>CM039675.1:147645173-150145173 GCA_022496015.1 Hordeum marinum | reverse complement strand
ATTAGCTTTGCACGGGCTCTTGTAACAGGTCCAATTTTGATTTCATCATTGGATTTCTTCTTTGCAGCAATTGATTGTTCAACATAATGATGTAGAGATGGAACAATAGTAGGGATGTCCTCGTCACTCTCTTTCCTTCCAAGCCAGCCTAAGAACCCTCACGGCCACCTGCTCCGTCATCGTCTCCTTCTTCCAGGAGACGAGGAGGAGAGTCCTCCAGCTCCGTGAAGTTCACGTACGCCGAGTTAGCCGTCCAATCCCCTTCCTATAAAGCCACCTGACTACGTCCGTAGGGTTTCCTCCTCCTTCCTCCGTGCCGCCGGAAGGTAAGGGCAGCCCCACGCGCACGCAAGCTGTTGCCCGACGCCATGGCCGACTCGTGCTCGGGCTCTCCTTCGGCGTAGCAAGCTCGCCGCCTACCCCTTGTTCCTCCATGTGCATGGCGACGCCGCCCCGGTTCCATTCCCACGCCAAGCCGAGCCCGACGACGCCATCTTCTTCCTCTGCTTTGTCTTCTTCATGCTCCGGTACACCGTTGCCGACCAGCCGACGCACCGCCTCGGATCAGCCTTGTCGTGCCCGTCCGAGATCGTCTTCCCCCCTAGGTAAGACGCTGCTTCCCGTTGTTTCCCCGCTTCCTTTTCTCCTCCGTAGTCTCTCCATGAGGGAGCCGATGCCACGGCCACCATGGCTGAGGAGCTCAAGCTCCACGCACTCGCGCCCCTCTTGTATGTCGTCCCGTGCCACATCCACACATCACGCGCACGACCACAGCTCGCCCCGTTTCTCACCGCGTGCCCGCCAAGCTGCTGCTGCCGCTCGCCATGACGAGCCATGCCCGAGATAAGCACCTGCTCATGCTCGAGCCCCGTAGCTGCCCAGCTCTCGCTCACCGCATCCGCTGCATCGCCGCGCTCTTGCTTCGCCCCTGCACCCACGCATGCTCCTGCACACCCCCGCACGCGCTCAACCCTCTCTGTTGATGTACGCATACACGCCAGGCACCCCGCAGCAGCCATGGACGGCCCCTGTAGCCATGGAGCCACAACAGCTCTCCACCGCCAAGATCCCCTGGATCCGGCCGCAGCGAGCCACGACTCCGCGCCAGTAACGTGGGTCCCCAAGCATTGTAGCAGAGCAAGCTATCGCTGTTTTTCGTTTTCTGTTTTGTCAGGTTAGCGACAGGCTATGATACATCTTGGGTAAACATCCTTTTCAGGGGCAAAGCTCATCGTAGCCTACTGGTCAACCAAGTGTGCATATATCTAGAATGCCAAGGATCGAATCCCATTTTGGCTTCTTAGCAATTTCTTTTTCCTATGAGCATGCTATCTGGTCCCAGCGCACCTTGTTGACCGGTTAAAGTTGACCTGTTGACTACTCATCTGGCCCCACTGTCATTGGCACTGGCTAGCCCAGCCCGTGTCTATTGTTGGTTGTTTTTCTTTTGTCAAATAAAATTGCATGATTATAAATGCCATCATTTTCAATTGCTCATATATAAATAACCGTGCATCGGATTGAATCATGTCATATATGTAAAATCCTTAGATTTTCATGTAGTTTCACAATATTCAACTGTCACACATGTTAAAAATATGTAAAATTGTTGTTTGCACTAATTTGCACAATGCCCTGTCAATATGATTTATTTCATAACTAATTAACCGTAACTCCGATGCAAATGTTTTATATATGTAATTTGACTAGAAAAATGTGTAGAATCTAATGACACACTTTAGTTTGCTGTTTAACAAATATAAAGTTGAGCTAGGACAGATCTGGTCCAAATTCATAATTTGCACATTGGGTCGTTTCGGAAATGTTATATGTTGTTTCCGGTCTTATTTAAACTTGCCTAGTGTCTAGTTTACTTGTGCTTAACTTCTTGCCACGTTAACAACATTTAATATTGATGAGTACCTAAACGAGAGTGAACTAAATATTTGAATGTGGAGTTTCTTCGATATGCAACCGTTGCATATTGAACTTCACTTAATTTGTAGTGTTTGATTGTTGTGCTTGTCATGTCTTGCATAATTAAACCGGCCATGCATCATATTTGTTTGCGCATCATGTTATGTATATGTTGTGGTGTTTTTCATGTGTTGATTGTGGTTTTCGAATTGCTTCTTCTCGATAGAGTTCGGGGAGTGTGAGGATTCATTCGACTACACCTGTTCGTGTACTTCATGGATTCGATCTTCTTCCAAGCAGGATCTCAGCCAAGATGAACATTTCCTTAGATACCACTATTATCATTACCATGCTAGTTGTCTCGCTTCTATCGTTATATCTCGTTACCTACCACTTGTATGTCAAGCCTCCGAACATTGCCATGATAAGCCTCTAACCCCTCCACATCCCAACAAACCATTGTTTGGCTATGTTACCGCTTTCTCAGTCCTTCTTATAGCGTTGTTAGTTGCAAGTGCAAGTTTCTTCCATGTGACAACATGGATATTTTTTATATCACAATATTACCGCTATTTAATTTAATGCACTTATATACTTGGTAAAAGGTGGAAGGCTTGGCCTTTTGCTTGGTGTTTTGTTCCAACTTTGCCGTCCTAGTTACTTGTGTACCGGTGTTATGTTCCATATTGAGCGCTCCTAACATGCTCGGGGTTGTTATGGGGACCCCCTTGATTTTTGTTTTAGGATAAAGCTCTTCTGGCAAGGCACAACATTGGTACTACATTTGCCTAATAACTAATAAACCTGCACAGGGAATAATTAACCCGAGGATCTTAATCAACAACCCCGGCCATTGCTCCTCATGAATGTTGGTCCAAACCAGAGTCGTGTGCGGGGCCAACCCGGGGAAACTTGGGAGATGTCTATCAGGCCATTGTATGTTGTGCTCATCTGTTGTGTCCTGAGAACGAGATACGCGACTCCTATCGGGTTCGTCGACACGTCGGGTGGCCTTGCTAGATTTGTTTTACCTTTCTCGAACATCTTGTCTATGGAATTTTGAAAATACTTCAGGCTATCTCGAGGTTGCGGTTTTCCAACGGAATTGCCTAGGAAATCACGAGATTCGTGGTCGAGGTTATTCCCGCGGTGTGTGGTTAATTTGTGATGGATGAGTTGGAGCACCCCTAGAGGGTTAAATCTTTTGGAAAGTCATGCCCACGGTTACGTGGCAACTTGGAAACTTTGTTTAACACCCGGTCATAGCAAACTTGAAGTAAACTCAAATAAAATACACCAACTCTGTGCGTAAACGTGACTGTCTCTTCTCATGAGTCCTTATCCGAGAGAGAATACGGTGGAGTTATGTTTGACTTAAGTAGGTGTTCAGGATCACTTAGTGATCCTTACTAGTTCACGCTCGATATGCGTAGACCACCCATCTTACTTTATGTATTCGCAAGTTAGCCACTCAAATGATGCTTAGTAGCTTGTTGTAGCCTCACCACTTAGCCATATCCCACCCATTAAGCTTTGCTAGTCTTGATACCCTTATAAATGAGATTGCCGAGTCCCTGTGGCTCAAACATTACTAAAACAACAGTTGCAGGTACATGTAATGCGATGTTTTGACAGAACTGTGATGCTTGTTTGATTGGAGTTCTTCTTCTTCATAGATCTTGGATGGGTTCCAGGCGCCAGCTTGGGATAGCAAGGATGGATGCCATTTTATCGTTTGATTTCGTCCATAGGCGGACCCTGCTCTTATGTATGATGTTTTAATATGTTGTTGTATTGATATGATCTTGATGTAGCTTGTGGCGAGCGTAAGCCAATTCCATATACTCATCTGTTCTGTACATGTACTTGTAATGATAACCATTCTTGCAAAACGACGAGATGCGCTTCTCTCCCTGTCGAGGCCCTCATGCCAAAATAAGGATAGGATCACATCTTGGGCGTTACAGTAGGTCTATGGTGAACTACTCACACATCATGGTGAGGGCAGCAAGGTTGATGAAGAGGTCCTCCTTGATCGATCTCCTCTCCGGCAGGGTGCCGGAACGGAGGTATAGATGGCCTCCTGATACGTCCATTTCGCATGATGTTTTCCTATTGTTATTTATAATGTTTTTATGCATAATAATGCTTTATGGAGAAATTATAATTCCTTTTCTTTCATAATTTGCAAGGTTTTCACAAAGAGGGAGAATACCGGCAACTAGAATTCTGGACCTAAAAAAAGCATACCAGAGATACCTATTCTGCACATCTTCAAATGAGTTGAAACTTCACGGAGATTTTTTATGGAATATATAATAAATATTGGAGCAAATAACTACCGGAGGGCCACCCTGGTGAGCACAAGACACCAGAGTGCGCTAGGCCCCCCAGGTGTGCCCTGGTGGGTTGTGCCCAGCACGGCCCATCTCTGGAGTCTATCTTCTGGTATACAAGGTGTTTTGACCTAGAAAAAATAAGGAGAGGACTTTCGGGATGGGATGCCACCGTATCGAGGCGGAACTTGGGTAGGAGCAATTTTGCCTTTGGCAGAGTGATTCCGCTGAGGGAACTTCCCTCCCGGAAGGGGAAATTGATGCCATCGTCATCACCAACAACCCTATCATCTTTGGGAGATATTCTTCATCAACATCTTCAATAACACCATCTCCTCTCAAACCCTAGTCCATCTCTTGTGTTCAATATTTGTACCAGAACCTCATATTGGCACATGTGGGTGACTAGTAGTTTTGATTACCTTGCGTAGTTGATTACTATATGGTTTATTTGGTGGAAGATTATATGTTCAGATCCATTATGCTATTCAATACCTCTCTGATATTGAACATGCATATTATCTACGAGTAGTTACCTTTGTTCTTGAGGTCACGAGAGCAGTCATGTTGCAAGTAATCATGTGAATTTGATATGTGTTTGATATTTTGATGATATGTATGTTGTGATTCCCTTAGAGGTGTCATACGAGCGTCGACTACATGACACTTCACCATCCTTGGGCCTAAGGGAATGCATTGTGGAGTACTTATTAGATGATGGGTTGCTAGAGTGATAGAAGCTTAAAGCCTAGTTTATGCACTACATCGTAAGGGGCCTATTTGGATCCACATGTTTAATGCTATGGTTAGATTTATCTTAATACTTTTCTCGTAGTTGCCAATGCTTGCGCGGGAGTTAATGAGGGATCACTAGAAGAGTGTCTAGAGGGGGGTGGGGGTGGTGAATAGACTACTAGCAGAAAATTGAAACCTAACCTTTTCCCAAGTTAATTGGTTGGCAGATTTTAACAGTTTTAACAAGACTAGCAAGTCTATATACCCAACACATGCATGTCAAGAAATATGGCAGCGGAAAGTAAAGATATTGCACCAGAAGTAAAGAGTTGAGATATGGAGATCAAACGCAATTGGAGACGTAAGGATTTTTCCCGTGGTTCCGATAGGTGGTGCTATCGTACGTCCACGTTTATGCAGTCTTCAACCCACGGAGGGTAACGGTCGCGAGAGTCCACGAAGGGCTCCACCCATAAGGTTCCACGAAGTAGCAACCTTGACTATTCCATAACGACTTCCGTCCACGAAGCACTAGCCTCACTATGGGTAGATCTTCACGAAGTAGGCGATCTCCTTGCCCTTACAAACTTCTTGGTTCAACTCCACAACACGAAGTAGTAAGCTCCCAAGCTACACCTAACCAATCTAGGAGGCATCACCCTCCAAAAGGTAATAGGCTCGGTAATGGCGATGCACTCCTTGCTCTTGTGCTTTGCTACTTCTCGAGCATGTGTTGGTTTCCCATGAAGAGGAGCTTTTTGATGCAGCAAAGTAGATAAGTATTTCCCTCAGTTTTTGAGAACCAAGGTATCAATCCAGTAGGAGACACAAGCGAGTCACCAACAGATGTACGTGCACAAAGAATCAAACTCTTGCACCCAACGCTATAAAGGGGTTGTCAATCCCTTCACGGTTACTTGCAAGGATGAGATCTAATAGAGATAGATATAATAGGATGCTTGAACGGAAAGTAAAACTAAAAGTAAAAATAAGGCAGCAAGTATTTTTGGTTTTAGATCTGAAAGTATAATATGGAAAATAGATCTGGGGGCCATAGGTTTCACTAGATGGCTTCTCTCATGATGGCAAGTATTACTGTTGGTGAACAAATTACTGCCGAACAATTGATAGAAAAGCGAATAATTATGAAGATATCCAAGGCAATGATTATGCATATAGGCATCATGTCCGTGACAAGTAGGCAGAAACGATTCTACATCTACTACTATTACTCCACACATCGACCGACTCCTACCTGCATCTAGAGTACTAAGTTCATGAAGAACAGAGTAACGCATTAAGTAAGATGACATGATGTAGATGGATAAACTCAAGCAATATGATGAAAACCCCATATTTTTACCCTTGATGGCAGCAATACAATAGGTGCCTCGCTACCCCTACTTTGTCACTGGATGAGGACACCGCAAGATTGAACTCAAAACTAAGCACTTCTCCCATTGCAAGAATTACCAATCTAGTTGGCCAAACCAAACCAATAACTCAAAGAGACTTGCAAAGATATGAAATCATGCATATAAGAATTCAGGAAAGACTCAAATAATATTCATGGATAATCTTAACATAAACCCACAATTCATCGGATCTCAACAAACACACCACAAAAGAGTATTACATCAAATAGATCTCCATGAAGATCATGAAGAACATGGTATTGAGAAGCCATGAGAGAGAAGAAGCCATGTAGATACTAGCTATGGACCCGTAGGTCTGTGGTGAACTACTCACGCATCATCGGAGGGGAAATGGAGTTGATGTAGATGGCCTCCGTGATCGAATCCCCCTCCGACAGATTACCAGAAAAGGCTCCAAGATTGGATCTCTCGGGAACGGAGGCTTCTTGCAGCGGAAAAGTGTTTTCGTGGCTCGTTTTGATAATGATGGTATACTTGGGAATTTATAGGCCGAAGATTAGGGTTAGGGGAGCTGCCGTGGGCCGATAAGCCTGCCCGACGCGGCCTACCCCCTAGCCGTGCCCCTAGGGCGTGTGGCCCCACGATGGCCCTTTGCCTTCGTTTTCAAGTCTCGTAGTTTCGTTTCATTCGAGAAAAAATCATTCCAAAGGTTTTATTCCATTTGGACTCCGTTTAATATTCTTTATCTACGAATCTCAAACACAAGGAAAAAACAGGTACTGACACTAGGCTCTAGATTAATAGGTTAGTCCCAAAAATAATATTAAATAGCATATTAATGCATATAAAATGTCCAAAACATATAATCTAATAGCATGGAACAATCAAAAATTATAGATACGTTGGAGATGTATCAGCATCTCCAAGCTTAATTCCTGCTCGTCCTCGAGTAGGTAAATAATAAAAACAGTTTTTTTGATGTGGAATGCGACCTAACTTATTTATCCATGTAATATTATTTATTGTGGCATGAATATTCAGATCCGTAAAATTCAAAAAAATAGTATAATATTGACATAAAACAGTAATACTTCGAGCACACCAACAACATAGCCGTGTCCTTTCGAAATAACATGGCCTTAGAAAGTTATCCCTACAAAATCATATGGTGTGTCTATGCTCCATCTTCTCCACACAAAGTATCTAAGTCATGCAAAACCTAGATGAACAAGTCAAGCAATTGTTTCACACTTTTGGTGTTCTCAAACCTTTTCAACTCTCACGCAATACATGAGCGTGAGCCATGGATATAGCATTATAGGTGGAATAGCATATGGAGGAGGTGCAAGGGGAAAAAGGAGAAGATAGTCTCACATCAACTAGGTGTATCAACGGGCTATGGAGATTCCCGTCAATAGATATCAATGTGAGTGAGTAGGGATTGCCATGCAAAAAATGCACTTAGAGCTATAAGTGTATGAAATCTCAAAAAGAAAACTAAGTGGTCGTGCATAATGGATATCCACTAGTTATATGAAAGTGACAAAATAGGAGACTCTCTATCATGAAGATCATGGTGCTACTTTGAAGCACAAGTGTGGAAAAAGGTAGTAGAAATTGTCCCTTCTCTCTTTCTCTCATTATATATATTTGGTGGGCTTCTTTGGCCTCTTTTTTTGGGCTTTGCTGGCCTCTTTTATTTACTTGTAAAGTCCGGATACTCATCCCAACTTGTGAGGAAGTCATAGCCTCCATCATCCTTTTCTCTCATGGGACAATTCTCTATTAATGAAAAATCATCACACTTTTATTTACTTATAACTCAAACAAAAAGAAATTACAACTCGATCCCTATGACAAAATATGACTCTATATGCAATATGAAGTGATGATGCAAGTCATAGAAAAACTACATGGTGGAAGTTGCATGGCAATATATCTCGGAATGGCTATGGAAATGCCATAATAGGTAGTTATGGTGGATGTTTTGAGGAATATATGGTGGCTGTTTTGAGAAAGGAGGGTTTGGTGTACCGGCGAAAGTTGCGCGGTACTAGAGAGGCTGGCAAAGGTGGAAGGGTGAGAGTGCGTATAATCCATGGACTCAACATTAGTCATAAAGAACTCACATACTTATTGCAAAAGTCTATTAGTTATCAAACAAAGCATTAGACACATGTTCCTAGGGGATAGGTTGGTAGGAGTTAACCATTGCGCGCTCCTGACCCTCACACAAAGGTCGACAATCATTAAACAAATCATGCTCCGACTTCGTTACATAACGGTTCACCATACGTGCATGCTATGGGAATCACAAACTTTAATACACGTATCTCTTCCAATTCACAACTACCCACTAGCATGACTCTCATATTACCATCCCTATCATCTCAAAACTATATGCAAGGAATCAAACTTCTCATAGTTTTTAATGCACTTAATATGAAAGTTTTTATTATATCCCTCTTGGATGCCCATTATATTAGGACCAAATTCATAACCTAAACAAATTACCATTCTGTTTTAATAAACTCTCAAAATAATATAAGTGAGGAACAAGATTTCAATAATTTCTATAAAATATAACACCACCATGCTCTATAAAGATATAAGTGAAGCACTAGAGCCACATTGCCTAGCTCAAAAGATATAAGTGAAGCACATAAAGTATTCTAACAAATTCATGATTCAGTGTGTCTCTCTCAAAATATGTGTGCATCAAGGATGATTGTGGAAAAATAAAAAGCAAAGACTCATATCATACAAGACGCTCCAAGAAAAACACATATCATGTGGTGCATAAAAATATAGCCTCAAGTAAATTTACTGATGGATTGAAGACGAAAGAGGGGATGCCTTTTGGGGCATCCCCAAGCTTAGGCTTTTTGGTATCCTTGAATATGAATTGGGGTTCCTTTGGCATCCCCAAGCTTAGGCTCTTACCACTCTTTATTCCATAGTCCATCAAATCTTCACCCAAAACTTGAAAACTTCACAATACAAAACTCAACAGAAAACTCATGAGACCCATTAGTATAAAAAGATAAATAACCACTTTAGGTACTGTTGTGAACTCCTTCCTTAGTTTTATTTGTGTAATACATACTGCATTCTAACTTATCCATGACTCATACCCCCTGATACGACCCATAGATGCATCAAAATAAGCAAACAACACAAAGAAAATAGAATCTGTCAAAAACAAAACAGTCTGTAGCAATCTGTAAACTTTGGATACTTCTGGAACTCTAAAACTTATGAAAACTTAGTAAAATCATGGAAATTTGTGTATCAATCTTTTGTTAAAATTTCACATCAATTCAACGCACAGAAAAATTTAGAAAATTCCTGGACCTACCGCAAAAGTTTCCGTTTTTCAGCAAGATCAAATCAACAACTACCATAGATCACCCCAAAGGTTTTACTTGGCTCAAACACTAATCAAAACACAAAAAAACTATTACGACAGAAGTAATAATCTGCCAAACACACCAAAACAGAAGCAAAAAAGCAGAAAGCAAAATAAAATTGGTTTGCCTCCCAACAATCGCTATTGTTTAATGCCCCTAGCTAGGCAAAACGCAATAGATCTTGGTATTGTCATCTTTGGTATGCAATCCGTAAGTATCTCTTGTGATAGCTTCATAAGGTAATTTTATTTCTTTCTAGCAAAGTGTTCCATGCCCTTCCTTAATGGAAATTGGAATCTATCCCTTCCTTCATATCAATAATTGCACCAATCGTTCTAAGGAAAGGTCTACCAAGAATAATAGGACATGTAGGATTGCAATCTATATCAAGAAGAATGAAATATACGGGCACATAATTCCTATTTGCAAAAAATAAGAACATCATTAATTCTTCCCATAGGTTTCTTTATAGTGGAATCCGCAAGATGCAAATTTAAGGAACAATCATCAAATTCACGGAAACCTAACACATCACATAAAGTTTTTGGAATCGTAGAAACGCTAGCACCCAAATCACACAAAGCATTTCACTCATAATATGTAATCTTAATCTTAATAGTAGGTTCCCACTCATCATATAGCATCCTAGGTATAGAAATTTCCATCTCAAGTTTTTCTTCAAAAGCTTTCATCATGGCATCAACAATATGTTTAGTAAAAGCCTTGTGTTGATTAAAAGCATGAGGAGAGTTCAACATGGATTGCAATAAGGAAATACAATAAATTAGAGAGCAGATATCATGATTAAATTCCTTGAAATCCAAAAGAGTGGGTTCATTACTATTTAAAGTTTTGACCTCTTCAATCCCACTTTTGTCAATCTTAGCATCAAGATCTATAAACTCCGAATCATTGGGATGCCTTTTTACTAAAGTTGACTCATCTCCAGTCCCATCCTTATCAAGATTAACATTGGAAAACAAAGATTCAATAGGAGTTACATCAATCACTTTAAGATCTTGATCAATATTATCACGAGAACATACTTTTTCAAGCCATTCACGCTTAGCATGACCTCTAGCAGTTCTTTCCTTACACTCGTAAATAGAAATGCTCATAGATTTAAAAGACTCATTAATGTCATGGTTGGGTGGAATAGATCTAATTTTTAAAGAATCAATCTCAAGAGAAATTCTATCAATGTTCCTAGCCAAATCATCAATCTTAAGCAATTTTTCTTCAATCATAGCATTGAAACCTTTTTGCGTACTAATGAATTCTTTAATATTACTCTCAATATCAGAGGGCATCTTATTATAATTTCCATAAGAATTTCTATAGGAATTACCATAATTATTGGAGGAATTGCTAGGAAACGGTCTAGCGTTGAAATTACCTCTATAAGCGTTATTACCAAAATTATTCCTACCAACAAAATTCACATCCATAGATTCATTATTATTTACAATCAAAGAAGACAAAGGCATATCACTAGGATCAATAGGAGCACTTTTACTAGCAAACAATTTCATCAATTCATCCATCTTTTCACTCAAAGTATTAATCTCTTCAATAGCATGCACTTTTTTACTAGTAGGAGATCTTTCGATGTGCCATTGAGAGTAATTTGTCATAATGTTATCTAGGAGTTTAGTAGCTTATCCTAATGTGATTTCCATAAAAGTTCCACCCGTGGTGGAATCGAAGAGATTCCTAGAATCACAATTCAATCCAACATAGAAAATTTGTATAATCATCCATAAACTCAAACCATGCGTGGGGCAATTCCTAATCATAAGTTTCATCCTCTCCCAAGATTGTGCAACATATTCATGATTGAGTTGCTTAAAATACATTATATTGTTCCTAAGGGAGATGATCTTAGCGGGCGGAAAGTACTTGGAAATAAAAGCATCTTTACACTTATTCCATGAATCAATACTATTTTTAGGAAAAGATGAAAACCAAATTTTACCACGATCTCGTAGTGAGAACGGGAATAGCTTCAATTTAACAATATCATTATCCACATTTCTCCGCTTTGGCATATCACACAACTCAATGAAAGTATTTAGATGGGATGCGACATCTTCATTAGTAAGTCCGGAAAATTGTTGTTTCATAACAAGATTGAGCAAAGCAGAATTAATTTCATAAGATTTCGCACTAGTGGCGGGAGAAATAGGAGTACTAATAAAATAATAATTATTAGTATTGTAAAAGTCACACAACTTGGTATTCTCTTGATTCATTGTGACAAAGCAATCAATCAAGCACACAAGCAAGCAAAAAGCAAACGAAAAGATGAACAAAAAAGGGGGAATAAAATGGCAAAACTTTTTGGTATTTTCTCAAAATCGTTTTAGAAGTGGGGGAGAGGAAAATGACAGGCAAATGGCAAATAATGTAAATGCAAGAGATGAGTTTGTGATGGGTATTTGGTAGGATTGATGTAGATATCCCCGCAACCAAACCAGAAATTGGCAAGTTGAAGAGAGAGTTCTTATCTTGAATTTCTATGTATCTCCCCGGCAACGGTGCCAGAAATCCTTCTTGCTACTTCTCGAGCATGCATTGGTTTCCAGTGAAGAGGAACGTTTTGATGCAACAAAGTAGATAAGTATTTCCCTCAGTTTTTGAGAACTAAGGTATCAATACAGTAGGAGATACAAGCGAGTCACCAATAGATGTACCTACACAAAGAATCAAACTCTTGCACCCAACGCTATAAAGGGGTTATCAATCCCTTCACGCTTACTTGCAAGGATGAGATCTAATAGAGATAGATATAATAGGATGCTTGAATGGAAAGTAAAACTAAAAGTAAAAACTAAGGCAACAAGTATTTTTGGTATTTTTGGTTTTAGATCTGAAAGTATAATATGGAAAATAGACTCGGGGGCCATACGTTTCAAGGCAGTGATTATGCATATAGGCATCACGTCTGTGACAAGTAGACCGAAATGATTCTACATCTAATACTATTACTCCACACATCGACCAACTCCTACCTGCATCTAGAGTATTAAGTTCATGAAGAACAGAGTAACACATTAAGCAAGATGACATGATGTAGAGGGATAAACTCAAGCAATATGATGAAAACCCCATCTTTTTGCCCTTGATGGCAACAATAAAATACGTGCCTCGCTACCCCTACTCTGTCACTGGATGAGGACACCGCAAGATTGAACTGAAAACTAAGAACTTCTCCCATTGCAAGAATTATCAATCTAGTTGGCCAAACTAAACCAATAACTCGAAGAGAATTGCAAAGATATGAAATCATGCATATAAGAATTCAGGACAGACTCAAATAATATTCATGGATAATCTGAACATAAACTCACAATTCATCGGATCTCAACAAACACACCGCAAAAGAGTATTACATCGGATACATCTCCATGAAGATCATGAAGAACATGGTATTGACAAGCAAAGAGAGAGAAGAAACCATCTAGCTACTAGCCATGAACAACTCACACATCATCGGAGGGGCAATGGAGTTGATGTACATGCCCTCTGTGATTGAATCCCCCTCCGGTAGATTACTGGAAAAGGCTCCAAGATTGGATCTCTCGGGAACGGAGGCTTCTAGCGGCGGATTTTTTTTTCGAGGCTCGTTCTGATAATGATGGAATATTTGGGAATTTATAGGCCGAAGATTACGGTTTGGGGAGCTAGCGTGGGCCCACAAGCCTGCCTCGCATGGCCTACCCCCTGACTGTTCCCCTAGGGCTTGTGGCCCCACGATAGCTCCTCTGCCTTTGTTCTCAAGTCCCGTAGTTTGCTTTTGTTCCAGAAAAAATCATTTCGAAGGTTTTATTCCGATTGGACTCCGTTTAATATTCCTTATCTGCGAAACTCAAAAACAAAGACAAAACAAAAACTGGCACTAGGCTCAAGATTAATAGTTAGTACCAAAATTAATATAAAATATCATATTAATGCATATAAAACATCCAAAATAGATAATATAATAGCATGGAACAATAAAAAATTATAGATACGTTGGAGACGTATCATGCTTCAAGATGATAGACTCCTCAACACACAATCACTCTCTCATAGATTTGGCTTGGTAGAAGAGATGGGATTGGTGGAAAGCAACTTGGGGAGGCTAGAAATCAAGATCCATATGGTAGGAGTGGAATATCTTGATCTCAACACAAGGGTAGGTGGTTCTCTCTTAGAAAATTAGATGGGGCAAGTATGGAATAGTTCTAAGTGCTTCTCTCTCGAGTAAGTGGTGGTGGAGGGGGTATATATAGGCATATCCAAAAATCCAACCATTACACACAATAAGTCAGACTCGGTGGAACCGATGTGTGAATCTCGGCTGTACCGAAGTGACTTAAAGTTATAAACTTTTGAATCTCAGTGAGACCGATATAGGAATCTCGTTTGCACCGATATGGTGACCAACAGTCAGAATGTCCAATCTTGGTGATGTCGATTCGACAATCTCGGAGGGACCGAAACTGTGAACTTGCGTAATAGAAAGTTGGCAGCCCAACTCGGTGGCACCAGATGCAGGATTGGTTGCACCGAAAATCTGGGGTTTGGCTGAGTCTGTCTAGGGTTTGGAATCGATGGCACCGGAATGGAAATGTTGGTTGCACTGATAAGGAGTATTTGGCTTTGGACAGACTTTGGTGGGAGAGTTTGTGGGTGTGTTTGGTGACTATCACTTGTGCACGTATGAGCATTTTGTTCACCACCAAAACCTTACCCCCTTATAATAGTATTGGCTTTCCTATTGACTCAAAGTAATTTCTCACAAATATAAAATGTAGACTCCTCTTGCTTGAAGCTTGACCAACCTATTTATTCTCCTTATTCTTTATGGGTATACTCTCCACACTCCTTTTACCAACCCAACTCTCCATGGACTATTATCTGAAATACACTATATAAGAGTATCAGTCCAAGAGACAATGTATGTTGTCATGAATTATCAAAACCACCAAGGGAGCATGTTGTGCTTTTAATCTCCCCCTTTTTGTTAATTGATGAAAACATACAAACAAAGCTTCAAATAAAGATATGCATGGATATAATGAAGACTTTGAGAGACACATGCCTTAGATTTTCTCCCCCTAAATGTGTGCAATCCATTTAAAGGATAGATTCATTGGAATGCATGGACACACATGTAGTAGAAAGGATAAACATGAGTCATGCGTATCTTGGCTATATGCATCAAATTTATGTGAATGAGATCAATCCTTGTTCAATAATTCACTCTTGCAAACAATATGTGCAAGAATCAAGAGATCATCTTGATCAAAGATATGATGCATATACTTACCTTGAGCTCCTGAGCATTCTAGTAGCAGAAACACACTTGAGAAAACAATGTTAGGAAACACAAGAGTATTCTAGCAATGAAAGGCAATAGAACTCAAAAGAACCAAGATGTGGAGAACATATTGAAGATGGTATTATTTAATATTGATATGTCTCCAAGATCACTTACAACTTTCTCCCCTTAGACATGAAAGTAGTAGTTCATCCTCTCAACCTGAATCTCAGCATGTAGATACTGGGACTGGATAGGGTGAGAAAAATTCTAATGTGAATAGTTAAATAAAATAAGCTTAGTAATATTCTCCAAACATGTTTTTCTCCCCCGCTTTGGTATTCTCACCTTGTTTATATAAGTGAAAGCTTGATATCTGCTCTACCCTTTAATCATATCTCCCCCTTTGCATAAGCATGCAACTCTCCCTTTAGCATGAAACTTTGTTATTCTCCCCCTTTGGCATTAATTTCCAAAAAGGTCAAATTTAGGAGTAGGTATAGGGATCATTGACAAGGAAGGGATCCTCGAGAACAAGGGTCATTGAAAGTAGGGTTCATAGAAAAGAACCGAGGGAATCATTGAAGGTAACTTCTCTCCCTGCGGCAAATAGTAGTGAGTTCTTGTTAAGTCTTCTCCTCCTTTGAGCATGGGATCCTTGAATAAAGAACCCCCCCAAGTTTTGCTTGTTATTCTCCCCCTAAGTTTTTTAGAAGGGATCATCGAAGTAACAGAAGAAGAACAAATAAGAGAAAAACAATTTGGTGACTCCGAGATAGATAGATAGGTGGTACCGAGAGTTTGTAGTGAAGCTTGTGTGCAATTTCGGTAGAACCGAGATATGTGAGTCGGTGGCTTAGAGGCTAAAACAAAAAGAAAGGAATAAGGTACCACGTTTCTGTTTTCAAAGAGTTAGAAGAAAATAGTTTCAATGGAATAGTGAAGGATGTCATCTAGAGAAGATTTGAGTGGTTATGAGAGATCATGCAAATAGAGAACAAACGACACAAGATTCTTAACTAGATGATTGGCGGTGACTAGGTCACCTATATTAGAGTATATTGACTTAGAAGCCAAGTAAGAATACTTGATCATAGGTCATACTCTACGTTAAGCTCAAAATGGGGTTACCAGTTTTTGACTAAGCATTTTAATGTCTTCATATCACTTGAGTTTCTTTAGCTCGTGACTTAGTATAGCCTTTTCAAGGATATGAGTGTATAACTATGAGTGATGTTGATGAGGTTGCTCGTAGGTGAACTTGTTGAGGATGCTCAAGCTTGATGAAGAATATCTAGAGTTGGGAGCAATCCTTCTCGTTCTAGTACACTTGTTACCTACAAAGGTTAGTCATGCAAGGAAGAACAATTGGTATATCCATTTGACATGATACCAATTGAAATTTTGCAATAATGATCAAGTATATGTCAAGTATATGTTTTTGTTATCTTCTTTCTTCCATCATCAAAAGGGGTTGTGGATACTTGATGAAGACCAGATTGCTTATGATTGGAGTTGGTTGCAATCTCGTGGAATGAAGTTCTTCCAAGTACCTACAAACGATTAGATACAATAAAAGGGAGCATAGAATTCCACGGCATAAGATAACATGTTAGGAATATCATGGAAGTATCGAGAAGGCTCATGCGCTTGCAAGCATCCGAGTGAGTCTAGCTCAAGTTTGAAGCATCAATGACGTTCAACTCACTCCTCAAGTGACAATTTTTTTCTCATCAAGTGGCTTAGTAAAGATATCGGCTAATTGCTTGTTAGTGCAAACATGCTTAAGATTAATATCTCCTTTGGCAACATGATCATGAATGAAATGATGTCAAACTTGAATATGTTTAGTTCGAGAATGTTGCACATGATTATGACCAATCTTAATAGCACTTTCATTGTCACAAAGTAATGGAACATTTATAACATGGATTCCATAATCCTTAAGCATTTGTGTCATCCATAGTATTGCGCACAACAAGATCCAGCAGCAATATACCCAGCTTCGGCAGTAGATAGAGATACTGAGTTTTGTTTCTTGGAGGACCAAGACACAAGAGATCTACCAAAAAATTGACAAGTACCTGAAGTGGATTTTCTATCAACCTTATCACCGACATAGTTCGAATCGGAATATCCAACAAGGTTAAAATAAGATCCCTTGGGATATCAAATGCCAAAGTTTGGTGTTTGTATCAAGTATCTCACAATACATTTCACGGGAAAAGATGACACTCCTTAGGTGCAGCTTGATATCTAGCACACATGCAAACACTAAGCATAATATTAGGATGATATGCACATAGATATAGAAATGAACCAATCATAGATCGATAAACCTTTTGATCAACCGGTTCATCCTCCTTGGTAAGATCAACATGTCCACTAGTTTGCATGGGAGTTTTCATACCTTTGCACTCCTGCATGTTGAACTTCGTGATCAAGTCCTTGGTATACTTAGTTTGAGAGTTGAAAGTTCCTTATTTTGATTGCTTTATTTGCAATCCAAGAAATAATTTCAGCTCACACATCACGAACATCTCATACTTGTCGGACATCAACCTTCCAAATCTTTCACTAAACCGAGGGTTAGTGGAACCAAAGATAATATCATCCACATAGATTTGGCAAACAAACAATTCACCATTCTCTCTTAGTGAGCAAGGTTGCATCAATTTTAATAATTTCAAAACCTTTTTCAATGAGAAACTTCGTTAAGCATTTGTACCAAGCACGAGGGGCTTGCTTAAGACCATAAAGGGATTTATGGAGCTTGTAAACATGATTAGGTTTCTTAGGATTTAGAAAACCAGGTGGTTGCTTAACATAAACCTCTTCTTCAATTTCACCATTTAAAAAGGCGCTTTTAATGTCCATTTGATAAAGCGTGATATCATGGTGATTAGCATAGGCAAGAAGAATGCGAATAGCTTCAAGTCTAGAGACGGGGGCATAAGTCTCACCATAGTCCCTACCTTCGACTTGAGTATATCCTTAGTCCACAAGACGTGCCTTGTTGCATACGACTTGACCGTCTTTGTCTTGCTTGTTTCGAAACACCCATTTGGTTCCGATGATGTTGTGCTCATCCTCGGGCTTCTCCACGAGTGTCCACACTTCGTTCCTTTCGAAGTTGTGAAGCTCTTCATGCATGGCGTTCACCCAATCCGCATCTTCAAGAGCTTGTTCTACCTTCAAGGTCTCAATGCTAGAGATGAAATAATAATGCTCACAAAAGTTAGCTAGACGAGTTTTAGAGCGAGTGATTCTCCTAGTTTGGATATCACCAAAGATTTGGTTTAGGGGATGGTTCCTGGTCACTTGTGCTTGAACTCGGGGTAGCTTGGGCTTGTTAGACGATGGTGCTTCTTCTTCTTCATCATCATCTCCTTCATCTTCGTTGTTGTTAACGATGTCGTTTCCTTGAGGTGGTAGTGAAGGAGGTTGTGGTGGATCTTCAAGATGCACTTCCTCCTCTTCATCATCTTGCCGTGTACCGCTTGTGGATGCCTCCATGTCATGTTGTGTTTCACCTTGTCGTGAATTAGGGGCTTCCACTTGAGTTGATGAAGTACTTTCCTTCACCTCCATGGGACGAATCTTGCCAATGGGTAAATCTAGGATAGCTTCCGAAGGGTCCTTATCACCTACATCATTTGGCAATTGTTCGACTTGCGAACTGATTTGTATCCCACGTATCTATAATTTATGAAGTATTCATGCCATGTTTACAATAATTCTATATGATTTTGCTATTATTTTATTAGAACTAACCCGGACTGATGCTGTTTTCAGCAAAACTACTGTGGTATTGTTTTGGTGCAGACATAAAAGTTCTTGGAATGAGCTGAAAATTTACGGAGAATATTTTTGGAAAATATAAAAATACTCGAGTGAAGAGTCACTGGAGAGGAAGGCCAAGGAGGCCACAAGCCACAGGCCCCACTAGGGCAAGCCCCCAGGCTTGTGACTTCCTCGGGAACCTTCTGGACATGGGACCGACGCTGGGGGAACCATCGCTGCGGTGATCGTCTTAATCAACATCATATTCTTCATCACCATCCTCATCTCCTTTTAGAGGTCCACTCTCCTGCATCCCGCTGTAATCACCTACTTGAACATGGTGCTTTATGCTACATATTATGATCCAATGATGTGTTGCCATCCTATGATGTTTTGAGTAGATTAATTTTGTCCTTTTGGTTGATTGATGATCTAGATTGGTTTGAGTTGTATGTTTAATTTGGTGCTGTCCTTTGGTGCCTTCCGTGCCACACACACATGAAGTATTTCCACTATTGGGTGTTGCAATACAGTCATGATTCGCTTATAGTGGGTTGCTCGAGTGACAGAAGCATAAACCCGAGTAAGGGGGTTGTTGCGTATGGGATAAAGGGGACTTGATGCTTTAATGCTATGGTTGGGTTTTACCTTAATGATCTTTAGTAGTTGCGGATGCTTGCTAGAGTTCCAGTCATAAGTGCATATGATTCAAGTAGAGAAATTATGATAGCTTATGCGTCTCCCTCATATAAAATTGCAATGATGACTTCCGATCTTGTCAACAATTGCCTAGGATAATTCTGCACACCGACTCATCATTATTCCACACTCGCTATTGTAATATATTGTAATATTATGATAAAAGCACCTATTTTAACATTTTAGTTCTCTGATATCATGCAAATCTATTCTATTCATACCCACAACTTAGTTTTATTTCTCGTTTCTAGATGGAAGCAAACGTTTAGTGTACGTAGAGTCGTATCAGTGGCAGATATGACTTGAGAGAATATTGAACTTACATTAAGCTCCCTGTGGGTTCCACACTCCATACTTATCATTTCCACCATTGGAAATTGCTACGATGATTCCTAGCACTTGGGGATTATCAAGCTCTTTTCTGGTGCCGTTGCCGGGGAGCAATAGCGTGGGGTTGATATTCTCGTGTGTGCTTGTTTTCTTAAATCACTAAGTAGATTTTGTTTTACCTTTTTTCTTTATTTAGTTGTGGGTGAAACAAACAAACAAATTAAATAATGAAAAATACAAAAAGAGTTACTTGCCTCTTATGCCTTAGAATTTTTCAAAAAGAAAAGTGATTGGAAGGTTGTGCATTGGAGAAGTGAGGGTCGACCTTGAACACCTGTGTTCATGCTCATGAAAAAAATGTAGAATTTTTCATGGAAGCCTATGTAAAATAATTATAACCTTGTATATATCCATTGTATTATAAAAATAATGTGCCAAAATTTATTTTTAGGATGATTAGATTGCTTGTTTGGTGTGTGCAGTGCAAAAACAGAAACTTTGGATGTAGTGCGTGAATTTACATTTTTCACTTGAACGTCAAAAGTTTTTGAAATTTTGACACAATACTGATATGCAATTTTTTTATTTTTCCTAAATTTTCAGAATTGTTTGAGTTATGGAAGTAGACGAAGTTTCCAGATTACTACATAATGTCCTATTTTTAACAGATTCTGTTTTCTATCCATTGTTCTCTTATTTTGATGAATCTATGGCTTGTATCGGGGGGGCGGGGTATGAACCATGGTGAAGTTGGACTACAGTATATATAATGTTAATATGATTTTGCAATGAGTTCACAACAGTACTTAAAGTAGTATTTTGCTTTATTATACTAACGGATCTCACGAGGGTTTGTTAAGTGTTGTATGAATGAAGTGTTCAAAGATCGAGGAGGTATCGATATAAGAAGAATACAGAGAGACAAGAGTTAAATCTAGGGGATGCCCAATGAACCCCAAGTAAATATTGCAAGCAGACTGTCAGGACCCCGATCCTAAGCCATAAGAATCCAACCTGTAACACATCACGTCGCTTTGCGCTCTCACGTACGGTTATCTCCACGGCTGCCTCCTTACCTGGGCTGGGTCCATTTGCGTATTTTGAATCATGTATGTGAATGTGCCACTAGCATTCAAATGTCAAAGAACCCGGGCTGACATGACTAGTCGTAGAACCCAAGTGGCACCTTCGTACAGGGACAGGCATACGTAACCCAGCAATGCAGGTGTCGTTCTCTAGCGTGTGTAGACGAGTCATAGCAAGCTACAAGGACTCCATTACGCCGTGGGACATAAATACCATCACTGCACATAGACAAGTCATAGCAGGCTACAGGGACTCATCTACAAAAGTGGCTAAAGGAGCCTAAAAAGCTACATCGACCGTACCAAAGGAACCAGACCTCTGTCTAGGATTCCCAAGCTAATCCGGTCAACATTGAACATCACGTTGTAACGATCACTAATAAGATTGACGTCTCCTCTGCAAAAACATAATTAAGCAAACGTGAGTACAAAGGTACTCAACAAGACTTACATCAGAACTATCTACATATGCATCAGTATCAATGAAGGGGGCTGTGGAGTTTATTGTAGCAAGCCAGCTTTGACTCTTGGCTAACCTATACTACGACTACAAGTAGTATCTTTGAGGTGGGATAGCGCACATGAGTCCACATATTCTCCAATCAATACACCACTATGGATCCACTTCCGTCTCCCTACGAGAAGGCCATCCATAGCACTCATGCTTATCTTACGCATTTTAGAGTATCCACTTCATGTTTTCTATGAACCACATAAGTTCTCCAAGTAGTCCATATCCGAGGACGCGGCTATTCCAACAGATTATTTCACCCCGCAGGGGTATACTTCTTCACACATGCTCTCGCCACTTATCACCATATGTACGTCTTGCATCTCGGCAACCTTCAAGCGGAAGCACTGGCGTGGGCGTCGACACGACCGTCAACCACACAAGACCCTAGTCAGGTTAATCGCCTATTTGAGACTAAACCCGCACGAAAGTTCGGCCGAAGTTTCCGGTACAGCCTCAAACTATGTGCGCAGGGTTCCCAAGCCCACCGTTCGGGTGCCACTTGGTACACCGTGCCATTGTGCATCTACCGCATAACAGCCCATCCCGCCGGGCAGTGCTATGCACGACTGCCATCACTTTTCCTACAAACACCAGAAACTAGTTGCGACTCCTGGATAGAGGACTAGCCGATTAATAAGCCGAGAGGGGTCGAGTTACCGGAGCCCAATGTGTGGTAGTAACTATCTTGGATCACAAACACAAGGCTCAGTTCTTAAGGTTGGTCCCAATGAGACATACTCCTACATGGCCTCTCATCGCTACCTTTACCAAATCGTGTTCATACACTTAACTCTCACACAGTAGGACATGGATACTGCCATTCTGATCCATCACCCAGATGTATGAGACCCGACCCGACACGACTCTAAGCATAGCAGGCATAGTAAGTAAGCAGGCATGGATGAGTAAGCACAACAAGGCTCAAGCAGTTGCTACTCATGCTAAGTGGTTTCAACTATTTACTGTGGCAAAGACAGGTCATGCAAAGGAATGAGTTCAACTACCGAGAACATGTAACAGTTGAATCGTCAATGTCCTAATGCAGTATAAGAGAGCAGGAGCGAGAGAGTGGGTTCATATCAGTATGCTCAAGGGGGTTTGCTTGCCTGACAGTCCTGAAGATATCATTTCTCTTCATCAGTGTCAACGATCACATCATCGAAACCACCGTCTACCGAGAGGGATCAAACACCGACAAACAGAGAAATGAACACATTCAAAATGATGCAACAAACATGATGCACAAAATGGCATGTTAAGTTACTGAATTAACCTAGTGCTATAGGTAGTCATATTAAATGAAGTGGAATTCAAAAATATACAAAATTCCAACTTCAACACTATTTATTAAATTATCCTATTCATGAGGTATCCTACTTGGTGATGTTAACTTGTTCAAACATGCATGATCATGGCATAAACAGATTCATTGGATTTTTCTGATCATTTTTCGTATATAAATTATTTTCATCTGACTTACAGATTATTTTCTATGATTTTTAGAAGTTTATAATAATTTCTAGAATTTATGAATTATTTTTATTATAAAGATTAATTACTACATCATCATGGCGTCATCATGACGTCAGCAGGTTAACACGGCCAGGTCTAGGTCAAACCTATCATGTGGGACCCGCTTGTCATTAACTCAGAGGCTAACACGGTTAAATTAATTAAAACAGAGGGTTAATTAGTGCAGTGGGGTCCAATGTCAGTGGGTCAGGGTTTTAATTAGGGGTATCATTAGCGGTTAATGACGGTGCCATGTCAGCTTCCCTAGAGGGAGGCCACCGGCGACGAGCCGAGACGGCGGGGGTCGTCGGAAATCCTCCTCCGGCGACCATTTGGGCGGCGGAAGGCACCTACGGGTAGCTGGGGTCCGCGCGCATCCATCTGAGGCAACGGGAGGATGAGGGGTGGTCGGGTTCGAGCATGGCGTCGACTACGGCGGTGGCCGGAGCTTGGCCACGGCGAGGTCAGTGGCTAGGGGACGCGAGCGATGGAGCGACAGAGGGGGAAAGATGCAAAAACACACCACGGGTCTTCTCGCGAAGATGGCAAGGTCGGGGACGATCGGGAGCCGACGAATTTGGCGAAGATGACCGGCGGCCGAAGGTTGAAGAAGGTGTCAGCATCGACGATCCAGCGTGTCCGGGCTCGACTACTCTAGCAAGGGGAGGCTGCGGTCTATGTTGGTCCTGGTGAGCTCGATGACAGGGCTTTAGGTGGTCAGAGGCCGCGAGGACAGCGAGCAGACGACAAGCTCCGCTCGGGTCTGAGGGAGAGGAAGCAGAGGGAGAAGGGGAAAGAGCGCGCGAGAGAGAGGGATGGGTCCACGAGTCCGCGTGGGGATCTAAGCGACGTCCATAGCGAGCAGGCAGGTAGGACGTGGCCGTGCGCATGCCGGCGCGTCGTGGCCACGCGCCCTGCGTCCTTCTGGCCGGTGGTGGAAGAAGACCGGTTCGCCTATGGTGGGCTGGGCTGGCTTCTTCCCTGGCCTAGGAAAACAGGTAAGCTCCTTTTTTATATCTATTTCCTATTTCTTTAAGTTGTTTTTATTTTGTTTTAGAACCAATTTTTTTTCTTAAATCTCCGGACTTGTTCTGTCATTGAGTGGAATATTCCACACATGGTGAACATTTTGTTTTCTATTTTATACAAATTTAATTATTTGTGAAAACCAAAGGTAGCTAAATAATTCCTACAATAAATTTTAGTGGTTTCAAATATTTCTTTTGAAACCTAAAATTTGTTGGTTTGTACCAGTGATTTTATTTAAAGTAAATCCCATTGGATAGGATTTTATGAAGGACATTTTAGGTTCAATGAAAAATTCACAAGTATTAGAATTATTTGGTTAGGTGAAGTGCTAGGGTTTCTGTTAATCCCCATTTCATGTTGAATAAAATTAAACATGATGCCATGATGCACAAAGCAGATCCATACAATGTCTAGCTAGGGCTGTGACAACTCACCCCCACTAAACAAGAATCTCGTCCCGAGATTCAAGTGTAGGGTAAGAGGACATGAGGGAACACAATACTAACACAATCTTCATGATCCAATTGCCCTTCTTGAAGATGTTGATTCATTGCATCATGCTAATCTTGACACCTTTGCCTTCGGGATCTTCATCCAACAGAAAGACAACATGGATAGAAAGCTCTACAAGAATCGATCTTTACGAAGATCGAGCGACTCATGACCAACTCATGGAATGAGACGTAATAACATCTCTTGAGCTGGGACACAAAACACACATCGAGAATAAAGAATGAGGCAGATGACGGAGGTCCAATTGGTAGGCAACAATTCCACGCTAAAACAGATGGTGAAGAGGTTTGAAAGTAGTGAGGAGTTAATTGCCATAATACCATTACGGGGGACCTTAGGGGAGGTGACTCGTAGGATTATCCCTTAGGTGGCAAAAAGAATTACTTTTGATACAGAGATCATTGCAACTCTTTACACCAGCCTAAGGCAATTCATAGCAACCTTTGGACGGAATTCAAAAATGGCATACTCAGATCGGAATGGAAACTAGAGCTATAAAACAAATCGGCAATGGAAGGCACATTCCAATTAATACCGAGGGTATAACCCAGTGTCTGAGCGTGTTCTCAAGAACTTGAGCATCTCCATATTTATCAAAGTTTTTCCAACATCCGTGCCAAGGATCCTGGCAACACCTCATACTACCATGATGAATGATGATGGAGGATGCAGATGCAAAGGAAGACAACACTTTCTCAGATTTCACCTGGGCTAGGCCAAGGGAGCGAAATCTGGATGATCAACCGAGAGACATTTAGCACTCCGCTTCTAATGTTCTCCTTGATGTACTAGCATAACCCCAATTATGTGTCAGGTGTTATGACTAGAACATCAAGTAAAGGTCGGACTTCAGGATCTCAAAGGGGTCCATGAGGAATAACTTCTAGAGCAAGTCATACACGGTCCTCATGGGGAGGTGGCCAAGTTGCTGAAACAAGATATTATAATAATGGGTCTTCGGAATAGGTATGTTAGCCACAACATCCCTTTGCCGGGTTACAGAGATACCAATATTATAATTCTTGGGGAAACGTCCCAACCATTATATCTGCCAGAGATTCAGATCTGGTTGGTGTCGGGATATTCCAGACTCAGCATGTCTGGAAGTGAAAGGTTGCAACACAAATCGAAGAGATGACATTGCAAGATTCTCGGGAAATGAACCGCGGAAGCCAACTGCAAAACATGAGCTGGATTGCAAGACCCACATGAACACGGTGTCTAAGACAATCGTGGTCATGTGGAGAGCTTACAACAAAACACTACGGAGTTCTGGATGGAAGCATCATTGGTAACGAAGTCCTTGCTTAAGTCGTACGATTAACTCTTAAGAAGGAACTTCTTTTCCTTAAACAAATCAATCGGTGGCTTGGTGTGCTAGGAGATACATATGGAATGGAGGTTGCAAATATACCAAACCATAGAATACTTTGCACATGCATGATTGACTTGGGGTGATTCCAAAGGAAGCAAAATGAACTTTCTCGAATTCACGACGACAACTTGCATCAACTGCACGTGAGCTAAGAGGAAGTCACTTCTTACACCTAGCATACACTTCACGAACGGAACATGAAGATATGCCTACAAAGTTTCCAACACTAGCTTCATTTTCATCATGAGTCATGGAAGAGATGAAAATGTTGTCAATGGGCTTAACAACAATTCATCAAGATATCCATGTAAATGGAATTCCACAACTTATGGAAACAAGGTGATAGCATTGGTCAGACCAAAAGATATAACGGTGTATGCTCGAGGATACATCCACGAGTAAAACAACATTAGAGAAATCTTTGGTTTTGATTTTGATTTGACGATAGCCCATACTCAAATCAATGCTTGTACAAGATGATAGGTGCATCAATTGGTCACAAGGATCAATCGATGAAGATATCATCTTTGTTCTACACATACAAGCACAAAACACAAGATATCCCTTTAACATAAGCTAAGTTAGATAGGGCTTCTATCTTCCAACTCTCCAAGTTGTTGTTTAGCTTAACCAACTAGTTCAGGGTTATCCAACAAAGAGTCTTGGAGAAGGGGTGATTTATAGAAAAACCATCGTGATCATGAACTCAACATAACGGTCAAGGAACACCTTGGTAATACCTCCGAGAAGATATTCGGAAAATCACGATCCATCGATATGTTATCAAGCCCAAGAACAATCTTGCTTTTCAAGGCAAGACGATATGATCAACAGAGTGAAGGATTGACAAAATCCTATCTCGTTTATCAAAAAGTGCACCATGGAAAATGGACTAGGTAGCACGATCACTCCTAGAGTGGTGATTCAATAACCAACACACTAAGGATGAAATTATTGTCCATTAACTACCAAGCAACAAAGTTGCTAGGGTATTGATTTCACACATCACGATTCTCTTGTCGGTATTCTGTTTATAGACAACACAGAGACCGGGGAATGAATGATGATGGCTAGAAGTATCACTACATCAAGATTTCATAAGAGGGAGTGCAGTTCTCATGAAAATCTTGACATGAAAAGGGTCATACCTCAAGGTAGAGCAGAGAAAAAGCTGAATTGGCATTTTGATCTGCGGAATACAACTGCTTTGACCCAATCCAAGAATGGACGAGGTACGAGAGTTTGCTTCTCCTAGTCATTCGAGAATAGAATGGCTTGACAGACCAGAACAATAGTCGACATCGATAACACAATGCATGACATACTCTTGACTATCCATTGATAGATAAAGGTCAGAATACAATTGAAGAAGGGCAACTCAAGAGCACCTGATTTTTCCTGAGTTGTAGATGCATGGATTGAATATATCAAACGGAGTTCAACATGTTTCTTCCAGATAACCCATGCAGAAATGAAAGAATTGGCAGACGCACAACTATGAAATGGAGGACTCATCATGAGCACTCTGGTTGTGATATTTTGTTCACAAAGAACTTTTGTCATAACTGATTCATGGTATTGGAAGAATGATATACCACAAACCTTCAGGACTATAACAAGGTTACTAATACCCTAAAGGAATGAGCAAATACTATCAACGAGAATGAGCAGAATGATCCTTGGGTTCAAGAACCCATATACAGAATACGTATTGACTAAGTAGCTTCACAACATGCTTCTGATAACGATGGCCAGAATTATCACACTGGAAACAAAAGACACAACTAGACTATTGGGTGGTTCACTAAAACAACATGGTTTCCTAAAACACTTTCATCAAACACGTCGAGGTAATATAGCACCTCAACCCAAAAATTAGTGTGCTTTGTCTGGCCTGAAAGACATTGAATCAAGATGAAAGAGTTTTGCAATTGCATCAGATAATTTATAAACCTTGGATAACTCGGACAACATAATGGCTGTACGGGCATGAAATATGAGGCAACCTGCACAAGAAAAACGACAACATGATAATGAATTCATATGGAGACACTGATCCAGGAAGACAACAACTTTCCTATAGGTCTCCAGCATAGTAACTCATCCTCCTAATAGATAGATGAGAAGGCCTAGTTATTAATCCCCATAGAAAAGAAGAGGGTGATTCAGAATTAGAACGAGACAAGGAAAGGAGTAAAAAGAGCCTCATGTTCCCTTCCGCAATCAATTCCCTTATATAACTAAAGCAGTTCTAGACTGAACATCGACCAGTTTGGCTTGTAATCCTACACGCAGTCAAGCTCTAATACCAACGCTGTCAGGACCCCGATCCTAAGCCATAAGAATCCAGCATGTAACACATCACGTCACTTTGTGGTCTCACGCACGGTTATCTCCATGGCTGCCACCTTACCTGGGCCGAGACCGTTTGCATCTTTTGACTCACGTATGTGAATGTGCCGCTAGCATTCAAATGTTAAAGAACCCGGGCCAACATGACTAGTCGTAGAACCCAAGTGGCACCTCCGTATAGGGACAGACATACGTAACCCAGCAATGCAGGTGTCGATCTCTAGCGTGTGTAGACGAGTCATATCAACCTACAAGTACTCCATTACGCCGTGGGACATAAATGCCATCACTGCACATAGATGAGTCATAGCAGGCTACAGGGACTCGATTACACTGCGAGACATTTCCCCGAAGGGACAGACACAACAGCAAAGAAGGATACATGCCGGTCAATCAATGTGTCCGGAGCAGTAGCAAGCTACCAAGGCTCGATGGAAGCACAAAGAGGCATTTCCCCGTACAGAGTACTACTAAAGGCACACAACTAGGTGCCGGATCCCATACATACCATTACACGTCACACATACACATGATATGCCCGATATGCATAGATACAACTATGGCATCACAAAATAACCATACAACATTACAACATTTATTTAGAAGGCTCAGAAGAGCCAATACAATAAGATGTTACAAACAGGGGTCACAAGACCCAACATTCAGAGCATTCAAACAAACAAGCAGAAGTTAAACATGTATGGGTACAGACATCTACAAAAGTGGCTAAAGGAGCCTGAAAAGCTACATCAACCCTACCAAAGGAATCAGACCTCTGTCTGGGATTCCCAAGCTAATCCGGTCAACATCGAACATCATATTGTAATGATCACTAATAAGACTGATGTATCCTCTACAAAAACAAAATTAAGCAAACTTGAGTACAAAGGTACTCAACAAGACTTACATCAGAACTATCTACATATGCATCAGTATCAATGAAGGGAGTTGTGGAGTTTATTGCAGCAAGCCAGCTTTGACTCTCGGCTAACCTATACTACGACTACAAGTAGTATCTTTGAGGTGGGATAGCGCACGCGAGTCCACATATTCTCCAATCAATACACCACTATGGATCCACTTCCGTCTCCCTACGACAAGGCCATCCATAGCACTCACGCTTATCTTGCGCATTTTAGACTATCCACTTCAAGTTTTCTATGAACCACATAAGTTCTCCAAGTAGTCCATATCCGAGGACATGGCTATTCGAACAGATTATTTCACCTTGCAGGGGTATACTTCTTCACACACGCTCTCGCCACTTATCACCATATCCACGTCATGCATCTCGGCAACCTTCAAGCGGAAGCACTGGCATGGGCGTCGGCCATGACCGTCAACCACACAAGACCCTAGTCCAGGTTTATCGCCTATTTGAGACTGAACACGCACAGAAGTCCGGCCGAAGTTTCCGGTACGGCCTCAAACGATGTGCGCAGGGTTCCCAAGCCCACCGTTTGGGTGCCACTTGGTACACCGTGCCACTATGCATCTACCGCATCATAGCCAACCCCGTCGGGCAGCGCTATGCACGGCCGCCATCACTTTTCCTACAAACACCAGAAACTAGTTGTGACTCCTAGACAGAGGACTAGGCGATTAGTAAGACGAGAGGGGTCGAGCTACCGGAGCCCAATGTGTGGTAGTAACTATTTTGGATCACAAACACACAACTCAGTTCTTAAGGTCGGTCCCAATGAGAGAACCCGCCATGTACTCCTACATGGCCTCTTATCGCTACCTTTACCAAATCGTGTTCACACACTTAACTCTCACACAGTAGGACATGGATACTGCCATTCTGATCCAGCACCCAGATGTATCAGACCCGACACGACATGACTCTAAGCATAACAGGCACAGTAAGTAAGCAGGCATGGATAAGTAAGCACAACAAGGCTCAAGCAGTTGCTACTCGTGCTAAGTGGTATCAACTATTTCTTGTGGCAAAGACAGGTCACGCAAAGGAATGGGTTCAACTATCGAGAACATGCAACAGTTGAATCGTCAATGTCCTAATGTAGTAAAAGAGAGCAAGAGCGAGAGAGTGGGCTCATATCAGTATGCTCAAGGGGGTTTGCTTGCCTGATAGTCCTGAAGATATCATTTCTCTTCATCAGTGTCAACGATCACATTGTCGGAACCATCGTCTATTGAGAGGGAACAAACACCGGAAAACAGAGAAATGAACACATTCAAAATGATGCAACAAACATGATGCATGAAATGGCATGTTAAGCTACTGAATTGACCTAGTGCTGTAGGTAGTCATATTAAGTGAAGTGGATTGCAAAAATATACAAAATTCCAACTTCAACACTATTTATTAAATTATCCTATTCATGAAATGTCCTACTTGGTGATGTTAACTTGTTCAAACATGCATGATCATGGCATAAAATAGATTCATTGGATTTTTCTGATCTTTTTTAAGATATAAATTATTTTCATCTCTTACAGATTATTTTCTATGATTTTTAGAAGTTTATAATAATTTCTGGAATTTTCGATATTTTTATTATAAAGATTCATTGCTGCGTCATCATGACGTCAGCAGGTCAAGAGGGCCAGGTCTAGGTCAAACCTATCATGTGGGACCCGCCTATCATTGACTCAGAGGCTAACCCGGTTAAATTAATTAACACAGAGGGTTAATTAGTGCGGTGGGGTCCAGTGTCAGTGGGTTAGGGTTTTAATTAGGGGTGTCATTAGCGGTTAATGATGGTGCCACGTCACCTTCACCGGAGGGAGGTCACCGACGATGAGCCGAGATGGCCGAGGTCGCCATAAATTCTCCTCCGGCGACCATTTGGGCGGCGGAAGGCACCTACGGGTAGCTAGGGTTCACGTGCATCCATGGGAGGCAACGGGAGGATGCGGGGTGGTCGGGTTCGAGCATGGCGTGGACTACGGAGGTGGCCGGAGCTCGGCCACGACAAGGTCAGCGGCTAGGGGACACGAGCGACGGAGCGACAGAGGGGGAAAGATGCAGAAACTCACCACGGGGCTTCTCGCAAAGATGGCAAGGTCGGGGACGATCGGGAGCCGACGAATTTGGCGAAGATGACCGGCGGCCGAAGGTTGAAGAAGGCATCAGCGTCGGCGATGCAGCGCGTCCGAGCTCGACTCCTCTAGCAAGGGGAGGTTGCGTTCTATGCCGGTCCCGGTGAGCTCAACGGCATGGCTTTAGGTGGTCAGAGGCCGCGAGGACAACGAGGCGATGACGAGCTCCGCTCGGGTATGAGGGAGAGGAAGTAGAGGGAGAGGGGGAAAGAGGGTGAGAGAGAGCGGGATGGGTCCACGGGTCCACGTGGGGGTCTAAGCGACGTCCACGGCGAGCAGGCAGGCAGGATGTGGCCGTGCGCGTGCCGGCGCGTCGTGGCCACGCGCCCTGCATTCTTCTGGCCGGAGGTGGAAGAAGACTGGTTCGCCCCTGGTGGGCTGGGCCGGCTTCTTCCCTGGCCCAGGTAAAACAGGTAAGCTCCCTTTTTATATCCATTTCCTATTTATTTAAGTTGTTTTTATTTTGTTTTCAGAACCAAATCATGTTTCTTAAATCTCTGGACTTGTTCCTGTCATTGAGTGGAATATTCCACACATGGTGAACATTTTGTTTTCTATTTTATACAAATTTAATTATTTGTGAAAACCAAAGGTAGCTAAATAATTCCTACAATAAATTTTAGTGGTTTCAAATATTTCTTTTGAAACCTAAAATTTGTTGGTTTGAACGAGTGATTTTATTTAAAGTAAATCCCATTGGATAGGATTTTATGAAGGACATTTTAGGTTCAATGAAAAATTCACAAGTATTAGAATTGTTTGGTTAGGTGAAGTGCTAGGGTTTCTGTTAATCTCCATTTCATGTTGAAGAAAATTAAACATGATGCCATGATGCACAAAGAAGAGCCATACAATGTCTAGCTAGGGCTGTGACAACTCACCCCCACTAAACAAGAAAGTGCCAAGTAAAGCCTTTGGGATAGTGTGGATACTTGCTTGTTTGATTCTATGCAAAAACAAAAAGTTTTGCATCCATTATATGAATTGTCTGATTTTACTGGGGAGTCAAAAATTTATGAAAGTTTGAAAAAACATTGATATGCAAATTCTGTGATATGTCCTAATGTTTCTGAATTTTTAGAGTCAGGGAAGTATGGTGATCATTGAGATCTTTACAGACTATTCTGTTTCTGATAGTTTCTGTTTTGCATGCATAGTTTGCCTGTTTCAAGTGTTCCTATAGCTTATATTGAGTAACATAAATTTTAGGAATGATGGAATACAGTAGGTATCATGTGGGAATAAATATGAAGCTTGTCTTGACAGTACCTAAGTGAATGATCTATCTTTATTACACTAACCCTTCTCACAAAGTTCCGTTAAGTTTTGTGTGGTTGAAGTTTTCAAGTTTTGGGTGAGCCACCAATATGAGGAGAATAAGGAGTGACAAGAAACTAAGCCTTGGGATTCCCAAGGCACCCACAAGGTAATATACAAGGAAGACTCAAGCGCCTAAGCTTGGGGATGCCCCGGAAGGCATCTCCTCTTTCGTCTCCAGCACTATCGGTATATCTTACTTGGAGCTATATTTTTATTCGTCACATAATACGAGTTTTGCTTGGAATGTCATTTTATTTTTTTCTTCCCTGTTAGGTGTTATTTATAATCTTGTTTTCAATAAAAATTTCCAAGAATTTCCTTTAGGTTTCTTGAATTGCATGTTTGATACGTGCTGTGTAAAAACAAAAACTTCTGTTGTAGTGTTTGAATTTTCATATTTTACTGGAACGTGGAGAAATTTTACACAGTGTTGTCATATAAATTACTTAGAATTTCATAAATTTTCAGAATTTTTATAGTTACATAGGTACACTGGTTTAATAAATTACTACAGACTGTTCTGTTTAGACAGATTACTATCATAGTTTTGTTATCTACTTGTCCTATAGTTTCCATAGCCTCTATTGGCAAATATAAATTATGGAAATGATAGTATACAGTACCTAATGTTTGACAATTATTTTTCAACTTGTCTTGGAAGTACATGAAGTGTTGATTTATTCTCATGTTTACTAACCTATCTCACGACTTCTTTATGAGTTTTGTGTGGATGAAGTTTTTGAGAATCGCTAAAACCGGGATATGAGAGGATTGAACAAGATACAAAAGCTCAAGCTTGGGGATGCCCAAGGCACCCCAAGAAAATATTTCAAGAACTCTCAAGTATCTAATCTTGGGGATGCTATGCATCCCACCTCTCTTCATCAACAATTATCGGTTAGCCTATGTTGAACCTAAATTTTTATTTGTTCACATGATGCGTGCTATTCTTGGAGTTCCATTCTATTTTGTTTGTTGTTTCAATAAAATCATTGGATCTGAAATTTTGAATAAGAGAGAGTCCTCACATGGCTATTTAACTAATTAACTACGCATTGATCTTCACTTATATCTTTTTGGAGTAGTTTTCCATTCACTCCCGTGCTTCACTTATATCCTATGAGTAAATGGTTGAATGGATTGAATATCATAAATAAATTCTTCATATACTTATCCCATGGGGAGTAATGACTTCACACATAATAAGTATAGGTGGTGAAATTTATTGATAGGCAAACACCGCATTGGTCACTTGAACAATTCATGAAAGAATATTGAAGGAAGAGATATTTCACATATAAATATACTATCTTGGACATCTTCTATGATTGTGAATACCCATTAATTATTTTCAAACTTGAGAAAATTAGTTGAACTTGGACAAGGAAGACAACGTAATGAGTTATGCTTGGGTCTATTTGTATAGAAGTTATATTGTTTTGGATCCTCCAACATGTGGTGCTTGCTTCCACCTCATACTAGCCAAAACTTCCGCACCAAGTAGAAATACTACTTGTGCATCCAAACACCCTTAAACCAGTTTTTCCATGAGAGTCCACTATACCTACCTATGGATTGAATAAGATCCTTCAAGTAAGTTGTCGTTGGTGCAAAAAGCAATAAAATTTCTCCTAAATATGTAAGATCTTTTATTGGAAGGGAAAATAAGCGTTGTACGAATTTGTGATGGCAAAGAAATAAAAGCGACAGACTGCATAATAAAGGTTGTTATCACAAAGGGCAATAAAACATGACGTTCCTTTGCATTAAGAGTTTGCACATCCAAAAACAAAAAGTGCATGACAACCTCTGCTTCCCTCTACGAAGGGCCTATCTTTTATTTTCTAGTACTTACCTTTATACAAGAGTCATGGTGATCTTCACCACTTCCTATATTTTTCCTTTTTCTCTAGGCAAGCATCATGTGGTGGGTAAAGCTCCAAGCATATATGGCCATCCAAATATATTTGATCATGAATTATTATTGTTTACAATTATCTATATGATAAATAAGTTGGGAGGCGAAACTCTAAGCCCCTATATTCCCATGTGTTCGATGGATGCCATTTGCTCTAATAATATGCGTTGAGAGTTAGCAATCATGGAAGACTATAAGATACTTGAGTATGTGGAATTTGCTAAATCAAAGCTCTTACATAGACCCTTCCTAAAAATATGATGAATTGCAATTGTTTGGTGACTGAAAGCATAGTTTGTTAGTTTTCAAGAAACTTTATGGTCTATACTTTAACATGTTAATAGCTTGTTACTTCATCATGAGAAGTTTTATGAGTTGAGCTACTATTTATGATATAGAATGACGCTAGAAAAGGTGTTTGGAATTATCATTGATCAAACTTGTGCACTTGCTAGCATTCACACTTGACAAATTATTTCTTTTATCATTTACCTACTCGAGGACGAGCAGGAATTAAGCTTGGGGATGCTGATACGTCGCCAACGTATCTATAATTTATGAAGTATTCATGCCATGTTTACAATAATTCTATATGATTTTGGTATGATTTTATTAGAACTAACCCGAACTTACGTTGTTTTCAGCAGAACTACCGTGGTGTTGTTTTGGTGCAGAAATAAAAGTTCTTGGAATGAGATGAAAATTTACGGAGAATATTTTTGGAAAATATAAAAAATACTAGAGCAAAGAGTCACCAGAGAGGAAGGCTGAGGAGGCCACAAGCCACAGGCACCCCCAGGGTGCGCTCCCTGGCTTGTGACTTCCTCAGGATCCTTATGGACTTGGGATCGACGCCAAAAACTCCTATAAATACATAAACCTCCTAAAAGAAACCTAGATCGAGAGTTCAGCTGCCGCACACCTCTAGAGTCACGAAAAACCATTCTTGACCCTCTCCGGCACCCTGCCGGAGGGGGTCACCATCCCCGGAGGCTATCTTCATCGTCCCAGAGCGGCCATCAACACCATGGAGGCCAAGGAGCAGAGGGATAAGCTCTACCCACAGAGGGGGAGGCCAAGGAGGAGGAAGCACAAGGGGGGGGATCCTGTCCCCCCTCTCTCTTAGTGGTGCCGAAGTGCCACCGAGGGAACCATCGCTGCGGTGATCGTCTTCATCAACATCACCTTCTTCATCACCATCCTCATCACCTTTTAGCGGTCAACTCTCCCACACCCCGCTATAATCACCTACTTGAACATGGTGCTTTATGCTACATATTATGATCCAATGATGTGTTGCCATCCTATGATGTTTTGAGTAGATTAATTTTGTCCTTTTGGTTGATTGATGATCTAGATTGGTTTGAGTTGTATGTTTAATTTGGTGCTGTCCTTTGGTGCCTTCCGTGCCACACACACATGAAGTATTTCCACTATTGGGTGTTGCAATACAGTCATGATTCACTTATAGCGGGGTTGCTCGAGTGACAGAAGCATAAACCCGAGTAAGGGGGTTGTTGCGTATGGGATAAAGGGGACTTGATGCTTTAATGCTATGGTTGGGTTTTACCTTAATGATCTTTAGTAGTTGCAGATGCTTGCTAGAGTTCCAGTCATAAGTGCATATGATTCAAGTAGAGAAATTATGATAGCTTATGCGTCTCCCTCATATAAAATTGCAATGATGACTTCCGATCTTGTCAACAATTGCCTAGGATAATTCTGCACACCGACTCATCATTATTCCACACTCGCTATTGTAATATATTGTAATATTATGATAAAAGCACCTATTTTAACATTTTAGTTCTCTGATATCATGCAAATCTATTCTATTCATACCCACAACTTAGTTTTATTTCTCGTTTCTAGATGGAAGCAAACGTTTAGTGTACGTAGAGTCGTATCAGTGGCAGATAGGACTTGAGAGAATATTGAACTTACATTAAGCTCCTTGTGGGTTCCACACTCCATACTTATCATTTCCACCTTTGGAAATTGCTACGATGATTCCTAGCACTTGGGGATTATCATGAACCATTAGATTCATCAAACTTCACATCTACCGTCTCTTCAACTTTTGAAGTGAGACTAACCAAAATAAATATGGGGCGCCTATAGGATTTGATCCTATGACCTCCTCATTATAACCCAATGCACTAACAAGATGGACTACAAGAGAATTGTCTCAGGTGAATTGAATGGATCACCGGGCAGACAGTTCTTCTGCAAAAGAGGGGTGCGTCAAGGAGATCCCCTATCGCCGCTCATCTTCGTGCTAGCGGAAGACTTGCTACAAGTAGCTATCAATGATGCATATAGAGCCGGTGATCTCCAACTCCCTATACCAGTGCTTGATGATGAGTACCCCGTGATACAATACGCAGACGACACGATCCTTGTGATGCCTGCAGACCAAAAACAAGCGGAGACTATCAAAAACATTCTTCAGGACTATGCCCCATCGATTGGCATGTGCATAAACTTCCAAAAATCCACCCTAATTACTGTCAACACGGCTGAGGACGTGAGCGCACAGCTGTCACAGGTTTTCGGTTGTTCGATTCGCTCTATGCCATTCACATACCTAGGGATGCCCATGGGCACCACCAGGCCTACGGTGGCTGATCTCATGCTGCTGGTCACATCAGTGGAACGCAGACTCTCCTCCGTTGCCACACTCCTGGACCTCGGATCCAAGCTAACCTTGGTTAATTTTGTGATTACATCCCTAGCTATATACGCCATGTGTTCCATCAGGCTGCCACCCAGAATACATGATCATCTTGACAAACTCAAAAGGTATTGTCTCTGGGCTAAACCCACGGAAGATGGTTTCAGAGCCACCTCCCTAGCAGCATGGGAACTGATATGTCGTCCCAAAAACAAAGGAGGTCTTGGGATAATTGACGTAAAAATTCAGAATCAAGGGCTACTCCTCAAGGAGTTGCATAAGTTCTATAATTGCATGGACCTGCCTTGGGTGAAACTGGTGTGGACATCACACTACGATGGCTTGGTGCCGCATGCGACGGACCCGTGTGGCTCTTTTTGGTGGCGAGATGTCATGCAACTAGAGCCAATCTATAGAGGGGTCACATATGTAGATGTGAAGGACGGGAGGACGGTGCCATTCTGGAAAGACCTATGGCATGACAATATACTCTGTGATAGCCAGCCCCGGCTATTCTCATTCGCGAAGAATGAGGACGTCTCGGTACAAAAACTATTGATAGTGCCTATGTTGAACCACAACTTTCACTTGCCGCTATCCATTCAGGCCAAAGAGGAGCTGGAAGATCTTCAATCAGGCTTGGCTACGATAGAACTGACGGAGGAGACACGCAGCTAGAAATGTGTAGGGGGGTCAGGTGGGTTCACGTCCCGAGGATACTATTTGCATTGTTTCCGTGAGATGGTGGTGGATAGGGCATTCGAGTGGATTTGGAGGACGAAGTGCACTAACAAATGGAAAGTCTTCGCCTGGTTACCGTTAGCGGACAAGTTGAACACTCGAAACCTGCTGAAGAGGAAGAGTATGAAACTGAGAGACGATGACTATGCCTGCCTTCTGTGCGCCAACCCCCTAGAAGAAACAGTTGAACACCTACTCTTTAACTGTGCTTTTAGCAAAAGGTGCTGGGAGAAACTGGGTATCATGTGGCCTCGTGGTGGAAACAGATTGAAGCTCGTACATGGGGCAAAAGGAAGGTGGACCCATCCATGTTCATGGAGATTTTCATTGTCGTGACCTGGAGCATATGGAAGGAACGCAGCAAAAACATTTCAGAGGGATCGTGCCCATGAAGGACGACTGACTGCATAGATTTAAAGATGATTTTGGTATGATGAAGCACAGGGTTAAAGAGGCCCTTGTGCCATTTGTTGAGCATTTTGTTTCGTTGGTCTAGGCTTAAATAACCCTTGTGCTAGATAGCTTCTACTTATACCCTAGTGAGTAAGGCTCTCCCTTTTATTCCCCTCCCATGTAATCCCATTGTTGTAAACATTCTACGTTCTTGAGTAATACAAAGTCATTGGGGGGTTGCCCCCACTATCCCAAGCTTTAAAAAAATAAAAAAAACTTTTCAAGTGAAGTTTTTGTAGACACGGTAAGTGTGAGAATTCGATCCATAACCAAGTAGGAATCGTTCATGAGATTTAGGAGAAAATTTAGTATGACGATGCCTGTCAAGAATGTAGCACTTGGAGCCGAATACTCGAAAGTATCCAACTTGGGGTTTGTTACCAGTGAGTAGCTCGTATGCCGTTTTACCGAGAAGCTTGTGCAAGTAAAGTCGGTTTGTGCCATGACATGATGTTTCCACGGCTTCTGCCCAAAAGTGTCTTGGCATCTTGTATTCGTCAAGCATCTTTCTAGCCATCTCAATAAGCATCCGGTTCTTCCTCTCAACAACTCCATTTTGTTGAGGCGTGTACGTAGGCGAGAACTCATGTGAGACACCTTCTTCATCAAGAAAGGTATCCACATCGGTATTGTTGAACTCTGATCCGTTATCGCTCTGAACTTTCTTGATCTTCACTTCAAACTGATTTTGTGCTTTGCGAACGAAGTTCTTGAAGATTTTTTGAACCTGCGACCTATCATCAAGGAAGAATACCCACGTAAATCTGGAAAAATCATCAACTATAACTACACCATAGGAATTTCCACCGAGACACTTGTAAGCATTGGGACCGAAAAAATCCATGTGAAGCAACTCGAGTGGTCTCCTAGTAGTCATGATATTTTTAATAGGATGACTTCCACCTACTTGCTTTCCAGCTTGACAAGCACTACAAAGTCTATCTTTGTCAAAGATAACACCTTTAACACCAAGTATATGATCACCTTTGATAAGTTTGTCTAAATTACACATGCCAACATGTCCTAATCTTCTATGCCAAAGCCAACCTTTAGAAGATTTAGCAATTAAACAAGTGTGAGGCTTGGATCTCTTAGTGAAATCAACAATGTATAGATCACCTCTACGAATACCGGTAAAGACCATTTTATGATTATCTTGACGAAACACTTGGCAATCTACTTCCGCTAATAACACATTAAAACCGAAGTCGGCAAGTCTAGATACGGAAATAAAATTGTAGCCAAGATATTCAACGAGCATAACATTTTGAATAGATCTATCATGGGATATTTCCACCTTACCAAGACCAAGTACCTTACCCTTGGAGTTGTCTCCAAATGTTACGTACCTTCGCGGTCCATGGTTTGGTGTGATCTCTTCAAACATTTCTATATCTCCGGTCATATGATCGGTACATCCACAATCGAGAATCCACTCTTTTCCTCCAGACATCTAATCCTTGAAGTTTGCCATGAGACTTAGATTCTTCCTGATCTTCTCATACTCGATGTCAAATAGCTCATCTTCATCATAGTAGCCATGTAACACATTGTCATCATCAAGTGGGAAATCCTCTTCATAAAGAAAAGGAGATTCGTTAGAATGGTGATCATGACAATGTTCAAGTTTATGAATGCGAAGGGCCTCTATAATGATATTGTTGATAGTTGTGACATCTCCGTTAGCACGCATGAGGTCTCTAAGTTCAAATAGACAATCATCAAACTTAGGATCACTAGGCGTCATTTTGTGAAAGGCAAAAGTTTTATGAAGAATTTCATCAAGATTATTCAATGAATAATTTGGATATCATTTGTCCAAATCATTCCATAAAGTATAAGCACACGCAAAATTCTTCATTTGGTTGAGCACATTCCTAGGTAAAGCTCTAACAATAAGATTAACAGTTCTAAGATTGCATAGCATATCAATTTCCTCTTCATGTGTGGGATGCAAGGGATCAATAGGAGGCTCATAGGGGCGCATGACATATTTGCTCAATTGGAATTCATTAAACAGTTGAAGCATCAAAGTTTTCCATTGACTATAATACTCTCCATCAAGAATAGGCATTCTACAACTCAAAATCCCTATACTAGAAACATCCATCTTCCTCCTTAGTGATTTAACCGAAACAATGGATAAGAAAGCTCTGATACCAATTGAGGGATCACTAGAAGAGTGTCTAGAAGGGGGGGTGAATAGACTACTAGCAGGAAATTAAAACGTAACCTTTTCCCAAGTTAATTGCTTGGTAGATTTTAACAGTTTTAGCAAGACTATCAAGTCTATATACCCAAAACATGCATGTCAACAAATATGGTAGCGAAAAGTAAAGACATTGCACAAGAAGTAAAGAGTTGAGATATGGAGATCAAATGCATTTGTAGACGCAAGGATTTTTCCCGTGGTTCCAATAGGTGGTGCTATCGTACATCCATGTTTATGGAGTCTTCAACACACGGAAGGGTAACGGTCACGAGAGTCCATGAAGGGCTCCACCCATAAGGGTCCATGAAGTAGCAATCTTGACTATTCCATAACGGCTTCCATCCACGAAGGACTAGCCTCACTATGGGTAGATCTTCACGAAGTAGGTGATATCCTTGCCCGTACAAACTTCTTGGTTCAACTGCACAACACGAAGTAGGAGGCTCCCAAGCGACACCTAACCAATCTAGGAGGCACCACCCTCCAAAAGGTAATAGGATCAGTAATGACGATGAACTCCTTTCTCTTGTGCTTCAAGATGATATACTCCTCAACACACAATCACTCTCTCATAGATTTGGCTTGGTAGAAGAGATGGGATTGGTGGAAAGCACCTTGGGGAGGCTAAAAATCAAGATCCATATGTTAGGACTGGAATATCTTGACCACAACACAAGGGTAGGTGGTTCTCTCTCAGGAAATTGGATGGGGAAAGTATGGAATAGTTATGAGTGCTTCTCTCTCGAGTAAGTGGTGGTGGAGGGGTATATATAGGTATATCCAAAAATCCAATCGTTACACACAATAAGTAAGACTCGGTGGAACCGATGTGTGAATCTCAGCTGTAACGAAGTGACTTAAAGTTAGCAACTTTTGAATCTCGGTGAGACCAATATAGGAATCTCGGTTGCACCGATAAGGTGACCAACGGTCAGAATGTCCAATCTCGGTGACATCGATTCGATCAGAAGGAACAAAATTGTGAACTTGCATAACTGAAAGTTGGCAGCCCTTCATGGGGAGAGTTTGTATCGGCTGCACCGAAAATCTAGGGTTTGGCTGAGTCTGTCTAGGGTCTAGAATCGGTGGCACCAGAATGGAAATGTTGGTTGAACCAATAAGGAGTATTTAGCTTTGGATAGACTTTGGTGGGAGAGTTTGTGGGTGTCTTTGGTGACTATCACTTGTGCACGTATGAGCACTTTATTCACCACCAAAACCTTACCCCCTTTTAATAGTATTGTCTTTCCTATGGACTCAAAGTGATTTCTCACAAATATAAAATGTGGTCCTCTTGCTTGAAGCTTGGCCAACCTATTTCTTCTCCTTCTTCTTCATGGGGATACTCTCCACACTCCTTTTGCCAACCAAACTCTCCATGGACTATTATCTGAAATACACTAGATAAGAGTATTAGTCCAAGAGACAATGTAGGTTGTCATGAATTATAAAAACCATCCAACTACATGTTACCTACAATTTTAGTGTTGGCCAAAATTACCTTGCTAAAAACTGCCTGTCATTTCCTCCTGCTCCTCGCTGGGTCTGACACTGTTACTTATCATAAGGACTACGATTGACCCCCTACACTTGTGGGTCATCAAGAATCTTTTCTGGCGCCATTACTGGGGAGTTAAGCACTCTTGGTAAGTGGAAATCGGTAAGGAAAAACTTATACTATGTGCTGAAATTTATTGTCACTTGTTACTATGGAGAACAATCCTTTGAGGGGTTTGTTCAGGGTATCTTCAACTCGATCGGAACCACAATTAGTTGCCCCTAAACCTGCTACACCTACTAAAAATATTGGTTATGAAATTCCTTCGGGTATGATAGAACAACTTCTAGCTAATCCTTTTGTAGGAGACGAAACTGAACATCCCGATGTGCACCTAATACATGTGAATGAAATTTGTGGATTATTTAAGCTTGTAGGTTTATCTGGAGATGAAGCTAAGAAGGAGGTTTTACCTTTATCTTTGAAGGTTAAAGCATTGACATGATATAGGTTGTGTGATGATATTGGATCATGGAACTGGAATCGATTGGAATTGGAATTCCACCAAAAGTTTTATCCTATGCATCTAGTTCATCGTAATCGGAATTATATATATAGTTTTTGGCCTCATGAAGGATAAAGCATCGCTCTAGCTTGGGGGAGGCTTAAGTCAATGTTATATTCATGCCCCAATCATGACCTCTCGATAGAATTATTGTTCAAAACATTTATGTTCGACTTTCTCATAATGATAGATCCATGCTTGATACTTCTTCTACTGGCTCTTTTATGAGGAAGACTATTGAATTCAAGTGGGATCTATTAGAAATAATTAAACACAACTATAAAGATTGGGAACTCGAAGAAGGTAATGATTCACATATTAAGCTTGAATTTGATTGTGTTAAATCTTTTATGAATACCGATGCTTTTCACAAGTTCAACACTAAATATGGGCTTGACTCTGAGATAGAGCCTCCTTTTGTGAATCATTTGCTACTCATGTTGATCTCCCTAAGGAGATGTGGTTTAAATATCACCCCCTACAAAAAAAGAAATCAAAGAACTGGTCATAGCTAAATAAGAAACTAGCATTTACAATGTTGATCCAGTTGTGGCAACTACTTATATTGAAAACCCACCTTCCCCTATTAGGATAAGGGAACATGCTAAGGTATCAACTATGGTTTACATGAGTAATATTAAAGAACCTAAGCCCTCTGAACAAATTAAAGTAGAATCTAGTGTTGCTATGGTGTTATATCTCTTAGTAGAAAATATTGATGGTCATGTTATTTACTTCTGTGATGAAGCTGCTAGAATTGCTAAAATTGATGAAAACGATAAACATAGACCCGTAGTTGGTATGCCTGTTGGCTCGGTTAAAATAGGAGATCATTTCTATCATGGCTTATGTGATTTTGGTGCTAGTGTGAGTGTTATTCCTTTTTACTTTATACCAAGAAATTATGAATGACATAGCACCTGCTGAAATGATGTTACTATTACATCCAATAGAGACACCATCACACCACTTGGGATTGTTAGGGATGTTGAAGTATTGTGCGGGAAAATAAAATTTCCTACAGATTTTCTAGTTCTTGGTTCCCACAAGATGACTTTTGTCCCATTATCTTTGGTAGGCCTTTCTTGACAATGATAATGCTAGGATAGATTGTTAAAAAGAAACCGCCAGTGTTGAATTTGGTGATGTGTCTCATGAGTTTAATTTTTCCAAGTTTAGTAGACAACCCTGTGATAAAGAATTATCCAGTAAGGATGAAATAATTGGTCTTGCTTCTATTGCCATTCCTCCTCCTGATCCACTAGAATAATATTTGCTGGACCATGAAAATGATATGCACTTGTGTGAAAGAAATGAAATAGATAACATTTTCTTTGAACAACAACCTGTACTAAAACACAATTTGCCTAATGAAACTCTAGGAGGTCCTCCTCCACCTAAAGGTGATCCTGTGTTTGAATAAAAAAATTGCTGACTCTTTGAAGTTTGCTTATCTTGATGAGAAAAAGATATATCCTGTTATTATTTGTGTTAAACTTTCCAAAAATGAAGAAGAAAGATTCTGGGGAAGCATCGGGCTACTATTGGATATACTGTTGATGACCTTCAGGGCATTAGTCCCACTCTATATCAGCACAAGATTAATATGGAACTTGATGTTAAACCCATTGTTGATCACCAATGACGATTGAATCCTAAGATGAAAGAAGTGGTAAGAACTGAGATACTAAAGCTTCTAGAAGCAGGTATAATATATCCTATAGCTGATAGTTCATGGGTAAGACCCATTCGTTGTGTCCCTAAGAACGGAGGTATTACTTCTATTCCTAATGATAAAAATGAACTTATCCCATAGAGAATTGTTACTGGCTATAGAATAGTAACTGATTTTAGAGAAGAGAAAAAAGCAACAATAAAAGATCATTACCCTCTGCCTTTCATTGATCAAATGCTAGAAAGAGTATCTAAGCACACACACTTTTTTTCCTGCATGGATATTTTGGTTTCTCTCAAATACCCATATCACAATCTGATCAAGAGAAAACCACCTTTACTAGCCCTTTTGTAACCTATGCTTATAGACGTATGCCTTTTGGTTTATGCAATGCAACTGCTACCTTTGAAAGATGCATGACTGCTATATTCTCTGATTTGTGTGAAAAGATTGTGGAAGTTTTCATGGATGACTTTTTCATTTATGGACCATCTTTTGATGATTGATTAAGCAACCTTGATCGAGTTTTGTAGAGATGTGAACAAACTAATCTCTTATGGAATTGGGAGAAGTGCTAGTTTATGGTTAATGAAGGCATTGTCTTGGGCCATAAAATCTTGGAACTAGTTATTGAGGTCGATCAAGCTAAAGTTGATGCAATTGAGAAAATTCCATGTCCTAAAGATATTAAAGTCGGAGTTTCGTTGGTCATGCTGGTTTCTATAGGATGTTTATTAAAGACTTTTGCAAAATTTCTTGGCATCTTACTAATCTTTTACAAAAGGATATTCCCTTTGTTTTTGATGATGATTGTGTAGAAGGCTTTGAAACACTTAAGAAGGCCTTAACCACTGCACCTATTGTTCAACCACCCGATTGGAACTTGCCTTTTGAAATTATGTGTGATGCTAGAGATTATGCTGTTGGTTCTGTTCTAGGACAAAGAGTTGATAATAAATTAGATGTTATCCATTACGCTAGCAAAACTCTAGACAATGCCCAAATAAATTATGCTACTACCAAAAAGAATTTTTAGCAGTTGTGTTTGCTTGTGATAAATTTAAATCTTACATTTTTTACTCCAAAGCTACTGTTCACACCGATCATGCTGCTATAAAATATCTTATCAAAAATAAAGATACTAAACCTAGACTTATTAGGTGGGTTCTCTTGCTTCAAGAATTTGATTTACATATCACTGATAGGAAAGGAGTTGAGAATCCCGTAGCTGATAAATTGTCTAGGTTAGAAAATATTCTTGATGACCCACTACGTATAGGTGATGGTTTCCCCAATTAATAGTTAGCTGCAACAAAAGTTTCTCAAAACACTCCTTGGTATGCTGATTATGCTAATTACATTATTGCTAAATATATACCAACTAGCTTCATATACCAACAAAAGAAAAAAAATTCTTCTATGATTTAAGACATTACTTTTGGGATGACCTACATCTTTATAAAGAAGGAGTAGATGGTATTATTAGACGTTGTGTACCTCAGCATGAACAGGAACAAATCCTATGGAGATGTCATTCCGAAGCCTACGGAGAACATCATGCAGGAGATAGAACTGCTCATAAGGCATTGCAATTTGGTTTTTATTGGCCCATTCTCTTCAAGGATGCCCGTAAGTTTGTCTTGTCTTGTGATGAATGTCAAAGAATTGGTAATATTGGTAAGCGTCAACAAATGCCTATGAATTATTCACTTGTTGTTGAACCACTTGATGTTTGGCGATTTGATTATATGGGACCTTTTCTTTCTTCTAATGGCTATACTCATATTTTTTTTGTTGTTGATTATGTCACTAAGTGTGTAGAAGCTATTCCAAATAGTAGTGTTGATCATAACACCTCCATTAAAATGCTTAAATAAGTTATCTTCCCGAGGTTTGGAGTCCCTAGATATTTAATGACTGATGGTGGTTCACACTTTATTCATGGTGCTTTTTGTAAAATGCTTGCTAAATATGATGTTAACCATATAATTGCATCACCCTATCATCCTCAATCTAGTGGTCAACTTGAAGTTAGCAATAGAGAAATCAAATTGATATTAGAAAAAATTGTCAATAGGTCCTGAAATAATTGGTCTAAGAAACTAGATGATGCACTTTGGGCCTATGGGCATGTCTCCATACAAAATGATATATGGGAAAGCTTGTCATTTACCTCTAGAGTTATAACACAAAGCATTTTGGGCAATTAAAGAACTCAATTATGTCTTCAAACTTGCCGGTGAAAAATGGTTATTTGATATTAGCTCACTAGATGAATGGAGAACCCAAACTTATGAAAAGCCAAACTATACAAAGAAAAGTTTAAAAGATGGCATGACAAAAGAATCCAAAAGCGAGAATTCAAAGTTGGAGAATATGTTCTTTTGTACAATTCTCGTTTCAGATTTTTTGCAGGAAAATTTCTTTCCAAATGGGAAGGACCATAAGTTATCTAAGAGGTTTATTGCTCTAGAGCTATCAAGATTAATAATGCCGAAGGTACTAACCTGAAGGAGGTCAATGAACAAAGAATTAAACATTATATCTCAGGTACACCTATTAATGTTGAAAGCAATGTTATCCAAACCATGACACTGGAGGAGCACATAAGAGAAACCTTCTGGAACACTCTAGAATTGTGAATAAGAAAAGGTACATGATCCGGTAAGTAAACGGACTCCGAAAAATCCGCAAAAATATTTTCTATTAGTTTTGGAATATTAGAAAAATTAGGAAAATAAGAAATAAATAGGAAAGCAACTGAGGTGAGCATGATAGACCAGGGCGCGCCCTGGTGGGTTGTGCCCTCATCGGGAACCTTCCCGCTGTGTTTTCCTTCCATATGCTTGTTTTCCAAGAATAAAAATTCTCTTGTTTCGTGTTGTTTTCTTGTTAGATCTAGATATCCATGGCTCCACCAAGTCCCCCAAGGACAAGTTCTTCGAGAAGGTTAACAATGCGTACTTGTTAGAGGTTATGAAGCACCCTCAAGCCATTGATATCCGTGAGGGGGTTCTCCACATCTGAGATGTTCAAGGGCTTAAGAAGACGGGAAGCGTGGAGGCCAGGCTTGCAGCAGTGGAACAAGACATCTTCAAGTGCCAAGGGATGGTGGAGCGTGGACTTAGTGCCAATCACTCCATGATCATAGAATTAACTCGTGATCACATGGTGGATGGCCAGTCCATGAAGGACATCGTCTTCACCTTCAACGAGCAAACCAACTTTCTGTTAAGTCAAATTTATGATATTCATAATCAAGTTTTTGAGTATGAAGCAAGATTTAAAGGTATGAGTTTAGCTACCAATTCGAGGACTTAGAGGACTCGTGCATAAACTTTTGATGGTGGACCCTTGCCTTGGAAGCCGGATGACAAACCCACTACATCTTCATCACCACCACCTTCATCATCTTCACCGCCAAAGGATACTTGAGTACACGGGTATGGGCACTCCCATTGTCTTGAGAAAAGCTTGGGGGAGATGCCCCATTATCGTATGACCATTACTTTTTACCTTTACTTTTTATTCCGATCTTTAGCTTTTTTCATGATTTAGTTGAATAAAAGTTTAGTATGATCTATTTCCGAGTGCTAGTTTCATGATCCATCTATCTATGTAATCAAGTGAGAGTTATATAATAAAGTTTAGTTTGAGCTCTATCTTCTTTACTTTCTTGTTGCAATCATAATAAAAGAAAATAAATGAAAAGGATCATATGTGTAACAGCCCAAGACCGACGCTCCAGAAGATTCCCCTTTTATTCCATTATCATCTGTGTTTCGTCTGGTTGTCGCATTCATCATTGCATCATTCACATCATCTGCATCGGATCGTCACTTGTTTTCAAAACCTTGCATCCGTGAGTAGTTACCCGTTCTCTCCATTTGTGACGTCGACCATTTCGAGACCAATCACACACGCACGCGCCCGCGACATCGATAAAATATTGTTTTTAAAGCGCGCATAAAATATTCTCGGATTGGGTCAGACCTTGGTGTGCGGTCTAGTTATAGCGTAGGTAAGCCGCCTGCCAAATTTCGTTGCAATCAGAGGTCGTTTGGTACCCCAACTGTTAAATATATAGCGGCACTAGCTGGTTAATTATTGGACATTTTCGGTTTGACAAAACTCTGTCACGGGCCACAAACCTCCCAATCTTCTCAGCCCAACACCCTCTACATAGCCCACTAGCCCACCTAGCACCTACCCCTCCAACCGGAGCCGTACGATCTCGATCGGAGGGCTCGAAACAGTGCAAAACCATGCCTAACCCTAGACCTGCCTATTTAAGCAGCTCCCCCATGCCATTTTCGGAATCACTAGCCTCCCACCTAGTTTTTCGTGCACCCCCAATCACCAGTCGCTGCCTCCTCCCACCTCTAGCGCTGCGGCCCGCAAAGCCCGTTCCTGGCCCGCCCTGGGCCTGATCCGCCGCTGTTGCGCCCGAGCGCTCCTGATCGGGAGAGCAGCTCCCAACCCAAGCCTCCCAACCCCGCTCCTCCCGTCGGGCGAGCCCGCGCCTGTCGACGCCAACCACCGTCCGCCGCCGCCGGAGCCCCGACGCTGGCAAGCCACCAGACCGGCCCGCCGGACCTCCTCCCTTCCCTCTTCTTCTTCCTCCTCTCCCCCTCTCCCTAACCTCTCGCTCTCTCTTACCCCGCAGGTGATGCAGCCATGGAGGTCGCCGAAGCCCTTGCCACCTCGCCGCCAGCCAGATCCGGCCTCTCCCTGCTTAGATCTGGCCAGATCTGCCCCATCCCCGCTGGATCCGTGCCTCCCCGCCTCCCAGAGCTACGCCATCGTCGCCCCTTGCCTTGGCCTCGCCCTGCATCCTGCTCAACCATGGGAGCGAGGAGGAGGATCACGCACGAGAGCTAGCGCCTGTGTGGGCCGCCCAAGGCCTAGCCGTGCCGCTCCGCCGGACCAGCCCGCCTCCGCCGGCCTCCCCCAGCCGCTGCATCGACATGGGCCTACCCCATAGGTGAGCAAGGCCTATGCCCGCCCTATGAACCAGATTGTTATGCTGTGCCCATGTGCCCCTGCTTGGCTAGCTAGTTTAGGCCCGTGTATGTTTTTTTCTGCTGTGTGAATTTGCCAATTAAAGCCGGACATGTATATTACAAAATGCTTTTATTTTGCATTGCTCATAACTAAATAACCGTGCATCATATGTAAAAACTTTATATATGTAAAATGACTAGAATTTCATGTTGATTCACAATATTCAACTCTCACATGTGTTTAAAATGTTTAACCTGCTGTTTTCATTTAATTTTCATAATTGCCATGCCGATATGAATTATTTAATTACTTCTGAACCGTAGCTCCGATGCAAATGTTTTACATATGTAACATGACTAGAAAAACATGTAGAATCTCATGCCACACTTTATTTCCATGTTTATTAAATATAAAATTGTGTTAGGAAAAATCTGGACCAAATTCATATTATGGTTATGGGCATGTTTCAGAAATGCTATATGTTGCTTCCGGCACCATTTAAAATGACTAGATGATATAGTTGTTCATGCTTCACCTCTTACCGTGTCTAACAACATTTAACATGATGTGTACCTAAATGGGAATGAACTAAGCAATTCAAGTGTGGAGTTTCATCAATATGCAACTCGTTGCATATTGAGCTTCACTTTAATGTGTAGTAGTTGTTTGATGTGATTTGCCATGCCATGCATATCTAAACCGGACATGCATCATATTTGGTTGCCCATCATTCCATGAATATGTTGTGGTGTTTCTTGAGTGTTGATTGTTTGTTTTCGGTTGCTTCTTCTCGATAGAGTTCCGACAACGTTCAGGGTGTGAGGATTCGTTCGACTACGTTGGCACGTCTTCCTCATGGAATCGTTCTTCTTCCAAGCGGGATCTTAGGCAAGATGACACATTTCCCTGGATACCACTACTATCATTGTTATGCTAGTTGTCCCTCTTTTATCATTATGTCTTGCTACCTACCACTTGTTTGTCAAGCCTCCCAACATTGCCATGAAATCCCTCTAACCCTCCACCTTCCCAACAAACCATTGTTTGGCTATGTTATCGCTTGCTTAGCCCTTCTTATAGCGTTTCTACCTGCAGGTGCAATTGCTTCCATGTGACAACATGGACATTCTTTTGTTATCACAATATTATTGCTATTTAATTTAATGCACGTATACACTTGGTAAAGGGTGAAAGGCTTGGCCTTTTGCTTGGTGTTTTGTTCCACTCTTGCCACCCTAGTTACTTGTGAAACAGTGTTATGTTCCATAACTGAGTGCTCCTAACATGCTCGTGGTTGTTATGGGGACCCCCTTGATTTTTTTGGGATAAAGCTTGTATAGCAAGGCCTAACATTGGTACCACATTTTCCTAATAACTAATATAATTGCATAGGGACCCGCAGACACCCGCAGATAATTTAATCAACCCCTCGGGCCAGTGCTCCTCATGAGTGTTGGTCCAAACTAGAGCACTGTGAGGGGCCACCCTAGGGCAACTTGGGTGATTTCTATCAGGCCACCGTACACTAGCTTATCTGTCGTGTCCTGAGAACGAGATACGGGGCTCCTATCGGGATCGTCGACACGTCGGGAGGCCTTGCTGGATTTGTTTTACCTTTCTCGAATGTCTTGCGTGAGGAACTCTGATCTTCTTCGGGCTATCTCGAGGTGTCGGATTTCCTTTGGAATTGCCTAGGATGATCACGACATCTGTGGTTGAGGTTATTCCCTTGGCGTGTGGTTAATTTGTGATGGAAAAGTTGGAGCACCCCTGCAGGGTTAATTCTTTCGGAAAGTCGTGCCCGCGGTTATGTGGCAAACTTGGATATTTTCTTTAACACCCGGTCATAGCAAACTTGAAGTAAACTCAAATAAAATACACCAACCATGTGCGTAACCATGACTGTCTCTTCTCGTGAGTCCTTATCCGAGAGAGAACACGATGGGGTTATGACTGACGTAAGTAGGTGTTTAGGATCACTTAGTGATCACTACTAGTTCATGGCCGTTATGCGTAGACCATCATACTTTACTTTACGTATTCGTAAGTTAGCCACTCAAATAAATGCTTAGTCGCTTGCTGTAGCCTCACCACTTATCCATACCTCACCCATTAAGCTTTAATAGTCTTGATACCCATGGAAATGAGATTGTTGAGTCCCTGTGGCACACAGATTACTACAACAACAGTTATAGGTATAGTGTCGGGACCCCGATCCTAAGTCATATGAATCCGGACTGTAACATATCACATCCCTTTGCGGCCTCACACACGGTATGCTCCACGGCTGTAGCCTTACCTTAGCCGGGACTGTTTGCGTCTTTTGGCTCACGTATGTGAACATGTCGCTGGCAATCAAACGACAGAGAACCCAGCCCGACATGACTAGTCATAGAACCCAAGTGGCACATCCGTACGGAAACAGGCATATGTAACCCAGCAATGCAGGTGTTGGCCTCAAGCATGTGTAGACGAGTCATAGCAAGCTACAAGGACTCCATTACGCCGTGAGACATAAATGCCATCACTGCACGTAGACGAGCCATAGCAGGCTACTGAGACTCCATTACACTGCGAGACATTTCCCCGAAGGGACAGACACAGCAGCAAATAAGGATACATGCCGGTCAATCAATGTGTCCGGAGCAGTAGCAAGCTACCATGGCTCGATGGAAACACAACGTGGTAGTTTCCCGTAAAGAGTACTACTAAAGGCACACAACTAATTGTCGGATCCCATACATACCGTTGCACGTCACGCGTACGCACCACATGCCCGATATGCATAGATACAACCATGGCATCACAACATAACCATACAATAACATGACTTTTATATAAGAGGCTCAGATGAGCCATGCATAATATGTTCTTACAGATAGGGGTCACATGACCCGACACTCAAATCATACAAACATGTCCATACAAACCAAGCATAAGCATAAAGCTGTCTGAGTACAAACAGATGAAAGGGGTAAAAAGGCACATGGCATGACTATCTATAGCCCGCCGCAGGACAAAGGTCGTAGCTGGGACACCAGCTATTCGGCATCGTCGACATCTAGAAAGAACCCACCCGAAGGGTCCTGGGTCTCATCTGCAACATTTATTAAGCAAACATGAGTACAAATGTACTTCACAAGTCTTTAAAGCAGACCTAGTCTATTCATGCTCATGTATCAACAAAGGGAGTGGTGGAGTTTATGCATCAATGCCAGCTTTGACTCATGGCTAACCTACACTACTCAATTTTAACTCTTTGTTTACATTTTATAAGTCGCACACGAGTCCACTAACTCCATAACAATACACCACCATAGATTCACTTCCCTCTCCTGGAAGAGTGCCATCGACGATACTCACACTTGTCTTGATATTTTTATGAGTATCCATTTGATTACCTATGAACAACATAAGTTCTCGAAGTAGTCCATATCCGAGGACGCGGCTATTCGAATAGTTTTATACCCTGCAGGGGTGTACTTCTTCACACACGCTCTCGCCACTTATCGCTGTGTGCTCATAAAACCATGCACCTCGGCAACCTTCAAGCGGAAGCCCAGCGAGGGAGTCGGCCACGACCGTCAATCACATAAGACCTCTAGTCCAGGTTATTGCCTATTTGAGACTGAACCCGCACGGAAGTCCGACCAAAGTTTCCGCTACGGCCCCAAACGATGTGCGCAGGGTTCCCAAGCCCACCATTCGGGTGACCCTTGGTACACCATGCCACTGCCTACCGCGTCGTAACCCACCCCTAGGGTCAGTGCTACGCACGGCCTCCAGCAAGCTATAAACACCAGAAACTACTTGCAACTCCTGGACTCAGGACTAAGCAAATGATAAGTTGAGAGGGGTTGAGTTACCGGAACCCAATGTGTGGTAGCAACTAGTCTTGGATCACAAACATGGAACTCAGCTCCTAAGAACGGTCCCAATGAGACAACCCGCTATGTACTCCTACATAGCCTCTCATCGCTACCTTTACCAAATCGAGTTCATCATAACATCATCACATCAGGCAACATTGTTTCACTCAGTTCATCACCCAGATGAATCCGACCTGACACAACTCTAAGCATAGCAAGCATAGCAGGCAAAGTAAGCTAAGCTCATCATGGCACAAGCATCTACCAGGTATGCTAGGTTGCAAGGTTTAGCTATTTACTGTGACAATGTCAGGTTATGCAACAGAATAGGATCATCTATCGTGTATGACAGACATGTGGTCAGTTGTCCTAATGCAATAAACGAGAGCAGGAGCAAGTGAGTGGGATATTATTGGAATGTTCAAAGGGGTTGCTTGCCTTGCTGGGAAACGGGAAGGTTCTCTCCTTCGTCGGGATACTCGGGGGTATCCTCAGAAGTAGGGCCTACCACAATACAGATAAGAATCAATCAATACACGCAAGTGCAACAATATGATGCATGATCATGGCATGATAGCATGTATAGATGAGCTAATGCAACTAGTGTTCATGTTGATTTGAAATGAATTTGAATATAGGTTCAAAATTGTTCTTCATTTCAAATTCCATTTACTAACCTATTAACAAATGTCAATGTTCACCTATTTAGATTGCTCTAACATGCAAGACAATAGCACCATTGGATTCATTAGATTTTTCTGATACATTTTCATATATAAATTATTTTAATTTGACTTACAGATTAATTTATATGAATTTTCGAAGTTTTGAATAATTTCTGGAATTATTTTAAACTAGAAAATGAAATATTGACATCAGCGTGACGTCACTGTGACGTCAGCTGGTGAGCTGACCGGGCGAGAGTCAAACCTGACATGTGAGGGCCACATGTTAGTGACTGAGACACTTAACTAACTAATTAAACTAAATCCTAATTAATTAACAAAAACTGGGCCCACTATCAATGACAGATTAGGTTTAATTAAAACAATTAATTAATTTCTTACTTAACCTAATTAACAGGACTTGGCCCCACCTGCCAGCGACCCAGGGTCAAACCCTTGTTGGTCAGACAGGTTGACTCGCCGGCGTTAAGCCACCGACGATGTTAGGGACGGCGAAAGGGGTTGGAATCCCTCCTCCAGCGACCAAATGGACGGCGGAGAGTGCTGGGAGGGCCTACGCTCGACCGCGTGTCGATCTAGCCCCAAACCAGAGGCTGGGGTGGTCGTAATCGACGCCGGCGTTGAGGGCAGCGGCGGCCGGAGCTCGGGCAAGACGGGCGCGGCGTCTACGTGGCACGGGAGAGAAGGGGGGCAAGGGGAGGAGCACCAGTGGCTCACCGCGGTTCCATCAGAGGCGATGACGAGGTCGGAGTTGGTCTGGATGGGGCAGAATGTCGCGGCGGGGCTTCGGTGGCCGGCGGGGAGGTGAGGCGATGGCACGACATAGAGAGGCTCCCGACGTCTTCTTGGGTCATGGGGAGGATGAGGGGGTCGCGGCGGTTCTCTTGGGCTACCTAGTGAGGCGAGGGGGCGGCTAGCGCGACGACGGTGAGCTCGAGCAGAGCTCGGCTATGGTGGAGCGGGGGAAGAAAGGGAGCGAGAGAGAGAGAGCTCCTATGTGGAGAGGGAGAGGAGAAGGAGGCCACGGCAATGGCCTCGCGCTAGCGCCCTCCCAGCCCTCCAGGCCAGCAACCAGGCAGGGAGGAGGTGGCCGGCGTGTGCCCGCACGCGGCGAACGCACGCCCCTGTCCTCCTGGCGAGAGGACAGGGATGACTGGCCATGGGCCAGGTGGGCTGGCCTGGCCTGGGCTTTTTCCTTTTTTTTCTTTTTTAGTTCTTTCTGTTTTCCATTTTCTGACATTTGTTTATTTTCTTTTCAGGTACCAATGCTAATTAATAATATCCCAAATATTTTATAAACTAAAGTTTGAATATTTCAAACTTATTTGAAAAGTTTTAGGATATTTTGAAAACAAAAATAATGATAGTGCTTTATTTAATGATTTCAGGAGCCTTATCCATTATTTTTGAATTACTTTGATTGTTCAAATAATTAGAATGGTCCCTGTTATAATCATGCCCAAATTTACCACACATAGGGAACATTTTTAGTGGGCATTTTGGATTTGTTGAATTTTCACCAAATTTGAATTGTTTTGATTCAAAGTTAGCTTGGGGTTTCTTTTTGTTCCCCATTTCATGTTAATGCAAAATGAAACATGATGCAAGCACAATACTATTCATAGGACATCTAGCTAGGGTTGTGACAACTCACCCCCACTCAAAAGAATCACGTCCCGAGATTTTGAAGTCGTCGGGAAGAGGCAGGGTACTCTAGTCGAAGACGATCTTCTCTTTCCCATGTCGCCTCCTTTTCTGAATGGTGTGACCACTAAACCTTAAGAAACTTGATGTTCCGACGCCGAGTGGTACGCTCAGCTTGATCAAGAATACGAACAGGGTATTCTCGATATGTAAGGTTATCTTGGAGATCAAGCGCTACGTGGTCTACCTCACGGACAAGATCCGTGAAGCAACGCCTGAGTTGTGAAACGTGGAAGACATCATTAACCTTGGAAAGATGCAGCAGAAGTTCCAATTGGTAGGCAACCTCTCCTCGTTTGGCAAGAATGCGAAAAGGTCCAATGTAACGAGGAGCCAACTTGCCCTTGATACCGAATCGATGGGTACCCTTCAGAGGTGTAACCCGAAGGTAAGCCTTCTCGTCAAATTCATAGGTCACAGCCTTATGATGTCTATCATATTGGCTCTTTTGACGAGATTGGGCTGTTTTCAACTTTTCACGAATAATGCGAACTTGCTCCTCTGCATCCGGGATCATATCCGGGCCAAAGAGTTGCCTCTCTTCGGTTTCTGACCAGTTAAGAGGTGTTCGACACCTTGGTCCACAGAGAACTTCAAAAGGGGCTTTGCCCAAGCTTGATTGATAACTATTGTTATAAGCAAATTCGGCAAGTGGAAGACATTTCTCCTAGTTCATACCGAAAGATATAACACAAGCTCGGAGCATGTCTTCGAGAATTTGATTGACTCACTCAACTTGAACACTTGATTGCGGGTGGAAAGCAGTGCGAAAGGATAGATGAGTCCCCATTGCGGTTTGAAAACTTTCCCAAAATCGAGAAGTAAGGATACTTCCACGGTCTGAGTTAATCTCCAAAGGAACACCATGAAGAGAAACTATTCCAGAAACATACAACTCCGCTAGCTGGCTAGCAGTTATACTTTCCCGAACAGGAAGAAAATGAGCCACTTTGGAAAGACGGTTGATGACCACAAATATAGCATTATTCCCTTTCTTAGTCCTGGGAAATCCGGTAATGAAATCCATACCAACTTTATCCCATTTCCATTCAGGAATGGCTAACGGTTGGAGGGTGCCAGCAGGCCTTTGATGTTCTGCTTTCACGCGACGACAAACGTCGCAGTTAGCAATGAACTGAGCAATTTCCCTTTTCATCCTAGTCCACCAGAACCTCTGTCGTAGGTCCTGATACATTTTGGTACTACATGGATGAATTGTGAGAGGAGAATCATGAGCCTCCTGAAGGATCAACTGTCGTAGATGTTGTTTCTTCGGGATCACCAAACGGTTCTCAAAGAAGACAACACCTCGATCATCTTCCGAGAAGCATTTAACATTGCCCTTCTTAATGTTTTTCTTGATCCGAGATATCCCGGCATAATGCTTCTAGGCTTCTAAAATTTGATCCGTAAGAGTAGGTTTTGCCACCAGGTTGGATAGGAATCCTCAAGGAACAATGTGAAGGTTTAACTTCCGAAATTCCTCATGGAGAAGTGGTTGACCCTGTTGTAACATCAGGTTGTTACAATAAGACTTACGACTTAGTGCATCATCCATGACATTGGCTTTCCCCAGGGTGTAAGCTATCCCTAAGTCATAATCTGTAATCAACTCTACCCACCGTCTTTGCTGATCCCTAAGTCCGGCTGGGTGAATATATATTTTAGACTTTGGTGATCAGTGTAAATTTTGCAATGATTACCCAGAAGATAATGTCGCCACGTTTTCAGTGCAAGGACTACGGCTGCAAGCTCAAGATCATGTGTGGGATAATTATCCTCATGTGGACGCAACTATCGAGATGCATATGCCATCACATGACGATTTTGCATAAGAATGCAACCTAATCCTTGTCGCGACGCGTCGCAATAGATAACAAAGTCCTTAGAGAAATCAAGTGGCACCAGAACGGGAGCAGAGGTCAGTCGTCTTTTCAACTCCTGAAAACTATGCTCACATTGTGGATTCCACTTGAACTTTTTATCTTTCTTGAGGAGTTCAGTCAGAGGTTTGGCAACCTTGGAGAAATTCTTGAAAAAGCGGCGACAATAGCTCGCTAAGCCAAGGAAACTCCGAACTTGCTTAACCGATTTAGGTTGAGTCCAATCAAGGATAGCTTGAACTCTCTCAAGATTGACAACAATACCTTTACCAGATATCACATGGCCTAGATAGTTCACTTCTGGCAACCAAAATTCACACTTGGAGAATTTGGCATACAAGCGGTGCTCTCGAAGTTTCATCAATACCAGCCTTAGGTGCTCGACATGTTCTTGTTCGTTCATCGAGTAGATAAGTATATCATTGAGGTAAACCACGAAGAATTTATCTAGATACTGCATGAATATCGAATTCATCAAGCGAGAGAAGGTGGCTGGGGCATTGGTTAAACCGAAGGACATGACGGTGTACTCGTATTGGCCATAACGAGTAACAAAAGCCGTTTTTGGAATGTCCCTGTTCCTAATTCTGATTTGATGGTATCCCAACCTCAAATCCATTTTGGAAAAGACAGAGGATCCAGCGAGTTGATCCTACAAATCATTGATCCTGGGGAGCGAATACTTGTTCTTTATGGTGACCAAATTCACTGGCCGATAATCCACAACCATCCGATCCGAACCATCCTTCTTCTTGACGAAGATAACGGGACAAGCCCAAGGAGAAGAACTGGGATGGATGAAACCTTTCTTCAAAGACTCATCGAGTTGGATCTTAAGTTCGGCTAGTTCTAAGGGTGCCATCTTATAGGGTTTTCTAGCTATTGGGACAGTCCCTGGGATGGGCTCTATCACAAACTCAACATCTCCGACACGAGGAATTCCTGGCAGTTCTTCTGGAAAGACATCCGGAAAGTCATGGACTACCGGAATATCTTCTAACTTTGGAAGAGGGCTAGCATTGAGGGAGTAGAGTTGGCGCTTGGTTGTTCAAGTGGAGACATTAACTATCTCACTCGATGGATGTGAAGTTGAACATTCCTAGAATGAGTATCAATCTTGGCATAGTGGGCTTTCATCCAATCCATACCTAGAATGATATTGATGTCCGAAGACTTGAGGGCTATCAAATATGCTAGGAAGACCAGTCTATCCACCAAAATCTCATTATCATGGCTCACTCTAGAAGTTTGCCATTTTGAGCCCAGAGTCTGCACTACTAAAGGAGTAGGCATATCACAAAAAGACATGTTATGCAACTGTGCATAATTTTTTGAGATGAAGGAATGAGATGCACCAGTATCAAATAGAACACATGCTGGATGACTATTAACAAGGAGCATACCTAGGATAACATCGGGATCCTCAAGAGCTTCCTCAGTAGACACATAATTCACTCGCCCACGAGCAGGAGCTGGTTTCACGAAGAAGGCTTTTCCTGGCTTTCCATGTCCAGCGGGCTTAACATTATTCTGGGGACACTCACGGGAGTAGTGTCCTGGTTCTCCGCACTTATAGCAAACCACGATGGCACGAGGAGAAACATTTGCAGGCGGTCCTCCAAATGGTCTAATTGGAGGGTTGGGATGAACTGGGCGAGGCGCCTGGAAGGATGGCCTCGCATTGTATTTTGGCGGCAGAGCTGCGTTAGGCACCCAGATCCGGCGTTTATTGCAGCCCGAGCCAGATGCGGGGTTGAAGTCACAGTTGTGCTTTATCGTGGCCTCATAATCAGTCTGTCCGGTCTCGGCATTCATAGCCTTGTTGACGAGAGCCTGGAAAGTGGTGCACTCATGCAGGCGTAGATCTCGGCGGAGCTCAGGGTTAAGTCCCTTGCGGAACCTAGCCTGCTTCTTGGCATTAGTAGGAACTTCCTCAGGAGCATAGCGAGCAAGGTTTCCAAACTCGCGGCTATAAGCATCCACTGACAGTTTGCCCTGGGTGAAGGCACATAATTCCTCTCTCTTACGATCCATCAGCCCTTCCGGGATGTGATGGGTACAAAATGCAGCACTGAACTCTGCCCAAGTCGGTGCGGGGCCTACGGGACGCATGGCTTCAAAATTCTCCCACCACAGATTGGCGGGACCTTCCAGAAAGTAAGTTGCAAAGGTCACCTTGTTGGCCTCAGTCACATTGGCAGCCCAGATCTTGCGATACATGCTAGTCAGCCAGTCATCTGCGTCGAGTGGGTCGACCGAATGATGATACTTGGGTGGGCTTAGGCTGATGAAATCACCAAGTGATACGCCATCATTGAGGTCACTGCGGGGAGCACGTGCTGTGTTCTGTTCGATTCTTTCCAATAGCCTATTGGTCTCCCTGTTATTCCTTTCAGCTTCTAGCATTACTTCCGCCAGAGAAGGCGCATGTGGCAGATCCTCTTGCGTTGGCTGGCTTCCTTCGCCCTGCTCAGGGGCAGGCATGGGGTTATTCCTAGTTGCCACCATCCTGGGAAAACAAACCCACAACTTAATCATAGGGAACAACATCTCTAAGACATAGGATAAGGAATGTACTGGACCACATGGCATGCAGGGTAAACACCAATCAACATGGTAAAAACAACTTCCATATGAACACCATGATTCATACACACCATGACATAGTTCAGTACAAACCAAACTAAAATACAACTATGGAGAGATGACACAACTCATCGGAGGCATTACAAGCTTCCTATACATTATTTATCTACACCTCCAGAACTCAACTCTCAACCTCATCATATACACAAGACACGCAGGACTGTGGTGATATGATTACTACCATACTGGAACTAACATCCACGTACTCAAGCATCACCGTAGAATGCCTCATACAGGTTACCCCCATGACCCGGGAGCTGAACCTGAGGATCTGGAAACACTCTAGCCTGTGATCCTTGGGAGCCATAAGGACACGGATGTGGCCTTGGTCCCCTTGTCGGTAGCAACAGCGGTCCTCGAAGAGGGGTGATGCCTCCAACATCGGGCCAGTCTATGTGTGCTGGCAGATGAGTCCGTGATGGGGTCAGCATCTCCAAATCTCCATAGCCTATCTGCACGACAGGTGCCAACTGTATCAGGGCTGTCCAAAGACGTGCACGGGTAGCATAAAGCTCCATGCGAAGGGCAGGTACATCACGATCCCTGTTCTCCAACATCTGAGTGGTCACCTGCAGCCTAGGGTCCTCATGAGAATGATCATAGTAGGCTCCACTAAGATAACCATCCTCTCCTCCCATGGAAGCAGGAACATAGCAGAACTCTATGTTCTGGAGCAGACCATACCAAAACCTCATGATAGTCAACATGGTATAGGTGGCCTCCTGAACTGCCATGTCTATGGTGACACCTAACCCATAAGTCCAGTGAAGTGGCTCTGCAGCTCCAGGGTATGAAGCATAAATCTTGATGGTACACAGATACTGGCTCTGGTTGAAAACTCGATACTGTTCCTCCACTGTGTACTCCGGGTACCAACGGTATCCAGCCTCCATCATCACTCTAACCAACATGGCCATGTGACCCGATAAACCGATGCACCTTGTCAGATGGACCACCTGATGGGAAGGACGAGAGGGCATCTGAAACAGAGAAAGATGCAAAGACATAAGAGATTCTAGCAGAAATTGGATAGCATAACGACTGTAATTTCTCAAAAAGGATTTTGAGACAACTGCAAAAGACTGGAAAAGCATAACCACTCGACTTTCTAGACTCAAATCTCTTCTCCATCTGTTTGTCACACCAACAATACTTGAGTACCCACATTCACTTGCAACAAGATAGCTAGTGGTCCATGGTTAGTAACTCGGCATCCTAAGCAATGGATGAGTAGCCTAATTCTTATCCCCGAATAAAAGATGAGAATGACTCAGCATAGAATAACTTGGGAAGAGGAGTAAAAGAGCCTTACGTTCCCTCCCACAATCAATTCCCCTACTTTTCTATAGTATTTCTAGACCAAACTTCAACCGGTTTGGCTTGGTAGTCCTACAGTCAGTTAGGCTCTGATACCAATGCTGTCGGGACCCCGATCCTAAGTCTTATGAATCCGGACTGTAACATATCACATCCCTTTGCGGCCTCACGCACGGTAAGCTCCACGGCAGCAGCCTTACCTTAGCCAAGACCGTTTGTGTCTTTTGGCTCACGTATGTGAACATGTGGCTGGCAATCAAACAACAGAGAACCTGGGCCGACATGACTAGTCATAGAACCCAAGTGGCACATCCATACGGAAACAGGCATACGTAACCCAGCAATGCAGGTGTCGGCCTCAAGCGTGTGTAGACGAGTCATAGCAAGCTACAAGGACTCCATTACGCTGTGAGACATAAATGCCATCACTGCACGTAGACGAGTCGTAGCAGGCTACCGGGACTCCATTACACCACGAGACATTTCCCTGAAGGGACAGACACAGCAGCAAAGAAGGATACATGCCGGTCAATCAATGTGTCCAGAGCAGTAGCAAGCTACCATGGCTCGGTGGAAACACAACGAGGCAGTTTCCCGTAAAGAGTACTACTAAAGGCACACAACTAGGTGTCGGATCCCATACATACCGTTGCACGTCACACGTACGCATGACATGCCCGATATTCATAGATACAACCATGGCATCACAACATAACCATACAATAACATGACTTTTATTTAAGAGGCTGAGATGAGCCATGCATAATATGTTCTTACAGATAGGGGTCACATGACCCGACACTCAAATCATACAAACATGTCCATACAAACCAAGCGGAAGCATAAAGCTGTCTGAGTATAGACAGATGAAAGGGGTATAAAGGCACATGGCCTGATTATCTACAGCCCGCCACAGGGCAAAGGTCGTAGCTGGGACACCTGCTATTCGACATTGTCGACATCTAGAAAGAACCCACCTGAAGGGTCCTGGGTCTCATCTGCAACATTTATTAAGCAAACATGAGTACAAATGTACTTCACAAGTCTTTAAAGCAGACCTAGTCTATTCATGCTCATGTATCAACAAAGGGAGTGGTGGAGTTTATGCAGCAATGCCAGCTTTGACTCATGGCTAACCTACACTACTCAATTTTAACTCTTTGTTTACACTTTATAAGTCGCACACGAGTCCACTAACTCCATAACAATACACCACCATAGATTAACTTCCCTCTCCTGGAAGAGTGCCATCTACGATACTCACACTTGTCTTGATATTTTTATGAGTATCCATTTGATTACCTATGAGCAACATAAGTTCTCCAAGTAGTCCATATCCGAGGACGCGACTATTCGAATAGTTTTATACCCTGCAGGGTGTACTTCTTCACACACGCTCTCGCCACTTATCGTTGTGTGCTGATAAAACCATGCACCTCGACAACCTTCAAGCGGAATCCCAACAAGGGAGTCGGCCACGACCGTCAATCACATAAGACTTCTAGTCCAGGTTATCGCCTATTTGAGACTGAACCCATATGGAAGTCCGGCCGAAGTTTCCGCTACTGTGCCAAATGATGTGCGCAGGGTTCCCAAGCCCACCATTCGGGTGACCCTTGGTACACCGTGCCATTGTCTACTGCGTCGTAACCCACCCCTAGGGTCAGTGCTACGCACGGCCTCCAGCAAGCTATAAACACCAGAAACTACTTGCAACTCCTGGACTCAGGACTTAGCGAATGATAAGTCGAGAGGGGCCAAGTTACCGGAACCCAATGTGTGGTAGCAACTAGTCTTGGATCACAAACACGGAACTCAGTTCCTAAGAACGGTCCCAATGAGACAACCCGCTATGTACTCCTACATAGCCTCTCATCGCTACCTTTACCAAATCGAGTTCATCATAACATCATCACATCAGGCAACATTATTTCACTCAGTTCATCACCCAGATGAATCCGACCTGACACAACTCTAAGCATAGCAAGCATAGCAGGCAAAGTAAGCTAAGCTCATCATGGCACAAGCATCTACCAGGTATGCTAGGTTGCAAGGTTTAGCTATTTACTGTGACAATGTCAGGTTATGCAACAGAATAGGATCATCTACCGTGTATGACTAACATGTGATCGGTTGCCCTAATGCAATAAACGAGAGCAGGAGCAAGAGAGTGGGATATTATCGGAATGTCAAAGGGGTTTCTTGCCTTGCTGGGAAACGGGAAGGTTTTCTCCTTTGTCGGGTACTCGGGGGTATCCTCAAAAGTAGGGCCTACCGCAATGCAAATAAGAATCAATTAGTACACGCAAGTGCAACAATATGATGCATGATCATGGTATCATAGCATGTATTGATGAGCTAATGCAACTAGTGTTCATGTTGATTTGAAATGAATTTGAATATAGGTTCAAAATTGTTCTTCATTTAAAATTCCATTTACTAACCTATTAACAAATGTCAATATTCACCTATTTATATTGCTCTAACATGCAAGACAATCGCACCATTGGATTCATTGGATTTTTCTAATAAATTTTCATATATAAATTATTTTCATGTGACTTACATATTAATTTATAGGAATTTTTGAAGTTTTGAATAATTTCTGGAAATATTTTTAAACTAGAAAATGAAATATTGACATCAGCCTGATGTCACTATGACGTCAGCTGGTCAGCTGACCGGGCCAGAGTCAAACCTGACATGTGGGGGCCACATGTCAGTGACTTAGACACTTAACTAACTAATTAAACTAAATCCTAATTAATTAATAGAAACTGGGCCCACTGTCAGTGACAGATTAGGTTTAATTAAACCAATTAATTAATTTCTTAATTAACCTAATTAACAGGGCCTGGCCCCACCTGCCAGCGACCCAAGGTCAAACCCCTGTCGGTAAGACAGGTTGACTCGCCGGCGTTGAGCCGCCGACGACGTCAGGGACGACGGAGGGGGTCAGAATCCCTCCTCCAGCGACCAAATGGACGGCGGAGAGCGCTGGGAGGACCTACGATCGACCGCTCGTCTATCTAGCCCCAAACTAGAGGCTGGGGTGGTTGGAATCGACGTCGGCGTTGAGGGCAGCGGTGGCCGGAGCTTGGGCAAGAAGGGTGCAGCATCTACGGGGCACGGGAGAGAAGGGGGAGAAGGGGAGGAGCACCAGCGGCTCATCGCGGTTCTAGCAGAGGCGACGACAAGGTCGGAGGAGGTCCGTACGGGGCAGAATGTCACGGCGGGGCTTCGATGGCCGGCAGGGAGGAGCGGTGATGGCGCGGCGTAGAGAGGCTGCCGACGTCTTCTGGGGTCACGGGAAGGATGAGGGGGTCGTGGTGGTTCTCGTGGGATACCTAGCGAGGCGAGGGGGCGGCTAGCGCGACGGTGGCAAGCTCGAGCAGAGCTCGGCTATGGCGGAGTAGGGGAAGAAAGGGAGCGAGAGCGAGCTCGCAGGGGGATAGGGAGAGGAGAAGGAGGCCACGGCGATGGCCTCGCGCTGGCGCCCTCCTAGCCCTCCAGGCCAACAGCCAGGCAGGGAGGAGGTGGCCGGCGTGTGCCCGCGCGCGGCGAACGCACGCCCTGTCCTCCTGGCAAGAGGACAGGGATGACTGGCCATGGGCCAGGTGGGCTGGCCTGGCCTGGGCTTTTTTCTTTTTTCTTTTTTAGTTCTTTCTGTTTTCCATTTTTGACATTTGTTTATTTTCTTTTCAGGTACAAATGCTAATTAATAATATCCCAAATATTTTATACAATAAAATTTGAATATTTCAAACTTATCTCAAAAGTTTCAGGATATTTTGAAAACAAAAATAATGATAGTGCTTTATTTAATGATTTTAGGAGCCTTATCCATTATTTTTGAATTACTTTGATTGTTCAAATAATTAGAATGGTCCCTGTTATAATCATGCCCAAATTTACCAGACATAGGGAACATTTTTAGTGGGCATTTTGGATTTGTTGATTTTTCACCAAATTTGAATTGTTTTGATTCAAAGTTTGCTTGGGATTTCTTTTTGTTCCCCATTTCATGTTAATGCAAAATGAAACATGATTCAAGCGCAATACTATTCCTAGGACATCTAGCTAGGGTTGTGACATATAGGTAATGCGATACTTTGACGTGAGCGTGATGCTTGTTTGATTTGGAGTTCTTCTTCTTCTTCTTCATCGATCTTGGATGGGTTCCAGGCGGCAGCCTGGGATAGCAAGGATGGATGTCATTTTATCATTTGATTTCATCCGTAGTTGGACCCTGCTCTTCTGTATGTTGTTTGAATATGTTGTTGTACTGATGTGATATTGATGTAGCCTGTGGCGAGTGTAAGCCAATTCCATATACTCTCCTCTTCTATACATGTACTTTTAATGATATCCATTCTTGCAACACGACGAGATGCGCTCCTATCCCTGTCGAGGCCCTCGAGCCAAAATAAGGATATGGTTGCATCTTGGGTGTGACAAGTTGGTATTAGAGCCTGTACCGACCTAGGAGCCCCCCTTGATTGATCGAACTTGGCCGAGTCAAGTCTACTGAAAAACTATTTTGAGTCTAGTTATAACGGACCGTAGGATTCTTTTTTTCCTCTTCTATACTCTGGTGAGGAATTACGACTTAGGAATTTTCATTCTACTCCTCTTCTCGCTCAATTGTTTTTAGGATCATGCGGGTATTTTGGTAACTATATGATGCCGATGTGACGAGGTTCTATCTTGGTGCCTCCTGTCTGACTTGATTTCTTGTGGGGAGTTGAGATCCAGGGGATTCATGGCACATCGTTATCGTTCAGTTTCCTTAGTATCTCAGGACAGAGGATCTTCGAAATTGCTTCAATACTAGTAGTGGTGAGAGGAGTCCGTCATCCCCAGTACTAGTGGAGAGAGTTCAGATGTACTGCCATTCTTAGTATCGTTGTGTTTTCGAGTGTCCGAGGTAGATGAGTTTCCGAGACCTCTGGTTATATGTTGACGGATGTGTTACATTGGAGTGTAGTATTACCGTTAGGAGTTGAGTGATGGATTTTGCTCCTTGTATCCGTGGACCCGATTGCATAACCGGAAGATTTCGGGAGTTCTTAGGTGGGAATTCAAGTAGTTACCTAGGCTATCTTCCAACAGATCATGATGTGAGGTTGGGGTTTGACATCTAGTGGATTCGTTTGTTCACGGTCTTTCTTAAAAAAGATAGTCTCGATATATCTTATTAGATATACTTCATCAAGCCTTGTAGTTCTCTACACCTAGGGAGCATATTCGAGCGTCATTTCAATATGACAATCCAATGTACGATCGAGCCCGTGCGAACCTTACCACGAAAATATCAAGTGTAACCTCTATCATGAATTTGGTCTAGCTTGTTTCGTAAGCCTCATCCTTTGTTTTTTTGTATATGATCATTCGTGGTGCTTCGATGTCAACTGGTGATCTCTTATCTTTTCTAAGCGGTGTTCTCATATTTCTATGGGAATGCTAATTCTTTGCTCAATCAAGTTATCATATCAATTCTTTTCCATCCGGTGTTCTCTCTTCAAGTGAATTCTATCCTCTTCAAAATTTGCAACATCAATCCTCATATTTTGTTCTGGAGTTTGTCTCATCTATTCCAAGTTTTATTTGTTTTCCCCACCCTCCCGCCCTTGTTTTCTCTTAAATGATTAAATTCTCATCCAAGTGCGTTTTCTATTCTTGTGATGCTTAAGCTATCATTTCTTTCGTATTGTATCCGGTGATTTCTTGTGGAGATTCTCAGAAGTTTCAATTTCAAGATCTTTCCTCATATCCCTAGTTCTCGTTGTTATTCTTCTCTGGTGGATTCAATTGAAGCTCTCGGTGTTCATCATATTCTTTATCATTTATTTAATGGTTTCCATGTTGGAATTTCTTTTCCAAGACTCTCTTGTTTTTTCGTCTCTCTCTATTCTATCCGGAGTGCTAAAGATATCTCAGAAGACTTTCATTTCCATTCATATCCTCTTAAATTATTTCGAGGCAATATCTCAGAAGTTCCTTATTTTTCTGGTGCAACATCTCTTTCTAAGAAATTGTTTCAACGGTGGTTTCTTCTTAGTGGGCCCATAACACACAGGTTATCCCCAGGATCTTACCTGGCTCTTCTAATCTTTCCGGAGATGTACTCAAGTTCTTTTCGAATATGATGTAAGAATGATTTTCATCAGTCATATACCTTCTCCATGATTGATTTAAAATATTTTCAACATTGGCTCAACTGTGGGGACCCCGACTCATAAGTCATGATCACCTAATGTATGTGCATAGCGATCCCAAAGATTAATGCTCACTGAACACACAAAAACTGAATAACAAGAGTCTTACATCCATTACATACCAATTTACTCAAATATGGCCTGCATGGCCAAGTCTTCATATGATTGCAGCGGAAATCTTCAACTATAGCGTGAACCCATGCCATATGCCTTAACCCAACAGGCATTCTGACTAGGAAGCGTCCTAGCTCGCATGCCTGTCACCATGGTAATTTTCATCATAACTTGATATTTCATGCCTGGCCAATAAAATAACCAGTGGCAAGCCAATGAGTACTTTGAATGTACTCCCAAGCAAACCATGTTTGGAACAAGGCAATAACGATGCATGCTATAGCACTAATAGGTAAGTTTTGCAGAAAGCTAATTTTGAGTGCAATGACATGATCAAGTAATGTAAGTAAGCATGCATCAACCCTGAACAGATGTTCATAAGAACACGTTATAGTCATCATCGTAAGTAGGGGTTTGGACGTCTCATGTTCAACCATCACACCAAGTCCTCAGACTTGTCTCATGTACTGTCTAAACATCTCATGTTCAGTCATCATGCCAAGTCATCCGACACGACTGAAATATCATCCTTGTCACCACACACACACACACCAAGTTTGCGAAAACATTTGGACGTAGTTTAAGAAGGAGCTCCAACTGTCCGTGACCGCGGACACGGCTATTCGAATACTTTTACACTCTGAAGTGGTTGCACACTTTACCCACAAGACTCGGGGAACTTCTGTGTCATCCACGACACGCGGCATATAACATACCCGAGATAAGAACCAGAACAATGCCTTTCCCCTGGCGATACTAAACAAAGAGTCCACTCGATTGGTACCCAGCCCTCATGATGTACATCACACGAGCCTCTCTCCAAATCGTACCACCCATGAGGGGACCAACGTTGTGCCCTGTGCCTGTGAAGACATCGCATGATTGTACATACCAGTACGACGCCGTATCAAGAGTGACCATGCTACTCCCTCCACTGGTAATGCGAGCTCCTTTCTAGTAGCCACCAAAGTAATCAACAGAGCCCCTTCCCATATAGGGATAGACTGGTTGCACATGTAAGGTTGGGACGGTCAGCAGACCTTAAATCTAATCTATTTTTTAAAACACACATACTCACTTGCTCCGGTACACCACTTCTTTCTCAAGTGGTCACCCAGTTCATCATTATCACCCTCGGGCATTAGTGGCGCCCGACAAGGTTTTCGAAAAGTCTTTGATATCATTTGTGTTCCCATCACCATGCATAATCCCGATCCCACTTGCATGGCATGTACTAGCATCCTATCTACCCCCACCCGCATAACCCTCATAAGGTGGTAGGGTCATGCACGATTCATGTGTCAATGGCAAAAGTATCAAAAGCAACCCACCGGAGGGGTCACTACTCCACTTGACCAGATACGACAAAAGTGAAGTGCTATATATCATGCAATTAAAATGGTTTATTAACATGGTTAAGGGTTGCTTGCCTGGCTTCGCAAGGTTTTCGAGGTCTTCACACGCTTCTCGTCCACTCCGAGCACTTCATCTACTTCGTCAACTATCACCGGAAACAACCGCAATAAGCAACAGAACAAGCAAAAAGGCACCAGGAATATCCTAGGGATTTTCAAAGTGGGTTATACATGAATAAATAGCTCAATTATTTGGATGGAAAAGAGGCATCAGGATAAATGTTCCCTAGTTAGGGCATGAATTTAGGCACACCTAGGAACTTGAATCACTCCATTTGGACCTATAATGGATGATCTATAGATGTACAAAGTGGTCCTAATAGTTCAAGTTTGAATTTAAATTTGAACATGACACAAAGGTGTGGAGGAAAATAATGAAAGTGACACCATTAAATAGGTGGCATTTTTAGGAGGAGGTGGAAATTTGAATCATCAAAATTGGAGGTCATATGAATTTTATTTAGAATTTATAGGTTCTACAGAAATAAAAAAGAAACAGGTCCATACCTATGCGCTATTTAGTGCACACGACGCACGATAAGCAGACGGGCTGGCCCATCAGCCTGGCCACGCGCGGGGGGGGGTGTGCTGATGACGTCGAAGGCGCCCCCTACGGAGTGCGCCTTCTCCGTAGGAACGCGGGTGGGCGGTGAGGGCGCCTCCACTTAAACGTTGGGCCCAGCCTTTGGGTTGCTTCCACGCGGGGCCCACCGGTCAGGGTCGTCCCCTCCTCCCGCCCGAACAGGGGAGAGCGGGGGAGGCGAGACCGAGCGCCTGCCGGCACCGTTCTGGTGGCTCCAGCCACCGTCTGCGACGCCCCAACCACCAGAGGGCTCGGGGTGGAGCCCCACATCCGCTTGGGTGCCCCGTTCTCGCCGGGGGGCACCATGGAGGTTGGCCTTGGCCAGGGCGGAGTCTGGATATGGATGGCTGCGAAAACAGAGCTCCGGCCACTAGAAGGGAGGAAAGGAGAGCGGGGGGAGTGGCAGCGCATGGAGGTGGCCTGGTGAGGTTCAAGGGAGAGGAGAGGCATGGGGGAGCTCAAACCCGAGCGGTGGCCATGGCAGGGGTCGCCGACCAGAGGAGAAGGAGAGCTCGGGAGGAGCAATGAGGAGGTCTGGGCGATCCACGGGGGAGGGAGAGAGCGAAGAGAGGCCGCAGGGTGCTCAGGTGCAGGGTTAAGTAGCCCTGCCGAGGCGCCCCGTGGACGGAGTCCATGGGCGACGCTCGGGCGTGCCTAACAGGGGAGAGAGGAGGGCCAGGGAGGAGGGGCCCGACCATGTGGCGAGGATGTTGAGGCGACCTCAGGAGAAACCACCACGGTGCCCAAGGTTGTCGGATGGCTCGGATTGGGCAAGCTACAATGCATGGATGCAGTGTAGCGTGCTCTAGAGCGCGAGCCTTGCATGCCACGGCATTCCTTTGGCTTGTAGGGCGTGGCCACTGGTGTCTAGGGCATCTAGGGGGGATAAAGAAGTTCTATGTGGCCTTGGATGCCCTAGGTAGTTGATATAATATGAGAGGAAGAGGAAAACCTTGCTGTCCAGGGGGTAAACAGTTTTTTTACCACATCAACCCTTGAGCTATGACCATGGGATTTTACTGGAGGTAGAAGGGGGCCAGGTGGAGGTGTGGTAAAAACTTGGCTCAAGGTGAATGATTTTGCCCTCCCAATTATTGATCCCTAGAATAGGACATAAGGTGTTTGATGCAGGTTTGATCTAGGAAACAGATGCTCATCAATATGAAACTTAACAGGACTTGATAATAGGTACAAGTGAGGTTGATCACTAAATTTGAACTCATTTGAAGAAGGTTTCCAATGTAAACTTGGTAAACCCTAGAAATGGGCAGAAATGCATTTGCTTAGATCTAGCTATGCAAATCCATTCCCCTTGATGCACCACTTGATGTGGTGACTTATTTTGGCCATAATAGCATGCCCAAAAAGTTTGGGACTAAATGGGGAAACTTGATAATGCAAGAATCTGCAACTCTTGAAATCAACATAAATGGTTAATCAACATAATGCAAGAATCTGAAACTTGGGATTTAGACAGGTTAATCGGTTCTCCTTGATATACCACTTGGTGTGGCTGCACTATTGGAGGATTAGAACATGTCCAATTTTTTTGGGAACAATAGGGGACAATTGGCAATGTAGAGTTGCTCAAATTTGGATCTGGACAGAGAGGGTTTTGGGATATTTTGGTGAACCAAAACTACAGGGATTGAGATGAAACTTGGCAATATGACCACATATATCATATGTGACATGCTATAATTTTCTGGGATTTAGTTGAGAATATTTCTTATATAGATATTTCCAAACCTTGAAATAGACAGAAATGGTTTTGAAGGGTTTTGTCCAATACTTTGCACATGACCATGCCTTGAAACTCGTATACATGGACAATATATGTCCAGTGAGTTTCCCTAATTTTTCTCAAATATTTCAAAAGAATTTAAATAATTTTCTCTATAAAAGACCATTTCTGGCATTAAGAAAAAGCCTTGAAATAAAATTGTAAATTAATCTTTAAAATTAATATTTGATGGTTTTGGGAAGTCACATAAATAGTAGATTCCAAATAAAGTTTTTGGGGAAAAAGGATCCACCCAATTTTGTGACTTGCAGTGCAAATCTCAAATCATGGGTTTTTGCAAACCTAATTTGAATAAAACCTTTTTGGCCAAAATTATATTTGATAAAAATGGTTTTGGGTACTATTCACATGGCATGATCATTGGACAAGAGTTGGGATCAATTAATAGAGTTTTGAGAGTAGGAGGAAGCTTTATGAGTACAGAGCACCAACAAGCAATCAAGCAATCATCAATCAAGTTAGGTATCACAATCACAGAAAAAGTTTTAATTGGCCCTAATTTTTGAGTCATAATAACTTAGTCATGAGAGGAAAAACACAGGGTGTGACAGACCTACCACCTGACAAGAATCTCGTCCTCGAGATTCCTAGGCTAGGCATAGAAGAGATGCGGAAACTCAGAGGCGAGGTAGTCTTCACATTCCTTGTTGTTTCCTCTCCAGTGTGGTTGTCCTTCTGGATCTTGAAGTGCCCGATGATATGTCTTCGAGTGCACCATTGACTTGGTCTAAGGGTGAACAGGGTTTTGGCAAGGGTTTGACTTGTGTGTGTATTCCAAGGTCGGAATACGTGGCCAAGTAGTGTGTTTGTGTGCTAGTCCCGGGGTTTCTCACGTTTGTTAGTGACGTCTGGTTGTCTCGTGTTATGATAGAAGGGTGGAGCCTTGGTGCAGCTTCTCACCGACAGGGAAATCCTTACCTTCCTTAAGGCAGGAGGTCTTCAGTCTTAGGTGGTCTCCATCCTTGAGAGTGCTGAGGTGTGTCATCGTGCGCTTCTCGTCGAGATCTTCTTCTCGAGTAAGCTTCCTAGGTAGATTCTTCGTTCTTCTCTGGTCGTTTGTCTTCATCATCATGGGGGCACATTTCTGGAGGGTCTTTGAGTGTTTGGTCTATTCGTCACTCTGTGGCAAGGTCTATGCTGGGTCTCGCACCTAACACTGAGCTTAGACACTTGGTGTCAAAATGGGTTCTACCATCTAGGAAAGTTTCAGGGGGGGTCTAGATAAGCAGACTATTCAGAGTATAGATCAGCCATCTAACCCCCAGGGTGTGACGCTTGGCAAGTGGGGTGAACTACCTTTGGCAGGTGGCTTACCACGATCGAGTCAGGTTCACGTCCTTGATTGAACCAAAAAGATGCTAGCAATGAGGTCATGTCAGTCGTCCAGCCCATTCCAGGCATCTGAAGGGAGTAGAGACGTCATGCCCATCGTACACCATCAAAGTGGTGGGGTGAGGGGTGTTACCCACTCCCCGGTTCCTCCCTAGACTGGAACTGATGGATGACCAGTCATAATAAGGGGTTTCTCAATCCTCCTGATGCGTAAGGGCTTCATCGGGCTTGATCGTCGGTGCTTCTGGATATAGTCTAGTTGATGTAGCCGACAATGGAGTGGAGGTTGAATTCCTTTGATCCTTCTTTGTCATTGTCGTGGCTTCACAATTGCAGTGTCCCTTCATCTTGCTTGGGAAAGAAAGTCTTCTCCTGTAGGGAGGGTGCTTCGCGGAGTCCAGCTCCTTCAAGGTGAGACCTTATACTTGAGAGGCATGGCAGTTAGTGTTCCTGGGGCTGGTCCAAACTGGACAAAGTTGTTCCTCGTCTCATTGGGTAAATAAGTATGTCATCCTTGAGGAAAACAACCTATTTCCCGAAGTATCACATAAACACATTGCTCATGGGATATTTGAGAGGAGCGAGCATTCGTCCTGGATGGTCACTAGTATCAAGGGTTTGCGGTCCATCCTAATAGAGGTCTTTATGGACACCTTCCTTATGGAAAGGGTGGGTGGTGGTCACGATGGGTATCGACCATGGTCTAAGGACTTAGATCTAGAGCCTATGGTCTTGACCTAACCGCATCATGGTCCGGTAAAGCTTGGGTTTCAAGGAGCTTAGATGTGAGTGCATGTTTAACACCTTTCCCGAGCACAACTATTAGATGCCAACAGTACTGCCTATTACTCCAAAAAAATCACCATATATCCTCGAGGGTATCATCTCATATAAATCAACTCCAATACTACACATGCCACTCATATCTGCAGGGCTTGAGGGAAGGACTATGCTGAAGATCTCATATACATACTACAGCTAACTCACATATATCCCTATATAAAAATCCTCGGGATAATTTACAAGCTGCTAATCTTGATCAAGACATTACCAATCCAATTGTCATATTGACCAAACCAAGGTCTAAGGTACTGCATTACTATGCTAAGGAAACACGTAATAAACCAATCCAAGATCTTGTTTCCTTCCCAAAAATCTAGTTAACCGATCCTTGAATATCAACCACTATTACCTGATCCATTACTGCTACGAATCCAACATCGATGGTGTCCAACATAATCTCCTTGAGTTCATATAATCCACATGTCATTGCAAGGGCTATTATCACAATATATCCATGAACTTCCAATCTCATGGCCAACTAAATTCCAGGGTCGAGCTTATATAGACCCCTAAATTATCCCTAACATCATCCGATTGCTTCTACTATCATCCACCGAGGAACATGGTATCATTATCAAGATCATTGTACTAAATCCAAATTACGTCAAACCATGTGGTTTAATTGATCCTGCGCACCTAGTAGGATCACCTATTTAAACCAAAGTTTTACATCTGGTAAGACCTTACTACTAGTTACTCCAGCAACCATCATATCACCATCAATCCAATATCTACATTACTTGCCAAAGTAAAGTCATTTATACGCCAAGAATTTCAGCTTGTGACCATATTTTTCTACTAATCCAATTTGCTCAAGGGACAAGTAAGTTATGCTACTCTATCAATCTTGATCCACCAAGTTCGTCCACCAACATTAAGCCTTGTAATCCACCAAAGGGTCTCAACTATTTCCTCAAGACATTTATTATGGCTAAATCAAATCATTGTCCACAATTAGTATATCCTCAGAATGATCCTTCCTATGCCATCAAGGTTCTAGTGCTAGCAAGAATGAAGGATGTGTGTTCACTATGATCACTAGCTCCATAATGAACCCAGCGCAAAGCAGGGGATATTGAAGCTCAATAAGTGCTCGGGAAAATCCCTGTATTAAACACGTGATTCAGAGACTTCTGCTGGGGAGCTTGTGAGGTCTAGGCTGGTCAAGGGAAGGTTTTCCAGTCTTGAGGGAAGAGCCTAATCCCCACGGGGTTGCGTTTCGTTGAGTTCATTATAGTCGAAGTCTTTGGTGTCGGTTGCTTGTCGAGGTGGATCCTTGGTGCATCTTGTCTTGCTGGTCTTCAATTGACGAGTGGGGGAAGAGGGAAAGTAGCATAGAGGAGGCCGCCTAAGGGGGGGAGGGTATAGTGCAAGTGCAATCAAGCAAGTGCCCAAAAGGCCGAACTCAAACATCAAGGTAAGGTAGGTGATATAGTCGCGCACTTGTTGCCTAGGGCAAAAGTGTGACTTACACCAAAGCACAAATAGGCGAAACAAGCAACACACATCATGGTTCCATCTGAACCATCATACGGACTCGACTTCGCATGGGGACACACGACCTATCCTACCCTAGGGGTTCTCGGACTCATTAGTCATGCTTGCTTCGTGTCTAGCAGAGGAGTCCGCTTAGCCTTCTGGGTCTTCTTCAGGCGTCGTTATCCCTCTGGTTGTTGTTCATCAAAACGATCCTGGTTGCGCCTGAAGAGTCCTTAATGACTTTGGGTTTGATGAGTTGACAACGAAGGTGATTCTTCACAGCTGTTGTAGATAGGGTCTTCTGGTATCTTCGTAATTGTGACAATGTCTCATTGTCTTCTAAGACATTGAGGGTCCCAGGGAGGAAATCCTTTATGCAATGACATTGACAAGCCATGGTAGAGTTGTATCCTCTCGGTCTCATTGACGATATCATCGGCACCAAGAGCGGGGGATGATGAGGACCGTTTTCCCGCTCACTTTAGTGAGGCGGACCAAATGGCAAGGTTCTCATCCATGGGTGGTTGCCGACACAACAACAAAAAGTACAGGGTTGCTCCATTAGCGATGCATATCATGACATTGCATGTCTTGTGCCCTGGTCATCGAAGGCCAGGGTGGCATCATCCTGGGGCTGTGTCGAGGGTGTCACTATTATCTAAGTCTTGACATCCACATCCTTCGAGAAGGTGTCTTCTGTTGGTAGCTCCTTGGCTAGTGTCGCCAAATTGGGTCCAAGATATGTTGGCAATGGTCTGGCAAGGTGGCTCCCTTCCAGGTTACCCACGAGGGTTACAAGGAATCCCGTGGTCACTGGCTCATGGGTGGTAGCAACCGTTTGAAAAGTTTTTGAAAAGCAGACGATGATAGCTTAGAGAAAAGTGCTGGAAGTGCTAAGGCAAAAACCTTTGCTTCCCTTGGAATTTTAGGAGAGGCGAGAAATATAGAGGCTTTGTAAGGGATTTTGAAGGGTCTGGAAAAATAGTTTTGTGCTAACTAACGTCCATGCTAACTAAGGGCTTCCTACAGTCAGGATGGCTCTGATACCAGCTCTGTGGGGACCCTGACTCAAAAGTCGTGATCACCGAATGTACGTGCATAGTGATCCCAGAGATCAATGCTCACTGAACACACAAAAACTGAATAACAAGAGTCTTACATCCATTACATACCGGTTTACTCAAATATGGCCTGCATGGCCAAGTCTTCATATGATTGCAGCGGAAATCTTCAACGATGGCGTGAACCCATGCCACCTGCCTTAACCCTACAAGCATTTTGACTGGGAAGCGTCCTAGCTCGCATGCCCGTCACCAAGGTAATTTTCATCATAACTTGATCTTTCATGCCTAGCCAATAAAATAACCAGTGGTAAGCCAATGAGTACTTTTAATGTACTCGCAAGCAACCCATGTTTGGAACAAGGCAATAACAATGCATGATATAGCACTAATAGGTAAGTTTTGCAGAAAGCTAATTTTGAGTGCAATGACACGATCAAGTAATTTAAGTAAGCATGCATAAACCCTGAACAGGTTTCATAAGAACATGTCATAGTCATCATCATAAGTAGGGGGTTGGACGTCTCATGTTCAATCATCACACCAAGTCTTGAGACTTGTCTCATGTACCGTCTGAACATCTCATGTTCAGTCATCATGCAAAGTCATCCGACTCGACTCAAATATCATCCTTGTCACCACACACAGACACCAAGTTTGTGAAAACATCTGGATGTAGTTTAAGGACCTCCAACTGTCCATGACCGCGGACACGGCTATTCGAATAGTTTTACAGTCTGCAGAGGTTCCAAACTTTACCCACAAGACTCGGGGAACTTTCATATCATCCACGACTCGCGGTATATAACATACCCTAGGTAAGCACCCGAACAATGCCTTTCCCCTAGCGATACTAAACAAAGAGTCCACTCGATTGGTACCCAGCCCTCACGATGTACATCACAGGAGCGTGGCTCCAGATTGTACCACCCATGAGGGGACCAACAGTGTGCCTGGTGCCTGTGAAGACAACGCATCATCGTACATATCGATACGACCCCGTATCAAGAGTGACCATGCCACTCCTGCCACTAGTAATGCAGGCTCCTTGCCAATACCCACAAAAGTAATCAAAAGAGCCCCTTCCCATATAGGGGTAGAGTGGTTGCGCATGTAAGGTTGGGATGGTCAGCAGACCTTAAATCTCATCCGTTATCGAAAACACATATCCTCACTTGCTCCGGTACACCACTTCGTTCTCAAGTGGTCACCCAATTCATCATCATCACCCTCGGGCATTAGTTGCACCCGACGGGGTTTTCAAAAAGTCTTTGATATCATTTGTGTTCCCATCACCATGCATAATCCCGATCCCACTTGCGTAGCATCTACTAGCATCCTATCTACCCTCACCTGCATAACCCTCATAAGGTGGTAGGGTCATGCCCGATGCAAGTGTCAACGGCAAAAGTATGGGAAGCAAGCCATCAGAGGGGTCACTACTCCACATGATCAAATATGACCAAGTAAAGTGCTATATGTCATGCAGTGAAAATGGTTTCTTAACATGGTCAAGGGCTGCTTGCCTGGCTTCGCAAGGTCTTCGAGGTCTTCACACGCTTGTCGTCCACTCTGAGCACTTCATCTACTTCATCAACTATCGCTGGAAACAACTGCAATAAGAAACACAACAAGAAGAGAAATAAAAGTGCTCTATCAATAGGAGTTTAATCTTTCTTTGACATCTCTGGTCATAACAAAAATATCTAAAATTCCTCTACTAGATTTTGAATCACCAGAGATTCTTGAATGATGAAAATGGAGGCATCATTGATCCTATAAGAACTCTACGGGAAATATTTTTGTAAAAAGAGTGGATGGACCCAACAATTAGGGCATTATTTTAGAAGAATTTAGAAAGTGGATTCACTAGATTTAGAGTTGGTATATTTTTCTTAGACCTCTCTGGTCATGAGAAAAATATATAAAATGGCTGAACTAGAGAAGGACCAATGATGATTTTGGAATGGAGGAATGGAGGAATTGATGTACCGATAAGATATCAACAGAAAAGATGTTTACAAATATGGGTGAAGGCACACATTTAATAGGGCATGAATTTAGAAACATTAAGGAAGTGTTTTTTCTAGTTTTGGAGTTGGTAAGAATATCCTAGGGATTTTCAAAGTGGGTTATACATGAATAAATAGCTCAATTATTTGGATGGCAGAGAGGCACCAGGAAAAATGTTCCCTAATTAGGGCATGAATTTAGACACACGTAGGAACTTGAAACACTCCATTTGGAGCTATAATGGATGATCTATAGATTTTACAAAGTGGTCCTAAGAGTTCAAGTTTGAATTTAAATTTTTACATGTCAGAAAGGTGTGGAGGAAAATAATGAAAGTGACACTATTAAATAGGTGGCATTTCTAGGAGGATGTGGAAATTTGAATCATCAAAATTGGAGGTCATATGAATTTTATTTAGAATTTACAGGTTCTTCAGAAATCAAAAAGAAAAGGTCCATACATGTGCGCTATTTAGCACACACGACGCAGGATAAGCAGACGGGCCGGCCCATCAGCCTGGCCACGGGGGGGGGGGCTGATGATGTCGAAGGCGCCCCCTGTGGAGTGCGCCTTCTCCACAGGAACACGGGTCAGCCGTGAGGGCACCTCCACTTAGACGCCGAGCCCGGCCTCTGTGTTACTTCCAGGCGGGGCCCACCAGTTAGTGTCGTCCCCCTCCTCCCTCCCGAACAGGGGTGAGTGGGGGAGGCGAGACCGAGTGCCCCCCGGCCATGTTCCGACGGCTCCCGCCACCGTGCGTGATGCCCCGACCACAGGAGGGCTTGGGATGGAGCCCCACATCCGCCTGGGTGCCCCATTCTTGCCGGGGGCACCATGTAGGTTGGCCTTGGCCGGGGCGGAGTCCGATGACGGGCGGCTACGGAAATAGAGCTCCGGCCACCGAAAGGGAGGAAAGGAGAGCGGGGGGGAGTGTCAGCGCTGGGAGGTGTCCTGGTGAGGTTCAAGGGAGAGGATAGGCATGGGGGAGCTCGAACCCGAGTAGTGGCCGTGGCGGGGGTCACCGACCAGAGGAGAAGGAGAGCTCGGGAGGAGCAATGGGGATGTTCGGGCGGTCCACCGGGGAGGGATAGAGTGAAGGGAGGCCGCAGGGTGCTCAGGTGCGGGCTTAAGTAGCCCTGCCGAGGCGCACCATGGACGGAGTCCATGGGTGACGCTCGGGCATGCCTGATAGGGGAGAGAGGAGGGCCAGAGAGGAGGGGCCCGACCATGTGGCATGGCGAGGACGTCGAGACGACCTCGGGAGACACCACCACAACGCCAAAGGTTGTCGAATGGCTCGGATTGGGCAAGCTACAGTGCGTGGATGCACTATAGCGTGCTCTAGAGCGCGAGCCTTGCATGCCAAGACATGTCTTGGGCATGTAGGGCACGACCACTGGTGTTTAGGGCATCTAGGGGGCATAAAGAAGTTCTACGTGGCCTTGGATGCCCTGGGTAGCTGATATAATATGAGAGAGAGAGGAAAACCTTGCTATCCAAGGGTTAAACATGTTTTTTTACCACATCAACCCTTGAGCTATGACCATGGGATTTTTACTGGAGGTAGAAGGGGGCCAGGTGGAGGTGTGGTAAAAACCTTGGCTCAAGGTGAAGGATTTTGCCCTCCCAATTATTGATCCCTAGAATATGACACAAGGTGTTTGATGCAAGTTTGAGCTAGCAAAGATATGCTCATCAATATGAAACTTAACAGGACTTGATAATAGGTACAAGTGAGGTTGATCACTAAATTTGAACTCATTTGAAGAAGGTTGCCAATGTAAACTTGGTAAACCCTAGAAATGGGCGGAAATGCATTTGCTTAGATCTAGCGATTCAAAACCATTCACCTTGATGCACCACTTGATGTGGTGACAATATTTTGGCCGTAATAACATGCCCAAAAAGTTTGGGACTAAATGGGGAAACTTGATAATGCAAGAATCTTCAATTCTTGAAATCAGCATAAATGGTTTTGAAGGGATTTGAATAGGTTAATGTGTTCTCCTTGATGCACCACTTGGTGTGGCTTCTCTATTGGAGGATTAGAACATGTCCACAAATTTTGGTAACAATAGGGGACAATTGGCAATGTAGAGTTGCTCAAATTTGAATTTGGAAAGAGAGGGTTTGGGGATATTTTGGTGAACCAAAACAATTGTGATTGAGATGAAACTTGGTAATATGACCACTTATATCATATGTGACATGCTAGAATTTTCTAGGATTTAATTGAGAATATTTCTTCTAGAAATATTTCCAAACCTTGAAACAGACAGAAATGGTTTTGAAGGGTTTTGTCCAATACTTTGAATATGACCATGCCTTGAAACTCTTATATATGGACAATATATGTCCACTAAGTCTCCCTAAATTTTCTCAAATATTTTGAAAGCATTTAAATAGTTTTTCCCTATAAAAGACCATTTTTTGCCTTAAGAAAAAGCCTTGAAATAAAATAGTAAATTAATGTTTAAAATTAATATTTGATGGTTTTGGGAATTCATATAAATAGTAGGTTCCAAATAAAGTTTTTGGGGAAAAAGGATCCACCCAATTTGGGGACTTGCAGTGCAAATCTCAAATCAGGGTTTTTTGCAAACCTAATTTGAATAAAACCTTTTTGGCCAAAATTATATTTGATAAAAATGGTTTTGGGTACTATTCACATGGCATGATCATTGGACAAGAGTTGGGATCAATTAATAGAGTTTTGAGAGTAGGAGGAAGCTTTATGAGTATAGAGCACCAACAAGCAATCAAGTAATCATCAATCAAGTCAAGTATCGCAATCACAGAAAAAGTTTTAATTGGCCCTAATTTTTGAGTCATAATAACTTGGTCATGAGAGGAAAAACACACGGTGTGACATCAACCTTTTCTTTATTCATTGTTCCGGAGTGTCTCAGTAATTCATGATGTGTTTCTCGTCATTATTCTTTGCATTGAAGACCGAAGGAGAGGTTCTCTTAAATCTTTGCTCATTCTCTTGAAGATTCAATGTCTCAGCTTCGTGCTATCCTCTCAAATTGTTTCCATTCTTGAGAAGTTTCTCCCATATCTATCCGGGGCATTCAGAGTTGTTTTCATTTCTCGACCTCCCGGATGCCATCATTTCAGAAGATTTCTTCATTCTCAGCTGTCAGCTTTCATTCTCAAATTCTTCTCAAGTGTTGTTCCTTCATTGTATCTAAATTATTCTGGTGCTTCTATCAAGTTTTCTATTAAGTGGCTCATGCTCTCTTTGCTCTCATGTTATTCCATTCATTTGAAGTATCCTCTTTAGTTTCTAATTCTTACCGGTGTTCTCGTGCAAGACTTCTTCAAGTTTGTGATCTCTCGCTCTTTCTCTTCAATTCCTTGCGACAAGAATAAGTGGTGTGCGAAATCTGTTGCTTCTCATCAATTTAATTTGATGAAGGATAAGCATAACATATTTCTCATTCTAGTTTCATCAATGTGATTTCAATTCCTTGTCTAGAGTTGCGCATGATATCAATTCTCGAATCTAAGGTGCTCATCGTTTCTTTTTTGGAGTTCCAAGTTTTTCTCAAGCATCTCTTCGCGAAGCTTCATCTGAATCCTTGCAACATCATAATCTATTCTTTTCAACCGCATTCTTTTGATCGTCCTTTCATCCCAGTGTTCGCCAAGAGGTCCTTCATGATCGTTTGTTAAGGATGTAACTCTTCTCAAATTGTTCTTCAAGATTCTTGTTGGAGGTGCTCAAGTGTTCTTTATCTTAGATTTCTAAGTTCAATTCCTGCTCCATTGTCTTTTGAGATGGTGTTATTAAATTCTTGATTATGTGGAGTCTCGAAGGAAAATTGTCAAGAATGAGATAAGTAAACCCATCATGTCTTCTCAGAGTGATCTTGGGTTGGATTTCACCTAAAGCATTTCCTAAGGATTGTTGCTCTCATGGTGTCATAAATGATTCAAGTTTTCTCCTCCTCTTGGTGAAAGAAGTTTTTCATATCTTGTTGTTCTCAAGCAGTTAATTGTTTCTGTTGTGGCAGGTTGTCACCTCATAATTTTGAGATGTTTTCCATAAGTCCATAACGAGCTAGTCTTTTTCCTTGTTGATTCTCCATCAACTCCGTTCAATCTATTCTTGTACGACGCTTTTCAAGTTCAATGGTGGTAGAAGTTGTTAGTTATTCTCTGTTCTCTTCTCTCCAATAATCTAGATTCTATTCTATTGTTCCGGAGGCATTGTGGTGTTGTTGTTTTCAACTCACATCTAGTTTTATGAAGATCATGTTCTTCCCTGACTTGTCCATTAACCGGAGTGCCGTGAAATATTTTCATGATCCTTCCATCTTATGAAGTTTTGATTCTAATCCACCGAAGTTTGGTGTATCTCTTTCAATTCTTCCCATCGTATCAATTTTTCCTCTCTATCCTACCGAAGTGCTGTTGAAATTTCTTGTGAATTCTTGCTTGTTCCTCATGTCATTCTTCATCTCTTTCTAACTTTCATGTTTCATTTGTTTCACTCATTTTTCAGAGAAGCAACTAAGTTTACCTCTTGCTCTTTCTCTTCCCCTTCTCATTCTAGATCTCGGGACGAGAGCCTCATGTAGTGGAGGAGAGTTGTAACAGACCGAGACCGACGCTCTAGAAGATTCCCCTTTTATTCCATTCTCGTCTGTGTTTCGTCTGGTTGTCGCATTCATCATTGCATCATTCGCATCATCTGCGTAGCATCGTCACTCATTTTTGAAAACTTGCATCCGTGAGTAGTTACCGGTTCTTTCCGTTCATGATGTCGACTGTTTCGAGACCAACCACACGTGCACATGCCCACGACATCGATAAAATATTGTTTTTAAAGTGCGCATAAAATATTCTCGGATTGGGTTGGAACTTGGCATGCGGTCTTGTTATAGAGTAGGTAGGCAGCCTACCAAATTTCATCGCAATCGGAGGTCGTTTGGTACCCCAACGGTTAAATATATAGCGGCACTAGACAGTCAGTTATCGGACGTTTTCGGTTTGACAAAACTCTATCACGGGCCACAAACCTCCCTCTCTTCTCATCCCAACACCCTCTACACAACCCACTAGCCCACCTAACACCTACTCCTCCAACTGGAGTCGTCCGATCTCGATCGGAGGGCTCGAAACGGTACAAAACCACCCCTAACCCTAGACATGCCTATTTAAGCAGCTCCCCCATGCCATTCTCGGAGTCCCTAGCCTCCCACCTTATTTTCCATGCGCCCCCAATCATCAGCTGCCGCCTCCTCCCACCTCCAGCGCCGCGGCCCGCGAAGCCCGATCCCGGCCCGCCCGGGGCTTGATCCGCCTCCGCTACGCCCGAGCGCTCCCGATCCCGAGCCTCCCAGGCCCAACCCTCCCGTCAGGCGAGCCCGTGCCTGTCGTCGCCAACCATCGTCAGCCGCCGATGGATCCCCGACGCCGGCAAGCCACCGGACTGGCCCGCCAGACCTCCTCCCTTCCCTCTCCTTCTTCCTCCTCCCCTGCTCTCCCTAACCTCCCGCTCTCTTACCCTGCAGGAGATGCAGTCATGGAGTTCGCCGGAGCCCTTTCCACCTTGCTGCCGGCCAGATCCAGCCTCTCCCTGCTCAGATCAGGCCGGATCCTCCCCATTTCCGCCGGATCCGTGCCTCCCCGTCTCCTGTAGCTCCGCCGCCGTCGCCCCTTGCATTGGCCTTGCCCTGCCTCCTACTCAACCACGAGAGAGAGGAGGAGGAGGACGCATGAGCGCCAGTGGCCACGTGGGCCGCCCAAGGCCCAGCCGTGCCGCTCCGCCGGCCCAGCCCGCCTCCGCCAGCCTCCGCTAGCCTAGCCCAACCGCTGCACCGACATGGGCCTAGCCCACTAGGTGAGCAATGCCTATGCCCGCCAAATGAACCAAATTGTTATGCTGCGCCCATGTGCCCCTGCTGGGCTAGCTAGTTTAGTCCCGTGTATGTTTTTTTCTGCTATGCGAATTTGTCAATTAAACCTGGACATATATATTACAAAATGCCTTTATTTTGTGTTGCTCCTAACTAAATAACCGTGCATAATATGTAAAAACCTTATGTATGTAAGATGCCTAGAATTTTGTGTAGATTCACAATATTCAACTCTCACATGTGTTTAAAATGTTTAACCTGCTGTTTTCATTTAATTTGCATAATTTCCATGCTGATATGAATTATTTAATAACTTTTGAACCGTAGCTCCGATGCAAATGTTTTACATATGTGACTTGACTAGAAAAACGTGTAGAATCTCATGCCACACTTTAATTCCATGTTTAATAAATTTAAAATTGTGTTAGGACAGATCTGGACCTAATCCATATTATGCTTATGGGGATGTTTCGGAAATGCTATATGTTGCTTCCGGCCCCATTTAAAATGACTAGATGATATAGTTGTTCATGCTTCACCTCTTAATTGTCTAAAAACATTTAACATGATGTGTACCTAGACGGGAATGAACTAAGTAATTCAAGCATGGAGTTTCGTCAATATGGAACTTGTTGCATATTGAGCTTCACTTTAATGTGTAGTAGTTGTTTGTTGTGATTTGCCATGCCTTGCATATCTAAACCGGACATGCATCATATTTGGTTGCGCATCATGCCATGAATATGTTGTGGTGTTTCTCGAGTGTTGATGGTTTGTTTTTGGTTGCTTCTTCTCGATAGTGTTCCGACAGTGTTCGGAGTCTGAGGATTCGTTCGACTACGTTGGCACGTCTTCCTCATGGAATCGTTCTTCTTCCAAGCGGGATCTCAAGCAAGATGACACATTTACCTCGATACCACCACTACCATTGCTATGCTAGTTGTCCCGCTTTTATCGTTATGTCTCGCTAGCTACCACTTGTTTGTCAAGCCTCCCAACATTGCCATGAAAAGCCTCTAACCCTCCACCTTCCCAGCAAACCATTGTTTGGCTATGTTACCGCTTGCTCAGCCCTTCTTATAGCGTTTCTAGCTGCAGGTGCAATGGCTTCCATGTGACAACATGGACATTCTTTTGTTATCACAATATTATTGCTATTTAATTTAATGCACGTATACACTTGGTAAAGGGTGGAAGGCTTGGCCTTTTGCTTGGTGTTTTGTTCCACTCTTGCCGCCCTAGTTACTTGTGAACCGGTGTTATGTTCCATAACTGAGCGCTCCTAACATGCTCGGGGTTGTTATGGGGACCCCCTTGATTTTCGTTTTGGGATAAAGCTTGTCTGGTAAGGGCGGCCCAACATTGGTACTACATTTGCCTAATAACTAATAAAATTGCATAGGGACCCACCGGCACCCGCGGATAATTTAATCTACCCCTCGGGCTAGTGCTCCTCATGAGTGTTGGTCCAAACTAGAGCACTGTGCAGGGCCAACCTAGGGCAACTTGGGTGATTTCTATCAGGCCACTGTACACTAGCTTATCCATCGTGTCTTGAGAATGAGATATGAGGCTCCTATCGGGACCGTCAACACGTCGGGAGGCCTTGCTGGATTTTTTACCTTTCTCGACTGTCTGGTATGAGGAACTCTAATTTTCTTCAGGCTATCTTGAGGTGTCGGATTTCCTCTGCAATTGCCTAGGATGATCATGAGATCCATGGTCGAGGTTATTCCCGCGGCGTGTGGTTAATTTGTGAGGAACGAGTTGGAGCACCCCTACAAGGTTAAATCTTCCGGAAAGCCGTGCCCGCGGTTATGTGGCAAACTTGGATATTTTGTTTATCACCCGGTCATAGCAAACTTGAAGTAAACTCAAATAAAATACACCAACCGTGTGCGTAACCATGACTATCACTTCTCGTGAGTCCTTATCCGAGAGAGAACACGGTGGGGTTATGATTGACGAAAGTAGGTGTTTAGGATCACTTAGTGATCATTACTAGTTCACGTCCGTTATGCATAGACCACCATACTTTAGTTTCTGTATTCATAAGTTAGCCACTCAAACAAATGCTTAGTTGCTTGTTGCAGTCTCACCACTTATCCATACCTCACCCATTAAGGTTTAATAGTCTTGATCTGTGAGTCCCTATGGCTCACAGATTAGTACAACAACAGTTGCAGGTATGGGTAATGTGATACTTTGACGTGAGCACGAAGCTTGTTTGATTTGGAGTTCTTCTTCTTGTTCATCGATCTAGGATGGGTTCCAGGCGACAACTTGGGTTAGAAAGGATGGATGTCATTTTATCATTTGATTTCTTCCGTAGTCAGACCCTACTCTTCTGTATGATGTTTGAATATGTTGTTGTATTGATGTGATATTGATGTAGCTTATGGTGAGTGTAAGCCAATTCCATATACTCACCTCTTCTGTACATGTACTTGTAATGATATCCATTCTTCCAACACGATGAGATGCGCTCCTATCCCTGTCAGGACTCTCGAGCCAAAATAAGGATTGGGTCGCATCTTGGGCGTGACAATATGCTAATCTCATGGTGAGTAATGACATCACATAAGTAAAAGTATAAGTGGTAACATTTATTGGAGATTGAAAAACATAGCATTAGTCAATGATTCAATTCATGAAAGAATTAAGTAGGGAAGAGAAGATTCACATAGAAGTTATATTGTCATAGATCCATCAACATGTGGTGCTTGCTTAGTATCTTTGCTAGCTAAAAATTCCGCACTAAGTAGAGATACTACTTGTGCATCCAATATCCCAAACCCAAACTCATGTTTGAGAGTCCACCATTCCTACCTTTGGATTGAATAAGATCCTTCAAGTAAGTTGTCAGCAGTGCCCCAAGGCAATAAAAATTGCTTCTAAAAGTGTTGTAAGAAAAAATTGAGTGTTTCACGAACTTGTGATGGCAAAGTAATAAAAGCGAGAGACTGCATAATAAATGCTTCTATCACGAGGGGCAATACAACAAGACTTTCTTTTGCACTAAGGGATTTGACATACAAACTAAAAAGCGCATGAAAACCTCTGCTTTCCTCTACGAAGGGCCTATCTTTTACCTTTATGTATTTACTTTTATGCAACAGTCAAAGTATTCTTCCCTGTACTTTTTTATTTTTCTCCTTTTGCAAGCATCATGTGGTGAGAAAAGATCTAGGCACATACAACCAATTGGATATGAGTGAGCATGAGTTATTATTGTTGACATCACCCTTGAGGTGAATACGTTGGGAGCCGAAACCATAAGCCCCTATATTTCTATGTGTTCGGTTGAAACTTTTTGCTCATGGGCATGCTGTTTGTGTTAGCAATCATAGAAGACTAAATGATGGTTGAGTATGTGGACTTGCCAAAAGGCTACAACATGAGACCCTTCCTCAAAATATGATGAATTGCAGTTGCAAAGTTGATTGAGAACATAGTTTGTTGGTTTCCAATAAGGTTTATGCTTTGTACTTCTATGTTGTGATGAATTGTTACTTGATTATGAGAAGTTATATGATGTTGTTCCAAAATAAAAGTTATATGAAATAGTTTTTTGATAAAGTTTGTTGCTGTTATGATAATAAGCATGATGCTACTATGTTTGTATTTGATTTTTATCGACACATCTCTCTCAAACTACGTGGACATATTTTTCGATATTGGCTTTCGCTTGACGACAAGCGAGGTCTAAGCTTGGGGGAGTTGATACGTCCATTTTGCATCATGTTTTCCTTCTGTTATTGATAATGTTTTTATGCATATATATGCTTTATGGAGCAATTCTACTGCGTTTTCTTACATAATTAGCAAGGTTTGCAGAAATAGGGAGAATACTAGAAGTTGGAATTTTGGACCTAAAAAACCATACCAGAGATACCTATTATGCAGATCTTCAAATGAGCAGAAACTTCATGGAGCTTTTTTTATAGAATATATAAGAAATATTGGAGCAAATAACTACTAGAGGGCCCACCCTGGTGAGCAGAAGACACCAGGGCGCGCCATGCCCTTCAGGGCCCTGGTGGGTTGTGCCTAGCATGACCCACCTTCGGAGCCTATCTTCTCGTATATAAGGTGTTTGGACCTAGAAAAACAAGGAGAGGACTTTCGGGATGGAACACCACCGTCTCGAGGAGGAACTTGGGCGGGAGCACTTTCCTCCAAGAGGGGGAAATCGAAGCCATCGTCATCAGCAACAACCATCTCATCTTTGGGAGGCCATTCCTCTCAAACCCTAGTTCATCTCATGTGTTCCATCTTTGTACTGGAACCTCAGATTGGTACCTCTGGGTGACTAGTAGTGTTGATTACCTTGTGTAGTTTATTACTATATGGCTTATTTGTTGGAAGATTATATGTTCAAATCCATTATGCTATTCAATAAATCTTTTGTAGCGACCCGACCTGAAAGGTCGAATCTCCGGTGTTTCCGCACCATCCCAAGATCATGCTGGTACACACACGGTACATCAATGTATATATGAAAGGGAAATCACACAGCATTATATTAACGAAATCTCATATCGAGTCCTTTATTACAATAAAGATTACAATAAAGTGGCCGAAGGCCAACTCATGAGAATAACTAAGTCTTGCGGAAGCGTCAAAGGTAGATGAGTCCATCTGACTCCAAGGGCATCTCACCGAGCGTAGAGCGTATCCTCACTCCTGGTCGGAAAAATACTCTGCAACATGATACGTTGCAGCCGTGTAGGTCAGCACATTGAATATGCCAGCAAAGTCACAAGAGGGGGTGAAAAGATAATCATCTAATCTATATGCATATATGGCAGGTGGGGTGGTACGTTTTTGCGAAAACCAATTTTTTCCTACATCAAGAGAGGGCTAAGCAAAAATATTACTAAGTTGGTTGATTAATGAGATGGTTCCACCAACCAATTCTCGTACCCAAGTTATTTATACCCACATCATCATATTAATTGTGTTGAGGGTTCCGAATGTTTCAGTTCCTTTGGCTCAAGTCGTCCATGACCGTGGACACGGCTAATCGATTTGGTTTGAGTACTCTGCAGAGTTTTGCACACGTTCCCCACAAGATTTGGTCGCCTCCGTTTGATTTCTCGCACTTCAGGGTGTTTGAGAAACAGATGACCAAAACATGGTCTTCCAAAGGGTTTCCCTACGACTCTGTCGGTGCCCATCCTTTCCTACCGTTCTTCTACATCTCGTAGCACCGCCTGTCCAGGGTCACCACGATATCCAACCAAGCCAGAGCCCATAATGACTTGTGGCTGTGCAGGTAAGCCTTGGGTCTTGAAGCATCCATCCATCTCTTTGTGCCTGGGTGGACCTTTCCGCTTGAATACTGTCCATCTCCAGCAACACCTAGGCAAATCCACTGGTTTCTCCAGGGTGTCGCTCAACCATCATCCACCGAGAGGTAAGTTGAAAACTCAGAGTCTTGAAGTCTTGATCATTATGTAGGTCTTGTAATTAATCTCACAACTCTCATGACTCACACAACCAACCCCGTCTACTAGTAGCATAGCAAAATGTAAAACAACGCTTCCCGGGGCCAATGTGTCAAGGGTTGAGGTACCTACCACATGATACTACATCAAGTAACCAAATTTCCAACTAACCTACTTTGCATGCAATTGGGGTGATGGAAGAACTAATGCAATAAAAACATGGGTAAAGATGATCAAAGTGACTTGCCTGATTGACGATCTTCGTACTCGAGGGACTCTAAGTAACAAGCCTCGCACTCCGGATAATCTAACGAAGCAAACAAGAGCACTCAATAAGCATACAACAAAATAATAACTCACAACATTCAGCAAGGAAATAGTAAACAATCAAGGCAAACAATGCACAAAATCACAAGCAAGAAAACGCAAAAAGTTTTGTTTAAAAAAAAGTGATGGGTAAACCACTACTAACCTAACAAAACTATTTTGTAATAACAAAACAATAGTTGACAGCAAGGAAACAATAAAATATTTTATTAATAACAGAATTGAATTCATTAAAGTTTGTTGGGAAAAACTTTAGTAAAGTTTTTTTTAAGTTTTGATAAACACTATATGAAACAAATATAGTTTTACTAACAAAAGAGTAAAACAAAACTTATTATTTATTAACAAAATATGTTCTTAACAAAAAAGAATGTACAAATAAACTTGTCTTAGAAAACAGAATTAAATTATATAAAACTCTGTTAAAAGAAATCTATTACTAAACTAGTTGTTTTAATCAAATTAAACCTATTTGAAAAGAAGTTGTGATTCCTATATGAACAAAGAAATAAACTAAACAATTTTTTATTTTTTATTAACAGTAAGTAAAACACTAAATGTTTAATCAACAGAACCTACTAAAGAAATTAAAACTAAATCTAATTTAAACTAACTAAAACTAAGTAAATAAAACTATACTATAATACTAGGCAGATTCTGTATATAGATAGAACACTAATCAAAATCATCCTAAAAATCCTCAAACTAAACATGGAGGTAGTCCTAACTAATACCAAACAGTAGCAAATAGACTCATATAAAAATCTATTTTTAAACTCTAGTTATTCAGATTTGAATGTTTTGAGCAAATTTGATTGAATTCAAATTTTATAGTACAAATTTGAAATTTAAAAGTACAGGGTGAAACTACATGAAAAATGTGAGCTATTGCAAAAAGAATCAACTCAAAACATTAAACAGATTAAAATATATAGCTAAAACAAATTACTAAAACATTCTGTTTAACCAAAACTAAATAGAAAAGAAAAAAAACTACCGGCCGGCCAGGTGTTACGTGGCGCAATCCTATTGGCTAAGGGGGGTGTGCGAGCGGCGATACGGGCGGTCAACCGAACCGTAAAGAAAACGGTTCGTGATTTAAGTTGTGCTAATCGGGGCCGTTGGATCTAGATCGGAGGGAGGGGAGGGGTTCACCGTGGATGGGGTCGCCGGCGAGGGGATTTCCGGCGGTCCGAGGCGGCGAAGACGTCGGCGAGGAGCTCCGGTGGTCGTTGGGGGCGACAGAGAGCTTCAGGAGACGGCGGCGGAGCTCCGGCGACTGGTGGTGAGGTCGGAGGGGCGAGGGGAGGAGTGGAGCGACGGGCACAGTGGTGGGGACCTTCGGTTGAAGCTGCAACTCCGGCAAGCTCTCCTGCGACGGTCTGTGGACGGGAGAGAGGGGGTCAGGGGGAAATGGAGCGCGGGGGAGGGCCGCTACTTATAGGGTGCTCGGGTGGGTGCGGGGAGGAGAGAGGAGGGAGATCCGGGGAGGGATTTCCCGACGACGGCGGCACACGCGGGAGGTCAGTGATGACCGCGCGGACGTTATGGGCAGTCGGGGTGGGACCCGGTGTCAGTGAGAGAGGGAGCAGTTTTTGCACGTCGGGCGACCGGCTCGAAGTATATTCGCGAATAAATGCCCGTGGGCCAGCCCGTTTAAATACAAATCCGTTACTGTTTTTAATAACCAGAGCAGTAAAACGTCTTTAAAAGCCTTTGAAACATTTCTAAATATAGGAGTATTATATATCAAAATTAATAGAATAATGAATGCCATTTATTGAACATTTTTATTCTGTCATTTGAACAATTTGAAAAAAATAATATTTTTAGAAATTGCCTATTTGGTTTTAAAACCTTTTGCAAATATTTTTCAAAAGACCCCCTAGTTCTTATTGTTCAACTATATCACCAAGATGACCCTAGTGTGGAGTGTCATGTTACTCCCCTCTTATTTTGAACATTTTACCAAGATTTGCAAATAGGTGAAAGCAACTTGGGGAAAATAGGAAGGGCTTTTCAGAAATTCAGAAGGAGTATTCCAACTATTCATATGTCCAAGCAATGATGATGATAGATGCATAGCTATATTCATAACATTCCAAAATGAAAAGTTTTGGGATGTTACAAACCTACCCACCTTAAGATGAATCTCGCCCTCGAGATTCGGGTTGGCTAGAAAATAGGTGCGGGTGGTCTCTACGAAGATCTTCTTCGCGTTCCCAGGTGGCTTCTTCCTCGGTGTGGTGACTCCACAAAACTTTACAAAACTTGATGATCTTGCTGCGGGTAACTCTGTTGGTAGTCTCGAGGATTCTGACAGGCTTCTCCTCGTAGGTCAGATCATTGTCAAGTTGTATGGCCTCTAGGGGCACTGTGTCTCTCAAAGGGATATCAGCCATCTCAGCATGACATTTCTTCAGCTGGGAAACATGGAAAACATCATGAACTCCGGATAATCCTTCCGGCAATTCCAGCTTGTATGCAACTTCGCCTCTACGTTCAAGAATTTTGTAGGGGCCTATGAATCTGGGTGCTAACTTTCCTTTAACACCAAACCTCTTGATTCCTCGAAGTGGGGACACACGAAGATATGCCCGATCTCCCACTTCATACGTTACTTCCTTGCGTTTGTTGTCGGCATAGCTCTTCTGTCGGGATTGAGCTATTTTGAGTCTGTCACGAATCAACTTGACTTTATCTTCCGAATCTCGAATAAGGTCGGGACCAAAAAGTTGTCGGTCTCCAACACCATCCCACGTCAATGGTGTTCTGCACCTCCTTCCGTATAATGCTTCAAAAGGGGCCATCTTCAGACTGGTCTGATAACTGTGGTTGTACGAGAATTCTGCGTAAGGTAAGTTGTCATCCCAACTAGATCCATAATCTAGCGCACAAGCTCTCAACATGTCTTCCAGAATCTGGTTGACTCTCTCAGTCTGTGCATCGGTCTGCGGATGAAAAGCTGTACTGAACTCCAGTCTTGTACCCAAAGTTTCATGTAACTGATGCCAAAACTTTGAGGTAAACTGTGTTCCTCTATCCGACACGATACTCCTCGGAACTCCATGCAGACATACGATCCTGTTCATATATATCTTGGCTAGCTTAGCACTGGTATAAGTGGTCTTCACTGGAATGAAATGAGCCACCTTGGTCAAGCGATCGACCATACCCAGATTGAATCATAACCTGAATGGGTCCTGGGTAATCCTGTGATGAAGTCCATACCAAGCTTTTCCCATTTCCACTCGGGTATCGGCAAAGGTTGGAGTAACCCTGCTGGTTTGTGATGTTCCGACTTTACTCGCTGACAAACATCACATATTCCAACATGTTCCGCAATATCCTTCTTCATACCTGTCCACCAATAACTTTCTTTCAAATCCAGGTACATCTTGGTGTTGCCTGGGTGTATTGAATAAGGGGAATCATGGGCTTCTTGAAGTATCAACTTCCTGAGCTCTGGGTCATTGGGCACACAGATGCGGTTCTCAAACCACAAAGTTCCGTGTTCATCCTCACGAAAACCTTTAGCTTTACCATCTTCCATTCTCTGGTTTATCTCAGCTATCTCCTTGTCCGATTTCTGGGCTTCACGAATTCCTTCGGTCAAGGTGGACTGGATTTCCAGTGTAGCAACATATCCTCTTGGAACTATCTCTAGCTTGAGCTCTCTGAGATCATCGGCTAATCTTGGGGTAATCCTCCCGCTGTGAGTGTGTTTACATAGGTTTTCCGACTCAAGGCATCGGCTACAACATTAGCCTTACCTGGATGGTAGTGTAATCTCATGTCATAGTCCTTGATTAACTCTAACCATCTTCTCTGTCTGAGGTTCAACTCTTTCTGCGTGAAGATATATTTCAGGCTCTTATGATCAGTGTAAACATCACAACTATTTCCGATAAGGAAATGTCTCCAGGTCTTGAGTGCGTGCACTATGGCTGCTAGTTCCAAATCATGGGTGGCATAATTCAACTCATGAGGTCGTAGTTCCCTGGATGCATAAGCTACAACGTTTCCATCTTGCATGAGTACTTCTCCAAGTCCTTGACGTGAAGCATCACAATAAACCTAGAAGTCCTTCCGAATACTGGGCAAAATCAACACTGGGGCTGTGACCAAACGTTTCTTCAACTCCTGGAAACTGGCTTCACATTTCTCAGTCCAAATATACTTAGACTCTTTCTTCAACAACTCTGTCATGGGCTTGGCTATCTTTGAGAAATTCTCAATGAATCTCCGGTAATATCCGGCTAGTCCGAGAAAACTGCGGATCTCCTTAACTGAGGTGGGTGATTTGCACTCGGTGACGGCTTCAACCTTAGCGGGGTCTACGACTGTTCCTTCTCCGGAAATAACATGTCCAAGGAATCCGACTTCCGTCAGCCAAAATTCACATTTGGTGAACTTGGCATATAACTGATGTTCTCTAAGCTTCTCTAGAACTAAACGCAAATGTTCCTTGTGTTCTTCCTCGTTCTTGGAGAATATCAAAATGTCATCGATGAACACCACGACAAACTTGTCCAAATATTCCATAAACACCTTGTTCATCATATTCATGAAGTAGGCAGGAGCATTAGTCAAACCAAAGGACATGACAGTATACTCATACAAGCCATACCTTGTGGTGAAATCTGTTTTGGGTATATCCTGTTCACGAATCTTCAGTTGGTGATACCCTGATCAAAGATCGATCTTGGAGAATACTTTGGCGCCTACTAGCTGATCAAACAAGTCATTAATCATCGGCAGAGGGTACTTGTTCTTGATAGTCACCTCGTTCAAGGCATGATAATCGACTACCATTCTCAAGGTTTTATCCTTCTTCTCCACCAAAAGAACTGGGGCTCCCCAAGGTGAAGAACTTGGGCGAATATACCCCTTGTCCAATAACTCCTTAATTTGCTTCTTGATTTCCAACAGATCAGTTGCGGGCATCCGATAGGGTCTCTTGGAAATTGGGGTTGTCCATGGTTGTAGCTCTATTAGGAACTCAATCTCCTTATCTGGTGGCATGCCTGGTAATTCTTCCGGGAATACATCCGGAAAATCTTTTACCACAGGTACTTCCTCCTGAACAACTCCTGTGAGGGAATTTAATCGAGCACTCATCTGGGTGCGTCAGGATACATACTTAATCCTCTTGTTCTCCGAGGTGGTGAGTGAAACAGACTTGCTAGGGCAATCAAGATTTCCTTCATACTTGATCATCCAATCCATGCCTAGGATTACATCCAATCCCTGGGATTCTAAGACGATGAGGTCGGTGGGAAAAACATGGTTTCCTATATTGAGTTTCAGGGCATGGCATCCTATCCTTGCCATCATCATACCTCCTGGGGAACTGACCTTAATGGGCTGACTAAGGGTTTTGGTGGGCAAACCATACTTATCCACAACTACCCTTGATATGAATGAATGAGTTGCACCGGAATCAAAAAGTACTGTAACAGGACGTGAATGCAATAAAAACTTACCAACCACAGTCTCAGGTTGATCATAGACTTCTTCCACGTCGAGGTGGTTCACCTGGGCACGAGGAAACGGATTTGGCTTCTTGGCTGCGGAGTTGCCGTTTCCATTTCCCTGCTTGCTCTGGGGACACTCAGTAGCATAGTGCCCTGTCTTCTAGCACTTGAAACAGGTGATGTGGCTCAGATCCTTCTGAGTAGGAGCGTGACGGTGCTGGTTGTTGTTCCCATTCCCATTGTCATTCTTGAAGTTTCCATGGTTGGGACGGGCATTCCCATTTCCTCCATGGTTGTGGCCTCCATGGTTGTGCACAGCATCAATGTACCTTCCAAACTTACCGGTACCTGATCCGGTATTTACTGAGTACGGGGAGTAGCAGGGCTTCTGATGAGCTCCAGAGTTAAACTTCCCCTGAGTGTATTTCCGCTTGCGGTTCTCAATTTGTTGTTGTTTACCCTCCAAGATGAGGGCCTTGTCCACCAGCTCTTGGTAGTTGTTGAAGGTAGCCACTACCAGCTGCATGCTCAACTCATCGTTGAGTCCTTCCAGAAACTTTTCTTGCTTGGCCGCATCATCGGCCACATCTCCGGGTACATAATGAGCCAACATGCTGAACTCGTCCACATATTGGGCCACGGAGCGATTTCCCTGGCGCAAGTTGCGAAACTCGCGCTTCTTCAGACTCATGGCTCCAGCTGAGATATGAGCGGTGCGGAAAGCTTGCTTGAACTGCTCCCAAGTTACATCAGCAATAGGATATGTGGTGGTGTAGTTCTCCCACCATGAAGCTGCTGGTCCTTCTAGTTGATGTGCGGCAAAGCGCACTCTCTCAGCATCAGTACATCCAGCGGTGACGAGTTCTCTCTCCATCTTACGGAGCCAGTCATCTGCTACAATGGGCTCAGTGCTGCTGGAGAAAGTTGGAGGGTTCAACCTCAGAAAACGGGTGAGATTGTCAGCCTCGGGTCGATGATGATGGTTGTTGTTCTGGTTGTTGGTTTGATTCTGGATCAATAGCTGCATCAGTGCATTCTGCTGCTGAAGAAGTTGGGTGAGTTCCGGCAGGAAGGTGAAGTTGGACTCACGTCGTGGAGGCATCTTGCTGTTTTTCAAAGTGGTGAGAATTAGAATAGAACAAGGGCCTAAAAGGATAAATTCACTACCCATATGCAATGCAACACATATCACACCAAACACTCATTCATTTATTCAATCCAGGTCAAACATCGAGATACAAATCTCCATTCAACTAAACATCGACCTATGCTTTAACGTTAAAAAAGTTAAAAAATAAATGGGGGCATAACTAAAGTTTTCCTCAGAAGTACATGGTGACTGAGCCTCCTCCGGTGGTGCTCTCCTCATAGTCATCATCGTCGCTGATGAAAGGAGCCAAGTCTCCCTCAGGATGAAGATTTTCACCCATGTCCATCTGTTCCTCCAGAGTGGCGATGCGAGTATTCAGCTTGTCGATCCTCTCTAAGAAATCCTTCACTTCATACTCAAGTTCATAGTTAGCTTCCCGCAAGTCAGCTTCGAGGTTAATCTCATGGTTGATCAAATTCTTGATTGTCTTCGTATCAGCACGAACTCGAAGCTCCAAAGTCCTGATGTGAGTCTCCAAGGTCTGGATATAAGAAATGGTGGTGTCTGTAGTGGGAGGGGTTATGATGTTTCCATTGGCATCTCTACGACAAACCACGCTGAGTCCTGGTGAAATGGTTCCACCTCTGTATTCCCCCTGAATACGTCCAAGGGCACGATGAATGGCCATGTCTCTCCCAAGTATCCAGCTGGGTGCCACAAACTTGAAGTCGATGGGTTCCTTCCGATTCCCAAAGGTCTTCCCTGGGATGTGAACCTCAATCCTGTAGCATCTATCTTGGGGAAATGACATGATAGGAATCCCGGTGATGCTTGGCAAAACAATCCTTACGTCCTTGACGATCCTCATCAGCTCCTTACCAAAGGGCATCGTTGCGTCAGGCTGGCAAAACTCCGTGATCAACACTGGGATGAAGGTGGCCATCTATAAATTTTGAAATAATCGGAGAGAAGTCAGAAACGAGTAGATGAGAGGATAAGAATTTTAAAGACAAAGAGATACAATCCTAAGGCTTTCCAATCCTAGAGGTTACGTCCTATGGTCAGCGTGTGCTCTGATACCATTTCTGTAGCGACCCGACCTGAAAGGTCGAATCTCCGGTGTTTCCGTACCATCCCAAGATCATGCTGGTACACACACGGTACATCAATGTATATATCAAAGGGAAATCACATAGCATTATATTAACGAAATCTCATATCGAGTCCTTTATTACAATAAAGATTACAATAAAGTGGCCGAAGGCCAACTCATGAGAATAACTAAGTCTTGCGGAAGCGTCGAAGGTAGATGAGTCCATTTGACTCCAAGGGCATCTCACCGAGCGTAGAGCGTATCCTCACTCCTGGTCGGAAAAATACTCTGCAACATGATACGTTGCAGCCGTGTAGGTTAGCATATTGAATATGCCAGCAAAGTCAGAAGAGGGGGTGAAAAGATAATCATCTAATCTATATGCATATATGGCAGGTGGGCTGGGTCGTTTTTGCGAAAAACCAATTTTTTCCTACATCAAGAGAGGGCTAAGCAAAAATATTACTAAGTTGGTTGATTAATGAGATGGTTCCACCAACCAATTCTCATACCCAAGTTATTTATACCCACATCATCATATTAATTGTGTTGAGGGTTCTGAATGTTTCAGTTCCTTTGGCTCATGTCGTCCATGACCGTGGACACGGCTAATCGATTTGGTTTGAGTACTCTACAGAGTTTTGCACACGTTCCCCACAAGATTTGGTCGCCTCCGTTTGATTTCTCGCACTTCAGGGTGTTTGAGAAACGGATGACCAAAACATGGTCTTCCAAAGGGTTTCCCTGCGACTCTGTCGGTGCCCATCCTTTCCTACCGTTCTTCTACATCTCGTAGCACCGCCTGTCCAGGGTCACCACGATATCCAACCAAGCCAGAGCCCATAATGACTTGTGGCTGTGCAGGTAAGCCTTGGGTCTTGAAGCATCCATCCATCTCTTTGTGCCTGGGTGGACCTTTCCGCATTAATACTGGCCATCTCCAGCAACACCTAGGCAAATCCACTGGTTTCTCTAGGGTGTTGGTCAACCATCATCCACCCAGAGGTAAGTTGAAAACTTGGAGTCTTGAAGTCTTGATCATTATGTAGGTCTTGTAATTAACCTCACAACTCTCATGAATCACACAACCAACCCCGTCTACTAGTAGCATAGCAAAATGTAAAACAACGTTTCCCGGGGCCAATGTGTCAAGGGTTGAGGTACCTACCACATGATACTACAACAAGTAACCAAATTTCCAACTAACCTACTTTGCATGCAATTGGGGTGATGGAAGAACTAATGCAATAAAAACATGGGTAAAGATGATCAAAGTGACTTGCCTGATTGAAGATCTTCGTACTCGAGGGACTCTAAGTAACAAGCCTCGCACTCCGGATAATCTAACGAAGCAAACAAGAGCACTCAATAAGCATACCACAAAATAATAACTCACAACATTCAGCAAGGAAATAGTAAACAATCAAGGCAAACAATGCACAAAATCACAAGCAAGAAAACACACAAAGTTTTGTTTTCAAAACAAAAGTGATGGGTAAACCACTACTAACCTAACAAAACTATTTTGTAATAACAAAACAATAGTTGACAGCAAGGAAAACAGAATTAAATTATATAAAACTCTGTTAAAAGAAATCTATTACTAAACTAGTTGTTTTAATCAAATTAAACCTATTTGAAAAGAAGTTGTGATTCCTATATTAACAAAGAAATAAACTAAACAATTTTTTATTTTTTATTAACAGTAAGTAAAACACTAAATGTTTAATCAACAGAACCTACTAAACAAATTAAAACTAAATCTAATTAAAACTAACTAAAACTAAGTAAATAAAACTATACTATAATACTAGGCAGATTCTGTTTATAGCTAGAACACAAATCAAAGTCATCCTAAAAATCCTCAAGCTAAACATGGAGGTAGTCCTAACTAAGACCAAACAGTAGAAAAAATATTCATATAAAAATCTATTTTTAAACTCTAGTTATTCAGATTTGAATGTTTTGAGCAAATTTGATTGAATTCAAATTTTATAGTACAAATTTGAAATTTAAAAGTACAGGGTGAAACTACATGAAAAATGTGAGCTATTGCAAAAAGAATCCACTCAAAACATTAAACGGATTAAAAGATATAGCTAAAACAAATTACTAAAACATTCTGTTTAACCAAAACTAAATAGAAAAGAAAAAAAAACTACCGGACGGCCAGGTGTTACGTGGCGCAATCCTATTGGCTAAGGGGGGTGTGCGAGCGGCGATACGGGCGGTCAACCGAACCGTAAAGAAAACGGTTCGTGATTTAAGTTGTTCTAATTGGGGCCATTGGATCTAGATCAGAGGGAGGGGAGGGGTTCACCGTGGATGGGGTCACCAGCGAGGGGATTTCCGGCGGTCCGAGACGACAAAGACGTCGGCGTGGAGCTCCGGTGGTTGTTGGGGGCGACGAAGAGCTTCAGCAGACGGCGGCGGAGCTTCGGCGACTGGTGGTGAGGTCGGAGGGGCGAGGGGAGGAGTGGAGCGACGGGCACGGTGGTGGCGACCTTCGGTTGAAGCTGCAACTCCGACAAGCTCTCCTGCAACGGTCTGGTGACGGGAGAGCGGGGGTCGGGGGGGAAATGGAGCGCGGGGGAGGGCCACTACTTATAGGATGCTCGGGTGGGTGCGAGGAGGAAAGAGGAGGGAGATCCGGGGAGGGATTTCCCGGCGACGGCGGCGCGCGCGGGAGGTCAGTGATGACCGCGCGGGCGTTACGGGCGGTCGGGGTGGGACCCGGTGTCAGTGAGAGAGGGAGCGGTTTCTGCGCGTCGGTCGACCGGCTCGAAGTAAATTCGCGAATAAATGCCCGTGGGCCGGCCCGTTTAAATACAAATCCGTTACTGTTTTTAATATCCAGAGCAGTAAAAATTCTTTAAAGGCATTCAAAACATTTCTAAATATAGGAGTTTTATATATCAAAATTAACAGAATAATAAGGGACATTTATTGAACATTTTTATTTTGTCATTTGAACACTTTGAAAAAAATAATATTTTTAGAAATTGCCTATTTGGTTTTAAAACCTTTTGCAAATATTTTTCAAAAGACCTCCTAGTTCTTATTGTTCAAATATATCACCAAGATGACCCTGGTGTGGAGTGTCATGTTACTCCCCTCTTATTTTGAACATTTTACCAAGATTTACAAATAGGTGAAAGCAACTTGGGGAAAATAGGAAGGGCTTTTTAGAAATTCAGAATGAGTATTCCAACTATTTCATATGTCCAAGCAATGATGATGATAGATGCATGTCTATATTCATAACATTCCAAAATGAATTTTTTTGGGATGTTACATCTTTGATGTTGAGCATGCATATTATTTGCGAGTAGTTACCTTTGTTTTGAGGTCACGGGAGAAGTCATGTTGCAAGTAATCATGTGAATTTGATATGTGTTTAATATTTTGAAGATATGTATGTTGTGATTCCCTTAGTTGTGTCATGTGAACGTCCACTACATGAAACTTCACCATCCTTGGGACTAAGGGACTGCATTGTGGAGTAATTATTAGATGATGGGTTGCTAGAGTGATAGAAGCTTAAACCCTAGTTTAGGCGCTACTTTGTAAGGGGTTGATTTGGATCCACATGTTTAATGCTATGGTTAGATTTTATCTTCATACTTTTCTCGTAGTTGTGGATGCTTGCGAGAGGGTTAATCATAAGTGAGAGCTTTTTCAATTAAGAGCAACACGCAAGCACCGGTTCACCCACATATGAAATTATCAAAGTAGCGAACATGAATCAAACCAACATGATGAAAGTGACTAGATGAAATTGTTGGGGAACGTTGCATGGGAAACAAAAAATTCCTACGCACACACAAGATCTATCAGTGGTGATGAGCATCTATGAGAGGGAGAGTAGATCTACACACCCTTGTATATCGCTAAGTGGGAAGCGCTAAGAAACGCGGTTGATGTAGTCGAACGTCTTCGCGATCCAAATCGCCGACCATCCCGCGATCTCATCATGATCCATCTCACCATTCAATCACAATCCTTCCCGCGACCCCATCATGGTCTATCCCGCGATCCAGTCATGAATCGTCTCACGATCTCGATCATAGTCCTTCCGATCTAGCGCCGAACGGATGTCAGCTCCGCGTTCAGGACACATACAGCTTGATGACGATATCCGCCTTCTTGATATGGCAAGAGGTACCAGAGAGGTAGATGAGTTCTCCGGCAGCACAACAGCATGGTGGCGGTGGTGATGAACAAATCTTGCAGGGCTTCGCCTAAGCACCGCAGAACTAATCTAGAGGAGAAACAGATCTAGAGGAAGAAGAGGGCAACATGTGGCAATTAGGGTTGGTCTGCCCTCAAAATCCTCTAGTATATATAGGAGGGATGGGAGAGGAGGCAGCCTTGCCCCTCCAACAAGGAGGGCTTTGGCCGAAGGCTAAGGGGAGGAGTCCACCTCCCTTGTGGGACTCCTAGTAGGACTCCTTTCCTACTTGGCCCCTACTCCTCCAGCTCTTCCCCTTGTTCATAGGGCCTTATGGGGTGGCTGACCAGCCCACTAGGGGCTGGTGTGCCACCTCTAAGGCCCATGTGGACCCTTGGGGTGTGTGGGCCCCACTTTGTGGTCCCCCGAAACCCATTCGTCACTCCCAGTACACTGCGGGAAATGCCCAAAACTTTTCCGGAGTTCAAACACCACATTCCTATATATCAATCTTTACCGCTGGACTATTCCGGAGCTCCTTGTGACGTCCGGGATCTCATATGGGAGTCCAAACAAACTTCGGTCACCAACATAAATAACTCAATACTACCGAAATGTCACCAAACCTTAAGTGTGCAAACCCTGCGGGTTCAAGAACTATGTAGACATGACCGAGACACCTCTACGGTTAATAAACAATAGCGGGACCTGGATGCCCATATTGAATCCTACATATTCTACGAAAATATTTATCGTTCGAACCTCTGTGTAAAGGATTCAGTTAATCCCGTATGATGTTCCCTTTGTTCTTCGGTATGTTACTTGCCCGAGATTCGGTCGTTGATATCTATATACCTAGTTCAATCCCGTTATCGACAAGTCTCTTTACTCGTTCCGTAATACAAGATCCCATGGATAACATTTAGTCACATTGCTTGCAAGGCTTATTGTGATGTTGTATTATTATGATCAAGATTCAACAGACCATTCATTGGGTGCTTGACCATTGAAGGTATTATTCATGTAAACAGAATAACCATTATTCTCTCACTTAAATGAATAATTGAATTGCAATAAACTCGATGTAATCATGTGCATGCTTAACGCAAACACCAAATAACATTTTATTTAGGTTAGTTACTAATCCCGAAGGTAGAGAGAGCATGCGATGTTGATCACATCATGCTTGGAAACATTTCCAACACACATCGTCAGCTCACACTTAGCTAGTCTCCGTTTATTCCGTAGCTTTTATTTCGAGTTACTAACATTTAGCAACTGAACCGGTATCCAATACCTAGGTGCTACTAGGAGTACTAGCAAGGTACATATAAATAACACATATATCAAAATATACTTCTATCGATGTTGCCAGCCTTCTTATCTACCAAGTATCTAGGGTTGTTCCACTTCAGCGACCGCTCTCCTCATAATATAAGCACTTAGTCTCAGGTATGGGTTCAACTTTGGGTTGCTTCACTAGAGTAGCAACTGACTTGCCATCCATGAAGTTTCCCTCCTTGCCCTTTCCCTTCACGAAACTAGTGGTTTTACTAACCATCAACACTTTATGGATCATTATTTCCATCCCGGGAATTTTATAGTTCATCACGAAGGTCTAGTAGCTTAGTGACAGTGACTTGGAGAACTATATCAATCACTTTCTTATCTAGAAGATTGACTCCCACTCTATTCAAGCAATTGTAGCACCCAGATATGCTGAGCACATGCTCAACGAATGTGCTATTCTCCTTTATCTTGTAGGCAAAAAATCTTGTTGGAGATCTCATATCTCATAACACGGGACGAGCCTGAGATCCCAATTTCAGCTCTTAGAACATCTCATATGTTCCGTGGCGTTCAAAACATTTTGGAGCCTCAATTCTAAGCAGTAATGCATGACGCACTAAAATATCAAGTAGTCAATGGAGCGTGCCTATCCGTTGTTCACAACATCTACAGACGACGCTACAGGGGGTGGCACACTGAGCAGTGCATTAAGGGCATAAGCCTTCGTTGTAGCAAGGAGGACAATCCTCAAATCACATACCCGGTATGCAATATTGCTATCATCATCTTTCGAGTCTATTTCTCTAGGAACATATAAAAAATCAAGGGAGCTACAGCGTGAGCTAGTAATCTACAACATAATTTGCAAAGACACTACTGACTATGTTCAAGATAATGAGTTCAATTAATCATATTACTTAAGAAATCCCACTCAAATTGACATCCCTTCGGTCATTTGAGTGATGCATGATCCAAATTCACCTACTCAATATCGATCATCATGTGAGTTGAGGTGGTTTCAATGGTGAACATCATCATGTTGATCAGATCTGCTATATGACTCATGCTTGACCTTTCGGTCTCTTGTGTTTCGAGGCCATGTCTGTACATGCTAGGTTTGTCAAGTTTAACCTGAGTGTTCTGCATGTACAACACTAGCTTGCACCCGTTGTATGTGAACGTAGAGTCTATCACACCAAATCATCACGTGGTGTCTCGACACGATGAACTTTTGCAATTGTGCACACTCGGGGAGAACACAATTTATCTTGGAATTTTAGTGAGGGATCACCTTATAATGCTACCTTCATCCTAAGGAAAACAAGGTGCATAAAAGGATTAACATCACATGCGAATCATAAGTGACATGATATGGTCATGAACTTGTGCTTTTGGTCTCCATCTATAAAGTACTGGCATGATCTCCATCGTCACCGGCATGACACCATGATCTCCATCATCTTGATATCCATCAACATGTTGCCATCGGGGTTGTCGCACCCACCATGCTTCTACTACTATTGCTATCATTTAGCAATAAAGTAAAGCATTACATAGCGCTTAATGATTGACACGCAGGTCATACAATAATTAAAGACAACCCTATGGCTTCTGTCGGTTGCCATACTCATCGACATGCAAGTCGTGATATTCTATACAATACATGATCATCTCATACATCACATATATCTCATCATGCAATTGGCCATATCACATCACAACATACCTTGCAAAAACAAGTTAGACGTGCTCTAATTGTTGTTGCAAGTTTTACATGGCTGCTACGGGTATCTAGAAAGAACAATTATCACCTATGCCAAAACCACAACGGTGATGCATAAGTTGCTTTTTAACCTTCTAAAGGACCGACTTTGTTGAATCCGATCCAACTAAAGCAGGAGAAACATACACCTGCCAGCACTATTTGTGCAACAAAGTTACATGTCAGTCGATGGAACCAGTCTCTTGTAAGCGTACACCTGCCAGCACTATTTGTGCAACAAAGATACATATCAGTCGATGGAACCAGTCTCTTGTAAGCGTACGAGTAAGGTTGGTCCGGGCCGCTTCATCCCACAATACTGCTAAACCAAAACATCACCAAGGGAGGAAGCAATCTAAGCGTCAACGCCCACAAACTCCTTTGTGTTCTACTCCCCCCGTTCTAGAATATAAGGTGTATTGATTTCCGTGCAAGTTAACCGTTTAAATTTTTGACCAAGATAATAGAGTAAAATAATAACATTTGCAATACCTAATAGATAAAATATGAAACTACTTTTCGTGATGTATCAAATGATATAAAGTTCATATTGTGAATGTTGATATATTTTCCTAAAAACTCAGTCAAACTTGCATTCGTTTGACTTTTCAAAAAACAAATACACCTTATATAATGGAACGGAGGGAGTACTCGAGATCTCATCTACACATAGACCTAGCTCATGATGCCACTGTTGGGGAACGTTGCATGGGAAACAAAAAAATTCCTATAGACACACAAGATCTATCCATGGTGATGAGCATCTACGAGAGGGAAAGTGGATCTACATACCCTTGTAGATCGCTAAGCGGGAAGCATTAAGAAATGCGGTTGATGTAGTCGAACGTGTTCACGATCCAAATCGCCGAGCGTCTATTGATCTCATCAAGATCCATCTCGCGATTCAATCTCGATCCATCCCGTGATCGCATAACGATCCATCCCGCGATCCAATCATGAATCGTCTTGCAATCTTGATCACAGTCCATTCAATCTAGCGCCAAACGGACGACACCTCAGCGTTCAGCAAATGTACAACTCGATGACGATCTCCGCCTTCTTGATCCAACAAGAGGGAGCCAAGAGGTAGATAAGTTCTGCAGCAGCACAACAGCGTGGTGGCGGTGGTGGTGAACTAATCCTACAGGGCTTTGCCAAAGCACCGTAGAACTAATCTAGAGGAGAAACAGATCTAGAGGAAGAAGAGGGCAACACTTGGCAACTAGGGTTGGGGATGCCCTCAAAATCCTCTAGTATATATAGGAGGGATAGAGAGGAGGAAGCCATTCCCCTCCTACAAGGAGTTCTTCGACGGAAGGCTAAGGGGAGGAGTCCACCTCCCATAAGGTAGGTGGACTCCTAGTAGGACTCCTTTCCTACTTGGCCCCTACTCCTCCTCCTCTTCCCCTTGAGCATAGGGCTTTATGGGCAGGCTACCCAGCCCACCAGGGGCTGGTGCTCCACCTCTAAGGCCCATGTGGGCACTTGGAATTTATGGGCCCCACTCGGTGGTCCCTCGGAACCCATTCGTCACTCCCGGTACACTGCCAGAAATGCCCGAAACTTTTCCGGAGTTCAAACACCACTTTCTTATATATCAGTCTTTTCCTCCGGACAATTCTAGAGCTCCTTGTGATGTCCAGGGTCTCATCCGGGACTCCAAATAACCTTCGGTCACCAACATACATAGCTCAATACTACTGAAACATCACCGAACCTTAAGAGTGCAGACCCTGCGGGTTCGAGAACTATGTATTCATGACCGATACACCTCTACGGTCAATAACCAATAGCGGGACATGGATGCCCATATTGACTCCTACATATTATACAAAGATCTTTATTGGTCGAACCTTTATGTCAAGGATTCAGTTAATCCCGTATGATGTTCCCTTTGTTCTTCGGTATGTTACTTGCCCGTTATTCAATCGTCAGTATCTGTATACCTAGTTCAATCCCGTTACCAGCAAGTCTCTTTACTCGTTCCGTATTACAAGATCCCATGGCTAAAAATTTGTCACATTGTTTGCAAGGCTTGTTGTGATGTTGTTTTACCGAGTGGGCCCTGAGATACCTCCCAATCATATGGAGTAACAAATCCTAGTCTTGACCCATGCCAACTCAACAACCACCCTCGGAGATATCGGTAGAGCACCTTTATAGTCACCCAGTTACGTTGCGACGTTTGATACGCACAAGGCATTCCTCCATTGTTAGTGAGTTGCATGATCTCATGGTCATAGGAACATATACTTGACATGGACAAAATTGTAAGAATAAACTGACATGATCATATGCTATGTTTATAGTTTGGGTCTTGTCCATCACATAATTCTCGTAATGTTGTGATCCCGTTATCAAATAACATCTCATGTCCATGGCTAGAAAACCTTAACCATCTTTGATCAACGAGCTAGTCCATTAGAGGCATAGTAGGGAGATGGTGTTGTCTATGTATCCACACATGTACCCGAGTTTCCGATCAATACAATTCTAGCATGGATAATAAACGATTATCATGAACAAGGAAATATCATAATAACTAATTTATTATTGACTCTAGGGCATATTTCCAACAGAAATTCCCGTGTACCCTCAAGAACACTTTGCTTATTATAAGAGATCATTTTGGCCAGTCATTTGACACAAAAGGATTAGGCTACCTTGATGCACTTTATTTACCGTTGTAGTTACTTGCTCGTTACCAATTATCTTGCTACCAAACTACCTATTACCTACAATTTTAGTGCTTGTAGAAATTACCTCCTGTCGGAACAGAGACTTGCAACGGTGGAAAAAGTGTTTCGGGAGCGCGTATGGCGTTTTTAGTGTAGATGTGAATTTATAGGCCAGAGAACGACTCCGAGAGACGCTCTAGAGGGCACTACATATCTAGCAGCGCCCCCCCAAGGGCGGCGACTGGATATTTGGTGGGCCCCTGGTGCATCTCCTAGCCCTCCTCCAAAGCTTACAGGTCTTGTATTGGTCCAGAAAAAATCAACAAAAAGTTCCGTGGCAATTGGACTCCGTTTAGAATTGTAACTTTGAAAAGGCAAAAACATGCAAAAAACAGGAGCTCGCACTAGGCACTGGGTTAATAGGTTAGTGCTAAAAATTATTATAAACTGGTTAATAAATACCCAAAAAGTATCCTAGAATGATAATATATGAGCATGGAACAATCAGAAACTATAGATACATTGGATACGTATCACGGCGTCCTCCAGACGGGTTGTACCGGGTTCAAGTCTCGCGTCGCAACATGGGCCTCAGGCAGATGGGCCTGGGTACCACCTGTCCCAGTGGCCGGATAGTAGCCCCCGATCCTGTAGCGTGCCCGAATCCACTAGCTGGAGGGACGAAGCGGTGCGGGCTCTGATTTCCTGTGCGCCAGTCATGACGCGTGGCATATGCCGGGGCGCTGGGTAACGTCCAAGATGCGGTACTATCCCTATTAAGGCTCGACGGCCTCCATGGGGGATAGAAGCGCATATCGTCATTTCACAAGTATAGAAATCATTGCAATACACGTAAAAGAGGGTATGATTATATGAGTTGGCTTACACTGGCCACAAGCTAAATTACAAATCCATACAGTCATTCATACATCATCCAGAAATGCAGGGTCCGACTACGGAAGAAATCAAAAAGTAAAAGAAATGGTAACTATCTCGCTAAGCCCAGGAAGACGAACAAGTAGCTCCCCTATTTGTCTGTATAAGTCACGTACATATGCCCATGTTCTTCGTTGAAATCCCATTGGAGTTGGGATACAACAACTGGACCGATTCCATCTGTACATGTACCTGTATTGTTGTAGTAATCTTTGAGCCGTGGGGACTGAGTAATCTCGGTAACCCGGGTACCAAGACTATCTAAGATGTTGGGTAAGGTATGGTTAAGTGGTGAGGCTACAGAAAGCACTAAGCATTTCTTTGAGTGGCTAACTCACGAGTACAAGAATAAGAGGAGTGATCTACATATACTCGGGTGTGAACTAGAATGATCACTAAGTGATCTTGAACACCTACTTACGGAAGACATGACCCCACCGTGTTCTCTCTCGATTCAGAACTCACGAGCAGAGACAGTCATAGTTACTCACACGGTTGGTGTATTTTATTTGAGTTACTTTAAGTTTCCTATAATCGGGTGTTAAACAAATTTCCAAGTTGCCACATAACTGCGGGCTCAGCTTCTCGAAAAGATTTAACCCTACAGGGGTGCTCCAACTCATCCATCACAAACTAAGCACAAGCTGCATGGTATAACCTCAACCACGGAAAACCCGTAGTCTCCTATGAAATTCCGGTGGAAAACCACAACCTCGAGATAGCCTGAAGTGTCCTCGGAATCCCGTGCACAAGACATTCGAGAAAGGTAAAACAAGTCCAGCAAGACCACCCGACGTTTCGAAGAACCCGATCGGAGCCATGTATCTCGTTCTCAGGACACGACCAGATGAGCACTACGTACTGTGGCTTGATAGACATCCCCGAGTTGCCCCGGGTAGTCCCACAGGTGGCTTTGTTTGGACCAGCAGTCATGAGGAGCACTGGCCGGGCGAGTTGATTAATTATCCACGGGGTATTTAAGTTGATACATCTCCATCTTATCTACTTTTCCTAACCCTTTTGTTCTTGGTTTGGACTGTAATTTGCATGATTTGAATGAAACTAACCCGAACTGACGTTATTTTCAGGAGAACTACCATGGTGTTGTTTTTGTGCAGAAATAAAAGTTCTTGGAATGGAACAAATTTTTTTGGAGAATCATTTCAAAATATTTAAGAATAATTGGAGCAAAAAAACCACCAGAGAAGGGGCTAGGGTGGGCAGCAGCCATCAGGGCACGCTAGCCCCCCTAGACATGGCCTGGTGGGTCGTGCTCACCTCGTGGGCCCCCTGATCCTAATTCCAGTGCTATAAAATCCTACTTTCGGAGAATAAATTTGAGAGGAAGTTTCATCACATTTCACGATATAGAGTCGCCGCCACCTCCTTTTCTTCATTGGGAGGCCAGATGTGGAGTCCGTTTGGGGCTCCGGAGAGGGGAATCTTCGTTCTTTGTTATCATCAACCCTCCTTCATCACCAATTCCACGATGCTCCCCACCGGTAGTGAGTAACTCCTTTGTAGGCTTGCTGGTCGGTGAGGAGTTGGATAAGGTTCTTCATTTAATCGAGTTAGTTTTGTTAGGGCTTGATCCCTAGTATCCACTATGTTCAAAGATTGATGTTGCTATGACTTTGCCATGCTTAATGCTTGTCACTAGGGACCGAGTGCCATGATTTAAAATCTAAACCGGTTATGTTATCATCATTATATTTATGTTCTTGATCCGATCTTGACTAGTCATATGCACCTGTTACATATTATGATACGTAAACCCCAGCGTGGCAGAAATCGGGATACTTGAAAGCACAACATGCTCCCTTGGTGGTTTTGATAATTCATGACAACATACATTGTCTCTTGTACTGATATTTTTACCTAGTGTATTTCAGATACAGTCTATATAGAGAATTGGCAAAAGGAGATGGTGGACATACCGCAAGATGGAAGGAAATAGGTTGGCCAAGCTTCAAGCAAGAGGACTCTACATTTTATACTTGTTAGAAATCACTTTGAGTCCATAGGAAAGCTAATACTATTAAAAGGGGGTAAGGTTTTGTTGGTGAACAATATGCTCAAACGTGCACAAGTGATAGTCGCCAAAAACATCCACAAACTCTCCAACCATAGTCTGTTCTATACCTAACACTCAAAATCGATGCAACCAACTTTCCCACTTTGGTGCCACCGATTCTAGAACCTAGACAGACTCTGCCAAACCCTAGCCACTTCGGTGCAGCCGATTCCATACCGGTGCCACCGAGTTTAGGTTGCCAACTTTCTGTTACGCAAATTCACATTTTCGGTCCCACCGAGAATATTGGATCGGCATCATCGAGATTGGAAATCTGACCGTTGGTCACCTTATTGGTGCAACTGAGTTTCCTATATCAGCTTTACCAAGATTCAAAAGTTGCCAACTTTTGGTCACTTTGGTACCACCGAGTTTAACACATGGGTGTCACCGAGTTGGTCATGTTGTGTGTAACGGTTGGATTTTTGGGTATGCCTATATATACCCCTTCACCACCACCTACTCGAAAGAGAAGCACTTAGAACTATTCCATATCTATCCTATCAGATTTTCTAAGAGAGAACCACCTACCCTTGTGTTGAGGTCAAGATCTTTCGCTCCAATCATATGGATCTTGATTTCTAGCCTCCCCAAGTAGCTTTCCACAAATCACATCTCTTCCACCAAGCCAAATCTACGAGAGAGTGATTGGGTCCTGAGGAGTCTATCATCTTGAAGCACAAGAGCAAGGAGTTCATCGTCATTACAGAGCCTATTACCTTTTGGAGGGTGGTGCCTCCTAGATTGGTTAGGTGTCGCTTGGGAGCCTCCTACTTCGTGTTGTGGAGTGAACCAAGAAGTTTTTAAGGGCAATGAGATCGCCTACTTCATGAAGATCTACCCATAGTGAGGCTAGTCCTTCGTGGACGGAAGCCGTATGGAATAGTCAAGGTTGCTGCTTCGTGGACCCTTTTGGGTGGAGCACTCCACGGACTCTCGCGACCGTTACCCTCCATGGGTTGAAGACTCCATAAACATGGATGTACAACAGTGCCACCAATCGGAACCACAGGAAAAATCATCATGTCTACAACTGCGTTTGATCTACCCATCTGAACTCTTTACTTCATATGCAATGTCTTTACTTTCCGCTGCCATATTTCTTGACATGCATGTGTAGGACTGTTAGACTTTCTAGCTTTGTTAAAACTGTTAAAATCTACCAACCAATTAACTTGGAAAAAGGTTAGGTTTTAAATTTCTGCTAGTAGTCTATTCACCCCCCCTCTAGACACTCTTCTAGTGATCCCTCAATTGGTATCAGAGCTTTGGTCTCCATTGCTTTGTTTTAATCACCGAGGAGGAAGATGGATGTGTCTAGTATAGGAAGTATGAGTTGTAGAGTGCCCATTCTTGATGGAGAGTACTATAGTCAATGGAAGTCTTTGATGCTTGAGCTGTTTAATGAATTTCAATTGAGCAAATATGTTATGCACCCCTATGAGCCTCCTATTGATGAATTGCATCCCACGCACAAAGAGGAAATTAACATGCTTGGTAACCTAAGAACTATCAATCTTATTGTTAGACGTTTACCAAGATCCGTGCTTTCTCAAATGAAGAACTTTGCATGTGCTTATACCTTATGGACTGATTTGGATAAACGATACCCAAATCTTTCCTTAGGGAATCTAGATGAAATTCTTCATAAAGCCATTGCTCTTCACAAAATGAAGCCTAGTGATCCAAACTTTGATAAATGCCTATTTGAACTCCATGATCTTATGTGTTCTAAAGGAGATGTCACCAGTATCAACAACATTATCTTTGAAGCCATTCGTACTCATAAACTTGAACATTGTCAAGATCACTATTCTAACGAATCTCTTGTTCTTTATGACGAGGATTTCCCACTTGATAATGACAATGTGGAACATGGCTATTATGAAGAAGATGAGTTGTTCGACATCGAGTATGAGCAGATCATGAAGAATCTGAGTCTTATGGAAAACTTTAAGGATTACATGTCCGGAGGAAAAGAGTGGATTCTCTACATTGGATGTACGGATCATCTGACTGGTGATAAAGACATGTTCCAAGAGATCATGCCTAATCAAGGTCCTCGACAGTACCTGACCTTTGGAGACAACTCTAAGGGTAAGGTACTTGGCCTTGGTAAGGTGGCCATATCCCATGATACCTCTATTCAAAATGTTATGCTTGTTGAATTCCTTGGTTACAATCTTCTTTCCGTATCTAGACTTGGTGATTTCGGTTTCACTTTTCTATTCACAAAAGTAGATTGCCAAGTGTTTCGTCAAGATACCTCTATTCAAAATGTTATGCTTGTTGAATTCCTTGGTTACAATCTTCTTTCCGTATCTAGACTTGGTGATTTCGGTTTCACTTTTCTATTCACAAAAGTAGATTGCCAAGTGTTTCGTCAAGATAATCATAAAATTGTCTTCACCGGTATCCGTAGAGGTGATCTATACATTGTCGATTTCACTAAGAGATCCAAACCTCTCACTTGTTTAATTGCTAAATCTTCTAATGGTTGGCTTTGGCATAGAAGATTAGGACATGTTGGCATGCATAATTTAGACAAACTTATCAAAGGAGATCATATACTTGATGTTAAACATGTTATCTTTGACAAGGATAGACTTTGTAGTGCTTGTCAAGATGGAAAGAAAGTAGGTGGAAGTCATCCTATTAAGAATATCATGAATACTAGGAGACCAATCGAGTTACTTCACATGGATCTTTTCGGTCCCAATGCTTACAAGAGTCTCGGTGGAAATTCCTATGGTCTAGTTACAGTTGATGATTTTTCCAGATTTACGTGGGTATTCTTTCTTGATGATAAGTCATAGGTTCAAAAGATCTTCAAGAACTTCGCTCGCCAAGCGCAAAATCAGTTTGAAGTGAAGATCAAGAAGGTTTGGAGCGATAACATATCTGAGTTCAAGAACACCCATGTGGATACCTTTCTTGACGAAGAAGGTGTTTCACCTGATTTCTCGGCTACGTACACACCTCAACAAAATGGAGTTGTTGAGAGGAAGAACCGAACACTCATTGAGATGGCAAGAATGATGCTTGACGAATACAAGACACCAAAACACTTTTGGCAAAAAGCCGTGGAAACAACATGTCATGCCACAAACCTACTTTACTTGCACAAGCTTCTCAGTAAAACGACATACGAACTACTCACCGGTAACAAACCCCAAGTTGGATACTTTCGAGTATTCGGCTCCAAGTGCTACATTCTTGATAAGCATCGTCGTACTAAATTTGCTCCTAAATCTCATGAAGGATTCCTACTTGGTTATGGATCGAACTCTCACACTTACCGTGTCTACAACAACTTCACTCAAAAAGTTGAAGAGACAGTAGATGTGAAGTTTGATGAATCTAATGGTTCAGAAGTCAAACAATTGCCAAATGATGTAGGTGATAAGAACCCTTCAGAAGCTATCCTAGATTTACCCATAGGAAAGATTCGTCCCATGGAGGCGAAGGAAAGTACGTCATCAACTCAAGTGGAAGCCCCTACATCATGACAAAGTGAATCACAACATGACATGGAGGCATCCACAAGCGGTACACGGCAAGATGATGAAGAAGAGGAAGTGCATCATGAAGATCCACCACAACCTCCTTCACCACCACCTCAAGGGAACGACACCTTCAACAACAATGAAGATGAAGGAGATGATGATGAAGAATAAGCTTCACCAACCAACAATCGGAAGCTGACCCTAGTTCATGCACAAGTGACCAAGAACCATCCCCTAAACTAAATCTTTGGTGATATACAAACAGGGAGAATCACTTGCTCTAAATCTCGTCTAGCAAACTTTTGTGAGCATTATTCTTTCATCTCTAGCATTGAGCCCTTGAAGGTAGAACAAGCTCTTGAAGACGCGGATTGGGTGAACGCTATGCATGAAGAGCTTCACAACTTCGAAAGGAGCAAAGTGTGGACACTCGTAGAGAAGCCCAAGGATGAACACAACATCATCGGAACCAAATTGGTATTCCGGAACAAGCAAGACGAAGATGGTCAAGTCGTGTGCAACAGGGCTCGCCTTGTATCTCAAGGATATACGCAAGTCGAAGGTATGGACTACGGTGAGACCTACGCCCCCGTCGCTAGACTTGAAGCTATTCGCATTCTTCTTGCTTATGCCAATCACCATGATATCATGATTAATCACATGGATATCAAAAGTGCATTTTTAAATGGTGAAATTGAAGAAGAGGTTGATGTTAAGCAACCACCTGGCTTTGTGAATCCTAAGAAACCTAATCATGTTTACAAGCTTTGTAAAGCTCTTTATGGTCTTAAGCAAGCCCCTCGTGCTTGGTACAAATGTTTAACAAAGTTTCTTATCGAAAAAGGTTTTGAAATTGGTAAAATGGATGCAACCTTATTCACTAAGAGAGTTAATGGTGAATTATTTGTGTGCCAAATCTATGTGGATGATATTATCTTTGGCTCCACTAACCCTCAAATTAGTGAAAGGATTGGAAGGTTGATGTCCGAGAAGTATGAGATGTCTATGATGTGTGAGCTGAAATTCTTTATTGGCTTGCAAATCAAGCGATCAAAGGAAGGAACTTTCATCTCTCTAACTAAGTATACCAAGGACTTGATCAAAAAGTTCAACATGCATGAGTGCAAAGGTATGAAAACCCCTATGCCTACTAGCGGACATGTTTATCTTACCAGAGAGGATGAGTCGGTTGATCAAAAGGTTTATCGATCTATGATTAGTTCATTGTTATATCTATGTGCATCTCGTCCCAATATTATGCTTAGTGTTTGCATGTGTGCTAGATATCCAGCTGCACCGAAAGAATTTCATCTTTTAGCTGTAAAATGCATTGTGAGATACTTGATACAAACATCAAATTTTGGCATTTGGTATCCCAAGGGATCTTCTTTCGACCTTGTTGGCTATTCTGATTCAGGCTATATCGGTGACAAGGTTGATAGAAAATCCACCTCGGGTACTTGTCAATTTTTGGGTAGATCTCTTGTATCTTGGTCCTCTAAGAAACAAAACTCGATATCTCTATCGATTGCCGAAGCTGATTACATTGCTACTGGATCTTGCTGCGCGCAACTTCTTTGGATGACACAAACACTTAAGGATGATGGAATTCATGTTAAAATTGTTCCATTACTTTGTGACGATGAAAGTTCTATTAAAATTGGTCATAATCCTGTGCAACATTCTCGAACTAAGCATATTCAAGTTCGACATCATTTCATTCGTGATCATATTGCCAAAGGAGATATTTAATCTTAAGCATGTTCGCACTAACAAGCAATTGGACAATTTCTTTACTAAGCCACTTGATGAGAAGACATTTTGTCACTTGAGGAGTGAGTTGAACATCATAGATGCTTCAAACTTGAGCTAGACTCACCTAGATGCATGCATCTTAACATTTCATCTTATGCCATGGAACTCTATGCTCCCTTGTATTGCATCTAATCTCTTTTAGGTACTTGGAAAAACTTCATTCCACAAGATTGCCATCAACTCCAATTATAAGCGATCTTGTCATTACCAAGTATCCACGACCCCTCTTGATGATGGAAGGAAGAAGGCCACTCAACCATATCCTTGACATATACTTGATCAAAATTGCACACTCTCAATTGGTATCATGTCAATTGGATATATCTATTGTTCTTCCTTGCATGACTAATGTTTGTAGGTAACCAGTGTACTAGAATAAGAAGGATTGCTCAAAACTTAAGATGATCTTCATCAACCTCGAGCATCCTCAACAAGTTCATCTACAAGCTACGTCACTACTAGGAAAAGGCCTATAGATGATATGGCCACTAATGGCGCACCAGACAAGTGGTGCGCCACTACTATATAGTAATGGCGCACCATGAGTCGGTGCGCCATTAGTGTGGTAGACACTAATGGCGCACCAGACCCACGATGCGCCATTAGTAACAAAATTTTTTTACAAAAATTCTAATGGCGCACCTCAATCTGGTGCGCCATTAGTAACCAGGGTTACTAATGGCGCATTCGTTGCTGGTGCGCCATTAGTAACAATTTTTTTTTGCAAAAATTCTAATGGCGCACCTCTAGCTGGTGCGCCATTAGTAACCAGGGTTACTAATGGCGCATTTGTAGGTGGTGCGCCATTAGTAACCTGGGGCCAGCTAGATATTTTGGACAGCCACACCTACACACTCACTTTCCCCACTTCATTCTCTCCACCTCCTCCTCCAAGCTTGTGTCGGCTGCCTCCTCCTCCTCACCTCATTTGCACCATAGATTCATCAAAATTAAGTGGTTAAATTACCTTTTTTTGATAGGTAAGTAAGGGTAAATCTATCTTTATGTTGTAGATCTACTTTTTTTCTCCCTAGCTCGCTCCAACAACGTGCACATGCACTTTTTATGGCCTTGCTAGATCTATGTATGTTTGTGGTGTTGCATATGTTTGTGGTGTTGCATATATGTTTGTGTTTGCAGGTACCAGTATTTGAAATGCGATAGTTTGCCAATATTTTGCCGGAATGTTGATTCATTTCCGTTTCGGCGAGAATTTTGGCACTATGCATTATTTTTGGTCCTATTTTTAGGGAAAGTCATGCCAAATTTTTTCTTGGTTCTAAAATATCGTTTTGCTCTACCCCGCAGGCGACCATGGTCCGCACGATGACCGAAGGCATCGTGAATAGGTTTTTGAGCTCCGCGAAGGCCGAGATGCTTCAAAAGAACGAGACGGAGATAAGATGTCCGTGTCGAAGATACAAGCTGAAGAGCCTTATTGCGGACCCGGATTCCGGGGAGTTGCGGGACCACCTGCTCTTGTGTGGTTTCCTGGATGGCTATCGGTGGCAAGGTGATGAAGATGACTATGAAGTCGTCCATGGGGGCCGGGCAAGAAATGAGGAAGGGCAGCAAGACAACCACCGCGGCGAGGGCGGGCGAGAAGACGAAGAATCTCCAGGACATGATCACGACGGTGATGTTGTACGCAGTCATCATGTAGAAGATGCCGGACATGATGATGATGAAGATCAAGACGAAGGGCATGATCATGAAGATGAAGATGCTGGAGCAGATGACAATGGAGGCTGGGTGTAGGACCCTCATATTCAAGAGCTGCTTCTCAAGCAGATGGATAACGCAAGAGCTGCCGCCCGAGAGAAAGCCAAGCTGGATCAACTGGAGATAGATGCGGTTACTCCATTGTATGAAGGATGCAGGCCCCAGGATACCCGCCTGAAAGTAACGCTCATGGCTCTGGAGATGAAGGTAAAACACAAAATGACCGACGCATGCTTCGACGAGATCATGACATTCTGGCACGAACGTCTTCCCAAGGGGAACAAGTGCCTGACCAGTTTCGAGGAGGCAAAGAAAATCGTGTGTCCTCTGGATTTACCGCACGTGAAATACCATGTGTGCATGAACAATTGCATCACTTATCGGGACGAGCACGCGGAGTCTACCATATGTCCGGTGTGCGGCATCACTCGATACAAGAAGAGGAAGAAAGCTCCTCGAAAAGTGGTGTGGTACTTTCCGATCACTCCTCGTCTGTAGTGGTATTTCGCGGACCCTAATGTAGCAAAACTTATGCATTGGCACGCGGATAGGGAGGAGAAGAAGCGAGAAGATGACGCAAATGATCCGGAGATAAATAAAAAAGACAAGATGCTGAGTCACCCTAAGGATGCGAGCCAGTGGCAAGCGTTGAACTTTGAACACCCAGAATTTGGGAACGATCCAAGGAACATCGTCCTGGGCGCGAGCACCGATGGAGTCAATCCGTTTGGTAGCCAGAGAAGCACACATAGCACCTGGCCTGTGTTTGTGTGGATGTACAACCTTCCCCCCTGGTTGTGCATGAAGAGGAAGTACATTCACATGAGTATTCTAATTGAAGGGCCGAAACAACCAGGGAACGACATCAATCTGTATCTGGGGCTGCTAAAAGAGGAGCTAGACACACTGTGGAAAACGCCAGCCAATACGTGGGACATTGCAGAGAAAGAATATTTCCCTATGAGAGCCGCACTGCTCACGACGGTGCACGACTATCTCAGTTACGGATATGTCGTGGGGCAGGTGGTCCACGGATTTTCTGGATGCGTCAGGTGCATGGATGACACAACGTATCGCCAGCTAGATAGAGATCTCGGGTCTTCGAAAACCGTGTTCATGGGACATCGAAGGTGGCTTCGCGATGATGACTCATGGAGAAAACGCAAGGATCTATTCGATGGTGAAACCGAACCCCGAAGACGCCCGCGTACGAGGAGCGGCAAGGAAATAGATGAGGTGTTCAAAAATTGGAAAGATTCCCCACTGCCGGGAAAGAAGCAAAAGGCGCCAGAGCCGGGAAAGAAGCGAAAGGCGCCAGAGCCGCTGCTGAAGGTATGGAAAACGAGGTCTGTTTTCTGGGACTTGCCGTACTGGAAGATCCACCGTGTGCCTCACAGCCTTGATGTCATGCATATCACGTAGAACGTGTGCGAGAGTATGCTTGGTACCCTGCTCAACATGCCAGAGAGGACCAAAGAGGGGCCGAAAGCAAGGACAGACTTGAAATCAATGGGCATCAGGGAGGAGCTTCACGCTAATGATGATGATGATGAGGCGAAGCAGGACGACACAGAAAGTCGTCGCAATGGCAAAAAGGCCAAGAAGACCGGAAATGACTACCCTCCCACGTGCTTCACTCTAAGTCAGGAGGAGATCGAGCAGTTCTTCACCTGCCTCGTAGGAGTAAAACTTCCTTATGGTTACGCGGGGAACATAAGCAGATACCTAGACCTAGCGAAGCAGAAGTTCAACGGGATGAAGTCTCACGACTGTCACGTGCTGATGATGCAGATACTTCTTGTTGCAATCCATGGGATCATGGACGCGCACGTCCGTGAAACGCTATTTGGCCTATGCAACTTTTTCGACGTCATCTCTCGGAAGTCGGTTGGCGTGAGGCAACTCAGAAGGCTACAGGAAGAGATCGTGGTGATACTATGCGAGCTTGAGATGTACTTCCCGCCCGCATTGTTTGACGTTATGGTGCATCTGCTGGTCCATATCGTGGAGGATATCATCCAACTCGGGCCGACGTTCCTGCACAGCATGATGCCGTTCGAAAGGATGAATGGTGTCATCAAAGGATACGTTCGCAACATGTCACGTCTAGAGGGAAGCATAGCCAGGGGCTTTCTGACCGAAGAGTGCATCTCCTACTGCACGAATTATCTAGGCATCGAGAACCCCGTTGGTCTGCCCGTCAATAGGCACCTCGGCAGGCTCGCTGGATGGGGTCACCGTGAGGGGCGCCGTGAAATGCATGTCGACTTCGAGGGTCGACTCGCCGACTTTGAAAGAGCAAACCTAGTCGCGCTACAACACATAGACGTGGTCGATCCTTGGGTGGTAGAGCACAAAACCTTTATTGAGAAGACGTACAATGACCGAGGCCAACAGAGGACAGACGGAGATATAATCAAAGAGCAAAACTCATGTTTCACGTGTTGGTTCAAGCAGAAGCTTCTGTCTTACCCTTTACATGAGGATTCTTCCGCGGAAGAACAACTCATATTCGCCTTGTCACAGGGTGCCGAGCACAACCTGATGACCTATGAGGCGTACGATATCAACGGCTACACATTCTACACCGAGGACAAGGACATGAAGAGCGAAGGTTATCAGAACTCCGGGGTAACGATGGAATCCTACACCGGTAACGACAAGGACAGATACTACGGAAGGATCGAGGAGATCTGGGAGCTGAGCTACGCTGGAGAGAAGGTCCCGATGTTCCGTGTCAGATGGGCCAAGAGCGTCCTAAAAGAAGACCGGTATTTCACCACCATGGTTATACCCGAAGCCAAATCCAAGACCGCGGGCACAAACGTCACCGCAAAAAATGAGCCATGGGTACTGGCTTCCCAAGTGGACCAATGCTTCTTCATTACCGACCCGTCAAAGCCCAGTCGTGTTGTCGTGAGGAGAGGCAAAAGGAAGATCATCGGAATGGATGGAGTCGCCAATGAGCAAGACTTCGACAAGTACGGCGACCCGAAGATGGAACATGACGACGATGATGAACTAGCAGCATACACCACAAGAAGAAGCAAGACCACCGCACCTAAAGGACGTCCGTTCCACAGAAGAACTCCGTTTGCGAAAAAGAAGGGCAAGAAGATTGTGAACAGATAGCTAGCTAAGATCGATTGTATTTAAATCGTAGTCTTCATTTCTCGATTGTATTACATGGGCACTTTTTGAACTCGATCATGAATATTTTTAAATTTCATGGGCACTTTTTGAATTCATGAATATTTTTTCAAATTTGATCTCTATCCCCCTCCATCTCGATCGCTATATAGCTATCCCCCTCCATCTCGATCTCGATCCCCCCCGCACCCTCCCCCGCTAGCGCCACCGCCGCTGACAACCCACCGCACCCTCCCCGGCTTGCTCCACCGCCGCCGAGCACCCCCGCACCCTCCCTCGCTAGCTCTCCACCGCCGCCGACGACCCATCGCCGCCGACGACCCACCGCACCCTCCCTGGCCCGCTCCACCGCCGCCGAGCACAACCCGCACCCTCCTGCGCTCCCCCGCTCCACCGCCGCCGAGCACCTCCATTTTCAAATAACAAATTTGATGATATTTTTTCATATTCATAAAAAAATTATTACTGTTTTTATAAAACAATTATTACTGTTCTTATAAAAAAATTATTACTGTTCTTATAAAAAAAATTAAAAAATAGCATTCTAATGGCGCACCTCTTGGGGGTGCGCCATTAGAATGTGAAAAAAAACATTCTAATGGCGCACCCCCGAGCAGTGCGCCCTTAGAATGTGAAAAAAACATTCTAATGGCGCACCGCTCGGGGGTGCGCCATTGCTATGTAAAAAAAACATTCTAATGGCGCACCGTTCGGGGGTGCGCCATTAGTAATCTTCCCCCTAGCTCTAACTCCCCCGACCCCTTCGTCCCTGCCCTGTGCCGCCGCCGGCCTCCCCACGACGACCGCGGCCGCCGGCCTCCCCCCGAACCCAACCCCAACCCCGACCCCTCTGGCGACCGGCCGCGCCCGCCCAGGTACCTCTCCTCCTTCCTCCTTCCTCCCTCTCCACCCTTCCTCCCCACTCCCATATCTTCCGCACAGCAGTCAATTTCCGGGCGAGGCCAGAGAGCTCCTTGACTTGTTTACAAGTCGTTCGGAGGCTCCAGACACATCCAGGGGCACAACAAGGGCAAACCATGACAGATTTAGAGGGGCTTTATTTTGGATATTTCTCTCTTGGAATATTATCTCTATTAAAGATCATAGGTTCTTGTTTTCCATAGTTACATATATAGAACATATGTGCATAGAAACCACATGTATAACAAGCCATCAAACCTTTTGAGAAGAAGGTGCATATATTAAACAGCCACAAAGTTGAACAACAGCAACAATTCTTCGATGCTGAGATAAGGTTAAGCTCACATGAAAATAACCATATGAGGATCAACAGAAGGCACAACTGTCCATCCTACCAGCAACCATCAACATTGTCGGCACATTTGCAATCCCAAACGTGATGCTCCTACTACAGATTAACGCATCCACCACAGGAAACCGAGTCCTACATAGCCCTGGAGAAGAATTCAACCATGACCAGGAGCCTGCCGTCATATCTGTGTAGCTGAATACTACAATCCTTAGTGTATTTACATTGTATTTAGTAGATTTTACACTGTAATTATCTTTTGGATTTACACTGTAATCCTTAGTGGAGTTACATTGTATTTTTCTTAGTAGATTCCACACTGTAATTATCTTTTGGATTTACACTGGATCATGAGGTATTGGCATGCTCATCTTGAGCAGCAAGAACTGTAACTCATCTTGAGGTTTTGTCTCCGACCATCGTGTCATGATGATTTTGCAGGTACCCCGAGAGGCCCTTGAGTTTGCCGGAATGTCTATTAACTTCTGTTTTGGCAAATTCGGGTACTCCATGTCCTATTTTCAGCAAAGGTCACGCTGAAATTTTCCGTGAATTTTAGCATGACTTTGCTAAAAATCGGACATATGGGGTACTTGCTACTAATGCATGGGCCGGGGTATCTTAGTACTTAATTAAGTAGGATCAACTGCCTCTTGTGTTATGCATGGGCCTCGGCGTCGACAAACCCTAAATGATAAAACCTTGGCTTTTAGGGTGCCTCGGTGTCGATAAGAACCTAAATGATGAAAGCTTAGGCTTTTAGGGTGCCTCGGCGTCGACAAACCCTAAATGATAAAAGCTTAGCTTTTAGGATGCCTCGGTGTCGACAAACCCTAAATGATGAGACCATGATCTTGTTCCTTGACAATAACCAACTTTTTGGCCAATTTGTTTTCTTATTTAGAGCGAAACATGGCCCACAACGATGAGGCCGGCGGTTCGGGCGGCAAGCAATTTTGGGAGCTGTCCCAGGAGATGGAGGAACAACCTCACCTCTATGAGGACGCCGCGGAAGACACCGATCCTGACTACACAACCCATAGTGGCGTCAGGGATGACACCACTGATGGTGCCGTCGAGGATGCCACCACTGATGGTGCCTCCGAGGATGCCACCACTGATGATGGCAGCGCACGCATAGATGGCAGCCAACCGAAGAGGCAACGAAAGGACCGGCGCCCGAACGCGCTCCGCACCGTCAAGGAGGAATTTACTCAAGTGGACTCCGACGGGCATCCAACGGAGCCCAAACATATAGTCAAGGGGTACTCGGTACATCTCGGGTGCATTCTCCGGAGCACCGTCTCGATCAACACCGAGAACCTAAGGCATAAGGACCGAGGGAATTTGCACAACCTCCTCTTCACGAAGCTGCACGAACGATACAAGTTCCCCGCTGAATTTGAAAACACACGGCTCTCAGGGAATAAAGTGAACAGTGCCGCCCTCACGAGGATGAGCAAGGCCCTGTCTACTTGGAGAAGCACGGTGAAGAGAATGATTGACAAAGGTGATAGTTATGAGAAGATCAAGGCAGAAAATCCTTCGATCAGCGAAGATGACTACTAGGAGTTCAAGATCAAGTGCGAGAGCAGCGCAACCTCCGAATCAAGTCAGTGGGGGAAAGAAATGCGAGAGTTGAACTTAGGGGAACACAAACTCGGTCCCGACGGTTACAGAGTGGCGGAGCCTATATGGGACAACCAGGACGCGGAGCGTGCCGAGCAAGGCCTACCGCCCCGCTTCGAGAAATACAGTGACAAGAAGACCAGGAACTATGTCAGGGCCTGGTACAAGGAGGACCCGGTAACAAAGGAGCTTACCACGGATCCGAAGACCAGGGCGCTTGAGCTTGTTCTGGCGAAGGAGACTGAAAGCAGTAGCGCGGGGTCATCTCAGAGCACCCCTTGGGACAACACTCTAAATAGGGCGTTGAACATAATGAAAAACAAGGATAAGCTCACTAAGCCGTCGTCAGCTGGTCGTGTGGCCGGCAAAGGCTTGTCCACAAAATGGTCGTCATACTATAACTCTGGGCGGCGAAAGGAGAGAAAGACCAGCTCGGAAAGCCAGTTGCGCGAGGTTCAAGAACTCAAGGCACAAGTGGCGCGGATTCCGGAGATAGTCTTAGAGCAAGTGCGAGACCAACTGGGAGCGACGATCACCACCATGATGCCTACCTTGGTTGAGGGGCTACGGGGGTGGATTGCGGGCGGCCAACAGGGGCCGCCCCCGATTCCCAGCTTCACGGCCAGCAACTCGCACAACGCGCAGGCGGTGCCATTGGTGTCTCCGGCGGCGGCGCCATTGGTGTCTCCGGCAGCGGCGCCATTGGTGTCTCCGGCGGCGGCGCCATTGGTGTCTCCGGCGGTGGCGGTATTGGTGTCTCCGACACCGGCACGGGCATTGGAGCTTAATGCACCCAAGTGTACGCCAGCCGGCACCTCGGCAGCAAGCGGCCCCTCCATCAATTGCACACCCGCTGTTGGCGGTGCCTCGACATTAGCTGAGCTCGACGCCATCATCACGGTAACTAATTAAGCCTCTCGGTTGAGGACTTCATCTCCTTGCCTTTGACTGGGCAGCCCTAACGCCCTACATGTTTTCGCAGGGCGCCGCCAACGTTCCGTGCACTCTCCTGCACTTCGTGAACGAAGAGTTGGTTGATGTCGCCAAGGGCAAAATCGTTCAACCGGGCAACCCCGTGTTCCACGGTAATCCGATGCCACCCACCGTGTATAGGGTTCAACTGGTTCGGGTGCTGCCAACCTGCGACGAGTTGTTACCTCCGATTCGACCTGCCGGGGCCGACGAAGATGATCTGATGACCTTCAGCGCCTACCTAAGCTGGCCCCTGCTTTGGCCGAAGAGCCAGATTCATTTGGGGGCGGGGGACACCACCCCAAACACAACACCGCCAGTCATGCCGGTGCCAAGCCATGGCAAGACCGCCGCAATGCTACCGGACATGCCGGACATCCCTATGGCACAGGATCCGAACATGCATATGGCACAGGATCCGGACGACGACGACAACGATGACGGTACATTTACCAACGTCGATAAGTACTTTGCCGAACATGGGTACGATGAAGAATTCTTGGGGCCTCCTTCTCAAGAACCCAACCCTACAAAAGATGATCGTGATCTAGCTGGTACCACGGAGAAACCCAATTGCAACAGGCGTCGTCTGGCGTTCAGTTCTCAGGAGACGCCTCCAGCTGCCGACTTCACCGAGCCTTAGATAGCCGAGGTGCGAAATATTATCAGCCCCAACACACTCAAGAAGGCGGTCTGTGAGCAGAACTCGGTCCCATTACAGCAGATCAAGAAGAAGGGACGGAAAAGAAAGAGCAACAAGGGTGCGAGCCAGCCAGCACCGAGTACGATCCGTGCTCAGGATGGGCCACCTTCACCTAAGGATATCTCGAGGAGGGTGCATGTGGCGGGTAGGCCAATGCTACCACCGAATATGCCCAATGCTACAACCGATGCTATGCGGAGTATCCATGATAGTGTTCTTTCTTTGGAGAAGCGGCGTCTCAGAGAGAATGACGTGGCATACCCGGTTTTCGTGGCCAAGGTGCTAGAGGGCAATGGCTTTGTGGATAACTCCGTCGGGGGTACGATCGTCCTGCGGTTTGATGACATCTTTGCTATGTTTAGCCTTCATCCGTTGCACTACACCTTCGTTCGGCTATTTTCTCTGAGTATGGAGATGCGGATCATTAGAGACAAGACCCCAGACATCGTGATAGTCGACCCCTTTTACATGCGTGCCAAGATCTTGGGCAGCACTGGGGACGGGCAAGTCGCGAGTTCTTACCTCGAAGGCGTCATTCTGGCAAACCCAGATAAGGATAACTTCCTCGTGCCTTACTTTCCCGAGTAAGTCGTCCCCTCAACTGCCCCGTAACATATGATTTCTTAGATTTCGATCGTTTTTTTCACATTTCGTGTTTTGTGCAGTGACACACATTGCACACTCATCCTCTTAAGCCCGAAATATTCCATGGCCACGTATTTCGACTCGGACCGTTAGTCGAAGAAAGACTACACAAATGTCAAGAAAGTTCTTGATGATGTTCTCCCTGGCTACGCCAAATCTAGAGGCACCTTCACCAGGGCAGTTCGTAAGTACGGCAAGCACATGTTCGCCCACAATACGACGTTCTGCTGCGTCAAGCATCCGCCTGGCGGTCAGAAGGATGCCTACTTCGCCCTCCATCACATGCGGGCGATCGTACGGGACCATAATCACCTTCTGCTACCAAATAATCTCAAAGATTGGGCAGAGAATTTGTCGGCAATCCAGGACGCGGACATCAGACAAGAATTCTTTCGCATCAAGTCAGAGTTTGCGGAAATCATCCATCAAGATGTCCTTCATACCTCGGGGAAGTTCAACCTCAGAAATCAACTGTCCAACAGTGAGATAGACACAACGCTACAAATGCAGGCTGACAACGCCCGCGATTTCATGACCATCACGAGAGATGGCGGCTTCATCCACGCTCCGGTCCCTTGAGTCGAGTCCAAAGTAGTGATGCTATGGGTAGTTCTGAAACATCGATTGGCTCATGTTGTAATTAAACTTTAATGAACTTGTATGTCTCTTTGCTTTGGACAGTCGTTCAACTTAGATGTAAAAGATGATATTGATGTCTTGCTTTTCTGTTCCGATCCTTTTGTTGCATAATTATATATTGCTTATGTATTGTCCGTGAATTGCTACTAACGTTTTGTTTGGCTAGTGCATAGAGATGTCGTCTTATGTCGTGTACAAGGGTAAGGTTCCCGGAGTCTACGTCGACTGGGAGGAGTGTCGGAGACAGGTTCACCGTTTCAACGGTAACAGTTACAAAGGGTACACCACTAGGGCGGAGGCGGAATCTAGATACGCGCGCTATCTAGCGGGAGAGAGGAGGGAGCGTTGGAGGAACCGGATGAAGACCAGTTTCATGGGGATTATGCTCATCGTGATGACCGCAACTCTCTTTTATGTGATGGTAGTTTAGATGATCGATATCGACTTGTAATGTGAAGACAAACTCACTACTCGCTGTCTCGAGACTTGTAATGTTCTATCTTTGTTCGGTCTTTTGAATTCGGAGACTAATATGATGATTTGTATTCGGAGACTAATCTTCTATTGTATTCGATGAATCTGCTGTTGCTGTGTGGTGTTGTCTAAATTCTGTCCAATAATATATTTTGTAACCTGTGAAAATATCAGAAAAGAAAAATAAAATAATTCCTAATATTCATACTAGTGGCGCACCACACAAGACTCTAATGGCGCACTGTAAAAAAGACTCTAATGGCGCATCAGCCACTAGTGCGCCATTAGTACGCCAAAGCACACGGGTACATATGGCCCCCCTGGGAGGCATACTAATGGCGCATTGTTGGCTATACTAATGGCGCACGGCCTGGTGCACCATTAGTACCCCAGATTCTAAAGGCGCACCAGAGGTGCGCCATTAGTATTTAATTCTAATGGCGTGGTGCTAGTGGCGTACCACCAGTGCGCCATTAGTAGGCAAAACTGGTGCGCCACTAGCATGCCTTTTCCTAGTAGTGCGTCATCAACATCACTCAAGGGTATGTACTCATGTCCTTGAAAAGGCTTTACTCCAAGAAATGAGCTAAAGAAAAATCAAGCGATATGAAGACATTAAAATACTTAATCAAAAAATGGTAACTCCATTTTGAGCTTAACGTAGATTATGACCTATGATCAAGTATTCTTGCTTGGATCCTAAGTCGATATACTCTAATATTGGTGACCTAGTCACTGCCCATCATCTAGTTAAGAATCTGGTGTGGTTTGCTCTCTATTGCATAATTTCTCATAACCACTCCAATCTTCTCTAGTTGATGTCACTTGTACAAACTTCATATTTCATTGAAAATCTTTCTCTTGACTCTGTGAAAACAGAAACTTGGTTTCTCTTTCGGAGTCGCCGACTCAGATATTTTGATTGTACCGAAATTGCAGAGAAGCTACACTACAACATCTCGGTACCACTGATCTATTTATCCCGGCGTCACCGATTTTCATTCTATCTCAATTTGAATTCACTTTTGCAAAATTGTATGTTTTCTTAGTGATCTTTCTTAAAATTCTTTCATTACTTCCATGATCCCTTAAAAAACATTGTATTACTTAGGGGGATAAGACCTAAAGGTAATTTTGAGGAGAGAATTTTTGGTCCTCAAGGATCCCTTTCTTCTAAGAAGAAAGGAGGAGAAGAACAAGTCATTTTCAATGTTTCTCTCAGTTTTCACTTCTATAAATCCTACATTTTGATGACCCTTGTGCTCAAGGATCCCTTCTCAATCAATGATCCCTATGTCTATCCCTGTTTTTGACCTTTTTGGAAATTAATGCCAAAGGGGGAGAAGACCAAAGCTTCATGCTAAAGGGGAGATACATGCTTATGCAAAGGGGGAGATATGATCAAGGGGAAGAGCCAATATCAATACTCATACCATTATAAATAGGGGTAGAATATCAAAGTAGGGAGAAAAGAAAATCTTTGACCTTTCTCACCTTATCCAATCCTAATATCTACATGCTAAGTTTCAGGGGGAGAGGATAATCTATTTTCATATCTACGGTGAGAAAATTCTAAATGATCTTGGAAACATATCAATTCTAAGGAATACTATTTTCTATATGTCCTCCATATCTTATCTTGGAATTTTTGAGTTCTGTTGCCTTGCTGTTTGGTAGAATACTCCTGTGTTTCCTAACATTGTTTTCTCAAGTGTGTTTCTATAACCAGGATGCTCAGGAACTCGAGGTAAGTATATGCATCATATCATTGATCAAGGTGATCTCTTGCTTCTTGCACATATTGTTTGCAAGAGTGATGTCTTGAACAAAGATACATCTCATTCATATATATTTCATGCATATAGCCAAGATACACATGACCTGTTATATCCCTTCTACCTTACGTGAGTTCACGCATTCAAAAGCAACTATCCATTAAAGGACTGCACACATTTAGGGGGAGCAAGAATAAGCCATGTGTCTCTCAAAGTCTTCAGTATAACCATGCATTTCTTTATTTGAAGCTTTGATTGTATGTTGTCATCAATTACCAAAAAGGGGGAGATTGAAAGCACAACATGCTCCCTTGGTGGTTTTGATAATTCATGAAAACATACATTGTCTCTTGGACTCATAATTTTACCTAGTGTATTTCAGATATAGTCTATAAAGAGGATTGGCAAAAGGAGATTGTGGACATACCCCAAGATGCAAGGAAATAGGTTGGCCAAGCTTCAAGCTAGAGGACTCTACATTTTATACTTGTCAGAAATCACTTTCAGTCCATAGGAAAGCCAATACTATTAAAAGAGGGTAAGGTTTTGTTGGTGAACAATATGCTCAAACGTGCACAAGTGATAGTCGCCAAAACATCCACAAACTCTCCCACCAAAGTATGTTCTATACCTAACACTCAAAATCGGTGCAACCAACTTTCTGTTGGAAATATGCCCTAGAGGCAATAATAAAATGGTTATTATTGTATTTCCTTGTTCATGATAATTGTCTATTGTTCATGCTATAATTGTGTTAACCGGAAACCGTAATACATGTGTGAATACATAGACCACAACATGTCCCTAGTAAGCCTCTAGTTGGCTAGCTCGTTGATCAATAGATGGTCACGGTTTCATGACCATGGACATTGGATGTCGTTGTTAACGGGATCACATCATTAGGAGAATGATGTGATGGACAAGACCCAATCCTAAGCATAGCACTAGATCGTGTAGTTCATTTGCTAAAGCTTTTCAATGTCAAGTATCGTTTCCTTAGACCATGAGATTGTGCAACTCCTGGATACCGTAGGAATGCTTTGGGTGTGCCAAACGTCACAACGTAACTGGGTGGCTATAAAGGTGCACTACGGGTATCTCCGAAAGTATCTGTTGGGTTGGCACGAATCGATACTGGGATTTGTCACTCCGTGTGACGGAGAGGTATCTCTGGGCCCACTCGGTAAGACATCATCATAATGAGCTCAATGTGACTAAGGAGTTAGCCACGGGATGATGTATTACGGAACGAGTAAAGAGACTTGCCAGTAACGAGATTGAACAAGGTATGGGGATACCGACGATCGAATCTCGGGCAAGTATCATACCGATAGACAAAGGGAATTGTATACGGGATTGATTGAATCCTTGACATCGTGGTTCATCCGATGAGATCATCGTGGAGTACGTGGGAGCCAACATGGGTATCCAGATCCCGCTGTTGGTTATTGACCGGAGAGGTGTCTCGGTCATGTCTACGTGTCTCCCGAACCCGTAGGGTCTACACACTTAAGGTTCGATGACGCTAGGGTTATAGGGAAAAGGTATACGTGATTACCGAAGGTTGTTCGGAGTCCCAGATGAGATCCCGGACGTCACGAGGAGCTCCGGAATGGTCCGGAGGTAAAGATTGATATATAGGAAGTCCAGTTTTGGTCACCGGAAAGTTTTCGGGCTCATCGGTAGTGTACCGGGAGTGCCGGGAGGGTGCCGGATGACCCCCGGGAGGGGTGTGACGACCAAAGGACCACATGGGCTGTTAGATAAAGTGTGCCAGCCCTTATTGGGCTGGGAAAGACTTTTGCTAAAGGCCCATGCGGCTGGAGATAAGGAGATAAGGCAAAAAGGATTTAAAAGGAGGAGATCCACCTCCCTTGTGGGAGGTGGACTCTCCCTTTAATTCGGCCGGCCATCTCCTCTTTGGAGTAGAGGCCAAGCCAGCCCTCCACGTCCCTCCTCCTATATATACTTGAGGTTTTGGATGTTTTGAGACAAGATTTGATCTCTCTCTCTCACGGCGAAGCCCTACCTCTCTTCTTCCTCCTCCGCAGCGCTTAGGCGAAGCCCTGTCGGAATACCTTGCTACTCCACCACCACCACGCCGTCGTGCTGCTGTTGGAGCCCTTCCCCAACCTCTCCTTCCTCCTTGCTGGATCAAGGTGTTGGAGACGTCACCGGGCTGCACGTGTGTTGAACGTGGAGGTGCCGTCCGTTCGGCACTTGATCGGATCTACCGCGATCTGAATCGCTGCGAGTACGACTCCATCAACCGCGTTCTTGTAACGCTTCATCTTAGCGATCTTCAAAGGTATGAAGATGCAATCTCTCCCCTCTCGTTGCTGGTTTCTCCATAGATAGATCTTGGTGAACGTAGGAAAATTTTTGATTTACTACTACGTCTCCCAACAGTGGCATCATGAGCTAGGTCTATGCGTAGAATCTATGCACGAGTAGAACACAAAGCAGTTGTGGGCGTCGATTTTGTTAATATGCTTGCCGTTACTAGTCTTATCTTGATTCGACGGTATTGTGGGATGAAGCGGCCCGGACCAACCTTACACGTACGCTTACGTGAGACCGGTTCCACCGCCTGACATGCACTAGTTGCATAAGGTGGCTAGCGGGTGTCTGTCTCTCCCACCTTAGTCGGATTGGATTCGATGAAAAGGGTCCTTATGAAGGGTAAATAGCAATTGGCATATCACGTTGTGGTTTTGACGTAGGTAAGAAACGTTCTTTCTAGAAACCTATAGCAACCACGTAAAAACTTGCAACTACAAATTAGAGGACGTCTAACTTGGTTTTGCAGCATATGCCGTGTGATATGATATGGCCAAAAGGATGTGATGTGATGCATTGTGATGTATGAGATTGATCATGTTCTTGTAATAGGGTTCACGACTTGCATGTCGATGACTATGACAACCGGCAGGAGCCATAGGAGTTGTCTTATATTATTGTATGACCTGCGTGTCAATCATAAACGCCATGTAATTACTTTACTTTATTGCTAAACGTTAGCTATAGTAGTAGGAGTAATAGTTGGCGAGACAACTTCATGAAGACACAATGATGGAGATCATGATGATGGAGATCATGGTGTCGTGCCGGTGACAGTGATGATCATGGTGCCCCGAAGATGGAGATCGAAGGAGCAAGATGATATTGGCCATATCATGTCACTATATTGATTGCATGTGATGTTTATCATGTTTACATCTTATTTGCATAGAACGACGGTAGTAAATAAGATGATCTCTCAATAAAATTTCATGAAAGGTGTTCACCCTAATTGTGCACCGTTGCTAAGGATCGTCGTTCCGAAGCACCACGTGATGATCGGGTGTGATAGGTTCTAACGTTCGCATACAACGGCTGTAAGCCAGATTTACACATGCGAAACACTTAGGTTGACTTGACGAGCCTAGCATGTACAGACATGGCCTCGGAACACGGAAGACCGAAAGGTCGAACATGAGTCGTATAGAAGATACGATCAACATAGAGATGTTCACCATGGATGACTAGTCCGTCTCACGTGATGATCGGACACGGGCTAGTTGACATGGATCATGTATCACTTGGAAGACTAGAGAGATGTCTATCTAAGTGGGAGTTCATTAATAATTTGATTAAGTGAACTTAATTATCATGAACTTAGTCTAAAAAATGTCCTTGCAAATTATGTCGTAGATAGCTCGCGCTGTAGCTCCACAGTTTTATTGATACAATCCTAGAGAAAAGTAAGTTGAAAGTTGATGGTAGCAATAATGCGGACAGGGTCCGTGATCTGAGGATTGTCCTCATTGCTGCACAGAAAGCTTATGTTTTTGATGTACCGCTAACTGCACCACTCCCTCAAGTGTTGTCTGTAGATGTTGTGAACATATGACAGGCACTTTTTGGTGACTACGTGATAGTTCAATGCGTCATGCATTGCGGCTTAGAATTGAGGCTCCAAAACGTTTTGAACGTCACGGAACATATGAGATGTTCTAGGAGCTGAGATTGTGATCTCAGGCTCGTGCCTATGTTGAGAGGTATGAGACCTCCAACAAGATTCTTTGTCTGCAAGATAAAGGAGAATAGCTTAATCGGTGAGCATGTGCTCAGATTGTCTGGGTGCTACAATCACTTGAATCAAGTGGGAGTTAATCTTCAAGATGAGATAGTGATTAATGCAGTTCTCCAAGTCACTGCCACCAAGCTACTAGAGCTTCGTGATGAACTATAACATGCCAGGGATGGATAAGATGATCCCTGAGTTGTTCGTGATGTTTGACACCACGAAGGTAGAAATCAAGAAGGAGCATCAAGTGTTGATGGTTAAGTGAAACCACTAGTTTCAAAAGGGGCAAGGGCAAGAACGGAAAACTTCAGGAATGGCAAGCCAGTTGTTGCTCTAGTGAAGAAACCCAGGGTTGAGCCCGAACCCGAGACTAAGTGCTTCTGTTATGAGGAGAATGTTCGCTGAAGCGGAAAACCCCTAGATGCTTGGTAGATAAGAAGGCTGGTAATGTCAATGGAGGTATATTTGATATACGTGTTAGTGATGTGTACCTTGCTGGTACTCCTAGTAGCACCTGGGTATTGGATACCGGTTCGGTTGCTAAGTGTTAGCAACTCAAAATAAAAGCTACGGAGTAAATGGAGACTAGCTAGGTGAAAGGTGACGATGTGTGTTGGAAGTATTTCCAAGATTGATGTGATCACCATCGCACGCTCTCTCTACCTTCAGGATTTGTGATAAACCTAAATAAATGTTATTTTGTGTTTGCGTTGAGCATAAACGTGATTAGATCATGATTAGTGCGATACGGTTATTCATATAAGTTAGAGAATAATGGTTATTCTGTTTACATGGATAATGCCTTCAATGGTCATGCACCCACTCGAAATGGTTTATCGAATCATGATCGTAGTAGTACACATATTCATAACATTGGTACCAAAAGATACAAAGTTAATAATGATAGTACCACATGCTTGTGGCACTGCCACGTAATGTCATATTGGTATAAATCGCATGAAGAAACTCCATGATGATGGATGTTTTTTGACTCACTCGATTTCGAATCGGTTGAGACATGCGAGCCATGCCTCTTGGGCAAGATGACTGAGACCCCGTCATCCAATATGATGGAGTGGGCAAGTGGCTTATTGGAATTAATACATGTTGATGTATGTGGTCCAATGAGTGTTGAAACACACAGTGGATATCGTTGTTTTTCTTTACCTTCACTGATGATTTGAGTAAATATGGGGATATTTACTTAATGAAACACGAATCTGAAATGTTTGAAAGGTTCAAGGAGTTTCAGAGTGAAGTTAAAGATCATCGTGACAAGAAGATAAATGTCTATGATATGATCATGGAGGTGAATATCTAAGTTACGAGTTTGGTATGCAATTTTAGACAATGTGGAAATTGTTTCACAGCTCACGCCTCCTGGAACACCATAGTGTGATGGTGTGTTCGAACGTCGTAGTCGTGCTCTATTGGATATAGTGAGTACTATGATGTCTCTTATCGTTTTACCACTATCGTTATGGGGTTATGCATTAAAGACAAATCCATTCACTTTAACAGGGCACCATCTAAGTCTGTTGAGATGACACCGTGAGAATTATGGTTTGACAGAAGCCTAAGCTGTCATTTCTTAATGTTTGGGGCTGCGACGCTTATGTGAAAATGGGTTTTTCACCTAGCGAGCTCGAACTCAAAGCAGACAAATGCATCTTCATAGAATACCCTAATGAGACATTGGGTATACCTTCTATCTCAGATCCAAGCGCAAAAGGTGTTTGTTGCTAAGAACGGGTCCTTTTTGAGAAAGAGTTTCTCTCGAAAGAATTGAGTGGGAGGAAGATAGAACTTGATAAGGTTGTTGAACCTTTGTTTCAACCAGAGAATAGCGCAACACAGAAAGATGTTTCTGTAGAGCCTACTTAGTTGAAAAGGAAGTTAATGATGATGATCATGAAGCTTCGGATCAAGTCACTATCGAACCTCGTAGGTCGACAAGGACGCGTACTGCTCCTGAGTAGTACGACAACCCTGTCTTGGAAATCATGTTGTTGGACAACGATGAACCTACGAACTATGGAGAAGCGATGGTGGGCCCGGATTCCAACAAATGGCTAGGAGCCATGAAATCCGAGAAAGGATCCATGTATGAAAACCAAGTATGGACTTTGGTAGACTTGCCTGTTGAATGGCGGGTCATTGAGTACAAATGGACCTTTGAGATAAACATAGACGCTAATGGTGAAATGTCACCGTTTATAAAGCTCGACTTGTCGCAAAGAAGTTTCCGCCAAGTTCAAGGAGTTGACTACAATGAGATTGTCTCATCTGTAGCGATGCTAAAAGTCTATTAAAATTTTGTTAGCAGTTGCTGCATTTTTCGATTATGAAATCTGGCAGATGGATGACAAAACAAGGTTTCCGTAATGGTTTCTGTGAGGAAGAGTTGTATGTGATACAACCAGAAGGTTTTGTCAATCCTAAGGATGCTAATAATATGCAAACTCCAGCGATCCTTCTATGGACTGGAGCGAGCATCTCGGAGTTGGAATATATGCTTTGATGAGGTGATCAAAGTGTTTAAGTTTATACAAAGTTTATGAGAAACTTGTATTTGCAAGAAAGTGAGTGGGAGCACTATGGAATTTCTTATAAGAATATGTAGTTGACATATTATTGATCGGAAATGATGTAGAATTTCTGGAAGAGCATGAAGGGTTGTTTGAAAAGTTTTGTTTTTCAAAGGAAGACCCAGATAAAGCTACTATTTTATTGAGCATCAAGATCTATAGGGATAGATCTATTCGCTTGATAAGTTTTTTCGACGAAGACATACCTTGACAAGTTTTTGAAGGAGTTCAAAATAGATGGGTCAAAGAAGGAGTTCTTGACTGTATTGTAAGGTGTGAAATTGAGTAAGACTCAATACCCGACCACGGCAGAAGATAAAGAAAAGATGAGTGTCATCTCCTATGCTTTAGCCATAGGCTCTATATAGTATGCCATGCTGTGTACCGCACCTGTGTGTGCCTTGCCATGAGTCTGTCAAGGGGTACAAGAGTAATCCAAGAGTGGATCACTGGACAGCGGTCAAAGTTAGCCTTAGTAACTTGAGAACTAAGGAAATATTTCTCGATTATGGAGGTGATAAAGAGTTCATCGTAAAGTGTTACGATGATGCAAGTTTTAAAACCAATCTGGATGACTCTTAGTAGAAATCCAGCTACGTATAGTGGAGCAGCCATTTGGAATAGCTCCAAGTGGAGCATGGGAGTAGTATCTACAAATATGACATGGAAAGTTTGCAAGGTACACACGGATCTGAATGTCGCAGACCCGCTGACTAAACACCTCTTTCACGAGCAGAACATGAACAAACCCCAGAACTTATTGGGTGTTAATCACATGATGATATGATCACATGGTGATGTAAGTGTTAATCACATGGTGATGTGAACTAGATTATTGACTCTAGTGCAAGTGGGAGACTGTTGGAAATATGCCCTAGAGGCAATAATAAAATGGTTATTATTGTATTTCCTTGTTCATGATAATTGTCTATTGTTCATGCTATAATTGTGTTAACCGGAAACCGTAATACATGTGTGAATACATAGACCACAACATGTCCCTAGTAAGCCTCTAGTTGGCTAGCTCGTTGATCAATAGATGGTCACGGTTTCATGACCATGGACATTGGATGTCGTTGATAACGGGATCACATCATTAGGAGAATGATGTGATGGACAAGACCCAATCCTAAGCATAGCACTAGATCGTGTAGTTCATTTGCTAAAGCTTTTCAATGTCAAGTATCGTTTCCTTAGACCATGAGATTGTGCAACTCCCGGATACCGTAGGAATGCTTTGGGTGTGCCAAACGTCACAACGTAACTGGGTGGCTATAAAGGTGCACTACGGGTATCTCCGAAAGTATCTGTTGGGTTGGCACGAATCGATACTGGGATTTGTCACTCCGTGTGACGGAGAGGTATCTCTGGGCCCACTCGGTAAGACATCATCATAATGAGCTCAATGTGACTAAGGAGTTAGCCACGGGATGATGTATTACGGAACGAGTAAAGAGACTTGCCAGTAACGAGATTGAACAAGGTATGGGGATACAGACGATCGAATCTCGGGCAAGTATCATACCGATAGACAAAGGGAATTGTATACGGGATTGATTGAATCCTTGACATCGTGGTTCATCCGATGAGATCATCGTGGAGTACGTGGGAGCCAACATGGGTATCCAGATCCCGCTGTTGGTTATTGACCGGAGAGGTGTCTCGGTCATGTCTACGTGTCTCCCGAACCCGTAGGGTCTACACACTTAAGGTTCGATGACGCTAGGGTTATAGGGAAAAGGTATACGTGATTACCGAAGGTTCTTCGGAGTCCCGGATGAGATCCCGGACGTCACGAGGAGCTCCGGAATGGTCCGGAGGTAAAGATTGATATATAGGAAGTCCAGTTTTGGTCACCGGAAAGTTTTCGGGCTCATCGGTAGTGTACCGGGAGTGCCGGGAGGGTGCCGGATGACCCCCGGGAGGGGTGTGACGACCAAAGGACCACATGGGCTGTTAGATAAAGTGTGCCAGCCCTTATTGGGCTGGGCAAGACTTTTGCTAAAGGCCCATGCGGCTGGAGATAAGGAGATAAGGCAAAAAGGATTTAAAAGGAGGAGATCCACCTCCCTTGTGGGAGGTGGACTCTCCCTTTAATTCGGCCGGCCATCTCCTCTTTGGAGTAGAGGCCAAGCCAGCCCTCCACGTCCCTCCTCCTATATATACTTGAGGTTTTGGATGTTTTGAGACAAGATTTGATCTCTCTCTCTCACGGCGAAGCCCTACCTCTCTTCTTCCTCCTCCGCAGCGCTTAGGCGAAGCCCTGTCGGAATACCTTGCTACTCCACCACCACCACGCCGTCGTGCTGCTGTTGGAGCCCTTCCCCAACCTCTCCTTCCTCCTTGCTGGATCAAGGTGTTGGAGACGTCACCGGGCTGCACGTGTGTTGAACGCGGAGGTGCCGTCCGTTCGGCACTTGATCGGATCTACCGCGATCTGAATCGCTGCGAGTACGACTCCATCAACCGCGTTCTTGTAACGCTTCCGCTTAGCGATCTTCAAAGGTATGAAGATGCAATCTCTCCCCTCTCGTTGCTGGTTTCTCCATAGATAGATCTTGGTGAACGTAGGAAATTTTTTGATTTACTACTACGTCTCCCAACAGTGGCATCATGAGCTAGGTCTATGCGTAGAATCTATGCACGAGTAGAACACAAAGCAGTTGTGGGCGTCGATTTTGTTAATATGCTTGCCGTTACTAGTCTTATCTTGATTCGACGGTATTGTGGGATGAAGCGGCCCGGACCAACCTTACACGTACGCTTACGTGAGACCGGTTCCACCGCCTGACATGCACTAGTTGCATAAGGTGGCTAGCGGGTGTCTGTCTCTCCCACCTTAGTCGGATTGGATTCGATGAAAAGGGTCCTTATGAAGGGTAAATAGCAATTGGCATATCACGTTGTGGTTTTGACGTAGGTAAGAAACGTTCTTTCTAGAAACCTATAGCAACCACGTAAAAACTTGCAACTACAAATTAGAGGACGTCTAACTTGTTTTTGCAGCATATGCCGTGTGATATGATATGGCCAAAAGGATGTGATGTGATGCATTGTGATGTATGAGATTGATCATGTTCTTGTAATAGGGTTCACGACTTGCATGTCGATGACTATGACAACCGGCAGGAGCCATAGGAGTTGTCTTATATTATTGTATGACCTGCGTGTCAATCATAAACGCCATGTAATTACTTTACTTTATTGCTAAACGTTAGCTATAGTAGTAGGAGTAATAGTTGGCGAGACAACTTCATGAAGACACAATGATGGAGATCATGATGATGGAGATCATGGTGTCGTGCCGGTGACAGTGATGATCATGGTGCCCCGAAGATGGAGATCGAAGGAGCAAGATGATATTGGCCATATCATGTCACTATATTGATTGCATGTGATGTTTATCATGTTTACATCTTATTTGCATAGAACGACGGTAGTAAATAAGATGATCTCTCAATAAAATTTCAAGAAAGGTGTTCACCCTAACTGTGCACCGTTGCTAAGGATCGTCGTTCCGAAGCACCACGTGATGATCGGGTGTGATAGGTTCTAACGTTCGCATACAACGGGTGTAAGCCAGATTTACACATGCGAAACACTTAGGTTGACTTGACGAGCCTAGCATGTACAGACATGGCCTCGGAACACGGAAGACCGAAAGGTCGAACATGAGTCGTATAGAAGATACGATCAACATAGAGATGTTCACCATGGATGACTAGTCCGTCTCACGTGATGATCGGACACGGGCTAGTTGACATGGATCATGTATCACTTGGAAGACTAGAGAGATGTCTATCTAAGTGGGAGTTCATTAATAATTTGATTAAGTGAACTTAATTATCATGAACTTAGTCTAAAAAATGTCCTTGCAAATTATGTCGTAGATAGCTCGCGCTGTAGCTCCACAGTTTTATTGATACAATCCTAGAGAAAAGTAAGTTGAAAGTTGATGGTAGCAATAATGCGGACAGGGTCCGTGATCTGAGGATTGTCCTCATTGCTGCACAGAAAGCTTATGTTTTTGATGTACCGCTAACTGCACCACTCCCTCAAGTGTTGTCTGTAGATGTTGTGAACATATGACAGGCACTTTTTGGTGACTACGTGATAGTTCAATGTGTCATGCATTGCGGCTTAGAATTGAGGCTCCAAAACGTTTTGAACGTCACGGAACATATGAGATGTTCTAGGAGCTGAGATTGTGATCTCAGGCTCGTGCCTATGTTGAGAGGTATGAGACCTCCAACAAGATTCTTTGTCTGCAAGATAAAGGAGAATAGCTTAATCGGTGAGCGTGTGCTCAGATTGTCTGGGTGCTACAATCACTTGAATCAAGTGGGAGTTAATCTTCCAGATGAGATAGTGATTAATGCAGTTCTCCAAGTCACTGCCACCAAGCTACTAGAGCTTCGTGATGAACTATAACATGCCAGGGATGGATAAGATGATCCCTGAGTTGTTCGTGATGTTTGACACCACGAAGGTAGAAATCAAGAAGGAGCATCAAGTGTTGATGGTTAAGTGAAACCACTAGTTTCAAAAGGGGCAAGGGCAAGAACGGAAAACTTCAGGAATGGCAAGCCAGTTGTTGCTCTAGTGAAGAAACCCAAGGTTGAGCCCGAACCCGAGACTAAGTGCTTCTGTTATGAGGAGAATGTTCGCTGAAGCGGAAAACCCCTAGATGCTTGGTAGATAAGAAGGCTGGTAATGTCAATGGAGGTATATTTGATATACGTGTTAGTGATGTGTACCTTGCTGGTACTCCTAGTAGCACCTGGGTATTGGATACCGGTTCGGTTGCTAAGTGTTAGCAACTCGAAATAAAAGCTACGGAGTAAATGGAGACTAGCTAGGTGAAAGGTGACGATGTGTGTTGGAAGTATTTCCAAGATTGATGTGATCACCATCGCACGCTCTCTCTACCTTCAGGATTTGTGATAAACCTAAATAAATGTTATTTGGTGTTTGCGTTGAGCATAAACGTGATTAGATCATGATTAGTGCGATACGGTTATTCATATAAGTTAGAGAATAATGGTTATTCTGTTTACATGGATAATGCCTTCAATGGTCATGCACCCACTCGAAATGGTTTATCGAATCATGATCGTAGTAGTACACATATTCATAACATTGGTACCAAAAGATACAAAGTTAATAATGATAGTACCACATGCTTGTGGCACTGCCACGAAATGTCATATTGGTATAAATCGCATGAAGAAACTCCATGATGATGGATGTTTTTTGACTCACTCGATTTCGAATCGGTTGAGACATGCGAGCCATGCCTCTTGGGCAAGATGACTGAGACCCCGTCATCCAATATGATGGAGCGGGCAAGTGGCTTATTGGAATTAATACATGTTGATGTATGTGGTCCAATGAGTGTTGAAACACACAGTGGATATCGTTGTTTTTCTTTACCTTCACTGATGATTTGAGTAAATATGGGGATATTTACTTAATGAAACACGAATCTGAAATGTTTGAAAGGTTCAAGGAGTTTCAGAGTGAAGTTAAAGATCATCGTGACAAGAAGATAAATGTCTATGATATGATCATGGAGGTGAATATCTAAGTTACGAGTTTGGTATGCAATTTTAGACAATGTGGAAATTGTTTCACAGCTCACGCCTCCTGGAACACCATAGTGTGATGGTGTGTTCGAACGTCGTAGTCGTGCTCTACTGGATATAGTGAGTACTATGATGTCTCTTATCGTTTTACCACTATCGTTATGGGGTTATGCATTAAAGACAAATCCATTCACTTTAACAGGGCACCATCTAAGTCTGTTGAGATGACACCGTGAGAATTATGGTTTGACAGAAGCCTAAGCTGTCATTTCTTAATGTTTGGGGCTGCGACGCTTATGTGAAAATGGGTTTTTCACCTAGCGAGCTCGAACTCAAAGCAGACAAATGCATCTTCATAGAATACCCTAATGAGACATTGGGTATACCTTCTATCTCAGATCCAAGCGCAAAAGGTGTTTGTTGCTAAGAACGGGTCCTTTTTGAGAAAGAGTTTCTCTCGAAAGAATTGAGTGGGAGGAAGATAGAACTTGATAAGGTTGTTGAACCTTTGTTTCAACCAGAGAATAGCGCAACACAGAAAGATGTTTCTGTAGAGCCTACTTAGTTGAAAAGGAAGTTAATGATGATGATCATGAAGCTTCGGATCAAGTCACTATCGAACCTCGTAGGTCGACAAGGACGCGTACTGCTCCTGAGTAGTACGACAACCCTGTCTTGGAAATCATGTTGTTGGACAACGATGAACCTACGAACTATGGAGAAGCAATGGTGGGCCCGGATTCCAACAAATGGCTAGGAGCCATGAAATCCGAGAAAGGATCCATGTATGAAAACCAAGTATGGACTTTGGTAGATTTGCCTGTTGAATGGCGGGTCATTGAGTACAAATGGACCTTTGAGATAAACATAGACGCTAATGGTGAAATGTCACCGTTTATAAAGCTCGACTTGTCGCAAAGAAGTTTCCGCCAAGTTCAAGGAGTTGACTACAATGAGATTGTCTCATCTGTAGCGATGCTAAAAGTCTATTAAAATTTTGTTAGCAGTTGCTGCATTTTTCGATTATGAAATCTGGCAGATGGATGACAAAACAAGGTTTCCGTAATGGTTTCTGTGAGGAAGAGTTGTATGTGATACAACCAGAAGGTTTTGTCAATCCTAAGGATGCTAATAATATGCAAACTCCAGCGATCCTTCTATGGACTGGAGCGAGCATCTCGGAGTTGGAATATATGCTTTGATGAGGTGATCAAAGTGTTTAAGTTTATACAAAGTTTATGAGAAACTTGTATTTGCAAGAAAGTGAGTGGGAGCACTATGGAATTTCTTATAAGAATATGTAGTTGACATATTATTGATCGGAAATGATGTAGAATTTCTGGAAGAGCATGAAGGGTTGTTTGAAAAGTTTTGTTTTTCAAAGGAAGACCCAGATAAAGCTACTATTTTATTGAGCATCAAGATCTATAGGGATAGATCTATTCGCTTGATAAGTTTTTTCGACGAAGACATACCTTGACAAGTTTTTGAAGGAGTTCAAAATAGATGGGTCAAAGAAGGAGTTCTTGACTGTATTGTAAGGTGTGAAATTGAGTAAGACTCAATACCCGACCACGGCAGAAGATAAAGAAAAGATGAGTGTCATCTCCTATGCTTTAGCCATAGGCTCTATATAGTATGCCATGCTGTGTACCGCACCTGTGTGTGCCTTGCCATGAGTCTGTCAAGGGGTACAAGAGTAATCCAAGAGTGGATCACTGGACAGCGGTCAAAGTTAGCCTTAGTAACTTGAGAACTAAGGAAATATTTCTCGATTATGGAGGTGATAAAGAGTTCATCGTAAAGTGTTACGATGATGCAAGTTTTAAAACCAATCTGGATGACTCTTAGTAGAAATCCAGCTACGTATAGTGGAGCAGCCATTTGGAATAGCTCCAAGTGGAGCATGGGAGTAGTATCTACAAATATGACATGGAAAGTTTGCAAGGTACACACGGATCTGAATGTCGCAGACCCGCTGACTAAAAACCTCTTTCACGAGCAGAACATGAACAAACCCCAGAACTTATTGGGTGTTAATCACATGATGATATGATCACATGGTGATGTAAGTGTTAATCACATGGTGATGTGAACTAGATTATTGACTCTAGTGCAAGTGGGAGACTGTTGGAAATATGCCCTAGAGGCAATAATAAAATGGTTATTATTGTATTTCCTTGTTCATGATAATTGTCTATTGTTCATGCTATAATTGTGTTAACCGGAAACCGTAATACATGTGTGAATACATAGACCACAACATGTCCCTAGTAAGCCTCTAGTTGGCTAGCTCGTTGATCAATAGATGGTCACGGTTTCATGACCATGGACATTGGATGTCGTTGATAACGGGATCACATCATTAGGAGAATGATGTGATGGACAAGACCCAATCCTAAGCATAGCACTAGATCGTGTAGTTCATTTGCTAAAGCTTTTCAATGTCAAGTATCGTTTCCTTAGACCATGAGATTGTGCAACTCCCGGATACCGTAGGAATGCTTTGGGTGTGCCAAACGTCACAACGTAACTGGGTGGCTATAAAGGTGCACTACGGGTATCTCCGAAAGTATCTGTTGGGTTGGCACGAATCGATACTGGGATTTGTCACTCCGTGTGACGGAGAGGTATCTCTGGGCCCACTCGGTAAGACATCATCATAATGAGCTCAATGTGACTAAGGAGTTAGCCACGGGATGATGTATTACGGAACGAGTAAAGAGACTTGCCAGTAACGAGATTGAACAAGGTATGGGGATACCGACGATCGAATCTCGGGCAAGTATCATACCGATAGACAAAGGGAATTGTATACGGGATTGATTGAATCCTTGACATCGTGGTTCATCCGATGAGATCATCGTGGAGTACGTGGGAGCCAACATGGGTATCCAGATCCCGCTGTTGGTTATTGACCGGAGAGGTGTCTCGGTCATGTCTACGTGTCTCCCGAACCCGTAGGGTCTACACACTTAAGGTTCGATGACGCTAGGGTTATAGGGAAAAGGTATACGTGATTACCGAAGGTTGTTCGGAGTCCCGGATGAGATCCCGGACGTCACGAGGAGCTCCGGAATGGTCCGGAGGTAAAGATTGATATATAGGAAGTCCAGTTTTGGTCACCGGAAAGTTTTCGGGCTCATCGGTAGTGTACCGGGAGTGCCGGGAGGGTGCCGGATGACCCCCGGGAGGGGTGTGACGACCAAAGGACCACATGGGCTGTTAGATAAAGTGTGCCAGCCCTTATTGGGCTGGGCAAGACTTTTGCTAAAGGCCCATGCGGCTGGAGATAAGGAGATAAGGCAAAAAGGATTTAAAAGGAGGAGATCCACCTCCCTTGTGGGAGGTGGACTCTCCCTTTAATTCGGCCGGCCATCTCCTCTTTGGAGTAGAGGCCAAGCCAGCCCTCCACGTCCCTCCTCCTATATATACTTGAGGTTTTGGATGTTTTGAGACAAGATTTGATCTCTCTCTCTCACGGCGAAGCCCTACCTCTCTTCTTCCTCCTCCGCAGCGCTTAGGCGAAGCCCTGTCGGAATACCTTGCTACTCCACCACCACCACGCCGTCGTGCTGCTGTTGGAGCCCTTCCCCAACCTCTCCTTCCTCCTTGCTGGATCAAGGTGTTGGAGACGTCACCGGGCTGCACGTGTGTTGAACGCGGAGGTGCCGTCCGTTCGGCACTTGATCGGATCTACCGCGATCTGAATCGCTGCGAGTACGACTCCATCAACCGCGTTCTTGTAACGCTTCCGCTTAGCGATCTTCAAAGGTATGAAGATGCAATCTCTCCCCTCTTGTTGCTGGTTTCTCCATAGATAGATCTTGGTGAACGTAGGAAAATTTTTGATTTACTACTACGTCTCCCAACACTTTCCAACTTCGGTGCCACCGATTCAAGAACCTAGACAGATTCTGCCAAACCCTAGCCACTTTGGTGCAACCGATTCCATACCGTGCCACCGAGTTTAGGTTTCCAACTTTCTGTTATGCAAATTCACATTTTCTGTCCCACCAAGAATGTTGGATCGGCATCACCGAGATTTGAAATCTGACCGTTGGTCACCTTATCGGAGCAACCGAGTTTCCTATATCGGCTTTACCGAGATTCAAAAGTTGCCACCTTTTGGTCACTTCGGTATTACTGAGTTTAACACATCGGTGTCACTGAGTTGGTCATGTTGTGTGTAAAGGTTGGATTTTTGGGGATGCCTATATATACCCCTTCACCACCTCCTACTCGAAAGAGAAGCACTCAGAACTATTCCATACCTATCCTATCAAATTTTTTGAGAGAGAACCACCTACCCTTGTGTTGAGGTCAAGATCTTCCACTCCAATCATATGGATCTTGATTTCTAGCCTCCCCATGTAGCTTTCCACAAATCCCATCTCTTCCACCATGCCAAATCTATGAGAGGGTGATTGGGTGCTGAGGAGTCTATCATCTTGAAGAACAAGAGCAAGGAGTGCATCGCCATTACCGAGCCTATTACCTTTTGGAGGGTGATGCCTCCTAGATTGGTTAGGTGTCGCTTGGGAGCTTACTACTTCGTGTTGTGGAGTTGAACCAAGAAGTTTGTAAGGGCAAGGAGATCGCCTACTTCATGAAGATCTACCCATAGTGAGGCTAGTGCTTCGTGGACGGAAGCCGTTATGGAATAGTCAAGGTTGCTACTTCATGGAACCTTATGGGTGGAGCCCTTCGTGGACTCTCGCGATTGTTACCCTCCGTGGGTTGAAGACTCCATAAACATGGACGTATGATAGCACCACCTATCGGAACCACGGGAAAAATCCTTAACTCTCCAATTGTGTTTGATCTCCATATCTCAACTCTTTACCTCTTGTGCAATATCTTTACTTTCCGCTGCCATATTTGTTGACATGCATGTGTAGGGCTGTTAGACTTTCTAGCTTTGCTAAAACTGTTAAAATCTGCCAACCAATTAACTTGGGAAAAGGTTAGGTTTTACATTTCTGCTAGTAGTCTATTTACTCCCTCTACACACTCTTCTAGTGATCCCTCAATACTTTCCGGTGATGGTCGTAGTTTGAGGAGTTCATGTATTCACTATGTGTTAGTGTTTTGCTCCGGTTCTCTATTAAAAGGATGCCTTAATATCCCTTGGTTTACTTATGGACCCCGCTCCCACGAGCGGGTAGGACAAAAGATGTCATGCAAGTTATTTTCATAAGCACGTATGACTATTTACGGAATACATGCCTACATTACATTGTTGAACTGGAGCTAGTTCTGTGTTGCCCTAGGTTATTATGAATATCATCCAAGAATAGACCGATCGAGTGTGTACGAGATTTCCACATTTTTTTGCTAAGTAACTACTGCTGCTTTTACTATTGCACTTGCTACAAAATCATTACCGATATCGTTATAGCTACTATTACTGTTACCACTACTATCAAACTGTCATATTACTATGCTAGTGTTCACTTTGCTACAGATATTTATCTCCAGGTGTGATTGAATTGACAACTCAACTGCTAATACTCTCAAATATTCTTTGGCTCCCCTTGTGTCGAATCTATAAATTTGGGTTGAATGCTCTACCCTCGAAAACTGTTGCGATCCCATATACTTTTGGGTTATCAAGACCTTTTTCTGGCGCCGTTGCCGAGGAGCATAGCTCTACTTGCCAAGTCACTTGGGATTTTTATCCATTTATCACTATGAAGAATCTAAAGGATACAAGAACCAAGATCGTTTCCTCTAAGACAAGGGGAGGTACGGATTTTCCATCACACTCTGCACTTGATTCACCTTCTGTTATGAGTAAACTTGCAACACCACCACATGTTATTAATCCTGATATTGATGATGCTACTTATGCTATGAAGCTTATGATGATGCTAGCACCTTGCTTGATGATACTGTGCCACTTGGTGAATTTTTTGACGAACAAATTGTTAGAGCTAGAGAGAATGAAATTATTGAAACTGATGAAACTACTGAAACCGATGAAGTCTTTGAAACTGATAATTATGAAACACCTATTAGACCTAGCTCTCCTAGATTTGAAATGCCTAAGATACATGAATGTTATGCTATGGACGGAGAAGTAGCTAGAGAAATTCTTGCTTATAAGGATAGAGATGATCTTAAGAAATTACTATGCAAACTAAAAGAAAAGACTTTGAATGCTAGAATGAAGTGTCATCCTAAGTTTGCTACTTCACCTGTTTGTGTTACTGATAAGATTATGAATTCTCTGTTGACCCAGAGTTAATTACTTTGGCTGAATCTGATCATTTCCATGGTTATGAAACTAAAACTGTACTCGCACATCTTACTAAGTTGAATGATATAGCTACCCTTTTTACTCATGATGAGAAGATTCACTAATACTATATTCTCAAATTATTTCCGTTCTCATTAAAGGGTGATGCTAAGATATGGTACAATACTCTTACTCCGGGTTGTGTGCGTAGTCCTTAGGATATGATTTACTACTCCTCTCAAAAATATTTCCTACTCATAAGAAACAAGCTACCTTACAGGAAATATTTAACATTGTGCAAATTGAAGAAGAGAGTCTCCCACAAGCTTGGGGGAGGCTTGTCCAATTGCTTAATGCTTTGCCTCATCATCCTCTAATGAGAAATGAAATACTTGATATCTTCTATAATGTACTAACCGATGCTTTTAGGGACTTCCTAGATAGTTGTGCTAGTTGTGTTTTCAGGGAACAAACTGTTGAACAAGCCTCGGAACTATTGAATAATATATTGAAGAAATATGATGATTGGAATCTCCCTGAAGCACCACTTGAACCCGCTCCGAAGAGGAGGGGTATCTTATTTCTCAGTCCTGAAGATATGCAAGAGGCAAAGAAATGCATGAAGGAAAAAGGTATTAAAGCTAAGGATGTTAAGAATTTACCACCTACTGAAGAAATACATGGCCTTGACACACCACTACCTCCACAGGTGGTAGAGGTAAATTCTTTATTAAAGTTTGATGAAGGTGACATTCCTTACAATACACATCCTACTTAATGCTTATATGAGTTTGATAACTACATTAGGAAGCAAGATCACTTCAATGCAAATGTTCTGAAACAATTGAAATATGATTATGATATGATTGCTCACTTGAGTGAGTTGTTATTTAGACTCATTAATGATGTTAGTGGTGTGGGAAAACATGCCTCTATTGTTCAAACTCAGTTAGAACAAATTGCTAAATCCAAAGAGAATTGCTTAATGAAATGAATAATAATATGAATGATCATGCTATTAGAGTAGTGACTAGAGGAGGTAGAATGACCCAAGAACCTCTTTATCCCAAAGTTCATCCTAAAAGAATCGAACAAGACTCTCAAGGAATTAATGTTGATGCACCTACTCCTTCTAAAAATAAAAATAAAAATAAAAATGATAGGACTTTGCATTATTCTAGTGAACGTGAGATAGAAAAACCTCCTGATGATAATAATGATGTTTCTATTTCTGATCCTGAAACTCAATCTGGTAATGAACATCCACCTAGTGATAATGATAATGATAGTGATGTTCATGAGGATACCCAACCAATTAATGATAAATAACTAAATAAAGATGTAGAAATAGAACCTGCTGTTGATCTTGATAACCCACAATCTAAAAATAAACAATATGTTAAAAAAGACTTTGTGGCTAGAAAACATGGTAAAGAATGAGACGCATGGGTTTAGAAACCCATGCCTTTTCCACCTAAACCATCTAAGAAAAAGGATGGTGAAGAATTTGAACACTTTGCTGAAATGATTAGGCGAGTCTTTTTGTGTACCTGCTTAACTGATATATTAAAGATGCCTCCTTATGCTAAGTACCTAAAAGACATGATCACTAATAAAAGAAAGATACCTAAAGTTGAAATCTCCACCATGCTTGCTAATTCCTCTTTTAAGGATGGAGTACAAGAAACTTGGAGATCCTGGAATACCTACTATACCTTGCTCCATTAAAAGAAATCATGTCAAAACTGCTTTGTGTGATTTGGGAGCTAGTGTTAGTGTTATGCCTTTCGATTTATATGAAAGACTTGATTTGATTAAACTCACACCTATTTAAATATCTTTGCAATTCTTGACAAATGAGCTTCCATACCGATCGATATCTATGAGGATGTGCCCGTTGTTGTAAATGTTACTATCTTAACAGACTTTATTATTCTTGAGATGCCCGAGGATGACAGCATGTCGATTATCCTTGGTAGACCATTTTTGAATACTAAGGGGGTTGTTATAGAGTGCAATAAAAGCAACGTCACTTTTCATATTAATGGCAATGAGCACGCGGTGCACTTTCTGAAGAAACAATTCCAAGTGAATGACGTAAATGTTATTGAAAATTATTCGACACTCACTATTGGAGGTTTTAATCTACCTCTACCTAATGCCAAAAAGAAATACGATATAATTACAGTTGGGGATATGCATATCCCCATTGAGGCAACTTAGTGTTTTACGAAAGTTCTTCGGTTTCATGCTAATTGAAAGTGGTTGTTAATAAGACTTGATCAACCTTTATAATGGATCATTTTTGAGAGGTATGAATTTAATGAATTTTGTAGACACAATTCTCTATATCCACTTTTTGTTTTCTATTTTTCTTAGTTAAATAAAATAAAATGACATGTTTATCCTGTTTTCTGTTTTCTTCTTGCAATAAAAAATGACCCAAAAATAAAAAAATCTCAGAATGTCTTGAAAATTGAACGCGATTTTTCTCTGAATATTTCTGAAGTTCTGGTGCAAATAACATTAGAGGGGGACTGCACGTGGTGCCCACAAGACACCAGGGCGCGCCAGCAACCCCAGGCGCACCCTGGTGGGTTGTGGCCCCCATGTGGGTCCCCTCACGTACTTCTTTAGCCCATGTCATCTCCTACCTCTAGAAAAAAACACCATAGCTATCTCTCTCGTGTTCTTGATCACAAACCAGTGGATTTCGATATCTTTGCTCGAACCTCTATTTCCGAAACTGTTTTTAGGGATTGCTTCTTGGTATGTGACTCCCCCATTTCTCCAATTAGTTTTTGATTTAGTGGTTTATTTTTAATATAATTAGCTACTCTTGGTGCTTCTGTAGATGAACTTGCAAGTTGAATTCTTAGAGTTCTTAGTAGTTTGAATGCTTGATATGGCCTCTAGGCATCCTTATGATTAGTTTCAATCAATCTTATTTAGTTTCATTGACAAAAAAAATTGTGGCTAAATGTTTTAGAAATTTATTTCTATAAATAATATGAATTTCTTTAGGAAGTACTCCTCCAATAGGAATGCTAAAGGAGTCATTGGGGAATCGTTAGACAGTGACCTCAACACGTCAGGGAAGGCGGAAGTGAGGCCGTGCAAATGGCCACACAACACCTTTATGGAGGATGCCAGGTACCATCAAGAGTTTGCCCATTTTGTTGAAAATGCTGGGCTGCTCAACTTCCTCGAAGATAAGTGTGACCAACATGACATCCTTTCAAATTCCTTTGTGCAAAGTTTTCATTTTCTAAGTAAGAATAATCCTCTTGAGGTGTAGTTTAATCTATATGCCGAAACCTACCACAAAACGCTTACAGACTTTTGCGACATATGTCTAATTCCCTCTAATGGGGAATTAAGAGACCCTAGACTAGAAGATTTTGAGGACTTTCACATCACTTTGATAGTGCGTGATGAAAGAGGCATGTCAAGTGCCACTCCGACCAGTCTACAATTTCCTTCCATGCACTACTTTGCTTTATTAATCGTGAATTGTTTAACTGCTAGGGAGAAGGTCGTTGCACTCAGTGCCCCTGATCTCGCTTTTCTACACCGCACATTAGATATTGATCATACTTTAGCCTAGGGGATATTGTTGCACGTCGCCTAAACCTCAACAGGAGTAAGGGGAAGATACATTGTGGTATTTATGCTTCTCATTTAGCGAGTCATTTTAATGTTCAGATATGTCCCCTTGATTATCCTTTGTCCAAGCTTTATATAGATTATAAGTCATTGCGTGATCACCAATTTATTGATGCATCAAATTCTTTTCATAACATTCACTAGAACTAAGTATTCAACGTCAAAACCCGTGATGTTATCCCGTTGCCTGCACCTACTTTGTTTGATTCTATTGCCAGGAATGGACATAGGATCATGCTAGTTGACATTATTGCCTACCAGAACAACCAGGCAGCAGCCGGGAAGGAGCCCCAGGAGTTGGACGCTCAGGTGTCGTCGCCACTGCACTTCAACCTAGGACCGGGTGGTTACTATGGATGGTAATTACCAAGCTAGGCCAAAAGCCTTAGCTTGGGGGAGTACGTATTTCTACCGACAATATATTCATGTTCACATATTTCATTCCGGTTGTCGGTGTCCGCCCTTTTTCATTGTATTATCCTTGCTAGTTTTATTTTCTTACTTTCTTTTTGTGTGTTTGATTTTTTTTTTGAGAAAATCCAAAAATATTTCTTGCTTCTTTTAGGTTTTTATTTTTTATGTTAAATTAGTTGTAGTATTAAAAGAAAACACAAAAAGATTTCCCATTTCTTCTTTTGCTTGTTGAGAGTTCTCCCGTGTAAATAGTTTTTATCTTTTTTGTTTTTCCTTCTTTTATTTGCTTTGTTCACAAAAAACTAAAAACTCCAAAAATATTTCAGTGCATTTCTCTGAAATTCTCTTTCTTTCATCGAGTCATACCAAGGAGAAGATCACGATGAAAATGTTGAGTGGCTCTTGTATGCATTACATTTGATCTAACAAAGAGCCTATATTACTTTGTCTTCTCCTCCTGAATAAAATGTTTGCAGATTCTAGCTTAGTCCATGACACTCTTGCACTATTATTATTTTCTTATCATTCAATCTTGCAAGTGAAAAGCAATAATGATGATATTTGATGAATTGACTGTGGCAGAGAGATGTGGGTCTGAACTCAACTTGTTTTTGTTTTTGTAAATATGTTGAACCTAGTATACATGATTCAACATATTATGATTGAGCATGTTTGCGATGAAAATTAGAGATTATTGTTGTTCATGCCATGCTTGAGTAGCTAGGGGTGGGTAATGATTTATCTTGGATGTCAACATGCGTTAAAATGGTTGTGATGTAGTCTGATGATATGGTATCCTCCTCTGAATGTTTCAAGTGGCTTTACTTGGCACAGGTTCACACATGTATTTTAACCAAAACCAACATAGTCTCCGTGATATTTATGTTCATGGTGTCCATATCCTACTCATGATAGCATTAAATGTTTATTATTCGTAATGTATGTTTATGACTGTCTTCGCTCTCTAGCTAGATGCTTCTCAACTTATTTTCTACCTTCGCCTGTACTAAGCGGGAATACTACTTGTGCATGAAAAACCCTTCAACCAAAGTTATTCTAGATGAGTCCACTATATCTACCTATATGCGGTATTATCCTGCCGTTCCAAGTAAATTTGCATGTGCCACCTCTAAAATTTCGAATGAAAATCTGTTTCGTGTGCCTGGATCGCTCATGGTGCGATAGGGGGTGGTCACTATCTTCCATGTCAAGCGGGTTATTCTCATGATGGGTGTTTATTCACTCGTACTTATAGGAGAGGGGGGGGTAATAGGGATTCCTAGTCCTGAAATCAAAAGAAATGCAAATAATTAAACAAAACTCCCCAGGAATGTTGTTGGTATGGACGCTACCCATGGATTCGGTTAGCTGTGGAGTGTGTTAGTTTGTGGAGGGGGAGTAAACCTTTAATTTTATCGCTTGGGAACTGCCACTAATTTGTTTAACATGGAGATATTGACAGCCCTTGGTCATAAAGTTGATAGGAAGGGTGTACCTCCAAAAAAATATACTTATCTCTTATTTAAGCCTCGAGCTCTGGCACCTCTGCAAATCCCCATTTCCCTCTGCGAAGGTACTATCTATTTACTTTTATGTTGAGTCATCACTTTCTCAAACAAGCACCAGATTTGAGAGAACTATCATCATCCTCATGCATTGTGTATAATGAATGTTGGATGCATCATGACTGGATCTCTTCTACCATGAATTACAATGTTCAGTCGCTGCTTGAACTTTTGAGGTGCTCTCCATTTATGTTTTGCGGTCTCAGAAAGGGCTAGAGAGATACCATTATTGTCATACTATATCATGATTGTTTTGACAAAGTGTTTGCATTTGAGATATTTTATTATTGCTCGCTAGTTGCTTATGTAATTGATATGAGTTAATATAATCTTTAAGAGTTATTGTCGACATGGTCAGTCATAATCTTTGCTGAAAACCTGGGTACTACTTAAGCATATGTATGTAAACAAGAACAAAATAGTTCGTAAAAGTTTTTGTCTATCACTTTTCGTTTGTCAACTAAATTGCTTGAGGACAAGCAAGGGTTTAAGCTTGGGGGAGTTGATACGTCTCCATCGTATCTACTTTTTCTAGCCCTTTTGCTCTTGTTTTGGACTCTAATTTGCATGATTTGAATGAAACAAACCCGGACTAACGTTGTTTTCAGCACAACTACCATGGTGTTGTTTTTGTACAAAAATAAATTATCAGAATGGAACGAAACTTTTTGGAGAATTATTTCAGAATATTTAAGAATTATTGGAGCCAAAAATCACTAGAGAAGGGGGACAGGGTGGGTAGCACCTATCAAGGTGCGCTAGCCCCCCTAGGCACGACCTGGTGGGTTGTGCTCACCTCGTGCCCCCCCGACCCTAATTCCAGCACTATAAAATCCTATTTTTGGAGAAAAACCCAGTGAGGAAGTTTCATCACGTTTTACGATAGGAGTCGCCGCCACCTCCTGTTCTTCACCGGGAGGCCACTTCTGGAGTCCGTTTGGGTCTTCGAAGAGGCGAATCTTCGGTCTTCGTGATCATCAACCCTCCTTCATCACATATTCCATGATGCTCCCCACCTGTAATGAGTAATTCATTTGTAGTCTTGCTGGTCGGTGAGGAGTTGGATGAGATTCATCATGTAATCGAGTTAGTTTTGTTAGGGCTTGATCCCTAGTATCCACTACGTTCTAAGATCGATGTTTCTATGAATTTGCCATGCTTAATGCTTGTCACTAGGGCTCGACTGCCGTGATTTCAGATCTGAACCGTTTATGTTATCATCATTATATCTATGTTCTTGATCCGATCTTGCCGAGTCATATGCACCTATTGCGTGTTATGATCAGTAAACCCTGGGGTGGCAAAAATCGAGATACTTTCCGATGATGATCGTAGTTTGAGTAGTTCATGTATTCACTATGGTTAATGCTTTATTCCAGTTCTCTATTAAAAGGAGGCCTTAATAACCCTTACTTTCCTTATGGACCCCACTGCCATGGGAGGGTAGGACAAAAGATGTCATGCAAGTTCTTTTCATAATCACACATGATTATTTACGGAATACATACCTACATTAGATTGATGAACTGGAGCTAGTTCTATGTCACCCTAGGTTATGAATATTATATGATGAATATCATCCAACAAATACACCGATCCAATGCCTACGATTTTCCCACATATTGTTCTTTCTAAGTTACTACTGATGCTATTACTGCTACAAAATCACCTACTAGTATTGTTACCGCTACTGTTACTGTTACCACCGCTATCAAACTATCATATTACTGTGCTACTGATGAATTTTCTGTAGATATTGATCTCCAAGTGTGGTTGAATTGACAACTCAACTACTAATATTTTCAAATATTCTTTGGCTCCCCTTGTGTCGATTCTACAAATTTGTCTTGAATACTCTACCCTGGAAAACTGTTGTGATCCCCTATACTTGTGGGTTACCACTAAGCCCTATGCATTTTATTAAGTTTTTAGGCAAATGAAGTACCAATGTTGGGTCTTGCTAGACAAAATTTATCCCAAAACGAATAGTCAAGGGGGTCCCCATGACAACCCCAAGCGTGTTAGGAGCACTCAATATGGAATGGAACATAACACTAGTAATCGGAAACTAGGGCGACAAAAGTGGAACAAAGCACCAGGCAAAAGGCCAAGCCTTCCACCTTTACCAAGTGTATAGGTGCATCAATTTAAATAGCAATAATATTGTGATATCTCCAGATATCCATGTTTCACACGGAAACAACCTACACTTGCAACTAACAACGCTATAAGAAGGGCTGAGCAACGGTAACTTAGCGAGACAATGGTTTGCTAGGTAGTGGAGGGGCTAGAGGCTTTCATGGTTATTTAGGAGGCTTGCCAGATAAGTGGTAGGTAATGAAAACATAACAATAGAAGCGAGACATCTGGCATAGAAAAAATAGTATAGGGATCTGGGTAATGATCATCTTCCCTGTAGAGTCTTCAGGGGGATAAAGAGGTGGTCCTCATAGGCTTTCTCTCCAGGATCCTCGAAATCAATCATGACACTCGGGTCTACCCAAAGATAAAACAACACAAAATAAACATACAAGCAAGGTGCAATGTGCAACTAAGGATAATTCATGACCAATTTGATGCATTTAACGTGGCAACCCTATGCTAGTCATCTTTCTCATGCAATTATTTAGTTCTTTAGTATTCTGGACATAAACTCAAGATTGGTTATTTGTACATGCATGAACATGACAAATATGAATGCTCCTCGTAAAAACGATGCAAATTAATATAGAGAACGTTGCAAACGGAGTAACTGAACTCTCAGAACACTCACGACAAGGTTCTAGCGGTAATGGAGACAAAAACAAAGATGAGGAAGGGCATGGTCAATCCCTTGGTATCCCAAGGGTGCCAGTGGATTGTAAATGAAAGTCTAGTAGTAATATACCTAAAGATCATGGCAAAAAAGTGGGTACAACTCCCACAAGGGACAAAACAAAAACACAAGCAATTTGTTCAGAAACAACAACATGACTTATTGTACCCCACACATCCACAAGCTAAAGGACACTAAATGCATAACAAGGGCATGGACATGAAGTCTACAAGATGCTTAACAATTCATCTAACAACAGCAACATGAATGGAAGCATAGATCAATAACAAATGAGCTCACAAGAAGGCATGTTGAAACAACAATTAAGAACTTAGTGAGAAATAACAGTTTTCACAATCTGAGTTAACAGGATGGCATTTTGACAACAACATATCCACATTCTACAGGGACTTTCATGGCATGAAATTTAATAGGATTATAGAGGACAATGTGCACTTCAGTTAACTCCATTATACCAACATCAAAATGTGCACAGATTAGTGGCTATCGTCCTCCCAACATGGCATATTTAACTAAACAGTCCCCCAGACATAGAAAAATTATTAAGTGGCAAGCAAGGCAGTTTTCATTAGGATGACAGGTTTGACAGCAAAATAAACTAATATGCAACACACCTACTAGCTAACTATTGGCACATACTAACATAGGGTAACATGTTCTACAATTGACTCCATTGGGCCAACCCTAGAGGAGCTACAGATTCATGGGAATCATCATGGAAACATAGCAACATAATAATCAGATTCTAGGCCTTAGAATTATTTGAGCATTTGAAACTTCACTATTTTCTTAGCATGTTGGCAACAAGAATTCCACACACAAACAAGGTTTATGATAGCATGCAAAAATAGCAGGGGCTAGTACACATATCAAAGGGCGATATTCATGTTGGCAAGTTTAGAAAATAGTGCAAGAACTAAATCATGCCAAAATAATAAAATGACATATTATCACAAAATAGCCCCCCAAAAACTTTCTTAAATGACCAAACCAACATCATAGATGGATTCATTGGATTTTTCTACCCCCAAAACATATATCACATGACTATGTTACAATAGAAAATAGGCCCAAAACCACAAACAGGAAATAAATACACTAGGTATAACCTAGTATATGCCAGATTTGGCATATGCCCAATTTGGAAAAAGCTCTGAAAATCTGTGGACACCCAGGGCTGACCTAGCCTCTACCACCGAATGGTGGGCCTGGTGCCACGTTGGACTGTGAGAGGCAGACCGTGGGGCTCAAATGTCATACAAACAACAAATCTAATAAAAAGGGGGGTTTTGTGCTACGGGAGGTGGATTCGAACCCGCGACCTCTTGGTCAAGTGGGCTCGGTCAGGCCAACTGGGCTAGGGGGTACCTCAAGACAGAATATGGGCGTGACTAAACTTGACCTATCCCCAGCCGGAGGTGGTCTCTTCTTTCTTTTGACAAGGACAACCACAACACCACGGCGATCACTAGAGGCGACCACCGGAGAAGCAAATCTGCGCAGGGCTGCAGAATATGCATGGGGTCCCATTCCCACTCTAACAACGCGGCGAGGCGGGCTGAAGCTAGGGGCTCGAGCTCAAGCTTTTGCTCGGCTCGGGTAATGGCGACGCGTAGCGGGCGAGCACGCTAGGCAAGGCGCAGGAAAGCGAGCGGGCAACCTAGTAGTCTACGGAGAGCATGCACTACGTACGTGGTCGCGGTGTCCTACGGAGCGAAGCAGCATGGATGCAAGCGAGCAAAATCCCCAGCTTGGCTGGAGCTAAGGGAGCATGATGATGGCATGGTAACGACGTTGTGTACCTCTAACTATCGGCAACGAGAAGAGGCGGAGAGTACACGAGGCTTGCTAAGGGCCTGATGGACAAGGAGAGGTTGACGGAGAGGGGGTTAGGGCGACGCGAGGGACGACAGAGTACGGTGGGTCTTCAGGTCCTTGAAGTAGAGAAAGAATAAGCTTGGGGCCGTGTCGATCTAGGCCTTGGCGCTCCCTTCTTGAGGAAAAAGAGGGCGCTGCGAGAGTCCTCCTTAAGGCACCAGAGGGCTGGAGGTTAGGTGAGGAGGTCACCTTGAGCGCGAGCAGGAGCTCGGCCGGAGCATGGCAATGCGGCAATGGCGGAGCGCATGGCTACCTTACCTGATGGTGGCATGGCCATCAGAGGGACGAAATGGATCGAGGGGTATCAGGCCCAGGGCTAGGACAAGATATATAGGGGACTAGGGGCTTCTCCGGCCATCAAATCGATCGGACTGTCCACGTGGATGCACTGGATGTGCTACCGTACAAAGGTAGGAGATGCTCCTGTGCGGGTGAGGCAGGCTGGGTTGTTCCGCCAGCAAGGAGGAGCAAGGAAGTGGCCCAGCTGGGCTGCAGGACCTCTCTCTCTCCCTAACTTCTAGTCTTCATAAAATAAAACAGAAAAACAACAAAAATAAAGGAATACCCGGGAAGTTTGGGAAAGAATCTAAGAGAAATAAAAATAGTTTTATAGAGATAGAAATATTTACAATTTCGTAAAATTGTTTTAGTAATTTTGAGAGAAATAAAATAAAATGACTTCCATCACCATTTGAAACTGTTTTGTAGAAACTACCATAGGTGGAGAGCATCAGATGCCCAAGAATGAAATTTTAAAAACACATACAAAATATTAGGCAGCTTTGCAACATTTCTAGGGAGGACTAGGGCCTTGCAAAAATACCACATTCGATAATTTTTAAAAAAAGGAGATGGAGGTATTCCTTAAAAATGTAGTTGTAGGCATCAACCAAAAGCACACCACATCATGCAAGCATGTCACAACACATACACTCCCACAACATCACGTGATGAAACAACATGGAATGCTGATATGATGCCATGATGTAATGAGTGACAGGAAGCAAACTCTATTAATTAAGACCACATGAGGTAATACATGGAAGGTTCACACATGGAATATTACAAGGATTTGGAAGTTGCATTTGGGCTGTTACAACTTTCCCCAACTACATGGGGACCTCATCCCTAGATCTAGGAATGGAAGAATTTGGGATATTCGGAACGGAGAAGGTCCTCGCGTTCCCAAGTTGCTTCTTTTTCAAAGTGATGTGACCACTTCACCTTTAGAAACTTGATTGACTTGTTGTCATTCTTGTGCTTAGTCTCTTCAATGATAGCAATTAGATGCACATGATAGGATAGGTCTACATGGAGATCAATGTCTTGGAAATCAACAGTGCGCTCGAGAGTCTTTAAACACTTTCGGAGCTGAGAGACATGAAACACATCATGCACATTTGATAAATTTAAAGGAAGCTCGAATTGGTAGGAAAAGTCTCCTCTCTTGCTCACAATTTTAAAGGACCCACAAAGAGTGGTGCAAGCCTCCCTTTGATGCCAAAGCGCTGAGTGCCCTTCATGGGAGACACTTGAAGATAGAAAAAATCATTGATCTGAAAGGTCATGCCACGATGCTTGCTATCATTATAGGTCTTCTGACGAGATTGGGCCGCTTTGATATTTGGACGAATGACACGACACATTTCTTCTGCTTCAGTGATCATGTCATTACCAAGGATTTGACGCTCACTGGTTTCAGACCAATTGAGCATGGTGTGAAATTTCCTGCATAGAGAATCTCGAATGGGGCCTTGCCCAAACTTACTTGGAAACTATTATTGTATGAGAACTCGGCAAACGAGAGGCAGTCTTCCCACTTCATGCCAAAATAAATCACACAAGATCTGAGAATATCTTCAAGGATTTGATTGACTCTCTCAACTTGACCACTTGTCTGAGGATGGAAAGCTGCACTGAAACAGATCTCGGTACCCATTGCGGTTTGGAAGGAATCCCAGAACTTGAAAGTGAAGATGCTTCCACAGTATGAAGATATAAGCTAAGGAATACCGTGGGAAGAAATTATCCTTGATGTGTACAACTCTGCTAGCTGAGCTATCGAGATAGATTCTTTGTCCGGAAGAAAGTGGGTAACTTTGGTGAGCTTGTCGATGACCACAAATATGGCATTATTACTTCTCTTGGACTTAGGAAACCCAATGAAAAAATCCATTTCAACTTGATCGAGTTTCCACTCTAGGATAGGAAAAGGCCGAAGGAGACATGCTAGACGTTGATGTTCCGGCTTCACTCTGCGACAAACATCACAGTCGTTCACAAACTGAGCAATCTCACATTTCATACGAGTCCACTAGAAGGTTTGCTTGAGATCCTGATACATCTTTTACTGCCTGGATGGATGGAGAGGAGAGAATTGTGTGCTTCATCCATGATAAGTTTCCTGAGCTCCCCTTTTGGAATCACTAGATGATCCTTGAACAACAAGGTGTCTTAATCATCAACACAAAAGCACTTATACTTTGGAATGCTCTTGTCCACACCTAACTTCACTTTCTTCACCATAGCATCGATATGCTGAGCTTGGCGAATCTAATCTTCCAAAGTTGGAGAGACTTGAAGGTTGGCAAGTAATCCTTGAGGAACTACTTGGAGATTGAGCTTGCGGAAAGCTTCTCAAATCTCATGTATGAGAGGCTTGAGTATAAGACTGTTGCAGTACACATTTCTGCTCAAAGCATCTGCAATGACATTTGCTATACCAAAAGTATACTCCTGGATCATTTCCAAACAACTTGTTTGCTGAAGATTGAGATTCGATTGAGGGAAAATGTACTTTAAGATCTTGTGGCCAGTGAACACCTCAGCTGGTCTTCCTAACAATAGATGTCTCTGGGTCATCAGAGCATGAACAACTGCCGCCAGCTCAAAATCATGAGTAGGGTAGTTCTTCTTGCTTGGCTCCAACTGACGCGAGGTATAAGCTGCCACCTTCTTATCTTGCATGAGAACACCACCAAGACCTTGGAGGGAAGCATCATAAAACACTTGTACGGGTTTGGATTCATCGAGAGGAGTGAGAACTGGAGCTGAAGTTAGTTTTTCCTGGAGTGTATTGAGCGCAACATCACACTCAGGAGTCCAGACATATTTGACACTCTTCTCAAGGAGATTAGACAAAGTCTTAGAAATTTCTGACAAGTTGTCCATGAATCTTCTATAGTAGCTTGCAAGCCCAAGGAAGCTTCGAAGCTGTTTGGCATTTTGAGGAGGTTCCCACATCATGATGGCCTCAACTTTCTCAGGACGCACCTTGATGCCCTTCGCAGAGATGATGTGCCCAAGTTACACCACTTCATTGAGCCAAAATTCACACTTAAAGGACTTAGCATAGAACCGATCCTCTCTTAACTTGACGGGCACAAGCTGGAGATGATCTGCATGCTCTTCTTTGGTCTCCGACAAGACCAGAATGTCATCCAAATAGACGACGACGAACTCATTTCTATAGGGAGAAAAGATGAAGTTCATTACTTGGGAGAAAGTTAGAGGTGCATTTCCGAGAGCAAAGGACATGACGGTGTACTCACAAGAGCCAAAACTCGTCCTGAAGGCGGTCTTCGGAATATCTTCACGAATGTGGATTTGATGATAGCCCATTCGAAGGTCTAACTTTGAGAAAACATTGGCCCCTTTTAATTGCTCAAATAACTCATTGATGTTGGTAAGTGGATATTTGTTCTTAATTGTCTTCCTATTCAATGGACAATAATCGACACAGAGTCATTCCGTGACATCCTTCTTCTTGACAAATAGAACACCACAAACCCAAGGTGAAGAACTTGGTCTATTCAAACCTAAACACTCTTGTTCATCTAGCTGCTTCTTCAATTCTTTCAGCTCCTCGGGGCCAAGATTATAAAGATGCTTGCACACCAGTTCAGTTCCAGGCTTGAGTTCAAGCACAAACTCTACTGGCCGGTGAGGAGATATTCCTGGCAATTCTTCTGGGAAGACATCTTCAAACCCACAAACAACAGGAATTTGAGATATGGCTGAAATTTCACCCTTCTCATTGAGCGAAAAGAGACAATCTTCTCATTGCGAGTAGCGAAAATGTAGGATTTAAAGTAGGTCTAGATGGGGGGTGGGGTGATTTGACTACTTGACTAAATAAAAATTCTACCTTTACCCAATTTCATCTGTTGGCAGATTTTAGCAATTGTAGAAAGTCAAGCACACCCTACACATGCATGTCTACGAGTATAGCAGTAGAAAGTAAAGACAAGCATGAGTAGTAAAGGAGGGGTAGGAAGATCAAACGCAATTTGGAGACACGATGAGTTTTCCCGTGGTTCCGGTAGGTGGTCATATCATATGTCCATGTTTGTGGAGTCTTCAACCCATGGAGGGTAACAGTCGCAAGAGTCCACAGAGGGCTCTACCCATGGAGGGTTCCACGAAGAGGAAACCTTGACTATACCATAATGGTCGACGTCCACAAAGGAATAGCCTAACTCGGGGTAGATGTTCACGAAGTAGGTGATCTCCTTGCCCTTAAAAATTTCTTGGTTCACTCCACAACACGAAGTAGGAGTCTCCCAAGTGACACCTAAGAAATCTAGGATGCACCAGCCTCCAAAAGGTAATAGGCTCGATAGTGTCGATGAACTCCTGGCTCTTGTGCTTCTAGATGATAGACTCCTCAACATTCAATCACTCTCTCACAGATTTGGCTTTCTTGGAAAAGATTGATTGGGTGGAATGCAACTTGTTGAGGCTAGAGATCAAGATTCATATGCTTGGAATGGAATGCCGTGATCTCAACACATGAGTAGGTGGCACTCTCTTAGAAAATTTGATAGGATAGGTGTGGATCTGTTCTGAGTGCTTGTCTTTCGAGTGAGTGGTGGTGGAGGGGTTTATATAGGCATCTCCAAAATTCCAACTATTACAGTTTAACTGACCAACTCGGTGACATCGATTTGTGAATCTTGGTGGTACCGTGTTGCTCCATGGGTAGCAACTTTCGAATCTCGGTGAGACCGATATAGGATTCTAGGTGGTACCAATCACGTGTCCAACGGTCAGAATCTACATCTTGGTGACACCAATCCAAAAACTTGGAAATTCTGACCAAAAGTTAGCAGCCTGAACTCGGTGACACCGATGTGTGAATCTTGGTGGTACCGAGATGCTCCAAAGATAGCAACTTTTGAATCTCGGTGAGACCAATATAGAATTCTCGGTGGTACTGATCAGGTGTCCAATGGTCAGAATCTGTATCTCAATGACATCGATCAAAAAACTCAGAAATTTCGATTTTATGAATGGAGGCAACCGAAAGTTGGCAGCCTAAACTCGGTGGCACCGAAGTGGGATCGGTTGCACCCATGTGCTAGGGTTTGGCATGGGTCTGTCTTAGTTTGGGAATCGGTTGGACCGAGTGGGTATTGTTGGTCGCACCGATTTTGGATATTTGGCTTAGACAGAATATGTGGAGAGTTTGTGGGTGTTTTTGGTGACTGTCACTTGTGCACGTTTGAGCATCTTGTTCATGAACAGTGCCTTACCCCCTTTTAATAGTATTGGCTTTTCCTATGGACTCAAAGTGATTTCTCACAAACTAAAATGTAGAGTCATCTTCCTTGAATCTTCGCCAATCCATTTCTTTGCATCTTGGGGTTTGTCCACAATCCATTTGCTAACCCATCATTGAACTTTCCTGAAGTATGCTAAGTGGAAGGATTAGTTCAATGATATATATGTTTTTATTAATTACCAAAACCACCAAGGGAGCAAATGTGCTTTTGATCTCCCTCTTTTTGGTAATTGATGAAAACATATAGATCAAAGCTTCGACATATGATATAACCAATGAATGTACTCGTCGCTTTGAGAAGTATGTGATAAGCAAGAGCTCCCGCTAAATTTGTGAATTATTTTCAATTTGCGTTTGAATGCAAATGCACAATTGATTAGGTACATGGGGCACTTCTTCTATGTCACATACATCTTGGTGGTGTGTGAGAATAATAATAATGAATATCATAGCACCACACAATCAAGCAAAGTGAGTGATGATCTCATAAGCATCATAATGATAGGAAATAGTAGCAACACACGTCAAGTGTATGATCAAACACCTACAAAGTTTAACACATCCAAACCAAAAGATAGCAAATGTTTTCGAAAAAGAGAGAAAACCAAAGCTCTCTCTCTCTCGAAGCCCTAATTATCTATACAACTTCTCCCCCTTTGGCAACAAGTTACCAAAGAGTTCAAAGGTGTAGAGCTAATTGTTTTTCTGGGGTTGATCTCCTCCGGTGGCTAAAGTTGGAGTCGAGAGAACTGCGTTGGCAAAGACCTCTACTGATGTCATGGACGGAGTTGGTGTAGAAACTGGAGGAACTGGTGGAGTTGATGGAGTTTAAGTGACTGTAGCTGGTGCTGATGAAGACGGTCTCATCTTTGGAGCTGGCACTGTGGGAGTCCTGGCCTGAGTCCTGAACTAAGCAGTCATCCTGAGAGGTGCACTATCCTCATCATCAGAATCATCATCATCAGTGGAGTGTGGGATAGGCACAACATCAACTTCCTGCTTGAGCTCATTCACTATCACTATCAGTGCATCCTCCTTGTTCTTGAGACTATGAAACTTGCCTTCAACAATCCTCGCAAGGCTCTCTTGGTTCTTTAGGATGTAGGTGATGTCCTTCTGCATACTGAGCATAGAACTGACAACAAGAACCACCTGCCCACTCCTAGTCATGGGCGGTTGAGCACTAGTGTCTCTTGCTGCCTCAGCATGTGCCTGTGCTACAACTGATGTGGGATGATCTGGGTCCATCACCACAATGTGGTCGATCAATCGCAAATATATGCTTCTCCAACTTGGAGTTGATTAGCATCTGGATGTATGGTGCATAGCAGCATGAGCGCTTCTGTTCAACAGCTACCTTCTTCACAGTCTCCACAATCAGATCCATCACTCGGAATCTCGTATGCTAATCTATAAGAAGCATCATGTTGATGTACTAGCCTCTGATCATCTTCTCATTTCCTGACTTAGGCATCAAGGTGTGCCTCAGAATGGAGTTGATAGTGCGAAGACCTACCTGGAGGAAATAGATTGATCCTAGCTTGTGAGACTTCAGGTGTGCAGCAAGCATCTCGTTGTACATGTTCTTCATCTGATTATGGCTTGCCTTGGGCTCAGAGGACACACAAATATCTGTTGGAATTATGCCCTAGACGCAATAATAAATTAGTTACTATTATATTTCCTTGTTCGTGATAATCGTTTATCATGCATGCTATAATTTTATTGATTGGAAACTAAATACATGTGTGGGTACATAGACAACAATGTGTCCCTAGTATGCCTCTAGTAGACTAGCTCGTTGATCAAAGATGGCTAATGTTTCCTAGCCATGAACATGAGATGTTATTTGATAACGGGATCACATACCTAGGAGAGTGATGTGAGGACAGGATCCAAACTATGAACGTAGCATATGATCGTGTAAGTTTATTGCTATAGTTTTCTGCATGTCAAGTATCTTTTCCTATGACCATGAGATCATGCAACTCACCGACACCGGAGGAGTACCTTGTGTGTATCAAATGTCACAACATAACTGGGTGACTATAAAGGTGCTCTATAGGTATCTTCGAGGGTGTTTGTTGAGTTGGCATGGATCGAGACTGGGATTTGTTACTCCGTGTGACGGAGAGGTATCTCAAGGCCCACTCGGTAATACAACATCACAACAAGCCTTGCAAGCAAAGTGACTAAAGTGTTAGCCATGGGATCTTGTATTACGTAACGAGTAAAGAGACTTGCTAATAATGAGATTGAACTAGGTATGGAGATGCCGACAATCGAATCTCGGGCAAGTAACATATCGAAGAACAAAGGGAACATTATACGGGATTAACTCAATCCTTGACATAGAGGTTCGACCGATAAAGATCTTCATAGAATATGTAGCAACCAATATGGGCATCCACGTCCCGCTATTGGGTATTAACCGTAGAGGTGTCTCGTGCATGTCTGCATATTTCTTGAACCCGCAGGGTCTACACACTTAACATTTGGTGACGATATAAGTATAGTTGAGTTATTATGTTGGAGACCGAAAGTTGTTCGGAGTCCCAGATGAGATCCCAGACATCACAAGGATATCAATATGATGGAGATCATGGTGTCATACCGGTGATGATGGAGATTATGCCGGTGCTTTAAGGATGGAGATCAAAAGCACAAGTTCATGGCCATATCATGTCACTTATGATTTGCATGTGATGTTAATCCTTTTATGCACCTTGTTTTGCTTAGGATGATGGTAGCATTATAAGGTGAACCCTCACTTAAATTTCAAGATAAATTGTGTTCTCCCCGAGTGTGCATTGTTGCGAAAGTTCGTCGTGTCGAGACACCACATGATGATCGGGTGTGATAGACTCTACGTTCACATACAATAGGTGCAAGCTAGTGTTGCACATGCAGAACACTCGGGTTAAACTTGACGAGCCTAGCATGTATAGACATCGCCTCGGAACACAAGAGACCGAAAGGTCGAACATGAGTCATATAGTAGATATGATCAACATGATGATGTTCACCATTGAAAACACCTCAACTCACATGATGATCGGACTTGAGTTGGTGGATTTGGATCATGTGACTCTAGAATGACCAGAGGGATGTCAATTTGAGTGGGAGTGCTTAAGTAATATGATTAATTGAACTCATTATCATGAACATAGTCAGTAGTGTCTTTGCAAATTATGTTGTAGATTACTAGCTCACACTGTAGCTCCCTTGAAGTTTTATATGTTCCTAGAGAAATAGAGTTGAAAGATGATGGTAGCAATATTGCAGACTGGGTCCGTGATCTAAGGATTGTCCTCATTGCTACATAGAAGGCTTATGTACTTAATGTACCGGTCGGTGCGCCACCCCTCTAGCGTCGTTTGTAGATGTTGTGAGCTCAGACAGGCATGTTCTGATGACTACTTGATAGTTCAATGCGTCATGAATTATGGCTTATAACTGAGGCTCCAAAACGTTTTGAACGTCATGGAACATATGAGATGTTCTAAGAGCTGAAATTGGGATCTCAGGCTCGTGTACGTGTTGTGAGATATGAGATCTCCAACAAGATTCTTTGCCTGCAAGATGAAGGAGAATAGCTCAATCGTTGAGCATGTGCTTAGATTGTCTGGGTGCTACACTCAGTTGAATCGAGTGGGAGTTGATCTTCAAGATAAGATAGTGATTGATATAGTTCTCCAAGTCACTATCACTAAGCTACTAGAACTTGGTGATGAACTATAATTATTCTAGGGATGGAAATGATGATCCCTGAGCTATTCGCCATGTTTGACTCTGTGAAGGTAGATATCAAGAAGGAGCATCAAGTGTTGATGGTTAGTAAAACCACTAGTTTTGAAAAGTGAAAGGGTAAGGAGGGAAACTGCATGGATGGCAAGTAAGTTGCTACTCCAGTGAAGCAACCCAGGGTTGAAACCACTAAGTGCTTCTATTATGAGGAGAGCGGTCACTGAAGCAGAACAACCCTTGATACTTAGTAGATAAGAAGGTTGGCAACGTCGACAAAAGTATATTTGATATACGTGTTATTGATGTACCTTTCTAGTACTCCTAGTAGCACCTGGGAATTGGATACCAGTTCGGTTGCTAAATGTTAGTAACTCGAAATAAAAGCTACGGAATAAATGGAGACTAGCTAAGGGTGAGGTGACGATGTGTGTTGGAAATGTTTCCAAGGTTGATGTGATCAACATCGCACGCTCTCTCTACCTTCGGAATTAGTGACGAACCTAAATAAAATGTTATTTGGCGTTTGCGTTAAGCATGAACATGATTAGATTGTGTTTATTGCAATACCGTTATGCATTTAAGTTAGAGAATAATGGTTATTTCGTTTACATGAATAATACCTTCAATGGTCATGCACCCAATGAGAATGCTTTGTTAAATCTTGATCGTAGTAATACACATGTTCATAACATAGATGCCAAAGGATACAAAGTTAATAATGATAATACCACATACTTGTGGCACTACCGCTAAATGTCATATTGGTGTAAAGCGCATGAAGAAACTCCATGATGATGGATCTTTGGACTCATTCAATTTTGAATCGGTTGAGACATGCGGACCATGCCTGATGGCAAGACGACTAAAGATGTAACATCCCAAAATTACATTTTGGAATGTTATGAAATATAGCTATGCATCATCATCATATTGTTTGAGTGAAATGAATTGTTGAAGTTTTCCCTTTTGGATTTCTGAAAGGCCATCTCTATTTTTCCATCATTTGTTTTTCCTATCTTGCCAAAACCCTAAAATATTCAAATATGAGAGGAGGAACATGACACTCCATATCAGGGGTATTTTTGTGAAGTATTTGAACCATAAAACCCAGGGGGTTATTTGAAAATTTATTGCAAAAGGAATTAAAATCAATTTAGGCATTTTCTGAAAATATATTTTTTTAGAAGTATTTAGTTTGGCCGTAGAAAAATGTTCATTCAATTTCATTTATTCCCTTGGTCAATATAATATATATATCTTCATTTTTTCGAAAAAAAATTCATTGCCATAAAGTAGTTTCCTTCTCTGTAAATTGGAAAAAAGGAAAAAATGCATATTAGGAAAGTCCACCGGCCCACCACACCCACTCCAGATCCGAATTTAATTCGGCTCGGCCACCGATGCTGCAAACACTGCTCCCCTCTCTCTGTCGTGTGGGACCCATTGACCGACCGTGCGATCCCCGCGGTCACCTCCTTCCTTTCGCCCACCACCTCGCCGGCGAGATCCACTCCCGCCCGGATCTCCCTCCTCCTTCCATTTCCCGACCCCTCAAGGCCCATGTATAAAGCCCCTGTCTCACCGCGTTCCATTCCCCCCAAAAAACCACTCCCCTCGCCAGAGCATCGCCACCGCACCTCGCCGGAGCTCGGCTCCCCATCGAAGCTCTCTAGGCTCCTGCCCGTCGCCCCCGTCACCCCCACACCCCACCATCGCCACCTATCGTCGCCGGAGGTCCACTGCCGTCAACTACAACCTTCGGACGTCGCCCCCGACCACCGGAATGCCGCCCCTGAGCACCACCGAGCCACCGCAGCTATCGACCATCGCCGGAGACCTCGTCTCTCTCTGTAAGCCACCGCCCCCCTCCCCCTAGACCGTCATATATAGATCCAACGTGTAGAATTAGATCACTTAAATCCCCGAACTGGTATCCCCTAAGGCTCGGCCATATGCTCGCTAAACCCCGCACGCACATCGCCTCGGCCAATCACAGCATGACACGTAGCACATTGTCCGTTAGTTTAATTTTTGATTTTCTGTTTTTGTTTTAGAAAAACAGAATAGTTTGTATTTTTGTTTTTGTTATATCTTTTAGGATATTTAGATTTTTTGATTGATTCTCTTTGCAACATGTCACAAATTTCATGTAGTTTCTATCTGTAGTTTTAGTTTTGAAATTTGAATTTTGTTAAATTTTTGCAAATCACTAAAATTTGAATAACTTGAGTTTAAAAACTTATTTTGAGTGATTCTTTCTGCCACTGTTTTGTATTAGTTAGGTTTATCATCCTACTTTGTTTGAGAATTTTTTTGGATATTTTAGATTAGAGTTTTTAGCAAAAACAGATTCTGTTTAGTTCTTCTTAGGGTTTAATTAAATTGTTTTTTTAGTTTATTTTGATTCTGTTTTAGTTTAACTTTCTATTGTAGTTCTTTTAGTTTTCTATTGTTCAACATTAGGAGATTTATTTCCTGTTAATAAAAATATTTGGTTTTGTTTTGTGTTCTATTTTAATCGGTAAACATTGTTTTCACCATAAGTATTGTTTAGTAAAAGGTTTTGTAGTAATTCTTTTGCACAAAAGTTTTATGGTGAAATACTTCCTGTTTTCTAACAAAATTTTAGTATTTACTTTCTGTTATTTATTTATTAGTTGCTGAAAACAATTTTTGTCTTGTTATGTCTTAGTAGAAGTTTTTGCCACAAAAAGTTGAGAGGTTTTCTACTTTGTTTGATTTCTTTCTTTTGATTGTGCTATTGATTGTTGTATTATTATTAGTTTACATTCTTGTTGTGTAAATTGTATTGTGGTTATGCTTATTGTGTGCTTTGTTTGATTCGTTAGATCACCCGGAGTGTGAGGCTTGTTATCTAGAGTCACTCGAGTACGAAGATCGTCAGCAAGGCAAGTTACTTTGATCATGTTTACCCATGTTTTTATTGCATTAGTTCTACCATCTCCCCATTTGCATGCAAAGTAGGTAATTTGGAAATTTGGTTACTTGATGTAGTATCATGTGGTAGGCACCCCTCAAACCTTTGACACTTCGGCCCCAGGAAACATTGATTTAATTTTGCTATGCTATTAGTAGACGGGGTTGGTTGTGTGATTTATGAGAGTTGTGAGATAATAATTACAAGACCTACATGATGATCAAGACTTCAAGACTCCAAGTTTTCAACATACCTCTGGGTGGATGATGGTTGAATGACGCCCTAGAGAAGCCAGTGGTTAGCCTAGGTGTTGCTGGAGAAGTGCCAGTATTCACGCGGAAAGGTCCACCCAGGAACAAAGAGATCGATGCATGCTTCAAGACCCAAGGCTTACCTGCACAGCCACAAGCCATTATGGGCTCTGGCTTGGTTGGATATTGTGGTGACCCTGGACAGGCGGTGCTACGAGATGTAGAAGAACGGTAGGAAAGGATGGGCACCGACAGAGTCTCAGAGGAACCCCTTGGAAGACCATGTTTTGATCATCCGTTCCTCAAACACCCTGAAGTGCGAGGAATCCAACGGAGGCGATCAAATCTCGTGGGGAACGTGTGAAAAACTCTGCAGAGTACTCAAACCTAATCGATTAGCCCGGTCCACGGTCATGGACAACTTGAGCCAAAGGAACTGAAACTATCTGGAATTCTCAACACAAAGAATTATAATGATGTGGGTATTAATGAGAACTTGGGTATGAGAATTGGTTGGTGGAACCATCTCATTAATCAACCAACATTGTAGTAAAAACTTCTGTTTTTCCCCTCTCTTGTTGTAGGAAAAATTGGTTTTACGCAAAACTTATTACCCCCCACCTGCCATATATGCATATAGAATAGATGATTATTTTCACCCCTATCTTTTGTGACATTGCCGGCATATTCAATATGCTGACCTACACGGCTGCAACGTATCATGTTGCAGAGTACTTTTCCGACCAGGAGTGAGGATACGTTGTACGCTCGGTGAGATGCCCTTGGAGTCAGATGGACTCAACTACCTTTGAAGCTTCCGCTAGATTTTGGTTTAGTTTATCTCATGAGTTGGCCTTCAGCCACTTTATTGTAATCCTTATTATGAGATTTTGATAAATAAAGCTGTGTGATTTTCCCTTTGATATATACATTGATGTATCGTGTGTGTACCAGCATGATGTTGGGATGGTACGAAAACACCAGAGATTCGACCATTTCAGGTCGGCTCGCTACAAAAGACCCCGTTTTCGGTATGACGGAGCGGGCCAGTAACTTATTGGAAATAACACATGTTGATGTATGAGGTCCAATGTGTATTGTAGCACGCAGTGGATATCATTATTTTCTTACCTTCACTGATTATTTGAGTATATATGAGTATATTTACTTAATGAAACACAAGTGTGAAACATTTGAAAAGTTCAAACAAATTGAGAGTGAAATTTAAGACCATTGTACAAGAAGATAAAAATGTCTACGATATGATCATGGAGATGAATATCTAACTTACGAGTTTGGCATACAACTTTAGACAATGTGAAAGTTGTTTCACAACTCACGCCACCTGGAACACCATAGTGTGATGGTGTGTCCAAACATCGTAGTCGTGCTCTATTGGATATGGTGTGAACTATGATGTCTCTTATCGTTTTGCCACTATCGATTGGGGTTGTACATTAGAGACAACTACATTCACTTTAAATAGGGCACCATTTAAATCTGTTGAGATGACACCATATGGTTTGGCAGAAACCTAAGCTGTCATTTCTCGGAGTTTGGGAATGCCACACTTATGTCTGATAAGCTCGAACCCAAAGCGGAAAAGTGCATCTTCATATAATACCCTAAGAACAGTTGGGTATACCTTCTATCTTAGATTCGAGTGCAAAGTGTTTGTTGCTGAAAACGGTTCCTTTCTCGAGAAAGAGTTTGTCTCGAAAGAATTGAGTGGGAGGAAGATAGAACTTGATGAGGTTGTTCAACCTTTGTTTCAATGAGAGAGTAGCGCAATGCGGAAAGATGTTTCTGTGGAGCCTACGTCAGTTGCAGAGAAAGTTCATGATGATGATCATGAAGCTTCAGATCAAGTTACTATTAAACGTCGTAGGTGGACAAGGACACGTACTACTCCTGAGTGGTACGGCAACCTTGTCTTAGAGGTCATGTTGTTGGAAAATGATGAAGCTACGAACTTTGGAGAAGAGATGATGGGCCTGGATTCCAACGAATGCTTAGAGGCCATGAAATTCGAGAAAGGATCCATGTATGAAAAACAAGTATAGACTTTTGTAGACATTCTCGTTGGACGGCAGGTAGTTGAGTACAAATGGACCTTCAAGATGAAGACAGACACCGGTGGTAAATGCCACCATTCATAAAGCTCGACTTGTCGCAAAGAAGTTTCCGACAATTCAAGGAGTTGACTACAATGTGACTTTCTTACTCATAGCGATACTAAAGTCTGTTGGAATTATGTTAGCAGTTGCTGCATTTTTCAATTATAAAATCTAGTAGATGGATGTAAAAAACATCGTTTCCTTCCTTGAGGAAAATTTGTATGTGATACAACAAGAAGGTTTGTCAGTCCTAAGGATGCTAAAAGGTGTGCAAGCTCTAGTGATCCTTCTATGGGCTGGAGCGAGTATCTGGGAGTTGGAATATATAGTTTGATGAGGTGATCAAAGTTTTTGAGTCTATACGAAGTTTATGAGAAACTTGTATGTACAACAAAGTGAGTGGGAGCACTATAGAATTTCTGATAAGTATATGTGGTTGACATATTATTTATCAGAAATGATGTAGAATTTCTAGAAAGCATAAACAGTTGTTTGAAAAAGGTTTTTCAAAGAAAGACATGGATGAAGCTACCTAATTACTGGGCATCAAGATCTATAGAGATAGATCAAGATGCTTGATGAGACTTTCAATGAGTACATACCTAGGCAAGATTTTGAAAGAGTTCAAAATGGATTAGTCAAAGAAGGAGTTCTTGCCTGGTTTGTAAGGTGTGGAGTTGAGTGAGACTCAAACCTCGACCACAGCAGAAGAAGGAGAAAGGACGAAGGTAGTCCCCTATGGTTTATCCATAGGATCTATATAGTATGCCATGCTGTGTACCACACCTGTGTGTGCCTTGCCATGAGTCTGTCAAGGGGTAGAAGAGTGATCTAGGAGAGGATCACTCGAAAGCAGTCAAAATTATCCTTAGTAACTATTCGATTAAGGAAATATTTCTTGATTATGGAGGTGATAAAGAGTTCATCGTAAAGGGTTACGTCGATGCAAACTTTAACACAAATCTGGATGACTCTGAGTAGCAGTACTGATACGTATAGTGGAGCAGTCATTAGGAATAGCTCCAAGTGGAGTGTGGTAGCACTGTCTACAATACGACATACATATTTGGAAAGTACACACAGATCTGGATGTCACAGACCCGTTGACTAAAGACCTCTATCACATGCAAAGCATGATCAAACCCCATGACTCGCTGGGTGTTAGATTCATAACAATGTAAATCACATGGTGATGTGAACTAGATTATTGACTCTAGTGCAAGTGGGAGACTATTGGAAATATGCCCTAGAGGCAATAATAAATTAGTTATTATTATATTTCCTTTTTCGTGATAATCATTTATTATCCTTGTTATAATTGTATTGATTGGAAACTAAATACATGTGTGGGTATATAGACACCACGGTGGCCCTAGTATGCCTCTAGGTAGACTAGCTCGTTGATCAAAGATGGCTAAGGTTTCCTAGCCATGAACATGGGATGTTATTTGATAACGGGATCACATCATTAGGAGAATGATGTGATGGACAAGACCCAACCTATAAACTTAGCATATGATCGTGTCAGTTTATTGCTACTGTTTTCTACATGTCAAGTATCTCTTCCTATGACCATGAGATCATCCAAATCACTGACACCGGAGGAGTACCTTGTGTGTATCAAACGTCGCAACGTAACTGGGTGACTATAAAGGTGCTCGACAGGTATCTTCGAGGGTGTCTATTGAGTTGGCATGGATCAAGACTGGGATTTGTTACTCCATGTGATGGAGAGGTATCTCAGGGCCCACTCGGTAATACAACATAACAACAAGCCTTGCAAGAAATGTGACTAAAGTGTTGGCCACGGGATCTTGTATTACATAATGAGTAAAGAGACTTGCCAGTACCGAGATTGAACTTGGTATGGAGATGCCGACAATCGAATCTCGGGCAAGTAACATACCGAAGAACAAAGGGAACATTATCTGAGATTAATTGAATCCTTGACATAGAGGTTCAACCGATAAAGATCTTCATGGAATATGTAGGAACCAATATGGGCATCTAGGTCTCGCTATTGGTTATCGACCATAGAGGTGTCTTGGTCATGTCTGCATTGTTCTCGAACCCGCCGGGTCTACACACTTAACGTTTGGTGACAATATAAGTATAGTTGAGTTATTATGTTGGTGGTCAAAAGTTGTTCGGAGTCCCGAATGAGATCCCGGACATGACGAGGAGCTCCGGAATAGTCCGGAGGTAAAGATTTATATATGGGATAATAGTGTTTTGTCTCCGGAAGAGTTCCGGAATTCACCGGAATAGTTTAGGATGTTTCCCGAAATGTTCGGGGTACAAGAACACTTTATTTGGGACAAGGGGTAAAGCCCATGAGGCTTTAGGAAGGTGTAAAAGGTGTTTTTTGAAGGCCAGGGGCCAGATGCCAGGGACCCTCGCGTCTGGGGCTAGACGCCGAGGACATTGGCGTCTAGTCCTGGAGTCCGAGGAGCACTCTTGCCTTGCCGGCAAACCGACTTTGAGGAGGATTTTTCTCCAAGTTGCGAGCCCAACTCTCAGCATATAAATAAAGGGGCGGGGCTAGCACCTGGAACACATGAAGAAACCCTAAGCCGTGTGCCAGCAACCCCGTCCCTCTAGTTGGTGATCCATCATAGTTTCCGTAGTGCTTGGTGAAGCCCTGGGGAGATTGTTGTTCACCAACACCGTCACCATGTCGTCGTACTGCCAGAACTCGTTTACTACCTTGCCCCTCTTGCTAGATCTAGAAGACGAGGATGTCATCAAGCTGTACGTGTGTTGAACGCGGAGGTGCCATCCATTTGGCGCTAGATCGGAAGGACCGTGATCAAGATCATGAGACGGATCGTGATGGGATAGCGGGACAGATCGTGATTGGATCACAAGATGGATCATAATGGGATCACGGGACGCTCGGCGATTTGGATCGCGAAGATGTTCGACTACATCAACTGCGTTTCTTAAGGCTTCCGCTTAGCGATCTACAAGGGTATGTAGGTCCACTCTCCCCTCTTGTATATGTTCATCTTCTAGATTGATCTTGGTGAAGTGTAGGGATTTTTTTGTTTCCCATGAAACGTTCCCCAACAGTGGCATCATGAGCTAGGTCTATGTGTAGATGAGAGCTCGAGTAGAACACAAAGGAGTTTGTGGGCGTTGATGCTTAGATTGCTTCCTCCCTTGGTCATGTTTTGGTTTACCGGTATTGTGGGATGAAGTGGCCCGGACCAACCTTACTCTTACACTTACGATAGACTGGTTCCATCGACTGACGTGTAATTTCGTTGCACAAAGATGGCTGGAAGGTGTCTGTTTCTCCTACTTTAGTTGGATCGGATTCGACAAAGGCGGTCCTTGAGATGGTTGAAAAGCAACTTATGTATCACCATTTTGGTTTTGTGTAGGTGAGATTTGTTCTTGCTAGATACCCATAGCTGCCATGTAAAACTTGCAACAACAATTTGAGGACGTCTAACTTGTTTTTGTAGGGTATGTTGTGATGTGATATGGCTAGTTACATGATGAGATATATGTGATGTATGAGATGATCATGTGTTGTATAGAATATTACGACTTGCATGTCGATGAGTACGGCAACCGGCAGGAGCCGTAGGGTTGTTTTTAATTATTGTATGACCTGTATGTCACGCATTAAGCGCTATGTAATGCTTTAATTTATCGCTAAGCGGTAGCAATAGTAGTAGAAGCATGGTGGGCGTGACAACCCCGATGGTGACATGTTGATGGAGATCAGGATGATGGAGATCATGGTGTCATGCCGGTGACGATGGAGATCATGCCGGTGCTTTAAGGATGGAGATCAAAAGCACAAGTTCATGGCCATATCATGTCACTTATGATTTGCATGTGATGTTAATACTTGTATGCACCTTGTTTTGCTAAGGACGGCGGTAGCATTATATGGTGATCCCTCACTTAAGTTTGAAGATAAATTGTGTTCTCCCCGAGTGTCCATCATTGCGAAAGTTCATCCTGTCGAGACACCACATGATGATCGGGTGTGATAGACTCTATGTTCACATACAACGGGTGCATGCCAGTGTTGCACGTGCAGAACACTCGGCTTAAACTTGACGAGCCTAACATGTACAGACATGGCCTCGGAACACAAGAGACCGAAAGGTCAAACCTGAGTCATGTAGTATATATCATCAACATGTTGAGGTTCACCATTGAAACCACCTGAACTCACATGATGATCGGACTTGGGTTTGTGGATTTGGATCATGTGACACTCAAATGACCAGAGGGATGTCAATTTCAGTGGGAGTTCTTAAGTAATATGATTAATTGAACTCATTATCATGAACATAGTCAGTAGTGTCTTTGCAAATTATGTTGTGGATTACTAGGTCATGCTGTAGCTCCCTTGAATTTTTATATGTTCCTAGAGAAATAGAGTTGAAAGATGATGGTAGCAATATTTCGGACTGGGTCCATGATCTGAGGATTGTCCTCATTGCTGCACAGAAGTCTTATATTCTTAATTCAGCGCTCGGTGCGCCACCCCCTCTAGCGTCGTTTGTAGATGCTCTGAACATCTGACAGGCACGTTCCGATGAATACTTTATAGTTCATTGCATCATTCATTAAGGCTTAGAATTGAGGCTCCAAAACGTTTTGAATGTCACGGAACATATTAGATGTTCTAAGAGCTGAAATTGGGATCTCAGGCTCTTGCCCGTGTTGTGAGATATGATGTCTCAACAAGATTCTTTGCCTGCAAGATGAAGGATAACAACTCAATGTTGAGCATGTGCTCAGATTGTGTGGGTGCTACAATTGCTTGAATTGAGTGGGAGTTGATCTTCAAGATAAGATCGTGATTGATATAGTTCTCCAAGTCACTGTCACTAAGCTACTAGAACTTGGTGATGAACTATAATTATGCCAGGGATGGAAATGATGATCCCTGAGCTATTCGCAATGTATGACACCGCGAAGGTCAATATCACGAAGGATCATAAAGTGTTGATGGTTAGTAAATCCACTAGTTTCAAAAAGGGAAAGGGTAAGGAGGGAAACTTCATGGATGGCAAGTCAGTTGCTGCTCCAGTGAAGCAACCCAAGGTTGAAGCCAAATCCGAGACAAGTGTGTCTATTATGAGGAGAGTGGTTGCTGAAGCGGAACAAACCTAGATACTTGTTAGATAAGAAGGTTGGCAACATCAACAGAAGTATATTTGATATACGTGTTATTGATGTGTACCTTGCTACTACTCCTAGTAGCTCCTTGGTATTAGATACCGGTTCTATTGCTAAATGTTAGTAACTCAAAATAAAAGCTACAGAATAAACGGAGACTAGCTAAGGGTGAGGTGACGATGTGTGTTGGAAATGTTTCCAAGGTTGATGTGATCAACATCGCACACTATCTCTACCTTCGGGATTAGTGACGAACCTAAATAAAATGTTATTTGGTGTTTGCGTTAAGCATGAACATGATTAGATCGTCTTTATTGCAATAGAGTTATTCATTTAAGTTAGAGAATAATGGTTATTTCGTTTACATGAATAGTACCTTCAATGGTCATGCACCCAATGAAAATGGTTTGTTAAATCTTGATCGTAGTAATACACATGTTCATAACATAGATGCCAAAGGATACAAAGTTAATAATGATAATACCATATACTTGTGGCACCGCTGCTAAATGTAATATTGGTGTAAAGCACATGGAGAAGCTTCATGCTGATGGATCTTTGGACTCATTCGATTTTGAATCGGTTGAGACATGCAGACCATGCCTCATGGGCAAGATGACTAAAGACCCCGTTTTCGCTATGACGGAGCGGGCTAGTAACTTATTGGAAATAATACATGTTGATGTATGCGGTCCAATGAGTATTGCAGTGCAGTGGATACCGTTATTTTATTACCATCACTGATGATTTGATTATATATGAGTATATTTACTTAATGAAACACAAGTCTGAAATGGTTGAAAAGTTCAAACTAATTGAGAGTGAAGTTTAAGATCATTGTGACAAGAAGATAAAAATATCTATGATATGATCGTGGAGATCAATATATGAGTTACGAGTTTGGCATACAACTTCAGACAATGTGAAAGTTGTTTCACAACTCACGCCACCTGGAACACCATAGTGTGATGGTGTGTCCGAACATTGTAGTCGTGCTCTGTTGGATATGGTGCGAACTATGATGTCTCTTATCATTTTTCCACTATCGATTTGGCGTTATACATTAGAGACAACTACATTAACTTTAAATAGGGCACCATCTAAATCCATTGAGATGACACCATATGGTTTGGGAGAAACCTAAGTTGTCATTTCTCGGAGTTTGAGAATGTGACACTTATGTCTGATAAGCTCGAACCCAAAGCAGAAAAGTGCATCTTCATATAATACCCTAAGAACAGTTGGTTATACCTTCTATCTCAGATCCGAGTGCAAAGTGTTTGTTGTTGAGAACGGGTCCTTTCTCGAGAAAGAGTTTCTCTCGAAAGAATTGAGTGGGAGGAAGATCAAACTTGATGAGGTTGTTAAACCTTTGTTTCGACCAGAGAGTAGCGTAGCGCAGAAAGATGTTTCTGTGGAGCCTACGTCAGTTGAAGAGGAAGTTAATGATGACAATCATGAAGCTTTGGATAAAGTTACTATCAAACCTCATAGGTGGACAAGGACGCGTACTACTCCTAAGTGGTATGACAACCCTGTCTTAGAGGTCATGTTGTTGGAAAACAATGAAGCTACGAACTATGGAGAAGCGATGATGGGCTTGGATTCCAAAAAATGGTTAGAGGCCATGAAATCTGAGAAAGGATCCATGTATGAAAACCAAGTATAGACTTTGGTAGACTTGCTCGTTGGACGGCAGGTCATTGAGTACAAATGGACCTTCAGGATGAAGACAAACATTGATGGTAAATGTCACCATTCATAAATCTTGACTTGTCGCAAAGAAGTTCCCGACGAGTTCAAGGAGTTGACTGTGATGAGACTTTCTTACTCGTAGCGATGCTAAAGTATGTTGGAATTATGTTAGCACTTGCTGCGTTTTTCCATTATGAAATCTGGCAGATTGATGTCAAAAACAGTGTTTCCTTCCTTGAGGAAAGGTTGTATGTGATACAACTAGAAGGTTTTGTCAGTCCTAAGGATGCTAAAAGGTGTGCAAGCTCTAGTGATCCTTGTATAGGCTGGAGCTAGCATCTCGGAGTTTGAATATACCCTTTGATGAGGTGATCAAAGTTTTTGAGTCTATAAAAAGTTTATGAGAAACTTGTATTTACAATAAAGTGAGTGGGAGCACTATAGAATTTCTGATAAGTATATGTGGTTGAAATATTATTTATCAGAAATGATGTAGAATTTCTGGAAAGCATAAACGTTTTTTTTAAAAAGGTTTTTCAAAGGAAGACCTAGATGAAGGTACCTAATTATTGGGCATCAAGATCTATAGAGATTGATCAAGATGCTTGATGAGACTTTCAATGAGTACATACCTAGACAAGATTTTGAAAGAGTTCAACATGGATCAGTCAAAGAAGGCGTTCTTGCCTGGTTTGTAAGGTGTGGAGTTGAGTAAGACTGAAAGCTTGACCACAGCAGAAGAAAGAGAAATGACGAAGCTAGTCCCGTATGGTTTATACATAGGATCTATATAGTATGCCATGCTGTGTACCACACCTGTGTGTGCCTTGCCATGAGTCTGTCAAGGGGTAGTAGAGTGATCCAGGAGTGGATCACTGGACAGTGGTCAAAATTATCCTTAGTAACTATTCGACTAAGGAAATATTTCTCGATTATGGAGGTGATAAAGAGTTCATCGTAAAGGGTTACATCTTCGCAAACTTTAACACCAACCCGGATGACTCCGAGTAGCAGTGGGGATACGTATAGTTGGGCAGCCCTTTGGAATAGCTCCAAGTGGATTGTGGTAGTAGTATCTACAATACGACATACAGATTTGGAAAGTGCACACGGATCTGCATGCAGACCCGTTGACTAAAGACCTCTATCACATGCAAAGCATGATCGAACCCCATAACTCACTAGGTGTTAGATTCATAACAATGTAAATCAGAGGGTGATGTGAACTAGATTATTGACTCTAGTGCAAGTGGGAGACTATTGGAAATATGCCCTAGAGGCAATAATAAATTAGTTATTATTATATTTCCTTGTTCATGATAATCGATTATTATCCATGCTATAATTGTACTGATTGGAAACTAAATACATGTGTGGGTATGTAGACACCATGGTGTCCCTAGTATGCCTCTAGTAGACTAGCTCGTTGATCAAAGATGGCTAAGGTTTGCTAGCCATGAACATGGGATGTTATTTGATAACGGGATCACATTATTAGGAGAATGATGTGATGGACAAGACCCAACCTATAAACATAGCATATGATCGTGTCAGTTTATTGCTACAGTTTTCTGCATGTCAAGTGTTTGTTCTTATGACCATGAGATTATGCAACTCACAGACATCGGAGGAGTACCTTGTGTGTATCAAACGTCGCAATGTAACTGGGTGACTATAAAGGTGCTCTACAGGTATCTTCGAGGGTGTCTATTGAGTTGGCATGGATCAAGACTGTGATTTGTTACTTCGTGTGACGGAGAGGTATCTTAGGGCCCACTCGGTAATACAACATCACAACAAGCCTTGCAAGCAATGTGACTAAAGTGTTGGCCGCGTGATCTTGTATTACGTAATGAGTAAAGAGACTTGCCGGTAACGAGATTGAACTAGGTATGGAGATGACGACGATCGAATCTCGGGCAAGTAACATACCGAAGAACAAAGGGAATATTATGTGGGATTAACTGAATCCGTGACATAGAGGTTCAGCCGATAAAGATATTCGTGGAATATGTAGCAACCAGTATGGGCATCTAGGTGCCGCTATAGGTTATTGACCGTAGAGGTGTCTTCGTCATGTTTGCATAGTTCTCCAACCCGTAGGGTCTACACACTTAACGTTTGATGACGATATAATTATAGTTGAGTTATTATGTTGGTGACCAAAAGTTTTTCGGAGTCCCGAATGAGATCCCGGACATGACGAGGAGCTCCAGAATAGTCCGGAGGTAAAGATTGATATATGGGATAATAGTGTTTTGTCTTTGGAAGAGTTCCGGAATTCACCAGAATAGTTTCGGATGTTTCCCGAAATGTTAGGGATAGAAGAACACTTTATTTGGGGCAAGGGGTAAAGCCCATGAGGCTTTAGGAAGGTGCAAAAGGTGTTTTGTGAAGGTCAGAGGATAGACGCCAGGGACACTGGTGTCTGGGGCTAGACACCGAGGACCTTGGCGTTTGGTCCTGGAGTCCGAGGAGGACTTTTGCCTTGTGGGCAAACCGACCTTGAGGATGATTTTTCTCCAAGTTTCGACCCCAGGGCTCAGAATACAAATAAAGGGGCAGGGATAGCACCTGGAGCACATCAAGAAACCCTAAGCTATGTGCTGGCTACCCCGTCCCTCTAGTTTATCCTCTGTCATAGTTTCTATAGTGTTTGCCGAAGCCCTGCGAAGATTGTTCTTGACCAACACTGTCACCACATCGTCGTGCTGTCGGAACTCATCTACTACTTTTCCCCTCTTGGTGGATCAAGAAGGCGAGGATGTCATCAAGCTATACGTGTGTTAAATGCAGAGGTGATGTCCGTTTGGAGCTAGATCGGAAGGACCGTGATAAAGATCGAGAGACGGATGATGATGTGATCGCGGGACGGATTATGATTGGATCGCGAGATTGATCATGATGGGATCACGGGACGCTCAGCGATTTGGATCGCGAAGACGTTCGACTACATCAACCGCGTTTCTTAACGCTTCTGCTTAGTGATTTACAAGGGTATCTAGATCCACTCTCCCTCTTGTAGATGCTCATCACCATCGATAGGTCTTGTGTGTGCGTAGGAATTTTTGTTTCCCATGCAATGTTCCCCAATAGTATCTCCATCTTCCACCTTTGGGACTCCTAGGATGGGAGCCCACTCCTCAACAGCGGACTCATACCTGGCACCTTTAGTCTTCCATACAATTCTACCATGTTCATAGAAATGTGTTGTGGAGTAGAATTGCATGATCAACTCATCATTCCAGGCTGTGAACTCCTTGCCAACAAACTCATCTAGGACAATGGAATGGAAGTAGTCTTGCACACTCGATAAGTAATCTTCATTATCCTTGATATACTTCCAATCCTCATATCTCATATCACTTACATAAGGGCTCTGGTCGAGCAATATGGTCTCATAGAAATCTTCTTGCTCCTTGGTATAGAACAAGTAGTCAACATCTATCTTCCTCCTCTGTGAGTATGGATCAGTAGCTCTCCAATCTCTCAACAATTGATCCTTCCTCTTCTTCATGTCCTCAGCCTGTCGGTGGCTCGCATTGTGCACTAGAAGGTATGGTCTCAGCTTCATCAAAGATGACATAGCACCCTCATTTGGATCTCTGGACATAGATCCCATGTTCTTCTCACAAGATGGGATGTCTTTGGTAGTCTTCTTGGGCTTGGGAGCTTTGGGCTTCTTGGGAGCATCTATATTGATCTTGGATGGAGCTTTCCTTGGCAAAGCATCAGACAACATTTTCTTCTTGTTCTTGGGAGGAGCCTTTCCAGGTAGCTCTTCCTCCTCCTCAGCAGCAGTAGCCTCTTCTGTGTCCTCGAACATGGAGGTAGGCCTGCCAAGAACATGGATAATCCTCTTCATGGATTTCTTCTCACTAGCCTTCTTGGGCATAGATTTCTTGGGAGGCTCAATAGTCGTGGTGCCTCTAGAGCTCATAGGTGCTCTCATAGTTTCTGAGGGGGCATACTCCTTCTTGACTGTCTTCTTCTTCTTGGAAGATGTAGCCTCAGTAGTGGGCTTCCTGAAAGCCTTGTCCTGTTTGGACTTGGAAGGCACTTCATCAGGTATGAAGCCCTCATCTTCCTCATTTGAATTGAGCTTTATCCTTGCTCTAGTTGCAGCTCTGGGTAGATCAGGTGAGCTATGAACATCATAAAAAGAGGATGAGCTCTTGTCTAGACTAGTGCTAGAGCTCATGTCAGCATTGTGCTCCTTCAAGTTCTGAGAATCCTCTGAAGCAGACATCTCTGACCGTGTGAATAGAATATAGAAGAGTAGAAGGGTTGAGTCATCACAAAATGCAAAAGTTTTCAAAGTTTGAATTTTTTTCTCAATATTTGGATTCTGGCACATGAATTTCGGTACAACCGAGGCAAAATTCTTGGACCCACCAAGACAGACAACCTACATTCCAGGAACTTGGCACCACTTCCGGTCACACCGAAAACTAGCACTCGGTTGCATCAAGGTGTTATTAGTTGGTCAGAGAAAGTGAATCGATGCTACCACTTCTTATGCTTCGATTACACCGAGATTCAGGTTGCGGACAACAAACCCTAAAAAATCTTTCGTTCGCTAATCTATGGGAATTTTGTGTGGATGGATCAATCTCAAAGAGTGGCTTATCAATGGAAAAGTACTAATGCGCAAGATTCAGAGAGGGGAGTGCATGAGGGGTCGAAATCGTACCCTAGCTCGGTGACGATCTCGCTATGACGGCGATGGGGGTGAAGATTCCGTCGACGACAAGGACTTCCAGCGGTGAAGGCGCTCAGGAAGACGAGTGCGATGACCAGGGGCCTCTGCTCGGTAGCTTAGGGTTTGGAGGGGATGCCGTTTGAGAGAATAATTTCAAAAGTCGGGTCCGCCTATATATAAACATGTGGTTTTGATGACGTAGATTCTAGTTTACCAGTGTCACCAAGTTCCTCAATTGTCAGCTGACAAAGGAACTCGGTGTAACCGAGAAAATGGAATCGGTACTACGGAGGTGAAAAACCAGATCGACCCTAGGCATTCGGTGAGGCCGATATATTTTGATATTGGTTTCACCGAGATACACTTGGGAGGTTTTAATGGTCAGTCCTTTGTCGATACGGAACTCCGAGTGCTCCTCACACACAGATATCGATAAGTCTTGTTCGAATTTTGTGATTCAACATGAATAGAATTTGAGACAATAAAGCATAGATAGCTAGAGAAGGGTCATAGGCGTTCTTCTCCATCCAATTGGCCAAAACGAAATCAAAGTCCAAATAGCCACAACTGGATGTCCTCAAATGGATAAAGAAATGCAGACCAACATGCTCGCACAATAAGATGTCAAATGAAATCATGGCAAGCATGCACATACATACTAGCATCTATCAAGCACTTTGGTGATGGTGTAGTCATCTATATATGAGTATATTTACTTAGGAGCGAAGTAAGAATACTTGATCATAGGTCATACTCATTCTTTAAGCACAGGTGAGGTTACCACTTTTACATAAAGCATTTAATGTTGTCACATATTATGATATGCTTTGACTCAAGTCTTATAGTAATGCTCCCCCTTGATGTGACATTCCCCCTTGAGAGGGATAAACTAACCTTGGGTTTTTTCGATGAAGACTTCATGTAGATGAAGTAGTGGTGGATGCTCAAAGTTGATGAAGATCACCATGAGTTGGGAGCATCCTTGTTGATTCTTACTCTTCTCACCTACATGGGTTAGTCCCAACACACAAGAGACAAATACAAGGGTATCTATGGACATGGAGTGCAAATCATACATAATGATGTCCATGGATTTGTTGATTTCGTTGTCCCTTGCTTACCTTTGTGGGAATGTGTGACTCCTTGAACTATTGCATAATGTTGATGTTGATTGCAACTAGTTCTTGCCAACAATGAATGTGAGTGAATTTCATTGGCGGAGTCACCCCTCAAGAACTTCTCTAGTTCGTCTTCTTGTGGACCCACATCAAGTTGATGGGTATCCTTGGTGGTGAAGTGGCACATGTAGAAGTTGAGCTTGTAGTAGGCTTGGGAACCCACTTCACCAAAGTTCCGGATTCATATTCATATGAGTCAATGTCCTCTTGAAGCTTGTTCTTGCCCTTGGGCTTGGGGTCTTGTGGTGGAACGTCATCTTGAGTTTTTGCTCCCTTGGGAACAATATTTTCATACTTCTCCTTTTGAGGAACAAACTTAGGCTTGGGGTATTGACCTTCTTCCTATTCAACCCCATTAGTGTTGAGGTAGCCAATGCCATGGTTCTTTCGGTATCCCCCGTGCTTGCATACAATCTCCTCGAATTGTTTGCACCCTGCAAGACTCTTATAGATACCTTTCTCTATAATCCCTTTCAACAGTTCATTTTCTTGCTCAAGTGTAACTTGGCTAAGAGAAGTGTTAGTGGGATCAATAGAACTAGTAGAAGCAATATCATTGGATTTATCATTTTTATTGCTACTAGTTGAAGAACCTCTCTTGCATTTGTTACTAGTTTGCTTAGCCCTAACTTGTGGAATGAATGTAAACTAGAGAAGTTGTTTGGCTAGATAAGCGGAAGTCTTCTTTTGAAGATCATTATTGTAGCTTTAAGGAACTCATGCTCTTGCTCTAAATTGACCTTCTAGAGGAGGAGCTTCTCATGTGTCCTTTCAAGATCTCGATGATCTTGTATAGTAGACTCATGCGATAACTTCAGAGTTGTTAGGCATTGTATTTCCAACTTATAATCACATGACTTATCTGGACTAGAGTGATTACTGGCAAGTTCATCTTGACTAACATTACTAGATTTGTCAAATAGCAAGTCATCATCTTCTAATAAGTCATCCTCATCACTAATGAAATAAAGATAATCGGATGTGATACCTTGGGGCCTTTAGCCATGAAGCAACATACATTCCCTTCATTTGGTAAAGCAAATATGTTGTAGGAGTTGATTGTCACTAGAGCAAGTCCGGGAACACCTTCATATTGACTATAGTCAGAGTTAGAGTGATATCTTTTCTCGGAGTGGTTGTCAGAATCCGAGCCGGAAACCCATTCACCAACATGAGCTTCATGTCTTATTCTTGAGTAGCTCTTGGTTACTTGTCCTTCTTCTCCGAGTCACTACTTCTCCTTGAGGTTCTTCTCCTTTCTCTTCGAGGTGACTCACCTCTTGAGCGTCGTCTTCTTGGTGACTCTTCTTTCCATTTGAAAGGATCCGTGTAGTCTGGGCTTCCCACAATTGTAGCAATTTCGATCACGACTTGACGAATGCTTCATCTTCATATCTTGAGTTGGATCTTCGATATTTGCCTCTATTCGTCTAGAATTTGTTGAATTTCTTGACCATGAGGCTAATCTCTTCATTTGTGGCAAGGTTGTCGCTTGAAATTTCGGGAGCATCACTTGTGGCTTTGTAAGCACCGCTAGACTTGTTGTGAAGATCTTCCTTGTCCTTGAGTGTCATCTCATGAGCAACAATCCTTCCAATCACTTCTGTAGGCTTGAGATCTTTGTAGTTGGGCATCATTTGGATTGATGTTCATACGGTGTCATATCTATCATCCAAAGCTCGAAGTATCTTCTTGATGATGAATTTGTTGGCCATTTCTTTGCTTCCTAAGCCAGCAAACTCATTGGTGATGAGAGCTAGCCTAGAGTACATCTATGCGACTCCATCACCATCCTTCATCTTGAACTTGTCAAGATGACTCTGAAGAACAATCAATTTGGATTCTCTCACGAATTCGGTACCTTCATGCATATCAACCAAAGTATCCCATATCTCTTTTGCATTCTCAATATGGCTGATTTTGTTGAATTCTTCAGGGCATAGTCAGTTGAAGAGAACGTCACATGCTTGAGCATTGTATTGCAACATCTTCAATTCATCCGCGGTCACTTCATGATCCGGTTCCCTTCCATCCGCAAAGAATTCACCTTGCAATCCAACACGAACAACAGCCCAAATGGCGGGGTTATGACCGAAGATATGCATTTTCATTTTGTGCTTCCAACTAGCAAAATTAGTGCCATAGAAGTACGGATCTCTATGGTGATAATTTCCCTCACTAGACGCCATAATCTCCTAGGTTGCGAATGTTGGGAAACTAAAAACTTCCTACGCTTCACCAAGATCAATCTAGGAGATGAGCATCTATGAGAGGAGAGATTGGATCTACGTACCCTTGTAGATCGCTAAACTTAAGCGTTAAAGAACGCGGTTGATGCAGTGGTACGTCTCTGCGATCCAAATCGCAAGCCGTCCCATGAAGTCCCGATCAAGTGCCGAACGGACGGCACCTCCGTGTTCAGCACACGTGCATCTCGATGAAGATCTGTGCCTTCTTGATCCAGCAAGAGGGAGCGGAGAGGTAGATGGGTTTACCGGCAGCACGACGGCATGGTGGCGGCGGTGGTGGAGCTGATCCGGCCTAGCTTCGCTAAGCATCGCTGAATTGATCTAGAGGAGAGGCTATCGGAGAGGGAGGAAGGGTTGTGACGTGGCTTAGGGGTCGGCTGCCCTTCTCCCTCTCACATATATATAGCAGGAGGGGTGGTGCGCCCAAACCCCTAGGGTTTCCCCCTTGGGGTGGCGGACAAGGGTGGAGGAGCCCTAGGGTGGCTTGCCACCCAACTTAGGTGGCACCAACCCTAGGGTTAGCCCTCCCACCAACCCCTTGCCACATGGGCCTCTGTGGGAGGGGCAGCCAGCCCACCAGGGGCTGGTGTGACCTCTCTCACATCCCATGTATGCCTTTGGGGATGGTGGCCCCTTCCGATGGACCCCCGGGACCCTCCCGGCACCCATCGGTATGTTACCGATGATGCCCGAACTTTTCCCGGTAACCAACACGGAACTTCCTATATATGAATCTTCCCCTCCGGACCATTCCGGCGCTCCTCGTCACGTCCGAGATATCATCCGGGACTCCGAACAACCTCCGGTCACAAACACACACAACTCATCTATATCAAAACGTCACCAAACCTTAAGTGTGCAGACCCTGCGGGTTCGAGAACCATGTAGACATGAACGAGAGACCTCTACGGTCAATAACCAATAGCGGGACCTAGATGCCCATATTGGTTCCTACATTTTCTATGAAGATCTTTATCAGTCGAACCTCTATGTCAAGGATTCTATGAATCCTGTATGTTCTTCCCTTTGTTCTTCGGCATGTTAGTTGCCCGAGATTCGATCGTCGGATCTCTAGACCTAGTTCAATCTCGTTACCAGCAAGTCTCTTTACTTGTTCCGTAATACAAGATCGTTGTATTACCGAGTGGGCCCCAGGTTACATCTCCATCACACAAAGTAACAAATCCCAGTATTGATCCATGACAACTCAACAGACACCTTTGGAGATACCTGTAGAGTACTTTAATAGTCACCCAGGTACATTGCGACGTTTGATACACACAAAGCACTTCTCCGGTGTTAGTGAGTTGCATGATCTCATGGTCATAGGAACATATACTTGACATGCAGAAAACAGTGGCAATAAACTGACATGATCATATGCTATGTTCATAGTTTGGGTGTTGTCCATCACATCATTCTCCTAAAGATGTGATCCCGATATCAAATGACATCTCATGTCCATGGCCAGGAAACCTTAACCATCTTTGATCAACGAGCTAGCCTGCTAGAGGCATACTAGGGGCACAATGTTTGTCCATATGACCACACATGTATTTAGTTTCCAATCAACACAATCATAGCATGGACAATAAATGATTACCACGAACAAGGAAATATAATAATAAACACATTATTTATGGCCTCTAGGGCATATTTCCAATAGTCTCCCACTTGGACAATAAACGATTATCATGAACAAGGAAATATAATAATAGACGGAGGCTGGGATGTACTCCGCTTCGCATGTAGAATCGTTTTCCACGCTTTGCTTGGAACTGGACCATATTACCGCTCCCCTGTTGAGAATAAATACATATCCGGTTTGTGACTTGGAGTCATTGGGATCAGTGTCAAAGCTTGCATCGATGTAACCCTGTACGACGAGCTCTTGATCACCTCCATAAACGAGAAACATTTCCTAAGTCCTTGTCAGGTACTTTAGGATAATCTTGACCGTCGTCTAGTTCTCCATTCTCGGATCACTTTGAAACCTTCCGGCCATACTTATGGCAAGGCTGACATCGGGTCTTGTGCACAGTATTGCATACATGATAGAGCCTATGGCTGAAGCATAGGAGATGACACTCATCTTCTCTCTATCTTCTGCAGTCACTGGGCATTGATTCTTGCTCAACTTGACACCTTCTAATACAGGTGAGAACCCTTTCTTAGACTGATCCATTTTAAACTTCTTCAAAACTTTCTCAAGGTATGTGCTTTGTGAAAGTGCTATCAAGCGTCCCAATCTATCTCTATAGATCTTAATGCCTAATATGAAAGCAGCTTTTCCTAGGTCCTTCATTGAAAAACTCTTGTTCAAATATTCCTTCACGCTTTCCAGCATTTCTATATTGTTTCCACTCAGCAATATGTCATTCACATATAATATCAGAAATGCTATAGAGATCCCACTCACTTTATTGTAAATACAATCTTCTCTGTAAATGTGTATAAACCCAAACGCTTTGATCACCTCATAAAAGTACTTATTCCAACTCTGAGATGCTTGCACCAGTCCAAAAATGGATCGCTGGAGTTTGCAAACTTTGTCAACATTATCTAGATCGACAAAACCTTCTGGTTGCATCATATACAACTCTTCCTCAAGGAAACCATTAAGGAACATTCTTTTGACATCCGTCTGCCAAATTTCATAGTCGAAATATGCAGCTATTGCTAACATGATTCTAATAGACTTAAGCATCGCTACGGGTGAGAAGGTCTGATCGTAGTCAACTCCTTGAACTTGTGAAAAACCCTTTGCCACAAGTCAAGATTTATAGACGGTGACATTACCGTCCGCGTCCGTCTTCTTCTTAAAGATCCATTTATTCTGAATGACCTTTTGACCTTCAGGTAATACTTCCAAAGTCCATACTTTATTTTCATACATGGATCCCATCTCAGATTTTGGGCCCATCATCACTCCTCCATAGCTCGTAGGTTCATTGTTGTCCAACAACATGACCTCCAAGACAGGGTTGTCGTACCATTCAGGAGCAGTACGCGCCCTTGTTGACCTAACGAGATTCAATAGCAACTTGATTCGAAGTTTCATGATCATCATCATTGACTTCCTCTTCAACCGTCGTTGGCTACATAGAAACATCTTTCTGCGTTGCGCTACTCTCTAGCTGAAGTGAAGGTTCAATAACCTCATCAAGTTCTACTTTCCTCCCACTCAATTCTTTCGAGGGAAACTATTTCTCAAGAAATGATCCGTTCTTAGCAACAAACACTTTGCCTTTGGATCTCAGATAGAGTTATACCCAACTGTCTCTTTTGGGTATCCTATGAAGACGCAATTTCTCCGCTTTGTGTTCCAGCTTTTCATGTTGAAGCTTTTTGACATAAGCATCACATCTCCAAACTATAAGAAACGACAACTTTGGCTTCTTGCCAAACCAAAATTCGTATGGTGTCGTCTCAACGGATTTTGATGGTGCCCAATGTAAAGTGAATGCAGCAGTCTCTAATGCATAACCCCAAAACGATAGTGGCAAATCAGCAAGAGACATCATAGAACGCACCATATCTAATAAGGTTCGATTACGACATTCGGACACACCATTACGCTGTGGTGTTCCAGGCGGTGTTAATTGTGAAACAAATCCACACTGTCTTAAGTGACTGCCAAACTCATGACTCAGATATTCTCCTCCTCCATCAGATCGCAGGAATTTAATCTTCTTGTTACGATGATTCTCAACTTCACTCTGAAATTTCTTGGCCTTTTCAAATATTTCAGACTTGTGTTTCATTAAGTAAATATAGCCATACCTACTTAAGTCATCAGTGAAGGTGAGAAAATAATGATATCCACCATGCACCTCAATGTTCATTGGACCGCACACATCATTATGTATGATTTCCAAAAAATCACTCGCCCATTCCATTATTCTAGAGAACGGCGTTTTAGTCATCTTGCCCATGAGGCATGGTTCACATGTGTCAAGTGATTCAAAATCAAGTGACTCCGAAAGTCCATCGGTATGGAGCTTCCTCATGCGTTTTACACCAATATGACCCAAACTGCAGTGACACAAGAAAGTAGTACTATCATTATCAACTCTACATCTTTTGGCATCAATGCTATGAACATGTGTGTCATCACTATCAAGATTCAATAAGAATAAACCCCTTCTATTGGGTGCATGACCATAAGAGATATTACTTATATAAATAGAACAACCATTATTCTCTGAGTTAAATGAGTTACCGTCTCGCAATAAACAAGATCCAGATATAATGTTCATGCTTAATGCAGGCACTAAATAACAATTATTCAGGTTCATCACTAATCCTGATGGTAGTCAAAGAGTGAGCATGCTGACAGAGATCACATCAACCTTGGAACCATTTCCCACGCGAATCGTCACTTCATCCTTAGCCAGCCTCCGTCTATCCTATAGGTCCTGCTTTGAGGTTCAAATGTGAGCAACCGAACCGGTATCAAATACCCAGGCACTACAATGAGAGCTAGTAAGGTACACATCAATAACATGTATATGATATATACCTTGTTTGGTGTTGGCCGCCTTCTTGTCGGACACATACTTGGGCCAGTTCCGCTTCCAGTGACTAGTTCCCTTGCAATGAAAGCACTCAGTTTCTGGCTTGGGCCCAGCCTTGGGTTTCTTCACGGGAGGAGCAACTGCTTTGCCACCCTTCTTGCCCTTGCCATGCTTCTTGAAACTAGTGGTTTTATTGACCATCAACACTTGATGTTCTTTCTGGATTTCAGACTCAGCGACTTTGAACATCGCAAACAGCTCGGCGACTGACTTGTTCATCCCGTGCATGTTATGGTTCAACACGACTTGTAGCTAGGTGGCAATGATTGAAGAACTCTGTCAGTGATCGCCTCCGGCGGAAGGGGCATCCCTAACTCTGCCAGACGGGTCAAATACCTAGACATTCGAAGTATATGTTCACTGATAGACCCGTTCTCCTCCATCTTGCAAGCATAGAACTTATCGGAGGTCTCATACCTCTCGATCCCAGCATTCTTCTTAAAGATAAACTCCAACTCTTGGAACATCTCATATGCTCCATGACGTTCAAAAGGTCTTTTAAGTCCCGGTTCTAAGCCATACAACATTGCACATTGAACTATTGAGTAATCTCCAGAACGTGCCTCCCAAGCGTTCTTAACGTCTTCGGATGAGACGGGAGCGGGTGGGTCACTAAGCGGTGCATCAAGGACATAGGCCTTCTAGGAAGCCGTGAGGATAATCCTTAGATTACGGGCCTAGTCAACAAAGTTACTTCCATCATCTTTCAACTTAGCTTTCTCTAGGAATGCATTAAAATTCAGGGGTGCTTTTGAGCGAGCCATTGATCTACAACAAAAATAAGAAAAGGTTACTAAGAATATTGTTCATGACAATGAGTTTAGTTAATCAAATTACTAAAGCTCCCACTCAACTTGACATCCCTCAGGTCATCTGAGTGACACATGATCCATATTCACCAACTCAAGTCTGATCATCACGTGAGTTAAGGTGGTTTCAATGGTGAACATCATCATGTCGATCATATCTACTATATGACTCATGCTTGTCCTTTTGGTCTATTGTGTTCCAAGATAATGTCTATACATGCTAGGCTCGTAAATTTTAACCCGAGTGTTATGCATGTGCAACACTGGCTTACACCCGTTGTATGCAAACGTAGAGTCTATCACACCCGATCATCACGTGGTGTCTCAACACGACGAACTTTCACAACGGTGCACACTCGGGGAGAACACAATTCATCTTGAAATTTAAGTGAGGGATCACCTTATAATGCTACCATCATTCTAAGAAAAACAAGGTGCATAAAAGGATTAACATCACATTCAAATCATAAGTGACATCATATGGCCATGAACTTGTACTTTTGATCTCCATCTCCAAAGCACCGGCATGATCTCCATCGTCACCATCATAACACCATGATCTCCATCATCATGGTCTCCACCATTATGTCGCCATTGAGGTTTTCGCGCCCACCCTGCTTCTACTACTATTGCTACCGCTTAGCGATAAAGTAAAGCATTACATGGCGCTTAAAGATTGACACGCAGGTCATACAATAATCAAAGACAACCCTATGGATCCTGTTGGTTGCCGTACTCATCGACATGCAAGTCATGATATTCTATACAAAAACATAATCATTTCATACATCACATATATCACATCATGCAATTGGCCATATCACATCACAACATACCCAGCAAAAACAAGTTAGACGTCCTCTCATTGTTGTTGCATGTTTTACGTGGATGCTATGGGTATCTAGCAAGAATGATTCTTACCTACATAAAACCACAATGGTGATATTAAGATTTCTTTTCAACCTTCTACAATGACCGCCTTAATAAAATCCGATCCAACTAAAGTGGGAGAGACAGACACCCGCCAGCCATCTTTATGTGATGAAGTCACATATCAGTCGATGGAACACGGTCTCTTGTAAGCATACGAGTAAAGCCGGTCCAAGCTGCTTCATCCCACAATACCAATGAAACAAGAAAAGACTAAGGAAGGAAGCAATCTAAATATCAATGCCCACAAACTCTTTGTGTTCTACTCAAGATCCCATCTACGCATAGACCTAGCTCATGATGCCACTGTTGGGGAACGTTGCATGGGAAACAAAAAATTTCCTATGCTTCACCAAGATCAATATAGCAGATGTGCATCTATAAGAGGAGAGGTTGGATCTATGTACCCTTGTAGATTGCTAAGCGAAAGCGTTAAAGAACACGGTTGATTTAGTGGTACGTCTCCGCGATCCAAATCGCAAGCCGTCCCACGAAGTCCCGATCAAGTGCCGAATGGATGGTACCTCTGCATTCAGCAGATGTGCATCTCGATGAAGGTCTGCACCTTCTTTATTCAGCAAGAGGGAGCGGAAAGGTAGATGGGTTCGCCGACAGCACGACGGCATGGCGGAGGCGGTGGTGGAGCTGATCCGGCAGAGCTTTGTTAAGCATCGCCGAATCGATCTAGAGGAGAGGCTATCTGAGAGGGAGGAAGGGCTGCGCCGTGGCTCAGGGGTCGGCTGCCCTCCTCCCTCTCACATATATATAGGGGGAGGGGTGGTGCACCCAAACCCCTAGGGTTTCCCCCTGGGGACGGCGGCCAAGGGTGGAGGCGCCCTACGATGGCTTGCCACCCAAGTTAGGTGGCGCCAACCCTAGGGTTGGCCCTCCCACCAACCCCTTGCTGCATGGGCCTATGTGGGAGGGGCGGACAGCCCACCAGGGGATGGTGTGCCCTCTCTCACATCCCATGTAGGCCTTTGGGGATAGTGACCCCTTCCGGTGGACCCCCGGGACCCTCCCGGCACCCCTGGTACGTTACCGGTGATGCCCGAACTTTTCTCGTTAACCAACACAAAACTTCCTATATATGAATCTTCACCTCCGGACTATTCTGGAGCTCCTCGTCACTTCTGGGTTCTCATCCGGGACACCGAACAACCTTTGGTCACCAACACACACAACTCATCTATATTAAAACGTCATCGAACCTTAAGTGTGCAGACCCTACGAGTTCGAGAACCATGTAGACATGACCGAGGCACCTCTATGGCCAATAACCAATAGCGGGACCTAGATGACCATATCGGTTCCTACATATTCTATGGAGATCTTTATCGGTTGAACCTCTATGCCAAGTATTCAGACAATCCTGTATGTTGTTCCCTTTGTTCTTCGGTATGTTACTTGCCCGAGATTCGATCATCGGTATCTCTATACCTAGTTCAATATCGTTACCAGCAAGTCTCTTTACTCATTCCGTAATACAAGATCCCACGACTAACACTTAATCACATTGCTTGCAAGGCTTGTTGTGATGTTGTATTACCGAGTGGGTCCTGAGTTACCTCTCCGTCACATGGAGTAACAAATCCCAGTATTGATCCATGCCAACTCAACAGACACCTTCAGAGATACCTGTAGAGTACCTTTATAGTCACCCAGTTATGTTGCGACGTTTGATACACACAAAGCACTCCTCTGGTGTCATTGAGTTGTGTGATCTCATGGTCATAGGAACATATACTTGACATGTAGAAAACAGTAGCAATAAACTTACACGATCATATGCTACGTTCGTAGTTTGGGTCCTGTCCTCACATCACTCTCCTAGGTATGTGATCCCGTTATCAAATGACATCTCATGTCCATGGCCAGGAAACCTTAACCATATTTGATCAACGAGCTAGCCTTCTAGAGGCATACTAGGGACACAATGTTTTTCTATATGCCCACACATGTATTCAGTTTCCAATGAACACAATTATAGCATGGACAATAAACGATTATAATGAACAAGGAAATATAATAATAAACACTTTATTTATTGCCTCTAGGGTGTATTTCCAACAGCAAAACCAATGCAATGGAGACCAAAGCTCTAATACCACTTGTAGGATCGAAAGTAGGTCTAGAGGGGGGAGGGGTGATTAGACTACTTGACTAAATAAAAATTATACCTTTTCCCAATTTTATGTGTTGATAGATTTTAGCAATTGTAGCAAGTCAAGCACACCCTACAAATGCATGTCTACGAGTATAGCAGCGGAAAGTAAAGACAATCATGAGTAGTAAACGAGGGGTAGGAAGATCAAACACAATTTGGAGAAGCGAAGATTTTTTTCCCATGGTTCTGATAGGTGGTGATATCGTATGTCCACGTTGACGGAGTCTTCAACCCACGGAGGGTAATGGTCACGAGAGTCCACCGAGGGCTCTACCCATGGAGGGTTCCTTGAAGAAGCAACCTTGACTATACCTTGATGGCCTACGTCCACAGAGGACTAGCCTAACTCAGGGTAGATCTTCATGAAGTAGGCAATCTCCTTGCCCTTACAAAATTCTTGGTTCACTCCACAACACGAAGTAGGAGGTGGCCAAGTGACATGTAACCAATCTAGGAGGCACCACCCTCCAAACGGTAATAGGCTCGATAGTGTCGATGAACTCCTTGCTCTTGTGCTTCAAGATGATAGACTCCTCAACCATCACTCTCTCTCTCACTGATTTAGCTTTGGTGGAACAATATTGATTGGGTAGAAAGCAACCTAGGGAGGCTATAGATCAAGATTCATATGATTGGATAGGCGGGGATCAACACTCAATCACTCTCTCAACACATGAGTAGGTGGGTCTCTCTTAGAAAATCTGATAGGATAGGTGGGGATCTCTTTTGAGTGCTTCTATTTCGAGTGAGTGGTGGTGGAGTGTTACATATAGGCATCTCCAAAAATCCAACCGTTACACCTTAAGTGACCAATTCGGTGACACAAATGTGTGAATCTTGGTGGTACCGAGTTGATCCAAAGGTATCAAATTTTGAATCTCGGCGAGACCGATATAGAATTCTCGGTGGTACCGATGAGGTGTCCAACGGTCAGAATCTGCATCTCGGTGACATCGATCAAAAACTCGGAAATTCCTATTGTATGAATCGAGTCAATCGAAAGTTGGAAGCTTGAACTCGGTGGCACTGAAGTGGGATCAGTTGCACCCATGTGCTAGGGTTTGGCATGGGTCTATCTGAGTTTGGGAATCGGTGGGATCGAGTGGGTATTGTTGGTTGCACCGATTTTGGATATTTGGCTTAGACAAAATATGTGGAGAGTTTGTGGGTGTTTTTGGTGACTATCACTTGTGCACGTTTGAGCATCTTGTTCACCAACAGTACCTTACCCCCTATTCATAGTATTGGCTTTTCCTATGGACTCAGAGTGATTTCTCAAACTAAAATGTAGAGTCCTCTTCCTTGAAGCTTTGCCAATCCATTTCTTTGCATCTTGGGGTTTGTCCACAATCCATTTGCCAACCCATCATTGAACTTTCCTGAAGTATGCTTAGTTGAAATATTAGTTCAGTCAGATATATGTTGTTATTAATTACCAAAACCACCAAGGGAGCAAATGTGATTTCATAATATGATCACATATTCGGAAGAATGAGTCAATTGGACTTCTTTGGCTGCACAATCGACATAAGCCTTGTTCATCCCAAGAAAATCCATACCAAGAATTAGATCAATATTGGAATTGCCGAGAACAGTTGGAAAGGCCAGAAAAGAATAGTTTCCCATCTTGATAGAAACATCCAGAATGAACAGATTTGCCGTCATTTTGCGAACCCGGAGAAACAAACTTGAAAGGCCTAAGAGTCTCATCTATCACCATATCAAGCTCAGTAGCAAAAGGCCTAGATAAGAATGAATGTGATGCACTAGTGTGAAACAAAACTCTTGCATGAATAGAATCCACCAAGATATTAACCACAATCACTTCATGAGACTCTTCTGCTTGAGCTGCATTGACCATGTTCACTCTGGCTGACATGGGATTGTGCTTCACCATAGCATTGCCTATAGGTCTGACTCGAGGAGGAAGATGAAGATGACGCTGCTTGGTGCACTTGTTGGTGTAGTGTCCCATGTGACCACACTTGTGACACGTAACCTTTGAGAGCGGATGGAAGTTTCCTGGAGGAGGAGCATTTGCTGACTTGGGAGCTGGAGGCCTCTGCTGAAATCCTGGGTTAGGTAGGTGGGAAAGGACCATGACCACCATGCTGCTTCTGCTGCTGAGGAGGACGAAGCGGATGAGGAGGAGGAACCCAATACTTTTGTTGCTTAGGAACAATCTGAGAGCTGACGAAGAAGGTTGAGAGTCTCTGAACCGCTTCCTTGAATTCTCCACCTTGAGCTGAACTGATTCATACTTTAGAGCCAAGTAGTAGAATTGATCAAACATAGGAGGCTAGTGAAGGACGAGGTCAAGCTGAAGGTCTTCCCCGAGGCCACCTCTAAAATGATAAATCTTGCTCTTCTCATCAGGAAATTCTAGCTTAGCATAGCGGGACAGATTATAGAACTCTGAATTCTATGGATAGACAGACATACATCCTTGCTTCAAGTTCATGAACTTCTCATGCATACCCTCAACAAATCTCGTCGGGATAGGATGAGCTCTAAAGTCACGACAGAAATCTTCCTAGCTGATCGCACGACCACCTTTGGAATCCTTTTACTGCTACCACCAATCTTTTGGGGACCCCGACTCATAAGTCATGATCACCGAATTAACGTGCACAGTGATCCCAGAGATAAATGCTGACTAAACACAAAAACACTGAATAACAAGAGTCTTACATCCATTACATACCGTTTTTACTCAAGTATGGCATCTATGGGCAAGTCTTCATAATCTCACAACGGAATCCTTCGGCGATAGCGTGAACCCGTGCCATCTGTCTTAACCCTACAGGCATTCTGACTAGGAAGCGTCCTAGCTCGCATGATCGTCAAAAAGGTAATCTTCATTACATCCCGTTCTTTCATGCGTGGCCAATAAAATAACCAGTGGCAATCCAATGAGTACTTTGAATGTACTCACAAGCAACCCATGTTTGGAACAAGGTAATAACATAGCATGATATAGCACTAAGTAGGCAAGTTTTGTAGAAAGCTAATTTTGAGTTCAATGACATGGTCAATACAAATCAAAAGCATGCATCATGAGGTATAAGATATCCATATGAACTAGCTACATATATCATCATAAGCAAGGGGTTGACCATCTCATGTTCAATCATCATGTAAAGTCATCTCACTTAACTCAAGTATCATGTTTTTCACAAACACACACACACCAGTTTGAGAAAACACTAGACGTAGTTTAAGCAGAAACTCCAACTGTCCTTGACCGTGGACATGGCTATTCGAATAGTTTTACACTCTGCAGAGGTTGCACACTTTACCCACAAGACTCGCAAAACTTCCGTGTCAAGCCACGACTCACGGTATATAGCATACCTGAGGTATGTACCTGAACATCACCATTCCCCTAAAGATACTGAACAAAGACTCCACTCGATTGGTACCCAACCTTCATGATGTACATCACACGAGCCTCGCTCAAGATCATACAATCCATGAGGGGACCAACGGTGTGCCCCGTGCCTATAAAGACAGTGGATGGTCCCCCTACTAGGCACGACCCCATATCGAGAGACTGACTCGTACTCTCCTGCCACTAGTAATGCGGGCTCCTTGCTAGTACCCCGTCAAAGTAATAAAAAAGGCCCAATCCCATAAGGGGTATCGTGGTTGTACATGTAAGGTTGGGACGGTCAGCAAATCTTAAATCTATCCATTTTCGAAAACACACACACACAACTTGCTCCGGTACACCACTTCCTTATCAAGTGGTTCCTTAGCTCAAATTCATCTCCCTCGGGCATTAGTGGCACCCGACAGGTTTTTCGAAAAGTCTTCGAAATCAGTTTTGTTTTGATCACCATGCATATCATCCATTTGCGTAGCATCTACTAAGCATCCTATCTACTTCCACCTGCACAACCCTCATAAGGAGGTATGGTCATGCATGATGCAAGTATCAACAAGAAAGTATCAAAGGCAACCCACTGAAGTGGTCACCACATCAATATGATCAACATCACGAAATAAAGTTATATATTCAATGCAATAAAAGGGTTTCATAGTCATGGTCAAAGGGCTGCTTGCTTGGCTCGGCAATGTCTTTGAGGTCTTCACACGCTTCTTGTCCACTCCGAGCACTTTGTCTACTTCGTCAACTCTCACCGGAAACAACCACAATAAGCAACATGACAAGTTGAAAAATAAAAGTGCTCTATAAATATGAGTTTTATTTTTATTGGACATCTCTGGTCATGAGAAAATAACCAAGGAGGTTTTTTTGGACGTGGGTCAAGGGGGAGTTTTGAATGGTGGAAATGAAGGAAGTGATGATCCAATAAGATGTCCACAGAAAATGTTTTTGGAAAAATGAGTGGATGCACTCATCAAATAAGGCATGATTTTAGAAACATTTGGGAAGTGGTTTCACTCGATTTGGAGTTGGCATGATTTTCCTAGGGATTTTCAAAGTGGGCCATTCCTGAAGAAATGGTTCAACAATTCACATACCATAGTAAGTATATGAAAAAAATGTTCACACCTTATATCATGAGCTTAGATACACCTAGGATTTTGAATCTTTGTATTTAATTCTAAGGTGAGTGTTCTAGGGATTTTTCAAAGTGTCTCTCATAATAAAAGAAATGACCAAGGTATTTGATGAAGGAGAAATGTGATGTCGAAAATATGTGCACCACACACCACTGGATAGATCTTGATTTTTGCGACATCCAGGAATTTGAATCATCCAATTTGGAGTTCAAATAAATTATGTATGGATTTTACAAGTTCTAGAAAAACAGAAAATGGAAAAGGTTTTACCTATTGGGCCAACCACGCACTGGGCAAAGTATAGGGCTGACTGGACAGGGCCGGCCCATCTGGTCGGCCATCCACGCGCAAGGCCACGCCGGAGGTGTTTTCAGCCGAATATGCTTTCCTGGCAGGAAGGCGGGTGTCGGCATAGCCCGTTTCCACTTAACTAGGGGCCCGGACGACCGGTCATAGACAGGCGGGCCCCGCCTGTCGGGAGCTCCCCCCACCTCCCACCCGAACAAGGAGAGGCAGAGGAGATGACGCCGAGCGCCTGCCGGTGCTAGCTTCGATGGCCCCGACCACCTCTAACGATCACACGACCATCGGCTTACCCGGGAGACTGAAGCGCATCCATCCTAGCACCGTACGTACGTAGAGGGCTAAGAGGGCATCGGCGACAATGGAAGGAGGCCGATGGTGGCCACAAACCCGGGTAGGGCAACACGACTGACTTTAGAGAGAATGGGGATGAGGGGTAGCTAGAGGAGGTATCAAGGGCTGTTTTCCGTGGTTAGGAGAGGAGGCGGAGCTCAGGAGTGCGCAAATTGGAGCGGAGGACGACGGGGGGTGGGGGTCTCCGCCATGGAGAGGGTTGGAAGGCATGGGAGGACGAGGGGGTTGGTCTAGGAGGTTTCTAGGAAGGAGAGGGAGCGAGAGAGGGCAAGAGGGGAGCTCGAGGCTCGCTTATATGGCGGGTGCGCAAGCCCACCGTGGAGAGCGTCCAAGGCCACGTCACAGGCGAGGCTAGGTCCACGGGGCGACTTGGGGGGCATGTCTATGGAGTTTGTGGACATGGCCTACATCCAGGAAGGGAGCGAGGTTAAGCTAGGGAGATAGGGGTCGCACGCGTGTGAGCTTGATCACTAGAGCTCTCGGGGCGGCCCGACGCGCGTGCTAAGGGAGACCGGAGGAGGGATAGACAGAGGCAGGGGACAGGACCTTTGCGTGTCTGGGACATCGAGGTGACCCTTTTGTCCAAGGAGGGGGGCTCTAGGTGGTCGGGCACATGCACTGGGCGACGACTACAATGTGGTCGGGCACTATAGCAGGCTCTGGAGCGTGACCATTGGATGCCATGGCATTGCCACCTGGGTTCTGGGCGTATCCAAGTTGTCTACTAGCACAGGGAGGTTTCTAAGACGCCCCATGAAGCTTAATAGCTAGGGCAAGTCTAAAGGTAAAAAGGAGGAAGGGAAAAGAGGTTCGGCCATGGTAAAAACAGGATGGCAAGTGGGGGTTTTACCCCTCAATCATGGAGATATGGTCTTGACATTCTTACCGGAGGTGAAATGGGACTATGTGGGACTGAGAATAGTGTAGCGGTGGTAGTGTAGGGGGTGAAGACACTCAGCTTTAGTTTTTACCAGCAGTTGTTTGTGCTGGTTTTGTGCAAGATAAAAGAATCTCCTTGCTATGAAATTTAACAGGATCAAATGCTATACAGAAATGAGTCAGATAACCACGTTTGAAATCAGTTGAAGAAAGTTGCCAATGTAACTTTGGCAAACCCTAGAAGTCAACAAGAATAGGCTTCCATAGATATGATCATGCTAATCCATTCTACTTGATGCTCCAATTGGTGTAGTGGCATAATTTGGGGATTAGAGCATGCCCAAAAAGTTTGGGACCAAATAGGGAAACTTGATAATGTAAGAATTTCCAATTCTTGAAATCAGCCAAAAAGGGTTTGGAGGGATTCAGACAATTGTACCTATTATCCTTGATGCACCACTTTGTGTGGATGCATTGTTGGAGAATTAGAACATATTTACAAAGTTCGAGAATAATTGGCGACACTTGGTAATGTAAAGTTGCTCAAGTTTGGGACTAGGAAAAGAGGGTTTTGGGATATTTTGGTGAATTAAAACATTTGGGATTGAGATGAAACTTGTCAAGATGATCACATATGTCATATGTGACATGCTAAAACTTTCTTGGAATTTATTGAGTATGTTTCTTAAGGAAATAATTCAAATGCTTGAAATAGCAAGAAATGGTTTTGAAGGGTTCCGTACAACATGTTGAACATGACCATGTGTTGAAACTATTATATATGGAAAATATATGTCCATCGAGTTTGCCTAAATTTTCTCAAATATTTTGAAAGCATAAAAATATTTTTTCCCTATAAAAGACAATTTCCGGCATTAAGAAAAAGTCTTTAAATAAAATAGGAAAATAATATTTAAAATTAATATTTGGTGGTTTTGGGAAATCTTAAATATAGTAGGTTCCAAATAACGTCTTTGTGGCAAAACAGTCCACCCAATTTGAGGACTTGTAGTTCAAGTCTTCGGTTAGGGGGTTTTGAAAATGTAAATTGAATAAAAGATTTTTGGCCAAAAATAAAATTCTATGAAAATAATTTTAGGTCGTATACACATGGTATGATCATTAGGCACAGGTTGTGATCAAGGAAAAGAGTTCTTGAGGGTAGGAGGATGTTTTATGAATATAGAGCACAAGCAAATAATCAAACAATCAGCAATCAAGTCAAACGTCACAAGCACACAAAAGTTTTAATTGATCCTAATTTTTGATCTATGTTAACTTAGACAGAAGAGGCAAAACACATGGTACGGCAAATCGGCTACCTGACCCTTGAGCTAGAAGGTCGCAAACTTGACATAGTCCTCCGGCCTGACATTGCTACACTCAAAATGATTGTTCATGTCACAGACCCAATCGTCCGCATCAAGAGGTTGATCATAGTAGGTGAAGGACTTGGGTTGATTTGCGAGGATCTAGTTCAGAGTTGCAAAGTATGACTGATTATTAAAATTCCCTTGATGGCCCGGATGTCCCTGATTCTGAAAACCTTGCAACAAGTTGAGAAACATCCTGGTATTGGAATTGGTTGCAGCCATCGCCGCCTACTATGCCTCCGGAGGTGGAGGTGAGGGTGGTGGAGGGTCAGACTGCCCCCCTCATCAGTTGTTGGAGCCATCCTAGAGATGGACATGAATATTAGCACACCATCGACAAAGATAATTGAAATAAGCTGAATCAAATGGCTTGGAAAAAATTGCAACGGGAAAATCAGCAATTCCATTCACCCTGAAAATTTGTAAGAATGCCTTCTTCAGGTTCGTGATAACATCATTTGATCGTGAAGCCACTTGAATAATACAACAAGGTATTTCGCTAAGAGTTTCTAAGAACAAATGTATAAACCATACATCGGTCGGAAGATGATCCTAGGTAACTACTAGAATTCCCACCTAAGAACTCCTGAATCTTTCTGGTTATGCAATCTGGTCCAACTGATACACTGATTAATTATAGAATAAATCACTCAACTCCTAGAAATAACACTACCTGTCTAGTGTATCACATCTTTCAACACATAAACAGAGAGCCTTGAAAACTCATCTACCTTAGACCCTCGTAATCACAATGATACCAAGAATGGAAGTACATCTGGACGTTCTCCTTAGTACTGGGTGACGCCAAACTCCTCTCGCCACAAATAGTATTGAAGAAATTTCGAACATCCTCCATCCTGAGATATTAAGGAAACTAAATGATAACGATGTGTCAAGAATTCCCTGTGGCTCTACTCCTTGAAAATAGGAGCCACCAAGAACATAATTCCAAACACGACGGCATCATACAGTTTCCAAAATAGCCACGTGATCCTATTTTTTCAGTGAGAAGAGGGTAGAATTAAAATTCCTAAGTCATAATTCCTCACCAGAGCATAGAAGAGGAGTAAAAAGAATCCTACTCTTCTATATAAGTAGAGTCAAAATATTTTTTCATTAGACTTGACTCGGCCAAGTTCGATAAATCAAGGGGCTTATATGGTCGGTATGGCTTTGATTACCAACTTGTAACGTCCAAGATGCGGTACTATCCCTATTATGTCTCGAGGGCCTCGATGGGTATAGAAGTGCATCTCATTGTTTCGCAAGTATAGAAATCATTGCAATATATGTAAAAGAGGAGATGAGTATATGAGTTGGCTTACACTCGCCACAAGCTAAATTACAAATCCATACAATGAGTCATACATCATCCAGAAATGCAGGGTATGACCATGGACGAAATCAAACGATAAAAGCAACAAAACTATCTCTCTAAGCCCAGGAAGACGACCAAGTAGCTCTCATAGTCATTCTAATAAGTCATGTACATACGCCCATGTCCCTCATCGGACTCCCACTAGATATAGGATGCATCAACAGGATCAATCTCCTCTGTACCTATACATGTATCGTTGTAGTAATCTGTGAGCCATGGGGACTCAACAATCTCACTAACCCGGGTACCGAGACTAAGTTGTTGGGTAAGGTATGGTTAAGTGGTGAGGCTGAAGAAAGCAGTAAGCATTTATTTGAGTGCCTAAATTACGAGTACAAGAATAAGAGGGGTGAGCTACATATACTCAGGCGTGAATTAGAAGGATGACTAAGTGATCCTGAACACCTACTTACGTCAAAATAACCCCACCGTGTTCTCTGTCGGTTCAGAACTCACGAGCAGAGATAGTCACGGTTATGCACACGGTTGGTGTATTTTATTTGAGTTTACTTTAAGTTTGCTATAACCGGGTGTTAAACAAATTTCCAAGTTGCCACTGAACAGCGGGCACGGATTCTCGAAAATATTTAACCCTATAGGGGTTCTCCAACTCATCCATCACAAACTAACCATAAGCTACGTGGAATAACCTCAACCATAGAAAACCCGTAGTCTCCTAGGAAATTTCGATGGAAAACCTCAACCTAGACATAGCCTGAAGTGTCCTTGGAATCCCATGCACGAGACATTCGAGAAGGTAAAACAGGTACAGCAAGACCACCCAACGTGTCGAAGAACCCGATAGGAGCCACGTATATCTTTCTCAGGACACGACCGGAGGAGCACTATGTATGGTGGCCTGATAGACATCCCTAAGTTGCCCCGGGTGGCCTCGTAAGTGGAGCTGTTTGGACCAACACTCATGAGGATCACTAGCCCGAGGGGTCGATTAATAATGCATGGGGTAGCTAAGCCCTATGCATTTTATTAAGTTGTAAGGCAAATGGAGTAACAATGTTGGGTCTTGCCAGGCAAGTTTTATCCCCAAACGAATAGTCAAGGGGGTTCCCATAACAACCCTGAGCATGTTAGGAGGGATCAATATGGAACATAACACCAGTAATTGGAAACTAGGGCGGCAAATGTGCAAAAAACGGGCAAAATGCCATGCCTTCAACATTTACCAAGTGTATAGGTGCATTAATTTAAATAGCAATAATATTGAGATATCTCCAGATACCCATGTTGTCACATGGAAACAACCTGCACCTGCAACTAACAACACTATAAGAAGGGTTGAGCAGCAATAACTTAGCCAAACAATGGTTTGCTAGGTAGTGGAGGGGTTAGAGGCTTTCATGGCTATTTGGGAGGCTTCACAGATAACTAGTTGGTAAATAAAACATAACGGTAGAAGCGAGTCATCTGGCATAGTAAAAATAGAATCGGGATCTGGGGAACGATCATCTTGCATGTAGAGTATTTAGGGGGATAAAGAGATGGTACTCATAGGCGTTGTCTCCAGGGTCCTCGAACTCAGTCACGACACTTGGTTTTAACCCAAATAGAAAACAACACCAGATAAACATACAAGCAAGGTGCAATGCACAACTAAGGATGATTCATGACCAATTTGATGCATTTAACGTGGCAACCCTATGCTAGTCATCTTTCTCATGCAATTATTTAGTTCTTTAATATTCTGGCTAGAACCTCAAGATTTGTTATTTGGACATGCATGAAAATGACAAATATGAATGCTCCTTGTAAAAACGATGCAAATGCATATGGAAAATGTTGCAAACAGAGTAACGGAACTCTCAAAACTCTCACAACAAGGTTCTAGAGGTAACGGAGACAAAAATAAATATGAGTAAGGACCTGGGCAATTACTTGGTATCCGAAGGGTTCCGCTCTATTTCAAATGAAAATCTAGTGGGAAACAAGTGGGTACAACTCCTACAAGGCACAAAACAAAAATACATACAATTTGTCCACAAACAACAACATGGCATATTGTACCCCACACATCCACAAGCTACAACACACTAAAATACACAACAAGGGCATGTGCATGAAGTCTACAAGATGATTAACAATTCATCTAACAACAACAACATGAATGGAAGCATGGCATGTTTGAACAACAGTTAAGGACATAGTGAGAAATACTAGTTTCCACAATCTGAGTTAACAGAGTGGAATTTTGAAAACAACAAATCCACATGCTATGGGGACCTTCATGGAATGAAGTTTAACAAGATGATAGATGACAACATGCACTTCAATTAACTCCATTATATCAACATCAAGATGTGCACAGATTACTGGCTATCATCCTCCCAACATGGCATATTGAACTAAATAGTCCCCCGGACTTAGAAAAATTATCAAGTGGCAAGCAGGGCAGTTTTTATCAGGATGAAAGTTTTGACATTAAAATTAACGAATATGAAACACACCTACTATCTTACTATTTTCACATACTAACAGAGGCTAACATGCTCTACAATTGACTCCATTGGGCCAACCCCAAAGGAGTTATAGATTCATGGCAATCATCATGGAAACATAGCAACATAATAATCAGATTCTAGGACTTAGAATTATTTGAGGAGATGAAATATTGCTATATTCTTAGCATGTTGTCAACATGTATTCCACACACAAAGCAGGTATATGCCAGATTTGCACCAAACGGCTCTGAAAAGCTATAGACACCAAGGGCTGACCTAGCCTCTACCACCGACTGGTGGGCCTGGTGCCATGCTGACCGTGGGGCCCACATGCCATACAAACAACAAATCTAATAAAAGGGGGGGGGTTATGATGCAGGGGTGGGGGGTCGAACCGCAACCTCTAGGTCGAGTGAGCTTGATCGAGCCAACTGGGCTAGGGCACAGCTCGTGACAGATAAGGGGAATGACTACATTTGACCTATCCCTAGACAAAGGCCGGTCTCTTCTTCCTTTCGACAGGGATAACCACAATGCCCCGACGATCACCGGAGGCGACCACCCAAGAAGCGGATCTATTACGGGGCTACGAAATATGCATGGGTTCCCATACACCCTCTCGCGGCGTGGCAAGGCGGACCGAAGCTAGGGGCTGGAGCTCGAGCTTTGGCTCGGCTTAGGTCATGGTGACGCGTAACGAGCGGGCGCGCTAGGCAACGCGAGGGCAAGCAAGCAGGAAACCTAGTAGTCTACAAAGAGCATGCTCTAGGTACGTGGTCGCGGCGTCCTTTAGAGCGAAGTGGCCTGGACGCGAGTGAGCAAAAGCCCCAGCTTTGCTGGAGCTACGGGAACATGATGATGGTATGGTCACGGTGTTGCGTACCTCTATCTATTGGGGACGGGAAGAGGCAGGGAGTACACAAGGCTCACCTAGGTCCTGATGGACAAGGAGAGGTTGACGGAAATGGGGTCGGTGTGGCACGATGTACGATGGAGTGCGGAGGGTCTTCGGGTCTATGAAGTAGAGGAAGAAGAAGCTTGGGGCGGCATCGATCTAGGCCTTGGCGCTCCCTTGGTTATCAAGGAAGAAGAGGAAGCCGCGAGAAGTCCTCCCCGAGGGACCAGAGGACTAGAGGCGAGGCGAGGAGGTCAGCTCGATCGTGAGCAGGAGCTCAGCTAGAGCATGGCGATGCAACCATGGCGGAGCGCGTGGCTACCTTACCTAGTGGTGGCAAGGCGATCAAAGGGACGTAATGGATCGAGGGGTATCGAGGATAGGGCTAATACAACATATAAATGGGGCTAGGGGCTTCTCCGACTGCAAAATTAACTGGACTATCGACGTGGATGCACCGGATGTGCTACCGTACAAAGGTAGGAGATTCTCCTATGTGGGTGAGGTAGGCTAGGCTGTTTTGCCGGCAAGGAGGAGTGGGCCGGTGTGGGGACCCCGACTCATACGTCGTGATCATCGATTGTACGTGCATAGTGATCCCAGAGATACTTTCTCGCTGAACCCACATAAATTGAATAACAAGATTCTTACATCCATTACATACAATTTTACTCAAATACGGCCTCTATGGCAAAGTCTTCATTTGGTTGCAGTGGAAATCTTCAATGATGGCGTGAACCCATGCCATCTGCCTTAACCCTGTAGGCATTCTAACTGGGAATCATCCTAGCTCGCACGTACGTCACCAAGGTATTCTTCATTATATCTTGTTCTCTCATGCATGGCCAATAAAATAACCAGTGGCAAGCCAATGAGTACTTTGAATGTACTCGCAATCAACCCATGTTTGGAACAAGGCAATAACGATGCATGATATAGCACTAAGTAGGTAATTTTGGAGAAAGCTAATTTTGATTGCAGTGACATGACTAAATAACTTATGTAATCATGCATGAATAGTTGGCAGATATCCATACGCACAAGTTAAAATACCATCATAAGCAGGGGGTTGAACATCTCATGTTTAGTCATTTCATCAAGTCATCCGCCTTAGCTGAGGTACAATCTTTTGTTGCACACACACACACACACACGCACGCTCTCTCTCACACACACCAATGTTTGGAAACCGTGGACGTAGCCTAGGAACAGTCATCCATATGTCCTTGATCGTGGACATGGCTATTCAAATGTTTTACAATTTACAGAGGTTGGACTCTATAGCCACAAGACTCGGGAAACTTCCGTGTCAATCCATGACTCTTCGTATTTGTTCATACCCGAGGTAAGTACCCGAACAATGCCTTTCCCCAAGAGATAATAAACAAAGAGTCAACTCGTTGGTGCCATCCCTCATGATATACATCACACGTATCATCCATGAGGTCACACAATAGAGTGCCGGGTGTCTGTATAAACAGCCCATGATCATCCTTTCCGGCACGACCCCATATTGAGAGTGACCACGTCACTCCCGCCACTAGTAATACATGCTCTCTGATAGTACCTAGCAAAGTAATCATCAAATCCCCGTCCCATAAGGGGTATAGTGGTTTTACATGTAAGCTTGGAATAACAATAACAACTTAGACCAATCCGTTTTCGAAAACCACACTCGCTTTATCCGGTACACCACTTCTTTATCAAGTGGTTACCTAGTTCAATCTCATCTCCCTAGGGCATTAGTGGCACCCAACGGGGTTTTCGAAAAGTGTTTTGAAATCAGTTTGTTTCCATCACCATGCATAAGCCCGTCCCACTTTACATCGCAACCACTTGGCAACCTAAGCCACTCCCACATGCAAGTATCAGTGGGAAAAGTATTGGAAGCAATCCACCGGAGTGGTCACTACATCATCTCGATCAATTCATCGGAACATAAAGTGCTATATGACATGCATGAAAAAGTTTGTTAGGCATGGTCAAGGGGATGCTTGCCTAGCTCAAAAAAGTCTTTGAGGTCTTTACAAGCTTCTAGTCCACTTCGAGCACTTCGTCTACTTTGTCAAGTACTGCCGGAAACAACCACAATAAGCAACACAACAAGTATGGAAACAAAAGTTCTCTATAATAGGAAGTTTATTTTTCTTGGACACCTCTGGCTATAAGAAAAATAACCAACGAGATTTTATTGGATCTGGATCAAGGGAGATTTTTGAATGGTGGAAATGAAGGAAATGATGATCCTTGTAGAAGTCTACAGAAAATGTTTTTATAAAAATGAGTGGAGGCACTCGTTAAGCAGGGCATTATTTTAGAAGATTTTAGAAAGTGATTTTACTAAGTTTGGAGTTGGTATGAATTTCTTATGATTTTGCTAGGTGAATTAAATGGAAAAAAGGGGCATTCATTAGATCCAACCAGAGTATATCATAGGAAAAAAATTATTCATAGCTAGAAATATTTTTGGAGTCTCTAGAAATTTGAACCATCCAAGTTGGGAAAGCAATGAATGCTCTAGGAATTTTCAAAAGGAACTTTTGGGAGGTTCAAATTCAAATTTGAATTTGAAGAGCTCATAAACAACTGATAGAAAATTTTGGAAGTTGTACGATTAAATTCTTTGGAACTTTAGAAAAATGTGGGAGTTGGAATCATGTTATTTGGACAATTATTTTGTCTGGTGCAATTTTTGTAATTTCTGAAAAAATAAATAAAAGAAATCTGCACTATTCCCATTGGGCCGAAATAGTCACAGCCGAGCCGTCTCAGGAAAGAACTGGCCCAGGGCGAAGCGGTACAAGTGGCAGGTTTCTATTTAAACTTGTCCACGGACCCGGCCTGGCAGCGAGAGAAGGGGGTGTGAGGTTATGACAGGTGGGCTCCACCTCTCATCCCTCACCTCGTGACACGGAGCAGAGAGTTGCTCACTATCGGCGATCCAAGCCACGACGGGTCAAGCGGAGGGCATCAACGTGTTCAACATCATCCTAGGCACCGGTGAGTGGTGGAAGTTGTTACCGAAGTTGATAGAATTGCCGACGAGGAGGAACCCGCACGGCGGCGGTTCTGCTCGGGGGCGAGCGGCTAGCTCCTGTGGGAATCACACAAAACAAAGAGGGACGTGAGGTTCCTGGGGAAGATGGGGGGCTAACGGAGTAGAAATGGTGGCTAGAGGGGCCCCGTACGGACCGGGTGATGGAAGGACATGGCGGTGGAGCTCCGGCCTGATTGTGAGCACAGAGGCTTGGGGGGCTTGTGGCGGTGGTTCGAGCCATTGATTAGTGGTGAGGGGGTACGAAGGAGGGGCTAAGGAGCGATCATGTTCGTCTTAAATAGCTTGGGGGTGAGCTCGCTAGGGACCAAGGTCCGGTGGGGTCATGGCCGTCCATAGCATGCTTTGGGGTTCTCTTGCTCGTGTCATTGGCTCTTGTGTACCTGGTCTTGGCCCAAGGAAGGAAAGAGGGGGAGTTGGGGAGCGCAGATGTGTAGCGCATTCGAGCACACTCACTGATGCTCTCGGCCGATCGATGATCGTGCGAAGTGGGTCAAGGAAGGAGGGGCCCGATAGGAAGGGAGGTTGTGGATGTTGAGGGGAACCAGCTGGCATGTTTTCCCTGCTCAAGGTGGTCGGGGCAGTGGAAACAGAGCGGGTATAGTGCCAGAGCGTACTATAGCACGCTCCAGACCACGCGTATGGCTGGCATGGCATGCTCCAGGATGCTCTCCGGGTGCAAGGTTGTTCCTGGAGTGCATGTTGACCCTTAGTATCTAAGCAAGGGTATAGGTAACAACATTAGAGGGAAAGGGGGTCTGCCAGATTGAACCAGCGGAAAAATGGGGTTTCTACCCCATCAATCATTGAGTTGTGCCCATGGGGAAGTTACCAGAGGTAGATGGGGATCAGGGTGAAGTGTTGTGAAAATTGGAGGCCAAGGAGAAGTAATCTAGAGTCTCAATCATTGGAATTTATATTTCACCAAAAGGTGTTTTGTCACTGGTTGGGTTATCTTTGATGCTCCATTGGTTTTGGAACTTAACAAGATCAAATAGTAGGAAACAACAAGGTTCACCACCAAGTTTGAGATTAGTTTAGGAAAGTTGCCAATGTAACTTTGGCAAACCCTAGAAATGAATAGAAACTGAGTTTCTTAGATCTACCCATGCAATTCTATTCTACTTAATGCACCACTTTGTGTGGTGGCATTATTTGGGTATTAGAGTATGCACATAAAGTTTGGGAGCAAATAAAGAAACTTGACAATACAAAAATTCACAACTCTAGAAATTAACAAATATGGGTTCGGAGGGATTTGCACAATTGGATCTATTCTCCTTGATGCACCACTTGGTGTGGATGTATTATTAGAGAATAAGAACACATCCAAAAAGTTTGAGAATAATTAGAGACACTTGGCAATGTAGAGTGTCTCAAGTTTGGCTCTGGACACAAAGGGTTTTGGGATATTTTGGTGAGCCAAAAAACTTGGGATTTATATGACACTTTGCAAGATGATCACATATGTCATATCAGACATGCTAGAATTTGGTTGAATTTATTTGAGAATATTTCTTAGAGAAATATTTCAAATGCTTGAAATAGGCATAAATGTTTTTGAAGGGTTTTGTCCAATATTTTGAACATGATCATGTGTCCAAACTCTTATATATGGACAATATATGTCCACTGAGTTTCCCTAAATTTTCTAAAATATTTTTAAAGCATAAAAATATTTTTTCCCTCTCAAATACCATATCCGGCCTTAAGAGAAAGCGTTGAAATAAAATAGGAAAATAATCTTTTAAAATAATACTTGGTGGTTTTGGGAAGTCTTATATATAATAGGTTTCAAATATGGTTTTTGAAAGAATTTAAATACCTAAATTTAAGTGCTTGTAGTTAAAACCTCACTTTAGTGGTTTTTGAAAACCTAATTTGAATAAACGTTTTTTGGCTAGAAGAATATTTTGTAAAAATAGGTTTTGGTCCAGTACACATGGCATGATCATTGGGCAAACATCTAGATCAAGGAGATGAGTTTATAGAGAAGGAGGATCTGTGTGATTTAAAACACAATCAAACAAGCAAGCAAATGGCAATCAATTCAAGCATTACATCACATAGGAAAAAGTTTCTGTTGGCCCTAATTTTCTAGTCATGTTAACTTAGTCGTGAGGCAAAACACAGGGTGTGACAGACCTACCCCCCTTACACGAATCTCATCCCTGAGATTCCTAGGCTAAGCATGGGAAAGATGCGGAAATTCAGATGTGAGGTAGTCGTCATGTTTCATGTTGCTTTTGCTCCGGTGTGGTTGTCCTTCTGGATCTTGAAGTGTCTGATGACATAGCTTAGAGTGATTTATTGGCTTCGTCTAAGGGTGAACGGGGCTCTTGAGGTAAGCTAGGTCTGAATAAAAGTTTAAGGTGAATAAAAGTTTAAGGGCCCGATGGACGAGGTTCGGACAAAGGTTCGGCTTGCATGTATCCCAAGGTGGGAATACTTGGCCAAGTAGTGTGTCTATGTGCTTGTCCTGGGGTTGCTCATGTTGGTTAGTGACATCTTGATGTTCCACATTTGAGTAGAAGGGTCGAGTCTTGGTGTAACTTCTTGTAAACGGGGAAGTCCTTGAGTCCCTTAAGGCAGGTGATCTTCAATTGCAGGGGTCTTCATCCTTGAGAGTGTTGAGGCATGTGGTGTACGCTTCTTGTCGATGTCTCCCGCTTGGCAAGGCTGTCGAGGTACGCTCTTCAATCATCCTTCATCACTTGCCTTAGTAGTCACAGACGCACGTTTCTGGTGTGCCTTCAAGTGTTGAGTATACTTGTCTCTCCGTTGCCATCGTGGATAGGTCCGGGTTGAGCCTCATCCCTAAGACTAAGGTTAGAGACTTGGTGTAAAAACGGGTTCTACCATCTGGGAAGGTTTCAGCGGGGTTCTAAATAAGCTGACTATCCAATGCGTAGAACACACATCTAGTTGCCAAGATTGAGGGTTGGACAAGTGGGGAGGACTATGTTTGGCAGGTTCTTACCATGATCTTGTCAGGGTCACGCCGTGGATTGGACCAGAAGAGGCTAACAATGAGGTCATGACAATCATTCCACTCCGGTCCAAGCTTCTGAAAAGAGTAGGGATGTCATGCCCATCGTGCACTATTAATGTGGTGGAGTGAGGGGTGCTATCAACTTCTTGGTTCCTTTCTAGTCAGGAACTAATAGGTGAATACCTAAACCAAGGGCTCTCTATTTTCTCGTGGCGTCCAAGGGCTTCATCGTGCTTGAACGTCGGTGCTTCTTGATATAGTGTAGCTGTTGTAGCTAGCAGAGGAGTGGTGGTTGACTTCTCTCTCTTCTTCTTCACTGTCGACGTGGCTTCCAACCATATTGGTTCTTCATCTTACTCGGGTGAGATTGTGTTTTGCTGTAGGGAGCATGCTTCCAGGAGTCCAACTGCTTTAAGGTAGAACCTTACTCTTTGAGAGGCATGGTAATTGGTGTTCCTAGGGCTTATCCAAATAGGACTAACGTGTCCCTTATCTTATTGGGTAAATAAGTATGTCATCCCGGAGGACAACAAACTATTCCTCCAAGTATCACCTAAACACGTTACTCATGGGATAAGTGAGAGGAGCGGGCATTTGTTCCGGATGGTTACTAGTTCAGGGGTTCGTGATCCAATGTAATCTAGTTCTTCGTGTCCACCTTCCTTATGCACATGATTGGTGGTGGTCGAGGTGGAGTATCAACCATAGTCTCTTGACTTAGAGCCAGAGACTCTGGTCATATTCCGACCAAGTTATGGCTTGGTAAAGCTTCAGGGTTTCATGGAGCATAGGATGTGAGTGAACGTCTATCACCTTATCGTTGAGCATAGTTCTTAGATGCCAATAGTCCTTCCTATTTCTCCAAACTAGGATCATCATATATCATTGAGGGTATAATCTTATATAAGTCAACTCCAATGTCAATCATGCTATTCAACTCCAAGATTTTGAGAGAATAACTATACCCAAAATCTCATATGCATACTATAGTTAACTCATATATATCCCTACGTAAAAATCCTCAGGAAAGCTGTGAGAGCCTGACTTAATAGGAATGATAGACTACTCATATCAGCAAGGAATTCCTTCTTTTTCGGGAGCCCACTCGAAAAGAACTCCAAAGTTAAGCATGCTTGGCTGGAGCGATTTTCTAGGATGGGTGACCGATCGGCAAGTTGGTCCCGGGTGCGCACGAGTGAGTACAAAGTGCGAAGGAAAGACTAGTGTTGGTCTGTGGGGCTAGTCTATATCCCGCCAGGCGTAACAGGGTGTTACAATTGGTATTAGAGCCGACCCTTTCGATTACACGGGCATGCACGGGTTAGGTGCACGGGCATGTGGCGTATGGCGTGTGTGGCTTGTCGTGGCACACAACATGGCACATGTGCCGGACTGGACACGCATACGTGTGCCAAAAGGGAACGTTCCTGATGGGCCGACGAGGACGTCGGTTCCTTTGAGTGGGGGTGTATGTGAGAGCCTGGCTTAATAGGAATTATAGACTACTCATATCGACAAGGAATTCCTTCTTTTCTGGGAGCCCACTCGAAAAGAACTCCAAAGTTATTCGTGCTTGGCTTGGAGCGATTCTAGGATGGGTGACCGACCGGGAAGTTGGTCCCGGGTGCGCACGAGTGAGGACAAAGTGCGCGGGAAAGACTAGTGTTGGTCTATGGGGCTAGTCTAGATCCCGCTAGGCGTAACGGGGTGTTACGAAAGCATACAAGCTGCTAAGCTTGATTGTGAGACTACAAATCCAAGTGTTCAACTAATATATCCAAGTCTATATAAGGTGTTACCTCTCTATTCTATGGAAACACGTAATAAACCAATCCAAGATCTTGTTTCATTCCTACAAATCCAATTAATCGATCCATGAATATCATCCACTATTACATGCCCATTACTACTACAAATCCATTATCGATGGTGGCCCACATAATATCCTAGAGTTCATATAATCCACATATCATTGCATGGACTATTATCACCGCATATCCACAAACTTTCAATCTCATATCCAACTAAACTCCAAGGTCAAGCTTATGTAGATCCTTAAATCATCCCTAACATTATCCAATCCCTTCTACTTATCATCCACCGAGAAACATGGTATCTTGATCCTGATCATTGGACTAAACCCAACTTACTCCGAAGCATGTAGTCTTGATTAACACCAACACTCTATTAGTATTACCTATTTAAATTAGAATCTCATGTCCACTACGAATTCCTACTTGCTCGTCCAAGAATCACAGTTTCTGATCAAAATTGTCCTACTAAATACATTTTACTCATGGGATAAGTATGTTATGCTACTCTATCTACTTGGTCCATCAATCTCCCAATCATCATGAAAATCTCACAATCCACCAAAGGGTCTCAACCACTTCCTCAAGATATCTACTCTAGCCTCATCAAATGAATAGTCTACTAACCATTTATCCTCGAGATGATCTATCCCACGTCATCATTAGATCAAGTGCTAGCTTAAGGATGAAAGGTGTTTGTTCACTATGATCACTAGTCCCATAATGAACCCAGTGCTAAGCAGGGGTGGTAGAAGCTCAACGGGTGCCCTAACAAATCTTTGTGCTAAACACGTGGTCAGGGGTTTGAGCTAGGGGAGCATGTGAGGTCTAGGTTGGTCTGGGGAGGGTTTTCAAATCTTGAGGAAAAAGCATAACTCTACGGGGTTGCATATTTTTGATTACATTGTAGTCGAAGTCTTCAGTGTCAATAGTTTGTCTAGGTGGATCCTTGGTGCATCTTGTCTTGCTAGTCTTCAGTTGACGAGGTGGGGGAAGAGGGAAAGTGGCATAGAGGAGAGTTCCTAAGGGGGTGGTATAGTGCAAGTGCAATCAAATAAGTGCCGAAAAGTCCAAACACATTCATTAAGATAAGATAAGAGCTATAGTCGCCTACATGTTGCCTAGGGCAAAAAGTGTGACTTATACCAAAAGACGAACAGATAAAACCAAACAACACACAACATGGTGTCATTTGAACCCTTACTCTGACTGGTCTTTGCATAGGGGTTACACGACTCATCCTACCCTAGGGGATTCTTGGATTCAGTAGTCGTGCTTGCTTCATGTCTTGGAGGGAGGGATGCTCATGCTTCAGCTTCTATGTCTTCTTGTGGTACTAGTGGGTATGCGAAAGTCGGCTGCTTGTTGGGACATCTCCTAACAATATGCCCGTATTTGCCACATCCGTGGCATGTAATGGGAGCAAAGGGGTCATTATTCAACCTTGGGTTACGATGTTTCTGATGTGAATTTGGTTTTCCATGTAGTGGATATGGAAATCTATTCCGGTGCCTCCGACGCAGAGCTCGGTTGCAGGCTTCCTAAGGTTCCTCGATTTGTTGCTTTTGGTTGGTGATGTAGACTTGCAGAGCAGTAATTTGTTGTTCTGGCTCGACCACCTTCTTCTTCTCGGGGAAGTGGAGGTGTAGGAGAGAAGGGAAATCCTAGCGTGCCTTAAGGAATTCTTTAGTAAGGTAACGTAGAAGGTCATCTACCGTATTGGCGAAGCAAATATGGAGCTTAAGGGTTGGGTCTTTGTCTCTTGCTTGATAAAAGGCTCCTAATCCACTCTTGCTAGGAAGGTAGTGGGTAGCTGGCCCTAAATTCATTTCCGGGAGGAGATCTCGAAGACAAAGGAGGGATTCATAGGCTTCGTTCTGAATAGCCATGCCTCTTCTTGGCATAGGTGGTCCAACAAAGAACCAACTCTCAGGTGGCATCTTGTCTCGTACAACCAATTTGGCATGGATCTCGGTTCTGAACTCGCCATTGTCCAGTTCATGCAGGGTGTACATTAGCTCCGAAGGATAGTGATATTGCTGGAGGCAGTCCCTTAGGAGAGGTGGGAATTCGGTCATGAGGAGTCTCATGGGAGCAACTGCCATCTGCAAGATGGTCAGGTAAGGGTTATTATGACAAGAGAGGAGGCAAGTATGAAAGTTTTTATAGTTGGCTAGATTGGAAGAGGAGAGAAGGGAAATTGGTTTTGCAAGTGATTTGGGGTCTGAGGGCTAGTTTCTCTCCTAACTAACGTCCATGCTAACTAAGGGCTTCCTGCAGTTAGGATGGTCTGATACCACCTCTGTGGGGACCCAGAATCATAAGTTGTGATCACCGATTGTACATGCATACTGATCCTAGAGATCAATGCTCACTGAACACATAGAAACTTAATAACAAGAGTCTTAGATCCATTATGTACCATTCTACTCAAATATGGCCTTTATTGCCAAGTCTTCATATGGTTGTAGCGGAAATCTTCAATGATAGCGTGAACCCAATCCATCTTCCTTAACCCTATAGGCATTCTGAGTGGGAAGCGTCTTAGCTCGCACATATGTCACCAGGGTATTCTTCATTATATCCTGTTCTTTCATGCCTGGCTAATAAAATAACCAGTGGCAAGCCAATGAGTACTTTGAATGTACTCCCAAGCAACCCATGTTTGAAACAATGCAGTAACAATGCATGATATAGCACAAAGTAGGTAATTTTGCGGAAAGCTAATTTTGAATGTAGTGACATGATCAAATAACTTATGTAAGCATGCATCACCAATTGTCAGATATCCATATGAACAAGTTACAAATATCATCATAAGTAGGGGGTTGAACATCTCATGTTCAGTCATTTCATTAAGTTATCCGACTTAGCTTAGGTACCATCTTTTATTCCACAGACACACCAATATTCGAAAACCATGGACGTAGCCCAAAAGCGGTCATCCAACTGTCCTTGACCGTGGACACAGCTATTTGAATGGTTTTACACTCTACAGAGGTTGCACACTTTCCCCATGAGATTCGAGAAACTTCCGTGTCAATCCATGACTTGTGGTATTGTTCATACCCGAGGTAAGTACCAGAACAATGCCTTTCCCCTGGCGATACTAAACAAAGAGTCTACTCGTTGGTGCCATCCCTCATGATATACATCACACATATCATCCGTGAGTGCACACAAAGATGTACCCAGTGTTTGTGAAAACATCCCATGATCGTCCTTTCCGGCACGACCCCGTATCGAGAGTGACCATGTCACTCCCGCCACTAGTATTGCGAGCTCTCTACTAGTACCCACCAAAGTAATCAACAAATCCCCATCCCATAAGGGGTATCGTGGTTTTACATTTAAGGTTGGAATAATGATCGCAACTTACAACAATATGTTTTCGAAAACCACACACTCACTTTCTCTTGTACACCACTTTTTATCAAGAGGTTACCTAGCTCAACCTCATCTCCCTCAGGCATTAGTGGCACCCAACGGGGTTTTCGAAAAGTCTTGTTAAATCGCATTGTTTCCAACACCATGCATATGCCTGTCCCACTTTGCGTATAAACTACTTGGCAACCTAACTACTCCCACTCACATAACCCACATAAGGAGGCAGGGTCATGGACGAGGCAAGTATCAATGGTGAAAGTATCAGAAGCAACCCACCAGAGTGGTCACTACATCATCATGATCAATTCATCGAAACATAAAGTGTTATATGACATGCATGAAAAAGTTTCTTACACATGGTCAAGGGGCTGCTTGTCTGGCTCAGCAAAGTCTTCAAGGTTTTCACAAGATTGTAGTCCACAGCGATCACTTCCTCTACTTCGTCAACTACCACCGGAAAGAACCACAATAAGCAACACAACAAGTAGAGAAATAAAAGTGCTTTATAATGGGAATTTTATTTTTCTTGGACACCTCTGGCTATAAGAAAAATAACCAAGGAGGTGTTATTAGATCTAGATCAAAGGAGATTTTTGAATGGTGGAAACAAAGGAAATTAAAATCCTATTAGAAGTCTATAGAAAATGTTTTTATAAGAATGAGTGGAGGAACTCATCAAGTAGGGCATGATTTTAGTAGATTTTAGAAAGTGGTTTTAGTAGGTTTGGAGTTGGTATGAATTTATTACAATTTCTCTAGGATGAATTAAATGGAAAAAGGGACATTCATTAGATCCAACCAGAGTATATCATAGTAAAAATGCTATTGATAGCTAGAAACATTTTTGGAACCTCTGGAAATTTGAACCATCCAAGTTGGCCAAGCAATGAATGCTCTAGGAATTTTTAGAAGCATCTTTTGGGAGATTCAAATTCAAATTTGAATTTTAACAACACAGAAACTAGTGATAGAAAATTTTGGAAGTGGTACCATTACATTCTTTGGAATTTTAGGAAAATGCGGGAGCTGGAATCATGTTATTTGGACAATTATTTTGTCTTGTGAAATGTGTGCATGTTCTGTAAAAATAAATAACAGAAAATTGCACTATTCCCGTTGGGCCAAAACCGTCCCAGCTGAGCCGGCCCAGGAAAGAACCGGCCTAGGGCGAAGCAAAACGCGTGGCAGGTATTCTATTTAAACCTGCCCATGGTCTTGGCCTGGCAACAAGAGAAGGGGTGTGAGGGTATGATAGATGGGCTCTAGCTGTCATCCCTCACCTTGCGACAGGGAGTAGAGAGGAGCTCACCAGCGGCGAGCCAGGCCATGGATGTTCAAGAGGAGGTCATCAACATGTTCAACATCGTCTCGCGCATCCATAGTGGTGGAGGTGGTCACCGGCATTGACGGAATCGCTTGCGAGGAGGAACCCGCACGTTGGCGGTTCGACTCGGGTGTGAGCGGCCCACTCCCGTGCGAATCACACAAAGAGGAGAGGGGCGCGAGGTTCCTGGGGAAGAGGGGGGCTAATGGAGTATAAATGGTGGCTGGAGAGGCCCCATACCGCTCGGGTGACGACGACCATGGCGACAGAGCTCTGGCTTGATTCCCAGCACAAAGGCTTGGGGGGCTTGTGGCGGTGGTTCGATCCGTCGATTAGGGGTGAGGGGGTTCGAAGGAGGGGCTAAGGGGCGATCGAGTTCGGCTTAAATAGCCCGGGGACGAGCTCACAACGAACCAAGGTCCTGCGGGGTCGTGTTCGTCCCTAGCATGCTTGGGGGTTCTCTAGCCCATGTCTGCATCTCTCGTGGACTTAGTTTTTTCCAAGGGAAGGAAAGAGGGGGAGTGGGGGAGCTCAGATGTGTTGCGCGTGTGGGTGCAGCCACTGATATGCTCGGGCGGTGACGCGGATGCTAGGAGGGGCAAGGAAGGAGGGGCCAATAGGAAGGGAGGTTTCGGATGTCGAGGGGAACTAGCTGGCGTGTTTTTCCTGGTTAAGGTTGTCGGGGAGTGGGCATAGAGCGGCTAAGTACTAGAGCGCACTATAGCGCGCTCAAGAGCACGCATATGGCTGGCATGGCATGCTCCTGGATGCTCTCAGTGTGCCCACCTTGTCCACTAGTTGCATGAGTGTTCCAGGAGTGCATCTTTACCCTTAGGAGCTAAGCAAGGGTAGAGGTAAAAGCAATAGAGGGAAAGAGCGGTTTGCTAGAGTGAACCAGAGGAGGCAAATGGGGTTTCTACACCATCAATCTTTGAGATGTGGCCATGGAGAAGTTACTGGAGGTAGATGGGGACAATGGTGAATTGTGGTAAAAATTGGAAGCTAAGGAGAAGTCATCTAGGGGCTCAATCATTTGAACTTGGATTCCACTAGAAGGTGTTTGGTATCTCGCTGGGTAATCTCTGATGCTCCATTGGTCTTGTAACTTAAGAGGATCAAATAGTAGGAAAAACAAGGTCCACCAACAAGTTTGAGATTGTCGGATTTTGGACTCCGCAGAACCCTCAAGGTTCGAACACAGGGGTATGTGCAAAGGTTCCCTATAGCCTCTCCCAACCTAGCTCTCTACTCGATGGTTACTACGGTGAACTCGCTCGATGACGAGGAAGAAGATGTACGTGATAGTTTACCCAGGTTCGGGCCGCTATGAAGCATAATACCCTACTCCTACTTTGGTGAATTGCCTGTCATGGAGGTTGAGTGGATGAACTAGTACAATGGGCTCGAACCTCGCGAGGGTGCTCAAGTGATGTTCTTGGCGCTCTGCCTTGTGGTGGTTCGTCGAGTGGCTAAATGTTGCATCGGATCTCCTCTACGGTGTGGCCTAGCCTCTATATATAGTGGTGGCCCAGTTCCTCTTCCCTTATCACAATGGTGGGAAGGGATCCCACAATGGCCAATTTTGAAGGGGACAGGAGTACATCCGTGCCCTGCCCAAAGGTGGTCTTTGCCTACAAAGTGGGTGTTGATGATATAGTGTTGGGCTCAGCAATGACATCTGTCTTGTGGGGCTCGCGGTCGTTGTCTTGTTGCACTAGAATGGTAACCTTTGGGCGGCGCTTTGGGAACCCGCATACGTCCTTGCTCCCTTTGCACCAAAGGTGAAACTGTTTCGCCTGGCGCGCTAGCGCCCGCCTGTCCTTCCTTGCATCACCTTTGACTCTTGAGGCCTGGCTCTACATAGAGATATCCTCTACTCGGGAGGGGACCTGAGGAGGCCCATCCTTGCAGGCCTTGGTGCTATTCTTCCTCGCGAACGCGGGGTCCTCGCGAGGGCCTTGTAGTGAGTAGAGCCATGCCAGGCACCCCTGGCTGACGAATAGGCCATGTCTTGGGCTGTATGCAGGCAAGGCTAGGTATCCCCGTTCCTAGAACACCGACAGTAGCCCCCAGGCCCAAGGCGTGCTTGAGCTGGATTTAGAGCAAAACTTTGAGGATGGCTTGAAGCACCACGGGCCCCAAACGCATGTGGGCCAGGCTTTACGTGCGTCGGACACCTGTGCGGCGATGCCCCCGCTCCACGAAGGCGTCAAGAACTACCCCAAGCCATACCGATACGACACCTATGTACAGCGCCGACCATCATTACCTTTCTTTGAATGATGTCGCTTCCTTGGGCTTCCATCCCTCGGGTCACGCAGATGTGACCCGATAGTGTTAGGCGAGGCGACGTGAGGCAGGATTGCACGCTGACCAAGCCATCCCTTCCAGCCGTCAGCCCCCTCGCTCTCCTCCGAAGGTAGCGGTGGAGGGCCCTTGGGGCCGGCACAGGTTCGCTAGCGCTAGGCCATGGTGGATGAGTAAGTGTTCCGTCGCCTCCCTCTTCCTTTGCTTGACACGTCCGATGTACCAGTCTTGATCATCTCCTCCTTCGAGGGCATTGACGGCCAATAAATGCAAGCGCGGAGAGCTCCAGGAGGAGTTGGACGCGCTACGCGCCTAGCTAGCGACCGCCGCAGCCAGCTTCCAAGCTTCCCTTAGGGTCGAAGCGGAGGCTAGGGTGGAACTGGCATCTCTCCAGACCCAGGTCCAGTAAGCGGCTGACGAAGTGCAGGCGGCACAAGACGAGGCGGCTTATGCCAGGATGATGGAGTCCCAACACGCCAAGTAGAACCTTGACATCGCCCATCGCACGGCATGCGCGGTGAGACGGTTCGTCGGGGAAGACCCCACCCTCCCCAACGTGTATGGTGACGGTGGCTACCTCGACTTCTTCCGCTGGGTGCTGGAGAGGCTGGAGACCGGCGTCTCCCATGTGAACGCAGACAGCGAGGCCGACACACGAGACCTCCTAGACCTTGCATTGACGCACATCTTCTCCACCCTGCACCGCCTCATCCCGGAGCTCGACCTCTAGCGCATCGTGGAGAGGGAGCCCGAGGAGCTCCTCAGGCTTCTCCATGACGAGGTGGGCCCTGGTCACGCGGTTCATCCAGGTGCCCTCTCTCGGAGGAGAAGGCGGCCCCGGCGCCATGGTGACCATCGACTCGGACAGCAACAACGACTCCTCCACCTAGACCCCCCTGCTTTTTCCTCCTGGTACATGTAAAAGTTTAAAACTAGCTTGGCCCGCGTGGCCGTTAAACTTTTGCGCATTACCACTGTCTTTGTTTCTAGTCTTCGAATATTTGTCGGCTACTCGTAGTTATGCGATTTAGTTTTCTCGTGCAAGCTTGGCACCGCCGCCGATACGGCTTGATGGCGGTGGCAATCCGGGTCCTCGTGAGGTGCCCCCTCCTGAGGGGCAGCTCGTGGCTGGCAACCCCAGGTTCGTGGCTTTGCGGCCTGTCATCGCTGGGCCTTTGTCCTCATGTTGTTTCCCCTGCTGCTCTAGGCCTCAGGGGTGTTAGTAATCACGCGTAGTTGGCCCATAGTACCTGTGTCCTCACATTAGTGTGCACAACCCTCGCCCCATCTTTGGGGCGTTGTTTGATCAGGAAACTCTTGCTTGATTCGGTGGTGTACTTTCCTTGTGGGTTGTTGATGATCTCGCGGTGCGGCTGGGTTATCCAGGTAATCCGTTATTCCACCTGGGTGCTTCTCCCTTCATTACAAATGAGGCATGTTGGGGGCCCTTTCTGTGCTCAGTGTCTGCAGGTCCCAGTTCCGCGCATTTGCCTACCATCGTAGTTAACGATTGGCCAAGGTCACAACCACGAGGTGAGGCCTCGATACCCTCGATGCTGACCGGATCACCAAGGACATCATCGAGGGTGCCGAGTGGCTATATGACCGGTAAGGCTTTCGAGGCGTGATGCCAAGGAGCCCCCTTTGACGCTCAAGCAACTCTACGTCAACAAGTCCCAGTCCCGCACATTTCCCTACCACCTTGGTATACAAGCAGATCACCAAGGACGCAACCACGAGGTGAGGCCCCAATACCCTCGACGCCGACCTGATCACCAAGGACGGCATTGAGGGTGCCGAGTGGCTATATGACCGGCAAGGCTCCTGAGGCGTGATGCTCAGGAGCCCCCCTTGACGCTCATGCGGCCCCCATTCCGCCCTATTGGGTTCTGCCTCAGGAGGCCCAAGTACTGGGGCCTCCCGAGACTCCATGTTGTGATGCCGTGCTGCGATTGGATCCCTCTAGAGGGGGTCTAATGCCAAAAGGAGCAAGCCCCTGAGGCGACAGGGGCTCGCCACCGAGACCCGAGGTGCCCCGAGGTGGGCCAGAGCGCATGGCGCCTTGTGAAACATCAATCCAAAGAAGAGGGCTCAAGACAGGTAACACGAGAGACAAATGAGAGAAAAAGTATCGGCCCCTTTTTCTTTTAAATTTAGAACTCTAAACTCTTCAAACATCATTTCCAAAAGTGGCAATTCGAAAACAAAAAGAAGCAAGCAAACACCGCGTCCAGCACCTAGGCTAGTCTTCCTCTTCCCCCAGCACCGAGCATAGGGCATCCACGTTGCATGGACATAGCCATTGATGGGCAGTGTTGACTTCTCCGCAAGCGTGGAGCTGTGGCTGTCACATTGCGTGGGTGGCAACCACTCCGCTTCCTCGGGGGGCTCCGGGCGTATACAGCCCGCTCATTATCACGTGAGAGTGTCACGTGTTGGTGAAGTAGGGCCGGTTCAGGATGGGCCCTCAGGTATAGGGGTAGCCCCCACAGCCCAGAGCCTATGCCCAAGTGACGTCGTTGTATCGGAGGTGTAACCCCCTGCGCCGCGGGTCGGGCCAGGCGAGGCCCGTCCGCTGCGTGCAGGGCCAGCACCCCGGGCGGTGCCCCAGCGCTCCTTCCTTGGTTGCCCTGGGTCCCCTTGCAAATACTCCTGGACCCGCCTCGAGGCTGGGCAACCCGGGCCTGGGGACATGGGATAGTACATGATCGCCCGCTGGTGACCGAGTGAAACCAGACTCGGAGACATGGGTGTGAGTTCCACCCTCCGTCTCCAAGAGGGCGTCGAGCACCCTAGGGACGGGGTAGTGTGCTCCACCCTCCGTCCCCAGGTTGGGATCACCTGGCCCAATAACTGGGAATGTGTGCCACCCTCCGTCTCCAAGTTGGGGCCACTAGACCCGGGAAAGCTACCGCTTGTTACACCCCCTGTTCCCAGACCAGCGACCGTCGGTCCCCAGACCCAGATGCCTTCTCAAGGCAGCACCCTACCAGCGGGTGCAACTCGTGAAGATGCCCGCGCCGAGCAACATCATGAGGCCAGTCGTACGAGCCATCCTCGCGAGGCTGCGCGCACCCCCTCCCCCCCCCCCCCCCCCGCGAAAGCCGCTTGCAAAGCCGCGTACGTACCTCGTGCAACCGTGGTAACCAGTGTTGATTCCTTCTCGGCATGACCACTCATCAACACGTTCGTTGTGGAGTTGTCTGAGCCTTTGGGTGCCCATGCAACCGAGATTCCAGGCCTCCTCCCTGGTTCTGGCGGGCGTGTTGTGGGGTGTGAGGGGACGCCCCTCTCGTGCAGGAAGCACCTCCCACCGGCTTCTGGCGGCACCCGTGGCCACCTCCCGCGACCCCGGCGCCCTGGGCCATGCTCCGGGTGAGCGCGAGTCATCGCGGGCATCCTGATTGCGCACATGTGGCCCGAGAGCCGGTCATTTTGGTTGAGCGAGGTCACGGGTGCAGGCTTTGCCGAGGTATACCAGGGCCTCGCTGGTGGCGGTGGCGCGCCTGGCGACATACCTGGCCCAGGCAATGCGACGAGCACGTGCCGCGCCGTGGCACTGTAACTCATGCGGCACGAGGAGTGCGACGCGTCTGTGCGTCGTCTCATGGTAGGCCCGGAAAAGCCGCGGTGCGCCCCCGAGGGAGAGCCGGGGCGGTGAGGGCTTGCCATGTGGCTGGTGAAGGCGGCAGCCCCCAGTGCCCGTTGAGGGCCTTCTGGTGATGGGGCCCGCTAACGGAGAAGCTGGACGTTGTGGTGTTCCCAGCCCTGCCGGCACTGCCCATGCCACACGGGCAGCTCGCCCCTCAGCCCGGGCTCGACATCCTTTTGCCATGAGAGTGGCGAGCAGAGGCCGGGTGAGACTTGAGGAAAGGCATCTACATGCCCCCTACTAGGCACGCCAAATGTTGGATTTCGGGCTCCGCAAAACCCTCAATGTTCGAACACAGGGGCGTGTGTGAAGTTTCCTTGCAGCCTCGCCCAACCTAGGTCGCTATTGGATGGTTACTACGGTGAACTCACTCGATGACGAGGAAGAAAATGAACACAACAGTTTACCTAGGTTCGGGCCACTGTGAAGCGTAATACCCTACTCCTGCTTTGGTGGATTGCCTTTCGTGGAGGTTTAGTGGATGAACTAGTACAATGGGCTTGAACCTCGCGAGGATGCTCAAGAGGTGTTCTGGGCTCTCTGCCTTGTTGTGGTTTGTTGAGGGGCTTAGTGTTGGATCGGATCTCCTCTACGGTGTGGCCTATCCTCTATATATATTGGCGGCCCGGGTCCTCTTCCCTTATCACAATGGCGGGAAGGGATCCCACAACGGCCAATTTTGAAGGAGGACAAGAGTACATCCGTGCCCTACCCACAGGTGGTCTTCGCCTGCAAAGTGGCTATTGATGATGCAGTGGTGGGCTCGGCGATGACATCCTTCCTGCGAGGCTCGTGGTCGTGGGCTTGTTGCACTGGCATGGAAACCTCTGGGCAACTGTTTGGGAACCCGCATACGTCCTTGCTCCCTTTGCACCAAAGGGGAAACTGCGCTGCCTGGCATGCTGGCAGCCGCCTGTCCTTCCTTGCATCACCTTTGACTACTAAGGCCGGGCTCTGCATAGAGATGTCCGCCGCTTACGGGGGGGGGGGGGGGGGGGGGCTAAGGAGGCCCATCCTTGCAGCCTTGGCCCCGTTCTTCCTAGCGATCTTGGCGTCCTTGCGAGGGCCTTGTCTTGAGTAGAGCCATGCCAGGCCACGCCTTGCTGATGAAGTGGGCCATGTCCTGGGCCGCAGGTAGGCAGGCCTGGGTACCCCCGTTCCCAGAACACCGATAGAAATTAGTGTAGGAAAGGTGCCAATGTATCTATGGAAAACCCTAGAAATCCACAAAAATTGAGTTTCTTAGATCTACACATGCAATTCTATTCTCCTTAATGCACCACCTTGTGTGGTGTCATTATTTGGGTATTAGAGCTTGTGCAAAAAGTTTGGTATCAAATAAAGAAACTTTACAATGCAAAAATTCCCAACTTTAGAAATCTACAGAGATGGGTTTGGAGGGATTTGGACAATTGGATCTATTATCCTTAATGCACCACTTGGTGTGGATGTATTATTAGAGAATTAGAACCTGTCCACAAAGTTTGAGTATAATTGGAGACACTTGGCAATGTAGAGTTTCTCTAGTTTGGATCTGGACAAAGAGGGCTTTGGGATATTTTTGTGAACCAAAACAATTGGGATTGAGATGCAACTTCGCAAGATGATCACATATGTCATGTGTGACATGTTAGAATTTTCTTGGATTTATTTGAGAATATTTCTTATAGAAATATTTCAAATGCTTCAAATAGGCAGAAATGGTTTTGAAGTTTTTGTCCAATATTTTGAATATGACCATGTGTTGAAACTCGTATATATGGACAATATATGTCCACCGATTTTCCCTAAAATTTTCAAATATTTTTAAAGCATAAAAATAATTTTCCCCTATAAAAGAGCTTTTCCGCCCTTAAGAAAAAGCCTTTAAATAAAATAGGAAAATAATATTTTAAGATAATACTTGGTGGATTTGGGAACTCTTATATATAACAGGTTTCAAGTAGGATTATTGAAAGAATTTAAATAACAAAATTTAAGGTCTTGTACTTCAAACCTCACTTCAGGGGTTTCAGAAAACCTAACTTGAATAAATGCTTTTTAGCCAAAAGAATATTTTGTAAAACTAGTTTTTGGTCCTATACAGAAGGCATGATCATTGGGCAAACATCTGGATCATGGGGATGAGTTTAGAGAGAAGGAGGATCTAGGTGATTTAAAGCACAATCAAACGAGCAAGCAAATGGCAATCAGTTCAAGTATCACATCACATAGAAAAAAATTGTTGGCCCTAATTTTTAGTCATGAGGAAAAACACAGGGTGTGACAGCCGGCTGGGCTGCGGGAACCTCTCTCTCTCCTGACCTCTAGTCTTCATAAAATAAAACAGAAAAGGAACAAAACAAAAGAAATACCAGGGAAGTTTGGGAAAGAATCTGAGAGAAATTAAAGTAGTGTTTGAGAGCTAGAAAGATTTACAATTTCATAAAATTGGTTTAGAAATTTTAAGAGAAACTAAAATAAAATGGCTCCCATCACCATTTGAAGCTGTTTTGTAGAAACTACCATAGGTGGAGAGCATCACAAGCCCAAGAATGAAATTTTAAAAACACCTATAGAATATTAGGCAGCTTTGTAACATTTCTAGGGAGGACTAGGACCTTGGAAAGCTACCACATTTCATAAATTTTTTTAAACTAGATGGTGGTATTGCTTAAGAGATAGTTGTAGGCGTGTTACATGCTATACACCTCCAACCGAAATCCATCCTCCTCCTGTCCATATTCTCCTTTTAGTGCGAAGCATTTGTGTGCGTGAAACCCTCGGTGACGCTCTTCTACCATTTCTTCAGCCCGTGGTTCATTGCCCTCTAAAGGAGTCAAGAGAAGAGCATACGTAAACACTTCGGTTGAAGTCCTCTAAGGTGTTGGAGTAGACACTGGAGGTGTAGGAGGAACTAATGGAGTAGTGGTAGGTGCTAATGAAGTAGGCCTCGACTCTAGAGATAGCAGAGTAGATGTCTTAGCTTGGGTCTTGAACCGGGTGTTGGTCCTGAGAGGATGGCTATCATCATCATCATCATCATCATCATCATCATCATCATCATCATCATTGGAATGGGTCCTAGGTACTGCATCCACTTCCTTCTTGCACTCAGTCATAGTCTTCGTTAGCTCATCCATCTTGTTGTTCAAAGTGGTGAACCTATCTTTCACAATACTCTCAAGGCTTCCTTGGTTCAGCAAAATTTCTTTGATGTCGTTCTCCATCCCTTGGATGGTGCTGATGAGATAAGCCATTTGCTAACTCTTTGTCTTGGGAACATCAGAACTAGTGGCTCTAGCTGCTTTTGCCTCTGCTTTTGTAGTAGATGAAGTGGGATGACTGGCTTCCATCACCAAAACATTGTTTTCAAAATCTGGTTCAAGTGGCATGTGAGGACTGAGGGAGTCCTGGATTATAAGGTCCTCGGATAGCCGACCTATTTTTATGGTCCGGATTATGAGTGCTGCTTACCAAACACCGAAGGATTTGAAGGCCCAATCTCTTAGATGGAAGCTTCGGGAAACAAGGCTTGCACTCCACGTGTCATGTAATAGTTAGGCAAGTTTATCTCTTCGACATGTTACCGACCATGTACAAACCCTAGGCATCCTCGGCATCTATATAAGCCGGAAGGTTTTAGGGTATAGACAGAACAACACATCTAGGGTATGACATACGATCTCGAGGTAGAATAACTCTGTAACCCCTTACACCATCAATACAATCAAGCATGACGTAGGGTATTACCTCCATAGGAGAGCAAAAACCTGGGTAAACTCCTGTTACTGTCGATCCTAGTCTCATAGTTTGGGACCCCTTACCCGAGATCCGCCAGTTTTGATAGCGAGATTGGTGCTTTCAATGAAAGTTCCTCTGTGAGCGAGATGGAATCGACGCCTCATCTCTTCATCAACAAAGAGGTTCGCAACATAGATGTTTTCATCCCCCGGCAGATCTTCGCCTTCGGCATTGTTGTGCTACACGCAGATGGCAGGCCATCTAGGCTGCATTCATAGCCTCGCCCCTGATCAAGATGTCAGATTCGGAATCTTAGAGTTCTCCGTCGACTCTCAGGGCGACCTGTCACTAATCGGGCTCACGGCTTCGCCTGCAGCCCCCGAGGACTCTGAGGCCTTAACCTCGAGCTCCTTCTTCGGAGATGCCAATGGGGTCACACATGGCGGCAATCCGATCTCTAATCCCGGTCTGTCCATCAAGCCATGTGACCAAACATGTGTTGTTTCCAAACACTCCCCATGAATGGGCCTCATCGGGGTTGACTCCACGAGTTCCAAATAGCTGGATCCGATTGGGCCCTCAGTGGTCGACGAGGCCTTGGAGCAATTCTCATCGATGAGGATCGCTGACTATCCAGCCCCGATCTACACCCGGCCTAGTTATAGTTCGGGCAGGGACAAATTTTTCGACCCACCCACCACCCACTTGGTAGCCACCGTCGAAGGCTTAACCAACGCGCTAGACTATGCCTCCGAGGTGGCCAAATACATGGATGAAGAGGACCGTGCCCCCACCCCTGTTAACACCGGGAATTGGGACACCACTTCCACATACGATGTTTACATGGTGGACACTCCCGCCACCAACAGCGACAATACGCCTCACAACAATGGTGACAAATCGGGCGATGCGCCATCAAGGTGCCGGAAATCGCATAAGCGATCCAAAAGCAAAAAGGGAAGAAGATCTATTATCAGCAATGGGGAAGGTAATGCCCCCGCCGATCATGACAATCCCGATATCCTTGAGTACCCGTTTGAGGGTCCGAAGGAGCCTACGGATCAAAATGACCCCAATACCGTCAACAACCCCGAAATCGACGACTACCTTCCCCTATCGAGGAGGAAGATATACCAAAGGCCAATGACTTGTACATCCCTGATAATCTTGAGGATCAGGAGGAAATAAGGCAATGGCTCATAGCAACGGATCGCGGCCTAAAGGCCAAAGAACGACAACTCAAAGCCGAATAGGCCGACCTCAACGTTCGATGGACGAAAGTCCTCTCAGCCGAGGAAGTATACGACACTAGCCTATCAAACCAGCCCAAAAGCTACCCTCGGAGAAGGTTGCTGTCGCAATTTGACAACGACCTTGCTGATACTCCATCTCCAAACCGTACTTAGTATGAAAAGCCAGACCGTCCCCCTCATGGTCGAGACAGGATGACCGACGACGCTGGTTACATACCGGTAGCGCCCATAAGACGGGGCAAGGATCCATTAGAGCCTGATGATAGGTTCGACCAACGAGATGAACTGGATCACAGAACATGCCACACTACATCCATATATGGATCCAGAGAGTACGCGCATGATAGACGTGGCGAGTACAGACCATGGTTCAACAAAAACAACAGGGGCCAGGAACGCAACCGGCCCCATACAGATGCCAAATACAGGCACGACATAGCACGTGTCAGAGGCGCCGCTCACCCTCTATGCTTCAGGGACGAGGTGATGCGGCATCAGTTCCCCGAAGTGTTTAAACCCGTGAATATAGAACAGTACGACGGGACCACTGACCCAACTGTATGGGTCGAGGACTTCCTCCTCCATATCCACATGGCACGAGGAGTTGATCTCCATGCCATGAAATACCTACCTCTTAAGCTTAAGGGTCCAGCTCGGGACTGGTTAAACAGCCTCCCCGAAAACTCCATAGGATGCTGGGAAGACCTAGAAGACACGCTCCGCTCAAACTTCCAGGGGACCTATGTCTGCCCGCTAGACTCTTCCTATGTCAGCAACGTCGTCGAGAAGCCCGGCTAGTCTGCCCGGCAGTTCTAGAATCGGTTCTTGACTAAGAAGAACCAAATCGTCGACTGTCCGGATGCTGAGGCCATAGCCTCCTTCCGGCATAATATTGGGGATGAATGGCTAGCCCGCCAGCTAGCCCAGGACAAGCCTCAAACTATGTCCGCCCTTACCTCCCTCATGACCCGCTTTTGAGCTGGCGAGGATAACTGGCTATCTAGACGCAGCCACAATTCTGAAGATGTTGTGGCACCTGAAGCCCAGGACGGCAACTCAAAGCCAAAGCGCAATAAAAATAAGCGTCGACAAAACAATAATGATGTCGATGACACAGCTGTAAATTCTAGATTCCACAACTCCCGACCTAGGTAGCAGAAGAAGCCCCCAAAAGGCAATCATGATGGACCCACTCAGCTCGAAAAGATCATGGAAAGGCCTTGCCGAATCCAGGGAACTTCTGAAAAGCCCACCAACCACACACACCGCAACTTCTGGGTGTTTAAATAGGCCGGCAAGATACAACCCGAAGACCAAGGCAAAAGCTCACGCAACAAGGACGAAGATGAGCCTCGGGGTCCAATTGGTGGTGGCCAGAAGGAGTTCCCTCCGAAAGTAAAAATGGTGAACATGATATACGCCACCCACATATCGAAGAAGGAGAGGAAGCCCTCCCTCCGGGAGGTCTACGCGGTGGAACCCGTAGCCCCGAAATACAACCCATGGTCGGCATACCTGATCACCTTTGATCGGCTTGATCTTTCGACCAGTATCTGTCATGGGGATTCGGCGGCCCTCATCCTAGATCCCATTATAGATGGGTATCACCTCACAAAGGTCCTAATGGATGGAGGATGTAGCATTAACCTGATCTACTCAGATTCTCAGATTCAATGAAAAAGATGGGCATTGATCCATCAAGGATCGAACCCAGCAGGACTACCTTCAAAGGAGTGATCCCCGGTGTTGAGGCCTGATGCACGGGCTCGGTATCTCTAGAGGTCATGCTTGGCTCACCCGACATCTTTCGCAACAAAGACTTGATCTTTGACATCGTGCCCTTCCGCAGTGGCTATCACGCGCTACTTGGACGGACAGCGTTCACTCGTTTCAATGCGGTCCCCCACTACGCATACCTTAGGCTCAAGATGTTGTGCCCCAAGGGGGTCATTATTGTCAACGGAAACACCGAGTACTCCCTTAGAACTAAGGAACATGCACTAGCCCTAGCGGCCGAATTCAGCTATAAATACGATCGGCAAGTTCTGACATCCGCCATAAAGTCACATAAAGCTGGGAAGCAAGTTCGGCTTCAGATCGAAAACTCGGATCCTTCCTCTTCCCCTCTATAGGGACCCACCCCACCGCACAATTTCCAGACCAGCAAAGTATGTGCCGAGGAGGCACAACTTCGCACTTAAAATTCCATGGGAAAGTAGTTGGGAAATAAAGGTAGGTATTCGGCTACCCCGACCTACTACAACCAATATGTCTTCGGAAAAAATGCAGGTGCTCCTAAAAGAGCTTGCCTACGGTGTAAAGGTCACCTTTAATACTATGGCCACTCAAAATTTTGTTCGCAAGATCCGCCCGCACTAACACCCATCAAGGTGCATCCAAGAGCAGGAGTCAACTAGCAAGGGGGCATATTGAGGACGTTAGGTCACCAATTGAAGACCCCTGGTACAACAACTCCCGTAGGATGTTATTTCTTATTTTCTTTTGCATACCTGTAAACATTTGCTTCGGCCAGCCGAGTTATAAGAGCTATTGAGAAAATGCAAAATTGCATGGCACAAGTATGCCTCATCTATCCTGTTTTCCACACAAACTTTTTCTCCTTTCTCCCTCTTCTCGTGAACCTATTCGGTATGACGCGAGGTAACTGACCAATAGACCGAGGGCTCGATTTCAAACACAAATCACGTTAACAATCTTGTGTTTGGCATCTTGGCGTTCACTTTATATGCATCGGTTCCGAACTATGTCTTTGGTGATTAAGTTGGGTTGCCCGGCTCCTGTGCTTGCCCCTTTACATTCTGCTCGCTCGGCTAAAAGGGCAAAGGGAGCACCCCTGCGATTGTGCTTTCGGATAGTCCGGTCAAGCACCTCAGGGGAGAAAGCCGAAAACGAACTGTCATAGTATACGTGATCCGACCTGTGAACCCCAAGTAGGATGTATTATACTTCAATCCTGGTAAGCGGTTATTCCGTTTTATATGAGGAACTTGCCTTTTGCGCAAACATTATGATGTGGGCTTCGGCCTCGGTTCTTCCGAACATCGCAAACATTCTGGTAGCTAATCGTACACTTCCCGTAGTCCTTTTCGCGCCCCTTTAGTTAAGCGAAAGAAATAAAGCACTATAGTTTGTTTGCCTAGTCTGCCGCACTACACGGCCTTCGAGTTCCGATAATACGGCTAAGGGACACAATGCATTGGCATAGACACCCCAGGTAGTATCTACGTGGGGGCTGAAGTCGACGACTCACATCTTTCAGTGTTAAACGACCACACAGGAGTTATAAAGGAATACAAAACCATATAAGAGCGGATACTAATATCATTAAAAGTTATCACGAGTCTTCGGACACATTACAAGCTCATTGAAATAATTTTCACCCAAACACTGCGACGCTATAACCCACGCACTCTCCATCACTCCATCGAAGTATAGCTTGGCGTCGGTGCTCCTTCCAGGGTGGCGGTGGGTCGGTGGCGACCTTCATCGGACTGAGCCTCGGCCAGTGCACTTTGGCTTTGGCAAGGGCCATCCGGACTGCTTCGATGCAGGAGGAGCACTTGACAGCATCGAGGCGGGGTGTGGCATCAATCAGTCTCTACACCAGGCCGAAGTAACTACCTAGGAGTGCCTCGCCGGGCCATAAGAGGATGCAGAGGTTCTTCATGGTTGGCTCCGCCATCTGGTGCAGCTCCATCTGCTGTTTCAGCTGCTCCACCAGCAGAGGAGGACGCTCGGGGGCTCCGAACTGTGCCCAGAACGTTAGCCACGCTCTTCTGGAGATTGGCGGATGCGCCTAACGATCGCCACACCCACGTCAGCAATTGGAATTGCTATCCCCAAATACGCACTTTAGTGAGTACGGATTACCATCGACTATCTCCTTGGCTTGGCGAACGTTCTCCTCGAAGAACCGTCTGTCCATCCACTCCTTCTAGAGATCGGATTTCGTGGTGGACAGTTTGGCCGAGCTCGCCTTATTATTTTTCTCCAAGGCCTCGCACTTTTTGCTAGCATCCTTGAGATCATCTTGTATCTCCACCACACGAGCCTAGTTCTTATCGCTGGTGGCTCGTAGGGCGGAGAATGTGGTGGCCGCTTCTTTTTCCGCCGCCTTATGAACGACCGCTTCGTCTTTGGCACATTGAAGATCGGCCTTGAGCTTTTCGATCTCTTTAGAGGAAGCTACAAAACAATAAAAATTTATATAAAAAGGAATCTGCATTGACAGTATTCGGGGGAAAGTATTCAGATTTAGTTTGGACTTACCCTGTGCCTCGATGAACCTCTAGTTGAGGGCTTCCACCTCATCCTCGGAGCGCTTGAGCTTCCGATGTAGCTCTTCCAGCTCAACACCATTTTTGGCCGCCGCTGATGAGGAACCCTACATCATACACACAATGCATACATCACATCGGCACTCACTTCCCGAATTATAGATATGACCCCTAGGTGAGCTTATTAACCTCGCCTAGGTCTCAGGGGCTGCCATGTATACAATACGAATAAATAAAAATCTTAGCAAAATATCGGGCAATTTACTTGAAAGCCCGCAAAGAGACCTTTGAAGGCCTCCTTCAATCCGTTGTCAATGGACTAGACGCTTTGTAGTACTGCACCCATAAGGGTGCGGTGATCCTTAGTGATGGAGGCGCTCGATAGAGCCTTCTCCATGTCCGACCACGTGTTGGTCAGCGGTGCTGGGGATGATAGGATTTCCCTATCACCCACCGGGGATTGGACCAGTGCCTCTGGGGATGTCCTCGGAGGGGACTGTTTGCCTGTTCGTCCGGCCTCCTCGGTGTCCGGGCGGGGAATTGTCCCCTAGTCTTCTTTGGCCGAAGCGCTAGCCTCGGCCATGGTGCTTTTACCCTTGCCCCCTGTGTCCACCTCCATTGGAGTAGGCTGGGACGACACTTGCACGACGTCCTTCGTGGAGCCGGGAGTGGTGGGATGCGAGGCATCCCCACTCTCCGCCAGTTTGGTGGGCGGGCTCTCCCAATCTAATACTACCTCGATGGGGATAACGCGTGGGGGGCTGTTTGACCAATAACCTGCGTCTTAGCAAACTCTTAATGTACTAGTTATATGTAGAAGGGTCTTCGGATCCTACCCTGGATGGAGGGGGCTTGACCCTTAGGCTCCTTCATGGAACCTCGTCGGGGTCTTCGGACATGGAGCTTGAGTCCGAGCTGTCGTTGGACAAAACCACCCACTCCTACCGCGCCCTCTTCGGGGCAGGAGAAGCTGCCTGCCCCGGGGTGTCCGAAGACGCCACTATCTTCTTGGCGCAGGGGAAATTGCCTCCCCCTCGCTCACGACCTCCTCCTCCTCCTCTTCTTCCTCCTCTTCGGCCTGCTCATGATTTGAGTAGAGCCAACCAGGTTGGGGAAAATCATACCTCAGAGTCCGGCTTGGCAGCGTGCAGACCCTTGTCCTCCTCCTTGGATGGCCAGCTCTTCATCGACTTGAACAGCGCCTTCCACAGCTTCTCCCGCATAGTGCGGAAAAGATTCTGGATTGTGGGATCGACTTCGAGTTCTCGAGCCCACGGACGAGTGTCCCGGTGCTGGTAGGGGAGGATGTGCCTTCAGAGCATCACCTGGACCACATCGGCTAGCTTGAGGCCCTCCTCGACCAGGGAGCGGAGGCGCTTCTGCAGGTCGGTCACCTCTTTCCCGAATCCCAGACCAGGCACTTTTCGGGCCATCAAGCCAGTTTGGTGGGGGCGGATCTGAATGTGGCGGCGGGGAGTTGGACCTCTTCTCGTGGTTCGGTGACGTAGGACCACGCCTTTTGCCATCCTTTGATGGTGTCGGTGAAGGTGCTCGATGGCCACACGATGTGAGCGAGCTTGCCGATGACTGGCCCACCACAGTCCCCGTGCTTGCCGCCGACACACTTGGGCTTGATATTGAAGACGTACAGCCAAAGCCTGAAAGTGCGCTCCGTGCGCAGGAAGGCCTCATAGATGAGTACGAATGCCGAGATATGCATGATGGAGTTCGGCGGGAGGTCATGGAAGTCGAGGCCGTAGAAGAACATTAACCCCCTGATGAAGGGGTGGAGTGGGAAGGTCAACCCCTGATGAAGTGGGGATGAACACCACCCTCTCACCTAGCCTGGGGGCGGGAATCAAATGGGCCTCCTCCGTCGCGCGGTGAGGAATGTTGGAGGGGAGGTAACCGGCCTTCTTAAGGTCGAGTATGTCCTTGTTGGGGACTGTGGAAGCTTCCCATTGGCCATTGGAGCCTACCATTGCCGAGTTCGAAGGTGGGGGGCGGAGAGACCTAGATCTGTGCTCTGGAGGCGCAAGGGAATGGGAGGCGGAGAAGTGGAATGCAAAGTGTAAAAAAGCTTTTGGGGTTTTCCTTCTCTTTTTATGAGTCCCGTCGACGTGGATTCCCCTTGCCGCGCCTTGAATCCCTCCACTTCTCGATATGCGCGAGCCGTTGCGTGCTCTTGGGTAAGTATATCCCATATAAAATGGGACACGATCGGTATATTGATAGATCGTGATGATTAAAACGGCCTCGAGCCACGAATCGAGTCTATGCAACCAGTCTGGCGGTCATGGTGGGCCGTAACCTTTCGTTAGAAAGGTCGTCAGAGGGCCGTTGTTTATCCCCTGACGTTTGGTCTTCAAAGCCGATCAATTTATAGTATTTGGACGTGCCACTATGCGGGGGACTAGTTGTCATTGGAGGCCAAACTACAATTCGACAGGAAGGACCTCACCTGGCAAGCCAAAGACTCTATTCGCGAAGCAGTCAGAGTTGAAGACCCTTGGTGTTGGAGGCAAGTTCGAGGGCTACTCAGGGAGTCCTGGATTAGGAGGTCTTCGGATAGCCGACCTATTGTTATGGGCCGGATTATTAGGGCTGCTTATCGAACACCAAAGGATTTGAAGGCCCAATCTCTTAGATAGAAGCTTCGGGAAACAAGGCTTGCACTCCACGTCTGATGTAATAGTTAGGCCAGTTTATCTCTTCGGCATGTAACCGACCATGTACAAACCCTAGGCATCCCTGACATCTATATAAGCCGGATGGTTTTAGGGTATATACAGAACAACTCATCTAGGGTTATACGTATGATCTTGAGGTAGATCAATTCTGCAACCCCTTACACCATCAATACAGTCAACCAGGACGTAGGGTATTACCGCCATCGGAGGACCCGAACCTAGGTTAACTTGTGTCCCCTTCGTCCCCTATTACCGTCGATCCTAGTGTCACAGTTCGAGACCCCCAACCCGAGATCCACGGGTTTTGACACTGACAAGGATGATCAAGTGCATATACATTCTTCTCTAGCTTGGAGTTGATGAGCATCTTAATTTATGGTGCATATCCACATTATCGTTTCTAATCTGCAGTTGTCCTCCTGATTGTCTCTACCATCAAGTCCATCACTCAGAATCTGGTGTGGTGTCTATATGGTGCATAGCATATTAATAGAGTACCCCTAATCATCTTATAATCTTCGGACTTGGTCATCAAAGTATACTTCAATATAGTGTTGGTGGTGGGTAATCCTTCTTGGAAATGATAGAGAAAGCCAAGCTTATGTGAATGCACAGGAGTGGCAAGGATTTCCTTATACATGTTCGCCTCAACATAGATATCAAGATCTCCTTCCTCTACCTGTGGGGCTCCTAAGATGGTAGCCCACTCATCCATTGTAGAGTAATATATAACTCCCTCAATCATCCATATGATACGGCTATCTGGATAGAAATGAGCTGTGGAGTAGAGCTGCATGATCATCTCGTCATTCCAAGCAGTGAATTCTCTCCTAACGAAGTTCTCAATATCATTGCATCTGTAGTTGTCCTCCACACTAGGAAAGTAGTCCTCATCTGTGAGAGCCTGGCTTAATAGGAATGATAGACCACTCATATCGACAAGGAATTCCTTCTTTTCTGGAAGACCATTCAAAAAGAACTCCAAAGTTAAGCATGCTTGGCTTGGAGCGATTCTAGGATGGGTGACCGACCGGGAAATTAGTCCCGGGTGTGCACGAGTGAGGACAAAGTCAACACAAAAGACTAGTGTTGGTCCGTGGGGCCAGTCTAGATCCCGCCAGGCGTAACGGGGTGTTACAATTGGTGTAAGAGCACATTTGTCCGTGTGTGGTTTTGGTAATCGATGACACCCCTATGGACTAATGGTTGCCCTGAGTTATGCTCGAAGGATTTGTCCATACACACTTCTTGAAGTCCGTCTGTTGGGTTTCAAGGAGTTTATATGATGACCAAGGTGGTATTCAAGGTTTATCCAAATACTGGTCATGTGGGAGTTGAGCTTATTGCAAGCATGTTTTGAATAACAAGATTGTGTGAGCATTCATGATTACCTTCAAGACATCATCTTTATGAAGAGAGAAGATAAGATACAAGGTTGATCAAGACTAAGTCAAAGAGTGAATCAAGTTGATCAACACACAAAGCGTGCAAGATGTACCGAGATGGATCAAGTGATCCCATGGTATGGTAAGCATTGTCCATTACGCTTTGTGTACTAACCTGTGTTCCTTGTGAGAGTTCTTTGTGGGGTTAGGTATATTTCCATGGGATTTCATCAAGAGGAAGATCCCATACAACCCATGGAAGATGACATCAAGTGGTGATCCTCATCAAGGTTGTGGTGTGCAAGTTCAAGTGAATCATCATGGTGAGATCATGCTTGAAGCTTGCGGTCCATTGTGGTGACAATGGACTTGTGAAGATATGCCGAAGAGTGGATCACCCATAGTGGACTATGGGGAAGCAATCTACCGGTCTTCATCAAGACGGCGCATTCAAGAAATGTGGTCCATCTTGAGAAGGACAAGATCGCCATCATCTAGATCAACTGGACTATGCACAAGGAAAAGGTCTGACCTTGATAAGGTTTTCCATTTTATCAGTCTCATAGTGGTAGTTGGGAGACCGGGTTATAGGATCGATAGCCGTACTATCAAAGGGGGCTCTCAAGTGAGTAGCTTGATCATATCATTCGTTGACAACTCAAACCATTTGCATCCTTGCATCATCATCTTTCTTGGTCCTTATATGGTTTTTATCTATGTGATTTTTTGAGCTTACGGTCTTCATCATCATAAGTTTAAGCTCACCGAAAACAGATTTCGTATGCATCATATTGTGTTTTCGGTGTTGGAGATTTTGCCAGATATTTATTGGGAAGGTCATCTTCCTTATCCTAGTGGCATTTATTCTCCATTTCTTGTTCTTAATTTAACTAGTCATTGTTGGATAGCTTTCGTTGTCCTTTATCCAACAAGCTTGTGTTTGCTCAAATCGGAGCTCGTATGTGAAAGTTGTGGCTGTTTTAGTCTTACCTGTTTTACATAGAGAGGTTGTACCACCCCATAGAGCGGTTGTACCGGTTGACCGGTACAATCGGTGTTTGGAGCGGTTGTACCGCTCGAGAATTGGTCCCAAGGTTGTACCGGCCATGTACCACTCTACCACCAGACTCGGTTCTGTTTTGGAGGGGTTATTGGGCGGTTGTAGGCCAGCTATTATAGTATAATTGGTACTACCGGTTGTACCGGTGAGCAGAGAGGTTGTACTGCTCCTATGTGAATCTGCACATAACGGGCAGATTCGTGGGGACCTATTTAAGGGGGTATTTTTTCCCAATGGTCCCCCTCTTTTGAGCTCTTGTTTGCCCCCCATTGTTGACCCTCTTTGAGCTTGCTATCTCTCAATCCCTCCAATGATTCTTGCTCCTTTTTGAGGGAAAAGAGAGAGGAGATCTAGATCCACATTTCCACCAATCACTTTCTCCTCTATGTGAGGGGAACACCTTGGATCTATATCTTGGAGTTCTTTGTGTTCTTCTTCATTCTTCCTCTCACTTTCCTCCATAGCATTAGTTGTTGTGCTGGGATTTGGGAGAGAAGGACTTGGGCACTCCATGTGCCCTTGCCATTGCATTTGTTGCATAGGTTTGAGTTCTCCACGGTGATACGTGGAAGTGAGAAGTTGAGAAGCTTATTACTCTTAGGTGTTTGAGTGCCCTAGAGCTTTTTCCTCTTGGGTGCTTTGGCGCCCTACAAGGTTGGTGGTGCCTCGAAGCTCAATCATTGTGGTGCAAAGCTTCGGGCAAGCTTCGGGGTCTCCAATTAGGTTGTGGAGATTGTCCCGAGCATTTGAGGTCACCTCGGAGCCACAATTCTTTGTGGTGAAGCTTCGTGGTGTTGTTGGGAGCCTGCAATTAAGTTGTGGAGTTTGCCCCAACCTTGTTTGTACGGGTTCGGTGACCGCCCTCAAGGGTCCCTTAGTGGAATCACGGCATCTTGCATTGTGCGAGGTCGTGAGGAGATTACAACGGCCCTAGTGGCTTCTTGGGGAGCATTGTGCCTCCACACCGCTCCGAACGGAGATTAGCATCCACAAGGGTGTGAACTTCGAGATACATCGTTGTCCCTGCGTGCCTCGGTTATCTCTTACCCGAGCCCTTTACTTATACACTTTACTTTGTGATAGCCATATTGTTTCAAGTTATATATATTGCTATCACTTATTTGTTTATCTTGCTTAGCATAAGTTGTTGGTGCACATAAGTGAGCCTAGTTGTTTTAGGTTTTGTTCTTGACTAATTAAACGATAGTTTTATTCCATATTGGTTCAAGCCTAAACCGTAATTATTTTAATGCGCCTATTCACCCCCCCCCCCTCTAGGAGGCATCCACGTCCTTTCAATTAGTACCAGAACTGACCCTCGCCGTTCTATGGGCATGCGCGAGTTAGGTGCACGGGCATGTGGCGCATGGCGTGTGTGGCTAGTCGTGGCACACAACATGGTACATGTGCCGGACTGGATACGCATACATGTGCCAAAAGGGAACGTTCCTGATGGGCTGACGAGGACGTCGGTTCCTGTCAGTGGGGGTGCATGTGAGAGCCTAGCTTAATAGGAATGATAGACTACTCATATCAACAAGGAATTCCTTCTTTTCCGGAAGCTCACTCGAAAAGAACTCCAAAGTTAAGCGTGCTTGGCTTGGAGCGGTTCTAGGATGGGTGACCGACCGGCAAGTTGGCCCCGGGTGCGCACGAGTGAGGACAAAGTGCGTAGGAAAGACTAGTGTTGTTTTGTGGGCCAGTCTAGATCCCGTCAGATGTAACGGGGTGTTACATCATGTTCCTTGATGTAGGCCCAGTCAACATATCTCATGTCACTGACTGCTGGGCGTTTGTCCAATAGGACAGTCTCATAGAAATCCTGCTGTTCATTAGTCTAGAACATGTCATCAGCAGCGGTCTTCCTTCTGGAGGCATATGGATCATTTTCTCTCCATGTCCTTAGCCCTAAATCTCTTCTCTTCTTGATGTCCTCGGCAACTGGATGAGTATCATTGTGATCTGGCATGTGTGGCCTCAACTTCCTCAAAATTATCAAGTTTCCTTCCTCATCATGTCTGGAAGTAGAACCCTTGTTATTTGCAGCAACAGGAATATATGTGGTGGTCCTCTCAGGCTTGGGTGTTGCATGCTTCTTTGGAGGTGTGTGCTTGGTATCCGATGGAGCTTTTATGGGCATATCATCTGCAAGCAACTTCTTGGAAGGACGAGCTTTGCCAGCTGGCTCTTCCTCCACTTCCTCTTCCTCAGCCTCTCCTGGGTCTTCATACATAGCGGTAGGTCTGCCATTGACATGAACAAACCTATTCCTAGCTCTCTTCCTCTCCCCTGCATTCTTAGGCATTGTCGGATTTCGGGCTCCAGAAAACCAAAAGAGGTTCCAACTGAGGGGCATGTGCCAAGATCCCCACCAGCTCTAGTCTCAAGCTCACCGCATGACAACCTAGCCCGGCAAGCTCACTCAATCGTAGGGAGAAGACTAGCACACGAGGATTTACCTTGGTTCGGGCCACTGCGAAGTGTAAAACCCTACTCCTACCTTTTGGTGGATTGCCACACGAGGAGGTTTGTGGATGAATTAGTACAGTGGTGCACAACCTCGCGAGGATGCTTGAGTGGTGTTCGATTTGTCCTCCTCTACTGAGCGGCCTATCCCTTATTTATAGCAGCCTGGGTCCTTTTCCCTTATCACAATGGAGGGAAGGGATCCCACAACGGTAAAATTCGAAGGGGGACAAGGAGTACATCCTTATCCTGACGAAAGTTGGTCTCCGCCTGCAAAGTAGCCGGTGGTGATGCAGTGATGGGCTCGATGATGGCGCCCACCCTATTGAGCTCGTGGTCTTGGTCTTGTTGTGCAGGAATGGAAACCTTTGGGGGTGCCTTGGGAACCTGCGTACGTCCTTGCCTCCTTTGCACCAAAGATGAAGTTGTCTTCTCTGCGGACGTTGATGCCTTCCCGGCCCGTCTTGCATCATACTTGACCTCTCAAGGCTAAGTGTTGCACAGAGATCCCCGCCCCTCGGGAGGCGACCAGGGGAGGCCTCTTCCCTTAGGGGGTCTTGGCGTTGTCCTCCTCGCGAGGACCTTGTCTTGAGTGAGGCCGTGTTGGGCCGTACCTGTCGGTCGTAGTGGCTCGCGCACTGGGCCGCAGGCTCGTAGGTCTGGGTACCCCTGTTCCCAAAACACCGACACGCATAGAGATCCTAGTAGGCTCAACAGGTAGAGACATGTTTGCTCTAGCACTCTCATGTGCTCTCATAGCCTCTGGAGTGGCATACTCTTTCCTCACTAGCCTCTTAGGAGAAGTAGCTTTAGTGGTAGACTTCTTAGCAACCTTCTCCTTTGTTTCCTGCTGCTTCTTGGCAAGTACTTCCTTAGGCACAAAATTTGAGTCCTCTTTATCAGAATTTAATTTCCTTCTTGCCCTGGTGGCAGCCCTGGGCAACCCATGAGACCTTGGGGTTGCTTGGATCCTTTGAAGATGAGGAACTGAATTCTCGATTGGTCCCTAAACTCATCTCAACATCCCTCTCTCTGGAATCGTTCCGACAGTCATTTGATCTTGACATGCCGACCCTGTGAATAAAATATAGAGGATTAGAGGGGATAAGCATCACAAAAATTCAGAAGGATTTTGCAAATTTGAACTCAAAGTCTTAAGTTTAACTTGCCGGCGTTCTGGGAACGGTGGTACCCAGTCCCGCCTTCCTGCGGCCAAGGGCATGGCCCACTTCGTCAGCCAGGCAAGGCCCGGCGCTGCATCCCTCGAGACAAGGCCCTCACGGGGAAACAAAAAATTTCCTATGCACATGCAAGATCTATCCGTGGTTATGGGCATCTACGAGAGAGAGAGTGGATATACATACCCTTGTAGATCGCTAAGTGGGAAGCGTTAAGAAACGCGGTTGATGTAGTTGAACATCTTCGCGATCCATATCGCCGATCGTTCCGCGATGCAATCACGATCCTTCCCAATCTAGCGCCAAACGGATGGCACCTCCGCGTTCAGCACACGTACAGCTCGATGGTGATCTCCGTCTTCTTGATCCAGCAAGAGGGAGAAAATAGGTAGATGAGTTCTCTGGTAGCGCGACGGCATGGCGGCGATGGTGGTGGAACTATTCTAGCAGGGCTTCGCCTAAGCACCGCTGAAACGATCTAGAGGAGAAACTACGATCTAGAGGAGAGGGTAGCACATGGCTGGAGTCCATGGTGCCATCGACGTGTCATGAAGCTGGTACTCACGAAACAGTAGGTGAAGGTACCGCTTCCAAGTGGAGTAGGAGGCGGTGGATTGATCAAGGACCACCAGGACATGGTCATGGATGTTCAGATCGCGAATGAGGGTGACCTCCGGACTCACGAAGGGGTTGGTGGCGGTGGAGGATGCCGAGAAGCTCATGGTGAGGTAGGGAGGTACGGGATATCGGTGGGATGTAGCACCTAGTGTTTGGGAAGGGAAGCGGCTAGGGTTTTGGGTGCGACAGCTAAGGTGCAGCATAGTAAGGGTGGGGAGGGGTTGGGTGACGCGTGGCGAGCGAGAGGCGTGCAGGGCGGAAGCGAAGGAAGTGGTCGGGGCGACTGGCGGCGACGGCTAAGGAGAACCGACGACGACAACAGGCGGGGAGGCAGTGGCGGCAGCGGCTAGGGAAAGCCGAGGGCGGCGGAGGGTGGCGGTGGTGGGTGGAGGTAGCGGCGGTGGCTAGGGTAGGTCTAGGAGCGACTTGCGATAGATACCATGTAAAAGACTAGGTTTAGGCCGTGCAACATAATAATATTGATCGGTGCACTGGGGACGTATATATGAGGTACAAGATGGGGCCAAAACCTCAACTATACAGGAAAACTAGGAGGTGGTCCCTAAAAACAATATACATGCACCATATATTCAACAGGGAAAAATGAAGGGGCGACTAGTGCTTGATTAAGGATGATAGAACCCTCGATATCTGTTTTGCGCAGGCACAATGCATCTCGCGTGGCAATGACTGGAGAAAACCAGGCCTTACCGACGACAAACTACGACCGGCATTCAATAGGATCATCCGCCTCAAAGTTGTTGGGCTGACCATTCAAAACGTGGGCTCTGACTACCTCTGACGCTGCATCACTCCCCTGCAGAAGAGGCAGAGGTTCGCGTGGGAATACAATGGCCCCGCTGATTGGATGTGACTATATCTAGGCCCTAGCAAAAACTTGACCATCCATGGCCACATATGGCTATGTCATCAACTGTTTGGTAAGTCCAGTCTGTTCCACTTGCCGGCGAAAATTGTCCCGCCGCACCTCAATTCAGCCCGGAACCAAATCCTGCAGTGGATGCCTGATTGCGACGCCTCCATAGTCAAGTCTGATTAGGAATTACCCACTCTGGAAGATGAGATACCGTGGAGCTCCATCTTGGAGGAAAGATTTGTCCGGACGGATGGCAATATGTTTGTGCCAACCAGGGACCCGGAAAGGCCTTTATCGCTGGCCGGATTGCGGAGGACAAATCGGTCAGAGTTGCCAAGGGAACAACCTCCGAAGGAACGAGAGAGGATGAGGTTGAGGATGATGACTCTTCCGGGAAGGAGAGCGCAGGACCCCCTCAGGAGGGTGCTGCCAGGGTTGAGTCTGTCGGGGTTGGGGGATCCCAGACCGCGGTGACAAAAACCCAAGGAGAGGTCAAAACGGAGGAGGTGAGAGAGCCCATGGTAGAGGAAGAGGAGCTCGAGGTAGCCCTCAGGCTCCGAAACCAGGGCGTCGTCTCTGTCAATGTGCCATTCGAGAAGTAGCAAGTCTCACACCCCCACGGGGTTCGCCAAAGGTGAAGAGGACAACCTACAAGGGAGGCGGGCGCGCAACAGCATGCCAACAATCCCTTCGCATCTCCCAAACCCATGCTTCGCTGGTCAAATGATGGAAGGCCCTAGGGGTGGACCCTAATACTCCGTCAAGCCCAACCTCTATATAGAACTCGCCCTTGCCGGGGGTTTTGGTTCCTCCGCCAAGCTCCGTTGCTCCAATACTAAAGAGGGGCAGATTAACTCTGCCAGCTGCGTCATACGAATTGGGCTCCATGCCTATGGCTTCGGAGTAAGTTGCTTTAACTTAGATATTGGTTGAATATTGTTCTTGATTTCCTTAATTGAGCTTCAGTGATTGCTTCTGAGAGGGATGAGGATGAGGAGCCTTTAGCGCACCTGGTGAAGCGGACCAAGTCCCTTGAGGGGTTGGAGTTTGCGGCGGGCACGAGCCCGGCGAGGGACGTCGAAGAGAACCTTGTGCTCGGCCCCCGGCCCATCCCTCATCGCAAAACCCAAACGCAAGCTTCGTCCATCAGCACGGACAAACAAGAATGTCCCCTTACATACGCCAAGGAGATGGTAGAGAGCTACCAAGGAGGGGTTTCCCAGGAGGAGCCTCCTCTCGAAGGTCGCTCATCGACCGCCCTGGCGAAAAGGAATCTACGGCAAGGACCTCCAGCCAAGAGCTTGCCCGTGTCGAGGATGTCACCAAAAAGGCAGTAACAGACTACGCACCGGTGACAGACATTGCCGACGAAGGGGATGCTATTCCGCAGCAATCTCCATCGGGTATCCCATTTGCCCTTACATCCATTTTTCTTCCTACCATGATTCATTGATTTATGAATCTCATCATTTTGTATGTTGTCTTGGTTCCTAGCTACGCTTCTCGAAGAACCTGAGCTACTTGAAGAGGTTGCTGAGGAGGCCACGAAGATCGATGCTGTAGAGGGCCAGGAGTTGGTTGCCGGGAAACTCCAGGAACCGACGGAGAGCGTGGTATCTAACTCCGGCAGTGTAGTATGCCCAGACGTACCCATCAAGGAAACAAACTCTCCAATTCATGGGACCCCTTCCTCCAAGTTGTCCTCTAGCAGTGGCGTTGAAGTGTCCCATGAATCAACTTGCATTGGTTACCACTCACCTGTGTCCAACAACTGTCAGTCTATCTCTCTTAGCAGGCGCAGACATGAATTAAGGGATCAAATGCGTAGTAGCATCACTGCTTCAAAGAGTTGAGGAAGCTGATGATTATGTTGACAGTGCCTAGAATTTGGCCTTCTCGGAAACCGTGGTGACTGGAATCAAGGATATCCAGAACAGGTATAATCTCAAGTGGCTGGCCGTCAAGTAGCAGTGCGAGTTGGCTGGACTCGTGGATCAACAAGTGAGGGCTAGATGGAAAGAACTGTAACAGTAGTATAACCAGCAAATCCATTCCCTCAAGAGGAAGCACAAAACGTTGGCCACAACCTAGGCGGAGGTCGCAGCCGAGGAGACCCGTCTAGTGGAGTGCAAAGCACTTCGGGATGCCAGAGAGGCAGAAATCTCCTTCCGAGAGGAGGCTCTCAATGCTTCCCTCCAGGACAATTAGACGGAACTGGAGGCCCGCGTTCTGTAGCGCACCAAAGAGCTCGATGACGGCCATAAAGTTGCCCTCGACACACTTTCCTTGACGTCCTCTACTCAGCTGAAGAAAGTTTCCCATGATCTTGCTGCTGCTGTTGCCACCAAGACTACTCTTGAAACCCAAATGGGCAAACTGACGGAGGATCTTGGCAAGAATCACAAGGAGATCAAAGCCCTCAAGGAGGAAGCATAGAAAATGAAAACCATTTCGCAATTGATGCAATTGCACCTTTCATTCAAGGACCAAGACATCGAGGTGGAAAATGGTGCCATCTGTGATTTTAAATCTAGTCTTGTCTCTTTGGAGAAGGACATCGAATCTGTGAATGCTCGTGAGAAACTACTACAAACGGACTTGGCCAATGCACAGTCCCTCCGGGAAGAGGAGGAGGACAAGTTGAAGAACCAAGTTGAATAGTGCGACCGCTGGATCTGGAATTTATTGACATTGCTGAGCGCCTTACTGCACAGATCTCGAGCATGAACATGAAGTTTGGGGCCTTCTCCATCAACCAACCTAAAGTCCCAAGCATAAAGATGACACTCTTCTTCGAGGGATTGATCGAGAGGCTGAAGACGTATGAAGATGACACAGCCGCCTGTTTTGCCGATGAATCCCGGAAGCTGGCCCGCAATGCTCTCTTCATGGTTCTCAGCAATCTAGCATATTTCCATCTGGAGCTTGACCTCTCTGTTCGTTTCAAGAAACTGCCGCCGGGTACTGATGTCTCTTCTACCGAGGAGACAGCTGGCCCTCTTGCCGACAGGGTCCGTAGGATCAAGGGGAGCCATCGGAAGTAACCGTGAGTACTTCATGTTGCTGTGATGTCGTGTATTTTAAGACACAACATGTATCTCGTATTAGACCACACACTACCTTTGCCTTGAAGTTGTTGAACTATTGTTTTTATGTAAACGTGTGTGATTCCCCACTTTCTTTCCATCTTGGTATTAGTATGGTTATTTTCTTTAGCCAAAAATGTGTTGCCATGATTGCTTTGAGAAACATGTCCTTAGCATTCAACTGGCAAGGACACGCTGTCGGTGAGTTTTTCCTTGTCAGTCTTTGACACTGCAGCCCGCTTTGTTGAGCAGGCTCGAAATAAAACGAGGGCACGAACAAGAGATGGTAAGGTTGCATCACGTGCAAGGTTGACCATACGAAACCCTCGTGACTAGGGGAGTTACACGAATGTAAGTTCTAATGCAAGTTGATAATCATGTCAACTTAGCTTTCGTCATAGTTTCCTCCTTTCGTCCTGGCTCATGTTTATTCAAGCGCATTGTCCCTCCCTCCATACATGACCGCTTCTCTCCTTAGGGATTCCCGGTGAACACATGCATGTGTATCCACCTTCATCCTGAGAGGAAAAGAGAAACAGAGAGGAGAAAATGAAGAAATTTGGGAACTCATTAGTTATGAACATAATCTTTGACACATATTTGTCAGGTCAATGTAAACATTCCTAAATAACTACAAACGATAGAGTATCATAACTGGTCTAGCTTCCTCTATCTCTATTCCCTTCCTTTGCACCCGGTGACCTCGTAACAAGCAACGTGGTAGAGGCATTGGTGAACGAGACCTTGCCATGGTGTGCTTGCCGGGATTGTCTACTAATGGATTCACTCCAGCGTTTCGCTCGGGAGTTGCCCTTTTCGAATGGTGAATTCAGGACCGAGCATTACACGAGCTCGTCAACATCAACGACACCAACGTTACGCTGAACTGCTCACGGGCCGGGAAATAAAGGAAAAGAGAAGCGGAATTGGATACCTCCTTCTTGTGTTCTTCAGGCCGAGCCGCACTCTCCTGGATTAAGCAAGCTCGATGACTGGGATGGGGATGATGTCGTCACTTGGCTAGCTTCTTCTTCAGTCATGGATTATGCTGCAACTGTTCCATCCATGATGAACGCGGCGACCATGGTGTCGACGCTCCCCACCTTCTCTTATCGATGTCTCCATAATGTCGACATGCTACGAAATCCAGAGAAGATGAAGGTGGAGGAGACATCATTGTTCTTATCTTTCAACGTTGGGGTTGTTGGCACCAAACAACGTGCCGCCAAGAATTTCATGTTCACACCAACACAGCCTCCCCTAACTGGCGAGCCAAAGATGTTGGCGTAGGATGCAGTCGATCACCTATGGGGCCATTGGCCCCTTTGTGGTTCGGCAAGGGCGTGGACGCAAGCACAAAGAGCAAAGGTAGCATGACGGGACGTTGATTTACCTAGGTTCGGGCCGCTGTAAAGCATAAAACCCTACTCCTGCTTTGTGGGTGGATTGATCAGAGGAACACGAAAAACATGCACCGCTCAAACCTGACAAGGATTGCCTTCGGTGGAGCTACTACGCGAATACAAGTGTTGGAAATTTCGAATCTCTAGCTAGGCTGCCTTGCGTCTCCTTTTATAGCACAAGCGGCAACCATAGCTAATAGTGCTATCATACCTAACTCTGGCACTTAGGAAGAAATGCCATAAATGCAGTCTAGGTGACGTGCGGGGGTGCATCCCTGGCAAGCTTATACCACCACTCTAGCTAACACGTCGCGGACATGTGTTAAGGAGGTGTAATTTATCTTCCAGCATGTCACCACGTGGTTAGCAAGAGCCACTTAGCACCTGTCAGCTTGACACCGCATTGACAAGTGAATGGACTCTTGATGCGATGGAGAGATGGCTGATCAGCTAGCACCTACCGGGGGATGGCTTGTCGGGTCTTCACGAAGGAGTGCTCGTCCAGGTCACCGGCAAGCGTCGGGAACGCACCTGGCATAGTGCCTTCCAAGCTTGGGCTGTTGCGTTGGGCTTGTTGGAGTCTTGTCTTGATCGTTTGTCGGGTTTGTACAAATGTATTTTCTTGGCAGGCTCAGGTTGACGCACTAGAGGCTTTGTCATCCGTGCACAAGTCTGGGGAAAACAAATACCCATGTTTGTATACCCAGACACAGCACATAGTAGAGCTTGTCTCTTCTCGGCGAGGTGATCGCCACACCAGCCCCTGCGCCCTGCCGGGAAAGTGCTAAATCGAATTGCATGGTCCAACCATTAGGGGCATCCTTCCGAGGTAGGAGAGTGATGTCTCACGAGGCTATTCTTGGTGTGGATCTATCCCCTCCATCGTAAAGTCAGCCGAGGTTGCGCCCATGACTGTCCTTGTAGTATGGAATTCCATATCGATGGGCTGCGACTTGATATTCCACTCTACAATGCAACCTATAGAGCTGGGGCTGCAAAGTACTTGCTCAAGAGGGTAAGATGTGATCACCTTGATGGGATGTCCCTCGAAATAATGTCACAGCTTCATGTAGGCGATGAGGAGTGCGAAGAGTAGCTTCTGTTGCATGGGGTGCGACGGAGTCCTGGATTAAGGGGTCCTCGGTAGGCCGACCTATTATTTATGGGCTGGACTGTATGGGTCATTTGCTGAACATTGGATCGATCGAAGGCCCTGTCTCCGGGGAGGAAGCTTTCGAAATTATGGCTTGTCCTCCACGTTTGATGTAGCGAATAGGAATGTTTATCCAATCAGTGTGTAACCGACAATATGTAAACCCTAGGTATCCTCGGCATCTACATATGCCGGAGGATTTTAGTTTGTACAAAAGGACAACTCATCTGGGTTTAGCTCTTCGATCTCGAGGTAGATGGACTGTGTAACCTATACATCATCAATACAATCAAGCAGGACGTAGGGTTTTACCTCCATAGGAGGGCTCGAACCTGGGTAAAAATTATCTCCCTTGTCTCCTGTTACCATTGATTCTAGTCTCACATATCGGGACCCCCTACCCAAGATCCACCGGTTTTGACACAGACATTGGTGCTTTCACTGAAAGTTCCGTTGTGATCGCCCAAGGAATCGATGGCTCGCCTTTTCATCAATGAAGAGGTCCGCAAGACGGACACTTTCATGCTTGGACAGATCTTTTCCTTCGATAGCGTTGTGCTGCACGCCGACCTGGCCGGCCATCTAGGCCTTGTCAAAAGTTTCACCCGCGATGAAGTGGTCAGATTCAGGAACCTAGAATTCTCCGTACACTCTCGGGGCGACCTGTCATAAACTAGGCTTGCAGTTTCGCCTGCCACGCCCGAAGACTCCGAAGCTTTAACTTCGGATTCCTCTTTCGGTCACACCCACGAGATGAAACCTGCCGATGACCTAACTCTTAGTCCGGATCCGGCCATAGCGCACGACTTCCGGATATTTGTTCTTGCCGAACACTCCACTCACCTGCACATGTCAGAGGTAAACTCCGAATGCTCTAGACAGGTTGACCCGATCGAGCTCTCGACACTCAACGAGCTCCTAGAGAAGATCTCGTCGATGATGATTACCAATGATCCAACTCTGATCTATGCTCAGATCGGTCACAGGGCGGGTCAGGACAAAATTTTTGTCCCACCCACTGTGGGGACCCTGACTCATATGTCGTGATCAGCGAATGCACGTGTAGAGATCATTGCTCACTGAACACACATAAACTGAATTACAAGAGTCTTACATCCACATTTAGTGTGTCACACAAATAAAGACCATGAAGGTCGCATCATACATAGATAGGGCCACAAGGGCCAAACACTTAAATAGAACAAACAACGAAAATCTTGATCGAAAGCGTGAACCCATTGTCATCTGCCTTAACCTACAGACATTCTGACTGAGAAGCGTCATAGTTTGCATGTTCATCACCAACGAACCCTTCAACATACTCCTGTTTTTCCATGCCTGGCCAATTAAATAACCAGTGGCAAGCCAATGAGTACTTTTAATGTACTTGCAAGCAACCCAAGTTGTGGAACAAGGTAATATTGATGCATGACATAACACTAAGTATGTAAATTGCCGAAGGCCAATTTTGAATGCAATGACATGATCAAGTAACTAATTAAGCATGCATCAACAGTTGACAAATATCCATCTGAACAAGTTACACATATCATCATAAACAAGGGTTGAACATCTCATGTTCATTCATCACCTCGAGTCTTCAGACTTCTCTCAAGTCTCATCCGTCCATCTCCCACACACACAAACACCAAGTTTTTATGAAAACACCTAGACATAGTCTAAGAAGCACCACTAAACTATCCTTGACCGTGAACACGGCTATTCGAATAGTTTTACACTCTGCAGAGGTTGCGCGCTTTACCCACAAGACTCAGGGACCTTCCGTGTCATCCATGACTCGCGGTACCTTACGTACCCTAGGTAAGCACCCGAACAATGCCTTTCCCATCGTGATACTAAACAAAGAGGCCACTCGTTGGTGCCATCCCTCATGATGTACATCACACGTATCATCCATGAGGGCACGCAACGGTGTGCCTGGTGCCTGTAAAGACAGCGCATGGCCATCCACTTCCGAGACGACCTCGTCTCGAGAGTGATCACTTCACCCTGGCCACTAGTAATGCGGGCTCCCTGCTAGCACATACCATAGTATTCAACAAAGCCCTGTCCCATAAGGGGTATTTTGGACGCGATGTAAGGTTGGGACAGTCGAAAAATCTTAAATCTAATCCATTTTCGAAAACACACCCTCAACTTGTTCTGGCACACCACTTCTTTCTCAAGTGGTCACCCAAGTCATCCTCATCTCCCTCGGGCATTAGTGGCACCCGACGGGGTTTTCTAAAAAGTCTATGAAATCATTTCTTCCTTTCCATCACTATGCATAAATCCCAACCCACTTGCGTAGCATCTATTAGCATCCTATCGACACCCACCAGCATAACCCTATTAAGGTGGCAGGATCATGGACGATGCAAGTGTTAATGGTAAGAATATCGGAGGCAACCCATCAAAGGGGGAACACCGCATCATGAGCAATCAACGAAACAACAAGTGCTATATGTCATGCATGAAAATGTTTCTTAACATGGTGAAAGGGCTGCTTGCCAGGATCAACAATGTCTTCGGGGTCTTCAAAGTCTTTGGGTTCAACTCCCTCATCAATAGCGCAATCTATCGTCACGAATAAATAGCGATAAAAATAAGCATCACACGAAAACAAAGCACACAAGGTAATATTAAAAATGCTAGACTACTTTGCTAAATATTGAAAACTATAATATAAATATTTGCCTAAGATTTTTTTGTGTAAAATATTTTGGAAATTCTTAAATAGAGGCAAAAAGGTGCCTAAATTAGGTTTTAAAATAAAACAATACAAAAAGTATTTTATAGATTTTTCACAAGTCGCACTGTTAAGTTCTATGGGATATTCTAAGATTTATGGCGTTGGAATTATCTCATTTGGACAGATAATATGTCCTCGGTGTTTTTTGGGGTTTTTAGGGAAAACGAAAAAGAAAAGGCTCGGGAGCCGACCCGCGCGAGCCTGGCGTGCGCGCGCGCCGGTTCAAACCTGACGAGTGGGCCAGGTTGGTGAGCGAGGGAGAGGGAGGCGAGGGAACTGGGGAGGATGACAAGACGGTCATCACCATCCTTAGGCCAGGGAGGGGCGAGACGGCTTACCGGCAACTACATTGCACGGGGAGGCGAACGGAGGGCAGCGTCATGCTCAGGGGCTCGTTGCCGGTTGAGAGGTGCCGAAGACGGTCGACAAGGAGGCGCAGATCGCTGGCGACGAGGTCCTTCAGCGGAGGAGCTTCGGGAGGAGGTCATCGAGGCCAACTCGAGCTACAAGGAGGACGGGAACGAGGGGGTTCGAGTCAGTGCGGCGAGGGAGGACTAGCTGGAGAAGAAGGAGGGCCGTAGAAGGTCGCTACCAGCAGATAGACGGTGGCGACGCCACGGCGATCTCCGGTCGATCCCGAGTGCTTGAGCATGGGGAGGTCTAGCTGGTGGCGTAGGGCCACTCTGGAGGGGTAGGAGGGTTAGCAGATGGAAGGAGAGGCCTTGGGGGTTTCTCAAATAGCCAGCCCCTGGACCAACGTGGATGCGTGCGCCGGCGATGATGCAGGCAAGGGCTATAGGCCTTGGGGATCTGTAGAGAAGGGTTAGGGGTGTTCCTGGGCGATGCCTAGGACCAGCGGGAGGGAGAGAGAGGGCGAAGGTAGGCCCTAGTGCCCGCGCGTGCGGGGTCACGCGTTGGCCGGATCGGGCGGCATCGGGCACGCGCGACCAGGGGCGAGAGAGAGCCAAGGAAGAGGGGGCCGACATTTTGGAGGGTTGCGGATGTCGAGGGAACCTTGGGGGATAGCTTCCCCGATCCCAAGGCTGTCGGGAGCCCTCGGGATGCTCCTGCTACAATGCGAACATGCACTGTAGCACGCTCCAGAGCATGTCTTTGGCATGCCATGGCATTCTTGTGTGCTCTGGACGCGCCCCTGCATGTGAACTAGCTTCTAGATAATTAGGAGATGCTCTAGGAGCTAGGGGGAGGTTACAGGAAAAAGAAATGGGGGAGGAAGAGGGTAGAAATCTCCCTGCCATGGTGAAAAAGAGGGGTAAATGTGGGTTTTACCCCACTTACCCAATGTGACTTGGCCAGATAAATTTACTTGGGGTGAAAGGCAATACCAGATAGCTGTGGTAAAATTTTGGGGGCAAAGGAAATAGTAGAAGTGGAGAAAATAATGGTTTCTAGAATTGACCAGAAGGTGTTTGATGGAGATTAGGGCAAGCAATTGGACTTTGCTTGGCATGAGATTTTACAGGATCAAATGGTCGTTAAAAATAGGCGTGACCACCAAGTTTGACATGGTTTCGTAAAAGTTCATAATGTAACTTTGTGGAAACCTAGAAATCAACAGATTCTGGTTCTTACTGATCTAGTCATGCTAAGCTATTGCCCTTGATGAACCACTTAGTTTAGCATCATTATTTGCTTATTAGAGCATGTACACAAAGTTTGGGGTCAAGGGGAGAAACTTCAGAATGTAAAGTTGTTCAAATTTGAATCTGGACAGGAAGGGTTTTGGCATAGTTTGATGCACCAGAACAACTTGCATTGAGGTGGAACTTTGCAAGATCATCACCTAGGATAGTGTTGACTTGCTGGAATTTTCTTGGAATTTATTGAGAATAGTTCTTATAGAAATATTTCAAAAGCTTGATTTGAACAGAAAGTGTTTTGAGGGTTTTTGCCCATGATTTGAACATGCCCATGTGTTGAAACTCATATATATGGAAATTATATGTCCACTGAATACCGCACCGATAAGGGTGTGGTGCTCCTTTGAGATGGAGGCGCTCGATAGAGCCTCCCCCATGACTGGCCACCCACTGGTCGGTGGTGATCGGACAACCCAATCACCGATCGGGGATTGAACCGGTGCCTCCGGAGTCGTGGTAGGCTCCAAAGAGGTCCTCGGATGAGACTGATCGTCCGGTCTCCTTAGTATCCGGGTGGGGCCCCGCCCCCCGGTCTTCGGTGGCCGAGGCGTTAGCCTCAACCAGGATGGCATCTCCCCCACCACTAGTTCCTGGCTCCATAGGAGCATGCTGGGACGACACCTCCACGGTGTCCTTGGTGGCTCCTAGAGGAGTGGTATGCGACGCATTCCCGCTCTCCGCTAGATCGGCGGGCGGGGTCTCCCGTCCAAAATCTTGTTGGTGGGGAGGACGCGCGGCGGGATGCATAATTAGTAAATGCTAGCATGTTAGTAACCTGCAAAACCTATCGATGATAGCCTAGGAAGTATTTGGATCCTTACCTTCGAGCTGGGGGCTTGACACTTAGGTTCCTTCGTGGAACCCTCTCGAAGTCATCGAACTCGGTATCCGAGTCCAAACTATCATCAGACTAGATTACATGTGTCCGACGGGCCTTCTTCTCGGTAGGAGGAGGTACATCCTCCATGGCGTCCGATGATGCGGCCCTCTTTCTTGTGAGGGGGAATCACCCTCCCCCTCATCCTCATCCACAAGCTCCCCTTGATTCGAGGAGGCATGAGTTTCCTCGGACACAACCTCTGGCTGGTCCCTCGTAACGCGCCTTGTAACGCACCTCGACGAGCATCTCTGCCAGCATCCTAGACTTGACGTCTTTGGACTGAGGCGCTAGGCAGTCGATGCTCATGGCTTTACTCAACCATTTCTACAAAAGTAATCGGAAGGGTGTTTTAGATCTTCTTGCGGAAGATAGAGCCGAACAAACAAAGCTACGATATACCTGGGTAGGAGGCTTATCGGCGTGTAAACCCCGATCGTCCTCCTCGGTTGGCCAATCCTTCTGCGCCATGAAAATCGCCTTCCAAAGCTTCTCCTGAGTAGTGCGGAAGAGGTTGGAAATCGTGGGCTCATTGTCAAGCCGACGAACCCACAGGGGAGTATCCCTGCACTAGCAAGGTAGGATGCGCCGCCGGAGCATAACTTGGACCATATTGGTCAGTGCGATAACATTCTTGATCATGGAGGAGATGCGCGTCTGTAGGTTGTCCACCTCTTTGTCTGACCCCTAGTTGATGCCCTTTCGGAGCCATGAGGTCAATCTGGTAGAGGGACTGGATCTGAATTCGGCTGATCCAGCTCGGCATTCCTCCCTTGGCTTGGTGTTGTAAAACCACTCTTTCTGCCAGAGTTTGACAGTGTCGATGAAAGTGTCAGATGGCCATCCGACATGGGAGAGTTTGTCGATGACAGCCCCACCAATGTTTGCGTGTTTGCATGCGACACACTTTGGCTTGATATTAAAAATCTTGAGCCAAAGTCCGAAGTGTGGCTCCACTCGCAGGAAGGCCTCGGAGATGATGATGAAGGCCGATATGTCAATGAATGAGTTTGGCGGGAGTTCGTGGATGTCTAGGCCGTAGGAGAACATGAGCCCCCTAACGAATGCATGGAGCGGGAAGCTTAGGCCCCGGATGAAGTGGGGAATAAAGACCTCCCTTTCGCCTAGCTTGGGAGTGAGTATCACCTGGGCCTTCTCCGACGCGTGGTGGAAGATGTTGGTAGGGAGGAAGCCGGCGTCCTTGAGGTCCCGAATGTCCTGGTCGGTGACCGTGGAAGCCTCCCACTTGCCGTTGGAGCTGGAGCCCGCCATGGATTAGCTCGAAGGAGTGGTGGAAAACCTAGATCTGCATTGTGGAGGCTCAAAAGATTGGGGAAGCAGAGATTGCGAATGAGAAGCGGGGTTAGGCCTTGGGGTTTTATTTGCCTTTTTATGAGGCTTATTGTTGTGTGGCCTCCCTTTGTTGCGTCGTGAAACCCTCCACTTCCCGTGAGGTGAGTCCCATTGCACGCGCATGATTAAACATATCCTGTGTAAAACAAGGCACAATCTATGCATTGATGGATCGTGCTGATGAAAACGGCCTCGAATTGCGAATCGATTTTTTGCAACTGGTTCAGTGTTCGTGGTGGACCATGACCTTTCATCAGAAAGGTCGTTAGGGGACACTATTTTACTCCTTGACGCTTGGCCTTCAGGGCCGACCTATTCACGGTGTACAGACGCGCCTCTAATTAGAAACCTACTTCGGAGGCTGAACTAAACTCGGCGGGAAGAAATCACCTCGCAAGCCGAAGACTCTGATTATCCGAAGAAACTGAAGCTAAGACCCTTGGAATTGGAGGCATGTTGCGGGGCTACTTAGGGAGTCCTGGATTAAGGGGTCCTCGGGAGGCCGACCTATTATTTATGGGCCTGACTGTATGGGCCGTTTGCTATACATTGGATTAGACCAAGGCCCTGTCTCCAGGAAGGAAGCTTCAAGAATTGTGGCTTGTCCTCCATGTTTGATGTAGCGAATAGGCATGTTTACTCCTTCGGCGTGTAATCGACCATATGTAATCCCTAGGTACCCTCGGCGTCTATATAATACGGAGGGTTTTAGGTTGTACAAAAGGACAACTCATCTAGCATTTAGCTCTTTGATCTCGAGGTAGATCGACTCTGTAACCTATACATCATCAATACAATCAAGCACGACATAGGGTATTACCTCCATAGGAGGGCCCGAACCTGGGTAAACATTGTCTCCCTTGTCTCATGTTACCATTGATTCTAGTCTCATAGTTCGGGACACCCTAGCTGAGATCCGCCAGTTTTGACACTGACAAGGTGTCGCTCGCACGCATATCGCAGCATCATACTTACGAAGTAGACATGATGCTCAACGAGGCGAGTGGCTATGGGCGGAACAGCTTGGGATTCAGGAACCTCATTAAGTGGTTGTCATAGGGTCTCTATAGGGGGTGCTTCGGTAGGCGCCGGTGCGACCTCGTGAGGCTCTGGGAGTCCATTGGAGGACCTCAGGAGGTATTTGCTCGACCTCAGGGGCTCAGATGTGACAGGTTTCTCCTTGAAAAGAACTTTCTCATATCGTTCCACCACTAGGGTCGCGTAGGGCAACCATGATGGAAGGGATTATTAGGTAGATCCCTAGTTTCTCTAAGGCCACGTCGGCTTCAGGAGTCCACTTGAAGGGGTCGCAGGGCCCAAGCGAGGCCACACATCCAGTCAGCTTCTTCATTTTCCGAAGGTGAGAGGGATGCTACATGTTCTCAATGGCTTTAATCTTTTCGCGGTTTGCTTCAATGCCGCAATGGGGGACCTAGAAGCCTACCAGCTTGCCTAAGGGGACCCCATAGGCGCACTTGGTAGTGTTGATCTTGAGGTTGATCTTATGTAGGATTGAAAAGGTCTCCTCAAGGTCCTTGATTAGGGAGATCTCTTTTTGTGTCTTGATTACAATGTCGTCGACATAGGCCTTTGCATTCCTTCCCATTTGATGTCACATGACTGTGTGCATCATCCTCTGGAAGGTGGATCCTCCACACTTTAAGCCCAAGGGCAGACAGACGAAGCAGTATACTCCATAGGGGGTAAGGAAGGAAGTCTTCTCTTCATCTTTCTTGGCCATTCTATCTAGGGGTAGCCTAAAAAGGCATCCGGGAAGCACAACAACTTATACCCAGTTGTGGAGTACATGATCTGGTTAATGTGTGGCAGTGCAAAATCATCCTTGGGACATGCCTTTTTGAGATCACTTAAGTGGACGCACAACCGCCCATCTCTGCTATGCTTCTCAACCACGATAGGATTTGCAACCGAGTCGGGGTGGAGTACCTCGCGGACGAAGCCCGCCTCCTGAAGCTTCTTGGTATCCTAATGATGAAGTTTTGTTTTTCTATCGCCTGGCACCATGCCTTTTGCTCCACAGGCCATGCATTTGGACACATGGCTAGGTCCTGCTGGATCACCTACCTTGGCACACTAGGCATGTATGATGGTGTCTTGGCAAACATATACGCATTTGCTGAACGAAGGTGACGAGCTTTCCTTCTGTTTGGTCGAGAGGCCGTTGTCGATCGTGGCAGTGGGCCGGGAGCCATTGGTGTCTAGCCAGACTTACTTCGTCTTAGCTCACGCGTGAGAGAACACTGGCTTCTTATTGGACGGTGCAGGATCGATGTCGTCCTTGTCCGGAGGATGGGCTGCAGCGGCAATATTGTAGGCACTCTTGAGGATGCACACCACATCCTTCTCCTCACACCACACAATGATGGTGCTGCTGTTGCCCGGGAGGTTGATGGTGTTCTATGCATGATGAGTTGCTGCCATGAACTTAGAAAGCACATGATAGCCCAAGATAGCATTTTAGAGCAGTCCAATGTGTCCCACGTCAAAGTCTATGAGCTCGGTGCGGTAGTTTTTGCGGCCGCCGGAGATGACAGGAAGACGCACTTGCCCCGGGGGTAGGCTGGAGCAATGAGTCACTCCTACGAAGGGCCTCATAGGCATTAGGTTCTCATAGGGAACTTGAAGCATGAATGTCTCTATAGATAGTACGTTGAGTTCGTGCCACCGTCGATGTGTGTCTTTGTGACAACGACGTTATTCATGGTGTGTGTGCACAAAAAAGGAATCATCCCCACGACCCTTGTAGACTTGGGGCGGTCAGTTGAGTTGAAGGAGATCGGGAACTATGACCACTTGAGGGGCATGGGGACCTCAACTCCGAGGAGGGCACCATTAACCTCATGGGAGAATTTCTTGAAGTGGTGCATGCCATCTCACGAGGCTCCTGGTAGCCCCCAGCGTCTTCATCAAGCAAGTTGTTCCTACTATCGCGGGGCGGGGCTGAATTGGCTTGAGGAGGATTAACCTGCTGAAGCTTGTTCCGCCAGCCCTTCTGGTAGTTCTTGTTGTTGCCATTGCGCTCATTCCAGTGGACACCAATGCGGCATACACCGCAATCATTGCGGTCGTTGCGCCTAACCTACCGGTCCCACTAAAGCATCTGGAACTCATGGCAGTCCTCGGTGCGGTGAGTGTTCATGTTGTGGATGGCACGGGTAGGATGACCATCTTTCCTAGGTACATGCTCGAAATGTTCACACCCACTCTTCTCTTAGGCTCTGCTACGAATACAGCGGGGCCCTGGTGCTTGGCATCCTTGTTCTTGGCCTTGGCAGCGTCGAAAGTCGCGTTTGGATCATTGTGGGAAAAGAGGCACCCCTCCTCAGCCTTGCCGCATCGTTCGGTGAGGTCAAAAAGCCTGGAGACGGTGTCAAGCTCATCTTTTATGGAGAGGATCTCACCCATCCTAATGTTTGTTACGCCCGAGGACAAGACGGAGATGATTGCGGCATCAGAGGCACACAGTATCTTGTTGCACACATGGCTGAAGCGATGAATGTATTTGCACAGGGTCTCGCCGGGCTGTTGGCGCACAACCCCTAGGTTGTTGATGATGAGGGTACGTTCATATGTGCCATTCATGTTTGAGACGAACTGCATGCACATCTCGGACCACGAAGAGATGGAGCCTTCGGGAAGTTTCATCGGACACTAACGTGTCACGTCCTTGGGGTCCGTAGGGGCCACACCACGAGACATAGATCACGAGTGAAGGCACAACAACCACCACCGATGGATGGACTGTGTCACGCCCAAGATGCGACCCTAGCCTTATTTTGGCTCGAGGGCCTCGACAGAGATAGGAGTGCATCTCATCATGTTGGAAGAATGGATATCATTACAAGTACATGTATATAAGAGATGAGTATATGGAATTGTCTTACACTCGCCACAAGCTACATCAAGATCGGATCAATACAACAACATATTCAAACATCATACAGAAGAGCAGGGTCCGACTATGGACGAAAACAAATGACAAAATGACATCCATCCTTATTATCCCAGGCTGCCGCCAGGAACACACCCTAGATCGATGAAGAAGAAGAACTCCAAATCAAACAGGCATCGCTCTCACATTCAAGCATGACATTACATGTATCTACAACTGTTGTTGTAGTAAAATTTTAGCCACAGGGACTCAGCAATCTCATTTACAAGGGTACCAATACTATTAAAGCTTAATGGGTGAGGTATGGTTAAGTGGTGATGCTGCAGCAAGCAATTAAGCATTATTTGAGTGGCTAACTTACGAGAACAGAAAGTAATGTATGGTGGTCTACGCATAACAGACGTGAACTTGTAATGATCACTAACTGATCCTGAACACCTACTTATGTCAAACATAACCCCACTATGTTCTCTCTCGGATAAGGACTCACGAGAAGAGACAGTGACGGTTATGCACACGGTTGGTCTATTTTGTTAGAGTTTACTTCAAGTTTACTATGACCAGATGTTAAACAAAGTTTCCAAGTTTGCCACATAACCGCAGAAACGGCTTTCCGAAAGATTTAACCCTGCAGGTGTGCTCTAGCTTATCCATCACAAATTAACCACACACAACGGGAATAACCTCGACCACGAATCTCATGCTCAACCTAGGCAATTCCAAAGGAAAACCAGAACCTCGAGCTAGCCCGAAGTATTTTCGGAATTCCTCACTCAAGACTTCCGAGAAAGGTAAAACAAATAGAGCAAGGCCGCCTGGCAGGACAGATCCCAATAGGAGCCGCGCGTATCTTTGTCTCAGGGCACTACCAGATGAGCAGTATGTACGGTGGCCTCATAGAAATCCCTCGGGTTGCCCCGAGGTGCCCCCGCAAGTGGCTCTAGTTTGGACCAACACTCATGCGGAGCATTGTCCCGGGTTGTTGATCATTTATCCGCGGGTGCTGTCGGGTCCCTATACAATGTTATTAGTTATTAGGCAAATGTAGTACCAATCTTGGGCCTTGCCAGATGAGTTTTATCCCAAAACTAAAGTCAAGTGGGTCCCCATAACAACCCCGAGTAGGTTAGGAGCGCTCAATTATGGAACATAACACCGGTACACAATTAACTAGGGGCGGCAAAAGTGGAACAAAACACCAAGCAAAAGTCCAAGCCTTCCACCTTGTACCAAGTATATATTTGCATTAAATTAAATAGCAATAATATTGTGATATAACAAAATATCCATGTTGTCACATGGAAGCAATTGCACCTGCAACTAGAAGCGTTATAAGAAGGGCTAAGCAAGCGGTAATATAGCCAAACAAAGGTTTGTTAGGACGTGGAGGGGTTAGAGGCTTTTCATGGAAATGATGGGAGGCTTGACAAACAAGTGGTAGGTAGCGAGACATAATGATAAAAAGTGGTACAACGAGCATAGCAATGATAATAGTGGTATCTAGGGAAATGTGTCATCTTGCCGGAGATCCCTCTTGGAAGAAGAACGCATCCATGAAGAAGACGAGCCAACGTAGTTGAACGAATCCTCACACTCTAAAAACTTTCGGAACTCAATCGAGAAGGAACAATCCGAAACAAACAATCAACACACGAGAAACACCACAACATATGCATGGCAGGATGCGCAAACAAATATGATGCATGTCCGGTTTAAATACGTGATGCATGGCATGGCAAGAACAACAAACAACTACTACACGTTAAGTGAAGTTTAATATGTAACGAGTTGCATATTGACGAAACTCCATGTTCAAATATTTAGTTCACTCTCATTAGGTACTCATTAATATTAAATGTTGTTAGACATGGAATAGGTGAAGCACAAACAACTACATCACCTAGGCACTTTAAATGAGTCCGGAAACAATGAATAACAATTCCAGAATGACCTCATATGAATATTTTAAGTTTGGTCCAGATATGATCTAACCATATTTTAAAGTTGTTAAAGATCAAAATAAATGTCACCATGAGATTTTACGCATTTTTATAGTCAAGTTACATATGTAAAACATTTGAATCGGAGATACGGTTTAAAAGCTATTAAACAATTCATTTAACATGGCACTTATGCAAATTACATGAGAACAAAAAGTTAAACATTTTAAACATATGTGAGAGTTGGATATTGCAAACCTACAACAAAATTCTAAGCACGTTTCATATATATTTTATTTTCATCCGGTGCATGGTTGAAAAGTTATTAGTGCATGAAGTTGAGGGTCTTTTCTATAAAACTGACGTTCCTATGCATAATGGCAAAATTCGCTGGAAACAAAAAAAACGGGATTGGCCCGAAACTCTGGGTGCAACATAACAATACTACGAACACGGCGCAATATAGAGGTGATCGGGCTCTGACCAAATGGGTCAGGCCCGATGGTGGAGGTGGCTTGAGGCGCGGCTGGGCCTTGGCGGTTGGAGGCCCACCGTGCATACGAGCGCCTCGTGGGCGAGCGGGGAGGCTCCTCCTCGCCCCACTCTCATTCCATCCACGGAAGGCCATGGCGGCATCAACGGCATGGGAACTCCGGCGAGGGGCAGCGAGATCTAGCAAGGAGAAGGCCGGGGAAGAGCAGATCAGGGGCGAGGCTCTCCAATCCCGGCGTCAAAGGATCTCGGCACATCACTGACTTGGAGATTGAGGCGGGGAGAGAGAACAGAGAAACAAGGGGCAAGGAGTGGCACGCGGGACATGCCTTGTCGCCGGCGAGGTCGCCTGGACCGGCCACGTCGCTCCGGTAGCTGGGCGGCGAGGTCCTTTGGGCGGAGGGGCTGCACGGCCATGGGGAGCACGGGAGGCGGGCTTGCTGGTGGCGGGGACGAGCGGGATCCGGGCGTGGGCAGGCCGGATCTAGTCTTGAACGGGCCCTGTTGGCTGGACGAGAGAGGAGGTGGGAGGCTGCAGCATGGATTTCGAGGAGGTCTAGGGTTAGGCCAGATTAGGCAGGGATGGGCATTTATTTATAGCAATTAGGGGCTAGGGCTAGCAATTTTTGCGCCGATTCGAGCCGTACAATCAAGATCGGACGGCTCCGGTCATGAGAATAGGATAGGCTGTGCTAGGTGGGCTGTGTAGAGTGCCTTGTCTTCAGAAGAGATGGAATTTGGTGGCCCATGACAGGCTTTACGATACTAAAAATGTCCGACAATTAAACCGATACGGTGTCGCTACGGTCGATCATTTGTGTACCAAACGAACTTGGAATGCGACGAAATTTGGCAGGAGGTCCAACTAACATATACCAAGGCCGCACGCCAACTTCAGAACCAATCCAAGAATGTTTTATACGCACTTTTAAAAACAATATTTTATCGATGTCGCAGGCGCGTGCATGTATGGTTGGTCTCAAAATGGCTCATGACACGAATGAAAGAGAACTAGCAACTAATAACGGATGTGAGTTTTCGAAAACGAGTGACAATGCTATGCATAAGATGCGAATGATGCGAACGATGCGATGATTAATGCGACAACCAAACAAAACGCACGACGACAATGGAATAAAAGGGGAATCTTCTGGAGCGTCGGTCCCAGGCTGTTACAACTCTCCTCCATGACACGAGGATCTCGACCCGAGATCTAAGAATGAGAAGGGGAAGAGAATGAGCACGAGATAAAATTAGTTGCTTCTCTGACAAAAGAGTGAAACCAATTAATCATGAAGGTTGGAAAGAGATGAAGAACGACAAGAGGAATAAGCAAGAGTTCAAAAGAAATTTCCGTAGCACTTCGGTAGGATAGAGAGGAAAAATTGATTAGATGGAAGAACTTGAATAGATAACATAACACTCGGGTCAAATGAATAAGCAAGTAAAGAACATGATCTTAATCAAACTAGATGTGAGTTGAAAAGAGCAACATCACAATGCCTCCATAACAAAAGAATAGAAGCTAGATCTTCGGAGAGAAGAGAACGGAGAAGAAAATGACACTGATACCACCATTGAATTTGAAAAACATGGTTGAGCGGAGTTGATGGAGAATCAATAATGAAATAATAGCTTGTTATGGGCTTATGAAAAACATCTCAAAATTATGAGGTGACAATCTGCCACAACAGAAACAATTGATTGCTTGAGAGCTACAAGATATGCAAAACTTCTGTAACCAAGAGGAGGAGGAGGAAACTTGGATCATTTATCAAACCATGATTTCAAAAATCCTTAGGAAATGCTTTAGGTGAAATCCAACTCAAGATAACTCCGACACAGACATGATGGGTTTACTTATCTCATTCTTGACAATTTCCTTCGAGACTCCTCCTAATCAAGAATTTAATAACACCATTTCAAAAGATAATGGAGAAGTAATTGAACTTAGAAATCCAAGATAAATAACACTTGAGTACCTCCAACAAGAATCTGCAGAACAATTCGAAAAAATTACATCCTTAACAAACCACCATAAAAACATCGGGATGAACTCCGGAATGAAAGGATGATAGAAGAGAAGTGAAGGACGCAAAAGAAAAAGATTGATGCCTTGCCATGATTTAGATGACGCTTCGCAATGAGATATTTGAGAAAACTTGGAACTTCGGAAAAGAAAAGATGAACACTTAGAATTGAGAATTTATATCATGCACAACTCCCGAAGAAGGACTGAAATCACCTTGATGAAACAAGAATAAGAATTATGTTGTGCTTATCCTTGATCAAGTTGTATTGATGACAAGCAATGGATTTGGCATACTACTTATTCTTCTTGAAAGATTGAAGAGAGAACACCATGAACTTGAAGACCTCTTGAATGAGACACCGGTAAGAATTTGAAATGAATGAAGATACAACGAATGAATGGAGATACATGGCATGAGGATGAAGAGATCATGATCCGCCTAGAGAAATCTTGAATGAAGCACTGGAATAATAGAGATACAAATGAAGGGACAAAAATTGACAAGAATTCGAGAACGAAAGCTACAAGCTCAGAACGAAGAAATCTTCTGAAATGACGGCCTTCGGAGGATTGAGAAATGACAACAACTCTGGAATGCACCGGATAGATAAAGATGTAATTACTCATGATCAAAAACTATTTGAGATGATAGCAAGAAGGTGAAACCATGAATCTTTGGAAGAACGAAAAAAGATTTAAGAGAAACTCTCCTTCGGTCTTCAATGCTGAGAATAATGATGAGAAACAACACCATGAATTACTAAGATACTCCAGAAGATGAATATGGAAAGGTTGATCCAAGGATGAAAAATATGTAGAAGAGATCTTGGAGAAGTAATATGACTGATGAAAATCATTCTTTACATCATATTTAAAAAGAGCTTGAGGACATCTCCGGAAAGATTAGAAGAACCACGTAAGATCCTGGGGAAAACCTGTGGGTTATGGGCCCACTAAAAGGAAACCACCACTAAAATGAATGCTTAGAAAGAGAGATTAAACCAGTAGAAATGAAAACTTGATGAGGTGAGAACCCTCGAAATAATTTGAAAGGAATTGAATGCAAACACGAATATTCTGAGATGTCTTCGACACTCCTGATGGAATAGATAGAGTTGGATCAGCAAGAGAGGCTTGATGAGAATTCGAACATAGAAAGCTCTTAGCAATTGAAAAGGATATGAAGAACACTAAGATCTTGAATTGAATCCACCAGAAGAGTAGGCCAAGTTGAATACAAATCAATGATAAACTTGAGCATTGAGCATCTTCACAACGAATCACCGGATACGATACGGAAGGAAGATAGCGGAAGCATTTCATGAAAAGTGAGGCACTTGAATGAGAATTTAATCATTGAAGAAAAAAAGGCGGGAGTGTGGGGACAAACAAGGACAACTTTGGACGGATAAAAGGAACTCCGGAAGAAACATGAGGATTGATCTTGCAAATATTGGAGATGATTGGATTATCTTGAAGAAAAGCACACCGGTTGAAAAGAATTTCGAGACAACTCCAGTTGAACAACAGGATTAGCATTCCCGTAAAATATGAACACTACATAGAAATATATGAAATCACCACTGGACAACGAAGCAACTCAAATTACCATACTCCAAAAAAGCAAGGATGAGGCTTATGAAACAAGCTAGAACAAATTCATGATAGAGATTCCGTTCGATATTTTCGTGGTAAGGTTCGCACGGGCTCGATCATACATTGGATTGTCATGTTGAAATGACGCTTGAATATGCTCCCTAGGCGTACCAAACTACAAGGCTTGACAAGCATATATGATGACATATATCAAGACGGTCCTCTGTAAGAACGAACGTGAACAAACGAATCCACCTGATGTAGGACCCCTACTTCACATCATGATCTGTTGGAAGATAACCTAGGTAACTACTTGAATTCCCACCTAATAATTTCCAAAGTCTTTCTTGTTTACGTGATTCAGGTTGTGGACCCAGGAACCTACCCTAGGTAATCAGTCGCAACTACACCCGAAACTTTCCACACCATAATTCAAGAGACTCTGCAAACTCGTCTACCGCAGACGCTCGTAATCACAACGGTACTAAACATGGAAGTACCCCGGGACACCTCCCAAGTACTGGGTGACTGCGATCTTATCTCGCCACGAGAAGTATTGAAATAATTTCGAACATACTCCGTCCTGAGATACTAAGGAAAATGAATGATAACAATCTGCAAAATCCGTCGGATCTCTACTTCTCGATAACAGGAGGCACCAAGTACAAAACTCCGTCACATCGGCACCATAGAGATTCGAAAATATCTGCGTAATCCTGAATTTTTTTTAGTGAGAAGAGGGTAGAATCAAAATTCCTAAGTGTTAATTCCTCACCAGAGTATAGAAGAGGAATAAAAGAATCCTACATAACTAGACTCAAAATAGTTTTTCACTAGACTCGACTCGGCCAAGTTCGATCAATCAAGGGGGCTCCTAGGTCGGTACAGGCTCTGATACCAACTTGTCATGCCCAAGATGCGACCTTATTCTTATTTTGGCTCGAGAGCCTCGACAGGGATAGGAACGCATGTCGTCGTGTTGTAAGAATGGATATCATTACAAGTACATGTACAGAAGAGATGAGTATATGGAATTGGCTTACACTCGCCACAAGCTACATCAAGATCACGTCAATACAACAACATATTCAAACATCATACAGAAGAGCTGGGTCTGACTACGGATGAAAACAAATGAAAAAGTTACATACATCCTTCCTATCCCAGGTTGCCGCCTGGAACCCATCCTAGATTGATGAAGAAGAAGAACTCCAAATCAAACAAGCATCGATATCACGTTCAAGCATCACATTACCTGTACCTGCAACTTGTGTTGTAGTAAACTGTGAGCCACAGGTACTCAAGAATCCCATTTCCTATTGTACCAAGACTATTAAAGCTTAATGGGTGAGGTATGGTTAAGTGGTGAAGCTGCAGCAAGAAACTAAGCATTTATTTGAGTGGCTAACTTACGAGTAAAGAAAGTAATGTATGGTGGACTACACATAACGGATGTGAACAAGTAATGATCACTAACTGATCATGAACACCTACTTACGTCAAACATAACCCCACCATGTTCTCTCTCGGATAAGGACTCACGAGAAGAGACAGTCATGGTTACGCACACGGTTGGTGTATTTTATTAGAGTTTACTTCAAGTTTACTATGATCGGGTGTTAAACAAAGTTTCCAAGTTTGCCACATAACCATGGGCACGACTTTCCGAAAGATTTAACCTTGAAGGGGTGCTCCAATTCATCCATCACAAATTAACCACACGCAACGGGAATAACCTCGACATTGAATCTCATGATCTTCCTAGGCAATTCCACTAGAAAAACCGCAACCTCAAGATAGCCCGAAGTGTTTTTGGAATTCCTTGCTCAAGACATTCGAGAAAGGTACAACGAATCCAGCAAGGCCGCCTAGCAGGCCAGATCTTAATAGTAACCGTGTGTATCTTTGTCTCGGAGCACTACCAGATGAGAAGTATGTACGGTGGCCTGATAGAAATCCCTCGACTTGCCCCGAGGTGGCCCCACAAGTGGCTCTAGTTAGGACCAACACTCGTGAGGAGAACTGGCCCGAGTTATTGATTAATTATCCCTGGGTGCCGGCGGGTTCCTATGCAATTTTATTAGTTATTAGGCAAATTTACTACCCATGTTGGTCCATAGATGATTTTTTATCCCAAAACGAAAGTCAAGGGGGTCCCCATAACAACCCCTAGCATGTTTGGAGGGCTCAATTATGGAACATAACACTGGTGCACAAGTAACTAGAGGCGGCAAAAGTGGAACAAAACACCGAGCAAAAGGCCAAGCCTTCCACCTTTTACCAAGTATATATGTGCATTAAATTAGATAGCAACAGTATTGTGATATAACAAAATATCCATGTTGTCACATGGAAGCAATCGCACCTGCAACTAGAAGAGCTATAAGAAGGGCTGAGCAAGTGGTAATATAGCCAAACAAAGGTTTGCTCGGATGTGGAGGTGTTAGAGGATTTTCATGGAAATTTTGGGAGGCTTTACAAACGAGTGGTAGGTAGCGAGACATAACGATAAAAAGCGGGACAACTAGCATAGCAATGATAGTAGTCGTATCTAGGGAAATGTGTCATCTTGCCTGAGATCCCACTTAGAAGAAGAATGAATCCATGAAGAAGACGAGCCAATGTAGTCGAACGAATTCTCACACTCCGAACCCTTTCGGAACTCTATCGAGAAGGAGCAATCCAAAAAAAAACAATCAACACACAAGAAACACCAAAACATATGCATGGTAGGATGCAAAAACAAGTATGATGCATGTGCGGTTTAAATATTTGATGCATGGCATGGCAAGAACAACACATAACTACTACACGTTAAGTGAAGTTCAATATGCAACGAGTTGCATATTGACAAAACTCCATGTTCAAATATTTAGTTCACTCTCGTTAGGTACTCATCAATATTAAATGTTGTTAGACATAACAATAGGTGAACCATAAACAACTACATCGCCTACTCACTTTAAATGAGGCCGGAAGCAACGAATAACAATTCCGGAACGACCTCATATGCATATTTTATGTTTGGTCCAGATCTGAACTAACCATATTTTAAAGTTGTTAAACAGCAAAATAAATGTCACCATGAGATTCTACGCATTTTTATAGTCAAGTTATATATGTAAAACATTTGAATTGGAGTTACAGTTTAAAAGCTATTAAACAATTCATTTAACATGGCATTTATGCAAATTGTATGAAAACAGCAAGTTAAACATTTTAAACATGCGTGAGAGTTGGATATTGCAAACCTGCACCAAATTCTAAGCACTTTTCTTATATATTGTATTTTCATCCGGTGCAAAGTTGAAAAGTTATGAATGTGTGAAGTTGAGGGTCTTTTCTGTAAAACTCATATTCCTGTGGATAATTACAAAATTCCCTGGACACAAAAAACGGGATTGGGTCGAAACTCTGGGTGCAACATAACTATATTATGAACAAGGCACAATATAGAGGTGGTCAGGCTCTCACCAAATGGGCCCGACCTAAAAGTGGAGCTGGCTTGAGGCGCGGCTGGGCCTTGGCGGTTGGCGGCCCACCGTGTAGACGAGCGCCTCGCGGGCGAGTGGCGACGCTCCTCCTTGCCCCACTCTTGTTCCAGCCACGAAAGGCCATGGCGACGTGGACAGCACGGGAACTCTGGCAAGGGGTGGCGAGATCCAGTGAGGGGAAAGTCGGGGAAGAGCAAATCAGGGGCGGGTCTTTCCATTCCTGGTGTCAAAGGAGCTTGGCACATCACAGACTTGGAGATTGAGGCAAGCTCCAGTGGTTCCATCCATGGCAGAGGGAGAGAGAGAAACGGGGTGAGAGAGATTAGAGAAACAAGGGGCGAGGGGCGGCGCGCGGGATATGACTTGTTGCTGGCAAGGTCGCCTGGATTGGCCACGTCGCTCCGGCAACCGTCCGGCGAGGTCCTCGGGGTGGAGGGGCTGCGCGGCCATGTGGAGCATGGGAGGTGGGCTTGCTAGCGACAAGGACGAGCGGGAGCTCACGGCTTGCCGCATCGCCAGGATCCGGGCCCGGGCGGGCCGGATCTAGCCTTTAGCGGGCCCTGTTGGCTGGAGGAGAGAGGAGGTGGGAGGCTTCGGCGTGGATTTCGAGGAGGGCTAGGGTTAGGCCACGTGAGGCAGGGATGGGCATCTATTTATAGCAATTACGGCTAGGGTTAGCATTTTTTGCGCCGATTCTTGCCGTACAATCAAGATCGTACGGGTCCGGTCGCGGGAATAGGATAGGCTAGGCTAGGTGGGCTATGTAGAATGCCTTGGCTTGAGAAGAGAGGGATGTTGGTGGCCCGTGACAGGTTTTACGATACTGAAAACGTCCGACAATTAAACCGATATGGTGCCGCTACGATCGATCCTTCGGGTACCAAACGAGCTTGGAATGCAATGACATTTGGTAGGTGGTTCACCTACAATATAACAAGACCGCATGCCAACTTCTGACCCAATCCGAGAAAGTTTTATACTCACTTTTAAAAACAATATTTTATCGATGCCGCACGCGCGTGCATGTGTGGCTGGTCTCAAAACTGCTCATGACATGAACGAAAGAGAACCGACAACTAATAACAGATGTTAGTTTTCAAAAATGCGTGACGATGCTATGCATAGGATGTGAATGATGCAATGATGAATGCGACAACCAAAGTAAACACACAACGACAATGGAATACAAGGGGAATCATATGGAGCGTCGGTCCCAGGTTGTTACAGACCGCCACTGGCGAGGGCAGCATGGTTGTGGCCCTCGATCATTTTGAAATTTTGGAGGGTGCGATTCTGGCGCTCTCGCTGCCTTTTGAGGGTCACGCTTGTGTCAAGGGCTGCACACACGGGTACATGTTTACTGTTTATTCTTTGACACGATCTCCTGAAATGTTCAAACAGCACGAAAATTTGCACACATCTTGTGAACCCCAGTATCTTTGATCCCACAAAATTTTCGAATTTTTTGGATTTTTTTGCTATTTTTTTCCAGGACGGTCAAAGCCCTTTTACCACCTTTGACCGGACGATAACGGCGCAGAAGGGCATTTCTATAAGGGCACATAACGGTAGAGGGGCAAATTTGAGCAGGCTTTGTAATTAGGGGCAAATATGAGTAGACGGTTCGAGTTAGGGACACATATGTAAAAAACCCAACAATATATAAACTTAACGAATATTCCTGGGGTGATCAAGGGTTATAGGTTCCTACCTCATGAACTACATAGAAATACCATAATTTCTGAATCCTATTCATGCAAATTTTGTAACAGTAGCACTAATGCATAGTAAAACTGGGTATAGGAAAGTATGATCAAAGTTCAAATTTTCCTTGCTGACGTTCATTAAACTCTAACGATTGGTAGTATTCCGCCTCGCACTCCGGACAATCTAGCGTGAAAAATAATAAGGATACAATAAGCAATCATGAAAACAATCAAGCAAACAAAATCATATGAAAAACCACATCAAAAGAAAACTCGGAAACTCAACGAAATTGGCAAAACAAGTTTCTTGACAGATATTATTTTTAACAGAAGAAAATATTAGAAAACTTTATTTTAACAGAAAGTATTTTCCACTAGTTTTAATTAGCAAAAAGAATAAATTAAAAAGCTTTTATAAAACAAAAGTTATGGCCTATTTAAGATAGAACTCAAATCTGTCCATATTCAGTGTTTATAAAAACAAAAAATATTTTTATTAGTACTCTGGATACATATAACATGCAAAAAACTGTAGCAAAAAGAATTTGTCAAAAACCTATTTTTAATTAAAAGTTATATCTAAATTAGTGTTCAATACAAATCTGTTTAAACTCAAAATTTAAAGGTTGAAAAATAGTTTTTTGGTGGTTCCACGTGATAGATCGGTTTTTATGAAACCGCAGCAAAAGAATCATCGAAATCTGAGTCGAGAATTAAACATAAAAAACAAAATCAAGATCCAATCTAAATAAGGGATTTCTTACTGAAAACGCTAAACTATGAGCACCCAACACATGGCAGTTATGGATGGCTGGAAGCGTTCGCTACGGGGGCTAAAAGGTGGAGGACCTTTTCTGAATGCTTGTGTAGGTAAGGGAAAAAAATCAAAGCGAACAGAGAGGTAGTGGCTTAAAGAGAAGAAAGGGGAATAGGCAGGGAAGAAGATGACGATGAGGCGGCAGCTCTGGCGATCAACGAAGTCGGCGAAGTTGTCGAATGGAGGTGGGAGGTCTGGGGCGATTGATTTTTTTGAAGGTGAAGGTTGATGATGATCGAAGTGAGCGGGGCGTCGAGGTGAACTCCGTAAACTACGGCGGTGTTGCTAGCTCGAGGCGGTCGCTGTAGATGGAGAGAGATCACAAGATCATGTTAAAACCAATTTAGGGATCGAATGAAGTCGAACCTAGAAGAGGGAGGCTTGGTATGGCTCACCGGCGTTGGAATCCGACGATGAACTGCAGGTTCTGCGATGAGATCCAAATGATGAGAGCTTCGAGTATAGATTTTTCGGGCGTTGTGGTTTAGAGGGATCGGTCGAGGAGAGTCGTGGCTATTTATAGGACATGTTTGTTGGACGAGGGGAAGGCTAGAGATAGAATTCCCATGGGTTTAAGCCGAAGTCGGCATCCGTACGCATAGATGCAGGAGATGGTTTTCTTTTTTTCATTTTTCAGATGGAACACTTGTATTCGATTTAGGACACGGCGAGATCACCGGTTACAGCATGGATTACATTATCTAGGTAACTATCAACCCATACACACCTACTACCCATAGCGAACCCAGCACCCAAAGCCGCAAAAACATGTGCAGGCTTGTTACATTCACGATGGACATGAACAACGCACACATGGATCAATTGAGTTTCTAGGTTGAACATGATCATCTTGAAAAGGTTTGCTAATGGTGCATAATCATAATCATAATCATGAGGGAGATGGTTTTCTGTTCGTGAGGAAGAAGGAAGGGTGGGGTCAGTGGCGTACTAGGGGGTGTGCCAGGTCTGCCCTGGCACACCCAGAATTTTGGAAAATGCTTTTTACAATGTAATAATTAGCTTATTTTAAGGCCCATCTAAGACAATAAAAAAGAAATCATTTTTTCAAGTGTGCAAACCCTCCATTCTATTTCTAGGTCCGCCACTAGGTGGGGTGGGTCCCTTCGTCAGAGAAAAAAAAACAAAAGAGACACGGTCGCACGTGGGAAAGAGATCGAGAGCAGATGCACTAGCAGCGGCGCTGGGAACTCCTCTCGTTCCAAGTTTCCCTAGAACTAGCGCTAGTGCTGGCTGGGCCTCGTGGCTGGCCCAACGTTGGCCACCTTTTAAAAAAATCGTATTTTTCGTAAACTATGTTTTGTCTATTTCGCAGGAATAAAACGAAAAAAGTATATAAGGTATTATACACCAAAACAATCCGAAAAATAAATCCTAGGTCGTGAATATTATTTTAGAGGTAGAATAAAAAATTTATAAATACATTATTTAAAAAAATTCCAAATCAAACCAAATTTGACTTTCAAAAATATTGGTACTATTTTATTCTGACATTTGGGGTGTCATCTTACCTCCTCTCATACTTTTGTTTTATCAAAGTATTTTATGAGGGAATTGAATAAACTCAAATGCCAATTGAAAGGAAGTCAAATAACGAAGATGGAAATTTAATTGCCACATTCATTTCAATCAAAATGTATAGATGCTTAACTATAATTGTAAAACATTCCAAATTGAAAATTTGGGATGTTACAAACCTACCCCCCTTGAGATGAATCTCGCCCTCGAGATTCAGGTTGGCTAGCAAAAAGGAGTGGATGGTCATGTCAAAGGTCTTCTTCTCGTTCCCAGGCGGCTTCCTCTTCGGTATGGTGACTCCACTCGACCTTGCAAAACATGATGACCTTACTGCGGGGAACTCGGTTTGTAGTCTCGTGAATCTTGACGGGTTTCTCCTAATAAGTCAGATCACTATCCAATTGTATCGCCTCTAGGGGCATTGTGTCTCTGAGGGGAATATCGACCATGTCTGCATGGCACTTCTTCAACTAGGAAACATGAAACACGTCATGAACTCCTCACAAAGCTTTGGGTAATTCCAACATGTATGCAACTTTAGCTATACGTTCCAAAACTCTGTACGGTCCCACAAATCTTGGTGCTAACTTTCCTTTGACTCCAAACTGTGTAACTCCTCGAAGTGGCGACACACGAAGATAGGCTCTGTATCCAACTTCATAGGTTACCTCCTTGCGTTTAGTATCAACATAACTATTCTGCCTAGACTGGGCTATCTTGATTCTGTCACGGATCAACTTAACCTTCTCTTTTCAATGTCTGATTAAATCTGGTCTGAACAATTTATGGTCTCCAACTCCATCCCACATCAATGGTGTCCTGCACCTCCTTCCGTACAAAGCTTCGAAAGGGGCCATCTTCAAACTGTTCTGGTAACGGTTGTTGTATGAGAACTCTGCGTACGGCAAATTATCGTCCCAACTAGACCCATAGTCTAGCGCACAAGCTCTCAACATGTCCTCCAGAATCTGATTGACTCTCACGGTCTGCCCATGTGTCTGCGGATGAAAGGTTGTACCGAATTCTAGCCTAGTACCCAAAGTTTCGTGTAACTACTTCCAAAACTTCGAGGTAAATTGGGTTCCTCTATCTGATACGATGGTCCTCGGAACTCCATGCAGACATACAATCCTGGTCATATATATCTTTGCCATCTTAGCACTTGTATAGGTGGTTTTCACAGGGATGAAGTGAGCTACGTTGGTCAAGCGATCAAATACTACCCATATGGAATCATAACCTGAACGCGTCCTCGGTAAACCTATAATGAAGTCCATGCCAAGTTTATCCCATTTCCAATCGGGTATCGGCAATGGCTGAAGTAATCCAACTGGTTTCTGATGCTCTGCCTTAACTCTGTGACAATCATCACATACTGCTACATATTCCGCAATATCCTTCTTCATACCGGTCCACCAAAAACATTCCTTCATGTCCAAATACATCTCTATGTTACCTAGGTGCATCTAGTAAGACGAATCGAGAGCCTCCTGAAGAATTTACTTCCTGATCTCTGGGTCATTGGGCACGTATATACGCTGCTCAAAACATAAGGTTTCCTATTCATCCTCACGAAATCCTTTTGCCTTTCCTTGGCTCATTCTTTCCTTTATCTGTGCAATTCCTTTTTCCGTCTTCTAGGATTCTCGAATTCTTCCCAACAGCATGGACTGAATTTCAATTGCGGCAACAAAACCTCTCGGAACTCTAATTGGAGATCTCTAAGATCATCGGCTAACTCGTGAAGTAATCCTCCTGCTGTGAGAGTATTTTCATAACTCTTATGGGTCAAAGCATCTGCCACAACATTGGCCTTCCCTGGATGATAATGCAATCTCATGTCATAATCCTTTATGAGCTCCAACCATCTCCTTTTCCTTAGGTTCAACTCCTTCTGTGTGAAGATTTGCTTCAAACTCTTGTGATCCATGTAAACGTCACAACTATTACCAATAAGAAAATGTCTCTAGGTCTTGAGCGCATGCACTACGGCTTTAACTACAAATCATGTGTGCCATGATTCAACTCATGAGGTCGAAGCTGACGTGACGTATAGGATACAACTCTTCCTTGTTGCATGAGAACACCTCCAAGTCCCTAAGTGAAGCGTCGCAATATATTCGAAAATCCTTGTGTATATTCGGCAGAACTAGCACTAGGGCTATAACCAAATGTTTCTTCAACTCCTGAAAAGTAGTCTCACAATCCTCGGTCCAATTAAACTTTGTTTCTTTCTTCCATAACTCTGTCATGGGCTTTGTGATCTAGGAAAAATTCTCAATAAACCTCCGGTAATATCCTGCGAGTCCAAGGAAACTGCGTATATCTCTAACCGAGGTGGGTGCCTTCCATTCCATGATGGCTTCAACCTTGGAAGGGTCTAATGTTATTCCTTCTCCTGATACAACATGCCCGAGAAATCTAACTTCCTTCAACCAAAACTCGCATTTGTTGAACTTGGCGTATAGCTGACGTTCCCTAAGCTTCTCGAGAACCAAGCGCAAATGTTCCTTGTGTTCTTCTTCATTCTTCGAGTAAATCAATATTTGACTATTGAATACCACAAGAAACTTATCCAAGAACTCCATGAATACCTTGTTCATCATGCTCAAAAAATAGGCAGATGCATTAGTCAAACCAATAGACACGACTGCATAGTCATAAAGCCCATACCTCGTGGTAAAAGCTTTCTTGGGTATATCCTCCTCTCGAATATTCAGCTGGTCATATGCTGATCCAAGATCGATCTTGGAGAATACACTAGCTCCGACTAGCTGGTGAAAACAATCATTGATCATCGGTAGCGGATATTTGTTCTTGATCGTCACCTCGTTCAACGCACGATAATCTACTACCATTCTCAAGGATCCATCCTTCTTCTCAACTAGAAGCACGGGGGCTCCAGAAGGTGATGAAATTGGTCGAATATAACCTTTCTCCAATAATTCCTTAATCTGCTTCTTAATTTCTTCCAGATCATTTGCGGGCATCCGGTATAGTCTCTTGGATATTGGTCATGTGGCTAGCAACAACTCGATTAAAAACACTATGTCCTGGTCCGGTGGCATGCCTAGTAATTCCTCTATGAATACATCAGGATAATCCTCTACCACCGGTACTTCCTCCTGAACAATTCCCGAAAGAGAATTCATCTGTGTCCTCCTCGGCATATGTCTCGACACATACTTGATCCGTTTTCCCTCTGGGGTGGTCAGAAGAAGTGACTTACTAGCACAATCAATGCTTCCCTTGTACTTGTATAACCAATCCATGCCTAGGATCATGTCCAATCTTTTTGATCCTAGGATGATGAGGACTGTAGGAAAAACGTGCCTCCCTATGGTCAATGGCAACAGAAAACATCCCCAGCTAGCCATAGCCTCTCCTCCTGGGGAACTTACTAACATAGGTGACTTGAGGGCTACGGTTGGCAACTTAAACTTGTCGACAAATCCCTTCGATACGAACGAATGCGATGCACCGACGTCAAAAAGAACAAGGGTTGTAAATGCATTAACCAAAAGCTTACCAACAACTGCATCAGTCTGCTCGTCAATTTCCTCCACATTGACGTGATTCACCTGACCTCTAGTGAAGGGGTTGGGCTTCTTTCCAGAGCTTCCATTGCCATTTCCATTCTCCGCCTCAGGACATTCGGTGGTATACTGTCCGATCTTCCCGCACTTGAAATAGGTTTCCGTTGGAACGCTAATGGTTTCCGTTGCCTCCATTACAATTTCCATTCTTATGACCGTTATGGTTATGTCCATTTGCTCCATGATGAGAATGGCCTCCATGGTTATTATGATTGTGTCCACCATACTTGTTGGATCCTAATCTGTTACTTCCCGAGTACGGGGTAGAGCGAGCCTTCTACTGAGCTCCATAGTTATACTTTCCCTGTCCGTACTTCCTCTTGCGGTTCTCTATCTTCTGTTGCTTGCCTTCCAGAATGAGAGCCTTGTAAAACAACTCTTGAAAATTATTGAAGGTAGCCACGCTCAACTGAAGTCCGGGATCATCATTCAGTCCCTCTAGAAATTTCTCTTGTTTAGCGGCATCTCTGTCTACATCTGCTGGGAATATCGGCCTAACTGGCTGAACTCATCCACATACTGAGCCACTAAACGTCTTCCCTGGCATAGGTAGCGTAATTCCCTCTTCTTCATACTTACGGCTCCAACTGAAACATGTGTGGTACGAAAAGCCTACTGGAACTAATCCCATGTCATATTGGCTATGGGGAAGGTGGTGGTGCATTTTTCCCACCACAAAGCTGCTGGTCCATCTAGTTGATGTGTGGCGAAGCACACCTTCTCAGCATCAGTGCATCCTGTGGTGGTCAGCTCCCATCCGATCTTGCGGAGCCTGTCATCTGCGACAATCGGCTCGGTGCTGCTGGAGAATACTAGTGGGCTCAACCTCAAGAAACTGTTAAGATTGTCAACTACAGGGTGGTGGTAGTGGGTTGTTGTTGTTGTTCTGGTTCTGGAGGAGCATCTGCATGAGGGCATTCTGGTTTTGGATCAACTATGTAAGCTCCGGTGGGAAGTTGGATCTGAGGCCATGTATCGGAGGCATCTGGTAGGGTTGAGAGTGGGTGAGAAATTTTGAATAGAATAGGGTCTAAGGAGGAAATCACACTACCCATATGCAAATGAGGCAAATAAATTCCAAATCACACCATTCAATCTCAAACAAGTTTCACACAATCGAGACTAAGGCAACAATTACACAGAGTCTCACGAACGACAACGAACTAATCGGAAAAAAATCTACTCAAAGGGTTGAAATACTAATATTTAAAATGGTGGTCTGCTAAAAAGTTCTCATTGAAGGAGGACTCTATCATGATAATATCGTATTTAGAGTCATCATCTTCATCGTCATCATCATCTTCATCCTGGCTGATGAAGCATCCGTTGGAATCGTCAATCTGAAGGTATTCTCCTTGGTCCAGCTTCTCTTCAGCTTCTTCGAGCTTCATTTTCAAGTCCTCGTACTTTTCCAGCTACATGCTCATTTCCTCGTCGTGACTATCATGTGATGCCTTAAGTTCATCCTCTAGCTCAAGTATGCGGGTCATCAGCTTCCTGGTGTTCTTCAAGTCGCGATGCATCTGGTTCTCCAGTCAGCGGATCTTCTCATCCTGCTCTTGTATGTGTGATGCGATTGTGTCATCATCCCTGGTGCGTATCATATCTCCTTGTTCATAGCATCGTCCGCACTTCCGAAAGGCGGTTCCTTGGAGATCATTGTGGTATTCCATGCGGATACGTCCAAAGGTGACATTTGCGGCAATATTCTTTCCTAAGCTCCAGGTTGGCGCCTCGAAGAAGAAATTGATGGGCTCGGTGATCGGCACAAAGGTTCTTCCTAGGATATGTACTTCAATTTTCCAACGCTTCCCCTCTAGCAGTGTGGCACTGAAGGTTCGGGTAAAAGTTGGCAGGGGAAAGTTCAGGTATTTGACAATCTCCTTCACACGTCGTCCGAAAAGCACGGTCTCATCAGGCTGAGCAAACTCGGAATTGGGGCTTTACATCTATATTGTTGAAAATAGAGAAGAATTGGAAATGAATAGAGAAGAGTATAAGACCAACGAATATATAGGGAAATTGTAAAATTAGTTTTTCCATCCTATGGCTTTCCATTCCTAGTGGTCACGTCCTACAGTCAGCGTGTGCTCTGATACCATCTTGTAGCGAACTTTCTAGCACACACAGTACTCGATGAAATAATATAGAGTACAATCACACACTTTATTATCTCAAGGTCCTCAAGAGAGTATTTATTACGTAAATATGGTTGAAGGCCATCTAAATAAAATAACTGCGGAAGCTTCGAAGGTAAATGAGTCCATCAACTACACTGGCAAAACTAAGTGCACAACAACGACCTATCGCACCTTAATCCTCGTCGGAAAACTCTGCAACATGAGACGTTGCAGCCATGTAGGTCAGCACATGGAATATGTTGTCAGTGTCACGCCATAGGGTAATGATGAAAATAACAATCTCTATATGCAATTTTTGTTGGTGGAGGCTCTAAGTTGAATTTTTCCGTAATGCTAATTTTTCCCTACAACAAAGGAATAAATTTTTATTTACTACCAAGTTTATGCCAATATTGAGAAGGTTCCTCCAACTCAATACCCAAAATTACCAAGTCATTAATAACCCAATTCATTAATTAAATATAGTGATAAGATCAACCAATAGTTCACTTCTAGATACTCAAAGTTGTCCATAACTGGGGACACAACTAATCATGATTAGTTTATACACTCTGGAGATGTTGCGCACTTTTCCTCGCAAGACTTGGCCACCTCCATGATCGAAAGATTGAAACATAGTCTTTCTGAATGTGTTCCCCTTAACCCTGGATAGGCCGATACACCTACTTTCCCCTACATCTGCTAGCCTACCCAAAAAGGCTCACACAAACTTACTCAATTATGCCAAAGCCCATAATGGCTTGTGGCAGCACACGAAAGTCTCTAGGCATGAAATATCATATGATCCCTTTTGAGCCTGGGTGGTATTCCGTAGGGTGATCACACAAGTCCTCCGGGATCCCCTAGGGCAAGCACTAGATTCTCCAGGTGCCCCAGCCATTCTAGCCAGAGTTGCATTAATGTTGCCACCTTAAGGTTATCCCAAAATTATTATTTCTCTCATAATTTACATGAATAATACATACCAATCCCCGTATACGAGCATGGCTAAACAATTACAAACTTAACGAATATTCCTGGGGTGATCAAGGGTCATAGGTTCCTACCTCATGAACTACATAGAAATACCATAATTTCCAAATCCTACTCATGCAAATTTTGTAAGATTAACACTAATGCATAGTAAAACTAGGTATATGAAAGTATGATCAAAGTGTGAACTTGCCTTACACACGTTCGTCAAACTCTAGAGATTGGTAGTATTCCGCCTCGCACTCCGGACAATCTAGCGTGACAAACAATAAGCATACAAGAAGCAATCATGAACACAATCAACCAAACGAAATCATATGGAAAACAACATCAAAAGAAAACTCGAAACTCAACGAAATTCGCAAAACAAGTTTCTGGACATAAACTATTTTTAATAGAAGAAAATATTAGAACACTTTAGTTTAACACAAATTATTTGCCACTAGTTTTAATTAGCAAAAAGAATCAATTAAAAAGCTTTTATGAAACAAAAGTTATGGCCTATTTAATATAGAACTCAAATCTGTCCGGATTCAGTTATAAAAACAAAAATTATTTTTATTACTACTCTAGATACATATAACAGGCAGAAAATTATAGCAAAAAGAATTTTTTTAAAACCTATTTTTAATTTAAAAGTTATATCTAAATTAGTCTTCAATACAAATCTGTTTATAGTCAAAATTTAATTGTTGAAAAAAATATATTTGGTTTCGCATGATAGATGGGATTTTTGTGACACCACAACAAAAAGAATCATCGAAATCCGAGTTGTAGAATTAGAGATACAAAAAAAACAAAATCAAGATCCAATCTAAATACGGGATTTTTTTACTGAAAACGCTAAACTGTGAGCAACCAACACGTGGTGGTTTTTGGATGGCTCGAAGCGTTCGCTACGGGGCTAAAAGCTGGATGGCCTTTACTTAACACTTGGATCGATAAGGGAAAAAATAAAAGCGAATAGAGAGGTCGTGTGTCGGGACCCCGATCCTAAGTCATATGAATCCAGGCTATAACACATCACATCACTTTGCGGCCTCACGCACGGTAACTCCACGACTGCAGCCTTACCTTGGCCGGAACCGTTTGCGTCTTTTGGCTCACGTATGTGAACATGTCACTGGCAATCACACAACAGAGAACTCGGGCCGACATTCCTAGTCATCGAACCCAAGTGGCACATCCGTACGGAAACAGGCATACATAACCTAGCAATGGAGGTGTGTAGAGGAGTCATAGCAAGCTAGAAGGACTCCATTACGTCGCGAGACATGAATGTCATCACTGCACGTAGACGAGTCGTAGCAGGCTACAGGGACTCCATTACACTGCGAGACATTTCCCCGAAGGGACAGACACAACAGCAAAGAAGGATACATGTCGGTCAATCAATGTGTCCGGAGCAGTAGCAAGCTACCGTGGCTCGGTGGAAGCACAAAGAGGCAGTTTCCCGTAAAGAGTACTACTAAAGGCACACGACTAGGTGTCGGATCCCATACATATCGTTGCACGTCACACGTACGCACAACATGCCCGATATGCATAGATACAACTATGGCATCACAACATAACCATACAACAACATGACTTTTACTTAAGAGGCTTAGACGAGTCTTGAATAATATGTTATTACAGATAGGAGTCACATGACCCGACACTCAAGTCAAACAAACAAAGTCATACAAGCCAGCGGAAACTTAAGCTGTCTGAGTACAGACGGCGAAAATAGAAAAGAGGCACATGGCCTGACTATCTACAGCCCACCACACGGGCAAGATTGTAGCTGGGACACCAGCTATTCGGCGTCATCAACGTCTAGAAAGAGCCCTACTGATGGGTCCTGATTCTCTTCTACAACATTTATTATGCAAGGATGAGTACAATCTTACTTAGCAAGTCTTTAAAACAGACCTAGTCTATTTATGCTCATGTATCAACAAGGGGGGTGGTGGAGTTCATGCAGAAATGCCAGCTTTGACTCATGGCTATCCTACACTACTCAATTTTAACCCTTTGTTAATATTTTAAGTATCGCACTCGAGTCCACTAACTCCACAATAGTACACCACCATGGATTCCTCTTCCTATCCTGGAAGAGTGCCATCCATGGTACTCACACTTGTCTTGATATTTTTATGAGTATCCATTTGATTATCTATGAACAGCATAAGATCTCCAAGTAGTCCATATCCGAGGATGCGGTTATTCGAATAGTTTCATACCCTACAGGGGTGTACTTCTTCACACACGCGCTCGCCACTTATCGCTGTGTGCCATAATCCATGCACCTCGGCAACCTTCAAGTGGATGCCCAGCGAGGGAGTCGGCCACGACCGTTAATCACATAAGACCTCTAGTCCAGGCTACCGCCTATTTGAGACTGAACCCGCACGGAAGTCCGCCCGAAGTATCCGCTATGGCCCAAAACGATGTGTGCAGGGTTCCCAAGCCCACCATTCGGGTGACCCTTGGTACACCGTGCCACTGCCTACCGCGTCGTAACCCACCCCGAGGGTCAGCGCTACGCACGGCCTCCAGCATGCTATAAACACCAGAAACTACTTGCAACACCTGGACCAAGGACTAAGCGACTGATAAGTCGAGAGGGGTCGAGTTACTGGAACCCAATGTGTGGTAGTAACTACTCTTGGATCACAAACATGGAACCCAGTTCCTAAGAACGGTCCCAATGAGACAACTCACTATGTACTCCTACATTGCCTCTCATCGCTACCTTTACCAAATCGTATTCATTATATGCTCATCACCTCGGACAACACCGGTCCACTCAGTTCATCACCCAGATGAATCCGTCCTGACACAACTCTAAGCATAGCAGCATGGCATGAAAGTAAGCTAAGCACATCATGGCACAAGCATTTACCAGGTATGCTAGGTTGCAAGGTTTAGCTATTTACTGTGACAAGATCAGGTCATGCATAAGAATAGGATCATCTACCGTGTATGACTAACATGTGATCATTTGTCCTAATGCAATAAACAAGAGCAGGAGCGAGAGAGTGGGATGTTATCGGAATGATCAATGGGATTACTTGCCTTGCTGAGTTGCGGAGGAGTTCTCTCCTTCGTCGGGATACGCGGTGGTATCTTCCGTATTAGGGCCTACCGCAATGCAGATAAGAGCATTCAATACACGCAAGTGCAACAATATGATGCATGATCATGGCATAGTAACATGCATGGATGAGGTAATGTAACTAGTGATCATGTCAATTTGAAATGGATTTGAACATAGGTTCAAAGTTTTTCTTCTTTCAAATTCCATATATTAACCTAATGGCAATTGTCCATGTTCACCTATTTAGATGGCTCTAACATACATAAGAATATCACCATTGGATTCATTGGATTTTTCTGATCAATTTTCATATATAAATTATTTTCATCTAACTTACAGATTATTTTATATGATTTTTCAAAGTTTTAAATTTTTTTTGGAATTATTTATGACATCAGCCTAACATCATGATGACGTTAGATGGTCAACAGACCCTCTCCAGGTCAAATCTGACTAGTGGGGCCCATCTGTCATAGACTCATTACTAATCAGTTTGTTTTAATTAATTAACCTGACTAATTAACCTAGTAGGGCCCACTGTCAGTGTCACATTAACTAATCAAAACGATTAAAACTAATTAGTAATTAACCTAAAACTAATAAGGGCCGGGGCCCACCTGTCATTGACTCACGGAGTCAAGCCCGGGCCCACCTGGGTCAAACCCGCCGGAGTTGGTCGACAACTCGTCGCCGGTGACCAACAAAGACGGTGGCGACCATCGGGATTTGCCCTGACGCACCCATTCGACGAGCTGAGGCCATCGGCGAGTAGCCCGTGCTCGACCGCGTCCAACAGGGGCCATGGGAGGCTACGGGGTCGCCGGAGCTCGCCGAAAACGAGCTCGTGGCGTCGGCCGGAGCTCGGGCTCGAACCGAATTAGGATGCAGGGCACGGGGCGACTCAACAAGGGGCTCTACGAGCTCCCGGGAACTCCAGGAGTTCAACCCCGCTCTCGCACGTGAGCTCAGGGGGCTGTGCGCACGATGGCGAGCGACCACGGCAGCGGGAGGTTTTCGGGTCCGGCGGTCGAGCTAGCTAGGGCGCGCTAGAGAGAGGGGAAGCAGGGGGGAGGAAGAGGAGCTCACGGGGGCTTCGGGGAGCTAGTCAGCGGGCTCGGGGAGGTAGCGACGGCGACGAATCGACGGCCGGCGACGGCGGCTCTCGACAGGGGGAATGAGAGAAAGAGAGACAGAGGAGAAGGGAGGAGATGGAATGAGCACGGGGGAGAGCGCTCGCGTCTTCCAGGCACAGGGGAGGCTGCAAAGCAGCCTGCTCCGTGGCAAGCAGGAGGTGGAGGCCGGCGAGCGCTCGGTCGCCACCTCGATGCCTAATTACGCGAGGTGGGAGATGACCTCCCCACCCCTGGTCGGCTGGGCTAGGCCTCCCACTTGACCAGGTACTCTTCTTCCTTTACTTTTTTTTTCTATTTTCTGTTTTCTTTTCTAACATTTGTTTATTTTATTGCAGGTCCAAATAACCTTTCAAATATTCCAAAACTTTTGTATATTCAAGTTTGAATATTCCAAACCTGTATAAAAAGTTTCAGGTCAATTTGAAAACAATAGTAATGATAATATTTTTATTTATCAATTTCAGAGGCTTAAATCTTTAATTTAGATTATTTGAAATGTTCAAATAATTAGAATGATCCCTGGTATATCCATTCCCTCAATTATCAGACATAGGGAACATTTTTGATCGGCATTTTGGATTTGTTGAAATTTCATTTATCTTGAATTTCTTTAATTCATTAAGTGCTTGGGGTTTCTTTTCTTTCTCCCCATTTCACATTGATGGAATGATGATGATGATGATGCAATCACAATGCTAACCTAGGACACTTGCTAGGGTTGTGACAACTCACCCCCACTCAAAAGAATCTCGTCCAGAGATTTTGAAGCCATCGGGAAGAGCGCGCGGTACTCTAGTCGAAGACGATCTTCTCTTTCCCATGTCGCCTCCTTTTCAGAATGATGCGACCACTGAACGTTAAGAAACTTGATGTTCCGACGTCGAGTGGTATGCTCAGCTTGATCGAGAATACGAATAGGGTATTCTTGGTATGTAAGGTTATCTTGGAGATCAAGCGCTTCGTGGTCTACTTCGCGGACAGGGTCCGAAAAGCAACGCTTGAGTTGCAAGACGTGGAAGACATCATGAACTTTGGAAAGATGCGGTGGAAGTTGTAATTTGTAGGCAACCTCTCCTCGTTTAGCAAGAATGTGAAAAGGTCCAATGTAACGAGGAGCCAACTTGCCTTTGATACCGAATCGATGGGTACCCTTCAGAGGTGTAACCCGAAGGTAAGCCTTCTCGTCAACTTCATAGGTCACAGACTTATGATGACGGTCATATTGACTCTTTTGACGGGATTGGGCTGTTTTTAAGTTTTCACGAATAATGCGAACTTGCTCCTCTGCATCCTGGATCATGTCCGGACCAAAGAGTTGCCTCTCTCCGGTTTCTAACCAGTTAAGAGGTGTTCGACATTTTCGTCCATGGAGAACTTCGAAAGGGGCTTTACCCAAGCTTGATTATTAACTGTTGTTATATGCGAATTGAGCATGTCTTCGAGAATTTGATTAACTCGCTCCACTTGACCACTTGATTGAGGGTGGAAAGCAGTGCTAAAGGATAGATGAGTCCCCATAGAGGTTTGAAAACTTTCCCAAAATCGAGAGGTAAAGATACTTATGCGGTCTGAGTTAATCTCCAAAGGAACACCATGAGGAGAAACTATTCGAGAAACATATAACTCCGCTAGATGGCTAGCAGTAATGCTTTCACGAACAGGAAGAAAATGAGCCACTTTGGAGAGGCGATCAATGACTACGAATATAGCATTGTTCCCTCTCTTGGTCCTGGGAAAACCGGTGATGAAATCCATACCGACCTTATCCCATTTCCACTCAGGAATAGCTAAAGGTTGAAGGGTGCCAATAGGCCTTTGATGTTCTGCTTTCACACGACGAGAAACATCGCAGTTAACAACATGCTGAGCAATTTCTCTCTTCATCCTAGTCCACCAGAACCTCTGGCGTAGGTTCTGATACATTTTGGTACTACCCAGATGAATTGTGAGAGGAGAATCATGAGCCTCCTTAAGGATCAATTGTCGCAGATGTTGTTTCTTTGGGATCACCAAGCGATTCTCAAAGAAGACAACTCCCCGATCATCTTCCAAGAAGCATCTAACATTACCCTTCTTAATGTTTTTCTTGATCCGAGGTATCCCAGCATCATGCTTCTGGGCTTCTATGATTTGATCCATAAGAGTAGGTTTCGCCACCAGGTTGGTTAGGAATCCTTGAGGAACAATGTGAAGATTTAACTTCCAGAATTCCTCATAGAGAAGCGGTTGACCTTGTTGTAACATCAGATTGTTACAATAAAACTTATGACTTAGTGCATCAGCCGTGACATTGGCTTTCCCCGGGGTGTAAGTTATCCCTAAGTCGTAATCTGTAATCAACTCTACCCACCGTCTTTGCCTGAGGTTCAAATCCGGCTGGGTGAAAATATATTTCAGACTTTGGTGATCAGTGTATATCTCGCAACGATTACCCAGAAGGTAATGTCACCATGTCTTTAGTGCATGGACTACAGCTGCAAGCTCAAGATCATGTGTTGGATAATTATCCTCATGTCGACGCAACTGTCAAGATGCGTATGCAACCACATGACGATCTTGCATGAGAATGCAACCTAATCCTTGTCGCGAGGCGTCGCAGTAGATAATAAAGTCCTTAGAGAAATCTTGTGGCACCAGAACGGGAGCAGAGGTTAGTCGTGTTTTCAACTCCTGAAAACTATGCTCGCATTGTGGGGTCCACTCGAACTTTTTATCTTTCTTGAGGAGTTCAGTCGGAGGTTTCGCAACCTTGGAGAAGTTCTCAACAAAGCGGCGACAATAGCTCGCTAAGCCAAGGAAACTCCTTACTTGCTTAATCGATTCAGGTTGAGTCCAATCAAGGACGGCCTAAACTCTCTCGGGATTGATAGCAATTCCTTTACTAGAGAGTACGTGGCCTAGATAGGTCATTTCTGGCAACCAAAATTCACACTTGGAGAATTTGGCATACAGGCGGTGCTCTCAAAGTTTCATCAATACTAGCCTTAGATGCTCGGCATGTTCTTGTTTGTTCTTCGAGTAGATGAGTATGTCGTCGAGGTAAACCACGACAAACTTATCCAGATACTCCATGAAGATCGAATTCATCAGCCGAGAGAAAGTGGCTGGGGCATTGGTTAAACCGACAGACATGACGGTGTACTCGTATTGGCCATAACGCGTGACAAAAGCCGTTTTTGGAATGTCCCCGTTTCTAATTCTGATTTGATGGTATCCCAACCTCAAATCCATTTTGGAGAAGACAGAGGATCCAGCGAGTTGCTCATATAAATCATTGATCCTGGAGAGCAGATACTTGTTCTTGATAGTGACCAAATTCACTGGTCGGTAATCCACAACCATCCGATCCGATCCATCCTTCTTCTTAACGAAGAGGACAGGGCAAGCCCAAGGAGAAGAGCTAGGATGAATGAAACTTTCTTCAAAGCTTCATCGAGTTGGGTTTTTAGCTCGGCTAGTTCTAAGGGTGCCATCTTATAGGGTATTCTGGCTATTGGGACTGTCCTTGGAATAAGTTCTATCACAAACTCAACATCTCTGACAGGTGGAATACCTAGCAGTTCTTCTGGAAAGACATCCGGAAAATCACGGACTACCGAAATATCTTCTAACTTTGGAAGAGGGCTAGCATTTAGGGAATAGAGTTGGCGCTTGGTTGTTCAAGTAGAGACATTAACTATCTCACCCGATGAATGTGTAAGTTGAACATTCCTAGAATGAGTATCAATCTTGGCATAGTGGGCTTTCGTCCAATCCATACCTCGAATGATATTGATGTCCGAAGACTTAAAAGCTATCGAGGATGCTAGGAATACTAGTCTATCCACCAAAATTTCATTGTCATGACTCACTCTAGAAGTTTGCCATTTTGAACCAGGAGTCTGAACTACTAAAGGAGTGGGCATGAAACAAAAGGACATGTTATGCAATTGTGCATAACTTTCAGAGATAAAAGAATGAGATGCCCCAGTATCAAATAGAACAGATGCTGGATGGCTATTAACAAGAAGCGTACCTAGAATAACATCAGGATCTTCAAGGGCTTCTACAGCAGACACATAATTCACTCGCCCACGGATAGGGGCTGGCTTCACATAGAAAGCTTTTCCTGGTTTTCCATGTCCAGCGGGCTTAGTATTGTTCTGGGGACACTCACGAGAATAGTGTCCCGGTTCTCCACATTTGTAGCATACCACTGTAGCACGAGGTGCAACATTGTAGGCAGTCCTCCAAATGGTCTGGGTGGATGGTTGGACTGAACTGGACGAGGTGCCTGGAAGGATGGCCTCACGGTGTATCTTGGCGGCAAAGCTGCATTGGGCACCCACACTCGGCGTTTGTTAGGGCCTAAACCCGATGCAGGGTTGAAGTCACAGTTATGCTTCCTCGTAGGCTCGTAGTCAGTTTGTCCGGACTCAGCATCGATGGCCTTATTGACGAGAGCCTGAAAGGTGGTGCACTCGTGCAGACGAAGATCTCAGCGAAGCTCAGCGTTAAGTCCCTTGCGGAACCTAGCCTGCTTCTTAGCATCAGTTGAGACTTCCTCTCGAGCATAGCGAGCAAGATTACCAAACTCGCGACTGTATGCATCCACTGACAATCTGCCCTGGGTGAAGGCACAGAATTCATCTCTTTTGCGATCCATCAACCCTTCCGAGATGTGCTGGATACGGAATGCGGCGTTGAACTCTGCCCAGGTTGGTGCAGGTCCCTGGGGACGCATAGTCTCATAGCTTTCCCACAACAGGTTCGTAGGTCCCTCCAGAAAATATGTCACGAAAGACACCCTGTTGGCCTTAGACACATTAGCAGCCCGTATCTTGCGGAATATACTAGTCAGCCAGTCATCCGCATCGAGGGGGTCGATGGAATGATGGTACTTGGGCGGAGACAGCTGGATAAAGTCACCAAGTGATACTCCATCGTGGTGATCATTGCGGGGAGCACGAGCTATGTTTTGCTCAGTTCCTTCCAACAGCCTATTGGTCTCCCTCTTATTCCTTTCAGCCTCTAGCATCACCTCTGCCAGGGATGGTGCATGTGGCAGCTCCTCTTGCCTTGGCTAGCTACTTTCGCCCTGCTCAGGAGCAGGCACGGGGTTGTTCCTAGTTGCCACCATCCTAGGGAAAACAATCCACAGCTTAGACATAGAGAACATCAACTCTAAGACATGAATTAAGAAATGTACTGGTCAACATGGCATGTAGGATAAACACCAATCAACATGGTAAAGCAACTACCATATGAACATTAGGTTTCATACACACCATGACTTAGTTAAGTACAAACCCAAGCTGAAAACAACTACGGAGAGATGACACAACTCATCGGAGGCATTACAAGCTTCCTATACATTATCTATATACACCTCCGGAACTCAACTCTCGACCTAGTCATATCCCACAAGACACACAGGACTGTGGTTATACGACTACTACCATACTAGGACTAACATCCACGCACTCAAACATCATCGTAGAATGCCTCGTACAGGTTACCCCCATGAACTGGGAGCTGAACCTGAGGATCTGGAAACACACTAGCCTGGGATCCCTGGAAACCATAAGGACACGGATGTGGCCTTGGTCCCCTTGTCGGCGGCAGCAGCGGTCCTCGAAGAGTGGTGATGCCTCCAACATCAGGCCAGTCTACGTGTGCTGGAAAATGAGTCTGCGATGGGGTCAGCATCTCCAAATCTCCATAGCCTATCTGCACGACAGGTGCCAACTGCGTCAAGGCTGTCCAAAGACGGGCACGTATAGCATAGAGCTCCATGCGAAGAGCACGTGCATCACAATCCTTGTTCTCCAACATCTGAGCGGTCACCTGCAGCCTAGGGTCCTCATGAGAATGATCAAAGTAGGCTGCACTAAGATATCCATCCTCTCCTCCCATGGAAGCAGGAACATAGCAGAACTCCGTGTTCTATAGCAGGCCATGGTGAAACCTCATGATAGTCAACATGGTGTAGGCGGCTTCCTGAACTGCCATATCTATGGTAACCCCCAATCCATGAGTCCAGTGAAGTGGCTCTGCAGCTCCAGGATACGAAGGATATATCCTAACGGTACACAGGTACTGACTCTGGTTGAAATCTCGATACTGCTCCTCCACTGTGTACTCTGGGTACCAGCAGTATCCAGCCTCCATCATAACTCTAACCAACATGGCCGTGTGACCCGGCACATTGATGCACCTGGTCAAACGGACCACCTGAGGGAAAGGACGAGAGGGCATCTGAAACAGAGAATAATGCAAAGACATTAGAGATCCTAGCAGAAATTGGATAGCATAACGGCTATAATTGCTCAAGAAATTTTTTGAGACAATTGAAAAAGATTGGAAAGGCATAACCACTCGACTATCTAGACTCAAATCTCTTCTCCATCTGTTTGTCACACCAACAATACTTGAATAACTGCACTCACTTACAAACAAGCTAGCTATTGGTCCATGGCTAGTAACTCGTCATCCTAAGCAATAGATGAGAATCCTAGTTCCTATCCCCGTAGAAGAGATGAGAATGACCCAGCATAGAATAACTTGGGAAGAGGAGTAAAAAGAGCCTGACGTTCCCTTCCACAATCAATTACCCTACTTATCTATAGTGTTTCTAGACTCAACTTCGACCGGTTTGGCTTGGTAGTCCTACAGTCAGTCAGGCTCTGATACCAACGCTGTCGGGACCCCGATCCTAAGTCATATGAATCCAGGCTGTAACACATCACATCGCTTTGCGTCCTCACGCACGGTAACTCCACGGCTACAACCTTACCTTGGCCAAAACCGTTTTCGTCTTTTGGCTCACGTATGTGAATAGGTCGCTGGCAATCACACAACAGAGAACCCGGCCCGACATTACTAGTCATAGAACCCAAGTGGCACATCCGTACGGAAACAGGCATACATAACCCAGCAATGCTGGTGTCGGCCTCAAGCGTGTGTAGACGAGTCATAGCAAGCTACAAGGACTCGATTATGTCGTGAGACACGAATGTCATCACTGCACGTAGACTAGTCGTAGCAGGCTAGAGGGACTCCATTACACTGCGAGACATTTCCTCGAAGGGACAGACACAGCAGCAAAGTAGGATACATGCCGGTCAATCAATGTCTCCGAAGCAGTAGCAAGCTACCATGGCTCGGTAGAAGCACAAAGAGGCATTTCCCGTAAAGAGTACTACTAAAGGCACACGACTAGGTGTCGGATCCCATACATACCGTTGCACGTCACACGTACGCACAACATGCCCGATATGCATAGATACAACTATGGCATCACAACATAACCATACAACAACATGACTTTTATTTAAGAGGCTCAGACGAGTCTTGAATAATATGTTCTTACAGATAGGAGTCACATGACCCGACACTCAAGTCATACAAACAAAGTCATACAAGCCAGCGGAAACTTAAGTTGTCTGAGTACAGACAGCGAAAATAGAAAAGAGGCACACGGCCTGACTATCTACAGCCCACCACACGGGCAAGATCGTAGCTGGGACACCAGCTATCCGGCTTCATCAACGTCTAGAAAGAACCCACCTGATGGGTCCTGATTCTCTTCTGCAACATTTATTATGCAAGGATGAGTACAATCGTACTCAGCAAGTCTTTAAAACAGACCTAGTCTATTTATGCTCATGTATCAACAAGGGGGGTGGTGGAGTTCATGCAGAAATGTCGGCTTTGACTCATGGCTATCCTACACTACTCAATTTTAACCCTTTGTTAATATTTTAAGTATCACACTCGAGTCCACTAACTCCACAAGAGTACACCACCATGGATTCATCTTCCTATCCTAGAAGAGTGCCATCCACGGTACTCACACTTGTCTTGATATTTTTATGCGTATCCATTTGATTATCTATGAACAACATAAGATCTCCAAGTAGTCCATATCCGAGGACGCGGCTATTCGAATAGTTTCATACCCTGCAGGGGTGTACTTCTTCACAGACGCTCTCGCCACTTATCGCTGTGTGCCATAAACCATGCACCTCGGCAACCTTCAAGCAGATGCCCAGCGAGGGAGTCGGCCACGACCGTCAATCACATAAGACCTCTAGTCCAAGCTACCGCCTATTTGAGACTGAACCCGCACGGAAGTCCGGCCGAAGTTTCTCTACGGCCCCAAACGATGTGCGCAGGGTTCCCAAGCCCACCATTCGGGTGACCCTTGGTACACCGTGCCACTGCCTACCGCGTCGTAACCCAACCCGAGGGTCAGTGCTACGCACAGCCTCCAGCATGCTATAAACACCAGACACTATTTGCAGTACTTGGACCAAGGACTAAGCGACTGATAAGTCGAGAGGGGTGGAGTTACCGGAACCCAATGTGTGGTAGTAACTAGTCTTGGATCACAAACACGGAACCCAGTTCCTAAGAACGGTCCCAATGAGACAACCCACTATGTACTCCTACATAGCCTCTCATCCCTACCTTTACCAAATCGTATTCATTATGTGCTCATCACCTCGGACAACACCGTTCCACTCAGTTCATCACCCAGATGAATCCGACCTAACACAACTCTAAGCATAGCAGCATGGTATGAAAGTAAGCTAAGCACATCATGGCACAAGCATCTACCAGGTATGCTAGGTTGCAACGTTTAGCTATTTACTGTGACAAGATCAGGTCGTGCATAAGAATAGGATCATCTACCGTTTATGACTGACATGTGATTGTTTCCTAATGCAATAAACAAGAGCAGGAGCGAGAGAGTGGGATGTTATCGGAATAATCAATGGGGTTGCTAGCCTTGCTGAGTTGCGAAGGAGTTCTCTCCTTCGTCGGAATACGGGGTGGTATCTTTCAGATTAGGGCCTACCGCAACGCAGATAAGAGCATTCAATACATGCAAGTGTAACAATATGATGCATGATCATGGCATAGTAATATGCATGGATGAGCTAATGTAACTAGTGATCATGTCAATTTGAAATGGATTTGAACATAGGTTCAAAGTTGTTCTTCTTTCAAATTCCATATATTAACCTAATGGCAATTGTCCATGTTCACCTATTTATATGGCTCAAACATGCATAAGAATAGCACCATTGGATTCATTGGATTTTTCTGATCAATTTTCATATATAAATTATTTTCATCTGACTTACAGATTATTTTATATGATTTTTCTAGAATTATTTCTAAATAAGAAATTGAATTATGACATCAGCCTGACATCATGATGACGTCAGCTGGTTAACAGACCCTCTCCAGGTCAAATCTGACCAGTGGGGCCCATCTGTCATAGACACATTACTAATCTGTTTGTTTTAATTAATTAACCTGACTAATTAACCTAGTAGGCCCACTGTCAGTGTCACATTAACTAATCAAAACGATTAAAACTAATTACTAATTAACCTAAAACTAATCAGGGTCGGGGCCCACCTGTCATTTACTCATGGACTCAAGCCAGGGCCCACCTGGGTCAAACCTGCCGGAGTTGGTCGACGGCTCGTCGCCGGCGACCAACAGAGATGGCGGCGACCATTGGGATTTGCCCTCACGCACCCATTCGACGAGCTGAGGCCACCGGCGAGTAGCCCGTGCTCGACCGCGTCCAACACGGGCCACGGGAGGCTACGGGGTCGCTGGAGCTCGCCGGAAACGAGCTCGTGGCCGCGGCCGGAGCTCGGGCTCGAACCAAGTTGGGATGCAGGGCACGGGGCGAGTCAACAAGGGGCTCTACGAGCTCCTGGGAACTCCAGGAGTTCAACCCCGCACTCGCATGTGAGCTCAGGGGGTTATGCGCCCGACGGCGAGTGACCACGGCGGCGAGAGGTTTTCAGGTCCGGCGGCCGAGCTAGCTAGGGCGCGCTAGAGAGAGGGGAAGCAAGGGGGGAGGATGAGGAGCTCACGGGGGCTTCGGGGAGCTGGTCAGCGGGCTCGGGGAGGCAGCGACGGTGACAAATCAACGGCCGGAGACGGCGGCTCTCGGCAGGGGGGAACGAGAGAGAGACAGAGGAGAAGGGAGGAGATGGAATGAGCTCGGGGGAGAGCTCTCGCGTCTTCCAGGCGCAGGGGAGGCAGGGAAGCAGCCTGCTCCGTGGCAAGCAGGAGGTGGAGGCCGGCAAGCGCTCGGTCGCCACCTCGATGCCTACTAGAGCGAGGTGGGAGATGACCTCCCCACCCCTGGTGGGCTGGGCTGGGCCTCCCACTTGACCAGGTACTCTTCTTCCTTTTCTTTTTTTATTTCTGTTTTCTGTTTTCTTTTCTAACATTTTTTTATTTTATTGTAGGTCCAAATAACCTTTCAAATATTCCAAAACTTTTGTATATTCAAGTTTGAATATTCCAAACCTGTATAAAAAGTTTTAGGTTAATTTGAAAACAGTTGTAATGATAATGTTTTTATTTATCAATTTCAGAGGCTTAAATCTTTAATTTAAATTATTTGAAATGTTCAAATAATTAGAATGATCCCTGGTATATCCATGCCCTCAATTATCAGACATAGGGAACTTTTTTGAAGGGCATTTTGGATTTGTTGAAATTTCATTTATCTTGAATTTATTTAATTCATTAAGTGCTTGGGGTTTCTTTTCTTTCTCCCCATTTCACATTGATGCAATGGTGATGATGATGATGCAATCACAATGCTAACCTAGGACACTTGCTTGGGTTGTGACAACTGACCCCCACTCAAAAGAATCTCGTCCCGAGATTTTGAAGTCGTCGGGAAGAGCACGGGGTACTCTAGTCGAAGACGATCTTCTCTTTCCCATGTCGCCTCCTTTTCAGAATGATGCGACCACTGAACCTTAAGAAACTTGATGTTCCGACGTCAAGTGGTATGCTCAGCTTGATCGAGAATACGAACAGGGTATTCTCGGTATGTAAGGTTATCTTGGAGATCAAGCGCTTCGTGGTCTACTTCGCGGACAGGGTCCGAAAAGCAACGCCTGAGTTGTGAGACGTGGAAGACATCATGAACTTTGGAAAGATGAGGTGGAAGTTCCAATTGGTAGGCAACCTCTCCTCGTTTAGCAAGAATGCGAAAAGGTCCAATGTAACGAGGAGCCAACTTGCCTTTGATACCGAATCGATGGGTACCCTTCAAAGTTGTAACCCGAAGGTAAGCCTTCTCGTCAACTTCATAGGTCACAGACTTATGATGACGGTCATATTGACTCTTTTGACGGGATTGGGCTGTTTTTAACTTTTCACGAATAATGCGAACTTGCTCCTCTCTCCGGTTTCTGACCAGTTAAGAGGTGTTCGACATTTTCGTCCATAGAGAACTTCGAAAGGGGCTTTGCCCAAGCCTGATTGATACCTGTTGTTATATGAGAATTCGGCAAATGGAAGGCAGTTCTCCCAATTCATACCGAAAGATATAACACAAGCTCGGAGCATGTCTTCGAGAATTTGATTGACTCGCTCAACTTGACCACTTGATTGAGGGTGGAAAGCAGTGCTAATGGATAGATGAGTCCCCATAGCAGTTTGAAAACTTTCCCAAAATTGAGAGGTAAAGATACTTACACGGTCTGAGTTAATCTCCAAACGAACACCATGAAGAGAAACTATTCAAGAAACATATAAGTCCGCTAGCTGGCTAGCAGTAATGCTTTCACGAACAGGAAGAAAATGAGCCACTTTGGAGAGGCGATCAATGACTACGAATATAGCATTGTACCCTCTCTTGGTCCTGGGAAAACTGGTGAAGAAATCCATATCGACCTTATCCCATTTCCACTCAGGAATAGTAAATTTTGAAGGGTGCCAGCAGGCCTTTGATGTTCTGCTTTCACACAACGACAAACATCGCAGTTAACAACATACTAAGCAATTTCTCTCTTCATCCTAGTCCACCAGAACCTCTGGCGTAGGTCCTAATACATTTTGGTACTACCCGGATGAATTGTGACTGGAGAATCATAAGCCTCCTTAAGGATCAATTGTCGTAGATGTTGTTTCTTTGGGATCACCAAGCGATTCTCAAAGAAGACAACTCCCCGATCATCTTCCAAGAAGCATCTAACATTACCCTTCTTAATGTTTTTCTTGATCCAAGATATCCCGGCATCATGCTTCTGGGCTTCTATGATTTGATCCAGAAGAGTAGGTTTCGCCACCAGGTTGGTTAGGAATCCTTGAGGAACAATGTGAAGATTTAACTTCCGGAATTCCTCATAGAGAAGCGGTTGACCTTGTTGTAACATCAGATTGTTACAATAAGACTTACGACTTAGTGCATCAGCCATGACATTGGCTTTCCCCGGCGTGTAAGTTATCCCTAAGTCGTAATCTGTAATCAACTCTACCCACCGTCTTTGCCTGAGGTTCAAATCCCGCTAGGTGAAAATATATTTCAGACTTTGGTGATCAGTGTATATCTCGCAACGATTACCCAGAAGGTAATGTCGCCATGTCTTTAGTGTATGGACTAGAGTTGCAAGCTCAGGATCATGTGTTGGATAATTATCCTCATGTGGATGCAACTGTCGAGATGCGTATGCAATCACATGACGATCTTGCATGAGAATGCAACCTAATCCTTGTCGCGAGGCGTCGTAGTAAAACGGACTAAAACTCCCTAACCTAGGCCTCAAATTAGTCACTTCCTATAAATTGGGAAACCACTTGGCACTACTCCTCCCACCTCAAGCCATCGGGCCCGTCGAGCCCATCGCGCAGCCTGCCCAGGCCCGAACCGGGCCGAGCTTGCCCGCAACCGCCACATGGCTCCCCCGAGCTCGCCCCGACTCCCTATCCATGGCGCCCCACCTGAGCAAGCTTCGCTCTAGCCGGCCACCATATCCCTCCACCGCCGAAGATTGCCAAAGGAGCTCAACTCCGCCACCATGCCCGACCTCCGGCTAGTCCAAGCCACCTTCGCTTGCCTTGCAGCTCCCCATCACCGCGAGCCTCGCCCTTTGCCAGCCACACCATGGTTCGCCTCGCCTCAGCCTTATGACCTCGCCGCCGCCTAGATCCCTGTGAATCCCGGCCGGATCCTTCCACCGCCGCCGCATCGCCACCTCCTCCGCCTCGGAGGCCAAGCTACCAACGCCACTACTGATGCACCAAAGAGGCCACCTCCGTCCTATGCGCTCGATCGGAAGGACAAGGGCAAGGGCGAGCCCCTATCCCCTAGACATTTGTGGGCCAGGCCAGCCTCCTGGGTGTCGCATGAGAACACCACCAAGACCTTGGAGAGAAGCATCACAGAATACTTGGAAAGGCTTTGACTTCTCAAGAGGAACATGAGCTGAAGCTGAAGTCAGTCTCTGCTTGAGCGTATTGAACGCCACATCACACTCAGGAGACCAAATATACTTGACACTCTTCTAGAGGAGATTGGACAGAGGCTTAGCAATTTGAGAGAAGTTCTCCATGAATCTTCTGCGATAACTAGCAAGCCCGAGGAAACTCCGAAGCTACTTCACCTTCTGAGGAGGTTCCCACTTCAATATTGCCTCAACTTTCTCAGGGTGCACTTTAATACCCTCGGCAGAGATCACATGCCCAAGGTACACCACTTCGTTGAGCCAAAACTCACACTTGGAAAACTTGGCATAGAATCGATGTTCTCTTAACTTGTCAAGCACAAATCGGAGATGCTCAGCATGCTCTTCTTCTGCCTTCGAGAACACAAGGATATCATCCATATAGACCAAGAAGAATTCATTCTCGAAAGGAGAGAAAATGAAATTCATCATTCTTGAGAAGGTTGGAGGAGCATTCGCAAGACCAAACGACATGACGGTGTACTCATAAGAGCCAAAACTCATCCTGAAACCGGTCTTAGGAATGTCTTCTTCGCGAATGCGAATATGATGATAACCCATGCGAAGATCAAGCTTTGAGAAAACCTTGGCACCTTTCAGTTGTTCAAACAACTCATTGATGTTGGGAAGTGGGTACTTGTTTCTGATTGTCTTCTTGTTCAATGGACGGTAGTCGACAGAAAGACGATTCATTCCATCTTTCTTCGTGACAAACAAAACAACACAACCCCATGGAGAAGAACTTGGTCTGATCAGACCCAGATGTTCTTGCTCAGCTAACTGCTTCTTCAACTCTTTCAGCTCTTCGGGGTCAAGTTTATATGGGCGCTTGCAGACCAGTTCAGTTCCGGGCTCGAGATCAATCATGAACTCGACTGGCCGGTGCGGAGGCATTCCTGGCAATTCTTCTGGAAAGACATCGTCATACTCATTCATCACCGGAATTTGAATAATCGCCGAGTTTTCACCCTGCTCATTAAGAGCAAAGATACGGATTGTGTCATCGTGACTCGCGAAAAAAATCACGTCTTCTGAAGGATGGTTCAGCTTGATTTCTTTTGCTTTACAATCAATATAAGCCTTATACATAGCTAGGAAGTCCATGCCCAAAATGAGATCAATATCGGAATTCCCGAGAACAATTGGAGAAGCTAGGAAAGAGTAATTGCCCATCTTGACAAAAACATCTGGAACCACCTTGTCAGCGCTCATGAGAGTGCCGGGTGAAACAACACGCAAAGCCTTACTCAAATATTTAGAATCAAAATCATGCTTGACGAAGAATGCTTTAGACATGAATGAATGCAATGCTCCAGAATCAAACAAACCTTTTGCAGGAAAATCATTAACTGAGAGATTACCCATGATCACTTGAGAAGAATCCTCTGCCTCTGCTCTATTCACCATATTCACTCTTGCGGTCTTGGGGTTATGCTTCACCATAGCATTGCCTGGAGGCTTGATAGGAGGAGGAGCCAGAATACACCGCTGGTTGCACTTGTTTGCATAGTGACCCTTCTGGCCACACTTGTGACAAGTCACCTTAGAAAGCGGAAAGACATTGCCTGGAGGAGGAACAAGAACTGCCTTGGACGCCTGGGGTCTCTGCTGGAATCCTGGGTTGGGTGGGTGGGAAGAACCACGACCACCGAACTGCATCCGCTGCTGAGGAGGACGAAATGGAGGAGGATTTGGCACCCAATACTTCTGCTACTTAGGAACCATCTGAGAGCTAGAAGAAGACGAATATGAATCCCCTGAACGCTTCCTTCAGTTCTCCAACTTCAGATGAGTTGCCTTGACCTTCAAAGCTATGTTGTAGAACTGATCAGACTCACAAGTCTCTTGAAGAACTAGGCCTGGCAGAAGCTCATCCTTGAGACCACCTCTGAACTGATAGATCATAGCCTTGTCATCTGGAACATCTTGCTTAGCATAACGGGATAGATTCTGGAAGTCAACGTTGTACTCATAGACAGACTTGATTCCCTACTTCACGTGCATGAACTTCTCACGCATCTCCTGGACAAAGCTTGTTGGAATGTAATGATCCCTGAAGTCACGACGGAAATCGTCCCCAGTAACAACACGATCACCCCTGGAATCCTTATACTAATGCCACCAATCAGTTCCTTGACCCTTGAGCTGGAACGATGCAAATCTGACAAAGTCCTCTGGCCTGACATTGCTGCACTCAAAATGCTTATCCATATCACGAAGTCATCAGCATCAAAAGGCTGCTCACAAGAGGTGAAAAGACTTGGGCCGGTTGGCAAGGAACTGATTGAGTGTCGCAAACTGAGTCTGATTCTGAAAATTTCCTTGAAATCCTTGTTGGCCCTGCTCCCTTTCTTGCAACAACCTGATCAACATCTGAGTGTTCGCATTGGTTGCAGCCATCACAGCTTGCCAAGCTTCTAGAGGAGGAGGCGGAGGTGGGGGCGGCGGGGGTGGTGGTGGAACATCAGTCTGCTCCTCACCACAACCCGGATTGTTGCGAGATGGTGGAGCCATCCTGAAGATGGATAAAACGCATCCGCACCTCATTGATAAGATGAATCAAAAGCTGAATCAAATGCTTGAACTCAATTGAACAAAACAACATAGCCTTCCTACTGAAAAATTAGTAAGAATGCTTCTTCGGTTTATGATAACATCATCAGATATTAGAAGCCACTTGCAATAACACAAAAGTATTGAGGTAAGCGCTCAGAATAATGTATATGCCCAGATACATCTGAAGTAGATGATCCTATATAACTACACGATTTCCCACCTATGAGCTTCCGAAAACTTTCTTGTTATGCAATCCGGTGTGGGGGATACAAGAAGGAAAGGTCTCACACAACTAGCAATCCTACACCCCAACTGTATACATCCTTCAACACATAACCAGAGGCTCTCGCAAATTCATCTAACTCGAATCCTCAAACTCACAACGATACTAAACCATGGTGGTACCCCGGACGCCTTCCCAGTACTGGGTGACTCCGACCTTATCTCACCACGATAAGTATTGAAGTAATTCCGAACATTCTCCATCCTGAGATATCAAGGAAGCTGGATGATAACGATGTGCCAACATTCCCTGGAGCTAGACTCCCCAGAAGAAATCAAGTCAGACAGGAGGAACCAAGATAGAACCCTGTCACATCAATATCATATAGACTCCAAAATACCCGCGTGATCCTAAATTTTTTTTGAGCGAGAAGAGGAGTAGAATCAAAATTCCTAAGTCGAATACCTCACCAAAGCATAGACGAGGAGTAAAAGGAATCCTACTCTTCGATATAACTAGAGACAAAATAGTTTTTACTAGGCTCGACTCAGCCAAGTTCGATCAAGCAAAGGCTCCTATGGTCGTATGGATCTGAATACCAACTTGTCATGCCCAAGATGCGCGCCTATCCATTTTAAGACATGAGGGCCTCGCAAGGGATAGAGGCGCATCTTGACGTTCGCAAGTATAGAATCATTGCATCATACATTACAGAAAAGATGAGTATACAAGTTGGCTTACACTCGCCACATACTAAATTAAAATTCCACACAGAGTTCAAATCATCAAGATGAAGACAGGGTCCGACTATGGACAAAATAAAACGATAAAACAGATGCAGTGATACTATCTCGCTATCCCAAAGATCACAACCATGGTCCTCTACTCATACGGGTAAGTCACGTACATCCTGTCTCTTTCCTCATCATATTCCCACTAGAGCTGGGTAAGATCATCTTGCACGTACTTATCTATACCTGTACCTAGAGTGTTGTAGTAATCTGTGAGGCACAAGGACTCAACAACCAAGCGCCCGGGTACCAAGACTATTCAAGCTTAAAGGTTGGGATGGGGTATGTGTTTAGTTTGCAGCAGCACTAACCATATATGGTGGCTAACTTACTTAACATGAAAATAAATAGAAGTGGCCTACGATGAACAATCGAATCTAGTATGACCTTTATGAGATCATGAACACTTACTTACGTCAATCATAACCCCACCATATTGTCCCTCGGATCATGTTCACGAGCAGAGAAGATCACGGTTACTCACAAAGTTGGTGTATTTTAATTAGAGTTTACTTCAAGTTTACTATAACCAGGTGTTAAACAAATATCCAAGTTACTTCAAGATGATTTTTAGGAAAAGTAATTTAATTATTTTAAAATAGACAACCCCTGATATTTAAAAACTCCAAAGACATAAGGCTTAAAACCACAAAATACCAACACTCACATGCTCAAAACAATTTAGAATAACACTTGAACATTTTTAAACAATTTAAATAACAACTTAAAACTGCTGCTGAAATGACATGGGAAAAATAAAGGCATTGGGTTGGGTTTTGTTGAAAAGAAAAGAGAGGAAGGAGAAGGAGAGTAGCACACATGATCCAACCACCTCACACAACACAAGCCACACTCACACAAGGTCACTACAAAAGCAAGACATGGCATGATGGATGCTATGATGCATGATACATGAATTCAAAACAAAGCATGACATACAAGGTGCAATTCATTCATAAAGCTCATGACACAAGGTTCATACAAGAGATTACATGCCAATAAAGATAGGGACAACACTTAGGGTGTCACAGAAACGGATTGCGGGGCAGCCGGTTGTGCTTGAGCATCTGCTGAGCAGTACGACATGGACGCATCTTAGCGCATGGTGATGTTGGTGCGAGCTCCATATTCAAGATATAACGTCACCTGATGTACTTGAACGACACATGATTTGTTCGCATATTTTTGGATTCACCTCGTCTTATCTCTCATGGTCAGTGAGCAATTGTCTTGCGTATAAATCCTGGTAGTTTTGTGAGATGAACAATGGAGCAAACTGAGTTTAGACACACATATCGATCCACTCTCCTTCTCTTTCTATTTGTTAAGAAACTATACTAGACAGATATCACCTGATGTATTTAGATAGTAGATAATCCGTGTAGTACTAGTAGCCTCACATAGTATATTTTATTGGCTTGCCTGAAATCCGTGCCATGCTAAGCAATTCCTTTGTTGTTGGCTACCTTGAATTGATCTTACGGATCTCCATATGGACAGATCCCATTGACTTTGCTTTTGCATGAAAAGGTGACTTTCTAATCCACCGCTCTCGGCTAATTTACTTTCCCTCGCGCCGCTCGTTTTTAGTTACTTTATAGAGTTCTACAATTCTTCCATCTGTCGATTACTGCAGATTGGTCGGGCATACGGAATTTTGTATTTTTCTCTAAGGGGTGATAGTCACAATATTTTTTTGTAGGGCAGTGAATTTTATGCTGGCGTCCGTTGTGTGACCTAGCGTGCTAATGTACCGTGGGCTGCAGGGACGGCGTACACGTCCGTCAGATTGCACAACGCATTCGGACACTGGTGCGGCATTCCAATTATAAATTAATTTGTGCTTAAATTCGTACAAGTCAAAGTACAAAAATTCTATGATAGAATAAATTTCACGTGAACAATTTTGCTAGGAAAAATATCATCTGATGAAAATTCCATCAGACGACGGACGGAGCAGATGTATGTGTAATATGCTCAAAGTTTGTGCTAGTTTGATGGGTCATGAGAAGCATGTTTGCTTCACTGGCTGGTTGGGCTGCTCCTTCTCCTTCTCTTTGTTTTGGCACACTAGTGTCAAATTATCGTCATGAATTGTCACGGCGACCGAAAACGCTACGACAGAAAATGACGATCTTGATGACATGTGGTTTTACCGCTCGCCCTTGCATCTAGCTTTATTATCGAATTCCCTTTGGTCCACAATGATCCAGCGGGCACAACCATTGCCACATACTGCGGTGAAGATTGGTTCAAGCGGACCGTCCGAGGTTGATGCACCGCGTACAAAGTCCGGACTCCGAGTTCTAGCCGGCTCCCGATTGTAGACAGAATAAAGAATTTGATTGATACAAGTACTATCATTAGATTAGATGGCCTTGAGCCTAAGAGCATGGTTAATAGTATAGCCAGCTCCTAGCTATAAGCCATTGTCATGTCATCTATATCCCATCTTATAGCCAACATGTATAATAGTTGATCAAAATAGTGTACTATTTTTTATTGTGTGACCCACCTTTCACTCTCACAATGTGTCTAGGAGCACGTGCTAGAGCTATCTCTTCATGAAGAGCCCGCTTACGTTCTCTCTCCTCTTCTCCTTCCTCCAACTAAGAAAAAAATATACTACTTTATTTCTTATACCTCGCTGACTCAGCTATATTCTATTGTGGGGTAGTAAGACCCGTGGGCTATTTTCTTCTCTTTTTTTAATCCTCATGAAGTGGTGGCAAGCCATAGGTGGGTAAATTTTGATCTCTCACACTAATTCCCATGGAGATCAATATAGTAATGTGATAGGACGCCTAATGTTCTCAATTGATGTATCAAAAAAAGGCGGCTTTGGAATCTATGCATCTGTGTGCACCTTCTTGCCTAATAATTCTTCATCCCTCTCAGTGCTTTTCCATGGATTTTGTCTGCATCAGCATGTCGCTTCATGAGGACAACATTGTTGGCTGGCTCCAGGCAGCCATTGTATCATCCCTGAATTTTCCGCTCGCATACAGAATTTTTCCATGGTCTTAATCACCTTCTATGTGATTGTCAAGGTTGACATTCTCGGGGCCGTAATGTGAGGATTGGATCGCTCGTGGCAACCCTTCCAAAATAACCTTCTGATCCTGGTATTTTTTTATGCCATCACTGAAACTCTTTTTTTATCTCGACTGGTGACTTCAAAGTTGATGTTGATTCTTCTCCGCCGGCTCTTCTTCATCTAGTCAATTGCAAAACCTGTTGATCCTAGAAAGCGGTCCCTCCAAGAACTTAGGTGTGACGCTGTCACAACTAGGTGGTAGCTTGAACGGGCTAGGTCGGAATTGAGGGACGAGATTTTTACCCAGGTTCGGCCCTTCGCAATGGAGGTAAAAGCCAACATCCAACATGATTGCAATTGATGATGATGATGATCTCGATTACAAGGGCGTTGTTTTGATAACAATGACTTGAGGAATTCTAATTTGTTGGTCTGTAATAACCTCCCATTCTTGGGGTGCCTTGCCCCTCCTTATATTAGTTGAAGGGGTCGGATTACATGTAGAGTCCTAATAGGACTACAACTAGTCTATTTTTATTACAAGACGGATCCTAGTCCGGGTCTTTTCTTTTGAACCGATCTACCTAGGTCGGCTCTTCTCTCTGGGCCTAGTCTTACCCACGTCGGCTTTTACCTAAGACCGACCAAATTTCTCTGGCCCTTATTCTGGGTCTCACCATCAGTCGGCATGTTGGTTTCTTCTATGAGTCGGCCTTCTTTCGGGTCTTGCCTTGGACTTCCACTTGTTGGAGATATGCCCTAGAGGCAATCGAGTATGATGATATTTCCTATGTGTTTCTAAATAAAGAGAGTCATTGGACATTATCAATGATGTGTATTAACAAGTATGTGACTTGTTTGTGAGACTATGCATCGTATGATGACAACCCTAAATGGTCCCTAGTCGAAAGGCATGTGTGGATGCGCAACCAGTTAGACTAGCATATGACATGGTGGATGGTCCGATCTCAATAAACATGTAGCATTTGATACTAGCCGGATAATATTGACTCAGAAAGATCTGGTTGGATTCGACATAGTAGGATCTGAGTTGAGATAAGGTATGAGTTGGACAGGCCCAACTAAGAGTACCAGCGATAGGTCATCTGTGAGTCTCTAGTACAACATACTTTCTATGTCCTAAGACCTGAGTTGGCGCATGTACTCAGGATGGTGACAGAGCTGCTTTAGGCCGACCAAAGCTACTCCGTGACTGGGTAGTTATAAAGGTAGGTTTTGGGTGACTCTAGACCCATGCTGCGAGACATGGTTGAGCAAGATAGGATTTGCCGTTCCGTTTTGGAGCGATATACTCTGGGTCCCTAGGGTGATCCAGCCTGGATAAGCATGGCCACGCGATGATGATTATGAGATAATCCAAAGTGTTGGTTGGATTCACCGGAACAAGAAAGAGGTTGTCCTACAACAAGGATGACCATGTCGCCTTGAGCATGAAAACATTTATTGTGTGGCAAAGGGAACTGAGGTGTCAAGTACAGGTTTTCCTACCTAGCTTCATCAGACACTTGCAGTCGGCACGCTTTGCTAGAGGCCTCCACCGACTATCGAGCCGAATGTGATCGGACTCGCGACCATGTGAACAAGAACCTAAAGGGTCGCACGCTTAAGGTAATCAACACGTGGGCTTTAGGATCCGTGCCAGGCCCAAGTGTTGAGTCCATAATGGATGCCTATATATAGTGGAGGTGTGGCACACTTATTCAGTTGATCGCTTTGGCACTGTCATTAGGGCTTTGCATGTGTTGCAACTAGCCACCTCCACCCACCGCCGACTGTGTGATCGGACCTAGCTGTCTGCCACATGGAGTTCTTCCTACCTGCACAGATACTATTAGAGGTGGTGCACTTGCACCACTCCGGCGAACCTATAGCGGGATTCATCAACTAGCTTTTCTTGGGAGATTGGACCGATTGTTCGAGGAAGATCGGACGAGGAAGTGACGGAGGAGGCAAACGCGGTACCCAACTCTACTTCCGCTGCATGACACTACATGTCTAGTGGTAACGATCTGTGAACCATCTCCGTAGCATGTTCTTGGATGATCTGCGCATAGGAAAATTTTAATTTGCATGTGATGCACCTACGGTAGAACCCAACACCACTTGGTCTTGTCAGGAGGCGAAAATGATGTGACTCATTGAGTCACAAATCTCAGGGATGAGTCACACTCATGCCAGGTCTCAACTATGGGGAACATCCCCAACAATGGTCTCGGTTCAGTATTATTTTGTTGCGCATTTTTTTTCACTAGCAGCAACCTTTGATTCTTACTTTATGTAACCTGATTCTTGTTGTGCTTTTTGATTACTAGTGGCGAACTTGAATGCCCAGTGGATGTAATATGTCATAATTCCTTTGTTGTATAGTGTACGGTTGTTCTTAATTCCTAGTAACTACATATTCTATCATTTGCTACCAGCAAAAAGGTTGAAAGCTCTGATAGAGTCGAATGGAACGAAACATGTGCCTCAATGGGCCTCATTTCGACGGGCCATAATTAGGCATGCCCACAAGAGCCTATACTTGGGCCTGCACTGACCTACCCTATGGGCCATTCTTGAACAGGGTAGGCACATGCCCCTAACTCTAATGGGCCTTTGGCAGGCTCAACATTTTGCTAGGCCCATGTAGCTTCAGGCCATTAGCAGGCCTAATATGTTGATGGCCTTATTTGGCCCAGAGAACACCATGAGTACTTAGCATGCCAAAAAGCATGTCGGGCCTCACTTCTCACAAGTAGTCCACTTGCGTTTCGTAAGCCAAAAGTTACCTAGGGCCATTATTCGACATGTCACATGACAACCCTTTATCAGGCCGAAACATACCTCGGGTCCAAATCTCCGCGATTACTGTGTCAATCCCTAGATCAATAGAAAACACACACATTCCACGATGAAATACCAAGAATACATCACATCTCATAGTATTACATTGAAGATCTAGTGCAATACAATACACACCCGCTTAGATCATAGCTAGATTATAGTACAATCATGCAACATAGTAGTATTCTAGTCTTGTAGTGTCCATGAACTCACATGCAAGAGTTGATTATAGCATCGTAACGCTACTTCATATCTTTCCTTCGTTATCATAAACTGGAACATCATACGTTGCAGCCACAAGGGTCAGTACATTGGATGTATTAGCAAGATTCACGAGGATTGGCTTCTAGAACTTTAATATGTATTAGGGTGCAGGTGGTTTTAATTTGTGCAAAAATAGTTTTCCTCTTCTTGATCATGGTTCCTTCCACACATAGTATATCGGTTCCCTGCTATGTCATTGACACGATCCTATTCCATCCTCTGGGTTTCTCCCCTAGTGGTGTCATTGGGTTCTTGTCCGGCATAACTATCTCAATACCAAAGCTCGGGAGTCGTCCTTATAGTGTTGCATGTTCTTGCATTGGTAGCATTGGTAGCGTCGTATGTGACTCTTGCATTTTGACAACCTTTTGTCTTCTATGTTTCTTCCTTACGCTTGGGACAACACTCGCCCTTCCAGTGCATGGGTCCTTCACAGTCCAAACAAATGATGTGACTTTGTTTCTCCTCACATAGGGTTGTCTGGTTCAGGTTGTTTTTGACATGTTCCACCATGGGGCAACTTATTACTGGGTGTCCAACTTGCGCTCATTCATTACAGAGGTACTCTTTAGTGAACAAATCTATCTCTTTGTTGAGTGCTAAGATGTGGAATCAGGTCGATATGTCTCATGGGGATGGACTTCCATTCGAACATCTTTCTTTTTCGGAGATAAGGCCTTCAACGATTTTCCTTTGAATATTTTGCAGTTGGGCGGGTAATATCTATCCCTCTACATAGGAGGCACGTGACTGTCATCAGCAGGTAATGATAGTCATGTGGCATCCATCAACTCATAGGTAAGAGTTGAGTATAATGTCGTAACCCTACTTTGTAACCTTCCTTCGATATGGTAACCTGCAACATGATATGTTGCAGCCACAAGGGTCAATACATTGGATGTATTGGCAAGCTTGACCAGGACTGGCTTGTGAACTAAAATATGCAATGTGGTGCGGCTGGTTTTCTTTTGTGTAAAGAAGTTTTCCTACCCTTACAAAGTGGTATACTCTAGCATCAACATGACACTGTACACCCCAGTTATAGTCAAGAGTTACTCCGGTGAACCCCAGTCGCAACCCAAATATTTTGACCATGTGGACTCCCGGTACACCCCGGTCATCTCAAGCATCTCTCCAGAAACTTAGGTAAACCCTAGAGCTCCGAGATCATCTCGAATAATCCTCTTTGGTTCAACCCATTGCTTTTAGATGGAGGAGGGGAATGATATAGAGCTGAAAATTCTTGGATGAGTTGCTCAAAGTTGTCCATAACTAGGGACATGAGCAGTTTAATACACTCTTCACAGGTTTGTGTACTTTACCCATGATTCCTGATGACACCCTTGTCCTACTAAACTTCACATGATAAGTAGCTAGGTGGATCAAGGCAAGAATTTTGGGAAGTAGTCGTCTTCTCATAAACGACAAATCCAGTCCATCCTTCATACAAGACTTCATTAATTAATTAGTAACAGTCGACTAGTCAACCGTGGAGTTGTATAGTGGAAATAAGAATGGTGTTTCTCAGTACACATTATAGCATCTAAGCAACTACTCATGGTTACAAGGTCAGGGTAAATGGACATATTCATTCTACAGGGCTTGTCAAGAATAAGTAAAAATACTATAGGGATTTACTAGTTGAAAATCAACTACGATGCATGAAAACATAAGTTATGATCGAAGGTTCCACTTGCCTATGTTGATGATTCTTCAATCTCACGATCTTTGATCAACACACTTTGCTCTTCGTAACAATCTATTGTAAGTAAAGAGCATTCATGAATAATTATACAATACATTAAAACTAATGATCAGTGATGTGCATTGTGTCAGTGTCATTGGGTTGTGTGATTATGTGTTAATGCTTAACTCATAAAAATTTGGGTAACATCATAGTGGTTCCATTTTGGTATACATGTGAAATACGGGTTCACATTCAAGTTTCAATTATGGTTCATCACATAAGGAGTATGTGATGTAAATGGTGGTTGTCAGATCCAGTCAAAGATCATGGGAACAGAATCCTGGTCTATGAATCTTGGATAGCCAAGGTCATGTTCAAGTTTAAATGACAATTTAAACTCGTTAACCATTTGTGAGCTTGAATACACTAAGTCTGAAAATGATAACCAGGTATGGCTTCCAATTAAATTTGGATTTGAATTGGGGTTCAACCTACTTGATTTCAGATTGAATCTGGTTTATAATTCAAATTGGTTTCACTAACATCAATTTGAATTATGAACTTTCATCATTTGTCAAATTTTTCCCCACCTAATCATTATCATGTGTCAGGCCTAAAGTCATACACAAATCCAAAATAATTACTAAGGTATATTATTTAGTAAGCTTTAACTTATACTACTTGGGAAAAGTCTATACATGGAGATTTAGCAATAGCGCGGGCTAGAGTAACGCACTACCGCTACTTAGCAGTAGCACGGGTCAACAAAACGCGTTACTTCTCCAGACTTATTAGTAGCACGGAACAAGAAAAGGCATTGCTGGTATGGTTACCCACCCGACTGTGCGTAGTAGCAGCACACTTTGTGGAAGCGCTCTACTTGTAACTCTATAGCAGTAATGCTCTTCTCCTCCCCACGCTACTGCTAATCTACCCTTATGCTCTTCCCCCCGCCCGCGCTGCTCACTCTCCCCTCGACACACACACACACTCTCTATCTCTCTCACTCACCGCGCCATCACCGCCATCGCCGCCGTTGCTGCACCACCGTCTCCTCCATTGCCTTAAGCTTCATCCCCGCCACAGCCCTCCTCTCGCCTCCATACTCAGCCCTCACCCCCCTCCCCCCTCCATCCTCTCCCTTCTACCTCCTCCGGCCGCTGCCCCTTCTCCTCCTCCAGCCATCGACCCTCTTCCCTCCTCCCTCCACTTCCCTCCCTCCCTCCTCCCTTTGTTCTCACAGAAATTTGTAGTAAAATATTAAGAACCTCTCTATATTCTTGTAGAAATTTGTAGTAAAAATATTAGGTCCAGAAATTTGTAGTAAAAATATTAGGTCCAGAACCTCCCTCTATTCTTGTAGAAATTTGTAGCCAAAATATTAGGTCTTAAATTTTTAGTAGAAAACAATTAGGTCTAGCAATTTTTAGTGAAAAAATTAGGTCTATTTGGACATGAGTGTATGTTATTGCAGGGAACACCTTCGAGTGGCCTATGTTTTGCCGGAATGTTGATTCATTTCCTTCCGGCAAATTTCAAGCGCTCGATATGTCCTTTTTTAGAAACAGTCATGCCGACATTTTGGCATGACTTGTGCTAGAATGGGTGAAATATCCAGTGCTCGCAATTTCGTAGAACAATAATTAGATGACATTCCGGTAAAACATAGGCCATTTTTACACCATTACTCCATAAATGCAATGTTAATTGACTTATGCTTGTTAGGGTACTTTCAGTCTGTTAAAGGTCCTTGTGTGACTTTCATGTTTGTTCTTGATGGAGGAATACCAACTGTTGTCATGGAGGTCATTTCCTCTTCCTTTTCTCGCGATATATACCTTGGTATAATGCATGGGAGAGGGAGAGGAGGCAACCGACACCAACGGTCAAGATATAAGAGGAAGAATCCAGACTATTGCCGTGGGGGTCGTCTGCCTCTTCTTCTTCTCGTGAAATATACTTGGTATAATGCGCGAGAGAAGAAGAGGAGGCGGACAACATCAACGGCCGCAATATTAGAGGAAGAATCCCGACTGTTGTCGTGGGTGTCGCTTCCTCCATTGTTCCCATGTGCTAGAGTTTTTCGTAATGCACTCAGGAACGAAGGGAGGAGCGACCATCTCCGACGGTTGAAATATTAGTGTGAGGGAGTGTCCACCATCATATACCACCATATCAATGTGAGAGAGTGCTATCAGAATCGGTGCTACGTAGACCTAGAAAGGTTCGAACTCCGTGGTGTGCTCACTCTCCTGCCCTACTCTGCCTCACAACCTCACGACGACTCTCCGATGGCTTGAGCTAAGGAAGACGAACAAAGAACACACAGTTTACCAAGGTTCGGGCCACCTCGCGGTGTAAAACCCTACTCCGGCTTGTCTTGATTTCCTAGGGGAGAGGGTCAGTATAGGGAGTGTTCTTGCCAACCAAGGGTCCTATTTTCTAGGGTTGTCGGTTCCCTCCTCTTATACTGGCCTGGTCCTCTTCCCCCAAAAACACAAGGCGAGAACTTTTGCCACAATGGCCAGTTTCACGGGGGACAAGACTGTAGCGTATCCTGAAAAAAGTGGTCTTCGCCTGCCAAAGCTTCTCGTCTTGACATGTCCGTGGGCTCGGGGGCGACCTCCTTCTTGCCAAGCCCCCAAGCCTTGGTCCCCTTGCACTAGAAGGGGATCATTTTGGGGTTGCTTTTGGAACCCGCGAGCTGGCGTTTCTCCCCTATCACAAAAGAGAAAAGCCTCTCTATCCGCCCCTACTGGTGCAACTCCTGGCACCGGTTGGTGCGACGCACGTCACCCATGTCCTAGTGCAAGGTTGTAGGGACCTGCTAGACCAACCTTTGACGAACCTGCCTCCTGAGGACATCAGGGACAGCCTCGCGGGGAGGTCTCGTGAAGTCCCGAATGGCGACGTTGTCGCGAACTTAGCGAGGCGTGGGCCCTTGCGAGGATCTTGCTCGTGAAGCTCGTAAATGGGCCACTCGGTGCTCAAGGGTATCCCTACGTCCTGGGCCGTAGGCAGACGAGGCTGGTAACCCCGAGTCCTAGAGGCCCAACAGTAGCCCTGGGCTCGCAGCATGCACGGTGTGGTTTGCTGGGAGAGCGAAACGGCACGGGCCCTAACCGCTTGCGGGCTAGGCTAGACACGTGGCGCATGAAGGAGTGTGTGTCGCCTCCACTTCCCTATGACGCTTCAAGAAATCCGCTCCCACCTAGATAACCACCATACCAGATGGGCGGAACCACCATTATGCACCTCGCCCATTCACCTCCCACCATGCTGCTCCTTCTCCCCTACGTGAACATTATCTCCACCTCCCAATGTAACACCCTGTGTTTTGCCTCAAGACTAAGTTAACATCACTCAAAAATTAGGGCCAATTAAAAACTTTTTGAGTGCATATGAATGCTTGACTCGTGTGTTATTTGCTTGCTTGTTTTATTTCTTGTTGGTGCTCTATATTAATAAAACTCCCTCCTACTCTCAAAACTCTTTCCTTGATCTAAACTCTTGGCAGTGATCACACCATGTGCGTAGTACCTAAAACTATTATTATAAAAAATTATTCTAACCAAAAAAGGGTTTATTCAAAGTAGGTTTTCAAAAAACCCTCAGTTGTGGTTTGTAGTGCAAGTCCTCAAATTGGGTGGACACTTTTCCCCAAAGGCTTTATTTGAGACCTAATATATATATCACTTCCCAAAAACACCAAATACTAGTTTTCAAGATTATTTTCCTACTTCATTTAAAGTCTTTCCCTTACGGCCATAAATGGTCTTTTATAGGAAACAATTATTAAAATGCTTTCCAAATACTTGAGAAAACTTAGTAAACCTCAGTGGACACATATTGTCCATATATTATAGTTTCAACACATGGTCATGTTCAAAATATTGGACAAAATCCTTCAAAACCATTTCTGCCTATTTCAAGCATTTGAAATAGTTCTATAATGAATATTCTGAAATAAATCCAAGAAAATTTTAGCATGTCACATATGACATATAATATATTCTTGCCAAGTTTCATATGAATCCCAATTGTTTGGGTTCACCAAAATATTCCAAAACAATTCCTGTACATATGCAAATTTTAACAACTCTACATTTCCAAATGTCTCCTATTGTACTCAAAATTTGTGAACATGTTATAATCCTCCAATAATGCATCCACACCAAGTGGTGCATAAAGGAGAATAGATTCACTTGTCCCAATATCCCTCAAACCCATTATGTTGATTTCAAGAATTGCGAATGTTTGCATTGTCAAGTTTCCCCATTTGGTCCCAAAATTTTTGGGCATGTTCTAACCCCAATATAATACCACCACACCAAGTGGTGCATCAATGAGAATAGTTTTTCTTAGCTAGATCTAAGCAACTCCATTTCTGGCCATTTGTAGGGTTTACCAAGTTTACATTGTCAACTTTCTTCAATCATGCTCAAATCTTGTGGTCCACCTTGTTTTTCCTCACATTTATCCTATTAAATATCATATCATGTAGTCATCTTAACTTGCCGAAAAAGCCATGAAACACCTTCTAATGAAATCCTAAAGTGACTGGTTTCACCATTTTACTTCATCTCATTGGCCCCTTCTTTTTACCACACTTCACCTTGATACCCATCTACCTCTAGGAACTTCCCCATGGCCACAACTCAATAATTGATGGGGTAGAAACCCCATTTCCCCCATATGCTTTACTCTAGTGGGTCCCCTCTTTACCTCTATTGCATTTACCTCTACCCTTGCTTAGCTCCTAAGGGTCTAGATGCGCTCTAGGAACACCCATGCAGCTAGTGGACAAGGTGGGCACGCGGAGAGAACCCTGGAGCATGCCATGCCAGCCATATGCATGCTCTAGAGCATGCTATAGTGTGCTCCGACACTTTAGTGGTGCCCATTACTATTCCTCTGACCACCTTGGGAGCCCCACTTGCAGGAAGCCTTGCCTTGGCGTTTGGGCCACGCAACACCCTCGTCCCCCTCCTCTCTCTCCCTCGTCTAGCCTCCCCTCGCATGAGCATCGTCTGCCCTCAAGCTCCAACCCGAGAGCTTGCACGTGCGTGCCTCTGTTCCCCTGGCTTCTCTCTCTCCTTGCCACGTCTTGTAGTTGAGCTCCAAGAACGTCGTAGACACACCCGAGCCTGCCCTCATGAGCTCTTGCAACAACCTCGCCCCCGCCATGGTCCCTATCGACGTTGCTCCGGCTGTACGACCACTTAAGGTCTCCCCGAGCCCCCCCCTCTCGGCTCCCCTAGCATCCTGTCACCCCCGTGACTCCCCCCAGATCGTCAATTCATCCTCCCCAACTCTCCAACTACATCCATGGCCGAAGCCCCACCGACGGCTTTTGCTCAAATTCGAGCGCGGTGGTCACTCCCTCTACCCTTCGAGCCTCACAAGAGAACCAGCACCACCACCTAACCCTTCCTGAGCTAAAATTTCCCCTCCTAGAGGCAATAGAGCCATGCCCCACTATCACCATCGGGGTCCTATACCGCGCTCGGTGATGGCCTCCCCTAGGCTCAAAACCCACCTATGTGTGTAGAGGGATCCCTCTTGAGCTCGTCGATACAACGGGCGCTGGCAGTGGTGCCCCACATCGCCGGCATGAGCTCGGCCTCACCTCATCTGGCCCTGCCGTGCCAGACGGTCACGCGAGGAAGAAGAACCTGACTAGTGGGGTCGGTGACCCCACCAGTCAGTCTTTGCCGACGTGTCTAGCCGTACCCACTCGGTTTAAGTGGATGCGGGTTCTGGGCTTCTCGCGTTCATAAGGGGAAGGCGTATTCCCCATAATACGCTTCCGACGTAGCCGCCGCGAGCCAGCCGAGCCATTGGGCCAGCCTAGGAGCTATCTTGCGCCCATGGGCGCTTTTTAGCCCATTTGTTTTGGGTGAAACCTTTTTTCCTTTCCTTTTTCCAGAAACTTGTAAAATCCATATTAAATTATTTCAAGTCCAAATTGTGTGATTCCAATTTCTGCAGCTTCCTAAAATCATGATCTATCCACAAATATGGCTTACACATTTTTCCTACTAACATTTATGTATAGTTAAAATTTTAAATTTTAATTTGAACTAGCTAATGCCCCACTTATAAAATCTATAGACCATTCATTATAACTCCAAATGGTGCAATTCAAATTTCTAGGTGTCTTTGAATTCATGCTCTAATTGATGATCATTTTTCCTTGCAATCCCTATGCAATCTGGATTATTGAGATAATTCCTAATATAGGGATACTTGTTAAATCTCTAGAATATTCCTACCAACTCCAAATCCAGTGAAAACACTTCCCACTTGTTTCAAAAATTATGTCCTATTTGTTGGGTGCATCCACTCATTTTTGCCAAAACATTTTCTTTAGACTTCTAATAGGACCATCATTTCATTCATTTCCCCCATTCAAAAATCTCCCTTGATACAGGTCCAATAAAACCTCCTTGGTTAATTTTCTTATAGTCAGAGCCGTCGAAGAAAAATAAAAATCATATTTATAGAGCACTTTCATTTCTCCGCTTGTTGTGTTGCTTATTGTAGTTGTTTTCGGTGATAGTTGACAAAGTAGACAAAGTGCTCGGTGTGGACAGGAAGCGTGTGAATACCTCGAAGACTTGGATGAGCCAGGAAAGCAACCCTTTGACCATGACTACGAAACCCTATTGATGCATGGCATATAGCACTTTATTTTGTGATGTTGATCATATTGATGTGGTGTCCCCCCTTCGGTGGGATTCCTCGATACTTTCTTGTTGATGCTTCCATTATGCATGACCCTACCTACCTATGAGGGTTGTGCAGCTGGGAGTAGATAGGATGCTTAGTAGATGCTACACAAAGTGGGACGGGAATATGCATGGTGATGGAAACAAAATGATTTCAAAGACTTTTCGAAAACCCCGTCGGGTGCCACTAATGCCCGAGGGAGATTATGATGACCTAGGTGACCACTAGATAAAGAAGTGGTGTACCAGAGCTAGTTAGTGGGCGTGGTTTTTGAAAAAGGATTGGTGTAAGTTGCGACCGTTATTCTAACCATACATGTACAACCACTCTACCCCTATATGGGAAGGGGCTTTGTTGATTACTTTGGTCGGTGCTAACAAAGAGCCCACATTACTAGTGGCGGGAGTGGCGTGGTCACTCTCGATACGAGGCCGTGCCTGGTAGGGCGACCATGCGCTGTCTTTAGAGGCACCGGGCACACCATTGGTCCCTTCATGGATGGTACGATCTGGAGCGAGGCTTGTATGATGTTCATCATGAGGGTTGTGTACCAATCAAGCGGACTCTTTGTTGGAAATATGCCCTAGAGGCAATAATAAATTAGTTATTATCATATTTGCTTGTTCATGATAATCGTTTATTATCCATGCTATAATTGTATTCATCGGAGACTTAGATGCATGTGTGGATACATAGACAAAAACCATGTCCCTAGTATGCCTCTAATAGACTAGCTCGTTGATCAAAGATGGTTAAGGTTTCCTAGCCATGGACATGAGATGTCATTTGATAACGGGATCACATCATTAGGAGAATTGTGTGATGGACAAGACCCAAACTACAAACGTAGTATATGATCGTGTTAATTTAATGCTACTGTTTTCTGCATGTCAAGTATCTGTTCCTATTACCATGAGATCATGCAAGTCACTGACACCGGAGGAGTTCCTTGTGTGTATCAAACGTCGCAACGTAATTGGGTGACTATAAAGGTACTCTACAGGTATCTCCAAGGGTGTCTGTTGGGTTGGCATGGATCAAGGCTGGGATTTGTTACTCCGTGTGACGGAGAGGTATCCCAGGGCCCACTCGTTAATACAACATCACAACAAGCCTTGCAAGCAATGTGACTAAGTCCAAGTCATGGTATCTTGTATTATGGAACGAGTAAAGAGACTTTCCTATAACAAGGTTGAACTAGGTATGGAGATACCGACGATCGAATCTCGGGCAAGTGACATACCGAAGAACAAAGGGAACATCATACGGGATTAACTGAATCCTTGACATAGAGGTTCGACCGATAAACATCTTCGTAGAATATGTAGGAACCAATATGAGCATCTAGGTCCCGCTATTGGTTATTAACCGTAGAGGTGTCGCGGTCATGTCTACATAGTTCTCGAACCCACAAGGTCTGCACACTTAAGGTTCGATGATGTTTCAGTAGTATAGAGTTATGTATGGTGGTGACCGAAGGTTGTTCGGAGTCCCGTATGAGATCCCGGAAGTCACGAGGAGCTCCATAATGGTCAGGAGGTAAAGATTGATATATAAGAAGTCCTATTTTGGACGTTAGAAAAGTTTCGGGCTCATTGGTAGTGTACCGGGAGTGCCGGTAGTGTACCGGGAGACCATCAGGAGGGGTATTTCGACCCAAGAGCCTACATGGGCTGTGGGAGAGTAAATACCAGCCCTTAGTGGGCTGGTGTAAGTCCCACACAGGGCCCATGCAGCTGGGAAGAAAAGCCCAAAGAGAAAATGGTGGAAAAAGGCAAAAAGGCAAAAATAAGGAGTCCTAGTCCTACTAGGATTGGAGGAGGAATCCTCCAATCCTCCTTGGTTCGGCCGACCCAAGGGCTGGCTCCTTGGGAGCCAAGCCTCCTCCTCCTCTCCTCCTATATATACTAGAGGGTTTTATGGTTTTGGCACTAGAATTTCAGCCATGTGCTACCCGTTCCTCTAGTGCATAGTTTCTCCTCTAGATCGGTTTTCTGCAGTGCTTAGGCGAAGCCCTGCCGGAACTCCTCCACCACCATCGCCGCGGCACTGTCACACTACCGGAGAACTCTTCTACCTCTCCGCTCCCTCTTGCTAGATCAAGAAGGCGGAGATCTTCATCGAGCTGTACGTGTGCTGAACGCGAAGGTGCCGTCCGTTCGACGCTAGATCGGAAGGACCGTGATCAAGATCGCGAGATGGATCGTGATGAGTTCGCGGGACGGATAGTGATGAGTTCGCAGGATGGATCGTGATGAGTTCGTGGGACGGATCATGATTGGATCGCAGGACGGATTGTGATGAGATCACGGGACGCTCGGCGATTTGGATCGCGAAGACGTTCGACTACACCAACCGCATTTCTTAACGCTTCTCTCTTAGCGATCTACAAGGGTATGTAGATCCACTCTCCCTCTCGTAGATGCTCATCACCATGGATAGGTCTTGCATGAATGTAGGAAATTTTTTGTTTCCCATGCGACGTTCCCCAACAGTGGCATCATGAGCTAGGTCTATGTGTAGATGAGATCTCGAGTAGAACACAAAGAGTTTGTGGGCGTTGATGCTTAGATTGCTTCCTCCATTGGTTGTGTTTTGGTTCAGCGGTATTGTGAGATGAAGCGTCCCGGACCAACATTAATCGTACTCTTACGAGAGACCGGTTACCTCAACCGCAACTTGTTGCATAGATGGCTTGCAGGTGCCAGTTTCTCTCACTTTACTTAGATCGGACACGACAAAGGCGGTCCTTGAGAAGGTTGAAAGCAACTAGTGTATCACCATTGTGGTTTTTGCATAGATGAGAATTTTTCTTGCTAGATACCCGTAGCAGCCACGTAAAACATGCAAATACAATTAGAGGACATCTAACTTGATTTTGCAGGGTATGTTATGATGTGATATGGCCAATTACATGATGTGATATATTTAATGTATGAGATGATCATGTGTTGTATAGAATATCACGACTTGCATGTCGATGAGTACGGCAACCGGCAGCAGCCGTAGGGTTGTCTTTGATTATTGTATGACCTACGTGCCAATCATTAAGTGCTATGTAATGCTTTACTTTATCGCTAAATGGTAGCAATAGTATTACAAGCATGATGGGCGCGACAACCCCGATGGCGACACGTTGATGGAGATGAAGATGATGGAGATCACGGTGACGATGGAGATCATGTCGGTTCTTTCAAGATGGAGATCAAAAGCACAAGTTCATGGCAATATCATGTCACTAATGATTTGCATGTGATGTTAATCCTTTTATGCACCTTGTTTTGCTTAGGACGACGGTAGCATTATAAGGTGATCCCTCACTTAAATTTCAAGATGAATTGTGTTCTCCCTGAGTGTGCACCATTGCGAAAGTTCGTCGTGTTGAGACACCACGTGATGATGGGGTGTGATAGACTCTACGTTCACATACAATGGGTGCAAGCCAGTGTTCCACATGCAGAACACTCGGGTTAAACTTGACGAGCCTAGGATGTACAGACATGGCCTCGGAACACAAGATATCGAAAGGTCGAACATGAGTCATATAGTAGATATGATCAACATGATGATGTTCACCGTAGAAACCACCTCAACTCACGTGATGATCGGACTAGAGTTGGTGAATTTGGATCATGTATCACTCGAATGACCGGAGGGATGTCAATTTGAGTGGGAGTTCTTTAGTAATATGATTAATTGAACTCATTATCATGAACATAGTAAGTAGTGTCTTTGCAAATTATGTTGTAGATTACTTGCTCGCGCTGTAGCTCCCTTGAATTTTTATATGTTCCTAGAGAAATAGAGGTCAAAGATGATGGTAGGAATATTGCGGACTAGCTCCATGATCCGATTATTGTCCTCGTTGCTGCATAGAATTCTGATGTCCTTAATGAACCGCTCGGTGCGCCAACCCCTCTAGTGTCGTCTATAGATGTTGTGAACATCTGACAGGAACATTCTGATGACTACTTGATAGTTTAGTGCGTCATGCATTACGGCTTAGAGTTGAGGCTCCGAAACGTTTTGAACGTCACGGAACATATGAGATGGTCTAAGAGATGAAATTAGGATCTTAGGTTTGTGCCCATGTTGCGAGATAGGAGATCTCCAACAAGATTCTTTGCCTACAAGATGAAGGAGAATAGCTCAATCGTTCAGCATGTGCTCAGATTGTCTAGGTGCTACAATCGCTTGAATCGAGTGGGAGTTGATCTTTGAGATAAAATAGTGATTGATATAGTTCTCCAAGTCACTGCCACTAAGCTACTAGAACTTGGTGATGAACTATAAAACGTCGGGGATAGAAATAATGATCCCTGAGCTGTTCGTGATGTTTGACACCGCGAAGGTAGAAATCAAGAAGGAGCGTCAAGTGTTGATGGTTAGTCAAACCACTAGTTTCAAGAAGGGCAAGAGCAAGGAGGGAAACTTCATGGATAGCAAGTCAGTTGCTGCTCTAGTGAAGCAACCCAAAGTTGAACCCAAACCCGAGACTAAGTGCTTCGATTATGAGGAGAGCGGTCGCTGAAGCGAAACAACCCTAGATACTTGGTAGATAAGAAGGCTGGCAACATCGACAGAAGTATATTTGATATACGTGTTAATGATGTGTACCTTGCGAGTACTCCTAGTAGCACCTGGGTATTGGATACTGGTTCGGTTGCTAAATGTTAGTAACTCGAAATAAAAGCTACGGAATAAACGGAGAACTAGCTAAGGGTGAGGTGACGATGTGTGTTGGAAATGTTTCCAAGGTTGATGTGATCAACATCGCATGCTTTCTCTACCTTCGGGATTAGTGACAAACCTAAATAAATGTTATTTGGTGTTTTGTGTTGAGCATGAACGTGATTAGATCGTGTTATTGCAACATGGTTATTCATTTAAGTTAGAGAATAATGGTTATTCTGTTTACATGAATAATACCTTCAATGGTCATGCACCCAGTGAGAATGGTTTGTTGAATCTTGATCGTAGTAATACACCTGTTCATAACATTGATGCCAAAAGATAAAAAGTTAATAATGATAGTACCACATACTTGTGGCACTACCGCTAAATGACATATTGATGTAAAGTGCATGAAGAAACTCCATGCTGATGGATCTTTGGACTCATTCGATTTTGAATCGGTTGAGACGTGCGAATCATGCCTCTTGGGCAAGATGACGAAGGACCCCATTTCCAGATGGATGGAGCGAGCAAGTGATTTATTGGAAATGATACATGTTGATGTATGCAATCCAATGAGTCTTGTAGCATGCGGTGGATTTTGTTATTTTCTTCCCTTCACTGATGATTTGATTACATAGAGTGTATATTTACTTAATGAAACACAAGTCTGAATCATTTGAAAGGTTCAAGCAAATTCAGAGTGAAGTTTAAGATCATCATGACAAGAAGATAAAAATGTCTGTGATATGATCATGGAGGTGAATATCTGAGTTACGAGTTTGGCATACAACTTTAGACAATGTGAAAGTTGTTTCACAACTCACGCCACCTGGAACACCATAGTGTGATGGCGTGTCCGAACATCATAGTCGTGCTCTATTGGATATCGTGCGTGCTATGATGTCTCTTATCGTTTTGCTACTATAATTTTGGGGTTATGCATTAGAGATAACTACATTCACATTAAATAGGGCACCATCTAAATCCGTTGATAGAAACCTAAGTTGTCATTTCTTAATGTTTGGGGCTGTGACTCTTGTGTGGAAAATGTTTTCACCTAATGAGCTTGAACCCAATGCGGACAAATGCATCTTCATAGAATACTCTAAGAACAGTTGGGTGAACCTTCTATCTCAGATCCAAGCATAAAATGTTTGTTGCTAAAAATGGGTCCTTTATCGAGAAAAAGTTTCTCTCGAAAGAATTGAGTGGGAGGAAGATAGAACTTGATGAGGTTGTTGAACCTTTGTTCAACCAGAGAGTAGTGCAGTGCAGGAAGATGTTTCTATAAAGCCCGCGTTAGTGGAAGAGGAAGTTAATGATGATGATCATGAAGCTTCGGATCAAGTTACTATCGAACCTCGTATGTCGACAAGGATGTGTACTGCTCCTGAGCGGTACGACAACCCTATCTTGGAGGTCATGTTGTTGGACAACGATTAACCTACGAGCTGTGAAAAAGTGATGATGGGCCCGAATTCTGACAAATGGTTAGAGTCCATGAAATCCGAGAAAGGATCCATGTATGAAAACCAAGTATAGACTTTCGTAGACTTGCTTGTTGGACGGCAACTCGTCGAGTACAAATGGCCCTTTAAAGATGAAGACACTAATGGTAAATATCACCATTTATAAAGCTCGACTTGTTGCAAAGAAGTTTACGACAAGTTCAAGGAGTTAACTACGATGAGACTTTCTCACTCGTAGTGATGCTAAAGTCTGTTGGAATGATGTTAGCAGTTGCTACATTTTTCAATTATGAAATCTGGCAGATGGGTGTCAAAACATCGTTTCCTTAACGGTTTATTTGAGGAAAGGTTGTATTTGTTACAACCAGAAGGTTTTGTCAGTCCTAAGGATGCTAAAAGGTGTGCAAGCTCCAGCAATCCATCTAAGGGCTGGAGCAAGCATCTCGGAGTTGGAATACACACATTGATGAAGTGATCAAAGTTTTGTAGTTTATGCAAAGTTTACGAGAAACTTGTATTTACAATAAAGTGAGTGGGAGCACTATAGAATTTCTGATAAGTATATGTGGATGACATATTGTTGATCGAAAATAATGTAGAATTTCTGGAAAGCATGAACGGTTGTTTGAAAAGTGATTTTCAAAGGAAGACCTGGATAAAGCTACCTAATTGTTGAGAATCAAGATCTATAGAGATAGATCAAAATGCTTGAAGAGACTTTAAGTGAGTACATACCTTGACAAGACTTTGAAAGAGTTCAGAGTGGATCAGTCAGAGAAAGAGTTCTAGCCTGCTTTGTAAGGTGTGAAGTTGAGTGAGACTCAAAGCTCGACCATGACAGAAGAAAGAGAAAGGACGAATGTCGTCCCATATGCCTTAGCCATAGGCTCTGTATAGTATGCCATGCTATGTACCACACTTGTGTGTGCCTTGCCATGAGTCTGTCAAGGGGTACAAGAGTGGTCTATGAATGGATCACTAGACAACAGTCAAAATTATCCTTAGTAACCAAAGGACTAAGGAAATGTTTCTCGATTATGGAGGTGATGAAGGGTTCGTCGTAAAGAGTTACGTCGATGCAAGCTTTAACACTAATCCGGATGACTCTTAGTAGCAATCCAGATACGTATAGTGGAGCAGCCATTTGGAATAGTACCAAGTGGAGTGTGGTAGCAGTGTTTACGGTTTGACATAGAGATTTGCAAAGTACACACGATCTGAATGTCGTAGACCCGTTGACTATAAGACCTCTCTCACATGCAAAGCATGATCGAGCCCTAGAACTCATTGGGTGTTGGATTCATAACAATGCGAATCACATGGTGATGTGAACTAGATTATTGAATCTATTGCAACTGGGAGACTCTTGGAAATATGCCCTAGAGGCAATAATAAATTAGTTATTATCATATTTGCTTGTTCATGATAATCGTTTATTATCCATGCTATAATTGTATTCATCGGAGACTTAGATGCATGTGTGGATACATAGACAAAAACCATGTCCCTACTATGCCTCTAATAGACTAGCGCGTTGATCAAAGATGGTTAAGGTTTCCTAGACATGGACATGAGATGTCATTTGATAACGGGATCACATCATTAGGAGAATGGTGTGATGGACAAGACCCAAACTACAAATGTAGCATATGATCATGTCAGTTTAATGCCACTATTTTCTGCATGTCAAGTATTTGTTCCTATGACCTTGAGATCATGTAACTCACTAACACCGGAGGAGTACCTTGTGTCTATCAAACATCGCAACGTAACTAGGTGACTATAAAGGTACTCTACAGGTATCTCTGAGGGTGTCTGTTGGGTTGGCATGGATCAAGACTTGGATTTGTTACTCCGTGTGACGGAGAGGTATCTCAGGGCCCACTCGGTAATACAACATCACAACAAGCCTTGCAAGCAATGTGACTAAGTGTAAGTCACGGGATCTTGTATTATGGAATGAGTAAAGAGACTTTCCGGTAACGAGGTTGAACTAGGTATGGAGATATCGACGATCGAATCTTGGGCAAGTGACATACCGAAGAACAAAGGGAACATCATACGGGATTAACTGAATCCTTGACATAGAGGTTCGACCGATAAACATCTTCGTAGAATATGTAGGAACCAATATGGGCATCTAGGTCCCGCTATTGGTTATTAACCGCAGAGGTGTCGCGGTCATGTCTACATAGTTCTCGAACCCGCAAGGTCTGCACACTTAAGGTTCGATGATGTTTCGGTAGTATAGAGTTATGTATGGTGGTGAACGAAGGTTGTTCGGAGTCCCGTATGAGATCCTGGAAGTCACGAGGAGCTCCATAATGGTCAGCAGGTAAAGATTGATATATAAGAAGTCCTATTTTGGACGTCGGAAAAGTTTTGGGCTCATCGGTAGTGTACCGGGAGTGCCGGTAGTGTACCGGGAGACCATCGGGAGGGGTATTTCGACCCAAGAGCCTACATGGGCTGTGGGAGAGTAAATACCAGCCCTTAGTGGGCTGGTGGAAGTCCCACACAAGTCCCATGCGGCTGGGAAGAGAATCCCAAAGAGAAAAAGGTGGAAAAAGGCAAAAGGGCAAAAATAAGGAGGAGTCCTAGTCCTAGTAGGATTGGAGGAGGAATACTCCAATCCTCCTTTGTTCGGCTGACTCAAGGGCTGGCTCCTTGGGAGCCAAGCCTCCTCTCCTCTCCTCCTATATATACTAGAGGGTTTTAGGGTTTTGGCACGAGAATTTCAGCCACGTGCTACCCGTTCCTCTAGTGCATAGTTTCTCCTCTAGATCGGTTTTCTGCAGTGCTTAGGCGAAGCCCTGCCGGAACTGCTCCACCACCATCGCCGCGGCGCTGTCAAGCTGCCGAAGAACTCTTCTACCTCTCCGATCCCTCTTGCTGGATAAAGAAGGCAGAGATCTTCATCGAGTTGTATGTGTGCTGAACGTGGAGGTGCCGTCCATTCGGCGCTACATCGGAAGGATCGTGATCAAGATCGCGAGACGGATCATGATGAATTCGTGGGACGGATTGTGATAAGTTCGCGGGATAGATCGTGATGAGTTCACGGGACGGATCGTGATCAGATCGCGGAACGCTCGGCGATTTGGATCGCAAAGACGTTCAACTACACCAACCGCGTTTCTTAACGCTTCCCGCTTAGCAATCTACAACGGTATGTAGATCCGCTCTTCCTCTCGGAGATGCTGATCACCATGGATTGGTCTTGTGTGAACGTAGGAAATTTTTTGTTTCCCATGCGATGTTCCCCAACACTCTTTGTTTCGTAACGTCAGGGGAAAGACAATGTTCAGGTACTTACCTCGGGTATGGACAATACCCCGAGTCGTGGCTTGACACGAAAGTTTCCCGAATCTTGTGGGTAAAGTGTGCAATGTCTATAGAGTGTAAAACTATTCGAATAGCCGTGTCCACGGTCAAGGACAGTTGGATGACTGCTCTTGTGCTACGTCGAGTGTTCTCTAAACTTGGTGTGTGTGGGTGTGTTGATGACACAGAGATGATACTTGAGTTAAGTCAGATGACCTGACGTGATGACTGAACATGAGATGTTCAACCCCTTGCTTATGATGATATCAATAACTTGTTCATATGGACATATGCCAACTATTGACACATGCTTACATAAGTTAATTGATCATCTCATTGCACTCAAAATTAGCTTTCTGCAAAATTACCTACTTAGTGATATATCACGCTCTGTTGAACATTGTTCCAAACCTGGGTTGCTTGTGAGTACATTTAAAGTACTCATTGGCTTGCCACTTGTTATTATAGGCTAGGCATGAAAGATCAGGTTATGATTAAGATTACCTTGGAGGCAAACATGCGAGCTAGGACGCTTCCCTATGCGAATACTTGTAGAGTTAAGGCAGATGGCATGGGTTCACGCTATCGTTGAAGACTACCGCTGCAAGTTGATGAAGACTTGGTCATAAAGGCCAATTTAGAGTAGAAACGGTATGTAATGGATCTATGACTCATTTTATTCAGTTTCTGTGTGTTTAGTGAGCACTTATATGTGGGATCACTATCCATGTAAATTCGGTGGTCACCACTTATGAGTCGAGGTCCCTGCAGAGTTGGTATCAGAGCCATCCTGACCGTAGGAAGCCCTTAGTTAGCATGGACATTAGTTAGGACAAAACTATTTTTCCAGCCCCTTCGAAATCACATAGAAAACCTCTAAGTTTCTCACCTCTCCAAAATTTTCAAAGGAATCGAAGGTTTTTTCCTTAGCACTTCCACCCCTATTCTCTTGACTCTCCTCGTATGTTTTTCAAAACTTTGCAATGGTCATTACTATCCTTATGTCACTGACCACTGGGTACCTCATATCCTCGTGGGTAAACCAGAAGGAAGCCACCTTGCCGGACTTCTGCTCACATATCTTGAATAGAAGTTGATGACAACACGACAAGACGATACTAACAGAAGATAACTTCCAAGGGAATGAGGATATCAAGACTCAGGAGATGGTGGCACCCTCGACACTGCCCAGGTTGATGCAACCTTGGCTTGCTATGAATAGGACGTAAGATATGCGAGGTCATTATATTCATCGCCAATTGAGCAATCCTGTCATTACCATTGTTGTTTCGGTAACCACCGGTGGATGAGAACCTCGCCATTTGGTCAACCTCACTATAGTGAGTAGGAAAAGGGTTCTCATCATCCCCCGCTCTTGGTGCCGATGCGATCGTCAACATGACCGATAGGATACAACTCTACGATGCCTTTCGAATGTCATTGTATAAAAGATTGCCTACCTGGAACCCTTGACGTCTTAGAAGAGAAAGAAGCATTGTCCTGATTAGAAAGACACCCAAAGACCCTGTCAGCAACACCATGAAGAATCACCTTCATCATCAACTCAACAGACTCGAAGTCATCAAGGACTCTTCGGGTGCAACCAGGATCGTTTTGATAAACAATAACAAGAGACTAGGAAGATGGTGACACCCTCGACACAGCCCCAAGATGATGCCACCCTAGCCTTCAATGACCAGGGCACATGACATGCCATGTCATGATATGCATCGCTAATAGAGCAACCCTATCCTTTTCTTTGTTATATCGGTAACCACCGGTGGATGAGAACCTTGCCAATTGGTCTGCCTCACAATAGTGAGCAGGAAAATAGTTCTCATCATCCCCCGCTCTCGGTGTCGATATTATCATCAACATAACCAACAGGTTATGACTCTATCATGCCTTGTCGATGTCATTGCATAAAGGATTGCCTACCTGGAACCCTCGATGTCTCGGAAGACAAGAAGGCATTGTCATGATTATGAAGACAACAGAAGACCCTGTCAACAACAGCTGTGAAGAATCACCTTCGTCATCAACTCACCAGACCCAAAGCCATCAAGGACTCTTGAGGCGCAATCAGGATCTTTTCAACGAACAACAACCAGGGACATAGCAACACATGAAGAAGACCCAAAAGACTAAGCGGACTCCTCTCCAAGACACGAAGCAAGCATGACTAATGAGTCCGAGAACCCCTAGCGTAGGATAGGTCGTGTGTCCCCTATGCGAAGTCGATTTCGTATGATAGTTCAGATGGAACCATGATGTGTGTTGCGTGTTTCGCCTGTTTGTGCTTTGGTGTAAGTCACACTTTTTCCCTAGGCAACAAGTGCATGACTATATGACCTAGATTAACTTGATGTTTGTGTTTGGCCTTTTCAGCACTTTCCTGATTGGACTAGCACTATACCACCCCCTTAGGCACTTCCCTCTATGCTACTTTCCCTCTCCCCCATCTCGTCAACTGAAGACCGGAAAAACAAGATGCACCAAGGATCCACCTCGACGAACAGTTAGCGTTGAAGAGTATGACTACAACGTACTCAACTAGACACAATCTGGTAGGGTTAGGCTCTTCCCTCAAGACTGGAAACCCCTCCCTAGCCCAACCTAAACATCACAAGCTCCCACACCTCAAACCTCTGATCACATGTTTAATACGCGGAATTTCCACTTCACCTGCTTAGCATAAATAACCCCTGTTTACCACTGGGTTCATTACGGGACTAGTGATCATAGTGAACTGGCACATTACATCCCTAAGCTAGCCCTTGAACTGATGATGCCATATGAAATATTGTTCCAAGGATATATAACTAGTAAGCTAATGATTTGACGAGGTTCTAATAGATATCTTCAGGAAGTAGTTGAGACCCTTTGGTGGATTACAAGGCTTAATGTTGGTAGACGAACTTGGTGGATCGAGATTGATAGAGTAACATAACTTACTACTACGTTGAGCGAATTGGATTTAGTAGGACCTCTGTGATCACAAGCTGAAACTTTTGGTGGATAAATGACTTGACTTTGGCAAGTAATATTGATAGTGGATGGATGATTTTACAATAGTAACTGGAGTAACTAGTAGGAAATTCTTGCTAGATGTAAACCTTGGATTTAAATAGGTGATTCTGCTAGGTGCTCAAGATCAGTAAAACCACATGGTTCGGAGTAATTTTGATTTAGTCTGATGATCTTGATCTTGATACAATGTTTCTCGATGGATGATAAGTAGAAGGAATCAGGAGATGTTAGGGACGATTTAAGGATTTGTATAAGCTTGACCTTGGAGTTTAGTTGTTCGTAAGATTGAAAGTCATGGATATACTGTGATAATAGTCCTATCAAGGATTTGTGGATTAAAGGGACTCCATGAGATACGTGAGGCAATCACTAGTATTTGACCTGTATCAGTAATGGACCATGCGATGATGGATGGTATTCGTGGATCGATTAAGTTGGGTTCGTAGGATGGAAACAAGATCTTGGATTGATATATTACGTGTTTCCTTGGCATAATTACGTTAGACCTTGGATGGGTTAGTAGGGCACTTGGATTTATAGTGTCCTGCTCAAGCTTAGTGGCTAGTAATCCCGAGGACTTTTACATAGAGATATATATGACTAGCTATAGTATATGTATGAGAGTGTGGGTCTTCCTTCTCTTAAAGCTGTAGGGATATGTGTAACATGAGAGTTGTTGGGGATGACTTATATGAGATCATATCTTCGATGGTATAGGATGATTTTGTTTGGAGTATATAGTAGGACTATTGGCATCTAATAGCTACGCTCAGGATAAAATGTTAAACGTTCACACACACCCTAAGCTCCTCGTAACCCCTAGGCTTTACCCAACCATGAAACGATCGAAATATGACCATAGGCTCTGGATCTAAGTCATTAGACTATGCTCAGTACTCCACCTCGACCACCACCAATCCTGCTCATAAGGAAGGTGGGCACAAAGAACTAGATTACGTTGGATCATGAACCCGCGAAACTAGCGACCATTCGAAGCAAATGCCCACTCCTCTCACATATCCCATGAGCAATGTGTTTATGTGATTCTTGGAGAAATAGTTTGTTGTCCTCCGGGAGGACATACTTATTTACCCAGCAAAGGAAGGAACACCTTAACCCTATTTGGATCAGCTGAAAGAACACCAATTTCCATGCCTCTCAAGAACAAGGTTTCACCTTGAAAAGATTTGGACTACTTGAAGCACCCTCCCTTCAGCAGAATACATTCTTCCCATGCAAGATGAAGGAACACTACAGTCGGGAAGCAATGACAATGAAGAAGAAGAAGCAAAGGAAGTCAACCACCACTCCTCAACTGGCTAGATCAGCTAGACTATATCAAGAAGCACTGATTTCCAAGCATGATGAAGCCCTTACACATCAAGAGGATTAAACAGCCTCTTGTTTTAAATGATCACCTATTAGTTCCTAGCTGTGATGGAATCGATAATTTGATAGCACCCCTTACCGCTCTATGGTGTACGATGAGCACGATGTCCCTACTCTCTTTAGATCCCTGGACTGGAGTGTACGACTGCCATGCCTTCTTTCCCAACCCCTTTTTATCCAATCTAGGGTGTAAACCCTGACTGGGTCATGGTGAAACACCTCTGAATGGTAGTTCAGCCCTCTTGCCAAGCCTCGGACCTTGGGGATTGGATGGATGGTAAATACTTTCGGGTAGCCAGCTCATCCAGTACCCTTAGAAACTTTCCTAGAAGGTAGGAACAGTTTTTTGCGTCTCTAAGCATAGTCTGAGGGACGAGATTCAGCCCAGACCTTCCCGCAATGGATACTAAGAGACAAGTAGACCAAACACTCAGAGACCCGCCAAAAACACGCGCTCAGAACGACAAGGACAAATGGCTGAAGGAGAATGAAGAACATACCTAGGCAAGTACTCAAGTAGTAGGTCCCGATGAGAAGCCTACGATGGCACGCTTCGACACTCTCAAGGATGAAGACCACCCATGACTGAAGATCCCATGCCTCAAGGAAGACAAGGGATTCCCCGGAAACGGGAAGCTACAACCTTGGTCCCTTCTATTATAATGTGAGACATCTAAATGTCACTAACCAATGAGAGAAGCCCAAGGCCAGCATGTAGACACATTACCTTGCCACGTACTCCGACTTTGGAATACACACACGAGCCAGACCTTTGCAGGAACCCCATTCACCATCAGACAAAGTTGAGTAATACACTCGAAAGCATATCATAAAAGCACTTCAAGATCCAGGAAGACAACCACACTAGAGCAGAAGCAAGATGGAACGTGAAGACTGCCTCACCTATGAACACCCACACCTTTTTCTACCCCCAGCCTAGGAATCTCAGGGATGAGATTCTTGTAAGGGGATAGGTCTGTAACACCTTGTGTTTTGCCTCATGACTAAGTTAACGTGAATAAAAAATTAGGGCTAATTAAGAACTTTTTGAGTGCATATGAATGCTTGACTTGTGTTTTATGTGCTTGCTTGTTTGATTGCTTGCTGGTGCTCTATATTCATAAAACTCCCTCCTTCTCTCAAAACTCTTTTCCATGATCTAAAATCTTGTCCAATGATCATACCATATGTGTAGTACCTAAAACTATTTTTATAAAAATTTATTTTAACCAAAAAAAGGGTTTATTAAAAGTAGGTTTTCAAAAAACCCTGAGTTGAGGTTTGCACTGCAAGTCCTCAAATTGGGTGGACACTTTTCCCCAAAGGTTTTATTTGAGACCTAATATATATATGACTTCCCAAAAACACCAAATATTATTTGAAAGATCATTTTCCTATTTTATTTAAAGGCTTTCTCTTAAGGCTAGAAATGGTGTTTTATAGGAAAAAATTATTTAAATGCTTTCCAAATACTTGAGAAAATTTAGACAAATTCCCTAGACATATATTGTCCATATATAATAGTTTCAACACATGGTCATGTTGAAAATATTGGACAAAATACTTCAAAACCATTTCTGCCTATTTCAAGCATTTGAAATATTTCTATAAGAAATATTGTCAAATAAATCCAAGAAAATTCTAGCAAGTCACACATGACACATGAGATAATCTTGCCAATTTTCATATCAATCCCAATTGTTTTGGTTCACCAAAATATTCCAAAATCATTCGGTACAGATGCAAATTTGAACAACTCTACATTTCCAAATGTCTCCTATTGTGCTCAAACTTTGCGGACATGTTATAATCCTCCAATAATGCATCCACACAAGTGGTGAACAAAGGAGAACAGATTCACTTGTCCAAATCCCCCTCAAACCCATTCTGTTGATTTCGAGAATTGGGAATGTTTGCATTGTCAAGTTTCCCCATTTGGTCCCAAACTTTTTTGTTCATGTTCTAACCCCAATATAATGCCACCACACCAAGTGGTGAATCAATGAGAACAAATTTTCTAAGCTAGATCTAAGTAACTCCCTTTCTGCTCATTTCTAGGATTTACCAAGTTTACACTGTCAACTTTCTTTAATCATGCTTAAATCTTGTGGTCCACCTTGTTTTTACCTCCCATTTTATCCTGTTAAATATCATATCATGTAGATCATCTTAACTTGCCAAACAACCATCAAACGCCTTCTGATTAAATCCTAAAGTGACTGGTTTCACCATTTTACTTCATATCCTTGGACCCATCTTTTTACCACACTTCACCCTGATCCCCATCAACCTCCAAGAACTTCCCCATGGCCACAACTCAATGATTGATGGGGTAGAAACCCAAGTTCCCCCCTTTGGTTTACTCTAGCGGGTCCCCCTTTGCCTGTATTGCTTTTACCTCTACCCTTGCTTATCTCCTAAGGGTCTAGATGTGCTCCAGGAACACCCCTGTAGCTAGTGGACAAGGTGGGCATGCCGAGAGCACCCTGGAGCACGCCATGCCATTCATATGCATGCTCTCGAGCATGCTACAGTGTCCTTTGGCACTATAGAGGTGTCCATTCCGAGTCCCCCGACCACTTTGGGACCCCACTCTCGCCGACAACCTTACCTCGGCGTCTGGGACCTGCAACACCCCAGTACCCCTGCTCTCTCTTCCTCCCCTGGCCTCCCCTCGCACGAGCATCGACTGCCATGGAGCGCCAACCTGAGAGCTCGCACGCGCGTGCCTCTATCCCCTTGGCTTCTCTCTCTCCCTTCCACGTCCCATAGTCAAGATCCAAGAACTCCGTAGACACTCCTGAGCCTTCTCCCGTGAGCTCTAGCAACGACCTCGCCCCTTGCCAAACTCCCTCTCCATGGTGCTCCGAAGCTACGGCCACTTAAGGTCTCCCAGACCCCCCCTCTCGGCTCCCCTTGCCTCCTCTCACCCCCGCAACTCCCCCCGGACCACCAATTCATCCTCCCCAATCTTCCTTCTGCATCCATGGTCGAAGCCTCCCCGGTGGCTTTTGCTAAAATTCGAGCACGATGCTCACTCCCTCCACCCTCCGAGCCTCACGAGAGAACTAGCACCACCACCTAACCCTGCGTGAGCTACAATTTCCCCTCCCAGAAGCCACAGAGCCGCGCCCCACTATCACCGTTGGGGTCCTCCGCCCGGGCTGGTGCCGCGCTCGATAGCGGCCTCCCTAGGGCTCAAAACCCACGTATGGGTGTAGAGGGATCCCTCCTGAGCTCTTCGATGCAACGGGCAGCAGCAGTGGTGCCCCAGGTCACCGGCATGAGCTCGGCCTTGCCTCCTCTAGCTATGCCACGCGAGACGGCCGTGTGAGGAAGAGGAACCTGACTAGTGGGGCCGGTGATCCCACCAGTCATTCTCTGCCGACATGTCTGGCCGGACCTGCTCGGTTTAAGTGGACGGGGGTTCTGAGCTTCTCGCCTTCATAAGGGCAAGGCGTATTCCCCGGAATACGCTTCCGACATAGCCGTCGTGAGCCGGCCGAGCCACTAGGCCAGCCAAGGAGTTGTCTTGCGCCCATGGGCGCATTTTAGCCCATTTCTTTTGGGAAAAACCTTTAGCCTTTTTCTTTTTCCACAAACTTGTAAAATCCATGTTAAATTCTTTTCAGTTCCAAATTTGGCGTTTCAAATTTCTGCAGCTTTCTAAAATCATGATCAATCCAGAAATTTGGCTTTCAAATTTTTCCTACTAACTTTTATGTATAGTTCAAACTAACTTTTATGATCAAGCCATAGACCATTCATTATAAATCCAAACGGTGTGTTTCAAATTTGTAGGTGTGTCTCAATTCATGCTCTAATTGATGAGAATTTTTCCTTGCAATCCCTATGCAATCTAGATTATTGAGATAATTCCTCATATAGGGATCACTTGTTAAATCTCTAGAATATTCCTATAAACTCCAAATCTAGCGAAACCCCTTCCCACATGTTTCTAAAATTATGTCCTATTTGTTGGGTGCATCCACTCATTATTGCCAAAACTTTTTCTGTAGACTTCTAGTAGGACCACCATTTCATTTATTTTCCCCATTCAAAAATCTCCCTTGATCCAGGTCCAATCAAACCCCCTTGGTAATTTTATAGCTAGAGGTGTCCAAGAAAAATTAAAATCCTATTTATAAATCACTTTTATTTCTCCGCTTGGTGTGTTGCTTATTGCGGTTGTTTCCGGCGATAGTCAACGAAGTAGACAAAGTGCTCAGAGTGGATGAGAAGTGTGTGAAGACCTCGAAGACTTGGATGAACCGTGCAAGTAGCCCTTTGACCATGAATATGAAACCCTTTTAATGCATGACATATAGCACTTTATTTCGTGATGTTGATAATGTTTATTTGGTGTCTCCCCCTTTGGTGGTAATCCTCCGATACTTTCTTGTTGATACTTGCATCGTGCATGACCCTACCTTCCTAAGAGGGTTGTGTGGGTCGGAGTAGATTTGATACTTAATAGATGCTATGCAAAGTGGGACTGGAATATGCATGGTGATGGAAAGAAAATGATTTCAAAGACTTTTAGATAACCCCGTCTGGTGCCAATAATGCCCAAGGGAGATGAGGACGAGCTAGGTAACCACATGATAAAGAAGTGGTGTACTAGAGGAAGCGACTATGTGTGGTTTTTGAAAACGGATTGGTGTCAGTTGCGACCGTTATTCCAACCATACATGTACAACCACTCTACCCCTATATGGGAAGGGGCTTTGTTGATTACTTTGGTCAGTGCTGACACAGAGACTGCATTACTAGCAGCAAGAGTGATGTGGTCACTCTCGATACGGGGTCATGCTTGGTAGGGCCACCTTGCGCTGTCTTTCAGGCATCGGGCACACCGTTGGTCCCTTCATGGATGGTAGGATCTACAGCAAGGCTTGTATGATGTATATCATGAGGGTTGTGTATCAATCGAGTGGACTCTTTGTTTAGTAACATGAGGGGAAAGACAATGTTCTGGTACTTACCTCGGGTATGCACAATACCGCGAGTCGTGGCTTGACACGAAAGTTTCCCGAATCTTGTGTGTAAAGTGTGTAACCTCTACAGAGTGTAAAACTATTTGAATAGCCGTGTCCACAGTCAAGGACAGTTGGAGGACCGCTCCTGTGCTATGTCTAGTGTTCTCTAAACTTGGTGTGTGTGGGTGTGTGGATGACACAGATATGACACTTGAGTTAAGTCAGATGACTTGACGTGATGATTGAACATGAGATGTTCAACCCCTTGCTTATGATGATATCAATAACTTGTTCATATGGATATCTACCAACTGTTGATGCATGCTTACATAAGTTAATTGATCATGTCACTGTGGTCAAAATTAGCTTTCTACAAAATTACCTACTTAGTGCTATATCATGCTCTGTTGAACCTTGTTCCAAACATGGGTTGCTTGGGAGTACATTGAAAGTACTCATTGGCTTGCCACTGGTTATTTTATTCGCCATACACTAAAGATCAGGTTATCGTGAAGATTACCTTGGAGACAAACATGCGAGCTAGGATGCTTCCCAGTCAGAATGCCTGTAGAGTTAAATCAGATGGCATGGGTTCACACTATCATTGAAGACTTCCGTTGCAAGTTTGTGAATACTTGGTCATAAAGGTCAATTTTGTGAAGACTCTTGTCATTCAGTTTCTGTGTGATTAATGAGCATTGATCTCTGGGTTCACTGTCCACGTACATTCAGTGATCACGACTTATGAGTCGGGGTTCCCACACCCCTCTGCCTTCCATCATGACCAAGAAGGATGCCACGGGTGATGGGGCGCGGGCAGGGACTTCGGCACCGACACCAACGCAACGGTGCTGGACTGCCAACAACATGTAAGTGTTCCGCCATCTCGGCGTTTCCTTGCGCATCTGGCCCGGCTAGCGATCCTGACCACTAAATTTCATTGGGTGCCCATGCTCAATAGGTGAAGGGATGCCTCGCCCGGGGTGCCCTCCCACACATTTCCTATTGGCGAGGCTTCCACTCCCGCGCTTGGCTCGGTGGGGCTCGGAGTGCGCGCTACCAGAACCGCTGCGCATACTACAAAAGGTGCTGAGCGCGAAGCGGATTAGGCCCACAGTGAGGTGGCAATCATCGAACGGGAGGCCGACGTGGCCTTCCACGAGTGGCAGGCCTCTTAGACCGCCTTCGAGCAGGAGGCGTAACGCGAGTGCCTTGATACCCTTGACGGACACTTTCTTGCCGACGAGGCCGCCCTGACGGAGGTGCTCGAGGAGGCCCTTGCTGATACCAACGTGAGTGTGGCATAAGAGCGGAAGGCTGCACTGGAGGAGTACCACAACGAGCTGGCTTGGCAGGAGGCCCGCATCCAGCTTCGTTGTGACGCGCTGCAGGGGGAGGTGGGCGCACTCCGAGCCTAGCTATAGGGCGTTGAATCCGATCTCCAGGTTACCCACATGAGCAAGGGGGGCGTTGAGGAGGAGTTGGCATTGCTGCAAGCCTAGGTTGGTGAAGCCATTAATGCTGTGCAGATGGCCAAGAATGACGCGGAGCAGGCACATTTGATGGAGGCGCAATGCCACGGGCAGTTCCTGGACCTCGCGTGTCATGCGGGAGGCGTATTCCGCCGCTTCGTCAGGGACGTCCTGAAGCTGCCGTATGCGCATGGCGACAGGGGTTACCTCGACTTCTTCCTTAAAGTGGTGGAGGCACTGGAGTCGGGCGTCTCTAAGGTGGACGAAGACATCGAGTCAAGCGCGAGAGATCATTTGTCTTTTCCAACCTCTATTGCCATGATCCTGCCTTCGACCTCTCCCACGTGATGGAGCTGGTGCCCACGGAGCTCTGGAGCCCCCTCACGGATGAGATTCGACAACACGTGGATTCACCGGTTGGGCGGTTCCCTCAGGATGCGCCTTCCGATGAGAGCGGGAGCCTTGGCGCCGCAACCTCCGGCGGTCATGACGAAGGCGGCACCTCCTCTGCTTAAGATTTTATGTTTCCCTCCTATTGAACAATGAACCACCTTGCCCTAGGCAGGTGTAAGACATTTGTAAGATACTTCTGTTTAACGGTAGTTGGTTGTCGTGCTTGGACACCCTTGCTCCCTTCGTGGGGCCTTCTGTTTTCCTTTGCACAGACCCCGCACCCCAGCTAGCTGGGGCACAACCTCCAAGCAAGCCTTGTATTGTTGACAGGATCCCACCTAGTGTGAGCCTCCAGTGCCAGGGGCATGGGACCACAAGTGCGGTGAAAGCCCATGACGCATGGTGCCTGAGGCCCCCGTCCATGATGCGCGACGCAGCTCCGGGGCGACAGTCCCTGAGAGTCTATAGTACTTAGCCCGTACATTGTTAAGATGTCACCCCTTGCCAGATCTTCCTCGGGGAACCTTTCCGCAGGGTGCTCCACCCTGAATTCCATGCGCTTACCAGCTTGCGCACGGGCTCCGAGCGAGGAAGCCCGTCACCATAGGCCTTGGCAAGGTGACCAGAGGCCCCGACAGGATGACGAACATAAGGGTAACCCACGGGCCTTGGCAGACTCCTTGAGGCCAAGCAAGCACGAGCCAGTAGGGAAAACCCATGCACAAGCACCATGCCTCCATTGATTAATACACCACGCTAAGGTCCATGGGACGGCTTTAGGATGCGGCCCTAAGGAGGGCGCCGCAGAGGCATCGGACGATGGCAACTCGAGAGAGCCACACGGTACGGGAGCCTCGCGAGGGCCCTGTTTGAGAGGCTTATGTATGGGCTAAGCCTGGTCTGCGGCACACATTGCGCCTTGGGCCGCATGCATTTGAGCCTAGGTACCCCCAGGCTTGCAGGCCTGGTTATGCAGTCCATAGGCGCACGTTGGGCACCACTCCTCCATCGGGGCGGGAGGCTAGAACGACACCGGCCCCAACTGCCAAAGAGTCAAACGTGGCACGTGGCGCTTGATGGGGCATGGCCCCCCTCCATAGCCCACGACACCTCGGTAACTACCCAATGCTGACATCAAGCCTGTCGACGATGCGAGGCCATCATTGCTCCTCCTAACCCTGTGCCAGCTTAACGAAGGCGAAGGGGACGCCGGCTAGGCATCCATCAGGGTTGTATATAAGGGGGGGGGAGGAGTCCCCCTCCCAACCTCCTCATTCTTGAACTCCATCGCTACTCACTGCCATAGTAGTAAGGGCACCCGTGAGGAAGTTCTCCGTCGCCGAGAAGGAGAACGTGGCGATGGAGGAGGAGGGATTGTCAAGGCTGATGAATGGAGGTGAATACCCTGTAGTGTCCATTGCCTCATTCGAGGTGCCTCTTTGGGGGCACGAGGACCCATGTTGGTGTCCCACATCGGCTCAAGGAGCCATGTGAGGGGCTCTGCCCTTGGGCGAGGGCACAGTGGCCGTGGCAGCCGTGGACGGGGCCAAAGGTATGGTGCAGCTGCCTGGTCGCCCCGGCCATGAGGCCAATCTACGAACGCATTCCATGAGTTCTTCATAAGGATGGAGGGCAAGCCCTGCACCTGGCTCCGGCTCCCGGACTCCTTCGCAAGAGAGATGGGGGAATGCACACCGCTGGGCCTGTTGTAGTAGTTAGACGGCTGTTGCCATGGGTCCTCCTGGGTTTTTACGGAGTTCAATCCTCCCGGCTTCATGTGATTGAAGCATCGGTGGAAGTCGTTCACCATCACCGCAGCTTACAGGACAGGCACTTCCTCCACTTCAAGGTTGACAGGGCCACCACGCTCATCATAAAGATGTCCTGGAAGGCCGATGATCTCTTGGACTGCTGCATGGAGAGCAACAGCAACAGCAGCAGCGATGTCAATGATAGCTCCTCCTCTGGGAGGAGCGGGAGCAATTGTGACTCGGATAGTTCCCCGAGCACCTGCGTTATGGAGGAGGACTCTAACTAGGTGCGGTGGCATCAGATTCTGGGCCTCTGGAGGTGGCATTGCGAGAGCCTAGACCTTCTTCTTTTGCATTGTCTTTCCTTTCCTGAAGTGAACCATGCTGGGCCATGGGGTGTGTAAAAATGGGTTATGTCCTTCATGCCTTAAGTCAAACGCTATTTTGGGTTGAAATCAAGTTTCTTGACCGCACTCTTTGTTAGGCTTGTACCCCTTTACGAGATCACCCTGATGTTCTACATTCTTGGGGCCCAACCCAGGTCCGCGCTCCAACTGTTGCCGGTATGAAGGGTCCTCATGCGTGATTCTTAGGGGCTCGCCTAGGCTCACCTCGCAGAGCCCCGTGGGTGAACCGCCCTGGGGAGAGATCCTATGTGAAAACACTTGGTCTAGAATGGTGTGCACTTACCAATTTACACTTGGGTTCCACATGTGGAGAACAGACACCAAGGGCCTTGGTTGGGTGACATGCGCGTGGGCATGTCCGCGAGCCAAAACCCAGTCCTTTGGGTTCCAGCACCGCTGGGTCAAACCCAGTCACATGCACCGTGCCCAGCCCCCACGCACGTGAGGACCAAGTGGGAGCCGGTGGGGGCATGCCACGGAGGGGGCCTACGGCCGTCGAGGCAAGGTCCATTCACCCTGAGGTTGTTACAGCCCTCGGGGGGACGGTACTTCGTTTGGCTTCTCCACAAGCGCAGAGCATGGGGCTTCCATTGGGTGTGGGTACGATCGTGATTCGCTCCTTTCGCTAGCACGAAGCATGGGGATTCCACTTGGGCGTGGCCGGGAGTCCCCCCAAGGCCAAAACATGGCGCATCGGCAGGCTCTGGGGTGTTTATATCCCCAACTAATTCTTATGTGAGAGGGTCAAGGGCGGCGATAAAGGAGGTGTCAGGTGTCCCAAGTGTTGGGCTTGGTAGCCCTCCCTCATTCTCTGGATGGTTTTGCGCCTAGCTTTTGGTGCGGTTGCACGCTCCGTAACCAGTAACATGGGTGCGGTACGCGCCACGCAGTCATTGGTGTGTGGCATCAAGGGGGCGATGCGCCCGCCCGGCGGTGGCACGAGTTGTGCCTTATCCCACTATCTGCCTGTGATAGTTCTTTGGGAGGGCGGAACACCAAGGACCTTGGTGAGGTGGCTTGCATAGGGGGCCACCCCGTGAGCTAGAGCTAGGTCACTTGGATTTCTCGATGGTACGAGGACGGATCCTGGCAGAGACGCCATGTCCAGCCCTCGCCCGTGGAACCATCTAAGGGGGCATAAAAATCCTAGGCGTTGGTGAGACATTGAAGCATAAAGCTTAAACAAACAAAATAATCTCAGTAGAGTTTAATTGGGTTCATTACATAATGAGGGAGTTTCAGCTTTGGGGATGGAGGCCGCTTGACCCAAACAAACCAAAAAAATCACCTAGTAGCTATGCTACCGCGGAAGCATTAGTCCACTTGATGAAGCGCACCATGAAGGTTCACCCTCAAGGGCCGGCTAGCTCCGGCAGCCTTCAGGGCTCGCAGGTCTCGGCGTCTCACAAGGCATGATACGTATCCAATGTATCTATAATTTTTTATTGTTCCATGCTATTATATTATCTCTTTTGGATGTCTTATATGCATTAATATGCATTTTCATATTATTTTTGGGACTAACCTATTAACCTAGAGCCTAGTGGTAGTTTCTGTTTTTTTCCTTGTTAGATAAGGAATATTAAACGGAGTCCAAATAGAATAAAATCTTTGCGATGATTTTTTTTGGAACAGAAGACATCTACCAGACTTGGAGTGGACGGCAAGAGACCTGCTAGGAGGCCACAAGCTAGGTGGCGCAGCCACCACCCCTAGCCGCACATGGCATGCTTGTGCCCCCTAGCAGGTCTCCTAAGCCTAATCTTCAGCCTATAAATACCCAAATATTCACCCAATACCAAAAAGAGCCATGCAAATATTTTTCTGCCGACAGAAGCCTCTGTTCCCCAGAGATCCAATCTTGGAGTCTTTTCCGGTAATCTGGCACAGGAGGATTCAATCACGGAGGGAATTTACATCAACTCCAGTGCCCCTCCGATGACGCGTGAGTAGTCCACCACAGACCTATGGTTCCATAGCTAGGAGCTAGATGGTTTCTTCTCTCTCTTTGTTCTTGAATACCTTGTTCTCCATGATCTTCATGGGGATCTATCCGATGTAATACTCTTTTGCGGTGTGTTTTTCTAGATCTGATGAATTGTGGTTTATGATCATCTTATCTATGAATATTATTTGGTTATTATATCAATTCTTATATGCATGATTTCATATTTTTGCAAGTCTCTTCGAGTTATTGGTTTGGTTTTGCCAACTAGATTGGTAATTCTTGCAATGTGAGAAGTGCTTAGTTTTGGGTTCAATCTTGCAGTGTCCTCACCCAGTGACAAAGTAGGGGTAGCAAGGCACGTATTGTATTGTTGCAATGAAGGGTAAAAAGATGGGGTTTTCATCATATTTCTTGAGTTTATCCCTCGACATCATGTCATCTTACTTAATGTGTTACTCTGTTCTTCATGAAATTAATACTCTAGATGCAGGCATGAGTCGGTCGATGTGAGGAGTAATAGTAGTAGATGCAGAATCGTTTTGGTCTATTGACATGGACGTGATGCCTATATGCATAATCATTGCCTTGGATATTGTCATAACTATGCGCTTTTCTATCATTTGCTCGACTGTAAGTTCTTCACTCATCGTGTTATTTTCCTTCAAGAGAGAAGCCTCTAGTGAAATCTATGGCCACCGGGTCTATTTTCTACATTATATTTTCATATATATACCAAAAATACCTTTCTGCAATTTATTTACCTTTTCTATGTTCCGCAATCTTTTACATCTATCTCTATCAGATCTAATCCTTGCAAGTAATCATGAAGGGATTGACAACCCCGTTATAGCGTTGGGTGCAAGAGTTTGATTGTTTTTCTTGGTTCATCCATTGGTGACTTGCTTGTTCCTCCTATTGGATTGATACCTTCGTTCTCAACAACTGCGGGAAATACTTATCTACTTCGCTGCATCACCCTTTCCTCTTCAAGGGAAAACTAACGCAAGCTCAAGAGGGAGCAAGGCGCCATCGCGGGCCACATCAACCCCCGGAAGGCAAAGCTGACATTCCAGGGTGATGTGCGAAGGCCCGTAGTGGCCCTGGAAGCAAGCCCCGTTGGAGCCCGTGATGTTGACGCTCATGCACATACAGTCGCTTCCCCTAGGGGCAAAAGCTGGGCTGACGAGGCATTCCTGGCAATACTCGCCACACATGGACTGTGCCCCCCATGACTTGCCTATTTCCTAGGTGATAACCTTCTGTGATCCTGGCACCCAGTGTCGCACTCCTTGCTTGTAGGGGCACGCGTCTATGCACACTTCCGAGTGGTCCCCATGCACCTTCCTCATCTTCAAGCCAACGAGATGCTTCTAGGTGGAAGTCCCTGAGCCCAGCCTGAGGGTGGCGTCGAGCATGCCTTCCTACACCATGAGGAGGCCGACACCGGCATCGGGCCTGGGGTCCACGTCGCCGGTGCTAGACACCACATTCTTCTCCTTGGCGGGAATTGGAATGGGCAACAACTGCCTCTTCCTTAGGGGCACGGCCTCACAAGGCCCATCACCCCCTCGTCCTCGGAGTGCTCGCTCGTGGTATCTCTATAGGCCCGCTCGAGGGAATAGACCACGTCCTTCTTGTTGCAAGTGATGGTGATAAAGCCTTCGGAACCCGGCATCCTAAGGACACTATAATCATGGTGGGCCACTCCCATGAACTTGGTCAGGGTTGGGTTTCCTAGGATTGCATTGTATGGAAGGCCGATGCGTGCTATGTCAAAATAGATGAGCTTCGTGCGGTCGTTATCATGTGTGCCGAAGGCGACGGGGAGGTGGACCTCCCCCAGGGGCAGTAGGGCCACCGGCGACACCATAGAATGTCCAAGTGGGCACCAGCTGACTTTAGAGCACCTTGAGAGTCTCGAATGTCTCTGCGAAGAGCACGTTAAGGCCGGCGTCTCCGTCGACGAGCGTCTTGGTGATAGAGACTTTGCAGATGATGTGATTACATACAGGGGGATCGTGCCAGCGGTAGCCTTGGATTTGAGGCTATACCTCGAGTTGAAGGAGATGACTTAATGAGACCATCTACGGGGCCGCTTGGCCTCTAGGCCCCGGAAGGCACTACTCACCGAGCGGGTCGAGCTGCTTGTTCGACAAGAGGGCTTGGGCTCCACCAAGGATGCAGGTCACCACGGGAGGCTCCAGATTACCCCATGCCCTTCGTCACACGAGCTGCTGCCGCTCCCCCAAGGCGGTCGTGGTTGTAGCGGCAAGGCCGTACTATCCTGGTGGCTTGCCTCGCAAGGCCGCCCATGCTGAGCGTCCTCTTGAGACCGACCATACTCGATGTCGCTGCGAGGCTGCTCACACCATCCTCTATGGGGGTTGTTACCATCATTATACCTCCTTCTATGGCTGAGGCCGCCTTCGCGGCTGGCGCCGCGGGCTTCGTGGCCCAGCTGTTGGCCGGCGGGCTCGTTGTGAGAAGGCTCGAACTCCCAACAGTCTTCCATGTCGTGGGAGCGCATGTTGTGTTGGGTTTAGAACATCCCGCCGCCCCCCTCGGGACCATCGCCATCGGGGTTGGGTGGCGGACCGAAGCCAGCCACCAGGCCCCGGAGGACAAAGAGGAGGGTGCAAGGTGGGCCCTGCTCGGCCCTCTCAAACTGAGACACGGTTGGATCGCTGTGCGGTGATAGGGGCGGTCCGCCGCCCATGCTCCCTACTCCCATCGCGAGGGGCTGGAGCGGGTGGTAGGGAGCCCAAGCCCTTCTTGTGACGGTGATGAGCTTGGCGATGTGGTCCGCCTAGGAGTTGTAGCCTCTGTCTGTCGGCTAGTGGGAGAGCAATTCACTCGCCATGAGAAGTGCACCCTATGCGTTCAGGTCTCCCCAAGTGAACGCGGGGTGGAGAGGGCATCAGAAGGCGACTGCGCCGCTGCCTTAGGGGCTATGAGGGGTCCCGTTGTTTGCGGGTGGCTCGGTCAGTGACAGCAACGGCTGTGACGTTGGCAAGGCTGCGGCGACCACTCGGTGTTGGGCGCCCGACGCGTGTGCGGTGGATGTCGACCATAAGGTCGACATAGGCGAAGTCGAGACGGAGCTGGAAAGCGGAGGCGCACCCCTACCTGGCATGCCAAATGTCGGAATTGGGGCTCCATAGACCCATAAAGGTTCAAACTCTGGGGTGCGCTCACCCTCTTGCCTTACTCCGCCTCATAACCACACGACGACTCTCCGGCGGCTTGAGCTAAGGATGACGAACAAAGAACACACAATCTACCCAGGTTCAGACACCTCACGGTGTAAAACCCTACTCCTGCTTGTTTGGATTTCTTTGGGGAGAGGATGACTACATGGCGTGTTCTTGCCAACCAATGGTCTTCTTTTCTACGGCGGTCGATTCCCTCCTCTTATACTGGCCCAGTCCTCTTCCCAGGAAAACACAAGGCTGGAAGGGTTGCCACAACAGCCAGTTTGAAGTAGGTCAAGATTGTAGCCTATCATGAAAAAAGTGGTCTTCGCCTGCCAAAGCATCTCGTTGTGACGTGTCTGTGGGCTCGGGGGTGACCTCCTCCTGCCGAGCCTCCAGCCTTGGCCCCCTTGCACCAGAAGGAGAATCTTTGGTTGTTGCTTTGGGAACCCACGAGATGGCATCACTCCTGTATCACCAAAGAGGAAAGACTCTCTCTCTATGCACCTGTTGGCGCACCTCATGCCACTACTTGGCGCGGCGCGCATCACCCATGTGCTGGCGCGGGGTTGTAGGGCCCTGCCAGGCCAACCTTGGACGAACCTGCCTCCTGAGGACATCGGGGACAGCCTCGCGGGGAGGTCTCGCGAAATCCGTTATAGTGACGTTGCCGCACACGAAACGAGGCGTGGGCGCCTGTGAATATTGTAAGTGGTCACCTGGCTCACAAGGTGATCCCTACGTCCGGGGCCGCAGGAAGACGGGGCTGGGTACCCCCAGTCCCAGAGGCCTGACAAGTGTGCACCATATACGCCATGACAAATGTATGACATTGATATTTAATTTTTTAATCATGAACACAGGAAATGTCTAGTGACAAGGGGATCCTTGAGTGTGATTATTGGAGCGAGGATCAACATTTGTACGACACGCCTCACCTGCGAAACATTAGGTTCTTCACCATCAAGCTGGATCAGACCTTCGATGTTTTTATGTTACACAATGATGAAAAGTATTTTCTCGTAACTAATCACGACTTGTCTTACTTAGCTTCAACGTGTAATTTCCATTTTTATAATTCGACTAGTGCGTCCACTACCATGCAAGACTGTATGTCTTGGATAAGCTCGGTTTCCCATAAGTGGAAAATATGGAGACGAGGAGAGCTCACCTGAGGACCAAACATGGTTTCACATTAACAGGTTAAACTATACAATGCAGTTAATCACTCACATTTTCGTTCCTCAAATTTGGAAGCTCTAAGCAAGTCGTATAGATTTCAGGAGGATATGTAAATAACCTTTGATATTCGTCCTAAAGATGATATTGAAGGTAATATAAAAATTTGGGTGGATGTCGATATGCTTCTAGTTTTACCTCAATGTGAGTTTGTCAACCATATTTGTTAAGTAATTTGCATTGTTTATTTAAAAATAGTTTGCGTTCATCCCTACGTAACTTGTTTGTTTTTAATTAACAGCTTATTTCTCTTCTTCACAAAAAATGAAAAGATAGTAGACAGGATCTACTATAGTCCTGGCTCTGATCTAACTTGGTTGGAGAAAAATCGTCTGATCTCATTTATTGATTATGTTGATAATTTTTAATATCAATTATGAAGATATGGGCAAAATTTATTATGAATATGTGCCACTAGTGTATGAGTTGAACCATAAGAACTTCCATCTAGATAGCATGATAAGATTATTTTTTAGTATTCTGTCATTAATTAGTCCCTCTTTTCCATACATAAATTTCTTTTAAGAAAAACTAGATTGCTAACTATGTTATTATTACGTCCTTTTGCAGAAATTCCCGCCAGTGGTTGTGCAAGAACTGATGTTTATATAAGGTCATTATTTGAATGATATTAGCTTATGGCCACGGTGGCCTACATGTTTCTGCAATGCATACTCACTTTTAGAAGGGATGGAAGCCTGAAGCTCAAAGGATTTAGCAAAGTAATGAAAGACCGTAGGCGACCACTTGGCGGAGACGCAAAGGATTTGCACAGGCCACATGTCGGAGATAGGTGGATCTCTATTCTTCACAATGAAGAGAAAGGAGCTTACCTGTTTTACGCTATTTTACCTTGGAGAGAGTAGTAGGTTCTACCTAGGAGAGAATAGTATGTGCTAGCTAAGAGAGATGACCTTTTCTAGTTTGTGAGATTATGTAGTAATGGTTAACTTATCACGAGTTGTTAGATGATGATAAGTTGTTATGTGACTAAGGATGATGAGTTATTAGATGACATAAATTAGAATAAAGTGAATGGATCCAAGTGATTAAGTTAGGTTAGGTGGAAAATATGATGTGACGACGACACAAGTCCTTTCACTCGACACTTATGTGCCGTTGTAACATCATATTTTCCTACTAATTCAACTTGATCACTTGCACCCATCCACTTTAATATAAATGGTGTTTCTTCCACAATTATTATTGTTGTTGTATATTAATATGCATAACAATGTGTAAATACAATATATATTTAAAAGATATATGCGCGATTAGTAGTTGTAAGGGAAAGAAACCTCGCTGCTAATATCTAGAGGTAGCGCGGGATGGGAACCATGCTACTGATATTTCTATTACTAGTAGTATTGGACGACCCACCCTATTGCTAATTGTTAGCTATATTGCCCTAGAAGTAGCGTGGTACCCCGCGCTGCTCATACGGGAAAAACCCACGCTATTACTAGGCTTTTCCCTAGTAGTGTAAAGTCACTTATAAATCCAACATATTTACTATAGTTGATTTTCTTGATTTTGTTTAAGTATAGTCAACTGTAACTCAAAACAATTATTAGGGTGTGATTAGTTTCAACTGATTTGGTTTGAACTAATTAGTTTTGAGTTCATCTTTCCCCACTAGTCAAGTATTAACTCCCATATGATCCTGAACAAATTATTTTAATTAGTTTTATTCAAATTAAAGCAAAGGTTTCAATTTAAATTTCAAACTAGGTCTGAATTAGAGTTGAAATGTTATTTGAATTACCTATAGTCCAATAATAATCCCAAATATTATTTACTAAAGCATTATTTATATTTATGAAACATTTGTTTCGTAAAAAAATATTAAACATTTTCATATTTGAAATTAAACCTAATTAGGTTTAATTCCGATTTGAATTATATCCTATTCTATAATATATTTAAAATATAATTTTAATTTATTAAAATTGAACTAAAACATTCTGAAATTAAAGTCAATTTAACTAGATTTAATTTTCAAACACATTCATTCAATATTGATTTATCTAATGCAAGTTACGACCTATTCAAATTCGTTAACATTCTGTTGGAATTGGAATTTTTAATTATTCAAACATGAAATACTTTTGTACAAGGTGAAATTAGATTCCATAAGGTTTATTTTTCAAAAAGAATCATCTAATTTGTATTTGTATATAATTATTTATGAGCATTTTATTTCCAAGAACTTTTCCGCAAAATTTTCATTTAGTTGAATTTCACAGAAAACTTATCTAACGGATAGGGGCGACGTGGCGTGCTCTAGTTTGCTAATGGGATGTGTGCCAGGGCATTGTGTAGCATACAACCAAAGCTTATGAGAAAATTATTTGGAATTTAAACTTCTAATCATGGTTGTACCATGAGATCGGACATCAGAAGGGAGAGAGGGCTTACCAGGTGGCGATGTCTTGTCGGAGACAGTGACGAATGGCAGCGTGGCTCAGGTTTTGATGGGGAGAGCCCTCCGGTGGTCACCGGAGCTAGGAGAGGTGTTCACGGGGTTCAACATGACATGGGGGTCCATGGCTGGCCTCGGCTGCGTCAGGCTTGGCCTACGTCACAGGTGGTGCACGAGTGAAGCGATGACAGTGTTCGGGATCTCCAAGTACTTAATGGTGCATTCCCCTCGGGCATCCTTTCCACACATGGAGAGGTCGAGGGGGTCGACATGGACTGGGCCAAGCCAAAGGGTGTGATGAAGGTTCATGAGTGTGGACAAATTGCTCGCCAGAGCCGTCTGTTCTTGCGGTGGAGCAGATCTTCGAGGTGACGGCCTAGCGGCTTGGGGCTCACAGAGAGAGTGGACAGAGGGGGTCTGCAGCATCTTATAAGAGGACTCGGGAGCTCGGGGCATGGGCGGAGGCGTAGAATCATGGGTGGGGCTGTTGGTGGGGTGGGTGTTGGTGTACTAGAGTTTTTGGGCCATCTAGTGCCCCTTTACTCATGCATAGGCAGTCGTAGTCGCCCTGGCGGCAAGGCCCACCGAAGACTTGTCAAGCACCCGCACAGAAGACTCAAGACTACCGACAAGACTTTGCCTGGAGGGCTTTGGATCCTCTAGGCCCTCGACAAGGGAAGGTCCCGGCAAGGCAAGGCCGGGGCAAGGACCGCGAGTGCACAGGTCGGGAGTCGATTCACCTGGACGTGTGTCGCGGCGTCGACGTTGTACGGAGCTAAGTAGTGCCGATGGGATGGGTCCCTGTCTCATCCCATTGACGGACTGAGGCCCCTGACATTGCATTTAATGCTCTTATCCTACTCCATCAGGGTTAGGTATGATAGCACTATAGCACTGTGGATCCCATGTGCACACTATACGCCACTGTTGGGATCCCCTTTGGTATAAAAGGAGGCCCAAGGTGTTACAGAGGACTTTTGGACTTTGGAACCTTAGAATTTTTGCTTTTAGACTTTCGGGCAGGTGGGCAGTTAGACAACCGAACTGCCCGACAGTTAGACAACTAGAGGTTCCCAAGCTCACATAGCAGCCATTCATGGCGCTCCTGTAGCTCAAAACCTAGAACACGATCAATATAACCAAGCAAGAGTAGGGTTTTACGCATCGTTGCGGCCCGAACCTGGGTAAAAACTACCTGCGCGGAGCGCACCAGACCGGGCCTTTGTGCCAGCTTGCCCCCTGCCGAAACGAAAGGGGTCCCCGTGATCCCATAGGTGTTTGTTCCCATGACATCTTTGGTGCGCCAGGTAGAGGGCGCATGAGTGGTGCGAACCCGTTCGGGTGATCTGCGCCACAGCTTCATCATCACCATGTCCCCAAAGAAGAAGGGCCTGACAGCAGTTGGCCCATCCGTGTCCACCACTCCTGTGTCTGTGCAGATAGGAAACGGCGTACACGCGGGTGGAGGAGGAGGTGGACGTTCAAAACTTCCGCGACGCTCCGGTGACCAAGGCCAAGCAAGCGGCAACGCTCGCCGCGGAGATGCCCATGGTGATGGTGGGAACCCCCACGCCCCTGGGGCTCAGTACAGAGCGGTACCGCCTACGTATGGTACGACGAACTCTGGGGGCAGAAGAGTATCTCCCAGGGCACCCACGCTGGCGCCTACATCGCAACCTTCTAAGGATGCACGTGGAGAGCCGCGCGATGGCACTCGCAGTTCTCAATGTCCCCACGGAAAAGCTCCTGCGCATCATTCCCAAGATGCGCAAGACCAGCATGCGAGCAGGAGTGGCATGCTAACACGGGATCGTGGCGGTACTCCTTATAACAAGGTTAGGAGTCAGGGCACCTCGCGATTCTTGCATTGCTCGCTGCCATCCACGACGGAAGAAGCGATGGCGTGAGCGTAGCTACTCCTAAACTACCCTCCTGCTGCGGAGAAGCGCGACGAATGGAGAGCCACCATTTAGAGCCCCCTCAGCCTCGTAGATAAGCTTCGGCCCACAGGGCCGCCTCAGACCAGTGGAGAAGTGCCCGAAGTCGGCACGACCTCGGCGCACTCTCCTCCGTGACAGCATCGTCGATCGCCGACCCGGCGGACCGACGCCTACGATGGCTATTCAACGGCGTCGTCTGACCCATGGACGCACCGCAATCCGCGTGAAGTTTTCCAGGAACGTGGCAAGGAAGACGCCCGAATCGTGATCGAGCAACGGCAGGAAGCGTGCCTCTAGTCGTACATGCGTGTGTGGCCTACTATAGAAAAGTCTATGTTGGGGTGCCCAGTCAACCTACCTTACGAGCTAGGATGTCCAGCGTTTACCCTTGAGCTGCGGCAAGTGCAGTGGCGCAACACCCGCACGTTCAAACCAGAAGTCACGAAGAAGTACGACGGCAAGACCCATCCGCCAGAGTTCCTGAGCGTCTACACCATTGCGGTGCAGGCTGTCGGGGGCCGTGACGACAAGATATTGGCCAACTACTTCCCATTGGTGCTTAAGCCCAACATTAGGTCATGGCTGATGCACTTCCTAGAGAGATCCATCGCCTCGTGGGCAGACCTGTGTCATGAGTTCATTGGCAGCTTCACCAGAGGTCATCAAGCTCCTGGCCAGGAGAGCGATCTGCACATCATCCCCAAGAAGGAAGGCAAAACTCTATGCAAGTACATCCAAAGGTCCAGCCAGATGCACCACAACATCCCAGACGTTCTCCCTGCCACTGTTATCAATGTGTTCCATCGGAACATGCGCAACCGCTTGATGCGGGAAGAGCTAGCGATGAACAGAGTCAGGGACATCGCCGAACTTTATGCTTTGGCAGACAAGTGCACTTGGGCTGAAGAAGGGAGGAGACTCCCCGACGAAGATGCCGACGCAGAGGTCGACACCAAAGATGAAGACACCATTGCCCCGGCAAAGAAGGTCCGGCGGTGGAACAAGAAGCGCAAGGGCAAGACCATGCTAGCCGTCAAAGGACCCCGCAACCCCGGCGCTACCAAGAAAGGCAAGGTCGATGACCCTGACAACGATGCTGCCGGGTGCGCCTCCTGCCATGCCCTAGTGGCTGCCGGTAAGACAGAAGACTCTGACAAGCAGTATTGCAAGATCCATCGCACCAAAGGCCACAACCTCCAAGACTGCCGGCAGGTTGAGCAGCTTGCCGAGGAGAAGAGGGACGAATATGAAAGACGCGACAAGGAGAAGGTTCGGGATTGTGCTGAGGTGTCCGGCAAGAACCTTTTTGGCCGAGGAGGCCGCCACGGCAAGCCCAAGCAATAAAAGGATCGACCCGCCCATGGCCGTGACAAGCAAGAAGGAGATGATGATGATGTCGAGGAGGACGACGAGTCCAGGGATCATGAGTTTAAGAAGGCTACGAACATGATGTGCATAAAAGGTGGAGCCTCATCATATTCCTCTCACCGCCAACTTAAACAGTGGGCACAAGAGGTTAATGTGGCAGAGCACTATATCAACGCACAAAAACCTCTGAAATGGTCCAACACTCCTATCATCTTTGACGGCAAGGATCACCTTGATCGTATAACTGTGGACGGGTGCCTGCCGTTGTTGGTCTCACCAACAATCCACAACCTCAAGGTGATGAAGATGTTAGTCGATAGTGGGGCCAGCCTGAACCTGATCTCGCCCGATGTCATCAGAGGCTGCAGATTCCGGATGAAGATCTTGGCCGAAAGGCAAGGTCACACTGCCAGTGACATTCGGCAACGATGTCAACTTCAGAACGGAGAAGATCATCTTTGACATAGCCGAGATCTTGTTGCCATACAACGACATCCTTGAGCGTCCAGCGCTGGCCAAATTCATGGTAGCCACCCACTTCGCCTACAATGGGCTGAAGATGCCCGAGCCAATGAGTATCATTACCATCCACTCCGAAAAGAAAAGAGCTACTGTTGTTCGATGTGCCAGAGAGCTCCATCGGCAAGAGAAAGAAGTCCAAGGCTTCCCCGCCAGAGACCAAGAAGGTGACCCCCAAGGAGGATGGCACGGGGGGGAGGGGCATTTCATCATAAGTTCCACCCTTGATGACTAATAGGAAAGCGCACTCGTCGCCTTCCTGCGAGCGAATGTTGATGTGTTTGCATGGCAACCATCCGATATCCCTGGTGTTCCCAGGAAGGTGATTGAGCACCACCTTGCTGTCTGTCTGCACGCACGGCCTGTCAAGCAGAATGTCCGGAAGCAAGCTTTGTAGCGGCAGAAATTTATTGCCGAGGAGATCAAGAAGTTAGAGGCAGCTGGCCTGATTAGATGAGTGCTCGACCCTACATGGTTGGCCAATCCAGTCGTAGTGCGCAAGGCGAATGGGAAGTGAAGGCTATGCATGGATTTAACAGACATCAATAAGGTCTGCCCCAACGATCCTCTTCCCTTGCCATGCATCGACCAGATTGTAGACTCCACTGCCGGTTGCGACTTATTGTCCTTCCTTGACGCCTATTCCTGTTATCATCAGATATTTATGGCCAACGAAGACAAAGAGAATACTGCGTTTATCACCCCATGTGGTACATACTGCTTTTTGCATATGCCTTTCGGGTTGAAAAGCGCTGGTTATACCTTTGCAAGAGCAGTCCAGATTGGTTTTAAGCCCCAACTACATAGAAATATGGAGGCTTATATGGATGACATAGTGGTCAAAACCAAGGACAAGGCTATGCTCATATCAGACCTAGGAGAGACACTTGCCAATCTGCGCAAGATCAACATGAAGCTCAACCCCGAAAAATGTGTGTTCGGCGTTCCATCCGGCTAGCTTCTCGGTTTCTTTGTGTCTCAATGACGCATCAAAGCGAATCCCGAAAAGATCAAAGCAATTGAGCAAATTGAGGCACCAAGATGAATCAAGGACGTGCGACGCCTTGCCAGCTGTGTTGCTGCTCTGAGTAGGTTCATCTCAAAATCTGCTGAGGACGCCATGCCCCTTTTCAAAATCTTGAAGAAGGCAGGTCCAATGAAATGGACTCCGGAAGTGGAGGCAGCACTACCGGATTTGAAGAAGTACCTTTCCTCTCTATCGGTCCTAGTCGTGCCAAAACCATAAGAGCCGTTGCTGCTATACCTGGCGGCAACGAATCAAGTGGTGAGCGTGGCACTAGTGGCTGAAAGAGAGGTTGACAAAGAGTCAGCAGCAACGGCAGGGATGCCAATCGATGAGCCAGGGCATTCCCCGACAGGATCTAGTGTCGGCACAGAAGGATCAGTGTAGTTCGAAGAGATAGTCTAGAAGAAGAAAGTGGTGCAGCGACCAGTCTATTTTGTCAGCTCCTTGTTGCAGGGGGCTAGATCATGGTATTCTGGCATGCAAAAATTGCTCTTCGGCCTTCTCATGGCCTCGAGGAAGCTGCACCATTAGTTCCAAGCACATGAGGTCACCGTTGTCACCCACTTCCCACTACAACGGATATTGAGAAACCCAGAAGCTACCGGCAAGATTGTAGAGTGGGCTCTGGAACTATCAAGCTTTGGTCTTAAGTTTGAAAGTACGTCGACCATTCATAGCAGGGCCTTGGCGGAGTTCATTGCAGAATGGACACCAACGCCCGATGAAGAGATTCCAGAGTCAACTCTCCTCGGCAAGCAAACCGATCAAGAATGGAATATGTATTTTGATGGAGCCTTCTTGCTGCTAGGCGCTGGTGCCGGAGTGCTGCTTGTCACACCCACCAGAGAGCACCTCAAATATGTGGTCCAAATGCACTTTCCCCAGGAGGGGTCAACGAACAACACTGCTGAGTACGAAGGACTGCTTGCCGGTCTCAGGATCGCGAGGGACCTTGGGATAAAGAAGCTTATTGTCAGGGGTGATTCTCAACTTGTCGTCAGGCAAGTGAACAAAGATTACCAGAGCCCGTTGATGGAAGCCTATGTACATGAAATGAGGAAGTTGGAAGAACGTTCAGACGGCCTACAAATGGAGCACATTCCACGTGCAGAGAATAGCGTTGTTGATGGCCTGTCAAAATTTGCTGCCCTTAAGTTACCTGTGGAACCAGGAACTTTCGTGCTCCAACTAACTCAACCCTCCATGACAACATCAACTGGACAAGAGAAGAGAAGAAAGTTAAGTCTAGAAAATATTTTTTGGCACAGCTTCCCGAAGCTGCCAGTGAGAAGATTGCCAAAGTGAATGGCAGGCTTATCGGTGAGTACTATGCTCCAGCAGAGCCCCTGACTCTTGCCATAGAAGCATACGCTCCCGTCAGGCTTGCCGGGGCACAGCAAACTCCGGCAGGCCCTCAGGCCCTTGGCGTCGAGGCAAATGCTCCCCCGGCAGAGGATACGCCTTTAGTCCTTATTGTCGAGCCCCAGGCTCCAACATGGGCATAGGATATTGTGGAATTCCTTCAAATAGGTGAGCTCCCCGAGGAACAAGAGGAAGCAGAGAAAGTAGCTTGTCGATCTCATATGTACCATTTTGTAGGGAACGTCTTGTACAGAAAGGGACCGAATGGCATGAGACTCAAGTGCATTTCTCGGGAGGATGGACTGGAGCTGTTGGCAAAGATACACGGAGGGATATGTGGCTCCCGCATAGGATCAAGATCACTTGCTAGAAAGGCATTCCGGCAAGGTTTCTTTTGGCCCACTGCCCTCTAGGATGCAACTGCATTAGTAACCAAGTGTGAACCATGTCCGTTTCATTTGAAGCAGCTACACCAACCAGCTCAAGCTCTTCAAACAATCCCTCTCTCCTGGCCATTTTCGTTCTGGGGGCTCGACATCTTGGGCCACTTTCCCCGGGCTGCCGGGGGCTTCGAGTACTTGTACGTGGCGATTGACAAGTTGATGAAGTGGACGGAAGTGGAAGAAGTGAGGAAGGTGACATCACAGTCGGCCATCACGTTCTTTAAAGGACTAGTTGTCGATTTGGTGTTCCGAACAAGATCATCACTGACAATGGCACATAGTTCACGAGTCGAACCTTCATGCAGTATGTCCAAGACCTTGGACGCAAAATATGTTTTGCTTCCATTGCCCACCCGAGGACCAACGGCCAAGCGGAGAGGGCTAATGCTGAAGTGTTGCGAGGTCTCAAGACAAGAACTTTTGATAGGTTGCGCAAGTGCAAAAGGAACTGGATTGATGAGTTGCTGGTGGTTGCTACTTCTCAAGCATGCGTTGGTTTCCTGTGAAGAGGAACAATTTGATGCAACAAAGTAGATAAGTACTTCCCTCAGTTTTTGAGAACCAAGGTATCAATCTAGTAGGAGATACAAGCAAGTCACCAATAGATGTACCTGCACAAAGAATCAAACTCTTGCACCCAACGCTATAAAGGGGTTGTCAATCCCTTCACGATTACTTGCAAGGATGAGATCTAATAGAGATAGATATAATAGGATGCTTGAACGGAAATTAAAATAATGCAGCAAGTATTTTTGGTTTTAGAGCTGAAAGTATAATATGGAAAATAGAGCCGGGGGCCATAGGTTTCACTATATGGCTTCTCTCATTATGGCAAGTATTACGGTGGGTGAACAAATTACTATCGAGCAATTGGTAGAAAAGCGAATAATTATGAAGATATCCAAGGCAATGATTATGCATATAGGCATCACACCCGTGACAAGAAGACCGAAACGATTCTACATCTACTACTATTACTCCACACATCGACCGACTCCTTCCTGCATCTACAGTATTAAGTTCATGAAGAACAGAGTAACGCATTAAGCAAGATGACATGATGTAGAGGGATAAATTCAAGAAATATGATGAAAACCCCATCTTTTTACCCTTGATGGCAACAATACAATACGTGCGCCGCTACCCATACTATGTCACTGGGTGAGGACACCGCAAGATTGAACCCAAAACTAAGCACTTCTCCCAAATCTAATTGGCCAAACCAAACCAATAAATCGAAGAGACTTGCAAAGATATGAAATCATGCATATAAGAATTCAGGAAAGACTCAAATAATTTCATGGATAATCTGAACATAAACCCACAATTCATCGGATCTCGACAAACACACCGCAAAAGAGTATTACATCGGATAGATCTCCATGAAGATCATGAAGAACATGGTATTGAGAACCAAAGAGAGAGAACAAGCCATCTAGCTACTAGATATGGACCCATAGGTCTGTGGTGAACTACTCACGCATCATCGGAGGGGCAATGGAGTTCATGTAGATGCCCTCCGTAATTGAATCCCCCTCCGATTGATTACCTGAAAAGGCTCTAAGATTGGATCTATCGGGAACGGAGGCTTCTAGCGGCGGAAAAGTGTTTCTATGGTTCGTTCTAATAATGATGGAATATTTGTAAATTTATAGGCCGAAGATTAGGGTTAGGCGAGCAGCCATGGGCCCACAAGCCTGCCCGGCGCGGCCACCCCCTGGCCGCGGACCTAGGGCTTGTGGCCCCATGGAGGCTCCTCTGCCTTGGTTCTCATGTCTCGTAGATTCCTTTTGTTCTGGAAAAATTCCTTCTGAAGGTTTTATTCCGTTTGGACTCTATTTAATATTCCTTATCTACAAAACTCAAAAATAAGGAAAAAACAGAAACTGACACTAGGCTCTAGTTTAAGAGGGTAGTCCCAAACATAATATGAAATAGCATATTAATGCATATAAACATCCAGAACAGATAATATAATAGCATGGAACAATCAAAAATTATAGATACGTTTGAGACATACATCATCCCCAAGCTTAATTCCTGCTCGTCCTCGTGTAGGTAAATGATAAAAATAGAATTTTTGATGTGGAATTCTACCCAACATATTTATCCATGTAATATTTTTATTGTGGCATGAATATTCATATCCGTAAGATTCAAAACAATAGTCTAATATTGACATAAAAACAGTAATACTTCAAGCACACCAACAAGGTAATTGTGTCCTTTCGAAATAACATGGTCTTAGAAAGTTATCCCTACAAAATCATATGGTCTGGCTATGCTCCATCTTCCCCACACAAAGTATCTAAATCATGCACAACCCCGATGAACAAGTTGAGCAATTGTTTCACACTTTTGGTGTTCTCAAAACTTTTCAACTCTCATGCAATACATGAGTGTGAGACATGGATATATCATTATAGGTGTAATAGAATATGGAGGAGGTGCAAGGGAAGAAGGAGAAGATTTTGTCACTTCAACTAGGTGTATCAACGGGTTATGGAGATGCCCACCAATAGATATCAATGTGAGTGAGTAGGGATTTCCATGCAACAAATGCACTTAGAACTTATAAGTGTATGAAATCTCCAAAAGAAAACTTAGTGGTCGTGCATAATGAATATCCACTAGTTATATGAACGTGACAAAATAGGAGACTCTCTATCATGAAGATCATGGTGCTACTTTGAAGCACAAGTGTGGAAAAGGTAGTAGCAATTGTCCCTTCTCTCGTTCTCTCATTTTTTTTAATTTTGGTGGGCTTCTTTGACCTCTCTTTTTTGGTTGGGCTTCGCTGGCCTCTTTTATTTTTGTAAAGTCTGGATACTCGTCCCAACTTGTGAAGGATTCATAGCCTCCATCGTCCTTTTCTCTCATGGGACAATGCTCTATTAATGAAAAATCATCACACTTCTATTTACTTATAATTCAAAAGAAAGAAAAGTTATAACTCGATTCCTATGACAAGATATAACTCTAGATGCAATATGAAGTGATGATGCAAGTCATAGAAAAAACTACATGGTGGAAGTTGCATGGCAATATATCTCGGAATGGCTATGGAAATGATATAATAGGTAGGTATGGTGGCAGTTTTTAGGAATATATGGTGGCTTTTTTGAGGAATATATGGTGGCTGTTTTGAGGAAGGAAGGTTTTGTGTACCGGCGAAAGTTGCGCGGTACTAGAGAGGATAGCAAAGGTGGAAGGGCGAGAGTGCGTATAATCAATGGACTCAACATTAGTCATAAAGAACTCACATACTTATTGCAAAAGTCTATTAGTTATCAGACAAAGCACTAGACGCATGATCCTAGGGGAGAGGTTGGTAGGAGTTTACCATATTGCGCTCCCGACCCTCACACAAAGGTCAACAATCATTAAACAAATTATGCTCCGACTTCATTACATAACTGTTCACCATATGTGCATGCTACGTGAATCACAAGCTTTAACACACATATCTCTTCAATTCACAAGTACTCACTAGCATGACTCTCATATTACCATCCCTATTATCTCAAAACTATATGCAAGGAATCCAACTTCTCATAGTTTTAAATGCACTTAATATGAAAGTTTTTATTCTCTCCCTCTTGGCTGCCATTATATTAGGACTAAATTCATAACCTAAACAAATTACCATGCTGTTTTAAGAAACTATCAAAATAATATAAGTGAGGAATGATAGTTCAATAATTTCTAGAAAATATAACACGACTATGCTCTAAAAACATATAAGTGAAGCACTAGAGCAACATTGCCTAGCTCAAAAGATATAAGTGAAGCACATAGAATATTCTAACAGATTCACGATTCAGCGTGTCTCTCTCAAAAGATGTGTGCAGCAGGGATGGTTGTGGTAAACTAACAATAAAATACTCATATCATGCAAGGCGCTCCAAGCAATACACATATCATATGGTGAATAAAAATATAGCCTCAAGTAAATTTACCGATGGATTGAAGACGTAAGAGGGGATGCCTTCCGGGGCATCCCCAAGCTTTGGATTTTTGGTATCCTTGAATATGACTTGGGGAGACATGGGAATCCCCAATAATAGTACCTTGACACTCTTTATTCCATAGTCCATCAAATCTTCACCCCAAACTTCAAAACTTCACAACACATAACTCAACAAAAAACTCATGAGATCCGTTAGTATAAGAAAAATAAATCACCACTTTAGGTACTGTTGTGAACACATTCTTTATTTTTATTTTTGTAATACCTACTGTATTCTAACTTTTCCATGACTCAAACCCCCCGATACAACACATAGATACATCAAAATAAGCAACCAACACAAAGAAAACAGAATCTGTCAAAAACAGAACAGTCTGTAGCAATCTATAAACATCGAATACTTCTGTAACTCTAAAAATTGTGATTTGATTATGAAAGACAGGGAAATTTGTATATAAATCTTGTGTAGAAAATTCAGATCAATTTGACGCTATGAAAAATTTGTACAATTCCTGGACTGAGCGCAAAAGTTTCTGTTTTTCAATAGGATCAAATCAACAATTACCATAGATCACCCCAAAGGTTTTACCTGGCTCAAACACTAATTAAAAAAAATTACTACAGAAGTAATAATGTGCCAAATACACCAAATCATAAGCAAAAATAATAAATCAAAATAAAATTGGGTTGCCTCCCAACAAGCGCTATTGTTTAACGCCCCTAGCTAGGCATAACGATTTCAATGATGCTCACATAAAAAGTAGTAGTTGAGATATGCAAAAGAGCAACATGAATAGCATTAAAAACACATTTAAGTATAATCCACTCCCTATCCATAGGGATTTTGTGAGCAAACAATTAATGGGAACAAGAATTAACTAGCATAGGAAGGCAAAACAAGCATAACTTCAAAACTTTGAACACATAGAGAGGAAAATTGATACTATTGCTATTCCTACATGCATATGTTTCTCCCTCCTAATAAATTTCAGTAGAATCATGAAGGAATTCAATAATATAACTGTCATCTAAAGTTTTCTCTTCATGATCCATATGCATGCAAAGTTGATACTCTTCCAAAATAGTGGCATCAATTATGCCTAAAGTTGACACTCTTCCAAACCCACTTTCAATATCATATTCACTATCAATATTAAATAAATTATCAAGATCATAAGAAGAATTATCACCCCAATCATGATCATTGCAATAAGTAGTGGTCATGGCAAACTCATCAAATATAGCATCCCCAAGCTTGTAGTTTTGCATATCATTAACATAATTGACATTAATAAAATTTATAACAATATCATTGCAATCATGCTTTCCATTCAAGGAAACATCGTGAATCACTTCATCACAATTTTTAGATTCACGAATATGAAGCAAAACTTCATAGAGATAATCAAGTACACTCAACTCACTAGTAGTTGGTTCATCATAACTTGGTGTTTTGAAAAGATTAGCAAGTGGATGAGGATCCATATCAATAGATTTTTAGCAAGCAAAGATTCAAGAAAATAAAAGGCACATGGTAAAACAAGCAAACAAAATATCTGACAAGAAAAATAAAAACGAGAAAGAGAGGGCGAATAAAATGGCAAATTGGTGAAGTGGGGGAGAGGAAAACGAGAGGCAAATGGCAGATAATGTAAATGCAAGACATGTGTTTGTGATGGGTACTTGGTAGGCTTGATGTAGATCTCCCCGCAACCAAACTAGAAATTGGCAAGTTGAAGAGAGATTTCTTATCTTGACTTGCTATGTATCTCTCGGCAACGGCGCCAGAAATCCTTCTTGCTACTTCTCGAGCATGCGTTGGTTTCCCGTGAAGAGGAACGGTTTGATGCAACAAAGTAGATAGGTATTTCCCTCGGTTTTTTATAAAAAAGGTATCAATTCAATTGGATATACAAGCGATCCACCAATGGATGTACCTGCACAAAGAATCAAACTCTTGCACCCAACGCTATAAAGGGGTTGTCAATCCCTTCACGGTTACTTGCAAGGATGATATCTAATGGAGATATATATAATAGGTTGCTTGAACGGAAATTAAAAATAAAATTAAAAACAATGAAGCAAGTATTTTTGGTATTTTTGGTTTTAGATCTGAAAGTATAATATGGAAAATAGACCCAAGGGGCATAGGTTTCACTAGATGGATTCTCTCATTATGAAGATATCAAAGGCAAGTATTACGGTGGGTGAACAAATTACTGCCGAGCAATTGATAGAAAAGCGAATAATTATGAAGATATCAAAGGCAATGATTATGCATATAGGCATCACGTCAGTGACAAGTAGACCGAAACGATTCTGCATCTACTACTATTACTCCACACATCGACCGACTCGTGTGTGCATCTAGAGTATTAAGTTGATGAAGAACAGAGTAATGCATTAAGCAAGATGACATGATGTAGAGTTACAAACTCAAGCAATATGATAAAAAAACATCTATTTACCCTTGATGGCAACAATATAATACGTGCCTCGATACCCCTACTTTGTCACTGGGTGAGGACACCACAAGATTCAACCCAAAACTAAGCACTTCTCCTATTGCAAGAATTACCAATCTAGATGGCCAAACCAAACCAATAACTTGGAGAGCATGCAAAGATATGAACTCATGCATATAAGAATTCAGGAAAGACTCAAATAATATTCGTGGATAATTTGGGCATAAACCCACAATTCATCAGGTCTCGACAAACACACCACAAAAGAATATTACATCGGATACATCTCCATGAAGATCATGAAGAACATGGTATTGAGAAGCAAAGAGAAAGAAGAAGCCATCTAGCTACTAGCTATGGAACCGTAGGTCTATGATGAACTACTCACGCATCATCGGAGGGGCAATGGAGTTGGTGTAGATGCCCTCTATGATCAAATCCCCCTCCGGCAGATTACAGAAAAAGGCTCCAAGATTGGATCTCTCGGGAATGGAGGCTTCTGCCAGCGGAAAACTGTTTTTGTGGATCACTCTAATAGTGACGGAATATTTGTGAATTTATAGGCCGAAGATTAGGGTTAGGGGAGCAGTCGTGGGCCCATAAGCCTGCCCAGCGCGACCACCCCCTGGCAGCGATCCTAGGGCTTGTGGCCCCATGGAGGCTCCTATGCCTTGGTTCTCAACTCTCATATATTCCTTTTGTTCCAAAAAAATCCTTCCGGAGGTCTTATTCTATTTGGACTCTATTTAATATTCCTTATCTGCGAAACTCAAAATAAGGAAAAAACAGAAACTGACACTAGGCTCTGGATTAATAGGTTAGTCCCAAGAATAATATAAAATAGCATATTAATGCATATAAAACATCCAAAAATAATAATATAATAGCATGGAACAATCAATATTTATAGGTACGTTGGAGACATATCAGTTGTTCTTTGGTCAATCAAGACGACACCAAATCGAGCTACCGGCCAGACACCCTTCTCCCTTGTCTATGGGACGGAGGCAGTTCTCCCCACGAAACTCACATACGGGTCTCCTTGAGTGCTCGCTTGTGATGAGCTCAAGCAAGCGCAGTTGTGGTATGATGACGCGACGCTCCTTGAGGAAGACCGTCTTCAGGCTGCTATGTGAGCTGCGCGCTACCAGCAAGCCTTGCGCCGGAACCATAGCCACAAGGTCAATGACAGAAGTCTTGAGGAAGGTGACATTGTTCTTCAGCGATTTGAGTCCACCGAGAACCCAAACAAGTTGGCGCAAAATTGGAAAGGCCCTTATTGCATAGTACGAGTCACTAGGCCCCGCGCAGTCCGCATAGAGACCGAGGATGGCCTTTCGCTGAGCAACTCCTGGAATATCGAGCATCTTCGAAAGTTCTACCCATGAGGCGTAGTTGCTAGGCCAGCATCGGCAACCACCTTTTGTACAATTCTTGCTGCTCACGCATGTAATCCTTGGTACAAAGCCAGGCTCAGACCTTGTGCGTAGATAAATAAACATAAGAGTTATTTAATCCTGTTCAATTCGGATGTTTACTTATGTGCATGTTTATCTGAAGTGTTGCATTGCACTTAATTCTGACCAGGACTAACCAACCGCCAAGGTTCCATATCCATATTTTCTCTTCTTTCCTTTTTCAAAGTACAGAAGGATCCCTCGCGTGTAGCTTTGCCAGGGGGGATGACGGTACGGATACCTATGAGCGACGTTAAAAAAAACTTGCCGGAAGGAGAAAGGCAACAAAAAGATAAGTTGCGAAAACCCCATGTGAATCCTTGTTGTGAAGTTATTTTCCTTGAGCGATTTCGACTTCTGTATGGAAAACCTGCACGCACAGGAACCTTGTCGCGATTGGATGCGCCATCACTATGTTTGGGACTGCTCAACGGCTTAATTGGCTTTGCCCGCGCTCCTTGTTTAGTTTCGAGTCCGCTCAATGATCCAAGTGACAGCGCTCGCGCCCTTATCCCATTTTTGAGTATGGCCGACGCCTTGAACGGTCGCGCCAATGATGCCAAGGTGTCTTGCGGTAGGACTACACACGCCGACAAGATTCTTCCAGAAAGGGCGTAGGGAAAATTCCATACACAAAATTAGTCTACCAAGGAAGATAATGCGCATTCATTCAAAATAGGGTAACATTTACATAAGATGCCGCTTTTTTCTAAGTACATCTTTATTTGACTTTCTTCCCTAGGGGAGATTACAAGAAGAAAAAGATGGAAAGGAGAGGCGGGATACAAGAAGAAAAAGATGGCGAGAGGCCCCCGACAGAAGCCCGACCTGACCCCACTGGACCAGGACTGCGTAGACGAGCAGGGCTACCAGATGGGTAGGCAAGAGCTTGGTCCCTCCTGGACCAGCATTGCTCGGAGGAGAGGGCCAGAGTGGGAGGAAAGGGGGATGAACCCCAGAAGCCGAAGTACACGGGCCTGCTAGAGCTGGAATATGAGGCAGTGCCCGAGACTGAAGCACCCGGCAAGGACATCTTACCCGGAGGGGGATTAGCGTGAGTCTGACGATGATGGTGCGGCCGGCGGTCAGTCTGAGTTCAAATCTTCGGGCTCCGACTTGACTGCCCGAGGACCGGACTCATCATTACTATCTTCACCACTGTCCTCCATGTCACTCTCTCCCGAGGACAGGCTTTTGGTGCTGCTCGCGCTCTCTTCACAGCAGTTGTGGCGGATGCCAGAGCTCCCATAAATCTCTATGGAGAGCGTATCGGCCTCCGTAATTTTAAAACGAAGAACGTGCCCCACATGGATATTGTGGGCATGGGTGAAGGTCTCCCAGCCGCGCTTAAGGAACATGATGCTGCCCGCTGGATACTCAATGTCCACTCGCGTCGCGCCATTGCAGCACCCTATAGCCACAAGAAGGGCGGTTGGTTGTTCTCCACCGCCCTGGTGAAGAGGCGTGGGAGGCACAGGTGGCTCCGGAGGGGACCGCCCAGCTCGAGGACGAAGTCCAGCGCCGTCCCCTCGGCGTAGGCCTCTTCGATGGAGATGCTTGGCATTGGAGAAGGGGGTGGAGCAGCATTCCGCCTCCCCCGACCTCGACCTCCGTGGTGGCCATGGCCCCTCGCGCTTCCTCCACCATGCGAACTCGAGCCTCCCTCCGCCTCCATGGTTGAAGCGGCGGCATGATCCAGACGAGAGCTCCTCCTCGTAGACGAGGAAGGTGGTCTCCCCTGCCCCCTAGTCATGGCGAAGGGCGGGCGCTACGTGAAGATTGAGAAGACAAGGGAGGAGGCGGACTACGAAGTCTTGCACTCGAAGGGCGGAAGCAGGATGGATGAACCCCGCCCCGCCGTCCCCAATTTATAAGAGGAAGCGAGGGGGCTGGCTCTCCCCCACTCCAAAGGACACAGCCCACCTCCTCCAATAGTGGAGCCCTCGATCATGGGGCGAAAAGCAAACGCCCTGTTGCCCAAATCCATGGCGCCGTAGTTACCGCCTTTTCTCAGGGACTTTAAATCATGGGTGCCCGTTGTTAGCTCCCCGCTATGCATGTGATGCGCGTGCCAGAAAAGACCTGACACAGTAATTAAAAAACTAACAACCACACCGCGCACATATCCCGCTACCCGCATTCAATGGGCATCGTGTGTAAGCGCAGCGAGCGCAATAATCACAACTGTGAGGACCTGCCACGTGTGCCCGTACACTGTTTGGGCCTAGCCCAACAACGCCTCGCGACATGTATGGCCTAGGCCCGGGGGCTCCTGTCGGTGCACTAGAGTTTGTGGGCCATCTAGTGCCCCTTTACTTGTGCACGGAAAGTAGTAGCCACCCCGGTGGCAAGGCCCAATGAAGACTTGTCAAGCACCAGCACAGAAGACTCAAGACTACCAGCAAGACCTAGTCGGGAGGGCTTTGGAGCCTCCAGGCGCCCCATAAGGCAAGGTCCCAACAAGGCAAGGACCGGGCAAGGACCGCCAGTGCATAGGCCAGGTGTCGATTCACGTGAACGTGTGTCGCGGTGTCAATGTTGGAGGGAGCTAAGCGGCACCGATGGGACGGGCCCCCGTCCTGTCCCACTGACGGACTCAGGCCCCGGACTGTGCATTTAATGCTCTTGTCCTACTCCGTCAGGGTTTGGTACGATAGCACTGTAGCGTAGTGCATCCTATGTGCACACTACACGCCACTGTTGCGATCCCCTTAGGTATGACAGGAGGCCCAGGGCATTACAGAGGAGGACTTTTGGACTTTGGAACCTTAGACTTTTGGCTTTTGGGCTTTCAGGCAGTTGGGTAGTTAGACAACCGGATAGCCCGACAGTTAGACAACTAGAGGTTCCCAAGCTCACGTAGCATATATTCATGGCGCTTCTGTAGCTCGAACCCTAGAACACGATCAATATAACCAAGCAGGAGTAGGGTTTTACGCATCCTTGTGGCCCGAACCTGGGTAAAAACTCCCCGCGCGCAGCGCACCAGACCGGCTCTTTGTGCCAGCTCGCCCCCTACCGAACCGGAAGGGGTCCCCGCAATCCCATAGGTGTTCATTCCCATGACAGTGGGGACCGTGCACGTGGGGTGAGAGACAATCGTGGTAGGTGGGTTCCACCTGCTAGTGGCTTAGGGGCAAGGGGGAGCATGCGTGGGGCTGTCCTCGCTAGCTGGACCTTTTTCTTTTGTTTCCTATTTCAGTTTTATTTCTTTTCCTTTTATGTGTGTTTGTAAATTTATAACAATTTTTAATTTGAATTAACTTTCAAATTTTCTTCTTGCAATGTTTCAACATTTCTTCTCGCAATTTTGGGCAGATAATTTCTGCACTATTATTTTCAAATAAATTTGAATTTGGTTTCAAAACCAAAGTTGTTTCAAATCTCATTCTAAAAATAGGTAGGGGGTCTAGGTCATCATTTGGTCTAGTTGAATTTCATTTCCTACCAAATAATTACGAAGCTATATTTTATAACTCCCTGTTGGTTTCAATTTGATTTTAAATAAACCAAATCAATTTGTTATAGAGAAATTATCCATTTGTCTTGAATATTCTTGTGACTTATTTAATTTCTTTTAACCAACAATATATCAATGGGTTGGGTTCCACCTATTGGCTAGCTTGGTTTCCACTGGTTGCATTGGGTTTTCAACCTAATGATAAATCAAGCCAGCAATGTCCACTAGAAAGCAATCAATCAAAGGGTTTTGTTTAAAAAAATCCCTATGAAATTTTTAGCATGCTAGATGTGGGGGCAAATATGGGATGTGACAGTTGGCGCAATCACATCACGAGACTTTATAAGTCTAAAAGCTTAGTAGAGCCGCCAACGGGCTGAAATATGTGATCGGCCTTTAACACGCCCAATCTCAGGTTGGGCGGAAATGTTGACGCTGATATTTCATGCCTTTAATGGGCCGAATGCCACGTAGGCCATAATGGTACCAAATACCGACCAAACAATTAATAGTTCTGAACTGGCGGTGGGCTGTAAATGGGCCATGTTGAAGCACACCGTTAGTGGGTCGGCCCACTAGTACCTGGCCACTTCTTGTGGGCCTTTGGCTGGGCCGACCTTTTTAACACAAATAGGCCATTGTTGGGTCGTGCCAGGTGTCGATGTATGATAGGCGCCTCTTAGCCAATGGGTGCATGCCATCAGTCGCAACCTTTGGCCAACATGTGAATCCTTTGGCAAATGAGAAAAGGACACGTAAAAAATCATCATTGGTTGGAGGTGTTAAAATTAACGGGTATCGGATCCAAAACCGGTGACCCGTTATGGTGGCTACCACATGTCGGTTACCCTTGAAGAAATCACTTCTACGATGCACCATTTATCGTCATGGAAGCGGACACGTCCGTGATGATAATTTTTTGTGTATAGTCATGGAACACTTCTACGACATCACAAGTATGACTATCTTCATTCCATCATAAAATTTTCATGGATGTACGTACTTGATAGAAAACGTGACCTTCTGTGACAAACACATATCATCACGAAAGTGGTTTTTTTGTAGTGAATGTGGAAGTATCGGCCCTATGGCAACGTAGGGTGGAGGCAACTATCCAATGACCATTATGGGTGATATGTCTTGCTGATGGGCCCCAACAGAGCCCACACATACCACCAATTCATTCTCCCTTCATCCTTTGGTGGATTTCTTAGTCTAGGGGCATCGGGACTTCTATCCGATACCAAGGATCTAACTTCCATGTTGTGTGAGGGTGTCCTCAAGCATGCCATCCTAGGATGCCCCATGAAGTATCTCTCGGGTCGTCCCGGCTAGACGGCTTCCCGGGAAGTTTCCTTGACAACTTGTATTATTCCCTTAAGGGCGCCATTGCATCCACAAGGTGTTGTTGCTCCATGGACACAACCACGGGACGGCTGCAAAGTCCCCAAAAAACTTTCTAAACTACCCTGGGTTTTTAGGATGAAAGTTGGGTATTCCTCTATCACTACGCCAAGGCAAAGTGTGTTGTCATGAAGTATAGTGAAATGTTGAGTAAAAATCTTTTCCTTAAAAGAGTTAGTGCAAGGAAATTGCAACTTTAGGAGATTACAGAATCTTCGTAATGAGGTCAAAGAAAAGAAACAATAGATGTGACTCCTAGAGAAGCCTCTACATGAGACATAGACTTTGGTCAAACTTGTAGCTGAACTATGTAGGTTGGAAAAAATCATGGAAACCTTCATGGTGTGCAGGCGATATATTCCTGAAGAACTAATGAACCTACAATAGACAAACAATCTTGCATAGTATTTATACACATAATTGACTCCAGAGTTGGCTACAAGCCAAATTAGTCGGAGATGGTATCCATACACATAATTCAAGTTTAGAACTTGATGAAGCCCTCCGAAAGATTAGAGTCTAATGTATAGTAATGGATCTATAAACTCACAAATATAAAAATATATTTTATGAAGCTTGACTTGTTTCAAATAGTTTATGAAAAGGTTGTCTCGTCATAGCAATGCTTAAATTCAGTTCGGATTAATACTAGCAACTACTACATATTTTAGTTATGAAATATAATAGATATATGCCAAAAGGATTCCCATGATACGGAAATGGAACAAGGATTGTATATATCATACAAGCTAATTTTTTCAATTCATGCTAGTAAGTTTGTAAACTTTAAAAGTTCCTATAATGGACAGAGGAAAACATAGTTTATTTGGAATCTTTGTCCTAACGAAATGGTCAAATATATTGATTTAATCTAGGAAAACAAATATACTTGTATTTACAAGAAAGTAGGGAGTATGATAATATTTCCAAACATTGTGTGTAAATGACACATCGTTGATTGGAAAATATATAAATTTCTTGACACAAATTAGGACTTTAGTGAAACTTGTTTTTCCAGGAAAACACTTAGGCAATATAGCCTTGTTATTAGCCACAATACTCTATGGCGATAGAAGTTCCTTATCAGGGTAACGCAAATACATATTCATAAGATGATAAAGTGGCTTAGTATGGTAAATCATCAAGAGGTGTTTCTTGTCGAAGTCACATGGAATATTCCATGGTAAGTAGACAACCACCTATGTCCAGTACTCTAAGTAAGTTGTGGGTAAAGTTACCAAACTAATCAAATTATTGATCATTGGAAAACAGTGACAATGTGGTCAAGTACTAAACTAAAGATGGCATGTTTCTCATGAATGAAGAATATGTAGAGATTAGTGTTAGAACTCACATCAATAAAGGATCATTGTAATTAGTTACGTTAATAATGTCTTCATCGGCACTCCAAGCGATTCTCGGTTTCAATTAAAAGTATTCGTGTAGGTTGGTGGTATCGTAAGTTGGAATTGGTCTAAGAAAGTTATTGTAGTGAACTATATAATGAAGGATGGGTATATTTTCTCTTTATCTTCAGTTGATAGTACCAAAACTAAGATCAATGTTGGAAAACACCTTGGGTCCATTGGTCGAACAGATCTGCAATCTTGGTGAGTGTGTACTTGTTCTTGATTTTGAGTTCAAAGGCAACCTAATCGACACATATCCAGATAGTACCATCCCTCGTTTCAACAAATATAACAGGTGATCCCCAAGGAGAGGCACTAGGACGGTGAAATCCTTTCCCGAGCTGCTTACAAGTTGCTTCCTCAGTTCAGTCAACTCTTTCGATCCCATCCTATAGGGCTTTTTATAGAGGGGTCCTTCTCCAGCCATTAGTTCAATGATGAAATCATTGTCTTGTTCAGGAGACATTCCAATCAATTCATCAGGAAAGACATCACAGTATTCACACACCAAAGGTACTTGGTCCAACTCAACCCCCGACAGACAATTGACTTTGGTGTATTGAGTAGAGGAAGGGTTGGGGACATACTTGATTTCAACTCCTTGGCTATTGGTTAGGTGAAAGTTTGCTTGACACAATCTAGCAAGCCCTAGTTCTTGGTTAACCAATTCATGCCTAAGATCACATCCAAGCCTTGCGATCTCAAGATGATTAGGTATTGTAGAAATTCTACTCTGTTGATGATAATCTCAACTTCTCGATACCCTTTCTTTGTTCTCATCACCAATCCAAGGATTTGCACCACAATGGGGCTACTCAAGGGTGTAGCATCCATACCACTCCCTAGAGCAAACTTATGAGTAACAAAAGAATGTGAATCTCTATAATCAAACAAGACAGTTGCAGGTGCCGAATTGAAAAGGAACATACCCAGTATGACGTTCAGGTCTTCTTCCATAATGGCGTGGTTCACACAATCTCTTCCTTTGTTAGGATGGTTGGGGGGGTATTGATTCTTTGGTGACACCCCACGACCTTCTCCTTGGTTCTAATCATTGGGGCCCGGAGCATCAGGTTTCTTGTTGGGGCATTGCCTTGAGATGTGTCCTGGCTGACCATATCAAAAGCAAGTGATTTGGCATGATTTGTTGTTCTTGCCACCATTTTATTATTGGGCTTTATCGGCAAGCCTGGGGTTGTCATAGTACTGAAGTTGGTAGTTAGTGCGAGGTGCAGGAGTTCTAGGTTGCTAAGGCTAATAGGTTGGTTTGGTCAGGACTGATTGCCATGGGTGAACTTCTAGTTGCTCAAACTACTCGTGCTGATCAGCTTGCGATTGCGAGTGTCTTCCCTAGCATGACACTTGTCCTCAAGCATAAGTGCCTTGTTCACCAGATCAAAGATGGTTGGGTAGTCGTAGACAACGAGTTGATACTATAGGACTTCCATGAAGTGTTCTTACTTGGCTCCTTCATTTTCAACATCCTCAGGGGCGTACCTTGACAGAAGGTTGAACTTCTATATGTACTCCTTGACTGGGCAACTTCCTTGATTAAGTGCTTAGAACTTACACTTCTTGATTAACATGAGTCCGGAAGGAACGTGGCCTTCACGGAAACCTTCCTTAAAGTCATTAAGTGATCACATTATCACCTTCCATAAACTTAAATTCATCCCACCAAGCTCTAGCAGTATCCCAAGACAGTGGGTGTAATAGCCCGGGACCGATGCTCCAGAAGATTCCCCATTAATTCCCTTTCTCTTCTTTTTTTGTTTGGTTGTTGCATTCATCATCGCATCATTCGCATCATCTGCATGGCATCATCACTCGTTTTCGAAAACTTGCATCCGTTCGCAGTTGTCGGTTCTTGCCGTTGCCCGTTTCGAGACCAACCACACATACATGTGCCTGCAACATCGATAAAAATATTGTTTTTAAGGCGCGCATAAACCTTTGTCAGATTGGGTCAGAAGTTGGCGTGCAATCTGTTTTTATTGTAGGTGGACTGCCTGCAAAATTTCGTCACAATCAAAGGTCGTTGGATACCTCAATGGTTAAATATATAGGGCACTAGCGAGTCAGATTATCGAATGTTTCTCGGCGTTTCAAATCATGTCACAGGCTGCAATTCTTCCCTCTCTTCTTTCCTAACCCACTCTGCACAGCCCAAACCAACCCACCTAGACTACCCCGTGACCGAAGCCATCTCATCATGATAGGAGGGTCGAAAAACCACCCCTAGACCCAAACCCTAGGCAAAACTGCTATATATGGACATCCCCACATCCAAAAATTGCCTCCTCCCTCCTCTCGCATCGTTTTTCGTGCCCACCAACACCCAACAACATCACCTGGTCACCTCGTCCTGTGCACTGCCGCCAGCTGCCGCCCTTGGCCACTCCTGCAGCGCCACGTGGCCTTCCCGCCGGGCCCAGGCTAGGCCCGCCCAGGCCCGGGTCGGTCGCCCCGCACCGCATGATCCCCGCGTGGCAAAGCTGCCCGAGAGCTCGTCGGAGCCACCACCGTCCGCCATCGCGTCCGCACGACCGGGCCACCAGAGGCCCCCGCAGCCGTGCTGCGTCACCGCGCCACTCCCGGCCAGCCTCCGCACCCTCTGGCAGCCGCCCCACACCGCAAGCTCCACCGGTCGCCGCCCTATCTCCTTGCCGCTGCCTTATTGCCCTCTGGCCTGGATCCGGTGAGATTTGGCCAGATCCATGGCCCCGTAGCCGCCTCGCCACTGTTGGAGCTCCGTTGGAGTCGGGACGCCGATGGCCTCTTCCTCAACCTCCTTCGGGACCGGCCCGTCCCAGTACGACCTAGAGCCCCGAGCCAAACACGACCCTGGGCCGCACCGTCTCGGGTCATCCCTGTCCAGCCCACGCGAGGAAGAATTTTCTAAGACCCTAGAGAGTGCCCGTTTTCAGCATATTGCATTTTAGTGAGGGCATTAACTTTTAAACCGTGCATCGGAGGGAATTGAGTTATACACGAAAATTGATGTACTCATTGCACTCTACATAATGGCATCACTTGCACCCATGGTAGGATTAATTTGCATGTTAAAAACTTCATTGCAAAGGTGCATCTGAATGTTAGGTGTAAATCTGTTATTTTATTTGATGTTGCGCAGATGGTTGCATCTCACCCGTAGGTCTTTTGAATGTGGTTTCTTCATGAATATTGCTATAGGTTATGCCTACTTTCATGGCGTGCCTCTGGTTGCTAGTTAGAAGTTCATTATCATGTTTATTTCTTGCTCTTAAGTAGCAATCCTGTTAAACTGAATGCTGTTAACATTAAGTTCCTTTGTGCGGTGCTCGTGCTAAGCAATCCATGCCTCCTTATGGTTATGTCTTTGGAGTGGTAGTAGTATGCCATATCTACTTGTTGTTGATAGGTTTTCCATGCCATGGATCTTGAGTTTAGCTGTAGATTTCATCATGAGTACTTGCTTAACCAATGTTGCTGTTTGGAGATGCTAAAATATTTCTAAGTCTGGAATCTGTAATATTTTGTTGATGTATTGCCATGTGTTTTGCTAGTGATCTAGAACCCCTTTGGGGCAGGTGTAATGGAGTTAGTTGTATTTGATAATGTCCTTTAGTGTTCTGTTAAGTTTCATGCCATAGTATTCCTTATAGCATATAGTTTCATTGCTGTCAATATGCCTTCATGATAAAAACTACACTGTGAAAAACTGATATTTTCACTGTTATGTCTGAAACTATTTTCAATTAGCCATGTTGTGAGCTTCGTACCATGTGATCCATGCCTCTTTTGAGTATGATCTGTGAATATGAAATGAAGTGTGTGTTGTATGCTACTGCCCCATGCTTAGTTTCTGCCTTTTAGAATCTTGTAGCTTGTTCCTTTCATGTGTCCAATATGCCATCTTGCTGTTTTGGGTAGATTTCAAATAAAACTTGTGTTGGTTCTTGTGGTTGAACCGTAGCTCCGTTTTGGACATGTCATATATGAAACTTGATTAGAATTTCATGTAGCATCATAATATCTTGCTGCATTCATGATTTGAAACATTTGTGGTTGTCATTTGCATGCATTTTGCATTCATGGCATATAATCTTGTGATTGCCATATCTTTTAGACCGTAGCTCCGTTTGAGATGTTCTATATATGTAAATCGACTAGAATGACTGGTAGAATTGCATGGAATACTATATTCTGTGGTTTAACAATTATAAAATATGGTTAGTTCAGATCTGGACCAATTTCAAAATTAACATATGGGGTCATTTCGGAAATGTTATAAGTTGTTTCCGATCTCATTTAAGATGCCTAGATAGGTAGTTTACTTATGCTTCACCTCTTGCCATGTTTAACAATATTTAACATTGTCGTGTACCTAAATGAGAGAGAACTAAATAATCGATTATGGAGTTTCGACAATATGCAACTCGTTGCATATTGAGCTTCACTTTAATGTGTAGTAGTTGTTTGATGTGTTTTGCCATGCCTTGCATATTTAAATCGGACATGCATCATATTTGGTTGCGCATCATGTCATGCATATATTGTGGTGTGCCGTGTGTTGATTGTTGTTTCTGGATTGCTTCTTCTCGTTAGAGTTCCGAAAGCGTTCGGAGTGTGAGGATTCGTTCGACTATGTTGGCTCGTCTTCTTCATGGACTCGTTCTTCTTCCGAGGGGGATCTCAGGCAAGATGACACATTTCCCTAGATACCACTACTATCATTTGTCAGGCTTTTATTTCCCAGTTGTCCCACATTTCCATGAAAAGCCTCTAACCCTCCACCTTCCTAGCAAACCTTTGTTCGGCTATGTTACCGCTTGCTCATCCCTTCTTATAGCGTTTCTAGCTACAGGTGCAATTGCTTCCATGTGTCAACATGGACATTTTGGTATGACAATATTGTTGCTATTTAATTTAATTCACTTATACACTTGGTAAAGGGTGGAAGGCTTGGCCTTTTGCTCGGTGGTTTGCTCTAGTCTTGCCACCCTGGTTACTTGTGAACCGGTGTTATGTTCCATAATTGAGCGCTCCTAACATGCTCGGGGTTGTTATGGGGACCCCCTTGATTTTCGTTTTAGGGTAAAGCTTTTCTGGCAAGGCCCAACATTGGTACTACATTTTCCTAATAACTAATTAAATTGCATAGGGACCCGCCGGCACCCACGGATCTTTAATCAACAACCCGGGCCAGTGCTCCTCACGAGTGTTGGTCCAAACTAGAGCACCATGCGTGGCCAACACGGGGCAACTCGGGAGATGTCTATCAGGCCACCGTATGCTTCGCTTATCTGTTGTGTCCTGAGAACAAGATACGCAGCTCCTATCAGCTTTGTCGACACGTCGGGCGGTCTTGCTGGATTTTTTTTACCTGTCTCGAATGTCTTGTGTGAGGAACTCTAATCTTCTTCGAGCTATCTCGAGGTGTCGGATTTCCTTTGGAATTGTGTTGGATGATCACGAGATCCGTGGTCGAGGTTATTCCCGAGGCGTGTGGTAATTTGTGATGGACAAGTTGGAGCACCCTGGCAGGGTTAAATCTTTCGAAAAGCCATGCCCGCGGTTATGTGGCAAACTGGGATATTTTGTTTAACACCCGGTCATAGCAAAGTTGAAGTAAACTCTAATAAAATACACCAACCATGTGCGTAACCATGACCGTATCTTCTCGTGAGTCCTTATCCGAGAGAGAACATGGTGGGGTTATGTTTGACGTAAGTAGGTGTTCAGGATCAGTTAGTGATCATTACTAGTTAACGTCCGTTACTCATAGACCCCCATACTGTATTTTCTTTATTCGTTAGTTAGCCACTCAAATAAATGCTTAGTCACTTGATGCAGCCTCACCACTTAACCATACCTCACACATTAAGCTTTAATAGTCTTGATACCCTTGGAAATGAGATTATTGAGGCCCCGTGGCTCAAAGATTACTACAACAACAGTTTCAGGTATAGGTAATGTTGTGCTTTCACGTGAGAGCGATGCTTGATTTGATTTGGAGTTATTATTCTTCTTCTTCTTCAACAATCTAGGATGGGTTCCAGGCGGCAGCGTGGGATAGCAAGGATGGATGTCCTTTTGTCGTTTGTTTTCCTCCGTAGTCGGACCCTGCTCTTCGGTATGATGTTTGAATATGTTGTTGTATTGATGTGATATTGAAGTAGCTTGTGGCGAGTGTAAGCCAATTCCATATACTCATCTCTTCTGTACATGTACTTGTAATGATATCCATTCTTGCAATACAACGAGATGCGCTTCTATCCCCATCGAGGCCCTCGTGCCAAAATAAGTATAGGATCACATCTTGGGCGTAACAGTGGGAGTCATACATCACCCTCTCACATCCTTCCTTGTAGTTGACCAGCTCAAGCAGATCTTCGATGGTGTAGATCTAGTCATTGGCATCCAAGGGTTTAGTAGTCTCAGCGATGGTTGGTGGCGAACTCCTCATGAACTCCGACAGAGTGGAGCGGCCATTGTCGTTCCTTGCTTGCTATGGGTTCTCACAATGGTCTGAGCTAACTACTGTATGGAAGCTATGTTTGCTTGGTGTTCCTCTCGGAGGACTTGGAGGAACTGGGACATGGTCATGTTCTTTGGTGGGGGTGGTGTTGGAGGATTATCTCCCTATGGTTGTTCCCGATTGGCTCCATCTTGGTTGACACTAGCTCCTTGTTGTTGGCTGGCGTTGCCGATGTTGGTGTTGGCAGAAGAGATAGCATGAGTTATAATCACCATCCTGTAGGGGTGACAAAACTCACATGTTTGGGATAGACGAGAGCGAAAAGCAATAATGGGGGAGGTACTCTGAATGATTGAAGCAAAAGCCAAAAAGCAAAGTACATTCATTAACATAAAATGGGTGACGTAGTCGCTTACATGTTGCCTAGTGTCGATATCAAAACCGGCGAATCTCGGGTAGGGGGTCCCGAACTATGAGACTAGGATCAGCAATAACAGGAGACGAAGGGGACACGAGTTTACCCAGGTTCAGGCCCTCCAATGGAGGTAATACCCTACTTCCTGCTTAATTGTATTGATGGTGTAAGGGGTTATGGAGTTGATCTACCTCGAGATCGTATGTCTAACCCTAGAGGACTTGTCCTATCCCTATACCCTAAAAACCCTCCGACTTATATAGATGCCGAGGGTGCCCTAGGCTTACACATGGTCGGTTACATGCCAAAGAGATAACATGCCTAACTATAGTTAATAACTTGGAGAATACGTCACGACTCCTCGAAGCTTCCATCTGGTGTAGGCGGTCTTCGATCATCCGATGCCTGCCTTGCGGCCCATATAGTCCGGCCCATGAACAACAGGTCAACTATCCGAGGACCCCCTAATCCAGGTCCCCCTCAGTAGCCCCCGGACTGTCCTTCAATGTCGATATATATTCGGTTGATCTCCTTATGTCTTCATCTTTGGCTTGCAAGGCAAGTCCCTCATCCTTCTTCATTCGAGAACCGACCAGTCTTCGGTAAGATCCCAGGTGTCACGTGCACATGGTTATTATAATAATTGCGTGAGTTCCTCGACTTCCGTGCATTGTGGGGAGGCGAGAGGCTAGCGATTTTTACAATCTTACCCCTCCGCAACGGAGGCACCAACCCATTTAACCAAACAAAATAGTGGTTCAGACCACATCTTCTTCTTCCCACTGATCGAAAGAAAGTCCTAGCAGAAGCTCCACGCTAAACATGGCTAATGCTCCCAGCTCCTCCGCATTCCCCTATGGCCAACGCCAAGGGGACTGGACCAACTGCTCCATCACACTCCTGTTGCTCCGTAATCTGTGGACCCAAGGATATCTTCCACCATCAGATCTGGCGGCGACCCTTGCAGGTTTGCTCTCTTACGGTGATGGGGTTTTCGACGAGCGCTTCCCTAATCCAAACAAGGGGGAGCAAGTTTGCATCATCCCCTTCCTCCTCCGGGGCCTTGTGTTTCCAATCCATACGTTCCCGAGGGGGTTACTTGGGTTCTATGGGATCCAACTCCACCATCTCACTCTAGGCTCAATTTTACACATCTCGGGATTTGTTGCCCTCTGTGAGATGTTCTTAGTGTGCGAAGCTCATTTTGATATGTGGAGGAAATACTTCTGCCTCGTCCCCCAAACTCGGGACATGACAATCTTTGAGGTCGGCGGGGCCGAAGTAAGCCGCATAGCGGGAATGGGCTATCCGGCTGGCATACCAAGGAAATCCGAAGAATGGACCTCGGAGTTGTTCTATATTGAAAATATATACCCTGTTCGAGGCAACCCGGATAGGTCTGCCCGAATACGCCGACCTCCTCCCGAAAAAGAGGTACAACTGGCGACCCAAGGGCCCATCTTAGTAGGAAAGTGCTGAGGTGCAACACCTGGCCGCACAGGTGCAGATGTTTGCCCACCACCGACCGACCATGATTGATGTCCTGATTGATCTCTCGGTGTGTGCAACCCCTCCAACAGAGGGTACACCCCTTATGGCAGTACAATGGGACAAGTGATGCCACGCGCTCCTGAAAACTAAGTCCCGCCAATCCAACAACGTTGGCTGCCGCACTTGCTTACCTATACAAAGGAGAGAAATAAGACTTCATTCGGCAGTGAATAAAGGAAGGGTATTCGGCCCACAATCCCAACAAATAGGTATTCCTTTCTTTTTCAATCATGAAATAGTTTGGGGTTCCATTTCGCACTCTATTTGACCGAGGTCTTGGCGTGAACAGGAATGGAGGAGTTTCGTCGAGACAGTCAACTGTCTGTGTCCTCACCCCGAGAACCATTAACGCAACAACGATCTGGTTTCAACTAGGACCCGGATCTTCTCCTTGACTTTGAAAGTGGAGTCTATTTCTAGGACAACATCGTCCAGACCCCGGTGGCTATCATAATTGATTACCTTGAGTCATTCTCCCTTACATCCGTGGGCAATAAGAAATGTTCCACCCGCAAGAGGCCTTCTACCAAGAGCGCCCCAAACGTGTCAGTCCTTACCCCCAAGCGCTGCCGATCCATGCGCCATGCTTCAGCTGCCGAAGCTGCAAGCGAATCCAAGGCCAACCGGGACCCTGCGAAGGAGCCAGACATGGGACAAATCCACCCATCCGCTCATCTTGAAGGTACATTGTCCGGATATTTTCTTTATCGTTGTAGTCAGCAGAGTCTCATAGCCACTCGTTTTACTGAAATACCTAGGCGAAACACCCAATCTTCTACTACCGAGGGGTCTACTCTGGTGTGAGGAGACACAGGAAGCTCCCGGGCCACGACCCATGCGGCTTCCACTATGGAAGCTCCCATGGCCAATTCGGCGCCCGCCAAATCTGGTGATGGAGTATTCATTACCAAATCAGAGGTGGAGAGTGCCATGCATCATCGGCACCGATGGGAGGCCATGGTGCACCCAATTTTCTCTGACTAGGAGTTCGGCGCCCTACACTCGGCGGATAAACACCTCGGAGCTGCCCGAGCTGGATTCGGCGAAGCTATGAAGCTGATAACAACCAACATTCAGGTAAGTGATCGGATTTTATAAGATCTCCATACTTGTGTAAGCCTAGTAGCCCCCAAGCCTTAATTTGCTTTAGAAAAAACTAACTAAGGATCTCTGCACTATTTGACGGTTGATGGAGGCATCAATGCAATAGTTTGAGCAAATGGCCAAGGCCCTCGAGGAGACCCGCAGGGAAGTGCAATCCGTGAAGGCCGAACTAGCACAAGTGAAGAGCTTCACGCGAGAGGACCATTGAGAGTATGCATTTACTGTTAATCTTATTACATCATCGTGCCTGACATATGGATTCCATGTAGCAGCCAAATCAATAGGACATATGGAAAGGCAACTAGAAGAAGCTGGGGATTCTCAAAGGTATGCGGAATCCTAGCATCAGGCTTGCTGCCTTGTTATACAAAAACAGGCTGAGGAAATAAAGAGTTTAAAGACTCCATTGGCCCAAGCTCAAGAAGAGAATCAAAAGCTTTAGAGGGGCGTATTCGGTAAGTACAATTCCACTATCAGTAAGTATTTCTGATGTAGGGAATGATAGTAATCACGCTTGTTATCTTATGTGCAGGTCTCCTGTCCGAACATCCTACCAAGGGGACCTGCTAAAGGAGCTGACCTCTCTCCATAAGCACGTGCAAAAGGCAATGAAAGGGATGTTGAAGGCACTAAGGCCCATCGAACAGCCACCTGAAGGGATAGCCACACTTGTGAATCTATTTAGGGGGTCTCGAGATAGGCTGGAACTATGGAAGACGTCGGCCTGCCGCGAAGAAGCACGGGAGGCATGGGCGATGGTCAATACCTATTTCACCAGACTTAACCCCGAGCATATGGTGCGGGTTGGTCATGTGGGATCAGATGAAAACGAAGTGCCACTCCACTTGGTATATGATCGGGTGATGCCAGCCGCCCGTCTTTCGCAAGAAGACTGCCCCCTCAACACAATAATCGATGATCTCGATCAGCAACCGCACATGTAATTTATATGTACATTTGTATAAACAATCCGTGTTGTAAACTTTGTCTTAACGGGCCATGGGCTTCTCCCTTCCATGCGAAGAGCTTGTAAGTGTTCCTCCTTATTATACCCTCGCAAAAGAGTGAACTGCATTTGGGGAACCAGGCCTTCCGACCATGTGGTGCGAACAAACAGAAAGCACACATAAAGATATGTTATATTAGGACTTAGCGTAAGAAACATCTTCTGATGAAAATAGTACCTCTATCGATACCTTTCGTCGGGATTCTATGAAGAGCGTATATAGTAATCCTCATACTTGTAGTATGCGGATAATTGTTCTTTGGGAAGAAAAAACCCAAACAACGGTAATAGTGACCAAAGACTTATAAAGTGTTTCCGTCATAGCCGACCAATTGTCTATGTAAGATACCTAGCTTTTGGCTTCACCTGTCTGACGTACGTGTCTGGATGACCCGGTCATAACAATCTCAGAGGTGCTCCCTTTACTCTCTTCCCGAACAATCGGGAACATAGAGAATAACCACAGGAGTGAGGCAATCGAGCTTGGCAAAGTCTTAGTTGGAGTTGATGCATACGATGGCTAGAACGTGAGAAAAGAAACATGCGCGCCCGGTAAGTATGACCGGAAATTTTTTTTGGCTACTTGAAACAAGCCCCCACGTGTTGTGTTCGGATTTAACACTTTATGCTGTATGTCGATTATCTGTAGTACAAGATTGTTTTAGCCGAACATAGGGTAAGAAAGCAAATTGCCCCTATCGAATAGCAAAATGGGAAGGGAAAAGGCAAAAAGGGAAAAATAATGAAAAGGAAAACATATAGGGGAGTTAAGATGACACCGGTTTATCCGTAGAAGTGCCAAAGACGAGCTGCGTTCCATGGGTTCGGTTCATGGCGGTTATCGGATGGACTCCGTTGTATGCTTTTTCCGGAAGCCATAGGACGAGTTCTCTGGAAGCCGTAGGACGAGTTCTCCTACATTGTATGCTTTTTCCCTGACCTCCCTATGTTGGTACCGTTGAGCTTGCTATTGATAAATAGTGGATCGAGCCAGAGCGATGTCCTGCTCCCCCTCCAAGGCGTCTAAGTTGTCCTGCCGATCCAACTCGGCCTCCTTTTCATCGTACATGCGCACTCTTGGTGCGTCGTGGATAATATCGCAGGGAAGAACTGCCTCTGCCCCATAGACCATAAAAACCGGTGTGTAACCTGTTGATCTATTCGGGGTGGTACGTAGGTTCCATAGAATGACGTCGAGTTCCTCCACCCAATGAAAGTCCCACTCATGAAGAGATCGGACCAAACGTGGCTTGATGCCACTCATAATGAGGCCATTTGTTTTCTCGACCTATCCATTGGTCTGCAGATGATAGACCGATGCGTAATCAAGCTTTATGCCCATTTTTGCACACTAGTCCTTGACCTCTTGGGCCGTGAAGTTGGATCCATTATCAGTTATTATACTATGCGGGACACCGTAATGGTGTACTATGCTAGATATAAAGTCAATCACTAGTCCGGATTTAGCCAATTTAATAGGCTTTTCTTCTATCCATTTGGTGAACTTGTCAACCATGACCAGTAGGTATTTATTTTTCTTGGTTCCCCTTTAAGGGGTCCGACAATCTCCAGCCCCCAGATTGCAAAGTCCAAGTGATTGGAATAGTTCGAAGAGTTGTAGGGGGCATGTGACTTTGATTTGCAAACAGTTGACACCCAACGCAATATTGAACAAGTGACCGGGCATCCGTCCGAGCTATAGGCCAAAAGAAACCGGCTTGGAAGGCGTTGCTGACAAGTGATCTTGCCTGCATGGATTTTGGCGAGGAGCTCCCGTCCTTCTTCCTTGGATATGCACCTTTGTAATACTCTAGTGGTGCTTTTCTTGTAGAACTCACCCTCATGTACTTTCAAGCCCTTGGATCACCGAACTATGTGTCGCGCCTCAGTTTGATCGTCAGGGAGTTCCTTGTGAAGAAGGTAAGCAAGGAAGGGCTTTGTCCATGACACAATATTGCCATTACTTCATGGGCTGAGGGCTCATGTCATCATCTGGCTCGTTTATAGGGGTAACAAATTTGTCCGCCGTATTCGGTCTGGTGCCATTATCATCATTCTACCACACTAGAGAGGGCTTGAAAAGCTGTTCCAGGAAGGTGTTTCTCGGGACGGGATCACGCTTGGCTCTTATAAGATCTAGTACATCGACGACTTGGTTGTTGTCTCGAGCAACGTGGTGGAATTCCAACCCCTCGAACCGAGTATATATCTTGAGAACGGCGTTTCTATATGCCGCCATATCAGACTTTTGGCGTCGAACTCGCTCTTAATTTGGGATATGGCTAGATTTCAGTCTCCTCATACCTCTAGCCGTCGTATGCCCATCAACACCGCCATTCGAAGACCATGAATAAGAGCTTTGTATTCAGCGACATTGTTGGAATCGGCATACATGATTTGCAACACATATCGGATGTTGTCGCTTGTGGGGGATGTGAGAATAACTCCAGCCCCCTGACCGGCCAATGTCTTGGATCCATCAAAGTATATTTTCCAATGGGAGTATGCGCTATACTCCTAGGGGAGCTCGACCTCTGTCCATTCAGCCAAGAAGTTCGCTAGTACCTGAGATTTAATGGCGCAATGTAGCTTGTAGGTTATTGCGAGGGGAAGGAGCTCAATGTCCCATTTGGCTATGCGACCGATGGCATCCCTGTTGTTGATTATATCATTCAAGGGGACTTCCGATGCCACCGTTACCGCACACTCCTCGAAGTACTGTCTGAGTTTCCTCGATGTCATGAATACTATATAGGTTATTTTTTGATAATGTCGGTATCTGTACTTGCACTGTGTTAGCACCTCTCACACATAATATACCGGCTTCTGTGTCCGGAATTTATGTCCCTCCTCATCTCGTTCAATGACGAGCACCGCACTGACGACTTTGTTGGTGGCCGATAGGTATAACAACATGGGCTCAACAATGCCTAGTGCCGTGAGTATGGGGTTGGTTGCCAGTAGTGCTTTGATTTCTTCCAACGTAGCCGCTACTTCATCGGTCCATTCGAAATTTCTTCCAAGCAGCTTACCAGAGGGAACTCCGAATAAACATTTTTCTGGATTGAGCCGTATATCATATTCGCGTAAATTGGCAAAAGTTTGACGTAAGTGATCGATCAACTGGTCGACATGTTTGGTTTTGACTACCACATCATCCACGTATGCCTCAACAGTCTTTCCAACCTGTGTAGCAAGGCAGGTTTGGATCATGCGCTGGTATGTAGCCCCGGCGTTTTATAGCCCGAAGGGCATCATGTTGAAGCAAAATGGCCTGTAGGGTGATGAATGCAGTAGATGCTTTATCGGATTCCTTCATTTTAATTTGATGGTATCCGGAGTAAGCATCGAGGAAACACAACATAGCGTGTCTGGCTGTGGCATCAATGATCTGGTCTATGCGTGGTAAGGGGAAAGGATCCTTGGGGCATGCTTTGTTGAAGTCCTTCAAATCGACATATAGCAGCTAAGACCTGTCTTTCTTAGGTACCATCACCAGGTTTGCTAGCCACTTGGGGTGTTTAATATCCCGAATAAATCCGGCCTCGTGCAATTTGGCTAATTCTTCACCCATGGCATGCCGTTTGGGCTCGGAGAAGCGGAGGAGGGTCTGTTTCATAGTCTTAAAGCCCGAAATAATGTTTAAGCTATGTTCGGCGAGCCACCGTGGTATTCCAGGCATATCGGAAGGATGCCAGGCGAAAAATGTCCCAGTTGTCATGGAGGAAATTCCTCAATGCTTCATCCATAAGGGGATTGAGCTGCGCTCTGATGCACGTAGTTTTATTGGGGCCGTTGGATGCACCTGAAATTTGACGATTTCCTGTGCGGGTTTAAAGTATGTGGACTTGGGCCTTTTTCTAAGGATCACATCGTCCCTATTGACTGTCGACCTTAAAGTGGACAACTCTTAGGCGGCGAATGTTTCTGCTAATGCCTCGAGGCCGAGTGCTGCCATTTTGTTTTTGGCCCGAAGGGCTATATTCGGATCGCCGGCGATCGTGATCACTCCATTTGGTCCTGGTATTTTGAGTTTCATGTACCCGTAATGGGGTATAGCCTGAAACTTTGTAAAGGCATCGCATCCCAATAGTGTGTGATAGCCACTTGGGAAGGGGACGATGTGAGGGGGAAGTTCTTCGGATCGGTACTTTTCAGGCATACCGAACACAACATCCAGGATGATACATCCAGAACAACGTGCCTCTTTCCCTCGGATAATTCCCCGGAAGGTTGTGTTGCTATGTTCGATGCGGGATCGGTCGAAGTGCATTTTTTCCAGAGTGGCCTCGTATATGATGTTAAGACCACTGCCGCCGTCCATTAGCACCGTATGTAGCCTATATCCATCAATGATGGGATTCAAGACTAGAGCTTCCGATGAATGGCGAGGAAGGATGTGATGTTGGTCAGTGTCCCCGAAAGTAATCGGTACGTATGCCCATGGGAAAGTAGCTTCCATATCGTAGACTTACTCATGCTCCCTAACAGCTCGTTTACGCCTTCTCCTCGAGGGGAAGATCTCATAGATCCTCAGGACTTCATCATTAAATCCGGTTGGCGAAGGAGAGCGCATGTTCGATGAAGGTGTGCCGAGGATGGCCAAGCCACTTTTTGTGACTTGCCTGACGACCCAACAAGCTCAAAGGATATGAGTAGGGTTTGTGTTCAACAACATGGAATGAATGGGTTAGGGTTTATAGAAGAGTCCATTGAGGATAGTGCCAGTCCCAGAAAGGGACTTGTTTCTTTTTTCGACAGGTTCTTACCTGGCTGGCCGCTTTGGAGGTGTTCTCTTTTTCCGAGCTCGTCTAGGGTGTTCGGAGAAGATTGGTTCCGAGAACAATCATTTGGATTGCTAGGCACTCTCCATGGAATAGTACTTCTATACCAATTCGGATATCGCTGAAAAGTAGCTTATGCGTCGGTGGGCTAGGGCATTGAGAATCCCTTCATCATGGCAACTTTGAATGAAGATTGCCATTACATCTTGCTCACTAAGACCTTTTACTCTGCTCCTAGTGAGTAGGAGTCTTGCCCAAAAGTGGTGGACTGATTCTCCTTGTATTTGCTTGATATCCCTAAAGTCCTAAGACATGGGCATTGGCGCTGTACTTGGATGATTATCTTGGGCGGTGGGTGGGAAAAAAATTTGGTTCCCTGTTGCAACGAGTGGTCGAAATTGTAGTTCCCAAATCGTGCGACGGATCCTGGACCAGTGATGGTCCAGTTTTAGAGCGATTCCCCGCCTCTGATTCACCGACGAGGTCTTGGAGATCGAAGACTAGGGTATAGACGGTTTTCAATTCCGGCTATCGGGCAGAATCCACGGCTCGACACTCGATGGTAGCGACAAGGTGGGTGACTGGAGGGACATAAATCTCCCTGTCATCAGGTCTGATACCGATCCGATCATAGATCGGAACGTGGTCATCCAACATACGCATAGCTTCGATCCTATTGAATAACTCGTTTAAGAACGAGGCAATGGTAGGATGCGTGTCGATAATATGAGTGGATTCGTCAAACGGTGAGACGGTTCTAGAGTTACCAAAAGCGGATCCGTGTTCCTTTCCATCGTGGGACCTGGTGTCCTGGACGTCAAGATTTCCGGACTTATAGGCTTTTCTTCGAAGGTTGATGGTCCATTGGAACGAGTGTTCCCCATGAATCAGCCACAAACTCTAGGGTTCTGAACTTGATAATCTAATTGGGGGGAAACCTTCTGATCTGGACTTGATGGCCGACCGGGCCAGCATGCGACAAGATGTCGTTGCCGATGAAACTCTCATCGGGGGCGAGAATTTCCTTGATACAGATCTCGCTACTTGCGACAAGGCTAGCCATCGATTCCTTCGGCGCTCACTGAGGAACTCTTAGTGAAAGCACCAATGTCAGTGTCAAAACCGGCGGATCTCGGGTAGGGTGTCCCTAACTGTGAGACTAGGATCGACGGTAACATGACACGAAGGGGACACGAGTTTACCCAGGTTCGGGCCCTCCAATGGAGGTAATGCCCTATGTCCTGCTTGATTGTATTGATGGTGTAAGGGGTTATAGACTTGATCTACCTCGAGATCGTATGTCTAACCCTATATGAGTTGTCGTATCCCTATACCCGAAAAACCCTCCGACTTATATAGATGCCAAGGGTGCCCCAGGCTTACACATGGTTGGTTACATGCCGAAGAGATAACATGCCCAACTACAGCTAATAACTTGGAGAATACGTCACGACTCCTCGAATCTTCCATCTGGCGCAGGCGGTCTTCAATCATCTGATGCCTGCCTTGCGTCCCATACAATCCGCCCCATGAACAATAGACCGGCTATCCGAGGACCCCCTAATCTAGGACTCTCTCACCTAGGGCAAAAGCATGAATTATGTCAAAACACAAACATCAAAATAAAATGACGAGCATAACATGGTTTCATCTGAACTATTACATGGACTCTACTTTGGATGGGGGACACATAACATATCCTAACTTAGAGGATGTCAACTTAACTAGTATGTCCTCATCTTAGGCAATGGAGTGCTCGGTCTCATACTCACGCTCTTCTGGATATTCCTCCTTGTCATCATCTATAGGGGTATCATCTACAATCAAATGGTCAGAGAACTAAGAGTTCCATCACGATGACACTTAGCCGGTGGTCCAGTGAAGGGCTCACGATATTCCTTCACACTCATGTGGAAATGCTGAGATGATCCTTGGGTGAGCGCATCTCTAGCTAGGGGTACTCCTCTTCTATAAGCAATTGTTGAACATCCACTAGGGGCACTTTCCTTATTAATCTGGCCTGACTTCTTCTGGACTCGATGAAGTAGCAACCGGGTGTGGTGGAGTTCCTTATGGAGCTTCCCTGACTCTATAGTCAAGTTGTGTGCCAGGCTATCGGCGGAAAGGCTGAAGTAGGTTTGGAACTCGAGCGATGCTCCATCCTCCTTTTTAGGGGCAAGCGTCAAACTCTTGCAAACATCCTCCTTTCTAAAAGGTAGGTGACAGTTTCCTGGCTTGTCTACCATCTCTGTAAAAAACGTTCCAAAGGTGGGTAAGTGTCATCCATACTACTGTCTCAACTGCGATCACGAAGATCTTTACTGAGGCCTCTCGAAGTACTAACTCATAGGGGAGTCATTTTCCCTCATGATAACATCAACATGGTAATCCTTTGTGGTGGCTTCAACCCAGTGCTCGTGGTAGAGGAAAACTAGAGGTTAGTTAAACTATCAGTGACAAAAACCGATGGCTAGGAGGACCTCGAGTACAACGGCCATCTAAAAAGTTTTGAGGGGAGTGGAGCCAGTAATGTTTTGAAAAGGGACTAGAAGAGGTGTGAAGTATAGAAACTTTTGAACATATCAACTCGGTATAGTTTTTGAAAATAGTTTTGTCTTATCTATGGTCCATGCTAACTAAGGATTCCTATAGTAGGATGGCTCTGATATCATCTTTGTGGGGACCCCGACTCAAAAATTTGAAGCCTCCATTTGTGTGTGCATAGTTATCCCAAGATCAATGCTCAATGAACACAACAAACTAAATAACAAGAGAATACATCCATTACATAATGTCTTACACAAATACGACCATCATGGTCTAGTCTTACATAGATAGGGCCATGTAGGCTAAACATCAAATAAAACACTTGTAACATAAATTTTGATCGGTAACTTGGACCCATGCCATCTGCCTTAACCCTACATGTATGTGACTAAGACAGCGTCGTAGTTCGGATGTTCGTCATCAAAGAACTCTTTCGCAAACTCCTATTCATCCATGTGTGGCCAAGTTAATAGCCAGGGACAAGCGAATGAAAACTTTGAATGTACTCGCAAGCAACCCAAGGTATGTAATAACGTAACATATTCATGCAAGGCTCATCACAAAGGAAAGGCTTCCACACTATGTTTAGGATTTGCATAAAGCTAATTTTTTAGTGCAATGACCTGTCAAATCATTTTAAAAACAAAGTATCATCAGGTTACACATATCAATAGAAATAGAGTTCACTCAACTCCAGTTTTGTAATCTTGACATCTATTTTGATAGAGCAAGAGTTGACCTCCCTTCCCCAATGTTTGTAAAACAATGGATATAGACCAATAGCGGTTACCCAACTGTCCTTAACCATGTACACGGCTATTCGAATAGTTTGACACTTTATAGACTCGGGGAACTTCCTTGTCACCCATGATTCGTTGTACCTTAAGTACCCGAGGTAATAACACGAACAATATTTTTCCTTACACAATAGTAACATATAGTCCACTAATTTGTACATAGACCCCATGTTAAAATGTTGAATTAAGTAAATTAAATGATTCATTTCAATGAGTTGACTCAATGGTGTGCCCAATGTCATTACAAACAGACATAGTCGTCCATTCAAACATAACCCCATATGGAGAGGGAACGAGTCACTCCGGCCAGAAGTAATGCGGGCTGTTTGCTTCTACCGAGCAAGGTAATCAATAAAGCCCCATCCCATAAGGGGTAGTGTGGTTTCACATGTAAGGTTGAAGTAAAACTCACAACTTAAACCAATCCTTTTTTGAATACATTATTTTTATCAACGCGAGATCTCTATCACATCTCTTCTTTTGCAAAACAATGACCATCTAAAGATCAACCAAGGGCATTAGTGGCACCCAATGGGTTTTTCAAAAACAATTTTAAGATGTGAAACTTGATCCCACCTTACGCATAATTGCTACCCCAAGTGCATGACTAAGCATACTACATAGCACCAAACTAATCCTATCAACAAACCAAGGCTACAAGGATAAGGGAATAACAACTACAGGTGGTGTCACCTATAATCATGCAATAGTACAAGCCAAACCAACCATGCATATCCATGCCACTCATCACTTGCATGCATTATAAACATTTACTACTGAATGATGAAAATAAGTATGTCATTTAACATGGTCAAGATGGGTATGCTTGCCTTGATTGGCATAGTCTTCAATCTCTTCAACCCGTCCTTCAATTCCTTAATCGAAAATGTGATCTAACATCACAAATTAACAAACAAAAATAAAGCAATAGAAAAAATAGAAAACTAAAAGTGCTCTAAAAAATGTTGAACCATTTTTATTAAATACTTAGAAGAAAACTAAAAATACAAATAATCCTGGTTTTGGGGTTGGATTTACACAAACATAGATCTAGATGTTTAGAGTTGGATATACACGTCCTTTGAATTTGAATATGGACAATGCATATAAGTGCATCTAAAATATCTAGAAGTTACTCCATCAAATAGACAAGATTTTTAGAATAATATAGAAAATTTGAATTAATTAATTTGGCAAAATATTTATTTAGATATAAATTTTGGATGTTTCTGGAAAATGGAAAAAGGAAAACGCACTTTGCATCTAGGACGAATCAGACCAGTCGGGCCGGCCCACACGCACGGCATGGTGTGGCGAGGCCACACCAAAGGTGTGAAGGCGGAGTACACCTTCAGACGACACAGCGTGCGCTACTGACGCGTTCAAACCCGACAGGTGGGTCTTACCTATCGATGAGAGAGAGAGTGAGGAGAGTATGATAGGCGGGGCCCACCTATCTGCGGGATCACGAGAAGAGTATATCTAGAGGGGTGAGTCGACTACTAGTAGGAGTTTGAAATCTACACAAGGTGCAAAGTTATGTGTTGGCAAATTTTAGCACATATAGCAAGTCTAGAACACCCTACACATGCAAGTCATCAAGTATAGTAGTGGAAAGTAAAGACATTGTATATTGAAGTAAGGAGTAGAGATTGGAGGATCAAACGCATGAAGGACACGAAGATTTTTCCCGTGGTTCCTTTTGATAGTATTGGATTTCCTATGGACTCAAAGTAATTTCTCGGAAAGTAAAATGTAGAGTCCTCTTGCTTGAGGCTTGGCTAATGTTATCCCTTCTCCTTCTTCCTCATGGGTATACTCTCCACACTCCTTTTGCCAACCCATCTCTCTCTATGGACTTTATCTGAAATATACTAGATGAAAGTATTAGTCCAAGAGACAATATATGTTGTCATGGATTATCAAAACCACCAAGGGAGCACTTTTTGATTTGAATCTCCCCCTTTTTGGTAATTGATGACAACATACAATCAAAGCTTCAAATAAAGATATGCATGTATATGATGAAGACTTTGAGAGACACATGACTTAGACTTGCTCCCCCTAAATGTGTGCACCCTTTAAAGGATAGGTTCCTTGGAGTGCATGGACGCACATATAGTAGAAGGCATATAATAAGTCGTGTGTATCTTGGCTATATGCATCAAATGTGTATGAATGAGGTGTATCCTTGTTCAATATTTCACTCTTGCAAACAATATGTTCAAGAAGCAAGAGCTCATCTTGATCAAAGATGTGATGAATGTACTAATCTTGAGTTCTTGGGCATTCTAGTAGTACAGATACACTTGAGAAAACAATGTGAGGAAACCCAAGAGTATTCTACCAATCAAAAGTAATATAACTCAAAAGTACCATGATATTGAGAACATATAGAAGATAGTATTCCTTAGGATTGATATGTCTCCAAGATCATTTTGAACTTTCTCCCCTAGATATGAGATGGTATGTCATCCTCTCCCCCTGATTCTTAGCATGTAGATATTGGGATTGGATAGGGTGAGAAAAGTTTGTCATGAAAAATCAAATGCAGTAAACACACAATAAAAACATCCTCCTCGAAAACATATTTTTCTCCCCCTACTTTAGTATTCTACCCATGTTTATACATGTATAAACTTTGATATTGTCCTCTCCTCGTAATTTATCTCTCCCCCTTTAGCTTTGAAGCTTTGGTCAAACATAGGGTCAGATACAGGGTTCATTGATTTAGAAGGGATCGTTGAGAATAAGGGTCATATAAAGTAAGATTTTATAGTATATGAAAATCATCAGAAAAATGAGGGAATCATTGAAAATAATTTCTCTCCCTTTGGGTAAACTGAAAATTTGTAAAACTTCTCCTCCTTTGAGTTAGGGATCCTTGAATGTATTTCTCCCCTTTTTTAAAAGAAGGGATCATTGAAGAAATGAAAATAACATAGACGGATTATAAAGATTTACACATACCAACATAGACTGAAACATGATAGTGAGTCGGTCGCTCCGAGACGAATTTTTTGGTGATACCGATGTGATGTTATGCACCTCATCTGCTGAATCGGTATCACAGAGTCCTTTGTATCGGAGCCTCCGAGGCATAAAACAAAAACTTGGCAAGGTTTGACAAACTTGCAAATATGTGAAAATTTGTAACAATGTGTCAAAAATGATTTGTAAATGAAACGCAAATAATTTAAAAAGAGGTATCAACTTGAGAAGATTTGAATGGTTCCAAGAAATTTTGCAATAGAGAGTGAACCAAACAAGATTCTTAACAAGGTGATGGGCGATGACTGGGTCACCTATAATAGAGTGTATTTACTTAGGATCCAAGCAAGTATATTTGATCATAGGTCATACTCATCGTTGAGCTCAAATGGGGTTACCATATTTTGATTAAGCATTTAATGTCTTCGTATCACTTGATTTTCTTTATCTCATGACTTGGAGTAAAGCTATATCAAGGATATGACTACATACCTTTAAGTGATATTGTTGACGTAGGTTGTAGGTGAACTTGATGAGGATGCTCGAAGTTGAGGAAGTTCATCTTGAGTTGGGAGCAATCCTTGTGTTTTTGTTCACTTTTCACCTACATAGGTTAGTCAAGAAAGAAAGAACATGATATATCCAAATGACATGATACCAATTGTGAGTTGATACTGAAAGTGCGTTATATCGACTAGAGGGGGTGAATAGGCGATTTTTACAAATTCATCACTTTACGAATTTCAACTATGAGGAATTTGAAATGTGATGAATAACTAGCAGTAGAATAAGTACTTACATGCATGAGGAACATAGTAATAGCGCAGTCATCATGATGAAATGAAACATGCACAAATTACACGTAGCGTGATACAGGATAAGAAGTGATGAACAAGGTAACTTGAAGAATTTGAGGTGAGGAAATTGTGACAGTCTTCAGTCAAATTCTTCAAACAATAACGATCAATTTCATCAACAAGTATATGAGGAATAGAGGGGTTGAGGAACAAGAACTAGGTAGCTCGATGAAGACAATGGTTTGATGACCCAGTTCCAAATGTTGTGACAATCGTACGTCTCGTTTGGAGCAGCCTGGTATTTAAACCAGAGGACACACAGTCCCAGGACACACAGTCCTTACCATATTCTCCCTGAGCTAAGGTCACATAGTCCTCACCCAACACTCGTGGTAAGTCTTCAGGGTAGACTGACAAAACCTTCACAAACTGGTCACCCAGCGATCCACAATTTACTGGTGGATGCTCTAGACCAAGGTCACTTCGTGATCCCCAATTGACTACGGGACGCACTAGACCAGGATGCCTAACCGTGTGGAGGATGCACAGTCCTCAAAGGTAACAAGCGTCGGTTCCACATAGGAATTTCTTCAGTGATGCTCAATCTCTTTGGGTTTGATGGTTTGCTTGTGGGTTTTTCCTCACTGATGATTTTCTCTCAAAGTCCTCGGATGATGGGTTGCTCTCAAATGACAAGTGTTAGTTTTCTGTCGGATCAAGCAACCATCTACTGGTTGTGACGGGTGGCTATTTATAGCCAGGGTGCAACCTGACATGATAAGACATAAATGCCCCCAATGATATGACCGTTATGTGGATGTTATGATTGGGGACAGTTGGCGCTAAGCACAATAATGTTCGGAATTTCAAACTATGAAAGTCCTCAGGCTTATCATGTTCCTGACTTGTAGGCAATTCGCACTAGCGAAATCCTAACTCCTCAGTCAGGTCAATTTCCTGAGAGAGCAGAAGAAGTTCGACTCTGTCACTGAAGAACTTGACTGAATCGTAAGAGATTTCCAAAGGCTTCACTCAAAGGATTAGTTAGGTTGAGGATTTTGAGTTGAGCGTTTGTTGGAAATTTTCCTTAGTATTACCTCGGCCCCCTTTAACAGTACGGTGTTTCCTATGTCTGAAAGAAAGGAAATGAAACTACGAAAACAAAAGTCTTCACGCTTCATAGTCCTCGTTCATATCTTGAAGGTCACACTGTCTTCTTCATTCTCAAAGTCTTCAGGGAATACCAAAGTCTTCAGCAAAGTCTTCTCCAAAGTCTTCAGTTGAAGACATACATTTTTAGGGGTTGATAATCTCCGGATGTAGCAAACTCCTCGTCGACTTATAGAGCCTGTGTACACTCACAAACACATTAGTTCCTTAACCTATAAGTCTTCAATACTACAAAATCACTAAGGGGCACTAGATGCACTAACAATCTCCCCCTTTTTGGTGAATGATGACAAATAGGTTAAGTTTTGAATGGGGATAATACTATGAAGTGTAAATACTGAGTGTGAGAAATTTGATTTCAAGATATATACGAAATCCCCCTAAAGATGTGCATATTTTAGGAATTTGCTTTGGACTGCAAATGCACATAGCAGGTTAAAAACATGGAGAACTCCCCCTATATATTGTAATTCATACACGCATTTATCATATGATATGAAGAATTTGAAATGCATGATGAAAATGGTGTCTGAAGAAATTTAGCATGTGTGCATTAAGGTACTTGAGAAAATAAGCATGCGAGGAAATAGTTCAAAAGAGTCAGACCACCATCGGACTTAAGTTTACAACTCAATCAACAAAGCTTCAGAAGAGCAATAGTTGTAACTTAAACCAAGATAAGCCCATATATAGAGACCCGCTTGAAGACTAACTCAATTTTTCTCCCCCTTTGTCATCGAAGACCAAAAGGGACGAAAAAGTGAGGACTAACGCCCCTTGAAGAATTTCATCATGTTGGTGAGGAAGGAGCGCCAGTGTTGTCGGGGTCGTTTGTCAATGCAGGGCCTGCCGCAGTGTTGTCAATGTCCTCAGCTTCATCTATCTCACGTGATGAAGAATATGAACTTGTGACCATCAGAGGAACTTGAACTTTCTTGAATTTCTTGTTTGGTTGACGAGCCTAGTCAAGATTTTCCTCAAGATCCAGCTCCCTCAGTTCTTTAGGAGTCTTGAGGTGAGACAATATGGCCCAAGTGCAGTTGAGGGTTTCATGTGCATAGTAGTGATTCTTCTTCACAGTGTTCTGTGTAACAGTCATGTTTTGCACAATGTAACCAAGCTGACACTTCACCCACTTGTGATTGCGATCGACTTTCTAATGAAGACTTATGAGAAGCTCACAATTAGTCATCACATGAGGGGCAGACTCTTGAGGTTTTTGAGCTAAGGCCTTTGCTTCTGAGTCCTGGGTTGTAGTGTCATCATTGGTGGAGAAGGATGCAGCTTTGCGAAACTGTCCATCCAATGGACGAGTGCCTTCATCAATGATAGCCTTGCCTTTTCCTTCCACCGAGGCAATTGTGCTGTTCATGAATTTGATCAGAGGCAAGAAGCCAAAATGATTCTGAAAGTCCACCTTGAAGGGAACTGAAGACTTTGCCCTAATGAACTTCATGATCTAAGGTGCATAAGCCTTCTATTCAAATGGGGCTAGAGCAGCACTAGCCAATGTCCTCATGAAGAAATCATTGAAGTTGATAGGAATCCCATGAATGATGTTGAACAACATATTCTTCATGAGTCCCTCCACTTCCTCTTCTTCGGAATTGTGGCCCTCCTGAGGACATAGAGTATTCGTGAGAATGCGGTAGACCGTCCTTGGCACATATAGCAAATCCTTCACAAGGAAGGTTTTCCATTGAGGCTTTCCAGGAGCCAAAGGATTCATCAGCACTTGCATCAGTTGATTTGGAAGAGTAGGTTCATCAAACAGTCGATGAGCTTCTTCAGAAGGAATTGGCACTGGGACACACCAAAGTAATTCGGATGCTTGAGCAGTGAGATGTGTTGATCCTGTCATCCAGTCCAAAACCCAGGAGTTGATGTCATTAGCATCGCCTCTGATGTGCAGGGTGGCACAAAATTGAAGAATGAGTTCTTCATTCCAATTGCAAATGTCCACACAAAGGGAAGAATTCCTGCATCATGTAGAACTTGGAGCACCAGCATGAATGATGGAAGTGTTTCCATATCAGCAAGAGGAATCTGATGGTGCTCGAAGACTTTCTTCTTGTCAAACAGAACCGATGCACAGTAATTCATATGAGTGGTAGTCCAGAATCTGCTGTCTTCGGCCCTTGCTGAGTCATATAGATTGGGACCTGTGAAGAACATGCGCTCATTGAAGAAATTGCTTTTGAGGAATTTGGGGCGTGCTGAGCCTTTGAACGGCATTCTGGGCTTCGATTGAAGATTTGGCTTGAAGCGGCCCTTGATCTCCTTTGCCATGGGAGGAATTTCTTCAATCTAAGGAATTTGCGTTGCAGGTTCCTTAGTGGTAGTTGGAGCAGCAAAGTCATCAGCTGATGCAGCTAGAATATCTTCAATGACTTTGATGGTCAAGTCATCAGATCCTTCATGAATTTCTTTAGTCTGGGATGGGGACTGAGGAATCTGTGATAGAGGGGTAGCCATCGGTGAATTAGGGTGAGCTCTTTCCCAATATTCCGGCCTCTTCAGTAGTGAACTGAGGCTGGGGCGATGATACCTGAGGAGTTGAAATTTTTTCTTCAACCTCAATGTATTTATCAATCTGCTCTGTCGAAGTAGCAAAATGATCTTCTTCATTTTCTTCATCTGGGATGACATAGTCAACGCCCAATGGAATGATCTCATACGCGGGTGCTGAGGAGAGTGGAGAGACATCAAATGGTTCAGTCGAGGACTTTGGCAGAGTCTTAAACTTCTTCACAGCTGAGGAACCTGAAGTTGACGCTTTTCTTTTAAGTGCCTTCTTCTCAGCAGCTTTAGTTTTCTTCACTTTTGATGCAGATGGAAGGTTGATTGTCTTCACCTTTGATGATTTGTCTCATTCAGCAGAAGGTGAGGGTGGTACAATTTCTTCAGGCACGACTGACGCAGTCATCCTTGTGGGTTCAGTTTCATCAGGCGCACCAGCGGACGGTGCCCTCCCAAATTCTTCAGCGGTCTGACTTTCTTCAGCAGCACTGGCAGTTTCCTTAGCCTGAGGTATTTGTTGCTGGGAGCGAGATGCAACTCTTGAGTTGTGGTCAGTGATGACTTTGTTAGCAATGTTGACGAAGCGAACTTTGTCGCCTTGCCAATCAGCATAGTATCAACTAAATTTCTCACTGGGGCTTTGGATCTCAGACTACACCCTCACAAGTTCCTCAAGAGACAAATTCCAAACATTCTTCTTCAAGTAATGCTCTTTCTTGTACTGAGCCTTCTTGGTTTGTCTGGCCTTCTCATATTTCCATTTTTCTTCATTATGAAAGTTGTGAGGACATGATCAGGACCAGGAGGCAGTTTCAAGTCATCAATGCACGTCTTGGGATCCTTGTGCCAGATATCAATGAAGTTAAGCACTTGTTTAGTATCAAGCAGAAGAGGAATTTGAGATCCCTTTGCTTCAGCCACTCGTTATTGCTTGTTTCTGCTGATAGCTTTTAGTTCCTCATCATCAGCTTCATCTGAGGAATATGATGGAATTGTGAAAGCCACCTTCTTGGTTTGAGGACTTGGTCAAATGCCTCGACCAGCAGTTGCTTTCTTTTTCCTTAGAGAAGGACCGCTTGAGGAATGAGTTTGGGCTGAAGAACTTGATGATGCCCCTTTAACAATTGAAAAACCATCAGTCCATTGACTTGAGGCAAGGTGCACAGGAGTTGAGGACATTGCAGCAGCAACAGAGGACTAGGCAGCAACTGTACCAGTAGCTGAGGCCTTTGAGAGCTAAGGTCTTTGAGCTTGAGGAATCTTCTGTGGTGACTTTTAAGATGAAGAATTTGGCCTCACAACAGATTTCTTCATCATGGATTTCTTCAGAGCAGTTGCAGAGGCTTTGGTATTGGCAGCAGCAGCAAAGTCTTCATTGAATTTCTTCACTGGAGCTTTGGCAGCTCTCTGCAGTTTGAGTTGACGCTTGGCCCACTCAGCGGGATAGTCTTCACCACGAGAAACACTGGTGGGATCAACCACTTGTTCATCAGCTGGAGGAGCCCTAAGGAAAGGGGGTTTGAGTGCGAATTTCTTCATGTACTTGGGACTAACATAGCGATACTCCTTCCATTCCCTCATCGACCTCCGTTCAATCCTCTGAATTCTGATCTTTCTTTGTTCTTTCGTCTCTTTGCCATGTACGAATTCATTTGGTGTACAGTAACCAGCATACAGATGGTCAGGAATCTCAAAGGCAATATTCTTTTCAGCCTTCTTTCCACCTTTCTGTGGCTTCTTCCCATCAGCCATTTTATTCAGCTGAGGATTTTGAACTCTTGAGGACTCTGAAGAAGTGCACAGTTTTTCCTCAAAAAACGCTGCAAATGAGTTAGGTTGATGAGAGCCTAGTGATTCATCAGCGGACATGTTTGTACCTGTGAACAGATTATAGGTGCGAGGAATTTGAAGAGGTCATATGCATTCTCAGAAAATTTTCAATAAAAATAGGTGTGAGGAATTTGACCATTGGTGTCTTGAGGAATTTCACTAAGTGTTCTTTGTCTTAGGTTCCAGAGTTGTGAAAATTTGAGGATTCGCACAATTGAGGAATCTTGAAGAAAATCATAACTTAGAGAAAGTCATCAAGTAAATGAGCATGTAAGGTGCTTTAGAATGAGATTCTTGAAGAATAAACACCTTTCTGAAGATTTGGGAAAACTTGAAGATCAAATAAGGACAGTAAAAAAATTATTTACCCTGATGAAGAACATGACGAACTATGAGATGAGATTGAGGAAGTTCGTCAGTCCAGATCTCCCACGCCCAAGCTCGGTAGAGGGAGACAGCTACAGCAGCGGCGGGGTGAAGGCTTCCGCGGCCGATGCGAGTACAGCGACGGCAAGGTCGAGGTAGTGAAGCTCTTCCACACCGGCATCGATGATTTTAGCGGCGGCCCTAGGTCGGAGCTCGGGAGAGAGTAGAGGTGAGGAGTAACCGAGCACAATGAAAGGGGAATGGGTTTTATAGTGGAGGTGAAAACCAATCTATCCGAAGAATTTGGACCAGATTGCCCCTAAGCCTTGCTCTCCTCACGACAGGTGTCACCCACGTTCTGAGTAGTGGCGATAGTGGGGGATCATGGGTTATCCAGTCATGGGAATCACAAACGATTGAGCGGGAAACGCTGAAAATTTTGATAGTGAAAATTTTGAAGTTTCCATTCACAAATTCTTTAGCTGTCAAGGACATAGTGAAGACTTTGAACGAGTTTCAAAGTACAACGCATATGAAGAATTTGTGAACAGACTGGGTTGAGTTTAGCATACAGGGGAAAGGGTCCGATAACATTCACATAGACAAAAATCAACTTGAAGAATTAGCAATAAGTGAATGCTGTTGAGGACATTAAAAACTCAAATATATATATATATGGTCAATGAACAACATGAGTTTCATAGTTTGAAGAATTTGAAAAGGTGAGGAATTTGAAAATTTGAAGAATTTTCAAAATGATGAAAAAACTCAACTTTGAAAAATTTCAACTTTGGTTGGTGGTGTTACCCACCGTATAAGAATGATGACTTCAGACACCGCTTACAATTGTTGTAGGGTTCTGAGAATCAAATTCTTCATTAATTTCTTCACACTTAGAGGGTTATTGTTCATTGATTGAAGAACAATGTTACTTCGTGTGTTGCACATCTAAGTCATCAATTTTGCATAAGTGTTACGATGTGTGTCCTTTTTCAAAGAACATTCAGAGATTCTAAGATATTTAGCTCACATCGCAGCTTGCAAATTCTCTTTGAATCCAAGGGCTTTGTGAAATATCGGCCAGGTGTTCTTTAGTGGGAATGTGGTCGATGGAGATGTCACCCTTGAGTACATGATCTCGAAGAAAATGATGATTAATCTAGATGTCCTTGGTCTTGGAATGCTGAACTGGGTTGTAAGCAATCTTGATGGCACTCTCGTTGTCATAGTAGAGAGGCACATTCTTCAACTTGATGCCATAGTCCTTGAGGGTTTGCTTAATCCACAGTAACTGAGCGCAGCATGAACCAGCAGCAATGTACTCAGCTTCAGCAGTAGATAGTGACACGTAGTTCTGCTTCTTCGAGGACCAACAGACTAAGGATCGTCCAAGGAAATGACATGTGCCTGAGGTTGACTTGCGATCTACATGATCTACAGCATAGTCAGCATCAGAGTATCCGACGAGGTGAAGATTTGAGCCCTTGGGATACCATAATCCAAGCATTGGTGTGTGAGCTAAGTATTGAAGAATATGTTTCAGAGCCTTATGGTGTGATTCCTTCGGTGTAGCTTGGAAACGGGCACACATGCAAACACTTAGCATAATATCAGGCCTAGATGCACATAGATACAATAATGAGCCAATAATGGAGGAATATACCTTATGATAATTTTTTTTACCATTTTCGCCAGTGCCGAGGTGGCCTTTTGAAGGCATTGGAGTTTTGACGCCTTTGCAATCTAGCATGTCGAATTTCCTCACAACATCCTTGAGGTATTTCTCTTGTGAGATGAAGATGCCTTTGTCTTTTTGACGAATTTGAAGACCTAAGAAGAATTTCAACTCTCCCATCATAGACATTTGATATTCTTCACTCATCATATAGGCAAATTCATAATTGTCATCTTTGTCAGTACAACCAAAGATAATGTCATCTACATATATTTGGCATACGAATAGTTCATTGACATAGGATTTTGTGAAAAGAGTTGGGTTAATTGAACCGGGTTTGAGGCCTTTCTTCATGAGGAATTCCTTCAGAGTGTCGTACCACGCCCGAGGGGCCTGCTTGAGGCCATAGAGGGCCTTGTTGAGTCTGAAGACTTTGTCAGGATGCTTAGGGTCTTCAAAACCTAGGGGTTGAGTAACATATACTTCTTCCTCAATCTTACCATTGAGGAATGCACATTTCACATCCATTTGATATATGATGATATCATGATGGTTAGCATAAGCAAGCAATATGCGAATAGCTTCAAGTCTAGGAACAGGTGCAAAAGTTTCATCAAGTCAATTCCCTCAACATGTGTGTAGCCTTGAGCTACAAGACGAGCATTATTACTTACAACAAGGCCATTTTCATCTTGCTTGGTGCAGTAGATCCACTTGGTACCTATGATGTTATGCTTGCGAGGATCTGGCCGCTTGACAAGTTCCCACATGTTGTTGAGCTTGAATTGATACAATTCCTCTTGCATAACTTGAGTCCACCTAGGCTCCTTAAATGCTTCATCAACTTTGCTGGCCTCTATGATAGAGACAAAGGAAAAGTGCCCACAAAAGTTAGTCAAATTTGAAGCTTTTGAGCGAGTCAGTGGACCTGGTGCATTGATGTCATCGATGATTTTGTCAATCTGCACTTCATTAGCAACTCTTGGATGAGCAGGTTGACATGGCTGAGCATTTTCTTCAGCACCATTTTGTTCAGGTGTATCAGCATGAATGTCTTCATTTGTTGGAATGACTCCCTTAGTGGGTATGACATCTTCAGTAGCCTTCAGCTTAATGGATTCCTCAGGAGACTGTTCATCTAACACGGAAGGGAGGTGTTGTCTTTGCGAGCCATTAGTTTCATCGAACCGCACATCTACAGTTTCAACGACCTTGTGGTGGTATGTGTTGAAGACTCTATAGGTGTGCGAGTCCTTTCCATAACCAAGCATAAAATCTTCATGTACTTTCCGTGCAAATTTAGAATTGTGGTGAGGATCTCTAATCCAGCATTTTGCACCAAAGACTTTGAGATAACTTACATTGGGTTTCTTGCCAGTCATAAGTTCATACGAAGTCTTCTTGAAGAATTTGTGAAGATACACCATGTTGATGATGTGGCATGCAATATCAATTGCTTTAGGCCAGAAGCAACAAGGAGTCTTGTATTCATCAAGCATGGTGCGAGCCATCTCAACAAGAGTCTTGTTCTTGCACTCTCGACGCCATTCTGTTGAGGAGTATAAGGGGCAGATAACTCATGAGTAATACCAAGTTCATCAAGATATTCATCAAGATTGGTGTTCTTGAACTCAGTCCCATTATCACTCCTGATATGCTTGATCTTGACGCCGAAGTTGGTGCAGGCCCTTGAAGCGAATCGTGTGAAGACATCCTGCACTTCAGTCTTGTATAGAATAATATGCTTCCAAGTGTAACGAGAGTAATCATGAAAAATGAAAAATCCATACAAACTTGAAGAATTTGTTAGTGTGGTGTAATGAGTGGGGCCAAAGAGATCCATGTGAAGCAATTAAAAGGGTCGAGTCGTGGTCATGCTTGTCTTCGACGGATGCTTGGATCTGGTCATCTTCCCAGACTCACATGCACCACAGAGATGATCCGTGAGGAATTTGACACCTTCAATGCCAATTATGTGCCTTTTCTTCACGAGCATGTCGAAGTTCCTCATACCAGCATGTCCAAGTCGTCGATGCCACAACCAACCTTCTGAGGACTTTGCAAGTAGACTTGTGGCAGACTGAGGACCTGTAGAGAAATCAACAATACACAAGTCTCCTCTCCTAAAGCCTTCGGAGACTTTGGAATTGTCAGATTCCATGATGACAACACAACAATATTTTCCAAATACGACAATCATATCAAGATCACAAAGCATTGAGACAGACATAAGGTTGAACCCTAGGAATTCGACAAGCATCACCTTATCCATGGTTCGGTCCTTAAAGATTGCAACCTTACCTAGAGCCAATACCTTGCTTTTTCCTTTGTCTGCATAGGTGATATGCTTCAGATGAGATGGACCAAGTGGAAAATTCATCAGAAGACTCTTGTCACCAGCCATGTGGTTTGTGCATCCACTGTCGAGGACCCACTCAATAGCTTTTTGAGTATCATCCTACGGATGAATTAGTAAAACTTACGAAATCATATGCTTCAGAGTGAACATTATGACATCGATTTCATCACACAAGATAGTAAGCAAGTAGTGTGAGGACATGAGAAATGAAGAATTCATTCTACAAGGTTAGCTTGCATCCATTCAAGCATTTCCTCAGGTCTACAGCAAATTGATTAGATGTTCAAGTTCATCTGGAGACCTGACCCTGCATAAGAAATTAGTTCAATTTCATCACCACCCACATCTGGAGGGGTGGCAAAGAGTTCATCATTCTACGAGCACCATATGAGAAGGGGGCATTGAAGCAAGTGCGCTTCATTTCACATGGCGATGTTAGAGTACTCATATGAATAAGCACAGAAATTCTTCGAGGACTTATGAACATAATGGTTTGAAGAATAATGCACATATTCATAACTCTTAGATTTTCCCTGCGAAACAGAGGCATTAGCACGAGAATGATATTTTTGACCATTTGAGGAATTGGGTCCAAGTGAAGACTTTCGTCCATATGAGGAATTTGATCTGGGGTTCCTGTTCTTCACAAGTGGTGTCATGAGGACATTCACTTGAAGATTTTGTAGGCAGCTATTGGGAACCCAGATTTTCATCATAGGTGAATTGTTCCTGTAGTTAGTTCCAACAAAGCTAGCAAATACCTCACCTTTCGGATTTTTGAAGAATTTGTAGTTGGAGTCAAGTGACTCATCAGAGGAATATGAAGTTTCACAAGTAAACCCAGATAAAGTGGATGGATCTACAGGAGGTCCTTTCGCAGCAACCCATGAGGTTTTGGGGTACTGCTCATGTGTCCAGTAGGATCCATCAGCGTTGAGTTTCCTCATAAAGGCAATACCTCTTTCCTAGGGTTCCTATTGAGAATCTTCTTTTTGAGGACATCACAAAGTGTCTGATGCCCTTCCGAACTTTTGTACATGCCTGTCACATACAATTCCTTCAACCCTGCATTTTTGTCAGTGATACTTGTGGTATCCTCAGATGAGAATTTGAGACCACTGGAATAGTTGAAGAATTTGCAGCAATAGAAGCATTTGAACATTCAGGTGAAGAATTAGCAGTTTCACGTTCTATGCATTTCAAAGAAGGTGGAACAAATTCTTCCTAAGCGGTACTGATCTGTTGAGCCAGTAAGGAATCGTTTTCCCTTTGGAGATCCTCATGTGACACCCTTAGTTTCTCAAGATCTTTCTTTCTTTGAAGAAATTCATAAGAGGGCCTCTCGTGATCGGCTAAGAGGTCATTATGATGACTCTGAAGGTGATCATACTTTGTCTGAAGACTTTTAAGATCGCTAGACAGAGTTTGAGTCTGATCCACTTCATCGTTCAACAAATCATCACTTTTGTCTAGCATTTTCTGAAGCTTTTCAAGTGCACTTTGTTGCTTAGTGGCAAGTTTAACAAGTTTAGCATAGCTAGGTTTCACATATTAATAAGATTCACCTTCACTTGATTCAGAAGAGGAATGATGTTTGTGTACCTTTGAGCCTTTTGCCATGAAGCAATATGTGGGAGCATAATCATCATTGCTGATGTCAGAGTCATTGCAGTAGTCATATTCTTCATCATTGAAGATGGACTTGCTGACAAAAGCAGTAGCAAGAGCAAGGCTAGCGACACCAGATTCAGATTCCAGCTCAGATTCTTCCTCTTCTTCAGATTCTTGAGATTCTTCCTTAGAATCCATTTCCTTGCCAATGAATGATCAAGCCTTTCTGGAACCATTCTTCTTGTTCTTTGAGTACTTTGAAGATGAGGACTTAGCAGATGAGGACTTTGAAGATTTCTTCTTTTTCTTAGAGTCACCAGAACTATCATCCTTGTATTTCTTCTTCTTCTTTGAATCTTTTTCCCAGAGAGGAGAGTCAGAGATAAAGTGACCAGGCTTCTTGCAACGATGAAAGGTTATTTTCTTGTATTCTTCTGAGGAATACGATTTCCTCAAACCACTTTTTGATGACTTTCCAAATCTACCTCTCCTTGAGAACTTCTGGAATTTCCTCACAAGCATTGCTAGCTCTTGACTTAGTTCTTCAGGATCACCAAGGGTGCTATCAGAATCTTCTTCCTCGGATGAGGAAATTGCTTTTTCCTTCAAAGCACGAGATCTTCCATAGCTTGGCCCGTAGAGGTCTCTGTTCTCAGCTTGTTGGAATTCATGAGTATTGAGTCTCTCAAAAATATCAGCAGGATCAAGTGACTTGTAGTCTCCACATTCTTGGATCATCAAGGCGAGAGTATTGAATGACGAGTCAAGAGATCTTAGCAGTTTCTTCACCACTTCATGCTCAGTGAAATTGGTGGCACCCATTGCTTGAAGCACATTGGACATATCAGTAAGACGATCAACAGTTTGCTGAACAATTTCATTGTCAAGCCTCTTGAAGCGGTTGAACTGATTACGAAGAACATCAACACGAGAGTCATGTTGAGTGGAAACACCTTCGTTGACTTTGGACAACATATCCTAAATAAGCTTAGCAGACTCCAAAGCACTCACCCTAGCATATTGACCTTTCCTCATATGGACACAAATGATATTCTTCACTTGAGAATTGAGTTGCTTGAATCTCTTCACATCAGCAGCGGTGATCGTGGGAATAACAGAGGGAACATCATTTTCCGCAATGTACCAGAGATCGTTGTCAATAGCTTCAAGGTGCATGCACATCTTGTTCGTCCATTAGGGGTAGTCCGTCCCATCGAAGGTAGGACATCCCGCGAAAACCTTGATCATACCTGCAGTCGACCTAACTAGAACTCCAGGTGGTCAAATCAAAATCACATAGAACAAGGGAGTACCTTGCTCTGATACCAATTGAAAGTGCGTTATATCGACTAGAGGGGGGTGAATAGGCTATTTTTACAAATTCATCACTTGAGGAATTTGAAATGTGATGAATAACTAGCAGCGGAATAAGTACTTAAATGCATAAGGAACATAGTAACAGCATAGTCATCATGATGAAATGAAACAAGCACAAAGTACACGAAGCGTGATACAGGATAAGCACTAATGAACAAGGTAACTTGAAGAATTTGAGGTGAGGAAATTGTGAAAGTCTTTAGTCAAATTATTCCAACAATAACGATCAATTTCATCAACAAGTATATGAGGAATAGAGGGGTTGAGGAAATAGAACCAGTTAGCTCGATGAAGACAATGGTTTGATGACCCAATTCCAACTGCTGTGACAGTCGTACGTCTGGTTTGGAGCGGCCTGGTATTAAACCAGAGGACACACAGTCCCAGGACACATAGTCCTTACCGCATTCCCCTTGAGCTAAGGTCACACAGTCCTCACGCAACACTCGTGGTAAGTCTTCAGGGTAGACTTCCAAAACCCTCACAAACTGGTCACCTAGCGATCTACAATTTACTGTTGGATGCTCTAGACCAAGGTCACGTCATGATACCCAACTGACTGCAGAATGCACTACACCATGACGCCTAACCATCTGGAGGATGCACAATCCTCAAAGGTAACAGGCGTTGGTTCCACACAAGAATTTCTTCAGTGATGCTCAATCACTTTGGGTTTGGTGGTTTGGTTGTGGGTTTTTCCTGACTGATGATTTTCACTCAAAGTCCTCAAAGGATGGGTTGCTCTCAAATGACAAGTGTCAGTTTTCTCTCGGAGCAGCCAACCATCTAGTGGTGGTGGGGGGTGGCCATTTATAGCCAGGGTGCAACCTGACATGATAAGACATAAATGCCCCCAATGATATGACCGTTATGTGGATGTTATGATTGGGGAGAACTGGCGCTAAGCACAGCAACGGTCGGAATTTCAAACTATGAAAGTTCTCAAGCTTATCATGTTCCTTACTTCTAGGCAATTCGCACTGGCGAAATCCTAACTCCTCAGTCAGATCAATTTCCTTAGAGACCAGAAGCACTTCGTCTCTGTCACTGAAGAACTTGACTGAATCCTAAGAGATTTCCAAAGGTTTCACTCGAAGGATTGGTTAGGTTGAGGATTTTGAGTTGAGCATCAGTTGGAAATTTTTCTTAGTATTACCTTGTCCCCCTTTAACAGTACGGTGTTTCCTATGACTCAAAGAAAGGAAATAAAACTACGAAAACAAAAGTCTTCACGTTTCATAGTCCTCGTTCATATCTTCAAGGTCACACTGACTTCTTCATTATCAAAGTCTTCAGGGAATACCAAAGTCTTTAGCAAAGTCTTCACGAAAGTCTTCAGTTGAAGTCATACATTTTTAGGGGTCGGTAATCTCTAGATGTATCAAACTCCTCATCGACTTATAGATCCCGTGTACACTCAAAAACACATTAGTTCCTTAACCTATAAGTCTTGAATACTCCAAAACCACTAAGGGGCACTAGATGCACTAACAGATACCAATTGAGAAATATATGTCGAGGATATGTTTTGCTATCTTCTTCCTTTCATCATCAAAGCGAGGTTGTGGATACTTGGTCATTACAAGATTGCTTAATATATGAGTTGTTGGCAATCTTGTTGAGTGTTGTTCTTCCAAGTACCTACAAAAGGGTTAGATGCAAGACAAGGGAGCATAGGATTCCAAGATATGACCTTCAAGGTAATATTAGCATGGATTAGAAAATGAAGCTCATCCCCTTGCGAACATTATAGTGAGATTAGCTCAAGTTTGAAGCATCAATGATGTTCAACTCACTCCTCAAATGAAAAAACACTTTTTCATCAAGTGGCTTAGTAAATATATCGGCCAATTGCTTGTTAGTATGAACATGCGTAATATTAATATCTCCTTTGGCAACATGATCGCAAATGAAATGATGTCGAACATGAATATGCTTGGTTTGAGAATGTTGCACATGATTATGACCAATATTAATAGCACTCTCATTGTCACAAAGTAATGGCACATTATTAACGTAGATTACATAATCTTTAAGCGTCTGTGTCATCCATAATAATTTCACAAAACATGATCCAGCAACAATATATTCAGCTTCGACGGTAGATAGAGATATCGAGTTTTGTTTCTTGGAGGACCAAGACACAAGAGATCTACCAAGAAATTTACATGTACCCGAGGTGGATTTTCTATCAACCTTGTCACTAGCACAGTCCGAGTCGGAGTAGCCAACAAGATTAAAACAAGATCCCTTGGCATACCAAATGCCAAAGTTTTGTGTATGTATCAAGTATCTTACAATACATTTCACAACCTTAAGGTGATATTCTTTAGGTGCAGCTTGATATCTAGCACACATGCACACACTACGCAATATATCGGGACAGGAGGCACATAGATAAAACAATGAACCAATCATTGATCGATAAACCTTTTGATCAACCGGTTCACCCTCCTTAGTAAGATCATCATGTCCGCTAGTGGGCATGGCAGTTTTCATACCTTTGCACTCTTGCATGTTGAACTTTTTGATCAAGTCCTTGGTGTACTTTGTTTGAGAGATGAAAGTACCTTCTCTCGTTTGCTTGATTTGTAGACCAAGGAAGAATTTCAGATCACACGTCATAGACATCTCATACTACTCTGACACCAACCTTCCAAATTTCTCACTAAATTGTGTGTTAGTAGATCCAAAGATAATATCATCCACATAAATTTGGCACACAAATAATTTACCATTAACTCTCTTTGTGAATAAGGTTGCGTCAATTTTACCAATTTCAAATCCTTTTTCAATGAGAAACTTCGTTCAGCATCTATACCAAGCACGAGGAACTTTCTTAACACCATATAAAGCTTTGCGAAGTTTGTAAATGTGGTCAGGTTTCTTAGGATTTACAAAACCAGGTGGTTTATTAACATAGACCTCTTCTTCAATATCACCACTTAAGAATGCAATTTTAGTATCCATTTGGTAAAGGGTGATATCATGGTGATTGTCATAAGCAAGAAGAATTTGAATGGCTTCTAGTATAACAGTAGGGGCATAGGTCTCACTTTAGTCCATACCTTTGACTTGCGTATCTCCTAGCGCTACGAGGCGAGCCTTGTAGCGAACGACTTGACCTTCTTCATCTTGCTTGTTCTGAAATACCCATTTCATGCCGATGATGTTTTGCTCGTCCTTGGGCTTCTCCACGAGTGTCCACACTTCATTCCTCTCGAAGTTGTGAAGCTCTTCATGCATCATGTTCACCCAATCCTAGTCTTCAAGAGCTTATTCAACCTTCAAGTTTTCAATGCTAGAGATGAAAGAATAATGCGAACAAAAGTTAGTGAAGCGACTTTTAGAGCGAGTGATCCTCCCTCTTTGTATGTCACCAAAGATTTGGTTCAGGGGATGGTTCTTGGTCACTTGTTCTAAAACTCGAGGTAGCTTTGGCTTGTTAGTTGGAGGAGCTTCTTCTTCATCATCATCTCCTTCAACATCATTGTTGTTGAAGTGGTCATCTCGTTGAGGTGGTGGTGAAGGGGGTTGTGTTGGATATTCACGATGTAGTTCCTCCTCTCCATCATCTTGTCGTGTACCACCTTTCGATACTTCCACGTCATTTTGTATGTAGCCCTGATCCGAAGTAGGACCTTCCACTTGGGTTGACGAATATTGCCGATGGGCAAATCTTGGATAGATTCCGAAGGATCTTTGTCACCTACATCATTTGGAAATTGTTCAACTTGTGAACCATTAGATCGTCAAACTTCACATCTACCGTCTCTTCAATTTTCGAGTGAAGTTGTTGTAGGTACGGTAGGTGTGAGAGTTTGATCCATAACCAAGTAGGAAACCTTCATGAGACTTGGGAGAAAATTTATCACGACGATGCTTATCAAGAATGTAACACTTAGAGCCGAATACCCTAAAGTATCCAACTTGGGGTTTGTTACTAGTGAGAAGCTCGTATGCCATTTTACCGAAAAGTTTGTGTAAGTAGAGTCGGTTTATGGCATGACATGTTGTTTCCACGGCTTCTACCCAAAAGTTTCTTAGCGTCTTGTATTTGTCAAGCATCGTTCTTGCCATCTCAATGGGGGTTCGGTTCTTTATCCCAACAACTACATTTTGTTGAGGCGTGTATGTAGCCGAGAACTCATGTGATATACCCTCTTCGTCAAGAAAGGTATCCACATGGGTGTTCTTGAACTCCGATCTGTTATTGCTTCAAACCATCTTGATCTTCACTTCAAATTGATTTTGTGCTTTGCGTGCGAAGTTCTTGAAGATCTTTTGTACCTGCAACTTATCATCAAGAAAGAATACCCACATAAATCTAGAAAAAATTATCAACTATAACTAGACCATAGGAGTTTCCACCTAGACTCTTGTAAGCATTGTGACCAAAAAGATCCATACGAAGTGACTCGAGTGGTCTCCTAGTGGTCATGATGTTATTAACCGGATAACTTCCAGCTACTTGCTTTCCTGCTTGACAAGTGCTACAAAGCCTATCTTTGTCAAAGATAACATCTTTAACACCAAGAATGTGATCGCCCTTGATAAGCTTATCTAGATTGCACATGCCTACATGCTCTAGCCTTCTATGCCATTGCCAACCTTTAGATGATTTGGCAATAAGACATTTACAAGGTTGGGCCTTTCTAGTGAAATCGACAATGTATAGATCACCTCTACAAATACCGGTAAAGACAATTTGATGATTATCGAAACACTTGGCTATCTACTTTAGTAAGTAGCACATTGAAACCGAAGTCTGCTAGTCTAGATATGGAAAGAAGATTGTCGCCACGGGATTCAACAAGCATCACATTTTTAATCGAGCTATCATGAGATATGCCCACCTTACGAAGGCCAAGCAACTTACCCTTAGAGTTGTCTTCAAAGGTCACGTACCTTCGAGGACCTTGATTTGGCGTGATCTCTTGGAACATGTCTTTATCACCAGTCATGTGATATGTGCATCCACTGTCAATAATCCACTCTTTTCCACCGGACATGTACTCCTTGAAGTTTTCCATTAGCCCTTGATTCTTCATGATCTTTTCATGCTCGATGTCAAACAACTCATCTCATCATAGTAGCCATGTTATTAATTGTCATCATTTGGTGGAATCGCCTCGTCATAGAAACCAAGAGAATCATTTGAATCGTAACCAATAATAATGTGAATGACTTCAATAATAATGTTGTTGATAGTGGTGACATCTCCTTTAGCACGCATAAGATCACAAAGATGAAATAGACATTTATCAAAGTTTGGATCACTAGGCTTCATTTTGTGAAAACAAATGGTTTTATGAAGAATTTAATCAAGATTACTTAATGAAAGATTTGGTTATCATTTCTCCAAATCATTCCACAAAATATAAGAACATGCAAAGATTTTCAATTGAGAAAGCACGAATCTTGGTAAGCCTCTAACAATAGGACTGACAGTTCTTAGGTTACCAAGCATGTCAATTTCCTCTTCGTGTGTGGGATGCAATTCATCAATGGGGAGCACATTGTGATTTTCAATATGTTTTCTCAAATGGAATTTGTCAAATATATCAATCATAGCATTCTTCCACCGACTATAGTACTCTCCATCAAGAATGTGCACTCTACAATACAAACTCTGCACACTAGACTAATCCATTTTCCTCCACGGTGATAAAACTGAAGCAATGGAGACCAAAGCTCTGAATCTAATTGCGAGATCACTAGAAGAGTATGTCTAGAGGGGGGTGAATAGACTACAAGCATGGATTTAAAATCTTAACAAGGTGCAAAGTTAAGTGTTGGAACATTTTAGCATATATAGCAAGTCTAGCACACCCTACACATGCAAGTCATCAAGTATAGCAATGGAAAGTAAAGACATTGCATCTGGAAGTAAGGAGTAAAGATAGGAGGATCAAACGGATGTGGGACACGAAGATTTTTCCCATGGTTCCGATAGGTGGTCCTATCAGACGTCCACGTTTATGGAGTCTTCATCCCACGGAGGGTAACGGTCATGAGAGTCCATGGAGGGCTCCACCCATAAGGGTCCACCAAGTAGCAACCTTGACTATTCCATAAAGGCTTTTGTGCATGAAGGACTAGCCTCACTATGGGTAGATCCTCACGAAGTAGGCGATCTCCTTGTGCTTACAAACTTCTTGGTTCACTCCACAACACAAATTAGGAGGCACCCAAGCGACACCTAACAATCTAGTAGGCGCCACCCTCCGAAACGTAATAGGCTTGATAATGTCGATGAACTCATTGCTCTTGTGCTTCAAAATGATAGACTCCTCGACACACAATCACTCTTTCACAGATTTGGCTTTGGTGGAAGAGACTGATTGGGTGGAAATCAACTTGGGGAGGCTAGAGATCAAGATTCATATGGTTGGAATGGAATGGCTTGATCTCAACATATAAGTAAGTAGCTCACTCTCAGAAAATCAGTTGGTATGAGTGGGGATCTTTTGTGAGTGCTTCTCTTGCGAGTGAGTGGTGGCGGAGGGGTATATATAGGCATCTCCAAAAATCCAAACGTTACACCTAATAAGTCAGACTCGGTGACACCGATGTGTTAATCTCAGTGGTATCGAGTTTCCTCAAAGGTAGGAACTTTTGAATCTCGGTGAGACCAATAAATAAAACTCGGTTTCACCGAGAAGGTGACAAACAGTCACATTGCCAAACTTGGTGACGCCGATTCAACAAACTCCGTGGTAACGATTTTGTGAATTTGAGTAACAGAAAGTTGGCAACCCAAACTCAGTGGCACCGAAGCAGAATTGGTTGAACCGAAGGGCTAGGGTTTGGCTGCATGTGTCTTAGGCTGACAATCGATGGCACCAAATGGAAAGTGTTGGTTGCACTGATTTTGAGTGTTTGGCTTTGGACAGACTTTTGTGGAAGAGCTTGTTGGTGTATGTGGTGACTAGCACTTGTGCACATATGAGCATTTTGTTCACCAACAATACCTTACCCCCTTTTGATAGTATTTGCTTTCCTATGGACTAAAAGTGATTTCTCGCACAGTAAAATATAGAGTCCTATTTCATGAAGCCTGACCAATGCTATCCCTTCTCCTTCTTCTTCATGGGGATACTCTCCACACTCCTTTTGCAAACCCATCTCTCTCTATGGACTTTATCTGAAATATACTAGATGAAAGTATTAGTCCAAGAGACAATGTATATTGTCATGAATTATCAAAATCACCAAGTGAGCACATTGTGCTTTCACTATCATCCCCACCCTCATGATAGGGAGGGTGGAGCACTCACTGATGGTAATGCAGGGCACGTGGAGAATAATTGTCAGCATCGTTGGAGTCGGGATGGTGTCGTTGTTCGGGTTGTACTAGAGTTGATCGTCGGGGGGGCTCACTGACCGACAGCGAGGAGGTAGGGCGGCGGAGCTTTGGCTCGAGGTCGATCCGCTTGCTCTGGGATGAAAATAAATAGGAGAGAGAGGGGAAAGGATAAATGCACTAAGGGTGTTCCAAAGGAAGAAGAATGCAGGATGAAGAGGGATGAATACATCTGGGACGATGGTGAGCTGAGCCAAAGGAGCTTGATCTCGATCCCAAGCTCACGGGCTCTAGATGATGATTGGGTGGTGTAGGGGCATGGTTACGAGTGTGAGAGGACGACTGGCATCGGGAGAGAGGCTTCGAGATCCTTTATATAGCGAGGTGGTGGGGCACCATGGGTGGAGCTCACAGGTGCCCTTGGGAATGGTTGTGGTTGTCGAGGGAGGAGGCTCGGGCCGCTCTGTGGTGCTCGTGGGGGTGTTTTAGAGCTCAGGGTAGAGAGAGAGGAAGTTGGGCAAGGCCGAGGCTTGTCGTGAGAGATTTTAGTGAGTGGTGGAGCTCGAGCAATGCTCGGGCGAGCTCAGCAGAGTGATGAGGAGGACGTGGGAGAATGGGACCGGTACCATGGTCTATTGCGGACATCGACGGGACCTTGTGTGGGGACCCCGACTCATAAGTCGTGATCCCCGAATGCACGTTTATAGTGATCCCAGAGATCAATGCTCACCGAACACACAGAAGCTGAATAACGAGTCTTACATCCACATTTAGCATCTTACACAAATAAAGACCATGAAGGTCTAGTCTTACATAGATAGGGCCACGAGGGCCAAACACTTAAATAAAACAAGCAGAGGAAATCTTGATCGAAAGCGTGAACCCATGCCATCTTCCTTAAACCTATAGGCATTCTGACTAGGAGGCATCCTAGTTCGCATGTTCGTCACCAACAAACTCTTCAACATACTCCGGTTCTCCCATGCATGTCCAATTAAATAACCAATGGCAAGCCAGTGAGAAATTTAATGTACTCACAAGCCACCCAAGTTGTTTAACAAGGTAATAAGGATGCATGATGTAGCACTAAGTAAGTAATTTGCAGAAAGCTAATTTTGAATGCAATGACATGATCAAATAACTAGGCAAGCATGCGTCAACAGTTGGCAGATATCCGTATGAACAAGTTACAGATATCATCATAAGTAGGGGTTGAACATATCATGTTCATACATTGTGCCAAGTGATCGGACTTAGTCAATCGTCAAGCTAAGTCATCGGACTTAGCTCAAGTAACCTCTTTATGACCAACACACAGACTCACACCAAGTTTGCGAAAACATCCGGACGTAGTTTAAGAAGGACCTCCAACTTTCCATGACCGTGGATGCGGCTATTCGAATAGTTTTACACTCTGCAGAGGTTGCGCACTTTACCCACAAGACTTGGGGAACTTTCGTGTCATCCATGACTCGCTTTATATAACATACCCGAGGTAAGCACACGAACAAGCCTTTCCCCTGGCGATACTAAACAAAGAGTCCACTCGATTGGTACCTAGCTCACATGATGTACATCACTCGTATCATCCATGCAGGGACCAATGGTGTTCCCGATGCCTATGAAGACAACGCATGATCTTCCATACCGGCATGACCCCATATTGAGAGTGACCACATCACTTCTGGCACTAGTAATGCGGGCTCCTTGCCAGTACCCACCAAAGTAATCAATTGATCCCCGTCCCATAAGGGGTATCGTGGTTGTGCATGTAAGGTTGGGACGGTCAATAGACTTGAAAACTCGCCGTTTTCGAAAATAGATACTCATTTGCTCCGGTACACCAGTTCTTTCTCAAGTGGTTACCCAAATAATCATCATCTCCCTCGGGCATTAGTGGCACCCGACAGGTTTTTCGAAAAATCTTTAAAATCATCTGTTTCTTTCCATCACTATGCATAAATCCCAAACCCACTTGCATAGCATCTACTAGCATCCTATCTACACCCACTCGCATAACCCTCATAAGGTCGTAGGGTCATGCATGATGCAAGTGTCAACGGTAAGAGTATCGAAGGCATCCCACTGAAGGGGGAACACAACATCATGATCAATAATCGAAACAACAAGTGCTATATGTCATGCATGAAAAGTTTGTTAACATGGTCAAAGGCCTGCTTGCCTAGCTCAACAAAGTCTTTGGGGTCTTCAAAGTCTTCAGGTCCAAATCCCTCGTCAATAGCGCAATCTATCGTCGCGATAAATAACGATGGAAATAAGCATCACACAAAAACAGAACACACAAGCTGCTATTAAAAATGCTACCCTACTCTAATAAATACTAAAAGCTATACTAAAAATATTTGTGTAGGGTTTTGAGGTTCACATGGTTTTCAAAACTATTTAAAATAGGGGTTGAAAATTCCAAAAGGGGTTTTAAAATAAAACTGTACATAAAATGTTTTCAAATATTTTTACAAGTGGTACTCATAAATTCTATGGAATATTGTAGGAATTTAGGTGGAAGAATTATTGGGTTTGGAATTATTTTCACATCTGTGGGATTTTTGGAAAGTAGTGGAAAAACAAAAAGGAAAAAGAAAAGGGTACAGTACCCTAGCTAGAGGCGGCCTGCAACTGGGCCGGCCCAGCTGGCGAGCTAGCCAGCCTTGTGAGCAGCCAGGTTCAAACCTGACGTGCGGGGCTAGCTGTCTATGACCGTGAGAAGGAGAGAGAGAGGCCGACAGGTGGGTCCCACCTGTCGGATCCTTCTCCCACTTTGGGGAGAGAAGGGGAGGCACTCACCGGTGACGTTGCAGGGCACGGCGACGGCAGGAGGAGGCGGGAACGGGTTCGGTAAGGAGTCGCCATTCCAAGGGAGGTCGAGGGGCGTGGAGGCGGTCGGAGTCGCCGGTGGCGAGCACTTGCGGCGGAGGGAGCTGCAGGAGAAGGTCGCCGGGGCCGTCCCATGCTGCAAAAAGGACGGGGAGAAGGGGGGAGATGCATCAGAGGGGTGAGGGAGGAGCAACGGAAGAAGAGGGGGAGCCGGAGACGCTCTATACCCGGAGATCGACGGCGGGGCTGCCGCGGCGATCCTCAGTTCGATATCGAGCGCAGAGGGAGGGAGAGGGGATCGTTCTCTACAGGCAGTCTATGGGGGAGGAGAACGAGCCAGAGGAGGGGAGAGAGACCCAGGGGGCTTGAATAGAGGGAGGGGTGGAGCAGCATGGACCCGTGCGCCGGCGAGGTCGTGGCCGAGGCCAGAGGGGAGAGAGAGCTCGTGGGGGAGCTCGAGGGCGTTCCTTGGGTCGGTCAAGGCCCATGAGGGAGGAGAAAGGGAGTAGAGGGGGCACGCATGTTAGGCTGCGGCTTGGCCGACCGGGCGGCGCTCGGCACGTGCAGGAGGAGGGACAAGGAGGAGGAGAGAGGAGGGGGCCAACCGCGGTGCGTGTCACGGACGCCGAGGGCGTCTCGGGGGACACGAGGCGTAGGCCCAAGGTTGTCAGGAACGTCCATTGGGCGACGGCTACAGTGCGGGAGCGCACTATAGCACACTCCAGAGTGTGCATATGTCTGGCATTGCCATTGCCTGTGCGCTTTGAGGTGTCCCACTTTGTCCAATAGCTCCTGGGGGTTCCTAGGATGCTCCTTGGACCTAGGGGAGGCTAGGGAGAAAAGAAAAGGAGTGGGGGAGAGGGAGAAAAGTTCTTGCAAGGGCTGTCCTATGGACTTGTAAAAATGGAGTATTTACCCCATCTTGCTATGACCTATGGACTTGGGATTCTTACTGGAGGGGTAAGAGGTGAGGGAGCAAGTGTGGTAAAATATTGGAGGCAAGGGGAAAAGTAAAAATGGTGAAAAGGTTAGTTTATAGATTTGACCAGAAGGTGTTTGATGGTGTTTTGGCCCAGTAGATGAATTCTACATGTCTTGATAATTAACAGGATCAAAGGGCGGTCAAATGTAGGGCTTATCACAAAGTTTGAGAGGGTTTGATGAAAGTTCACAATGTGACTTTGAGGAAACATAGAAATCTACAGATTCTGGTTTCTGTAGATCTAGTCATGCTAGGCTTATACCCTTGATGCACCACTTAGTGTAGCATCATTATTTGGTGATTAGAGCATGTCCACAATGTTTGGGGTCAAGGGGAGAAACGTCTCAATGTAAAGTTGTTCAAATTTGAATCTGGACAAGGAGGGTTTTGGGATGGTTTGATGAACCAAATCAACTTGGATTGAGATGGAACTTTGCAAGATCATCACCTATGACAGTATTGATTTGCTAGAATTTTCCAGGAATTCATTGAGAATATTTCTTATAGAAATATTTCAAAAGCTTGATTTCGACAGAAAGGGTTTAGAGGGGTTTTGCCCATTATTTGAACATGACCATGTGTTGAAACTCATATATATGGAAAATATATGTCCACTGAGTTTCCCTAAATTTTCTCAAATATATGAATAATCTTTAAAATTAGTAGTTGGTGGTTTTGGAAAGTCTCATATGTAGTAGTTTTGAAATAAAGTCTTCGGGGAAGAAGGATCCACCCAATTTGAGGACATGCAGTGCAAACCTCATTTCAGGGGTTTTTGAAAACCTAATTTGAATAAATCATTTTTGGTCAAAATAAAGTTGAGTAAAAATAGTTTTGAGCACTATTCACATGCCATTATCATTGGGCAAGAAGTTTGGGTCTAGGAAGATGAATATGAAGAGGGATAGAATCTAAGAGTGCCACATACCACACTTCAACAATCGAACAAGCAACAATTCAAAGAAGCACAAGCAATGAAAAAGTTTTAATTGGCTCTAAATTTTATAAATACAAGCATAGCAAGTGATACGAAAAAGGGTGTGACACACCTACCACCCTTACAAGAATCTCGTCCCCGAGATTCCTAGGCTAAGTGCTAAAAGATAAGGGAACTCAGATCTAAGATAACCTTCATGCTCCCAGGTTGCTTCAGCTTTAGTATGGTTGCTCCACTAGATCTTGAAGTACTTGATGGTGCGGCTTTGAGTGCAGCGCTCGGCATCATCCAAAATGCGAACTGGTCTCTCACGATAAATGAGATCTGGTTGAAGATCGATGGCTTGATGGTCGATGTCCTTTTAGAGGTCAGGGTGGTTGGGAACTTGAAGACACTTACGGAGTTGTGACACGTGAAGTACGTTGTGCACATCCGATAGCTCGGAAGGCAGCTCTAGCTGGTAGCCAACTTCTCCGCGTGTAGCGGTGATCTTGAAGGGGCAGATGTATCTTGGTGCAAGCTTCCCTTTGACATGAAAATGCTTGGTTCCGTTGAGAGACGTGACTCAGAGGTAGAGATGGTCCCCGACACAGAAGCTCACTTCTCGGCGGTGGGAGTTGGTGCAGCTCTTCTGTCTTGACTTGGCGGTCTCAAGGCGCTCTCGGACGAGTTGAACTTTCTCTTCGGCTTCGTGGAGGATGTCTGTTCCAAAAATTAATCCTTCTCCGGTCTCTAACCAGTTGAGGGGAGTACGACACTTGCGTCCATACAACACCTCAAATGCTGCCATCTGAAGACTCGACTGATAGCTGTTGTTGTAGGAGAACTCGGCGAACACTACGCAATCTTCCCACTTGTCTTCATATGCCAAGACACAAGCGTGGAGCATATCTTTGAGTATCTGATTTACTCGCTTTGTTTGCCCACCGGTGTGTGGGTGAAAAGCAGTGCTGAACGAGAGCTTGGTGCTTGAGCCTCCTTGAAACACCTTCCAGAATCCCGAGGTGAACTGGGTGCCTCGGTCTGGTACAATATCCTTAGGAACTCCGTAAAGACTCACGATACGCTCGATGTAGAGGTTGGCTAGCTTGTTATCGTCATAGGTGGTCTTGACGGGAATGAAATGGGCTACCTTGGTCAGGTGGTCGACTATGACCCATATAGAATCATGTCCTTTACTTAACCTTGGTAAACCGGTGTTGAAATCCATCCGAACTTTGTCCCACTTCCATTTAGGCAATTTGAGAGGTTGCAATAGCCCAACGGGTCATTGGTGCTCAGCCTTTACCACATGGCACATGTCGCACTTATCAATGAACGTGCCTATCTCCTGTTTCATGCCATGCCACCAGAATCTTGCCCTGAGGTCTTAGTACATCTTGGTTCCTCCAGGATGGATGGAGTATGGAGTGTCATGAGCTTCTTGCAAGACCAAGTTCTTGAGATCCTCTTTGTTGGGCACGCAGATGCGCTTTCCAAAACATACAACTCCTTGCCCATCCACTGAGAATCCTCGGGCTTTGCCTGCATTGATCTTCCTATTGATGCCTTCAATTGTCTTGTGTCCCGTCTGAGCTTCTTTGATGTCATCCAACAAGGTAGGCTCTGCTTTGAGGTTGGCAAGGAATCCAGGTGCAACTATTTCCAAGCCAAAGCTTTCAAGCTCTTCAGACAGGGCGGGTAGCCTTTCCTTAATCATGGCATTCAAGCAATAAGCCTTTCTACTTAAGGCATCTGCTACCACGTTGGCCTTTCCGGGGTGGTACTGAACACTGAGGTCGTAATCCTTGATCAACTCCAACCATCTTCGCTACCTCATGTTCAATTCCCTCTGCATGAAAATATACTTCAAACTCTTGTGGTCTATGTATATCTCACATCGCTTCCCCAAGAGGTAATGTCGCCATGTTTTCAAGGCATGAACCACGGCTGCCAACTCCAGATCATGAGTAGCGTAGTTCTCCTCATGAGCACGTAGTTGTCTGGATAGATATGCTATGACTCTGCCTTCTTGCATCAGAACACCTCCAAGCTGGTTCTCAATGCATCATAATATATCACAAACTCCATGTGAATATTGAGGGTGGCCAAAACTGGGGATGTGGTCAATCTCTTCTTGAGCTCCTAGAAGCTTTCCTCGCGCTTGGCTGCCCATTCGAACTTCTTGTCCTTCTTCAAAATCTGGGTTATGGGTTGGGCAATGCTTGAGAACCCTTCCACGAACTTGCGGTAATATCCCGCGAGTCCGAGGAAGCTCCTGACTTCCATCATGGTGGTTGTGGTTTGCCATTCAGTCACAGCTTCAATCTTGGCAGGATCCACTGATACTCCTTCTATAGTCAACACAAGACCCAAGAATCCAACTTCATGCAGCCAGAATTCACACTTGCTGAACTTGGCGTAAAGCTGGTTCTCTCGAAGCTTCTCTAGGACCAATCTCAAGTGTTCATCATGCTCTTCCTCATACTTGGAGAAGATGAGTATGCAATCAATGAAGACGACAACAAACTTTTCCAAGTACTCCATGAAGACTTTATTCATGAGATACATGAAGTAGACAGGGGCATTCGTTAACACAAATGACATGACCGGGTATTCATACATGCCATACCGGGTTAAAAACGCCGTTTTTGGAATGTCTTGGGATCTGATCTTCAGCTGATAGTACCCAGACCTGAGGTCGATCGTGGAAAACACCTTGGCTCCATTCAACTGATCAAACATGTCTTCAATCTTGGGGAGTGGGTACTTGTTCTTTATTGTGACTCCATTGAGAGAACGGTAATCGACACAAAGTCTGATAGTTCCATCCCTGTTTGACACAAATAAAACAGGTGACCCCCAAGGAGAGGCAGCAGGGTGAATGAATCCTGTTCTGAGCTGCTCTGCCAGTTGCTTCTTGAATTCAGCCAACTCTTCGGATCTCATCCTATAGGCCTTCTTATAGATGGGACTTGATCCAGGCATAAGCTCAATGATGAAGTCAATGTCATGGTCAGGAGGCATTCCGGGCAGCTCATCTGGAAACACATCCGGGTATTCACATACCGTTGGAACTTGGTCCAACTCAATTCCGGATAGATAGTTAGCTTGAGGGGTTTGAGTGGAGGCAGGGTGGGAGACATACTTGACTTCCACTCCTTCACTATTGGTCATGGTGAAAATCCACTTGGCATAGTCTAACAAGCCTTGGTGCTTGGTTAACCAGTCCATGCCTAGGATCACATCCAAGCCTTTTGACTTAAGGGTGATAAGGTATGCTAGGAAGTCTACCCCGTTGATGTTAATCTCAACTCCCTTACAACCTATCCCAGACTTCATAACTGATCCCGGGGTTTGTATCAACATACCACTACCCAGGGGTGTAGGCTGCATGCCACTCTCTAGTGCAAAATTTTGGGGGACAAAAGAATGCGAAGCTCCACAATCAAACAGTACTGTTGCTGGGATTGAGTTGATGAGGAAAGTACCCAGTATGATGTCCGGGTCTTCCTGGGTTTCCTCTATGGTGACATGGTTCACACGACCCTTGCCATTGTTGGGCTGGTTGAGGGGAGAGGGGTTCCTTGGGGGTGCTCCATGGCCTTGACCTTGGTTTGGCACATTGGAGCATGGAGCATCTGGCTTCTTGTTGGGACACAGCCTAGAGATGTGTCCTGGATGACCACATCCAAAGCAAGCGACTTGCCCAGGGTTGTTGTACTAGTTTCTGCCACCGTTGTTGTTATTGGAGTTGTTGTAAGCTGACTCGATATTGGCATACTGCTGAGGATGGTAGCTCGCACGAGGCATAGGAGGTCTAGCCTGTTGTGGCTGATAGGTTGGCTTGGCTGGGGCTGGGTGCCAGGGGCAAGGCTTTTGGTTGTTGGAGCTACCCTTGCTGATCATCTTGCGCTTGCGAGTGTTGCCAATGGCATGACGCTTGTCTTCCAGCATGAGGGCCTTGTTGCTATCAGGTCGAAGAAGGTACGATAGTCACAGACGATGAGTTGATACTACAGGGTCTGTTGAAGTCCTTCCATCAAGCGTTCCTTCTTGGCAACCTTCGTGTTGACATCTTCAGGTGCATACCTTGACAGTAGGTTGATCTTCTGCAGGTACTCCTTGACAAAGCCACTTCCTTTCTTCAGCGCTCGGAATTCTCTCTTCATAATAGCCATGATCGCAGAAGGAATGTGGGCGGTGCGGAATCCTTCCTTGAAGTCATTCCAAGTGATCACATGCTCACCTTCCATGACCTTGAATCCATCCCACCAAGCTCAGGCGATACCTCCAAGGTAGTGAGAGGCATAAAGCACCTTCTCACGGTCCGCATTGCAATTGACCACTACGAGGAGTTCCTCGATGGTGCGGATCTAGTCATCAACATTCAATGGTTTAGCAGTCTCGGTGAAGGTTGGGGGCGCATTCCTCATGAACTCAGACAGAGTGGAGTGGCCATTTCCATTCCTGCCTTGCTGCTAGTTGTTGACAAGGGCCTGAGCCATCTGCTACATGCAGCATTGTTGGCTTAGCTTTCCCCCCGGAGAACTTGGAGAAACTGAGCTATGGTCATGTTCTCCGGTGGAGGTAGTGGCGGGGGAATGTCCCCTTGTGGGTGCTCCTAGTGTCCTCCAGCGTGAGCAGCCCCACTAGCTCCTTGTTGCTGGCTTGAATTGCTGGCTTCAGGGTTGGCGAACGAGCTATTGTGGGTAGCAGTCACCACCTTGTTTGGAGCAGCCAAGTAAAACAACTGGGATAGACAAGAGGAAAAGCAACAATGGAAGAGCGCGACTAAGGGGGTTGGTCGAGTGCAAGTGTGTTAAAACAAAGGTCGCAAGACAAACATATATTAAGACAAGATAGAGGATGGAGTCTCTTACATGTTTCCTAAGGCAAAAGCGCGTCTTGCATCGGAACACAAACAAAACAAACGACAAGTACACATGGCTTCATATGAACCATTACACGGACTCGACTTCACATGAGGGGTACATGACTAATCCTACCCTAGGGGTTCTTGGACTCAGGTGGTGGAGTGCTTTGTCTCGTAGTCACGCTGCTCTGGGTCTTCCTCCTGCTCATCATCTGAACGGGTATCATTCCCGGTTGAAGGGGTCAGGGAGCAAGGAGGTCCATCCCGATGACGCTTTGCTGGCAGGTCGGTGAAGAGCTCATGGTACTCCTTCGCACTCATGTGATGACGACGTGTGGGTGCATCACTAGATGGGGGTACTCCTCCTTTGTAAGCGACAGCTGGTTGTCCCTCGGGGGCTCCATCCTTCTTGATCTTGTCTAGCTTCATATTGGCTTGCCGGATTAGCTCTCGGGTGTGATGAAGTTCATCACGGAGCTTCGCAGGCTCCTTAATCAAGTGGTGAACTAGACTATCGGTGGAGAGGCTAAAGTAGGTCCGGAACCTGAGTGGTGTGCCATCCTCCTAAGTCGGAATCAGTGTCCAACTCTTGCCAAGATTGTCCTTCCTAAAGGGAAGGTAGCGAGTAGCCGGCTCGTCAGCCATCTCTGGAATGATGTCTCGTAGGTGTAGGATCGACTTGCGCGCAGCTGTCTCGACTGCAAGTATCATGGTCTCCATCTGTGGTCCTTCAAAGAACCAACTAGTCGGGGAGTTGTTTGCCTTCGTGACCACATGCACGTGGTACTCCTTCGTGACGGCACCGACCAAGTGCTCGTTGTAGAGGAAAATGGGTGGTTGGCAAAACTGGCACTTCTCCAGGCTATCCCAAGGAGTAAGGGAAAGCCGAATGTCAGGAAGGCTTCGGGTACGACGGCCATCTACAAAGGTTTGAAGGGAGGAGAGTCAACAAAGTGTTGTGTGAAGAATAGAAGAGCTAAATAGTATAGAATTCCTAAGTATAGGTGCTATGTGTAGTCTTGAAAACGGTTTTATCCTGACTAACGTCCATGCTAACTAAGGGCTTCCTCCGATGATGATGGAGGGCATCTATATCAACACCATTGCCCCTCCGATGATGCGTGAGTAGTTCATGACAGACCTACGGGTCCATAGCTAGTAGCTAGATGGCTTCTTCTCTCTCATTGCTTCTCAATACCATGTTCTTCATGATCTTCATGGAGATCTATCTGATGTAATACTCTTTTGTGGTGTGTTTGTCGAGATCCGATGAATTGTGGGTTTATGTTCAAATTATCCATGAATATTATTTGAGTCTTTTCTGAATTCTTATATGCATGATATCATATCTTTGCAAGTCTCTTCGAGTTATTGGTTTGGTTTGTCCAACTAGATTGGTAATTCTTGCAATAGGAGAAGTGCTTAGTTTTGGGTTCAATCTTGCGATGTCCTCACCCAGTGACAAAGTAGGGGTAGTGAGGCATGTATTGTATTGTTTCATCATATTGCTTGAGTTTATCCCTCTACATCATGTCATCTTGCTTAATCCGTTACTCTGTTCTTCATGAACTTAATACTCTAGATGAAGGCAGGAGTCGGTCGATGTGTGGAGTAATAGTAGTAGATGCAGAATCGTTTCGGTCTACTTGTCACGGACAGGATGCCTATATGCATAATCATTGCCTTGGATATCTTCATAATTATACACTTTTCTATCAATTGCTCGACAGTAATTTGTTCGCCAACCGTAATACTTGCCAACATGAGAGAAGCCATCTAGTGAAACCTATGGCCCCCAGGTCTATTTTCCATATTATACTTTTAGATCTAAAACCAAAAATACCAAAAATACTTGCTGCATTATTTTTACTTTTAGTTTTACTTTCCGTTCAGGCATCATATTATATCTATCTCATTAGATCTCATACTTGCAAGTAACAGCGAAGGGATTGACACCTTGGTTCGCCCAAACAGAGGGAAATACTTATCTAGTTTACTGCATCAAACCATTTGTCTTCAGGGGAAACCAACGCATGCTCGAGAAGTAGCAAGAAGGATAGCTGGCGCCGTTGCCAGGAAGATACATAGCAAGTTAAGATAAGAACTCTCTCTTCAACTTGCCAATTTCTGGTTTGGTTGCGGGGAGATCTACATCAAGCCTACCAAGTACCCATCACAAACTCATCTCTTGAATTTACATTATCTCCCATTTGCCTCTCGTTTTCCTTGCCCACACATCACCAATTTGTCGTTTTATTCGCCCTCTCTTTCTCGTTTTTCTTTTTCTTGTCAGATCTTTTGTTTGCTTGTGTTACCATGTGCCTTCTATTTGCTTGCATCTTTGCTTGCTAAAAATCTATTGATATGGATCCTCATCCACTTGCTAATCTTTTCAAAAGACCAAATTATGATGAACCAATTGCTAGTGAGTTGAGTGTACTTGATTATCTCTACGAAGTTTTGCTTGATATTCGTGAATCTGAAAATTGTGATGAAGTGATTCACGATGTTTCCTTGAATAAAAATCATGATTGCAATGATATTGTTATAAATTTTATTAATGTCAATTATGTCAATGATATGCAAAACTACAAGCTTGGGGATGTTATATTTGATGAGTTTGCCATGACCACTACTTATTGCAATGATCATGATTGGGGTGATAATGCTTCTTATGATCTCGATAATTTATTTAATACTCATGATGAATATGATATTGAGAGTGGGTTTGGAAGAGTGTCAACATTAGGCATTATTGATCCCACTATTTTGGAAGAGTACCAACTTTGCATGCATGTGGATCATGAAGAGAAAATTTTATATGATAGTTATATTGTTGAATTCCTTGATGATTCTACTGAAATTTATTATGAGGGAGGAACATATGCTTGTAGGAATTGCAATAATATCAAGTTTCCTCTCTATGTGTTCACAGTTTTAAAGTTATGCTTGTTTTGCCTTCCTATGCTAATTAATTCTTGTTCCCGTAAATTGTTTGCTCACAGAATCCCTATGCATGGGAAGTGGGTTAGACTTAAACGTGTTTTTAATGCTATTCATGTTGCTCTTTTGCATATCTCAACTACTAATTTTTATGCGAGCATCATTGAAATCGTTATGCTTAGCTAGGGGCGTTAACCAATAGCGCTTGTTGGGAGGAAACCCAATTTTATTTTGCTTTCTACTTTCTGCTTATGTTTTGGTGTGTTTGGCACATTATTACTTCTATAGTAATTTTCTGTGTGTGTTTTAATTAATGTTTGAGCCAAGTAAAATCTTTGGGGTGATCTATGGTAGTTGTTGATTTGATCCTGCTGAAAAATAGAAACTTTTGCGCTATGTCCAGGAATCGTCCAAAATTTTCATAGCATCAAATTGATCTCAAATTTTTTACGCATTATTTATATACAAATTTTCTGGTTGTCATAATTTTTCAGAATTTTTAGAGTTCCATAAGTAGTCAAAGTTTATAGATTGCTACAGACTGTTCTGTTTTTGACAGATTCTATTTTCTTTGTGTTGGTTGCTTATTTTGATGTATCTATGGGTCTTATCGGGGGGTATGAGTCATGGAAAATTTAGAATACAGTAGGTATTACACAAATAGAAATAAGGAATGAGTTCACAATAGTACCTAAAGTGTTGATTTATTTTTCTTTTACTAACGGATCTCATGAGTTTTCTGTTGAGTTTTGCATTGTGAAGTTTTCATGTTTTGGGTGAAGATTTGATGGACTATGGAATAAAGAGTGGCAAGAGCCTAAGCTTGGGGATTCCCATGGAACCCCAAGTCATATTCAAGGATACCAAAAAGCCTTAGCTTGGGTATGCCCCGGAAGGCATCCCCTCTTTCATCTTCAATCCATCGGTAAATTTACTCGAGGCTATATTTTTATTCACCACATGATATGTGTTTTGCTTGGAGCGCCCTGTATGATATGAGTATTTGCTTGTTAGTTTTCCACAATCATCCCTGATGCACACATCTTTTGAGAGAGTCACGCTGAATCGTAAATTTATTAGAATACTCTATGTGCTTTAGTTATATCTTTTGAGCTAGGCAATTTTGTTCTAGTGTTTCACTTATATTTTTATAGAGAATGGTGGTGTTATATTTTATAGAAATTATTGAACTCTCATTTCTCACTTATATTATTTTGAGAGTTTCTTAAAACAGCATGGTAATTTTTTAGGTTATGAATTTAGTCCTAATATAATGGCATCCAAGAGGGATATTACCAAAACTTTCATATTAAGTGCATTAAAAACTATGAGAAGATTGATTCCTTTGATATAGTTTTGAGATAATAGGGATGGTAATATGAGAGTCATGATAGTGAGTAGTTGTGAATTGAAGAGATACGTGTGTTAAAGCTTGTGATTCCCGTAGCATGCACGTATGGTGAACCGTTATGTAACAAAGTCGGAGCATGATTTGTTTAATGATTATCGTCCTTTGTGTGAGGGTCGGGAGCGCGCGATGGTTAACTCCTACCAACCTCTCCCCTAGGAGCATGCGTCTAATTCTTTTTTTGATAACTAATAGACTTTTGCAATAAGTATGTGAGTTCTTTGTGAGTAATGTTGAGTCCATGGATTATACTCACTCTCACCCTTTCACCTTTGCTAGCCTCTCTAGTACCACGCAACTTTTGCCGGTACACCAAACCTTCCTTACTCAAAACAGCCACCATATATTCCTGAAAATAGACACCATATATTCCTGAAAACAGCCACCATACCTACCTATTATGGCATTTCCATAGCCATCCCGAGATATATTGCCATGCAACTTCCACCATGTAGTTTTTTCTATGACTTGCATCATCACTTCATATTGCATATAGAGTTATATCTTGTCATAGGAATCAAGTTGTAATTTCTTTTTCTTTGAGTTATAAGTAAATAAAAGTGTGATGATTTTTCATTAATAGAGCATTGTCCCATGAGATAAAATAAAACCTTCGGAATGATTTTTTCTAGAATGAAAGGAAACTACAAGACTTGAGAACAAAGGCAGAAGAGCCACCGTGAGGCCACAAGCCATAGGGCACGACCAGGGGTAGGCCGCGCCGGGAAGGCTTGTGGGCCCACGACTGCTCCCCCAACCCTAATCTTCGGCCTATGAATTCCCAAATATTCCATCATTATCAGAATGAGCCACAAAAACACTTTTCCGCCGCTAGAAGCCTCCGTTCTTGAGAGATCCAATCTTGGAGCCTTTTCTGGTAATCTGCCGGAGGGGATTCGATCACGGAGGGCATCCACATCAACTCCATCCATTGCCCCTCTGATGATGCGTGAGTAGTTCACCACAGACCTATGTGTCCATAGCAAGTAGCTAGATGGCTTCTTCTCTCTCTTTGCTTCTCAATACCATGTTCTTCATGATCTTCATGGAGATCTTTCCGATGTAATACTGTTTTGCGGTGTGTTTGTCGAGATCCAATGAATTGTGGGTTTATGTTCAGATTATCCTTGAATATTATTTGAGTCTTTCCTGAATTCTTATATGCATGATTTCATATCTTTGCAAGTCTCTTCGAGTTATTTGTTTGGTTTGGCCAACTGGATTTGTAATTCTTAAAATGGGAGAAGTGCTTAATTTTGGGTTCAATCTTGCGGTGTCCTCACCCAATAACAAACTAGGGGTACCGAGGCACATATTGTATTGTTGCCATCAAGAGTAAGAACATGGGGTTTTCATCATATTGCTTGAGTTTATCCCTCTACATCATGTCATCTTACTTAATGCGTTACTCTGTTCTTCATGAACTAAATACTCTACATGTAGGCAGGAGGTCGGTCGATGTGTGGAGTAATAGTAGTAGATGCAAAATTGTTTCGGTCTATTTGTCACGGACATGATGCCTATATACATAATCATTGCCTTGGATATCTTCAAAATTATTCGCTTTTCTATCAATTGCTCGACAGTAATTTGTTCACCCACCGTAATACTAGCCATCATGAGAGAAGCCATCTAGTGAAACCTATGGTCCCCGGGTCTATTTTCCATATTATACTTTCAGATCTAAAACAAAAAATACAAAAATACTTGCTGAATTATTTTTACTTTTAGTTTTACTTTTCGTTTAAGCATCCTATTATATCTATCTCTATTAGATATCATCCTTGCAAGTAACCGTGAAGGGATTGACAGCCCCTTTGTAGCGTTGGGTGCAAGAGTTTGATTCTTTGTGCATGTACATCTATTGGTGACTCGCTTGTATCTCCTACTAGATCGATACCTCGGTTCTCAAAAACTGAGGGAAATACTTATCTACTTTGCTGCATCAAACCGCTCATCTTCACGGGAAACCAATGCATGCTCGAGAAGTAGCAAGAACCAACCCCTCTATTTCGTTCACTCGATTAGATTATGTTTTTTCTTAACCTGTAGGATTAGATCTAGTTTGGTTATATATTTTTCAACTGGTACGCGTTTAACCGCGGGTTATTTAGAAAAACAATCGTGTCAGTTTTCTTCCGTTTAGATAACTTGTGGCCATCCACCGCCTAGCCACCGCAGCGAACGCGACCAACCAACCTAAGCAAGCAAAGTCGTGCTCTAGCCGCGAACGTTCAGTTTTTAGCATCTTCAATAAACGCTATTGTGACAGCCTTTTTACAGATTCGATTCAAATTTTCAAATAGCCTTAACTTTTTAACCGTAGATCCAAACGAGATGAAACCAATGACTAATTTTTCATGTCGAATAGGTCTATCTAGAGAACATATCACTGCGAAGTTTTGCAAGTTCAAAATTGAACTTATTTCAGATTTGAATTCAAACTCTCTTTGGCTACTGTCCGATTTGATGTCTAATATGCAACTTTATTATTGTAGACTGTATTGGGCCTCCAAGCACAAAGTTTTGTAGGACGATAGCAATTTTCCCTCGAGTGGATGACCTAAGGTTTATCAATCCGTGGGAGGTGTAGGATGATGATGGTCTCCCCCAGACAACCGTGCAATCAAATATAAGAAATCTCTTGTGTCCCCAACACACCCAATACAATGGCAAATTGTATAGGTACACTAGTTCAGTGAAGAGATGGTGATAAAAGTGCAATATGGATGATAGAAATTGGTTTTTCTAATCTGAAAATAAAGAAACAACAAGGTAACAAGTGATAAGCACCAAGCAAAAGGTTGTATAAATGCTTTGAAATAAGGCCTAGGGTCCATACTTTCGCTAGTGCAATCTCTCAACAATGCTAATATAATTGGATCACATTACCATCCCTCGACGTGCAACGAAGAATCACTCCAAAGATCTTATCTAGCGGAGAACATAAGAAGAAATTGTTTGTAGGGTACGAAACCACCTTAACATCATCCTTTGCTGCCGATCTATCCAAGAGTTCGTACTAAAATAACACCAAGTTATCCTTTTCGATCGATCTATCTAAGAGTTCATACTTAAATAACACCATATGATACACATAAACCAACTCTAATGTCACCTAGATACTCTAATGTCACAACAAGTATCCATGGGTAAATTAGACGGTAGGTAGGAAACAATTTAAGATTCATAATACTCAATCCAGCACAAAGAACCTCAAAGAGTGGCCCAAGATCTCTGTCGGAGGACATGGTACGAAAACATGTAATCAACCCCTCTGCATAGGTCATGGTCACCGGAATCCACAAGTTGACGCCTTAATATATATAAAGTGAATCACTTGAATACCCCAATGTTATTATGCGTATCCGCATCCAAGACATACATCAAGTGCTCTCAACTCCATAAAAGTATTCAATCCGGTAATAAGAAAATCTCAAAGGGAAAATTTAATTCATCACAACAAGATAGCGAGGGGAAAACACCATATGATCCAACTATATTAGCAAAGCCTGTGATACATCAAGATCGTGCCATCTCAAGAACGAGAGAGAGACGAAGATTGAACACAAAGCTGTTGGTACAGACAGTCAGCCCCGAGGGTGGACTACTCCCTCCACATCATGGAGACCATAGGGATGATGAAGATGGCCTCCGGTGATGATTTCCCCTCCTACAGGGCGCCGGAATGAGGTCTAGATTTAGTTTTTTTCGTGGCTACGGAGGGTTACGGCAGCAGAACTTCTCATCTAGGGTTATTTCTGGGGTTTCTGAATATATAGGATTTTTGGGCGTCGGTTTCACGCGAATATGACCACGAGTGGACCACAAGACACCAACGCAAGCCAGAGGGGGCTAGCGTGCCTTGGTAGATTAGCCCACCTCATAGCTCTGATGTCGCTCCCACGAAGCTTCTAGTGCCTCTTTTGTTCCAAAAAAATCGTTAAAAAGTTCTGTTGCATTTGGAGAACTTTCATTTCTGCACCAAAAACAAGACCACGGTAGTTTTACTAAAAACATCGTCAATCCGGGTTAGATCCAAGCAAATCATACCAAAACCATATAAAATTGTTGTAAATATGGCATGAATACTTCACAAATTATAGATACGTTTGAGACATATCAACATACCCAAGCTTAATTCCTACTCGTCCTCGAGTAGGTAAATGATAAAAGTAATAATTTATGAAGTGGGAATGCTAGCATAGTGCACAAGTTTGATCAATGATAATTTCAACCACTTTCCTAGCATCATAACATCAACTCTTTCGTATAAAGCTCATTATGATAAAGTAGTAACCAATTCATATGTTATGGTTCAAACAGTGAATTTTATTGAAACTTAATAACCTATGTTCTTAGTCACCAAACCATTGCATTTCATCTTATTCTCACAAAATCTAAGTAAGAGCTCCACATACTCAATCGTCATATAGTCTTCTATGATTGCTAGTACTCAAAGCATATTTTTAGAACAAATGGCATCCATCAAACACAGAGAAAGATAGGGGCTTAATGTTTCGTCTCCCAACATCTATCTATTATATATAAAATATAAATCAAGGGTTAACCAAAAAATTGATAAATAGGCTAGAAATTACCACAATAATTAGAAACATCCAACCATTCATTTAATAGATATATTTTTTGCAGCCATTAGAATTTATTAAGTGCCAAATAATTACCCACCATTGTCATTATAATTTAATAACATGTGATTCCCTCGACTCTATTTTTCCTCTAAAATGGAAATAAAATATGCGGTCACTAAATTTGATAGACCGTCACTTAATTTGATCTAAGCAATTTCCTAGAAAATGAACAAAGCAGATGAGTTTCCAACAGCTAGAACCTACGTATGCCCATGTACCAGCTTACAACTCCAGGCACAGCCTCACGCCCGCACCTTGCCCTCCTCCTACACCATATCAATTAAATAAGCCCATCATCGCCAGGAATCAATGATCTCATGAAGATCTCAAAAAGACCAAAGTATGTTGTACGGTAGTAGGAGTACTAGAGGGAGCGGTGGAAAACACTAGCAAGACCATAATATCCAACCCATCGGCATGAATCCATGATCACAAGAAGACATATGTACAGATGAAGGATGCATACATGGACATGAGGTTGAATTGGCCAAATACCAAACAAAGCAAGGTGCGCATTAATATACACTTCTAGGTATAGTTTTAGCAGCTAGAATTCGTCCACAAGAGATATTCAAGTTTTTAGTTCTTGGGTTTCTGGCTGGTCGCAATCAATCAGCTAGAGTTGCTAGCTTTGAATAGGAAGAATAGATCTATTTTATCCTGATGTATATGTGAGTGCGTGTTAAGGTCAACTAAATCCTTCCATCCATAATGCGGATCAAGTACATGTGGGTCCGCGTAATTTCGTATAGACTAAAATAATTTTCTACAGACTAAAATAATGTTTGCTACTGATGAGCACAAAGATATATAATGGGAAGGTATGGTCATTTCAAAGATAATTCTTGCAAAACCATGTTGATTGAAGGCCTGGAGGTGTAAAGGATGACACCAACAAGAATGTATACATACATTTAATTCAAGCTCATGGATTTAGTTTATTCTTCAATATTATTTTGCCTATGGCATTCTAGCCATTAGAACATTGCTTTTTGTCCTATATGGAGAGTTGGAAAAAGACTGTATATGGGATGAAAATTGTTTCATTTGATTTGGAACTATAAAGGATGTGAAGATACTTGAATTTTGGCCTTAACAATATTTTCTTTGCTGCATAGAGAAGCTGAACACACCGAAGGAAGTTATTTTCAGCTTCTATCTCCGTGTTTTAGTTTCCATTTTGGTTATTTGAAGAATTAATTTTGAGTAACAATTATGCTTGATCATTAGTTTCCCTCCCTGGAAAGTTGTCAGCCATTTGTGTAGTGTGTCGTATCTCCGATGCCCTATATTTTAGATTGAAGACACATTCTAAGTGAACATATATATTAAGGTATTATGTAAACCAAGGAAAATATAACAAGTGACCATGCTACCTATAATTAAACAAAGAAAGTAATGAGTATATTTGTTTATGAGAGTAGTCCACTGATGTATTTGCTCTTTCTTGCAGAGTTGTCGTTACTGTTCAGATCATTCTAGAGTTCAAGACCACAATTATGTCCTTAGAGTTCCAGTCTTCTAGATCCCATGATAAGCCATCGTGTACGTCCCTAGCCTCGCCTTCTCTGTCACATGCAAGAGTCTTATGCATGTAGTACCGTCGGTAGGAAAATATTTGTTTTTGAGATGGGTGGAACTATTATTGATCAGTGTATATTCTTCCTAAAGAATTATATGGATTCCCTCTAGAGGGAGACCCGTACATCAAATGATGCAAATGGGGAAAAGTTGAATGTGTTAGTGATGGAGTGGGGAAGAATAAGATGTGTGGATCTGACCAAAGTACACACCATCTGTACAATGGCTACACGTTGCTGGACTCTTTCATCAGGAAAATAGGAATACCAAGTGTTGGGGACTATTTTCCGAGATAATGCTGAAAATTTTACAGATTAACAAGCGTGGAATGATGCACAAGAAGTAGAAGCTGTGGCATTCCTAGATGGCATAAGATTAGTAACGACCTTGGAACAACATACTTTTTGTTCTCGAGTCGGGATCTTCTGTAGTGGTGTGAGCTAGAAAGCTGAACGCACGGATAGGAACCTGTCAAGACACAAGTCCATGTCCATGTACAAAAACATCAACGTGTTAGGACTAGTCGTCCCCGTGTTGGATAATAGAAAATATTGAGATCACGAATTACCAAACTACATGCACCGGAGACTATAGAGAAAGTGCTAGTCAAATGGTTGTAAATGTTTCCTGATTCAGTTAATCTCTCTATTTGTTCCTTACAAAAAGTTCTACAAAGCTCTTCCCTTGCCTAAAAAATAGATTAAACAGGTAGCAATAGATTTTCTTCATGTACATGGTGGTTTAGTGTGTGCTGGGTGTTCTTCCAGTAAGAGAAACGACATGCAGTTTGGAAGTATGAGTACACAATATTTGTTTCACCTCTACTTTCTAAAAAGCGCAATTTACTGCTTCTTCAGTTCATTTCTTAAGAGTCATCATCACGACATGATCTCAATGAATCAGTTTGGCAGGTTGATGTACTTTACTGCAGTGAAAACAGATTTGATTGTTGATAAAACTTCTTGGAAGAACCATCCATTGTCTCGGCAAGAAATTCGAGAAGCTGCAAATTTAAGACTATTCATAAGGAGAAAACTAAAGAGATATATAACTTATCATATGAATGATATTATTCTTAATGTTCTTATATATGTATGATTTTATTTTCTTTTAAGCAAGGACCAGTGGGATGCATGTATATGACCAAGTACTAAATCAGGAAATAACTAGATGAGCACTCAAAATATAACTATCATTTATAAAAAGAATTCCTATCCTAAGTAGTGATTTATGATAAATCGTCACCTATCTCTAGAGTTCTATCTTAACCAAAGAAACATAGCAGATAATAAGTGAATACAACAAATTGTACATGATTATATTTATTATATCTTTTCATAAAAAATTACTTCAAAATAAACCGCTTGAGCTCTAATCGAAACAGAAAACTTTGATGAGCCGGACTCATTCATGAGTAAACAATTGAATGGCGGGTCGCTTGGGCACTGAAATCAAGTCCCGGTCCCCCTTTTATCACCGTAAACAACATAATCATATATTCCTAGTAATAGGGATTAAAATTCCACCTTTAGAAAATCCTAATCTCTACAATATTGTGTATTATACAATGAAGAATGTAATAGGAGTAACCGTTACATGTCTATATAAACATATAATGTTTTGAGCATATTACAAAGATGCCTTTACAAAATATACATTTGACAAAACGAAATTTATATCATGTGCCCCTTTTCAGTAATAGTCATTTCTTGAAGTTAGATGTATGCTTTTTCTTTTATGACAATCTTCACTCATACATATAATAATGCTAAATAAATATATGACATTCGAATTTATATTATAGCAAATATAAAATGATAAGGATGCTGCCATTGTTCCTTTATACAAAACAAATAATAAAAATAATTATTAAAATATCTAAAGTTCTAGCCCGCGCAACAAGCGATCCACTTTGCTAGTTCTTATCATAAAGATAATTGTCAGAAATAATGAATCATGATCAAATATATTTGACTGGCCATATGTGCCTAGATCTTTCCCCACCACATGGTGCTTGTCAACTAACAGATTGAGGTTGGAATAAGAGGTTAACTCAACATGAAAGTAAGTGACATGAAAGTAAATAGATTGTCCCTTCCCACAAGGAAGTAGTGATTTTCATATGTGCCAGAGCTCATTGTTTAAAATAGACATGAATATACAATTTTGTGTGGTGTGCCTATCCTGTCAACGTCACAACAGAATATTCAATATCTTCCAAGATAATGACATTACTGGCAGTTCCCAAACATAATTTAAATTTTACTCCCCCTCCACCATTCAAACACATTCCATGGTTGGCCGAATCCACGGTTGCCCTCCAAACAATCAACTTTATAGGGGGAGTTATTGTTTATTTATTTTTATGCTATGCAGGACTGGGGATCCTTTTTACTAGCCTCTCTCATGCAATGAAAAGTAAACAAACACTCATCTTTAGAATAAATCTATCTCTTAGCATGGAAGATAATGACCACCCATCACTCCAAGAGTGGTACGAGAACACAAAAGAGACGTTTATTTGAATATTTAGAAGTGGCACATGCAAATTTACTCGGAATGGCAGTGAAATACCATACATAGGTAGGTATGGTGGACTCTCGTGGAAGAAAGTTGGCTAAAGGGTTTGGATGCACAAGTAGTATCTTTACTTTTGTATGAAGTTTTGGCTAGCAAAAGGTTTTAAACAAACACCACATGTTGGAGGATCCAAAACAATATAACATCTATACAAATATACCCAAACATAACCATTACATTATCTTCCTTGTCCAATTCAACTATTTGATCAAGTTTCAAAATAATTAATGGGTATTCACAATCATAGAAGATTTCAAAGATAATATATTTATATGTCACATTCTCTTCCTTATACTAATCATTCATGAATTGCTTGTATGACCAATTCAATGATTGTCAAACTTCAATAGATTTTAGTTTCTAAACCAGATGTGAAGCTAATTCTAAGCATAAAGCACATTGATAATTTCATATTTATGATATTTTATTGATTCACAATTTACTCATAGGATATAAGTGAAGTACAAGAGTTAACATCAATACTACTCTTCAAAACATATAAGTAGGGCAATGAGTAGTCAAACAATAAAGTAGATATGTGAGGACTCTCTCTCAATAAAGATTTTCAGATCCGATTATTTTATTTAAACAACGATAATAAAATAGCCCTCCAATAATAGCACATATCATGTGGATAAATAAAATTTAGGCTCAACATAGGCTAACCAATAGTTGTTGATGAAGAGAGGTGGGATGCGTAGCATCCCCATGCTTAGATGATTGAGACCTCCTAAACTATTTACTTGGGGTTCCTTGTGCATCCCCAAGCTTGAGATTTTGTAACCCTTTCAATTCTATCCTATCACGATTTCACCTATTCTCAAAAACTTCATCCACACAAAACTCGAAAAGAACTTGTGAGATAGGTTAGTACACATAAGAATAAATCCACACCTCATGTACTGCCAACGCAAGTTCACAATAATTTGCAAACATCATCTACTGTTTACTATCGTTCCACAATATATATCTTCCAATGTAGGCTATAGAAACTATAGGATACGTAGATAACAAAACTATGACAACAATCCGTCTAGTCAGAGAAGTCTCTAGAATCTGATGAAAAAAGTGTACTTAAGTAACTCAACCAATTATGAAAATTTAGGACGTGATAAATACTTTATATTACAATATTGTGTAAAAATTTCAGAAACTTTCCACATTCCCGCAAAATATGAAAATTCAAACACTATAGGAAAAGTTTCTTTTTTTACACATGAAATATCAAACATGCAACTTAAGCATCCTAAGAGGCAATTATTGATACTTTTCATTCAAAAAAAGATTATAAATATCATCTAACAGAGAACAAAAAATTATAGTGACGCTCCAAGCAAAATACATATCATGTGAAAAATAAAAATATAGCTCCAAGAAAGATGTACAGATAATGTTCGAGACGAAAGAGGGGATTTCTTCCGGTGCATCCCCAATATTAGACGCTTGAGTATTCCTTGGATATTATCTTGGGGGTGCCTCAAGAATCACTAATACTAGGTCCTTTATTCTCCTTATTCACCTCATATCAGTATTTCACCAAAACAAAAAAAAACTTCAATCACACAAAACTTAACGGGACTTCGTGACATGTGATAGTGTAGTAAAGATAGATCATTCACTTAGGTACTGTCAGGACAACATTCATAATTGTTCCCACATAATATTTATTGTATTCCATCATTCCAAAAATTTATATCATGAAATATAAGTTGTGGAAACACTTGAAACAAGCAAACAATGCATACAAAACAGAATCTGTCAAAAACAGAATAGTCCGTGAAGATCTGAATGATCACCATACTTCCCTCCCTCAAAAAATTCTAAAACCTTAGGACAAAGCATATCGTTTGCATATAAATTTTGTGTACAAAAATTATAATTTTTGATGCTCCAGTAAACTCAGAGAATTCATATACTAGATGCAAAACTTTCTGCTTTTGCACAGAATCAAACCAGCAAGTATAAGCACTATCGCAAAGGCTTTACTTGGCACTTTATTGAAATAAAAGGCAGAAAACATGATTCCTACAGTAGCTTAATCATGTGAACACACAAAAATAGAAGGTAAAAGTGTTGGGTTGTCTCCTAACAAGTGCTTTTATTTAATGCATTTTTAGCTAGACATGATGATTTCAATGATGCTCGCATAAAAGTAAAGAATTAAAACATATAGAGAGCATCATGAATCACATAGCAAGCACATTTAATTTTAACCCACTTCCTCCGCATAGGGATTTTGTGATAAAACAATTTATGGGAGCAAGAATCAAATAGCATACGAAGGAAAAACAAGCATAACATTGAAACTTTCAATCCATAGAGAGGAAACTTGATATTATTGCAATTGCTACAAGCATATGTTCCTTCCTCTGTGGGATCACTAGAAGAGTATGTCTAGAGGGGGTGAATAGACTACTAGCAGGAATTTAAAATCTACACAAGGTCCAAAGTTAAGTGTTGGAAGATTTTAGCAATTATAGCAAGTCTAGCACGCCCTACACATGCAAGTCACAAACTATAGAAGTGGAATGTAAAGACATTGCACATGAAAGTATAGAGTTGACATAGGGAGATCGAACGCATGTAGGACACGAAGATTTTTCCCATGGTTCCGATAGGTGGTGCTGTCATACGTCCATGCTTACGGAGTCTTCAACCCACGGAGGGTAATGGTCGCGAGACACCACGGAGGGCTCTACCCATGGAGGGTTCCATGAATAAGCAACCTTGACTATACCATGACGACCTACGTTCACGGAGGACTAGCCTAACTTGGGGTAGATCTTCACGAAGTAGGCGATCTCCTTGCCCTTAAAAACTTCTGGGTTAAGTTCACAACATGAAGTAGGAGGCTCCCAAGCGACACTTAACCAATCTAGGAGGCACCACCCTCCAAGAGCTAATAGGCTCGATAATGTCGATGAAATCGTTACTCTTGTGCTTCAAGATTATAGACTTCTCAACACACAATCACTCTCTCACAAATTTTGCTTTGTTGGAAGAGATTCATTGGGTGGAAAGCAACTTGGGGAGGCTAGAGATCAAGATTCATATGGTTGGAATGGATTGACATGATCTCAACACATGAGTAGGTGGCTCTCTCTTAGAAGATCAGTTGGTATGAGTGGGCATCTGTTCTAAGTGCTTTTATTTCGAGTGAGTGGTAGTGGAGGGGTATATATAGGCATCTCCAAAAAGTCCAAGTGTTACACCTTATGTGACCAACTTGGTGACACCTATGTATGAATCTCAGTGGTACGGAGTTGCTCCAAAGGTAGCAACTTTTTAATCTCGGTGAGACCGATACATAAAACTCGATTGCACCGATTAGGTGACCAACAGTCAGATTGTACAACTCAATGACGCCGATCCAATAAACTCGGTGGGACCGATTTTGTGAATTGGGGTAAAAGGAAGTTGGCAACCCAAACTCGGTGGCACCAAAGTAGAATCGGTTGCACCAAAATGCTAGGGTGTGGCTTGGGTCTGTCTGAGTCTAGGAATCGATGGCACCGAGTGGGTGTTGTTGCTTGCACCGATTTTGGATATTTGGCTTTGGACAGACTTTTGCGGAAGAGGTTGTGGGTGTTTTGTGGAAGATGAATGTACCTTCTCTCGTTTTCTTGATCTGTAGACCAAGGAAGAATTTCAGCTCACACATTATGGACATCTCATACTTCTCTGACATCGACCTTCCAAATTTCTCACTAAATTGTGGGTTAGAAAATCCGAAGATAATATCATCCATATAAAATTGGCACACAAATAATTCACCATTAACTCTATTTGTGAATAAGTTTGCGTCAATTTTATCGATTTCATGGCCGTTTTTCAATGAGAAACTTCGTTGGGCATTTATACCAAGCACGATGGGCTTGCTTAAGATCATATAAAGCTTTGCCAAATTTGTAAACGTGGCCAGGTTTCTTAGGATGTATAAAACCAGGTGGTTGCTTAACATACACCTATTCTTCAATCTCGCCATTTAAAAATGCACTTTTAATATCTGTTTGGTAAAGAGTGATACCATGGTGATTGGCATAAGCAAGAAGGGTTTGAATGGCTTCTAGTCTAGCAACAGGGGCGTAGGTGTCACCCTAGTCCATACCTTCAACTTGTGTATATCCTGGGGCTACAAGGCGAGCCTATTCCGTATGACTTGACCGTCTTCATCTTGCTTGTTCCGAAATACTCATCTCATGCTGATGATGTTTTGATCGTCCTTGGGCTTCTCCACGAGTGTCCACACTTTGTTCCTCTCAAAGTTATTAAGATCTTCGCATAGCATTCACCCAATTCGCGTCTTCAAGAGCTTGTTCAACCTTCAAGAGTTCAATACTAGATATGAAAGAATAATGATCACAAAAGTTAGCTAGGTGAGTTTTAAAGCGAGTGATCCTCCCTGTGTGTATATCACCAAAGATTTGGTTTAGAGGATTGTTCTTGGTCATTTGTGCTCGAACTTGGGGTAGGTTTGGCTTGTTAGTTGGTGGAGCTTCTTCTTCATCATCTCCTTCATCTCTGTTGTTGTCGTAGTGGTCATCTCCTTGAGGTGGTGGTGAAGGAGGTTGTGGTGGACCTTCATGATGGAATTCCTCCTCCCCTTCATCTTATTGTGTACCACTTGTGGATGCTTTCATGTGATTTTGTCGGTAGCCTTGATCAGAAGTAGGAGCTTCCACTTGGGTTGATGAAGTAATTTCCTTCGCCTCCATGGGATGAATCTTTCCAATGGGAAAATCTTGGATAGCTTCCGAAGGATTTTATCACTAACATCATTTGGCAATTGTTCGACTTGCGAACTATTAGTTTCATCAAACTTCACATCTACCGTCTCTTCAAGTTTTCGACTAAAGTTGTTGTAGACACGATAGGTGTGAGAGTTTGATCCGTAACCAAGTAGGAGACTGTCATATGACTTGGAAGCAAATTTAGCGCGACGATGCATATCAAGAATGTAACACTTAGAGCCGAATGCCCGAAAGTATCCAACTTGGGGTTTGTTACCAGTGAAAAGATCGGATGCCATTTTACTAAGAAGCTTGTGCAAGTAGAGTCAGTTCGTGGCATGACATGTTGTTTGCACTGCTTCTTCCCAAAAGTGTCTTGGTGTCTTGTAAACATCAAGCATTGTTCTTTCCATCTCAATGAGAGTGTGGTTCTTCCTCTCAACAACTCCATTTTGTTGAGGGGTGTACGTAGCCGAGAACTCATGTGAGATACCCTCTTCGTCAAGAAAGGTATCCACATGGGTGTTCTTGAACTCTGATCTATTATCGCTTCGAACCTTCTTGATCTTCACTTCAAATTGATTTTGCGCTTTGCGTGCAAAGTTCTTCAAGATATTTTGTACCTACGACTTATCATCAAGAAAGAATACACACGTAAATCTAGAAGAATCGTCAACTATTACTAGACCATAAGAGTTCCCATCGAGACTCTTGTAAGCATTGGTACCAAAAAGATCCAGATGAAGTAACTCGAGTGGTCACCTATTGGTCATGATGTTCTCGACCGCATGACTTCCACCTATTTGCTTTCCTGCTTGACAAGCACTACAAAGCCTATCTTTGTGAAAGATAACATCTTTAACACCAAGAACGTCATCACCATTGATAACCTTATCTAGATTGCGCATGCCTACATGTCCTAGCCTTCTATGACATAGCCAACCTTTAGATGATTTTGCAAATAGACAAGTACGAGGTTGGGCCTTTTTAGTGAAATCGACAATGTATAGATCACCTCTACGAATACCGGTGAAGACAATTTTATGATTATCAAAGTGGAACACTTGGCAATCTACTTTGGTAAATAGAATATTGAAACCGAAGTCTACTAGTCTAGATACGAAAAGAAGATTGTATCCAAGGGATTCAACCAACATCACATTTTGAATAGAGCTATCATGAGATATGGCCACCTAACCAAGGCCAAATACCTTACCCATAGAGTTGTCTCCAAATTTCATGTACCTCCGAGGACCTTGATTAGGCATGATCTCTTGGAACATGTCTTTGTCACAAGTCATGTGATCCGCGCATCCACTGTCAAGAATCCACTCTTTTCCAACGAACATGTAATCCTTGAAGTTTGGCATTAGACATAGATTCTTCATGATCTTTTCAATCTCAACGTTGAAGAAATCATCTTCATCATAGTAGCCATGTTCTTCATTGTCATCATTTGGTAGAATCTCCTCGCCATAGAAACCAAGAGATCCGTTAGAATCATAACCATGACAATGCTCAAGCTTATGAATGTGAATGGCTTCAATAATGTTGTTGATAGTTGTGACATCTGCTTTAGCAGGCATAAGATCATGAAGGTCAAATAGGCATTTATCAAAGTATGGATCACTAGGCTTCATTTTTTGAAAAGCAACAGTTTTATGAAGAATTTCGTCAAGATTATTTAATGGAAGATTTGGAAATCGTTTCTCCAAATCATTCCAAAATTATAAGCACATGCAAAGTTCTTCAATTGAGAAAGCACAAATCTTGGTAAACCTCTAACAATAAAATTGACAGTTCTAAGGTTACCAATCATGTTAATTTCCTCTTCGTGTGTGGGATGCAATTCATCAATGGGGAGCACATAGGGATTTCCAATATGTTTTCTAAAATGGAATTTGTCTAATAGATCAATCATGGCTTTCATCCATTCACTATAGTACTCTCCATCAAGAATGGGCAATCCACAATACAAACTCTCCACACTAGACACATCCATCTTCCTCCGCGGTGAAGAAACAAAAGCAATGGAGACCAATGCTCTGATACCAATTGTGGGATCACTAGAAGAGTATGCCTAGAGGGAGGTGAATAGACTACTAGCAAGAATTTAATATCTACACAAGGTGCAAAGTTAAGTGTTTGCAGATTTTAGGAATTATAGCAAGTCTAGCACACCCTACACGTGCAAGTTATCAAGTATAGTCGCGGAATGTAAAGACATTGCACATGGAAGTAAAGAGTTGAGATAGAGAGATCAAACACATCAAGGACACGAAGATTTTTCCTATGGTTTCGATAGGTGGTGCTACATACGTCCACGTTTGTGGAGTCTTCAACCCACCGATGGTAATGGTCGCGAGAGTCCACGGAGGGTTCCACGAAGAAGCAACCTTGACTATACTATGGTGGCCTCTGTCCATGGAGGACTAGCTTAACTCGGGGTAGATCTTCACGAAGTAGGCAATATCCTTTCCCTTACAAACTTCTTGGTTCACTCCTTTCTATTCTACTTCAGGATGATAGACTCCTGAACACAAATCACTCTCTCACATATTTTCTTGGGTGGAAGAGATTGATTGGGTGGAAAGCAACTTGGAGAGGCTAGAGATCAAGATTCATGTGGTTGGAATGGAATGGAATGATCTTAACACGTGAGTAGGTAGCTCTCTCGTAGAAAATCAGTTGGTATGTGTGGAGATCTGCTCTAAGTGCTTTTCTTGCGAGTGAGTGGTGGTGGAGGGGTATATATAGGCATCTCCAAAAATCCAACCGTTACACCTTAAGTGAGCAACTCGGTGACACCGATGTATGAATCTCGATGGTACCGAGTTGCTCCAAAGGTAGCAACTTTTGAATCTCGGTGAGACAGACACGTAAAACTAGGTTGCCCCGATTAGGTGACCAACGGTCAGATTGCACAACTCGGTGTCGCCGATCCAGCAAACTCGGTGGGACCGATTTTGTGAATTTGGGTAACAGGAAGTTGGCAACCCAAACTTGGTGGCACCAAAGCAGAATCGGTTGCACCAAAATGCTAGGGTTTGGATTGGGTCTTTATGAGTATGGGAATCGGTGGCACCAATTGGGAGTTGTTGGATGCTTCGATTTAGAATATTTGGCTTTGGACAGACTTTTGTGGAAGAGCTTGTGAGTGTTTTTGGTGACTATCTGATAGGGTTATTACCACCAGGCAGGCCAAGACTAGGGAGTTCTCCACCTTTTTAAGAAAAACCATTCGGACGGCTGGTCCTCGACCGGCTGGCATGCTGCTGGCGAACCCACGGCTAGCTAGCCAAAGGCCGGTTGGCGGACAGCTGGCTGGCTCGCAGCTAGCTGGCCGGATACACCACGACTGGCCCATACCATGGCAGGTCAGGACGGACCAATCGAAGAGCAGGCTGGTGGACCCCTGTAGGCAATGGGACCGCACAGCCGGTGGGCCCTACGAGCGACGACGCAACAGGTGAGCCCCTTGGCTGGCTGGAGAGCCCGCCAGCCGGGTCCCCCCTTTCAGTACTTTAGGGATATTGTAAGTCGACGGGTTGGCCTATAAAACTCCCCGAGGCCCCCATGCATCGGGCATAGAGACAAGCACGAATGAACTCCCCCATTTCACATTCTCACATAGCAAAGGAAGAGGAGTCGGCTGCTACTGCTTCGACCTCTAGACAACAGCTCAAAGAGCACCATTGTAACCTCATCCACCATCTAACTAAACCAGCAAGACTAGGGGTGTTACCACCCACGGAGGGGCCCAAACCTGGGTTTATCATGTGTCCATCACTACTTGTGCCTAATCCTACTCCCGGAGCCCGTTGGCGTTCTTCGGCCCCAACCACTCTCGATAAGCCTACCCATGGCATTTGTCGTGAGAAAACGACAACAGTTGGCGCCCACCGTGAGGCTATTCCCGGCACCGGCCGGGGTCACACTCCAGGCGGGACCCTTCACCACCTCCCCTGGTCGCCCCGCATCCGGGCGGTTCTGAATGCTCGTGGGGCTTGCTCGCACAACGTCGTCAGCCCTGACAGCGATCCTCCGATCGACGTCGCCACGCTCACCAATCGCGTCGGCAGGCTGAGCCTCGCCGACGAGCCAGCAGCCGACGAGTACCCTAGCCAGGTACTCGACTGCATCAACCTGCCCTCGTCCGTGGGTGAACTCACCCCGAGCAACGTCGACGGCTCCCGCGTCCGTGCAGGGGTAATGGTCACCGCCTCCTCCACCTCTTCTGGCCGAGCGTGGGCCGAGGCTGATGAGGCCACCACCCGCGCCGGTACCTCCAACCCGCACATGACAACACCTCCGTAGGTATGTCTCGTCACTGTTCCTCGTAGCCTTGAGGTAGAAGACCTTCTTGAACAGCTCCACGAAGGGGAGGAGCCCGAGGTAGCCCTCGCAGAGAGTCACGAAGCTCGAAAGGTAGAGGATGGCATTGGGTCCGAGGTGGTGTGGCTGAAGATTGAACGTATCGTCACATCCCTAGATAGATGTCATAGGATAGCATGTGTGTGCATCATGTTACAATTTTGCATCAACATGAAATGGGGACTAAAAGAAACCCCAAGCTCATATTTGAATCAAACTAATTCAAAGTTGTGAAAACTCAACAAATTCAAATGCCCTTACAAAGTGTTCCCTATGTCTGATAAATATGGACATGATTATAACAGGGGCCATTTTAAATATTTGAACAATTATAGCAATTTAAAAATAAATAAAAAAGCCTCTGAAATGCCAAATAAAGCATTATCATTATTTTATGCTTCAAAATATCCTGAAACTTTTTGTAGGAGTTTGAAATATTCAAACTTAATCCTATAAAATTTTTGGGGATATTTTATGATAGCATTTGTCCCAAACACAAATTAAACAAATATCATAAATTAATATAAATAAGAAAATAAAATAGAAAGCAAAGGGAGGATGAGCCTGAGCCGGCCCAGCTGGCCCAGCTCCATCGTCATCCTCCTGGCGTCCAGGAGGACGCGCGTTTGCTCACTGCGCATGCACGCCGAAGCTGACACGCACCTCTCTGCGTGCCTGCGTCCCCCTGTCGTGCTAGCGAGAGGATGAAGATGATGTTGTGTCCATATCCCTCTCTTCCCCTTGCATTCGCCCCCTCTGCTCTCTTCCTCCTCTGCTCCGCCATGGCCGACGGTGCTGTTAGCTCGCCGCCGTAGTTCTAGCCGCTCCCCCTCGCTTATTAGCCCACCAATCGCTCCGCCTCATCGCCTTCTCCCTTCTCGCTGAGTCTCGCATCGCTAGGAGCCCCGAAGCGTCGTCCCCAAGCTCGTCTTCGCTAGGAGACCCGATCTTCGCCGCCGTTGAATCGTCGTCTCCGAGCCCTCCCCGAGCAAGCTTTCGACGGCTTCGACCCTGCAGCGAGCTTCCGGCTCTTTCCCCTCTCTTCCCTGGCCTTTTCCCCATCTGTAGGCCCGAATTACGCCGGCTCCTGAATGACCCGCCACACGAGCTCATCACCGGCGATGCTTCGGTGACCAGTTGGTCCATTAGATACCACCATCAAACTCGTGAGGCTGCGTAGTGCCTGTAGGTGCCAAGTTTTGGCCGTGTCGTGCCCTGGTTCGACGAGCCCATGTTCGTCCGAGCTCCGGCAGCTGCCGTGCTCATCGCCGGCACTGATTCTGGCCATCCCAGCCCCTGGGAAGTGTTGGGCTCGACGCGCACGAGCAAGCAGAGTAGTTTGGTGCCCTCCGCCGTCCATTTGGTCGTCGGAGGAGGAATCCGACCCACACTGCCGTCCCTGATGTCGTCGGTGGCTCAACACGAGCGAGTCAACCGGCGCTGACCACGGGGTGTGACCCCCCAGGTCAACTAGAAAGTGGGCCCGACCGTTTAATTATAATTAGAATAAGAGAGAAATTAATTAATAAAATTAATGAACTAATTAGTCGCTGACCAGTGGGCCCAGTGTTGATTAAGTAATTAGGATTACTTTTAATTCTCTAGTAAATTGATTGAGTCACTAACATGAAGGCCCCGCCCTGTCAGGTTTGACCTGGCCTGGTCAGCCGACCAGCTGACGTCGTAGTGACGTCAAGCTGATGTCATATTTCATTTTCTAGTTTTTAAATAATTCCAGAAAATGCTTAAAACTTCAAAAATTCATATAAATTAATCTGTAACTCAGATGAAAATAATTTATATATGAAAATTTATTAGAAAAATCCAATAAATCTAATGGTGCTATTATCATGCATGTTAGAGAAACCTATGTAGAAGAACATTAACATTTGCTAATAGGTTAAAATATGGAATTTGAAATGAAGAACGATTTTGAACCTATATTCAAACTCACTGCATTAGCTCATCCATACATGCTGCCATGTCATGATCATGACTCATATTGTTGCACTTGCATGTATTGAATGCTATTTTTCTGCATTGCGGTAGGCCCTACTTTTGAGGACACCCCCGAGTATTCCAACGAATGAGAGAACCTTCCCGCTACCCAGCAAGGCAAGCAACCCCCCTTGATCATTCTGATAACATCCCACTCTCTCGCTCCTGCTCTTGTTTATTTTTTTGACCAACTCCTGCTCTTGTTTATTGCATTAGGACAACCGTTCACATGTGTGTCATACACGGTAGATGAACCTATTCTTCTGCATGACCTGTCATTGTCATAGTAAATAGCTAAACCTTGCAACCTAGCATACCTGGTAGATGCTTGTGCCATGATGTGCTTAGATTACTTTTCCTACTATGCTTGCTACGCTTAGAGTTGTGTTAGGTCTGTTTCATCTGCGTGATGAACTAGAGTGAAACCATGTTGTTCTAATGAGATAAGCTTATGATGAACTCGATTTGGTAAAGGTAGCGATGAGAGGCTATGTAGGAGTACATAGCGGGTTGTCTCATTGGGACCGTTCTTAGGAACTGAGTTATGTGTTTGTGATACTACCACATGTTGGGCCCTGAAATATGACCCCGCTCGACTTATCAGTCGCTTAGTCCTTAGTCCAGGAGTTGCAAGTAGTTTCTGGTGTTTATAGCATGCTGGAGGCCATGCATAGCGCTGACCCTAGGGGTGGGCTACGACGCGGTAGGCAGTGGCATGGTGTACCAAGGGTCACCTGAATGGTGGGCTTGGGAACCCTGCGCACATTGTTTGGGCCCGTAGCGGAAACATCGGCCGGACTTCCGTGCGGGTTCAGTCTCAAATACGCAATAGCCTGGAATACAGGTCTTATGTGATTGACGGTCATGGCCAACTCCCTCGCTGGGCTTTCGCTTGAAGGTTTCCGAGGTGCATGGTTTTATGAGCACATAGCGATAAGTGCCGAGAGCGTGTGTGAAGAAGTACACCCCTGCAGGGGATGAAACTATTCGAATAGCTGCGTCCTCGGATATGGACTACTTGGATAACTTATGTTGTTCATACATAATCAAATGGATACTCATAAAAATATCAAGACAAGTGTGAGTATCATGGATGGCACTCTCCCAGGAGAGGGAAGTGAATCCATGATGGTGTATTGTCATGGAGTTAGTGGACTCGTGTGCAATATCTAAAATTTACAAAAAGAGTTAAAATTGTGTAATGTAGGTTAGCCACGAGTCAAAGCTGGCATTGCTACATAAACTCCACCACTCCCCTTGTTGATAAATGAGCATGGATCGTCTAGGTCTGTTTTAAAGACTTGCTGAGTACGTTTGTACTCATATTTCTTAATAAATGTTGTAGATGAGACCCAGGACCCATTAGGTGGGTTCTTTCTAGATGTCGACGATGCCCAATAACTCGTGTCCAGCTATGACCCTATGCCTTGTGCTGGGCTGTAGATAGTGAGGCCATGTGCCTTTTTACCCTTTCATTGGTCTATACTCAGACAGCTTATGCTTCCGCTTGGTTTGTATGAACTTGTTTGTATGACTTGAGTGTCGGGTCAAGTGACCCCTATCCGTAAGATCATGTTATGCAAGGCTTGTCTAAGCCCCTTAAATAAAAGTTGATGTATGGTTATGTTGTCATGCCATGGTTGTATCTATGCATATCGGGCATGTCGTGCGTACGTGTGACGTGCAATGATATGTATGGGATCTCACACCTAGTCATGTGCCTTTAGTAGTACTATTTACGGGAAACTGCCTCTTTGTGTTTCCACCGAGCCATGGTTGCTTGCTACTGCTCCGGACACATTGATTGACCGACATGTATCCTTCTTTGCTGCTATGTTTGTCCCTTCGGGGAAATGTCTCGCTGTGTAATGGAGTCCCTGTAGCCTGCTACGACTCGTCTACGTGCAGTGATGGCATTTATGTGTCACGACGTAATGGAGTCCTTGTAGCTTGCTATGACTCGTCTACACACGCTTGAGGTCGACACCTGCATTGTTGGGTTACGTATGTGTGTTTCCCTATGGATGTGCCACTTGGCTTCTATGACTAGTCATGTCGCCCGGGTTCTCTGTCGTTTGATCGCCAGCGACATGTTCACATACGTGAGGCAAAAGACGCAAACATTCCCGGCTAAGGTAAGGCAGCAGCCGTGAAGCTTACCATGCGTGAGGTCGCAAAGTGTTGTGATATGTTATAGTCTGGATTTATATGACTTAGGATCGGGGTCCCGACAGCGCCGGTATCAGAGCCTGACTGACTGTAGGACTACCAAGCCAAACCGGTCGAAGTTGAGTCTAGAAACACTATAGAAAAGTAGGGGAATTGATTGTGGAAAGGAAATGTAAGGCTCTTTTTACTCCTCTTCCCAAGTTATTCTATGCCGAGTCTTTCTCATCTTTTCTACGGGGATAAGAACTAGGCTTCTCATCTATTGCTTAGGATGATGAGTTACTAACCATGGACCACTAGCTAGCATGCTTGCAAGTGAATGTCGGTACTAGAGTATTGTTGGTGTGACAAGTAGATGGAGAAGGGATTCGAGTCTAGAAAGCTGAGTGGTTATGCTTTTACAATCTTTTGCAGTTGTCTCAAAATCCTTTTTGAGCAATTGCAGCTGTTATGTTGTCCAATTTTTGCTAGAGTCTGTAATGTCTTTGCATCATCCTCTGTTTCAGATGCCCCCTCATGCTTCCCGTCAGGTGGTCCGTCTAACCAGGTGCATCGATGTACCGGGTCACACGGGCATGTTGTTTAGAGTTATGATGGAGGCTGGCTACCATTGGTACCCAGAGTACACAGTGGAGGAACAACATCGAGATTTCAACCAGAGTCGGTATCTGTGTACTGTTAAGATATATCCTTCATATCCTGGAGCTGCAGAGCCGCTTCATTGGACTTAGGGTTTAGGTGTAACCATAGATATGGCAGTTCAGGAGGCCGCCTACACCATGCTGACTATCATGAGGTTTCAACATGGTCTGCTTCAGAACACAGAGTTCTGCTATGTTCCTGCTTCCATGGGAGGAGAGGATGGCTATCTTAGTGTAGCCTACTATTATCATTCCCATGAGGATCCTAGGCTGCAGGTGACCGCTCAGATGTTGGAGAACAGGGATCGTGATGCACGTGCCCTTCGCATGGAGCTTTATGCCACCCGTGCACGTCTGTGGACAGCCCTGACACAGTTGGCACCTGTCATGCAGAAAGGCTATGGAGATTTGGAGATGCTGACCCCATCACGGACTCATCTGCCAGCACACATAGACTGGCCCGATGTTGGAGGCATCACACCTCTTCGAGGACCGCTGTTGCCGCCAACAAGGGGACCAAGGCCACATCCGTGTCCTTATGGTTTCCAGGGATCACAGGCTAGAGTGTTTCCAGATCCTTAGGTTCAGCTCCCGGGTCATGGGGGTAACCTGTATGAGGCATTCTAGGGCGATGCTTGAGTACGTGGATGTTAGTTCTAGTAGGTTCGTAGCCGTATCACCACAGTCCTGCGTGTCTTATGGGGTATGACCGAGGTTGTGAGTTGAGTTCCGGAGGTGTAGATAGATAATGTATAGGAAGCTTGTAATGCCTCTGATGAGTTGTGTCATCTCTCCATAGTTGGTATTTAGCTTGCGCTTGTACTGAACTATGTCATGGAGTGTATGAATCATTGTGTTCATATGGCAGTTGTTATTACCATGTTGTTTGGGTGTTTACCCTGCATGCCATGTTGTCTAGTACATTCCTTATCTCATGTCTTAGAGTTGTTGTCCTCTATGGCTAAGTTGTGGGTTTGTTTTCCTAGGATGGTGACAACTAGGAATAACCCCGTGCCTACCCCCGAGCAGGGTGAGGGAAGCCAGCCAATGCAAGAGAATCTGCCACATGTGCCTTCTTTGGCAGAAGTGAGGCTTCAAGCTGAAAGGAACAAGAGAGAGACCAACATGTTGCTGGAACGATTTGAGTAGAACACAGCGCGTGCTCCCCGCAATGATCACAATGATGGCGTGTCACTCGGCGATTTCGTCAAGTTGTGCCCACCTAAGTATCATCATTCAGTCGACCCACTCGACGCGGATGACTGGCTGACTAGCATGTTTCGCAAGATCCATGCTGCCAATGTGTTCGAGGCCAACAAGGTGAACTTTGCTACCTACTTTCTGGAAGGACCCGCCAATCTGTGGTGGGAAAATTATGAAGCCATGCGTCCCGTAGGCCCCGCACCAACTTGGGCAGAATTCAACGCGACATTCCATACCCATCACATCCCAGAAAGGCTGATGGATCGCAAGAGAGAGGAATTCTGTGCTTTCACCCAAGGCAGACTATCCGTGGATACCTATAGCCGTGAGTACGGCAATCTTGCTCACTATTCTTCGGAGGAAGTTTCAACTGATGCCAAGAAACAGGCTAGGTTCCGCAAGGGACTTAACCCTGAGCTCTATCGAGATCTGCGCCTGCATGAGTGTACAACCTTCTAGGCTCTTCGTCAACAAGGCTATCAATGCCGAAACTGGACAGACAGACTATGAAGCCACGAGGAAGCACAATCGTGATTTAAGCCCCGCATCTGGCTCAGGCTCCAAGAAACGCCACGTGTGGGTGCCCAACGCAGCTCTGCCGCGAAGATATACTGCGAGGCCATCCTTCCAGGCACCTCGCCCAGCTCAGCCCAACCCTCCAGACAGGCCATTTGGAGGTCCGCCTATCAATGTTGCTCCCCGTTCCACCGTTGTCTGTTACAAATGTGGGGAACCAGGACACTACTCTCGTGAGTGTCCTCAGAACAATGCTAAGCCCGCTGGACGTGGGAAGCCAAGAAAAGCCTTCTATGTGAAGCTAGCTCCTACTCGTGGATGAGTGAATTATGTCTCTACTGAGGAAGCCTCTGAGGATCCTGATGTTATCCTAGGTACGCTCCTTGTCAATAGTCATACAACATTTGTTCTATTTGATACTAGGGCATCTCATTCTTTCATGTTACAAAGTTATGCACAGTTGCATAACATGTCTTTTTGTGATATATCAACTCCTTTAGTAGTTCAAACTCCTTGTTCAAAGTGGCAAACTTGTAGGGTGAGCCATGATAATGAGATTCTAGTGGATACGATAGTCTTCCTAGCATCTTTGATAGCCCTCAAGTCTTCGGACATCAATATCATTCTAGGCATGGATTGGATGAAAGCCCACTATGCTAAGATTGATACTCATTCTAGAAATGTTCAACTTACACATCCGTCAGGTGAGATAGTTAATGTCTCCACTCGAGCAGCCAAGCGCCAACTCTATTCCCTCAATGCTATCCCTCTTCCAGAGTTAGAAGATATTCCAGTAGTCCGTGACGTTCCGGATGTCTTTCCAGAAGAACTGCCAGGAATTCCTCCTGTCAGAGATGTTGAATTTGTGATAGAGCTCATTCCAGGGACTGTCCCAATAGCCAGAAGACCCTATAAGACGGCACCCCTAGAACTAGCCAAACTTAAGATCCAACTCGATGAGGCTTTGAAGAAAGGTTTCATCCGTCCTAGTTCTTATCCTTGGGGTTGTCCCGGTCTCTTCGTCAAGAAGAAGGATGGATCGGATCGGATGGTTGTGGATTATCGGCCAGTGAATCTGGTCACCATTAAGAACAAGTATCTATCCCCAGGATCAACAATTTATATGATCAACTCGCTGGATCCTCTGTCTTTTTGAAAATCGAATTGAGGTTGGGATACCATAAAATCAGAATTAGAAACGGGGACATTCCAAAAACGGCTTTTGTTACTCGTTATGGCCAATACGATTATACCGTTATGTCCTTCGATTTAACCAATGCCTGAGCCACCTTCTCTCGCTTGATGAATTTGATCTTCATGGAGTATCTTGATAAATTCGTCCTGGTTTACCTCGACAATATACTCATCTACTCGAAGAATGAATAGGAGCATGCCGAGCATCTAAGGCTGGTATTGATGAAACTTCGAGAGCATCGTCTATATGCCAAATTCTCAAAGTGTGAATTTTGGTTGCCAAAAGTGACCTATCTGGGCCACGTGATCTCTGGCAAAGGTATTGCTGTCAATCCCGAGAGAGTTCAGGTCGTCCTTGATAGGACTCAACCTGAATCGGTTAAGCAAGTTCGAAGTTTCCTTGGCTTAGCGAGCTATTGTTGCCGCTTTGTTGACAATTTCTCCAAGGTTGCGAAACCTCTGACTGAACTCCTCAAGAAAGATAAAAATTTCGGGTGGACTCCACAATGCGAGCACAGTTTTCAGGAGTTGAAAAGACGACTGACCTCTGCTCCCGTTCTGGTGCCACCAGACTTCTCTAAGGACTTTGTTATCTATTGCAATGCCTTGCGACAAGGATTAGGTTGCATTTTCATGCAAGATTGTCATGTGATTGCATAAGCATCCCGATAGTAGCGTCCACATGAGGATACTTATCCAACACATGATGCTGAGCTTGTAGTTGTGGTCCATGCACTGAAAACCTAGCGACATTACCTTCTGGGTAATCGTTGCAAATTTTACGCTGATCACCAAAGTCTGAAATATATTTTCACCCAGCCGGATTTGAATCTCACGCAAAGACGGTGGGTTGAGTTGGTTACAGACTACGACTTAGGGATAACTTACACCCGAGGAAAGCCAATGTTATGGCTGATGCACTAAGTTGTAAGTCTTATTGTAACAACCTGACGTTACAACGAGGTCAACCACTTCTCCATGAGGAATTTCAGAAGTTAAACCTTCACATTGTTCCTCAAGGATTCCTATCGAACTTGGTGGCGAAACCTACTCTTCAGGATCAAATTATAGCTGGCCAGAAGTGTGATGAGGGTATTTCCCGGATCAAAGAGAACCTCGTTAGCGGTATAACTAAGGATTTCTCAATTGATGATCAAGGTGTGGTGTTCTTTCAGAACCGTTTGGTGGTTCCCAAGAACCAACATCTTCAGCAGCTGGTTCTTAAGGAGGCTCATGATTCTCCTCTCACAATTCATCCGGGTAGTACCAAGATGTATCAGGACCTACGCCAGAGGTTCTGGTGGACTAGGATGAAGAGAGAAATTGCCCAGTTCGTTGCTAATTGCGACGTTTGTTGTCACATGAAAGTAGAACATCAAAGGCATGCTGACACCGTTCAACCTTTAGCTATGACCGAATGGAAATGGGATAAGGTCGGTATGGATTTCATTACCGAATTTCCCAGGACCAAGAGAGGGAATAATGTCATCTTTGTGGTCATTGACCGCCTTTCCAAAGTGGCTCATTTTCTTCCTGTTCGGGAGAGTATAACTGCTAGCCAGCTAGCGGAGTTATATGTTGCTCGAATAGTTTCTCTTCATGGAGGTCCATTGGAGATTAATTCAGACCGTATAAGTATCTTTACTTCCTGATTCTGGGAAAGTTTCCAAACCGCTATGGGGACTCATCTATCCTTTAGCACTGCTTTCCACCCGCAATCAAGTGGTCAAGTTGAGTGAGTCAATCAAATTCTTGAAGACATGCTCCGAGCTTGTGTTATATCCTTCAGTGTGAATTGGGAGAAATGTCTTCCATTTGCCAAATTTGCTTATAACAATATTTATCAATCAAGCTTGGTCAAAGCCCCTTTTGAAGTTCTCTATGGACGAAGGTGTTGAACACCTCTTAACTCGTCAGAAACCGGAGAGAGGCAACTCTTTGGCCCGGATATGATCCACGATGCAGACGAGCAAGTTCGCATTATTCGTGAAAAGTTGAAAACAGCCCAATCTCGTCAAAAGAGCCAATATGATCGCCATCATAAGGCTTTGACCTATGAAGTTGACGAGAAGGCTTACCTTCGCGTTACACCTTTGAAGGGTACCCATCGATTCGGTATCAAGGGCAAGTTGGCTCCTTGTTACATTGGGCCTTTTCACATTCTTCCTAGACGAGGAGAGGTTGCCTACCAATTGGAACTTTCGCCGCATCTTTCCAAGGTTCATGATTTCTTCCACGTCTCGCAACTCAGGCGTTGCTTCTTGGACCCTGTCCGTGAAGTAGACCACGAAGCGCTTGATCTCCAAGATAACCTTACATATTGAGAATACTCTATTCATATTCTTGATCAAGCTGAGCGTACCGCTCGGCGTCAGAACATCAAGTTTCTCAAGGTTCAGTGGTCACACCATTCTGAAAAGGAGTCCACATGGGAAAGAGAAGATCGTCTTCGACTAGAGTACCCCGCGCTCTTCCCGACGACCTCAAAATCTCGGGATGAGATTCTTTTCAGTGGGGATGAGTTGTCACATCCCTAGCTAGATGTCATAGGATAGCATGTGTGTGCACCATGTTACAATTTTGCATCAACATGAAATGGGGACTAAAAGAAACCCCAAGCTCATATTTAAATCAAAGTAATTCAAAGTTGTGAAAACTCAACAAATTCAAATGCCCTTACAAAGTGGTCCCTATGTTTGATAAATATGGATATGATTATAATAGGGTCCATTTTAAATATTTGAACAATTATAGCAATTTAAAAATAAATAACAAAGCCTCTGCAAATGCCAAATAAGTAATTATCATTATTTTATGTTTCAAAATATCTTGAAACATTTTGTAGGAGTTTGAAATATTCAAACTTAATCCTATAAAATATTTGGGGATATTTTATGATAGCATTTGGCCCAAACATAAATTAAAAAAATATCAGAAATTAATATAAAGAAGAAAATAAAATAGAAAGCAAAGGGAGGATGAACCTGGGTCGGCCCAGCTGGCCCAGCTCCATCGTCGTCCTCCTAGCGGCCACGAGGACACGCGTGTGCTCGCTGCGTGCGCACGCCGGAGCTGCCATGCACCTCCCTGTGTGCTTGTGTCCCCCTTCCGCGTTGTTGAGAGGATGAGGACGATGTTGCGTCCACACCCTCTCTTCCCCTCGCATCCACCCCCTCTGATCTCTTCCTCCTCTGCTCCGCCATGGCCGACGGTGTTGTTAGCTCGCCGTCGTAGTTCTAGATGCTCCCCCTCGCTTCTGAGCCCTCCAATCGCTCTGCCTCATCACCTTCTCCCTTCTCGCCGAGTCTCGCATTGCCAGGAGCCCCGAACCATCGTCCCCGAGCTCGTCTTCCTCCTCGGACCCGATCTTTGCCGCCATTGAATCATCGTCTCCGAGCCCTTCCCGAGCAAGCTTTCGACAGCTTCGACCCCATAGTGAGCTTCCGGCTCTTTCCCCTCTCTTCCCCGGCCTTTCCCCCTCTGTAGGCCCCGGTTGCACGAGCTCATCGCCGGTGAGGCTCCGGTGACCAGTTGGTCCATTAGAGACCACCATCGAACTCGTGAGGCTGCGTAGTGCTTGTAGGTGCCATGTTCCGGCCGTGTCGTGCCCTGGTTGGACGAGCCCGTGCTCATCCGAGCTTCGGCAGCCGCCGTGCTCATCACCGGCGCCAATTCCGGCCATCCCAGCCCCTGGGAAGTACCGGGCTCGACACGCGCGAGCAAGCAGAGTTGTTTGGTGCCCTCTGTCGTCTGTTTGGTTGCCGGAGGAGGAATCCCGACCCCCTCCGCCGTCCCTGACGTCGCCGGCGGCTCAACGCCGGCGAGTCAACCGGCGCTGACCACGAGGTTTGACCCCCAGGTCAACTGGCAAGTGGGCCCGACCGTTTAATTATAATTAGAATAAGAGAGAAATTAATTAATAAAATTAATTAACTAATTAGTCGCTAACCAGTGGGCCCAGGGTTGATTAAGTAATTAGGATTAGTTTTAGTTCTCTAGTTAAGTGATTGAGTCACTGACATGAAGGCCCCACCCTGTCAGCTTTGACCTGGCCTGGTCAGCCGACCAGCTGACGTCGTAGTGACGGCAGGCTGACATCATATTTCATTTTCTAGTTTTTAAATAATTCCAGAAAATGTTTAAAACTTCAAAAGTTCCTATAAATTAATCTGTAACTCAGATGAAAATAATTTATATATGAAAATTTATCAGAAAAATCCAATGAATCTAATGGTGCTATTATCATGCATGTTAGAGCAACCTATGTAGAATAACATTGACATTTGCTAATAGGTTAAAATATGGAATTGGAAATGAAGAACGATTTTGAACCTATATTCAAACTCACTTGAAATTAACTTGGACAATAGCTGCATTAGCTCATCCATACGTGCTGCCATGTCATGATCATGCATCATATTGTTGCACTTGCATGTATTGAATCCTATTTTTTTGCATTGCGGTAGGCCCTGCTTCTGAGGACACCCCCGAGTATTCCAACGAAGGAGAGAACCTTCCCGCTACCCAGCAAGGCAAGCAACCCCCCTTGATCATTCCCATAACATCCCACTCTCTCGCTCCTGCTCTTGTTTATTGCATTATGACAAACGTTCACATGTCTTTCATACACGGTAGATGAACCTATTCTTCTGCATGACCTGTCATTGTCACACTAAATAGCTAAACCTTGCAACCTAGCATACCTGGTAGATGTTTGTGCCATGATGTTCTTAGCCTACTTTGCATGCTATGCTTGCTATGCTTAGAGTTCTGATGAACTGGTGTGAAACCATGTTGTTCTGATGAGATAAGCTTATGATGAACTCGATTTGGTAAAGGTAGCGATGAGAGGCTATGTAGGAGTACATAGCGGGTTGTCTCATTGGGACCGTTCTTAGGAACTGAGTTCCGTGTTTGTGTCCCAAGACTAGATACTACCACATGCTCGGCCCTAAAATATGACCCCGCTCGACTTATCAGTCGTTTAGTCCTTAGTCCAGGAGTCGCAAGTAGTTTCTGCTCTCTATAGCATGCTGGAGGCCATGCGTAGCGCTGACCCAAGGGGTGGGCAATGACGTGGTAGGCAGTGGCACGGTGTACGAAGGGTCACCAGAATGGTGGGCTTGGGAACCCTGCGCACATCGTTTGGGGCTGTAGCGGAAACTTTGTCCAGACTTCCGTGCTGTTTCAGTCTCAAATAGGCGATAGCCTGGACTAGAGATCTTATGTGATTGACAGTTTTGGCCGACTCCCTCGCTGGGCTTCCGCTTGAAGGTTGTCGAGGTGCATGGTTTTATGAGCACACAGCGATAAGTGGCGAGAGCGTGTGTGAAGAAGTACACCGCTGTAGGGTATGAAACTATTCGAATAGCCGCGTCCTCGGATATGGACTACATGGATAACTTATGTTGTTCATAGATAATCAAATGGATACTCACACAAATATCAAGACAAGTGTGAGTACCATGGTTGGCACTCTCCCAGGAGAGCGAAGTGAATCCATGGTGGTGTATTGTCCTGGAGTTAGAGGATTCGTGTGCAATATCTAAAATTTAAACAAAGAGTTAAAATTGTGTAGTGTAGGTTAACAAATGTTGTAGATGAGACCCAGGACCCATGAGGTGGGTTCTTTCTAGATGTCGACGATGCCGAATAGCTGGTGTCCCAGCTATGACCCTATGCCTTGTGGTGGGATGTACATAGTCAGGACATGTGCCTTTTTACCCTTTCATCTGTCTGTACTCAAACAGGTTATGCTTCCCCTTGGTTTGTATGAACTTGTTTGTCTGACTTTAGTGTCGGGTCATGTGACCCCTATCTGTAAGAACATGTTATGCAAGGCTCGTCTGAGCCCCTTAAATAAAAGTTGTTGTTTGGTTAAGTTGTGATGCCATGGTTGTATATATGCATATCGGGCATGTCGGTCGTACGTGTGACGTGCAACGGTATGTATGGGATCCGACACATAGTCATGTGCCTTTAGTAGTACTCTTTACGGGAAACTGCCTCTTTGTGCTTCCACCGAGCCATGGTAGCTTGCTACTGCTCCGGACACATTGATTGACCGGCATGTATCCTTGTTTGCTGTTGTGTCTGTCCCTTTCGGGAAATGTCTCACTGTGTAATGGAGTCCCTGTAGCCTGCTACGACTCGTCTACGTGCAGTGATGGCATTTATGTCTCACAACGTAATGGAAGTCCTTGTAGCTTGCTATGACTCGTCTACACACGCTTGAGCCGGAGACCTGCATTGCTGGGTTACGTATGTCTGTTTCCGTACGGATGTGCCACTTAGGTTCTATGACTACTCATGTCGGCCCTGGGTTCTCTGTCGTTTGATTGCCAGCGACATGTTCAAATACATGAGCCAAAAGACGCAAACGGTCCCGGGTAAGGTAAGGCTACAACCATGGAGCTTACCGTGTGTGAGGCCGCAAAGCGATGTGATATGTCACGGTCTGGACTCATATGACTTAGGATCGGGGTCCCGACACGTATCCATGAGGTGAAGGAATAATTGGCTCACTGGCAGGGTAAAGCTGCATGCGAAGTGCCAGGCGAACACCACAAACTCCCCCACCTTGGGCTCGGGCACCACCTCGCGGCTCGGCGGACGGGCGGCCACGCGTCCTCCGTCGTCAGCAAGTGGGCGTGGCAGAGGTACGCGATGTCCTCCACCATGACGATGGAGCTGCTCGAGCTACCGGAGGGTCTGTCGGCCATCTCTATAGCAATTGGCGTGGTGTGGTAGGTGAACGGAGCAGCAGTGTAGGCCAAGCAGCAACGACGAGCGGAAGAAGACGATGGGGTGAGGGGTGCGTGAACTGCCTCCGCCCCTACCCCTCCCCTTATAAATATGGGGGCGACGCCCGGGGAGGTCGGGATTAACTACGTCCACTCCCCCGGGGAATCCACGAGACGTGGACATCTCGAGCCGCAACCTCTGGTTACAAGCACAGAGGATCCAAGCCTGCGTCCCGAGGCCTACTGGGATACGCCCGCGGCCTGTCGGGCAAGGCTTTGGTTGATGTCTCGTCAGCCCTAGGGGCAGGGCCCTCGGCATCATTACGCCCCGTGTGGCACACCGTGGTCTGGCATGGGCCCGAAGCGGCACGACGAGACCCGAGGCGTCGGGAGTGATCTCCGACGCGGTCGGTTGATCGATCCTGCGCATGAGGCGGACGCCGCCTAATAAAGCTACTTGCTCCCCCTCGTTGAAGAAACGTGTGGCCCTATGGTTTCGGGGACTACTAACGGGGTTATTAACCCCAGGTACGCCAAGACAGGGAGTTCTACCCCTTTTGAAGAAAAACCATTCGGCCGGCTGGCATGCTGACGATGAACCCACGGCTGGCTGGTGGACAGCTGGCTGGCTCGCTGACGGCTGGCCCATGACCGGCCGATGAGGGAGTTGGCCACCTGACCCCTGGCCAGCCTGTGGCCGGCTAGATCGCGGTCGTCCCTTTCGCTGACCTTTGGATGGGCAAGCACCCGTCCCCTCTCACTGCGACCAAGTACACCGACAATACGCGACCCCCACGATGGACATCGGCGTGGTTACAATGACTGCTGACGCACGGGCACGCATGGCTACAGTTCGGTTGGTCGTACCGCTGGCCGCGGTTGATCATGATCGGGCGAGGCAACAGTACCGACATGCCTCAGCCCACTCCATTACCTGCCTCTGCGTGGCTACTATGCGGCCGGCCATACCAAAGACTTCGACTGGCTGGCGCATGACGATATCGCTTGGGCGGCCCGTGACACGGTAGGTGAGAGCGGACTAATCGAAGAGCCGGCTGGCGGGCCCCAATTGGTGATGGGACCGCACAGTCAGCATGCCCTATGAGCAACAGGATGACGCAGTAGATGGGCCCCTGGGCTGGCTGGAGAGGCCATCTGCCGGGTACTTTAGGGATATTTTAAGCTGGGGGTTGGTCTTTAAAACCCCTCGAGGCCCCCATGTATCAGGCACACTAACAAGCACGAAGGAACTCCCCCATCTCACACTCTCACATAGCAAAGGAAGAGAAGCCGACTACTCCTTATTCCACCTCTAGACAACAACTTAAGGAGCACCATTGTAACCTCATGCAGCATCTAACTAGACCAGCAGGACTAGGGGTGTTACCTCCCATGGAGGGCCCCGAACCGAGGTACAACGCGTGTCCATCACAGCTTGTGCCTAATACTGCTCCCGGAGCCTGTCGGCGTCCTTCGGCCCCAACCACTCTCGATAAGCCGACCCATAGCATCTGTCATGAGAAATCGACGACACTATCACTTGTACAAGTATGAGCATTTTATTCACCAACAATACCTTACCCCCTTTTAATAGTATTGGCTTTCCTATGGACTCAAAGTGATTTCTCACAATGTAAAATGTAGAGTCCTCTTGCTTCAAGCTTTGCCAATGCTATTCATTCTCCTTCTTATTCATGGGGATACTCTCCACACTCGTTTTCCCCAACCCATCTCTCCCTATGGACTTTATATGAAATACACTAGATGAAAGTTTTAGTCGGAGAAACAATGTATGTTGTCATGAATTATCAAAACCACCAAGGGAGCATATGGTGCTTTCACCCTCGGAATAGTATCAGTAGCGTCATGAAGGAATTCAACAATATAACTATCACATAACGCATTCTTTTCATGATCTACAAGCATAGACTATATATTACTCTCCACATAAGAAAATGTCTTCTCATTCATAACATTGGGAGCAAACTCAACAAAACAACTCTCAGGAGCTACCTTATTGACATAACCAGATTAAATAATAAAATCATGATAAAAAGTTTCATGGTTTTCATTACTCTTTATAGCATACATGTCATCACAATAATCGTCATACATAGGAGGCATGCTGTCATGATAATAGTTTTGCATCAAACATAGCATCCCCAAGCTTGTTGCTTTACATATCATTAGCATTATGGATATTCAGAGAACTCATAATAACAATATTTCTATCATGCCCATCATTCAAGGAATTCTCATCAAGTATTTTCATAATTTCTTCCTCCACCAATTGAGCACAATGTTTTGGATCCTTGTTTTCACGAAAGACATTATAAAGACGAAGCAAATGATGCAACCCAAACTCCATTTTTTTGTAGTTTTATTTTATAGAACCAAACTAGTTAAAAACAAGAAACTAAAGGATTAAATTGCAAGATCTATAGATATACTTTCAAGCACTGACCTCCCCGGGGAACAATGCCAAAAAAGAGCTTGATGTCTACTACACAACTTGATTCTTTTAGACTGTGTTGGGACTCCAAGTGCAAAGTTTTGTAGGAAAGTAGCAATTTTCCCTCAAGTTTATGACTTGAGGGTTATCACTCCGTGAGAGATGTAGGATGAAGAGGGTCTCTCTCAAAGACCCCTGCAATCAAATACAAGAAATTTCTTGTGTCCCCAGCACACCCAATACAATGACAAATTGTATAGGTGCACTAGTTCGGCAAAGAGATGGTGATACAAGTGCAATATGGATGATAGAAATTGGTTTTTGCAATATGAAAATATAAAAAAGCAAAGCAATCGGTGCTAAGCAGCGAGCAAAAGGTTGTATAAATTCTTGGAAATAAGGCCTATGGTATATACTTTCTCTAGTGCAATATCTCACCAATGCTAATATAATTGGATCACATAACCATCCCTTGACATCCAACGAAGAATCATTCCAATGTTCTTATCTAGCGGAGAACATAAGAAGAAATTGTTTGTACGGTATGAAACCACCTTAAAGTTATCCATTCTGATCGATCTATCCAAGAGTTCGTACTAAAATAAGACCAAGTTATCCTTTTCGATTGATCTAAGAGTTGTTACTGAAATAACACCATATGATATGCATCAACCAACCCTAATGTTACCTAGATACTCCAATTTCACCACAAGTATCCATGAGTTAATTAAACGATACGCATCGAACAATTTCAGATTCATAATACTCAATCCAACACAAAGAACCCCAAAGAGTGCCCCAATATTTCTACCGGAGAACATGGTATGAAAACATGCAATCAACCCCTATGCATAGATCCCCAAGGTCACCAAAATTGGCAAGTTGGCACCATAACATAAATCAAGTGAATCACTTGAATACCCCAATGTCACTACGGGTATCCGCATGCAAGACATACATCAAGTGCTCTTAGATCCATAAAAGTATTTAATCTGGTAATAACAAAATCTCAAAGTGAAAACTCAATTCATCACAACAAGATAGTGAGGGGAAAACACCACATGATCGAACTATATTAACAAAGCCTATGATACATCAAGATCGTGCCATCTCAAGAACATGAAAGAGAGATTGAACACATAACTTCTGGTACAAACCGTCAAACCGAACGGTGGACTACTCCCTCCTCATCAAGAAGACCATATGGATGATGAAGATGGTCTCCGGTCATGATTTTCCCCTCTGGCAAGGTGCCAGAATGGGGTCGAGATTGGTTTTTCATGTCTACAGAGGCTGACGGCAGCGGAACATCTCATCTATGGTTGTTTCTGGTTTTTTTGAATATCTAGGATTTTTGGGCATCGATATGACACGAAGATGGGCCACGTGTGGTCCACAAGACACCAACGGAAGCCACAGGCAGCTGGCGCGCCTTGGTGAGTTGTGCCCACCTCATGGCTCCTTTGGCCCTCCCACGAAGCTTCTAGTGCCTCTTTTGTTCCAAATATATCGTTAAAAAGTTTCGTTGCATTTGGAGCACTTTTATTTCTGCACATAAAACAACACCACGATAGTTCTGCTGAAAATAGCGTGATTTCGGGTTAGTTCCATGCAAATGATACCAAAACAATATAAAAAAATTGTGAATATGGCTTGATTACTTCATAAAGTATAGATACATTGGATATGTATCAAACAAATTTATGCAAAATTAAACTTGGATCTTTCCACCAACCAAATTACATGTGCAAGTAGGCTCCTTACACTTTTATGTTGTGACTTGCCAGTACATTCCATGTACCGAACTACATGGCTGCAACCTATCATGTTGCATATTTATCTGACGAGGATAAGGTGTGATAGGTCACTGTTCTACACTCAGCTTTGCTCATGGAGTTGATGGACTCGTGACAATAATTTCTTCCACAGTATTTGTTTTATTTGGCCTTTGGACACACTGTTTTAATAAATACTCTTTTCAGGATCTCAATGTAATAAAGTGTGTGATTGAACTCTTTTATCAATCATCGAGTACTGTGTCTAGGGATGTAACTTAAGCATAGAGTAATTCCGATCACCAGGTCGGGTCACTACAGCATGCAATACTTTTCTTGGTCTCTCAACCATAGATAAACATGGACCAATATTTTCATTCATATTACTGACTAGCAATATTCAAGGTTGCATATGTAGCTCCAATTCCACCACTTATAGATCAGTCTAAGTGGCCTGAAGTAAAAATCAATTTTTACATGTGTCCTTTGTAAGCAAAAAGTAAGGCTAGCAGGCCTAAGGAGAGTACATTTGATGCAGGGTTTGAGAAAGGTCAGAGTAGTAAAAAGGGAGAGATGGAGGCAAAGCCTAAAAAGCATCCCAAAAGGTAAAAAAAATAGATGCAAGATGGGCAAGGAAGTCGGGCACCGAAAAATATCTCCAAAGTGTCGTTACACTACTGAAAGACCAAAGTATGTTCATTTTTGTGATGTTTTTCATTTGGCTGCTGTTTTAGTTACTAACCAAATGACCTTCTTTGTTTTGTAGGAGGAAGCATATAGGCTAGCCCCTTTTTATTTAAACATTGCAAACTGAACCAAATCCAGTTGTGCTGGAAACATTGCAAACTGAAACTGTTATAGCTAGTCCGGTGAAGAAAACCAAGAGCATTAGTGAACTTTGCGCTGTCAAATCAAAAGCAAGTTGTGGTGACAAGAAGAAGAAGAAGAAGAAGTGAAAATATTATTCTATGAGTCTCATTTTGTGTGATGTAATGATACTTGGATTTCGATGTATGTTGTACTTTGAAAACTATATGCCATGTTTGAAATTTGAGCCATATTTCAAATTTGAGGCAACTTTCAAATTTGAGGCACATTTTAAATTAGTACTCCCTCCGGTCCTTTTTAGTTTGCATCTAAGCTATTTTCATTTTCTCGTATTGCTCTGCGCATTCCTTTTTTCTCTCAACACATTCCTATTTCCCCCCATCACCACCGTCTCATGTAACGAATCACATGCATGCAACAACTTTTCTCCTTCCTACTATTGCGCTTCTCGGGGACCAACCAAGAGATGGGATTGGCAATCAAGGAGTACTAGAAAATCATGCATGCACATTTACTACGGGCTAGCTCTTCGCATGCATACAGCTTTATTCTAGCGAAAGGCAATTTAGTCCAAAAAACAAAAATGTTTCACTCCATGGTATCCAGGTCTAGAGTTATGCGATGAGTAAAAAGGATCGGAGGGGGTACTTTGATGTGTATGGATATTCCAAAGCACTCTCAACTTTTATCCACATTAGGTCATCAATTCGAGCACTTTTGTGAAGTAAAACTCATAGTCATGCAATATGTGCTCCGAATGAGATCCCAAGTTCGGGTAAACAACGCCATTTCTAAGAATTTCATTTTTTAACTTCTCTAGATGAACTCAAAAAAACCTTGATATCTAGTATGAAAGTAGAGCATACACGCCAAATGGGATCATTTTCACAAACTATGGTATGATTAACCCTAAGTCCTAGTTCATTTCCCTTCAAAACTAAGCAGCCTCATTCCTGATAGATAAGTTATGTGAAGGGAATTTGATGGAAAATATCCGTAGATGTGGTTTCTTATTTTTCCTAGCAATTTAGTCACATAAAACAATGATGCGCACAAGTTTTACATTTTTCTAATTATTTTGAATTACTTATGATCAACCCCAACCCCTCAAACCCCTATCAAAACCCCTCAAAAACCTCTTGAAACTATGCACCCTCGGGACCATTGAATCATCGTGTGGGGACATTTGGATCACATGCTAGGGTTACACATGGTCGATCCGCGAGAGGCAACCTGATTGGATGGATTCAGTCAGCTCCTGACTGGAGCGTCCCGACTTGTGGTGGTAGTAGATGGATAAATGACAAGAGGTAGTGGTCGTGGGCCACAGAATGATCACGTGATCTGGATACTCCAGTTTGGGGACGCTCATCAACTAATGGATGGGTTGTTTTCCTATGCACTCCATCTTAGCCTGCCATGCACGCGCGCGCAGCCATGCCGTTGCCATGGATGCGCCCGGGGACCGATGTTTTGTCAAACAAGGGCGATTAACATGCGTGCATCCATGCCGTCACCATGCATGCCCGCATAGCCAATGCAGCATTGTCGCATCACGACATGTGGCTTTACCGATCGACACGCCCCGAGTTAGTGGAAAAAAGGCATAGGACTCCACTCGGCACAGTAGGTCATTAAACATGTGAACGTGGAGAGCATGCCACGATGAACGCACTGAAATGGGTCCGTAGCTATTTAAGTACGTCACGTCTACATATCTCAAAACTCAATATCACATCCATTTATGCCCTCTTCTTCTTCACCAAAAACCCAAAGCTAAAGCAGAGAAGTTGTAGTTAACCAGCCGAACAAAATGTGTGCCTGCCACCATGCGGGAGAGGAAGTACCCCCGCTGGGGTCATCATGGAGTGAACCCTCTTTGTGTGGGCCATCTCAAGGTGGATGGGCTCGTTGGAGATGCGAACTTGTTCATGGAGGAAGGCTGCCTCCACCTCCCCTCGGCACCCAACAAGGTTCCTCATCGAAGTGGTTTGTGCCAATGGAAGCCATGTAATTGGGGTCCTTGCTCACTTCACCAACTACCTTGACGCCTACTTACTTGTTAGTAAATTCTTCTAGTGTAGGTGTGGATTCATCGCCTTCACCACCTACAACAACTTCACAAACTTTGACATCATCTTTCCCAGCGCCAACAGCATGCACACTCTCCCCTATATCTTCACCAAGGATGAGTATTGAGCGGGTGCCCGGAGTGAACTTGGTGGTGAAGGGGTTAGGTCGTGTTTGGTATCGATGTTGGGCTAAGATATGTATCTAGTGTTCCATCAATCTATGTCAAGACGTACCTATGTGATGTGCTTGTTTAAAATACATTAAGGGAAAATTTAATATATGTTTGTTTTGTTTGTCAAATTGCATTGCAACAAATTGAGTTTTAATGTGGTTGTCTATTACTTGCAAACACTTTTTCCTTTGTTTGAAATTAGTGGTGACCGTTGCAAACATTGGACTGAAAGAACATAAGGTATTCTTTGGATGAAAATTTGCAAAAAGAAGAAACAAACAAAATCTTCATTTTTGGTGTCCATTTGAACCAAAAATTAAACTTAAATGTTGCAAAAAATATAAGATAACAAAAAAGTAAGAGCGGGGACTGTTTCAAATTACCCATAGACGTACTTCGTTTGTTGGCGTTTGTGTCCCTCTTTGAGCGGGTGGTCTAGAGTTTGAGTAAACTTCCTACTGTAATAAGAAAAATTTATTGCCCTCTTCCCACCATGCAGCCACTAATAGATTGGCTCATGATAGGGGGTCCCACGAGTTAGTAATCATGGACTTGCTGAAAAATTAGCCCACCGATAGGCAAGCCCCACACTTAGTGAGAGCATTGAGATACAACCGCACACCCGCTGACAGATGGGCCCGTGCTTGCGGTCCCATATGCCAGTAATTGTGCATCTGCATACATATTGGTCCACCAAGAGGGGCGACCAATGCATCAGGGAGAGCGCTAAGATACCACTACAAACCCGTCGACAAATGGGCCCGTCGTTGGGGTCCCACGCGTCAGTAACCTTGCGCCCACATACAGATTGGCCAACCGATAGGGGCGTCCCACATGCCATTAAGAGCACTAAGATATCACGGTGCAGCGCACCTGCCGATAGATGGGCTCGTAGTTGGGGTCCCACCGTCAGTGTACATTCATCCGCTGACAGATTGGCCCTCCCATAAGGGCATCCCACGCGTTAGTGAGAGCGCTCAGATAACACCGCGTACCTGCCGATAGATGGGCCCACGGCTGGGGTCCTGTGCATTAGTAACCGTGCAGCCGCATACAAAATGGCAAGCCGACAGGGGTGTCCCATGCGTCACTAAGAGCTCTTAGATACCACTGTGCACCCGACGACAAATGGGATCACTGTTGGGGTCCCACGTGCCAATAATCGTGCACCCGCTTACAGCTTGGCATGCCGACATGGGTGTCCCACACGTCAGTTAGAGCACTCAGATATGATCGCGCCATGCACCCACCAACATATGAGCTCATGGTTTGGGTCCCATGCATTAGTAACTGCGTACCATTGACAATTTGGCCCAGCGAAAGGGGTATCCCATACGTCAGTGAGAGCGCTCAAATACTACCATGCACCCGCCAACAAATGGGCCCACTATTGGGTCCCTCGAGTTAGTGACCGTGAACCTGATGATAGATTGGTTCACTGCCCATGCGTCAGTAACTTATCACCCACTGACAAATTGCCCCACCCCATGGTTTCCTACGCGTTAGTGAGAACACCCGCCTATGACCATGCGGCTGCTGAAACATGGGCCCTACAAGTTAGTATATGCACCCACTATTTACGACTATTGCAGCAACATTTTGTAGATATCCATATGCACAAGTTAAAAATATATTCATAAATAGGGCGTTGAACATCTCATGTTTAGTCACGTCATCAAGTCACGTGACTTATCTCAAGTGTCATCTCTGTGTCATCCACACACACACACACATACACACACACACACCAGGTTTATAAACCATGGACGTAGCACAAGAGCGGACATCCAACTGTCCTTAACTAAGGACGCAGCTATTCGAATAGTTTTACACTCTGCAGAGGTTGCGCACTTTACCCACAAGACTCGGCAAACTTCCGTGTCATCCACGACTCGCGGTATTTAACAAACCCTAGGTAAGCACCCGAACATTGTCTTTCCCCTGGCGATTCTAAATCAAGATTCCACTCGACTGGTACCTAGCCCACATGGTGTACATCATAGTAGCATCCATGCAGGGACCAACCGTGTTCCCAGTGCGTGTGAAGACAAAGCATGATCGTCCATACCGGCATGACCCCATATCGAGAGTGATCGCACCACTCTTGCCACTAGAAATGCTAGTACCAACCAAAGTAATCAACAAAGCCCCGTCCCATAAGGGTATCATGGTTGTACATATAAAGGTTGGACTAATGGTCACGACTTACACCAATCCGTTTTTGAAAACCACACACACTCACGTGCTCTGATACACCGCTTCTTTGTCAAGTGGTTACCCAACTCAATATCATGTCCCTCGGGCATTAGTGGCACCAAATGGGGTTTTCAAAAAGTCTTTGAAATCATCTATGTTTCCATCACCATGCATATTTCCATCCCACTTGCATAGCGACTACTCACAACCTAACTACTCTCACCCACATAACACTAAGAAGGAGGTAGGGTCATGCACGATGCAAGTATCAACAATAAAACTAACGAAGGCATCCAACCGAAGTGGTCACCACATCACATGATCAACAACAAGGAATAATGTGATATATGACATGCATGAAAAATGGTTTCTTAACATGGTGTAAGGGCTGCTTGCGTGGCTCAACAAAGTCTTCGGGGTCTTCAAAGTCTGCAGGTCCAACTCTCTCATCAACAACACAATCTATCGTCGCGATAAATAACGATAATAATAAGCATCACACGAAAACAGAGCACAAAAATCTACTACTAAAATTCTACCCTACAATTATAAATACTAAAAACTATTCTGAGAATATTAGTCTAAGGTTTTGGGGTGAAAAAGGTTTTCAAAATTATTTTTAACAATGGCTAAAAATGCCAAAATTGGGTTTTTAAAATAAATAGTACATAAAATATTTTCTACATATTACACAAATGGCGCTATAAATTTCTACAGAATATTCTAAGATTTATGGTGCAGAAATTATTGCAGTTGGAGAAATATTGGGTTCTGAGGAATTTTTGGAAATCATAATAGAAAAAGGGAAAGAGAATGGGCATTGTGCCCTGGGCCAGAACTGGCCGTAACTGGACCGGCCCAGAGAAAAACAGCCCTAGGCGAACCGGTGCACCCGCTCTCGTCATGTTCAAACCTGACGGGCAGGCCCCGTATGCTAGTGAGAGGGAGAGGGATGCGGGTGAGACAGAGGCTGATGAGCGGGCCCCACTTGCCAGGGTCATTGTCAACCTCCGTTCAGGAGATGGCGGTGCTCACCGTCTTCAGCAGGGGGCATGGAAGCCGTAGGTGAGGATGGGAATGGGTCCAGGGAGGTGTTGTGGTCTCGGTGGAGGTCGAAGGGGTCACCGGCGTGGCTTGAATCACCGGCGGTGAGCGGACACGGTGGGGAGACTTTTTGGCGTGCTAGGTCTGCTCTTCTCTGGCCACGATCTACATGAGAAAGGTTGGAACAACGTCAGGGGGGTGTGAGCAGTCCAGGGGAAAAGAAACTGAGGCCGGAGGGGCTTCCTACCCAGAGAACTAGGGCGGGTTTCACCGGCGGAGCTTCGGGTCGATCTACGAGCCAGGTGCTCCAAGCATGGAATGGGGTGTGCAGGGGGCGATTAGGATCCATGGAGAGGGAGGGAGGTCGCGAGAGGCGTTCGGGGAGGCCTATTATAGGGAGGCCGGTGCTCGCCGTGGACCGAGCCCACGGGCGTCTGCCTGAGAGGCTCCGATGGCCATGGGTGGGGCCTAGGGCCTTTGTGCGGTTCTCGTGGGGGAGGGGCAGGGAGCTAGGAAGCAAGAGGGGGAGCGGGACGAGCTCGAAGAGGGGCTCGCAGCTTGGACAGGAAGTGGCCTAAGTGGGCGGCATCGGGCACGAGCGGAGGAAGGAGAATGAGAGAGAATGGAGAGGGGGTCGGCCGCCTGCGGTACTGCGGACGTCGAGGCCGACCAGGGGGACAACGGTCCCCATCCCAATGTGGCCGGGAGCCTCAGGATGCTCCTGCTACAGTGCGGCGGCACACTGTAGCACGCTCCAGAGGGCCCAAATGGCATGCCTTTGGCATTTTGGGCACGGCCACTTGTGTCTAGGGGGTCTAGGGGGATCTTGGCTAGGAAACACTAGGATGCCCTAGGAGGTTGATAGAATAAGAGGGGAGGAGAGAGAGAGGTGTTTTACTGCTGTCTAGAGGTTGAAAATGGGGTTTTACCCCACTTAGCCATAGAGTGTTGGCCAGACAAAGATACTGGAGGTGAGGTGCAATTCTATCAAGATGTGGTAAAGATTTCAAGTGAAGGAGAATAGCAGAAGGGGGTCAAACAAGGTTTTTACCATTAGGGCAAAAATTGTTTGATGAAGGTCTAGGCAAGCAAATGGGGTTTTCTTAACTTGAGACTTGGCAGGGTTAAAGGCTGGTTAGAAAAAGGATCGATCACCAAGTTTTGGCTTGATTGAAGAAAGTTCACAATGTAACATTGTGAAACCCTAGAGATCAAGAGAATCAGATTCCTATAGATCTAGGTATGCATTTCCATTCTCCTTGATCCACCACTTGGTGTGGAATCCTTATTTAGGTAATGGGACATGCCCACAAAGTTTGGGGTCAAGGGAAGAAACTTCATAATGTAAATTTGTTCAAATTTGAATCTAGGCAGGAATGGTTTTCGAATATTTTGAAGATGAAAATCAATTGGTATTGAGATGAAACTTTGTAAGATCATCACCTATGACAATTGTGACTCACTGGAATTTTCTTGGAATTTATTGAGAATATTTTTTATAGAAATATTTCAAAATCTTGATTTGGACAGAAAGGGTTTTGAGGGGTTTTTCCCATGATTTTGAACATGACCATGTGTTGAAACTCATATATATGAGAACTATATGTCCACTGAGTTTTCCTAAATTTTCTCAATTGTTTTTAACGCATTAAAATATTTTTTCCCAATGAAAAACCATTTCTGGCCATAAGAAAAAGCCATTAAATAAAATAGTAAATTAATCTTTAAAATCAGTATTTGGTGGTTTTGCATGTCATATATATAGTAGGTTTCAAATAAAGCCTTTGTGGAAAAAAGATCCACCCAATTTGAGGACTTGTAGTGCAAACCTCAACTAAGTTTTTTTTAACCGAATTGGGGAAATCATTTTTGATCAAAATAAATTTAGTTAAAATAGTATTATCTAATATACACATGGTATGATCATTGGGCAAGGAGTTTGGATCAAGGAACATGAATATGGAGGGGAGTATAACCTAAGAGTGCCATACATAATCAACCAAACAATCAAACAATCAACAATTCAAATAAGCACGTGCGCAAAAAGTTTTAATTGGCTCCAAATTTTGCAAATCCAAGCATAGCAAAGTGATACAAACACGGGATGTGGAAAACCTACCCCCTTACAAGAATCTCGTCCCCAAGATTCCTAGGCTAAGTGCTTAGAAGTTAAGGGAACTCGGATCAAATATAGTCTTCATGCTCCCAGCTTGCTTCAGCTTCAGTGTGGTTTCTCCATTGGACCTTGAAGTACTTGATGGTGCGGCTTCGGGTGCAATGTTCTGCTTCATCCAAAATGCGAACTGGCCTCTCACGATAAGTTAGGTGTGGCTGAAGGTCGATGGCTTGATGGTCGATGTCCTTGTAGAGGTCGGGGTGGTTCGGAACTTGGAGACACTTCCTAAGTTGTGACACATGAAAGGCGTTGTGCACATCTGACAGTTCGGAAGGTAACTCTAGCTGGTAAGCAACTTCTCCTCATCTCTCAGTGATCTTGAAGGGGCCGATGTACCTTGGTGCAAGCTTCCCCTTGACGTGTAACCGCTTGCTTCCCTTGAGAGACGTGACTCGGAGGTAGACATGGTCTCCAACACGGAAGCTCATATCCCGACGGCAGGAAACGGCGTAGCTCTTTTGTCGAGTCTTGGCGGTCTTGAGACATTCTCGGATGAGTTGAACTTTCTCTTCAGCTTCGTAGAGGATGTATGGTCCAAAGACTAGCCCTTCCTTGGTTTCCGACCAGTTGAGGGGAGTACGACACTTGTGTCCACACAACACATCAAATGGTGCCATCTGAAGGCTTGACTGGTAGCTCCTTTTGTAGGAGAACTCGACGAATGGTAGGCAATCTTCCCACTTGGCTCCATATGCCAAAACACAAGCACAAAGCATATATTCGAGTATCTCATTTACTCGTTTCGTCTGTCCACCAGTCTAGGGGTCAAAAGCAGTGCTGAAGGAAAGCTTGGTTCCCAAGGCTTCCTAGAATCTATTCCAAAACCTTGAGGTGAACTGGGTGCCTCGGTCCGATTCAATCTCCTTAGGAACTCCGTAGAGGTTGGCCAATTGCTTTCCATTATAGGTGGTCTTGACAGGGATGAAGTAGGCTGCCTTGGTTAGGTGATCAACAATGACCCAAATGGAATCATGTCCCTTGCTAGACCTTGATAGTCCGGTGATGCAGTCGATGCTGACCTTGTCCCACTTCCATCCAGGCACTTTGAGAGGTTGCAGCAATACAGTGGGTGACTGATGCTCATCTTTGACTCTCTAGCATATATCACACTTAGCAACAAAGGTGCCTATTTCCCATTTCATACCATGCCACCAGAATCTTGCCTTGACCTCTTGGTACATCTTGGTTCCTCCAGGATGGATGGAGTACGGAGTGTCATGAGATTCTTCCAACATCATGTTCTTAAGCTCTTCTTTGTTGCGTACGCAGATGCGATTCCCAAACCATGCAACTCCTTGTTCATCCACTGAGAATCTTGGGGCCTTGCTTGCCTTGATCTTCCTCTTGATACCTTCAATGCTCTCGTGTCCCTTTTGAGCTTTCTTAATATCATCCATCAAGGTAGGATTCACTTTGAGGTTGGCGAGGAATCTAGGTGCAACCAGTTTGAAGCCGAAGCTTTCAAGCTCTTCATACAGGGCAGGTAGCCTTTCCTTAATTATAGTATTCAAGGAACAAGCCTTTTTGCTTAAGGCGTCTGCTACCATGTTAGCCTTTCCGGGGTGGTATTGAACACTAAGGTCATAGTATTTGATCAACTCCAACCATCTCCGCTGCCTCATGTTCAATTCCCTTTGAGTGAAACTATACTTCAAACTCTTGTGGTATGTGTATATCTCACATCGCTTCACCAGAATGTAATGTTACCATGTTTTCAAGGCATGAACCATGGCTGCCAACTCAAGATCATGAGTAGCGTAGTTCTCTTCGTGAAGACGTAGCTGCCTGGATAAATATGCTACTACTCTGCCTTCTTGCATAAGAACATCCCCAAGCCCGGTTCTCGATGCATCACAATATATCACAAACTCCTTGGGAATATAGGGGGTGGCCAAAACTGGGCCTGTGGTGAATCTCTTCTTGATCTCTTGGAAGCTTTCCTCACACTTAGCTGTCCATTCAAACTTCTTGTCCTTCTTCAAGAGCTGAGTCATGGGTCGGGCAATGCTCGAGAATCCATCGACGAACTTGCGGTAATACCCTACGAGTCCGAGGAAGCTTCTCAATTCCTTCACATTGGTTGGGGATTTCCATTCCGTCATGGCTTCAATCTTTGCAGGATCCACTAACAATCCTTCTGCAGTCAACACATGACCCAAGAATCCAACTTCATGTAGCCCAAATTCACACTTGCTGAACTTGGCATAAAGCTGGTGCTCTCAAAGCTTGTCTAGTACCAATCTCAAGTGTTTCTCATGCTCTTCTTCAGACTTGGAGAAGACGAGTATGTCCTCAATGAAGACAACAACAAACTTGTCCAAGTACTCCATGAAGACCTTGTTCATGAGGTACATGTAGTAGGCAGAGGCATTGGTTAACCCAAATGACATGCCGTGTACTCATATAGGCCATACCGGGTCACAAATGCCGTCTTCGGAATGTCTTGGGGTCTGATCTTCAACTGGTAGTACCCTGACCTGAGGTCGATCTTGGAAAACAACTTGGCTGCATTCAGCTAATCGAACGGGTCCTCAATCTTGGGGAGTGGATACTTTTTGTTTATCATGACTTCATTGAGAGAACGGTAACTGACACAGAGTCGGATAGTTCTGCCCCTCTTTGACACAAACAGAATAGGCGATCCCCAAGGGGAGGCGCTAGGGTGAATGAATCCTTTTCTAAGCTGCTCTGCTACTTGCTTCTTCAATTCAGCTAACTCTTCGGATCCCATCCTATAGGGCTTCTTATAGATGGGTCCTACTCCAGGCATTAGCTCAGTGATGAATTCAATGTCACGGTGAGGAGGCATTCCAGGCAGCTTATCAGGAAATACATCCAGGTATTCACATACTACTGACACTTGATCCAACTCAATTCCCGACAGACAATTAACCTGAGGGGATGGAGTGGAGGCACAGCTGGGGACATACTTGACTTCCCCTCCTTGGCTATTGGTCTTGGTAACAATCCTCTTAGCATAGTCTAACAAGCCTTGGTGCTTGGTTAACTAGTCAACACCAAGGATCACATCCAAGTCTTCTAATTTTAGGATGATAAGGTCTGCTAGGAAGTCACCCTGTTGATGTTAATCTCAACTCCTTTACAACCTATCCCGGACTTCATAACTGATCCCAGGGTTTGTATCAACATACGGCTACCCATCGGTGTAGGTTTCATGCCACTATCTAGTGCAAACTTTTGAGTAACAAAAGAATGCGAAGCTCCACAATCAAACAATAATGTTGCTAGGGTTGAGTTGACGAGGAACGTACCTAGTATGACGTCCGGGTCTTCCTAGGCTTCCTCAGCGGTGATGTGACTCACACGACCCGTGCCATTGTTGGGATGGTTGCGGGGAGCTGGGTCCCTTGGTGGCGCTCCATGGCCTTGACCTTGGTTTGGCACATTGGGGCGCAGTGCATCTGGCTTCTTGTTAGAGCACGGCCTTGAGGTGTGTCCTGGCTAACCACATCCAAAGCAAGTGACTTGACCAGGGTTGTTGTTTTAGTTCCCGCCGACGTTGTTGTTATTGGGGTTGTTATAAGCTAGCCTAGAATTAGCATACTGCTAAGGCTGGTAGCTCGCACGAGGTGCATGAGGTCTAGCCTACTACGCTTAATAGGTTGGCTTGGCTGGGGATGGCTACAAGGGGCGAGGCTTCTGGTTCCTGGAACTACCCTTTATAGTCATGTTGCGCTTGCGAGTGTCGTTTATGGCATGATGCTTGTCTTCCAGCACGAGGGCCTTGTTCACCAGGTAGAAGAAGGTCCGACAGTCGCAGACAATGAGCTGATACTGCAGGGTCTGCTGAAGTCCTTCCATGAAGCGTTCCACCTTGGCAGCCTCCGTGTTGGCATGTTCAGGTGCATACCTTGATAGCAGGTTGAAGTTATGCAGGTACTCCTTGAATGAGCGACTTCCTTGCTTTGGTGCTCGAAATTCTCTCTTCTTGATAGCCATGATCCCAGAAGGAATGTGGGTGGTGCGGAATCCTTCCTTGAAGTTATCCCAAGTGATCACACGATCGCCTATCCCAAGTGATCACATGATCTCCTTGCATGATTTTGAATCCATCCCACCAAGTTCTGGCAGTAGCTCCGAGGCAGTGAGAGGCATACACCACCTTCACACGATCCTTATTGCAATTGAACAGTGCAAGGAGGTCCTCGATGGTGCGGATCCAGTCGTCATCATCCTAGGGTTTAGCAGTCTCAATGAAGGTTAGGGGTGAATTCCTCATGAAATCAGACGGAGTGGAGCAGCCATTGCTATTCCTGCCTTGCTACTGGTTGTTCACAAGGACTTGAGCCATTTGCTGAATAGCAGCATTGTTGGCTTGGTGTTCCTCTCGGAGAACTTGGAGAAACTAAGCAATGGTCATGTTCTCCGATGGAGGTGGTGCAGGGGCATTTTGCTTTGTGGCAGCTCCTTGTGTCCTCCTGTCTGAGCAGTCCCACCAGCTCCTTATTGCTAGCTAGAGTTGTCGGCTTTAGGGTTGGTGAAGGAGCTGTTGCGGGTAGCAGTCACCATCTTGTTTGGAGCAGCCAAGTCAAACAATCTGGGATAGATGAGAGGAAAAGAAACAATGGAAAAGTGCGCCTAAGGGGGTTGGTCGAGTGCACGTGTGGTAAAACAAAGGTTGAAGGACCAACACATATATTAAGATAAGATAGACGATGGAGTCGCTTACATGTTTCCTAAGTTAAAGCGTGACTTGCATCAGAACACAAACAACAAAAACAAACAATAAGCACACATGGTCTCATAAGAACCATTACACGGGCTCGACTTCGCATGAGGGGTACATGACTGATCCTACCCTAGGGGTCCTCGGGCTTAGGTGGTGGAGTGCTCGGTCTCATAGTCACGCTCCTCTGGGTCTTCCTCCTTTTCAAGATCTGAACATGGATCGTTTTCGGTCAAAGGGGTCGAAGAATGAGGAGGTCCATCGCGATGACGCTTCATCAGTGGGTTAGTGAAGAGCTCATGGTACTCCTTCGCACTCATGTGACGACGACGCGTGGGTGCATCTCTAGCTGGGGGTACTCCTCCTCGATAAGCGATAGCTAGCTGTCCCTCGGGGGCTCCATCCTTCTTGAGCATGTATGGCTTCGACTTGGCTTGACGGAGTAGCTCTCATAGAGTATCACAGACTCCTTAATCAGGTTGGGAACAAGACTATCGACAGAGAAGCTAAAGTAGGTCTGGAACCTGAGTGGTGTGCCATCCTCCTTGGATGGAATAAACGTCCAACTCTCGCAAAGATCATCCTTTCTGGAAGGTAGGTAGCGAATAGCTGGGTCATAAGCCATCTCCGAAATGATATCTCTAAGGTGTAGGAGTGCCTTGTGTGAAGTTGTCTCGACTACGATTGCCATAGTATCCATTTATGGTCCTTTAAAGAATCAACTAGTCGGGGAGTCTTTTGCCTTCACGACCACGTCCACCTGGTACTCCTTCGTGACGGCATCGACCCAGTGCTCGTGATAGAGGAAAACGGGTGGTCGGCGATACTGGCAGTTCTCCAGGCTATCCTTAAGGAGTAGGGAAAAGCTGGATGTCAAGAAGGCTTCAGGTATGATGGCCATCTACAAAGGTTTGAACGGAGGAGAGTCAGTAGAGTGTTGTGTGAAGAATAGAAGAGGAAATAAGTGTAGAACTCCTAAGTATAAGTGCTTGGTGTAGTACTAAAAATGGTTTCATCCTAACTAACATCCATGCTAACTAATGGCTTCATAAAGTCAGGATGGCTCTGATACCAGCTCTGTGGGGACCCTGAGTCATATGTCTTGATCACCGAATGCACGTGTATATTGATCCTAGAGATCAATGTTCACTGAACACACAGAAGCTGAATAACAGGAGTCTTACATCCTTACATACAGTCTTATACAAATAAAGGCCAGCCAGGCCAAGTCTTACATAGATAGGGCCACAATGGCCGAACACTTGAATATAACAAACAACGGAAATCTTGGTTGAAAGCATGAACCCATGCCATCTGCCTTAAACCTATAGGCACTGTGATTGGGAAGCGTCCTAGTTTGCATGTTCATCACTAACAACCTCTTCACCATACTCCTGCTCTTCCATGTCTGGCCAATTTAATAACCAGTGGCAAGCAAGTGAGTACTTTGAATGTACTCACAAGCAAACCATTTTGGAACAAAGCAATAATCATGCATGGTATAGCACTAAGTAGGTATTTTGCAGAAAGCTAATTTGGAATGTAGTGACATGATACAGTTGGCAGATATCCATATGCACAAGTTACAAATATCTTCATAAACAGGGGGTTGAATATCTGATGTTCAGTCATGTCATCAAGTCATCTGACTTATCTCAAGTGTCATCTCTGTGTCATCCACACACACACACCAATTTTACAAACCAGGGACGTAGCACAAGAGCGGTCATCGAACTGTCCTTAACCGAGTACACGGCTATTCGAATAGTTTTACTCTCTACAGTGGTTGCACACTTTACCAACAAGACTCAGGGAACTTCCGTGTCATCCATGACTCACGGTATTTAACATACCCAAGGTAAGCACCAGAACATTGTCTTTCCTCGAGCGATACCAAACAAAGAGTCCACTCGACTGGTACCTAGCATACATGATGTACATCACAGTAGCATCCATGTAGGGACCAACGGTGTGCCCGGTGCCTGTGAAGACAGTGCATGATCGTCCATACCGGTACGACCCCATATCGAGAGTGACCATGCCAATCCCACCAATAGTAATGTGGGATCCATGCTAGTACCCACCAAAGTAATCAACAAAGCCCCGTCCCAAAAGGGGTATCGTGGTTGTACATGTAAGGTTGGAGTAACAGTCAGAACTGACACCAATCCGTTTTTGAAAATCACACACACTCACTTGCTCCGGTACACCACTCCTTTCTTAAGTGGTTACTCAACACAACATTATCTCCCTCGGGCATTAGTGTGACCCGACGGGGTTTTGCAAAAGTCGTTGAAATCATCTATGTTTCCATCACCATGAATATTCCCATCTCACTTGCGTAGCAACTACTAGCGACCTAAATACTCCCACCCGCATAACTCTCATAAGGAGGTAGGTTCATGCACGATGAAAGTATCAAAGGTAAAAGTAACGGAGGCATCCTAACGAAGTGGTCACCACATCACATGATCAACAACAACGAATAAGGTGCTATATGACATGCATGAAAAATGATTTCTTAACATGGTCAAAGGGCTGCATGCCTGGCTCAACAAAGTCTTCGGGGTCTTCAAAGTCTTTGGGTCCAACTCCCTCGTCAACAACGTAATCTATGATCATGATAAATAATGATAATAACAAGCATCACACAAAAACAGAGCACAAAAATCAACTACTAAAATAGTACCCTACTCTGATAAATACTAACAACTATTCTAAGAATATTTGTCTAAGGGTTTTGGGGTGAAAAACCTTTTCAAAATTATTTTTAAAAGTGGCTAAAAATGCTAAAATGGGGTTTTTAAAACAAATAGTACATAAAATGTTTTCTAAATATTACACAAATGGCACTATAAATTTCTACAGAATATTCTAAGAATTATGATGGAGAAATTATTAGATTTGGAGAAATATTGGGTTCTGACGAATTTTTTGAAATCATAACAGAAAAATAAAAAGAGAATGGGCACTATGACCTGGGCCAGAACTGGCCGCAACTGGTCCAGCCCAGAGCAAAAGAGCCCTAGGCGAACCTATGCACCCGCTCTCATCAGGTTCAAACCTGATGGGCGTCCCCGTGTGCCAGTGAGAGGGAGAGGGAGATGGGCAAGATAGAGGCTAACGAGCGGGCCCCAATTAGAGGGGGGTGACGTGTCGTTAACCTCCATCCAAGAGACGGCGGTCCTCACTGGCGTCAACAGGGGGCGCAGAAATAGCAGGAGAGGAAGGGATGGGTCCATGTAGGACCGAAAGTATGTCTAGAGGGGGGTGATTAGACTAAGATCAAACGTAGTTGTAGACATGATGATATATCCTGTGGTTCCAATAGGTGGCGCTATCGTACATCCACATTTATGGAGTCTTCAACCCACGGAGGGAAATGGTTGCGAGGTTCCATGGAGGTCTCCACCCAAAAGGGTCCACGAAGTAGCAACCTTGACTATTCCATAACGGCTTCTGTCCACAAAGGACTAGCCTCACTATGGGTAGATCTTCACGAAGTGGGCGATCTACTTGCCCTTACAAACTTCTTGGTTCACTCCACAACACGAAGGAGGAGGCTCGCAAGCGACACCTAACCCATCTAGGGGGCACCACCCTCCAAAAGGTAATAGGCTCGGTAATGACGATGAACTCCTTGCTCTTGTGCTTCAAGTTGATAGACTCCTCAGCACTCAATGACTCTCTCACAGATTTGGCATGGTGGAAGAGATGGGATTGGTGGGAAGCTACTTGAGGAGGCTAGAGATCAAGATCCATATGATTGGAGTGGAAACTCTTGACCTCAGGACAAGGGTAGGTGGTTCTCTCTCTCAGAAAACTGGATGGGGCAAGTGTGTAATAGTTCTGAGTGCTTCTCTCTCGAGTGGGTGGTGGTGAAGGGGTATATATAGGCATCCCAAAAAATCCAACCATTACACACAAAATGACCAACTCGGTGACACCGATGTGTTAATCTCGGTGATACCGAAGTGACAAAAAGGTGGCAACTTTTGAATATCGGTGAGACCGATATAGGAAACTCAGTTGCACCGATAAGGTGACCAACAGTGACATTTCCAATATCGGTGATGCTGATCCAACATTCTCGATGGTACCGACAATCTGAATTTGCGTAACAGAAAGTTGGCAACCTAAACTCGGTGGCACCGGTATGGAATCGGTTGCACCGAAGTGGCTAGGGTTTGGCTGAGTCTATCTAGGTTCTGGAATCGGTGGCACCAGTATGGGAAAGTTGGTTGCACCGATTTTGAGTGTTAGGTATAGAACAGACTTTGGTTGGAGAGTTTGTGGATGTTTTTGGCGACTATCACTTGTGCACGTCTGAGCACATTGTTCACCAACAAAACCTTACCCGCTTTTAATAGTATTGGCTTTCCTATGGACTCAAGGTGATTTCTCACAAATATAAAATGTAGAGTCCTCTTTCTTGAAGCTTGGCCAACCTATTTCCTTGCATCTTGGGGTGTCTCTGCAATCTCCTTTTGCATATCCTATCATTGAACATTTCCTGAAATATACTTGGTGGAAACATTAGTTCAATGACTTATATGTTGTTATTAATTACCAAGACAACCAATGGAGCAAATGTGCTTTCAATCACCCCCTTTTTGGTAATTGATGACAACATACAGATCAAAGCTTCCACAGTTGATAAAATCAATGAATATAATCATCGCTTTGAGAGGTATGTGATAAGCAAGAGCTCCCCTTAAATTTGTGCATTATTTTGAATTTGCGGTTGAATGCAAATGCACAATCGATTAGGTATATGGGGAACTTCTTCCATGTCACATACAACTTGGTGGTGTGCGAGAATTATTAGAATGAATAACAAAGCACAACATAATCAAGCAAAGGTGAATGATCATCTCATAAGCATTAAGATGATAGGAAATAGTAGCATCACACATAAAGCATAAAATAGTAGCATAACACACATGATCATGCCCTCAACACAAGAAACAAAAAGACCAAATGTTTTGAAAAGCAACAAACACCAAAATGCTCTCTTGCTCGAAGCCTAAAGATCTATATACACTTCTCCCCCTTTGGCAACACATTACCAAAAAGTTCAAAGGCATACATCTAATCGTTCTTGGGATGATCTCCTCAGGTTGTTGATGAAGGTGTCGAGAGGACAGCGTTGGCGAAGATCTCTGCTGATGTCGTGGATGGAGTTGGAGTAGAAGCTGGAGGAACTGGAGCAGATGGAGCAGGAGCTGAGGTGACAGCAGCAGGAGCTGATGAAGAGTGCCTCAAGTCTAGAGCTGGCACAGTGGCTGATCTGGCTTGGGTATGAAACTATGTGCTTGTCCTGAGAGATGATCCCTCCTCCTCCTCCTCATCATCATCATCATGTGAAGAAGTCATGTCCTAAGAGGCACTGAGTTAACTTCCTTCTTGAGCTCATTGACTGTCTTAGTTAGCCCATCCACCTTATCATTAAGGGTTTTGATCCTGTTCTCAAAGATCCTGACAAGACTGTTATGATTTTTCAGAATCCCCTTAATGTCATCCTTCATTACTTGGATAGATCAAATTAGAAGATCCATTTGCTCATTCCTGGATCTAGGGACCTGAGCACTAGCGGCTCATGCTGCCTCTGCTTCTTCCTGAGCTGTAGCTGAAGTGGGATGATCTGGGTTCATCAGCACAACATTGTCCTCAAGATCTGGCTGTAGGGGTAAATATGGACGATCTTGAGCAAAAATGTGCTTCTCCAACTTTGAATTGATAAGCATCTGGATGTAGGGTGCATAACAGCAAGAGTGCTTCTGGTCAGGAAGAACCCTCTTGATTGTCTCAACAATCAAATCCATGACTCTGATCCTGGTGTGGCTGTCAAGGTGGATCAACATATTGATGGAGTGGCCTCGGATCATATTGTCATCTCCTAACTTGGGCATCAAAGTATGCCTCCGAATGGTGTTCATTGTGTGGAGGCCAGCCTGAAGAAAGTAGATAGATCCTAGCTTGTGAGACTTCACATTGGCAGCAGGGATCTCCTTGTACATATTTGCCAGAGCATTGTGGCTCTCCTTGGATTCTGAGTATACATCCAAGTCACCATCCTATGCTTGTTGAACTCCTAAGATAGCAGCCCATTCTTTAACAGTCGATTCATACCATGCACCTTCAGTCATCCATACAATTCTACCATCTCCATAGAAATGTGCAGTGGAGTAGAACTGCATGATCATCTCATCATTCCAAGCAGTGAATTCTCTGCCAACAAACTCATCCAAACCTATGCAGTGGAAATTGTCTTGGACACTTGGAAAGTAGTCCTTTTTTTCTTGATGAATTTCCAATCAAAATATCTCATATAACTAACAACTAGGCTCTTGTCTAGCAGCACTGTTTCATAAAAGTCTTGTTGCTCTCTGGTGTAGAACCTGTAGTCAATAGCAGTTTTCTTCCTTTGTGCATATGGATCTATAACTCTCCAAGCTCTAAAACTTGAATCTTTCATTTTCTTCATATCTTTAGCAACTAGGTGGCTAGCATCATGTACTGGAAGATGTGGTCTGAGCTTCATCAAAGTTGTCAAGTCATCATCATCTTGAACTCTGGAAGCAGGTCCTTTGTTGTTCTCAGGAGCTGGAATCCGCCTAGATGTCCTCTTAGGCTTCTCAACAGCAGCCTTCTTGGATGTAGATTTGGTTCTCTTGGATACGCTAGTGTTGGGACCCCGATCCTAAGTCATATGAATCCAGATTGTAACATATCACGTCACTTTGCGGCCTCACGCACGGTAAGATCCATGGCTACAGCCTCACCTTAGCCAGGACCATTTGCGTCTTTTGGCTCACATATGTGAACATGTCGCTGGAAATCAAACGACAGAGAACCCGAGTCGACATGAGTAGTCATAGAACCCAAGTGGCACATCCGTACGGAAACAGGCATATGTAACCCAACAATGCAGGTGCCGGCCTCAAGCATGTGTAGACGAGTCATAGCAAGCTACAAGGACTCCATTATGCCGTGAGACAAAAATGCCATCACTTCACGTAGACGAGTCGTAGCTGGCTACAGGGACTCTATTACATTGCAAGACATTTCCCTGAAGGGACAGACATAGCAGCAAAGAAGGATACATGCCGGTCAATCAATGTGTCCGGAGCAGTAGCAGGCTACCATGGCTCGGCGGAAGCACAAAGAGGCAGTTTCCCATAAAGAGTACTACTAAAGGCACACAACTAGGTGTTGGATCCCATACATACGATTGCACTTCACACGTACGCACGACATGCCCGGTATGCATAGATACAACCATGGCATCACAACATAACCATACAACAACTATTATTTAAGAGGCTCAGACGAGCCTTGCATAATATGTTCTTATACATAGGGGTCACATGACTCAACAATCAAGTCATACAAACAAGTTCATACAAACCAAGCGGAAGCACAAGTTGTCTGAGTACAGACAGATGAAAGGGTAAAAGCCACATGGCTTGACTATCTATATCCCGCCACAGGGCATAGGGTCATAGCTGGGACACCAGCTATTCGGCATCGTCGACATCTAGAAAGAACCCACCTGATGGATCCTGGGTCTCATCTGCAACATTTATTAAGCAAACATGAGTACAAACGTACTCAACAAGTCTTTAAATAAGACCTAGTCTATTCATGCTCATGTAACAATAAGGGGGGGTGGAGTTTACGCAGCAATGCCAGCTTTGACTCATGGCTAACCTACACTACACAATTTTAGCTCTTTGTTTAAATTTTAGATATTGCACACGAGTTCATTAACTCCATGACAATACACCACCATGGATTCACTTCCCTCTCCTGGGAGAGTGCCATCCACGGTACTCACACTTGTCTTGATATTTTTATGAGTATCCATTTGATTATCTATGAACAGCATAAGCTTTCCAGGTAGTCCATATCCGAGGACGCGGCTATTCGAATAGTTTCATACCCTACAGGGGTGTACTTCTTCACACATGCTCTCGCCACTTATCGCTGTGTGCTGATAGAACCATGCACCTAGGCAACCTTCAAGTGGAAGCCCAGCGAGGGAGTCGGTCACGACCGTTAATCACATAAGACCTCTAGTTCGGGCTATCGCCTATTTGAGACTGAACCCGCATGGAAGTCCGGCCAAAGTTTCTGCTACGGCCCCAAACGATGTGCGCAGGGTTCCCAAGCCCACAATTCGGGTGACCCTTGGTACACCATGCCACTGCTTACCGCGTCGTAACTCACCCCTATTGTTAGCGCTATGCACGACCTCCAACATGCTATAAACACCAAAAACTACTTGCAACTCCTGGACAAAGGACTAAGCGACTGATAAGTCGAGAGGGGTCAAGTTACCAGAACCCAATGTGTGGTAGTATCTAGTCTTGGATCACAAACACGGAACTCAGTTCCTAAGAATGGTCCTAATGAGACAACCCGCTATGTACTCCTACATAGCCTCTCATCGCTACCTTTACCAAATCGGGTTCATCATAAGCTTATCACATCAGAACAAGGATGTTTCACTCCAGTTCATCACCTAGATGAATCAGACCTGACACAACTCTAAGCATAGCAAGCATAGCAGGCAAAGTAAGCTAAGCACATCATGGCACAAGCATCTACCAGGTATGCTAGGTTGCAAGGTTTAGCTATTTACTGTGACAATGACAGGTCATGCATAAGAATAGGTTCATCTACCGTGTATGACAGACAAGTGAACATTTGTCCTAATGCAATAAACAAGAGTAGGAGCGAGAGAGTGGGATGTTGTCGAAATGATCAAGGGGGGTTGCTTGCCTTGCTGGTTAGCGGAAAAGTTCTCTCCTTCGTTGGAATACTCGGGGGTATCCTCAGAAGTAGGGCCTCCCGCAATGCAGATAAGTAGCAATCAATACACGCAAGTGCAACAATATGATACATGATCATGGCATGGCAGATTGTATGGATGAGCTAATGCAGCTTTTGTCCAAGTTAATTTGAAGTGAGTTTGGATATAGGTTCAAAATTGTTCTTCATTTCAATTTCGATATTTTAACCTATTAGCAAATGCCAATGTTCTTCTACATAGGTTGCTCTAACATGCATGATAATAGCACCATTGGATGTATTGGATTTTTTTGATAAATATTCATATATAAATTATTTTCATCTGATTTAGAGATTAATTTCTATGAATTTTTAAAGTTTTAAATAATTTCTGGAATTATTTTTAAACTAGAAAAGGATTAATGACATCAGCCTGATGTCACCACGACGTCAGCTGGTCGGCTCACTAGGCCAGGTCAAACCTGATGTGCGGGGCCCGTACGTCAGTGACACGGCCCTAAACTCCATGCTGACCAGGGGTTTGACCCACCCTAGGGCCCACTGGTCAGTGGCAGGAGGCCTAATTAATAAGGGGGATTAGCCCCTGATGCTGGCCACGTCAGCGCCCACCGAAGTGGGGCCGGCGACGACCATCCGCATAGTGGCGACTCGACGGAATCGCGCCTCCGGCGAGCATTAGGCATGTGAAGGGCAGCGGGAGGTAGCCCGTGCACGAGCGCGTCTAGCAGGGCAGCAGAGGGGGCTCGGGGGCCACTAGAGACGACGGCCACGTTGAGTTGAGCGATGGCGATGACTCGGGCAGGACCGACTATGGCGCTACGGGTTGCGGTAGGCGGAGCTAAGGGCGGCTACAGGCTCCTGGGAGCTCTATGAGCATGAGCCTGTGGTTGGGAGCGAGCTTTGGCCGCTGTGGCCATGGCCGGCGACAAGCTCCGCTCGGCTCTGGCTACAGACGGAGCTAGAGGACCGAGGGGAAATGGACCAGGGACTCACCGGAGGGTCTTTTGGCGCCTTGGCGTGGTCAGGGACACACGCAAGACGGCGAATCAGCGGCGTCTACAGTCCGGCGAGGAAGAACAGAGGAGAGGAGGAAGAGAGGAATGGTGAGGGGGAAAAGGGCCCAGGCGGCGGCCGAGCCTATCTTCTCGCCAGCGCAACGAGGAGGCGGCTAGGTAGGAAGGGAGGAGGTGGCCAACGCGCGGCCACGACCGACCGTGGTGGTGGCACACAGCTGCTTCTCCTCCTCGCAGGAGGAAGAAGATGTTGTTGTCCCCCATGGGTTGGGCCTCTTCTTCAGGTAAGCCCAGGTGGGCTTTTCTTCCCCCTTTTCTTTATTTTCTTTCTTTCCTAATTTCTATCATTTGTTTTCTTTTATTTTTAGGCACATATGCTATTTTAAAATATCCCAAATATTTTATATATTGAGGTTTGAATATTTCAAATATATCTAAAAAGTTTCAGGATATTTTGAAAACTAAAATAATGATAATGCTTTATTTGATATTTTCAACAGCTTTAACATTTATTTTTAAATTGCTTCAGTTGTTCAAATATTTAAAATGGCCCCTGTTATAATCATGTCCATATTTATCAGACATAGGGAACATTTTGGTAGGGCATTTTGGATTTGTTGAATTTTCACCAACTTGAATTATTTTGATTCAATGTGAGCTTGGGGTTTCTTTTAATCCCCATTTCATGTTGATGCAAAATTGAAACATGAGGCACACACATGCTATCCTATGACATCTAGCTAGGGATGTGACAACTCACCCCACTCAAAAGAATCTCGTCCCGAGATTTTAAAGTCGTCAGAAAGAGTGCGGGGTACTCTAGTCGAAGACGATCTTCTCTTTCCCATGTGGCCTCCTTCTCAGAATTGTGTGACCACTGAACCTTGAGAAACTTGATGTTCCATCACCGAGTGGTATGCTCAACTTGATAAATAATACGAATAGGGTATTCTCGATATGTAAGGTTATCTTGGAGATCAAGCGCTTCGTGGTATACATCACGGATAGGGTCCGAGGAGCAACGCCTGAGTTGTGAGACGTGGAAGACATCATGAACGTTGGAAAGATGTGGCGGAAGTTCCAATTGGTAGGCAACCTCTCCTCATTTAGCAAGAATGCGAAGAGGTCCAATGTAACGAGGAGCCAACTTGCCCTTGATACCGAATCGATGGGTACCCTTCAGTGGTGTAACCCGATGGTAAGCCTTCTCCTCAACTTCATAGGTCACGGCCTTATGATGGCGATGATATTGGCTCTTTTGATGACATTGGGCTGTTTTCAACTTTTCACTGATAATGCAAACTTGCTCCTCTTTATCCTAGATCATATCCGCGCCAAAGAGTTGCCTCTCTCTGGTGTCTTACCAGTTAAGAGGTGTTCGACACCTTTGTCCATAGAGAACTTCAAAAGCGGGTTTGCACAAGCTTGATTGATAACTATTGTTATATGCAAATTCGGCAAATGGAAGACATTTCTCCCAATTCATACCGAAGGATATAACACAAGCTCGAAGCATGTCTCAAAGGATTCGATTGACTCGCTCAACTCGACCACTTGATTGCGGGTGGAAAGCAGTGCTAAAGGATAGATGAGTCCCCATAGCGGTTTGAAAACTTTCCCAAAATCGGGAAGTAAAGATACGTCTGCGGTCTGAGTTAATCTCCAAAGGAACACCATGAAGAGAAACTATTCCAGAAACATATAACTCTGCTAGTTGGCTAGCAGTTATACTCTCCCGAACAGGAAGAAAATGAGCCACTTTCGAAAGGCGGTCAATGACCTCAAAGATAGCATTATTCCCTCTCTTGGTCCTGGGAAATCAGGTAATGAAATCCATACCGACCTTATCCCATTTCCATTCGGGAATAGCTAAAGGTTGAAGGGTGCCAGCAGGCCTTTGATGTTGTGCTTTCATGCGACGAGAAACTTCACAATTAGCAACAAACTGGGCAATTTCTCTCTTCATCCTAGTCCACCAGAATCTCTGGCGTAGGTCCTAATACTTTTTGGTACTACGTGGATGAATTGTGAGAGGAGAATCATGAGCCTCCTTAAGGATCAACTGTCGTAGATGTTGCTTCTTCGGGATCACCAAGCGGTTCTCAAGGAAAACAACACCTCAAAAATCTACCGAGAAGCACCTATCATTACCCTTATTATTTTTCTTGATATGAGATATCCCGGCATCATGCTTCTAGACTTATATAATTTGATCCATAAGAGTAGGTTTCCCTACCAGGTTGGATAGGAATCCTTGAGGAAGAAGGTGCAGGTTTAACTTCCGAAATTCCTCATGGAGAAGTGGTTGACCTTGTTGTAACATCAGGTTGTTACAATAAGACTTACAACTTAGTGCATCAGCCATGACATTGGCTTTCCCCGGGGTGTAAGTTATCCCTAAGTCGTAATCTGTAATCAACTCAACCCATCGTCTTTGTCTGAGATTCAAATCCGGCTGGGTGAAATATATTTCAGACTTTGGTGATCAGTGTAAATTTCGCAACGATTACTCAGAAGGTAATGTCGCCAGGTTTTCAGTGCACGGACCACAACTGCAAGCTCAAGATCATGTGTTGGATAATTATCCTCATGTGGACGCAACTGTCAAGATGCTTATGCAATCACATGACGATCTTCCATGAGAATACAACCTAATCCTTCTCGCGAGGCGTTGCAATAGATAACAAAGTCCTTCGAGATGTATGGTGGCATCAGAACGGGAGCAGAGGTCAGTCGTCTTTTCTACTCCTAAAAACTGTGCTCGCATTATGGAGTCCACTCGAACCTTTTATCTTTCTTGACGAGTTCAGTCAGAGGTTTCGCAACCTTGGAGAAATTCTCTACAAAGCGGCGATAATAGCTCGCTACGCCGAGGAAACTCCGAACTTGCTTAACCGATTCAGGTTGAGTCCAATCAAGGACGGCCTGAACTCTCTGGGGATTGACAGCAATACCTTTACCAGAGATCACGAGGCCTAGATAGGTCACTTCTGGCAACCAAAATTCACACTTGGAGAATTTGGCATACAAACGGTGCTCTTGAAGTTTCATCAATACTGGCCTTAGATGCTCGGGATGTTCCTATTCGTTCTTCGAGTTGATGAGTATGTCGTCGAGGTAAACCATGACAAATTTATCCAAATACTCCATGAAGATCGAATTCATCAAGGGAGAGAAGGTGGCTGGGGCATTGGTTAAATCGAAGGACATGACGGTGTACTCGTATTGGCCATAACGAGTAACAAAAGCTGTTTTTGGAATGTCCCCGTTTCTAATTCTAATTTGATGGTATCCCAACCTCAAATCCATTTTGGAAAATATAGAGGATCCAGCGAGTTGATCATACAAATCATTGATCCTGGGGAGCAGATACTTGTTCTTTATGGTGACCAGATTCACTGGCCGATAATCCACAACCATCTGATCCGATCCATCCTTCTTCTTGACGAAGTGGACGGGACAATCCCAAGGAGAAGAATTAGGACGGATGAAACCTTTGTTCAAACCCTCATCGAGTTGGATATTAAGCTCGGCTAGTTCTAAGGGTGATCTTATAGGGTCTTCTGGCTATTGGGACAGTCCCTGGAATAAGCTCTATCACAAACTCAACATCTCTGACAGGAGGAATTCCTGGCAGTTCTTCTGGAAAGACATCCAGAAACTCATGGACTTCCGGAATATCTTCTAGTTCTGGAAGAGGGCTAGCATTATGGGAATAGAGTTGGTGCTTGGTTGCTCGAGTGGAGACATTAACTATCTCACCCAATGGATGTGTAAGTTGAACATTCTTAGTATGAGTATCAATCTTAGCATAGTGGGCTTTCATCCAATCCATGCCTAGAATGATATTGATGTTCGAAGACTTGAGGGCTATCAAAGATGCTAGGAAGACTAGCTTATCCACTAGAATCTCATTATCATGGCTTACTCTAGAAGTTTGCCACTTTGAACAAGGAGTCTGAACTACTAAAGGAGTAGGCATATTGCAAAAAGACATGTTATGCAACTATGCATAACTTTCTGAGATGAAAGAATGAGATGCCCCAGTATCAAATAGAACAGATGCTGGATGACTATTGACAAGGAGCATACCTAGGATAACATCAGGATCCTCAATGGCTTCCTCAGCAAAAACATAGTTCACTCTTCCACGAGCAGGAGTTGGCTTCACATAGAATGCTTTTCCCGGCTTCCCACATCCAACGGGCTTCGCATTGTTCTGAGGAAAATCACGAGAGTAGTGTCCTAGTTCCCCACATTTGTAGCAGACCACGGTGGCATGGGGAGCAACATTGACAGGCGGACCTCCAAATGGTCTGGCTGGACGGTTGGGCTGAGTTGGGTGAGGCACCTGGAAGAATGTCCTCGCGGTGTATCTTGGTGGTAGAGCTGCGTTGGGCACCCAGACCCGGCGTTTGTGGGAGCCTAAGCCATATGCGGGGCTGAAGTCACGATTGTGCTTCCTCGTGGCCTCATAGTCAGTCTATCCAGACTCGGCATTGATAGCCTTGTTGATGAGAGCCTGGAAGGTTGTGCACTCATGTAGGCGCAAATCTCGACGGAGCTTAGGGTTAAGTCCCTTGCGGAACCTAGCCTGTTTCTTGGCATCAGTTGAATCTTCCTCCGGAGCATAGCGAACAAGATTGCCGAACTCATGGCTATAGACATCCACTGACAGTCTGCCCCGGGTGAAAGCACAACATTCCTCTCTCGGGTATGGAATGCTACACTGAATTCTTCCCAAGTTGGTGCGGGGCCTGTGGGACACATGGCTTCATAATTTTCCCACCATAGATTGGCGCGTCCTTCCAGAAAGTAGGTAGCAAAGGTCACCTTGTTGTCCTAGGACACGTTGGAAGCCTGGATCTTGCGGAACATGCTGGTCAGCCAGTCATCCGTGTTGAGTGGTTCGACTGAATGATGATACTTAGGTGGGCACAGCTTGACGAAGTTACCGAGGGACACACCATCATTGTGTTCATTGTGGGGAGCACACGGTGTGTTCTGCTCAATTCGATCCAGCAGCCTGTTGGTCTCCCTCTTGTTCCTTTCAGCTTCAAGCATCACTTGTGCCAAAGAAAGCACATGTGGCAGATCCTATTTCCTTGGCCGGCTTCCCTCGCCCTGCTCGGGGGCAGGCACGGGGTTATTCCTAGTTGCCACCATCCTGGGAAAACAAATCCATAGCTTAAACATAGAGGACATCAACTCTAAGACATGAGATAAGGAATGTACTGGACAACATGGCATGCAGGGTAAACACCCAAACCACATGGTAATAACAACTGCCATATGAACACCATGATTCATACGCACCATGACATAGTTCAGTACAAGCCCACGCTGAAAACAAACTACAGAGAGATGACACAACTCATCGGAGACATTACAAGCTTCCTATACATTATCTATCTACACCTCCGAAACTCAACTTTCAACCTCAATCATATCTCACAAGACTCACAGGACTGTGGTGATATGACTACTACCATACTAGTACTAACATCCACGTACTCAAGCATCGCCGTAGGATGCCTCATATAGGTTACCCATGACCCGGGAGCTGAACCTGAGGATCTGGAAACACTCTAGCCTCTGATCTTTGGAAACCGTAAGGACACAGATGTGGCCTTGGTCCCCTTGCTTGCGGCAACAGCAGTCCTCGAAGAGAGGTGATGCCTCCATCATCAGGCCAGTCTACGCGTGCTGGCAGATGAGTCCGTGATGGGGTCAACATCTCCAAATCACCATAGCCTGTCTCCATGACAGGTGCCAACTGCGTCAGGGCTGTCCAAAGACGTGCACGGGTAGCATAAAGCTCCATGCGGACGGCACGTGCATCACGATCCCTGTTCTCCAACATTTGAGCGGTCACCTGCAGCCTAGGGTCCTCATGATCACAGTAGGCTGCGCTAAGATAACCATCTTCTCCTCCCATGGAAACAGGATCATATCAGAACTTTGTGTTCTGAAGCAGACCAAGGTGAAACCTCATGATTGTCAGCATGGTGTAGGCAGCCTCCAGAACTGCCATATCTATGGTGACACCTAGTCCATAAGTCCAGGGAAGCGGCTCTGCAGCTCCAGGATATGAACGATATATCTTAATAGTACACAAATACTGACTCTGGTTGAAATCTTGATACTGTTCCTCCACTGTGTACTCTGGATACCAACGGTAGCCAACCTCCATCATAACTCTAACCAACATGACCGTGTGAACCGGTACATCGATGCACCTCGTCAGACGGACCACCTGACAGGAAGGACGAGGGGGCATCTGAAACAGAAAATGAGGCAAAGACATTAGAGGCTCTAGCAGGAATTGGATAGCATAATGGCTGTGATTGCTCAAAAAGTATTTTGAGACAACTGCAAAAGATTGGAGAAGCATAACCACTCGACTTTCTAGACTGAAATCTGTTCTCCATCTGATTGTCACACCAACAATACTCAAGTACCGACATTCACTTGCAAACAAGCTAGCTATTAGTCCATGGTTAGTAACTCGTCATCTTAAGCAATAGATGAGAAGCCTAGTTCTTATCCCCGTAGAAAAGATGAGAATGACTCAGAATAGAATAACTTGGGAAGAGGAGTAAAAAGAGCCTTATGTTCCCTTCCACAATCAATTCCCCTATGTTTCTATAGTGTTCCTAGACACAACTTCTACCGGTTTGGCTTGGTAGTCCTATAGTCAGTCAGTCTCTGATACCAACGCTATTGGGACTAAGCGACTGATAAGTTGAGAGGGGTCGAGTTACCAGAACCCGATGTGTGGTAGTAACTAGTCTTGGATCACAAACACAGAACTCATTTTGTAAGAACGGTCCCAATGAGATAACTCGCTATGTAAGAACGGTTCCAATGAGATAACTCGCTATGTACTCCTACATAGCCTCTCATCGCTACCTTTACCAAATCGGGTTCATCATAAGCTTATCACATTGGAACAACAATGTTTCAGTCCAGTTCAGCACCTAGATGAATCAGACCCGACACAACTCTAAGCATAGCAAGCATAGCAGGCAAAGTAAGCTAAGCACATCATGGCACAAGCATCTACCAGGTATGCTAGGTTGCAAGGTTTAGCTATTTACTGTGACAATGATAGGTCATGCATAAGAATAGGTTCATCTACCGTGTATGACAGACAAGTGAACATTTGTCCTAATGCAATAAAAAAGAGCAGGAGCGAGAGAGTGGGATGTTATCGGAATGATCAAGGGGGGTTGATTGCCTTGCTCGGTAGCGGAAAAGTTCTCTCCTTCGTTGGAATACTCGGGGGTATCCTCAGAAGTAGGGCCTCCCGCAATGCAGATAAGTAGCAATCAATACACGCAAGTGCAACAATATGATGCATGCTCATGGCATGGTACCATGTATGGATGAGCTAATGCAGGGATTGTCCAAGTTAATTTGAAGTGAGTTTGAATATAGGTTCAAAATCGTTCTTCATTTCAATTTCCATATTTTAACCTATTAGTAAATGCCAATGTTCTTCTACATAGGTTGCTCTAACATGTATGATAATAGAACCGTTGGATTCACTGGATTTTTCTGATAAATATTCATATATAAATTATTTTCATCTGATTTACAGATAAATTTTTATGAATTTTTAAAGTTTTAAATAATTTCTGGAATTATTTTTAAACTGGAAAAGGATTAATGGCATCAGCCTGACGTCACCACGACGTTAGCTGGTCGGCTGACCAGGCCAGGTCTTACCTGACGTGCGGGCCCCGCACGTCAATGACACGGCCCTTAAATCCGCGTTGACCAGGGGTTTGACCCACCCTAGGGCCCACTGGTCAGTGGCAGGAGGCCTCATTAATCAGGGGGATTAGCCCGTGATGCTGGCCACGTTGGCTCCCACCGGAGCGGGGCCGGCGGCGACCATCCGCACGGCGGTGACTCACCGGAATCGCACCTCCGGCGACCATTTGGCGCGCGGGAAGGCAGCGGGAGGTAGCCCGTGCACGCGCGTGTCTAGCAGGGCAGCAGAGGGGGCTTGAGGGCCACTGGAGACGACAGCCACGTCGAGCTAAGCGGCAGTGACGGCTCGGGCAGGACCGGCTACGTCGCTACGGGCTGTGGGAGGCGGAGCTAAGGGCAGCTATGAGCTCCTGGGAGCTCTATGAGCATGAGCCCGTGGTCGGGAGCGAGCTTTGGCCGCTATGGCCACGGCTACGCCATGGCTGGCGGTGAGCTCCGCTCGGCTCTGTCTACAGGCCGGGTTAGAGGAGGGGAACGGCGTCAGGACCAGGGGGAAACGGACCGGGGCCTCACCGGAGGGTCTTCTGGCGCCTTGGTGTGGTCGGGGATGCACGGGAGATGGCGAATCGGTGGCGTCTTCAGTCCGGCAAGGAAGAACAGAGGAGAGGAGGAAGAGAGGAATGGCAAGGGGCTAACGGGCTCGGGCCGCGGCCGAGCCTATCCTCTCGCCAGCGCAACGAGTAGGTGGCCAGGCAGGCAGGGAGGAGGTGTCCAACGCGTGGCCATGACCGGCCGCGGGGGTGGCACGCAGCTGCTTCTCCTCCTGGGAGGAGGAAGAAGACGCTGCTGCCCCCCATGGGCTGGACCTCTTCTTCAGGTAAGCAAAGGTGGGCTTTTCTTCCCCCTTTTCTTTATTTTATTTCTTTCCTAATTTTTGACGTTTGTTTTATTTTATTTTCAGGCACATATGCTATTTTAAAATATCCCAAATATTTTATATATTGAGGTTTGAATATTTCAAACTTATCTAAATTTTTTTAGGATATTTTGAAAACTAAAATAATGATAATGCTTTATTTGATATTTTCAGAAGCTTTAACATTTATTTTTAAATTGCTTCAGTTGTCCAAATATTTAAAATGGCCCCTCTTATAATCATGTCCATATTTACCACACATGGGGAACATTTTGGTAGGGCATTTTGGATTTGTTGAATTTTCACCAACTTGAATTATTTTCATTCAATATGAGCTTGGGGTTTCTTTTAGTCCCCATTTCATGTTGATGCAAAATTGAAACATGAGGCACACACATGCTATCCTATGACATCTAGCTAGGGATGTGACAGCTAGTCTTTGGCATAGCATCATCCATCAGCTTCTTGGCCTTCTTCATGGGAGGAGCCTTTGTAGCTGGCTCACCCTCCTCTTCCTCAGCAGTAGCACCAGTTGCTTCCTCTGGATCTTCATACATGGAAGTAGGCCTGCCAGTCACATGAATAATCCTCTTCCTGGACTTTTTCTCCCCTGCCTTCTTAGACATAGCTTTCTTGGGGACCTCAACTGAATTATTTGCTCTGGTAGTCTCATGTGCTTTGAATGTTGAAGCAGGAGCATGGACCTTGCTAACAACTTTACGAGATGAAGTAGCTTCAATTGTTGACTTCTTGGCAGCCTTCTCTTGCTTCTTAGCAAGAATCTCTTCTAGAACAAAGTCTGAATCTTCTTCATCAGAATTCAGCTTCTTCCTAGCCCTTGTAGAAGCCTTGGGCAAACCATGGGAACTAGGAGTGCCTGGGTCTGAAGATGAACTAGACTCAGGACTAGTGCCTGAATCCATCTCAACACTTTGCTCTCTCAGGTCATTCTGACTGTCCTCTTCATCTGACATACTGACCCTATGAATGGAATATAGATGAACAGAAGTAGATGAGTCATAACAAAATTATCAGCTGGTTTTTCAAAATTTTGAACAAAAGATTTTCAAAGTCTTGCATTCTGTCAGAAACAAATCGGTAAGGCCGAAGCAAATTTTTCGTGACACCGAGACTGACTGTCCCTTTTAATAGAAACTTGGCACCCTTTTCAGTGATACTGAAAAGGAGTGCTTGGTTTCACCGAGACAGTTCTCAGCAACACAGAAACGAAAATCGGTGGTACCGATTTTCTTGATTCGGTTGTACCGAGTTGCGTCTGGCGGAAGGCAAACCCTAGAAAATCGATGGTTCGCTAGCCTATGGGATTTCCTGGTGGATAGGAAGTAGTCTAATAGGTGGCATGAGAAGAGAAGCGGATCCAATGCGCAAGAATTAGAAGGGAGCGCAAAGGAGGTCGAATGCGTACCCTAACTTCGTGCGGATACGTTACAACGGCGGCGATGGTGCAGATTTTGTCGACGACGGCGATTCCCAGTGGCGAAGGAGCGCAGGAAGACAAGGGCCATGACCAGCGGTCTTGAAGTGGCAACTTAGGGTTCTGAGGCGTGAGAGTTCTCAAGATGAATTTCAAAATGTCGGGGTCCACATTATATATACCCTCTACTGTTGGTGATACCGATTTTATGTTTTCGGTGTCACCGAGTTCCACAACTGTCAGCTGACAGGGAAACTCGGTGTAACCGAGAATATTAAATCGGCAATACCGAGATTGAAAAACAGATCAACCCTAGGCATTCGGTGAGATCGAGATTATGAGGTTGGTTCCACCAAGATGCACTTAGGAGGTTTTAATGGTAAGTCCTTATCGATACGGAACTCCGAGTGCTCCACACACAAAGGGATCGAAAAGTACTTGTTCAAATTTTGTGATGCAGCATGAATGGAATATGAGGTGAGAAAGCATAGATAGCTAAAGAGTGGTCCTAGGCATTCTTGTCCATCCAATTGGCAAAAGATAAAATCAATAACCAAATAGCAATAATTGGATGTCCTCGATTGAGAAAATAAATGCAGACCAACATGCTCACACAATAAGATGTCAAAAGAAATCATGACAAACATGCACATACACACTAGCATCTAACAAGCACTTGGGCGATGACGAAGTCATCTATATATGAGTATTTGACTTAGGAGCCAAGTAAGAGTACTTGATCATAGGTCATACTCATCGTTTAAGCACAAGTGGGGTTACAACTTCTACATAAAGCATTTAATTTTGTCACATGCTAAGAGATGCTTTGACTCAAGTCTTATAGTAAACCTCCCCCTTGATGTGACATCCCCCCATAAGAGGGATAAACTAACCTTGGGTTTTGTGGATGAATACTTCATATTGGTGAGGTAGTTGTGGATGCTCAATGTTGATGAAGATCACCAAGAGTTGGGAGCATCCTTGTTGTTTCCTTACTCCTCTCACCTACATGGGTTAGTCCCAACACACAAGAGACAAATACAAGGATATCTATGGACATGGAGTGCAAAGCATATGTTATGATGTCCATTGATTAGTTGATTACCTTGTCCCTTGCTTACCTTTGAGGGAATGTGTGACTCCTTGAACTATTGCATTGAGTTTATGTTGATTGCAAAAAGTCCTTGCCAATAATGAATGTGAGTTAATTTCATTGGCGGAGTCACCCCTCAAGAACTTACTAGTTATTCTTCTTGGGGACCCACATCAAGTTAATGGGGATCCTTGGTGTTGAAGTAGCATTTGTAGTAGTCGAGGTTGAAGTAGCCTTGGAAACCCACTCCACCAAAGCTAGGGATTCATCTTCATATGATTCAATGTCCTCTTGAAGCTTGTTCTTGCCCTTGAGCTTCTGCTCTTTTGGTGGACGATCATCTTGAGTGTTTGTTCCCTTGGGAAGAGTATTTTCATACTTCTCATTTTGAGGAACAAACTTGGGCTTGGGATATTGACCTTCTTCCCACTCAACTCCATTAGCGTTGAAGTAGCCAACACCACGATTCTTCCGGTATACTCCGTGCTTGCGTACAATTTCCTCAAATTGCTTACATCGGGCAAGACTCTTTTAGATACCTATTTCTATAATTCCTCTCAATAGAGCATTTTCTTTCTCAAGTGTAACTTGGCTAGGAGAATCATCATTAGTGGAATCAATAGAACTACTAGAAGCAACATCATTGGGTTTAGCATTTTTATTGTTGCTACTAGATGAAGAACCTTTCTTGCCTTTGTTACTAGATTGCTTAGTTTTAAATTGAGGCATTAAAGTGGAGAAGTGTAGTCATTTGGCTAGATGAGATGAAGTCTTCTTTTGGAGATCGTCATTCATAGCTTTGAGAAACTCATGCACTTCTCGAAGCGTAGCTTCTCATGAGTTCTCACAAGCTCTCTATGATCTTCGAGAGTAGATTCATGAGCTAACTTAAGAGTGTTCAGTTCTTTAGTTAGTTGTTCTATTTTCATCTTATCATCATCAAATGACTCATCTTGACTAGCATGAGAATTATCAAGTTCATTTTGATCACATCACTAGTTTTATCACAAAGAATGTCATCATCACAAAGCAAATCATTGTCATCACTATCAAAATCAAGATGCTCGAGGTGTGATACATTGGGGCCTTTAGCCATGAAGCAACTTCGACTCCCTTCGTTTGGTGAATCAAATAGATCGTAGGAGTTGGTAGTCACTAGAGCAATTCCGGCAACACCATCATCTTAACTATAGTCGGAGTTGCAGTGATAGCTTCTCTCAGAGTTGTTGTCGGACTCGGAGCTGGAAACCCATTCACCAACATGAGCTTGATGTTTTCTTCTTGTGTATCTCTTGGTGTACTTGTCCTTCTTGTACGAATCTCTACTTATCCTTGAGTGTCTTCCTTCATAATGATCATCTCTACTCCTTCTCTCTCTTTGTGGTGATTCATTCCTTGAGCTTCGTCTTTGAGGTGACTCTTCTCTTCTTTTGTAGGGAGCCGTGCACTCATTTGAGTAGTGTTCGGGCTTCCCACAATTGTAGCAATTGCGGTCATGACTTGACGAACGCTTCTCATCATATCCTGAGTTGGAGTTTCTTTCTTTGCCTCTATTCTTGTAGAACTTGTTGAATTTCTTGACCATGAGGCTTATCTCTTCATTGGTGACAAGGTTGTTGCTTGAAGTTGCGGGAGCATCACTTGTGGCTTTGTAAGCACCGCTAGACTTGTGATGAAGTTCTTCCTTATATTTGAGTGTCATCTCATGAGAAACAATCATGCCAATGACTTCCGTAGGCTTGAGATCTTCGTAGTTTGGCATCATTTGGATCAATGTGCACATGGTATCATATCTCTCATCCAAAGCTCGAAGTATCTTCTTGATGATGAGGTTTTTGGTCATTTCTTTGCTTCCTAAGATGGCAATCTCATTGGTGATGAGAGCTAGCCTAGAGTACATCTCTACGACTCCTTCACCATCCTTCATCTTGAACTTGTCAAGTTGTCCTTGAAGAACATCATACTTGGATTCTCTCAGGGACTCGGTTCATTCGTGCATATCAACCAAAGTATCCCAAATCTCTTTTGCATTCTCAAGACGGCAGATTTTTTGAATCCTTCGGGGCATAAGCAGTTGAAGAGAATGTATCATGCTTGAGCATTGAGTTGCAACATCTTCAACTCATCCGCGGTCGCTTCATGATCCGGTTCTCGTCCATCCGCAAAGAACTCACCTTGCAAGCCAACACGAACAACAACCCAAACGGCGGGGTTATGACCAAGAATATGCATTTTCATTTTGTGCTTCCAACTAGCAAAATTAGTGCCATCAAAGTACAAACCTCTACGGTGATAACTTCCCTCACTAGATGCCATACTCTCCTAGGTTATGAGAACTAAGCAATGGAGACCAAAGCTCTGATACCACTTGTAGGACCGAAATTATGTGTAGAGGGGGGTTGATTAGACTACTTGACCAAATAAAACTTTTGCCTATACCAAGTTCTAGGGTTGACAATATTTAGCATTTCATGGAAAATCAAGTACACCCTACACATGCAAGTCTAAGAGTATATAGCACAGGAAAGTAAAAACAAGCATGTATAGAAGGGATAGGGTAGGAAGATCAAATGCAGTTGTAGACACGATGACTTTTCCCATGGTTCCGATAGGGGGAACTATTGTTAATCCACGTTTATGGAGTCTTCATCCCATGGAGGGTAACGGTTGCGACAGTCCACGGAGGGCTCCACCCAAAAGGATCCATGAAAAAGCAACCTTGACTATTCCATAACGGCTTCCGTCCACAAAGGACTAGCCTCACTATGGGTAGATCTTCACGAAGTAGGCGATCTCCTTGCCCTTACAAACTTCTTGGTTCACTCCACAACATGAAGTTGGAGGCTCCCAAGCGACACCTAACCAATCTAGGAGGCAGCACCCTCCAAAAGGTAATAGGCTCGGTAATGAAGATGAACTCCTTGCTCTTGTGCTTAAACATGATAGACTCCTCAACACCCAATCACTCTCTCATAGTTTTGGCATGGTGGAAGAGATGGGATTGGTGGAAAGCTACTTGGGGAGGCTAGAGACCAAGATCCATATGATTGGAGTTGAAAATCATGACCTCAACACAAGGGTAGGTGGTTCTCACTCTGAGAAAACTGGATGGGGCAAGTGTGGAATAGTTCTGATTGCTTCTCTCTCGAGTGGGTGATGGTGAAGGGGTATATATAGGCATCCCAAAAAATCCAACCGTTACACACAAAATGAACAACTCGGTGACACCGATGTGTTAATCTCGGTGATATCAAAGTGACCAAGGGTGGCAACTTTTGAATCTCGGTGAGACCAATATAGGAAACTCGGTTGCACCGATAAGGTGACCAACGGTCATATTTCCAATCTCGGTGACGCCGATCACACATTCTTGGTGGTACTGACAATGTGAATTTGCGTAACAAAAAGTTGGCAACCTATACTCGGTGGTCCCGGTATGGAATCCGTTGCACCAAAGTAGCTAGGGTTTGGCTGAGTCTGTCTAGGTTCTAGAATCGGTGGCACCGGTATGGGAAAGTTGGTTGCACCGATTTTGTGTGTTAGGTATAGAACAGACTTTGGTTGGAGAGTTTGTGGATGTTTTTGGCGACTATCACTTGTGCATGTTTGAGCATATTTTTCACAAACAAAACCTTACACCCTTTTAGTAGTATTGGCTTTCCTATGGACTCAAAGTGATTTCTCACAAATATAAAATGTAGAGTCCTCTTGATTGAAGCTTCCCCAACCTATTCCTTGCATCTTGCGGTGTCTCCACAATCTCCTTTTGCCAATCCTATCATTGAACATTTCCTGAAATATACTTGGTGGAAACATTAGTTAAATGACTTATATGTTGTTATTAATTACCAAAACAACCAAGGGAGCAAATGTGCTTTCAGTCCAGGGAGGTGTTGTGGTCTCGGTGGAGGTCGAAGGCGTCACCGACGTGGCCTGAGTCCCCGGAAGTGAGGGGATGCGGCGGGAGACTTTCGGGCATGTTTGGCCTGGTCATCTCCGTCCATGATCTTCATGAGAAAGGGGACGAACGACGTCAGGGAGATGGATGGTTCCAGGGGAAAAGAAAATGAGACCGGAGGGGCTTCCAGCCCAGAGATCAATGGCGGGCTTCACCGGCGTAGCTTCGGGTCGATCTACGAGATGGGTGCTCCATGGATGGAATGGTGGTGCAGGGGGTGCTTAGGAGCTAGGGAGAGGGAGGGAGGCCGCGAGAGGCATTCGGGGAGTCCTCTTATTGGTAGGCCGGGGCTAGCCGTGGACCAAGCCCACGGGCGTCCGCCGAACAGGCTCTGGTGACCACGGGAGGGGCCCGGGGCCTTTGTGCGGTGCGCGTGGGGGAGGAGCAGGGAGCTAGGAAGCGATAGGGAGAGTGGGACGAGCTCGAAGAGGGGCCCACAGCTTGGATAGGGAGTGGCCGAAGTGGGCGGCGTTGGGCACACGCGGAGGAGGGACAAGGAGAGAGAATTGAGAGGGGGCGGAACGCCTTCCGTGCTATAAATGTGGAGGGCGACCTAGGGTAAAAGCTTCCCCATCGCAATGTGGTCGGGAACCTCGGGATGCTCCTGCTATAGTGCGGCGGTACACTATAGCATGCTCTAGAGCGCCCAAATGGCATGCCATGGCGTGCCTTTGGCGTTTTTCATGTGGCCACTTGTGTCTAGGGTGTCTAGGGGGATCTAGGCTAGCGAACACTAACATTAGATGCCCTAGGAGGTTTATGGAATAAGATGGGAGAGGAGAGAGGGGTGTTTTACTGCTGTGCAGTGGGTGAAATTGGGGTTTTTACCCCACTGAACCATTGAGTGTTGGCCAGACAAAGCTACTGGAGGTGAGGTGCAATTCTAGCAAGTTGTGGTGAAAATTTAAAGTGAACGAGAATAGCAGAAGGTGGTTAAACAAAGTTTTTACCATTAGGGAAAAAGTGATTGATGAAGGTTTAGGCAAGCAAATGGGGTTTGCTTGACTTGAGACTTGACAGGGTCAAAGGGTAGTTAGAAATAGGACTGGTCACCAAGTTTGAGCTTGATTGAAGAAAGTTCACAATGTACCTTTGTGAAACCCTAGAAATCAACAGAATCAGACTCATGTATATCTAGGTTTGCATTTCCATTCTCCTTGATGCACCACTTGGTGTGGCATCCTTATTTTGGTAATAGAACATGCACACAAACTTTGGGGTCAAGGAAAGAAACTTCACAATGTAAAGTAGTTCAAATTTGAATCTGGACAGCAAAGGTTTTGGAATAGTTTTATGAAACAAATCAATTGGATTGAGATGAAACTTTGCGAGATCATTATCTATGACAATTGTGACTTGCTGGAATTTTCTTCGAATTTATTGAGAATATTTCTTATAGAAATATTTCAAAAGCTTTATTTGGACAAAAAGGGTTTTGAGGGGTCTTGCCCATGATTTTGAACATGGCCATATGTTGAAACTCATATATATTGAAAGTATACGTCCACCGAGTTTCCCTAAATTTCTCAAATATTTTCAGAGCATTAAGATAATTTTCCCTATGAAAAACCATTTCCGGCCTGAAGAAAAAGCCTTTAAATAAAATAGTAAATTAATCTTTAAAATCAGTATTTGGTGGTTTTGGGAAATCATATATATAGTAGGTTTCAAATAAAGCCTTTGGGGAAAAAATCCACCCAATTTGAGGACTTGTAATGCAAACCTCAACTTAGGTTTTTTTTGAAAACCTAATTCGAGCAAATCCTTTTTGGTCAAAATAACTTTTGTTAAAAATAGTATTAGGTACTATACACATGTTTTAATCATTGGGTAAGGACTCCAGATCAAGCAAGATGAATATGGAGGGGAGTAGAACCTAAGAGTGCCAAACATAATCAACCAAACAATCGAACAAGCAACAATTCAAACAAGCATGAACTCAAAAAGTTTTAATTGGCTCCAAATTTGGTAAACCCGAGAATAGCAAAGTGATACAAACACAGGGTGTGACAGTGCCTCACAATGGGTATGTCTCATCAAGCCGCTTGTGGTCAGTCCAAGCCTTCCCAGGACTGCAAGGCGCTAGGTCGCCTTGCGAGGCTCTTCCCGCAGGGGGGCTCATGGGGCCTTGCGCACGGAGCCATACATGGGGCCTCGTGACCATCACATGGATGATGCATCCGCTTGGAGGAAGATGACATAGGTCAAGCCACCAGCTATCTAGGTGTAGAGTTATGCACTGAGTAAAAAGTACTGAACGGGGTACTTTGATGTGTATTGATATTCCAATGCATGTCAACTTTATGCACATTAGGTGATCAATCCTAGCACTTTTGTGAAGTAAAACTCATACTCATGCAAAATGTGCTCCAAACGAGCTCCATTGTTAGGGTAAACAATGCCATTTCTAAGCATCTCGTTTTTACCTTCTCTAAATGAAATCAAAAAAATCCTTGACATCTAGTGTGCAAATAGAGGGTACATGCCAAATAGGATCATTTTTACAAACTATGCTATGATTAACCCTAAATCCTAGTTATTTCCCTTGAAAACTAAGCAACCTCATTCGTAATAGCTCAGTTACGCGAAGGGAATTTCATGAAAATATCCATAGACGTGGTTTCTTATTTTTCTTAGCAACTTAGTCACATAAAACGATGATGCACACAAGTTTTACATTTTTCTAAATGTTTTGAAGTACTTTTGCTCAACCCGAACAGCTCAAACCCCTCTCAAAATCCCTCAAACCCCTCTCGAAAACCCTCAAACCCCTCTTGAAACTACGCTCACTACGAACCGTTGGATCGCCGTGCGGGGACGGTTTAGATCAGATGGTAGGGTTACACGTGGTTGATCCGCGAGAAGCGACCTGATTGGCTAGACTCGGTCAGGTCTTGACTTGAGCGGCCCAAATTGTAGTGGCAGAAGAGGGATAAATGAGAATAAGTAGTGGCCGTGGGCTAGAGAGTGAGCATGTGATCTAGATACTCAGATTCGGGGATGCTCGTCAACCGATGCATGGGTCGTGGTTCTCTGCATGACGTCTCAGCATGCCATGCACGTACGTGCAACCACACCATAGCCATGCATGCGCGCGGGGACTAATGCATTTTCACACTAGGGAGATTAACATGTGTGCATCCATGTCGTCGCCATGCATGCTTGTGCAGCCAACGCAGCATCATCGCATCAGGGCATCCAGCTTTACCGATCGACACGACCCGAGTTAGTGGAAAAATAGCATAGGGCTCCGCTCGATGCAGTAGGTCATTAAACGTGTGAACATGGAGACTATTCCATGATGAATGCATTGAAGCGGTCACACCACTATTTAAACACTTCCCATCTACATCTCTCTCAACTCAATATCACATCCATCTATGCCCTCTTCTTCTTCACAAAAAAGCCGAAGCCAAAGCAGAGAAGTTGCAGTTAACCTGCCCAACATATTTTCTGCCAGCCACCATGCAAGAGCGGAAGTACCCTGTCGGGGTCATCATGGAGTTAACCCTCTGGGTGTGGGCCATGTCAAGTTGGATGGGCTTGTTGGAGCTGGTGAACTTGTTCCTCGCGGCCGTCTACCTCCACCGCCCACTCCGCTCTCAAACGATGTTCCACATCGGAGAGGTTTGTGCCAACGGAGGCCTTGTGATTGGCATCCTTGCTCACTTCACCAACTACCTCGATGCCTACTTCCTCCTCGGCAAATTCTTCTGGTGCAGGTGCAAGTTCGTCGCCCTTACCACCAACAAAATCTTCACAAACTTTGACAACATCTATCCCACCGCCAATAGCATGCACACTCTCCCCTACTTCTTCTGCAAGGACGAGGAGCGAGCGGGTACCCGGAGTGAACATGGTGGTGGAGGGGTTAGGTCGTGTTTGGTGTTGATGTCGGGCTAAGTTATGTATCTACCATCACATCAATCTATGTCGGGACCTACCTTTGTAATGTGTGTGTTTCCAATATATTAAGGCAATATGTAATATATTTATGTCCTGTTCATGCAATTGCATTGCATCAAATTGAGTTTTAATGTGGTTATCTATTGCTTGCAAATACTTGTTCCTTTGTTTGAAATTAGTGGTGACCGTTGCAAACATTGGTGTGAAAGACCATAAGGTATTGTTTTGCTGAGAAGTTGTGAAAACGAAGAAACATAAATAATGTTCATTTTTGGTGTCCATTTGAACCAGCAATTGAACTGAAATGTTGCACAAAAAATATAAGAAAAGAAAAAAAAGCAAGAGCGATGAGTGTTTCAAATTATGCGTAGACATACTTGGTCAGTTACTGTTTGTGTCGCTCTTTGACCGAGTAGTGTAGAGTTCGAGTTAACTTCCTGTCGTAATCAGGCACCTTTATTGCCCTCTTCCCACCGCGTAGCCACTAACAGATTGGCTCGCGATTGGGGTCACACGGCCCAGTAATCACGCACTCGCTGACAAATTGGCCCGCCGATAGGCACGCCCCACGCGTTAGTGAGAGCGCTCAGATACAATCACGCATCCATAGAAAGATGGGCCTGCGATTGGTGTCCCGCATGCAAATAACTATGCAGCCACATATAAATTGGCCCACCAACAAGGGCATCCCACAAATCAGCGAGAGTGCTAAGATACCATTGTGAACCCGTCGACAAATGGGCCCGTCGTGGGGGTCCCACACGTTAGTAACTGTGCACCCACATAAAGAATGGACCACTGACAAGGGCGTCCCACATGCTAGTGAGAGCACCAAGATATCACCGTGCATCACACCCGTTGACAAATGGGCTTGCATTTGGGGGCTTGAGCGTTAGTATACGTTCACCCTCTGACAGATTGGCCCTCCCACAAGGGCATCCCATGCGTCAGTGAGAGAGCTCAGATAATGCCGCGTACCCACCGAGAGATGGGCCCGCCGATAGGGTCCTGTGTATTAGTAATTGTGCACCCGCATATAGATTGGCCCACCGACAGGGGTGTCCCATGCGTCACTAAGAGCGATCATATACCACTACTCACCCGCTGACAAATGGGACCATGGCTAGGGTCCCGCGTGCCAATAATCGTGCACACTGATACATCATGACATGCCGACATGGGAGTCCCATAGTTAGTTAGAGCACTCAGATACCTCCGCGCGGCCCACCTACCAACAGATGTGCCAATGATTGGGGGATTGTTCTTTAGGAATTGTGGACCTTTGATAAATTGGCCCGCCGATAGGGGCATCCCATGCGTCAGTGAGAACGTGCATCAGCTGATCAATGGGCCCGTTGACACATGAGTTAGTGACCGTGCATCAGCTGATAGATTGGTCTACCGCCCATGCATTAGTAACTGCTCACCCGCTGATAGCTTGCCCCCCCTATGGTGTCCTATGCTTCAGTGAGACCCGCCACATACGACCATGCGGCTACTGACACACGGGCCCTACAAGTTAGTATATGCACCCATTATTTACGGCTGCATAACCTCTGAGAGGGGTGTCCCACTTATCAGCAATCGCTCCAAGTAATGATCAAATTCTTTGTCCAATTGGCACACCCTAGTTTGGGCTTTTGCGAGGATGGGCCGCGTAGTGGAGGGGAAAAGTGGGGGTTGCAAAAGAGAGGGGCAATACTGTAGGCGACGCTAAGCTGACCCGAGCATGGTGGCCTTGGCCTGGCCAGCCCGGAGGAAGGTGCCTCACAAGGGGTATGTATCATCAAGACCCTTGTGGAAGGTCCAAGACTTGCCAAGACCGCTAGGCTCCAGGTCACATCACGAGGTTCTTCCCATAGGGCGGCCTCATGAGGCCTGGCATACGGCGCCAGCCGTGGGGCCTCATGCCCGTCACGTGGATGACACATCCGCTTGGAGGAAGATGACATAGGTTGTGCAAGCAGGCTCAGACATGCACAGTTTCTATTTTGGTGATTAGGGGTCGGCATTTGTTTCCCTTTATAAAGCATGTTCCCACTGGTTGCCACTTCGGTGAAAGTAGATCAGGACGGCGTACCAGGATGGAGGTCTCCCCAAGCCCACTCATGCGTCATGGAGACTACTTTACCTCGTGTAAACCACCTTTAGCCAGAATAGGTCTGGCTCCTGTCCCCTTTCGAATTGCCCCCCTATGGCCACCATTTCCCGTCAATGTTTTCGGTCAATAGGACCAAGGAACTACAAAGGGGTCAGGGCCACGTCCATGTAAGGGATTGAGCCATTCCCCCTCCCCCAAAAAAACACCTGTGTACTAGAGCCTGGAGTTCCTACTTTTCCAAGGCAACCAAATCGCAAGCAGGAGTAGGGATTTAGGCCGTCGGTGACCCAGACCTGGGTAGCTCATGTGTCCCCATCGTCCCATTGAGGAAGAGTGAGCTCGTCATCGATCTTGTTGTGTTTGCCTTTGTGTTGCAGGTTGGAAGCCAAGCCACCTAGTGTTGGAACCCTGTTCTTGAAGAGGTTCTTGGACGCGGATCCCCAACTCTTACATTTCATGTGCTTGGTAGGGGAGCTTCCCATATTCACGCCTTTAACCTCGACATCAACATCGACATGGACGAAGAATCCGCCTACCAATAGAGCACTTCACGTCGAGCTATCACCGTGACACCCACCGCGCTTGCCGCCTGTGGCACCCTAGGGCGGCGACCCCGAGCCTCCACCGAGACATTCAGGGAGCGCCTGTGTAACATCCCAAAATTCTATTTTGGAATGTTATGTTATAGCTATGCATCTATCATCATCATTACTTGATTGTATGTGTTAGTTGAAATGCCTCTTCTGAATTCCAGAAAGTCCTTTCTACTTTTCACTAAGTTGCTTTCACCTATTTGAAATTTTGGTTCAAAGTTCAAATAAGAGAGGAGGAACATGACACTCCACACCAGGGACTAATTGGTGGTTTATTTGAACAATAATAACCAGGGGTTATTTTGAAAATATTTGCAAAAAGGGTTTAAAAACAATTAGGCAATTTCTGAAAATATTATTTTTCTCAAAGTATTCAAATGACAGAATAGAAATGTTCATTAAATAGTATTTATTATTCTGTTAATTTTGATATATAATACCCCTATATTTAGAGACGATTTGAATGCTTTAAAAGCTTTTGAATATCTCTGGAAAATTATTAAAAAGAAACCGTAACCGTTTCCGGTATTAAACGGGCCGGCCCACGGCAGTTATTCGCGCTTTTACTACCGACCGGCCGACCACGCGTAACGGACACGTCCCCTTTCGCTGACACCGGGCCCCACCTCGTTCGCTCATAATGACCGAACGGTCATCTCCTTCTCCCCCCGCGCGCGCCGGATCCGACGCCGGCCATTTCCTCCCCTCGCCGGATCTCTCTCCTCTCTTAACTCCCTCTCGCTCCCTGCACTCCTATATAAGCCGGCCACTCCCCGCATCCATTTTTCCCCGAGCCCCCTCTCTCTCTCGCCGAGACGCTGCCGCAATTGCTCGCCGGAGCTCCCACCCTCACCGGACCTCCCATCGACCGTAGCCACCACTTCTGACCACCGTTCGCCCCACCGTCGCCACCAGTCGACTCCGGAGGCCCGTCGCCGTCGCCCGGACCACTTCCCCGTCTCCCCCGACCACCGGAACGCCTCGCCGTCGTCCTCGCCGCCTTCGGGTCCACCGGAGAACCCCCGACGCCGGCGACTTTACCCCGTGAGCATTCCCCTCCCTCCGATCCAAAACCAACGGCTAAGATTAGATCGGATTTAATCCGAACCGTTATCCTCTTCCGACCAGTCGCCCGCTCGAAATCATCTAACACACGCGCTAGCCAACCAATAGGATTGCGCCACGTAGCCCCCTGACCGTCGCAAATCTTTTTTTCCTTTTCTGTTATTGTTTTAATTAACAGAATGATTTCAAAATTTGTTTTAACTATATCTTTTAATATATTTAGTGTTTTGAGTTAATTCTTTTTGCAATAGCTCACATTTTTCATGTAGTTTCACCCTGTACTTTTAAATTTCAAATTTGAACTATAAAATTTGAATTGAATCAAATTTTCTTAAAATATTCAAATCTGTATAACTAGAGTTTGAAAATAGATTTTGACATGAATCTTTTTGCTACTATTTGGTATTAGTTAGGACTACCTTCATGCTTAGTTTGAAGATATTTAGGATATATTTGATTAATGTTTTAACCAAAAACAGAATCTGCCTAGTATTACAATATAGTTTTATATACTTAATTTTAATTAATTTGATTTACAATTTGGTTTTATTTGTTTATTAGGTTCTGTTAGTAAACATTTAGTGTTTTCACTCACTGTTAATAAAAATATAAATTTGCTTAGTTTAATTTTATTTAACATAGGAATCACAACTTATTTTCAAATAGGTTTATTTTGATTAAAACAACTAACTAGTAATAGTTTTGTTTTCAAACAAAGTTTTGTATATTTTAATTCTGTTTGCTAAGACAGATTTAATTGTAAATTATTTCCTGTTAAGAACATGTTTTACAAATAAATAATAAGTTTAGTTTTTCATTCTTTTGTTAACATAACTATAGTTGATTCATATAGTGTTTATCACAAACTTGTATAAACTTTACTAAACTTTTCCCAACAAACTTAAATTGATTATATTCTGTTTATTAATAAAATATTCTATTGTTTCCTTGTTGACAACAGTTGTTTTGTTATTACAAATGGTTTCATTATGTCAGTAGTGTTTTCATTCCTCACCTTTTTAAAACAAAACTTTGTGTGTTTTCTTACTTGAGATTTGTGCATTGTTTTGTCTTGATTGTTTACTAGTTCTTGGTTGATGTTTGTGAGTTACAATATTCTGTTGTATGCTTATTGAGTGCTTGTTTGCTTCGTTAGATTATCTAGAGTGCGAAGCTTGTTACTTAGAGTCACTCACGTACGAAGATCATCAATCAGGCAAGTCACTTTGACCATGTTTACCCATGTTTTATATGCATTAGTTGTACCATCTCCCCAATTGCATGCAAGATAGGTTAGTTGGAAACTTGGTTACATTGTAGTAGTATCATGTGGTAGGTACCCCCCTCAACCTCTTGACACATTGGCCCCGGGAAACGTTGTTTTACCTTTTGCTATGCTATTAGTAGACGGGGTTGGTTGTGTGATTCATGAGAGTTGAGAGAGTTAATAATTTCAAGACCTACATAATGATCAAGATTTAAGACTCCGAGTTTTCAACATACCTCTGGGTGGATGATGGTTGAACGGCACCCTGGAGAAACCAGTGGATTTGCCTAGGTGATGCTGGAGATGGCCAGTATTCACGCGGAAAGGTCCACCCAGGCACAAAGAGATGGATGGGTGCTTCAAGACCCAAGGCTTACCTGCACAGCCACAAGTCATTATGGGCTCTGGCTTGGTTGGAAATCGTGGTGACCCTGGACAGGCGGTGCTACGAGAGGTAGAAGAACGGTAGGAAAGGATGGGCACCGGCAGAGTCGCAGGGAAACCCTTTGGAAGACCATGTTTTGGTCATCCGTTTCTCAAACACCCTGAAGTGCGAGAAATCAAACGGAGGCGACCAAATCTTGTGGGGAACGTGTGCAAAACTCTGCAGAGTATTCCAAACCTAATCGATTAGCCGTGTCCACGGTCATGGACGACTTGAGCCAAAGGAATTGAAACTTCCGGAACTCTCAACACAATTAATATGATGATGTGGGTATTTAATAATTTTGGGTATGAGAATTGGTTGGTGGAACCATCTCATTAATCAACCAACTTAGTAATATTTTGCCTAGCCCCTCCCTTGATGTAGGAAAAAACTTGGCTTTACGCAAAAACTTACCACCCCACTTGCCATATATGCATATAGACTAGATGATTATCTTTTCACCCCTCTCTTGTGACTTTGCCGGCATATTCCATATGCTGACCTACATGGCTGCAACGTATCATGTTGCAGAGTACTTTTCCGACCAGGAGTGAGGACACGTTCTATGCTCAATGAGATGCCCTTGGACTCAGATGGACTCATCTACCTTCGACGCTTCCGCAAGATTTAGATATTCTCATGAGTTGGCTTTTAGCCACTCTATTGTAATTTTTATTGTAATAAAGGACTCGATATGAGATTTCGATTAATATAATGCCGTGTGATTTCCCTTTGATATATACATGGATGTACCGTGTCTGTACCAGCATGATCTTGGGATGGTACGGAAACACCGGAGACTTGGCCTTTCAGGTCGGGTCGCTACAGAAATGGTATCAGAGCACACGCTGACCGTAGGACGTAACCTCTAGGATTGGAAAGCCTTAGGATTGTTTCTCTTTGTCTTTAAATATCTTATACTCTCATCTATTCGTTTCTGACTCCTCTTCGATTATTTCAAAATTTATAGATGGCCACCTTCATCCCAGTGTTGATCACGGAGTTTTGCCAGCCTGACGCAACGATGCCCTTTGGTAAGGAGCTGATGAGGATCGTCAAGGATATAAGGATTGCTTTGCCGAGCATCACCGGGATTCCTATCATGTCATTTCCCCAAGATGGACGCTACAAGATCGAGGTGCACATCCCAGGGAAGACCTTTGGGAATCGGAAGGAACCCATCGACCTCAAGTTCGTGGCACCCAGTTGGATACTTGGGAGAGACATGGCCATTCATCGTGCCCTTGGACGTATTCAGGAGGAATACAGAGGTAGAACCATTTCACCAGGACTCAGCGTGGTTTGTCGCAGAGATGCCAATGGAAACATCATAACTCCTCCCACCGCAGACACCACTATTTCCTATATCCAGACCCTGGAGACTCACATCAGAACTCTGGAGCTTCGAGTTCATGCTGATACGAAGACAATCAAGAATCTGATGAACCACGAGCTGGACCTTGAAGTTGATCTGCGAAAGGCCAACTATGAACACGAGCATGAAGTGAAGGACTTCCTAGAGAGGATTGATGAGCAGAATGCACGCATCGCAACTCTGGAGGAGCAGCTAGACATGGGGGAAAACCTTCACCCCGAAGGAGACATGGCACCCTTCATCAGCGACGATGAAGACTATGAGGAAAGCACCACCGGAGGGCCGACGACTATGCACTTCTGAGGAAAAACATTAGTTATGCCCTCCATGTATCTTTTATTTTCGTCGTTAAAGCGTAGGTCGATGATTAGTTGTTTGAGATTTGTATTCCCGATGTTTGACGTTGATTGAATAAATGAATGAGTGTTTGGTGTGATATGTTTGTTGCATTGCATATGGGTAGTGAATTTCTTCTAGACCCTTGTTCTATTCTAAATTCTCATCCCTCTGAAAACAGCAAGATGCCTCCACGACGTGAGACCGACTTCACTTTCCCGCCGGAACTCACACAACTTCTTCAGCAGCAGAATGCACTGATGCAGTTATTGATTCAGAATCAGACCAACAATCAGAACAACCACAACCACCATCCACCCCAGACTGACAATCTCACCCGTTTTCTGAGGTTGAACCCTCCAACTTTCTCCAGCAGTACTGAGCCCATTGTGGCAGATGACTGGCTCCGTAAGGTGGAGAGAGAACTTGTCACCGCTGGATGCACTGACGCTGAGAAAGTACGATTTGCCGCACATCAACTGGAAGGACCAGCAGCATCATGGTGGGAGAATTACACCACCACTTATCCTATTGCAGCTATGACTTGGGAGCAGTTCAAGCTTGCTTTCCGCACCGCTCATGTCTCAGCTGGAGCCATGAGTCTAAAGAAGCGCGAGTTTCGCAACTTGCGCCAGGGTAATCGCTCTATGGCCCAATATGTGGAAGAGTTCAGCATGTTGGCCCGTTATGCCCCAGGAGATGTGGCCGATGATGCGGCCAAGCAAGAAAAATTTCTGGAAGGACTCAACAACGAGTTGAGCATACAGCTGGTAGTGGCTACTTTCAACAACTACCAAGAGCTGGTGGACAAGGCCCTTATTCTGGAGGGTAAACAATAGCAGATTGAGAACCACAAGCGGAAGTACACTCAGGGGAAGTTCAGCTCTGGAGCTCATCAGAAGCTTCTCTACTCCCCATACTCAGGGAATACCGGATCAGGGACCGGTATGTTTGGAAAGCACACGCATGCTGTGCACAACCATGGAAGCCACAACCATGGAGGAAATGGGAATGCCCGTCTCAACCATGGCAATTTCAAGACTGACAATGGGAATGGGAACAACAACCAGCACCGTCACGCTCCTGCTCAGAAGGATCTGAGTCACATTACCTGTTTCAAGTGTCAGAAGACAGGGCACTATGCTAATGAGTGTCCCCAGAGCAAGCAAGGCAATAGAAACGGCAACAACAACGGCAACTCCGCAGCCAAGAAGCCAAACCCTTTTCCTCGTGCCTAGGTGAACCATCTCGACGTGGAAGAAGTCTATGATCAACCCGAGACTGTGGTTGGTAAGTTTTTATTGCATTCACGTCCAGTTACAGTACTTTTTGATTCCGGTGCAACTCATTCATTCATATCAAGGGTAGTTGTGGATAAGTATGGCTTGCCCACCAAAACCCTTAGTCAGCCCATTAAGGTCAGTTCCCCAGGAGGTATGATGATGGCAGGGATAGGATGCCATGCCTTGAAACTCAATATAGGAAATCATGTTTTTTCCATCGACCTCATCGTCTTAGAGTCACAAGGACTGGATGTAATCCTAGGCATGGATTGGATGACCAAGTATGAAGGAAATCTTGATTGCCCTAGCAAGTCTGTTTCACTCACCACCCCGGAGAACAAGAGGATTAAGTATGTATCCCGACGCACCCAGATGAGTGCACGGTTAAATGCCCTCACGGGAGTTGTTCAGGAGGAAGTACCTGTGGTAAAAGATTATCTGGATGTATTTCTGGAAGAATTACCAGGAATGCCACCAGATAGGGAATTGAGTTCTTAATAGAGCTACAGCCAGGGACAACTCCAATTTCCAAGAGACCCTATCGGATGCCCGCAAATGATCTGTTGGAAATCAAGAAGCAGATTAAGGAGTTATTGGACAAAGGTTATATTCGCCCAAGTTCATCACCTTGGGGAGCCCCAGTACTTTTGGTGGAGAAGAAGGATAAATCTTTGAGAATGGTAGTTGACTATCGTGCCTTGAACGAGGTGACTATCAAGAACAAGTATCCTCGACCGATGATTAATGATTTGTTTGATCAGCTCGTAGGAGCCAAAGTATTCTCCAAGATCGATCTTCGATCAGGGTTTCACCAGTTGAAAATTCGTGAACAGGATATACCCAAAACAGCTTTCACCACGAGGTATGGCTTGTATGTGTATACGGTCATGTCTTTTGGATTGACTAATGCTCCTGCCTACTTCATGAATTTGATGAACAAAGTATTCATGGAATACCTAGACAAGTTTGTTGTGGTGTTCATCGATGACATTCTGATATTCTCCAAGAACGAGGAAGAGCATAAGGAACATTTGCATTTAGTTCTGGAGAAGCTGAGAGAGCATCAACTATATGCCAAGTTCAGCAAATGTGAATTTTGGCTGACGGGAGTCAGATTCCTTGGACATGTTATTTCCGGAGATGGAATAGCAGTGGACCCTGCTAAGGTTGAAGCCGTCACCGAGTGGAAGTCCCCTACCTCAGTTAAGGAGATCCGCAGTTTCCTCGGACTTGCCGGTTATTACCGGAGGTTCATTGAGAATTTCTCAAAGATTGCCAAGCCCATGACAGAGTTGTTGAAGAAAGAATCCAAGTATGTTTGGACTGTGGAATGTGAAGCCAGTTTCCAGGAGTTGAAGAAACGTTTGGTCACAGCCCCAGTGTTGATTTTGCCCAATATTCGGAAGGACTTCCAAGTTTACTGTGATGCTTCACGTCAAGGACTTGGAGGTGTACTTATGCAGGATGGAAAAGTTGTAGCCTATGCATCCAGACAACTACGACCTCATGAGTTGAATTATGCCACCCATGATTTGGAACTAGCAGCCGTAGTGCACGCACTCAAGACCTGGAGACATTTCCTTATCGGAAATAGTTGTGATGTTTACACCGACCATAAGAGCCTGAAATATATTTTCACGCAGAAAGAGTTGAACCTCAGACAGAGGAGATGGTTAGACTTAATCAAGGACTATGACATGAGATTACATTACCATCCAGGTAAGGCTAATGTTGTAGCCGATGCCTTGAGTCGGAAAACTTATGTGAACACACTCACAGCTGGAGGATTACCCCAAGAGTTAGCTGATGATCTCAGAGAGCTCAAGCTAGAGATAGTTCCAAGAGGATATGTTGGTACACTAGAGATCCAGTCCACCTTGACCGAAAGAATTCGTAAAGCCCAGAAATTGGACAAGGAGATAGCTGAGATTAAGCAGAGAATGGAAGATGGTAAAGCTAAAGGTTTTCGTGAGGATGAACACGGAACTTTGTGGTTTGAGAACCGAATCTATGTGCCCAATGACCCAGAGCTCAGGAAGATGATACTTCAGGAAGCCCACGATTCACCTTACTAGATACACCCAGGCAATACCAAGATGTATCTCGATTTAAAGGAAAGTTATTGGTGGACAGGTATGAAGAAAGATATTGCGGAACATGTTGCAATATGTGATGTTTGTCAGCGAGTAAAGGCAGAACATCAGAAACCAGCAGGGTTACTACAACCTTTGCCGATACCCGAGTGGAAATGGGAAAAACTTGGTATGGACTTCATCACAGGATTACCCAGGACCCGTTCAGGTTATGATTCCATCTGGGTAGTGGTTGATCGCTTGACCAAGGTGGCTCACTTCATTCCGGTAAAGACCACCTATACCAGTGCTAAGCTAGCCAAGATATATATGACCAGGATCGTATGTCTGCATGGAGTTCCGAGGAGTATCGTGTCAGATAGAGGAACACAATTTACCTCAAAGTTTTGGCATAAGTTACATGAAACTTTGGGTACAAGGCTAGAGTTCAGTACAGCCTTTCATCCGCAGACAGATGGACAGACTGAGAGAGTCAACCAGATTCTGGAAGACATGTTGAGAGCTTGTGCGCTAGATTATGGATCTAGTTGGGATGACAACTTACCTTACAAAGAATTTTCGTACAACAACAGTTATCAGACCAGTCTGAAGATGGCCCCTTTCGAAGCTTTATACGGAAGGAGGTGCAGAACACCACTGACGTGGGATGGTGTTGGAGACCGACAACTTTTTGGTCTCGACCTTATCCGAGATTCTGAAGAGAAAGTCAAGTTGATTCGTGATAGACTCAAGATAGCTCAATCTCGACAGAAGAGTTATGCTGACAACAAGCGCAAGGAAGTGACGTATGAAGTGGGAGACCGAGCTTATCTTCGTGTGTCCCCGCTTCGTGGAATCAAGAGGTTTGGTGTTACAGGAAAATTAGCACCCAGATTCATAGGCCCCTACAAAATTCTTGAACGTAGAGGCGAATTTGCATACAAACTGGAATTGCCGGAAGGATTATCCGAAGTTCATGATGTGTTCCACGTGTCCCAGCTGAAGAAATGCCATGTTGAGATGGCTGATATCCCTTTGAGAGACACCGTGCCCCTAGAGGCCATACAACTTGAAAGTGATCTGACCTACGAGGAGAAGCCTGTCAGAATCCTTGAGACTAACAACAGGGTTACCCGCAGCAAGATCATCAAGTTCTGCAAAGTTCTGTGGAGTCACCACACCGAGGAAGAAGCCACCTGGGAACGCGAAGAAGATCTTCGTAGAGACCATCCGCACCTATTTTCTAGCCAACCCGAATCTCGAGGGCGAGATTCATCTTAAGGTGGGTAGGTTTGTAACATCCCAAAATTCTATTTTGGAATGTTATGTTATAGCTATGCATCTATCATCATCATTACTTGATTGTATGTGTTAGTTGAAATGCCTCTTCTGAATTCCAGAAAGTCCTTTCTACTTTTCACTAAGTTGCTTTCACCTATTTGAAATTTTGGTTAAAAGTTCAAATAAGAGAGGAGGAACATGACACTCCACACCAGGGACTAATTGGTGGTTTATTTGAACAATAATAACCAGGGGTTATTTTGAAAATATTTGCAAAAAGGGTTTAAAAAAATTAGGCAATTTCTGAAAATATTATTTTTTTCAAAGTGTTCAAATGACAGAATAGAAATGTTCATTAAATAAAATTTATTATTCTGTTAATTTCGATATATAATACCCCTATATTTAGAGACGATTTGAATGCTTTAAAAGCTTTTGAATGTCTCTGGAAAATTATTAAAAAGAAACGGTAACCGTTTCCTGTATTAAACGGGCCGGCCCACAGCAGTTATTCGCGCTTTTACTACCGACCGGCCGACCGCACGTAACGGACACGTCCCCTTTCGCTGACACTGGGCCCCACCTCGTTCGCTCGTAATGACCGAACGGTCATCTCCTTCTCCCCCCGCGCGCGCCGGACCCGACGCCGGCCATTTCCTCCCCTTGCCGGATCTCTCTCCTCTCTTAACACCCTCTCGCTCCCCGCACTCCTATATAAGCCGGCCACTCCCCGCATCTATTTTTCCCCGAGCCCCCTCTCTCTCTCGCCGAGACGCTGCCGCAATTGCTCGCCGGAGCTCCCACCCTCACCGGACCTCCCATCGACCGTAGCCACCACTTCTAACCACCGTTCGCCCCACCGTTGCCACCAGTCGACTCCGGAGGCCCGTCGCCGTCGCTCGGACCACTTCCCCGTCTTCCCTGACCACCGGAATGCCTCACCGTCATCCTCGCCGCCTTCGGATCCACCGGAGAACCCCCGACGCCGGCGACTTTACCCCGTGAGCATTCCCCTCCCTCCGATCCAAAACCAACGGCTAAGATTAGATCGGATTTAATCCGAACCGTTATCCTCTTCCGACCGGTCGCCCGCTCGAAATCATCTAACACACGCGCTAGCCAACCAATAGGATTGCGCCACGTAGCCCCCTGACCGTCGCAAATCTTTTTTTCCTTTTCTGTTATTGTTTTAATTAACAAAATGATTTCAAAATTTGTTTTAACTATATCTTTTAATATATTTAGTGTTTTGAGTTAATTCTTTTTGCAATAGCTCACATTTTTCATGTAGTTTCACCCTGTACTTTTAAATTTCAAATTTGAACTATAAAATTTGAATTGAATCAAATTTGCTTAAAATCTTCAAATCTGTATAACTAGAGTTTGAAAATAGATTTTGACATGAATCTTTTTGCTACTGTTTGGTATTAGTTAGGACTACCTTCATGCTTAGTTTGAAGATATTTAGGATATATTTGATTAATGTTTTAACCAAAAACAGAATCTGCCTAGTATTACAATATAGTTTTATATACTTAATTTTAATTAGTTTGATTTAGAATTTGGTTTTATTTGTTTATTAGGTTCTGTTAGTAAACATTTAGTGTTTTCACTCACTGTTAATAAAAATATAAATTTGCTTAGTTTAATTTTATTTGACATAGGAATCACAACTTATTTTCAAATAGGTTTATTTTGATTAAAACAACTAACTAGTAATAGTTTTGTTTTCAAACAAAGTTTTGTATATTTTAATTCTGTTTTCTAAGACAGATTTAATTGTAAATTATTTCCTATTAAGAACATGTTTTACAAATAAATAATAAGTTTAGTTTTTCATTCTTTTGTTAATATAACTATAGTTGATTCATATAGTGTTTATCACAAACTTGTATAAACTTTACTAAACTTTTCCCAACAAACTTAAATTGATTATATTCTGTTTATTAATAAAATATTCTATTGTTTCCTTGTTGACAATAGTTGTTTTGTTATTACAAATGGTTTCATTATGTCAGTAGTATTTTCATTCGTCACCTTTTTAAAAAAAAACTTTGTGTGTTTTCTTACTTGAGATTTGTGCATTGTTTTGTCTTGATTGTTTACTAGTTCTTGGTTGATGTTTGTGAGTTACAATATTCTGTTGTATGCTTATTGAGTGCTTGTTTGCTTCGTTAGATTATCCGGAGTGCGAAGCTTGTTACTTAGAGTCACTCACGTACGAAGATCATCAATCAGGCAAGTCACTTTGACCATGTTTACCCATGTTTTATATGCATTAGTTCTACCATCTCCCCAATTGCATGCAAGATAGGTTAGTTGGAAACTTGGTTACATTGTAGTAGTATCATGTGGTAGGTACCCCCATCAACCTCTTGACACATTGGCCCCGGGAAACGTTGTTTTACCTTTTGCTATGCTATTAGTAGACGGGGTTGGTTGTGTCATTCTTGAGAGTTGAGAGAGTTAATAATTTCAAGACCTACATAATGATCAAGATTTAAGACTCCGAGTTTTCAACATACCTCTGGGTGGATGATTGTTGAACGGCACCCTGGAGAAACCAGTGGATTTGCCTAGGTGATGCTGGAGATGGCCAGTATTCACGCGGAAAGGTCCACCCAGGCACAAAGAGATGGATGGGTGCTTCAAGACCCAAGGCTTACCTGCACAGCCACAAGTCATTATGGGCTCTGGCTTGGTTGGAAATCGTGGTGACCCTGGACAGGCGGTGCTACGAGAGGTAGAAGAATGGTAGGAAAGGATGGGCACCAACAGAGTCGCAGGGAAACCCTTTGGAAGACCATGTTTTGGTCATCCGTTTCTCAAACACCCTGAAGTGCGAGAAATCAAACGGAGGCGACCAAATCTTGTGGGGAACGTGTGCAAAACTCTGCAGAGTATTCCAAACCTAATCGATTAGCCGTGTCCACGGTCATGGACGACTTGAGCCAAAGGAATTGAAACTTCCGGAACTCTCAACACAATTAATATGATGATGTGGGTATTTAATAATTTTGGTTATGAGAATTGGTTGGTGGAACCATCTCATTAATCAACCAACTTAGTAATATTTTGCTTAGCCCCTCCCTTGATGTAGGAAAAAACTTGGCTTTATGCAAAAACTAACCACCCCACTTGCCATATATGCATATAGACTAGATGATTATCTTTTCACCCCTCTCTTGTGACTTTGCCGGCATATTCCATATGCTGACCTACATGGTTGCAACGTATCATGTTGTAGAGTACTTTTCCGACCAGGAGTGAGGATGCGTTCTATGCTCAGTGAGATGCCCTTGGAGTCAGATGGACTCATCTACCTTCGACGCTTCCGCAAGATTTAGATATTCTCATGAGTTGGCTTTTAGCCACTTTATTGTAATTTTTATTGTAATAAAGGACTCGATATGAGATTTCGATTAATATAATGCCGTGTGATTTCCCTTTGATATATACATGGATGTACCGTGTGTGTACCAACATGATCTTGGGATGGTACGGAAACACCGGAGACTTGGCCTTTCAGGTCGGGTCGCTACAGCCTGGCCTCCTCCATCCACCCGCATGTGCAGGAGCTGGCACGAGCCCTCTCCACCACCATATCTTCGCTCGTGCGCCGCGACCCTCCTATGCTACCTCCGCTCCAACAATGTCTACGAAGCCTAGCTCGAGCGCACCACCGGGGTCATCAACGCCACGTGAAGCATTCCGGGTCACAACGATCAGGTGCCCTCCTGCTCCATGATCCCTTTGTTGTCGCACGCCGACTAGGACGAGCATTACACTCCTCCTCATCCTCCTCCGGCCCACGACGCGCCCAAGCGGTGCCACGTGATGCGCATGCTAAAGCTGCTCCATGGGTCGACAGTGTGGGCAGACGACAGCATTAGCTGCCCGATCTTCCACCACACACCCCAGGACACAAGTGTGATCGTCACGAAGGCATGCAACTAAAAGGATTGTGTTCTCCAAGACATCATTGTGGCCGGGCGCCAGAACCGCACTGCCCTCAACGGAGGCAACACCGCAATCGGGGGATACCTGGCCCTCACCCCAGAGTTGTGCCACATGGTGTGGCCCGACAAGTTCAAGCCAGATCTTTATGCTCACTATGACAACAACGACAACCCCCACGTAGTTCCTCCTGCTCTACACCATCAGCATCTAGGTCCCGAGGGGGTGGGTCATGGCAAATTGATTGGCCATTGCCCTCAGGGACAATGCACATGCATGGATCCTAAAACTCCCCGGGGCATCCATCTCTATGTGGGAGGTCCTATGCAACATGTTGGTCGCCAACATCACAGGCACAGGCAACCGCCCCCTCACACTAAATGACCTATGCGCCGTGCGCTAGCGCCTCGATGAGCCCCTCCGCAAGTTCGTCTAGATCTTCAGCCAGGGCCTCCAATGGTGCAATCTCCTCCGCTTTCACCAGGGTCATCACCGAAATAAAGATGCGCAAGAAGCTCTCCATCAAGGACGAGCTCTACTACACAACAGAGCTTTTCATCCTCACCGACCGCTCCGCAAAGGCCGTAGAGTGACACATGTTCCTCCGGAGTGACCTCGATGCCGAGCCTGGCATGGCAAAGTCGGACAAGGACCCCAAGCGCAAGGGCCCCGCCGTGATCATGATAGATCCAGTCAACAAGTGTGACCGCGACCACGACGAAGCCAAGAAAGGTGACCACCCCATCTGCGCTTACGACAACGTAAAATACCATAGCACCATGAACTCCTATGAGCTCAGGCGGCTTCGAGAGGGTTGCATCGCCTGCCGCAATGGCCGCCAGGAGCGCGGCTGGTGCCACGGCGATGGCAATGGAGGTGGACGCTAGAATGGCAGTCATGGCAACGGAACTGGTGATGACAACTTTCAGGGTTCGCAGCACCAACGGCGGCAGGCAGATCCTTATGCCATCATCGTGCCCTCAAGCACCAATGACCTCCCTCCCACTTAGAACGTTGGGGACCACCATGAGCCACGTAGGCTGGTCTACATGCTCAATGGGGCCCTGACCCCTGCATCGAACCGCCACTTAAAGAAGTTTTCTTATGAGGTGAATGCGGCCCTCCCAGCGTTCGAGTCATCCAACCGCCTCAAGTGATCTAAACTCCCCATTGCCTTCGACGCCAGCGACCATCCCAAGTCCTCAAAGGCCATGGGAGACATTCCCTTGTTGTGCATTCCTACTATCAGCAACATGGATGTCACAAAGACGCTCCTCGACGGTGGCAAAGGCCTCAACGTGCTCTCTGTGGAGACCTTCGAGATGCTTCAAGTGCCATACAAGCGCCTGAAGCCCACCAGGCCTCGCAAGCGACTACCCACTAGTGTATGACTCCATGAGGGACCACACCCCACTTGTCGCTCCCTTTAGATGGCTCGCTCCAAGCTGCATGCCCTAAATGAGCTAAGTACAAACATGCCCCTCGGGTTTTTCTTCCTCTCACTCCCCCCCAAGGCATACTGATTTCCTTGGGATGAGCCATCTGCGCGTCAAGGGGGGACCCTAATCATTGCACCTCAGGGTCTCCTACTAGCCCCAAGAGCTGTACACCCACTGGCGATGTTGAGCCCTTTCTTCAGGCATACCAGTGATGGTGATACCTGCCTGGGGGCCCGGGTCCAAGTGACGCATGACACAAAGGCAATGCAACAAAGATAAAGGATGCCCTGGAGGGAGAACATAAACACATTAAACACATCAGGCATCAAGTACTAAAAACAAAAGTTCCCTACAAGTATCTTTACGCTCCCATGGGGAGGGGTGGTTCATGATGCAACAGGAAAAGAAAGATAACATATCAAGCGGTGGAGGCACCAGCCTCGTCCTCATCGCTCATGAGATCCCCTCCAAGGCTACCACCATCTTCCGAGGGCTTGACCGGCGTTAACCACTCGATCAGGGAGTCCATGTGTTCGCGAACCTGGCCCCTAAGCGGGCCCTGGAGCTCCGTAGGCACTGGCTCCACCACAAGGGAGAAGTCGAAGGCGGGGTTGTGGTGACGAAGGTTGGAGAAGACACGCATCGTCGCGCAGTCCAGGAGCTCATGTGCACCTTCCTTGATACCCTCGTCCACCTTGAAGAGTCCCGCCTACAGCGTCTCCACCACCTTGGTGAAGAAATCGAGGTAGCCACCGTTAGAGTTTAAGCAGTGCAGTACCGAGACATCCTCGACAAAGGGGTCAAGCGCAATGCTGGTGCGCATGGTGAGGCCAAAGAATAGCTTGGCGTGCTTATAGGGGCAAGATATACTCGATCACCTATGGGTCCATTGGACCCTTCGTGGTTCGGCAGGGGCATGAACGCAAGAGCAAAGAGCAGATACAGCGAGACGACACAATGGTTTACCAAGGTTCAGGCCGGTGTGAAGCTGAAAGCACAATAAGCTCCCTTGGTGGTTTTGATAATTCATGACAACATAGTATATTTCAGATGATAGTCCATGAAGATCTGAGTTAGCAAAAAGGTTGAGGAGATTGTGGAATTACCCCCAAGATGCAAGGAAATAGGTTGGCCAAGCTTCAAGCAAGACGACTCTACATTTCATATTTGTGAGAAATCACTTTGAGTCTATAGGAAAGCCAATACTATTGAAAGGGGATAAAATTTTGATGGTGAACAATATGCTCAAACGTGCACAAGTGACAGTCACCAAGACATCCACATTCTGTCCCACCAAAGTCTGTCCTAAGCAAAATATACCAAATCGGTGCAACCAACTTTACTATCCTTGTGCCATCGAGTTCCAAAATCTAGACAGACTCCGCCAAACCCTAACACTTCAGTGCAACCGACACTTCGCTCGGTGCCACCGATTTGGGCTGCCAACTTTCTGTTACAGAAATTCTCATTTTCAGTCCAACCAAGAATGGTGAATTGGCGTCACCGAGTCTGGTAAATCTATCTTTTGGTCACCTTGTCGGTGCAACCGAGAGTTATATATCGGTCCATCCGAGATTCAAAAGTTGCCACCTTTTGTCACTTTGGTACCACCGAGTTTACACTTCGGTGTCATCGAGTCTGACTTATTGTGTGTAATGGTTGGATTTTTGGAGATGCCTAGATATACCCCTTCACCACCACCCACTCGACAAAAAAGCACTCAAAACTATTCCATACCTATCCTACTCAGTTTTCTGAGAGAGAACCACCTACCCTTGTGTTGAGGTCAAGATCTTCCGGTCCAACCATATGGATCTTGATTTCTAGCCTCCCCAAGTTGCTGTCCACCAATCCCATCTCTTCTACCAAGCCAAATTTGTGTGAGAGAGATTGTGTGTTGAGGAGTCTATCATCTTGAAGCTCAAGAGCAAAGAGTTCATCGTCATTACCGAGCCTATTACCTTTTTGAGGGTGGTGCCTCCTAGATTGGTTAGCTGTCGCTTGGGAACCTCCTACTTCATGTTGTGGAGTGAACCAAGAAGTTTGTAAGGGCAAGGAGATCGCCTAATTCGTGAAGATCTACCCAAAGTGATGCTAATGCTTCGTGGATACAAGGCACATGGAATAGTGAAGGTTGCCTATTCATGTAACACTTCGTGGGTAGAGCCCGGCATGGACTCTCGCGACCGTTACCCTCCATGGGTCGAAGACTCCATGAATGTGGACGTACGATAGCACCACCTATCGGAACCACGGGAAAAATCATTGTGTCATCACTTGTGTTTGATCTTGCTATCCCATCTCTTTACTTACATGTGCAATGTCTTTACTTTCCGCTGCCATACTCGTAGACTTGCATGTGTAGCGCTGTTAGACTCTCTGGACTTGTTGAAACCATTAAAATCTGCCAACCAAAAAACTTGGTAAAATGCTAGGTTTTAAATTTCTGCTAGTAGTTATTCACCCCCCTCTAGACATGCCTCTCTCGATCCTTCAAGTGGTATGAGAGCTTTGGTCTACATTGCTTCGGTTTAATCACCGTCGAGGAAGATGGATGTGTCTAGTGTAGAGAGTTTGAGTTGTAGTGTGCCCATTCTTGATGGAGAGTACTATAGTCAATGGAAGAATGCCATGACTGATATATTTAATATATTCCATTTGATTAAATACACTGAAACACCCTATGTGCTCCCCATTGATGAATTGCATCCCACACACGAAGAGGAAATTAACAAGCTTGGTAAGCTAAGAGCTGTCAATCTTATTGGTATAGGTTTACCAAGATTCGTGCTTTCTCAAATGAAGAACTTTACATGCGCCCATACCTTATGGACCGATTTGGAGAAATGATATCCAAATCTTTCCTTAGGAAAACTTGATGAAATTCTTCATAAAATTGTTGCTTTTCACAAAATGAAGCCTAGTCTTCCAAACTTTGATAAATGCCTATTTGAGCTCTGTGATCTTATGCATGCTAAAGGAGATGTCACTACTATCAACACCATTATCTCTGAAGCCATTCGCACTCATAAACTTGAGCATTGTCATAATCACTATTCTAACGAATCCCTTGTTCTTTTATGACGAGGATTTTCCACTTGATGATGACAATGTGGAACATGGCTATTATGAAGAAGATGAGTTGTTCGACATCGAGTATGAGAAGATCATGAAGAATCTGAGTCTTATGGCAAACTTTAGAGATTACATGTCGGGAGGAAAAGAGTGAATTCTTGATAGTGGATGCACAGATCATATGACTCGTGATAAAGACATGTTCCAAGAGATCACGCCAAATCAAGGTCTTCGACGGTACGTGACCTTTGGAGATAACTTTAAGGGTAAGGTACTTGGCCTTGGTAAGGTGGCCATCTTTCATGATAGCTCTATTCAAAATGTCATGCTTGTTGAATCCCTTGGCTATAATCTTCTTTCCGTATCTAGACTTGCCGACTTTGGTTTCGATGTTTTATTTACAGAAATTGATTGCCAAGTGTTTCGTCGAGATAATCATAAAATGGCCTTTACCGGTTTCCGTAGATGTGATCTATGCATTGTTTATTTCACTAAAAGATCCAAGCCTTGCACTTGTTTAATTTCAAAAGCTTCTAAAGGTTGGCTTTGGCATAGAAGACTTGGACATGTAGGCATGTGAATCTAGATACGTAATCAAAGGTGATAATATACTTGGAGTTAAAGATGTTATCTTTGACAAAGATAGACTTTGTAGTGCTTTTCAAGCTGGAAAGAAAGTAGGTGGAAGTCATCCCATTCAGAATATCATGACTACTAGGAGACCACTCGAGTTACTTCACATGGATCTTTTTGGTCTCAATGCTTACAAGAGTCTCGGTGGAAATTCCTATGGTCTAGTTATAGTTGAAGATTTTTCTAGATTTATGTGGGTATTCTTTCTTGATGATAAGTAGCAGGTTCAAACGATCTTCAAGAACTTCGCTCGCAAAGTGCAAAATCAGTTCGAAGTGAAGATCAAGAAGGTTCGGATCGACAACAGATCGGAGTTAAAGAACACCCATGTGGATACCTTTCTGGACGAAGAAGGTGTCTCTCATGATTTCTTGGCTACGTACACACCTCAACAAAATGGAGTTGTTGAGAGGAAGAACCGGATCCTCTTTGAGATGGCAAGAACGATGCGTGACAAATACAAGACGCCAAGACACTTTTGGGCAGTAGCCATTGAAACAACATGTCATGCCACAAACCGACTTTACTTGCACAAGCTTCTTGGTAAAATGGCATACGAGCTACTCGCCGGTAACAAACCCCAAGTCGGATACTTTCGGTATTTGGCTCAAAGTGCTATATTTTGGATAAGCATCGTCGTACTAAATTTGCTCCTAAATTTCATGAAGGATTCCTACTTGGTTATGGATCGAACTCTCACACTTACTGTGTCTAAAACAACTTCACTCGAAGAGTTTAAGAGATGGTAGATGTGAAGTTTGATGAATCTAATGGTTCGTAAGTCGAACAATTGCCAAATGATGTAGGTGATAAGGATCCTTCGAAAGCCATACTAGATCTACCTATCAGCAAGATTCGTCCCATGGAGGTGAAGGAGAGTACTTCATCAACTCAAGTGGAAGCGCCCACCTCACGTCAATGTGAACCTCAATACGACATTGAGGCATCCACAACTGGTACACGACAAGATGATGAAGAAGACGAAGTACATCATGAAGATCCACCACAACGACCTTCACCACCACCTCAATGGAATGACACCTTCAACAACAACGAAGATGAACGAGATGATAATGAAGATAAAGAAGCTCCACCATCCAACAATCGGAAGCTAACCAGTGTTCGAGATCAAGTGACCAAGAACGATCCCCTAAACCAAATCGTTGGTGATATACAAATAGGGAGAATCACTCGCTCTAAAACTCATCTAGCTAACTTATGTGAGAATTATTCTTTCATCTCTAGCATTGAGCCCTTAAAGGTAGAACAAGCTCGTGAAGACGCAGATTGGGTGAACGCAATGCATGAAGAGCTACACAACTTCGAGAGGAACGAAGTGTGGACACTCGTGGAGAAACCCGAAGATGAGCACAACAGCATTCGAACCAAATGGGTGTTTCAGAAAAAACAAGATGAAGATGGTCAAGTCATATGCAACAAGGCTCGTCTCGTAGCCCAAGGATATATGCAAGTCGAAGGTATGGACTATGTTAAGACTTACGCCCTCGTTGCTAGACTTGAAGCTATGCGTATTCTTCTTGCTTATGCCCATCCCCATGATATCACACTTTATCAAATGGACATTAAAAGTGCATTTTAAATGGTGAAATAGAGGAGGAAGTTTATGTTAAGCAACCAGCTAGTTTTGTGAATCCTAAGAAACCTAATCATGTTTACATGCTTCGCAAAGCTCTTTACGGTCTTAAGCAAGCCCCTCGTGCTTGGTATAAATGTTTAAGGAAATTTCTCATCGAAAAAGGTTTTGAAATTGGTAAAATTGATGCAACCTTGTTCACTAAGAGAGTTAATGGAGAATTATTTGTATTCCAAATTTATGTGGATGATATTATCTTTGGTTCCACTAACCCTCAGTTTAGTGAAAGATTTGGAAGGTTAATATGCGAGAAGTATCAGATGTCTATGATGTGTGAGCTAAAATTCTTTCTTGGATTGCAAATCAAGCAATCAAGAGAAGGAACTTTCATCTCTCAAAGTAAGTATACCAAGGACTTAATCAAGAAGTTCAACATGCAGGATTGCAAAGGTATGAAAATCCCCATGCCCACTAGCGGACATGTTGACCTTACTAGGGAGGATGAACCGGTTGATCAAAAAGTTTATTGATCTATGATAGGTTCTTTGTTATATCTATGTGCATCTCATCTTTATATTATGCTTAGTGTTTGCATGTGTGATAGATATCAAGCCGCACCTAAGGAGTGCCATCTTTTGGCTGTGAAACATATTGTGAGATACTTGATACAAACACCAAACTTTGGCATTTGGTATCCCAAGGGATCTTCTTTTGATCTTTTTGGCTATTCCGATTGGGACTATGCCAGACACAGGGTTAATAGAAAACAAAACTCGGTATCTCTATCTACTGCCGAAGCTGAGTATATTGTTGCTGGATCTTGTTGTGCGCAATTACTATGGATGACACAAACGCTTAAGCATTATGGTATTCATGTTAAAAATGTTCCATTAAATTGTGATAATGAAAGTTCTATTAAAATTGGACATAATCATGTGCAACATTCTCGAACCAAGAATATCCAACTTCGACATCATTTCATTCGTGATCATGTTGCCAAAGGAGATATCATTCTTAAGCATGTTCGTACTAACAAGCAATTGGCTGATATCTTTACTAAGCCACTTGATGAGAAGACATTTTGTCATTTCAAGAGTGATTTTAACATCATTGATGCTTAAAAACTTTAGCTAGACTCACTCGGTTGCAAGCAAGGAAATGATCTTAATTATTGTCTCCATGATCCCATAACTCATTATCATATGCCATGGAATTCTATCCACCCTTGTATTGCATCTAACCTTTTGTAGGTACTTGGAAGAACTTGATTCCACATGATTTCCATCAACTCCAATAATAAGCAATATTATCATTACCAAGTATCCACAAGCCCTCTTGACGATGAAAGGAAGAAGACGACAAAAATATCCTTGACATATACTTGATCTTAGTTGCAAATCTATAAGTGGTATGACATCAATAGGATATATCCATTGTTCTTCCTTGCATAACTAACCTTAGTAGGTGATGAGTGTACTAGAACGAGAAGGAAATTCTTCAAACTCAAGATGATCTTCATCAACCTCAAGCATCCTCAACAAAAGTTCACCTACGAGCAGCGTCATCAACATCATTCAAAGGTACGTACTCATATCCTTGAAAAGGCTTTACTCCAAGTCATGGGATGAAGCAACTCAAGAGATATGAAGACATCAAAATACTTAATCAAAAAACGGTAACCCCATTTTGAGCTTAAACAATGAGTATGACCTATGATCAAGTATTCTTGCTTGGCTCCTAAGTCAATATACTCTAATATAGGTGACCTAGTCACTGCCCATCATTTAGTTTAGAAACTTGTGTGGTTTGCTCTCTTATCGAATGATTTCTCGTAACCACTCAAATCTTATCTATTTGATTTCCTTTGTAAATCTTTCGTATTTTCCTTTCAAAAGAATTACATTTGTCTCTCTGGAACAGAATCTTGGTTTATCTTTTGGCGTCACCGATATAAATAACTCGGTCCAACCGAATTCGCAGCTAAGCTGTAACACATAAATCTCGGTACCATCGATTTATTAGTCTCGGAGCCACCAATTCTCTTGGAGTTCAAATTTTATGTTTTCCTGATCCAGTTTACTTTTCTTATTGTTCTCAAGACAATCTTGTTCTTTCAATGTCCCCTTCTCAAAAAAAAAACTTCATGCTAAAGGGGGAGAAGAAAACTCTAATTTGCTAAAGGGAGAGAAGCTACATTCAATGATTCCCTTAGTCTTTTATTGGACCCTACTTTCAATGAACCTTGATCTCCAGGATCCCTTCCTTTTCAATGATCCCTACCACTACTCCCAAGTTTAACCTTTTAGGTACTTTATGCCAAAGGGGTAGAATATCAAAGCTTCATGCTAAAGGGGGAGTCACATGCTTATGCAAAAGGGGAGATAGGATTTAGGTGGAGAGGAAAATACATAATATCTAAAGGGGAGAGAAAACTACTGTCTAATTTGATATCTTAATTTTCTCACCCTATGCCATCCCAATATCTACATGCTAAGATTCAGGGGGAGAGGATGAACATTTACTTTCATATCTAAAGGGGAGAAAATTCTAAAGAATTTATGCCTAAGGGGGAGGCATATTAATCTTAAGGATTATCATACTTTATATGTTCTCCATATCTTGGTATCATTGAGTTCCATTTGCTTCTGCTCAGTAGAATACTCTTGTGTTTCCTAACATTGTTTTCTCAAGTGTGTATCTACTACTAGAATGCTCAAGATCTCAAGGTAAGTATATGCATCATATCTTTGATCAACATGATCTCTTGCTTCTTGCACATATTGTTTGCAAGAGTGAAGTCTTGATCAAGGATATACATTTCATTTACATATATTGATGCATATAGCCAAGATACACATGACTCCTTATATCCCTTCATCCATATGTGTGTCCATGCATACCAAAGCAAATATCCTATAAAGGACCGCACACACTTAGGGGGAGCAAATCTAAGTCATGTGTTTCTCAAAGTCTTCATTGCATCCGTGTATATCATCATTTGAAGCTTTGATTGTATGTTGTCATCAATTACCAAAAAGGGGGAGATTGAAAGCACAATATGCTCCTTTGGTGGTTTTGATAATTCATGAGAACATACATTGTCTCTTGGACTAACACCTCTATCTAGTATATTTCAGATGATAGCCCATGAAGATCTGAGTTGGCAAAAAGGTTGAGGAGATCATGGAATTACCCCGAGATGCAAGGAAATAGGTGGGCCAAGCTTCAAGCAAGAGGACTATACATTTCATATTTGTGAGAAATCACTTTGAGTCTATAGGCAAGCCAATACTATTAAAAGGGGGTAAACTTTTGATGGTGAACAATATGCTCAAACGTGCACAAGTGACAGTCACCAAGACATCCACATTCTCTCCCACCAAAGTCTGTCCTAAGCCAAATATACCAAATCGGTGCAACCAACTTTACTATCACGGTGCCACCGAGTTCCAAACCCTAGACAGACTCAGCCAAACCCTAACACTTCGGTGCAGCCGACACTGCACTCGGTGCCACTAAGTTGGGTTGCCAACTTTCTGTTATGCAGATTCTCATTTTCGGTTCGACCAAGAATGGTGAATCGGCATCACCGAGTCTGGTAAATCTGACTGTTGGTCACCTTGTCGGTGCAACCGAGAGTTATATATCAGTCCATCTGAGATTCAAAAGTTGCCACCTTTGGTCACTTCAGTACCACCGAGTTTTACACTTTGGTGTCACCGAGTCTGACTTATTGTGTGTAACAATTGGATTTTTGGAGATGCCTATATATACCCCTTCACTACCACCCACTCGACAGAGAAGCACTTTGAACTATTCCATACCTATCCTACTCAGTTTTCTGAGAGAGAACCACCTACCCTTGTATTGAGCTCAAGTTCTTCCACTCCAACCATATGGATCATGATTTCTAGCCTCCCCAAATTGCTTTCCACCAATCCCATCTCTTATACCAAGCAACACCTGTGAGGGAGAGATTGTGTGTTGAGGAGTCTATCATCTGGAAGCACAAGAGCAAGGACTTCATCGTCATTACCGAGCCTATTACCTTTTGGAGGGTGGTGCCTCCTAGATTGGTTAGGTGTCGCTTGGGAGCCTCCTACTTCGTTTTGTGGAATGAACCAAGAAGTTTGTAAGGGCAAGGAGATCGCCTACTTTGCAGAGATCTACCCATAGTGAGGCTAGTCCTTCATGGACAGAAGCCGCATGGAATAGTCAAGGTTGCTTCTTCGTGGAAGCCTCCGTGGGTAGAGCCCCCCATGGACTCTTGCGACCGTTACCCTCCGTGGGTTGAAGACTCCATGAACATGGACGTACGATAGCACCACCTAACAGAACCACGGGAAAAATCATCATGTCATCACTTGTGTTTGATGTTCCTATCCCATCTCTTTACTTATAGGTGCAATGTATTTACTTTCTACTGCCATACTTGTAGACTTGCATGTGTAGGGCTGTTATACTATCTAGACTTGTTGAAACCATTAAAATCTACCAGCCAAACAACTTGGTAAAATGTTAGGTTTTAAATTTCTGCTAGTAGTCTATTCACCCCCCTCTGGACACGCCTCTCTCGATACTACAGCGTAAAACCCTACTCTTGCTTTATGGGTGGATTGATCAGAGGAACACAAAGAACTCGCAATGCTCCAACCCGGCAAGGATTGCCTTTGGGGGAGCTTCTACGCGAGTACAAGTGTTTGAAAGTCCGAATCCTTAGCTAGGTCACCTTGGACCTCCTTTTATAGCACAAGGGGAAACCAAAGTGGGCAAAGAGAAAATTTTCTGGTGATTAGATAGCTAACTGTTCTATCATACCTAACTCTGGCACTTAGGACAGAATGCCATAAATGCAGTCTAGGTGGCGTGTGAGGGTGCATCCCCACCAAGCTTATACCACCGCTCTAGCTAACTATTGCACCACAGCTTGACACGTCTATGGACGGGTCTCAACCATACGTAATTTAACTTCCAGCATGTCGCCACATGCTTAGCGACAGCCAGTTAGCAACCTGGGGGCTCGACACCACATCGACAAGTTACTGGCCTCATGATGCAGTGGAGCGGTGGCCGATCAGCTTGCTCCTGCTGGGGGGTGGCTTGTTGGGTCCTCATGAAGGAGCGCACATCCTGGTCCCTGGCAAGCGCTGGAGGCGCGTCTGGCATGTTGCAGTCCAGGCTTCGGCTGCCACGTCAAACTTGTTGGAGTCTTGTCTTGATCATTCGTCAGGTTTGTATCGATGTCCTTTCCCGGCAGGCTTAGGTTGCCGCACTGGAGGCTTCTTCATCCATGCACAAGTCAGGGGAAAACAAATACCCTTGTTTGTATACCCCGATAGAAGCCCATGGGCCTAATCCTTACGTGTCGCTTGGCATGTTGGGTTATGCCCCAAACAGTTCATCGACACGCGTCGAAGAAATGCTATGTTTCTGTCCCACGTCCACTCCGCATAATTATCGTAGGTCGTGGGGTCGTGGAATAGTAGCCGTTGGACAATAACAAACCTACCAGTAAAGAAATGGTAGTTTCCTCGAAGAAAAAGCAAATAGCTAGCCTCCGTGTGGGCCCTCCAGATGAAAGGGGAAGGCGCACAGGGGCGCTGCTCATTCACATCCGTTTCTCCATCATTCTTCTTATTCTTCCTCAAGCCACAAAGAATTATTCCCGCCACGGCCTCCATCCCACCGAGAATTGTCTGGATCATCCTTCCCCCTTGAGATCCCAAAAGATGGGGAAGACAATCGTTGCTGGAAAGGGGAAACATGTGGCCGCATCTGCGGAACTGGCGGACAAGAACTGGAAGAAATGAGCGGAAGAGCTGGAGAAGTGGCGATGGAGAGACATGCTCATATCCCCACCGACTCTGGATGCCAACACTCTGATCGACGGGCATGCCTATATGTGGGGGAGAGACACAAAGGGTCACAAAGCACCCTTGTTTCTACCAGATAGCCCCAAGGATAAGATGCCCTCCAATTCATATCTCTTTTTCTACATGCACGTCCTCTTTGGCCTTTCTCCTCGGTTCTCTAATTTCTTTCGCGCCATGATGATGGTATATTGGTTCCACCTCCTGGAGTTCACACCCAATGTGATGGAATTGGTACCTCTTGAGCGTGTGTTGCTTTCCCTTGAAGAGGAAAGGGTGATGCAACGAAGTAGATAAGTATTTCCCTCATTTGTTGAGAACCAAGGTATCAATCCAGTAGGAGGAACAATAAAATCACCAATGGATGCACCTACACAACCAACCAAACTCTTGCACCCAACGCTGTAAAGGGGTTGTCAATCCCTTGACGGTTATTTGCAAGGATTAGATCTGATAGAGATAGATGTAAAAGATTGCGAAAATTCAAAAGGAAATAAATTGCAGAAAAGTATTTTTGGTTTTTTTTCTTTATAGATCTGAAAATATATTATGGAAAGTAGACTCGGGGGCCATAGGTTTCTCTTGAAGGAAAGTATCATGGTGGGTGAACAAATTACTGTCACTTGATAGAATAGTGAATAATTATGAAGATATCCAAGGCAATGATTATGCATATAGCATCACGTCCGTGTCAAGTAGACCGAAACGATTTTGCATCTGCTACTATTACACCACACATCGACCGACTCGTGCCTGCATCTAGAGTATTGAGTTCATGAAGAACAGAGTAATGCATTAGGTAAGATGACATGATGTAGAGGTATAAACTAAAGATATATGATTAAAATCCCATCTTATTACCCTTGATGGAAACAATACAATACGTTCCTCGCTACCCCTACTTTGTCACTGGTGGATTACTCACGCATCATCCGAGGGGTAATGGAGTTGATATAGATGCCCTCCGTGATCGAATCCCCCTCCGGCAGATGACCGGAAAAGGTTCCAAGATTGGATGTCTCGGGAATGAAGGCTTATAGCGGTGGAAAAGTATTTGTGTGTATCTTTTTGGTATTGGGGGAATATTTGGGTATTTATATGACGAAGATTAGGTCTAGGAGACCTGCCAGGAGGTGGCAAAGCTGCTAGGCGCGGTCAGGGGGGTGGCCGCGCCCCCTGGCTTGTGACCTCCTGGATGAGTCCCTGCCTTGCACTCCAAGCTTGATAGATCTCTTTCGTTCCAGAAAAAATCATTCCAAAGATTTTATTCCGTTTGGACTTCGTTTAATATTCTATATCTGCAATACTCAAAAACAAGGAAAAAACATAAACTGGCACTAGGCTCTAGATTAATAGGTTAGTCCCAAAAATAATATAAAATAGCATATTAATGCATACAAAAATCAAAAACATATAATATAATAGCATGACACAATCAAGAAATATAGATACGTTGGAGACGTATCATCATCCTGATGCCTAATTCCTGCTAGTCCTCGAGTAGGCAAATGATAAAAACATATTTTTTTTATGTGGAGTGCTACCTAACATATTTATCCATGTAATATTCTTTATTGTGGCATGAATATGCAGATCCGTATGAATCAAAAAAATCTTAATGTTGACATAAAAACAATAATATTTCAAGCATACTAGAAAAGCAATTGTATCTCTTCAAAATATAATGGCAAAAGAAAGTTATCCCTACAATATCATATAGTCTGGCTATGCTACATGTTCCCCACACAAAGTATTTATACTATGCTCCATCTTCTTCACACTTTAATATCTCAAACTTTTTCAACTCTCACGCAATACATGAGCGTGAGCCATGGATATATCACTATAGGTGGAATAGAATATGGTGGAGGTTTTGAAGGAAAGGGAGAAGATAGTCTAACATCAACTAGGCATATCAACGGGCTATGGACATGCCAATTAATAGATATCAATGTGAGTGAGTAGGGATTGCCATGCAATAGACACACTAGAGCTACAAGTGTATGAAACTCAAAAGGAAAGTAAGTGGGTGTGCGTCCAACTTGCTTGCTCATGAAGACCTAGGGAAATTTGAGGAAGCCCATCATTGGAATATACAAGCCAAGTTATATAATATGAAATTCCCACTAGTATATGAAAGTAACAAAATAGGAGACTCTCTATCATGAAGATCATGGTGCTACTTTGGAGCAAAAGTGTGGAAAAAAGATAGTAACATTGTCCCTTCTGTCTTTTCTCTCATTTTTTTAATTTTGGTGGGCATATAAGGCCTATCTTTATTATTTGGGCTTCGCTTGCCTCTTTTATTTTTCATAAAGTCCGGAGTCTCATCCCCACTTATGAGGGAATCATAGCTTCCGTCATCCTTTCCTCACATGAGACAGTGCTCTAATAATGATGGCCATCACACTTTTATTTACTTATGTAGCGACCCGACTCAAAACGAGTCAAGCCTCTGTGTTTTTCTGTGCCATCCCTGGATCAGTATGCTGGCACACAAAGTACATCAATGTATATATCAAAGTACAATCACATGTAATTAACGTAAAACTGATATATACCTTGAAATAGCAGCGGATACAGTCAACGGGAGTGGAGTCCCAATAACACCAACGGCAAGTTGAGTGCGGACCATAACCCTGAATCGTACTCTTACCCGTCGTAGAAGAGTATCTACAACATGAGACGTTGCAGACATGTAGGTCAGCATTTTGAATATGCCGGCAAGATCACCATAGTAGAACAGAAGAATAAAGACTAGTCTATATGCAAAGGCTTTGTGGCTCTGTGTCTAAGTTTTTGCGTAAAAGCTGATTTTATTTTCCTACAACAAAAGGAATATCAGGAATTTCACTATAGAGTTACCTATCATGACATGGTTCCGCCAACCAATGTCTCAATACCCACAAGTATCTTAAGTTGCCCACCATTAAGTTATCAGTCCAGTGTTGAGAGTTCAGAGATAGATCCAAGTCTAGAAGCTCAAATTGTCCGTAACCGGGGACACGGCTAATCGATTAGGTTTAACTCTACAGAGTGTTGTGTACTTTACCCACAAGATTCTTTCCCTCCTGGTAAGTCCTTGCACTGCCTGGTGTTTGAGAACAGGATGAAAGAAACATGGTCTTTCAGAGTGTTTCCCTGACTGTCCGACAGTGCCCATCCAATCCTAACGTCGACTACATCTCGTAGCACTGCCCAGCAGAGTCACAACAAAGATCAACCAAGCCAGAGCCCATAATGACTTGTGGCTACACAGGTAAGCTTCCGGGCATGAAGTATTCATCCTTCTCTTTGAGTCTGGGTGAAGCTTTCCGCAAGATGTCATGGCGCTTCTCCATGCATCCCGGCCATCCACTGGTTTCTCCAGGGATGCCCAATCAACCATCCTTCACCCAGTAGTGTGTATTGAAAACTTGTCTTCTCGAGTCTTGAAGTCTTGAGGACTTGAAGATGCAGGACTTGAAAATGTCTTCATGAAGTTGTCGTCTTGACGTAGAGTCCTTCTTCACACCACTCACGAACGCTCATACCAAACCCCGTCTACTTTAGCATAGCATAAAAGTAACTAACGTTCCCGGGGCTTTAGTAACCAGTGGTGGGTTCCTACCTCATGCATTCTACTCAACTACAAGAATTTCAATAACACTACGGGAGGGATCTGCTGAATGATGTCACTACATGCAATAAAAACATAGGTATGAAATAGATGGTCAAGGTGAACTTGCCTGTACTGTTGATGAAGAGAAAGATCGCTCTTAGAAATAACTTGATAGACTATACGTCACTCTCCGATGAAAATATATATAACAAACATTGCATTCGTAAGCAAACACTTCTAGCAATCAAAACTGACAATCACAATGTAACACAAGAACAAAAGCAACAAGGTTGATGAAGGAAACACTTAAGACAAAACTCAAAGCCATGAAAGTTTTCATAAAAACAACTAAGGTAGTTTTCCTCTACAACAACTAGTAACAAAACAAAAACAAAGTAAAATATAACAAAAGGATTTTAGTAAATATTTTACTAGCAAAAAGAATTACTTTTGAAGAACAAGTAAAACTATGAAAACATTATCCTAAACAACAAGAGTGTTTGTCTAATGAACTTAACTACAAGCACAACCATAAACTAAGAGAAAACAAATTATGAAACAACTAAGTTAACAGAAAATAATTAATAAAATATATTTGTTACAAAACAGAATTAGATCATCTAAAACTTTGTGAAAATAATCTCTACTAAAACTAAGTTGTTTTATAAAACATTACCTAATGATAGAGAATATAGTTTCCTATAATAGAGTAAAACTAAACCATTTTTATTAACAACATTTCTTAACAGAAAAGATTACTAAAAACATTTTCTTAGAAAACATATTTTAATTATATAAAACTTTGTTGGAATAAACTATTACTAACTAGTTTGTTTTATAACAAATTAAACCTATTTGAAGAGGAGTTGTGATTCCCATATTGATAAAGAAACAAACTAAGCAAATTTATATTTTTATTAAAGTAAGTAAAACACCTAAATTTTAACTAACAGAACCTACTAAATCAAATTAAAACAAACTCAGATTTAAACTAACAAAATAAAACTAATTAAACTATATTAACAAACTAAACAGATTCTGTTTCTAGTTAAAATCCTAATCAAAGTTATTCTAAAAAGTTCTCAACCTAAACATGAAGATAGTTCTAAGTAATACCAAACAGTAGCAAAAAGATTCATATAAAAATATATTTTTAAACTCAAGTTATTCAGAAAACAACTTTTAAATCAAATCTGTTTAAATTCAAATTTAAATGTTCAAACATAGCCAAATTTGATATGTACAGAAACTAGATGAAATTTGTGACACTATACAAAAAGAATCATTTAAAATTATTAAACAGTTTAAAAGATATAAAGGAAATAAAATCAGAACTTATTCTGGAAACAGAAATTAAAACAGAAAAAGAAAAATTTGTTTCTAACTGACAGGTGGGCTACGTGTCGCTCTCTGGTTGGTCTAAGTGTGCGTGTGCTAGGGAGTTTCGGGCGGGCGACCGGAATATAACGTGTACCGGTTCGAGCAATAAACAGATCTAATCGGGGCCATGGGATTTAGATCGAACGGAGGGGGAGAGGGGTGCGGTGCTCACAGTGAGATGGTCACCGACGAGGGCTTCTCCGGCGAGTCCGGAATGTCGAGGTCGTCGGGGACGGCGCTCTAGTGACCCTCCGACGATGGCGAAGGCACCACTCGATGCGGGCGAAGACGGCTAAGAGATAGGTGGCTTTAGTGGGGCGAGGGGGTGACGGAGTCGACGGTGGTGAGCTCGGAGGCGGAGCCGTCCTTCGGTGGTTGTCGGGGAGGTAGTTCTCGTGGGTGTGGAGCACGGGTGAGAGGGTGGGGAGGTGCGGGCGAGTGAGAGAGGGAGGTTGGTGGGCTCTGTGAGGGTGCGGGGAAGGCAGGGGGAGCAGCACGTCGAAAATGGCGCGGTGTCTACCGGTTGTCTCCGGCGAGCTATCCCGGTGAGGGAAGGGCACAGGAGAAGGGGGAAACAGGGGGAATGGGTAGAGGAGAGGCAGGGGTACTTATAAGGGCTCACGGGTGGTCGGGGAAGGCACGAGGGGAGAGATCCGCGGGAGGGATTGCCGGTGGTCGTCGGGCGCGTGGGAGGAGGAGGAAGGTGACCGCAGGGGGTTTCGGTCGGGCGTGGGACCGGGCGGTCAGTGAGAGAAAAAGGAGCGGCGCGCGTCGGTTGGCCGACCGGTAACGGTCTCGGCTTTAAAGCCGTTGGGCCGGCCGTTTTTATTATAAAACCGTTACCGTTTCTTTATTAATTTCCAGCGCGTTTCAAAATCATTTAAAGCATTCAAACCGTGTCTAAATATAGGGAATAAATATATCAAAATTAACAGAATAATAAATGCCATTTATTGAACATTTTTATTCTGTCATTTGATAACTTAAAAAAATATTATTTTCAGAAAATGCCTATTTGGTTTTAAATCTTTTTGCAAATATTTTTCAAATGACCCTTTTTGGGTTTGATGATTCAAAAAACTTCACAAATTACCCCCTGGCTTGGAGTGTCATGTTACTCCTTTCAAATTTTTGTCAGGGGTTTGAATACTTTGAAAATTTTGAATAGGGACCAAATATGAAATGGATTTTCAAAATAATCCAAAGGTTTTCAAAAGCTCTTTCAATTCCTTCTTTTAAACTTCCAACTCATATTTCTTAAAATTTGAGGAAGTCATATTATCCTCTCTCATGAAAATCATTGAGTTGCATAAAGTTTTCTGAATTTGAAATATTTTTCAAATGAAATTCAAATTCTTTTCAAATCCCTTTTCATTTCTTTAAATGGAAGAAGTCATGTCATCTTCACTCTAGGGTTTTGTGATGAAATGAATTTGAATTCTTGGTGAGAAAAATGCAAAGTGAAAGTTTGGGAAAGTCATTTCATTTCCTCTCATTAAACTTTCAAAAGTTTCAAAAAGTTTCAAATTTTCACTCAATTTCAATCACTCAAGCAAACAAACAATCATTCTAATAATTATTATAACATTCCAAAATTTGGGATGTTACAAACCTACCACACTTAAAATGAATCTCGTCCCCGAGATTCGAAAAGGCTAGAAAGAATAGGTTAGGGTTGGGGTCTTCTAACAAATCCATTTACCAAGAAGGTGAGGGGTCTTCCAACAAAACTTCATTGACCTGGAAATGTGGGTCTACCACACTTAAAATGAGAGTTATTGGTCCTTCAAAAATCATGACAGTCCTGTGGGTGCACTTGTTTGTTCACCTTCTTCATGATAGCTTCTTCGGTGATGCTCTTCCATTATATCAAAGTCTTGTGTCCTCATAACAACATGTATTTCCTCCGATACTGGGTCTTCTTAACTGACAGGTCTCGTGATCATTCTAAATAATTTATCGATGATCTCATGGTGGTCTACCATTTGTGGTTACCCTGCAGTGAAATGGGTCTTGGCTTCATTCCTCACCGTAGAATTCCTACGTGTGACAGCAACTGTCATGTACAAGGGGTTTTCTTCATACCGTTCTAAGGCTTCAACAAAAACTTCAAAGAACGTCGTCTCTTTACTATGGGTAAGTCACTCAGATTTACCAATCCGAATAGCAAGAGAATGATAAGAGTAAGTCGTCATGGTGGCCAAACCATGTCGCACTGAAATCATTACCTTGTATAAGGTTTAGTGAATCTTGTATTCTAACACTTGGGCTTCCTCACAAGCGTTGCAGAAATTTTCTCTTGTCAACGAACAAAGTTCGGATAAATCCATTGATTCTGCAAGCTAAGCAAAAACATCTATCGTTTCTTCACAACTCTCAGGTTTTCGTATACTCCAAAAAAAATCGTTTGCTGATCAGTCGTAGCTTCTTCCAAGTTTTCTTCCTTCACAAAGGTGGGGCTTGATCCTTATCAATCCTGAGGTCGGTGAGTTGTGGGTTCACTTGAATACTTGAACAGCTTTGTCTCACTCTTGGGGTTACTATCATTCCATATACCAACATTACCTTCAGTTCACTACATTATACCTTCGAGGTAACAAATCACATACCTGTTCTTGTCTAGATTCCACTCTGCAAAATCCATTTTCCTTTCCATTGGTCTGTTTAACCTTGGGTATGGTTTCATCACAATCATTCCTTTTCTCGTCATTCCAGCTTCAAAAGCACTTTGTCACAAAGGTTATCATCCACACAGTTTGGATATGGTTCCACATTCTCTTCATCTGTATTCACTTATCCAAACTCCTTAATCCGGAAAAGGTACCTGTGGTTACTACCACACTTAAAATGAAATGCACTCATGTATGCATAGACCATATTTTCTCATATCCTCGAAAATGGTCGGAGATCTTGGGTCATAGAGTAACAACTCACATATTTCAACATAAGATAAATCATGACACCATAATTTCCATTGACTCATGAATTTATTACAAACTCTGAGACTTCCGTTACATAACTTCAAAATGGTAAGAGTGCTACCTATTACATTTGGTACATCCAGAATCCAAAACTCAGACTACTCATGCTTAGCCATTTTTCTCTGGACAGGTATAGGAGTAGTGTCCTGTCTTCTTGCACTGAAAACAAATGATTTCTGACATATCTCGGGGCTTCTTGATGTTGGTTTTTGCTCTTGGGAGTTTTGGTTCCTTTCTTGGACACTTATCGGCATAGTGGCCTAAATTCTTGCACCTCAAACACATGATCTGACTCAGATCCTTCTTCATAGAAATTGGGTTGTTCAGAGGACGTCTTTGGTTTCTCTTCTTGGGTTCCTTTTATCCGATCAAAAGTTCAATTTCCTGTGGATCAAACTCCACTTCTTCTGTCGGGAAATTTCCCAGATACTCTTTTCTTTCCTTCGTACAGTCCTGTGAGAAGTGTCCTTCTTCTCCACATGAATAGCAAGCATCGGAGTAAAATCTGGTTAGGCCTTCTCCGTCAAGGTCCTCAATATCTTCCTTCATCACATGTTCTCCTAGCTTTCCTCTGAAGGCTTCCTTCATGGCTTTCTTCTGCTGTTTGATGACTTCTTGTACCTTGGGGTACACTTGGCATTGAGCAGGGTAGTGATTGTTCCTTCACACAAGAAATATGTTACTTGCCCAGTTGGGCATTCCTCTGTAGGGTGTTTCTCTTCACAGTAAGGGCATCCTTCCTTGTGTTCTTCTTGGGTGTGTCCTATCTCTCCACATATCTTGCAGGCACAAATCTTCTTCACATCTTTGCGACGGGGCTTCTGGGTGTTGGTAACAACATGAGATCCTTTCAGAGTTATCTTGAATTCTTCCCATGTGATTGATTTCTGCCTATCATGCATCTTCCACCAATGTGCAGCACCTTCTGCAAAGTACCGAAGAGCATACTGGACCATTTCGTTCCTTGCAACAAGGTTACTCCTTAGATGATCCTCCATGTTCTGAATCCATTCTTCTGTCTCTAACCAAGTCATTGATCCAGAATACACAAGTCCAGCTTCATTCGTCATCTATTGAGGTCAAGGTTTTGGGATGAGAAGCAAGAGAGAGAAAGGAGGGGATACACACAATACAAACAATGGTTTTGAAAATAGATTTTAGTTGTGGCCGTCGAAAATTACACACAAATGACAGCTCACAAATCATCGTATCTAACATAAGTATACAACAGGGGTTTGGTCTTCTAGGGGCATAATATCTTGGAAATTCTTCATGGTCTTCAATTTCTTCAGGTCTGTATAATCTTCAATCCTTTTTGTAGCTCTTCCATAATGGAATACATCTTTGTCTGAGTTGGTCACCAGTTGTCCGATATCTTGTCCTTCTTGGAGGGCTTCAGTTGATCCTTCGTGGGGTCAAGGGAAAAAGTATTGTCTAACTATTTGATAAAACTCAGAAAGGATGAGAAGTAGAAGATCTTTTTGAAAACAAAGTTTTCGAGAAATCATTTCCTAAGGGCTTTCCAGTTTCTAGGGTCACGTCCTACAGTCAACATGTGCTCTGATACCATTTCTGTAGCGACCCGACTCAAAACGAGTCAAGCCTCTGTGTTTTTCTGTGCCATCCCTGGATCAGTATGCTGGAACACACAGTACATCAATGTATATATCAAAGTGCAATCACATGTAATTAACGTAAAACTGATATATACCTTGAAATAGCAGCGGATACAGTCAACGGGAGTGGAGTCCCAATAACACCAACGGCAAGTTGAGTGCGGACCATAACCCTGAATCGTACTCTTACCCGTCGTAGAAGAGTATCTGCAACATGAGACGTTGCAGCCGTGTAGGTCAGCATTTTGAATATGCCGGCAAGATCACCATAGTAGAACAGAAGAATAAAGACTAGTCTATATGCAAAGGCTTTGTGGCTCTGTGTCTAAGTTTTTGCGTAAAAGCTGATTTTATTTTCCTACAACAAAAGGAATATCAGGAATTTCACTATAGAGTTACCTATCATGACATGGTTCCGCCAACCAATGTCTCAATACCCACAAGTATCTTAAGTTGCCCACCATTAAGTTATCAGTCCAGTGTTGAGAGTTCAGAGATAGATCCAAGTCTAGAAGCTCAAATTGTCCGTAACCGGGGACACGGCTAATCGATTAGGTTTAACTCTGCAGAGTGTTGTGTACTTTACCCACAAGATTCTTTCCCTCCTGGTAAGTCCTCGCACTGCCTGGTGTCTGAGAATAGGATGAAAGAAACATGGTCTTTCAGAGTGTTTCCCTGACTGTCCGACAGTGCCCATCCAATCCTAACGTCGACTACATCTCGTAGCACTGCCCAGCAGAGTCACAACAAAGATCAACCAAGCCAGAGCCCATAATGACTTGTGGCTACACAGGTAAGCTTCCGGGCATGAAGTATTCATCCTTCTCTTTGAGTCTGGGTGAAGCTTTCCGCAAGATGTCATGGCGCTTCTCCATGCATCCCGGCCATCCACTGGTTTCTCCAGGGATGCCCAATCAACCATCCTTCACCCAGTAGTGTGTATTGAAAACTTGTCTTCTCGAGTCTTGAAGTCTTGAGGACTTGAAGATGCAGGACTTGAAAATGTCTTCATGAAGTTGTCGTCTTGACGTAGAGTCCTTCTTCACACCACTCACGAACGCTCATACCAAACCCCGTCTACTTTAGCATAGCATAAAAGTAACTAACGTTCCCGGGGCTTTAGTAACCAGTGGTGGGTTCCTACCTCATGCATTCTACTCAACTACAAGAATTTCAATAACACTACGGGAGGGATGTGCTGAATGATGTCACTACATGCAATAAAAACATAGGTATGAAATAGATGGTCAAGGTGAACTTGCCTGTACTGTTGATGAAGAGAAAGATCGCTCTCAGAAATAACTTGATAGACTATACGTCACTCTCCGATGAAAATCTATATAACAAACATTGCATTCGTAAGCAAACACTTCTAGCAATCAAAACTGACAATCACAATGTAACACAAGAACAAAAGCAACAAGGTTGATGAAGGAAACACTTAAGACAAAACTCAAAGCCAAGAAAGTTTTCATAAAAACAACTAAGGTAGTTTTCCTCTACAACAACTAGTAACAAAACAAAAACAAAGTAAAATATAACAAAATGATTTTAGTAAATATTTTACTAGCAAAAAGAATTACTTTTGAAGAACAAGTAAAACTATGAAAACATTATCCTAAACAACAAGAGTGTTTGTCTAATGAACTTAACTACAAGCACAACCATAAACTAAGAGAAAACAAATTATGAAACAACTAAGTTAGCAGAAAATAATTAATAAAATATATTTGTTACAAAACAGAATTAGATCATCTAAAACTTTGTGAAAATAATCTCTACTAAAACTAAGTTGTTTTATAAAACATTACCTAGTGATAGAGAATATAGTTTCCTATAATAGAGTAAAACTAAGCCATTTTTATTAACAACATTTCTTAACAGAAAATATTACTAAAAACTTTTTCTTAGAAAACATATTTTAATTATATAAAACTTTGTTGGAATAAACTATTACTAACTAGTTTGTTTTATAACAAATTAAACCTATTTGAAGAGGAGTTGTGATTCCTATATTGATAAAGAAACAAACTAAGCAAATTTATATTTTTATTAACAGTAAGTAAAACACCTAAATTTTAACTAACAGAACCTACTAAATCAAATTAAAACAAACTCAGATTTAATCTAACAAAATAAAACTAATTAAACTATATGAACAAACTAAACAGATTCTGTTTCTAGTTAAAATCCTAATCAAAGTTAAAATCCTAATTAAAGTTATTCAGAAAATAAGTTTTAAATCAAATCTGTTTAAATTCAAATTTAAATGTTCAAACATAGCCAAATTTGATATGTACAGAAACTAGATGAAATTTGTGACACTATACAAAAAGAATCATTTAAAATTATTAAACAGTTTAAAAGATATAAAGGAAATAAAATCAGAACTTATTCTGGAAACAGAAATTAAAACAGAAAAAGAAAATTTTGTTTCTAACGGACAGGTGGGCTACGTGTCGCTCTCTGGTTGGTCTAAGTGTGCGTGGGCTAGGGAGTTTCGGGCGGGCGACCGGAATATAACGCGTACTGGTTCGAGCAATAAACAGATCTAATCGGGGCCGTGGGATTTTGATCGAACGGAGGGGGAGAGGGGTGCGGTGCTCACAGTGAGATGGTTGCCGATGAGGGCTTCTCCGGCGAGTCCGGAATGTCGAGGTCGTCGCGGACGGCGCTCTAGTGACCCTCCTACAATGGCGAAGGCACCACTCGATGCGGGCGAAGACGGCTATGAGATAGGTGGCTTCAGTGGGGCGAGGGGGTGACGGAGTCGACGGTGGTGAGCTCGGAGGCGGAGCCGTCCTTCGGTGGTCGTCGGGCAGGTAGTTCCCGTGGGTGTGGAGCACGGGTGAGAGGGTGGGGAGGTGCGGGCGAGTGAGAGAGGGAGGTTGGTGGGCTCTATGAGGGTGCGGGGAAGGCAGGGGGAGCAGCACGTCAAAAATGGCGCGGTGGCTACGGTTGTCTCCGGCGAGCTATCCCGGCGAGGGAAGGGCACGGGAGAAGGGGAAACAGGGGCAATGGGTAGAGGAGAGGCGGGGGTACTTATAGGGGCTCGCGGGTGGTCGGGGAAGGCACGAGGGGAGAGATCCGCGGGAGGGATTGCCGGTGGTCGTTGGGCGCGTGGGAGGAGGAGGAAGGTGACCGCAGGGGGTTTCGGTCGGGCGTGGGACTGGACAGTCAGTGAGAGAAAAAGGAGCGGCGCGCGTCCGTTGGCCGACCGGTAACGGTCTCGGCTTTAAAGCCGTTGGGCCGGCCATTTTTATTATAAAACCATTACCGTTTCTTTATTAATTTCCAGCGCGTTTCAAAATCATTTAAAGCATTCAAACCGTGTCTAAATATAGGGAATAAATATATCAAAATTAACAGAATAATAAATGCCATTTATTGAACATTTTTATTCTGTCATTTGATAACTTAAAAAAATATTATTTTCAGAAAATGCCTATTTGGTTTTAAATATTTTTGCAAATATTTTTCAAATGACCCTTTTTGGGTTTGATGATTCAAAAAACTTCACAAATTACCCCCTGGCTTGGAGTGTCATGTTACTCCTTTCAAATTTTTGTCAGGGGTTTGAATACTTTGAAAATTTTGAATAGGGACCAAATATGAAATGGATTTTCAAAATAATCCAGAGGTTTTCAAAAGCTCTTTCAATTCCTTCTTTTAAACCTCCAACTCATATTTCTTAAAATTTGAGGAAGTCATATTATCCTCTCTCATGAAAATCATTGAGTTGCATAAAGTTTTCTGAATTAGAAATATTTTTCAAATGAAATTCAAATTCTTTTCAAATCCCTTTTCATTTCTTTAAGTGGAAGAAGTCATGTCATCTTCACTCTAGGGTTTTGTGATGAAATGAATTTGAATTCTTGGTGAGAAAAATGCAAAGTGAAAGTTTGGGAAAGTCATTTCATTTCCTCTCATTAAACTTTCAAAAGTTTCAAATTTTCACTCAATTTCAATCACTCAAGCAAACAAACAATCATTCTAATAATTATTATAACATTCCAAAATTTGGGATGTTACAACTTACAACTAAAGAATTACAACTCGATAACAAGAACAAATTATGACTCTATATGAATGCCTCCAACGGTGCACCAGGATGTGCAATGATCTAGCATAGCAAATGACATCAAAAAATGGACAAGCCATGAAAACATCGTGCTAGCTATCTTACGATCGTGCAAAGTAATATGAAAATGATGGTGCATGTCATAATAAACGGAACGGTGGAAGTTGCATGGCCATATATCTCGGAATGGCTTTGGAAATTCCATAATAGGTAGGTATGGTGACTGTTTTGCGGAAAGATATATGGTAGCTGTTTTGAGGAAGGTGGGTTTATCGCACCGGCGAAAGTTGCGCGGTACTAGAGAGGCTAGCAAAGGTGGAAGGGTGAGAGTGCGTATAATACTTGGACTCACATTAGTAATAAAGAACTCACATACTTGTTGCAACAGTCTATTAGTCATCGAGGCAAAGCATTATACGCATGCCCCTAGGGGATAGGTTGGTAGGACTAAACCATCACGCGCTCCCAACCCTCACACAAAGGTCGACAATCTATAAACAAATCATGCTCCGAGTTCCTTACATAACGGTTCACCATATGTGCATGTTACGGGAATCACAAACCTTTACACAAGTATTTTTAACAATTCACAATTACTTCCTAACATGACCCTTAACATTACCATCTTTATATCTCAAAACTTTATGCAAGGAATCAAACTTCTCATAATACTCAATGCACTTAATATGGAAGTTTTTATCATATCCCTCTTGGATGCCTATCATATTAGGACTAAATTCATAAAAACCAATTACCTTATTAAAGACTCCCAAATAATATAACTAAGGTATGAGAGTACAATTATTTCTATAAAACCAAACACCACCGTGCTCTAAAAAGAAATAAGTGAAGCACATAGAGCAAAATTGCCTATCTGAAAAGATAAGTGAAGCACATAGAGTATTCTAATAAATTAACGATTAATGCGTGTATCTATAAAAATATGTGTGCATAAAGGATGGTTGTGCCAACTAAAAATCAAAGACTCATATCATACAAGACGCTCCAAGAAAAATACATATCATGTGGTGAATAAAAATATAGTCTCAAGTAAATTTACCGATGGATTGAAGACGAAAGAGGGGATGCCTTCCGGGGCATCCCCAAGCTTAGGCTCTTTGGCATCCTTGAATATGACTTGGCGTTCCTTGGGAATACCCAATCTTAGGCCCTTTCCACTCCTTATTCCATAGTCCATCAAATCTTTACCCAGAACTTGAAAACTTCACAACACAAAACTCAACAGAAAACTCGTGAGATCCGTTAGTATATGAAAATAAATTACCACTTCAAGTACTGTTGTGAACTCATTCTTTATTTATATTGGTGTTATACCTACTATATTCTAACTTCTCCATGGTTCATACCCCCCGATACAACCCATATATACATCAAAATAGGTACACAAAACAAAGAAAATAGAATCTGTCAAAAACACAAAGTCTGTAGCAATCGGAAAACTTCTTATACTTCTGTAACTCAAAACATTCTTAAAAATAAGAACAACCTGGGAAATTTGTATATAAATTTTTTGTAAAACTTTCTGACTCATTTGTCGCTCTGAAAAATTATAAAATTCCTCGGCTGAGCGCAAAAGATTATGTTTTTCACCAAGATCAAATGAACAACCACCATAGACCATCCCGAAGGTCTTACTTGGCTCAAACACTAATTAAAACACCAAAACAAAATTACTACAGAAGTAATGATGTGGGAAACACTCAAAAACAAAAGCAAAAATAGAACATAAAATTGGGTTGCCTCCCAACAAGCGCTATTGTTTAACGCCCCTAGCTAGGCAAAACGCAATAGATCTAGGTATTGTCATGTTTGGTATGCATCTCCTCAATTGCACAATTATAAGTCCTAGGAGGTCCGTTGTTCTTATCAATAATAATGCTCCTAGGCAAGAAGTGAAGAAATTCAATTGTGGCAATTGGTTTCCTAACAATATTGAAAAAGTTAGGGCAAGCACTTATCATCTTAAGATCTTCACTTCCTTTACTAGAAGATTCACCCTTATTTTTAGGAAGATAAACAAACTTGGCAGATTTATGAGGAGAAGGATTTGGAGTGGTTTGAATCAAGGCAAAAGCGGATCCCAAGTTGGTAATAATGTCCTCTAGCTTGCCAATTCTAGAGGAACACTGATCTAATTTTTCATTAACTATGGGTTCTTTTTCCCTTAGATTTTTTGGAGTAACTCCTATCTTAGATCCATATTGAGTAATGTGATTATGAATCTTTTTATCCAAGTTTTCAATAATCTCAATCATAGCAACCTTTTTTCAATAATATCTAGTTGTCGTACCACATGTTCCAAAGTCAAGATTGTCCCATTAACCATGATTGGAGGTGCACCTACCAAATTTATCATAGCGCTATAAGAATCAAAGGTATGACTTCCCAAGAAATTACCTCCCATAATGGTATCTAGAACATAACTATTCCAAGGAGAAATACCCACGTAAAAACTGCGAAGGAAAACGGTAGTAGATTGCTTACAAATATATCTATTTTGAGCATTGCAAATTCTATACCAAGCATCTGTTAAGGTTTTCCCCCTCCCTTTGCTTAAAATTAAGAAATTCATTATCGTAGGTATTAGATATGGTGGTAAGATTCGCATTGAGTTCAAGCAATCCAATACACGAGCAAACAAGAGGCGAACGGAAGGAAGGCGGATAAAAAGGCAAATATTTTTGGTATTTGCTGAAAATCCTTTTAGAAGTGGGGGAGAGTAAAACGAGAGGAAAATGGAAAATAAAGTAAATACAAGAGATGAGTTTGTGATGGGTACTTGGTAGGCCTTATGTGTATCCTCCCCGTCAACGGCGCTAGAAATCCTACTTGCGACCTCTTGAGCGTGCATTGGTTTTCCCTTGAAGAGGAATGGGTGATGTAGTGAAGTAGATAAGTATTTCCCTCAGTTGTTGAGAACCAAGGTTCAATCCAGTAGGAGGAACAAGCAAGTCATCGATGGATGCACCTACACAAACAATCAAACTCTTGGAACCAACGCTATAAAGCGGTTATACAATCCCTTCACGATTATTTGCAAGGATTAGATCTGATAGAGATCGATGTAAAAGATTGCGGAAAAGTAAAAAGGAAATAAATTGCAGCAAAGTATTTTTGATATTTTTTGTTTATAGATCTGAAAATATATTGTGGAAAGTAGACCCGAGGGCCATATGTTACCCTAGAGGCTTCTCTCTTGAAGGAAAGTATCACAATGGGTGAACAAATTACTATCGAGCAATTGACAGAAAAGTGAATAATTATGAAGATATCCAAGGCAATGATTATGCATATTGGCATCATGTCCGTGTCAAGTAGACCGAAACAATTCTGCAACTACAACTATTACTCCACACATCGATCGACTCCTGCCTGCGTCTAGAGTATTAAGTTCATGAAGAACAAAGTAACGCATTAGGTAAGATGAAATGATGTAGAGGGATAAACTCAAGAAATATGATGAAAACCCCATCTTATTACACTTGATGGCAAAAATACAATACGTGCCTCCATACCCCTACTTTCTCACTGGGTGAGGACACTGCAACATTGAAACAAAACTAAGCACTTTTCCCATTGCAAGAATTACCAGTCTAGTTGGCCAAACCAAACTAGTAACTCAAAGGGACTTGCAAAGATATGAAATCATTCTGAGAATTCAGAAAAGACTCAAATAATATTCTTGGATAATTTGAAGACAAACCCACAATTTATCGGATCTCGACAAACACACCACAAAAGAGTATTACATCGGATATATCTCCATGAAGATCATGAAAAACATGGTATTGAAGCACAAAAAGAGAGAAGAAGCCATCTAGATACTAGCTATGGACCCGTAGGTTTGTGGTGGACTACTAACGCATCATCGGAGGGGCAATGGATTTGATGTAGATGCCCTCCGTGATCGAATGCCCCTCCGGCAGATTACCGAAAAAGGCTCCAAGATTGGATCTCTCAGGAACGGAGGCTTCTGGTGGCGGAAAAGTATTTGCGTAACTCTTTTTTGTATTTGGGGAATATTTGGGAATGTATGTGACGAAGATTAGGGCTAGGAGACCTACCAGGAGGTGGCAAGCCTGCCAGGCGCGGCCAAGGGGTGGCCGCGCCCCTGGCTTGTGACCTCGTTGCAAAGTCCCTGCCTTGCACTACAAGCTTGGTAGATCTCTTTCGTTCCAGAAAAATCATTCTGAAGATTTTATTCCGTTTGGACTCCGTTTAATATTACATATCTGCAATACTCAAAAACAAGGAAAAAACATAAACTGGCACTAGGCTCTAGATTAATAGGTTAATCCCAAAAACAATATAAAATAGCATATTAATGCATATAAAACATCCAAAACAGATAATATAATAGCATGACATTAGCAAAAATTATAGATACGTTGGAGACGTATCATGCATGCATGACGATCTTTGCCCATCTATGTGAGAACTTCGTCGGAGTTGTCCCTAACGTAGATTTGTTCCGTCATTTCTTTGCCCCCCGGGTTGAGGACAAGTCCCATCATTTTGGGAACATATGTTGTATTCCACGGGGCAAGAAGGAGGACTGGGAATACCTCCCTGGCCGACAGCTTGGAATGTGGGAAGAATGGAGGGGCGACTGGTGCTGGATCAAGGATGACACAGCCCCCAATTTCTATTTCACGTAGGCAGAATGTGTCTCGCGCAGCAATGACTGGAGCAAACCAGGCCTTACCGACGATAAACTCCACACGGCATTGAATAGGATCATCCATCTCAAAGATGCAGGGCTGACTATTGAAAACGTAGGCTCTGATTTCCTCCGACGCTGAATCGCTCTCCTTCAGAAGAGGGGCAGGTTCGTCTGGGAATACAATGGCCCTACTGATTGGATGTGACTATATCTAGGCCCCAGCAACAACTTAATCATCTATGGCCACTACTGGCTATGTGATCAACTGTTTGGTAAGTTTAGCCCGTTCCACTTGCCGACAAAAGTCATCCAACTACACCTCAATTTAGCACAGAACCAAATCATGCAGTGGATGCCTGATTGTGACGCCTCTAGAGTCCAGCCTAATTGGTCGTTTCCCACTCTGGAAGCTGAGATGGTGTGGAGCTCTGGCTTGGAGGAAAAAAATTCCGGTGGGAGGGGAATATGTTTACGCCAACCAGGGATGCGGAAAGGGCCTTCATCGCTGACCGGATCGTGGAGGACAAATCGGTCAGAGTTACCAAGGGAACAACCTCCAGAGGAACGGGCTAGGATGAGCTTGAGGATGACCACTCTTCCGGGAAGGAGTGTGAAGGACCCAAAACCAGGACATCGTCTTCGTCACCGTGCCAGCCGAGAAGCAGCGATTCCCACACCCTCACGGGGAAGGCCTCCAAGGGATCCGAGTGTGCAACAGCATGCTGGCAATCCTGCCGCATATCGCAAGCCCAAGCTTCGCCCGTCAAGCGACGGAAGGCCCTAGGGGTGGACCCTAGCCCCCCGTCAAGCCCGACATCTCTACGGAACTCACCCTTGTTGGAGGATTCAGTTCCACCGTGAAGCTCCGCTCCTCCAACTCTGAAGACGGGCAGATTAACTCTGCCACCTGCATTGTATGAATTGGGCTCCATGCTTATGGCTTCGGAGTAACTTTCTATAACTTAAATACTAGTCGAAGCTTGTCCTTGATTTCCTTAATTGAGCTTGAATTATTGCTTCTAACGGGCACCAGGATGAAGAGCCTTTAGTGGATCGGGCCAAGCGGACCAAGTCCCTAGCGGGGTTGGAGTTCATGGCAGGCGAGAGCCCGACGGACATAGAGGAGAACCTCATGCTTAGCACCCGGCCCAGCCATAATCACGAAACCCAAACGCGAGCTTCATCCATCGACAGGGACGAAGAAGAATGTCCCCTTACAAATGCCAAGGAGATAGGAGAAAGCTACCAAGGATGGGTTTCCCAAGAGGAACCTCCTCTCCGAGGCCTCTCGTCGATCATCCCTTGCTGAAAGGAATCTCCGACAAAGGCCTCCACCAAACAGCTTGCCCATGTTGAGGACGTCGCCGACAAGGCAGTAACAGACTGCGCGCTGGCAACAGACGTTAATGGGGAAGGGGATGTTCTTCCACAGCAATCTCCGTGGGGTATCCCATTTGCACTTATTTCCATTTTTCTTCCTTGTATGATTCATTGATTTCGGAATCTCATCATTCTGTATGTTGTCTTGGTTCGTAGCTCTACATATCGAAGAACCTGAGTTGCTTGAAGAGGTTGCCGATATCGGGACAGACGCTGCCGAGGAGTCCATGAAGATCGCTGATGTGGAGGGCCATGATTTGGTTGTCAGGGAACTCCAGGGACCCACAGAGAAGGTGGTATCGGACTTCGATAGTGTAGTAAGCCCGGACGTACCCATCGAGGAAAAAACCTCTCCAATTCATGGGACCCCTTCCTCCAAGCTGGCTGTCAAGGTATAATCTCAAGTGGTAGGCCGTCAAGAACCAGTGCAAGCTGGCTGGACTCGTGGATCAACAGCTGAGGGCTAAAGGAAAAGAATTGCAGGACTGGTATAACTAGCAGATCCATTCCCTAAAGAGGCAGCACGAAATATTGGACACAACCTAGGAGAGTTGTCTGGCAGAGCGCAAAGCGCTTTTGGACGCTAGAGAGGCAGAAATCTCCTCCTGGGAGGAGTTTCTCAGTACTTCCCTTCGCGACAAGGATGAGCAACTGGAGGCCCGTGTACTGTCGCGCACCAAAGAGCTGGAGGACGACCATAGTGCTACCCTTGACACGTTTTACTTGGTATCTGCAACGATGCTAAAGAAACTTTCCGATGACCTTGCCGATGTTGTTGACGCCAAGACAACTCTTGAAACCCAACTGGGGAAACCGATGGAGGATCTTGGCAAGAGTTGCAACGAGATCGAAGCCCTCAAGGAGGAATCACAGAAAGTGCAACCCATTTTGGAAAGGGTGCGATCGCAACTTTCCTGCAAGGACCAAGATCTCGAGGTGGCCAATGGTGCCATCTATGATTTTGAATCCAGGCTAGTTTCTTTGGAGAAGGACATCGAATCTGCCGGTGCTCATGAGAAACTATTGCAAACAGACTTGACCAATGCGAAGTCCCTTTGGGAATAGGACGAGGATAAGCGAAAGAACCAAGTTGAACAACGTGACCTCTCGATCAAGAATTTGACCGATATTGCTTACCTACTTACTGCACAGATCTTGAGCATGAATATGAAAAGATGGGCCTTCTTCGTCAACCAACATGAATTCCCAAGCATCAATCTAACACTCTTCTTCGAGGGTTTGCTCGAGGGGATGAAAACGTAAGAAGATGACAAAGCCGCCTACTTTGCCGATGAATATCAGAAGCTGCCCCCCAACGCCCTCTTTATGATTTTGAGCAATCTGGCATATTTTCATCCAGGGCTCGACCTCTCTATTGGTTTCAAGAAGTTGTCGCCGGGTACTGATGTCTTTGCTGCCGAGGAGAAAGGTGGCCCTCTTCCCAACATGGTCCTTTCAATACAGAGGGTCCAGGGGAGCCATCGGATCTAACCTTTAGTCATTCTTGTTGTTGTGATGTCCTGTATTTTAAGACACAACATGTATCTCGTATTAGACCACGCACTACCTTTGCCTTGAAGTTGATGAACTATTGTTTTTATGTAACCATGTGTGATCCCCCATTTGTTTCCATCTTGGTACTCGTATGGTTATTTTCTTTACGTGCTCTGGTTGCCCGCCAATAAAATGTTGCCACAATTGCTTTGAGGAACAAGTTCTTAGCATTCATCTGGCAAGGACACAATGCTGTCAAGAGTTTCCTTGCCGGTATTTAACACTACAACACGCTCCGTTGAGTAGGCTCCAAACAAAACGAGGGCGCGAACAAGAGACAGTAAGGTTCCGTCACATGCAAGATTCACCATACGAAACCCTGATGACTAGGGAAGTTGCACAAATGTAAGTTCCAATGCAAGTTGATAATCATGTCAACTTACCTTTCGTCATAGTTTCCTCCTTTCGTCTTGGCGCGTGTTTACTCAAGTGCATTGTCCCTACCTCCATACATGACCGCTTCTCTCCTTCGGGAATCCTGACGAACACATGCATGTGTATCCACCTTCATCCTTAGAGTAAAAGAGAAACAATGAGGAGCAAATGGAGAAACTTGGGAACTTATTATTTATGAACATAATCTTTGACACGGATTTGCCCGATCAATGTAAACATTGATAACTAACTACAAATGATGGAGTATCGCAACCAGTCTAGTTTCCTCTATCTCTATTCCTTTCCTTCGTGCCCAATGGCCTTGTAACAACCAACACGGGAGAGGCATTGTTGAACGAGAACTTGCCTTGGTTCGCTTGCCGGGTTTGTCTACTAATGGATTCGCTCCAACGTTTGGCTCGAGAATTTCCCTTTTTGAAAGGCGAATTCAGGACTCTGCTTTACATGACCCGATCAACATCAGTGACACCACCATTATGCTGAACTGCTCACGGACGGGGAAAGAAATAAAAAGAGGATTGGAATTGGATACCTCCTTCCTGTGTTCTTTAGGCCAAGCCGCACCCTCTTGGGATCAAGCGCGCTCAAGGAGCACGACGGGGATGATGCCCTTACTTGGCGCGCTTCTTCGTCAGCCACAGATTATGCTGCGGCCATTCATCCACGATGAATGCACCGATTGCGACATCGATGCTCCCCACCTTTGCTTATTGATGTCTCCGTAGTGTTGACATGCGACGGAATCCGGAGAAGATGAAGTCTGGAGGTGACATCGTTGTTCTTCTCCTTCGACGTAGGGGATGTTGACACCGACCAACGCGTCGCCCACAATCTCAGGTTCGCACCAATGCAATGCTGCCCTACCTGGTGCGCCACCGATGTCAGGGGAGGATGCACTCGATCACCTATGGGGCCACCAACCCCTTTATATTTCAGCAAGGGCGTGAACGCAAGCATAAAGAAAGCAAGACGGCACGATGGTTTACCCATGTTCGAGCCGCTGTGAAGCGTAAAACCCTACTCCTGCTTTGTGGGTGGATTGATCAGAGGAACACGAAGAACGTGAAGCACTCCAACTCAAAAAGGATTGCCTTTGGGGGCGCTACTACACGAGTACAAGTGTTCGAAAGTCCGAATCCATAGCAAGGTCACCTTGGGCCTCCTTTTATAGCACAAGGGGCAACCATAGTGGGAAAACAGACAATTGTCTATTGATTAGATAGCTAACAGTGCTATCATACCTAACTCTGGCACTTAGGACAAAATGACATCAATCCAGTCTAGGTGGCTTGTGGGGGTCCATCTTCATCAAGCTTATACCATCGCTCTATCTAACTATCACACCACAACTTGACATGTCTATGGTTGGGTGTCAAGCAGGCGTAATTTATCTTCCAGCGTGTCACCACGTGCTTAGCGAGAGCCAGTTATCCACCGGGGAGCTCAACACCACATAGATAAGTGACCGGCCTCGCGATGCGGTGGAGCGGTGGCTAATTAGCTTCTGTCTTCTGGGGGATGACTTGCCGGGTCCTGATGAAGGAGCACACGTCCTAGTCCCCAGCAAGCGCTAGGGACACGCCTGGCGCGCTGCAGTCCAGGCTAGGGCTGCCGCATCGAGCTTGTTGGAGTCTTGTCTTGATTGTTCATTGGGTTTGTATTGATGTCTTTTCTCGGCAGTCTCGGGTTGCCTCCATGGAGGTTTTGTCATCCATGCACAAGTCAGGGGAAAACAAATAACCCTGTTTGTATACCCCGACAATGTTGCGCTTGCATCATTCGTGCCTACGCCTCGTCGTCCTGGGCCCTTTGCACGGCATCAGCAGCCTCACCAACATACGCTTGGAACGATGACAACTCCAATTTGACATCCTCTTTGCTCTCAAGGGCGACCTGGAGGTCACTCTCAGCATCCTGGAGCTGGGCTTTGAGGTCGTGGACCTCCTTGTGGACCTCGTCACGATGAACATGGAAGCGGGCTTCTTGTAGCGCCAACTTGCCGCGGTACTCCTCCTGAGCAACTTCCCGCTCCCTGGCAACCCTTGCGTCGTCCTTTGCATCGGTCGCGGACCCTCTCCTCTCGAGCTAGGCGCGCACCTCAGGGACGCACTGCCTCGGTGGCAGCCCCATTGGCAAGAACTTGGCCTTCTAGGGTCAGGAGGCGATTGCGCTCCACCTCCTGGTGAGAGGCGGTTCGAGCGGCCTCTCGCTCTAGGAGGGCCACGTCCCTCGTACCACCGAGCCAGCCCCCTCATGAGCGGCACACTACCGCACGCACTAAAAGCACATTTGCTTCCCTAGTGGTTTTTGTAATTAATAAAAACATATATCTCATTGGACTAATGTTTCAGGGAGAAGGTTCAATGATGGGATGTCTATAGGATTGAGAGGAGACCCCAAGATGCAAGGATTAGGATTGGCAAAGCTACAAGCATGAAGATTCTACATTTTACTCTGTGAGAAATCACTTTGAGTCCATAGGACAACCAATACTATTAAAAGGGGTGAGGTAATGTTGGTGACAAAAATGCTCCACGTGCACAAGTGCTAGCCACCAAAACACTCACAAACTCGCCCAAAAAAATAATTTGTCTAAACCCTACCACACAAAATCAGTGCCATGAAGTTTTTCCACTCTGCCCAACTAATTTTCATCTTAGACAGAACCCTAGCCAAACCCTAGATTCTCAGTACATCGATGCAACCGAGTTTCGGTGACCATCATTCGGATGACCTAGTTTATAAAATCTGAATTTCTGAGTTTTATGAAACCGTCTCATCGAGGTTGGAAACTTCCCTCGGCCACTCATATCAGTACTATCGAGAATCATATATCGGTCTAACTGAGATTCCTAAAGTTGCCACATTTTGAACAAATCGGTATAGGCGAGTTTTACTTCGGTTTCACTGAGTTGGTCAATAATGGTGTAACGGTTGGATTTTTGGAGATGCCCATATATACCCCTCCACCACATCCCACTCGCAAGAGAAGCACTCAGGTTAGTTGCACACTTCCCACATCCAAATTTCTGAGAGAGAACCACCTACCCTTGTGTTGAGGTCAAGATCATCCACTCCAACAATATGAATCTTGATTTCTAGCCTCCCTAGGTTGCTTTCCACCCAATCAATCTATTCTACTAATCAAATCTATGAGAGAGTGATTGAGTGTTGAGGAGTCTATCATCTTGAAGGACAAGAGCAAGGAGTTCATCACCACTATGAAGCCTATTACCTTTTGGAGGGTGGTGCCTCCTAGATTGGTTAGGTGCTTCTTGGGAGCCTCCAACTTTGTGTTGTGGTGTTGAACAAAGAAGTTTGTCAGGGAAAGGAGATCGCCTACGTCGTGAGAATCTACCCATAGTGACGCTAGTCCTTCATGGACGGAAGCCGTTATGGAATAGTCAATGTTACTACTTCATGTATCCTTATGGGTGGAAACCTCCATGGAATATCGTGACCACTACCCTCCATGAGTTGAAGAGTCCATAAATGTGGATGTACGGTAGCGCTACCTATCGGAAGCACAAGGAAAATGTTCGTGTATAGAATTGCGTTTGATCTTCTAATCCTATCCTCTACTACATATGCTTGTCTTTACTTTCCCCGGCTATACAGTTAGACATGCATGTGTAAGGTGTGCTTGACTTGCTATCACTGCTAAAATTGGGAAAATGTAGAATTTTTATTTGGTCAAGTAGTCTAGTCACCCTGCCTCTAGACTTACTTTCGATCCTACCAGGGGTATCAGAGAATTGGTCTCCATTGCATCAGTTTCACAACCTAGGAGAGTATGGCGTTTGGTGAGGGAAATTATCAACATAGAGGTCCAAACTTTGATGGTACAAAAATTGCTAGTTTGGAGGATAAGATGAAAATGCATATTCTTGGTCATAACCCCAATGTTTGGTCTGTTGTTCATGTTGGCTTGCAATGTGATTTCTTTGGTGATGCAAAAGAACCGGATCCTAAAGCTACCGCGGTAGAATTGAAGATGTTGCAATACAATGCTCAAGTGTGTGACATTCTATTCAACTACCTATTCCCCGAAGAATTCAACAAAATCAGTCGTGTTGAGAATGCAAAGAAATTTTGGGGCACTTTGGTTGATATGCATGAAGGTACCAATTCCTCATAGAATCTAAGTTGGATGAGCTTCAAAGTCAGCTTGACAAGTTCGAGATCAAGGATGGAGAAGGAGTTGTGGAGATGTACTCTAGGCTAGCTCTCATCACTAATGAGATTGCCGGCTTAAGAAGCGATGAAATGACCGACAAATTCATCATCTAGAAGATACTTAGAGCTCTGGATGGAAAGTATGACACCACGTGCACATTAATCAAAATGATGCCAAACTACATTAATTAATGATGAACCTTTGCTACACCTGTTAAAACTGAAAATGTGCTACTGAATGAATTACGTGATGCTCATATTGCTAAAGCTAGAGAACTTGAAAATGTTGAAACTGAGGAGGATTATGAATCACCTGTTACACCTTGCCCACCTAATAGATATGAATTGCCTCATCTACCTGAAAGTTATGTTGAATTGACAACTCAACTGTCAAGGACAATAAATAATGTTTGGCTCTGCTTGTGTTGAACCAATAAATTAGGGTGTAATACTACCCGTGAAGATTGTTGCGATTCCCTATACTTGTGGGTTATCAAGCTCTTGTTCGTGCAGGGCAGCCTGATCCTCCGCTCGGTGGGGCACGGGCTTCGGGCTCCAGACTTTGTTCGCCCTCCTCCTAAAGGTCGGCTACAAGAAAGTCGAGAATGGCACGGGCTCTTCCAAAGGATCCGCGTGATGCCAACGCGCCGCTCCCTATGGATACCACCCACGAGGTCCCCACAAAGATCTCCTCCTTCATAGGGCCTTTGCCCTTCGCCAGGGCATCATCGCCGACTGCGGGTTGGGGGCTCGCCATGGGCCTCCGGGGGGCGTCCTCATCACCAGCTCCCAGGGCTAGGTCGATGCATGGAGTGGCGGCATTCCAGGCGAGCTGCATTGGTGAGAGCATCGTGTGTGTGGTGGCCCTCTTCCTCGTCCACGCGAGGACCCTGTATGGGGTCAACGATTCAGCCCACCATCCTCATGGTAGCAAGTAGGGATGGACGAAGGAGGTTGGTAAACTTACTCATCGGAGGCAGCCCAACGCCTCTGCGTCAGAAGGGACCTCGAGCGCTGGCTGCCACCACTTCTGTGAGAGGAAGTTAGCATCGCAGGCTCCGTCTATGCCTCGGCATTGGTGATGCTTCTCTTCATCACCATGGCGATGGGAAACAACAGTGCAGGCAGAGAGGAAGGCGGATAGAAAGCGGCGAGCGGTGTGCGCATAAGCAAGGAGTGATGCGCAAGGGAGGTGTGCGGAGGAAGGCGAGCAATGATGATTTTGCCCGGCGCGCGGTGAAGTCTTCTAGGTGGGCGTGTGGTTCCCAGGGCGTCATGGGGAATTGTGAACGTCCTAGGACTCCATTTCACGCTTCACTCGCGGAGCTTGTGAACCGCTGGTCCGGGGGCTACTGTCAGCCCAGGGGGAGCCATGGTACCACAACCCATCAGCCGTTGGCCCTGAGGGCGATGTTGAGCTGGCCCGAGCATGGTGGCCTTACCCCGTCTACCCCGAAGGAAGGTGCCTCATGAGGCGTATGTCTCATCAGGCCCCTTGTGGCCGGTTTGAGCCTTGCCGAGACCACCAGGCGCTAGATCGCCTCGTGAGGCTCTTCCAGCAAGGCGGCCACATGAGGCCTCGCGCACGAGACCAGTCATGGGGCCTCGTTCCCATCACGTGTATGACACATCACTTGGAGGAAGATGACAGAGGTCGTGCCAGTGGTCATGTGCAGACACGGTTTCCTTTCTGGTGATTAGGGGGCAAAATATGTTGCCTTTTGTAAAGCAGGTTCCCCAACAGTTGCCACTTTGGTGAAAGAATATCAGGACCGATCGACGTGCGAGTGTGGAGGTCATTGCCGAGCCCACGAACGCGTCATGAAGACTATTTTACCTGGCAAAGACCACCTTTAGTCAGGATAGGCCTGGCATATGTGATCCTTCGAATTGGTCCCATCTGGCCACCCTTTCCCACTGATGTTTTTAGGGAAGAGGACTAAGGCACTACAAAGGAGAAAGTGCCATGTCCATGTAAGGGATTGAGCCATTCTCTCCCCAAAAATAACACCCATGTACTGGAGCATCAAGCTCCTCCTTTTCCAAGGCAACCTAATCACAACCAGGTGTAGGGTTTTACTCCGTCAATGACCTGAACCAGGGTATCTCGTGTGCCCCCTAGTCCCCAGTGACGAAGAGTGAGCTCTTCCTCGATCTCACTGTGTTTGTCATCGTGTAGGGGGTTGCAAGACAAGCCCCCTAGTGTTCAAACCTTGTTCTTGGAGAAGTTCTTGGATGCAGAACTAAGTAAGGAGGGGCATGAAAATATAAATCCCATTTAAGAAATACTTTTTGGATGGGATATTTTTGTATAAAATAGCTTTATGTCCTATAAACATGGCATGATCATTGGGAAAAAATTAGCTCAAGGGGAAGAGTTATAAGGGTAGGCGAACTTGTTTGAACTATCAACACGTCCGAAAAAAAATAGGAAATCAAATCAACACAAAAGTTTGTTATTGGTCCAATTTCTTGAGCTTTATTAATCATAGTGATGTGATACAAAACACTGCGTGACCACAGGCCCCCAGCTCAAATCCTGTTAGGGAGTGAATCCTTCCCTCCTCCACCAAGTGGAGGAGGAGAAGGATTCCTCCCAGGATGACACCCCATCCTCCTCCACCACCAATATATGTATAGGGAGGGATCCCGCTTGAAGCACATCAAATTCAAGGGCCTCTCTCCCGCATAGCTCCACACTCTCCTAGTCTAATTGGCCTAACTGTTTAGGTTCATAATTAGAAGGGATCTAATCTTGGTCTAATTGGTCTAAGTGAATTAGACTCTTAGTTAGACAAGAAGTGGCGCTAAGATTTCTCATAGTTCTTCTTCCTGGACATCGAAGCTCTGCAATACTGCTACCATGGAACGTGTGGGAGGGGTCATCTACTTTGACTCTCAACTCGGTTAACTCTTCCCGCGGGAAGGAGGTGTAACCTTGCTACGAATCACCCTTTCTGCTCTCTACATTGTCAATGAGTCCAATTGTTACCATCATCTACATAGTGATCCTGGTTGATATCATGTAGCTTAATTTTTTGTTGTGTAGCATGTTCCCCTATAGTGGCATCATGAGAAAATATATGAGTAGATGCAGGTACGATTAGCGCATATGGTGATATGTGACATTGCACATATGTTCGGGGCGATTAGATGGTTATAATTACTGGACGTTCATGTTGCAACCCCTCTAATTTTGCGTGGTTATGTTCTTGGCAGTATGTTTTGAGTTTTGTTAGGAAGGTATGGCTTGTTGTGGTATGGCTACCACATTTAAATTTCATATACTTGGGCTTGTTCATAGTCTTGACAGATAAACTTTGCGAGGGCGAAAGGGCAATATAGATAATGATCTACATGAGAGTCACGCGTATTGATGAACTTTAGTATGGGGATAAAAAAAATTAACTCTTGTGTTTCATACACCTCGAAAGTTAAACCAACAACGTGAAGTGGCATGCTTATGGTTTCTAAGAAAATTAATGTTTTGCAAACTTAACCATAGCGGGCATAGTAATTAGCAAAGCGTTTAGAAACATCTAAGTAATTTTTGTAGGAGGTTTGCATGTGATGTGATATAATACTTAGTTTATTCAATATGTTTGTATGAGATGAATATGTTGTAATAATTTATCTTGGCCTGCGAGCTATGGTACGGCATGATGGCTGGAGCCATATGATTTGATTTGATTTTATTTGTTGAATTGTGTGTCAACCTCGGTGACTAAGAAGAAGGCAATATTTCACGACGGTGGACCTCGACACATAGCCAAGCAGGGAGAAGGTCTTCTACAACGCGGTAAGAAGGATGAATAAGATCGTGGAGATGATGCGGACTACTTCATCGAAAAAGGGCTATAACACGTCACTATATCATAAACTGCATGTCATCTTAGTCCCCCTTCATGCACCTCGATTGCACAGTACTCGTTCATTAGGGCGATCTCTCATAGAAAATATCAAGTTGATAGTGTTCATCCAACAGTTGCACCGTCCAAGTGCTTGTTGCTTTCATACACTATGTCACATGGGTATAGTCATAAACTATATTAAATGGGCGTGAACGGTTCATGCAACAAGAACATTTGGTTGTCTTCATGAGATAGCAAGATATTATTGATCTTGAAACATGCCCATCGAAAGATGAATCAGAGCCATATGAAGATATGTGTCATATCGGTCTCTCTACTACTCCATCGGTGCTGTTACATCAATGGTGTAGTAAGTGAGTCATGTACATTGAAACACTAGTACTCAATTATGAGATATATTAATTTTAGTGACAACATACTTCAGGTAAAACCTTAATTAGAGTTTCACTAATAATGAACAATGTATCGATTTTCTTTGTATGTTGTAGATAATGGCACACAAGAACACCTCCAATTTGGCACCTGTACTTGAGAAATAAAACTGAGTGCATCAGGAAACAACTTTGTGTACTGGCTCCGCAATCTAGGAATAGTTCTTAAGAGAGCTAAGAAAGAATATGTTCTTGAAGCAACTCTTTTGAAGGTCCCGGATGAAAATGCCACTAAGGATGATAAAAGTGTTTATCAATCCAAAATTGATGGCAACATCACAGTACATTGCATCACACTTACAACCGTGTAGCCAAAACATCAAAAGCATTTTGAAAACTAAGGAGCCTATGCAATAACCGTCGAACTGAAAGGTTTGTTTCAACAACACGCAAGTCCTAAGATATATGTGATATCTAAGTCCATGAATGATTGCAATATGACCGAGGGAATTTTTGTGAGGTAACACGTAATCAAGTTAGCTGGTACTGGCAAAGGTTTGAGCCTATTGGCTTCATGATCTCTGCTGGGTTGAGCACTGATCTTGTACTAGTGTCACTCCTGTCAAGCTTCAATGACTTTATCATTAACTATAACATGATGGCATGGACAAGTGTGTGAATGAATTCTTCAACATGCTCAAGACTACAAAGTTGATGATATAGAAAGACGCCAATCATGTGATGGTGGCGAACAAAACAACATTGTTTGAAAAGAAAGGCAAATCCAAGAAGAAGGGAAAATTTCAAAAGAGTGGTAAGACATATGCTTCTAGAAACCGAAGGGATGTGTTGTTTCTGACATTGGGTGTTTCTCCTGTAAGAAAATGGGACATTGGAAAAGAAACCACAAAATGTTTCTAACACAAAAGAAGAAGACTAGATAGTCCAACTAAGGTATGAGTCTCATACATGTTATTGATGCGTTTTTGTTGGTCCTCACCGGAATTCTTGGGTATTTGATAGTGGATCAGTTTCTTGTATTACAAATCGATGTAGGGGCTAAAGAGTCTTAGAAGACTAGCAAAGTATGAAGTGATGATGCACGTAGGGAATGGACTAAAAGTTAATGTCAAGGTCATTGATGTTTTGCGAGGACATCTACCTTCGAGGTTTATGTTAGAACTTAGTAATTGTTACTATGCTCCAGCCTTACGCAAGAACATTATATTGGGACCATGTTTAATGTGATATGGTTATTCATTTATGTGAGATAACAATGGTTGTTCAATCTATATGAATAAGATATATTATGGTTGTGCACGTGTTGAGAATGAGTTGTTTATTATGAATGTCGAAAGTGAGAATCTCATCTTTAACACTGACGCTAAACATCTGAAATAGACTAATAAGACAAATACCACATATTTGTGGCACCGCCGTCTTGTTCATATTTGTGGCACTATCATCTTGGTCATATTCGGGGCATTGTCGTCTTGGTCATATCTTTCTGGGGTTAACATCGACTTTTACACTTAATGGAGCACCTTCAAATTCTATTGAAACAACACCGTATGAGATAGTGACTGAGAAGAATCCCAACTTATATTCCTTAAAATTTCGGTTGCAATGTTTAAGTAAATCAATCACAACCAAACAAGCTTGATCCTAAATCATAGAAATGCTACTGTGTTTGTTATCCCGATGATACTATTGGGCATTACTTCTACCACCGCACCGAAGGCAAAGTGTTAGTCGCTAACATTGGAGTATTTCTCGAGAAAGAGTTTCTTGCAAAAGGGGTGAGTGGGATGACACTAAGGCCTGAAGAGATTATTTAATCTCTAGTGATGGAGGAAAGGGTGGAGGCATCAAAAATGTTACGGAACCTACACTTGTGCCTAAAATAGTAGAACCTTCATGTGATGAAAGTACTTAGATCAAGTGTGTAGGTCAACCACACAGGACAGGAAGACATTCATGATTTTCCTGATAGATTAGAGAATGAAGTCTTTCTTGTAGATCAAGATGAACCTGTAAATTACAAAGAGGCAATGACGAGCCCTGGCTCGGGGAAATGTCTTGAGGCCATGAAATCACAAAAAGCATCAATGTACGAGATTCAAGTTTGGAACTCGATAGACCCTCCAAATGGTGTCAAACCTATCGAATGTAAATGCACATATAAGAAGAAAATGGAAGCTGATCGAAATGCTTTCATCTATAAAGCTTGACTTATAGCAAAGGATTTTCGATAAGTTCAAGGAGCTTACTACGATGGGACCTTCTCTCACATGGAGATGCTTAAGTCCGTTCGGATTTTACTAGCAATTGCTTCTTATTTCGATTATGACATATGACAGATTGATGAAAAAAAAGGTTTTCCTTTACGAAAATTTGACCAAGGAAGTGTATATGGTACTGCCTATGGGTTTTTTGATCCTATGAATGATGGAAAAGTGTGCAATCTTCATAGGTCCGTCTATGGACTAAAGTAAGCACCGAGGAGTTGGAATGTTTGTTTCGATGAAGTGGTCAAAGAGTTTGGCTTCCTCAAAAACAAAAAAGAGGCTTATATTTAAAACAAATTGTGCGGGAGCTTAATTACATTTCTAATACTATATGTGGATGACAAATTGTTGATTGGGAATAGCAAAGAATTTCTTGACACGGTTAAATATTCAGTGAAGAAGAGTTTTTCAATGAAAGACTTAAGCAAAGCAGCCTACATATTGGGTATTAAGATCTATAGAGATAGATCCTGGCGCATGATAGGTCTAAGCCAAAGCATGTACGTTGACAAGATACTAAAGACATTTAGTATTGAGTATGCAAATCAGGAGTTATTTCCTATGTCACATGGCACTTCATTATGTAGGAGTCGGTGTCCAAAGTCCACTAATGAGCGTAACAAAATTACCAAGGTTACATATGCTTCGGCAATTGTATCTATGATGTATGCCATGATTTGTACAATAACAGATGCGTCCTCTGGTCTAAGTGTTACGAGTAGATACCAAAGTGATCTAGGTCCAGATAATTGAACAGGAGTTAAAAACATTCTAAAGTACCACAAAAGAACTAAGGCAATGTTCCTAGTATTATGTGATTATGAAGGGCTCATTGTAAAGGATATGATTGATGCAAGATTCATGACTGATCCAAATGACCTTAGATCTTAATCAGGGTTTGTATTTAAGCTAAACGGTGGCAAGGTAAGTTAGAAGAGTTCTAGGCAAAGTATTGTGGCAGATTCTACAGATGGAGGCAGAATATATCCTTGCTTAGGAACTTGCGAAGGAAGGCTACTAGATCAAAAAGTTCATCACTGAGATTGGTGTGGTTCCTAGTGTACTGGGACTAATGGGGCTCTATTGCGACAACAGTGGCGCCATGGCATAGGCAAGGGAACCAAGGTATCACCAGATGTCCAAATATATTGAACGCACATTCCACAAAATACGAGATTTTTCGGATCGTGGAGACGTGAAAATATGCAAGATTCCTATGGATGTGAATGTGTATGATCCGCTGGCGAAGACATTACGACGAACAAAACATTAGAAACACTGGAATGCCATTGGTGTTAGAGAACTTATGTAACTAGATTATTGACTCTAGGTAAAGTGGGAGACTATTGGAAATATGCCCTAGAGGCAATAATAAATGTGTTATTATATTTCCATGTTCATTATTAAGTTTATGTTTCTATGCTACAAGTGTATTGGTACATGAATATGTGATTAGAGGAAGCCATAATACATGTGTGGAAATATAAAAACTAAGAGATCCATATCGTAGCCTCTAAGACTGGCTCACGTATTGATGAATGATCGTGTTTTCCTGATTATGAGCATTGTTAGTGTAACAAGGATGATACCAATATATGAAAACATCGTTGTGGAGATCAACGGAGTTGGATAGACCCAACATATGAATTACTTAATGATGTCATCATTGCTATATTATTGGTACTTCATATAACTTGTTCGCATTCACATCGTTCCTTGGACAATGCGAATATTGCATACCAACATGTATAAAGGGTAATTTGGGGTTTACCACATGTCAGTCCGTAAATGTATGTGAATACAAGTGACTTATGGGTATTCCAGGAACGTATGTCTCGGTAGCCATAGTTCAAGACTAGGATTTGCTCTTCTCGCAATAGAGAGATACTCTTAGGTCCCACTCAATGTTATGGTGTCATTATTGTCTGGACAAACACTTCTGATTATGATCACGGGATACCAAAAAACAGATGCGAGTAAAGAGAGTGGAACCGGTAACAAGGATAACCGATATAGTGATTAAGGAGTTTATCACGAGCACATCGATAATATCTCCTTGGTTTTCATATATTTATCGCAAAGCTAATGGAATGGTATTCGTAAACAAAGGTTCTCTTGAGAAATTCATGACTATGTGGGAGTTAATAAGGGTGTCCACATACTGTTGTTAACTATTGGCCGGAAAGGGTTCTAGGTCGTGTCTGCTTATTTTCGAACCTTTAGGGTCACAACTTAACGGGTTATAGTCTTGATTCCTAGATAAATATTGAATGATTAAAAAGCAATGAAAGTGTTTTGGATAGTTCCAAAAGTTTTTCAAAAGGTGTCAAAATGGTTCTGGGAATTTTGGAAAGGTATAACACGATTTGGAACAGTCCCGATCTATATAAGGAATGTTTTCGAGGTCATCAAAATGGGTTCCAGAGACAGTTGGAAAGTCCAGGATTTTATTTGTGGAAGAAGATTGTGAAGGTGCATCATGATATGACAACCCCTAGTGGGCCCATGGGGGACCACATGGGGCGTCACATGGATATGGCATGCCCCCTAGGCCAAATCCTACTTGGAGGGTAATCTTCCCTCCTCCACTAGTGGAGGAGGAGAAGGATTCCTCCTTAGCCCGGCGCCACTCCTCCTCCACATATATATGTGGGGAGGGATCCCCTTAAAGCACATCAAATCCAAGGGCCTCTCTCCCACATAGCTCCATGCTCTCCCCTTGTCATTAGCCTAAGCGTTTAGGTTCCTAATTAGATGGCCTCTAATCTCGGTCTAATTGGTCTAAGTGAATTAGACTTCTAATTAGATGACAAGCATTGCTAGGCTTTCTCACTCTCTAGTTTTCTTGTAGTTCTTGTTCCTGGATGCCGAAGATCTGCCAGACTACTACCATAGAATGTGTGCATAACTTGGAGGGGTTTTCTAATTCGATTCTCGACTCAATAGACTCTTCTTGCGACTAGGACTTGTAACCTGTTGGGGACATTGCCCCTAGCATAAGCCTAACAGTCTAGGCCATCTCACGAATATGAGGGCCTAGACGTAAGCCAACCCATGAGGAGAAGATCCCATGTCCAGCATTAAGGACCAGAGGAATAAATCAAGGCCTTCGGGTAGGCTTCTGAGTTATCCAGCTCTAAGGATCATGGCCCAAGTCGGCTTAGGAGAAGCTGACTGAGAAGTTCCACTCCGATAAGAAGGGGAGAGTAGGCACGACCCAGATTCATTGTAACCCGAGGGACTTGACCCAATATATAAGGAAAGCCCTGGGTTGCCCAAAGAGAAAAATTAAAGTTCGATACCCTCAAGATCTGGATAGCGAAAGAAACACATGTAATTGGTATCTTGTCATCAAATAAGCAAACACTGAGCAGGAGTAGGCGTTTACGTCACTAAAGGGGCCGGACCTTGGTAAATCATCTCTCTCATACCCGATGAACCCCATCTAAGGCTTCGCCCAGCCATGATGACCTCGCAACCAGGTTATCCTTTGAGGAAAATTGTCGTGACACCCCACGATAGTTAGTGCCCACGGTGGGACCTCCGCAGAAGGGAACTATCTTCTTGAAGGGAGCTCTTCCAAGGCCAGAGCGACTCATCACCGGTCGTCCTAGGAAGAGCCGATGTGGGAAGTTCAACTTTGTCGAGGATGAGGGTTGGGGACCGGAAGCTGACTCTCGCATGTCAAGTTGTCGGGTTCCCTTTGGCAAGGCCATCATATTCGTTGCCTTTGTTGTTGGGTCTGAGCAGGAGCTGGACCCGAGCGGTGGCACTATCTTAGGAGGCGCCACGAGCATCCAACCTAACAGTGAATCATTGGTCAGCAACAACAAATATACCAACACTAAATCTATCCTCCCACTTTCCGAGAAAAGGCTTGGAGGGTACTCTGATGAGGAAGGTTACCTATTTTTTGGTGGGTCACCACGTCATGCAGCAGTCTGCATGGTAGGGAATTAGCAGAACCCGATAGCTCAAGGACCCAATCTGACTCAGGACAATCCATCACACCAGAACCCACCGCCCAACTCTGCGGCTGGCGCTGGAGGGTAGAGCACCCAAGGAGTCACAGAAACAGTCGCGTGCTTGACAAGCTCCTTATAGAGTCAGTCACAACAGAGAACGCAGTGGTGCATACAGCAGAAATCGAGAAGTGCCGGGAGCAACTTGCGAAAGCTCAGTGCTAGATAGTAGCTGAAACTACATGTCTCGCCAAAATTCAAAAGAACACCCTTTATGAGAGTAGGAGTCTAGAGCAGCACCAAGTTCATCTCAACTTCTGCCACTAGGAGATTGCCACCATCCAGCAGAGGAGGTAGCAGAGCCGTTTCAGGTTGCAGGAGGGGTCGTTGAGCCATGCACTCTCTTTCATATGCCAGCAAACACCCAGCCATCCCGCTATAGGTACTAACTTGGGCACTCGCCTAGGAGTGGCAGGAGCAGGCATACCGAAGGCCCTAGTAACAGGAACTATAAGCAGATCCAATAGCTAGCTCAAGATCAGCAACGGCTGATTCAGCAACAAGTTTTTCAACAACAGGTGCAATAGCTGCCAATACGTTTTCATACACCATCCGGTCACCTCTCTAACAAGGTGGACAACCTGTATGCAGCTACATAGAACTTGTCAATGATCCCAATTGAGGGCAACACATCATTCGAGACTGAGGCAAGGAACGCGATTCAGCAGTTGCAGACCGCAGTTATGCAATAGGTGAACTATTGCAACAATCCCAACAGGTTGCACTCCACACCATACAACAGCCACAGGGTCTCAAGTCGAAATGGAGAGTCACCTGTTCCAGCAGAGTCAAGCACTACATGGCGCCGCAAGGAACATCAGGTGCAGAATCAAGAAGGACGGCCGGCGTTTTCCGATGCACAAGCCATAGTTGACAATGCACGCGCAGCTCGCACTGAAACTGTTTTTTTGTGTGGATCATGCTCGTGCTGACGCAGGAAACATGAAAGTCCCACCCACCACTAACAACACATCTCCCACTGTCCTAGGTCAGGTTTTGTTGGCAGGACCATTAGTACCCAGTGTTTGGGACCAACCTTGAGAAACGAGCGTATTCCTGCAGATTTTAAATGTCCTTGTAAGGTGCCTAATTATACTGTCAACATGGATCCAACAGACTCGATTGAAAGATATGAGCGTACTATGGATATGACAGAGGTCAGTGATGGAGTTTGCTCCAGTTATCTTACCATAATGCTTGAGGGACCTGCCCGCACATGGTTGAAAAATCTATTACCCAATTAGATCCACACATGGCAGGAGTTGAAGGAGCGCTTTGTTAAGAACTTCTAAGGAACATGCAAGCGTCCAACCAATATTGTGGACCTTTATCAATGCATCTAGAAGGAGGGTGAATCAGCTCATTACTAGGTGTGTTGCGTCGCTGAAATCATACATTCATATAAAAGAATCACACCTCAGACTGTTGTGCTCGTCTTGGAGAAAAAATATGGGTTTGAGACTTTGATCCACAAGTTTGGATGTATCAAGCATATTGTTATGGACATGAGTGAGCTTATGAACGCAATGAGCAAGTATGCTGAGTCAGATACAACTAAGGATCCAGATTCAGATGATGACAAAGTGGGCAAGGGCAAGAATAATGGTGGCAAGGGTCACCAAAATAACAACAATGGGAATCACAACAATGCTAACAAGTGCAAGAATGGAGATGGAAACTCCACCTTGGTAGCTAACACTAACTCAGGTTACAAGAATGAGCATCAGAACAACAGCTCGGGTTTTCAGAAGTAGTCTCGGGAGTACTGTCCCATAAATTATCAACACTCATTGAAGGTGTCGTGTCCTAAGCACAGTGTGCCTAATCGTCCTTCTACCCACTCGTGGGTGTATTTCTACATCATGAGGGACTTCAAGAATGCAGGCTTTGGTGGTAAAAACAATGATGGTTCTATTGTCGGTCACTCAGGTAATCGCGGTGGTAGCAACATCGGGGCTGGAAATCAGGGACACGTCAATCATGGCACTGGTCAAGGATACCAGAACAATACTAGCCCTGTTGGATTTCAGTGTAACCGCAAGCAGTTGAACAGTGGGCAATATCATCTGTTTACCACCTCTACTTGCAAGTTTAATTGAAAGTTGCAACGCCATGTGGTTAACATAGTTGTTCCTTCAATTTGTCAATGGTTGAACTTGTCTAAGCATCCTATCACTTGGAGTCATGCAGATCATCCTCTAGATGTGGAGAATCCATGTAGTCTTGCTTTGGTTGTGGCTCCATGGGTGCGAGGTTACAAGCTAACCAAAGTACTGATGGATGGCGGTAGTAGCATCATATGTTGTATTATGATATGTTCAGGAGGATGAAGCCTCTGTATACACAGTTTCAACCTTCATCTAAAGACCTCCATGGCATTGTTCCTAGCAAGTATGTTCAGCTGGTAGGCAAGACTGACCTAGAGGTGGATTTTATCACTAAGAAAAAATTTAGGTCTGAGATTCTGCCTTTTGACGTTCTCAAGTATAAAATTCCATACCATGCTATTTTCGGTATGCCAGCTTATGCCAATTTAAGGCTCGTCATTGCTGTGTCTATCTAAAGATAAAGATGCCTGGTCTGGAGGGGGCTATCACTATTGATGGAAATTGGGCTACCACACAAGAGTGGGAGGAAGGATATGCCCTATACATAGAAACAACTTGAGTTGTAGAAGAATTGAACCCTTGTACTTCTCAGGTTGACTCGGAGGATTTGACTTCTCTAAAAAAGCCTGCAATAGAGTCTAAGCTGGAGTTTGAGTCTATCAAGGATACAAGGCAAGTAGACTTCACCCCTAGTTATTCCTCCAAGCAGTTCACCATTGGAATGTATCTTTCTTATAAATAGGAAAGCACGCTCATCAAGTTTATCTAGGAGAATCAGGACATCTTCGCATGGAAACCTTCTGACATGCCAGGTGTAGCGAGAAAAAACGCTAAGCAGAGCTTAAATGTTGACCCAAAGATGAAACATGTCCTTTCACCCGTTGTTTCAATGATGAGGGATGCAAATCCACTGGAGAAGAAGTAGCCTGATAGTTAGCCACTGGATTTATTGTTTATGTCTTCCACCCAGAGTAGCCAGCCAACCTAGTCCTTGTATTGAAGAAGAATGGAACTTGGAGGGTGTTTGTGGATTACACAGACCTAAACAAGGCTTGTCCTAAGGATCTATTCATCTTACCTCGCATCGACCATATCAATGACTCCATTGCAGGGTGTGAGTCTCTATGTTTTATGGATGCTTACTCCAGCTATCATCAAATCAAGATGATGTCAGAGGACCAGGAGAAAATAATGTTCATCACTCCCTTTGGTTCATTCTGCTATACCTCAATGCCCTTTGGCCTAAATAACGCAGGTGCAACTTATCAGCATTGTATCCAAAATTGCCTTAAGCCATAGTTTGTCCGCAATGTGCACGCTTACGTTGACGACATTGTAGTCAAGTCTCGGAAAAGCGACATTATCATCACTTGATTGAAGGAGACATTCACCAATCTTCGGGTGTATCAGATGAAGTTGAGTCCCACAAAATGTGTCTTTGGTATCCCTGCAGATAAACTTCTTGGTTTCATTATTTCTGAGCGTGGCATCGAGGAAAATCAAGACAAAATTCAAGCCATCTGTAATTTGCGCAAGCCTGCTAATCTCAAGGAGGTTCAAAAACTCACGAAATGTGTCACCACATTGAGCCATTTCATAAGCCGACTCGGTGAGAAGGCCATGTCCCTCTACCTGATTTTAAGTAAGACTAACAACTCTGACTGGACTGACAAGACTACTAAGGCTTTTGAGGCTCTTAAGAAGCATCTCTCCCAAGCACCGATCTTAGCAGCTCCTGCCTTGAAAGAGCCCATGATCTTGTATATTGTCGCGAACAATTAAGCCATAAGTGCAGCATTGCTGGTGGAGCACAAGCAAGATGGCAAGGAGTATCCTGTCAAGTGGCATGTATATTATGTCAGCGAAGTTCTTACAAACTCCAAGAAAAGTTTCCCACACTAGCAGAAACTCGTGTTTGGTTTGTTCATGGCTAGTCAAAATCTAAACCACTACTTCCAAGCGCATCTGTTTATTCTCATTAGTTCTGCACCCTTGGCAAAGATCATCCACAATAGGGAGGCAACCAGGCATATTGCCAAGTGGGCTATTGAGCTTGGTGACTACCATATAAAGTATATGTCGCAGACTTCTATCAAGTCACAAGCCTTTGTGGATTCCATCAATGATTGGTTATATTTACAAGAACCTCCATACAAGCCAGATACTAAGTATTGGACCTTACACTTTAACGGGTCTCGACTGGAGAGCTTGGGGGCTGGAGTTGTTTTAACTTCCCTCATGGAGATAAGTTATGTTATGTTATACGTCTTTTATTTCCTTGCACTAGCAATGTTGCAAAATATGAGACTTTCCTTCATGGTTTATGTGTTGCCAAGGAAATAAGCAGCAGTCGCATCAGATGTTTAGAAGACTCTAACCTTGTTTCTCAACAAGTTTCAGGGACTTGGGATTTCAATGGTCGTTCCTGGTCACTACAATGGTTACCAGGTTGACCATATTGATCGACGAACAAATGAAGAGGCAGATGCCTTAGCATGTCTTGGTTCTCAGAAGAAGCTTGTGCCTACCAATATTTGGACAAGCTTGACAGCTCGTCTATGAAGTTACCTACATAAGAAGACCTTCCTAATCTAGACCTTGGTTATGAGTTGGTTGCGGTTATTCATGGCACTCCAGACTAGACAAAGTCGTACTTGGTGTAAAAATTATGTAGTGAATTACCTGAGGATGAGGTCATGTACAAACAAATCCAGCGATGTTCCAAGCTTTACACAATCATCAAGGGGGAATTACATAAGGTTGGCATAATGGGTGTTTAAAAAAATTATATTTCTCTCGAAGAAGGCCAACAAATACTCCATGAGATTTTTTCGGTCGATCATGGTCATGATGCAAGCTCCAGATCCTTCTGTATCGGATTTTTCTAGCGGACCACACGTGTTGATGTTGAACAAATCGTGTGCATGTGTGATGGATGCTAGAGATATGCTAAGCAGGATCATATGTCAACACAAGCTCTACAGACGATTCGAAAAAAATGTTTCGTTCGCAGTCTAAGAGCTGGACATGGTTGGTCCTTTCAAGATGTTCAAGTGTAAGAACACGCACCTCTTGGTTGTAGTCGACAAATTCACCAAGTAGGTGGAGGTTGAGCCTACCAGTAGTTGCTATGATGAGACTACAGTGAAATTCCTGAGGAAGATCATCTTTCGGTTTGGATATCCCCACGGCATTATCACTGACAATGGTCGTAACCTCTCTAAGGAATCTATGCAAAAAAATTGTGAAAGGGAACATATTCGTTTGGATTTCGCTTTAGTAGCCCATCCGCAATCAAACGGGCAAGCTGAATGCGCAAATCAAGATTTCCTCAAAGGCATCTAGCTAACACTTAAGGTACCTCTAGAGCGCGCAGTAGGTTGTTGGGTTGAAGAACTCCTAGCTGTTTTATGGGGTATATGGACCACTGCCAACCGGTCGACTTGTTATACACATTTGTTCATGGTTTATGGTGTAGAGGTCGTACTACCAAGTGATGTCCATCATGACTCACCAAGGATGGACGCTCACATCCAAACGGATAATGAGGCAGTGAGACAAGACTCCCTTAATGCCCTAGAAGAGGCACGCGATCCTGTAGCATCAAGATCAGCGATATATCAGCAACACCTTCGTCGCTATCATAACCGTAGAGTTCGAAGCTGTACTTTCCAAGAGGGTCATGACCTAAAGTCAACATAGGTTGTGATACCATCTGTAACGACCTGAACCTGATAAGATTCGATGTCTCTGTGCTTACAGTGCTAGGCCCTAGATCAATAGCTACCACACACAGTACAAAATGAAATACCAAGAATAATCCACATGTCATAAGTATTACATGACAGATACAAAGTATAATTTATTACACACTGCTGAGCTCGAAGGCTATCTCAAAATAAAACACAGTGGAAAGCATAAAATATAACTGTGGAGTCCCAACAACACCACTGGCAAAGTTGAGTGTAGTCATCGTAACTCTACATGCATTACTCACACGTCGTATAAAAATCCTGCAACATAAAACGTTGCGGCGACAAAGGGTCAATACTTTGAATGTATTGGCAAATCACACCAAAATTGTTATAACAGACCTACCAGATCTATATGCAAGGGTATGACAAAGGAAAGGCTTATGGTTTGTTTTGTAGAAAGCTGATTTTATCTTACTTCTACCTAATAATCAAGTATTTAATATTTAATACACTTTAGTTCGTTAATTGTTAAACTGGACTGCCTCCAATTTGAACTGCCTATGAGAGCCTTCGAAGATCATAGGTATAACTAAGCCCACCTCACATTTAATTATATTGAGATGATAAGATCTTCCACAGGTTTCAAGTCCAGTTGCTCAAAATTGTCCATAATCGGGGACACAGCTAATCATGATTAGTTTTTACACTGGACCCAATCCGAAGATTGAGACGAATTCTTTCAGAAACAGCACCTAGTCCCAAAGGAGTCCCATACAACCTATCACACTACATTTGCTCGCACATCCGGGAAAGGTTTCCACAACTGATCAACTAAGCCAGAGCCCATATTAGCCAATGGTTGCACATGGAAGCTACTTGTTATGAAACATGTCAAACCTTTTAAACTTGGGTGGCATTCCCCACCATTCTTGAGTCATGTAGAGCCTCCCGGAGGATACATATTTGTCGACTGGTCCCGACAAACCATTTCGCCCAGATGATTCATCACTTAAACATTAATATTGCAGAGCTTCTTAGAGGATTCAATAAAATGAATGTTGTTATATTAATCATTACTTAACTTCACTCACAACTTCCATGTGACACCCAAAACCGAATCCACATCTACCATAGCAAGGCTAAGCAATAATTGTGATCGAACGATACCCAAAATAGCGACAAGGATTATCAGGATCAGACTAAACATGTGGCTATCCTAACTTGGTTTAGCATATCATATCAACATAACAATTCCTACACATGCATATAATAGTGTGATATAGAACTACATGCATAGAAAATAATAGGATGAAGGATGATCAAACGTGTAATTTGCCTTATTCGTGGTTCTCGAACTCGCACTCTTCACAATAGTTTGATCTGCACTCCAGCCAATCTACACGTTTCAAACAACACAACAAATATATCACCAAACGCAAATAACGCCAAATAAAACCAACAACAAGAAATCATTTCTAATCACAAAATAGTAACATAACAGTAGGTGCAAATCATCTACAATCTTCAGGATCATAATGCAAAAAGAATGAATTGAATTGGACCAACGGTTTGAAAGATATGGCCTTCGGAAGTTTTAATTCAAATTAAAAAAATCAATTTTGAATAGTTCAAAAGATTGGAATTTTGGTACTACCCGATAGAGGGGATCATGATGAATAATTTGGCGTTGGTTTCATAAAATTTGGAATAACGGTTGCAAACATATGGAGTATCAAAAATCAGGATCAATTCTGCCCTTTTATATTTACCAAATATCCTCACCACATGGCGCAACATGAGGGGCTGGCACCTGTCCACCATGAGTCTAAAGGAGTGAGCATCCATTATTTAACCGAAAACACTTCTGGAATAATAAAACAAGCCGATCGAATCTTGGACATTGGTGCGCGATCGGATGGTTGGGGGATCCTCACCAGAGACAAAACAGAGGGACGCTGCCAGAGTTGGAGAAGGCCGCCATGGGCGGCACAAAATCGACAGTTCCGATGGATTTGAGGCTCTCCGTATCTCTCGGAGGTAGGGACGGCGTTCGTACAGAGACTTCGAACTCGGGGACGTCTTTAGGGAAGACCGGGGCTTGCTCCCGTGACGACACCAAGCGACGGGAGCGGCGGCTGGCGACGGGAACTCCAGGGTGAGGTCGAAGCACTTGGTTGGATACCTCCATGTGCGATATAGATGGTCATAGAGGTAGAGGAAACTGTGGAGAATATCTTAGATAAGAAGGGAGGCACTGGGATCCCCGGGTGGCGCTCATATCAACAGCGAAAGCTTCTGTTGGCAGCAGACACCCGCAAGATCGGGACAGCTCGGTAGGACATGAGAGTCTTCGTTTTTTGCCAAAAATCGGTCGATTAGGAGGTGGAGATTACTTATAAGGACGATTCAGTGGTCAACGGGGAATAGATCGATCCAATCGATTGAGTTCGGATCGGGAACAATCTCCTGGAAGAACACGCACATAGAAAGGGGATAACAAGGTGGGACCGTGTTTTCGGTGGCACAGAGGTGAGAAAAGGGAGAAACAAAGAAAACCGTGGGCTGGTCTCCTTTGTTGTGCGGGTTGATTCGCCGGTATGTTGTGCATCGCTGCGCTGGTGCCCATTGGGTAAGGATGGGCTAGGCTTGTAGGGATTCAGAAGAAAAGTGAACTCTACATAAAAATAAAATCAAATGCTACAGGAACTAAAAAATAAATACCTGGTGACTTTTAAAAGTGAACTCTACATAGTACAGTATTATAGAAATGTGTATAAACTAGTGAACATTTTTCCTAGTCGAATAAAACTTTGAAAAAATATTTTTATGCAATAGGTGCTAATAAAAAGCACTAAGATCAACTATAGAAATAAATCCGAGTTTGTAAAATCTCAAAATAAATACTGTGAAATCAATACAGTATTCTTAGCATTTTCCAACTACATCTAATAGGGGAGAAGTCTATTATCTCCACTCCAAATATTTTGCCTTGAGTTGGAAAACACTTTGAAAATTCAAAAAATTGAAATATGCACTGAAATCATGATGAAAAAATAATGATCCTATTAACATACCAAATATGAAAATTTGGGATGTTATAGTTATGAGGTGTGTTATCATCACATATCACTTGTGTATTGAGTCTTTATCATTTAAATCCTATGGCTAACTGGGGGTGGGGTGATAACTTACAATGTTAAGCTTAAACCCTTGTAACCCCGCACAGCAATGCCGAATTATGGTTTTATCTACCTTCTAAGCTTCAAGATACTCGCACATATATGACCCGGTTGTGCGCCTTTTAGATGAATCACCTATGATTCCTTTTTACACGACTTAGTGTGACCATGCATCTAAATGAGTTTGATCACAACTGTCTAAGTCACGTGAACGCCAGCTTATGAAAATGAGCAATTGATAAACCTGGCAAGGCATAAGCTGTCAGTTGACATACTTTGCATATTATCTCTCAGAACAAAATGTGTTCATCCATACACATATTAAACTGATAAGTTATATACATCTATTACAATCCCTTATGGGCTGAATTTCACAGTTTTTTACCGAAAAAAGTTAAACTTCTCCTAACTTGCTCACCTGGCCCTGGGCATCTTGGTCTTGAGCAGGCACTTCTGAAGCCGGCTTAGCCTTCGACTATTCCTTAATGGCTGCCTTCTCCTTCACCTGTTCTTCTTATGGTTTTCTCTCCTCTACCATCTTGGGGGCTTGGTCCTTGGGCTCATCCATTTCTGTATCCTTGCCACCATCGATCCCTCTCCTGAAAATATGACATAGAGCTTGAAGAGGTTCTTTGTAACATCCTAAGTGCATCCCACTGCTATATTTGTAATGGGTCATGTGTGTACCTTCTTATTGCCATTATGTGGCTTGTATTACAATCATTTTGCATCATGACATTTTTCTTGCATCATGGCATCATAATCATCATATCATCATTCATGTTTTGCCTCATGCTTGTTTATATGTGGTGTTGTTGTGTGAGTGTGGTGTGGTATGAGTGGTTGCAACCAAGTATTACTTTGTTGTTTCCCTCTCCTCAATTTCTCAACAACCTTTCCCACTTCTTTTCTTTTCAATATTACAAATGGGGTCATTTCACTTGCTTAGTCACATGTATAAAAATGTTGTGATTCTTCTATAAAATATGATATGAATTGTTGTTTCGTTCACAAATATGTTCTACCAAATCTGCCTGTTTAAAACGTTCCAAACAAATTGATATGCTTATATATGTAGTTTTTTTTGTTGCTCAAAAAAATGCCAAGACTAATTTTATAAAGTAGGGCATTATTTTGTGAGTAACAATATATTTTTAGTTTTCTAAAAAACCCTACCCATCTTCCCTGACTTTTATTTTGTTTTCCTGTTTTAAAATAAAATAAAACCCTTTCCAAGGGAGAGAAAGAGAGAGAGAGCTCTTAGCCCACCTGGGCCGCTGTTCCTCCCCAAAGCCAGCGAGCCCACCAAGGCCTCTAGCGCGTTCCCGTCTTCCACCTCCTCTACGGCAGCAAATCCGGAGAGCCACGTCGCCAAGTCCGGTGATTTGATGGCCGGAGACTGCCCTAGCCTCCTATTTAACATGTCCCCCATGGAGTCGAAACCCTAGCCACCCCATTCTCTCCTTTCCCTCGCCACGCCGCCGCCGGGTAAGCGTCTCCAAGCTCTCGTCGTCGGCGCGACCGCGATGCTCCGCCCAAGCTTCTCCTCGTGCATGGGTGACCTCCTTGGTCGTTCTCCGACATGCTAGTGAAGAGGGAAGGACCCCCTCCTTCGTCCTCTTCTTCATCGTCGACCAAGGGAGCGCTAGGACCTCGGGATTAGAGCTGCCCCAAGCCTCTTCTTCCTCTCCTTCTCGGACCCGTAAGTTGGCCGCGCTTTGTCATCATCCGCGTCGTCTCCCTCCTATTATCGGCTTCCTCTTCATGTCCAGTGGACGCTAGGTGAGCAGAGCCTCCACCCTGGTCCTCCTTCATCCTCATTTGCGTCTTGATTATCTCTTTGCATTCGTGCCATCCTCGCGCTCCCCTTGCTCGGGCAAGTTGTAGCTTTTCCTTCGTAGATGTTATCTCGGTGAGAGCTCGAGCCCCTGCCCGGATCCTTCAGTGCAAGCCCATATGCTCGCAACACCTTGCAGAGTTGGGTGACCCACAGCTCGCCCCTCCGCGCCTCGCCTAGCCTCACTTCAGTCCCCACCTTCCTCTGTCACCCTAGCCGAGCCGAGAAGCATATCGAACTTGAGCCCCCGTTGTCGCGCGCACGTAGCCGTTTGTACCCTCGGGATTGAACCTCTGCAGCATCCATAGCTCCCGTCGGTAGTTTTCCTCGCTGGAGACCGCCGTTTTGACGCTGGCAATGTAGATGGCTCCTCTCTCGTCGGGGGGAGAAGACCGCCCCTTGCTATCTGTATTAGAGACGCTCGACCCCACACTTCTGACGAGCAACGGCCAGTGGCGCACTGATATTGTGCCAGCGGGAATGACCAAGAGGTCACGGGTTCGACCACCCCCCCTTTTCCAATTATATCGCGGGGCCCTAACCGTGGGCCATGGGGCCCACCTGTCATCCTTGGAGGGCCCTGGTGTTACTACCAAGTGGCCCCACCTATTTATATATTTTGTTTCCTTGTTTTTTCTCTGTTTGAGTTATTTCCAATTAGGGAAATATTTTAGTTTTGTCTTTTTCATAATCTATCTATAATTCTAGTACATGCCTTTTTTGGCATGTAAGTTGATATAAGTGGCATTGTCAATTTTGTGTGTGCAATTGTGGGAGTTTTATCAACAGTATTATATGCTTTTGATATATGATTTTCGGATAGAAAAATCAAGAAATCCAATGGTGGTGTTGGTTTTATCATTTGAACAAGTTTGTGAAAAGGTTGTTTTCTTGAAAATGTCTCATTTTGTCTTTTTCACATGAATTAATTCTTTCATTGTATGATGAACTTGTCATCATGAAATATGCTCATTTGTGTATGTGATAGCCCCTGGTATTTTTGCATGCCATGTCAGATCATTATATGGTTGGCATTCTTGCTGTCAACATGCAACCAAAATGTTCTTTTCAAGTTCTCAAAATTCTAAAAGTGTTAGAATTTGTTATTTTCTTGCCATCTTCTCATGATGATTCCCATGAATCTATTGCTCCATTGAGTTTGACACAATGTTATGTTTTGTAGAGCATGTTACCCTCTGTCATCTTGTGCATTTGGTTTCCATGCAAGAGCTATGAATCATAGTTACTTTCGCTGTCCAATATATCAATCTATTAAGAAAACTACACTATTGCACACCCTTGATTTTCTCTAAGTCTAGAAGTTTGGTTGTTTCAACATGCCAAGTTGAGAGGATGCTAACCATTGATATGTGCATATTCTGATGATGCCATAATGTAATTATTTGTAGTACATGTTGTCCTCTATCACCCTGTTAATTTTCCTACCTTGAATGCCCTATAGCATATATAATTGTTGCTGTCAAGATGCTATCACGTTCACTTAGAATTTGTAAAACTGGAATTTTCACTAAGTCCCTAAACACGGTTCCAGCATGCCATCTTGTGAGCTCCATTGCAATTGTTCCATGCTTCCTTTCATGTTTCTTTAGATAGATGAATTGTTGAGCATGTTGTATACTTCTTGTACATGCCTTGGTTGTGATTTGAAACTTGTTGTAGCTCTGGTTATATGTGTTGCAAGATGACATGTTGGTGTTTGTGGACAGATTGTGTGTTTGAGTGTTTTGTGACTTTTGGGAGCTATAATCCATTGTTTTCCATGATATTTGGGTCTATTCTGGATAGATTTTCAGTTCCTATCTAGTGGTATCCTTGGAATACCAAGGTGAATACATTTTCATTTCCTTTCTAGTGGCATCCTTGGAATACCAAGGAATAGCCCATGGCCTTCTTCATCTTTGCTTTTATCTCCGTTAATGTTCGTACTTTGCCATGAGCATACTGTGACCTTCGTTACTCCGTTTGCGTCATTCTACATATGCATTTGTATCGATTTTAGATGATGCATACATATTTTCCATGTCCATGCATGTTCAAACAACAAAATATGAGGTTCTACCAAGAACACTAAACAACTTAATATTTGCATCTGAAACATGACTTGCATAGGTTTGCCATGTTATTTGCATCAATATGATCATGCATCATCTTGGTTGAGCATTGCGCTTTGGTTGTATGTTTATTGGTGCTGTTTCTATTTGGGTAGAACCGAGTGACAAGACTAAGTACAAGGATCCCGAAGAGAACGTCTACGAGGACCCAACTCTGTATCCCCCTGAAGACCCAACATGCAAGATGATCATACCCGTATCGCGACACTATTTTTTCTTTGCTAGATGCCTCGCTATCACACCCTATGTTTGTAGCACCTTGTTATGCTTGTATTTACAAAATTTGGAGCCAATTAAATCTTTTTCAGTGCTTGTGCTTGTTTGAATTGTTGCTTGTTTGCTAGTTTGATTGTTGTGGATGGCACTCTTAGATTCTATCCCTCTCCATATTCATCTTCCTTGACCCAACCTTCTTGCCCAATGATCATGACATGTGAATAGTGCCCAAAACTATTTTTATCAAATATTATTTTGACCAAAAAGGATTTATTCAAATTAGGTTTTCAAAACCCCCTAAGATGAGGTTTGCACTACAAGTCCTCAAATTGGTGGACCCCTTTTTCCCAAAGGCTTTATTTGAAGCCTACTATATTTATGACTTCCCAAAACCACCAAATATTAATTTTAAAGATTATTTTAGTATTTTATTTAAAAGCTTTTCCTTAAGGCCCGAAATAGTTTTTCATAGGGAAAAATTATTTAAATACTTTCAAAAAAATTGAAAAAATTTAGGGAAACTCCATGGACATATATTTTCCATATATATGAGGTTCAACAGATGGTCATGTTCAAAATAATGGGCAAAACCCCTCAAAACCCTTTTTGTCCAAATCAAGCTTTTGGAATATTTATGTACGAAATATTCTCAATAAATTCGAACAAAATTCCAACAAGTCAAATTTGTCATAGGTGAGGATCTTGCAAAGTTTCATATCAATCCAAGTTGATTTGATTCATCAAACTATTCCAAAACCCTCCCTGTCCCGATTCAAATTTGAGAAACTTTACATTGTGAAGTTTCTTCCCTTGACCCCAAACTTTGTGGACATGTTCTAATCACCAAATAATGATGCTGCAGTAAGTGGTGCATCAAGGGGATTAGCTTAGCATGACTAGATCTACAGAAAACAGATTCTGTTGATTTCTAGGGTTTCACAAAGTTACATTGTGAACTTTATTCAATCAAGCTCAAAATTGGTGATTGAGACTAATTCTAATCACCATTTGACCCTGTCAATTCCTATGGCAATCAAAGTTCATTTGCTTGCCCTAATCTCCATCAAACACCTTCTAGCCATTTCTGAAAACTACTGTTTTCACCACTTCTACTCTTCCCCTTGCTCTCAAATTTTTACCACAACCTCTCAGGGTTACCTGATACTTCCAGGAAAACTTGTGTGGCCTCAGCTCAATAATGGGTGGGGTAAAAACCCGATTTTACCCTCTGATTCACCATGGCAGGAGCATTTCTACCCTCTCCCCACTCCAATTGTTTTCTCCCTAGCTTTCCCTAGCTCCTAGAGAATCTTTAGACTATCCAGGTGCTACCAGACAAGGTGGGGCACCCCAGAGTGCACGGGCAATGGCAATGCCGGCCATATGCACACTCTGGGGCATGCTACAGTGCGCTCCCGCACTGTAGCCGCCGCCCAATGGCTGTCCCGGACCACCTAGGGCCTCCCCCTCGTGTCCCTCAAGACGTCGGTGAAATGCAACGTGGTCGCCCCCCTCCTCTCTCCTCCTCCTTCTCCCTCCTCCACGCGTGCCCGACATCGCTAGAGCTGGCTAACAGATGAGCTCACATGCGCGGGCGCTAGGGCCCTCCTCCGCTCTCTCTCTCCCTTCAACTGGTCCTAGGCAACGCCCAGGAGCACCCTTGACCCATCCCCGCAAGCCCTCATGGCCTGTAGCCTTGCCTGCATCATTGCCGGCACACACGTCCACTATGGACCGAGGGCTGGCTATTTAGCCTCCCCCAAGACCTCTCCTCCCCTCTGCTGACACCCCTTCTCCACCAAATCGACCCTGCACCACCAGCTCGTCACCCCCAAGGCCCGTGCACGAGAACAACTGAAGCTCCACCGTGGCGGCGCCATCATCAATCTCCGGGTACATCCCCTCGCCGGCCCACATTTCTGTCCCATTTTGTCCCCCTCAATGCCTTGACCCGTTCCCCTCCTTTTTCCCCTCCATTTGATGCACAGGGTGATCGGCACGCCCTCCACCCGAAGCTCCTCGGCCGCGGGTGCTCACTGTCGGCGACTCCAGCCACCTTCGGTGCTCCTTCGACATCCAGGGGACCGGTGGCTCGACCTTGATCCCAACCCCGCACTTGCACGTCGTCGCCGTGCCCTACACCTCCACCAGTGAGGGCCTCTCCTCTTTGTCCTGAGGTGGGAGAAGGATCTGACAGGGGGCTCCACCTATCGGCCTCCCACCTCCCCTCCCACTCTCTCTCTCCCTGGCCACTGGGCCCTGCCCTTCAGGTTTGAAACCTGATGCGATCGGGGGCACCAGTGCGCCTAGCCTCGCTGGCCACTAGGCCGGCCTAGCTGCTAGCTGGCTCTGGCCCAGGGCACAGTGCCCATTTTCTTCTAATTTTTCCCCTATTTTCCAAAAATCCTACAAGGAAAAAAATAAATCCAATGAAAAATATTTTTCCACCATAAATCCTAGAATATTCCATAGAATTTAATAGTGCCATTTGTGAAAAATGTTGAAAACTTTTTATACAGTGTTTTATTTTAAAATATATTTTTGGCATATATTTTCCTTTGTTTATTAGTTTTCAAAAATGTTTTTCGCACCAACACCCTAGAATATATTTTTATTATAGTTTTTAGTATTTATTAGAATAGGGTAGCAATTTAATAGTAGCTTTGTGTGCTTTGTTTTTGTGTGATGCTTATTATTATCACTATTTATCGCGATGATAGATTGCGCTATTGACAAGGGAGTTGGACCCGAAGACTTTGAAGACCCCAAAGACTTTGTTGACCCAGGCAAGTAGCCCTTTTACCAAGTTAAGAAACCATTTTTAATGCAGGTCATATATCACTTTACTTTTGCTATATTTGATCATGTGGATTAGTGACCACTTCGGTGGGTTGCTTCCAATACTTTTTGCCATTGACACTTGCATTGTGCATGATGCTACCACCTTATGAGAGTTATGCGGGTGGGTGTAGATAGGATGCTAGTAGATGCTATGCAAGTGGGTTCGAGATTATGCATGGTGATGGATATAAAGAGATGATTTCAAAGACTTCTCGAAAACCATGTTGGGTGCCACTAATGCCCGAGGGAGATGATAATGAGTTGTTGGGTGACCACTTGAGAAAGAAGTGGTGTGACGGAACAAATTAAGGGTGTGTTTTCGAAAACGGATTAGATTTAAGGTTTGATGATCATCCCAACCTTACATGCGCAACCAAGATATCCCTTATGGGACGGGGCTTTGTTGATTACTATGGTTGGTGCTAGCAGGGATCCCGCATTTCTAGTGGCGCGAGTGAAGTGGTCACTCCCGAGACGGGGTCGTCCCAGAAGTGGAAGGCCATGCGCTGTCTGTACAGGCACCGGGCACACCGTTGCGTGCCCTCATGGATGATACGTGTGATGTATATCATGAGGGATGGCACCAATGAGTGGACTCTTTGTTTAGTATCACCATGGGAAAGGCATTGTTTGGGTGCTTACCTCGGTTATGTAATAGACCACGAGTTGTGGATGACACGGAAGTTCCCCGAGTCTTGTGGATAAAGTGTGCAACCTCTACAGAGTGTAAAACTATTCGAATAGCCGTGTCCGCGGTCATGGATAGTTGTGTTGGGGAACGTTGCATGGAAAACAATAAATTTCCTATGCACACGCAAGATCTATCCATGGTGATGAGCATCTACGAGAGGGAGAGTGGATCTACATACCCGTGTAGATCGCTAAGCGGGAAGCGTTAATAAACGCGGTTGGTGTAGTCGAACGTCTTCGCGATCCAAATCGCCGAGCATCCCGCGATATCATCATGATCCATCCCGCGATCCAATCATGATCCGTCCTGCGAACTCATCATGATCCATCCCGCGATCTCATCACAATCCGTCTCGCGATCTTGATCATGGTCCTTCCGATCTAGCGCCAAACGGATGGCACCTCCGCGTTCAGCACACGTACAGCTCGATGACGATCTCCGCCGTCTTGATCCAGCAAGAGGGAGAGGAGAGGTAGGTGAGTACTCTGGCAGCACGACGGCGTTGCAGCGATGGTGGTGGAGCTATTCTAGCAGGCCTTCGCCTAAGCACCGCTAAAAACCGATCTAGAGGAGAAACTGCGATCTAGACGAGAGGTAGCACGTGGCTATTAGGGTTAGCTTTTTCCTCTAAATCCTCTAGTATATATAGGAGGGAAGAAGGTGAGGAGGCAGCCTCAAACCCTCAAGGTTTGGTCGAAATTGGAGGTGGAGGAGTCCTACTCCAATCCTATTAGGAGTAGGATTCCTCCTTTCCACTTGGAAACTCTTTCCACCTCTCCACCTTTGGATTTTTTTTTGCTTCTCAAACCACTCCAGCCGCATGGGCCCTTAGAGGAGGCTTCGGCCAGCCCACCAAGGGCTGGTTTACCTCCTCCCACATCCCATGTAGCCTCTTGGGTCGAAATATCTCTCCCGATGGTCCCCTGGTACACTACCGCACTCCCGTTACACTACCGATGAGCCCGGAACTTTTCGGGCGACCAAAACAGGAATTCCTATGTATCAATCTTTACCCCCGGATCATTCCGGAGCTCATCATGAAGTCCGAGATCTCATCTGGGACTCCGAACAACCTTCGGTCACCACCATGCATAACTCTATACTACCGAAACATCACCATACCTTAAGTGTGCAGACCCTGCGGGTTTGAGAACTATGTAGACATGACCGAGGCACCTCTACGGTCAATAACCAATAGCAGGACCTAGATGCCCATATTGGTTCCTACATATTCTATGAAGATCTTTATCGGTCAAACCTTTATGTGAATGATTTAGTTAATCCCGTATGATGTTCCCTTTGTTCTTCGGTATGTTACTTGCCCGAGATTCGATCGTCGGTATCTCCATACCTAGTTCAACCTCGTTATCGGCAAGTCTCTTTACTCATTCTATAACACAAGATCCCATGACTAACACTTAGTCATATTGCTTGCAAGGCTTGTTGTGATGTTGTATTACCGAGTGGGCCCTGAGATACCTCTCCATCACACGGAGTAACAAATCCCAGTCTTGATCCATGCCAACCCAACAGACACCCTTGCAGATACCTATAGAGTACCTTTACAGTCACCCAGTTATGTTGCGACGTTCAATACACGCAAGGCACTCCTCCGGTGTCAGTGAATTGCATGATTTCATGGTCATAGGAACAGATACTTGACATGCAGAAAACAGTAGCAATAAACTGACACGATCATATGCTACGTTTGTAGTTTGGGTCTTGTCCATCCCATCATTCTCCTAATGATGTGATCCCATTATCAAATGACATCTCATGTCCATGACTAGGAAACCATAGCCATCTTTGATCAACGAGCTAGTCCATTATAGGCATACTAGGGACATGGTGTTGTTTATGTATCCACACATGTATCTGAGTTTCCGATCAATACAATTATAGCATGGATAATAAACGATTATCATGAACAAGGAAATATGATAATAACTAATTTATTATTGCCTCTAGGGCATATTTCCAAGACTCTCCCACTTGCACTAGGGTCAATAATCTAGTTCACATCACCATGTGATTCGCATTGTTTTGAATCTAACACCCAATGAGTTCTAGGGCTCGATCATGCTTTGCATGTGAGAGAGGTCTTATAGTCAACGGGTCTGTGACATTCCAATCTGTGTGTACTTTGCAAATTGCTATGTCAAACTGTAAACACTGCTACCACACTCCACTTGGTACTATTCCAAATGGCTGCTCCACTATACGTATCTAGATTGCTACTAAGAGTCATCCGGATTGGTGTCAAAGCTTGCAGCGATGTAACTCTTTACGACGAACTCTTTCTCACCTTCATAATCGAGAAACATTTCCTTAGTCTTTTAGTTATTAAGGATGATCTTGACCACTCTCCAGTGATCCACTCTTGGATCACTCTTGTACCCCTTGACGGACTCATGGCAAGGCACACACAGGTGCGGTACACAGCATGGCATACTATACAGAGCCTATGGCAAAGGCATAGGGGACAACATTCGTCCTTTCTCTTTCTTCTACCGTGGTCGAGCTTTGAGTCTCACTGAACTTCACACCTTACAAAGCAGGCAAGAACACTTCTCTCTGACTAATTCATTTTGAACTCTTTCTAAAATATTGTCAATGTATGTACTCATTCAAAGTCTCATCAAGAATCTTGATCTATCTCTATAGATCTTGATGCTCAACAATTAGGTAGCTTTATCCAGGTCTTCCTTTGAAAAACTCCTTTCAAACAATCGTTTATGCTTTCCAGAAATTCTGCATCATTTCCGATCAACAATATATCAACCACATATGCTTATCAGAAACTCTATAGTGCTCCCACTCACTTTATTGTAAATACAAGTTTCTCATAAACTTTGTATGGGCTCAAAAACTTTGATCACCTCATCAAAGTGTATATTCCAACTCCGAGATGCTTGCTTCAGTCCATAGAAGGATCACTGAAGCTTGCTCACCTTTTAGCATCCTTAGGACTGCCAAAACCTTCTGCTTGTATCGCATACAACTTTTCCTCAAGTAAACTGTTATGGAAACGATGTTTTGTCATCCATCTGCCAGATTTCATAATTGAAAAATGCAGCAACTGCTAACATAATCCCAACAGACTTTAGCATCGCTACAAATGACAAAGTCTCATTGCAGTCAACTCTTTGAACTTGTCGAAAACTTCTTTGTGACAAGTCGAGCTTTATAAATGGTGACATTTAACATCAGCATCCGTCTTCATCTCAAAGGTCCATTTGTACTCGACGACCTGCCGTCCAACGAGCAAGTCTAACAAAGTCTATACTTGGTTTTCATACATGTATCCTTTCTCGGATTTCATGGCCTCTAACCATTTGTCGGAATCCAGGCGCATCATTGCTTCTCCATATCTCGTAGGTTCATCGTTGTCCAACAACATGACCTCCAAGACAGGGTTGTCATACCACTCAGGAGCAGTACACATCCTTGTCGACCTACAAGGTTTGATAGTAACTTGATCTGAACCTTCATGATCGTCATCATTTACTTCCTCTTCAACCGACGTAGGTTCCACAAAAACATCTTTATGCGCTGCGCTACTCTCTGGTTGAAACAAAGGTTCAACAACCTCTTCAACTTCTATCTTACTCCCACTCAATTATTTCGAGAGAAACTTTTCTCGGGAAAGGACCCGTTTTAGCAACAAACACTTTATTCTTGGATCTGAGATAGAAGGTTCATCCAACTGTTCTTAGAGTAATCTATGAAGATGCATTTGTTCGCTTTGGGTTCAAGCTCATTAGGTGAAAACATTTTTCCCCACAAGCATCGCAGCCCCAAACATTAAGAAATGATAGCTTAGGTGTCTAACAAACCATAATTCACACGGTGTCATCTCAACAGATTTAGATGGTGCCCTATTTAAAGTGAATGTAGTTGTCTCTAATGCATAACCCCAAAACTATAGTAGCAAAACGATAAGAGACATCATAGCCCGCACCATATCCAATAGAGCATGACTATGATGTTCGGACACACCATCACACTATGGTGTTCCAAGTGGCGTGAGTTGTGAAACGACTTTCACATTGTCTAAAGTTGTATGCCAAACTCGTAACTCAGATATTCACATCCACAATCATATCGCAGACATTTTTATCTTCTTGTCACGATGATCTTAAACTTCACTCTGAATTTTCTTGAACTTTTTTCATTAAGTAAACATACACTATAACTACTGAAATCATCACTAAAGGTAAGAAAATAACGATATCCACCGCACACTACAAGACTCATTGGATTGCATACATCACTCATGTATCATTTCCAACCGATTCGAAATTGAATGAGTCCAAAGATCCATCATCATGGAGTTTCTTCATGCAATTTATACCAATATGACATTTAGCGGCAGTGCCAAAAGTATGTGGTACTATCATTACTAACTTTGTATCTTTTGGCATCAATGTTATGAACATGTGTATTACTATGAGCAAGATTCGACAAACCATTCTCAGTGGGTGCATGACCATTGAAGGTATTATTCATGTAAACAGAGTAACCATTATTATCTAATTTAAATGAATAACCGTGTTGCAATAAACACGATCTAATCACGTTCATGCTCAATGCAAAACACCAAATAACATTTATTTAGGTTTGCCACTAATCCCGAAGGTAGATAGAGCATGCGATGTTGAATACATCTACCTTGGAAACATTTACAACATACATCGTCACCTCACCCTTAGCTGGTTCTCCGTTTATTCCGTAGCTTTTATTTTGAGTGACTAACATTTAGCAGCCGAACCGGTATCCAATACCTACGTGCTACTAGGAGTACTAGCAAGGTACACATTAATAACACGTACATCAAATATACTTCTGTGGACATTTGCCAACCTTCTTATCTACCAAGTATCTAGGGTTTTTCCGCTTCAGCGACCACTCTCCTCATAATCGAAGCACTTAGTCTCGGGTTTGGGTTCAACTTTGGGTTGCTTCACTGGAGCAGCAACTCACTTGCCATCCATCAAGTTTCCTTCCTTGCCCTTGCCCTTCTCAAAACTAGTGGTTTTACTAAGCATCAACACTTGACGCTCCTTCTTGATTTCTACCTTCGTGGTGTCAAACATCGCGAACAGCTCAGGGATCATTATTCTATCCCTGGCATTTTACAGTTCATCACCAAGTTCTAGTAGCTTAGTGACAGTTACTTGGAAAACTATATCAATCACTTTCTTATATGGAAGATCAACTCCCACTCGATTTAAGAGATTGTAGCACCCAGACAATCTGAGTACATGCTCAACGATTGAGCTATTATCCTTTATCTTGCAGGCAAAGAATCTTGTTGGAGATCTCATATCTCGCAACACGGGCACGAGCCTGAGATCCTAATTTCAGCTCTTAGAACATCTCATATGTTCCATGACGTTCAAGACGTTTCTGAGCCTCAATTCTAAGCCGTAATGCATGATGCACTAAACTATCAAGTAGTCATCAGAACGTGCCTGCCAGATGTTCACAACATCTACAGACGATGCTAGAGGGGTTGGTGCACCGAGCGGTGCATTAAGGACATAAGCCTTCTGTGTAGCAATGAGGACAATCCTCAGATCACGGACCCAGTCCGCAATGTTGCTACCATCATCTTTCTACTCTATTTCTCTAGGAACATATAAAAATTCAAGGGAGCTACAGCGCGAGCTAGTAATCTACAACATAATTTGCAAAGACACAACTGACTATGTTCATGATAATGAGTTCAATTAATCATATTACTCAAGAAATCCCACTCAAATTGACATCCCTTTGGTCATTCGAGTGATACATGATCCAAATTCACCAACTCAAGTCCGATCATCACGTGAGTTGAGGTGGTTTCAATGGTGAACATCATCATGTTGATCATATCTACTATATGACTCATGTTTCACCTTTCTGTCTCTTGTGTTCCGAGGCCATGTCTGTACATGCTAGGCTCGTCAAGTGTAACCCGAGTGTTCTGCATGTGCAACAATGGCTTGCACCTGCTGTATGTGAACGTAGAGTCTATCACACCCGATCATCCTGTGGTGTCTCGACACGACGAACTTTCGCAACGGTTCACACTCGGGGAGAACAAAATTTATCTTGAAATTAAGTGAGGGATCACCTTATAATGCTACCGTCATCCTAAGCAAAATAAGGTGCAAAAAAGGATTAACATCACATGCAAAATATAAGTGACATGATATGGCCATGAACTTGTGCTTTTGATCTCCATCTTGAAACCACCGGCATGATCTCCATCGTCACCGGCATGACACCATGATCTCCATCATCTTGATCTCCATCAACGTGTCGCCATCGGGGTTATCGTGCCAACCATGCTTCTACTACTATTGCTACCATTTAGTGATAAAGTAAAGCATTAGATAGGCTTAATGATTGACACGCAGGTCATACAATAATTAAAGACAACCCTATGGCTCCTGTCGATTGCCGTACTCGTCGACATGCAAGTCATGATATTCTCTACAACACATGATCATCTCATACATCACATATATCTCATCATGTAATACATCACATATATCTCATCATGTAATTGTCCATATCACATCACAACATACCCTGCAAAAACAAGTTAGATGTCCTCTAATTGTTGCATGTTCTACTTGGCTGCTACGGGTATCTAGCAAGAACAATTATCACCTACGCATAAACCACAACGGTGATACATAAGTTGCTTTTCAACCTTCTCAAGGACCGCCTTAGTCGAATCCGATCCAACTAAAGTAGGAGAAATAGACACCCACCAGCCATCTTTGTGCAACGAAGTTACACGCTAGTCGATGGAACTGGTTTCTCGTAAGCGTACGAGTAAGGTTGGTACAGGCCGCTTCATCCCACAATACCGCTGAACCAAAACATGACCAAGGGAGGAAGCAATCTAAGCATCAACGCCCGCAAACTCTTTGTGTTCTACTCGAGATCTCATCTACACATAGACCTAGCTCATGATGCCACCGCTGGGGAACGTTGCATGGGAAACACAAAATTTCCTACACACCCGCAAGATCTATCCATGGTGATGAGCATATACGAGAGGGAGAGTGGATCTACATACGCTTGTAGATCTCTAAGGGGGAAGCATGAAGAAACACGGTTCGTGTAGTCGAACGTCTTTGCGATCCAAATCGCCGAGTTTCCCGCGATCTCATCATGATCCGTCCCGTGATCCAACCCTGATCCGTCCTGCGAACTCGTCATGATCCGTCATGCGATCTCATCACGATCCATCTCGCGATCTTGATCACGGTCCTTCCGATCTAGCGCCGATCGGACGACACCTCCGCGTTCAGCACACATATAGCTCGATGACGATCTCCGCCTTCTTGATCCAGCAAGAGTGAGCGTAGAGGTAGATGAGTGCTTCGGCAGCGCGACGGCGTTGCAGCGATGGTGGTGGAGCTATTCTAGCAGGGCTCCGCCTAAGCACCGCTGAAAACTGATCTAGAGGAGAAACTACAATCTAGAGGAGAGGTAGCACGTGTCTATAAGGGTTAGCTTTTACCTCTAAATCCTCTAGTATATATAGGAGGGAGGGAGGGAGGAGGCAGCCTCAAACCCTCAAGGTTTGGTCGAAATTGGAGGTGGAGAAGTCCTACTCCAATCCTATTAGGAGTAGGATTCCTCCTTTCCACTTGGAAACTCTTTCCACCTCTCCACCTTTGGATTTTTTCCTTCTCAAACCACTCTAGCCACATAGGCCCTTAGAGGAGGCTTCGGCCAGCCCACCAGGGGACGGTTTACCTCCTCCCACAGCCCATGTAGCCTCTTGGGTCGAAATACCTCTCCCGATGGTCCCCCGATACACTACCGATGAGCCCGAAACTTTTCCGTCGACCAAAACAGGACTTCCTATATATCAATCTTTACCTCCGGACCATTCCAGAGCTCCCCGTGATGTCCGGGATCTCATACAGTACTCCGAAAAACCTTCGGTCACCACCATGTATAACTCAATACTACCGAAACGTCACCAAACCATAGTGTGCAGACCCTGCGGGTTCGAGAACTATGTAGATATGACCGAGACACCTCTACGGTCAATAACCAATAGAGGATGCCCATATTGGTTCCGACATATTCTACGAAGATCTTTATCAGTTGAATCTCAATGTCAAGGATACAGTTAATCCCGTATGATGTTCCCTTTGTTCTTTGGTATGTTACTTGCCCGAGATTCGATCGTTGGTATCTCCATACCTAGTTCAACCTCGTTACCGGCAAGTCTCTTTACTCGTTCCGTAACACAAGATCCCATGATTAACACTTAGTCATATTGCTTGCAAGGCTTGTTGTGATGCTGTATTACCGAGTGGGCCCTGAGATACCTCTCCGTCACACGGAGTAACAAATCTCAGTCTTAATCCATGCCAACCCAACACACACCCTCGAAGATACCTGTAGAGTACCTTTATAGTCACCTAGTTACATTGCGATGTTTGATACACACAAGGCACTCCTCCGGTGTTAGTGAGTTGCATGATCTCATGGTCATAGGAATAGATACTTGACATGCAAAAAACAATAGCAATAAACTGACACGTTCATATGTTACATTTGTAGTTTGGGTCTTGTCCATCACATCATTCTCCTAATGACGTGATCCCGTTATCAAGTGACATCTCATGTCCATGACTAGGAAACTATAGCCATCTTTGATCAACGAGCTAGTCTATTAGAGGCACACTAGGACATGGTGTTGTCTACGTATCCACACATGTATCTGAGTTTCCGATCAATACAATTATAGCATGGATAATAAAGGATTATCATGAACAAGGAAATATGATAATAACTAATTTATTATTGCCTCTAGGGCATATTTCCAACAAGTTGGAGGTCCTTCTTAAACTATGTCAGATATTTCCTAAAAACTTGGTGTGTATAGGTGTGTGTGGATGACACAAAGATGACACTTGAGATAAGTCAGATGACTTGACTTGATGATTGAGAATCAAATGATCAACCCCCTGTTTATGATGATATCTATAACTTGTTCATATGGATATCTACCAATTATTGATGCATGCTTACCTAGTTACTTGATCATGTCATTGCGTTCAAAATCAGTTTCTACAAAATGCCTACTTAGTGCTACATCATGCATTGTTATGCCTGGTTCCACAACATGGGTTGCTTGCGAGTACATTCAAAGTACTCATTGGCTGGCCACTAGTTATTTTGGCCAAGCATGGAAGAACAGGAGTACGGTGAAGAGTTCCTTGGTGATGAACATGCGAACTACGACGCTTCCCAGTCAGAATGCCTGTAGGTTTCACGAAGATGGCATGGGTTCACACTTTCAATCAAGATTTCCGCTGCTTGAATGTTTAAGTGTTTGGCCCTCGCGGCCCTATCTATGTAAGACTAGACCTTCATGGTCGTTATTTGTGTAAGACGCTAAATGTGGATGTAAGACTCTTTTTATTCAACTTCTGTGTGTTCAGTGAGCATTGATCTCTGGGATCACTGTACACATGCATTTGGTGATCACGACTTATGAGTCGGGGTCCCCACACTTGCTCTTATCATTATGTTTTGTTACCTACCACTTACATGTCAAGCCTGCTAAATTACCATGAAAGCCTTTAACCCCTCCACTACCTACGAAACCTTGTTTGGCTAAGTTACCACTGCTCAACCCCTCTTATAGTGTTCTTAGATGTAGGTGCAGGTTATTTCCATGTGATAACATGGATATCTGGAGATATCACAATATTATTGCTATTTATATCAATGCACCTATATATTGGTAAAGGTGGAAGGCTTGGCCTTTTGCTCGGTATTCTGTTCCACTTTTCTTGCCATAGTTACTTATTACCGGTGTTATGTTCCATATTTAGTGCTCCTAACATGCTCGAGGTTGTTATGGGGACCCCACTGACTATTCATTTTAGGTTAAAGCTTGTCTGGCAAGACCAAACTTTGGTACTACATTTTCTTAATAACCTAATAAAAATGCACAGGGCTTTGCAACCCCATGGATAATTAATCAACAACCCGGGCTAGTGCTCCTCTTGAGCGTTGGTCCAAACTAGAGCAGTGTGCGGGGCCAACCCGGGGCAACTCAAGAGATTTCTATCAGACCACCACACGCTTCATTTATCCATCGTGTATTCAGAACGAGATACTCGGATCCTATCGGGTTCATTGACATGGCGGGCACTCTTGCCAGACTTGTTTTATCTTTCTCGAATGTCTTGTGCGTGGGATACCGAGGATACTTTGGGATATCCCAAGGTTGAGGTCTTCCAACGCAATTTCCAAGGAGATCACGGGTTTTCCGCGGTCGAGGTTATTTTAGTGTGGTGTGTGGTTATATTGTGATGGATAAGCTGGAGCACCCCTGCAGGGTTTAATCTTTTCGAGAAGTCGTGCCCACAGTTACTTGACAACTTGGAAATTTGTTTAACACCCGGTTATAGCAAACTTGAAGTAAACTCAAATAAAATCCACCAACTGTGTGCGTAACCGTGATTGTCTCTGCTCATGAACATGATCCGAGAGAGAACATGGTGGGATTATTATTGATGTAAGTAGGTCTTAAGGATCACTTAGTGATCATACTAGTACACGTCTGTTATGCGTAGGTCATGATATTTACTTATTGTTCTCATAATTTAGCTACTCAAACATATTATTTGATGCTTGCTGCAACCTGACCACTTAACCTTCCTCAGACAAAAGGCTTACATAGTTCCTCTACTTGGGTTACAAGATTGTTGAGTCCCTGTGGCTCACAGATTACAACAGTACTGGTATAGGTTCCAATGATGTCTATCTAGTTGAGGTGTCCCATCCCCAGTGGTAGTTTGATGAATAATGTGGCCGGATGTATGTTACGTAAACAAATGAGTAGAGAGGCAACGTGGTTGTGTTCCTAGGATAGCAAGGCAGTCTCATTGCATCTTTTATCGTTTGTTTTCGTCCGTAGCCGGACCCAGCTTTCTTAATGAATGTATGAATGTTGATGTGAAATTGCAATTTAGCATGTGGCGAGTGTAAGCCAACTCTTATAATCTTCTTCTCAATAAATGTATGCAATGATTCTGTACTTGTGAAATGCCTAGATGCGTTTCTATCCCCATCGAACCCATCGTTCCTTAATTGGGATAGTACAACTTCTTTGTCGTTGCATTCTCCTTGGTCATCTCTGGTTGGTGGTCGAGTAGGAGCTAGCATAGAAGGGGTACCTGAGCCTGCAGGAGCTGTGGAAGATGATGGAGTTGTCGGGTCAACATTTTTGCTTTCCATCTCAAATGGCTCAGGAATTTTGACAGTTATTTTTCAACTTTTTTCATCATAGTCCGCTTCGTAAGTTCTCAAGTTAATGGAGCATGCAACAGCGTAAGCATAATGTTGGGTCTCCTTCAGGACGGCTTGGTAGTCATGTTTGGTGAATTCAGAGTCATCCACTTTGTACTCTATGTAATCGCTGACTAACAACTCTGGCTTAAGCTCCGAGTGATAAGCCTTGGCAAGGGTTAGTGCACGAAGCATGACTTTTTGATCGGCTTATTCAGTATGGATCTTCATCCAAGTTGTTTTAGAACGTCAACTAACCTACCAGGAGACTGAGTCCAGTCTCTAGTTGCGGTAATGGCCTCACAGCTCACAATGATTTGTTGTTTGATGAGGTTATACAAAATCTTTAGCTTCTTAGGAGAGGTCCTCAATTTCTCACCACCATGTTGTTCATCACAAAGGACAAGACAAGTCAGATGTTATGTAAGTCGGCACCACACGAAAGGTGACATACAGCCGGCTTAAGGTTAGTTACTGAAGAATTTGACGCAGATTTCGTTGATGAGCTTGGTGGGCCAGCTCAAGCCAGACTCTTCTTCTCTCCTTTTTTCTTCAGAGGTTTAGCCCGCTGTGTGAGCAGTTCTTACATCTCACAGGCCTCTCTCTTGAAATATTCAAGTTCTTCCATGACATGTTTCAAAGCAGCATTGGCAGACCGGCTTAGCTTCTCAGCAACTTCACGCTTTTTTTCTATAGAGCTAGTTCTTCCTTGAGTCGGCTGATCTCCTTCTGAGCCTCAACAATAGATTTATGCAAACAGATACACAAGGAATATTATAACTGTTTTCAGCCCGGACTTTCTTGCAGGCAAGACAACCAGGCGCTCGGAGGCTACAACTCAAATAAGTTTTTACAAATGATTTATAGAGAAGTCTCAGGTTGTTGTGGAAAGCTAACCTAGCACTTGGGTGGCTACACTCTTTGAAATAGAAAAGTAGACATTGGAAGTCCCAAGTTTCTACTAGTAGTTAACCTGGCACTTGGGGGATACAATGTTCATTTCTATCACTACAAATGGATATCATTTTTTGAAGACCCAACTCATCATAGCATGACAAGCCAGCCCTTCGAGACTACAGTAATCTACTCTACACGAATGCTTCTTTTGAATCAATGAAAGGCACGTATCACCACTAATCATGACCCAACCCTTGGGGGCTACCACATCAGTTCTACTAGGAAATTTCTAAGTCATTGGAAATAAGTAGAAATTAAGGGCTACAGATATAAGGAGACAAGTTCCAGACCTCATATTTCTTCTCCAGCAAGAGGACAAGGCCACCTTCTTCTTCACGATGACGAGAGAGCCGAGTCATGTATTCTTGGCAAAGGGATGGAATATCGATGTCTTCATAAGCTTCAGTGTGCACATCATGAGCCAGCTAATGAGATGGAGATGCCTTGTACTCTGTCTTGGTCTTCACTAAGACAATCGAACTCTTAGGTGGAGAACAATGTTGGGTATGAGTGATCACCACATCACTCTTTGCCAGCTTTGGAGTCAACGCAGTTGGCGGGACATCATCCATCATCGCGTCAAGTGGCGGCTCTTGCTGGTGTTGAGGGGTTGGCTCATTCTGGATTGGATCATCACTTAGAAATGAATGATGATCCAGCTGGGCCGTTGCTGCTTGATGTCTACTACGCAAATTTATTCTTGTAGACTCTGTTGGGCCTCTACGCGCAGACTTTTGTCGGACAGTAGCAATTTCCCCTCAAGTGGATGACCTAAGGTTTATCAATCCGTGAGAGGTGTATGATGAAGATAGTCTCTCTCGAACAACCTTGCAATCAAACAAAAAGAAATCTCTTGTGTCCCCAACACACCCAATATGATGGAGATTTGAATAGGTGCACTAGTTTGGCAAAGAGATAATGATACAAGTGCAATATGAATAATAGAAATAGGTTTCGTAATCTAAAAATATAAAAACAGCAAGGTAACAAGTGGTAAACATCATGCAAAACGATATATTAATGCTAGGAAACAAGGCCTAGGGTTCGTACTTTCACTAGCACAATCTCCCAACTATGCTATCATAGTTGAATCATATGATCATCCCTCAACGTGCAACAAAGAATCACTCCATAGTTCCTATCTAGCGGAGAACATAAGATGAAATTGGTATAGGTAGTAGAACCACCTCCAAGCTATTCTTTTTGATCAATCTTTTGGGCTATTCCTATAAGTGTCACAAACATCCCTAGAGATCATACTAAAATAACACCAATGATACATATCAATCAACCCTAATATCACCTAGATACTAAAATGTAACCTCAAGTATTCATGGGTAAATTATGCGACATGCATCAAGCAATTTTAGATATGTCATATTCAATCGAACACAAAGAACCTGAAGGAGCACCCCAAGATTTTTATCGGAGAACGTGGTATGAAAATGTGCAATCAACCCCTATGCATAGATCCCCATGGTCACCAGAATACACAAGTTGATGCCATAACATATATCAAGTGAATCAGTAGAATACCCCATTGTCACTATGGGTATCCACATGCAAGACGTACATCAAGTGTTCTCAAACCATATATTCAATCCAACATAATGAGATCTGAAAGGGAAAGATTCAATTCATCACAACAAGATAGCAAGGGAAGAACATCATATGATCCAACTATATTAACAAAGCTAGTGATACATCAAGATCATGCCATCTCAATAACACGAGAGAGAGATTAAGCACATATATGCTGGTACATATCCTCATCCTCGAGAGTGAACAACTCCCTCCTTGACATGGCCTCCGGCGGGATGATGAAGGTGGCCATCGGAGATGATCCCCCCATCTCCACAAGGTACTAGAAATGCTCCAGATAGGTTTTTCATCGGTACAAAGAGTTGCGGCGGCAGTGTGGAGAGACCTTGTTTATTTCTAAGGGTTTCTGTATATATAGGATTTTTTGGCATTGGAATCATGCTAAACGGAGCCACGTGGGTCCCAAAAGCCATCCCCCTGGCTATGCCTTGTTGGCTTGTAGCCCACAGGTGGCTCCCCTCTGGTGGTTGTTCTCTCCGTTATTTCTTATTCCGTCGAGAAAAAATCATAAAAAAGTTTTGGGAGTCCCAATAGCATCAGTCCTGGTTAGTTCTAAATAAATGTTATAAATTGCATAAAAATCATATAAAGTATTGTAAACATAGGCAAATGTGGCATGAATACTTCATAAATTATCGATACGTTGGAGACATATCAGCATCCTGAAGCTTAATTCCTACTCATCCTTGGATAGGTAAATGATAAAGGAAGTAATTTATGAAGTGTAAATGCTAACATAGTGAATAGTTTTGATCATAGATAATTTCAGTCACTTTTCACGCATCATATCCAGCAACTTTTTCTCATAAAAATCATCGTGGTGGAGTAGCAATCAATTCACATGCCATGGTAAAAACAATGCATTCTATTGAAACTTAACAACATAGGTTCTTAGTCATCAAACAATTTCAATGCATCATCAAGTCTAAGTAAGAGCTCCAATACTCAATTATCATATAGTCTTCTATGATTGCTAATACTCAAAGCATATTTTTAGAACAAACATCATCCACCGAACACATAGAAAGATAGGGGCTTAATGTTTCGCCTCCCAACTTACTTATTCTAAAGATAATTGTTAGCAATAATGAATCATGATCAAATATATTTGATTGGATATATGACTTTGGATCTTTCCCCACCACATGATGCTTGCGAACTAATATATTGAGGTTGGAATAAGAAGTTGACTCCACATAAAGAGTAAATAACGTAAAAATAAGTAGATTGTCCCTTTGAAGAGGGAGGCAGGAATTTGTAAATGTCACAAAGCTCATTGTCTAGAACAAACATGAATATATTTTGGGTGGTGTGCCTTTCCTGTCAATGTCACAACATAGTTTTGATATATTCCATGCTAAACCAGTTATTGGCGGTTCCCAAACAGAATTTAAATTTTACCCCCTCCACCATTCAAACACATTCCATGGATGGTTGAATCCACAGTTTCCCTCCAAACAACCAACTTTCTACGAGTATTTTATTTATTTATTTTTATATTGTGCAGGTTGGGCATCCTTTTTGTTGGGGAACGTTGCATCGGAAATAAAAAATCCTACGAACACCCAAGATCTATCTATGGAGATCAACAACTACGAGAGGGGGAGTGTGTATACATACCCATGTAGATCACTAAGAGGGGAGCGTTAAGGAACGTGGTTGATGTAGTTGAACATCTTCGCGATCCAATCACGATCCATCCCACGATCAAATCACAATCCGTACCAATCTAGCGTCGAACAGACGGTGACACCTCCACATTCAGCACACGTATAGCTTGGTCACATCTCTGCCTCCCCATCTAGTGAGAAAGGGGGGTAGTAGATGAGTTCTCCGGCATCACAGCGGCGTGCCGGTGGTGGTGGTAGAGTTGTCCCTGGAAGGCTTTGCCAAGCGCTGCCACGAAGAGAATGAGGGAGAAGATCTAGTAGAGAGAGAGGGAGGGTTGTGATGTGGCTCTTCGGTGCATCTTCCCTCTCTCCTATCTACTATATAAAGGGGTAGGGAGAGGGGGTGGTACCCTAGGTTCCCCCTAGGAGCAGAGACCAAGGTGGGGCGGCACCCCAAGGGTGGCTTGGCCCCAAAGGAACGGTGGCCGCCCCCTTTAGGGTTTACCCCACCAGCCCCTTGGCTGCATGTGCCTAGGTGGGAGGATAACCAGTCCCACTAGGGGCTGGTGTGGCCCCCTCTCAGCCCATGTAGCCTCCCGGGGTGAGTGGACCACTTCCTGTGGACCCTCGGAACCCTTCGGCACCCCCTAATACATTACTAGTGATGCACGAATTATTTCTGGTGACCAAAACGAAACTTCATATATATCATTCTTTACCTCCGGACCATTCCAGAACTCCTCGTGATGTCCAGGATCTCATCCGGGACTCTCAACAAGTTTCAGTCACCAACATAAATAACTCGACAATACTATATATTCACTATGTAGACATAACCGAGACAGTGTCCAACCAATAACCAATAGAGGGACCTGGATGCCCATATTCGTTCCTATATATTGCATGAAGATCTTTATTGGTCGAACCACGATGTCAAGGATTCAATCAATCCCGTATGCAATTCCCTTTGTCCATCGGTATGTTACTTGCCCGAGATTCAATCATCGGTATCTCCATACCTAGTTCAATCTCGTTAGCAGCAAATCTCATTACTCGTTCCGTAATGCAAGATCCCACGACAAACTCCTTAGTCACATTGCTTGCAAGTTTCTTGTGATGGTGTATTGCCAAGTTGGCCCAGATATACCTCTCCAACATACGGAGTGACAAATCCTAGTCTCGATCCATGCAAACCCAACGGACACCCTAGGAGATACATGTAGATCACCTTTATAGTCACCTAGTTACGTTATGATGTTTGATACACATAAGGCATTCATCCGGTGTTAGGGAGTTGCATGATCTCATGGTCATAGGAACCTATACTTGACATGGATAAAGTAGTAGAGATAAACTAGCACGATCAAATGATATGCTTATGGTTGGGCTTTGTCCATTACATGATTCAAATAATGATGTGATCCCGTTGTCAAATGACAACTCATGTCTATGGTAAGGAAACCTTGACCATGTTTGATCAACGAGCTAGTCTAGTAGAGGCTCACTAGGGACACAGTGTTGTCTATGTATCCACACATGTATCTGAGTTTCCAATCAATACAATTGTAGCATGGATAATAAACGATTATCATGAACAAGGAAATATGATAATAAATACTTTATTATTGCCTCTCTGCCATATTTCCAACACTGTCCCACTTGCACTAGAGTCAATAATCTAGTTCAGATTGCAATGTGATTTACATTGTATTGAATCTAACACCCATAGAGTCCTAGTGTTGATCATGTTTTGCTCGTGGAAGAGGCTTAGTCAATGGGTCTACCACATTCAGATCCGTGTGTACTTTGCAGATATTTATGTCCTCCTTGATATAATCGCGGATGGAATTGAAATGGTGCTTTATGTGTCTGGTCCTCTTGTGAAACCTGGGCTGTTTGGCTAGAGCAATTGCAACTGTGTTGTCACACGTGAGGGTCATCGAATCCAATGCACTCGGCACAACTCTAATATCTATCAGGAACTACTTCATCCAGACTCCTTACTTCGCCGCTTCTAAAGCAGCGATGTACTCCGCTTCACATGTAGAATCTGCTACCACTCTTGGCTTGGAACTGCACCAACTTACTGCTCCACCATTTAGAATATAAACGTCTCCAAGTTGAGACTTAGAGTCATCCGGATTTGTGTCAAAGCTAGCATTGATATAACCCTCTATGACAAGATCTTGATCAATTCCATAAACGAGAAACATTGCTTTATCCTTTTCAGGTACTTAAGGATATTATTGACCGTTGTCCAGTGTCCTATTCCTGGGTCACTTTGAAACTTTCCAGCCATACTTATGGCAAGGCTGACATCTGGTCTCATACACAACATCGCATACATTACAGAGCCTATGGCTGAAGCATAACGGATGACACTCATTTTTTCTCTATCCTCTGTAGTCGCCGGGCATTGAGTCTTACTCAACTTCACATCTTGTACTATAGGCAAGAACCCTTTCTTGGACTGATCCATTTTGAACTTATTCAAAACCTTATCAGGATATGTACTTTGTGAAAGTCCTATTAGGAGTCTTGATCTATCTCTATAGATCTTTATTCCTAATATGAAAGCATCTTCTCTGAGGTGTTTCATTGAAAAACTCTTATTCAAATACATCTTCACACTTTCCAAAACTTCTATATTGTTTCCAGTCAACAATATGTCATCCACATATAATATTAGAAATGCCGTAGACCTCCCACTCACTTTTTTTGTAAAAACAAGCTTCTTCGTAAACTTGTACAAACTCATACGCTTTGATCACCTCATCAAAATGAAGATTCCATCTCCGAGATGCTTGCACCAGTCCATAAATGGATCACTCGAGCTTGCACACTTTGTCAGCATTTTTAGGGTCGACAAAACCTTCTGGTTGCATTATATACAACTCTTCCTTAAGGAAACCATTAAGGAATGATCTTTTGACATCCATCTACCACATCTCGTAAAGGAAAATGCAGTTGTTGCTAACATGATCCTGATGGACTTAAGCAACACTACGGGAGAGAAAGTCTCATCATAGTCAACTGCTTGAACTTGTGAAACCCTTTTGCAACAAGTGGAGATTTATAGATGATGACATTACCGTCTGCGTCCATCTTTCTCTTTAAGATCCATTTATTCTGTATGGCCTTACGATCTTGTGGTAAGTCCTCCAAGGTCCACACTTTGTTCCTCATACATGGATAATATCTTGAATTTCATGGCCTCTAGCCATTCATGGGAATCCGAGCGCACGACCGCTTCTTCTTAGAAAGTAGGTTCCCCGTTATCTAACAACATGACCTCTAAGACAGGATTGTCATACCACTTAGGGGCAATACGATTCCTTGTCGACCTACGAGGCTCAATAGCAACTTGATCTAAAGTTTCATGATCATAATCATTAGCTTCCTCTTCACTTGGTGTAGGCACTGCAGAAACATCTTTCTACGTCCTGCTACTATCCAACTGAACTGACGGTTCAACATCCTCATCAAGTTCTACCTTCCTCGCACTCAATTTTTTCGAGAGAAACTATTTCTTGATAAAGGACCTGTTTTTAGCAAAAAACACTTTGCCCTCGGATCTGAGATAGAAGGTATACCTAACTGTTTCCTTAGGGTATCCTATGAATATGCATTTTGCCACTTTGGGTTCGAGCTTAGCAGGTTGAAGCCTTTTCACATAAGCATTGCAGCCCCAAACTTTAAGAAACGATAGCTTAGGTTTCTTGCCAAACCATAATTCATACGATGGCGTCCCAACGGACTTTGATGGTGCCCTATTTAAAGTGAATGTGGCTGTCTCAAATGCGTAACCCTAAAACGGTAGTTGTAGATCAGTGAGAGACATCATAGATCGCACCATATCCAATAGAGTACGATTACGCCACACATACACACCATTTCACTGTGGTGTTCCAGGTGGCGGAAGCTCTGAAATAATTCCACACTGTCTCAAATGCATACCAAACTCATAACTCAGATATTCTCCACTCTGATCAGATTGTAGAAATTTTATCTTCTTGTTACGATGATTTTCTACTTCACTCTGAAATTTCTTGAACTTTTCAAACGTTTTATACTTTTGTTTCATTAAGTACATAGACCCATATATACTCAAATCATCAGTGAAGGTCATAAATAACTATATCCACCACGTGCCTCAACACTCATTGGACCGCGCACATCAGTATGTATGATTTCCAACAAGTCACTTGCCCGCTCCATTGTACCCGAGAATGAGGTTTTCGTCATCTTGCGCATGCGGCATGGTTCGCTTGTATCAAGTGATTCAAAATTGAGTTATTATTAAAGTCCATCGACATGGAGCTTCTTCATGCATTTTACGCCAATGTGACCTAAGCGACAATACCACAAGAAAGTGGTACTATCATTATTAACTTTGCATGTTTTGGTATCAATGTCATAAATGTGTGTATCACTACTATCGATATTCAACAAGAATAAACCATTCACATAGGGTGCATGACCATAAAGTATGTTACTCATATAAATAGAACAACCATTATCTCTGATTTAAATGAATAATTGTCTCGCAATAAACAAGATCCAGATATAATGTTCATGCTCAACGCGGGCACCAAATAACAATTATGTAGGTTTACTACTAATCTCGATGGTAATTGAAGAGTGGTGTGACGACGGCGATCACATCAACCTTGGAACCATTTCTGAAGCGCATCGTTACTTCATCCTTTGCCAACTTCCGTTTATTTCGTACTTCCTATTTCGAGTTACAAATATGTGCAACCAAACCGGTATCAAATAAACAGGCACTACTAGAAGATCTAGTGAGGTACATATCAATAACATGTATATCATATATACCTTTGTCGACGTTGCCAGCCTTCTTATGAGCCAGGTACTTGGGGCAATTCTGCCTCTAGTGGCGAGTCTCCTTGCAATAGAAGCACTCAGTCTCAGGCTTGGGTCCAGACTTGGGTTTCTTCACGGGAGTGGCAACTTCCTTACCATACTTATTGAAGTTTCCCTTCTTTCATTTGCCTTTATTGAAACTAGTGGTTTTATTCACCATCAACACTTGATGCTCCTTTGTGATTTCTAGTTCTGCGACTTTCAGCATCGCGAATAGCTCGGAGACCGACTTGTCCATTCCTTGTATATTATAGTTCATCATGAAGCCTTTGTAGCTAGGTGGCAGTGACTATAGAATTTTGTCAGTGCCATTTTAGACGGAAGCCCAACTCCCAAATCATTCAAACAGTTGTAGTACCTAGACATTCTGAGTAGGTGTTGACTGACAGAATTGTTCTCTTTCATCTTGTAGGCGAAGAACTTATCCGAGGTCTCATACCTCTCGATCCGGGCATTTTCTAGAAATACTAACTTCAACTCCTAGAACATCTCGTATGCTCTATGGCGTTCAAAACACTTCTTATGTCCCGATTCTAAGTTGTACAACATGGCGCACTGAACTATCGAGTAGTCATCAGAATGTGCCTCCCAGACATTCACAATTTCTATAGACGACACTTGAGGGGGCGGCGCACCAAGAGGTGCATCAAGGACATAAGCCTTTTGTGAAGCCATGAGGAGAATCCTCAGATTACGGACCCAGTCCGCGTAGTTACTTCCATCATCTTTCCACTTAGCTTTCTCTAGGAACATATTAAAATTCAGGGGAGCTACTATGCGAGCCATTGATCTACAACATAATTTTGCAAAGACAACTTAGACTATGTTCATGATAATAAGTTCAATTAATCATATTACTAAAGAACTCCCACTCGAATCAACATCCCTTAGGTTGTCTAACTATGACATGATCCAAATCCACCAACCCAAGTCTGATAATCACGTGAGATGGGGTGGATTCAATGGTGAACATCTCCATGTTGATCATATCTACTATATGACTCATGTTCGACCTTTCGGTCTCATGTGTTCCGAGGCCATGTCTGTACATGCTAGGCTCGTCAAGTTTAACCCAAGTGTTCTGCATGTGCAAAACTGGCTTACACCTGTTGTCGGCATTCTGGGATTGGGGGTACCTAGATCCGCCAGCCTACGGCCCAGCGCGCGGACCACCTCGATGGGCCGGTACGGCCTAGTGGCAAGTCCACCCCCACCCCCCAGTCAAGATCCTCGTAAGAGCCCCGACCTCACGAGGTGATCAATGCCAAGGCCTTAGAGAAGCGGCCTCCCCATGTTGCCTCCTAAGGAATGGATATACCTGTACGGGTACTCGGCCTCATGACGATGCGATGAGGTGAGCCATGACAACCGAGGCCACGCAGGCGCCAACGGGCGTAGATTTGACAGTTTCCTTTGTAGTGCTAAGGGGGCAAGGGCAGGCAGAGGTTCCCGAGGAAGGCCCCCAAAGCTTCCCATTCTAGTGTAACAAGACGAAGACCACGAGCTCGTCAAGACATATGTCATCACTGAGACCACCTCTGCATCATGCCCTGAAGCTTTGCAAGCGAAGACCACCTTTAGTCAGGATATGATGTACATCTTGTCCCCTTTCAAATTTGGCCATTGTGGGATCTCTTTTCGCTTGTGTGATAATGGAAGAGGACCAAGGCCACTATAAATAGGGACCATCCTCCACTGCAGAGGAGGTCGATCGATCCATCCTCACCCAAGAGCGACCTCGCGAGGCCACCCAACCATTGTAGTAGTTTGTCCCCATCATCCTCGTGAGGGTGATCCACAAAAATCAAGAGTAGGCTTTTACACCGCAAGGTGGCCTGAACCTGGGTAAACTGTGTGTGTCCTTGTTTGTTTTCCCTAGCTTGATCCACGAGAGAGTCATCGCAAAGCTATGAGGTCAAACAGGGTTGGACAGTGAGTGCACCCTAGTGTTCGAACCTCTCTTGGGTATGTGGAGCCCCGATTCCGACATTTGGCACGCCAGGTAAGGTGCACAACCGTTCTTCGTCCCCGGTTTTGGCTCTAGCTTCACAGACTTCAGGGCTGGCGCTCGGCGCACACACCCCGAGTGCTTGGTGCTAGATGGCTGTTACAAATGACCAGCATTCTGGCCACCACCGTAGTCGCTCTATCTGCCCGCGGGCATCAATGCCTCCCGTGTCCCTTGGAGCAGCAAGGCGGTCACTCCTCTGCGCCTGCCATGGACTTCTTCTTTTGCTTGTGTCCATGTGGGAGATCTGAACACGCAAGACGCACTTCTTATGGTGAGGGAACTGCTCCACCACCGCTCAACCGATGGAGGCAACAACGCTTGGGAGGACTAGATCGTCGAGCTCATCGCCGTCGCCAGGAGGGTCCTGGCACCCTATGGCCCGCTTCGTCCCTCGGCACCAGAAGTGGCAGGGTCGGTCGGCGAGGTGCCCCCACTGCTGCACCACGACTCTCTCGGTCCCCATCCTGAGTGGCCCGAGAAGGATCCACCCCTCGCCATCCTCTTGCTCCTCCCAGTCCTAGTGACTGGCTTTGGGCCACCACTGGGCCCTGCCAGTGGTGCTCACATTCGATTCGGTGAGACCCCTTACGTGGACCATGATGCGTGCCTTCACAGTGTAGAGGGCTGCCGGGCAATCGGATTTCCGCACCGTGAGACTGCCATCCGGCGTGGGAACCATGTCATGCACACCCCAGGGCGTGAGGGAGGTTGCGACAGCAACGGAAGAGACAACATCGGTGGAAAGGGCGATGTCGCGCCCTCAGGCGACATCCACTTCCCTCTAACGTAGGGGGTCATGTCCCTCACCCTGTCCGGGCCAGGCTTGTGGGCTCCCGTCGAGAGCCCCCCTAGATTGGTTGGTATGGCAAAGGGGGTGCTCGGGGACCTCGTGGAGACGTCCCTAGCATGCACCTTCAAGAGCAAGAAATATGGTGCAAAGTGACAGGGACACGAGGTTCGGCATTCACAAGAATGGTAGGTGTCAAAAGGCACAGATCACGCGCGCGTGGCGAGGTGCCAGGACCCCGTGAACCCTTAAGGTCTCAAGATCCATCTATGCCCCCCTCCCGGGGGACAGACTCGCATCGTCAAGCGGCTTGAGAATCCTTCGGCGGCACGACGGACAACTTTTTGGGTTGTTCCATCCAATCAATTCTCTGTATTTCGTTTCGCCCCTAGCAGGTGTTATCTGGATGTGTAACGAACTCACCTAACCTTAACTTGGGATGGTGTTGTTTGTCTAAGGCTCAAGCTCTGGTCCTTCGCCGCTAACAAGGGCCAGCGAGCCCCTTCGACCGCCCCGTGATGGTTCTAAGGTAGGGGTTAGACACGACATCTGCGAAGGACTCGTCTTCGTAGTGAATCATCGAGAAATCTAAGGGCTCCAGCTCTGGCTCACGGGCTGGCCACCTGTGTCAATACCTCTTTATTGCCATGCCCCCTAAACGGACCGTCGTGGGCAGAAGAAGGGAGGATGTCTTGGCTCATGCCGCCATTAGGCGGACGAATTGTCGACCCTCGCAACGGCACTCCTATAGACGTGCCCTTATGGACCCGTCGGGCACGCCTTGGCACTCATGTTTGGACTGTAGGGGCACACAACTGCGCTCTTGTGGCCATGCGGTGCGTGATGGCACACGTGTTTGGGCCATGGGAGTGCCGCTTTGACGTGCATGGGAGCACCTGAAGACCAGGTTAGGATCTCCCGAGCCTCGTGCATGGGGTGTCCGCACAATCGCCTCCACCCGTGACTATGGGGCTATACACACCCCGGAGTCTCCCGGCGTGCCGCTCCTTGGCCCCGCGGGGGCACCCACCAACGCACAAGTGGAAGCCCCATGCTACGCACTGGAGGACGACATGGTCTTACAATGACTATGCCCATGCGCCCACCTCTCCAAGGCTTTGGCATCCAAGTCCTCATGCGACGCTCTCCGGCGAACCATCGGGTGCGCGTGGCTTGAGGTCTTTATCAAACATCCGCCTCCCGACTATGGGTACCCCAACTCAAAAGTCGTGGTAACCGAATGCACGTGTATATTGATCCCAGAGATCAATGCTCACTGAACACACAAAAGCTGAATAACAAGAGTCTTACATCCACATTTAGCATCTTACACAAATAAAGACCATGAAGGTTTAGTCTTTCACGGATAGGGACATATTGGCCAAACACTTAAACGGAACAAATAACGGGAATCTTTATCGAAAGCGTGAACCCATTTCCAACTTCCTTAACCTACATGCATTCCTACTGGGAAACATCCTAGTTCGCATGTTCTTCACCAACGAACTCTTGAACATACTCATGTTCTTCCACGCCTGGCCTATTAAATAACTAGTGGCAAGCCAATGTGTACTTTGAATGTACTCGCAAGCAACCCAAGTTGAGAAACAAGGTAATAATGATGCATGATATAGCACTAGGTAGGTATTTGCGGAAAGCTAATTTTTAATGCAATGTCATGATCAAGTAACTATGTGTAAGCATGCATCAGTAGTGGGCAGACATCCATATGAACAAGTTATAGATACCATCATAAGCAGGGGTTGAACATCTCATGTTAATTCATCACATCAAGTTTTCAGACTTGTCTCAAGTATCATCCTTCTGTCATCTGCACACACTCACACCAAGTTTTGCAAAAAAAATACCTGGACGTAGTTTAAGCAGCACCACCCAACTGTCCTTGATCGTGGACATGGCTATTCGAATAGTTTTACACTCTGCAGAGGTTGCGCGCTTTACCCACAAGACTTGGGGAACTTCCGTGTCATCCACGACTCGTGATACCTTACATACCCGAGGTAAGCACCCCAACAATGCCTTTCCCATGGTGATACTAAACAAAGAGTCCACTCGTTGGTGCCATCCCTCATGATATACATCACGCGTATCATCCATGAGGGCACGCAATGGTGTGCCCGATGCCTGTAAGGATAGCGCATGGCCTTCAACTTCCGGGTCGACCCCGTCTCGAGAGTGACCACTTCACTCTCACCACTAGTAATGCGGGCTCCTTGCTAGCACCAACCATAGTAATCAACAAAGCCCCGCCCCATAAGGGGTATCATGGTCGCACATGTATGGTTGGGACGATCGACAAATCTTAAATCTAATCCACTTTCGAAAACACATCCTCAACTTGTCCCGGCACACCACTTCATTCACAAGTGGTCACAAACTCATCATCATCTCCCTCGAGCATTAGTGGCACCCGACGGGGTTTCCGAAAAGTCTTCAGAATCACCTCCTTAGTTCCATCACCATGCATAAACCCGAACCCACTTGCATAGCATCTACTAGCATCCTATTTACACCCACCCAAACAACCCTCATAAGGTTGCAGGGTTATGTACTATGCAAGTGTCAATGGCAAAAGTGTCAGAAGCAACCCACCGAAGTTGTCACTACTCCACATGATCAAGTATAACAAAAGTAAAGTGCTATATGACATGCAATAAAAATGGTTTCTTAACATGGTCAAAGGGCTGCTTGCCTATTTTCGCAAAGTATTCGAGGTCTTCGCATTCTTCTCGTCCATCCGAGCAATTCTCCTACTCCGTCAACTATCGCCGGAAACAACTGCAATAAGCAACACAACAAACAGAAAATAGAAGTGCTCTATAAATAGGAGTCTTATTTTTCTTGGACACCTTGGTTCACAAGAAAAATAATCATGAAGGTTTTATTGCATGTGGATCAAGGGGAATTCTTGAATGGTGGAAATGAAGGAAATGATGATCTTATAAGAAGTCTATAGAAAATATTTTCACAACAAAATAAATGGGTGAACCTAACAAATATGGCATGATTTTAGAAACATGACGGAATTGTTATCACTAGATTTGGAGTTGTGATGATTTTCCTATGAATTTCCTAAGAGGAGATAAATGGGAAAAGGGAGCATTTATTAGGTCAAGCAGAATAGGGGCATGGGAAAAATGATAACCATGCCTAGATAAATAGGGTATGATTTTATAGACACTTAGGAACTTGAATCACTCCCTGTGGGGCTGATTTCAATCTCCTAGGAATTTTACAATGAGGGCTTTTAATAGTTCAAATTCAAATTTGAATTTGACATCTATAGAAACTTTGCAGGAAAAATGTTTAATGCAGATATTTGGGTAGGAAATGAGTTTAGCATTTGACATCTATAGAAACTTTGCAGGAAAAATGTTTAATGCAGATATTTGGGTAGGAAATGAGTTTAGCAATATCTAGGATTTTGAATCACTAAATTTGGAGCTATAATGATTTTTATATGGATTTTTGATTGCCTCTAAAAAGAAAAGGATGAAAGGAATTACCAAATGGCTAAACAGCTCACCAGGTAAAGGATAGCCAATGGGCCGGCCCAGTCGCTCGACCTGGCGGCTGGGGCAACGCCAAAGGCGCATTGCCTTAAATGCGCCTCCTTAGGAGGGAGGCGGATAGCGCAACGGGCGCCTTCACTTAAATGGTGGGGCCCGGGCCTTAGCCACTAACCGGCAGGCCTTGCTGGCAGGTCCTCCTCCTACCTATGTTCAAACAGAGGAGGAGGCCAACCGTGCCCATGCCGGTGCCCCGTCCCAACACCACGAGGCGTCCCTGGCAGCGTCCCGACCACTGGAGGGCTTCGAGCGGTGAGCTGCACGCGCCTAGCCAGTCCTTGAGCCCTGGGGAGACCTTGGTTGCATGCAGCCCCCACCGCGGAGGAGTAGGACGTCGGCCATGGGGGCACGACACCACTGCCACGGAGAGAAGGAGAAGGGAAACAAGGGGTTTCCGGAGGCGAATGAAGGTGCAACGGTGGATCTAGGAGGGGAGAACGGACGTGGGGAGCTCGAATTCAAGGAAAACAAAGGTGGGTGTCATCGGCTGGAGGAGAAGGGGAGGTCAGGAGGAGAAATGTGGAGGTCCGGGTGGTCCACGGCGGAGGGAGAGAGAAAAGGAGGGCACCAGGTGTTTAGGTATGTGCTTAAGTAGCCCTACCGAGGCACATCATGGACGGAGTCCATGGGTGACGCTCGGGCGTGCCTGACAGGGGAGAGAGGAGGGCCAGGGAGGAGGGGCCCAACCGTCCGGCGTGTCGAGGACGCCGAGGCGTCCTTAGGAGACACCACCACGACACCCAAGGTGGTAGGGTGGCTCGGGATGGGAGCCGCTACAGTGCTCGGACGCACTGTAGCGCACTCTAGAGCGTGGCTTTCACATGCCATGGCGTGTCCCATGCGCCCTGGTCGTGGCATCTCTTGTCCACAAGTGCTAGGGGGTTTCTGGAGATGCTCTAGCACTCTTAGGAAGTATGTAAGTGGTAAAAGATAGGGGGTATGGAGGTAGAAATGGTGTTGTCATGGTGAAAACATTGAGGGAATTGGGGTTTTACACCTCCAATAATTGAGCACGGGCCATGAGGTTGCTACTGGGGGTGTGGGGTATTTACAAGGGGTTGTGGTAAAAAATTGGGGGTCAAGGAGAACTCATATGGTGCTCCAATCATTGATCACAAAATTGTTGGAGAAGGTGTTTAATGCAAGTTTGAACTAGCAAAGTGATTCTCACCACTATGAAACTTAACAGGACTTGATGATAGGTATAATTGAGGTTGATCACAAAATTTGAACTCATTTGAAGAAGGTTGCCAATGTAAACATGGTAAACCCTAGAAATGGGCAGAAATGCATTTGCTTAGATCTAGCTATGCAAATACATTATCCTTGATGCACCACCTGATGTGGTGACCTATTTTAGGGACTATAACATGCACAAAAAGTTTGGGGCCCAATGGGAAAACTTGGCAATGTAATATTACCAAATTCTTGAAATCAATAGAAATGGGTTTGAGGGGATTGGGACAAGCTAATCTGTTCTCCTTGATGAACCACTTGGTGTGGATGCATTATTGGAGGATTGTATCATGTCCACAAAGTTTGATCTTAAGGGGAGACAGTTGGTAATGTAGAGTTTCTCAAATTTGGATCTGAACAAAGAGATTTTTGGGATATTTTGATGAACCAAAACAATTGAGGTTTATGTGAAACTTGGAAAGATGATCACATATATCATATGCGACATGCCAGAATTTCCTTGGATTTATTTGAGAATATTTCTTATAGAAATATTTCAAATGCTCGAAATAGGTAGAAATGGTTTTGAATGGCTTTGTCCAATATGTTGAACATGACCATGTGTTGAAACTCTTATATATGGACAATATATGTCCATTGAGTTTTCCTAAATTTTCTAAAATATTTTTGAAGCATTTAAATAATTATTTTTAAGTCCTATTCACATGGCATGATCATTGGACAAGAGTTGGGATCAAGAAAAAGAATTTTGAGAGTGGGAGGATGTCTTATTAATATAGAGCACTAGCAAGCAATCAAACAAGCAAGCAAATCAACACACAAGTCAAGCATCACAAGCATAGAAAAAGTTTTAATTGGCCCTAATTTTTGAGTCATGTTAACTTATCCATGAGACGGTTAACACAAGGTGTGACACTGACCTTGGTGGGCACCGCGACTCGGTAGAACGGTAATAATCCACCCCTCCTTGGAGGCTGTGGGTCCACGAAAAATGAAGGGAAGTCGGCATAAGGGAGTACAACGTTACTTGATACATCATAAAGGAGATTCTTCCGAATTACTTTCACATGCCCGCGGGGGGCATATTCAAAATCTTGACAGGTAAAGAGGAAAAGACAACCTAGGGAGATGCATTATTGTCGTCGCTGCTGTCGCTACCACCATCGTCATACCCACGTCCCTCGACCAAAAGCTGGCTCTTGCCTCTAGAGGGGGTAAACTCCGCGATTAGGTTGTCCACATGATCCTCTACCCAGTCCCCCATGGCACCTTAAATCACCTCGGGCACGGGGGGCTATCACAGCCTCAAAGTTGAAGTTGGGGTCAAAGCAAAGAAGGTGGCTAAAGACATGTGAAGACGCTCACGCGAGGAGGTCACGGCTCTTCTCTTCCACGAACTAGCGGACCTTCTCCGCGTCTCCTTCATGGTGCTCCACAATCCTAGTGCAGAAGCCGAGGTAGCCAACATCGTCAGAAACAAGCAGGATGGAAACACTCTCATTGCTGATACTGCCTACAGCTCGGCAGGCCCTTCCCTCAAGGGTCTGGAACATCTAGGACTGTGTGTGCTGCAGCCCCCGGGCACGCTTAGCCTCGTCCGAGGCCATCTCCATGAGAGAATTGACATCCTCCACTTTCTTGTAGAGGAAAGATAGCTCGGCCTCTGCCACGGCCTGGGCATCCATCGCTGCTTTCTCACGTCGCTCCATCACGGCTAACTTCTTCTTGAGGCCATCGGCCTTAGCCATCAGCTCGTCGTGCCGCTTGCAAAAACGGGACTCCTGAAGCTTCAGCTTCTTGTGGTGATCCTTGGCGAGGGACCTACGGACACCCACCACCTTCTCATTGACCTTTCCCTGGATCATCCCCTCCCAGGAGGCGAGGGAGTCCTTGGCGGCAGTGACCTAGCGTTCCATCACCTCAAGTCGCTTGCGCTCCAGGCTTTGCTCGAGTGCCTCCAGTGCCACTATATCTTCAAGTCTGTAGAGCCTCGCTTCGCCCATAGATGGCCCGCCCGCGGAGGCTGCGAGCATGGCCTTACGTGCCTGAACTTGCAGCTTGAGGGTGGCGTTGGAAGCTTGAAGCTCTTCCCCGTGGTTCTCTGCAACCTCGCATCGATAGGCCGCGGCCCGGGCCTCCTCAAGGGCACGATCATGGGCCTCCCTTGCTGCGACAAGTGATTTCTTGGTTTCCCTGAAAGTGTGCTCACGTTGTAGATGGTCGAGGTTGATGGTGACCTCGAGACGGGGCCATTTGCAAGCCAGGCGCAAGTGCTCCCCCTCAAGGTATGTGTTGACATCGTTAAGCTATGCCCGAGGGCGACCTAGTGTGCTCACCACGCCCTGAAGGAGGCCATGCCGGATGGCTGTGCCGGATGTCCATAGAGTCTCCCTAAATTTTCTCAAATATTTTGGAAGCATTTAAATAATTTTTCCCTATGAAAAACAATTTCTGGTCTTAAGAAAAAGCCTTTGGGGAGAAAGAATCCACCCAATTTGAGGACTTGTAGTGCAACCCCAATTTAGGGGTTTTTAAAGACCGAATTTGAATAAATCATTTTTGGTCAAAACAAAATTTGATAAAAATAGTTTTGGGCACTATTCACATGGCATGGTCATTGGGCAAAAGGTTTGGGTCAAGGAAGATGAATATGAAGAGGGATATAATCTAAGAGTGCCATATACCACAATTAACAAACAAACAAGCAACATTTCAAAAAAGCAACAATTGAAAGAAGCACAAGCATTGAAAAAGTTTTAATTGGTTGCACATTTTATAAATCCAAACATAACAAGGTGATACAACACAGGGTGTGATATACCTACTCCCTTACAATAATCTCGTCCCCGAGATTCCTAGGCTAAGCGCTAAAAAGATAAGGGAACTCAGATCTAAGATAGTCTTCATGCTCCCAGGTTGCTTCAGCTTCAGTGTGGTTGCTCCATTGGACCTTGATATACTTGATGGTGCGGCTTTGGGTTCAATGCTCTGCCTCATCTAGTATGCGAACTGGCCTCTCACGATAAGTGAGGTCTGGCTGAAGATCGATGGCTTGATGGTCGATGTCTTTGTAGAGTTCAGGGCGGTTGGGAACTTGGACACACTTTCGGAGTCGTGACACATGAAAGACATTGTGCACATCTGATAGCTCGGAAGGTAGCCCTGGCTTATAGGCAACTTCTCCACGCGTATCAGTGATCTTGAAGGGGACGATGTATCTTGGCGCAAGCTTCCCTTTGACATGGAAACGCTTGGTTCCCTTGAGAGGCGTGACTTGGAGGTAGACATGATCACCGACATAGAAGCTCACTTCTCGGCGGTGGGAGTCATTGCAACTCTTCTATCTTGACGTGGCGGTCTCAAGGCGCTCTAGGACGAGTTGAACTTGTTGTTCTGCTTCGTGGAGGATGTATGGTCCAAAAATTAATCCTTCCCTAGTTTCTGACCAGTTGAGGGGAGTGCGGCACTTGCGCCCATACAACGCCTCAAAGGGTGCCATCTTAAGACTCGACTGGTTGCTGTTGTTGTAGGAGAACTCGGCAAATGGTAGGCAATTTTCCCACTTGGCTCTATACACCAAAACACAACCGCGGAGCATATCTTCAAGTATTTTATTTACTCGCTATGTCTGTCCTCCGGTCTGGGGGTGAAAAGCAGTGTTGAAGGAGAGCTTAGTTGCCATAGCTTCTTGAAACATCTTCCAGAATCTCAAGGTGAATTAGGTTCCTCGATCCAACACAATCTCCTTAGGAACTCTGTGAAGGCTCATGATACAGTCGATGTAGAGGCTGGCTAGCTTGTTTCCATCATAGGTGGTCTTGACGGGAATGAAATGGGCTACCTTAGTCAGGTGGTCGACAATGACCCAAATAGAGTCATGTCCTTTGCTTGACCTTGGTAATCCGGTGATGAAATCCATCCCGACTTTGTTCCACTTCCATTCAGGCACTTTAAGATGTTGCAACAGCCTAGCAAGTCGCTGGTGCTCAGCTTTGACTCTCTGGTATATGTCACATTTAGCGACAAATGTTCCTATTTCCCGTTTCATACCATGCCACCAGAACTTGCCCTGAGGTCTTTATACATCTTGGTTCCTCGAAGATGGTTGTAGTATGGAGTGTCATGAGCTTCTTGCAATATCAAGTTCTTGAGCTCCTCTTTGTTGGGTACGCAAATGCAATTCCCAAACCATACAACTCCTTGTTCATCCACTGAGAATCCTGGGGCCTTTCCTGCCTTGATCTTCCTCTTGATGCCTTCAATGCTCTATTGTCCCTTCTGAGCTTCCTTAATACCATCCATAAAGGTAGGCTTTTCTTCGAGGTTGGCAAGGAATCCAGGTGCAACTAGTTCCACGCCGAAGCTTTCAAGCTCTTCATACAGGGCGGGTAGCCTTTCCTTAATCATGGCATTCAAGGAACACGCCTTTTTGCTTAAGGCGTCTGCTACCACGTTGGACTTTCCGGGGTGGTATTGAACATTGAGGTTATAATCCATGATCAACTCCAACCATCTTTGCTGCTTCATGTTCAATTCCCTTTGGGTGAAAATATACTTCAAACTCTTGTGGTCTCTATATATCTCACATCGCTTCCCCAGAAGATAATATCGCCATGCCTTCAAGGCATGAACCACGGCCTCCAATTCGAGATCATGAGTTGCGTAGTTATCTTCATGAGGTCATAGCTGTTGGGATAGATATGCTACAACTCTGTCTTCTTGCATCAGAACACCTCCAAGCCCGGCTCTCGAAGCATCACAATATATCACAAACTCCTTGTGAATATCGGGGGTGGCCAAAATAGGGGCTGTTGTCAATCTCTTCTTGAGCTCCTGGAAGCTTTCCTCGCACTTAGCTGTCCATTCAAACTTCTTTTCCTTCTTCCAAACCTGGGTAATGGGTTGGGAAATGCTCGAGAACCCTTCCACGAACATGCGGTAATATCCTGTGAGTCCGAGGAAGCTCCTGACTTCCTTCATGGTGGTTGGGGATTGCCATTCAGTCACGGCTTCAATCTTGGAAGGATCCACTAATAATCCTTCTGTAGTCAACACATGATCCAAGAATCCAACTTCATGCAGCCAGAATCCACACTTGCTGAATTTGGCATAAAGCTAGTGCTCTCGAAGCTTCTCTAGGACAAATCTCAAGTGTTCCTCATGCTCTTCCTCAGACTTGGAGAAGACGAGTATGTCATCAATGAAGACGACAACAAACTTGTCCAAGTACTACATGAAGACTTTATTCATCCATACATGAAATAGGCAGGGGCATTGGTTAACCCAAATGACATGACCGTGTATTCATATAGGCCATACCGGGTTACAAATGCCGTCTTCGGAATGTTTTTGGGTCTGATCTTCAGCTGATAGTACCCAGACCTGAGGTCAATCTTGGAAAACACCTTGGCTCCATTCAACTGATCAAATAGTTCTTCAATCTTGGGGAGTGGGTACTTGTTCTTTATTGTCACTTCATTGAGATAATGGTAATCGACACAGAGTCTGATAGTTCCATCCCTCTTTGACCCAAATAGAACAGGTGATCCACAAGGAGAGGCACTAGGGCGAATGAATCGTTTTCTGAGCTGCTCTGCCAATTGCTTCTTCAATTCAGCCAACTCTTCGGATCCCATACTATAGGGCTTCTTATAGATGGGCCTTGATCCAGGCATAAGCTCAATGATGAACTCAATGTCACGGTTAGGGGGAATTTCGGGCAGCTCATCAGGAAATACATCCGGGTATTCACATACCACTGGCACTTGATCCAACTCAATTCCCGATAGACAGTTAGCCATACGGGCCTGAGTGGAGGTAGGGTTGGGAACATACTTGACTTCCACTCCTTGGCTATTGGTCATGGTGACAATACTCTTGTCACAGTCTAACAAGCCTTGGTGCTTGGTCAACCAATTCATGCCAAGGATGATGTCCAAGCTTGGTGAATCCAGAACTATAAGGTCTGCTAGGAAGTTTACCCCGTTGATCTTAATCTCCACTCCTTTACAACCTATCCTAGACTTCATAACTAATCCCGGGATTTGTATCAACATACGACTACCCAGGGGTGTAGGTTTCATGCCACTCTCTAATACAAACTTTTGGGTGACAAAAGAATGAGAAGCTCCATAAACAAATAGTATTGTTGTTGGGGCTGAGTTGACGAGGAACGTACCCAGTATAACGTCCGGGTATTCCTCGGCTTCCTTTGCGGTGACGTGATTCACAGGACCCTTGCCATTGTTGGGCTGGTTGCGGGGAGCTGGTTTCCATTGTGGTGCTCCACGGCCTTGACCTTGAGTTGGCGCATTGGGGCATAGGGCATCTGGCTTTGTGTTGGGGGCATAGCTTAGAGATGTGTCCAGACTGACCACATCCAAAACAAGTGACTTGCCTAGGGTTGTTGTTGTAGTTTCTGCCACCATTGTTGCTATTGTGGTTGTTGTAAGCTGGCCTGGGATTGGCATACTGCTCAGACTGGTAGCTCGGACGAGGCGCAGGAGGTCTAGCCTATTGTGGCTGATAGGTTGGCTTGGCTGGGGCTGTCTGCCAGGGGTGAGGCTTCTGGTTACTGGAGCTACCCTTGTTGATCATCTTGCTCTTGCAAGTGTCGCCTATGGCATGATGCTTGTCTTCCAGCATGAGGGCCTTGTTCACCAGGTCGAAGAAGGTATGACAGTCGCAGACGATGACCTGATACTGGAGGGTCTGTTGAAGTCCTTTAATGAAGCGTTACTTCTTGGCAGCCTCCGTGCTAACATCTTCAGGTGCATACCTTCATAGCAGGTTCAACTTCTGCAGGTACTCCTTGATAGAGCCACTTCCTTGCTTCAACACTCGAAATTATCTCTTCTTAATAGCCATGATCCCAGAAGGAATATGGGCAGTGCGGAATCCTTCCTTGAAGTCATTCCAAGTGATCACACACTCACCTTGCATGACCTTGATACCATCCCACCAAGCTCGGGCGATATCTGCATGGTAGTGAGAGGCATAAAGCACCTTCTCACGGTCCTCATTGCAATTGACCAATGCAAGGAGGTCCTCGATGGTGCAGATCTAGTCGTTAGCATCCAGAGGTTCAGTAGTCTTGGTGAAGGTTGGGGGTGAATTCCTCATGAACTTAGACGAAATGGAGCAGACATTGCCGTTCCTGCCTTGCTGCTGGTTGTTCACAAGGGCCTGAGCCATCTGCTAAATAGCAGCATTGTTGGCTTGTCGTTCCTCCCGGAGAACTTGGAGAAACTAAGATATGGTCATGTTCTCCGATGGAGGTGGTGGCGGGGGAATGTCGCCTTGTGGATGCTCTTGGTGTCCTCCAGCATGAGCAGCCCCACCAGCTCCGTGTTGCTGGCTTGAGTTGGCGGCTTCAAGGTTGGGGAAGGAGCCATTGCGGGTAGCAGTCACCATCCTATTTGGAGCAGCCAAGTCAAACAACTAGAATACATGAGAGGAAAAGCAACGACGGAAAAGTGTGCCTAAGGGGTTTGGTCGAGTGCAAGTGAGTTGAAACAAAGGTCAAAGGACCAACACATATATTAAGATACGATAGACGATGGAGTCGCTTACATGTTGCCTAGGACAAAAGCGCGACTTGCATCGAAACACAAACAACAAAACAAAAAACAAGCACACATGGTTTCATATGAACCATTACACGGACTCGACTTCGCATGAGGGGTACATGATTGATCCTACCCTAGGGGTTCTGAGACTCAAGTGGTGGAGTGCTCGGTCTCATAGTCACGCTCCTCTAGGTCTTCCTCTTGTTCATCATCTAAACGGGCATCATTCCCGGTCGAAGGGGTCGGGGAGTGAGGAGGTCCATCCCGATGACGCTTTGCTGGAGGGTTGGTGAAGAGCTCACGGTACTCCTTCGCAATCATGCAGTGACGACGTGTGGGTGCATCTCTAGGTGGGGGTACTCCTCCTTGATAAGCGATAGCTGGTCATCCCTCAGGGGCTCCATCCTTCTTGGTCTTGCCTGGCTTCGCCTTGGCTTGCTGAAGTAGCTCTTGGGTGTGGTGAAATTCCTCACAGAGCTTCACAGACTCCTTAATAAAGTGCTGAACCAGACTATCGGCAGAGAGGCTGAAGTAGGTCTAGAACCTAAGTGGTGTGCCATCCTGCTAGGTCGGAACCAGCTTCCAACTCTTGCCAAGATCCTCCTTCCTAAAGGGAAGGTAGTGAGTAGTGAGCTCATCAGCCATCTTTGTAAGGATGTCTCGTAGAAGCAGAAGTGCCTTGCGTGCAGCTGACTCGACTGCGAGTATCATGGTCTCCATTCGTGGTCCTTCAAAGAACCAACTGATCAGGGAGTCGTTTGCCTTCATGACCACATCCACGTGGTACTCCCTCGTGACGGCATTGACCCAGTGCTCATGGTAGAGGAAAATGGGTGGTTGGCGAAACTGGCACTTCTCCAGGCTATCCCCGAGGAGTAAGGGAAAGCCGGATGTCAGGAAGGCTTCGGGTACGAAGGCCATCTACAAAGGTTTGAAGGGAGGAGAGTCAGTAGAGTGTTGTGTGAAGAATAGAAGAGGTAAGTAATACAAAATTCCTAAGTATAGGTGCTAGGTGTAGGTTTGAAAAACGGTTTTATCCTAACTAACGTCAATGCTAACTAAGGGCTTCCTATAGTAAGGATGGCTCTGATACCAGCTCTGTGGGGACCCCAACTCATAAGTCGTGATCACCGAATGCATGTGTATAGTGATCCTAGATATCAATGCTCACTAAACACACAGAAGCTGAATAACCAGAGTCTTACATCCACATTTAGCGTCTTACACAAATAAAGACCATGAAGGTCTAGTCTTACATAGATAGGACCGCATTGGCCAAACACTTCAACAGAACAAATAACGAAAATCTTGATCGAAAGTGTGAACCCATGCCATTTGCCTTAAACCTAGAGGCATTCTGACTCGGAAGCGTCCTAGTTCGCATGTTCGTCAGCAATGAACTCTTCAACGTACTCCTGTTCTTCCATGCCTGGCTAATTAAATAACCAGTGGCAAGCCAATGAGTACTTTGAATGTACTTGCAAGCAACTCAAGTTGTCGAACAAGGTAATAATGATGCATGATATAGCACTAAGTAGGTAATTTGTGGAAAGCTAATTTTGAATGCAATGCCATGATCAAATAACTAGGTAAGCATGCATCAACAGTTGGTAGATATCCATATGAAGAAGTTAGAGATATCATCATAAGCAGGGGGTTGAACATCTCATGTTCATTCATCACATCGAGTCGTCTAACTTGTCTCAAGTGTCAGCTCTGTGTCATCCACCCACAAACACACCAAGTTTAGTAAACATTTGGACGTAGCACAAGAGCGGTCATCCAACTGTCCTTGACCGTGGGCACGGCTATTCGAATAGTTTTACACTCTGTAGAGGTTGCACACTTTACCCACAAGACTCGGGGAACTTCCGTGTCATCCACGACTCGTGGTACGTCACATACCCGAGGTAAGCACCCTAACAATGCCTTTCGCATGGTAATTCTGGACAAAGAGTCCACTCATTGGTGCCACCCCTCATGATATACATCACACGTATCATCCATGAGGGCACGCAACAGTGTGCCCGGTGCCTATAAAGACAGTGGATGACCTTCCACTTTCGAGACGACCCCATCTCAAGAGTGACCACTTCACTCTCACCACTAGTAATGCGGGCTCCCTTCTAGCACCAACCATAGTAATCAACAAAGCCCCGTCCCATAAGGGGTATCGTGGCCGTACATGTAAGGTTGGAATAACGGTCGCAACTTACACCAATCCATTTTTGAAAACCACATGCACTCACTTTCTCTGGTACACCACTTCTTTATCAAGTGGTCACCCAACTCATCATCATATCCCTCGAGCATTAGTGGCACCCGACAGGGTTTTCGAAAAGTCTTTTAAATCATTTCTTCCTTTCCATCACTATGCATAAATCCCAACCCACTTGCATAGCATCTGCTAGCATCCTATCTACACCCACCCGCATAACCCTCATAAGAATGGTAGGGTGATGCACGCTGCAAGAATCAATGGTAGAGTATCAGAGGCATCCCACCAGAGGGGGAACACCACATCATGATCAATCATTGAAATAACAAGTGTTATATGTCATGCATGAAAAAGTTTCTTAGCATGGTCAAAGGGATGCTTGCCTGGCTCAACAAAGTCTTTGGGGTCTTCAAAGTCTTCAGGTGCAACTCCCTCATCAATAGCGCAATATATCGTTGCGAAAACTAGCGATAAAAATAAGCATCACACAAAAACAGAGCACACAAAGCTAATAGCAAAAAGCTACCCTATTATGTTAAATACTAAATCTATACTAAAATAGTTGTCTAGGGTTTTGAAGTTAAAAAGGTTTTCAAAAATATTTAAAACAGGGGCTAATAATTCCAAATAGGGGTTTTAAATTGAAACAGAATAAAAAAGGTTTTCAAATACTTTTACAAGTGGCACTAATAAATTTGAAAGGTCTGGGCCGGCCCAAGCCAACCAGGCCAGGTGAGCAGGTGCCCCCGTGTGTGTTAGGATTCAAACCTGACGTGCGTGGTCTAGTGTCAAGTGAGAGAGAGAGCACGGGAGAGGGGAGGTGAGAGACCGGTACGTGGGACCCCCTATCGGACCCTTCTCCCAGCTCGGGACAGGAAGGGGAGGAGTTCACCGGCGACAGTGCGAGGCACGGCGGTGGCAGGTGAGAGCGGGGATGGGTTTAGGGCTGAGCCGCTGGTCCCGTGGAGGTGGAGGGGGCACCGGAGGTGGCCAGAGTCACCGACGGTGAGAAGGCCATGGCGGAGGAGCTTCGAGAGGGGTTCGTCGAGACCGTCTCGAGCTACAAAAGGACGGGGATGAGGGGGAATCGCGTCAGCGGAGGGAGAGAGGACCAGCCGAAGAAGAGAGAGGGACGAAGAGGCTCTGTACCTAGAGATCGACGATGGGGCTACCGTGGCGGTCCTCGGTTTGATTCTAAGCGCAGAGGGAGGGAGAGGAGCTCGGGCTTCACTGATGGTCAATGGGGGTGGAGAGTGAGCCAAAGGTGGGGAGAGAGAGGCCCGGGAGGCTTAAATTGCAAGGGGGCGGAGCACCCTGGACCCGTGCGCCGGTGAGGTCGTGGCCGAGGCCAGAGGGGAGACAGAGCTTGCAGGGCAGCTCGGGGGCGTTCCTGGGGTCGTTCTAGGCCCGCGAGGGAAGAGAGAGGGACCAGAGGGGCGCGTGCGTGCGAGCCCCATGGTTAGCCAATCTGTGCGGTGCCAGGCACATGTGCGGGAGGTCGCCGGAGAGAGAAGGACGAGGGGGCCGATAGGGTGGAGTCTTGCGGACGTCGAGGGAATCTCAGGGGACAGCTCCTTGCACCCCAAGGCTGTCGGGTGGCTAGGGACGGGTGCGGCTACAGTGCGGGCATGCACTGTAGCATGCTCTAGAGCATGCCTTTGGCATTCCATGGCATGCTTGCATGCTCTGGACGCGCTCCTGCATGTCCACTAGCTTTTGGATGATCTCTACATGCTCTAGGAGCTATGGGGGAGCTAAGGAGAAACAAATGGAGTAGGGGAGGGTTAAAAATGCTCCTTCCAGGGCCGTCCAGAGGTGAAAATGGGAGTTTTACCCCATCTCCTAGTGGTTTATGGATCTGAGGTTCTTACCGGAGGTGTTTGGGCACTGTAAGAGGGTGTGGTAAAAATTTGGAGGCAAGGGAAATAGTAAAAATGCTGAAAATAGTAGTTTCTAGAATTGAACAGAAGGTGTTTGATGGAGATTAGGGCAAGCAAATGTACTGTGCTTGCCATGAGATTTGACAGGATCAAATGATGGTTGAAAGTAAGCCTGATCACTAAGTTTGAGATGGTTTGATGAAAGTTCATAATGTGACTTTGTGGAAACCTAGAAATCAATAGATTTTGGTTTTTGTAGATCTAGTCATGCTAAGCTATTACCCTTGATGCAACACTTAGTGTAGCACCATTATTTGGTCATTTGATCATGTCCACAAAGTTTGGGGTCAAGGGTAGAAACTTCACAATGTAAAGTTGTTCAAATTTGAATCTGGACAGGGAGGGTTTTGGGATGGTTTGATGACCCAAATTTACTTGACTTGGGATGGAACTTTGCAAGATCATCATCTATGATAGTGTTGACTTGCTGGAATTTTCCTGGAATTTCTTGAGAATATTTCTTATAGAAATATTTCAAAAGCTTGATTTGTACAGAAAGGGTTTAGAGGGGGTTTTCCCATGATTTGTACATACCCATGTGTTGAGACTCATATATATGGAAAATATATGTCCACTGAGTCTCCCAAAAGTTTATTAAATATTTTGAAAGCATTTAAATATTTTTTCCCTATGAAAAAACATTTCTCGTCTCAAGAAAAGCCTTTAATTAAAATAAAAAATAATCTTTCAAATTAATTTGGTGGTTTTGGGAAGTCATATTTATAGTAGGTTTGAAATAAAGCCTTTGGGGAGAAACAATCCACCGAATTTGAGGACTTGCTGTGCCATCCCCAATTCAGGGGTTTTTGAAGACCTAATTTGAATAAATCATTTTTGGTCAACAGAAAATTTGATAAAACTAGTTTTGCCCACTATTCACATGGCATGATCATTGGGCAAGAGGTTTGGGTCAAGGAAGAAGAATATGAAGAGGGATAGAATCTAAGAGTGCCATATACCACAATCAATAAGCAAACAAGCACAAGCATTGAAAAATGTTTTAATTGGTGCCACATTTTATAAATCCAAACATAACAAGGTGATACAACACAGGGTGTGACACTCACATTTATATCTATTAATGGGCATCTCCATAGACCATTGATATGCCTGGTTAATGTGAGACTATCTTCCCCTTTTCCTTGACAACCTCCACCATATTCTATTCCCCCTACAGTGTTATATCCATGGCTCATGCTCATGTATTGCTTGAGAGTTGAAAAAGTTTGAGAACATAATAAGTGTGAAAAAATTTCTTGACTTGTCATCGGGTTTGTGCATGATATAAATACTTTGTGTGGGGAAGATGGAGCATAGCCAGACCATATGATATTGTAGGGATAACTTTCTTTTGCCATTATATTTTGAAGAGATACAATTGCTTTGCTAGTATGCTTGAAATGTTATTATTTTTATATTAACACTAAGCTTTTGTTTTGAGCCTTATAGATCTGAATATTCATGCCACAATAGAGAATATTACATGGATAAATATGTTAGGTAGCACTCCATATCAAAAATTCTGTTTTATCATTTACCTACTCGAAGAAGAGCAGGAATTAAGCTTGGGATGCTGATACCTCTCCAACGTATATATAATTTTTGATGATGGCATGCTATTATATTATCTGTTTTGTATGTTTTATATGCATTAATATGCTATTTTATATTATTTTTGGGACTAACCTATTAATCTAGTGCCCAGAGCCAATTTATGTTTTTTCCTTGTTATTGAGTTTTGCAGATATAGAATACTAAACGGAGTCCAAATCGAATAAAATCTTTGGAATGATTTTTTCTGGAAGGAAACAAATCCACCAGGCTTGGAGTGGAAGGCACGGACTCTGCCAGGAGGTCACAAGCCCTGGAGGCACGGCCACCCCCCTAGCCACACCTGGCAGGCTTGCCACCTCCTGGCAAGTCTCCTAACCTTATTCTTCATCCTATAGATACCCAAATATTCCCCCAACACCAAAAAGAGCCATGCAAGTACTTTTCTGACGCCAGAATTCTCCGTTCCCAAGATATCCAATCTTGGAGCCTTTTTCGGTAATCCCTCAAAGGGGGATCTGATCACGAAGAGCATCTACATCAACTCCATTGCCCCTACGATGATGCATGAGTAATCTACCACAGACCTATGGGTCCATAGCTAGTAACTAGATGGCTTCTTCTCTCTCCTTGAACTTCAATACCATGTTCTTCAAGATATTCATGGAGATCTATCTGATGTAATACTCTTTTTCAGTGTGTTTGTCAAGATCTGATGAATTGTGGGTTTATGTTCAGATTATCCATGAATCTTATTTGAATCTTCTCTAAATTATTATATGCACGATTTCATATCTTTGCAAGTCTCTTCGAGTTATTGGTTTGGTTTGACCAACTAGATTGGTAATTCTTGCAATGGGAGAAGTGCTTAGTTTTGGGTTCAATCTTGCGGTCTCCTCACCCAATGACAAAGTAGGGATAGCAAGTCACATATTGTATTGTTTCCATGAAGGGTAAAATGATGGGGTTTTCTACATATTGCTTGAGTTTATCTCTCTACATCATGTCATCTTACCTAATGTGTTACTCTGTTCTTCATGAATTAATACTATTGATGCAGGTAGGAGTCGGTCGATGTGTGGAGTAGTAGTAGTAGATTCAGAATTGTTTTGGTCTACTTGACATGGACGTGATCCCTATATGCATGATAATTGCCTGGGATATCTACATGATTATTCACTTTTCTACCAATTTCTTGACAGTAATTTGTTTACCCACCGTGATATTTTCCTTCAAGGGAGAAGCCTCTAGTGAAATCTTTGGCCCCCGGGTCTACTTTCCATAATATATTTCAGATCTATAAACCAAAAGTAGCAAAAAATACCTTGTTGTAATTTATTTATCTTTTACTTTTCATACTCATTTAAATCTAGCTCTATCAGATCTAATCGTTGCAAATAACCGTGAAGGGATTGACAACCCCTTTATAGCGTTGGGTGCAAGAGTTTGATTGTTAGTGTAGGTGCATCCATTGGTGACTTGCTTGTTCCTCCTACTGGATTGATACCTTTGTTCTCAACAACTGAGGGAAATACTTATCTACTTTGCTGCATCACCCTTTCCTCTTCAAGGGAAAGCCAACGCACGCTCAAGAGGTAGCAGGCACCTCCGCATTCAGCACATGTACAGCTCGATGACATCTCCGCCTCCTCGATCCAGCGAGCGGGGGCGGAGTAGTAGATGATTTCTCTGGCAGCACGATGGCGTGGTGGCAGTGCTGGTGGAGCTATCCCGGCAGAGCTTCGCCAAGCGCTGCCACTACGAGAACGAGGGAGAAGATCTAGTAAAGAGCGGGAGGGTTGTGCCATGGCTCTTTGGTGCGGCTGCCCTCTCTCAGCTCTAGTATATATAGGGGAAAGGGAGAGGGGTGGTGCCCTAGGGATTCCCCCCTAGGGGGCGGCAACCAAGGTGAGGCGGAGCCCCAAGGGTGGCTTAGCCCCCAAGAAAGGGTGGCCGCCGTTTTTAGGGTTTCCCTCACCAGCCCCTTGGCCGCATGGGTCTAGGTGGGAGGGGCGCTCAGTCCACCAGGTGCTGGTGCGGCCCCCTCTCTGGCCATGTGCCCTCCCGATGTGTGTGGATCCCTTCCGGTGGACCCTCGGAATCCTTCGGCACCCCTGATACATTACTGGTGATGCCCAAATTATTTATGATGACCAAAATGGAACTTCCTATATATCATTCTTTACCTCCGGACCATTCCGGGACTCCTCGTGATGTCCGGGATTTCATCCGGGACTCCGGACAACTTTCGGTCACTAACATTAATAACTTTCGGTCACTAACATTAATAATTGAGGGTTCGAGAATGATGCAGAGATGACCGAGACACTCTTCGGACAATAACCAATAGCTAGACCTGGATGCCCATATTGTCTCCTACATACTCTACGAAGATACTTATAGGGCAAACCATGATGCCAAGGATTCAATTAATCTCGTATGTTCCTTGCCCGACATTCGATCGTCAGTATCTCCATACCAAGTTGAATCTTGTTACAAGGAAGTCTCTTTACTCATTCCTTAATACAAGATCCTGTGACTAACTCCTTAGTCACATTGCTTGAAAGCTTCTAGCGATGTTGTATTACCGAGTAGAACCAGAGATACCTCTCCATCATATAGAGTGACAAATCCCTGTATCAATCCATGCCGCCCCAACAAACACCCTTGGAGATACCTGTAGAGGACCTTTATAGTCACCAAGTTACGTTATGACGTCTGATACACACAAGGCATTCCTATGGTGTCAGGGAGTTTCATGATCTCATGGTCGTGGGAACAAATACTTGGCATGGATAAAGCATTAGGAATAAACTAACACGATCAAATTCTATGCTTATGGTTGTGTCTTGTCCATCATATCATTCTCCTAATGATTTGATCCCGTTATCAAATGAGAACTCATGTCTATGGTTAGGAAACCTTGAGCATCTTTGATCAACGAGCTAGTCTAGTAGAGGCTCACAAGGGACACAATGTTGTCTATGTATCGACTCATGTATTTGAGTTTTCGGTCAATACAATTATAGCATGGATAATAAACGATTATCATAAACACGTAAATATGATAATAGCCACTTTATTATTGCCTCTGGGGCATATTTCCATCACTTTTTACCAGCCTCTCTTGTGCAATGAAAAGTGAATAATCACTCATCTTGTGAATAAATCGCTTAGCATGGAAGATAATGACCGCCCCGTCACTCCATGAGTGGTACGAGCACACAAAACGGATGTTTATTTGAATGTTTAGAGGTGGCACATGGAAATTTACTTGGAATGGCAGTGAAATACCATATATTGGTAGGTATGGTGGACTCTCATGGAAGAAACTTGTCTCAAGGATTTGGATGCACAAGTAGTATCTCTAGTTAATACGATGTTTTGGCTAGCAAAAGGTCCTAAACAAGCACCACATGTTGGAGGATCGATAAAAATATAACTTAGATGCAAATATACCCAAACATAACCATTACATTGTCTTTCTTGTCCAACTTCAACTATTTTATCATGGTTGAGAATAATCAATGGCCATTCACAATCTTAAAAGATGTCCAATATAATATATTTGTATGTGAAAGTTCTCTTTCTTATACTAATCATTCTTGCATTGCATGTATAACCAATACTATGATTGTCAAACCTCAATAGATATTACTTTCTACACCAAATGGGAAACTACTACTAAGCATAAAGCACTTGGATAATTTTAGAATAATGATATTTCATTCATTGAGAATTTACTCTTAGGATACGAGTGAAGTGCAAGAGTAAACATCAAACAACTCTCAAAACATTTAGGTGAAGATCAATGCGAAGTCAAACAATTAATTAGCTATGTGAGGACTCTCTCTCAATAAATATTTCAAGATCTGAGTATTTTATTCAAACATCAAACAAAAGAAAAATGGCACTCCAAGAATATCATATATCATGTGGGCAAATAAAAATTTAGGCTCAACATAGGCTAACCAGTATTTGTTTGATGAAGAGAGGTGGGATGCATAGCATCCCCAAGCTTAGATGCTTGAGACTTATTGAAATATTTACTTGGGTCCCTTGGGCATCCCCAAGCTTGAGCTTTTGTATCTGGTTCAATCCTCTCATATCTTGGTTTCACCTAAGTCCCAAAAAATTTATCCACAAAAACTCGAAAAGAACTTGTGAGATAGGTTATTGCACATAAGAATCAATCAACTCTTTAGGTACTACAAAGACAACTTGTATAATAATTTTCAAACATTATCTACTATATACTATCATTTCCACAATTTATATCTATCAATATAAGTGTAAGTGCATCTAGTGCCCCTTAGTGATTTTGGTGTATTGAAGACTTATAGGTTAAGGAACTAATGTGTTTGTGAGTGTACACACACTCTATAAATCGATGAGGAGTTTGATATATTCAAAGATTACCAACCCATAAAAATGTATGTCTTCAATTGAAGACTTTGGTGAAGACTTGGGTGAAGACTTTGCTAAAAACTTGGGTATTCCGTGAAGACTTTGAAGATGAAGAAGTTGGTGTGACCTTGAAGATATGAACAAGGACTACGAAGCGTGAAGACTTTTGTTTTCGTAGTTTCATTTCCTTTCTTTGAGTCATAGGAAACACCATACTGTTAAAGGGGGCCTAGGTAATACTAAGGAAATTTTCCAATTGATGCTCAACTCAAAAGCCTAAGTATCCAATTCTTCGAGTGAAGCCTTTGGAAATCTCTTGCAGTTCAGTCAAGTTCTTCAGTGACAGAGACGAAGTTCTTCTGATCTCTGATGAAATTGGTCTGACTTAGGAGTTAGGATTTCACCAGTGCGAATTGCCTACAAGTGAGGCACATGCTAAGCCTAAGGACTTTCATAGTTTGAAATTCTGACCGTTGCTGTGCTTGGCGCCAGCTGTCCCCAATCATCTTATCCACATAACGGTCATATCATTGGGGGCATTCATGAATTATCATGTAAGGTTGCACCCTGGCTATAAATATCCACTCCCCACAACCACTAGTTGGTTGGCTGCTCCGATAGAGAACTGACACATGTCATTTGAGAGCAACCCATCCTCCAAGGACTTTGATAGAAAATCATCAGTGAGGAAACCCAAATCCAAACCCCCAAACCCAAAGTGATTGAGCATCACTGAAGAGATTCTTCTTGTGTGGAACCGATGCTTGTTACCTTTGAGGACTGTGTATCCTCCAGACGGTTAGGCATCATGGTCTAGTGCATCCTGCATTCAATTGGGGATCACAGAGTGAACTTGGTCTAGAGCATTCCCCAGTCAATTGTGGATCAACGAGTGACCAGTTTGTGCGGGTTTTGGAAGTCTATCCTGAAGACTTACCACAAGTGGTGGGTGAGGACTTTGTGACCTTATCTCAAGGAGAATATGGTAAGTACTTTGTGTCCTGGGACTATGTGTCCTCTGGTTTATATACCAGGCCGCTCCAAACCAGACGTACGACTGTCATAGCAGTTGGAACTGGGTCATCAAAGAATTGTCTTCATCGAGCTACCTGGTTCTATTTCCTCAACCCTTTCATTTCCTCATATACCTGTTGATGAAATTAATCCTTACTGTTTGAAGAATTTGACTGAAGACTTCCACAATTTCCTCACCCCAAATTCTTCAAGTTACCTTGTTCCTCATCTACTTATCCTGTATCACGCTACTTGTAAACTGCGCATATTTTATTTCATCATGATGACTATGATGTCGCTATGTTTCTCATGCACTTGAGTACTTATTCTGCTGCTAGTTATTCATCACATTTCTAATTGCTCAAGTGATGAATTTGTAAAAATCGTCTATTCACTCCCCCCTCTAGTCGATATAATGCACTTACAATTGGTATCAAACCAAGGTACTACCTTGTTCCGTGTGATTTTGGTTTAACCGCCTGGAGTTCTAGTTATGTCGACTACAGGTATGATCAAGGTTTTCCCGGGATGTCCTATCTTCAATGCGACGGACTACCCCTATTGGAAGAACAAGATGCATATGCATCTTGAGGCAATTGACAACGATCTATGGTACGTTGTGGAAAATGGTGTTCCCTCTGTTACTCCCACGATCAACGCTGCTGATGTGAAGAGATTCAAGCAACTCGATTATCTAGTGAAGAATATCATTTGTCGCCTTCTGAGCAAAGGTCATTATGGTAGAGTGAGTGCTTTGGAGTCTGCTAAGATTATCTGGGATAGGCTTTCCAAAGTTAACGAAGGTGTTTCCACTCAACATGATTCTCGTGTTGACGTTCTTCGCAATCTCTTCAACCACTTCAAAAGACCCGACAATGAGAATGTATAGCAAACTTTTGATCGTCTCACTGATATCTCCAATGAGCTTCAAGCGCTGGGTGCTACTGATATCATGATTCCTCATTCAATACTCTGGCCTTCATGATTCAAGAACGTGGAGACTACAAGTCACTTGATCCTGCTGATATTCTTGAGAGACTCAATACTCATGAATTCCAACAAGGTGAGAAGAGAGAACTCTACGGGCTATGCTATTGAAGATCTCATGCTCTGAAGGCAAAAGCAATTTCCTCATCCGAAGGCAAAGATTCTGATAGTAGCCTTGGTGATCCTAAAAAACCAAGTCAGGAGCTAGCAATGCTTGTGAGGAAATTCCATAAGTTCTCAAGGAGAGGTGGATTTGGAAAGTCATCAAAACGTGGCTTGAGGAGATCAGATTCCTCAAATGACTACAAGAATAGAAGTTGTCACAAATGCAAGAAATCTGGTCACTTCATCTCTGACTGTCCTCTCTGGGAAAAAGAATCAGAGAAGAAGAAGAAGAAGAAGTACAAGGACGACAGTTGTGATGACTCGATAAAAAGAAGATGTCTTTAAAGTCCTCATCTGCAAAGTCCTCATCTTCAAAGTCCTCAACGCACAAGAAGAATAGTTGCAGAATGGCTCGGGCTTTCATTGTAAAGGAAATGGACTCAGAAGAAGAATCTGAAGAATATGAAGAAGAGGAAGAATCTGAGGTGGAATTTGAATCTGGTGTCGCTAGTCTTGCTCTCGCTACTACTTTCGTCAGATAGTCCATCTACAACGATGAAGAAAATGACTACTCCAACGACTCTGACGTCAGCAATGATGATTATGCTCCCACCTATTGTCTCATGGCTAAAGGTTCCAAGGTACATAAGCATCAACCATCCTCTGAATCAAGTGATGGTGAATCTAATGAATATGTGAAACCTAGTTCTGCCAAACTTGCTAATATTGCTACTAGGCAACAAAGTGCACTTGAAAAGCTTCAGAAAATGCTAGAAAAAAGCAATGATCTATTGAATGAGGAAGTGCATCGGACTCAAACTCTGTCTGACGATCTCAAAAGTCTTCAGACAAAGTATGATAACCTTCAGAGTCATCATAATGCATTCTTAGCCGATCATGAGAATCTTTCTTATGAATTTCTTTAAATAAAGCAAGATCTTGAGAAACTATGGGTGAGTCATGAGGATCTCCAAAGGGAAAACGATTCCTTACTGGCTCAACAGATCAGTACCTCTTCGGAAGAATTTGTTCCACCTTGTTTGAAATGCATCAAACGTGAAACTACTATTTCTTCACCTCAATGTTCAAATGCTTCTATTGCTGAAAATTATTCAACTATTCCAGTGGTCAAAAAGTCCTCATCTGAGGATACCACATGTATCAATGAAGAAAATGCATGGTTGAAGGAATTGTATATGACAGGCATGTACAAAAGTCTCAAAGGGCATCAAACCCTTTGCAATGTCCTCAAAAAGCAAATTCTGCACAGGAACCCTAGGAAAGAGGGTATTGTATTTGATAGGAAAATCAATGCTGATGGATCTTACTGGACACCTCAGCAGTACCCAGAAACCTCATGGGTTGCTACAAAAGGACCTCCTGTAGATCCATCTACTTTATCTGGCTTAGATGTGAAACTTCATATTCCTCTGATGAGTCACTTGACTCCAACTACAAATTCTTCAAAAATCAGAAAGGTGAAGTATTTGCCAGATTTGTTGGAACTAACTGCAGGAACGGTTGACCTATGAAGAAAATCTGGATTCCCAAGAGATGCTTACAAAATCTTCAAGTGAATGTCCTCACGACACCCCTCATGAAGAACAGGAACCCCAGATCGAATTCCTCATATGGACCAAAGACGTGGACCAAATTCCTCAAATGGTCAAAAATATCATTCTCGTGCTAATGCATCTATTTCGCAGGGAAAATCTAAGAGTTCTGAATATGTGCATTATTCTTCAAATCATTATATTCATAAGTCCTCGAAGAATTTCTCTGCTTATTCATATGAGTACTCTAACCGGCGTCCTGTGAAACGAAGCACACTTGCTTCAATGCCTCCCTTCTCATATGGTGCTCAAAAAAAGATGAACTCTTTGCCACCCCTCCAGATGTGGGTGGTGAAGAAATTGAACTAATCTCTTATGCAGGGTCTAGTCTCTAGATGAACTTGAACATCTGATGAATTTGATGGAGACCTGAGGAAATGCTTGAAAGGACGCAAGCTAATCATGTAGAAATGAATTCCTCATTTGTCCCGTCCTCACACTACTTTACTTACTATGTTGTGTGATGAAATTTTGTCTGATGAAATTGATGTCATATTCTTCACTCTGAAGCATCTGAGTTCGTAAGTTGTACTAATTCATCTACAGGATGAATCTCCAAAAGCTACTGAGTGGGTCCTCGATAGTGGATGTAGAAACCACATGACTGGTGACAAGAATCTATTGAAGAATTTGCCACTTGTTCCATCTCATCTGAAGCATATCACCTACGCTGACAAAGGAAAAAAAAGGTATTGGGTCCAGGTAAGGTTGCAATCTCAAGGGACCGACACATGAATAAGGTGATGCTTGTCGAATCCCTCGGGATCAACCTTATGTCTGTCTCAATGCTGTGTGATCTTGATATGGTTTTCGTATTTGGAAAATATCATTGTGTTTTCATCATGGAATGGGACAATTCCAAAGTCTTCTAAGGCTTTAGGAGAGGAGACTTGTATATTGTTGATTTCTCTACAGGTCCTCAGCCTGCCACATGCCTACTTGCAAAGTATTCAGAAGGCTGGTTGTGGCATCGATGACTTGGACATGCTGGTATGAGGAACTTGCACATGCTCGTGAAGAAAAAGCGCGTCATTAGCATTGAAGGTGTCAAATTCCTCATGGACCACCTCTGTGGTGCATGTGCGTCTGGGAAGATGACCAGATCCAAGCATCCCTCGAAGACAATCATGACCACGACTCGACACTTTTAATTGCTTCACATGGATCTCTTTGGCCCCACTCATTATTCCACACTAACAAATTCTTCAAGTTTGTATGTCTCTGTCATTGTTGATGATTACTCTCGTTACACTTGGGTGCATATTATTCTGTACAAGTCTGAAGTGCAGGATGTCTTCAGACGATTTGCTTCAAGGGCCTCCACGAACTTCGGTGTCAAGATCTAGCATATCAGGAGTGATAATGGGACTTAGTTCAAGAACACCAATCTTGATGAATATATTGATGAACTTCGTATTACTCATGAGTTATCTGCCCCATGTACTCCTCAGCAGAATAGCATCGTCGAGCACAAGAATAGGACTCTTGTTGAGATGGCTTGCACTATGCTTGATGAATACAAGACCCCTCGTCGCTTCTGGCCTGAAGGAATTGATACAACATGCCACATCATGAACAAGGTATATATTCACAAATTCTTCAAGAAGACTTCATATGAACTTATGACCGGTAAGAAACCCAATGTAAGTTATCTCAAAGTCTTCGGTGCAAAATGTTGGATTAGAGATACTCATCATAGTTCTAAATTTGCATGAAAAGCACATGAAGGTTTTATGCTCGGTTATGGAAAGGTCTCGCACACCTATAGAGTCTTCAACACCTACCACCAAAAGGTTGTTGAAACTGTAGATGTGCGGTTCGATGAATCTGACGGCTCGCAAAGAGAGCACCTGCCTTCTGTGCTAGATGAATAGTCTCCCAAGGAATCCATGAAGCTGAAGGCTACTGATGATGTCATACCCATTGAGGAAGTCATTCCGACGAATGAAGACATTCGTGCTGATACACCTGAAGAAAATGGTGCTCAAGAAAATTCTTAGCCACGTCAACCTGCTCCTCCAAGAGTTGCAAATTAAGTGCAAATTGACAAAATCATCGATGACATCAATGCACCAGGTCCCCTCACTCGCTCAAGAGCTTCACATTTGACTAATTTTTGTGGGCACTTTGCTTTTGTCTCTATCATAGAGCCCACCAAAGTTGATGAAGCATTCAAGGAGCCTGAGTGGATTCAAGCTATGCAAGAGGAATTGCATCAATTCAAGCTCAAAAATGTGTGGGAACTTGTCAAGCAGCTAGATCCTCACAAGAATAACATCATAGGTACGAAGTGGATCTACCGCAACAAGCAAGATTAAAATGGACTAGTGGTAAGGAATAAGCCCCGTCTTGAAGCTTAAGGCTACACATAGGTTGAAGGAATTGACTTTGATGAAACTTTTGCACCTGTGCCTAGACTTGAAGCTATTCTCATATTGCTTGCTTACGCTAACCATCATGATATCATCTTATATCAAATAGATGTGAAAAGTGTATTCCTCAATGGTATGCTTGAGGAAGAAGTATATGTTGCTCAACCCCTTAGCTTTGAAGACCCTAAGCATCTTGACAAAGTCTTCAGACTCAACAAGGCCCTCTATGGCGTCAAGCTGGCCCCTCGGGCGTGGTACGACACTCTGAAGGAATTCCTCATGAATAAAGGCTTCAAACCCGATTCACTCGACCCAACTCCTTTCACAAAATCCTATGACAATGAACTGTGCATATGCCAAATATATGTAGACGATATTATGTTTGGCTGTACTGACAAATGTTATAGTGATGAATTTTCCTATATGATGAGTGAAGAATATCAAATATCTATGATGGGAGAGTTTAAATTCTTCTTAGGTCTTCAAATTCTTCAAAAAGACAATGATATCTTCATATCTCAAGAGAAATACCTCAAGGATGTTTTGACAAAATTCGACATGCAAGATTGCAAAGTCGTCAAAACTCCAATGCCTTCAAAAGGCCACCTCTGCACTGACGAAAATGGTAAAGATTTTGATCGAAAGATATATCGCTCCATGATTGGCTCTTTATTGTATCCATGTGCATCTAGGCCTGATATTATGTTGAGTCTTTGCATGTGTGCCCGTTTCAAGCAAGACAGAAGGAATCACACCATAAGGCTGTGAAACATATTCTTCAATACTTAGATCACACACCAACGCTTGGATTATAGTATCCCAAGGGCTCAAATCTTCACCTCGTCAGATACTTTGATGCTGACTATGATGGAGATCGTGTGGATCGCAAGTTAACCTCATGCACATGTCATTTCCTCGGACGATCCTTAGTCTATTGGTCCTCGATGAAGCAGAACTGCATGTCACTATCTACTGCTAAAGCTGAGTACATTGCTGCTGGTTCGTGTTGCACTCAGTTGCTATGGATGAAGCAAACCCACAAGGACTATGGCATCAAGATGAAGAATGTGCCTCTCTACTGCGACAACGTGAGTGCAATCAAGATTTGTTACAACCCAGTTCAACATTCCAAGACCAAGCAGATCCAGATTCGTCATCATTTTCTTTGTGATCATGTACTCAAGGGCAACATCTCCATCGACCACTTCCCTACTAGAGAACAACTGGCTGATATCTTCACAAAGCCCTTGGATGAAAAGCATTTTTTGCAAGTTGCGGTGTGAGCTAAATATCTTAGAATCTTCGAATGTTCTTTGAAAAAGGACACACATCCTAACACTCATGCAAAATTGATGACTTAGATGTGCAACACACGAAGTAACGATTTTCTTCAATCAATGAAGAATAACCCTCTAAGTGTGAAGAAATTAATGAAGAATTTGATTCTCATAACCCTACGACAATTGTATGCGGTGCCTGAAATCATCATTCTTATATGGTCGGTAATGCCACCAACAATAGTTGAAATTCCTCAAAGTTGAGTTTTTCGTCATTTTGCAAATTCTCCAACTTCTCAAATTCCTCAAGTTTGCAAATTCCTCAACTTTTCAAATTCATCAACTTTTCAAATTCTTCAAATTATGAAACTCATGTTCTTCAAATATATGTATGTATGTATTTGAGTTTTCAATGTCCTCAATAACATTCACTTATCGCTAATTCTTCAAGTTGATTTTCATCCAAGTGAATGTGATCGGACCCGTTCCCCTTCGATGCTAAACTCAACCCAGTCTGTTCACAAATTCTTCATATGCGTTCTCCTATGAAACTCGATCAAAGTCTTCACTGTGTCCTTGACAGCTGAAGAATTTGCGTACGGAAACGTTGAAATTTTCACTATCTAAATTTTCTACGCTTTCCGCTCAAACCGTTCCGATTCCCACGACTGGATAAGCCACAATTCCCCACTATTGCCACTACTCAGAATGTGGGTGACACATGTGGTGAGGAGAGCAAGGGTCAGGGGCAATCTTGTCCAAAATCTTCAGACAGATTGGTTTTCACCTCCGCTATAAATACCCCTTGCCTTTCACTGTGCTCGGTTACCCCTAACTCCTACTCTGTCCTGAGCTCCGCCCTAGCGCTGCCGCTAAAATCATCACCGCCGGTGTGGAAGAGCTTCACTGCCTCAACCTCGCTGTCATGTACTCGCATCGGTCACGAAAGTCTTCACCCTGCCGCTGCTGTAGTAGTCTTCCTTTGCCGAGATAGGGCATGAGAGATCTTTACTGATGAAATCCCTCATTTTCTTCTCTCAGTTCATCGTGTTCTTCATCGGGGTAAATAAAATATATTTTTACTACCCTTGTTTGATCTTCACGTTTTCCTCAATTTTCTCAAAGGTGTTTATTCTTCAAGAATCTCATTCTAAAGCACCTTACATGTTCATACACTTGATGTTTTTGCCTAAGTTACAACTTTCTTCAACATTACTCAATTGGGTGGATCCTCAAAATTTGCACAACTCTGGACCTAAGACAAGGAATACTTAGTGAAAATCCTCAAGACACCAATGGTCAAATTGCTCACACTTGATGTTTTTGAAAAACTTTTGAGAACGCATATGACCTCTTGAAATTCCACGCACCTATACTCTGTTCACAGGTACAAATATGTCCGCTGATGAATCACTAGGTTCTCATCAACTTAACTCATTTGCAGTGTTTCTTGAGGAAAAATTGTGCACTTGTTCAGAATATTCAAGAGTTCAGAATCCTCAGCTGAAGAAAATGATTGATGGGAAGAAGCCACAGAAAGGTGGAAAGAAACGAGAAGTGCAGACTGCTTTTGATATACCTAATGACTTGTATGAGGAATATTGCACGACAGATGAAGAAATTCATGATAAAGAAATAACAAAGCAGAGAATATGATGAAAAGGATTGGAAAGAATATCGCTGTGTCACTCCCAAGTATATGATGAAATTCGCAGTTAAACCCCCTTGCAACAGGCCACCCTTGGCTCCGAACCAAACGGCTGATCCCACAAGTCTCAAGACTGGTGATGACTTTCCTCATGCATGGGAAAGATATCAAGCCAAGTTGGCCAAGAAAGCAAAAGAGGTTGTGAAGAAATTCAACGAAGACTCTGCTCCTACTGCCACTGCCGGAGCCTCTCCTAGTGCTGCAAAGAAATCTATTGTGAAGTCTTCAACGTCAAAGTCATCACTTCAGATTCCTCAAGCAAATCCTTCAAAGGCCTCAACCACTGGCTCATTAGCTGTGCAGTCCACTTTTGCTGGCACAATGTCCTCAACACCTGTGCACCTTGCATCATGTCAGAGGACAGAGGGCTTCCCAAATGCTTCAAGGGTCTATGCAAATCCCTCTGCCCATGCAAAGTCTTCAACAAGTCCTACTATGTTGAAGCTGAAGAAAACTGCTGGACGAGGTCAAATACCAAGTCCTCACACTAGCAAAGCTATAGTGAATGTACCCTCAGGATCTGAGGCTGATGATGAGGCTGATGATGAAGAACTGGAAGAAATCATCAAAGAAAGTCAGCAAAAAGTCTACAATAGCCAAAGGCAGCTCTTTTCCTCTTATGTTGGGTCCCAAGATGATCCTCAACTTCATTGAGATATGGCATGAGGATCCCAGCACCCCACTTTCCTCACTGAACCTACCTCTTTGTGTGGACCATGTCCTCACTTACTTTATTGCTGAGGAAAAATGGAAAATAGATCATGCTTTGAGAGCTAAGAGGAGCAGGGCTCGGAAAGAAAAATTTCTGAGGAACAATTTGATGAATTTGACTCCAAATCAACTCGTCACTATTCATCCTGAAATTCGCTGCCTCTCTGTTGAGCAAGACAAATATGATGCTGAATGGAAGGGCACCAAAGTGAGATTTGTTAGGGCGGCCCAAGCTTCCGTTAAGGACCATAACTCAAGGTTTGCAGCATGATCTCAACCACAAATTCCTTAGGCTAAAGAATCTGCTCAGCCTACTATAGAAACTGCTCCCGCAGCTGAAGAAACTCAGGCTGCTAAAGAACATGCCATGACAACCTCCTCTCTTGTGCCTGAAGAAACTGTCAGGCTAGCTGAAGTTTTTGCCGCGCCTGAGGAAATTGATACCACAAGGGCGACTGCATCAGTTGTGCTTGAAGAAAATGCACCTCCCTGACCCTCTGCAGAAACAGGTAAATCATCAAGGGTGAAGACAGTCAACTTTCCTTCTGCATCAGAAGTGAAGAAGACCAAGGTTGTGGAGAAAAAGCACTGAAAATAAAAGCATCAACATAAGATTCCTCAGAAGTGAAGAAATTGAAGACACTGCCAAGTTCTTCAATAGAACCGTTTGATGCAACGCCTATCAGCTCCGTGCCATCCTATGCAATCGTGCCATTTGGTGTTAACTATGTCATCCCAAATGATGAAGAAAAGGATCAATTTGCTGCTACCCCAGAGCCGATTGATGAAGAAATTGAAATGGAAGCAAATTCTTCAACTCCAAAGGTATCATCGCCCTAGCCTGAGTTGACTGCTGAAGAGGCCGACGTTGAAGAAATTGATGAGGACATGGACATTGGAAAGACAACACCTATTATCAATGATGAATATTGGGAAGTCGCACACCCAAATTCACCAATGACCACCCCTCTGTCACAGATTCCTCAGTCTCCAGCCCACACTGAAGAAATTCATACAACATCTGATGACTTGGCCGCAACTTCCACTGAAGAAATTCTAGCTGCATCAGCTAAAGAAATTGTTGCTCCAGCTACCACTTAGGAAACTGCTGTGCAAATTCCTCAGTCTGAAAAATCCCGCATATGCCTAAGGAGATTGTGGGCCGCTTCAAGCCAAACCTTCAGCCGACGCCAAGGATTCCATTCAAAGGCTCAAAGCACCCCAAATTCATCAAGATCAATTTCTTCAATGAGCTCATTTTCTTCACTGGTCCCAATCCATATGACTCAGCTAGGGCCGGTCGCACCAGGTTCTGGACTTCAACACAGATGAATTATTATTGATCAGTCCTATTTGACAAGAAGAAAGTCTTCGAGAACCATAAAATTCCTCATGCGGATATGGAAACAATCTGACGAGGATATCTACCTAGGGTAGGGTCCTAGACAAGGCCTACATACCCTACCTAAAGACACTTCATGAGAGGACTTGAAGATCAAGCATGAACTTCCGAGTGTATTACTGGAGATGTTCCAAGTCACTCGACAGATATCCACTCAGAGACTCCTTCCTTCACTCAGAAGTCGCATGTCACTTAGAAGACCTCACGCTCACTCGACACCAGAAGACCAGGAGCCATCATCAAGAGCCCAACGGCCAGACATTGTTTCAAAGGTCATTAGTAGCTTTTATTACGTACGTTACCAGTAACGGCAGACTTTAAACCCATGATCGGACCCTTAGATGTTGGCAATTATGAGGGGCAGCGAACTCTATATAAGCCGCCCCTCCCCTCCTGCACAAGGGTTCGTAACCATTGTAAGCCATATATTCCACACGACATAAGCTCCCGAGCACTAAGACGTAGGGCTGTTACCTCCACGAGAGGGGCCTGACCTAATACATCCATGTGTACATCCTTGCCATAGCTAGGACTCTTCCCTCTCCTTTCGTACCCCTACCATGTACTGTCAGGATTTTTCCCACGACAGTTGGAGCCCACCGTGGGGCAGGCGTCTAAGCGACTTTCAGCGAGGTTGCATTTTTCATCCTTCGACATGTCTTCCATCGGTGTTTTTGCTCTGGGCCATGAGATCCATTTCGGTGTGTTCACCTTCATCACCGATGCTTCGTCATGGATCCAGGAAGCGCCTCTCGATGTCGAGGTGCTCCCGGTCCGCAGGGCCGCGCACTTTCGCATGAGTTCCTGCGGCGTGTTGCTGCGTCAGCCTTCGACTCCCTACACGTCGGCTCCCCTCGCTGTTCGCGGTCGCAAGCGGTCCAGCCGCTCACGACTTCAGCGTTGGGTTAAACACATAGTAACGCATCAATCTTCTCCACAGATTGCAGCACTCGAGACCACCGAGTCCCTTCATGGCGTGTTCGAGTCAGATTCTGATCCGTCCAACGTGCCTTCCGAGTGCGAAAGCTGCAATCCCGCAGCGGAGGTATTGATGGCGGGCTCTCATCAGAGTTCACCGCCTGGCTTTGGCCGTGGCAGACGCGAGGCTAGAGGTCCGTCGAAAGAGCAGTCGTGCCACGAAGAGGAATTTCTTCATACTCCCATCATCGGCACGACTGCCGAGGCCCAAGCTTTGAAGGCCGCGCGCATTCGTCTGGAACAATTCAAGGCGGAGATTAACGAGCGCGCTTGCCAGTGCCTGCCACGCCCCAGTCAATGTCATCGACAACTGTTTTCGACTGGATCTCACGACGGTGTTGAGGTATATCGACCTCCTATGCTAAATGTTGTTGCTGCTGCTAGGATAGCGGATTCCATTCAGCCGTCCCGGTCAGAGGTTGGAAGAGGGCTGCTGCAGATCAGAGCACTATTAGATGCAGCACAGCGTCAGAATTCAATAGTTTCTTAGTCCCGCAACAGGATACACAGCAATTCACCCAGGGTGGAGACTGTTCAGTCGGCACATAGCCTTGGATCGCCCTTACGCCGTCAGGGCTACAGTTTCCGTGAAGGGCAAGACAGAGATCAGTTTCACCGCGAAGACCACCGTCCAGTGCCCACTCCTCCGTGGAGTGGCCGTACGCGCCCTGGCGCCAGGACGACTGCCGCTCCTTCGGTGATGAGCGGGATGCATCCTTTAATGCCCGTGCCTACCTTGTTCAGAAGCGAATTGACAGGGGCAGAGCCTACAGAGAAGGACACAGTAGAGATGTTCCGAGTGGAAGCTCAGCCGTGGTGTCTAGTCCCGAGTGTTTCAGCAGAGCCATACGTTCTGCAGAGATCCCCCTCAACTTCAGAATGACGGCGGGAATCAGAATGTTTTCTGGCGAATAAAAGCCAGAGACTTGGTTAGATGATTACCAAGTGGTTGTGCAAATTGGTGGTGGAAATGACAATGTTGCAATGAAACACCTGCCCCAGATGTTGGATGGTTCAGCTCGAGCTTGGCTGAATCGCCTGGCTCCTTCCAGTATACATTGCTAGGAGGATCTTGCCCGAGTGTTTGTCCGAACCTTTGAGGGCACTTGCAAGCATCCGGCAGGTCCGGTCAACTTACAACACTGTGTCCATAAGCCCAATGAAACTTTAAGGGATTATATTTAGTGATGGTCCACTCTACATCATACAGTAGAGAATGTGTCGGAACACCAGGCTATTTGTGCTTTCAAGGCCGGTGTGAGATACAAAGAACTATACCTGAAGTTTGGGCGGATGAGTGATATTTCACTCGGCAAGATGATGGAAATCGCCACTCGGTACGCCAATGGCGAGGAAGAAGACTGCCTCCGTAGCGGCAAAGGAAAGGCAGTTGTCAATGAGACTGGCGGCAGCAACAATTGGAAATGGAAGCAAAAGGCTGAAGATCCGGTTCAGGCAGAAGCGGCAACACTGGCGACTCAGCCAAAGAACAAGGGAAAAGCTAAAGCATAGTATGCCCACAAGAAAGGGGAAAATTAGTTAGGAACTCATATCATGGATCAGCTGTGTGTAATACACACGAGGAAAGATGCGGAAGGCAAGCTGATTTTGCCCAAGCACACCACTCGACAGTGTCGAACCCTTATCCAGCAATTCAAGGGAGACCAGCCGAGTGAGAAATCTCCTGAGAAGGGAGATGAAGATGAGGAAAAGGAAACATTCCCGGATGTCACTGCTACACTGGTAATCTTTGTTGATGTTGAGAGTAAGAGCCGCCTGAAAGTCATCAACAGAGAAATCAACATAGCTATTCCCGATACCCCCACCTACCTTTGATGGTCCCAATATGCTATCACATTCGACCAGACAGACCATCCTGCTCATGTGGACACTCTCAGTCGGTAGGCTCTGGTAGTTGATCCGGTGGTGCAGGGTACTCGACTTACAAAGGTCCTCATGGACAGCGGCAGCGGCCTGAACATTCTTTATGTGGATACCCTAAAAGGGATGGGCATTCCAATGTCCCGTCTAAGTGAGAGCAGCATGCAGTTTCACGGGGTCATCCCAGGAAAGAACGCCAAGTCACTCAGCCAGATAGCATTGGATGTGGCATTCGGAGATGACAAAAATTTCCAAAAAGAAAAGTTGACATTTGTAGTCATGGATTTCAAGAGTGCTTACCACGCCATTCTAGGCCGACCCGCTTACGCAGGTTTCATGGCCCGACCATGTTATGTGTATCTCAAGTTGAAAATGCCAGGCCCTAAGGGCGTGATCACGGTCATGGGCAATCGACAGCGGGCTGAAGTATGCCTCCAGCAAGGCTCCAAGATCGCCGATCAACAGATGGCTATGGTAGAGTTGGTGGAGTACAAGAAAACCGCTGACCCTCCCAATTTGCTCAGTGCAAAGAAGCCGGCTTCTGAGCTAGCATTTCAGTCAGCAGGGGAAATGAAGAAGGTACACATCCACCCGACGGATCCAACCGCTGCCCCAATGAATATCTCAACAATACTCGATAGTAAATAGGAAGCCGAGCTCATCCAATTCCTCCGTGAGAACTGGGATATCTTTGCATGGAAGCCTGCTGACCTGCCGGGGATTCCTAGGGAGCTGGCTGAGCATCGTCTGCGACTGGATCCGAAGGCCAAACCCGTCAAGGAGCATTTTCGTCGCTCAACAGCGGAGAAGCGCAAGGCAATCAGAGAAGAAGTGGGCCATCTCCTGCAAGCCAAGTTCATTCGGGAGATTTACCACTCTGAGTGGCTCTCAAATGTTTTCATGGTGCCAAAGAAAGATAAGTCGTTGCACATGTGCATTGACTTCAAACACCTCAACAAGGTGTGCCCAAAAGATCATTTTCCGCTGCCCCACATAGATCAAATTGTTGACTTGACAGCGGGGTGTGAGCGTTTATCGTTTTTGGATGCTTATTCTTGGTACCATCAGATCTGTCTGTATGGCCCGGATGAAATAAAGAAAACCTTCATCACCCCATTCGGGTGTTTTTGTTACATCACCATGCCTTTTGGTCTCAAGCATGCCGGCGCTACTTTTATGCACATGATTGAGAAATGTTTACTCAACCAGATCCCTTGGAATGTCGAGGCATACATGGACAATACAGTGGTCAAGTCCTGCAAAGGTTCTGACCTGCTGGTTGACTTGGCCAAGACATTCGCCAATCTGAGGCGATTCGACATAAAGCTGAATCTACCCAAATGTACTTTCGGTGTCCCGGGCGGCAAGTTGCTCGGTTTTCTCGTTTCCGAGCGAGGGATTGATGTCAACCCTCAGAAAATCAGCGCCATCACCCGTATAAAGATTCCTGTGTGAGTGCACAATGTTCAGAAGCTCACAGGTTGCTTGGCAGCATTCAGTCGATTCATTTCTCATCTTGGTGAGAGGGCTCTGCCCTTATATTAGTTGATGAACAAGTCCGACATGTTCGACTGGACTCCCGAAGCCGAAGCAGCATTTATTAAGCTCAAAGCCCTGCTCTCCACCTAGCCGGTGCTTGCCGCTCCTGCTAGCAAAGAGCCCTTGCTCCTGTACATCGCGGCCACAAATCAGGTCATCAGCACAGTACTGACTGTAGAGCGAGAAGAGGAGGTTAAAGCTTATAATGTTCAGCGGCCAGTTTATTATGTCTCGGAAGTATTGTCCCCCTCAAAACAAAGATATCCACACTATCAGAAGCTAGTTTATGGTATTTACCTATCAGCGAAGAAGGTGGCGCATTATTTCCAAGACCACTCGATTTCAGTCGTTAGTGATGCTCCCTTGTCCGAAACTTTCAATAATCGAGACGCATCAAGTCGAGTGGCTAAATGGGCAATCGAGCTTGGACAATTTGACATCAGATTCGAAGCCAAGAAAGGAATCAAGTCCCAAGCATTGGCAAATTTCATGGCCGAGTGAATTGAGCAGCAATAGCCTATCCAAGTTCACTCGGCTCATTGGACAATATTCTTTGATGACTCCAAAATGTTGAATGGGTCTAGTGCTGGTGTTGTCTTGATATCTCCCAGGGGTGACAAGCTCAGCTATGTCTTGCAAATTCACTTTGATTCCTCCAACAATGAGGCAGAGTATGAAGCACTTTTGTATGGGTTGCGCATGGCTATCTCACACGGCGTCAAGTGCCTGATGGTTTATGGCGACTCAGATTTGGCGGTGAATCAAGTGATGAAAGAGTGGGATGTTCGAAACCCCGCTATGACTGGATACTGCAATGCAGTCCAGAAGTTGGAGAAGAAATTTGAAGGCATGGAACTTCATCATGTTACCCGATTGAAAAATCAAGCGGCCGATGAGCTGTCCAAGATTGGTTCCACTCAACATCCTGTCCCCAGTGATGTGTTCTTGGAGGACTTGCACACTCCTTCGGTTCAAGAAGATCCATTCACCAAAGAGCCCCACAAGCTTTGAGTTCCACTGACTCGACTAAAGTGGATGTCCCTGCAGTGATTGACCTGGTCATGGAAATTCTGGTTATCATTCCTGATTGGATTGTGCCTTATATTGCCTATATCCTCAGACAAGAGCTCCCTAAAGATGAAACAGAGGCTCTATAGATTGTGCACAGGTCCAAGGCTTTCACTGTAATGGGAGATCAGCTGTTCAGAGAGAGTGCGACTGGTGTCATCGAGCGCTGCCTTTCCCCCAAGGAAGGTCGAATGATTCTAGACGAGATTCACTCGGGAACTTGTGGCCACCATGCGTCTTCAAGGACGATTGTTTCTAAAGCATATCGAGCTGGTTTTTGCTGGCCACGAGCTAATGAGATGGCTAAAGACATCGTTGATCATTGCGATGGTTGCCAGTTCTATGCGAACCTGTCACACAAGCCGGTGTCTGCTCTGAAGACAATTCCTCTCGCTTGGTTGTTTGCAGTTTGGGGACTCGACATGGTTGGCCCCTTTCGACCCGGAAAAGGAGGATTCACTCACTTGTTGGCAGCAGCCGACAAATTCGCCAAGTGGATAGAAGCCAAGCCAATCAAGAAGCTGAACTCCCATACGGCGGTTACGTTCATGAGAGAGATCATTATTCGATACGGCATTCCGCACAGCATCATCACGGACAATGGCACTAATTTTGACTCGGAAGAATCCAGGAACTTCTGTAACCCCCAAGCCACCCGAGTGGATTATGCATCTGTTGTGCATCCTCAAACCAATGGGAAAGTCAAGCGGGCTAATGGTCTCATCCTACAAGGTCTGAAGCCTCGTCTCATGCGCGATTTGGATCATGCTGCCGAAGCCTGGGTAACTGAGCTGCCGTCTATTTTGTGGGGTCTGAGGACATGCCTAATCGGTCGACTGGACGAACTCCTTTCTTCCTTGTCTATGGTGCTGAAGCGATATTGCCGAGTGACTTGGCCCACATCCTCGAGTGGAGCTGTATTCTGAGGCTGAAGCTGAACATGCCAAACAGGATGGTGAGATCTTCTGGAGGAGCGAGTGATGGCTCTGATCCGGACTACTGCTTATCATCAAGACCTATCGTGCTTTCATGCGAAAAATGTCAAGAGTCGGGCGTTTCATGAGGGAGACTTAGTGCTCCGAGTGAATCAACCCTGACCTCACAAGCTTGCTCCTGCATGGGAAGGCCCTTTTGTCGTCACTAAGGTGCTAAACAATGGAGCCTATCACCTATACAATCTCATGAAGCGGATAGACGAGCCACAATCCTGGAATGCAGATATGCTCCGGCGTTTTTATAATTGAGACAAGAATCTTCTGATGTAATAAGAATACTTCATCAATGCAATTCACATTTCTGCAATATATATCGTCGGTTCCAATCGTACTGTTACATTCTTGGGGATACTCCGAGTGAAGAGCAATCCTCACACTCGGGGGCTTAGCCACGAACATGTTTTGCCTAAGTCAAAAACCCTATCGGGTGGATAGCAGTCCATTCACCTGACGGCCTATTTGTGAATCCATCTTCGCTTAGGTTCAAAAATACTCCGAGTGATGACCAATCCTCACACTCGGGGGCTTACCCGCGAACATGTTTTGCCTAAGTTAAAAACCCTGTCGGGTCGATAGCAGTCCATTCAGTCAACAACTTAGCTGCGAATTGACATTCACCTAAGTTCGAAAATACTCCGAGTGTTGAGCAATCCTCACACTCGGGGGCTTAGCTACGAAACATGTTTCGCCTAAGTAAAAAACCTCATCGTGTGGATAGTAATTCATTCACTCGATAGCTTAGCTACGAATCGACATTCCCCTAAGTTGGAAAATACTTCGAGTGATGAGAAACCCTCACACTCGGGGGCTTAGCTGCGAAACATGTTTCGCCTAAGTTAAAAACCTTGTCGGGTGGATAGTAATCCATTCACTCGATAGCTTAGCTGTGAATCGACATTCGCCTAAGTTCGAAAATACTTCGAGTGATGAGCAATCCTCACACTCGGGGGCTTAGCTGCGAAACACGTTTCGCCTAAGTTAAAAGCTGGTCGGGTGGATAGTAATCCATTCATTCGACAACTTAGCTTCGAATCGACATTCGCCTAAGTTCGAAAATACTCCAAGTGATGAGCAATCCTCACAATCGGGGGCTTAGCTGCGAAACACGTTTCGCCTAAGTAAAAAAAACCGTCGGGTGGATAGTAATCCATTCACTCGACAACTTAGCCACGAATCGACATTCACCTAAGTTCGAAAATACTCCGAGTGATGAGCAATCGTCACACTTGGGGGCTTAGCTGCGAACACGCTTCGCCTAAGGTAAAAACAAACTCAGTGGAACAGATGATTGAAAGACAAATACAAATAAATTCCAAAGGGTAAACCACGAATAAACATTTCATATAGAAGCAAATGTGCTCAGGCCTAAGGCCTGAATGAAGTTTTAAGGGATACAATTCCACTCGGCATACCGAGGCAAATATAAGTGTTTCTTCCAAAGAGCAAGTTTTTTAAACAGGTGAAGGGCTGGCCGGCTCTACAAAAGTGTCCAAGTCGATGCCTTCGGCGATTCTGGTGGCTGCCTCGATGAAGGTTTCCATGAAGTCCTCAAACTGGAGTTTCTTCGTGTTTACCACCTGGAGCTCCTTTAGCTTCTCCTCCCTCATGTCCCTGCAATGGACCCTGACAAGTGATAACCCCGCAGCGAGCAGCAGATTTCTTGCAAGCCTGCACTCGACTGGGAAGTTCATTTAGGCAAACCATTATAGAGTTGAGATCGAGCCGAAGAGTGTCATCGGGCCATAGCTCCGTGTCGATTCTCTCCCTGGCAGATTTCAGTCGGGCGATATAGGCCTGGACGCCTTGGAGTCGGAAGTTGAGTCGCAGCATGTTCATTGCCACTTCATCAGCAATTGGTGACTTGGTGGGATCCAGATTGGCCTCAACCTCCTCTGTCTCCTTCTAAAAGTCTTGGCAGAATTCTATTGAAGAATGGGGAATGGGAGGAGAATTGGTGAACTGCGACCCTCAAAGATATTACAAAGCTCAGTCGACAAGAACACTCACCGTCGAGGAGAATATACATCTTCCTCGAGAATTCGCCCAAATGCTTCTCTAGGCCATTACTCCTCTTGGTCAGTTGCTCGGCCTTCTTGACGAGGTCCGCATGCTCCTGCTTCAGCTTGGTGTTCTCATCCTCTAGCTTCTTGGTGGCAGCCGGCTTCCGATCTGCAGCTTCAGTCTTGTCCTTGGCCACTCGTTGAGCGTCAGCAAGCGCCTTGTCCTTCTCCTCTAACGCCTTCTTCATGGAATCTAAAGAAAAAAATTGTTGAGTCATGCTTGGAGTCGACGGTTTTCATTGCGTACGTCTGTTCGAGTGACAGCACTCGGTTCAAAACATGAAGAGTGAAGAGGAGAATGCGGAAAGTCAGTAGTAATTACCTCCCAAAGACTTCATCTCAGCACGTGCTCGCTCCAGATCGTTGTTGGAGACCGCCAGATCCACTCGTAGTCGGTTCCTTTCATCCTCCACGTCCTTGTACTGCGTCCCAAGTTCACAAGCCCTCTGGAACCAACAAAAGATAGGAATTCAATCGGCAAGTGGTGCCTGGGATAGTCGACTGAGTTATGAACACAGGCGAATGACTATCTTACAACCTTGGAACAACCTAAGAAGAATTCAAGCAAAAATCCACTCGACATGTCGATTGGCCCTGGCGCTCCGCCCGGTGTAAAGAAATTTAATGTTGTCTCTATTAAGACCCGTGCCGATGCAAGCACTCGACAACGGTCTCGGGGACTACACCCAGTGGGTGCACTAAGAGTGCCCCCACTGAGATGGTTAACTCTCGATCCGTCGAGTAACTCGTTAGAAAAAAATACACTCGACATGTCGAGTTACTCTAGTACCACGCGTACGACAAGTTTTCAAGCCTACTGCTTATCGTCTGCGATTAACAGTAGCCTCGGGGACTACACCCAGTGGGTGCACTTAGTGTGCCCCCACTAGTTATTAAAACATTCGACAAGGTCAACCTTGGCGGAACACTTAATCCGTCGAGTGACGCGCCTCCTTGCTTTGTGAAGTTCAATCTATCCTTATGCAGCGTCATATCATGGTATGTCAATAATATCCATGAAACCTGCAAGGTAGCTGCGGAGTGACGCGATCCAAGGCAAAATGTATCCTGTATACAATAAACTCTAAGACCCCCGCTAGTGCAAGCACTCGACAGTGGTCTCGGGGACTACACCCAGTGGGTGCACTAAGAGTGCCCCCACTAAGACGGTTAAGTCTCGATCCGTCAAGTAACTCGTCAGAGAAAAAAAACTTGACATGTCGAGTGACTCTAGTACCACACGTACTATCGATCCCAATCCTACTAGACTATGATCCAATCTATTCGAGTGGAGAAATTTCAAACATTCAACAGCAATCACCCAGTGGGTGTACAACAGCCAAGAAAATGTAGGAATTCAATCGCAAATGTACTTACAATCGAACTTGCCCGGACATTGGTGCGGAGGGCTACGCTGACGTCGTGAGCCAGCTTGCTGGCCTCATACGCCTCCTTTGTTCTCAGCATGATCTGTTCCGCCAGGATCATGGCCTCCTTTGTAGCTCCGGTCTGATCTTCCGGAACGCGATTCAGAGAGAAGACCGTCACAGGTAGGATCAATAGGGTTGCTGGAGCAAATGAGGCAATTTGAGTGGGTCTAGTTGGAGTCGACGTCACAACGGTTGAGACAGAGGTGCTACAGGTTCAGCTCTGAGTTGCGTCGAGTCGCCTATCCCCTGGGGAGACTCCGCAGTCGAGCGCTGAGGTGCATGCGGTGATGAGGCTCTTCGGATGCGAGTGCATGAAGTGTCCAAGTGCTCCTCGTCATCTTCCACCTAAATGACCTCTACAACAACAACCAACAATGTTAGCGTTTGCATATGTCAAGTCTCGTTCGGACAAATAAACATCTTACTAACCTCTATGAGAAGTGGCCGCATCAGTAGTGTCGATATCCATCGCCTCCCCTCCATCTCAATGAGGTGAGGTTACGGACGTAGCAGCTCTAACAGATTGAACAACTTTCGATCGGATACAACTCAAGACTTCGGTCGACAGACATGATTCAAAAATAAATACTTACGTGGAGACGACAGGTACGGCCATCCTCATGCGAGGCAAAGCCTTGCGGGCTTTCGTCATGACTTGCTTGGGCTGCTTGGCCAGTCTCTCACTCGGCTCAACAGTTGAAGGGCGACTCTGCTTCGGGTTTTTCTCGCTAGGGCCAGGAGCCCTGTCCTCAGTAGCTGTCAGGTCCTAACGGGACTTGGTGCGGCCTTCGCGCTGGGGAGGTGACTCGACTTCTTCCTGTTCATCGGAGTCCGCGTATTCATCTTATGATTCAGAGGGACCGTCGCCGTCCATGCTGCCACCTTCGCTCACCACACCATCCTCAACGTGGTTCCCGTTGGGAACAGGCGAGTGCATGTTTATCCACTCCTGCATGATTCTAGTGAGAAAGTCAGTTTATAAGTCAATATATGAACCGACAGTACAAGTATATCAGTCGACACAACACAACTCACCAGATTCTTCAGCGGGTTTTTGGCCGAGTAAGGTCGGATCCTCTTGGCTCCCAAAGGATTGTCGCAAGCCCCAGTGATGCTACGAAGCCACTGCTCGATAGTTTTCTGCGGAACTTCTTCGGGATGCGTCCTGGTCGAGTCATCAAGGCTTGTGTAGTGCCACATGGTGTGGTCTCTGGCTTGGAGCGGCTGAATACGTCGACCGAGAAATGTCTCCAACAGATCCATACTAGTCACTCCACCCCGGATCAGTTGCACCACCGCTTCAACTAAGATACCCACTTGGACGTGCTCCTCTTCGGTCACCCTCAGAGATTTGGGGACAGATGGACGGTCAGGTGTATAGGGGGGAAGGCCAGTCGATATATTGGGCGATGCTGCATCTTCGTAGTAGAACCAGGTCGACTGCGAACCTCTAACAGACTGAGGAAAAGTCATGGCAGGGAAGGAACTATGCGCTCTTTTCTGAACTCCTAAACCCCCACACAGATGAAGCACATGAGTCTTCCCATCGATGGGGAGAGCTTTCTTCATGGTCTGAGATATGACCGTAAAGAGGTGCTTGAACAACCCCCAATGGGGAGAGCAGCCCAGAAAGCACTCGCACAAAGTGACGAATGCAGACAGATATGCAATGGTATTTGGCAAGAGGTGATGCAGTTGGGCACCGAAGAAATTCAGAAATCCCCTAAAGAACAGGTGGGGTGGCATGAAGAAACCTCTTTCAATGTGGGAGAGAAGGAGGATCCGCTCCCTATCGCGCGGCTCCAGCTCGCGCGGCTCCACTGGTAGCCTCCAGGCACCGTCCGCCACGAGCCCGTTGGCAACAAGGCCCTCCATGTCCTATTGAGTGACTACAAAGGGGACAAAGTCCCCCTGCATCCATCCCGCCGGCATGGTGAATCGAGCAGTCAAGGGCTTCTTGCCATTGAGCTTCGTCGCCCCCTTCTTAGCTCACTTCAGCTTTTCCGTGGTGCCTTTCATCATATCAGCGGCGACTCTCGTCAGAGAAGAACAAGATGGGGCGCTGGAGGCAGGGGTGGCGGAGGAAGAGAGGAAGAATGGGCGGAAGTACTGTGCAAGCCGCGGCGTGTGAGACTTTATACTTCGCCGAGTGTCCCGCTGATCAGTGGGCCCGCGAGATCACCGCGCACGCCAACCGCTGACAATGCCCAGTACGTGGCGATATGACCGGCATGAGAATCGAGGCATCATGATTCCACTTGCCCTGATCATGCCGTCATCATCATACGCGTGCGCACTTCCCAAATTTTCGTATCCTGCAAAATCCGGGTCTGTTAGACCGACCCGACACCTTCCAAGATACATTCAGTTCAGTCGGAGCAAAATAAGCGTTGAACATCCACTCGGGCACTTTTAAGGCTAAATGGATCCGGGCGAACGGAGAAGAATTCAATCGACGCAAGTTTCGTTGACGCCCCGAATATCATTCGAAAGACTTTGGGTACCGATCTTGAATGGACGTTAATACTCAGAGTCTAGTCGACGCAAGTTTTATTGAAACCCCAAATATCTTTCGAAGGATTTGATGCCCTAACTCAAGGTTGACGTTGATACCTCATTTCACCACTCGAACCCCGACCCATTCGGGGGCTAATGACGAGGATATGTACCTAGGGTAGGGTCCTAGACAAGGCCTACATACCCTACCTAAGGACACTTCATGGGAGGACTTGAAGATCATGCATGAACTTCCGAGTGTATTCCTGGAGACGTTCAAAGTCACTCGATAGATATCCACTCGGAGACTCCTTCCTTCACTCAGCAGTCGTGTATCACTCGGAAGACCTCATGCTCACTCGACACCAGAAGATGAGGAGCCATCATCAAGAGCCCAACGGGAAGACGTTGGTTCAATGGTCATTAGTAGCTTTTATTACGTACGTTACAAGTAACGGCAGACTTTAACCCCATGATCGGACCCTTAGATGCTAGGCAATTATGAGGGGCACTAACTCTATATAAGCCGCCCCTCCCCTCCTGCACAAGGGTTCACAACCATTGTAATCCATATATTCCACGACATGAGCTCCCGAGCACTGAGACGTAGGGCTATTACCTCCACAGGAGGGGCCTGAACTCATACGTCCAGGTGTACATCCTTGCTGTAGCTAGGACTCTGCCCTCTCTTTTCGTACCCCTACCATCTACTGTCAGGCTTGTTCCCATGACACAATCCCATCCTTCACACTTGTGATCGCAGTTCTTCACGATGCAGGATTTTTTCCTTTCAGTGTCGATATTTGCGATTGAAATGAAGAGCTAATTCTTCAATTCTATGCCACTCTACACATCACAGGTGGTGCTTCTGACATCAACTCATGGGTCTTGGATTGGATGACAGGATCAAATCATTATGCTGAACCAGCCTCTGAATTGCTTCGGTCAGTCCCTATTCCAATTCCTTCAGAAGAAGCCCGCTGCCTGTTACATGAACCTGCTCTGTCGGACCATATGATGCAAGTGCTGATGAAACCACTGGCTCCTGGAAAACCTCAAAGGACTGCCTTCCTTGTGAAGGATTTGCTCTATGTGTCCAGGAATGATTATCGCATCCTCGCCAACACCCTTTGTCCTTAGAGGGGACACAACTCTGAAGAAGAAGAAGTTGAGGGAGTCATGAAGAACATGCTATTCAACATCATTCATGGGATTCCCATCAACTACCATGATTTCTTCATGAGGAAATTGGCCAATGTAGCATTCGCCCCTATTGAATTGCAACCTTATGCTCCATGGAACATGAAATTCATCAGATCAAGGTCTTCAATTCCCTTCAAGGCTGACTTCCAAAATCACTTCGGCTCTCTGCCTCCGATTCAAGTCCTCAAGAACACAATTGCCTCAGTTAAAGGAAAATGCAAAGATGTCATTGATGATGGTACTCGTCCATTGGATCGTCACTTTCACAAAGTTGCATCTTACTCCACCAATGATGACACTGCTACCCCGGACTCTGCTGCAAAATCCTTAGCTCAAAAGCCTCATGAGTCTGCCCCTCGTGTGATGACAGATCGTGAACTGCTCATAAGTCTTCATCAGAAGGTTGATCGCAATCACAAATGGGTGAAGCGTCAGTTTGCTTTAATTGTTCAGAACATGACTGTGACGCAGAACTCTGTGAGGAAAAATCACTACTGTGTGCATGAAATCTTCGATCGCGCATGGTCCCGTCTCGCACATCTCAAGATTCCCGAGGAACTCAAGGACATGGACTCTCAACAAAACCTTGACTAGTCTCATCCTTCTCAGAAGAAATTGAAGAAGGTTCAAGTTGCTCAGCTGGTTTCAAGTTTATATTCTTCATCACGCGAGACAGATAAAGCTGAGGACATTGACGACACTGCGGCACGCCCTGCATCGACAAATGACCCCGACAACGCTGGCGCTCCTTCCTCACCAACAAGATGAAATTCTTCAAGGGGCATTAGTCGTCACTTTTTCATCCCTTTTGGTCTTCAATGAGAAAGGGGGAGAAAATTTCAGTTAGTCTCCAAGCGGGTCTCTATATATGGGCTGTTTTTTTTAAGTTACAACTCTCGCTCTTCTGAAGCTTTTGTTGGTTGAGTTGTAAACTTAAGTCCGATGGTGGTGTGACTCTTTTGAAAAAAAATTAGCATGCTTATTTTCTCAAGTACCCTAATGCATGCATGCTGAATTTCGTCATACACCATTTTCATCATGCATTTCAAATTCTTCATATCATATGTTAAATGCGTGTATGAATTACAAGATATAGGGGGAGGTCTCCATGTTTTTAACCTGCCATGTGCATTTGCAGTCCAAAGCAGATGCCTCAAATATGCACATATTCAGGGGGAGTTCTTCTATATCTTGCAATCAAATTCCTCAAATTCAGTATTTAGACTTCATAGTATTATGCCCGTTGAAAACTTAACCTATTTGTCATCAATCGCCAAAAAGAGGGAGATTGTAAGTGCATCTAGTGCCCCTAAGTGATTTTGGTGTATTGAAGACTTATAGGTTAAGGAACTAATGTGTTTGTGAGTGTACACAGGCTCTATAAGTCGATGAGGAGTTTGACATATTTGGAGATTACCGACCCCTCAAAATGTATGTCTTCAACTGAATACTTTGGTGAAGACTTGGGTGAAGACTTTGCTAAAGACTTTGAAGATGAACAAGTTGGTGTGACCTTGAAGATATGAACGAGGACTATGAAGCATGAAGACTTTTGTTTTTGTAGTTTCATTTCCTTTCTTTGAGTCATAGGAAACATCGTACTATTAAAGGGGGTTGAGGTAATACTATGGAAATTTTCCAACTGATGCTCAACTCAAAAGCATCAATATCCAATTCTTTGAATGAAGCCTTTGGAAATCTCTTGCAGTTCAGTCAGGTTCTTTAGTGACAGAGACAAAGTTCTTATGGTCTCTGATGAAATTGATCTAACAGAGGAGTTAGGATTTCGCCAGTGCAAATTGCCTACAAGTGAGGAACATGATGTGCCTGAGGACTTTCATAGTTTGAAATTCCGACCGTTGCTGTGCTTAGTGCCAGCTGTCCCCAATCATCTTATCCACACAATGGTCATATCATTGGGGGCATTTATGTCTTATCATGTCAGGTTGCACCCTAGCTATAAATAGCCACTCCCCACAATCACTAGTTGGTTAGCTACTCCAAGAGAGAACTGACAATTTTCATTTGAGAGCAACCCATCCTCCGAGGACTTTGATAGAAAATCATCAGTGAGGAAAAGCCCATATCCAAACCACCAAACCCAAAGTGATTGAGCATCACTGAAGAGATTGTTCCTGTGTGGAACCGACACTTGTTACCTTTGAGGACTCTATATCTTCTAGACGGTTAGGCGTCCTGGTCTAGTGCATCTTGCAGTCAATTAGGGATCATGGAGTGACCTTGGTCTAGAGCATCCAACAGTCAATTGTGGATCACCGGGTAACCAATTTGTGAGGGTTTTGGAAGTCTACCCTGAAGACTTACCACGAGTGTTGGGTGAGGACTTTGTGACCTTAGCTCAAGGAGAATACGATTAGGACTATGTGTTCTGGGACTGTGTGTCCTCTAGTTTAAATACCAGGCCGCTCCAAGCCCGATGTATGACTGTCACAACAGTTGGAACTGGGTCATCAAACCATTGTCTTCATCGAGCTACCTGGTTCTATTACCTCAACCATTTCAATTCCTCATATACCTGATGATGAAATATATCCTTACTGTGTGAAGAATTTTACTGAAGAGTTTCACAATTTCCTCACCTCAAATTTATCAAGTTACCTTGTTCCTCACCTGCTTATCCCGCATCACGCTAATTGTAAACTATGCATGTTTTATTTCATCATGATGACTATGTTGTCGCTATGTTTCTCATGCACTTGAGTACTTATTCCGTTGCTAGTTATTCATCACAATTCTAATTCCTCAAGTTGAAATCCCTCAAATGATGAATTTGTAAAAATCACCTATTGACTCCCTCTAGTCGATATAGCGCACTTTCAATAAGTCATGAAAACTCTAGGGTAAGTAGATAACAAAACGATGATAGTAATCTGTCTAAACAGGACAGTCTATAGCAATTTCTTAAAAAACATACTTTTGTATTTCCATACATCATGAAACTTTAGGAAATTATAAAAAATATGCCAATGCTGTGTAATTTTTTTTAGAAAATTACCACATTCCAATAAATAGGAAAATTCAAACATTACAACAAAACTTTCTGTTTTTATACAGCACACATCAAAGCATGCAATGGAGGCATCTTAAGGCATTCTTGTAAATGTTTATTGAAAAATAAGATTATAAGTAACACATAACAAAGAATAAAAAATTATAATGACTATCCAAGCAAAGCATATATTATGTGATGAATAAAAATATATATCTCCAAGTAAGATATACCGATAATGTTGAAGACAAAAGAGGGGATGTCTTCTAGGGCATGCCCAAGCTTAGATGCTTTAGTCTTACTTGGATATCACCTTGGGGGTGCCTTGAGAATCCCCAATCTTATTTTGTTACTACACCTTTTTCTTCTCATATTGGTGTCTCATTCAAAACTTGAAAACTTCAATCACACAAAACTTAATGGAACTTCGTGGGATGGCTTAGTGTAGCAAAGATCGATCATTCACTTAGGTACTGACAAGACAAGATTAATAATTTTTATCATGTAATACCTACTGTATTGAACATTCCCATAATTTTTATCACTCAATGTTAGCTACAGAAACAATTAAAACAAGCAAACTATACAAGCAAAACAGAATCTGACAAAAACAAAATAGTCCGTGAAGCTATCAATGAACATCATACCTACCTGACTCTAATCATTCTCAAAAATAAGTACAATGCCTTTAATTAGAATGGAAATGTTGTGTCAAAATTTCAGAATTTTTTGACGCTCTAGTAAAATCAAATAATTCATATACTGGACTCAAAAGTTTTTGTTTTTCCATAGAATCAAACAGCCAAGTATCCACACTGTCCCAAAGGTTTTACTTGGTACATTATTGAAATAAAAGCTATAAAACATGATATTACAGTATTTTAATAATGTGTACACTAATAAATAGTACGTAGAAGTACTGGGTTGTCTCCCAACAAGCGCTTTTCTTTAGTGCCTTTTAGCTAGGCATATTTATTTCAATGACACTCAAATAAAAATTACTAATTGAATCATCCAAGAGACCATCATGAATCACATGAAATGCAAATTTAATTTTACCTTAATTCCTATGCATAAGTAAGTTGCAAGAAAAATATTTATTGTAGCAAGAATCGACTTGCATAGGAAGGCAAAACAAGCATAACTTCAAAACTTTGAACACATACGGTGGAAACTTGATATTACCACAATTCCCACAAGCTCTGTTCCTCCCTCATAATAATTTTCAGTAGCATCATGAAGTAATTCAACAATATAACTATCGCCTAAAGCATTCTTTTTCATGATGCACAAGCATAGAATTTTTATTACTCTCCACATAAGCAAACTTCTCATTCAAAGTAGTGGGAGCAAACTCAACAAAATAACTATCATGAGATACTTGATTGATATAATCCAAACTAAAATTAAAATTATGATGGCAAGTTTCATGGTTATCATTATTCTTTATATCATACATGTAATCACAATAATCATCATAGATAGAAACTTTCTTGTCATGGACAATTGAAACCTCTTCCAAAATAGTGGGCTCATCACTAAATAAAGTCATGACCTCTCCAAATACACTTTTATTATTATAATAATCATAAATAGGAGGCATGATTTCATCATAAGAAATTTGCTCCTCAAAACATGGGGCACTAAAAATATCACCTTCATCAAACATAGCATCCCAAAGCTTGTGGCTTTGCATATCATTAGCATCATGGATATTCGTAGAATTCATAATAACAATATCACTATCATGCTCATCATTCAAGGATTTCACATTAAGCATTTTTATAAATTGTTCCACTCGCAATTGAGCACAATTTTCTGAACCATCATTTGCATGAAACACATTATAAAGGTGAAGCAAATGAGGCAACCCAAATTCCATTTCTTTGTAGTTTTCTTTTATAAAACCGAACTAGTGAAAAACAAGAAACTAAAATATTTAATTGCAAGATATAAAGATATACCGCTAAGCACTCACCTCCCGAGAAACGGCGCCAGAAAATAGCTTGATGTCTACTACGCAAATTTATTCTTGTAGACTCTATTGGGCCTCCAAGCGTGGAGTTTTGTAGGACAATAGCAATTTTCCCTCAAGTGGATGACCTATGGTTTATCAATCCATGGGAGGTGTAGGATGAAGACGGTATCTCTCTAACAACCGTGCAATCAAATACAAGAAATATATTGTGTCCCCAACATACCCGATACAATGGCAAGTTGTATAGGTGCACTAGTTCGGCAAAGAGATGGTGATACAAGTGCAATATGGATTATACAAATAGGTTTTTGTAATCTGAAAATATAAAAACATCTAGGTAAAAAGTGGTAAACAGCGAGAAAAATGGTATATTAATGCTTGGAAACAAGGCCTAGGGTTCATATTTTCACTCGTGCAATCTCCCAACAATGCTAACATAGTTAAATCATATGATCATCCCTCAGCGTGCAACAAAGAATAACTCCAAAGTTCCTAGCTATAAGAGAACATGATATGAAATTGGTGTAGGTAGTAGAACCACCTCCGAGTTATTCTTTCCGAGCCATCTTTTCAGCTAATCCTACAAGGGTCAAAAAATAGCCCTAGAGTTTGTACTAACATAACACCAATGATACATATAATTCAACCCTAATGTCACCTAGATACTCCAATGTCACCCGAAGTATCCGTGGGTAAATTATACGACATGCATCAAACAATTTCATATATATCATATTCAATCCAACACAAAGAACTTCTAGGAGCACGCCAAGATTTCTATCGTAGAACGTGGTATGAAAACATGTAATCAACCACTATGCATAGATCCCCAAGGTCACCGCAATCCACAAGTTGATGTCATAACATATATGGTAGCACATTTTCTACCTTGATGGTTTTGGTAATTAATAGTAACAACATATATGTCATTGGACTCATGTTCCCACTAAGTATATTTTAGGAAAAGTCCAATGGTGGGATGGCAATAGATTGTGAGGAGACCCCAAGATGCCAGGAATGGATTGGCAAAGTTTGAAGCTAGAAGACTCTTTTTTACTTTACGAGAAATCACTTTGAGTCCATAAGAAAGTCAATACTATTAAAAGGGGGTAAGGTAGTGTTTGTGCACAAATTAGTCCACGTGCACAAGTTCTAGCCACCAAAAACACCCACAAAAATTCTATTTCAAGATCATATCACACAAAATTGGTGCCACCAAGTTTTCCCATTTTGCTCTATCGATTTCTACCCAGACAGAACCCTAGCCAAACCCAAATATCTCGGTACAACCAAGTGTTGCATTGGTGCAACCTAGTTTTGGTGACAATAATTCAGGTGACTGATTTCATGGAATCAGAATTTCCAAATTTTAAGTTTTGGTTCTTCGAGTTTGGGAACTGCCCTTGGCCATTTGTTTCAGTACCATCGAGAATGTCATATCGGTCTCACCGAGACTCGCGAAGTTACCACATTTTGAACAGATAGGTACAACCGAGTTTTGCTTCGGTTTCACCGAGTTGGTCAATAATGTTGTAATGGTTGGATTTTTGGAGATGCATATATATACCCCTCCACCACATCCCACTCATAAGAGAAGCACTTAGAACAGTCCCCGACTTCCCATATCCAAATTTTTGAGGGAGAACCACCTACCCTAATGTTGATATCAAGATCATCCACTCCAACCATATGGATCTTGATTTCTAGACTCCCAAAGTTACTTTCCACCCAATCAACCTCTTCTACCAAGCCAAATCCGTGACAGTGATTGAGTGTTGAGGAATCTATCATTTGGAAGCACAAGAGCAAGGAGTGCATCATTACTATACCTTTTGGAGGGTGGTGCCTCCTAGATTGGTTAGGTGTTGCTTGGGAGCCTCATAATTCGTGTTGTGGAGTTGAACCAATAAGTTTGTATGGGCAAGGAGATCAACTAGTTCGTGAAGATCTACCCATAGTGAGGCTAGTGCTTCGTGGATGGAAGTCATTATGGAATAGTCAAGGTTGCTACGTCATGGACCCTTATGGGCGGATCCCTTCGTGGACTCTCGCGACCGCTACCCTCCGTGGGTTGAAGACTCCATAAACATGGATGTACGATAGCGCCACCTATCGGAACCACGGGGAAAAATCTTCGTGTCTACAATTGTGTTTGATATCCTAACCCTAACCTCTACTACATTGTTTGTCTTTACTTTCCGCTGATATACTCTTAGACTTGCATGTGTAGGGTGTGCTTGACTTGTTATCATTGCTAAAATAAGCCCACAAGTAAATTGGGAAAATATAGAATTTTTATTTGGTCAAGTAGTCTAATCACCCCCCTCTAGACTTACTTTCAATCCTACAAGTGGTATCAGATCTTTGGTGTCCATTGCATTGGCTTGCAAGGTGAATTCTTTGGTGATGGAAAGGAACCGGATCCTGAAGCGACCACGGAAGAATTCAAGATGTTGCAATACAATGCTCAAGCATGTGACATTATTTTCAACTGCCTATGCCCTGAAGAATTCGAAAAAAATTAGCTGTCTTGATAATGCAAAGGAAATTTGGGACACTTTGCACTGGTGTAGTGACGTGCTATACAAACGGTTTTTAACCCCTTTCCGCGATGTAGTTCCAAATCGTCACCTTGCATGTGTGGCCGATAGAGGGGGTCCATCCCAAACGACACCGCAAACCCGTCGGTGATGGTGGTCAACGAACGCAAATGATCTGCATACATAATCGTGTGTGGTGCACGAACAGATCGCACACGAGATTTGATATGGGGAAAACCCGTAGATGTCGATCTTTTACGAATTCGATGGGGATTCCATGAAGAACATGGGAAAGAACAAGAGGAAACACTCAATAGCAAACTCAGTCACACATCAACTAGGTCCATAACATCACAAGAAGTACAAGATCCCAAATCAACAAACGAAACAAGTAGCGGTAGTGTTCTCTCACTTCGGAGAAGGAGCCTTGAATCCACGAGGGATCTTCCCTCTAGAGGGGCCTTGGTATCACTTGGATCTACTCCCAAAGGAGGGCAAATTACCTAGGAGAAGCAAGTAATGGAGATAAGATCAAGAGCAAACATTAACTAACCCTAACTGAAGGTGGACGAAGAGTATATACAGTCTAGTGGCGAATGGTTAAGTGAAAGAGTACATGGGCCTCGGTCCCGAGTGCCATCACTCTATGAAGGCCGGAAGTTCTGGGCTAGGCCAGAAGTTCTGGCCTAGTTCCGGGCGGGTTCTTGGCTTTTCCGAGTGTAGGCACAGGCTTCGGTGGCTGGGCTGATGGAGAGCCGGATGTTCCGGTCCAGCCGGAAGCTCCGGGGGCTAGACGCTCTGGGCAGGTTCCGAGCTAACCCGAAAGTCTGCATCCATGGACTTGGCCTTGGGTCGATGGTGGTCTGGAAGTTCCAGGCTATCTAGAGACTTGCCCTTGGTGCTAGCTCCTTTGCCTCCTCAGCGTTGGTCTTGGGTATATTTCCTTGGCCCTTCGAAGTCGTCTCCCTTGTACCTAAGGATACACAAGGTTTCATTGTGAGGTATCATCCAAGTTCCTTTGCCATCAAAGTCATACTTGAAGAGGAGTGATTTCACCTTAGCTTCAATGTCGCATGCGCGTGCTCTCGTCATAGGGCCACTTGGGGGTTGGGTTGATGGTGTAGTCTTCTTGGGTATGATGGTGGGATGCTCCGCATCATCTACCACCCCCTTTCTAAAGATCTGTCCTCGGATCAAGATCTTCATCACCATGAAATGGGGAGAGGTCGGAGACGTTGAAGATGTCGCTCATGTTGTACTTGTCACGTGGAATGTCGATCTTGTAGGCATTGTTGTTGTAGCATTCCAACACCTTGAATGGGCCATCGGCTCGAGGTAGTAGCTTGGACTTGCTCTCATTCGAAAATGCTCCTTCTGGAGATGTAGCCACACAAGGTCACCGGGCTCGAACACCATGGGGTGTTTGTTGGTGTTGCGCTTGGTGGTGATGCGTTCCACTTGGTGCTTGATGGTGTTCCTTGTAGCTTCGTGCGTCTTCTTGATGTAGCTTGCCCTTGCACATGCATACATGTTGACACGTTCTTGTAGTGGTAGCAGGAGAATGTCCAATGGGGACAAAGGGTTGAACCATAGACCACCTTAAAGGAAGACTTATTGGTGGTGAAGTGTCATGAACGACTGTAGGCGTACTTGGCGATGAGGAGGCAATCTTCCCATTCCTTGATGTTCTTCTTAATAAACATGCAGAGGAGGGTCCCAGGCATCCAGTTCGTCACCTTCGTTTCGCTATCGGTTTGTGGATGGTAGGCTGAAGAGAATAGTAGCGTGATGCCGAGCTTGGCCCAAAGAGTTTTCCAAAAGTAGCTCAAAAACTTGACGTCCCGATCCGAGACAATGGTCTTGGGTACTACATGCAGGCGTAAGATGTCCCTTTGTATCTCCTTTGTTCCGTCGGGGTTGACGTGGTAGGGATCCTTGTTAGGGAGCGGTGCACCAGGGATGAGGTCGATGCGGTGTTCGATCCATCATTTTGGTGGTAGTCCTGGAGGTAGCTCATCGGGAAAAACACCTTGGAATTCTTGCAACAATTGAGATAACACAAGAGGAAGATGTTGTGAAGGGTTAGGCCAGGTAACCTCATCCTTGCACGCTATCACGTAGTGAAGGTCGCTCGATGGGCTCTCACTCACATCCCTCAAATATCTTTTTGTCGTAAAAAGGACAAGGTCACTCATGTTCCTCATCGTGGAGTCACTCAATTTTGGCTTGTGGAGCTCATTTTCTTTCAGGTGGATCACTCTCTATCGGTGCACTAGAGTTTTTGGGCCATCTAGTGCCCCTTTACTCATGCACGGGTAGTAGTAGCCTCCCCGGTGCAAGGCCCAGCAAAGACATTTCAAGCACCACCACATAAGACTCAAGACTACTGGCAAGACCTTGCCAGGAGGGCTATAGAGCCTCCAGGTCCCCGGCAAGGCAAGGTCCCGGCAAGGCAAGGCCCTGGCAAGCACCGCCAGCACACATGCCAGGTGTTAATTCACCTAGACGTGTGTCACGGCGTCGTCATTGGGGGGAGATGAGCGGCACCGATGGGACGTGCCCCCGTCCCGTCCCACGGACTGACTAAGGTGCTTGACGGTGCACTGAATGCTCTTGTCCTACTCCGTCAGAGTTAGGTACGATAGCACTGTAGCACTGTACATCCCGTGTGCACACTGTACGTCACTGTTGGGATCCCCTTAGGTATAAAAGGAGGCCCAGGGCGTTACAGAGAGGGGCTTTTCTTTGCACAGTTGGCCAGTTAGACGATTGGACAGCCCGATAGTTAGGAAACTGGAGGTTATCCAGCTCACATAGCAGCTGTCCATGGCGCTCCTATAGCTAGAACCCTAGAACATGATCAATATAACAAAGAAGGAGTAGGGTTTTATGCACCCGGGCGGCCCGAACCTGGGTAAAAACTCCCCGTGCGTTGCTTACCTGATCGGCTCTTTGTGTGAGCTCACCCCCTGCCGAACCAAAAGGGATCCCCATGATCCCATAGGTGTTCGTTCCCATGACATCTTTGGCGCACCAGGTAGGGGATGTGCGTGAGTGGTGCGAACCCGTTCTGGTAATCTGCGCCCCATCTTCATCATCGCCATGGCCCCCAAGAAGAGGGGCCTGACATCAGTTGGCCCATCCACGTCCGTCGTCCCTATATCTGTGCGGACATGAGAAGGCATAGACGCGGGTGGAGGAGGAGGCAAAGGTTCGGAACTTCTGCGAAGCTCCAGTGACCAAGGGCAAGCAAGTGATGACACTCGCCATGGAGACGCCCATGGCGATGGTGGGAACCCCCATGCCCCTGGGTATCAGGACAAAGCGGTACCGTCTGCGGGTGGTATGGCGAACTCCAGGGGCGGAAGAGTATCTTTCAAGGCACCCACGACGGTGCCGACGCCACGACCTTCTCAGGATGCGCATGGAGAGCCGTGCCACGGCGCCCACAGTTCTCAAGGTCCCCATGCAAAAGCTCCTGCGCATCATTCCCAAGATGTGCGGGACCAGATTGCTTGCCAGCATGCAAGCGGGAGTGGCGTGCCGACGCAAGACCGCAGTGGGGCTCCTTCTAACACGGTTAGGAGTCATAGCACATCGCTGCTCGCTGCCATCCACGGCAGAGGAAGTGATGGCGTGAGCGCAACTACTCCTAAACTTCCCTCCTGCTATGGAGAAGCTCGATTAATGGAGAGCCACCATTCAGAGCCTCCTCAGCCTCGCAGATAAGCTTCGGCTCAGAGGGCTGCCTCCGACCAGTGGTGAAGCGCTCGGAGTCGGCAGAACCTCGTCGCACTCTCCTCCGCGACAACACTGTCGGTCACCGACCCGACGGACCGATGCCTACGACGGTTACTCAACGGTGTCGTCGTATCCACGAATGCACCACGAGTAGCGTCATGTTCTTCGGGAATATGGCAACGAAGATGCATGAACCGTGATCAAGCGACAACGCGAAGCGCACCTCGGTTGGACAGGCGCACGGGACCCGCTGTAGATAAATCCCTGCCGGCGTACTCTGTCAGCCTACCTTACGAGCCGGGCTGTCCAGCGTTTACCCATGACCTATGGCAAGTCTAATGGCCCAATTCCCGCATGTTCAAACCAGAAGTCCTGGAGAAGTATGACGGCAAGACCCATCCGTCAGAGTTCCTGAGCGTCTACACCATTGCGGTGCAGGCTGCCGGGGACCATGATGACAAGATATTGGCCAACTACTTCCCGTTGTTGCTTAAGCCCAACATCAGGTCATGGTTGATGCACTTGTAGGAGGGGTCCATCATTTCCTGGGTGGATTTGTGTCAAGAGTTTGTTTGTGCCTTCACCGGAGGTCACCAAGCTCCTGGCTAGGAGAATGATTTGCACATCATCCCCGAGAAGGAACGCGAAACTCTACGCAAGTACATTCAGAGGTTCAGCCGCGTTCACCACAACATCCCAGATGTCGACCTACTGTTGTTATCAGTGTGTTCCATCAGAACGTGTGCAACCACAGGATGCGGGAAGAGCTGGCGATGAACAGAGTCAGTGATGTCACCGAGCTTTATGCTTTGGCAAACAAGTGTGCTCGGGCTGAAAAAGGGAGAAGACTCCCCGGCGAAGATGTCGGCGCAAAGGTCGACTCTAAGGATGAGGATACTGTTGTCCCGGCAAAGAAGTGCCGGCGACGGAACAAGAAGTGCCAGGGAAAGACCGTGCTTGCCTTCGAGGCATCCAGCAACACTGGCGCCACCAAGAAAGGCAAGGTCGATGACCCCAACAATGATATTGCTGGGTGCGCCTCCTGCCATGCTCTGGTGTCTGCCGGCAAGCCAGAAGACTCCGGCAAGCAGTATTGCAAGATCCATCGCACAAAAGGCCATGACCTCCAAGACTGCCTGTAAGTTAAGAAGCTTGCCGAGAAGCAGAGGGCCGAATATGAGAGGCGAGACAAGGAGAAGGATCAGGATGGGGCTAAGGGATCTGGCAAGAAGTGTGTTGGCTGAGGAGGACGCCGCAGCAAGCCCAAGCAACAGAAGGACCGGCCCGCCCGTGCCCGCGACAAGCAAGAAGAGGATGATGACACCGAATACAATGGCGAATCCAATGGGAATGAGTTTCAGAAGGCTAAAAAGATGATGTGCATAGAGGGAGGTGCCTCGTCACACTCCTCTCACCGCCCCGTCACCCCAATCCATGGCGCCGCAGTTACTTCCTTTTCTCAGGGACTTTAAATCACTGGCGCCCATTGCTAGCTCCCCGCTATGCATGCGGCGCGCGTGGCGGAAAAGACCTGACACGGTAATTGAAAACTCGGCGGTTGCGTCGTGCACGTATCCCACTAGCCGCATTCAATGGGCATCGCGGGGAAGCGCAGTGAGCGTAATGATCACAACTGCAAGGCCCTGCCATGCGTGCCCGTGCACTGGTTGGGCCTAGCCCAACAATGCCTCGCGACGTGTATGGCCCAGGCCCGGGGCTCCTGTCGGTGCACTAGAGATTTTGGGCCATCTAGTTCCCCTTTACGCATACACGGGTAGTAGTAGCCGACCCGGCGGCAAGGTCCAGCAAACACTTGCCAAGCACTAGCATAGAAGACTCAAGACTACTGGAAAAACCTTGTCGGGAGGGCTATAGAGCCACCAGGCCCCCGGTAAGGCAAGGTCCCGACAAGGCAAGGCCTCGGCAAGTACCGCCAGCACATAGGCTAAGTGTCGATACACCTGGACGCATGTCACTACTTCGACATTGGGGGGAGCTAAGCAGCACCAATGGATGGGCCCCCATCCCATCCCACTTATGGACTGAGGCGCCTGATGGTGCATTGAATGCTCTTGTCCTACTAAGTCAGAGTTAGGTATGATAGCACTGTAGCACTCTGCATCCCGCGTGCACACTATACTCCACTGTTGGGATCCCCTTAGGTATAAAAGGAGGCACATGGCGTTACAGAGAGGGGCTTTTCTTTTGGACAGTTGGGCAGTTAGACAACTGGACAACCCAACAGTTAGGAAACTGGAGGTTATCAAGCTCACGTAGCAGCCGTCCATGGTGCTCCTATAGCTAGAACCCTAGAACACAATCAATCCAAGCAGGAGTAGGGTTTTAAGCACCCGTGCGGCCCGAACCTGGGTAAAAATTCCCCGTGCGTTGCTTACCAAACTGTCTCTTTGTGTGAGCTCGCCCCCTGCCGAACCAAAAGGGATCCCCATGATCCCATAGGTGTTCATTTCCACGACACTCTCTCACTTTTCTCTTCATGATGGGACGAAGCTTGCTTGTCGGCGGTTACATGACTTGGAGACATATGGAAAGAACATATTTTGTGCCCTTCATCTTGAAGCTATATTGATTTGTGCGCCCACTGTGTATGACGCCCCGTTCGAATTGCCACGATCTCCCAAGGAGTAGGTGGAAAATGGACATGGAAACCACATCACACTCCATGGTGTCTTCGTAAGCTCCAATCTCGAAGGAAACTTGCACGGTGTGGTCGACTTGTATTGTTCCTGAGTCACTTAGCCATTCGACCTTGTATGGGCGAGGGTGCTTTTTCTTGACCAAGTGAAACTTTGAGCAAAGTTCCTAACTTGCCAAATTGTGGAAGCTTCCACCGTCGATGCTGACCTTGATGGATCTTCCTTGGATACCGACCTTGGTGTGGAAGATGTAGCAATATTGGTCCTCATCTTGTTCCTGTAGAGTCAAAACCTTTGAGACAAGGAGAGCGGGGCTCAGATCATTGTCACAAAAGATTTCATAGTCGTCATCATCATTGACTTGTCGATGCACAGCCAGTTGTTCCAAGGCTTCCATCTCATCTTCACTCATGGAGTCATAGGAACCATCATCTTGAAGGATCATGGTTTGCCTAGTGGGACACTCATACATCTTGTGTCCTCGGCTTGGCACGTGAAATACTTGATGGAGCTTGTTTTCACGTCATCCGGTGTTTGTGTAGAGAATGACGCTCTTCTTTTGCTTGTAGTAGCATTGCGAGATGATGAAGACAACTTGTACTTGTAGCTTGACTTGTCATCTTTTGTCGTGGAGGTTCTTATAGAGGAGGGCGTCTTAATTGGAGGAGCATGACTAGTTACACCATAGGTCTTGTAGGAGGTCTTGGAGTACTTGTAGTCCTCTTGAACTTGACATTCCACCTTGGTGGCTTGATGCACTAGCTCGATCAAGTTGGATTAGGGTTGGAAATCCACAATTTTCCTAACTTGGTAATTGAGACCATTCAAGAAACGCTCCATAGTTTGCTCATTGTCTTCCTTCACATTGGCTCTTATCATGGCCATCGCCATCTCTTGATAGTACTCTTCCACCGACTTGGTGCCTTGCTTGAGTAGTTGTAGCTTCTTGAATATATCACAATTGTAGTGTGTTGGGATGAATCGAGCTCTCATGAGATCTTTCATTTGTGCCCAAGTGGTGATTGGAGGGTCACAGCTTTCCATTCTTCGCTCAATAACTTGTTCCCACCAAATAAGCATGTAATCTTGGAACTCGAAGGAGGCCATGGCAATCTTCTTTTTCTCTTCATAGTTGTGCAACCGAAGTATTTTGTCAACCTTGAGTGCCCAAGAGAGATAGTCTTTGGTATCGTCGCTTCCGGAGAACTTAGGCATACAAAACTTGAGCTTGCCAAAGCGAGTTTCCTCATTGTTGTTGTGATTGCGGCATCCTTGTTGTGGAGGAGCATAATTGTCTTGTTGACACTGACCTTGGCATGGAGCTTGATCATCCACGTGGTTAACGGGATTTCCTTGAGATCAGACTTCTTGTCGTGGAGGGGCATTGTTGTCATGTTGATATTGCTATTGCCTAGGAGAAAGCTCATCCATGTGTTGCTCCTCTTGCCTTGGGTGTTGTTGACATTGTGGTCGCATCCGTTGTTGGCATTCTTGGTGATCCTCTTGACTTGTGGATTCCTCTTGGCGTTCTTGACGTAGAGCTTCTTGTTCCTCACGAGCTAGTCGGTTGCGTTCTTGCAAGGCATGGGTTGATTCGCGAAGCGCGCGATGTGCCTCATTTTCTTGCTCTTCACGACGCCGGTCTTCCTCATGGTGGAGACGTAGGCATTCTTGCTCGTATGCGTGTTGCCCTTGTTGGTGACGGTGGTCACACTCACAATGTAGACCTTGAGGCTCATTGTCGTGGAAGGGGTTTCTCGAGTCTTGAGAGAGGCGACATGCTTCATGTTGTTGTGGTCGATCTTGAGGAGGAGGACTCTCGCCGGAGGACTCCTCGGATGAGTGTCCACTTGTGGTGCACCATTGAGTTGAGGTAGAAGTGGATGATGCGTGGTTCACCATCAAGGCGTGGAGCTCGTCCATTTGGATTATCATGATGTCCCGTGTTCGCTCCTTGGATTCACATATGTTGGTGGCGAGCTACTCGATATAGCCCGTGATGATATCATGTTATTGGTGCATTCCCTTTTCTGCGCCGAAGAATTGTAGTTTGGTGACATAGTTGTTCACATCGTCGTCGTGCTCCTCGAAGGCCGGGTTCGTCATAGTGTTCGTATCCATGGCACTAAAGTAGATATTAATGATGATCAATCAATGAGAAATTGTGGAAATAGTAGAATTGGTAACGAGTTTAACCTTGTCACACCTAGACAAGTAATGCTTATGGAGTAGCTTGGTTAGGATGGTGGCACAAAATTTCAAGCAATTCGACAATATGATAAAATAAAGTTGAAAGTGATTCCTAAAGTTGCAAGTAAGACAATGTGAATCAATAGCAATGAGTGAACTCGAAAACACACACACAAATAGACAAGTGGGGTTGTGCAACCAAGATATGAGGACCAAATGTGGAATCCACGGAAAACACCCGTGTTGCACAACACTAGCGAAACGCTAACACTATTGCTCAAATGGGCGTGATACGAACTTGTGCACAACCTATAAGAATCAAAACATGTCGGCTTCCTATTCCCGACTGGCTATGTATGTATGAAGCATGAGTCACTCGCTCAAGTGATCCAAGATGATCAAGTATGATATGCAAATTTGGCGATGCTATTGCTCTTTTGTCCTTGCTTAAAAGCTTTTCTTCTCTTTCTTTTAGCAATGATATTTGTATTGTCACTATGCGGGACGTGCACACCAAGATAGCAATTGTGTATGTGGGTACTTTGTAACACAAGATATGATACAAATATGTATATGCATGCAATTGTATCTATGCGGAGTATCTATCACTAATGTGCACAAGTAGCGTGGCCCAACAATACTCAATGGCTAGTATCGATAGGCAAGTAACTTAAATAGGCTTGGGGTCACAATGAAATGGCAAGGGTATAAGTCAGGAGTGTCATCGTGGTTACCTTCCTTGCTTACGGTGTGGTGTCAATGAAGAGTTGGTTGGCAACGATCCGAGGCGATGATGAGCGGCGATGTTGATGAAGAACCACTCCTAAGTAGCCAAAAGACCTTTGGACGTGGCGAGGCTCGCGATTCAAAATCTCAAATGCAAATGGGTTGCGGAAGAAATGGTGGAAGTTGGCACAAAATCTGTGGTGGGGAAAACCAAGGAAAAAGAAAATTTCCGAGGGGAAACTTTCTATAAAGGCCGGAAGGTCCGGGTCTGCCGGAGGTTCTGGGGGCCAGAAGGTCTGTGTCCGATCTCGGGATCCACAAAACCCAAACAAGTTTGAACACAGGGTCGTGAAGATCCCCAATAGCCTCACCCCACCTAGCTCACGACTCGACAGTTTGGACAACGAACTCACACGATGACAAGGAACAAGATTGCACACGATGATTTACCAGTTTTGGGCCGCTACGAAGCGTAAAACCCTACTCTTGCTTTGGCAGATTGCCTCGCGAGGAGGTTTGTGGATGAACTAGTACAGTGGTGAGTTACCTTGTGAGCGCTCTCTATGTTGGAAATATGCCCTAGAGGCAATAATAAAATGTTTATTATTATATTTCCCTTTTCATGATAAATTTTTATTATCCATGCTATAATTGTATTGATTGGAAACACATTCCATGTGTGGATACATAGATAACACTTTGTCCCTATTGTGCCTCTAGTAGACTATCTCGTTGATCAAAGATGGTTAAGGTTTCCTAGCCATTGACATGAGATGTCATTTGATAACGGGATCACATCATTGGGAGAATGATGTGATGGACATGTCCTAAACTATAAACCTAGCATATGATCGTGTCAGTTTATTTCTACAGTTTTCTACATGTCTAGTATCTGTTCCTATGACCATGAGATCATACAACTCACTGAAAGTGGAGGATTACCTTGTTTGTATCAAACGTCGCATCGTAACTGGGTGACTATAAAGGTGCACTACAGGTATCTCCGAGGGTGTCTATTGAGTTGGGATGGATCAATACTGGGATTTGTTACTCCGTGTGACGGACAGGTATCTCAGGGCCCACTCGGTAATACAACATCACAATAAGCCTTGCAAGCAATGTGACTAAAGTGTTAGTCACGGGATCTTGTATTACGTAACGAGTAAAGAGACTTGTGTGTAACGAGATTGAACTAGGTATATACAGATACCGATAATCGAATCTCGGGCAAGCAACATACCGAAGAACAAAGGGAACAACATACGAGATTAACTGAATCCTTGACATAGAGGTTCAACCAATAAAGTTCTTCATAGAATATGTAGGAACCAATATGGGCATCCAGGTCCCACTATTGGTTATTGACCGTAGAGGTGTCTCGGTCATGTCTACATGGTTCTCGAACCCACAGGATCTGCACACTTAAGGTTCGCTGACATTTTAGTTGTATAGAGTTATGTATGTTGGTGACCGAAGCTTGTACGGAGTCTTGGATGGATCCTGGACATCACGAGGAGCTCCAGAATGGTCCGCGGGTAAAGATTGATATATAGGAAGTCCTGTTTAGGTCGCCGGAAAAGTTTCGGGCTCATCAGTAGTGTACCGGAAGTGCCAGGAGTGTACCGGGGGACCATCGGGAGGGGTATTTCGACCCAAGAGGCTACATGGGCTGTGGGAGGAGGTATACCAGCCCTTAGTGGGCTGGCCAAAGCCCCACAAGAGGCCCATGTGACTGGGAAGGAAAACCCAAGGTGGAAAGAGAGGCCCAAGTGGGAAAGGAGGAGTCCTAATCCTACTAGGAGTGGAGAAGGAGGAATTTCCCCCCACTTCGGCCGAACTAGGGTTGCCTCCCTTGGGATCTATGCATCCTCCTTCCCCACCTTCTATCCATACTAGAGGTTTTGAGAGTTTTGACACAGAAAAACAGCCACGTGCTACCCTCTTCTCTAGATCGTAGTTTCTTCTCTAGATCGGTTTTAGCGGTGCTTAGGCGAAGCCCTGCTAGAATAGCTTCACCACCATTGCCGCAACATAGACACGCTGCCGGAGAACTCGTCTACATATCCACTTCCTCTTGCCGGATCAAGAAGGCAGAGATCATCATCGAGATGTATGTGTGCTGAACGCGGAGGTGTCGTCCGTTCGGTGCTAGATTGGGACGGATCGTGATTGGATCGCGGGACGCTAGGGGATTTGGGTAGCGAAGATGTTCGACTACATCAATCACATTTCTTAACGATTCCCGTTTAGCGATCTACAAGGGTATGTAGATCCACTCTCCCCCTCGTAGATGCTCATCTCCTAGATTGGTCTTGGTGAAGCGTAGAAATTTTTTTGTTCCCCATGCAACTTTCGCCAATAGTGACATCATGAGATAGGTCTATGTGTAGATGAGATCACGAGTAGAACACAAAGGAGTTTGTCGGCATTGATTCTTAGATTGCTTCCTCCCTTGGTAATGTTTTGGTTCAGCGATATTGTGGGATGAAGCGTCCTGGAGCAACCTTACTCAAACGCTTACGAGAGACCGGTTCCATCGATGGACATGTAACTTCGTTGCACAAAGATGGTTGGCGGGTGTGTGATTCTCCTACTTTGGTTGGATCAGATTCGACAAAGGCGGTCCTTGAGAAGGTTTAAAAGCAACTTATTATCATCGTTGTGGTGTTCACGTAGGTGAGAATTGTTCTTGCTAGATACTCGTAGCAGCCACGTAAAACTTGCAACAACAAATAGAGGACGTCTAACTTGTTTTGCAGGGTATGTTGTGATGTGATATGGCCAATTACATGATGAGATATATACAATGTATGAGATGATCATGTATTGTATAGAATATCACGACTTGCTTGTCATTGAGTACGGCAACCGACAGGAGCCATAGGGTTATCTTTAATTATTTTTGTCGTTTTGCTTTACCTTATCGCTATGAGTTAGCAATAGTCGTGGATGGAATAGTCGGCACGACAACCCCGATGGCGACACGTTGATGGAGATTAAGATGATGGAGATCATGGTGTCATGTCGATGATGATGGAGATCATGCCGGTGCTTTCCAGATGGAGATCAAAAGCACAAGTTCATGGCCATATCATGCCACTTATGATTTGCGTGTGATGTTAATCATTCTATGCACCTTGTTTTGCTTAGGACGATGGTAGCATTATAAGGTGATCCATCACTTAAATTTCAAGATAAATTGTGTTCTCCCCAAGTGTGCAGCGTTGCGGAAGTTCATCATGTTGAGACACCACATGATGATCGGGTGTGATAGACTCTACGTTCACATACAATGGGTGCAAGCCAGTGTTGCACGTGCGGAATACTAGATTAAACTTGACGAGCCTAGCATATATCAACATGGCCTCGGAACACAAGAGACCGAAAGGTCAAACATGAGTCATATAGTATATATGATAAACATGATGATATTCACCATTGAAACCACCTCAACTCATGTGATGATAGGACTTGAGTTGGTAAATTTGGATCATGTATCACTTAGATGACCTGAGGGATGTCAATTTGAGTGGGAGCTTTAGTAATTTGATTAACTAAACTCATTATGTTGAACAATAGTCTCAGTAACCTTTGCATATTTATGTTGTAGATCAATGGCACGCGCAATAGCACCCCTGAATTTTAATGTGTTCCTAGAGAAAGGTAAGTTGAAAGATGATGGAAGTAACTTTGTGGACTGGGCCCATAATCTGAGGATTCTCCTCATGGCTTCCCAGAAGGCATATGTCCTTGATGCACCACTTGGTAACCAACCCGTTGGCATGTCATCCGAAGACGTTAAGAATGATCGGGAGCCACGTTCTGGAGATTACTCAATAGTTCAGTGTGCAATATTGTATGGCTTAAAACCAGGACTTCATAGGCGTTTTGAACGTCATGGAGCATATGAGATTTTCCAGGAGCTAGAGTTTATCTTTAAGAAGAATGCCCGGAACGAGAGCTATGAGACCTCCGATAAGTTCTATGCTTGCAAAATGGAGGAGAACGGGTCTATCAGTGAACATATACTCAGAATTTCTGGGTATTCGACCCATCTGGTGGAGTTAGGGATGCCCCTTCTGGCAAAGGCAATGACTTACGTAGTTCTTCAAACATTGCCACCAATCTAGAAGAGCTCCGTGCTGAACTATAACATGCACGGGATGAACAACTCAGTCCTTGAGCTGTTTGCGATGTTGAAAGTCGCTGAGTCTGAAATCCAGAAAGAACATCAAGTGTTGATGGTTAATAAAACCACTTGTTTGAAGAATAATGGCAATGGCAAGAAGGGTAACTCCAAGAAGGGTGGTAAAGCAGTTGCTCCTCTAGTGAAGAAACCCAAGGCTTGACGCAAACCACAAACTGAGTGCTTTCATTGCAAGGTAGCTGGTGACTGGAAGCGGAACTGCCCCAAGTATCTGGCTGACAAGACGGCGGCCAACAACAAACAAGGTATATATGATATAAATGTTATTGATGTGTACCTTATTAACTCTCGTTGTAGTGCCTGGGTATTTGATACCGGTTCGGTTTCTCACATTTGCAACTCAATATAGGAACTACGGAATAGACGAAGGCCGGCAAAGGACAAAGTGAAAATGTGCATGGGAAATGGTTCCAAGGTTGATGTGATCACCGTCATCACGCTCTCTCTTCGATTACCGTCATGAATAGGGATGAACCTGAATAATTGTTATTTAGTGCCTGCATTAAGTATGAACATTATATCTAGATCTTGTTTATTACAAGATGATTACTCATTTATATCAGAGAATAATCGTTGTTCTATTTATATAAGTAATATCTTTTATGGTCATGCACCCAATGTGAGGGGTTTATTCATATTGAATCTTGATAGTGATGTTACACATCTTCATAACATTGATGCCAAAAGATGTAGAGTTGATAATGATAGTACCACTTTCTTGTGGAACTACCGTTTAGGTCATATTGGTGTAAAATGCATGAAGAAGCTCCATGCTGATGGACTTTTGGAGTCGCTTGATTTTGAATCACTTGACACATGTGAACCATGCCTCATGGACAAGATGACTAAAACATCGTTCTCTGGAACAATGGAATGGGCAAGTGACTTGTTGGAAATCATACATATTGATGTGTGCAGTCCGATTACCATTGAGGCGCACAGTGGATACCGTTATTTTCTGACCTTCGCTGATGACTTAAGTAGATATGGGTATATTTACTTAATGAAACACAAGTCTAAAATGTTTGAAAAGTTCAAGCAATGTCAGAGTGAAGTTGAGAATCATCGTAAGAAGAAGATGAAATTCCTGCGATCTGATCAAGGAGGAGAATATTTGAGTTATGAGTTTGACAGTGACTTAATACAATGTGGAATTGTTTCACAATTTACACCGCCTGGAATACCACAGCGTAATGGTGTGTCCGAACGTCATAATCGAACCTTATTAGATATGGTGCATTCTATGATGTCTCTTGCCGATTTGTCACTATCATTTTGGGGTTATGCATTAGAGATAGCTGCATTTACTTTCAATAGGTCACCATCAAAATCCGTTGAGACGAGGCCATATGAACTGTGGTTTGGCAAGAAGCTAAAGTCATCATTTCTTAAAGTTTGGGGATGTGATGGTTATGTCAAAAAACTTCAGCCTGGAAAGCTGGAACCCAAAGCGGAGAAATGTGTCTTCATAGGATACCCAAAAGAGACAGTTGGGTATACCTTCTATCTCAGATCCGAAGGCAAATTGTTTGTTGCTAAGAACGGAACATTTCTTGAGAAAGAGTTTCTCTCGAAAGAATTGAGTGGGAGGAAGATAAAACTTTATGAGGTTGTTAAACCATTGATTCAACCAGAGAGTAGCACAGGGTAGAACTATATTTCTGTGGAGCCTACGACAGTTGAAGGGGAAGTTAATGATGATGATCAAGAATCTTTGAATCAAGTTACTATCGAACCTCGCAGGTCGATAAGGGCGCGTACTGCTCCTGAGTGGTATGACAACCCTGTCTTAGAGGTCATATTGTTGGACAACGATGAACCTACGAGCTATGGAGAAGCGATGATGGGCCCGGATTTCGAGATATGGTTAGAGGACATGAAATCTGAGATGGGATCCATGTATGAAAACAAAGTATGGACTTTGGAAGTATTACCTGAAGGGCGAAAGGCCATTCAGAATAAATGGATCTTTAAGAGGAAGACAGACGCAGATGGTAATGTCACCATCTATAAAGCTCGACTTGTGGCAAATGGTTTTTCCACAAGTTCAAGGAGTTGACTACGATGAGACCTTCTCACCCGTAGCGATGCTTAACTCCGTCAGAATCATGTAAGCAATAGCTGCATATTTCGACTATGAAATTCGGCATATGGATGTCAAAACAGCGTTCCTTAACAGTTTCCTTAAGGAAGAGTTGTATATGATACAACTAGAAGGTTTTGTCAATCCATAGAATGCTGACAAAGTTTGCAAACTCCGACAATCCATTTATGGACTGGTGCAAGCATCTCGGAGTTGGAATCTACGCTTTGATGAGGTGATCAAAGCGTTCGGGTTTATACAAGTTTACGAAGAAGCTTGTATTTACAACAAAGTGAGTGGGAGCTCTATAGCATTTCTAATATTATATGTGGATGACATATTGCTGATTGGAAACAATATAGAATTGCTGGAAAGCGTGAAGGAATATTTGAACAAGAGTTTTTCAATGAAGGACCTAGCAGAAGCTTCTTTCATATTAGGCATTCAGATCTATAGAGATAGATCAAGACGCTTAATAGGATTTTCACAGAGCACATACCTTGATAAAGTTTTGAAGAAGTTCAAAATGGATCAGCCCAAGAAGGGGTTTTTGCCTGTGTTACAAGGTGTGAAGTTGAGTAAGACTCAATGCCCAGTGACTACAAAAGATAGAGAGAAGATGAGTGTCATCCCCTATGCTTCAGTCATAGGCTCTATTATGTATGCAATGCTATGCACAAGGCCCCATGTCAGCCTTGCCATAAGTATGGCCGGAAGCTTTCAATGTGATCAAGGAATGGAGCACTGGACGGCGCTCAAGAATATCCTTAAGTACGTGAAAAGTACTAAGGAAATGTTTCTCGTTTATGGAGGTGAGCAAGAGCTCGTCATAAATTGTTATGTCGATGCAAACTTTGACACTAATCTGGATGACTCTAAGTCGCAAACCGGATACGTATTTATTCTCAATGGGGGAGCGGTAAGCTGGTGCAGTTCCAAGCAAAGCAACGTAGCCGATTCTACATGCGAAGCAGAGTACATCATAGCCTCAAGGGCCACGAAAGAAGGTGTCTGGATGAAGTAGTTCATGACAGATCTTGGAGTAGTGCCTAGTGCACTAAATCTCGTGGATCTGTTCTTTGATAACACTGGTTCCATTGCCCTTGCCAAGGAACCAAGCTTTCACAAACGACCATACACATAAAGCGACACTTCAATTCCATTCGCGAGTACATCAAGGAGGAGGACATATATATTTGCAAAGTGCACATGGATCTGAATGTTGCAGATCTGTTAACTAAACCTCTTCCAAGGGCTAAACATGATCATAACCAGGACTCTATGGGTGTTCGATTCATTACAATGTAAATCACATAGTGATGTGAGCTAGATTATTGACTCTAGTGCAAGTGGGAGACTGTTGGAAATATGCCCTAGAGGAAATAATAAAATAGTAATTTATTAAATTTCCTTGTTCATCATAAATTTTTATTATCCATGCTATAATTGTATTTATTGGAAACACATTGCATGTGTGGATATATAGACAACACTTTGTCCCCAATGTGCCTCTAGTAGACTAGCTCGTTGATCAAAGATGGTTATCGTTTCCTAGCCATTGACATGAGATCTCATTTGATAACGGGATCACATCATTGGGAGAATGATGTGATGGACAAGACCAAAACTACAACCATAGCATCTGATTGTGTCAGTTTATTGCTACAGTTTCTACATGTCAAGTATGTGTTCCTATGACCATGAGATCATGCAACTCACTAACACTGGAGGAGTACCTTGTGTGTATCAAACGTTGCAACGTAACTGGGTGACTATAAAGGTGCTCTATAGGTATCTCCGAGGGTGTTTGTTGAGTCGGCAGGGATCAATACTGGGATTTGTTCCTCCGTGTGACGGAGAGGTATCTTAGGGCCCACTCGACAATACAACATCACAACAAGCCTTGCAAGCAATGTGACTAAAGTTTTAGTCATGGGATCTTGTATTACAGAACGAGTAAAGACACTTTCCGGTAACGAGATTGAACTAGGTATACAGATACCGATAATCGAATCTTGGGCAAGTAATATACCGAAGAACAAAGAGAACAACATATGGGATTAATAGAATCCTTGACATAGAGGTTCAACCGATAAAGATATTCATAGAATATGTAGGAACCAATATGGGCATCCAGGTCCCGCTATTGGTTATTGACCGTAGGGGTGTCTCAGTCATGTCTATTGTGGGAACCCCGACTCATAAGTCGTGATCACCTAATGCACGTGTAGAGTGATCCCACAGATCAATGCTCACTAAACACTCAGAAGCTGGATAACAAGAGTCTTACATCCACACTTAACGTCTTACAAAAATAAAGACCACGAAGGTCTAGCCTTACATAGATAGGGACGCGAGGGCCAAGCACTTAAATAGAACAAGCAGCAGAAATCTTGATCGAAGAGTGAACCCATGCCAACAGCCTTAAACCTACATGCATTCTGACTGTGAAGGGTCCTAGTTCGCATGTTCGTCGCCAACGAACTCTTCAACATACTCATGTTCTTCCATGCCTGGCCAATTAAATAACCAGTGGCAAGCCAATGAGTACTTTGAATGTACTCGCAAGCAAACCAAGTTGTGGAACAAGGTAATAATGATGCATGATTTAACACTAAGTAGATAAATTGCGCAAAGCAAATTTTGAGTGCAATGACATGATCAAACAACTAAGTAAGCATGCGTCAACAGTTGGCAGATATCCATATGAACAAGTTACATATATCATCATGAACAGGGATTGGACATCTCATGTTCATCCATTATGCTAAGTCATCTAACTCAGTCAATTTTCAAGCTAAGTCATTGTAATTTGCTTAGGTAACCTCTTTGTCACCAACACACACACACTCAAACCAAGTTTGCGAAAACATCAAGATGTAGTTTAAGAAGGACCTCCAACTGTCCATGACCGCAGACGCAACTACTCGAATAGTTTCACACTCTAGAGAGGTTGCACACTTTACCCACAAGACTCGGGGAACTTCTCTGTCATCCACGACTCGCGGTATATAACATACCTGAGGTAAGCCACCAAACAATGCCTTTCCCATGGTGATACAAAACAAGGAGTTCACTCATTGGTGCCATCGCTCATGATGTACATCACACGTAACATCCATGAGGGCACGCAATTGTTTACCCAAACAGATTGCATGGCCTTCCACTTCTGGGACGACCCCGTCTCAAGAGTGACCACTTCACTCTTGCCACTAGTAATGCGAGCTCCCTGATAGCACCAACGATAGTAATTAACAAGGCCCCATCCCATAAGGGGTATCGTGGTTGTGCATGTAAGGTTGGGACGGTTAGCAGACCTTAAAACTATCCGTTTTCGAAAACACACACTCACTTGCTCCGGCACACCACTTCTTTCTCAAGTGTCACCCAACTTATCATCATCTCCCTCAGGCATTAGTGGCACCCGACGGGGTTTTCGAAAAGTCTTTGAAATCATTTTCCCTTCCCATCACTATGCATAAATCCCATCCCACTTGTGTAGCATCTATTAGCATCCTATCTACTCCCACCCGCATAAACCTCATAAGGTGGTAGGGTCATGCATGATGCAAGTGTCAATGGTAAAAAGTATCAGAGGTATCCCATCGAAGGGGAGGAACACCACTTCATGATCAACCATTGAAACAACAAGTGTTATATGTCATGCATGAAAAGTTTCTTAACATGGTCAAAGGGCTGCTTGCCGGGCTCAACAAAGTCTCCGGGGTCTTCGAAGTCTTCGGGTCCAACTTCCTCGTCAATAGCGCAATCTATTGTCGCAAATAAAAGCGATAAAAATAAGCATCACACAAAAACAGAGCACACAAACTACTATTAAAAATGCTACCCTACTCTGATAAATACTAAAGACTATATTAAAATGTTTGTATAGTATTTTGTTATGAAAAAGATTTTTGGAAACTATTTAAGAGAGGCAAAAGATGCCTAAATATAGGTTCTAAAAATAAAATAGTGCATAAAAGGTTTTCAACATTTTAAAAAAAGGGCATTATTAAATTCTAGGGAATATCCTAGGTATTTAGGTGAAGAAATTACTGTTATAGGATTTTTATTGAGCTCTATGGGATTTTTACAAAATCCCACAGAAAAGAAAAGAAAAAGGCCACGGGACCCTTGGCCAGAGGCGTCCTGTGGCTGGGCCGGCACAGCTGGCCAGCCAGCCGGCCTCCCACGCAGCTAGGTTTAAACCTGACACGTGGGGCCCGACCATCAGCGACCTCGAGGGGGAGAGAGAGCGGGAGAGGCAGAGAGAGGCCGACTGGTGGGTCCCACCTGTCGGATCCTTGTCCCACCTCGGGGCAGAGGGGGGATGTCGGGACCCCGATCCTAGGTCATATGAATCTAGACTGTAACAGAAACAACGAGACATTTCCCCGAAGGGACAGACACAACAGAAAAGAAGGATACATGTCGGTCAATCAATGTGTCCGGAGGAGTAGCAAGCTACCATGGCTCGGTGGAAGCCCAAAGAGGCAGTTTCCTGTAAAGAGTACTACTAAAGGCACATGACTAGGTGTCGGATCTCATACATATATTTGAACATCACACATACGCACGACATGCCCGATATGCATAGATACAACCATGGCATCGCAACATAACCATACAACAACTTTTATTTAAGGGGCTCAGACGAGCCTTGCATAACATGTTCTTACAGATAGGGGTCACATGACCCGACACTCAAGTCATACAAGCAAGTTCATACAAACCAAGTGGAAGCATAAGTTGTTTGAGTACAGTCACATGAAAGGGTAAAAAGGCACATGGCCTCACTATCTATAGCCCGCCACAAGGCATAGGGTCGTAGCTGGGACACCATCTATTCGGCATCGTCGACATCTAGATAGAACCCACCTGATGGGTCCTGAGTCTCATCTGCAACATTTATTAAGAAAACATGAGTACAAACGTACTCAGCAAGTCTTTAAAGCAGACCTAGTCTATTCATGCTCATGTATCAACAAGGGGGGGTGGAGTTTATGCAGCAATGCTAGCTTTGATTCATGGCTAACCTACACTACACAATTTTAACTCTTTGTTTAAATTTTAGATATTGCACACGAGTCCACTAACTCCATGACAATACACCACCATGGATTCACTTCCCTCTCCTAGGAGAGTGCCATCCATGGCACTCACACTTGTCTTGATATTTTTATGAGTATCCATTTGATTATCTATGAACATCATAGGTTATCCAAGTAGTCCATATCCAAGGACGCGGCTATTCGAATAGTTTCATACCCTACAGGGGTGTACTTATTCACACACGCTCTCGCCACTTATCGTTGTGTGCTCATAAAACGAACCACCTCGGCAACCTTCAAGTGGAAGCCCAGCGAGGGAGTCGGCCACGACCGTCAATCACATAAGACCTCTAGTCCAGGCTATCGCCTATTTGAGACTGAACCCGCATGGAAGTCCGGCCGAAGTTTCCGCTATGGCCCGAAACGATGTGCGCAGGGTTCCCAAGCCCACCATTTGGGTGACCCTTGGTACACCATGCCACTGCCTATCACATCGTAGCCCACCCCAAGGATCAGCGCTACCCACGGCCTCGGCATGCTATAAACACCAGAAACTACTTGCAACTCCTGGACTAAGGACTAAGCGACTGATAAGTCGAGCGGGGTCATATTTCAGGGCCCACCATGTGGTAGTAACTAGTCTTGGATGACAAACACGGAACTCAGTTCCTAAGAATGGTCCCAATGAGACAACCCGCTATGTACTCCCACATAGCCTGTCATCGCTACCTTTACCAAATCGAGTTCATCATAAGCTTATCACATCAGAACAACATGGTTTCACTCTAGTTCATCACCCAGATGAAACAGACCTGACACAACTCTAAGCATAGCAAGCATAACTGGCAAAGTAAGATAAGCACATCATGGCACAAGCATCTACCAGGTATACTAGGTTGCAAGGTTTAGCTATTTACTATGACAATGAAAGGTCATGCAGAAGAATAGGTTCATCTACCGTGTATGACAGACAAGTGAAGTTTTGTCCTAATGCAATAAACAAGAGCATGAGCGAGAGAGTGGGATGTTATCAGAATGATCAAGGGGTGGTAGCTTGCCTTGCTGGGTAGCGGAAGGGTTCTCTCCTTCGTTGGAATACTCGGGGATATCCTCAGAAGCAGGGCCTAACGTAATGCAGATAAATAGCAATCAATACATGCAAGTGCAACAATATGATGCATGATCATGACATGGCAGCATGTATGGATGAGCTAATGCAACTAGTCTCCAAGTTAATTTGAAGTGAGCTTGAATATAGGTTCAAAATTGTTCTGGATTTCAAATTCCATATGCTAACCTATTAATAAATGTCAAGGTTCATCTACATAGGTTTCTCTAACATGCATGATAATAGCACCATTGGATTCATTGGATTTTTCTAATAAATTTTCATATATAAATTATTTTCATCTGATTTACAGATTACTTTATATGAATTTTTAATGTTTTAAACAACTTCTGGAATTATTTTAAAACTGGAAAATGAAATATGATGTCAGCCTGACGTCACTACGACGTCAGCTGGTCGGCTGACCAGGCCAGGTCAAACCTGACGTGCTGGACCCGCACGTTAGTGACACGGGCCTAATTCCTCTGCAGACCAGGGTTTGACCCGCAGTTGATGCCCACTGGTTAGTGGCTGGGGGCCTAATTAAGAGTGGGATTAGTCCCTAATGGTCGGCCACGTCGGCGCCCATCGGAGTAGGGCCGGCGGCGACCCGCCGGAGTTGCGCCTCCGGTGACCATTTGGTGCGCGGACGGCACCGGGAGGTAGTCCGTGCATGCGCGCGTCTACCAGGGCAGCAAAGGGGGGCTCGGGGTCGTCGGAGACAACGACCACGTCGAGCTAAGCGGCGGCGACAGCTCTGGTAGAATCGGCTATGGGCTACAGGCTGCAGGAGGAGGAGCTACGGGCGGCTACGGGCTCCTGGGGACGCTACGAGCATGAGCCCGTGGTCGGAAGCGAGATTTGGCCGTTGTGGCCATGGCTACGCCATAGCTGGCGGGAGTTCCGCTCGGCTCTAGCTACCGACGGGGCTAGAGGAGGGGAATGGCGATGGAACCAGGGGAAACGGATCGGGGCCTCACCGGAGGGGCTTCTGGCGCCATGGCATTATGAGGGACGCATGGAGGGTGGTGAATCGCCGGCGGCTTCAGTCCGGCGAGGGGGAAGCAGTGGAGAGGGGAAGAGAGGAATGGCGCGGGGGAACGGGTCCAGGCGGCGGCGGAGCCTATCCGCTCGCCAGTGCGACGAGGAGGCGGCCAACACGCGTCCATGGCTGGCTACGGTGGAGGCACGCAGTTGCTTCTCCTCTTGGCAGGCGGAAGAAGACGCTGCTGCCCCCCATGGGACGGGCCTCTTCTTCAGGTAAGCCTAGGTGGGTTTTCTTCCCCCTTTTCTTTATTTGCATTCTTTTCTAATTTCAAACATTTGTTTTATTTTATTTTCAGGCACATATGCTATTTTAGAATATCCCAAATATTTTATATATTGTAGTTTGAATAATGATAATGCTTTATTTGATATTTTTAGAGGCTTTATCATTATTTTTAAATTCCTATAGTTGTTCAAATATTTTAAATGACCCCTTGTATAATCATGTCCATATTTATCAGACATAGGGGACATTTTAGATGGGCATTTTGGATTTGTCGAATTTTCACAAACTTTGAATTGGTTTGATTCAAATGAGGGTTTAGGGTTTCCTTTAGTCCCCATTTCATGTTGATGCAAAAATGATATATGATGCACACACACATGTAGTCCTATGACAACTAGCTAGGGATGTGACAACTCACCCCCACTCAAGAGAATCTCGTCCCGAGATTTGTAAGACGATCTTCTCTTTCCCATGTGGCCTCCTTTTCAGAATGGTGTGACCACTGAACCTTGAGAAACTTGATGTTCCGTTGCCGAGTGGTACGCTCAGCTTGATCAAGAATACAAACAGGGTATTCTCGATATGTAAGGTTATCTTGCAAATCACGCCCTTCGTGGTCTACCTCACGGATAGGGTCCGAGAAGCAACGCCTGAGTTGTGAGATGGGGAAGACATCATGAACCTTGGAAAGATGTGGCGGAAGTTCCAATTGGTAGGCAACCTCCCCTCGTTTAGCAAGAATGTGAAAAGGTCCAATGTAACGACGAGCCAACTTGCCCTTGATACCGAATCGATGGGTACCCTTTAGAGGTGTAACCCGAAGGTAAGCCTTCTCGTCAACTTCATAGGTCACAGCCTTATGATGGCGATCATAATGGCTCTTTTCATGAGATTGGGCTGTTTTCAACTTTTCACGAATAATGCGAACTTGCTCCTCTGCATCCTAGATCATATTCGGGCCAAAGAGTTGCATCTCTCTGGTTTCTGACCAGTTAAGAGGTGTTTGACACCTTCGTCCATAGAGAACTTCAAAAGAGGCTTTGCCCAAGCTTGATTTATAACTATTATAAGAAAATTCAGTAAATGGAAGACATTTCTCCCAATTCATGCCGAAGGATATAACACAAGCTCGGAGCATGTCTTCGAGAATTTGATTGACTCGCTCAACTTGACCACTTGATTGCGAGTGGAAAGCAGTGCTAAAGGATAGATGATTCCCCATAGCGGTTTGAAAACTTTCCTTGAATCGGGAAGTAAAGATACTTCCATGGTCTGAGTTAATCTCCAATGGAACACCATGAAGAGAAACTATTCGAGAAACATATAACTCCGCTAGCTGGCTAGCAGTTCTACTCTCCCGAACAGGAAGCAAATGAGCCACTTTGGAAAGGCGGTCGATGACCACAAAGATAGCATTATTCCATCTCTTGGTCCTGGGAAATCCGGTAATGAAATCCATACCGACCTTATCCCATTTCCATTCGGGAATAGCTAAAGGTTGAAGGGTGCCAGCAGGCCTTTGATGTTCTGCTTTCACGCGACGACAAACATCACAATTAGCAACGAACTGGGCAATTTCTCTCTTCATCCTAGTCCACCAGAACCTCTGGCGTAGGTCTTGATACATCTTGGTACTACCCCGATGAATTGTGAGAGGAGAATCATTAGCCTCCTTAAGAATCAACTGCCGAAGATGTCGGTGGGAACCACCAAATGGTTCTGAAAGCACACCACACCTTAACCATCAATAGAGAAATCCTTAGTGATACCGCTAACGAGGGTCTCTTTGATCTGGGAAATACCCTTGTCACGCTTCTGGACAACTATAATTTGATCCTTAAGAGTAGGTTTCTCCACCAAGTTGGGTAGGAATCCTTGAGGAACAATGTGAAGGTTTAACTTCTGAAATTCCTCATGGAGAAGTGGTTGACCTTGTTGTAACGTCAGGTTGTTACAATAACACTTATGACTTAGTGCATCAGCCGTAACATCCCCGGGGTGTAAGTTATCCCTAAGTTGTAATCCATAATCAACTCAACCCACCATCTTTGCCTGAGATTCAAATCCGGCTGGGTGAAAATATATTTCAGACTTTGGTGATCAATGTAAATTTTGCAACGATTACCCAGAAGGTATTGTCGCCAGGGTTTCAGTGCATGGACCATAGCTGCAAGCTCAAGATCATGTGTTGGATAATTATCCTCATGTGGACGCAACTGTCGAGAAGCGTATGCAATCACATGACCATCTTGAGTTAGAACGCAACCTAATCCTTGTCGCGAGGTGTCGCAATAGATAACAAAGTCCTTAGAGAAGTCTGGTGGCACCAGAACGGGACCAGAGGTCAGTCGTCTTTTGAACTCGTGAAAACTGCGCTCGCATTGTGGAGTCCACTCGAACTTTTTATCTTTCTTGAGGAGTTCAGTCAGAGGTTTCACAACCTTGGAGAAATTCTCGACAAAGCGGCGACAATAGCTCGCTAAGCCAAGGAAACTCCGAACTTGCTTCACCGATTCAAGTTGAGTCCAATCAAGGACAGCCTGAACTCTCTTGGGATTGACAACAATACCCTTGCCAGAGATCACGTGGCCCAGATAGGTCACTTCTGGCAACCAAAATTCACACTTGGAGAATTTGGCATACAGACAGTGCTCTCGAAGTTTCATCAATACCAGCCTTAGATGCTCGGCATGTTCCTATTTGTTCTTCGAGTAGATGAGCATGTCGTCGAGGTAAACCACGACGAATTTATCTAAATACTCCATGAAGATCGAATTCATCAAGCGAGAGAAGGTGGCTGGAGCATTGGTTAAACCGAAGGACATGACGGTGTACTCGTATTGGCCATAACGAATAACAAAAGCCGTTTTTGGAATGTCCCCATTGCTGATTCTGATTTGATGGTATCCCAACCTCAAATCCATTTTGGAAAAGACAGAGGATCCAGTGAGTTGATCATACAAATCGTTGATCCTAGGGAGCGAATACTTGTTCTCTATGGTGACCAGATTCACTGGCCGATAATCCACAACCATCTGATCCGATCCATCCTTCTACTTGATGAAGAGGACGGGACAAGCCCAAGGAGAAGAACTAGGATGGACGAAACCTTTCTTCAAAGCCTCATCGAGTTGAATATTAAGTTTGTCTAGTTTTAAGGGTGCCATCTTATAGGGTCTGCTGGCTATCACAAACTCAACATCTCTGACAGGAGGAATTCCTGGCAGTTCTTCTGGAAAGACATCCGGAAAGTCACGGACTACCGGAATATCTTCTAGTTCTGGAAGAGGGCTAGCATTGAGGGAATAGAGTTGGCGCTTGGCTGTTTGGGTAGAGACATTAAGTATCTCACCCGATGCATGTGTAAGTTGGACATTCCTAGTATGAGTATCAATCCTAGCATAGTGGGCTTTCATCCAATCCATGCCTAAGATGATATTGATGTCCGAAGACTTGAGGGTTATCAAAGATGCTAGGAAGACTAGCCTATCCACTATAATCTCATTATCATGGCTCACTCTAGAAGTTTGCCACTTTGAACCAGGAGTCTGAGCTACTAAAGGAGTAGGCATATCACAAAAAGACATGTTATGCAATTGTGCATAACTTTCTGAGATGAAAGAATGGGATGCCCCAGTATCAAATAGAACAGATGCTGGATGACTATTAACAAGGAGCGTACCTAGGATAGCATCAGGATCCTCAAAGGCTTCCTCAACAGAGACATAATTCACTCGTCCACGAGCAGGAGCGGGCTTCGCATAGAAGGCTTTTCCCGGCTTCCCACGTCCAGCGGGCTTAGCATTGTTCTGAGGACAATCATGAGAGTAGTGTCCTGGTTCCCCACATTTGTAGCAGACCACGGTGGCATGGGGAGCAACATTGGCAGACGGACCTCCAAATGGCATGGCTGGAGGGTTGGGCTATGCTGGGCGAGGCGCCTGGAAGGATGGCCTCACGGTGTACTTGGCGGTAGAGCTGCGTTGGGAACCCACACTCAGCATTTGTTGGAGCCCGAGCCAGATGCGGGGCTGAAGTCACGGTTGTGCTTTCTGATGGCCTCATAGTCAGCCTATCCAGACTCGGCATTGATAGCCTTGTTGACGAGAGCCTGGAAGGTTGTACACTCATGCAGACGCAGATCTCGACGGAGCTCAGGGTTAAGTCCCTTGCGGAACCTAGCCTGTTTCTTGGCATCAGTTGAAACTTCCTCCGGAGCATACGAGCAAGATTGCCAAACTCACGGCTATAGACATCCACGGATAGTCTGCCCTGGGTGAAAGCATAGAATTCCTCTCTCTTGCGATCCATCAGCCCTTTCGGGATGTGATGGGTATGAAATGTCGCGCTGAATTCTGCCCAAGTTGGTGCGGAGCCTGCGGGACGCATGGCTTCATAATTTTCCCACCACAGATTGGCGGGTCCTTCCAGAAAGTAGGTAGCAAAGGTCACCTTGTTGGCCTCTGAAACATTTGCAGCCCGGATCTTGCGGAACATGCTGGTCAGCCAGTCATCCGCATCGAGTGGGTCGACCAAATGATGATACTTAGGTGGGCACAGCTTGACGAAATCACCGAGTGGCATGCCATCATTGTGATCATTGCGGGGAGGACGCGCTATGTTCTGCTCAATTCATTCTAGCAACCTGTTGATCTCTCTCTTGTTGCTTTCAGCTTCAAGCATCACTTCTGCCAAACAAAGCACGTGTGACAGGTTCTTTTGCCTTGGCTGGCTTCCCTCGCCCTGCTCGGGGGCAGGCACGGGGTTATTTCTAGTTGCCACCATCCTGGGAAAACAAACCCATAGCTTTTCCATAGAGGACATCAACTCAAAGAAATGAGATAAGGAATGTACTGGACAACATGGCATGCAGGTTAACACCGAAACAACATGGTAATAACTACTGCCATATGAACACCATGATTCATATGCACCATGACAAAGTTCGGTACAAGCCCAAGCTGAATACAAACTATAGCGAGATGACACAACTCATTGAAGGCATTACAAGATTCCTATATATTATCTATCTACACCTCCGGAACTCAACTCTCAACCTCAATCATATCTCACAAGACACGCAGGACTGTGGCGATACGACTACGAACCTACTAGAGCTAACATCCACGTACCCAAGCATCGCCGTAGAACGCCTCATACAGGTTACCCCCGTGACCCGGGAGCTGAACCTGAGGATCTGGAAACACTCTAGCATGTGATCCCTAGAAACCGTAAGGACACAGATGTGGCCTTGGTCCCCTTGTTGGCGGCAACAATGGTCCTCGAAGAGGGGTGATGCCTCCAACATCGGTCCAGTCTACGCGTGCTAGAAGATGAGTCTGTGATGGGTTCATCATCTTCAAACTCCATAGCGTGTCTGCACACAGGTGCCAACTGTGTCACGGGTATCCAAAGACATGCACTGGTGGCATAAAGCTCCATGCAAAGGGCACGTGCATCACGGTCCCTATTCTCCAAAATCTGAGCGGTCACCTGCAGCCTGGGATCCTCATGGTAATGATCACAGTAGGCTGCGCTACGATAACCATCCTCTCCTCCCATGGAAGCAGTAACATAATAGAACTCCGTGTTCTGAAGCAGACCATGGTGAAACGTCATGATAGTCAGCATGGTGTAGGCGGCCTCCTGAACTGCCATATCTATGGTGACACCTAATCCGTAAGTCCAGTAAAGCGGCTCTAACATATGAATCCAGACGGTAACATATCACATCACTTTGCGGCCTCACGCACGGTAAGCGCCATGGCTGCAGCCTTACCTTAGCCGAGACCGTTTGCGTCTTTTGGCTCGCGTATGTGGACATGTCGCTGGCAATCAAACGATAGAGAACCCAGGCTGACATGACTAGTCATAGAACCCAAGTGGCACATCCGTACGGAAACAGACATACATAACCGAGCAATGCAGGTGTCGGCCTCAAGCATGTGTAGACGAGTCATAGCAAGCTACAAGGACTCCATTATGTCATGAGACATCAATGCCATCACTACATGTAGATGAGTCGTAGCAGGCTACAGGGACTCCATTACACAGCGAGACATTTTCCCGAAGGGACAAACACAATAGCAAAGAAGGATACATGCCGGTCAATAAATGTGTCCGAAGCAATAGCAAGCTACCATGGCTCGGTGGAAGCACAAAGAGGCAGTTTCCCGTAAAGAGTACTACTAAAGGCACACGACTAGGTGTCGGATCCCATACATATCGTTGCACGTCACATGTACGCACGACATGCCCGATATGCATAGATACAACCATGGCATCACAACATAACCATACAACAACTTTTATTTAAGGGGCTCAAACGAGCCTTGCATAACATGTTCTTACAGATAGGGGTCACATGACCCAACACTCAAGTCATACAAGCAAGTTCATACAAACCAAGCGGAAGCATTAGCTGTCTGAGTACAGACAGATGAAAGGGTAAAAAGGCACATGGCCTGACTATCTACAGCCCGCCACAAGGCATAGGGTCTTAGCTGGGACACCAGCTATTCGGCATCGTCAACATCTAGATAGAACCCACCTGATGGGTCCTGAGTCTCATCTGCAACATTTATTAAGCAAACATGAGTACAAACGTACTCAGCAAGTCTTTAAAACAGGCCTAGTCTATTCATTATCATGTATCAACAAGGGGGGGTGTCGGGGATATACCCCACGGTATGACCCGGCCTGGCGACTCATAGGAGACCCGGAAAGGACATGACATTTTATTAATGACCCGGGAGGCGGATCACGGGACGACCAGGCCCAAGACCCGGCGTGTAAGCCGGCGCTAGGTGGCTCACAAGAGAAGGGTCAAAGAGAGAAAGACTTCCTACCGAAGGTTACAAGACCCATAATAGGATTCTAGAGAGACTAGTCCTAGTCCTACTCCTAGTAGGACTCTATTTGTAAACCTACCCTCTCCACTTATATAAGGAGAGGTAGAGCACCCCTAGAGACAGGTTCACAAGTCCACAAGTTAGACAACACAAGAGATTAGAGATAGATAGATTAGAGGCTCTCAGGATTAGAGGAAGCAAACAGTACCCTTGTAACCGAGAGGTCTCCTTCATCATCAATACCAGACAAGCAGGATGTAGGCTTTTACCTCCATCGGAGGGGCCGAACCTGGGTAAACTCCACGTCTCTCGATTCCGATCAACCCCTTCAAGACGCCACGTAGTTGCATCTTTGCCCCAAACCTAAGTCCGTTCATCCGGACATCTGCCGTGACAAATCCACGAAGGGGGGGGGTGGTGGAGCTTATGCAGCAATGCCAGCTTTGACTCATGGCTAACCTACACTACACAATTTTAACTCTTTGTTTAAAATTTAGATATTGCACATGAGTCCACTAACTCCATGACAATACACCACCATGTATTCACTTCCCTCTCCTGGGAGAGTGCCATCCATGGTACTCACACTTGTCTTGATATTTTTATGAGTATCCATTTGATTATCTATGAACAACATAGGTTATCCAAGTAGTCCATATCCAAGGATGCGGCTATTCGAATAGTTTCATACCCTGCAGGGGTGTACTTCTTCACACACGCTCTCGCCACTTATCGTTGTCTGCTCATAAAACAATGCACCTCAGCAACATTCGAGAGGAAGCCCACCGAGGGAGTCGGCCATGACCGTCAATCACACAAGACCTCTAGTCCAGGCTATCGCCTATTTGAGACTGAACCCCCACGGAAGTCCAGACGAAGTTTCCGCTACGGCCCCAAACGATGTGCGCAGGGTTCCCAAGACCACCATTCGGGTGACCCTTGGTACACCATGCCACTACCTTGTCACGCCCAAGATGCGCGCCTATCCGTTTAAGGCACGAGGGCCTCGCAAGGGATAGAGGCGCATCTTGCCGTTAGCAAGAATAGTATCATTACAACATACAATACTGAATGAGAACTGTATACAAGTTGGCTTACACTCGCCACATGCTAACTTACAAAGTCACTCAAATCATAGCATCAAGTTGAACACAGGGTCCGACTACGGACAAAATCAAACGATAAAAGAAGTTGCAAATGATACTATCAAGCTGTCCCAAAGATCACGACCAGGTCCTCTACTCATCCGGAGACGTCACGTACATCCTGCCTCTCTCCTCATCATACTCCCACTGGAGCTGAGTAAGATCATCCTGCACGAACTCATCTGAACCTGCACCTGGATTGTTGTAGTAAAATGTGAGCCACGGAGGACTCAGCTATCATGTGCCCGGGTACCAAGACTATTTAAGCTTTTAGGAAGGAAGGGTGATGTTTAGTTTGCAGCAGCACTAAGCATTTTTATGGTGGCTAGCTTACGCAACATGGAATAAATATGAGTGGCCTATGAAGAATGCTCGAATCTGGTATGATCTCTAAGAGATCTTGAACACTTACTTACGTCAATAATAACCCCACCGTGTTCTCTTTCGGTTCATGTTCACGAGCAGAGACGATCACGGTAACTCACACAATTGGTGTAATTTAATTAGAGTATACTTCAAGTTTACTAGAATCGGGTGTTAACCAAATATCCAAGTTGCCACATAACCGCGGGCATGGCTTTCCGAAAGATTTAACTCTGCAGGGGTGCTCCAACTAGTCCATCACAAATAACCACACTCCGCGGGAATAGTCTCAAATGCGGTTCTCGCGATCATCATAGACAATTCCAAAGGAAGCCAACACCTCGAGTAAACCCGAAGAAAGTCAGACTCCTCACGCAATACATTCGACACAGGTAAAACAAATCCAGCAAGACCTCCCGACGTGTCGACGAACCTGATAAGAGCCGCGTATCTCATTCTCAGGACACGATGGATTGTCCAAACTTCCGGTAGGCCAAACACAGAGTTGCCCCTGGTGGCCACCGGCGGTTGACATTTTTAGACCAACACTCATGCGGAGCACTGGCCCGGGGGTTGATTAAAATATCCACGGGTTAGCAAGACCCTATGCAATTAATTAAGTTTTTAAGCAAATGTAGTACCAATGTTGGGTCTTGCCAGACAAGTTTTAATCTCCACCGAATAAACAAGGGGGTCCCCATAACAACCCCAAGCATGTTAGGAGCGCAAAATATGGAAAACATAACACCGGTAACAAGGAACTAATGGCGGCACGAGTGGAACAAATCACATAGCAAAAGGCCAAGCCTTCCACCAATACCAGATATATATGTGCTTTAAATTAAATAACAGAATTTATGGTGATATCCAATCCTTGTTATCACATGGAACAACCTGCAACTAAGAACGCTATAAGCGGGGCTGAGCAGCGGTAACTTAGCCAATCAATGGTTTGCTGGGATGTGGAGGTTAGAGTCTGTCATGGTAACATGGGGGCTGATATCATGTGGTAGGTAGTGCAATTGTAACGATAAGAACGAGAAACTAGCAAGCAAAGATAGTATTGGGATCCGGGTACGATCATCTTGCTTGTTGGTCCTTCAGCGGAACAAGTAGCGGGATCCTCGTAGTGGTACTCTCCAGGTTCCTAGAACTCAGATTCGACACTCGCGTCTACCCAAGAGAAACGGGAAATAAATAACCAAACAAGGTGCAATGCACAATCAAGATGATGCATGATCATTTTAGTGAAGAATTTAACATGGCAATCCAATTCTAGTCAAGTTTGTCATGCAAAGGTGGTGGATTAATGAATCTGCACAGAATCACATGTTAAGTTATTTAGACATGCATGAACATGGAAAATATGGATGCATCATGAAAAATCGATGTAAATGCATATAAAGATCGCGAGAAACGGAGCTACGGTTCTCGAGATACGCTGACGACAAGGTACGAAGACAAAACTCAAGACCATCACATACCTGGGCTAATTCTAGGCATTCCAAGGCAACCACTGGATAGGTGATGAAAAACCAATCATACTAGACTCAATAATCACTCAATTCCATGGAGTATAGCTCCCACAACACACCCAAAACAAAATAGCACTCAATCTGCCACAAAACAGCAACATAGCAATTGAAAAGCTCACAACTATTGCTACAGGAACTCTACAGCCACAAACAAGACATGAACAGGTTCTACTCAACACCCAGATAAATTCATCCAACTATACAACCAACAAAAGAGCAACACATCACTATGCATGGAGCTGACAAGTAGGCATGATGAAACAGATTTTTAGGGACTCAATGAAAATTCCAGTTTTCTGAAATCTGGGTTAATAAACTAGCAAGTTCACAGCACTGGTTAAATATGCTAGAAAGCTCCAAATGGCATGAAAATTAACAGGATGGTTTATGGCTATATCTACTCAAAATTCCTAACACTGAACATGGTCAAATTCACAACAAATCACTAGATACACCCTGATGTTCAAGGCAAAACAATAACAGCAGATTCCCCAAACAGCCATTTCTAGAGCAGGTTGACAGAATCAGAAAGTAGCTTGATAAACAGCATGGTTCCCACTGATCTAGAGACTTAGCACAAATTACGAAAATACATGGATGTTCACAGCAAGTTTTACTAGCATTCTCATGTTGACAAGAACTCCAAAGCATGCATGGATTAATTCATATGAAAAAGACAAAAGGGCATCACAGCATAAAAATGCACTTTTGTCAAGTTGCCCCAAAGGCAAATCTGACTTCACAGATGCATATAGGGGTTCGAAACACCCCAAAATCATTACTCATACCTACATGCTTGCATGGAACTCAAAGGAGATAAGCTAGGTTGAAATTCTACCCTCACTAGGCATGGGTGACTTATGTCACTTATGAAACTTGTTGAAAATGCCCCAAATGGACATGTGCTCCATATATACAAGTTAGAAGTGATTAGTTAACAGGTTAGGGACATGATAACATAGTCTAGCATCAAAAACAAGAAAGGAACTAGCTAGAGTAGAAACCATGCTCATATGATCATATAGGGAGAAACCTACACATGGAGCTACAATGCACATGAATGGGTGTAGGTAGATCATACACACACCACTCAAACTCATATACCCTCACTCATATATAACACATACACACACAAGCATCCAAACACACACACAAGCACACATACACACACACAAGCATGGGTGCACATGCACATATTGCAAACACACTCACACCCACATTGCTCTCACCGCAAGAGCATGTGCACACAAGCACACACCACTCTCTACACTATTCCAAACACACACATGCATGGGGGTGTATGCACATGGGGCATACACACGCACACACCTACACTCTCATGCATCACCCAACACACACATGTATGGGTGTGTATGCACATGATGCATACACACACATACACCTACACAAGCACACATGTGTGTATATGCACATAGGGCATACACACACCAACACACACACTCACATGTGTATGTGCACATAGCACACACACACTCCTGCACACACACACAAAACATACATACATAAATGATACATACACACATACTCTATTTTTGCAGAAGAAAGAAAACAAAAGGAAAAATCGGAAAAGGAAAAAAACAGGAAAAAAAGGAAAAGGGGGGAGAGGGGGATCGGACCCCGGACCTCTCGGTCTCACACTGCACCCCATACCACTGCGCTACTCGGCCGGATCTTAACAGGGGAGAAGCCTCTGTTCTCTAATACACACACACCACCGAGCCTGTTGAAACTGAAGAAAAGCAGAGCCCGGCGACAGAACATCGGCGCGGCGATTACGGCGAAACTTCGGCGGCACAGGGCATCTCCGGCAAAACTAGCTACTCCTACGCGTGCGGGAACGAACAGGGAATCCAATCCCGGGCTCACCTCGCGGAGAGGAGGAAGGATGGGAGCAGCAGGTACTCGCGAATCCACCAGCGGCGACCTTGCTACGGCGGTGATGCAACGCTACGCGCGATAAGAGAGGGGGCAAGGCGGGGCAGACTGTTCACCGAGGGGATCACCGAGGCTTGGGGACGCGGACGCGGCGAGTCGAAGGGGACGACGGGGAAGAAGAAGCTCGGGGACGCGGCGGCGACGGAGGGGAAGCAGGCGCTCGGATGACGGAGGCTTGGCACCGCAGAGGAGGAGGTCCCCTGCTCCTAGCACCAGGAACGGGACGCGGACGGCTCCGGATAGCTGTAACCTATCTTGACGCGGCGGGGCTCCACCGGAAGCGACACCGGCGACGAGCCCGTCGATCTCCTCACCTTTGACACTTACCTCTATGAACCGAGAAGGATAAGAAGAAGCATAGGGAGAAGGAGGAGGAAGAAGGGAAAGCGGCGGCGGCGCAGGGGAGAAGGAAGAAGAGGGAACCCTAGGGGCACGCGCTTAAAAAGGGGGCCGGCCTCGACTTCCGTGACGGCTAACGGCAATGGCGAAGACGCGGCGCACACTCGTCTCTCTCACTCTGACGAAACTGACGGCGAGGAGGAACACGTGGCAGGTAGGCGTTTCCACGGGCTGGAACTAGTGGGCCGGCTCCACTACTCATCTCTCTCTCTCTCTGGAAAACACAAAAGGCTTTAGCCTTTTTCTTTTAATAAAACAGTTTTGGAAAAAATAATGTCCAGAGAAAAAGAAAAAGATTTTGGAGAAAACCAAAATGTTTTAGTGGTTGAAATAACAATATACACTTTATAAAAATGTTAAATGGATTTATTTCACAAGTTATTATTTTTCAAACACTCACTAAGGCAGCCCCTGTTAAATAATATTCAAAAATCACACATCCTTAAATAACAAAACTCCACCCTCATAAATCATAAGGAATTTGGGGCCACCACTTGAACATTTTTAAACTATTTTTCCAAGCAATTAAAATCTGCCAAAGAACCATATGGGAATAAAGCATGAAATAGTGGGTATTTAAGAAGAAGAAAAATAGGGAGAAGCGGGGAAGGAACCACATCACCACCAACACACTCAACCTCAACATCACACAAGGCACACTCTCACATCCACACCAACAAGTCATAAAACAAAACACATGAAGGCAACATGGCAAGAATGAATGACATGATGATGATATGATGCATGAATGCCAACAACACATGCAGATCAAGGTGCAACCCAAACACAACTCTCATGACACAAGTTCATACATTGGGATACAGGCCATAAAAGGTAGGGACATCACTTGGGACGTCACAACTCTCCCACACTACAAGAGGATCTCGACCTGAGATCTAGGAATGAAAGAAATCCGGAAATTCGGAACGGAGCAGGTCCTCATGTTCCCAAGTAGCTTCTTTGTCCGAATGATAAGACCACTTCACCTTGAGGAACTTGATAGACTTCTTGCGAGTCTTACGCTCAGTTTCTTCAAGAATTGCAACTGGGTGCTCACGATAAGAAAGATCAGCTTGAAGATCGATGTCTTGGTGGTCAATGGTTCGCTCAGGAGACTTGAAGCATTTCCAAAGCTAAGAAACATGGAAGACATCGTGCACGTTTGCAAAATTTGGAGGAAGCTCAAGTTGATATGCAAGACCACCTCTCTTGTCAACAACTTTGAATGGACCAACGAAACGAGGAGCCAATTTCCCTTTGATTCCAAATCGCTGCGTGCCTCTCATGGGGGAAACTTTGAGATATACAAGATCATCCACTTGGAAGGAAACATCCCGATGTTTGCTATCATAATATCTCTTCTGACGGGACTGAGCTGCTTTGAGGTTCTCACGAATGACATGGCACATTTCTTCTACTTCAGTGATCATGTCATTGCCCAATATCTAACGCTCACCGGTTTCAGACCAGTTAAGCGGGGTGCGACACTTTCTGCCGTAGAGGATCTTGAACCGGGCCTTGCCTGAACTAGCTTGGAAGCTATTGTTGTATGAGAATTCAGCATATGGGAGGCAGTCTTCCCACTTCATGCCGAACGATATCACACAGGCTCTGAGCATATCTTCAAGAATCTGATTGACCCTCTCAACTTGACCACTTGTCTGCGGATGGAATGCCGTGCTGAAACGAATCTTAGTACCCATAGCAGTCTGGAAGGACTCCCACAACTTGGAAGTGAAGAGGCTTCCACGGTTAGAAGAGATGAGTTGAGGAATCCCATGCAAAGAGACTATCCTTGACGTGTACAACTCTGCAAGCTGAGCTGCCGAAATAGATTCTTTGACTGGCAGGAAATGAGCAACTTTTGACAACCTGTCGATAACCACAAAGATGGCATCGTTGCCCTTCTTGGACTTGGGAAACCCAGTTACGAAATCCATCTGAACATGATCGAATTTCCACTCTGGGATTGGCAAAGGCTACAAAAGACCTGCTGGACGCTGATGCTCCGCCTTCACTCTACGACAAACATCGCACTCGTTGACAAACTGAGCAATTTCACATTTCATACGAGTCCACCAGAAGGTTTGCTTGAGGTCCTGATACATCTTGGAACTTCCTGGATGAATGGATATAAGAGAATTGTGTGCTTCGTCCATGATAACCTTTCTGAGATCACCTTTTGGAACAACAAGACGGTCCTCAAAGAACAAGGTATCTTTGTCATCGACACAAAAGCACTTATACTTTGGAATGCTCTTGGCCACACCTTTCTTCACTTTCTTCACCATAGCGTCTATCAGCTACGCTTGGCGAACCTGATCTTCCAGAGTCGGAGAGACTTGAAGATTTGCAAGAAATCCTTACGGAATCATCTGAAGGTTGAGCTTGCGAAAGGCTCCACAAATCTTGGGTTGAAGAGGCTTCAAGATCAGACTATTGCAGTACGCCTTACGGCTGAGCGCGTCTGCAATGACATTAGCTTTCCCCGGAGTATACTCAATGCTTGGGTTGAAGTCTTCAAGCATTTCCACCCAACGAGATTGCCGAAGATTGAGATTTGGTTGAGTGAAAATGTACTTTAGGCTCTTGTGATCAGTGTACACCTCAACTGGTCTACCCAACAACAAATGCCTCCAAGTCATAAGAGCATGCACAACTGCCGCCAACTCAAGATCATGAGTGGGGTAGTTCTTTTTGCCAGGCTTCAACTGACGCGAGGTATAGGCCACAATCTTCTTGTCTTGCATAAGAACACCACCAAGGCCTTGGAGAGAAGCATCACAGAACACTTGGAAAGGCTTGGACTGCTCAGGAGGAACAAGAACTGGAGCTGAAGTCAGTCTCTGCTTGAGCGTATTGAAGGCTGCATCACACTCAGGAGACCAAACATACTTGACACTCTTCTGGAGGAGATTGGACAAAGGCTTAGCAATTTGAGAGAAGTTCTCCATGAATCTTCTGCAATAACTGGCAAGCCCGAGGAAACTCCGAAGCTGCTTGACGTTCTGTGGAGGTTCCCACTTCAATATAGCTTCAACTTTCTCAAGCTGCACTTTAATTCCCTCGGCAGAGATGACATGCCCGAGGTACACCACTTCATTAAGCCAGAACTCACACTTGGAAAACTTGGCATAGAACCGATGTTCCCTTAACTTGTCGAGCATGAGGCGGAGATGCTCTGCATGATCTTCTTCTGTCTCTGAGAACACAAGGATATCATCCAGATAGACCAACACAAACTCATTCTTGAAAGGAGAGAAGATGGAATTCATCATCCTTGAGAAGGTTGGAGGAGCATTCGCAAGACCAAACGACATAACAGTGTACTCATACGAGCCAAAACTCGTCTTGAACGCGGTCTTGGGAATGTCTTCTTCACGAATTTGGATTTGATGATAACCCATTCGAAGATCAAGCTTCGAGAAAACCTTGGCACCTTTCAGTTGTTCAAACAACTCATTGATGTTGGGAAGTGGGTACTTGTTTCTGATTGTCTTCTTTTTCAATGGCCAGTTGTCCACACAAAGACGATCCGTGCCATCCTTCTTTTTGACAAACAAAACTCCACAACCCCACGGAGAAGAGCTTGGCCTGATCAAACCCAGACGTTCTTGCTCATCTAGCTTCTTCTTCAACTCTTTCAGCTCTTCGGGGTCAAGTTTATACGGGCGCTTGCAGACCGGTTCAGTTCCGGGCTATAGATCAATCATGAACTCAACTGGTCGGTGCAGAGGCATTCCTGGCAATTCTTCTGGAAAGACATCTTCATACTACAAAGCACCAGAATTTGAGAAATCACCGAGATTTCACCCTTCTCATTAAGAGCAAAGAGACGGATTGTGTCATCACGAGCCGTGAAAATAATCACGTCTTCTGAAGGATGAGTCATCTTGACTTCTTTTGCTTTGCAATCTATATGAGCCTTATTCATAGACAGGAAGTCCATGCCCAATATGAGATCAATATCAGAATTCCCTAGAACAAGTGGGGAAGCCAGAAAAGAATAATTGGCCATCTTGATAGAAGAATCCCGGACCACATACCCAGAATTCATTTGCAAACCCGGAGACACCACAGTCAAGGATTTGGACAATTCTTGACAACACAAATCATGCTTAGCAACAAATGGCTTTGATATGAATGAATGCGATGCTCCAAAATCAAATAACACTTTTGCTTGAATAGACTGAGAGATAACCCATGATCACATCGTTGGACTGCTCTGCTTCAGCTGCATTCACCATATTCACCCTTGCAAACTTGGGATTATGCTTCACCATAGCATTGCCTAGAGGCTTGACAGGAGGAGGAGGCAGAAGACGCCGCTGGTTGCACTTGTTAGCATAGTGGCCCTTCTGACCGCACTTGTGACAAGTCACCTCAGAAAGCGGATGAAAATTTCCTAGAGGAGGAACAAGAACAACCTTGGATGCCTGATTCTTCTGCTGGAAACCTGGGTTGGGTGGGTGGGAAGAACCACGACCACCAAACTACTTCTGCTGCTGAGGAGGACAAAACAGAAGAGGATTTGGCACCCAATACTTCTGCTGCTTAGGAACACGCTGAGAGCCGGAAGAACAAGAATATGAATCCCTTGAGCGCTTCTTGGAGTTCTCCAACTTGAGCTGAGCTACTTCAATCTTCAAAGCCATGTTGTAGAACTGATCAAACTCACGAGGCTCTTGAAGAACAAGGCCTGGCAGAAGCTCATCCTTGAGACCACCTCTGAACTGATAGATCATCGCCTTATCATCTGGAACATCTTTCTTGGCATAACGAGCTAGATTCTGGAACTCATTGTTGTACTGGTAGACTGACTTGGATCCCTGCTTCAGGTGCCTGAACTTCTCATGCATCTCTTCGACAAAGCTTGTCGGAATGTAATGAGCCTTGAAGTCACGACGAAAATTGTCCCAAGTAACAACACGATCGCCCCTGGAATCCTTGTACTGTTGCCACCAATCAGCTTCCTGACCTTTTAGCTGGAACGATGCAAACCTGACAAAGTCCTCTGGCCTGACATTGCTGCACTCAAAATGCTTGCTCATATCACGATGCCAATCATCAGCATCTAGAGGCTACTCACAACAGGTGAATGTCTTGGGTTGGTTGGCAAGGAACTGATTGAGAGTCGCAAACTGCAATTGATTCTGAAAATTGCCTTGAAAACCTTGCTGGCGCTGCTCCCTTTCTTGCAACAGCCAAAGCAACATCTGGGTGTTTGCATTGGTCGCGGCCATCACAGCTTGCCAAGCTTCTGGAGGAGGAGGCGAAGGAGGCGATGGCGGGGGTGGTGGTGGAACATCAGTCTGCTCCTCACCACGACCCGGATTGTTGCGAGTTGGTGGATCCATCCTTAAGATGGAAAAAACGCATTAGCCTCATTGAGAAGATGAACCATAAGCTAAATCAAATGCTTGAAGAGTTGAACAACACACATAGCCTTCCTACTGAAAAATTAGTAAGAATGCTTCTTCGGATCCTGATAACATCATTAGACATAATAAGCTACTTGCAATAACACAACAAGTATTGAGATAAGCGCTCAGAAAAATGTACATGCCCAATACATCTGGAGAAGACGATCCTAGATGACTACAAGATTTCCCACCAATGAACTTTCGAAAACTTTCTTGTTTATGCGATTCGGGTTGCGGAATCAGGAACCTGCCCTAGGCAATCAGCTGCGACTGCATCCGCAACCTTCCACACCATAATTCAAGACATTTCGCAAACCCATCTAATCTTGAATCCTCAAACTCACGACGATACTAAACCATGGTGGTACCCCGGACGCCTCCCTGGTACTAGGTGACTCTGACCTTATCTCACCACGATAAGTATTGAAGAAATTCAAAACATTCTCCGTCCTGAGATATCAAGGAATCTGAATGATAATGATGTGCCAACATTCCTCGGAGCTCAACTCCTCGGAAGAAATCAAGTCAGACAGGAGGCACCAAGACAGAACCCTGTCACATCGGCATCATATAGATTCCAAAATACCCGCATGATCCTAAAAAGATTTGAGCGAGAAGAGGAGTAGAATTAAAATTCCTAAGTCGAAAACCTCACCAGAGCATAGAAGAGGAGTAAAAAGAATCCTAGTCTCCGATATAACTAGACTCAAAATAGTTTTACTAGACACAACTCGGCCAAGTTCGAACAAGCAAAGGCTCCTATGGTCGTATGGCTCTGATACAAACTTGTCACGCCCAAGATGCGCGCCTATCCGTTTAAGGCACAAGGGCCTCGCAAGGGATAGAGGCGCATCTTGCCGTTAGCAAGAATAGTATCATTACAACATACAGTACTGAATGAGAAGAGTATACAAGTTGGCTTACACTCGCCACATGATAACTTACAAAGTCACTCAAATCATAGCATCAAGTTGAACACAGGGTCCGACTACGGACGAAATCAAACGATAAAATAAGTTGCAAATGATACTATCAAGCTGTCCCAAAGATCACGACCAGGTCCTCTACTCATCCGAATCCGTCACGTACATCCTGCCTCTCTCCTCATCATACTCCCACTGGAGCTGAGTAAGATCATCCTGCAGGAACTCATCTGAACCTACACATGGATTGTTGTAGTAAACTGTGAGCCACGGAGGACTCAGCTATCATGTGCCCGGGTACCAAGACTATTTAAGCTTTTAGGAAGGAAGGGTGATGTTTAGTTTGCATCAGCACTAAGCATTTTTATGGTGTCTAGCTTACGCAACATGGAATAAATATGAGTGGCCTACGAAGAATGCTCGAATCTGGTATGATCTCTAAGAGATCCTGAACACTTACTTACGTCAATAATAACCCCACCGTGTTCTCTTTCGGTTCATGTTCACGAGCAGAGACGATCACGGTAACTCACAAAGTTGGTGTATTTTAATTAGAGTTTACTTCAAGTTTACTAGAAACGGGTGTTAACCAAATATCCAAGTTGCCACATAACCGCGGGCATGGCTTTCCGAAAGATTTAACCCTGCAGGGGTGCTCCAACTAGTCCATCACAAATAACCACACTCCGCGGGAATAGTCTCGAATGCGGTTCTCGCGATCATCATAGACAATTCCAAAGGAAGCCAACACCTCGAGTAAACCCGAAGAAAGTCAGACTCCTCACGCAAGACATTCGACACAGGTAAAACAAATCCAGCAAGACCTCCCGATGTGTCGACGAACCTGATAAGAGCTGCGTATCTCATTCTCAGGACACGATGGATTGTCCAAACTTCAGGTAGGCCAAACACAGAGTTGCCCTTGGTGGCCACCGGCGGTTGACATTTTTGGACCAACACTCATGCGGAGCACTAGCCCGGGGGTTGATTAAAATATCCACGAGTTTGCAAGACCCTATGCAATTAATTAAGTTTTTAAGCAAATGTAGTACCAATGTTGGGTCTTGCCACACAAGTTTTAATCTCCACCGAATAAACAAGGGGGTCCCCATAACAACCCCAAGCGTGTTAGGAGCGCAAAATATGGAAAACATAACACCGGTAACAAGGAACTAATGGCGGCACGAGTGGAACAAATCACTTAGCAAAAGGCCAAGCCTTCCACCAATACTAGATATATATGTGCATTAAATTAAATAACAGAATTTATGGTGATATCCAATCCTTGTTATCACATGGAACAACCTGCAACTAAGAACGCTATAAGCGGGGCTGAGCAGCGGTAACTTAGCCAATCAATGGTCTGCTGGGATGTGGAGGTTAGAGGCTGTCATGGTAACATGGGGGCTGATATCATGTGGTAGGTAGTGCAATTGTAACGATAAGAACGAGAAACTAGCAAGCAAAGATAGTATTGGGATCCGGGTACGATCATCTTGCTTGTTGGTCCTTCAGCGGAACAAGTAGCGGGATCCTCGTAGTGGTACTCTCCAGGTTCCTAGAACTTAGATTCGACACTCGCGTCTACCCAAGGGAAACGGCAAATAAATAACCAAACAAGGTGCAATGCACAATCAAGATGATGCATGATCATTTTAGTGAAGAATTTAACATGGCAATCCAATTCTAGTCAAGTTTGTCATGCAAAGGTGGTGGATTAATGAATCTGGACAGAATCAGATGTTAAGTTATTTAGACATGCATGAACATGGCAAATATGGATGCATCATGAAAAATCGATGTAAATGCATATAAAGATCGCGAGAAACGGAGCTACGGTTCTCGAGATACGCTGACGACAAGGTACGAAGACAAAACTCAAGACCATCACATACCTGGGCTAATTCTAGGCATTCCAAGGCAACCACTGGATAGGTGATGAAAAACCAATCACACTAGACTCAATAGTCACTCAATTCCATGGAGTATAGCTCCCACAACACCCAAAACAATATAGCACTCAATCTTCCACAAAACAGCAACATAGCAATTGAAAAGCTCACAACTATTGCTACAGGAACTCTATAGCCACAAACAAGACATGAACAGGTTCTACTCAACACCCAGATAAATTCATCCAACTATACAACCAACAAAAGAGCAACACATCACTATGCATGGAGCTAACAAGTAGGCATGATGAAACAGATTTTTAGGGACTCAGTGAAAATTCCAGTTTTCTGGAATCAGGGTTAATAAAGTAGCAAGTTCACAGCACTGGTTAAATATGCTAGAAAGCTCCAAATGGCATGAAAATTAACAGGATGGTTGATGGCAATATCTAATAAAAATGCCTAACACTGAACATGGTCAAATTCACAACACATCACTAGATACACCCTGATGTTCAAGGCAAAACAATAACAGCAGATCCCCCAGACAGCCATTTCTAGAGCAGGTTGACAGAATCAGAAAGAAGCTTGATAAACAGCATGGTTCCCACTGATCTAGAGACTTAGCATAAATTACGAAAATACATGGATGTTCACAGCAACTTTTACTAGCATTCTCATGTTGACAAGAACTCCAAAGCATGCATGGATTAATTCATATGAAAAAGACAAAAGGGCATCACAGCATAAAAATGCACTTTTGTCAAGTTGCCCCAAAGGCAAATCTGACTTCACAGATGCATATAGGGGTTGGAAACACCCCAAAATCATTACTCATGCCTATATGCTTGCATGGAACTCAAAGGAGATAAGCTAGGTCGAAATTCTACCCTCACTAGGCATGGGTGACTTATGTCACTTATGAAACTTGTTGAAAATGCCCCGAATGGACATGTGCTCCATATATATAAGTTAGAAGTGATTAGTTAACAGGTTAGGGACATGATAACGTAGTCTAGCATCAAAAACAAGAAAGGAACTAGCTAGAGTAGAAACCATGCTCATATGATCATATAGGGAGAAACCTACACATGGAGCTACAATGCACATGAATGGGTGTATGTAGATCATACACACACCACTCAAACTCACATACCCTCACTCATATATAACACATACACACACAAGCATCCAAACACACACACAAGCACACATACACACACACAAGCACCGGTGCACATGCACATATTGCATACACACTCACACCCACATTGCTCTCACCACAAGAGCATGTGCACACATGCACACACCACTCTCTACACTATTCCAAACACACACATGCATGGCCGGATCTTAACAGAGGAGAAGCCTCTGTTCTCCAATACACACACACCACCAAGCCTGTTGAAACTGAAGAAAAGCAGAGCCTGGCGACAGAACATCGGCGCGGCGATTAGGGCGAACCTTCGACGGCACAGGGCATCTCCGGCGACACTAGCTACTCCTATGCGCGCGGGAACGAACAGGGAATCCATTCCCGGGCTCACCTCGTCAAGAGGAGGAAGGATGGGAGCAACAGGTGCTCGCGAATCCACCGGCGGCGACCTTGCTACGGCGGTGATGCAACGCTACGCGCTACAAGAGAGGGGGCAAGGCGGGGCCGACTGCTCACCGAGGGGATCGTCGAGGCTTGGGGACGTGGACGTGGCGAGTCGAAGGGGACGACGGGGAAGAAGAAGCTAGGGGACGCGGCGGCGACGGAGGGGAAGCAGGCGCTCGGACGACGGCGGCTCGGCACTGTAGAGGAGGAGGTCCCCTGCTCCTAGCACCAGGAACGGGACGCGGACGGCTCCGGATAGCTGCAACCCATCTTGACGCGGCGGGGCTCCACCGGAAGCGACACCGGCGATGAGCCCGTCGATCTCGTCACCTCTGACACTTACCTCTCTGAACCGAGAAGGAGAAGAAGAAGTAGAGGGAGAAGGAGGAGGAAGAAGGGAAAGCGGCGGCGGCGCGAGGGAGAAGGAAGAAGAGGGAACCCTAGGGGCACGCGCTTAAAAAGGGGGCCGGCCTCGACTTCCGTGACGGCTAACGGCGACGGCGAAGACGCGGCGCGCGCTCGTCTCTCTCACTCTGACGAAACTGACGGCGAGGAGGAACAAGGGGCAGGTAGCCGTTTCCACGGGCTGGGCCTAGTGGGCCGGCTCCACTGCTCCTCTCTCTCTCTCTCTCTGGAAAACCCAAAAGGCTTTAGCCTTTTTCTTTTAATAAAACAGATTTGGAAAAAATAATGTCCAGAGAAAAAGAAAAAGATTTTGGAGAAAACCAAAATGTTTTAGTGGTTGAAATAACAATATACACTTTATAAAAATGTTAAATGGATTTATTTCACAAGTTATTATTTTTCAAACACTCACTAAGGCAGCCCCTATTAAATAAGATTCAAAAACCACACATCCTTAAATAACAAAACTCCACCCCCATAAATCGTAAGGAATTTGGGGCCACCACTTGAACATTTTTAAACTATTTTTCCAAGCAATTAAAATCTGCCAAAGAACCATATGGGAATAAAGCATGAAATAGTGGGTCTTTAAGAAGAAGAAAAATAGGGAGAAGAGGGGAAGGAACCACATCACCACCAACACACTCAACCTCAACATCACACAAGGCACACTCTCATCCACACCAACAAGTCATAAAACAAAACACATGAAGGCAACATGGCCAGAATGAATGACATGATGATGATATGATGCATGAATGCCAACAACACATGGAGATCAAGGTGCAACCCAAACACAACTCTCATGACACAAGGTCATACATTGGGATACATGCCATAAAAGGTAGGGACATCACTTGGGATGTCACATGCCTTCTGCATCGTAGCCCACCCCTAGGGTCAGCGCTACGCATGGCCTCCAACATGCTATAAACCCTAGAAACTACTTGCAACTCCTAGACTAAGGACTAAGCGACTGATAAGTCCAGCGGGGTCATATTTCAGGGCCCAACACGTGGTAGTAACTAGTCTTGGATCACAAACACGGAACTCAGTTCCTAAGAACGGTCCCAATGAGACAACCCGCTATGTACTCCTACATAGCCTCTAATCGCTACCTTTACCAAATCGAGTTCATCATAAGCTTATCACATCAGAACAACATGGTTTCACTCCAGTTCATCAACCAGATGAAACAAACCTGACACAACTCTAAGCATAGCAAGCATAGCAGGCAAAGTAAGCTAAGCACATCATGTCACAAGCATCTACCAGGTATGCTAGGTTTCAAGGTTTAGCTATTTACTGTGACAATGACAGGTCATGTAGAAGAATAGGTTCATCTACCGTGTATGACGGACAAGTGAACATTTGTCCTAATGCAAAAAACAAGAGTAGGAGCGAGAGAGAGGGATGTTATCGAAATGATCAAGGGGGGTTGCTTGCCTTGCTGGGTAGCGGAAAGGTTCTTTCCTTCGTTGGAATACTCGGGGGTATCCTCGGAAGCAGGGCCTACCGTAATGCAGATAAATAGCAATCAATACACGCAAGTGCAACAACATGATGCATGATCATGACATGGCAGCATGTATGGATGAGCTAATGCAACTAGTGTCCAAGTTAATTTGAAGTGAGTTTAAGTATAGGTTCAAAATCGTTCTTCATTTCAAATTCCATATGCTATCCTATTAATAAATGTCATGGTTCATCTACATAGGTTGCTCTAACATGCATGATAATAACACCATTGGATTATTTGGATTTTTCTAAGAAATTTTCATATATAAATTATTTTCATCTGATTTACATATTAATTTATATGAATTTTTAAATTTTTGAACAACTTGTGGAATTATTTTAAAACTGGAAAATGAAATATGACGTCATCCTGACGTCACTACGACGTCAGCTGGTCGGCTGACCAGGCCAGGTCAAACCTAACATGCAGGACCCGCACGTTAGTGACACGGGCCTAATTCCCGCGCTGACCAGGTTTGACCCGCAGCTGGGGCCCACTGGTCAATGGTTGGGGGCCTAATTACGAGGGGGATTAGCCCCTAATGGCCGGCCACGTCGGTGCCCACCGGAGCAGGGCCGGCGGTGACCAACTACATGGCGGCGACCGACCGGAGTTGCGCCTCTGGCGACCATTTGGCGTGCGGAGGGCACCGGGAGGTAGCCCGTGCACGTGCGCGTCTAGCAGGGTAGTAGAGGGGGCGCTTGGGGTCGCCGGAGATGACGACCACGTCGAGCTGAGCGGCGGCGATGGCTCGGGCAGGACCGGCTATGGCGCTACAGGCTACGGGAGGAGTAGCTACGGGCGTCTACAGGCTCCTAGGGACGCTACAAGCACGAGCCCGTGGTTGGGAGCGAGCTTTGGCCGCTGTGGCCACGGCTATGTCATGGTCGGCGGCGAGCTCCGCTCGGCTCTAGCTATCGACGGGGCTAGAGGAGGGGAACGGCGATGGAACCTGGGGGAAACGGACCGGGGCCTCACCGGAGGGGCTTCTGGCTCCGTGGCGTCGTCGGGGAAGCACGGAGGGTGGCGAATCGATGCTCCCACTTCATTATGAGTTATAGATTTATTTCTATGAATTTTCTAAATTTTAAATATTTTCTAGAATTAATTTGAATCTGATATTCCTTTATTGCATCAGCACTGCGTCAGCAGTGCGTCAGCAGTCGGCTGACCGAGCCAGGTCAAACATGACATGTGGGGACCACATGTCAGTGACTAAATCACTTAACCAGACAATTAAAACTAATGCTAATTACTTAACAACATTGGGCCCACTAGTTAGTGACTAATTAGGTTGATTAGCATAATAATTAGTTTTTATTAGCCAAACCCAGCTTAACCCAGGGCTGGCCCCACCTGTCAGGACCTAGGGTTCAAACCCCATGGTCAAACAGGCCAGGGTCGCCCACGACGAACCTCTGGTGACACCAGAGATGGTGGAGGGCGTCCGAGATCCTACTCTGATGACCAAAACGATGGCGGAGTGCACTAGGAGAACCTATGCTCGGGCACGCATCGATCTCCCCCCATACCAGAGGCTGGGGTTGTTGGAAACGACGCCGGTGTCGACGTCAGCGGCTGCCGGAATCGGGCAACCTCGAGCTCATTGCCCAACGTGCAACATGACGGTAGATCAGCTCCTACAGCACCTACACGGTCCTGTGAACACAACGGCGGCCTCAAAAGGACCTCTCAAGCACCGGAGCGTGGCCGGCGCCGAGCTCGGGCGGCAAAGGACTTCGGACCTCGATGAAATCGACGGCTACAGCATGTGGTCGACCAGGGGAAGAGGGGCGAAAGAGACAGAAGCTCATAGCAGTCTCGGAGCCGTGGGAAGCAAGCTCGGGGACGGCCTGAGGACGGAGAACGGCGGCGGCGATCAACAGAGCCGAAGGTTGGGGATGATCTCGGTGCGGCGTCTGGGGGGCTTCCGGTGAGGTGAGGCTTGCTGAGGAGGATGAGGGCGACGAGGCGGAGCTCTAGAGCTACTCAGCGAGGCGAGGGAGCGACGGCGCTACGGCAGTGGGGCTTCGGCGACCATGGCGATAGAGGGGGGAGAGGTAGAGAGACGGGCGAGAGCGAGGGGTAGAGAGCAATGGGGACGGCTCCCTGAGCTTGTCCCCGTCGCGCTGGCAAGGGGGAAGCAGGCAGGTAGCTACCGGCGTGGAGGCACGGGCATGCGCGCGCGGCGGCCACACGCCCGTCCTCCTGGCCGCCAGGAGGATGATGACCACCCTAGGCCAGGGTGAGCCGGCCTGGCCTGGGCCTAGGGGAGCTTCCTCTTTTCCTTATAGTTTCTGTTTTCTATTTTTGTTTGTTCTGACATTTGTTTACTTTATTTTCAGGCACAATTGCTAAGCGATAAATATCCCAAATATTTTATAGCATTAAGTTTGAATATTTCAAAATTCTGTAAAAACTTTCAGGATATTTTGAAATCTAAAATAATGATAATGCTTTATTTGGCATTTTCAGAAGCTTTATTATTTACTTTTGAAATGCTATAACTGTTCAAACATTTGACATGACCCCTTGTATAATCATGTCCACATTTATCAGATATAGGAGACATTTTAGATTGGCATTTTGGATTAGTTGATTTTTCACCATCATTTGGTTGGTTTTGATTCAAACGAATTGTTTGGGGTTTCTTTTGATCCCCATTTCAAGTTGATGCAAAATTGAAATATGATGCACACACATGCTGTCGTAACTAGGCTAGCTAAGGATGTGACAACTCACCCCCACTCAAAAGAATTTCGTCCCGAGATTTTGAAGTTGTCAGGAAGAGCGCGGGGTACTCTAGCCGAAGACGATCTTCTCTTTCCCATGTGGCCTCCTTTTCAGAATGGTGTGACCATTGAACCTTGAGAAACTTGTTGTTCCGACGCCTAGTGGTACGCTCAGCTTGATCAAGAATACGAACAGGGTATTCTCGATATGTAAGGTTATCTTGGAGATCCAGTGCTTCGTGGTCTACTTCACGGACAGGGTCCGAGAAGCAATGCCTGAGTTGCGAGACATGGAAGACATCATGAACCTTGGAAAGATGCGGCGGAAGTTCCAATTGGTAGGCAACCTCTCCTCGTTTACCAAGAATGCGAAAAGGTCCAATGTAACGAGGAGCCGACTTGCCCTTGATACCGAATCGATGGGTACCCTTCAGAGGTGTAATCCGAAGATAAACCTTCTCGTCAACTTCATAGGTCATAGCCTTATGATGACGATCATATTGGATCTTTTGACGAGATTGGGCTATTTTCGACTTTTCACGAATAATGCGAACTTGCTCCTCTACATCCTAGATCATATCCGGGCCAAAGAGTTATCTCTCTCCGGTTTCTGACCAGTTAAGAGGTGTTTGACATCTTCGTCCATAGAGAACTTCAAAAGGGACTTTGCCCAAGCTTGATTGATAACTATTGTTATAAGAAAATTCCGCAAATGCGAGACATTTCTCCCAATTCATACCGAAGGATATAGCACAAGCTCGGAGCATGTCTTCGAGGATTTGATTGACTCGCTCAACTTGACCACTTGATTGCGGGTGGAAAGCAGTGCTAAAGGATAGATGAGTCCCCATAGCGGTTTGGAAACTTTCCTAGAATTGGGAAGTAAAGATACTTCCGCGGTCTGAGTTAATCTCCAATGGAACACCATGAAGAGAAACTATTCGAGAAACATATAACTCCGCTAGCTGACTAGCACTACTAGAATCAGGATCTTTGCCGTCTGCCAGCTCTTTGCCGTCGGCTAGCTGATGGCAAAGAAGGTCTTTGCCATCAGCTTAAATAAATCTGACAGCAAAGAAAGAGCTGACGACAAACATCTCATTGCCATCAGCCTCTTCTTTGTCGTCTGCTAGCGGACGACAAAGAGGAAGGGTGGCCCACAACAAGAACCAGCTAACGGCCACTCTCTTTGTCGTCCGCTAGCAGACGACAAAGCTAGCGGACGGCAAAGAGAGAGGCCATCTAACGGCCATTTCGCCCGGCCCCACCCCACTAACTAAGGCTCTTTGCCGTTTGCTAGCAGACAGCAAAGAGCCTTAGTATACCTCTCAGCGCGCCCCACCCCTCTCTCTCCCAGCCCCGCGCCCGAGCCGCCGCCGCCCCCCGTGCCACTGCCCGCCACTGCCGCCCCCCGTGCCACCGGCCGCCCCCGCCCCCGCCCCTGCAGCCGGCCGACGGCCGGCCTCGCACCCCCTACTCCCTCATGCCCGAGCTGCCGCCACCCCCCACACCCCCTACTCCCTCGTGCCCGAGCCGCCGCCACCCCCCGTGCCACCGGCCGCCGCCGCTGCCCTCCGTGCCACCGGCCACCCCTACCCCCGCCCCTGCCCCTGCAACCGACTGCCAGCCGCCCTGCCCCTGTCGCCGGCCGCCCCCGCCCTACAGCCGTCCGCCCCCGCCACTACCGGCGTCGCCCCTGCCCCTGTCGTCAGCCGCCCCCGCCCTTGCCGCCGCCGCCGGCCGCCGCCCAAGGTGAGTCTGCTCTCTCTTTGTTAATGTTTAATTTTGATTTTGTTTAATTTTGATTTTTTTAAATTAGGTTTAATATAGATTTTGTTTAATTAGGTTTAGTTTTAGGTCTAGTTTTAGGTTTAGTTTAGGTTTAGTTTAGTTTTTGGTTTAGTTTAGGTTTAGTTTAGCCACCCCCCGGTAGATTTAGTTTAGGTTTATTTAGATTGTCGGGGGTCGAGGATCGAGGGGAAAAGGAGTCGAGGATCGACCCCGACACGACATCACCGACAACCCGACCCCCGACAAGACACCCCGACACGGCCCCCCCGTCACCCCGACCCCGACACGACCCCCCCCCCCCGACACCCGGCCCCGACACGACACCCCCCGACCCCGACCCCGACACGACACCCCGACCCCGACATGACACCCTGACGCGGCACCCCAACCATGACACAACACCCCTACCCCAACACGACACCCCTGACACCCGTACCCCGACACGACACCCCCGACACCCTGACCCCGACACGACACCCCCAACACCTCGACCTCGACATGACACCCCTGACACCCTGACCCCGACACGACACAGGTCATATATTTTTGAATTGTGAGTTAGGTCATATATTTTTCGATTTTCTTATACAGAACATTCGACAACCAAAAGGAAAGAAGAACTAGAGGAAGCCAAAGGCATGGTTCAATCTTGCAAGGCCAGCTATGAGGGAAATGATCTTGTGGCTGAAAATACAGTTGATGTTTCCCGATGGGTATGCAGCGAATCTAAAGAGGGGAGCGAGTCTTGACAAATTGAAAATATTTGGTCTCAAGAGTCATATTGGCAAATTGGCTTGAGCGGGTAATGTCGGTGATGTTGCGTGGCTTTATCCCTAAGGATGAATGGCTAGTACTGGCAGAGCTGAACTATTTCTTCTGTGCTGTTTGTGCCAAAGAACTATTGCCTGACGCGCTAGATGAACTGGAAGAGTTGGCACCAGAGTTGATCTGCAAGTTAGAAAAGATCTTTCCATTGGGCTTCTTTAATCCAATGCAGCATTTGATTTTGCATCTCCCGACCGAGGCAAGATTGGGGGGCCCACGAAAAATTGTTGGTGCTTCGCAACTGAGAGGATGCAGAAGTTGCTTCGAGAAAAATGTAAAAATAAATGTAGAGTTGAAGCATCGATGGCTGAGGAATTCATCACTGAGGAGGCGGCAAACTTCATGACAGTACACTACAAAGCCAAGAATCGTCATTTGCATAATCCGAAGCCTCGGTACAATGATGGCGACCATGAAAAAGGTCAATCCAACCTCAACCTATTCAAAGGGAAGCTCACACCAACCGGTGCTTCGAAATCAATAGCGTTGGATGTCGAAGAATGGCGGACCATTTCGTTGTATATCTTCAACAACCTAACAGAAGTGCGGCCGTACATCGAGTAAGTTCTTGGTACATTGTTTCGCAACTTCTAATTCCTTTGAAATGCTCTTATTCCCGGATATGTGATACAGTCGATACGTCGCCAAATTCTCGGATGGGGCGGTGATCCAAAAGGATTCCATCGAAGAGTATGAGCTTCTAGTAAAGCATGCAGGCGGCTATCCCAGTTTCATCTCTTGGTTCAAGCAAACGGTAATTTCCATTAATTAGACGATTTCATTTCTTCGCCTACTTTGCGGCTAATGCAACAATCCTTTGGTATGAAACTTGTAGACTAATGCAGAGTCTATGGACTCTGAATTGAGACAAGTTGCTACTGGTTTTGGCTATAAGGTCTGTTCATTTGACAAATACGACATCAACGAGTATCGCTTTCGTACTTTTGGAAAAGAGCTATCTATGGCCGACCAAAAGTCTACAAATTGTTGTGTCTCTACTGTCGGCGAAGGACGGGTCGAGTATTATGGAAGAGTTGAAGCAATTTATGAACTTACATTCTTTGGTGAAAACCCACCAAACGTCGTAGTCTTCAGATGTTATTGGTTCTAGCCGAAGGAGACTAGAAGGACTCATGAACATATAGGGCTAGTCGAAATCAAACAAAGCACCCATTTAGATGTTCCCGATGTCTATATTATGGCTCAACAGGGTCCCAACTTTTCTATCTACCGTGGGCCTGCCAAACGGATCCAAATTTGAAAGGTTGGGATGTCATTTATGATGTGCCGCCACATTTTGGACCACCTCCCCTCAATGAAGATGATTATGAACCTCACATAAACCCAGACACATATGAAGGAGAATTCTTCCAAGAAACACGTGTTTCCAAAAACTTTTTCAAGAACCGCTCTACTTCACCCCAGAACATTGAGGTCGACAGCGACCGTGAACCCGACTTCAGCCCTGAGCCAGAACAAGAAGAGACGGAAGAAGAAGAGGTTACTGCTGCGGATGACCTGACAATGCTTGACCGATTACATAGAGGCCTTCCACGTGTTGATGCATTTATTGATGATGCTGATGAGCACGTCATTACTGATAGTGATTATGATTAAGCATTTATTGATCCCGGAGCATATATAGACGATGAAGATTAATATTAGTGATGTGAGGTATTCAATTATAATTATGTACATATATATTATTAATTAGTTCATGTTATTGGGTATTCAATTTTTTATGTTGAACTAATTTCGTTCACTCTTTGTCATTGCAGGTGTTAACAGATTGTGGGTTCGGGTCGAGAGGGCTCTGAGCCTCCTTCCTCGGCACGTGCTGGGAGGGGTGATATTATTCCACCCCAGCAACTTCGGAGAGCGCTTTTACAAAGCATGCAGACACCGGAGGGCGCTTCTTCTTCGACTGGGAGAGGTCGAGGGAAGACGAAGAGAGGTGCTAGAGGTAGGAAGGCTGCTGCGCCTTCCTCGCTGCCACCCCTAGCTGATTCTCCCGACCACAGGAGTGCTCCGTCTCAGGTGTACCCTTCTGAGTTGGACCCGTCTCGAACTCCGGTCCATGAGCCTCGGGTCACTGAGCCTTCGTCCCAGGATAATACGGTCCTAGAGTCTTCATCCCAGGAGACTCGGGTCCCAGAGTCTTCATCCCACGTGACTCTGGAGGCTAGCAGCCATGCTGATGGTGGCGAGGACAACTTGTCTGAGGACACCTATAGCGAGAGCGACCTGGTTGAGGAGGGCAAGAAGGTCTACTAGCATGGTTGTACAAAGCTCCCGTCCGTGAGCAGAGGTGGTTGATTGCGCCTATTGCGGAGAAGTAAGTGCATTTACTCTTTTTTAACCTTTTGCCTTCATGTTTCTTCAAATTAATATCTAATGTGTTGGCCTTGTCATACTGCAGGGGTTGGAAATACAAGCGTGGTATCCGCAGGCCCAACCAGGTCCTTGGTGTGGTTCTCCGGCACCACTTCCCGGGGAAGGTCCAGTTGCCCAATGAGGCTCCACAGGTAGCACAGACCTGGGAGCTGTACATGGCTGCCCCGGCCCCGCCGGAGGAGATGGTCGACGGTGTCTTGTGCCAGACGGTGGCTGACATTGTGATCCATCGCTTTTGGGTAATTTATCCTTTACAGAATTAAAAATCAACATCACCTTGTGATTGTACTAATCAGGGTTGTATTGTTTGATTGCATACCTTCTACAGGTGTCTTGAGGGAGACAAGGCGAAAGAGGTTGTTGTTCTCGAAGCCGAGTGAAAGCGCCTACTTCAGAACTTACGGCACGAGGCTTGGGTGCAGGCTATTCGAGACTACTACGCCTTGACTAACATTAAGAGGGCCAAGAAGAAGTGCCGCAAAAATTATCTAAGTAAGGAGAAGTTAACGAAGGTAATTATCTATTCTTATGGCCTTGTACTTAGTTTCTTTGATTTGATTCGTAGGCGTAGCGCTGAAATTTCTCTTGTCTACCTTAGGTGCCCCCTAGATGGTGTCCAAGTAGGATGGACTATTGGGAGGCATTGGTGGATGAGTGGTGCTCTCCCTAATGTCTAGCCGAACACAACAAGGCCAAGGATAAGCGTGCCCAAATGAGAGGTGTGCCACACCATCAAGGGAGCTCCAACCTGTTTGAGTACGGGGATCACTTGGTATGTGGTTTGCTTCATTATTCATGCAATTTCATTCTTTATGCTAGCTTGAGCCCTTGACTAATATTTTGTTCCTCTCTTTTAGGCGCAAGAAAACAAGAAGGAGGTGCCACCTCTATTCGACCTCTATGCCATGGCCCATATTGTCTCGTACAAGAAGGCCAAGGCATTCTCTGAGGATGACCTCGATCATCCAGAGAGCTTCAGCAACATCTCCTCCCACAACAAGCTTGTGAGGTACAGAGATGAGGGGAAGGCAAGGAAAGGGGAGGACTTCAACCCGAGCTAGTGTCCTTTTGATCCATAGCTCGTGATGATATCTGGTGGTGGGAGGCCCCATGGCTCGATAGCCATTGCGGATGGACTAATACGTTGTCCTAGAACTCTCCCGGAGATCAAGAAGCGCTAGACGAGCTCTAATCCTGAGATAAGGCCTGTCCACGGACAATGGATCTCTCCATTGAGGCTAGGTCCCAAGAGCTTCTAGCAGAGGCAAACAGGCAGGCGGCATAGAGGGAGAGGGACATGGAGGAGAGGACGACTAGGCTCTTGTAGGAGGAGAGAAACCGGAACGACGCGTCTCACGGGGCCCTATACAAGCTCCTCGTGGTAAGTTTCTCTTGCATATTAGCCAAATCATGCACATAGTGTTCGTTTCATCACTAACTAATATGAATGACCCGTGAAAACAAAATGTGCAGACCATGTGCCAGAACAATGGTAAGACCCTCCATCGATGCCCCATATTGCGATAGTACCCGTTGAGTTTCATTTGAATGGTCATTAGTTACTAGTATTCACATTTGAGTTGCATCGTGCTAAGGAGACATTGCAAATGATCTTTGGAGCAACGTGCCTCCCGACAAGCATCGACCGATCCTTCTGCGTTTGCCGCAACCTTGACCGGTCCATCTACATCTCACCCTAGTGCAAACCCGACCGGTCCTCCACCTCCGTGATGATGGTAAGTTTTCCCAAGTGTTTTGCTTAAAAATGCATACTTAGCTTAAGAAATGCCTTAATTAGCTCCAAAATGACTTATACTTAGCTTATTTTCCTCAAAAAATGACATAATAACCTTACTTAGCTCCAAAATGATATATTCGACCTAGGATAGCTATAAAATGACCAATACTTAGCATTTTTTCCTCCAAAATGACTTGATATGCTTAGTTAGCTAGAAAATGGCATAACTACCTAGGATAGCTCAATAATAATCTATAGCTAGCTTAGCTAGTTCATTTATGACATAATTATCTCACTTAGGTACAAAATGGCATAACTACCTAGGATAGCTCAATAATGATCTATAATTAGCTTAGCTAGTTCATTTATGACATAATTAGCTCACTTAGGTAAAAAAAATGGCATAATAACCTTGGTTTAGCTCCAAAATGACCTATACTTAGCTTATTTTCCTCAAAAATGACATAATAACCTTACTTAGCTCTAAAATGATATATTCTGCCTAGGATAGCTATAAAATGACCTATACTTGGCATTTTTTCCTCCAAAATGACTTGATATGCTTAGTTAGCTAGAAAATGGCATTACTACCTTGGAGAAGAGGAGAGGAGAGGAGAAAAAGAAAGAGAAGACAAATTCTTCTTCTTCTTCTTTCTAGCTAGTCTTCTTCTTCTTCTTCTTCTTCTTCTAGCTAGTCTTCTTCTTCTAGTCTTATTCTTCTAGTCTTCTTCTTCTAACTTCCTTCTTTCCCAATTTGCAGATTTGCTTTCGATGAGGAAGCTTGCATTCATGGAGTCTACTCTTCTGCTTGTGCTACCTTTTTGTTTTCATTTTGTAGGATGAACAATGTGAAACTTGCTACCTATATATGTATGTATGGATGAAACCATTGTATGCTTGTTGTGGGATATGTTGGCTAGCTATATATGTTGCATATGGACTTTACATTTGGTATGTATATATCTATATGTGTTGGATGATCATATCCATATGGCAGGGATATGATTTGGTATGTATATGTGTTGTTATGCTTGTTGAAAGTATTTTCAAATGTGTATATATATGTGTGTGTGAAATTATGTGAAATTTAATGAATTTAATAAAAAATAGGAGAAACAGGGGTTGTGCAGGCTCTTTGTCGTCTGCTGGCAGACGGCAAAACTGCCACGTGGCAGCTACCTGTGCAACCTGGGGTAGCACGAGGCCGGCCTAGGTGGGTTCTTTGCCATCCGTTGGCAGACGACAAAGACCTAAGTTCTTTGCCGTCTGCCAGCGGACGGCAAAGAACCCGCCTAGGCCGACAAAGAAACAGGTGCTTTGCCGTCCGCTGGCAAATAGCAAAGACCTTAGTTCTTTGTCATCTTCCAGCGGACGGCAAAGCATGTCGTTAAGCCCTTAATGGACCTTAGTTTCCATGTGTGCCGTCCGCTGGCAGACGGCAAAGATGCAAAGGTCTTTACCGTCTACCAGCAGATGGCAAAGCGCCCTTTACCGTGGCTTATTCAGCCGGATGGTTGGCCGTCTGCTGGCGGACGGCAAAGCCTTTGCCATCCGGGATGCATGGCTTTGCTGTCCGGGATGGCTGATGGCAAAGTCCCTAATTCCTGTAGTGTAGCAGTTATACTCTCCCGAACAGGAAGAAAGTCAGCCACTTTGGAAAGGCGGTCAATGACCACAAAAGTAGCATTATTCCCTCTCTTAGTCCTGGGAAATCTGGTAATGAAATCCATACCAAACTGATCCCATTTCCATTCAGGAATAGCTAAAGGTTGAAGGGTGCCAGCAGGCCTTTGATGTTCTGCCTTAACGCGACGACAAACGTCGCAATTAGCAACGAACTGAGCAATTTCTCTCTTCATCCTAGTCCACCAGAACCTCTAGCGTAGGTCCTGATACATCTTGGTACTACCCGCATAAATTGTGAGAAGAGAATCATGAGCCTCCTTAAGGATCAACTGTCATAGATGTTCCTTCTTCGGGATCACCAACCGGTTCTCAAAGAAGACAACACCCCGAACATCTTCCTAGAAGCATCTAACATTACCCTTCTTAATATTTTACTCTATCCGAGATATCTCAGCATCATGCTTCTAGGCTTCTATGATTTGATCCGTAAGAGTAGGTTTCACCACCAGGTTGGAAAGGAATCCTTGGGGAACAACGTGGAGGTTCAACTTCTGAAATTCCTCATAGAGAAGTGGTTGACCTTGTTGCAACATCAGGTTGTTACAATAAGACTTACGACTTAGTGCATCAGCCATGACATTGGCTTTCCCCGGGGTGTAAGTTATCCCTAAGTCATAATCTGTAATCAACTCAACCCAGCGTCTTTGCGTGAGATTCAAATCCGGCTGGGTGAGAATATATTTCAGACTTTGGTGATCAGTGTAAATTTTGCAACGATCACCCAGAAGGTAATGTCGCCAGGGTTTCAGTGCATGGACCACAGCTGCAAGCTCAAGATCATGTGTTGGATAATTATCCTCATGTGGACGCAACTGTCAAGATGCGTATGCAATCATATGACGATCTTGCATGAGAATGCAACCTAATCCTTGTCGCGAGGCGTCGCAATAGATAAAAAAGTCCTTAGAGAAGTCTGGTGGCACCAGAACGGGAGCAGAGGTTAGTCATCTTTTCAACTCCTGAAAACTGTGCTCGCATTGTGGAGTCCACTCGAACTTTTTATATTTCTTGAGGAGTTCAGTCAGAGGTTTCGCAACCTTGGAAAAAATCTCGACAAAGCAGCGACAATAGCTCGCTAAGCCAAGGAAACTCCGAACTTGCTTAACCGATTCAGGTTGAGTCCAACTAAGGATGGCCTGAACTCTCTCGGGATTTACAACAATACCTTTGCCAGAGATCACGTGGCCTAGGTAGGTCACTTCTGACAACCAAAATTCACACTTAGAGAATTTGGCATACAGACGATGCTCTCAAAGTTTCATCAACACCAGCCTTAGATGGTTGGCATGTTCCTGTTCCTTCTTCAAGTAGATGAGTATATCATCGATGTAAACCACGAAGAATTTATCTAGATACTCCATGAAGATCGAATTCATCAAGCAAGAGAAGGTGGTTGGGGCATTGGTTAAACCGAAGGACATGACAGCATACTCGTATTGCCCATAACGAGTAACAAAAGCCGTTTTTGGAATGTCCCTGTTTCTAATTCTGATTTGATGGTATGCCAACCTCCAATCCATTTTGGAAAAGATAGAGGATCCAGCGAGTTGATCATACAAGTTGTTGATCCTGGGGAGCGAATACTTGTTCTTTATGGTGACCAGATTCACTAGTCGATAATCCACAACCATCCGATACGATCCATCGTCCTTCTTGACGAAGAGGGGGGGCAAGCCCAAGGAGAAGAACTAGGACGGATGAAACCTTTCTTCAAAGCCTCCTCGAGTTGAATCTTAAGTTCGGCTAGTTCTAAGGGTGCCATCTTATAGGGTCTTCTGGCTATTGGGACTGTCCCTGGGATGAGCTCTATAACAAACTCAACATCTCTGACAGGTGGAATTCCTGGCAGTTCTTCTGGAAAGACATCCGGAAAGTCACGGACTACTGCAATATCTTCTAGTTCTGGAAGAGGGCTAGCATTGAGGGAATAGAGTTGGCAATTGGCTGCTCGAGTGGAGACATTAACTATCTCACCCGAGGGATGTGTAAGTTGAACATTCCTAGTATGAGTATCAATCTTAGCATAGTGGGCTTTCATACAGTCCATGCCTAAGATGATATTGATATCCGAAGACTTGAGGGCTATCAAAGATGCTAGGAAGACTAACCTATCCACAAGAATCTCATTGACATGGCTCACTCTAGAAGTTTGCCATTTTGAACCAGGAGTCTGAACTACTAAAGGAGTAGGCATATCACAAAAAGACATGTTATGCAACTGTGCATAACTTTCTGAGATGAATGAATGAGATGCCCCAGTATGAAATAGAACAGATGCTGGATGACTATTGACAAGGAGCGTACCTAGGATAACATCAGGGTCCTCAAGGGCTTCCTCAGCAGAAACATAGTTCACTCGTCCACGAGCGGGAGCTGGCTTCACATAGAAGGCTTTTTCTGGCTTCCCACGTCCAGCCGGCTTAGCATTGTTCTAAGGACACTCACGGGAGTAGTGTCCTGGTTCCCCACATTTGTAGCGGACAATGGTGGCATGGGGTGCAGCATTGACAAGAGGACCTCTGGAAGGATGGCCTCGCGGTGTATCTTGGTGGCAGAGCTGCGTTGGGCACCCACACCCGGCGTTTGTTGGAGCCCGAGCCAGATGCGGGGCTGAAGTCACTATTGTACTTTCTGGTTGCCTCGTAGTCAGTCTGTCCAGTCTCGGCATTGATAGCCTTGTTGACAAGAGCCTGGAAGGTTGTGCACTCATGCAGGCGCAGATCTCGACGGAGCTCGGGACTAAGTCCCTTGCGGAACCTAGCCTATTTCTTGGCATCAGTTGAAACTTCCTCAGGAGCATAGCAAGCAAGATTGCCGAAGTCACGGCTATAGGCATCCACTGTCAATCTGCCCTGGGTGAAAGCACAGAACTCGTCTCTCTTGCGATCCATCAGGCCTTCCGGGATGTGATGGGTATAGAATGCCGCGTTGAATTCCGCCCAAGTTGGTGCGGGGCCTATGGGACGTATAGCTTCATAGTTTTCCCACTACAGATTGGCGGGTCCTTCCAGAAAGTAAGTGGCAAAGGTGACCTTGTTGGCCTCAGAAACATTGGCAGCCCGGATTTTGCGGGACATGTTGGTCAGCCAGTCATCCATGTCGAGCGGGTCGACCGAATGATGAAACTTAGGTGGGCACAGCTTAACGAAATCACCAGGAGACACGTCATCATTGTGATCATTGTGGGGAGCACACGTTGTATTCTTCTCAATATGTTCCAGCAGCCTGTTAGTCTCCCTTTTGTTTCATGCAGCCTCAAGCATCACTTCTGCCAGAGAGGGCACGTGTGGCAGGTTCTCTTGCCTTGGCTGACTTCCCTCGCCCTACTCGGGTGCAGGCACGGGGTTATTCCTAGTTGCCACCATCCTGGGAAAACAAACCCACAACTTAGACATAGAGGACATCAACTCTAAGACATGAGAACTCTAAGACATGAGATAAGGAATGTACTGGACAACATGGCATGCACGGGTAAACACCCGAACAACATGGTAATAACAACTGCGATATGAACACCATGATTCATACACACCATGCTATAGTTTAGTACAAGCGCAAGCTGAAAAACAATCTACGGAGAGATGACACAACTCATCGGAGGCATTACAAGCTTCCTATACATTATCTATCTGCACCTCGGGAACTCAACTCTCAACCTCAGTCATATCCCACAAGACACGCAGGACTATGGCAATACGACTACAACCATACTAGTACTAACATCCTCATACTCAAGCATCGACGTCGAATGGCTCATATAGGTTACCTCCGTGGCCCGGGAGCTGAACCTAAGAATCTGGAAACACTCTAGCCTGTGATCCCTGGAAACCGTAAGGACACAGATGTGGCCTTGGTCTCCTTGTCGGTGGAAACAGCGGTCCTCGAAGTGGGGTGACGCCTCCAACATCGGGCCAGTCTACGCGTGCTGGTAGATGAGTCTGCGATGGGTTCAGCATCTCCAAATCTGCATAGCCTGTCTGCACGATAGGTACTAGCTGCGTCATTGCTGTCCAAAGATGTGCACAGGTGGCATATAACTCCATGCAAAGGGCACGTGCATCATGGTCCCTATTCTCCAAAATCTGAGCGGTCACCTGCAGCCCGGGATCCTCATGGGAATGATCACAGTAGGCTGCGCTACGATAACCATCCTCTCCTCCCATGGAAGCAGTAACATAATAGAACTCTGTGTTCTGAAGCAGACCATGGTGAAACCTCATGATAGTCAGCATGGTGTAGGCGGCCTCCTGAACTGCCATGTCTATGGTGACACCTAATCCATAAGTCCAATGAAGCTACTCTGTAGCTCCAGGATATGATGGGTATATCTTAACAGTACACAGATACTGGCTCTGGTTGAAATCTCGGTACTGCTCCTCCACTGTGTACTCTGGGTACCATCGGTATCCACCCTCCATCATAACTCTAACCAACATGGCTGTGTGACCCGGTACATCGATGCACCTGGTCGCACGTACCGCCTGACGGGAAGGACGAGGGGGCATCTGAAACAGAGAATGATGCAAAGACATTAGAGACGCTAGCCGAAATTGGACAGCATAATGGCTGTAATTGCTCAAAGAGGATTTTGAGACAACTGCAAAAGATTGGAAAAGCATAACCACTCGACTATCTAGGCTCAAATCTCTTCTCCAATTGTTTGTCACACCAACAATACTTGAGTACCGAATTCACTTGCAAACAAGCTAGCTAATAGTCCATGGTTAGTAACTCATCATCCTAAGCAATAGGTGAGAAGCCTAGTTCTTATCCCCGTAGAAAAGATGAGAATGACTTAGAATAGAAGAACTTGGGAAGAGGAATAAAACGAGCCTTATGTTCAATTCCACAATCAATTCCCCTACTTTTCTATAGTGTTTCTAGACTCAACTTCGACCGGTTTGGCTTGGTAGTCCTATAGTCAGTCAGGCTCTGATACCAACACTGTCGGGACCCCGATCCTAGGTCATATGAATCAAGACTGTAACATATCACATCACTTTGTGGCCTCACGCACGGTAAGCTCCACGGCTACAGCCTTACCTTAGCCAGGACCATTTGTGTCTTTTGGCTCACGTATGTGAACATCTCGCTAGAAATCAAACGACAAAGAACCCGGGCCAACATGACTAGTCACAGAACCCAAGTGGCACATCCGTACGGAAATAGGCATACGTAACCCAGCAATGCAGGTGTCGGCCTCAAGCGTGTGTAGACGAGTAATAGCAAGCTACAAGGAATCACTTACGCCGTGGGACATAAATGCCATCACTGCACATAGACGAGTCGTAGCAGGCTACAGGGACTCCATTACACTGCGAGACATTTCCCCAAAGGGACAGACACAATAGCAAACAAGGATACATGTCGGCCAATCAATGTGTCTGGAGCAGTAGCAAGCTACCAAGGCTCGATGGAAGCACAAAGAGGCAGTTTCCCGTAAAGAGTACTACTAAAGGCACATGACTAGGTGTTGGATCCCATACATACCATTGCACGTCACACGTACGCACGACATGCCCGATATGCATAGATACAACTATGGCATCACAACATAACCATACATCAACACAACTTTTATTTAAGAGGCTCAGACGAGCCTTGCATAATATGTTCTTATAGGTAGGGGTCACGTGACCCGACACTCAAGTCATACAAGCAAGTTCACACAAACCAAGCAGAAGCATAAAGTTGTCTGAGTACAGACAGTTGAAAGGGTAAAAAGGCACATGGCCTGACTATCTACAGCCCGCCACAGGGCATAAGGTCGTAGCTCGGCCACCAGCTATCTGGCATCGTCGACATCTAGAAAGAACCCACCTGATGGGTCCTGAGTCTCATCTGGACCATTTATTAAGCAAACGTGAGTACAAACGTACTCAGCAAGTCTTTAAAATAGACCTAGACTATTCATGCTCATGTATCAACAAGGGGAGTGGTGGAGTTTATGCAGCAATGCCAGTTTTGACTCATGGCTAACCTACACTCCACAATTTTAACTCTTCATTTAAATTGTAGATATCGCACATGAGTCCACTAACTCCATAACAATACACCACCATGGATTCACTTCTGTCTTCTATGAGACTGCCATCCACGGTACTCACACTTGTCTTGATATATTTATGAGTATCCATTTAATTATCTATGAATAGCACAAGTTTTCCAAGCAGTCCATATCCAAGGATGCGGCTATTCAAACAGTTTCATACCCTGCAGGGGTGTACTTCTTCACACATGCTCTCGCCACTTATCGCTATGTTCTCATAAAGCCATGCACCTCGGCAACCTTCAAGTGGTAGCCCAGCGAGGGAGTCGGCCACGACCGTCAATCACATAAGACCTCTAGTCCAGGCTATCACCTATTTGAGACTAAACCCGCACGGAAGTCCGGCCGAGGTTTCCGCTACGGCCCCAAACAATGTGCGCAGGGTTCCCAAGCCCACCATTCGGGTGACCCTTGGTACACCATGCCACTGCCTACCGCGTCGTAACCCACCCCTAGGGTCAGCGCTATGCACGGCCTCCAGCATGCTATAAACACCAGAAAAAACTTGCAACCCCTGGACCAAGGACTAAGCGACTAATTAGTCAAGAGGGGTCGAGTTACCGGAACCCAATGTGCGGTAGTAGCTAGTCTTGGATCACAAACACGGAACTCAGTTTCTAAGAACGGTCCCAATGAGACAACCTGCTATGTACTCCTACATAGCCTCTCATCGCTAACTTTATCTACTCGGGTTCATCATAAGCTTATCACATCAGAACAACATTGTTTCACTCCAATTCATCACCCAGATGAATCAAACCTGACACAACTCTAAGCATAGCAAGCATAGGATGCAAATTAAGCAAAACACATCATGGCACAAGCTTCTACCAGGTATTGTAGGTTGCAAGTTTAGCTATTTACTATGACAATGACAGGTCATGCAAAAGAATAGGTTCATCTACCGTGTATGACAGACAAGTGAACATTTGTCCTAATGCAATAAACAAGAGCAGGAGAGAGAGAGTGGGATGTTATCGGAATGATCAAAGGGGTTGCTTGCCTTGCTAGGAAGTGGGAAGGTTTTCTCCTTTGTTGGAATACTCAGAGGTATCCTCAAGAGCAGGGCCTACCGGAATGCAGATGCATATCAATCAATAGATGGTAAGTGCAACAATATGATACATGATCATGACATGACAGCATGTATGGATGAGCTAGTGCTACTACTGTCCAAGTTAAATGAAGTGATTTGGATATAGGTTCAAAATCATTCTCCATTTCATATTTCATAAGTTAACCTATTAGTAAATGTCAATGTTCATCTACATAGGTTTCTCTAACATGCATGATAATGGCACCATTGGATTTATTGGATTTTTCTGATAAATTTTCATATATAAATGATTTCAATGTGAGTTATAGATTAATTTCTATGAATTTTCTAAGTTTTAACTATTTTCTTAGTCGGCTGAGCAAGCCAGGTCAAATCTGACATGTGGGGACCACATGTGAGTGACTCAATCACTTACCCAGATAATTAAACCTAATCGTAATTACTTAACAACACTGGGCCCACTTAATTAGGTTGATTAGCTTAATAATTAACCCAGCTTAACCCAGGGCTGGCCCCACCTATCAGGACCCAGGGGTCAAACCCCGTGGTCAAACAGGCCAGGGTCGCCGGCGACGAACCTCCGGCGACACCAGAGACGGCAGAGGGCATCAAAGATCCTGCTCCGACGACCAAAACAACTGCGGAGGGCACTGGGAGAACCTACGCTTGAGCGCGCGTCGATCTAGCCCCATACCAGAGGCTGGGGTTGTCGGAAATGACGCCGGCGTCAAGGTCAAAAGCTACCGGAATCAGGCAACCTCGACCTCATCGCTCTAGCGCGCAACATGACGGCACCTCGGCTCTTACAACACCTACGCGGTCCTACGAATACAACGGCGGCCTCAGAAGGACCTCTCAAGCACCGGAGCACGGCCGGCGTCGAGGTCGAGCGGCAGGGCACTTTGGACCTCGATGAAATCCACGGCTACAGCATGGGATTGACCGAGGGAAAAGGGGGGAAAGAGACAGAAGCTCACTGTGGTCTCGAAGCCGTTGGAAGCAAACTCGGGGACGACCTGAGAATGGAGAACGGCGGCGGCGATCAATGGAGCCGAAGGTTGGGGACGACCTCGGTGCGACGTCTGAGGGGGCTTCCGGCTAGGCGAGGCTTGCTGAGGAGGATGAGGGCGACAAGGCGGAGCTCTGGAGCTACTCAGCAAGGCCAGGGAGCGGCTGGAGCGATGGCGCTATGGCGGCGGGGCTTCAGCGGCCATGGCGACAGAGGGGGAGAGGAAGAGAGACAGGCAAGACCGAGGGGGAGAGAGCGATGGGGACGGCTCCCTGAGCTTATCCTCGTCGTGCTGGCGAGGGGGAAGCAGGCAGGCAGCTGCTAGCATGGAGGCATGGCTGTGCGCGCAGGGCGTCCACACGCCTATCCTCCTGGCCGCCAGGAGGACGATGACCTCCCTAGACTAGGTGGGTCGGCCCGGCCTAGGCCTAGGGGAGCTTCCTCTTTTCCTGATATTTTTTTTCTATTTTATTTTGTTCTGACATTTGTTTATTTTATTTTTAGGCACAATTGGTAAGTGATAAATATCCCAAATATTTTATAGCAGTAAGTTTGAATATTTCAAACTTCTGTAAAAAGTTTCAGGATATTTTGAAATCTGAAATGATGATAATGCTTTATTTGGCATTTTCAGAAGCTTTATTATTTATTTTTGAAATGCTATAACTGTTCAAACATTTTAAATGACCCCTTGTATAATCATGTCCGCATTTATCAGACATAGGGGACATTTTAGATGGGCATGTTGGATTTGTTGATTTTTCACAATCATTAGGTTGGTTTGATTCAAATGAATTGTTTGGCGTTTCTTTTGATCCCCATTTCATGTTGATGAAAAAATTGAAATATGATGCACACACATGCTGTCCTAACTAGGATACCTAGGTATGTGACAGGGGAGAGGCTCACCGATGGCGGAAGGAGGTACGACGATGGGAGCTGGAGGCGAGGACGGGCTCTGCGTCGAGCCTCTTCTCTCCTGGAGTTGGAAGGGCGGCCGGAGTCACCGGCGGGGAGATGGCCACGGCGGAGGAGCTTCAGGAGGAGGACGTGACGGTCACCCTGCGCACCAAATGAAGGGGGAAAAGGAGGGGAATGGGTAAGGGAGCTGAGGGGAACCAAACGGGACAGAAATGGGGGCTGGACAAGGGAGGTACCCGGAGATCGACAGTGAGATGGCCACGGTGGTCCTCGGCTCGATCCTGAGGACAAAGCCATCGGGGGCTCTCTGGGGGCACGGGGAGGTTGCTGGGGAGTGGAGAGAGAGACCAGAGGGGAGAGAGGGGCCCGGGAGGCTCTTTTATAGGCGCCCAGTGGTCCACCAAGCTCAGGTGCACCGGCGAGCTCGGGGCCGGAGCCAGGGTCGATCAGAGGGGGTGAGGGTGAGTCTGTGGTGTTCCTGGGGCTGGTATAGGCCGAGGGGAGAGGATAGAGAGGCGGGGGAGCGCATGCGTGCGAGCCCCGCGGTTGGCCGGCTTGGGCGGCCGCGGCACGTGCGAGGAGGGCCAAAGCAGGGAACGACAAGGTGGCGTGGCACGGACGCCGAGGCCAACCATCTGGCGAGAGTGGGCACTTGAGGTGGTCGGGGCCATGCAGTGGCAACGGCTAAAGTGCCTGCCGGCACTGTAGCATTCTCTAGAGCGCGCGTTTGGCATGCCATGGCATGCCAACGGCGTCTTGTGCGTGCCCAAGAGTGTCCAGGGGGATCTAGGTGTGCCTAGGCTAGAGAAAAGTGCCTTGGAAACTCTGCTAGGGGGATCTAGGAGAGGAATAGAGTAAGAGGGGAGGGAGAGAAAGCTCTGCCAGGGCTGTCCAGAGGTAAAAATGGGGGTTTTACCCCACCTCCCCGTGGCTTGAGGACTTGGGATTTTTACTAGGGGTGCTTGGGCATTGCCAGAAGATGTGGTAAAAGTTTGGAGGCAAGGGGAAGAGAGAAAGGGGGTGAAATCGGAGACTTACCAGAAGTTGTTTGATGGTGATTTGGACTAGTAGATGAATCCTACATGCCTTGATAATTAACATGATCAAAGGGTGGTCACAAGTTGGGCTCATCACCAAGTTTGAGAGAGTTTGATGAAAGTTCACAATGGGACTTTCTGGAAACCTAGAAATCAACAGATCCAGGTTTCTCTAGATCTAGACATGTTGAGCTTTTACCCTTGATGCACCACTTAGTGTAGCATCATTATTTGGTGATTATAACATGTCCACAATGTTTGAGGATAAGGGGAGAAACTAGCCAGGGAGGGTTTTGGGTTGGTTTGATGAACCAAATCAACTTGGATTGAGATGAAACTTTGCAAGATCATCACCTATGATAGTTTTGACTTGCTGAAATATTCCTAGAATTTATTGAGAATATTTCTTATAGAACTATTCCAAAAGTTTAATTTGAACAACAAGGGTTTTGAGGGGTTTTGCCCATGATTTGAACATGCCCTTGTGTTAAACTCATATATATGGAAAATATATGTCCACTGAGTTTCCCTAAATTTTCTCCAATATTAAAAAAGCATTTAAATAATTTTTCCCTTTGAAAGACCATTTCTGGTCTTAAGAAAAATCCTTTAAATAAAATATAAGAATAATCTTTAAAATTAATATTTTGTGGTTTTGGAAAGTCCTATATATAGTAGGTTTGAAGTAAAGCCTTTGGGGAGGAAGGATCCACCCAATTTGAGGACTTGGAGTGCAAACCTCATTTCAGGGTTTTCTGAAAACCTAATTTGAATAAATCCTTTTTGGTCAAGATAAAATTTGATAACAATTGTTTTGGGCACTATTCACAAGGCATGATCATTGGGCAAGAGGTTTGGGTCAAGGAAGATGAGTATGAAGAGGGATAGTATCTAAGAGTGCCATAAACAATCAACAAGCAAACAAGCAACAATTCATCAAGCACAATCATTGAAAAAGTTTTAATTGGCTCCAAATTTTGTAAATCCAAACATAACAAGGTGATACAACACAAGGTGTGACATCTACATAGTTCTCGAACCCGCAAGGTCTGCGCACTTAAGGTTCGGTGACGTTTCGATAGTATAGAGTTATGTATGGTGGTGACCGAAGGTTGTATGGAGTCTCGGGTGCGATCCCGCATGTCACGAGGAGCTCCAGAATAGTCCGGAGGTAAATATTGATATATAGGAAGTCCTATTTTGGTCACCGGAAAAGTTTTGGGCTCATCAGTAGTGTACTGGGAGTGCCGAGACGGTACCGAGGGACCATCAGGAGGGGTATTTAGACCCAAGAGGCTACATGGGCTGTGGGAGGAGGTATACCAGCCCTTAGTGGGCTGGCCAAAGATCCACAAGTGACCCATGTGGCTGGGAAGGAAAACTCAAGGTGGAAAGAGAGGCCCAAGTAGGAAAGGAGGAGTCCTAATCCTACTAGGAGTGGAGGAGGACTCCTCCCCCAACTTAGGCCAAACTAGAGTTGGCTCCCATGGGAGCCAAGCCTCCTCCCTCCCCTCCTCCTATATATACTAGAGGTTTTGAGGGTTTTTGACACAGAAAAACAGCCACGTGCTACCCTCTCCTCTAGATCGTAGTTTCTCCTCTAGATTGGTTTCAGCGATGCTTAGGCGAAGCCCTACTAGAATAGCTTCACCACCATGGCCGCAACGCCGCCGCGCTGCCGGAGAACTCATCTACCTCTCCGCTCCCTCTTGCTGGATCAAGAAGGCGGAGAGCGTCATCGAGTTGTATGTGTGCTCAACGCGGAGGTGCCATGTGTTTGGCGCTAGATCGGGACGAATCGTGATTGGATCGCAGGATGCTTGGTGATTTGGATAGCAAAGATGTTTGATTACATCAACCGCGTTTCTTAACGCTTCCCGCTTAGCGATCTACAAGGGTATGTAGATCCACTCTCCCCCTCGTAGATGCTCATCTCCTAGATTTATCTTGGTGAAGCGTAGGAAAATTATTGTTTCCCATGCAACGTTCCCCAACACTCTGGTGGTCTTGCCTCCCTTGCTTTGTCTCTCTGTCCCCCCTCTCTCTATGGTGCAGTCTAGTCTCTATTTCTAGTGGCCCGGGTCCTCTCCCCGTATTGCCATGGCAGGAAGGTATCCCACAATGTCCAAATTCGAAGGGGGACAGGAGTACCTCATTATCCTGATTAAAGGTGGTCTCTGGCTGCAAAGTAGCTATTGATGATGCAGAGGTGGGCTCGACGATTACATCCATCCCTTAGAGCTCGTGGTAATGGTCTTGTTGCACCAGAATAGGAAACTTTTGGGGGGTTGCTTTGGGAACCCGCATACGTCCTTGCTCCCTTTGCACCAAAGGGGAAACAATATCACCTCGCACGCTAGTGCCTGCCTGTCCCACCTTGTGTCATCCTTGGCCTCCTAAGGCCAAGGGCGCTGCATAGAGATCTCCGCCACTCCACAGGGGGGCTGAGGAGGCCCATTCTTTGCTGTTCTTGAGGCTGCTTCCCTCGCGATCCCGGGGCTCTCGTGTGGTCCTTCTCTTCAGTGCGATCACGCCAACCATGCTTGGATGACGAGGTGTGCCAATACCTAGGCCACAGGCAGGAGGGTCTGGGTACCCCCATTCCTAGAATGCTGGTAGTAGCCCCCGGGCCCAAGGCGCGCTCAAGCCAGCTTCTGGACGAAGCTGCTAAGGATGGCCCGAGGCGCCGCGGGCCCCAAACGCCTCCGGGCCAGGACTGGCGTACGTTTGCATGGTCGGTGTCGGGCGTATCGTGTCTCTTCGACAATTGCCCGAATCGACAAAGGCCTGATTTCTAGCGTTGAGCCATTATTGCTTTCCTCTTCTGCACTCCTGCTCTTACTTCCAGATGCCCGGCCTACCTCTCCAGATATCAACACCACACTGTCTTCCTCCTAGCTTTTTTGGTCCTAGGAACTTCTTGATGGCTCCCGTTGGCAAGTCGAAGCCTAAGTCCGAGAGCTTGGCCTCCGACCTATCTCACCGGCGCTCTCGAAGTCCTCCATAGCCAAGGACGGACACCTGACCCTGGTGCTTCTGTCGATGGTGGATGAAACCAACGAGTGGGAGCGGACCGCAATATGGGCGGCTCCTCGAAGAAACAGTGCTCATCCATGTCATCCTATCCCTTCTTTCTCCATAGTGTCTTTTCTGGGCTCGTCCTGCCTTTCACCAAGAAATTCACCACTGTCCTCGACCACTATGGGATCCAGGCTCTTCATCTCCAACCCAAATCCATCCTGCTCTTGTCCGTATTCGCCTTCTATTATGAGGCTTTCAAAGGCGTGATGCCTTCGGTGTCCCTCTTCCATCATTTCCTCATGTTGCGGTTGCATGACGGTGCTTAGCAGTCGGCATGCATCTCCTTGCTCGCGGTCCAGAGGGTGACCATACTCTTAAAGGCCAGGAACAAGGTGGAGAACTTTAGGCACCATTGGGTCTTCCTGGATACCAAGAGCATCAACCCCGCTTGAATATTCCGAAGGGGATACCGGAGAAGACCCCCACGTGGAGCTCCACGAAGCTCTCCGCCCCCTGGGCTAGGTCCGTCCTGGACCGGATCTCTCACAATATCAACGCTAGGAAGCTGATCAGGGGGATGATATTGAAGGAGTTCTTGACGCAGCGCCTCGTGCCCCTCCAGTCGCATCCGACGCCCTTGTGGGACTATCGAGGTAGCGGTGATGACCTCACATGTCGTTCTGCACACATGTCCCTCGGGGAGTTGAGCAGGGTTGTGACGACCCTGCTCAACGACGACCCAGAAGATTTTCCCGACGACTACACCCTGTTGTACTGCCGCGACGACAAAGCCGATCTGGTCACCACGATGCCCATCTTCGACGAACTGGGGCTCTCCCCAGCTCAGGGCCCTCGTTCTCCAGCGACCCATGGGCGGGGAGGATTCGGAGAAGACATCTGACGACGATCTGGAGGAAGAGTCCCCTCCGTCGTAGAGCACGCTCCTATGTGGCCATTCATACGACGACGATGCTAGTGAAGCCTCTGCTCCAGGTTCTCTACGTCCCACCAAGGTCCTTAGGGGGCCAGGACCCACTCCACACGCCGCTGAGTCTGCCGTCCTGGCAATCTTGTAACAGCCTGGGACCGACGCTCTAGAATATTCCCCTTTAATTCCATAATTGTGGTGTGATTCTTGTGGTTGTCACATTCAACATATGCATAGCATCGTCTATCATTTTAGAAACCTTGCATCCTTTCGTAGTTGCCGGTTCTCTCCGATCGTGTCGTTGACCGTTTCGAGAACAACCACACACACACGCGCCTACGACATCGATAAAATATTGTTTTCAAAAAAAGAGCATATAAAATATTCTCAGATTGGGTCAAACATTAGCATGTGTTCTTGTTTTATTGTAGGTAGTCCATCTACCAAATTTTGTCACAATTGGAGGTCGTTTGATACCCCAACGGTCAACCGTAGTGGCACCGCCGCCGGTTTAATTAGCGGACGTTTCGATGTTTCTAAAACTCATGTCACGGGCCACGTCACCTTCCTTTCTCATCCCCACCTAGCCCTCCTACACAGCCCACTAGCCTAGGCTACCCTATCCCCGCGACCGAAGCCATCCGATCTCGATCGTACGGCTTGAATCGGTGCAAAATATCTAACTCTCAACCTACCTACTATAAATAATAGGCAAACCCTAACAAAATCAGTGCTACCCTAACTCCTAGCCTCCCCTGAACCGTAGTGCCACCAGCCTCTCCTCGCAATTCGTGCGCACCCAGTCCCCTACTTCCACTTTGCTAGCCACAACCATCCACCATAGCTGCTTCAGTCGATCTCGACCGTAGGATCTCAGATCCAACGGCCCAGGGCTCCTCCCGCAGCTCCCTAGGCCCCGTAGCTAGAGCCCCTCCCCGATCTAGATCGAGGGCGGACTCGACCATGCGCCTCCAAGCCCAACCGGCCTTGCCTCCTCACCGAGCCACTGCCGAACTTAGGACCAGGTAGTCATGCCCTCACACCTCTCTTCCCATCTCATCCTCCCGATCTGCTGTCTCTCCCTCTCACCTTCATCCTCCCTCTTTATGTGGAACCTCGCAGGAATCGCCATTGATGCCTTACCCCACCGCCGTTCGTGCTAGCCACTGCCGGGAATGTGTCCCTCTACCTAGATCCGTCAGATTCGCTAACCGGACCTCGTCGGAGCCTGACCTGTCACCGGATATCATCAACTGTCGCCGTTGACCATGCCATGGTATCGTCTTTGAGCAGGAGGACGACCACAACAGCGCCTTGCTACTTCTCGAGCATGCTTTGGTTTCCGTGAAGAGGAACGGGTGATGCAGCAAAGTAGATAAGTATTTCTGTCAGTTGTTGAGAACCAAGGTATCAATCCAGTAGGAGATACAAGCAAGTCCCCAATAGTTGTACCTACACAAAGAATCAAACTCTTGCACCAAACGCTATAAAGGGGTTGTCAATCCCTTCACGGTTACTTGCAAGGATGAGATCTGATTGAGATAGATTGCTTGAACGAAAAGTAAAGAAAAGGTAAAAATAATGCAGCAAAGTATTTTTGGTATTTTTTGTTTTAGATCTGAAAGTATAAGATGGAAAATAGACCCGTGGTCCATAGGTTTCACTAGAGGCTTCTCTCATGATGGAAAGTATTACGGTGGGTGAACAAATTACTGTCAAGCAATGATTATGAAGATATCCATGGCAATGATTATGCATATAGGCGTCACGTCCATGTCAAGTAGACCGAAATGATTCTACATCTACTACTATTACTCCACACAACGACTGACTCCTGCCTACATCTAGAGTATTAAATTCATGAAGAACAGATTAACACGTTAGGTAAGATGACATGATGTAGAGGGATAAACTCAAGCAATATGATGAAAAGCCCATCTTTTTATCCTTGATGGCAACAATACAATACGTGCCTCGCTACCACTACTTTGTCACTGGGTGAGGACACCGCGAACCCAAACCTAACCACTTCTCCCATTGCAAGTATTACCAATCTAGTTGGCCAAACCAAACCAATAACTCGAAGAGACTTGTAAAGATATGAAATCATGCATATAAGAATTCAGAAAAGACTCAAATAATATTCATGGATAATTTGAACATAAACCCACAATTCATCGGATCTCGACAAACACACCACAAAAGAGTATTACCTCGGATAGATCTCCATGAAGATCATGAATAAGATGGTATTGAAGGGCAAAGAGAGAGTAGAAGTCATCTAGCTACTACCTATGGACCCGAAGGTCTGTGGTGAACTACTCACACATCATCGGAGGGGCAATGGATTTGATGTATATGCCCTTTGTGATCAAATCCCCCTCCGGCAAATTACCGGAAGAGGCTCCAAGATAGGATCTCTTGAGAATGGAGGCTTTTGGCGGCGGAAAATTGTTTTCGTGGCTCGTTCTTATATATAGGGAATATTTGGGAATTTATAGGCCAAAGATTAGGGTTAGGACGGCTGCCGTGGGCCCACAAGACTTGAGGGCGTGCCCTATCGCCCTGGGCACGCCCCTAGGTCTTGTGGCCCCACGGTGGCTCTCCTTCCTTGGTCTCCAAGCTTGGTCGTTTCCTTTCGGTCCAGAAAAAATCATTTCAAAGGTTTTATTCCGTTTGGACTTCGTTTAATATTACTTATCTGCAATTCTCAAAAAACAAGGAAAAAACAGAAACTGGCACTAGGCTCTAGATTAATAGGTTAGTCCCAAAACTAATATAAAATATCATATTAATGCATATAAAACATCCAAAATAGATAATATAATAGCATGGAACAATTAAAAATTATAGATACGTTGGAGACGTATCAACATCCCCAAGCTTAATTCCTGCTCGTCCCGAGTACGTAAGTGATAAAAACAGAATATTTGATGTGGAATGCTACCTAACGTACTTATCCATGTAATATTATTTATTGTGGCATGAATATTCAGATCCATAAGATTCAAAACAATAGTCCAATATTGACATAAAAACAGTAATACTTCGAGCATAGCAACACGGCAGTCATGTCCTTTTGAAATAACATGGCCTTAGAAAGTTATCCCTACAAAACCATATGGTTTGGCTATGCTCCATCTTCCCCACACAAAATAACTAAATCATGCACAATCCCAATGAACAATTCAAGCAATTGTTTCACACTTTTGGTGTTCTCAAACCTTTTCAACTCTTACGCAATACATGAGTGTGAGCCAAGGATATTGCACTATAGGTGGAATAGAATATGGCGGAGGTGCAAAAAACGAAGAAGATAATCTCACATCAACTAGGCGTATCAACGGGCTATGGAGATGCCCATCAATAGATATCAATGTGAGTGAGTATGGATTGCCATGCAACAAATGCACTTAGAGCTATAAGTGTATGAAATCTCAAAAAGAAAACTAAGTGGCCGTGCAAGATGAATATCCCCTAGTTATATGAAAGTGACAAAATAGGAGACTCTCTATCATGAATATCATGGTGCAACTTTGAAGCACAAGTGTGGAAAAATATAGTAGCAATTGTCCCTTCTCTCTTTCTCTCATTTTTTTGGGGGGCATCTTTGGCCTCTTTTACTATTTTTTGGTTTGGGCTTCGCTGGCCTCTTTTATTTTTGTAAAGTCCGGATACTCGTCCCAACTTGTGAGGGAGTCATGGCTTCCATCATCCTTTTTGGTCATGGGAAAATTCTATATTAATGAAAATCATCACATTTTTATTTACTTACAACTCAAAAAAAGAAAATTACAACTTGATACCTAGAACAAAGTACGACTCCATATGCAAGATGAAGTGGTGGTGCATGTCATGAAAAACTAAATGGTGGAAATTGCATGACAATATATCTCGGAGTGGCTATGGAAATGCCATAATAGGTAGGTATGGTGGCTGTTTTTAAGAATTTATGGTGGCTTTTTTGAGGAAGGAGGGTTTGATGTACCGGCGAAAGTTGTGTGGTACTAGAGAGGCTAGCAAAGGTGGAAGGGTGAGAGTGCATATAATCCATGGACTCAACATTAGTCATGAAGAACAGACATAATTATTCCAACAGTCTATTGGTTATCAAACAAAGCATTATACGCATGCTCCTAGGGGAGAGGTTGGTAGGAGTTAACCATCGCGCGCTCCCGATCCTCACACAAAGGTTGACAATCAGTAAACAAATCATGCTCCGACTTCGTTACATAACGGTTCACCATACGTGCATGCTACGAGAATCACAAACATTAACACAACTATATCTTCCAATTCACAACTACTCACTCGCATAAATCTCATATTACCATCTCTATTATCTCAAAACTATATGTAAGGAATCAAACTTCTCATAGTATTCAATGCACTTAATATGAAAGTTTTTATTATATCCCTCTTGGATGCCCATTATATTTGGACTAAATTCACAACCTAAACAAATTACCATGTTGTTTTAAGAAAATCTCAAAATAATATATGTGAGGAACGAGAGTTTAATAGTTTCTATAAAATATAACACCATCATACTCTAAAACGATGTAAGTGAAGCACTAGAGCAACATTGCCAAGCTCAAAAGATATAAGTGAAGCACATAGAATATTCTAATAAATTCACGATTCAGCGTGTCTCTATAAAAATATTTGTGCATCAAGGATCATTGTGCAAAACTAAAAAGAAAAGACTCGTATCATACAAGACGCTCCAAGAAAAACACATATCATGTGGTGAATAAAAATATAGCCTCAAGTAAATTTACCGATGGATTGAAGACGAAAGAGGGGATGCCTTTCGGGGCATACCCAAGCTTAGGCTTTTTGGTATCATCGAATATGGATTGGGGTGCCTTGGTCATCCCAAATCTTAGGGTCTTGCCACTCTTTATTCCATAGTCCATCAAATCTTCACCCAAAACTTGAAAACTTCACACCACAAAACTCAACAGAAAACTCATGAGATACATTAGTATAAGAAAAATAAATTACCACTTTAGGTACTGTTTTGAACTCATTGTTTGTTTATATTTTTTTAATACCTATTGTATTCTAACTTCTCCATGGCTCATACCCCCCGATACGACCCATAGATACATCAAAATAAGCAAACAATACAAAGAAAATAGAATCTCTCAAAAACAGAATTGTCTGTAGCAATCTGTAGACATCGAATACTTATGAAACTCTAAAAATTCTTAAAAAATTGGAGTATCAGGCAAAGTTGTTTATAAATCTTGTGTAAAAATTCCAGATCAATTTTACGCTCTACAAAATTCAGAAAATTCCTGGACTAAGCGTAAAAGTTTCTGTTTTTCAGCAAGATCAAATCAACAACTACCACAGATCACCCCAAAGGTTTTACTTGGCTCAAACACTAATCCAAACACCAAAACACAATTACTACGGAAGTAATAATGTGCAAAACACACCAAAACAGAAGCAAAAAACAGAAAGAAAAATAAAATTGGGTTGCCTCCCAACAAGCGCTATTGTTTAACGCCCCTAGCTAGGCAAAATGCAATAGATCTCGGTATTGTCATCTTTGGTATGCAATCTATAAGTAGCTATGATGATAGATTCATAAGTTAATTTTATTTTCTTTCTAGTAAAGTGTTCCATGCCTTTCCTTAATGGAAATTGGAATCTAATATTCCCTTCCTTCATATCAATAATTGCACCAATCGTTCTAAGGAAGGGTCTACCAACAATAATAGGACATGTAGGATTGCAATAAATATCAAGAACAATGAAATATACAGGCACATAATTACTATTTGAAACAATAAGGACATCATTAATCCTTCCCATTGGGTTCTTTATGGTGGAATCCGCAAGATGCAAATTTAAGGAACAACCATCAAATTCAAGGAAACCTAGCACATCATAGAAAGTTTTTGGAATCGTGGAAACGCTAGCACCCAAATCACATAAAGAATGTCACTCATAATCTTTAATCTTAATCTTAATAGTAGGTTCCCACTCATCATATATATTTCTAAGTATAGAGACTTCCAACTCAAGTTTTTTTCAAAAGCTTTCATCATAGCATCAACAATATGTTTAGTTAAAGATTTGTTTTGATTATAAGCATGAGGAGAATTCAACATGGATTGCAACAAGGAAATACAATCAATCAAAGATCAACTATCATGATTAAAGTCCTTGAAATCCAAAAGAGTGGGTTCATTACTATTCAAAGTTTTGACCTCTTCAATCCCACTTTTATTAGCAAGATCTATAAACTCCAAATCATTGGGACTCCTTTTAACTAAAATTGACTCATCTCCAGTCCTTACTTTATCAAGATTAACATTGGAAAAAAAATATTCAACAGGAGTCACATCAATCACTTTAAGATCTTCATCAATTATCACGAGAACACACTTTTTCAAGCCATTCACACTTAGCACGTATTCTAGCGGTTCTTTCCTTCCACTCATCAATAGAAATTATAATAGATTTTAAAGACTCATTAATATCATCCCTGGGTTTAATATATCTAATTTTTAAAGAATCCATCTCAAGAGAAATTCTATCAACGTTCCTAGCCAAATCATCAATCTTGAGCAATTTTTCTTCAATCATAGCATTGAAACCTTTTTGCGTACTAATGAATTATTTAATATTATTCTCAAGATCAGAGGGCTTATTATTATAATTTCCATAAGAATTTATGTAGGAACTACAATAATTATTAGAGTAATTACTAGGAAACGGCATAGCATTGAAATTACCTCTATAAGCGTTATTACCAAAATTGTTCCGACCAACAAAATTCACATCCATAGATTCATTACTATTTCCAATCAAAGAACACAAAGTCATATCATTAGGATCAATAGGAGCACTCTTTCTAACAACCAATTTCATCAATTCATCCATCTTTTCCCTCAAAGTATTAATCTCTTCAATAGCATGCAATTTTTTACTAGTAGGAGATCTTTCAGTGTGCCATCGAGAGTAATTTGCCTTAATATTATCTAGGAGTTTAGTAGATTCTCGTAATGTGATTTCCATAATAGTACCACCCGCGGTGGAATCTAAGAGATTCCTAGAAGAAAAATTCAATCCGGCATAGAAAATTTGTATAATCCTCCATAAACTCAAACCACGCGCGAGGCAATTCCTAACCATAAGTTTCATCCTTTCCCAAGATTGTGCAACATGCTCATGATCAAGTTGCTTAAAGTTCATTATATTGTTCCTAAGGGAGATGATTTTAGCGGGTGGAAAGTACTTGAAAATAAAAGCATCTTTACACTTATTCCATGAATCAATACTATTTTTAGGCAAAGATGAAAACCAAGTTTTAGCATGATCTTGTAGTGAGAACGGGAATAGCTTCAATTTAACAATATCATTATCCACATCTTTCTTATTTTGTATATCACACAACTCAACGGAAGTATTTAGATGGGATGCGGCATCTTCATTAGCAAGGCCGAAAAATTGTTCTTTCATATTAAGATTGAGCAAAGCAGCATTAATTTCATAAGATTCCGCACTAGTGGCGGGAGCAATCAGAGCACTCATAAAATCATTATTATTAGTATTGGAAAAGTTACACAACTTGGTATTCTCTTGATTCGTCGTGACAAAGCAAGCAATCTAGCACACAAGCAAGCAAAAAAAAGCAAACGAAAAGACGGACGAAAAAGGGCGACTAAAAAGGAAAATCTGTGTGGTATTTCCCGAAAATTGTTTTATAAGTGGGGGAGACGAAAACGAGAGGCAAATGGCAAATAATGTAAATGCAAGAGATGAGTTTGTGATGGGTACTTGGTAGGCTTGATGAAGATCTCCTCGGCAACGGCGCCAAAAATACTTCTTGCTACTTCTCGAGCATGCGTTGGTTTCCGTGAAGAGGAACGGGTGATGTAGCATAGCAGATAAGTATTTCCCTCAGTTATTGAGAACCAAGGTATCAATCCAGTAGGATATACAAGCAAGTCCCCAATAGATGTACCTACACAAATAATCAAACTCTTGCACCCAACGCTATAAAAGGGATGTCAATCCCTTCACGGTTACTTCCAAGGATGAGATCTGATAGAGATAGATTGCTTCAACGGAAAGTAAAACAAAAGTTAAAAATAATGCAGCAAAGTATTTTTGGTATTTTTGGTTTTAGATCTGAAAGGATAAGATGGAAAATAGACCCGGGGGCCATAGGTTTCACTAGCGGCTTCTCTCATGATGCCAAGTATTACGGTGGGTGAACAAATTACTATCGAGCAATTGATAGAAAAGCGAATAGTTATGAAGATATCCAGGGCAATGATTATGCATATAGGCATCACGTCCGTGTCAAGTTGACCACAATGATTCTGCATCTACTACTATTACTCCACACATCGATCGACTCCTGCCTGCATCTAGAGTATTAAGTTCATGAAGAACAAAGTAACGCATTAGGTAAGATGGCATGATGTAGAGGGATAAACTCAAACAATGTGATGAAAATCCCATCTTTTTATCGTTGATGGCAACAATACAATATGTGCCTCATTACCCCTAATTTGTCACCTGGTGAGGACATCGTAATATTGAACACAAAACTAAGCACTTCTCCCATTGCAAGAATTACCAATCTAGTTTGCCAAACCATACCAATAACTCGTAGAGAGTTGCAAAGATATTAAATCATGCATATAAGAATTCAGAAAAGACTCAAATAATATTCATGGATAATCTGAACATAAACCCACAATTCATCGGATCTCGACAAACACACCGCAAAAGAGTATTACATCGGATAGATTTCCATGAAGATCGTGAAGAACATGGTATCGAAGGGCAAAGAGAGAGAAGAAGCCTAGCTTCTAGCTATGGACCCAAAGGTCTATGGTGAACTACTCACGCATCATCGGAGGGGCAATGGAGTCCATGTATATGCCCTCCGTGATTGAATCCCCCTCCGGCATATTATCAGAAAAGGCTCCAAGATTGGATCTCTCGAGAACGGAGGCTTCTGGCGGCGAAAAAGTGTTTCGTGGCTCGTTCTGATAAACAGGGAATATTTGGGAATTTATAGGCTGAAGATTAGGGTTAGGAGGGTTGTTGTGGGCCCACAAGCCTGTAGGGCGTGCCCTACCTCCTCGGCTTGCCCCTAGGGCTTGTGGCCCCATGGTGGCTCTCCTGCCTTGGTCTCCAAGCTTTGTGGTTTCCTTCCGGTCCAGAAAAACTCATTCTGAAGGTTTTATTCTGTTTGGACTCTGTTTAATGTTCCTTATCTGCAATTCTCAAAAACAAGGAAAAAACAAAAACTGGCACTAGGCTCTAGATTAATAGGTTAGTCCCAAAAATAATATAATAGCATATTAATGCATATAAAACATCTAAAACAGATAATATAATAGCATGGAACAATCAAAAATTATAGATATGTTGGAGACGTATCATGCCCCGCCCCTGTCACCCATGTGCAAGCCGTCCTAGTAGCCACCCTGAGCCAGCACCTGTCTAGGCCATCTCCAACGCCCCGTGGCCCTTTCCATCCCTCCGTCAAGGCCCAGCTCGCCCCGCCACCGACATGGGCTTGCCCCGCTACGTGAGCTAGTTCAGCCGCCCTATCCCTCGCTCGTGTGCACCATTTAATATGTGGCGCCCACCTCTGTGTAGCCTAACAACGGCAGATTTGGCCCGTTCACGTTTTTTATTGTAGAAAATGCATGTTTTTAAAATGATCATAAGTAATTGACCATGCATCGTATCGAGGTAATTTAATTATGTAAAACGGGTAGAATTTCGTGTAGATTCACAATATCCCGCTTTCCCTATGATAAAAATGTTTAATGTCTTTTTTGTTTTTTTGCATATTTGTCATGATTTGCATTGCGCATAAATATTTAAGTGTGCATTCAATTTAATCAAACAATATCTGTAAAACGTGTAGATTAATTATATCACAATTTCATGAATGCTAAGAATATTTGATGTGTTGGTTGCACGTAATTTGCATGAATTACTTGACAAAATGGTTTATGTCCTAATCTCGCATATATGTGGCGTCATTTGTTTTATAATAAAAAACCTCATGTTATATATGTTTTCGGGGTAGAAAAATCCATAGAATTTCTCTGTGCATTTAGGTCTGTCATTTGAGTAAGTTTGTGTGCATGTATTTTTGGCTGTGATGCCCTTTTGTCATTTTTGGGCAATTAATCTATGCATGATATGAAATAATTTTGAACATGAGATATGCCCTTTGACATGTGCAATAGCCCCTGGTCATTTCGTTTGCCATAATAATGCATGTTTAGGTGTTATTTTCTTGTTGTCAACGTGTTATAGAATACTGCTATTTTGAGGGTCCAAAATTTTTTGTTGCTGTCCTGCCATGTGTTTTGCTAGTGATCTAGAGCCAATTTGAGGTTGGTGCAATGGAGTTATTTGTAGTTTATAATGTCCTCTAGGATTATTTTACATTCAATGCCATTATATGCCCCGTAGCATATAGTTTTATTGCTACCAATATGCCTTCGTGGTAAAAACTACACTGTCAAAAACTGCTATTTTCACTAACTCTGAAACAGTTTTCAATTAGCTATCTTGTGAGCTTATTTCCTTGGGATCCATGATCCTAAACAACTTGCTCCTGTGATATCACTTTGTGCATCATGTAATCAACTGACCCATGTCTTTGTTATGCATTTTAGACCTTTGCAGCTTGTTGTTTTCATGCGTGCAAAATGCTATGTTCCTGTTTTGGACAAATTTGCACTAAACCTTGTATGGGTGTTTTTGGTTGAACCGTAGCTCCGTTTTGGGCTTGACATACGTGAAACTTGCTTATAATTTCATGTAGTATCATATTATCATTTTGTATCCATGTTTTGAAGTGCTTGTGGTTGTCATTTTCATGCATTTTGCATTCATGTCATGTTCATCTTGTGTGTGTCCTAACTTTTAGACCATAGCTCCGTTTGAGATGTTCCACATATGTAAATCGACTAGAATTACATGTAGAACTGCATGGTATACTTTATTCTGTTGTTTAACAAATATAACATATGGTTCGTTCAGTTCTGGACCAATTTCGAAATTAACATATGGGGTCATTTCGGAAATGCTATAAGTTGTTTCTGACCTTTTTTAAGATGCCTAGGTAGGTAGTTTACTAATGCTTCACCTCTTGCCATGTTTAACAACATTTAATATTCTCGTGTACCTAAAAGGTAATAAACGAAATAATCGATCATGGAGTTTCGTCAATATGCAACTCGTTGCATGTTGAGCTTCACTTTAATGTGTAGTAGTTGTTTGATGAGATTTGCCATGCCTTGCATATTTAAACCGGGCAGGCCTTATATTTGTTTGCACATGTTGTGGTGTACCGTGTGTTGATTGTTTTTTCGGATTGTTCCTTCTCGATAGAGTACTGAAAGCATCCGGAGTATGAGGATTCGTTCGACTACGTTGGCTCGTCTACTTCATGGATTCATTCTTCTTCCAAGCGGGATCTCAGGCAAGATGATCATTTCCCTGGATACCACTACTATCATTGCTATGCTAGTTGTCTCGCTTCTGTCATTATGTCTCGCTACCTACCACTTGTTTGTCAAGCCTCCCAACATTGCCATGATAAGACTCTAACCCCTCCACATCCTAACAAACCTTTGTTTGGCTATGTTACCGCTTGCTCAGCCCTTCTTATAGTGTTTCTAGGTGTAGGTGCAATTGCTTCCATGTGTCAACATGGACATTCTTTTGCGATCACAATATTATTGCTATTTAATTTAATGGAAATATATACTTGGTAGAAGGTGGAAAACTTGGCCTTTTGCTTGGTGTTTTGTTCCACTTTTGTCGTCCCTAGTTACTTGTGTACCGGTGTTATATTCCATGTTGAGCGCTCCTAACATGCTCGAGGTTCTTATGGGGACCCCCTTTTGTCGTGGGAATGAACACCTATGGGATCGCAGGGATCCCTTTCGGTTTGGCCGGGGGGGCGAGATGGCACGAAGAGCCGGTCTGGCAAGCGGCGCACGATTTTTTTACCCAGGTTCGGGCCGCAGGGATGCGTAAAACCCTACTCCTTCTTGGTTATATTGATCGTGTTCTACGGTTCCAGCTATAGGAGCGTCATGAACGGCTGCTATGTGAGCTTGGAACCCTCTAGTTGTCTAACCGTCGGGCTATCCGGTTGTCTAACTGCCAACTGTCTGATTGTCTGACTATCTAACCCCCTCTCCGTAATGCCCTGGGCCTCCTTTTATACCTAAGGGGATCCAAACAGTGGCATACAGTGTGCACACGGGATATACAGTGCTGCGAGAGTGCTATCATACCTAACTCTACCGGAGTAGGACAAGAGCATTAAATGCACCGTCAGGCGCCTCAGTCCGTCAGTGGGATGGGACGGGGGCCATTCCCCTCGGTGCCGCTTAGCTCCCTCCAACGTTGATGCCGCGACACATGTCCAGCTGAATCGACAACTGGCCTGTGCGCTAGCGGTCCTTGTCGGGGCTTGCCTTGCCGGGACCTTGCTTTTCCTGTGGTTTGGAGGCTCAAAACCCTTGCGGCAAGGTCTTGCCGGTAGTCTTAAGTCTTCTATGCTGATGCTTGACAAGTCTTCCCTGTGTCTTGTCGTCGGGGCGTTTATTACTACCCATCACGAGTAAAGGGGCACTTGATGGCCCAAAAACTCTAGTGCACTGACAGGAATGACGGTATGAATACATATGAGCGGCGTCCCAAAAAATTGCCGGAGGAGAAAGGCAACAAAAAGATAAGTTGTGGAAACCCCATGTGAATCCTTGTCGTAAAGTTATTTTCCTTGAGCGAATTCGATTTCTGTGTGGAAAACCTACACGCATGGGAACCTTGTGGCGATTGGTTGCGCCCTCACTGCTTTCGGGACCGCTCAATGGTTTAAGTGGCTTCACCCGCGCTCCTCGTTTCGTTTCGAGTCCGCTCAACGATCCAAGTGACAGCGCTCGCGCCCTTATCCCGTTTTCAAGTAAAGCTGATGCCTTGAGTGGCCGCGCCAAGGAGGCCAAGGTGTCTTGCCGGAAGTGGCACTACCAGCAGGCTGCTAAGGACCCGTTCCTCAAAGCGCTTGCGGTAGGACTACACACGCCAGCAAGATTCTTCTAGAAAGGGCATAGGGGAAATTCAATATACAGAATCAGTCTAACAAGGAACATAATAAGCATTCATTCAAAATGGGGTGAAATTTACATACGATATCGTTCTTTTCTAAGTACATCTTTATTTGCCTTTCTCCCCTAGGGGAGATTACAAGAAGAAAAAGATGGAAAGGATAGGAGAGATACAAGAAGAAAAAGATGATGCGCCAGGTAGGGGGGCGCATGAGTGGAGTGAACCCGTTCTGGTGATTTGTGCCCCAGCTTCATCATCGCCATGGCCCCCAAAAAGAAGGGCCTGATAGCAGTTGGCCCATTCGCGTCCGCCATTCCTGTATCTGCACAGACAGGAGACAACGTAGACGCGGGTGGAGGAGGAGGAGGAGGCGGAGGTTCAGAACTTCCGCGATGCTTCGGTGACCAAGGCCAAGCAAGCGGCGACACTCGCCATGGAAACGCCCATGGCAACGGTGGGAACCCCCACGCCCCTCGATCTCAGGACAGAGCGGTACCGCCTACGGATGGTATGGAAAACTCCGGGGGCGGAAGAGTATCTCCCAGGGCACCCACGCCGGTGCCTACGCCGCGACCTTCTTATGACGCGCGTGGAGAGCCGCACCATGGCACCCGCAGTTCTCAATGTCCCCACGGAAAAGCTCCTATCATTCCAAAGATGCGTGGGACCAGCATGCAAGTGGGAGTGGCATGCCGACGCGGGATCACGACGGTCCTCCTTCTAACATGGTTAGGATCCACGGCGGAGGAAGCAATGGTGCGAGCGTAGCTACTCCTAAACTTCCCTCCTGCCGCGGAGAAGCTCGATGAATGGAGAGCCACAATTCAAAGCCTTCTCAGCCTCGCAGATAAGCTTCAGCTTGCAGGGCCACCTCAGACCAGTGGTGAAGGGCCCGGAGTTGGTGCAACCTCGGCGCATTCTCCTCTGTGACAGCATCGTCGGTTGCCGACCTAGCAGACCGACGCCTACGATGGTTACTTGACGACATCGTTTGACCCACAGACATGTCGTGATCAGCGTCATGTTCTTCGGGAACGTGGCAAGGAAGATGCCCGAACTGCGATGGAGCAACAACGTGAAGCGCGCCTGCAGTCGAACAGGCACGCGGGGCCCACTGTAGACAAGTTCGCGATAGGGTAACCTGTCAGCCTACCTTACGAGGTGGACTATCCAGCGTTTACCCGTCAGCTGTGGCAAGTCCAGTGGACCAACACCCGCAGTTCAAACTGGAAGTCCTGGAGAAGTATGACGGCAAGACCCATCTGTTAGACTCCTGAGTGTCTACACCATTACGGTGTAGGCTGCCGGGGGCCACGACGACAAGATATTGGCCAACTACTTCCTATTGGTGCTCAAGCCCAACGTCAAGTCATGGCTGATGCACTTGCCGGAGGGGTCCATTGCCTCCTAGGGGGACCTGTGTCATGAGTTCGTTGGAGCCCTCACTGGAGGTCATCAAGATCCTATCCAAGAGAGCAATCTACACATCATCCCCGAGAAGGAAGGCTAAACTCTGCGCAAGTACATCCAGAGATTCAGCCGTGTGCACCAGAACATCCTAGACATTCACCCTGCCGTCGTTATCAGCGCGTTCCATCAGAACGTGCACAATCGTAGGATGTGGAAAGAGCTAGCGATGAACAGAGTCAGGGATGTTGCCGAGCTTTATGCTTTGGTAGACAAGTGCGCTTGGGCCGAAGAAGTTAGAAGAGTCCCTGGCGAAGATGCTAGCGCGGAGGTCGACTCTGAGGATGAGAATATTGCTATCTCGACAAAGAAGGGCCGACAACGGAGCAATAAGTGCAAGGGCAAGACCATGCTTTCCGTAGAGGCATCCAGCAACCCCTGCGCCACCAAGAAAAGCAAAATAAATGACCGCAGCAACGATGTTACGGGGTGCGCCTCCTGCCACACCGTGGCGGCTGCCGGCAGGCCAAAAGACTCCGGCAACCAGTATTGCAATATCCATCGCACCAAAGGCCACGACCCCCAAGACTGTTGGCAAGGTGAGCAAGTTGCCAAGAATCAGAGGACCGAATATGAAAGGCACGACAAGGAAAAGGGTCAGGATGGTGCTGAGGGGGTCCAGCAAGAAGCGTGTTGGCCGAGGGGGTCGACGTGGCAAGCCCAAGCAACAGAAGGATCGGCCCGCCCGTGGCCGCGACAAGCAAGAAGGAGATGATGATGTCGAAGAGGACGACGAGTCCAATGAGCATGAGTTTCAGAAGGCTACAGAGATGATGTGCATAGAAGGAGGAGCCTCGTTGCATCCTCTCACCGCAAACTAAAACAGTGGGTGCGCGAGGTTAATGCGGCAGAGCACTCTATCGGTGCACATAAACCTCTGAAATGGTCCAACACTCCTATCATTTTCGACACTGAGGACCACCCTGATCGCATAACTGCGGTCGAGTGTCTGCCGTTGTTGGTCTCACCAACAATATGCAACCTCAAGGTGACGAAGATGTTAGTCGACAGTGGGGCCAGCCTGAACCTGATCTTGCCCGATGTCATTCGAAGGCTGCAGATTCCTGACGAAGATCTCAAGCTGACAAGCGCTTTCCATGGGGTCAATTCGGGAAGGACTCAGCCGAAAGGCAAGGTCATGCTGCCGGTGACATTCGGCAGCGATATCAACTTCAGAATGGAGAAGATCGTCTTGACGTTGCCGAGATCTCGTTGCCATACAACGGCATTCTCGGGCGTCTGGCACTGGCCAAGTTCATGGCGGCCACCCATTTCGCTTACAACGTGTTCAAGATGCCCAGACAAATGAGCATCATTACTTTCAACTCTAACAAGAAAATCATGGTTATATGCGCCGACCAACTCTACCGGGGTGCAGTCGCAGCACCTGTCACCAAGGCACTTGCTCCTGCCGCTGAAGCTCCCAGGGGGAAGAAGACCGGCAAGGCCTCTGGTGCACCGTCCGGCAAGCGCACCTCTCTGGGGTGTTGCGCTACTGTTGATGATGTGCCAGAGAGCTCCACCAACAAGAGCAAAAAATTCCAAGGCTTCCCCGCGAGACACCAAGAAGGTGCCCACCAAGGAGGATGGCATGGGGGGAACTTTCACCATAAGTTCCACCCTTGACGACAAATAGGAAAGCGCGCTCGTTGCCTTCCTGCGGCCGAATGTCGATGTGTTTGCATGGCAACAATGTGATATCCCCGGTGTTCCTAGGAAGGTAATTGAGCACCACCTTGTCGTCTGCCCACATATGCAGCCCGTCAAGCAGAAGGTCCGAAAGAAAGCTTTGGAGCGGCAGCAATTTATTGCCGAGGAGATACAGAAGTTAGAGGCAGCTGGCCTGATCAGAGGAGAACTCCACCCTACGTGGTTGGCCAATCCAGTTGTAGTGCGCAAGCCGAATGGGAAGTCGAGGTTACGCATTGATTTCATAGACATCAACAAGGCCTGCCCCAAAGATTCTTTTCCCTTGCCGTGCATCGACCAGATTGTGGGCTCCACCACCGGTTGCAATCTATTGTCCATCCTTGATGCCTATTCCGGCTATCATCGGATTTTTATGGCCAAGGAAGACGAAGAGAAGACCACGTTTATCACCCCATGTGGTATGTACTTCCTTTTGCGTATGCCTTTCGGGTTGAAAAGCGCTGCTTCTACCTTTGCAAGAGCAGTCCAGATAGGTTTTGAGCCTCAGCTACATAGAAATATGGAGGCTTATATGGACGACATAGTGGTCAGAATCAAGGACAAGGCTACGCTCATATCAGACCTAGAAGAGACATTTGCCAATCTGCGCAAGATCAACATGAAGCTCAACCCCGAGAAATGTGTCTTCGGTGTCCCATCCGGCAAGCTTCTCGGGTTCTTCGTGTCCCAACGAGGAATTGAATCAAACCCCAACAAGATCAAAGCAATTGAGAAAATTGAGGTACCAAGGAAAGTCAAGGACGCGCGACGCCTTGCTGGTCCCCGGCTGTGTTGCTGCTCTGAGTAGGTTCATCTCAAAATCTGCAGAGCGCGCCCTGCCCTTTTCCAAAATTTTGAAGAAGGCAGGTCCAATGAAATGGACTCTAGAAGCGGAGGCAGCACTTCAGGATTTGAAGAAGTACCTTTCCTCTCTGCTAGTCCTAGTCACGCCAAAACCACGGGAGCCATTGCTACTGTACCTGGCAACAACGAATCAAGTGGTGAGTGATGCGCTAGTGGCTAAAAGAGAGGTTGATGAAGAAGCAGCGGCAACGGCAACGATGCCAAGCGAAGAGCTAGGGAATTCCCCGACAGGATCTGATGCCGGCAAAGAAGGATCTGCATAGTCGAAACAGATAGTCCAGAGGAAGAAAGTGGTGCAGCGACCAATCTATTTTGTCAGCTCCTTGTTGTAGGGGGCTAGATCAAGTTATTCTGGTGTGCAAAAATTGCTCTTCAGCCTTCTTATGGCCTCGAGGAAGGTGCGCCATTACTTCCAAGCACATGAGTTCACCGTTGTCACCCGCTTCCCGCTACAGCGGATATTGAGAAACCTAGAAACTACCGGCACGATTGTGGAGTGGGCTCTGGAACTATCAAGCTTTGGTCTTAAGTTTGAAAGTACCTCGACCATTCATAGCAGGTCCTTGGCAGAGTTCATCTCAGAATGGACCCAACGCCCGATGAAGAGATTCTAGAGGCAACTCTCCCCCGCAAGGAAACCGATCAAGAATGGATTATGTATATTGATGGAGCTTTCTCGCTACAAGGCGTTGGTGTCGGAGTGATGCTTGTCGCACCCACCGGAGAGAACCTTTAGAAAAAAATGAAGATTAAAAAAAAACACTGCTGATTACGAAGAAAAAAACTAATCTATTTTGTCCAAATGCACTTTCCCTGGGAGAGGTCAACAAAAAACACTGCTGATTACCAAGGGCTGCTTGCTGGTCTCAGGATCGCGGCGGACCTTGGGATCAAGAAACTTATTGTCAGGGGTGGTTCTCAACTTGTCATCACGCAAGTGAACAAAGATTACCAAATCCCATCGATGGAAGCCTATGTACATCACGAGAAGTTAGAAGAACGTTTTGACGGCCTACAAATGGAGCACGTTCCACGTGCAGAGAACAGCGTTGCCGATGGCCTGTCAAAGTGTGCTGCCCTTAATTTACCTGTGGAACCAGGAATTTCGTGGTCCAACTAACTCAACCCTTGTTGACACCATCAACTAGATAAGACCAGAGAAGAAAGTTAAGTTCCGACAAGTATTTTCCGACAGAGCTTCCCGAAGTCGCCAGTGAGAAGATTGCCAGAGGGAACGACTGGCTTGTCAGTGAGTACTATGCTATGGAAGGGCCCTCAAGACCTTGTCATCGAGGCAAACGCTCCCCCGACAAAGGATACACCTTTAGTCCTTGTTGTCGAGCCCCAGGCTCTAGCATGGGCACAACAGATTGTCCAATTCCTTCAAGCAGGAGAGCTCCCCGAGGAACAAGAGGAAGCAGAAAAAGTAGCCCGCTGGACTCATATGTACCAGTTCGTGGACAATGTCTTTGAAAAAAGAGATCGAATGGCATGAAACTCAAGTGCATTTCTCGGGAGGATGGACTGGAGCTGTTGGTAGAGATACACGGAGGCATATGTGGCTCCCGCATAGGATCAAGAGCAGTTGCCAGAAAGGCATTCCGGAAAGGTTTCTTTTGGCCCACTACCCTCCAGGATGCAACTACGTTAGTAACCAAGTGTGAAGCATGCCAGTTTCATTCAAAGAAGCTACATAAACTAGCTCAAGCCCTTCAAACAATCCCTCTCTCTTGGCCATTTTTAGTCTGAGGGATCGACATCTTGGGCCCCTTTCCCCGCGCTATCGGGGGCTTTGACTACTTGTATGTGGCGATCGACAAGTTCACAAAGTGGCCGGAAGTGGAAGCAGTGAGGAAGGTGAAAACACAGTCAGCCGTCATGTTCTTTAAGGGACTAGTTTGTCGCTTTGGTGTTCCCAACAGGATCATCACTAACAATGGCACACAGTTCACGAGTCGCACCTTCATACAATATGTCCAAGACCTTGGTAGCAAAATCTGTTTTGCATCCATTGCCCACCCGAAGAGCAACAACCAAGCGGAGAGGGATAATGCTGAAGTGTTGCGAGGTCTCAAGACAAGAACTTTTCATAGGTTGCACAAGTGCGGAAGGAACTGGATTGATGAGTTGCTGGTGGTTCTTTGGTCAATCAGGACGACACCAAATCGAGCTACCGGCCAGACACCCTTCTCCCTTGTCTATGGGGCGGAGGCAGTTCTCCGCATGGAACTCACGTACAGGTCTCCTTGAGTGCTCTCCTATGATGAACTCGAGCAAGAGCTATTGCGCTAAAACGACGCGAAGCTCCTTGAGGAAGACCGTCTTCATGCTGTTGTGAGAGTTGCACGCTACCAGCAAGCCTTGCACCGCTACCATAGCTGCAAGGTCAATGCTAGAAGTCTTGAGGAAGGCAACCTTGTTCTTCAGCGAGTTCAGTCCGCCAAGAATCCAAAAAAGTTAACGCCAAAGTGGTAAGGCCCTTATTGGGTAGTATGAGTTACTAGGCCCGGCGCAGTCCGCTTGGAGACCGAGGATGGCATTTCGGTGAGCAACTCCTGGAATATCGAGCATCTTCGAAAGTTCTACCCATTTAGGCGCGGTTGCCGGGCCAGCCCCAGCAACCACCTTTTGTACAAGTCTTGCCACTGAATCATGTAATCCTTGGTAGAAAGCTAGGCTCAGAACCTGTGTATAGATAAATAAAGATAAGTGTTCTACAATCCTCTTCGATTCTCATGTTTACTTATGTGCATGTTTATCTGAAGTCTTGCATTGCACTTAATTCCGGCAAGGACTAACGAACTGCCAAGGTTCCATATCCATATTTTCTCTTATTTTGTTTTCCAAAGGACAGAAGGATCCCTCGCGTGCAACTTTGCCGGGGGGAATGATGGTACGGATACCTATGAGCAACGTTCGGAAAAAATGGCAACAAAAAGATAAGTTGCGAAAAGCCCATGTGAATCCTTGCCAAAGTTATTTTCCTTGAGCGATTTTGATTTCTATATGGAAAACCTGCATGCACAGGAACCTTGTCCCGATTGGTTGCGCCCTCACTGCGTTGTGGACTGCTCCACGGCTTAAGTGGCTTTGCCCATGCTCCTTGTTTCGTTTCGAGTCTACTCAATGATCCAAGTGACAGCGCTCGCATGCTTGTCCCATTTTCGAGTAAGGCCAACGCCTTGAACGGCCGCGCCAAGGACTCCAAGGTATCATGTCGGCATTGGCACCGCCAGCAGGCTGCTAAGGACCCGTTCCTAAAAGCTCTCGAGGTAGGGCTACACACGCCGGCAAGATTCTTCCAAAAAGGGCGTAGGGAAAATTCCGTGCACATGATCAGTTTAACAAGGAAGATAACATAGCAATCGTCCAAGGCATAAGAACATAGCATTACATCGTCCTTGCCGAGACTCTAACACGAAATAAATTGTTCTGGGCATGTGCAGCGACAAGGAGTGGGGCAACTAATCTCGGCGGTCGCCCTCGACCCGCTTGACCTGACTCCCCCGCTCGATGATGGGCGCAACGACTTCCTCGAGCGCCTGGACGTCCACACCCTTTGACAAATGGTCAAGGACATTGGCGAGGTTGAGGCTGGGATTCTTATATGTGACCTTGACAAGCACCTTGCGGAGGACACCCTAGCAGAGCTTGCACGATTCATTGGCCAGGTGGGATGCCCAGTCGGAGTGAAGCTGCTCTAGGGCGCCGACTTGGCTGTTGAAGAACATGGTCACCTTGGCGCTCGTGGGGACCCTGTCGTTAGGAGAATACGACGGGCCCTCTAGTCCCATGGCAGACAGTTGTTCGGCGAGCTTCCCCCCGACATCGACGAGCTTCTCGGTCCACACTTCCACCCCACGCACATAGCTATCGTGGGAGACGGCGGTGCTCTCGACAAGCTGCTTCTCATCCTGAAGCTCCTTGACCAGAGCCTTATCCCGAGTCTTGGTGGCCTTTAGAGTCCGAGTCAGCATGGCTAGCTTCAAGGTCAAGTTGTTGATGGGCTCCTTAGCCACGGAGAGCTGCTTAGCCGTGTTAGAAGTGGTGACTTGCGCCTCCATCAGGCTGGCAATGGCTTTGTTCTGCTTGGCCTCGAGTGACGAGACCTTTGCGCCTTGATCTTCAAGGACCACCTTCAGTTCCTTGACCCTCTCCTCCAGTGAGCTTTTGGTGGTCTCCGCAGCCTCAGCTGCGTCGACGGCCTCCTTAAGCTTGTCGGCATGTTCTGCCACCAGGGCTTCGAGTGCTTCCTTGTGCCCTCGCTCCAACACCTGGGTCCGCCACGCAACGAGGTCCTCGAGCTCCATTTCCTTGCCGTGGATCTTGTCGGCGAGTGCCTTCTCGCGAGTGACGAGGTCTTCCTCTTAGGCGTCAAGAAAGAAGTGATGCTATGTCAAACGAGCATCCTTTGTGGCGGCCCGTTGCTTGGACTCCTCCGGCACCTGTTCAGCGTCAGACTGCTGCATGTAGAGTTGGCTCCAGCCTTCACTCAGTTGCGACTAGCCAGTCTATAGATCCTTGGAGGCTTGGGCGGACCAAGCCTGGTCTCCTCGACGTGTTCCTGGAAACTGGCCTCGGCAGCTTCGATGACCGCAGCCCTGGAGTAGAGTTTCTTCTTCCGGGCGCGGTGAGCCGTCTAGAGCTTTTGGAAGCCGTCGCTCATGGAATGGAGGAGCCGCTGCTCCTCGGATTTTCTACCGGCGTTTGGCTCGCCGACAATGTCGAGCCCGACGGCAATGATGGCCTCCTTAACAAGGACACCCTCCTCAGGCGGCACCCCAGGGCTTGCCATGCCGGGGATGCTGACGAACAGGTTGTCACCGACCTTGAAGTACCTGCACGATGAATGGGCATCGGACGCGGACGGCTGGCCCTTGACGGCTGTCTCCCCGTCGGCCTCCTCGCCAGCCCGCTCGGTGGACTTCTTGGTGGCCTCCTCCTGCGCGGCTTGGGCTGCCTTGGCACTAGTGGCGTCGGCGGTGGCATTCTTGGCGGCCTCAGCGGTGGCATTCTTGGAGGCCTCGGCGGTGGCGTTCTTGGCGGCCTCGGCCCCGGTGCTCTTGACGGATTCTTCGGCGGCGATCTTGTCAGCCTTGGTGGCAGCGTTCCTCGTTGTCTCCTCGATGACAAAGTCGACGTCCATTCCCTCCGCCATGGGAATGCCTGAAGACCAGGGAGGCAAACCAAGCAAAGCTAAGGAGGAAGCTAAGGAGCCAAACCAAGCAAAGCTAGGGAGGCAATACCTTCACCTACGACGATTACCAGCGGAGACCCACTAGTACCTAGGCTTGCCGGCCCTCCCTCATCGTGATAGAGCGCACTTGAGGAAGTCCTGGTCGGAGAAAAGTCCATGGGCGGTGAATCCAGGGCGGTCGCCGATGACTCTCCTCGTCGTCGTCCTCCGCCTGCACCTCCGGTGATGTCAGCAGTATAGATGCGCACCCCAGCACCTGCCAGTGGGAAATGAGTAGTGAACTCATGCTAGGGGATCTGCCGGGGGCTATGAAGTGGGCTAGTCTCCGGATTGGTGGTGGTCGCCCTTGGCATGCCTAAAGTGCTTGCCGACAACTCCTCAACCATCAAGGTCTTCGCCCTATTCACAACCCGTTGTGCCCGCTTTTTCGCGTCCCTATAGAGAAAAACCAAGACGGATTAGCACGAAGGGAAAGAGATCTGAGGATTGCGAAAATGCGGTAGGATCCTTACTCTTCTTCCTCCTCCCACAAACTAAGCGCAGAAAGGTCGAAGGCGACCTCTGTCGTGGAGCCTTTGGGAGGAGGTGGAGGGGTGCTCCTGGCTCGCTTAGCCGCGGCAGCCGCGGGCTGCTGGTGGACTTCGCGCTGCCGCGCAGGCTTGTCGGTTGCCCCCTTTCCGGGGGTTGCGCTACTCAAATAGTCTTGCCGGGCTTGGAGCCCAGAGGCAGTGTTCTTGAGAACACGCCTTTTCCTTTGAACGAGGGGCGGAACCTCCTCGAGCAGCTCCTCTTCGGATGCGTCTCCGACAAGGTGGCCCGGGGCAAACGTGTCGCCTTGCTCCTCGGTGATCTCGCCCTGCCAGGCAAGATTTTTGCCCGGCGGCGCTTCCCCTTTCCCGGATTCGTCGTGCAAGAAGCCGACGTGCCGGCCTCCTCGGCAAGCACCGCTTCATCTGCCCTATTGGCGATGTACACCAGCTCCTCTTCGGTGGTGTCACATACAAGGCCCTCCTCCTTGTGGATGGCCGTCTCCGACAGGTTGTCCAAAAACTCTTGCGCCGCCTCTGAGGACAGCTCGATCAAAGTTGCGTCAAGGCTGTGGGCATCGAGCACCGACATCATGGCAATGATTCTGCCCAAGATCGAATTATTGCACAAGGGGATGACGCTCGCCACTAGCTCGATCGCCGAGATTCTCATAAACAACTTCTGGCAGAGGGGGTGACACAACAATAGTGATGCCGGGGTATCTCAGTAGAGAATAGGATGGCGCCCCCACCTCCCCACCTCTCCCGCCGGCGACTCCTCGGCGATCTGGACTTCTAGCCGACGTGCACGTTTCTGCCTCCGATCATCAACTCACGTGATTACTCACATCCTGGGAAACCTGCTTTTCTGATGGGTTCTTCTAGAGGATCCACTTTGGATCTGGATTTCTCCCATGGTGCGGATTTTGCGGATGATGTGTTCAGGCATTCTGGCCTTCCTATGCACCCGATGGATCATCGGCGTTCTTTCATCATGGTGGTTTCCTTTAGCCGGCATTCTTTTCGCTTATCTGATGATGCTGTGGCCGCCGCTCTCGAGTCAACAATTGGGGGTTTGGCCATTGATTTAATGGTGGAATGCATCAAGGACAAAGTTTTCTCATTTAGGGTTTCATGTAAGGAAGTTGGTTTTCTCATTCTTGCTCTACGGTCTTACAAGTGCTCTAGTTTCAAATGTTACTTCCACCTTTGGGGTAATGGTGGGCCAAATTGGTGGCGTGAATTCAAATTATGGAAGAAACAATGTGATGCTGAGTGGATTCTGGTGAGCCCATCTAAGCGACGCTCTGCTCTTGGTCTGATGGCAATGCATTCCAGACCGATCAAATCTACGTTGAAGTCTGGATCTTCAACCCATAAGAAACTTTCTTTTGCAACTATACAGTAGTATGATGTTTGCAAAGGGTATCGGTGCCCTGTCACATCTGATCAGATCTCTCCACTGCAATCTGCTGGTTACAACATGCCGCAGCATGAGAAGGTGGTCATTCATCCCTCGCCGCCAGCAGAACTCCGGTGGACGGTCACCTTGCCGCACATCACCTTTGGAACGGTCCCTCAATTCACGCCGGCCGTCAGTGCAGACTCCGGGATTCAGGTTCCATCCAACAAAATTATAGGGAATTTGGTCCCCGGCGATGGCGTGATTGGTTCAGCTATGCCTGTCACTCCAGTTCTTCGGGGCGGGAACCCTGTCCTTCCAAATTTTTCGCCGATAGATGCTACATCTGTTATGACAAAAATCTCTGCAAATGGGCCGACCCTTGAGGGGCCCACTAATCATGAGTCTGGGCAAACGCTCCCATCTTCACAGGAGGCCCGGGACAATTTTGATGAAATGATTAATGACATGGTAGCTAAGATTTTGTCTTGCACTCTTTGTTGCCGTCAGGGCCACATGGCCTCTAACTGCCCCAATGGAGAGATTTGCTCCTCCTGCTGCCGGGTGGGCCACACCAAATTGTACTGTGTTTCCTTTGCACTAGAAAATGGTCTCGATTGGAAACGGAAGAGTCCCTCCCCTGTTTCGGATTTCTCGGGAACCTCTACCTGTCTCGGGGATACTGCGCCTTTTGCAGAACCACCCTCTCCCGTCCCATCGCATTCAATCTCTCCAAGCACGCCATCGGAGCCGCGTCCATTGATGCCTCCGCCTCCAGCCTCCCCTCCTCCTATGGCCAACTTTGAGCTGGACCTGGAGCGCTACATTCCTCATGGGCAACACATCATCGACGGCGGCCCTCATCGTCTCCCCCGAACCTATGTTACTCCGGTAACTCCAATCGCCCGTCAACATGAGCAATACCTAGTTGCGGAAGTAATGCCTGCACCGCCCGTCAATCAGATTGGTTAGGTATGCTAGCAAGTCGTGGAGCTCTTGAACAATCAGGGTTTACATGTTCGCTCGGCCCAACATTGGATTGCGGGCGTAGGCCTTTTTGAGTTAAGGGATGTTGGGGAGAGTTTTGCTACTGTCCAGATGGTGCCGCAAGACCTAGGGAATGATTCTTTTGTTTGTTTTATGAAGCATTATGAAGGATAGGGTTTTCGTGCTGTTGCGGGTTTTCGTTAGGGATCTCTTATGTTTTGGGGAGTTCCACTAGATTTGCAGAACACGGAAGACCTCAGGGCAGCAGTCAACACCTTTGGAGAGTTTCACCACTGGGTTAGTGATGACCCATACCTTGTGAGATCAGTGGTTTTTGCATCTTTCCCTGAAGATGCTCTGGTGCCCCGTGGTGTCACTTTCAATGAATATGCTGCATGGGGTGGGACGAGGGTGTCCTGGTCAGCCCCTTTATATATTCTTGGCGCCAATTTTGCTGAGCAGTTGCCGCAGGATGAAGATCCCATGCCACTCAATGGCGACCCACATCCTCTACCGGGGAACCTAGTTCCTGACAATTTGATGTTTGCCCTTCCCCCATATCCAGCTCTTGGGTGGAATGATGTCCCGCTCCCTCTGATGCCTAAACAAAACCAGGAGCAGCACAATCAGCCTGATGCTGATGGATGGGGCTGGAACGAAGATGCACCCGTGGATCATCAGGAGGCTCTGGCTCAGGATCAAGAGTCCATGGTCATTGATCAACCTGAATCCTCAGAATCTGTCCAAGTTGTGCAGCCAATCAACCACCAGCAAAACCATGTTGCAGTTTATCAGGAGCAGCCACAAGCATCGGTGTTCAATCCCCTAGTGATTGTACCTTATCAGCAGCCCATCATTCAGCCTATGAACCTGATGATTGGACGGGTAAGAGTGGTTTATGGCCCACCATTACCTCCAGTTCTAGCTTGGCAGCGGACTTTTGAAATTTTGATGGATGTTCTAAGCAAGTGATCATGGTCCATTGCATTTGATGATATCAATTGGGTCTCCAACATGATCTTCTTGCCGGATGATACTGCTACTCCCTCTACCTCGATTGGAAACCGGCCTGTGGCTAGGGCTCTTTTTTCAGACAATGCAGGTACTGACACTCCCTCAGTCAACTCAGCGGCCTCTTCTGATGAGCAATTTTCCTTCTCAACTCAGTGTGCTAGAAAAAAGGGCACTCGCAAGAAGCAGACACCGGTGGTTGACTCTGCCGTTCGGAGGTCCACGAGGGGGTCTGCCAAGCATGATGGTTTTAGGCCTATACTGCAGGAGCTGCTGATGCCGCTCCCTAAGAAGAGGAAGCCGTGCTCCAGGCCACTTCACCAGGAGGATCAGCAAGGCGAACAGCATCAAGACCTCCCACCGGTCACACCCATCAACGTGATACAAGCTGTTGGTCAAAGCCTTGGCATTGCCCCAGAAAAGCTGACTGTGGATCTTCTTATGGAGGATCCAGCCAACCCGTCTCCAAGCAAGAATGATGACTAATACATCTTTTGGATACATGTTTTGGGGTCTTAATCAGCCTTTATATCGTTGTGGCAGAACTTGTTGTGTTTGCACTGATGTTGGCTTTACTGTACTAGTTTACTTTGTACTCTCTATGCGCTGGTCACTATGTGACTGTGCTTTTGTTGCTACTATTTTATGTTGCTATGGATATTTGTTCAACTAGAAGCTGGAGGGTTCTTTGTTGGAATGTTCCAGGATTGAATTCTGACGCACGTCAACGGGCTGTTAGAAACAAGATTGATGAAAGTTCAGCCTCTATAGTCTGCCTTCAGGAAACCAAAATGCAACACATTGATCACCGCACTATTAGGAGTTTTTGTCCTAAGCGTTTTGATCGTTTTGCGTATAGTCCATCTTGCGGAGCCTCTGGTGGTTTGATTGTTCTATGGAATTCTTCAGTTCTAAATGGTGTGCTCCTAGACACTAAGAGTTTTGGCCTCATCATCGATTTTACTTCCAAACACAACACTGAGAAATGGACATTGGTTAATGTGTATGGACCCTGCCAAGGGGAAGCCAGGAATCTCTTTGTCAGCTGGCTTTATGACTTGCTTATACCTGTTGATGAAAATTGGTTGTTGCTAGGAGATTTCAATTTCATCCGATCCACCTCCAACAGAAACCAACCTGGTGCAAATATAAATGATATTTTCATCTTTAATGACATCATAGGTCACCTGGGTTTATTAGAGTTACCCCTTAAGGGCAGGACATATACTTGGTCAAACATGCAAGACTCACCCCTACTTGAGCAATTGGATTGGTTCTTTACATCTGCCAATTGGATCTCTTATTACCCTCTAACACAGGTGTTGCCCTTGGCCAAAACTGCATCAGATCATGTTCCATGTGTGGTATCTATCAACACAACCATTCCTAGGAGTAATCTTTTCAGATTTGAAAATTACTCGGTTGAGCTTCCTGGTTTCCTAGAGTGTGTGGAGAAGTCCTGGAAAGTACCTTCTAAGAAAGGGCACATCACTGCCATCATCATGGATAAGCTTAAGGCTTTGAGGCAGGCACTTAAGCAATGGCAGATTGGCCTATCGAGAATCAAACAACTGATTGGTAACTGCAATCAAGTGATTTTGTCTCTGGATAATCTGGAAGAGATCAGACCACTCTATAGGCCTGAAGCTAATTTCAGAGTGATTGTTAAATTACACTTGGAACACCTGCTTCATATGCAGTTTCTATACTGGAAAAAGAGAGCCACTATTCGGACTGTCAAAGTGGGGGAGGAGAATACAAAGTTTTTCCATGCTATGGCCACAGAGAGATACAGGAGAAATTCTATCTCCTCCTTGAAACTTGATGATGGAACTATTACTTCTGATCATGCGCAAATTGCAGGATGTTTCTGGTGAGCCTATAAAGCCAGGATGAGTCAGTCACATGGAATCAATCTTGTTTTTGATCTTCAATCACTGTTAAATAAGGTAGATGGGTTGGATGATCTTACCCTACCTTTTATCAAGGAGGAGATGGGCAGGATAGTCAGGGAAATGCCCATTGACAAAGCACCAGGCCCTAATGGTTTCAATGGGTTGTTCTTTTAAATGCTAGGATATTATCTGTGAGGACTTCTATACTCTTGCCAAAGATTTCCATGATGGACTGGCCAGACTTGAAAATATGAATTCTTCCTATATCACTCTCATGCCCAAAAAGGGATCCCCTGAGCAAGTTAGGGATTTCAGACCCATTTCTTTGACAAGTATGGGGTTAAAGTTCCTCTCCAAAATGACTGCCAACAGGCTTTAGATGCACATTATGAAGTGCATTCATAAGAACCAATATGGTTTCATTAAATCAAGGACAATCCAGGACTGTGTAGGATGGACTTTGGAATACTTGCATCAGTGCCACCAATCCAAAAGACCCATTGTGATCATCAAGCTTGATTTTGAAAAAGCTTTTGACTCCATTGAACATGAGTTCATTTTTCAAGTCCTCAGGCAAAAGGGTTTCAATAACAAATGGATTCTTTGGGTCCAACAGTTCCTCTCATTTGGATCATCCTCAGTGTTGCTCAATGGAGTTCCTGGAAGAAAATTCCAATGCAAAAAAGGTGTTAGACAGGGAGATCCTATGTCTCCCCTTCTCTTTGCTATTGCTGCAGACTTTCTTCAAACCTTGGTTAATGATTTGCTACTCACTGGGAAAATTAAGCTGCCAATCCCTTGCCATGATACAGACTTTCCCATTGTTCAGTATGCTGATGACACCCTTATTATTATGCCTGTTATGGAGTCTCAATTGATGGAATTAAAAGGAATGCTTCTCATGTTCTCTCAGTACACTGGGCTACATATTAACTACCATAAATCTGCTATGTTGCTAGTTAATGTATCTCAGGATGACCTACAAAGGCTGGCTGACTCTTTGGGGTGCAAAGTTGGCACTTTGCCCTTCACATACCTAGGTCTGCCTATTGGCATCACTAGGCCAAGGATTGCGGAATTGATGCCACTTGTGGATAATATGGAAAGGAGACTATCTGCCAGCTCCTCCTTCTTGACCCAGGGGTGGACTACAATATCTAAACTCTGCTCTATCCTTAGTGCCCATATTTTTTCTATGCAGTTTAGATACCCCCCCTAGACTACTAAAACAATTGGAGAGAATACAAAGGCAGTGTCTTTGGAGAAGGAATGGTTAGGAACAAGCTCCTGCACTGGCTGCCTAGGATTTGGTGTGCAGACCTAAACAGAAAGGAGGCCTTGGTATTTTGAATCTGTCAGTCCAGAATGATGCTTTGCTCCTTGAACATGCTGATAAGTTCTTTAACACGACTGATGTGCCTTGGGTTAATCTGATCTAGAACACATACTATCATGGCAGAGTTCCACAAGGAATATCTTTGTGTGGTTCCTTTTGGTGGAAGGACATTTGCAAGAGGATGGATAGTTACAGAGCTATCACCTCCATCAAACCAAACAAGGGTGACACTTTCCTCTTTTGGTCTGATTTCTGGCTGGTAGGTGACTCAACTACACCTATAGCGCAAAGGTTCCAAAGATTGTTTTCCTTTGTCATTGATACCTTCTGCATAGCTCAAGAGGTTTTTAATGCTTTTGATAACAATAGAATGGCTGGGTTGTTCCATCTGCCGCTCTCTGATAGAGCTTTCCAAGAACTATAGTTGGTTCAAAACCTCCTACAGCATTTGCAAAGGGACCGAACTATGAATGATATCTGGTTCTGGGCAGCTGATGGTAAGGGCTACTCAGCCAAGAAATTCTATGTGCATATTCACCAGCCCATTGTTTCGAACCCCATACTCAATTGGATTTGGAAAAGCTGCTGCACCATGAAAATCAAAGTCTTTGCACGGATGCTTATTATGGGCAGGCTGAATACTCATGATCTGCTTCAGCGCTGACATTGGAACGTATCAGAATCCAACTTCTGTGTTCTCTGTCATGCCAGGGTTAAAGAGGATAGAGACCATCTCTTCTTCAACTATTTGTTTAGCACCAGGGTTTGGAGTTATCTTCAAATTCAATGGCAGGGCAACTCCATGGCAGAAATTGTAATTGCAGCTAAAAGAGATTTTAATCAACCTTTCTTCACTGAAGTTGTCTTCACTGCCTGCTGGAACATCTGGATCATTAGAAACGCAAGGACCTTCAGGAATGAACGACCCACTTTCAGGAGATGGAAGGCAGCTTTTGTTAATGATATGTCCCTATTAGCTCATAGAATTAAGGCTACCTATAGGGATGACCTCCTAAAATGGATTTCCTATTTACCTCCTTGAGGTTAGTTTAGTTTCACTGCATTAACTCTGTAACTTCTTAGACTAGCTTCTGGCCTGTAACCCTTTATCTGCAATAAAAGAAAAGGTTGTGGGGTGTTTTTCCCCTACAGTAGTCGGTCAAAAAAACTTCTGGCAGAGGGCCCTGTGTTACATGGCGGTCAGGTTGTGGTTTAGCCCAGGGCACAACCTCATGATGTCCGCCGCATTCCTAAAGTCCCAAGTCGGCCTCCCCTTGTTCTGCAAGGGGGCGATGCGCCGGCGAAGAAAGTCAGCGACTATGATCTCCACGGACCTTCTCCTCTTGGAGCCAGCACCACTTGCCTTGCCACTCATCCCACCTATCGCAATAAGCCCCTTCAGGGTAGGTCCCCTTGGTTCCTGGCCGAGGAATCCAAGTGATGGCGCCAGAAAGGGCTCCGCCTTGCTGGATGCGGGGGTGAAATAATTGCGGAAGAGAGCGGTGTTGGGGTCAGTCCGACAAAGTTTTTGCAGAGGTGTGCGAAAACCGCCATGGATGTCACAGCGTTCGGCATGAAATCCAGGTGTTGGAAGCCATAAGTAAGAATAAGGTCGATGAAAAAGTCCGAGTAAGGGGGCAGAGCCCGCAATAAAAGTAATCGGCGAAGAAAGGGTATTTGCCTAGACCTTCCCCGGAAGGACCCGGGCTCACGCAAGTGCCGGGTTGCCCCACCGTCACCGCTGCCCACATCCACCGGTACTACCTCTTCAGGACGGCCACATTGAGCCCCAGCTGAAAAACGACATGCTCCCTCCGCATCTTCACCACTTTGTTCTCCGAGACGACCTCCGTGTCCTTGCCTTTGCTGGCTTTGGGCAGCATGATGATGGTGGGGATGGAGATCGAGGACGAAGAGGGGGCGGGGGCGCTAACAGATGCAAGAGGCTCTGTCTTGGGATCGAGGAGGAAGACAATGGCGGTTCTCAGAATGGGAAAGGTGAGAGGTAAATGGGCATCGACTCTACAGTCTCTTCTTTATGGGGAAGGCATGGAGCGGTCTCTTTCTACCAAAAACAAGATTATACAAAAACATTCCACTGGCGCACTGCTGTAACGGCCGCGCTGCGCACGTATCCCACTACCCGCATTCAATGGGCATCGTGGGGAAGCACAACGAGTGCAATGATCCCAACTGCGAGGCCATGCCATGCGTGCCCGTGCACTGTTTGGGCCTAGACGAATAACGCCTCGCGACGTGTATGGCCCAGGCCCGGGGGCTCCTGTCGGTACACTAGAGTTTTTGGTCCATCTAGTGCCCCGTTACTCGTGCACTAGCAGTTGTAGCCACCCCGGTGGCAAGACCCATCGAAGACTTGTCAAGCACAAGCACAGAAGGCTCAAGACTACCGGCAAGATCCTGCCGGGAGGGCTTTTGAGGCTCCACACCCCCGGCAAGGCAAGGTCCCAACAAGGCAAGGCCATGGCAAGAACCGCCAGTGCGTAGGCCAGGTGTCGATTCACCTGAACGTGTGTCGCGGCGTCAATGTTGGAGGGAGCTAAGCGGTGCCGATGGGACGGGCCCCCGTATCGTCCCATTGATGAACTGAGGCGCCTGACAGTGCATTTAATGCTCTTGTCCTACTTTGCCAGAGTTATGTACGATAGCACTGTAGTAGCATTGTGCATCCCATGTGCACACTGTACGCCACTATTGGGATCCCCTAGGTATAAAAGGAGGCCTAGGGCGTTACAAGGAGGCGGTTAGACAGTCAGACAATTAGATAGTTGGGCAGTTAGACAACCGTATAGCCCGACGCTTAGACAACTAAAGGTTTCCAAGCTCACGTATTACCCGTTCATGGCGCTCCTGTAGCTGGAACCCTAGAACACGATCAATATAACTAAGCATGAGTAGGGTTTTACGCATCCATGCGTCCCGAACCTAGGTAAAAAAACATGTGCGCTGCTCGCTAGACCGTATCTTTGTGCCAGCTTGCCCCCCACCGAACCAAAAGGGATCTCGGCGATTCCATAGGTGTTCATTCCCACGATCGCACTCGTCGCCTTCCTGCAGGCGAATGTCGATGTGTTTGTATGGCAACCATCTGATATACCCGGTGTTCCCAGGAATGTGATTGAGCACCACCTTGTCGTCTGCCCACATGCGCGGCCCATCAAGCAGAAGGTCCAAAAGCAAGCTTTGGAATGACAGCAATTTATTGCCAAGGAGATCAAGAAGTTACAGGCAGCTGGCCTGATCATAGGAGTATTCCAACCTACGTGGTTGGCCAATCCAATCATAGTGCGCAAGGCAAATGAAAAGTGGAGGCTATGCATTGATTTCATAGACATCAATAAGGCATGCCACAAAGATCCTTTTCCCTTGCCGCGTATCGACCAGATTGTGGACTCCACTGCTATTTGCAATCTGTTGTCCTTCCTTGACGCCTATTCTGGCTATCATCAGATTTTTATGGCCAAGGAAGACGAAGAAAAGACCGCGTTTATCACCCCATGTGGTACGTATTGCTTTTTGCGTATGCCTTTCGGGTTGAAAAGCCCTCGTTGTACCTTTCCAAGAGCAGTCCAGATTGCTTTTGAGCCCCAGCTACATAGGAATATGGTGGCTTATATGAACGACATAGTGGTCAATACCAAGGACAAGGCTACGCTCATATCAGACCTAGAAGAGACATTTGCCAATCTGCGCAAGATCAACGTGAAGCTCAACCCCGAGAAATGTGTGTTCGGTGTCCCATCCGGCCAGCTTCTCGGGTTCTTCGTGTCCCAACGAGGAATCGAATCAAACCCCAACAAGATCAAAGCAATTGAGAAAGGGGCCCAAGATCGAACAAAGATCGACAAGAACAAAGTGATGATCTCATGTACTTGGAAGTAATGGCGTGGCTTCCTTGAGGCCATAAGAAGGCCGGAGAGCAATTTTTGCATGCCAGAATACCTTGATCTAGCCCCTGCAACAAGGAGCTAACAAAATAGACTGGTCGTTGCACCACTTTCTTCTTCTAGACTATCTCTTTCAACTGCAAAGATCCTTCTTTGCTGACACCGGATCCCGCCGGGGAATGCCCTGGCTCGTCGCTTGGCGTCCCTGTCGTTGCTGCTGCTTCTTTGTCAACCCCTCTTTCAGCCACCAGCGCATCACTCACCACTTGATTTGTTGCCTCCAGGTACAGCAGCAACGGCTCTTGTGGTTTTGGCTCGACTTGGACTGGCGGAGAGGAAAGGTACTTCTTCAAATCCTGTAGCGCTGCCTCCGCTTCAGGAGTCTATTTCATTGGACCAGCCTTCTTCAAAATTTTGAAAAAGGGTAGGGCACGCTCAACAGATTTTGACATGAACCTACTCAGAGCAGCAACACAGTCGGCAAGGCGTCGCACGTCCTTGACTTGCCTTGGTGCCTCAATTTTCTTAGTTGCTTTGATCTTGTCGGGGTTCGCTTTGATTCCTTGTTGAGACACGAAGAACCCGAGAAGCTTGCCGGATGAGACGCCGAACACACATTTCTCGGGGTTGAGCTTCATGTTGATCTTGCGCAGATTGGCAAATGTCTCTTCTAGGTCTGATATGAGCATAGCCTTGTCCTTGGCTTTGACCACTATGTTGTCCATATAAGCCTCCATATTTCTATGTAGCTGGGGCTCAAAACCAATCTGGACTGCTATTGCAAAGGTAGAACCAGCGCTTTTCAACCCTAATGGCATAAACAAAAAGTTGTACGTACCACATGGGGTGATAAACGCGGTCTTCTCTTTGTCTTCCTTGGCCATAAAAATCTAATGATAGCCAAAATAGGCGTCAAGGAAGGACAACAGATCGCAACCGGCGGTGGAGTCCACAATATGGTCGCTGCGCGGCAAGGTAAAAGGATCTTTGGGGCAAGCCTTGTTGATGTCTGTGAAATCAATGCATAGTGTCCACTTCCCATTCACCTTGTGCACCACGACTGGATTGTCCAACCACATAGGGTTTAGTACTCCTCTGATTAGGCCAGCTGCCTCTAACTTCTTAATCTCCTCGGCAATAAATTGTTGCCGCTCCAAAGCTTGCTTCCAGACCTTTTGCTTGACGGGCCGCACGTGTGGCCAGACGACAAGGTGGTGCTCAATCACCTTCCTAGGAACACCGGGGATATGAGATGGTTTCCATGCAAACACATCAACATTCGCCCGTAGGAAGGCGACGAGCGCGCTTTCCTATTTGTTGTCAAGGGTGGAACTTATGGTGGAAGTTCCCCCGTGCCATCCTCCTTGGCGGGCACCTTCTTGGTCTCTTGCAGGGCAGCCTTGGACTTTTCGCTCTTGCCGGTGGAGCTCTCTGGCACATCGTCAACAGTAGCGCAACACCCCAGAGAGGTGCACTTGCTGGACTGTGCGCTAGAGGCCTCGCGATCTTCTTCCCCCCGGGAGCTTCAGCGTTAGGAGCAAGTGCATTGGCGGTAGTTGCTGCGACTGCACCCCAGTAGAGTTGATCAGTGTAGATAAGCGTGCTTTTATTGTCGGAGTTGATGGTAATGACGCTCATTGGTTCGGGCATCTTTAGCACGTTGTAAGCGAAATGGATGGCCACCATGAACTTGGCCAGTGCTGGACGCCCAAGAATGTTGTTGTATGGCAACGAGATCTAGGCGACGTCAAAGACGATATTCTCCATTCTGAAGTTGATATCACTGCTGAACGTCACCGGCAGCGTGACCTTGCCTTTTGGTTGAGTCCTTTCTGAATTGACCCCTCGGAAAGCGCTTGTCGGCTCGAGATCTTCATCAGGAATCTGCACCCTCCGAATGACATTGAGCAAGATCAGGTTTAGGCTGGCCCCACTGTCGACTAACAGCTTCGTCACCTTGAGCTTGCGGATTGTTGGCGAGACCAACAACGGTGGGCACCCGACCGTAGTTATGCGATCAAGGTGATCCTCGGCGTCAAAGATGATAGGAGTGTTGGACCATTTCAGAGGTTTCTGTGAGCCGTTAGAGGGCTCTGCCGCATTATCCTCGCGCTCCCACTGTTTCAGTTGGCAGTGAGAGGAATGTGACAAGGCTCCTCCTTCTATGCACATCATCCCTGTAGCCTTCTGAAAGTCATGCTCACTAGGCTCGTCGTCGTCTTTGACATCATCATCATCTCCTTCTTGCTTGTCGTGGCCATGGGTGGGCCGATCCTTTTGTTTCTTGGGCTTGCCTCGATGACCCCCTCGTCCAACACGCTTCTTGACGGACCCCTCAGCACCATCCTGACCCTTTTCCTTGTCGCGCCTTTCATATTCAGCCCTCAGCTTCTCGGCAAGTTGCTCAACTTGCCGGTTGTCTTGGAGGTCGTGGCCTTTGGTGCGATGAATCTTGCAATACTGCTTGTCGGAATCTTCTGGCTTGCCAGTAGTAGCCAGGGCGTGGCTGGAGGCGCACCCGGCAACATCGTTGCTGGGGTCAACGATTATGCTTTTCTTGGCGGCGCTGGGGTTGCCGGATGCCTCTACGGCAAGCATGGTCTTTCCAGTGTGCTTCTTGCTCCGTCGCCGGCCCTTCTTTGCCGGGATAGAAGTATCCTCATCCTCAGAGTCATTCTCTGTGCCAGCATCTTTGCCAGGGAGTCTTCTGCCTTCTTCGGCCCGAGCGCACTCTTCTGCCAAAGCATAAAGCTTGGCGATGTCCCTGACTCTATTCATCGCTAGCTATTCTCGCATCCTACGGTTGTGCACGTTTTGATGGAACGCGCTAATAACAGCGGGAGGGTGAATGTCTGGGATGTTGTGGTGCACGCGGCTGAACCTTCGGATGTACTTGCGTAGAGTTTCGCCTTCCTTCTAGGGGATGATGTGTAGATCACTCTCATGGCCAGGAGCTTGATGACCTTCGGTGAAGGTGCCAACAAACTCATGACACAGATCTGCCTAGGAGGCAATGGACCCCTCCGACAAGTGCATCAGCCATGACCTGACATTGGGCTTGAGCACCAACAGGAAGTAGTTGGCCAATATCTGGTCGTCGCGGCTTCCGGCAGCCTGCACCGCAATGGTGTAGACGCTCAGGAACTCTAACGGATGGGTCTTGCCGTCATACTTTTCTGGGACTTCCGGTTTGAACGTGCGGGTGTTCGGCCATTGGACTTGCCGCAGCTCACGAGTAAATGCTAGATAGCCCACCTCGTAAGGTAGGCTGACAGGGTACCCTGGCACAGACTTGTCTACAGTGGGCCCCGCGCGCCTGTCCGGCTGGAGGCGTGCTTCCCGTCATCGCTCAATTGCGGTTCGGGCATCTTCCTTGCCACGTTCCCAAAGAACATGACGCTGATCGTGGCGTGTCCGTGGGTCAAACGATGTCGTCGAGTAACTATCGTAGGCATTGGTCTGCCGGTTCGGCGATCGACGATGTTGTCGCGAAGGAGAGTACGCCGAAGTCGCACCGACTCCGGGCCCTTCACCACTGGTCTGAGCTAGCCCTGTGGGCCAAAGCTTATCTGCGAGGCTAAGAAGGATCTGTATGGTGGCTCTCCATTCATCGAGCTTCTCCACAGTAGGAGGGAAGTTTAGGAGTAGCTAGGCTCGCGCCATCACTTCCTTCGCCGTGGACGACAGCGAGCGACGAGAGGAACGCGAGGTGCTCATAATCCTAACCATGTTAGAAGGAGAACCGCCGTGATCCCGCGTCGGCATGGCACTCCCGCTTGCATGATGGTCCCGCACATCTTGGGAATGATGCTCAGGAGCTTTTCCGTGGGGACGTTGAGAACTACGGGCGCCGTGGCGTGGCCCTCCACACGCGTCCTAAGAGGGTCGCGGCGTAGGCACCGGCGTGGGTGCCCTAGGAGATACTCTTCCGCCCCCGGAGTTCGCCATACAACCAGCAGGTGCTACCGCTCTGTCCTGAGACCCAGGGTGTGCGGGTTCCCACCGTCGCCATGGGCGTTTCCACGATGACCGTCGCCACTTGCTTGGCCTCGGTCACCAGAGCATCTTGGAAGTTCCGAACCTTCGCCTCCTCCACCTTCACCCGCGTCTACGCCATCTCCTGTCTATGCAGATATAGGAATGGTGGACGCGGATGGGCCAACTGCTGTCAGGGCCTTCTTCTTGGGGGCTCTGGCGATGATGAAGCTGGGGCACTGATCACAAGAACGGGTTCGCACCACTCACTTGCACCCCTACCTGGCGTGCCAAATATGTCGTGGGAACGAACACCTATGGGATTGCGTGGATCCCTTTCGATTCGGTGGGGGGCAAGATGGCACAAAGAGACAGTTTGGTGAGCGGCGCACGGGGTTTTTTTTACCCAGGTTCGTGCCGCACGGATGTGTAAAACCCTACTCCTGCTTGGTTCTATTGATCGTGTTCTAGGGTTCCAGCTACAGGAGCGCCATGAATGGCTGCTATGTGATCTTGGAACCCTCTAGTTCTCTAACTGTCGGCCTATCCGATTGTCTAACTACCCAGCTGTTTGATTGTCTAACTGTCTAACCCCCTCTATGTAACGCCCTGGGACTCCTTTTTTACCTAAGGGGATCCCAACAGTGGTGTATAGTGTGCACACGGGATGCACAGTGCTGCTACAGTGCTATCATACCTAACTCTGGTGGAGTAGGACAAAAGCATTAAATGCACCGTTAGGCGCCTCAGTCCGTTAGTGGGACTGGGCGGGGAGCCCTTCCCATTGGTGCCGCTTAGCTCCCTCCAACGGTGATGCCGCGACACGCGTCCAGATGAATCGATGCCTGGCCTATGCGCTGGCGGTCCTTGTCAGGGCCTTGCCTTGCCGGGACCGTTCTTTGGTGGGGGTCTGGAGGCTCAAAAGCCCTCCCGGCAAGGTCTTGCCGATAGTCTTGAGTCTTCTGTGCTCGTGATTGACAAGTCTTCGCTAGGTCTTGCCGTCGGGGCGTCTACTACAACCCGTGCATGAGTAAAGGGGCAGTAGATGGCCCAAAAATTCTAGTGCACTGACACCTTGACTTTTGATTTAGGATAAAACTTATCTAGCAAGGCCCAACATTGGTACTATATTTTGCTCATAACTAATAAAATTGTATAGGGACCTGCCGGCACCCGCTGATCTTTATTCAACAACCCGGTCCAGTGCTCCTAATGAGTGTTGGTCCAAACTAGAGCCACTTGCAGGGCCACCTCGCTGCAACTCGAGGGATGTCTATGAGACCATCATATGTACTGCTCATCTGGTAGTACCCTGAGATAGAGATACATGCGGCTCCTATTGGGATCTCGCCTACCAGGTGGCCTTGCTGCATTTGTTTTATCTTTCTCGAACATCTTGAGTGAGGAATTCCTAAAATACTTCAGGCTATCTCGAGATTGAGGTTTTCCAATAGTCGAGATTCGTGGTCGAGGTTCTTCCCGCCGTGTGTGGTTAATTTCTGATGGATGAGTTGGAGCACCCTTGGAGGGTTAAATCTTTCGGAAAGAAGTTCCCGCGGTTATGTGGCAACACCCGGTCATAGCAAACTTGAAGTAAACTCAAATAGAATACACCAACTATGTGCGTAACCGTGAATGTCTCCTCTCGTGAGTTCTGATCCGAGAGAGAACACGATGGGGTTATGTTTGACGTTAGTAGGTCTTCATGATCACTTAGTTATCATTACTAGATCACGTCCGTTATGCGTAGACCATCATACTTAATTTGTGTATTCGTAAGTTAGCCACTCAATAAATGCTTAGTTGCATGCTGCAGCCTCACCACATAACCATACCTCACCCATTAAGCTTTACTAGTCTTGATACCCTTGGAAATGAGATTGTTGAGTCCCTATGGATCACAGATTACTACAACAACAATTGCAGGTACAGGTAATGCAATGATTTGACGTGAGCGCGATGCTTGTTTGATTTTGAGTTCTTATTCTTCATCTATCTAGGATGGGTTCCAGGCGGCAGCCTAGGAAAGCAAGGATGGATATCATGTTATCGTTTGTTTTTGTCCGTAGTCAAACCCTGCTCTTCTTTATGATGGTTGAATATGTTGTTGAATTAATGTGATCCTTATGTAGCTTGTGGTGAGTGTAAGCCAATTCCATATACTCATCTCTTCTGTACATGTACTTGTAATGATATCCATTCTTGCAAAACTATGAGATGTGCTTCTATCCTTATCGAGGCCCTCATGCCAAATTAAGGATAGTATCGCATCTTGGGCATTACAAGTTGGTATTAGAGCCTGTACCGACCTAGGAGCCCCCTTTATGGATCAAACTTGGCCGAGTTGAGTATAGTATAAACTATTTTGTGTCTAGTTATATCGGAGAGTAGGATTCATTTTACTCCTCTTCTTTGCTCTGATGAGGAATGACAACTTAGGAATTTTGATTCTACCCACTTCTCACTCACAACAAATTTGGGATCACGCAGATATTTTGGAATCTATATGATGCCAATGTGACGGAGTTCTATACTTGGTGCCTCCTGTTATCGAGGAGTAGAGCTCCGAGGGATTTTTGCACGTCGTTATCATTCAGTTTCCTTAGTATCTCAGGATGAAGGATGTTTGAAATTACTTCAATACTTTTCATGGCGAGATAAGGGTGGAGTCACCCAGCACTGGGGAGACGTCCGGGGTACTGCCATGTTTGGTATCGTTGTGTTTTCGAGGGTCCGAGATAGAGTGAGTTTTGAAGCCTCCGGTTATGTGTTGACGAATGTGTTACATTGGAGCATAGTATTACTGTGAGGAGTTAAGTGGTGGATTTTTGCTCCTTGTATCCATGGACCCGATTGCATAACCGGAAGATTTTGGGAGTTCTCGGGTGGGAATTCAAGTAGTTACCTAGGCTATCTTCCAACAGATCATGATGTGAGGTTGGGGTTCGACATCTAGTGGTTTGTTTGTTCATGGTCCATTTTACAGAGGATGGTCTCGGTATGCTTTGTCAAGCCTTGTAGTTCCCTATGCCTAGGGAGCATATTCGAGCGTCATTTCAATATGACAATCCAATGTACGATCGAGCCTGTGCAAATTTTATCACGAAAATTTCGGACGAAATCTCTATTATGTATTTGTTTCCATCTTGTTTCGTAAGCCTCATCCTTTGTTTTGTTTTTGAATATGGTATTCGAGTTACTTCGATGTCAAGTGGTGATTTCACATTTCCTAAGATGTGTTCTCTTGTTCCATGGGAATGCTAATTATTTTTCTCAATCAAGTTGTCATATCAATTGTTTTCATCCGGTGTGATCTCTTCAAGTGAATTCAATCCTTTGAATAATTGAAAGATCAATCCTCTTATTCTTCCCGGAGTTCATTTCATCTATCCCAAGTTTTCTTTGTTTTCCCACCCTCCCGCCCTTTTTCTTCAATGATTAAATTCTCATCCGCTATCTTTGTATTCTTGTGACGCTTCCACTATCTTTTCTTCTGTTTTTTCCGATGATTTCTTGTGAAGATGCTCAAGAGCTTCAAGTTCATCATTTCTTCATGTCTGTTTTTCTTCTCCGGTGAATTCAATTCAAGCCCTCCAAGTTCATCCTATCTATTCATTCATTAAATAGTTTTCTTTGTTGGTAATTCTTGTCCATGTATTTCTTTGTTTTCATATCTCTCTATTATATCTAGAGTGCTGAAGATATCTCAGAATTTTATGTTTTCTTTCAATAATCATTTCAATTTATACTGAGGTTCTCACCTTGTCGAGTTTTCATTTTCTACCTATGACATCTCTTCCTAAGAAATCATTTCAACGGTGTTTCTTTGAGTGGGCCCATAACCCACATGTTTTTCCCAGGATCTTACCGTCTCTTCCAATGTTTCTGAAGAGGTCCTCAAGTTCATCCCAATATGACGTAAGAGTGATTTTCATCAGTCATATTCATTCTCCAAGATCGCTTTGAATTAATTTCATCATTGGCTCAACCGTTCTTTATTCATTATTCCAGAGTATCTCAGTAATTCATGATGTTGTTTCTCATCATCATTCTCAGCATTGAAGACCGAATGAGAGTTTCTCTTAAATCGTTGTTCGTTGTTCCAAAGTTTCATGGTTTGAGGTTGTTGCTATCATCTCAAATTGTTTCGATCATGAGTAATTCCTCCCATATCTATCCGGTGCCTTTCATAATTGTTTTCATTTCTCGATCCTCTAAAGGCCATCTTGTTAGAAGATTCCTCGCTCTCGGCTTTCAGCTTTCATTCTGAAATTCTTCTCAATTGTTGTCCCTTCATTCGTATCTCAATTATTCTGGTGCCTTGTGAAGTTTTCCATTCGGTGGATCATCATCTCTTCGTTCCCATGTATCTTCGTTCAATCATAGTATCCTCATTCATTTGTGAATTTTTACCGGTGTTCTCGTTCAAGACTTCTTAAAGTTTGTGATATATCTCTCTCTCTCTTTTCAATTCTTTGCAAGAAGAATAAGTGGTGTGTGAAATCCGTTGGCTGTCATCAATTTAACTTGATGAAGGATAAGCATAACATAATTCTTATTCTTGTTTCATCAAGGTGATTTCAATCCTTCTTTTGGAGTTGTTCACGGTATCAAATTCTTGATTATAAGTGGTTTATCTTTTCTTTACCGGAGCTCCAAGTTTTTCTCAAGTATCTCTTCGCGAAGCCTTTCATTTCGGAGTTATTGCAAGAGATTATTCATGGTGGTTTGCTAAGAATGTAATTCTTTCTCCAAATATTCTTCAAGATTCTTGTTGGAGGATCTCAAGCATTCTTTTCTCGCATTTAAATGTGCAATTCATTCTCCCTTATATTTTGAGGTGGTATTATAGCATTATTGATTCATCAGGAGTTTCGTAGAGCAGTTATCAAGAGTGAGATATTTAAACCCATCTTTTCCTTCTCGGAGGTATCTTGCCATGAATGTCACCTAAAGCATTTCCAAAGGATTGTTCCTTTCATGGTTCCCATCGATTATGCAAGTTCACAATGTATCCTCTTGTTGGAAGAAGTTTTACATATCATGTTGCTCCCAAGTAATCTTTGTTTCTGCTAGTGGCCGGTTGTCACCTCATAATTTTGAGATGTTTTCAATAAGCCCACAACAAGTTTTTCTTTTCGTTGTTTATTTTCAACAATTCCATTCAATCTCTTCTTTGTAAGGACTCTTTTCATGTTGAATTGGGATAGAAGTGGTTATCTTCTTCTCAGTTCTATCCTTCCATTGATCTAGCTCCTAGTCTTTTGTTCCAGAGGCTTAGTGATGTTGCTCTCCTTTACCATCATCACATCTTGTCAAGATCATGTTATTTCCTTGCTCTTCCATTTAACTGGAGTGTTGTGTTATGTTTTCAAGTTCTCTCCATCTTATAGAGTTTTGCTTCTCTTTCCTACCCGAGTGCTGCCGAAATTTCTTTTGACTTCTTGCTTGTTCCTCGTGTCATTCTTCATCTCTTCCAATCCTTAAAATTCATGTGGTTTTACTCATTTGTCAATGAAGCAACTAAGTTTTACCTCTTCCTCTTGCTATTTTCTCTTCCCCTTTTCATTCTAAAATCTCGGGACGAGATCTCTTGTTCGTGGAGGAGAGATGTAAAAGCCCGGGACCGATGCTCCAGAAGATTCCCCTTTAATTCCATTATTGTCGTGTGATTCGAGTGGCTGTGTAGGATCGAGAGAGGCATGTCTAGAGGGGGGGTGAATAGACTACTACCAGAAATTTAAAACCTAACCTTTGCCCAAGTTAATTGGTTGGCAGATTTTAACTATTTTGGTAAGTCTAGCAAGTCTAACAGCCCTACACATGCATGTCTACAAATATGGCAGCGGAAAGTAAAGACATTGCACATGTAAGTAAAGAGAGGGTTAGGAATGCAAACACAAGTGATGACACGATGATTTTTCCCGTGGTTCCGATAGGTGGTGCTATCATACGTCCACGTTCATGGAGTCTTCAACCCACGGAGGGTAGCGGTCGCGAGAGTCCACGGAGGGATCTACCCACGAAGGGTTCCACGGACAAGCAACCTTGACTATTCCATGCGGCTTCCATCCACGAAGGACTAGCCTCACTATGGGTAGATCTTCACGAACTAGGCGATCTCCTTGCCCTTACAAACTTCTTGGTTCACTCCACAACACGAAGTAGGAGGCTCCCAAGCGACACCAATCTAAGAGGCACCACCCTCCAAAAAGTAATAGGCTCGGTAATGATGATGAACTCCTTGCTCTTGTGCTTCAAGATGATAGACTCCTCAACACACAATCTCTCTCATACAGTTTTGGCTTGGTAGGAGAGATGGGATTGGTGGAAAGCAACTTGGGGAGGCTAGAAATCAAGATCCATATGCTTGGAGTGGAAGATCTTGTCCTCAACACAAGGGTAGGTGGTTCTCTCTTAGAAAACTAAGTAGGATAGGTATGGAATAGTTCTGAGTGCTTATCTTTCGAGTAGGTGGTGGTGAAGGGGTATATATAGGCTTCCCCAAAAATCCAACCATTACACACAATAAGTCAGACTCGGTGACACCGATGTGTAAATCTCGGTGGTACGAAAGTGACAAAAAGTGGCAACTTTTGAATGTCAGATGGACCGATATACAATTCTCGGTTGCACCGACAAGGTGACCAACGATCAGATTTACCAATCTTGGTGACGCCGATTCAACATTCTCGGTCGAACCAAAAATGAGAACTTGCATAGCAAGAAGTTGGCAACCCAACTCGGTGGCACCGAGTGCAGTGTCAGCTACACCGAAGTGTTAGGGTTTGGCTAGGTTTGTCTAGGGTTTGGAACTCAGTGGCACCGGGATAGGAATGTTTGTTGCACCGATTTGCATGTTTGGCTTTGGACAGACTTTGGTGGGAGAGTATGTGGATGTTTTGGTGACTGTCACTTGTGCACGTTTGAGCATATTGTTCACCATCAAAACTTTACCCCCTTTTAATAGTATTGGCTTTCATATAGACTCAAAGTGATTTATCACAAATTTAAAATGTAGAGTCCTTTTGCTGGAAGCTTGGCCAACATATTTCCTTGAATCTTGGGTAATTCCACAATCTCCTCAATCCTTTTTGCCAACTCAACTCTCCATGGACTATTATCTGAGATACACTAGATAGAAGTGTTAGTCCAAGAGACAATGTATGTTGTCATGAATTATCAAAACCACCAAGGGAGCCTTTTTTGCTTTCAGTATCCTCCTTTTTGGTAATTGATGACAACATACAATCAAAGCTTCAAGTAAAGATCTGGATGAATGCAATGAAGACTTTGAGAAACCACATGACTTAGAATTACTCCCCCTAAATGTGTGTAGTCCTTTAAAGGATAGTTGCTTTGGAATGCATCAACACACATATGAATGAAAGGGATACAGGAGTCATGTCTATCTTGGCTATATTCATCAATATATGTGAATGAAATGTATATCCTTGATCAAGACTTCACTCTTGCAAATAATATGTGTAAGAAGCAAGGGATCATGTTGATGAAAGATATGATGCATATACTTACCTTGAGTTCTTGAGCATAGTAGAGACACACTTGAGAAAACAATGTTAGGAAACACACGAGTGTTCTACTAAACGAAAGCAATAGAACTCAAAGAGTATGGTCCAAATATTGGTAATAATCTATTATATCTTTTCTCCCCTTTGATATAAATATGGTAGTACATCCTCTCCCCCTAAATCTCAGCATGTAGATATTGGGATTGGATAGGGTGAGAAAAGTAATCCTTTGTTCACTTGAGACTTTTCTCCAAAAGTAGTATTCTTCCCCTACATTGTTGTTCCTATCCTTGACCATGAAATTTTCTTCTCCCCCTAAATCATATTTCCCCCGTTGCATAAGCATGTGACTCTTCCTTTAGCATGAAGCTTTGATATTCTCCCCCTTTGGCATAAAATACAAAAAAGGTTAAATTCTTGGGAGTAGTGACAGGGATCATTGACAAGGAAGGGATCATGGAGATCAAGATCATTGAAAGTAGGGTTCAATGAAAGTCTAAGGGAATCATTGAATGTAAGTTCTCTCCCTTTGGCTAATTTGAGTTTTCTAATCCTTGGAGCTAGGGATCCTTGAATAAAGAGTTTCTCTCCCTAAGAGTTGTTTGTTCTTCTCCCCCTTTAATATTTTTTAATAAAGAAGGGATCATAGAAGAAACAAGATTATCATACGAACTGAAAACAAATAAACTATATCAAGAAAACATCTGGACATAGAGAAAGTCGGTGACTCCGAGATGGATAAATCGGTGATACCGAGATTGTGTAGTGCATCTTATCTGCAAGTTCGGTAGAGCTGAGTTATCTAAATCGGTGACTCCGAATGGTAAACCATGTTTCTATTTTCAGAAATACAAGTGAAACTGTTTCAAACGGAAAATGTCAAAAATTTACAAAGGCCGTCAAATAGCTAAGATTTGAGTGGTTTTGAAAGATAATTAAAATAAGAGAGCAATCCACACAAGATTCTTAACTAAATGATGAGCGGTGACTAGGTCACCTATATTTGAGTATACTGACTTAGGAGCAAGCAAGAATACTTGATCATAGGTCATACTCATCGTTTAAGCTCAAAATGGGGTTACCATTTTTCGATTAAGCATTTTGATGTCTTCATATCACTTGAGTTGCGTTAGGCCATGTCTTGGAGTAAAGCCTTTTCAAGGATATGAGTACATACCATTAAGTGATGTTGATGATGTTACTCATAGGCAATCTTGTTGAGGATGCTCGAGATTGATGAAGATCATCTTGAATTTGGAGCAATAATTCTCGTTCTAGTACACTAGTCACCTACAAAGGTTAGCCATGCAAGGAAGAACAATGGATATATCCTATTGACATGACACCACTTATAGGTTTTGCAACTAAGATCATGTATATGTCAAGGATATGTTTTTGTTGTCTTCTTCCTTCCATCATCAGGAGGGGTTGTGGATACTTGGTAATGACAAGATTGCTTATGATTGGAGTTGATGGCAATCTTGTTGAATGAAGTTCTTCCAAGTACCTACAAAAGGTTAGATACAATACAAGGGAGCATAGATTTCGATGGCATGTGATAATGAGTTATGAGAACATGGAGATAATAGTAAAGCTCATGCCCTTGCTTGCAACCGAGTGAGTCTAGCTCAAGTTTGAAGCATCAATGGTGTTCAACTCACTCCTTAGATGACAAAATGTCTTCTCATCAAGTGTCTTGGTGAAGATATTTGCCAATTGTTTGTTAGTACGAACATGCTTAAGATTGATATCTCCTTTGGCAACATGATCACAAATGAAATGATGTCGAACTTGAATATGCTTGGTTCGAGAATGTTGCACAGGATTATGTCCAATTTTAGTAGCACTTTCATTGTCACAAAGTAATGGAACATTTTTAAAATGAATACCATAATCCTTAAGCGTTTGTGTCATCCATAGTAATTGCACACTACAAGATCCAGCAGCAATATACTCAGCTTAGACAGTAGATAGAGATACCGAGTTTTGTTTCTTGGATGACCAAGACACAAGAGATCTACCGAAAAATTGACAAGTAGCTGAGGTGGATTTTCTATCAACCTTGTCACCGGCATAGTACGAATCGGAATAGCCAACAAGATCAAAAGAAGATCCCTTGGGGTACCAAATGCCAAAGTTTGGTGTTTGTATCAAGTACCTCACAATTTGTTTCACAGCCAAAAGATGACATTTTTTAGGTGCGGCTTGATATCTAGCACACATGCAAACACTAATCACAATATCGGGATGAGATGCACATAGATATAACAGTGAACCAATCATAGATCGGTAAACCTTTTGTTCAACTGGTTCATCTTCCCTGCTGAGGTCAACATATCCACTAGTGGGCATAGGAGTCTTCATACCTTTGTAGTCTTGCATGTTGAACTTCTTGATCAAATCCTTGGTATACTTTGTTTGAGAGATGAAAGTTCCTTCTCTTGATTGCTTGATTTGCAATCCAAGAAAGAATTTCAGCTCACACATCATAAACATTTGATACCTCTTAGACATCAACCTTCCAAATCTTTCACTAGATTGAGGGTTAGTGGAACCAAAGATAATATCATCCACATGGATTTGGCAAACGAATAATTCTCCATTAAATCTCTTAGTGAACAAGGTTGCATCAATTTTACCAATTTCAAAACCTTTTTCAATGAGAAACTTCATTAAGCATTTATACCAAGCACAAGGGGCTTGCTTAAGACCATAATGATCTTTGCGAAGCTTGTAAACATGATTAGGTTTCTTGGGATTCACAAAACCAGGTGGTTGCTTAACATAAACTTCTTCCTCTATTTCATCATTTAAAAAGGCACTTTTGATGTCCATTTGGTAAAGTGTGATATCATGGTGGTTAGCATAAGCAAGAAGAATACGAATAGCTTCAATTTAGGCAATGGTGCCATCAGTCTCACCATAGTCCATACCTTCAACTTGTGTATATCCTTGGGCTACGAGATGAGCCTTGTTGCATACGACTTGACCATCTTTGTCTTGTTTGTTCCGAAATACCCATTTTGTTCCAATGATGATGTGCTCATCTTCGGGTTTCTCCATGAGTGTCCACACTTTGTTCCTCTCAAAGTTGTGTAGCTCTTCATGCATTGCGTTCACCCAATCCGCGTCTTCAAGAGCTTGTTCTACCTTTAAAGGCACAATGCCAGAGATGAAAGAATAATGCTCATAGAAGTTAGCTAGATGGGTTTTAGAGCTAGTGTGATTCTCCCTGTTCGGATATCACCAAAGATTTGGTTTAGGGGATGGTTCTTGATCAGTTGAGCTCGAACACGGGTCAGCTTCTGATTGTTGGATGGTGGAGCTTCTTATTATTAATCATCATATTGTTCATCTTCGTTGTTGTTGGAGGTGTCATTCCCTCGAGGTGGTGGTGAAGGTGGTTGTGGTGGACCTTCATGATGCACTTCCTCCTCTTCATCATCTTGTCGTGTACCGCTTGTGGATACCTCCATGTCGTGTTGAGGTTCACCTTGACTTGAAGTAGGGGCTTCCACTTGAGTTGATAAAGTACTCTCGTTCACCTCCATGGGACGAATCTTGCCGATGGGTAGATCTAGTATGACTTCCGAAGGATCCTTATCACCTACATCATTTTGCAATTGTTCGGATTGCGAACCATTAGATTCATCAAACTTCACATCTACCGTCTCTTAAACTTTTGGAGTGTAGTTGTTGTAGACATGGTAAATGTGAGAGTTCGATCTGTAACCAAGTAGGAATCCTTCACGAGATTTAGGAGCAAATTTAGTACGACGATGCTTATCAAGAATGTAGCACTTTGAGCCAAATACCCAAAAGTATCCGACTTGGGGTTTGTTACCGGTGAGTAGCTCGTATGTCGTTTTACCGAGAAGCTTGTGCAAGTAAAGTCGGTTTGTAGCATGAGATGCAGTTTCAACAGCTTCTGCCCAAAACTGTCTTGGCGTCTTGTATTCGTCAAGCATCATTCTTGCCATCTCATTAAGCGTCCGCTCCTTCCTCTCAACAACTCCATTTTGTTGAGGTGTGTACGTAGTCGAGAACTCATGTAAGACACCTTCTTCGTCAATAAAGTTATCCACATGGGTCTTCTTGAACTCCGATCCGTTATCGCTCCGAACCTTCTTGATCTTCACTTCAAACTGATTTTGCGCTTTGCGAGCGAAGTTCTTGAAGATCTTTTGAACCTGCAACTTATCATCAAGAAAGAATACCCACGTAAATCTATAAAAATCATCAACTATAACTAGACCACAGGAATTTCCACCGAGACTCTTGTAAGCATTGGGACCAAAAATATCCATGTGAAGTAACTCGAGTGGTCTCCTAGTAGTAATGATGTTCTCAACGGGATGAATTCCACCTACTTGCTTTCCAGCTTGACAAGCACTACAAAGTCTATCTTTGTCAAAGATAACATCTGAAACTCCAAGTATATGATCACATTTGATTAGCTTATCTAGATTTCGCATGCCTACATGTCCAAGTCTTCTATGCCAAAGCTTAGAAGATTTTGCAATTAAACAAGTGCGAGACTTGGATATTTTAGTGAAATCAACAATGTATAGATCACCTCTACGGAAACTGGTAAACACCATTTTATGATTATCTTGGAAAAACACTCGGCAATCGAATTTCGTAAATAAAACAATGAAACCAAAATCGGCAAGGCTAGAAATGGAAACAAGATTGTAGCCAAGAGATTCAACAAGCATGACATTTTGAATAGAGCTATCATGAGATATGGCCACCTTACCAAGGACAAGTACCTTACCCTTACAGTTGTCTCCAAAGGTCACGTACCTTCAAGGACCTTGATTAGGTGTGATCTCTTGGAACATGTCTCTATCACCAGTCATATGATCCGTACATCCACTATCAAGAAACCACTCTTTTCCTACGGACATGTAGTCTCTAAAGTTTGCCATAAGACTCAGATTCTTCATGATCTTCTCATACTCGATGTCGAACACCTCATCATCTTCATAGTAGCCATGTTCCACATTGTCATCATCAAGTGAAAAATCCTCATCATAAAGAACAAGAGATTCGTTAGAATAGTGATCATGACAATATTCCAGTTTATGAATGTGAATGGCTTCAAAGATAATGTTGTTGATAATAGAAAAATCCTTTAGCACACATAAGATCACGGAGCTCAAATAGGCATTTATCAAAGTTTGGATCACTAGGCTTCATTTTGTGAAAAAGCAACAGTTTCATCAAGAATTTCATCAAGGGGTTCCGCCCATTTTGGGTTCCGCCCATCATCCACCCCGAGCTCTCGGCCCGGATCGGGCCGCGTGTCCCTCGCAGCGAGAACGACGCTCGCAACCGCATCGACCACCTCACGCAGTCTACCCTCTTCAAAGAGGAGGGCTCGATTGGCCAGGCCTATTTCGTCCCTCGGATCCGCAACGAGCCGTTCCCAACCGGATTCACACTCCCCCGAGACACCCCGAAGTACAACGGGGACGCCAAGCCCGAAGGTTGGTTTATCGACTACACCACCTCGGTCGGCAACGCTAGGGGGAACAAGCGCGTAGTCGTTCACTATGCTCCCCACATGGTGATCGGCTCGGCCTGCACCTGGCTCAATAGCCTGGCGGCCGGCAGCATCAACACCTGGATTGACTTCGAGGAGGCCTTCGTCCGCAACTTCACCGGCACCTACAAGCGGCCCGACCGCCCCCATGAACTCGCCATGTGCGTTCAGGGGCTTGACGAGTCCCTCCGCGACTACCTCACTCGGTGGACCAAGTTCCGCAACTCCTGCGAGGGGTGCACGAAGTGCAAGCCGTACAGTACTTCATTGACGGATGTCGAGACGGCACCCCCCTCAAGCACAAGCTTCTGTGCTCCGAGCCGGCCATGCTTGCCAAGCTCATGACCAAGGTAGACAAATATGCCACGGCTGATTCAGCCATCCGGGTCAAGACGACCCCGCTTGCCAAGGCGACGACAATGCCGGAAGCATCTCAAGCGGCTGCCGACAACCGACAGCCGAAGAACAACAAACGCAAGAACGACCAGCCGGATCCCCGCTACGGGAGCCGGAAGGTCAACACCATTGAGGAGCAAGAGCGGGCTACCCAGCCTTCCAGCCAGCGCGAGCGCATTGGCAAGGCTGCCTAGCAGCCGAAGCTCACCTTAGAGCAGGTGCTCGACCACCCCTGCAAGAACCATTCAGGGTCCAAACCATCTAAGCACATGCTCTGGCATTGCAGCTTCTCATAGCGATTGGCCCAGGGGGGACGGCCTTCCGGCTCCTCCCGCGCCGCCTGCCCGCGCGCCGACCCCGGCCCAAGCTGTCTCCTCGACGCTGGCCCCGGTTCCATCCTAGAATGACGGTCATTTGATCGACCAGTTCCCTAACCAGGATGGCTATTACATCGTCTTCACTTCTGAAGAGACAAACAAACATGCTCAACGCCGGCTCCATTTTGAGGTGAATGCCACCATGTCGGAAACTCCCTAGTTCATGCACTGGTCGGAGAAGCCGGTCACCTGGAGCCGGGCGGATCGTCCTGCTATAATTCCGACTCCCGGCAGCTATGCTTTGGTCCTCGACCCCACCATCGCCACTGAGAAGCGCACCTGCCGCTTCTCACGGGTGCTGGTTGATGGTGGCAGCAGCATCAACATCCGGTACCTCGACACGAGGCACAAGCTGGGGCTGAAGATAGAAGGCCTACAGGCAAGACGGATGGTCTTCCATGGCATTGTGCCTGGAAAGTCCTACTCCCCTGTCGGCAAGATCACGCTCGACGTCCTCTTCGGCGGACCTGGCCACTTCCGTCGCGAGCCAGTGATGTTCGAGGTCGTGGACCTCGCAAGCCCCTACCATGTGCTGCTGGGCCGGACAGCCCTTGCCAAATTCATGGCGGTCCCCCATTACGCCTACCTCAAGCTCAAGATGCCGGGCCCCAAGGGAATCATCACCATCACGGGTAACTACAAGATGTCAATCAAGTGTGCTTGAGATGGAAGCTGGCTGGCCGAGACCCTGGAAATCGCCAAAGAGAAGCCGCAGCTCGACCGGCTCATGGCCCTTGCCGCTAGCCAGCCGGCCAGCTCCCCCTCGCAATCCATCGTCAAGGCCTCCTTCCAACCATCCAAGGACACCAAGAAAATCCTGCTTGACCCGATCAGCCTGTCTTAGTGCATCACCATCGGCTCCCGCCTCGATAACAAATAGGAAGGCGAGCTCGTCGACTTCCTCCATGAGAATCGGGACATCTTCGCATGGTTCCCCAAGGACATGTCGGGTGTTACGAGGAAGTTCACCGAGCACAAACTACACGTCCGGTCGGACGTCAAGCTGGTCAAGCAACCCCTGTGTTGTTTCCCCGAGGAGAAGCGGCGTACAATAGGAGAAGAGATTACTCGGCTGCTTGCGGCTAGGTTCATCATGGAAGTGTTCCATCCGGACTGGCTGGCCCACCTAGTCCTGGTGCTGAAGAAGAACAAGACCTGGCGCATGTGCATCGACTACACTAGCATGAACAAGGTGTGTCCCCAGGACCCATTCGCCCTGCCGCAGATGGATCAAGTCATCGACTCCAAGGTGTGTCCCATCGACCCATTCGCCCTTGCGACTTGCTGTCCTTCCTAGACGCCTACTCCGGCTACCTCCAGATCAAGCTGGACCCAAAAGACCATCTCAAGACCTCCTTCATCACACCCTTTGGGGCCTACTGCTACATCACCATGTCCTTCGGCCTAAAAAACGCAAGCGCCACCTTCTAGCGGTGCATGCAGAAGTGCCTCCTGCCTCAAACAGGCAGGAACGTCCACGTCTACGTCAACGACATCGTCGTGAAAACAAAGAAGCACTTTAGCCTCCTCGACGATCTCTAGGAGACCTTCGTGAACCTGTGCGAATACAAGATCAAGCTCAACCCGAAGAAGTGTGTCTTCGGCGTCCTAGCCGGACAACTCCTAGGTTTCTTCGTGTCCGCTCGTGGCCTCGAGGCTAATCCCGAGAAGATCAGCGCAATCAAGCGCATGCCCAAGCCGACCCGGCTCCGCAATGTCCAGAAGTTCACCGCCTGCCTCGCCTCGCTCAGCCGGTTCATCAGTCGGCTGGGGGAGAAGGCCTTGCCCCTCTACGGGCTCCTTCGCAAGACGGCTCTGGTCGAGCCGAGTCACACCAAGAAACCGGGCATGTTCGATTGGCCCGACGAGGCGGACGAGGCCTTCCGCCGCCTCAAGAAGGCTCTCACCCGCGCGCCCATCTTGGCTGCGCCGGCTGAAGGAACCACTGCTCGCCTATATCACGGCGACCACCCGCGTCATCAGCGTCGTCCTGGTGGTTGAGCGGCCGGAGGAGGGCAAGTCTCTGCAAGTCCAGCGGCCCATCTACTACCTCAGCGAGGTTCTCTCCGCATTCAAGCAAAACTACCCCCACTACCAAAAGATGTGCTATGGCATATACTTTACCGCCAAGAAGGTCAAGCAATAATTCTAGGAGCATACCATCACCGCGGTGAGCATGGCCCCGATCGGCAAGATCATGAGCGGCCAGTACTTCACCGGCCGGATCGCCAAATGGGTGATCGCCCTTGCCGATCATGAGATCCGGTACGAGCCATGAACCGCCATCAAATCATAGGCGTTGGCTGACTTCCTCGTCGACTGGGCGGAGACGGAGTTCGTGCCGCCTCCCCTGGACTCCACACATTGGCGCATGCATTTCGACGGCTCGAAAATGAGGACCGGCCTGGGTGCCGGCATAGTCCTCTCCTCCCCGAAAGGTGACCAGCTCATGTACGCCCTCCAGATCCAGTTTGTCGCCTCCAACAACGTGGCCGAGTACGAGGCCATCGTCCATGGCCTCCAGCTCGCCAAGGAGATAGGCATCAGGCACATCCTATGCTTTGGCAACTCCGACCTCGTGGTTTAGTAGGTCTCAAGCGAATGGGACGCCAGGGACACCAACATGGCCAGCTACCGCTTCCTCGTACAATAGCTCACCGGCTCCTTCAAGGGATGTGAGTTCCATCACGTCTCACGGGCGGACAACGAGGCGGCCGACGCGCTGGCAAAGATCGGCTCCACCCGGCAGGCCATCCCAGCCGGTGTCTCCCTCGAGTGGCTGTTCAAGATGTCGATCAAGCCATCCCTAGAACCGGAGTCAATATTCGTGCCGGCAGACGCTACCGGCCCATCGGAGGCTCGGGCTGCCCCTTCGACATCTTCGCCGCTGGCTCCCACAACTTTCGCCGCCTTGCCGGCACCAGTTGAGCCGGCTGCGTCCGAGGCCGCCAGCTCCAACGACGCGTCTGTCATGATGACAATCAACTAGCTGGCCTTGGAGACTAGCGAGCCGGCCCTAGGGGCTGGCGAGCCGGCCCCGGGGGCTGGCGAGCTGGTCCCAGGGGCTGATCATCCAGGCCCGGGTGCTCCCGAGCCGGACCCCGTCTCAGCTCCCTCAAGGTCCCAACCTATCTTGGCGTTCCTTCTACACGGCAAGCTCCATGCGGACGAGGCCTTGGAGAGGCAAATTCAACGCCGGGCCTTGGCATACAACATCATCAACAACGAGCTCGTCCATCGCAGCACCACCGGCATCTTCCAGCAGTGTGTTGAGCCGGAAAAGGGTCTCGAGATCCTCCTCAACATCCATCGGGGTGAGTGCGGGCATCATGCTGCCTCCAGGACCCTAGTGTCCAATACCTTCTGCCACAGTTTCTACTGGCCCACTGCTCTCGAGGCGGCCAAGAAATTGGTCGACGAGTGCGAGGGTTGCCAACGCTTCAGAATGTAGAGCCACCTGCCGGCGTCAGCCCTCCAGACCATTCCCCTTTTGTGGCCCTTCGTCGTCTGGGGGCTGGACATGGTGGGACCCCTCAAAACCGCACGAGGCGGCATGACACACTTGCTGGTGGCTGTTGACAAATTCACCAAGTGGATCCAGGCATGACCAATCAAGAAGCTGCATGGCCCCACGGCCGTTCGGTTCATCGATGACATCATGGTTCGCTACGGCGTCCCCTACAGCATCATCACCAACAACGGCACGAACTTCGCTGATCGTGCACTCACGCGTTTCTGGTCCAAGCAAGGAATCCGACTCGACCTGGCCTCCGTCGCTCATCCACAGTCAATCGACCAGGTCGAGAGGGCAAATGGCCTTATCTTGTTTGTCATCAAGCCCCGACTATTAACGCCACTAGTAAGGTCGGCCGGCTGCTAGATCGACGACCTACCGGCCATCCTTTGGAGTCTCAGCACCACCCCCAAACGATCAACCTGCTACATCCCCTTCTTCTTTGCATACGGGTCCGAGGCCATCATCCCCACCAACATCGACTTCGACTCGCCTCGACTCGCCCTATACATGGAGAAGGACGCAAAGGAGGCAAGAGAAGACGACATCGATCTATTCGAGGAAGCCCGCGAGCTGGCCTTGAGCTGGACGGCAATCTACCAGCATAAGCTCCGGCCCTACCACAGCAAGCAGATCCGGCCACTCTCCTATCGTGAAGGGGAGCTGGTCCTCAGGCAGATCCAGCGGACAACCGAACAACACAAGCTATCCACCCCATGGAAGGGCCCATTCATCATCAGCAAGGCGTTGCACAACAATGCATACGACCTAATAGACGCCCAGAAGCCGCAGAAGTGCAAAAGAGATGCCTCTGGCAAGGAGACAGAGCGCCCATGGAACGCGGCGCTCCTTCGCCCATTTTATTGCTAAAAAGACCAGTGTACGTATGTATCCCTCCCCTTTAGGGCTTATTGATGCAATGGGAGCACCAGGCCGGCTCTTGGGGCATGCCCTGTTTCATTTCTCTCAAAAGTTTCCTCGCTCACCGCCTCCTCGACCCAGCTCCCGGGCCCGGGGGCTCGCCGGCTGGTCCTAGGTCGCCTCTCTCAAAAATCGGCTAAGTAGTGTGAGCTGAGCAAGCCCTCCCATCCCTCCCAACTACAGATCTGGCTCCTGGTTGTTCAGCTTATGGGGCCTCGGGGCGGCAAAGCTTAGCTCACACGAAAGATCTATCGAAAGGAGATACCGGCTAGGTCCAGCCGGACCACCGCCACGCCTCTGCCACTCTACTTATCTCGAAAGGCTCTCGCGGTTCCTAAGTTCTGAACCGGCTCCCTCGAGGCGGACACCCCGACCCAGCTACAGGCCGGCTCCCGGCTATCGGGCTGGCGGTGCCGAAACCAAAGGGGAAAAAGGGAGGATTGGAAAGAACCAAGAGGGCGAAAAAGGATACGGACAAGCTGGCACGAGCAATAAGGCAAACACACCAAGTATTCACAGTAATGTTAAGAAAAAAGTGGCCCACGGCTACCACGGTTCATTACATAACACCCCCAGTGGGTGGACTCGAGTCTAACTTGCAGGAAAGAAAAATGAAGATAAAGACGGTCGGGGGCTCAGGCCACCGGCACGTCACTAGCCGGCGCATCGCTGGGCGGCTCAACTCTCGTCCCGGAGGTGGCGGTGGCCTTCGGCTTGCCTTCCTTGGCCTTCGAGGCAGCCTCTGCGGTCCTAGTCGTCTCTCCGCTCAAGTCGGTGCTCTCATCAGCAACCTCCTCATCCGCTGGGCCTTGGGGGATGCCAAAGGATTCTTAAGGCACCGGCTCATCGACCTCGCCAGGCGCCGACAGAAACTCATCCGTGTCGACATACGACGCGAGCTCGTTGGCCTGACGGACAAGGGCCAACTCAGGGGCCTCCCGCTCCTCGGCCGGCTCGTCGGGCATGGTGGACAGCCGGCCCAAGTCCACGCCGCGATACCATGACATGACGACCCGGAGCGCCATCTGTGCGCCGGCTCGGGCTGCTGACGCTTTCCTGGCCTCGAGCCAGGCCACGGCCTGCTCCAGCCACAAGGCCACGCGATTCACCGGAGCTCCCCCATGACCCGGCCACAGAGCGGCGGTGATCTCCTTTCCGGCCGTCTTCAGCCGCTCCACGCTCCGCTCGAGGTGGATCAGTCGGTGTTCAATGGTGAGCCCATGCTCATCCACATCCCATGCGGTGTCCTCCTCGATGGAGTGTCCGCACTCCCAAAGGTATTCCCGGTGCTCCTCGACGGTGCGCTCAGCGCGGCACTGAGTTTTCAGGAATCGCCCTAAGAGAAGAAAGGGAAGAAGAGGAAAGAAGGGCAAATAAAACACAAGAACCGGCAAAGGAAAAGCCAACTGGCTGGAGAAAGGAAAAATGGACACCTAACTTCGATGGCGTCGTCCACCCCAATGGCGAAATTGAGCAACGCTTTCCGCTCCGACGCCAGCGCCGCCTACGATTTGGTGAGGGAGCCCTTAAGACCCTCGAGCGACCTCTCGAGGCGGGTAACCTCGCCTTGGAGGGCGGAAGTCCCCCGGGCGGCGTCAGCTACCTCCTTGACGGCCGTCTCCTTGGCCGCCACCTCCTTCGCCACGTCCGCCTTGAGGCGGTCCCGGGCCGACTCCCCATCCACCAGCAGCGCGACTAGCCGGTCCTTCTCCTGCATGACCGCCTGGACGTCTTGCGCCAGCCAGTCCTGCTCGGAGACGAGCCCGGTCTTCTCTACCCGGAGGGCGGTCAGATCACCTGCAGGACAAGGCAGGCGTCAGCCGGCCCTCGGGGGCTGCGTCCCCGTCCCGTGAAACTCGGCTTAGCTTGCACCCTCGCCAGCTCCTCCTCCAAGCAGTAGAAGCCATGTTTGCCGCGGTCGTGGATGGCGATCGCCTCCTCGAACAGCTTCTGCCGTTGGGAGTTCCCCTCCTGACGCACGAGGCTAAAGTCAAAGGATGCTCAAAGAGATCCGGCCCGGCTGCCCGTTAGCCGGTCAGCCGGCCCACATCTCGGGGGCTACACCTAGTGGGTGCGCTTGCGCACCCCCACTGAAATTTCTAAAACAAAGGCAACCGTGCTTACCTCTGCACACTACAGTGTGGCGTCTGCTGCCTGTGTGAACCGGGCCAGCTCCTGGCGGCACCAGTCCAAGACACTTCCCAACTCCCCGAACGAGGGGACCGGGCTGCCCGTCAGGGGAGCCGGTAGGGCTGGCACGAGCGCCAACGCTTCCCAGTCCCAGAGCACCTCTTGCATGGTCTGCAAGGTCCTCCGGGCCTAGCCGCATTACCGCCCGGGCTTGCCACGGTGCCGACCGCGAGGGGCAGGTTGATGATGGCGAGGTTCCGGGAGTCACCCCCCACCGACCCTTCGCCCAACACTGTGGCCCCTCCACCTCCGAACGCTCTGACGCGACGATGGCGATGGACGGCGCCTCCGTCTCCATGGCCGCCATCTCTGGCGCCGCCTCTGACACCGCCTCTAGGGCCACCGGGGCCTCTGGCATGTCGACCCGGGTTGGCTCGTCCACGGGCGTTCTCACGTCTGACACCTCCGGCTGGGTCGCCTTGGGGGCCGGTTCCGCTGCCGGCACCCTCACTCAGGCTGCCTCCTCCGCGGATGGAGGCGCAGGCGGCTCCATGGCTGCCCCACGTGGCTCGCTCGACGGGGTCCTCGATAGACGGGTCGATTCTGCCGCCGAGTCCGATGCCCGTGCAGGGTCCGTGGACCTCCTCCGCCTCCTGCCACTCGAAGTCCCGGAATGCAAGGCCCCGCCTCGCATTCCGAACTTTGAGGCTCGCAGCTCCGCGAGCCTCCTCTTCTCCTCCCGCTGGGTGGCCCCGTGCTTGCGGGCCAGCCGGCTGGCGGCATCCGTCAGGTCCCCCGCCGGCTCCCCTTCGTGAAGCTCGATGGGGTCCCTGCAGCGCACGAAGGACGATCACCCATCAGCTCGCGACCCGGAAGAAAACGAACGCAAAACATGAGAAAGAAACTTACCCGATGACGAGGGGCAAGGCCCGCTTGGCGCGCGCAGGCAGCTTCCACGCGGCCACCTTCACCCTCTTTGGGACAGGTGGCAGGGCCGTCGGCCCCTCCTAAGCCAGCTCTTTGCCCGGCCGGCAGCTCCGGCCGCCGGAGCTTGAGTTGCCGCTCCTCGCTCCGCCGGCCCTGACATGCTAAGGGAGGAGGCTCGTTCAGAATCATTATGTCATCGTCATCGTCATCATCACCATCATCGTCCGTCCAGTCCCTGATCGTGGGGCCAAAAGGGAACTCACCGGCTCCGCTAGGCTCCCCTGCTGCGCCGGACCCTCCTGCTCCGCTGGGGTCGCCGGCTCGCGGGTCTGCTGTCTCGTCGACTCCTCCCAAGGAGTCCACCCCCTCTTCCAGCAGGCCTCCCCGCTCGTAGTCTTTGGAGTCAGAGCGGTCGCGCTCTGCCTCGAAGACTTGGGGGTGCGGTCCATCCGGTGTGTTCTGTCGCACCAACAGCTGCGGTTAACATGGCGAAGTAAGGTCTGTTGCAGTCAGCCGGCTGGAAAGAATCAAACAAAAAGAAGGGCCGACTCGTCGAAGACTTACCAGGTGGGACGGTTGATGCGGTCGTATGGCTCCATGACAAATGTCCATGAAGCGGGCTTCAGCTTAAACGTCATGATGGTGTTCACCCGCGTCACCAACTAAGTAGGCGTCAGGTCAACGGTCGACGGTCGGCAGGGGTACCGACGGCCGGACATGTCGGAGATCCGGTGCGGCCTCAGTGGGAGAGGCAGCACCGGGTGCCAGATGAAGGCCGCCACCAGATCGGCGGCAGCCAATCCCTCGGAGCTCTTCAGCTACGCGAGCTGGCCAAGCTCCGCTAGAGCCATGCCGCGCGGGCCGGCTCCTAGCCAGTTCACTTGGGTGGACTGCGCATCGACGAACGGCGGCAGCCACATGAAGTCTAGGTTCGGATCGGCGCTCTTCATGTAGAAGAACGTCCGATGCCTTCCCTTGACGGGCTCGATGAGAGAGAAGGGTGGGAAGCGCGTGGAGCCGCGATAGCACACCATTGTGCCCCCGCATGTGTTGCTCTTCAATGCCTTGAGGTAGAAGAGGGCGTTGAAGAAGTTGAGAAAAGGAAGGACCCCGAGGTATCCCTCGCACAGCGTCACGAAGCCGGCGTGGTAAAGGTCGTGTTGGGGTCGAGGTGGTGCGGTTAGAGGTCGAAGGTGTCCATGAGCAGGCAGAAGAAATGGCTCACCAGGAGCCCGAAGCCATGGGAGAAATGCCAGAGGAACACGACGTGCTCCCCCGGCTACGGCGCCAGCATCACCTTTTCACCCAGCGCGCGGGCAACCACCCGCTCCGCCGGCAGCAGCATGCGCGCCTTGCGGAGCTCCGCAATGTCTACCTCAGTGATGACGGAACCAGCCCAGCTCCCTCCGCTTCCGTCGGCCATTGTGGCGGCAGGGCAGCGTGCGGGCGCAGTTGTGGGTTCAGGCGCGGTGTTGAGTGAGGGGAGCGAGGAAGACGAAGAAGGCAAGAAGGCAAGGCCGCAAGGTGGCGAATGGGATGCAGGTATCTCCTCCCCTGGCCTTCCTCCCCTTTTATAAGGGAGGCCATGACCAGGGGACGTGGGGATTAATTGCGCCCACACCCCGAAAACTCCGCATGCTCGTGGGAGGCCCCGGGCCGTAACGGCCGCTTCGGGGCATAGAGGATCCTGGCATGCACCCCGAGGCCTACTGGGCTATGCCCGGGGTCTAGCAGGCTAGGCCTAGGCCAATGTCCCATCACCCCACGTGCGCGGGGCCCACCACATCATTACTCGCTGCGTGGTGCACGGCAGGCCGGCTCGGGTCCCAAGGCGACGCGCCAAAACCAGAGGCGTCGGGTCCAACGGCCGACCCGGCTGGCCCTTCATCTTCACACCGGAGGCAGGTACCGCTGAGGGGAAGCCGCCGGCTCCCCTCCGTCTATCGGACGTGGCCCCTGTCGGCTTCTAGGACTACTGATGGCGTTATTACCCCTAGGTAGGCTAAAGTAATGGGGTTCTCCACCCTTCCGCTCCGAAGAAAAACTACGCGAACGGCTGCCACGGCCGGCTGAGGGACGGCCGGCTCGAGCTGCCTCCGGCTGGCGACACGGACGGCTGGTCATGCAGCCGGCCTAACCCCTGGGACACCTCCTCCGTTGACCCCGGGCATACATGCAACATCCCTTCCCTCTGCGCGCGGGTACGATGACACGACACGACCGCCACGACGGGCGACCCTATGGCCACAATGGCCTTTGACGCACGGGAGCGTATGGCTACAGTCTGGTCCTCCTGGCCGCTGACCCTGGCAAGCGCGACTGGGCGGGGGAACAGTTCTAGCCCGCCCTCGCCCACTCGATTACCTACGCTGGCGTGGCTACAGTGCAGCCGGCCGTACCGGAGACTTCGGCCGGCTGGCGCTAGACGACGCCTCCCGGGCGACCCGTGCCGCGGCAGTTGGGTGAGGGCCAATCACACAGCCGGTTGGCCGGCCCCTCACAGGTGACGGGACCGCGTAGCCGGTGGACCCTATAGACAACGAGATGGCTGGAAGGGTGGGGCCCCCTGGTCAGCCGGAGAGGCTGCCTGCCGGGTCCCTCCGCCCTATACCTTAGAAAACATGATAAAGCCGGGGGTACGGACGATCATTCGTAGACACCCACATAGAACTCTCCTCTCATACCATATCTAGCAACGGAGGAAGACGAGCCAGCTGCTCCTTCTTCCTCCTCTAGACACAGCTCTAGGAGCATCCTTGTAAACACAACTATCCATCTAACTAGACCAAGCAAGACTAGGGGTATTACCTCCCACGGAGGGCCGTGAACTTGGGTACATCATGTGTCACCACCGCTTGTGCCCAATCTCACACCCGGAGCCCATCGGCATCCTCCGGCCCCAACCACCTACGATAAGCCTACCCATGGCATCTGTCATGAGAAAATGACGACACATGTCATGTTCATCTTGTGTATGTCATAACTTGTAGACCATAGCTCCGTTTGAGATGTTCCACATATGTAAATCGACTAGAATGACATGTAGAATTGCATGGTATCCTTTATTTTGTTGTTTAGCAAATATAAAATAGGGTTAGTTCAGGTCTGGACCAAATTCAAAATTAACATATGGGGTCATTTCGGAAATGCTACAAGTTGTTTCTCACCTCATTTAAGATTCCTAGGTAGGTAGTTTACTTATGATTCACCTCTTGCCATGTTTAACAACATTTAATATTGTCATGTACCTCAATGGGAGTGAACTAAATAATCGATCATGGAGTTTCGTCAATATGCAACTCATTGCATATTGACCTACACTTTATTGCGTAGTAGTTGTTTGATGTGATTTGCCATGCCTTGCATATTTAAACCGGACATGCATCATATTTGGTTGCGCATCATGTCATGCATATGTTGTGTTGAACCATGTGTTGATTGTTGCTTTCGGATTGTTCCTTCTCGGTAGCGTACCGAAAGCGTTCGGAGTGTGAGGATTCGTTCGACTACGTTGGATCGTCTTCTTCATGGATTCATTCTTCTTCCAAACGGGATCTCAGGCAAGATGATCATTTCCCTGGATACCACTACTATCATTGCTATGCTAGTTGTCTCGCTTCTATCGTTATGTCTCTCTACCTACCACTTGTTTGTCAAGCCTCCCAACATTGCCATGATAAGCCAATAACTCCTCCACATCCCAGCAAACCTTTGTTTGGCTATGTTCCTGCTTGCTCGGCCCTTCTTACAGCGTTTCTAGCTGTAGGTGCAATTGCTTCCATGTGTCAACATGGACAATATTTTTTATCACAATATTATTGCTATTTAATTTAATGCACATATATACTTGGTAAAAGGTGGAAGGCTTGGACTTTTGCTCGGTGTTTTGTTCCACTTTTGCCATCCCTAGTTACTTGTGTACCGGTGTTATGTTCCATATTGAGTGCTCCTAACATGCTCGGGTTGTTATGGGGACCCCCATGATTTTCGTTTTAGGATAAAAATTATCTGGCAAGTCCCAACATTGGTACTATATTTGCCTAATAACTAATAAAATTCCATAGGAACCCACCGGCACCCGCAGATCTTTAATCAACAACCCGGGCCACTGCTCCTCATGAGTGTTGGTCCAAACTAGAGCCACTTGGGGGCCACCTTGGGGCAACTCGAGGGATGTCTATCAGGCCACCGTACTTATTGCTCATGTGGTAGTGCCCAGAGACAGATATACGCGCGGCCCATATTGGGATCTGGCCTGCCCGGTGACCTTACTGGATTTGTTTTACCTTTCTCGTACATCTTGAGCGAGGAATTCCAAAAATACTTCGGGCTATCTCGAGGTTGAGGTTTTCCAATGGAATTGCCTAAGAAATCACAAGATTGGTGGTCGAGGTTATTCCCGCTGCGTGTGGTTACTTTGTGATGGATGAGTTGGAGCACCCCTGCAGGGTTAAATCTTCCAGAAAGCCGTGCCCACGGTTATGTGGCAACTTGGAAAATTTCTATAACACCCAGTCATAGCAAACTTGAAGTAAACTCAAATAAAGTACAACAATTGTGTGCTTAAACCTGACTTTCTCTTCTCGTGAGTTCTTATCTGAGAGAGAACACGATGGGGTTATGTTTGACATAAGTAGGTGTTCAGGATCACTTAGTGATCATTACTAGCTCACGTATGTTATGCATAGACCACCATACTTAATTTTTGTATTCGTAAGTTAGCCACTCAATAAATGCTTAGTTGCTTGCTACATCCTCACCACTTAACCATACCTCACCCATTAAGCTTTGCTACTCTCGATACCCGTGGAAATGAGATTGTTGAGTCCCTGTGGCTCACAGAATACGACAACAATAGTTGTAGGTACAGGTAATGGGATGATTTGATGTGAGCATGATGCTTGTTTGATTTGGAGTTCTTCTTCTTCTTCTTCGATCTAGGATGGGTTCCAGGCGGCAGCCTGACATAGCAAGGATGGATGTCATTTTATCGTTTGTTTTCTCGGATCCTTCTCTTCTGTATGATGGTTGAGTATGTTGTTGAATTGATGTGATCTTGATGTAGCTTGTGGCGAGTGTAAGCCAATTCCATATACTTATCTCTTTTGTACATGTACTTGTAATGATATCCATTCTTGTAAAACGACGAGATGTGCTTCTATCCCTATCGAGGCCCCTATGCCAAAAGAAGGATAGGATCGCATCATGGGCATTACAGACCCCCAGGAAGCATGGGGTTGAGTCCTCCCCAGTGTGCCTTGCCCATGCCGGCAAGGCGGTTGAAGCGCCCGCCTAGCCTCCACCCGAACCACGGCCTTTGGGCGAGGCAGATGGGTCTGGGGCCGGAGCGGCCTCTCCGGCTGCCGCTCTTGTGGACAGCGCCCCTACTCCCCCATGCGATGGCGCCCTCCCGGAGAAAGGCGAGGGTGCTCCCTCCATCGTCGAGGTGGAGAAGAAGAGGAGGTGGATTGACATCAAAGAGTAAGTAATCCCACTTAGCCTTGGCCGCTTGCCGGTACCTCGCGTGTTGACGATCTCTCCTTTGCTTGGTAACCAGGAATACCGTCATGCTGAAGATGAGGAAGAAGAAAGCGAGCGTCAAGCCGAAGGTGCTTTCTGATGCGCCACCCATTCATGTTGCCTTTCCATTGCCTGAAGAGGCACCAAACACCGCGGGTGTGGGGGCTCAGGAGGCGACCCTCCTGGTCACTGTAGTAGAACCCCCTGAGCCTCCGATGCATGTCGGTGTGGCCGCTCCTGCCCTTGGGGGCGTGTTGGCGCCACTGTTCGGAGAGCCAGTCCTTGAGGGCCAGCTGCCCATAGAACTGTGTATATCCACATTGCCTGTGGTTGTAGAGCAGTCTCCGGTCCCTCCTGCTACTCGTGCTTCTGTCGTCCCGGGGGAGCCTCCTGTGATCCCACAGGCGACTCCTCTGGATGAGGCCTTGACGCTGGCACTGTGCGGCCTCGGTGTCCTAGACAGGGCCTGCACTGCTCTGGGTCAGGTTCGTGACGCCCTTGAGGGCGCTGATGATCCCCTCATGAAGGGGCACCTGGGGCTCCTCTCCGGGTGGCTCCAGGCCGATGTCATTGCCATGGAGGTTTGGGGCCAAGCCAAGGCCACTGTAGCGGAGAGCGATAAGGAGGTCGCCTCAGCCAGAGCAGCCCGTGAGGCGGCACTGACCGACGCGGCATCTCCCACCAGGCGTTGTGATGAGGCGGAGGCCCGCCTGAAGGCTCTTGAAGAGGAGAAGTCCGTGCTTGCGTAGCAGCTGCGTTAGCAAGAAGAGTCCCTCAAGACCCGCGAGACCAAGCTTGCCGATCGAGACTCCATGATGTCCAAGGCGGCGGCCAACCAAGCCGCGGAGCGTGAGCACCTAGACGCGCGGGAGAAAGAACTTGTTGCGAAGAAGGCTCGGCTCGACACTAGGGAGGGAGCCCTTGCTGCGACCGAGGAAAAAAGGCTACGGAGCTCAACGCCTTACCCTCCGTCGAGCTCAGGCTTCACTGAGCACTCCACTCCCTTTGCCGGGACGGGTTTATAGAGCCCTTGGTGGCTCCGGAGAGCGGCTTCGCGGGGCTCTCTTCAAAGCTCGTCGAGCCGCTGGAGGGTGTCGTTGTCAAGGTGGAGGAAGTCTTGGAGTATGAGTGTCGCGACCTGTTTTCTGAGGCCGTGACGCGCGTCTTCAGCCACCTCTACTTTCGCGAGTCGGGGTTTGAATTGAGCTCCGTGATCTGCCCAGTCAATCCCGGGGTTCGCACCACCACTGGGGCGGCCATGAAGGGCACCGTGGGGGCGCAGATGAAGAAGTTCACATATGTTGCCGCTCCTCCACCTGTTGCAGCTGCAAGGGTTAGCGGCAAAGAAAACGATGTCAGCGACGTCGACGACGAGGTCCCCGTAGCTGGGACAAGTGGTGGCGATAGCTCCTCCCAATTCCTCTTCCTTGTTCCTTTCCTGCGACGTTCATCGTGCCTCACGGAGGCGTTAGACTTGTCTGCATTTGCGAAAAAATTTAATGCTTGTAATAACTGTTGAATTGTGTGGTTGCTTTCTTCGCGTTGTTTCCTTCTTCCTTGTTGTGATGCTCTGCGTCACCTGGGCCCAGTCCCGCGCATACCTTAGTCGCCGTTGGGCCGTTCGGATAACCAGGACGATGCGAAGGGGTGAGGGGCTACGGGACCAGTGAGGCTCCTGAGTCGCGATGTTCAGGAGTCCCCCTTGACGTACGAGGAGTCTTCATGAAGGGAACATGGTGAATACGGGGTTGACTTGGACGTTTTGAACACCTTGAGCTCCGCGTCGGCAGGGCCCGGTCCCGCCCATACCTTAGCCGTCATTGGGCCGCCCATATCATAAGGACGGTGCCAAGTGGTGAGGAGCTACATGACCAGTGAGGCTCCTGAGTCGCGATGCTCGGGAGTCCCCCTTGACGTACGAGCTATGGGGTCCTCCTTAGGGATTTTGAGCACTTTGAGCTCTGCGTCGGTAGGGCCTGGTCCCGCGCGTATGTTGAACCATTATGCAAGGAAGTCGGAGCCTGATTAGGTTATTGATTGTTAGCCTTTGTGTGAGGGTTGGGAGCGCATAATGGTTTACTCCTACCAACCTCTCCCCTAGGGGCATGCGTCTAATGCTTAGATTCGATGCCTAATAGACTTTTGCAATAATTATGTGAGTTCTTTATGACTAATGTGAGTCCATGGATTATACGCACTCTCACCCTTCCACTTTTGTTAGCCTGTCTAGTACCGCGCAACTTTCACCGGGCATTCAACCCACCATATATCCTTCCTCAAAACAGGCACCATACCTACCTATTATGGTATTTCCATAGTAGTTTCGAGATATATTGCCATGCAACTTCCACCGTTCCGTTTATTATGACACGCACCATCATTTTCATATTTCTTTGCATGATCGTAAGATATCTAGCATGATGTTTTCATGGCTTGTTCGTTTTTTGGTGTCATTTGCTATGCTAGATCATTGCACATCCCCGGTACACCACCAGAGGCAATCATATAGTGTCATATTTTGTTCTAGTATTGTAATTCTTTATTTGTAGGTACATAAAAGTGTGATGACCATCATTATTAGAGCCTTGTCTGATGTGAGGAAAGGATGATGGAAGCTATGATTCCCTCACAAGTTGGGATGAGACTCCGGACTTTATGACAAATAAAAAAGGCCAATGAAGCCCAAATAAAAAAACAGGCCATAGATGCCCACCAAAATAAAAAAAGGAAAGAAATGACAGAAACGGAGAATGGATAATGCTACTATCTTTTTTCCACACTTGTGCTTGAAAGAAGCACCATGATCTTCATGATAGAGTCTCCTATTTTGTCACTGTCATATACTGGTGGGAATTTTTCATTATATAACTTGGCTTGTATATTCCAATGATGGGCTTCCTCAAATTTCCCTATGTCTTCATGAGCAAGCAAGTTGGATGCACACCAAGTTAGTTTCTTTTTGAGATTTCATACACTTATAGCTTTAGTGCATATGTTGCATGGCAATCCCTACTCACTCACATTGATATCTATTAGTGGGCATCTCCATAGCCCGTTGATACGCCTAGTTGATGTGAGACTATATTCTCCTTTTCCTCACAACCTCCACCATATTCTATTCCACCTATAGTGTTATATCCATGGCTCACGCTCATGTATTGCATGAGAGTTGAAAAGGTTTGAGAACATAAAAGGTGTGAAACAATTGCTTGACTTTTCATCGGGCTTGTGCATGATATAAATTGTGCATGATATAAATACTTGGTCTGGGGAAGATGGAGCATAGCCAGACTATAAGATTTTGTAGAGATAACTTTCTTTTGCCATAAAATTTTGAAGAGATAAAATTGCAATAATGATTACTGGTCTAGTTATCGATTGCCTAGGGACAACAACTCCTACCACTACTTTTCCACAATCATTAAACTAACTTAATTGTTACTTTATCTAAGAAGCCCCTAGTTTTTATTTATGTGCTTCGATGACTAATAGACTTTTGCAATAAGTATGTGAGTTCTTTATGACAAATGTGAATTCATGGATTATGCGCGCTCTCACCCTTCCACTTTTGCTAGCCTCTCTAGTACCGTGCAACTTTCACCGGTGCATTAAACCCACCATATATCCTTCCTAAAAACAGCCACCATACCTACCTATTTTGGCATTCCCATAGCCATTCCGAGATATATTGCCATGCAACTTCCACTATTCCATTTATTATGACACGCACCATCATTTCCGTATTGCTTTGCATGATCGTAAGATAGCTAGCATGATGTTTCCATGGCTTGTCCGTTTTTTGATGTCATTTGCTACTATATATCATTGCACATCCGGTACACCGTCGGAGGCATTCATATAGAGTCATTTTGGGTCTAGTATTGTAATTCTTGAGTTGTAAGTAAATTAAAGTGTGATGATCATCATTATTAGAGCATTGTCCCATGTGAGGAAAGGATGATGGAAGCTATGATTCCCTCACAAGTTGGGATGAGACTCTGGACTTTATGAAAAATAAAAAAGGACAATGAAGCCCAAATTAAAAAAGAGGCCATGGATACCCACCAAAATAAAAAAAGGGGGGAAAGGGGAAAAATGAGATAAAGAGAGAAGGGACAATGCTACTATCTTTTTTCCACACTTGTGCTTCAAAGAAGCACCATGATCTTCACGATAGAGAGTCTCCTATTTTGTCACTTTCATATACTAGTGGGAATTTTTCATTATATAACTTGGCTTGTATATACCAATGATGGGATTCCTCAAATTACCCTAGGTCTTCATCAGCAAGAAAGTTCGATGTGTTGGAAATATGCCCTAGAGGCAATAATAAATTAGTTATTATCATATTTCCTTGTTCATGATAATCGTTTATTATCCATGCTATAAATTGTATTGATCGGAGACTTAGATGCATGTGTGGATACATAGACAAAACCATGTCCCTAGTATGCCTCTAATGGACTAGCTCGTTGATCAAAGATGGTTAAGGTTTCCTAGCCATGGACATGAGATGTCATTTGATAGTGGGATCACATCATTAGGAGAATGATGTGATGGACAAGACCCAAACTACAAACGTAGCGTATGATGTGTCAGTTTATTGCTACTGTTTTCTGCATGTCAATGTATATGTTCCTATGACCATGAGATCATGCAACTCACGGATATCGGAGGAGTGACTTGTGTGTATCAAACGTCGCAACGTAACTGGGTGACTATAAGGGTGCTCTACAGGTATCTCCGATGGTGTCTGTTGAGTTGGCATGGATCGAGACTGGGATTTGTTATTCGTGTGACGGAGAGGTATCTCGGGGCCCACTCGGTAATGCAACATCACAATAAGACTTGCAAGAAATGTGACTAATTGTTAGTTGCGGGATCTTGTATTACGGAACGAGTAAAGAGACTTGCCGATAACGAGGTTGAACTAGGTATGGAGATACTAACGATCGAATCTCGGGCAAGTCACATACCGAAGAGCAAAGGGAACATCATACGGGATTAACTGAATCCTTGACATAGAGGTTCGACCGATAAAGATCTTCATAGAATATGTAGGAACCAATGTGGACATCCAGGTCCCGCCATTGGTTATTGACCGTAGAGGTGTCTCGGTCATGTCTACATAGTTCTCGAACCCGCAGGGTCTGCACACTTAAGGTTCGGTGACATTTCGATAGTGTAGAGTTATGTATGGTGGTGACCGAAGGTTGTTCGGAGTCTCGGATGAGATCCCGGATGTCACGAGGAGCTCCAGAATGGTCCGGACGTAAAGATTCATATATAAGAAGTCCCAGTTTGGTCGCCGGAAAAGTTTCGGGCTCATCGGTAGTGTACCGGGAGTGCCGGGAGTGTACCGGGAGACCACCGAGAGGGGTATTTTGACCCAAGAGGTTTTATGGGCTGTGGGAATATGAATACCAGCCCTTGGTGGGCTGGTGGAAGTCCTACACAAAGCCCATGAGGTTGGGAAGAAAATACCAAAAGGAAAAAGGTGGAAAAAGGCAAAAAGGGCTATATATGGAAGGAGTCCTAATCCCACTTGGAGTGGGAAGAGGAGGACTCCTCCCTAGCCGGCCGAACCAGGTGGGTTTTGGCCCTTGCGCCAGCCCCTCCTCCTCCTCCTCTCCTCCTATATATACTAGAGGAGTTTGAGGGTTTTGGCACAAGTTCTTTCTTCCACGTGCAACCCTAACCTCTAGTGCATAGTTTCTCCTCTAGATTGGTTTTCTGCGGTGCTTAGGCGAAGCCCTGCAGGAATAACTCCACCACCATCACCAGAGCACCGTCACGCTGCCGGTGAACTCTCCCTCCTCTCCACCTCCTCTTGCTGGATCAAGACGGTGGAGATCGTCATCAAGCTGCACGTGTGCTGAACGCGGAGGTGTCGTCCGTTCGGTACTAGATCGGAAGGATCATGATCAAGGCCACGGGACGTTCGTGATCGGATCGCGGGATGGATCATGACGAGATCGCGGGACGGTTCGTGATTAGATCACGGGACGCTCGGCGATTTGGATGGCGAAGAAGTACGACTACACCAACCGCGTTTCTCAACGCTTCCCGCTTAGCGATCTACAAGGGTACGTAGATCCACTCTCCCTCTCGTAGATGCTCATCACCATGGATAGGTTTGCGTGCGCGTAGGAAATTTTTGGTTTCCCATGCGACGTTCCCCAACAGTGGTATCAGAGCTAGGTTGATGGTTCGATGAGATCTCGAGTAGAACACAAAGGGTTTGTGGGCGTTGATCCTTAGATTGCTTCCTCCCTTGGTCGTGTTTTGGTTCAGCGGTATTGTGGGATGAAGCGGCCCGGACCAACCTTACTCGTACGCTTACGAGAGACTGGTTCCCTCAACTGCACTTGTTGCAACAGATGGCTAGCGGGTGTCAGTTTCTCCTACTTTAGTTGGATCGGATTCGACAAAGGCGGTCCTTGAGAAGGTTGAAAAGCAACTTATGTATCACCGTTGTGGTTTATGCGTAGGTGAGAATCATTCTTGCTAGATACCCGTAGCAGCCACGTAAAACTTGCAACAATAATTAGAGGACGTCTAACTTGTTTTTGCAGGGTATGTTGTGATGTGATATGGCCAATTACATGATGAGATATATGTGATGTATGAGATGATCATGTAATGTATAGAATTTCATGACTTGCATGTCGATGAGTACGGCAACCGGCAGGAGCCATAGGGTTGTCTTTAATTATTGTATGACCTGCGTGTCAATCATTAAGCGCTATGTAATGCTTTACTTTATCGCTAAGCGGTAGCAATAGAAGTAGAAGCAGGGCTGGCGCCACAACCCCAATGTCAGCACATTGATGGAGATCAAGATGATGGAGATCATGGTGTTGTGCCGGTGACGACGGAGATCATGCCGGTGCTTTCAAGATGGAGATCTAAAGCACAAGTTCATGGCCATATCATGTCACTTATGAATTGCATGTGATGTTAATCCTTTTTATGCACCTTGTTTTGCTTAGGACGACGGTAGCATTATAAGGTGATCCCTCGCTTAATTTCAAGATAAATTGTGTTCTCCCCGAGTGTGCACCGTTGTGAAAGTTCGTCGTGTTGAGACACCACGTGATGATCGGGTGTGATAGACTCTACGTTCACATACAACGGGTGCAAGCCAGATTTGCACGTGCAGAACACTCGGGTTAAACTTGACGAGCCTAGCATGTACAGACATGGCCTCGGAACACAAGAGACCGAAAGGTCGAACATGAGTCATATAGTAGATATGATCAACATAATGATGTTAACCATTGGAGCCACCTCAACTCACGTGATGATCAGACTTGAGTTGGTGAATTTGGATCATGTATCACTCGAATGATCGGAGGGATATCAATTTGAGTGGGAGTTCTTAAGTAATATGATCAATTGAACTCATTATCATGAACATAGTCAATAGTGTCTTTGCAAATTATGTTGTAGATTACTAGCTCACGCTGTAGCTCCCTTAAATTTTTATATGTTCCTAGAGAAATTGAGTTGAAAGATGTTGGTAGCAATATTGCGGACTGGGTCCGTGATCTGAGGATTGTCCTCATTGCTGCACAGAAGGCTTATGTCCTTAATGCACCGCTCGGTGCACCACCCCCTCTAGCGTCGTCTGTAGATGTTGTGAACATCTGACAGGCACGTTTCGATGACTACTTGATAGTTTAGTGCGTCATGCATTACGGCTTAGAATTGAGGCTCCGAAATGTTTTGAACGTCACAGAACATATGAGATGTTCTAGGAGCAGAGATTGTGATCTCAGGATCGTGCCTGTGTTGCGAGATATGAGATCTCCAACAAGATTCTTTGCCTGTAAGATGAAGGAGAATAGCTCAATCGTTGAGCATGTACTCAGATTGTCTGGGTACTACAATCGCTTGAATCAAGTGGGTGTTGATCTTCCAGATAAGATAGTGATTGATATAGTTCTCCAAGTCACTGTCACTAAAGCTACTAGAACTTAGTGATGAACTATAAAACACCAGGGATAGAAGTATTGATCCCTGAGCTGTTCGCGATGTTTGACACCGCGAAGGTAGAAATAAAGAAGGAGCGTCAAGTGTTGATGGTTAATCAAACCACTAGTTTCGAAAAGGGCAAGAGCAAGGAGGGAAACTTCATGGATAGCAAGTCAGTTGCTGCTCCAGTGAAGCAACCCAAAGTTGAACTCAAACCTAAGACTAAGTGCTTCTATTATGAGGTGAGAGGTTGCTGAAGCGGAACAACCCTAGATACTTGGTAGATAAGAAGGCTGGCAACATAGACAGAAGTATATTTGATATACGAGTTATTGATGTGTACCTTGCTAGTACTCCTAGTAGCACCTGGGTATTGGATACCGGTTCAGTTGCTAAATGTTAGTAACTCGAAATAAAAGCTACGGAATAAACGGAGAACTAGCTAAGGGTGAGGTGACGATGTGTGTTGGAAATGATTCCAAGGTTGATGTGATCAACATCGCACGCTCTCTCTACCTTCAGGATTAGTGACGAACCTAAATAAATGTTATTTGGTGTTTTGCGTTGATCATGAACATGATCAGATCATGTTTGTTGCAATACGGTTATTCATTTAAGGCAGAGAATAATGGTTATTATGTTTACATGAATAATACCTTTAATGGTCATGCACCCAGTGAGAATGATTTGTTGAAATCTTGATCGTAGTAATACACATGTTCATAACATTGATGTCAAAAGATACGAAGTTAAATTATGATAGTACCACATACTTGTGGCACTGCCGCAAAATGTCATATTGGTATAAAGCGCATGAAGAAACTCCATGCTGATGGATATTTGGACTCATTAGATTTCAAATCGGTTGAGACATGAGAACCATGCCTCTTGGGCAAGATGACTAAAGGACCCCGTTGGATGGAGCGGGCAAGTGATTCATTGGAAATGATACATGTTGATGTATGCAATCTAGTGAGTCTTGTAGCGTGCAGTGGAGATCGTTATTTTCTTACCTTCACTGAAGATTTGAGTAGATATAGTGTATATTTACTTAATGAAACACAAGTCTTAATCGTTTGAAAGGTTCAAGAAAATTCAGAGTAAAGTTTAAGATCATCGTGACAAGAAGATAAAAATGACTGCGATATGATCGTGGAGGTTAATATCTGAGTCACGAGTTTGGCATACAACTTAAGACAATGTGAAAGTTGTTTCACAACTAAACGCCACCTGGAACACCATAGTGTGATGGTGTGTCCGAACATCATAGTTATGCTCTATTGCATATGGTGCATGCTATGATGTCTCTTATCGTTTTGTTACTATAATTTTGGGGTTATGCATTAGAGACAACTACATTCACTTTAAATAGGGCACCATCTAAATCCGTTGAGATGACACCGTGTGAATTTTGGTTTGATAGAAACCTAAGTTGTCATTTCTTAATGCTTGGGGCTACGACGCTTGTGTGGAAAATGTTTTCACCTAATGAGCTCGAACCCAAAGCGGACAAATGCATCTTCATAGAATACCCTAAGAACAGTTGGGTGAACCTTCTATCTCAGATCCATGCATAAAATGTTTATTGCTAAAACTGGGTCCTTTCTCGAGAAAAGGTTTCTCTTGAAAGAATTGAGTGGGAGGAGGATAGAACTTGATGAGGTTATTGAACCTCTACTTCAACCAGAAAGTAGCGCAGCGTAGAAAGATGTTTTTGTGAAGCCTACGTCAGCTGAAGAGGAAGTTAATGATGATGATCATGAAGCTTTGGATCAAGTTACTATCGACCTACGAGGAAAATAGAACTTGATGAGGTTATTGAACATTCACTTCAACCAGAAAGTGGTGCAGCGCAGAAAGATGTTTCTGTGAAACCTACGTCAGTTGAAGAGGAAGTTAATGATGATGATCATGAAGCTACGGATCAAGTTACTATCGAACTTCATAGGTCGACAAGGATGTGTACTGCTACTGAGTGGTACGACAACCTTGTCTTGGAGGTCATGTTGTTGGACAACGATGAACCTACAAACTATGGAGAAGCGATGATGGGCCCGGAAACCAACAAATGGTTAGAGGCCATGAAATCCGAGAAAGGATCCATGTATGAAAACCAAGTATAGACTGTGGTGGATTTGCTCATTGGACGGTAGGTCGTTAATTACAAATGGATCTTTAAAATGAAGACAAACGCTGATGGTAAATGTTACCATTTGTAAAGCTCGACTTGTTGCAAAGTAGTTTACGACAAGTTCAAAAGAGTTGACTGCGATGAGACTTTCTCACTCGTAGCGACGCTAAAGTCTGTTGGAATTATGTTAGCAGTTGCTGCATTTTTCAATTATGAAATCTGGCAGATGGATGCCCCAACATCGTTTCCTTCCTTAAGGAAAGGTTGTATGAGATACAACCAGAAGGTTTTGTCAGTCCTAAGGATGCTAAAAGGTGTGCGAGCTTCAGTGATTCTTCTATGAACTGAAGCAAGCATCTCGGAGTTGGAATATACACTTTGATGAGGTGATCAAAGTTTTTGAGTCTATACAAAGTTTATGAGAAACTTGTATTTGCAATAAAGTGAGTGGGAGCACTATAGAGTTTTCGATAAGTATATGTGGATGACATATTGCTATTCGGAAATGATGTAGAATTTCTGGAGAGCATAAACGGTTGTTTGAAAAGAGTTTTTGAAAGGAAGACCTAGATAAAGCTACCTAATTGTTGAGCATCAATATCTATAAAGATAGATCAAGATGTTTGATAAGACTTTCAATGAGTACATACCTTGACAAGATTTTGGAAGAGTTCAAAATGGATCAGTCAGAGAAAGAGTTCTCGCCTGATTTGTAAGGTATAAAGTTGAGTAAGACTCAATGCCCAGTGACTGCAGAAGATAGAGAAAAGATGAGTGTCATCCCCTATGCTTCAGCCATAGGCTCTATCATGTATCCAATGCTGTGCACGAGACCCGATGTCAGCCTTGCCATAAGTATGGCCAGAAGGTTTCAAAGTGAGCCTGGAATGGAGCACTGGACAGCAGTCAAGATTATCCTTAGTAACTAAAATACTAAGGAGATATTTCTCGATTATGGAGGTGATAAAGAGTTCATCGTAAAGAGTTACGTCGATGCAAGCTTTAACACCAATCTGGATGACTCGTAGTAGCAATCTGGATACATATAGTGGAGCAGCCATTTGGAATAGTTCCAAGTGGAGTGTGGTAGCAGTGTTTACGATTTGACATAGTAATTTGCAAACTACACACGGATCTAAATGTCATAGACCCATTGACTATAAGACCTCTCTCACATGCAAAGCATGATCGAGCCCCAAAACTCATTAGTTGTTAGATTCATAACAATGCGAATCACATGGTGATGTGAACTAGATTATTGACTCTAGTGCAAGTGGGATACTGTTGGAAATATGCCCTAGAGGCAATACTAAATTAGTTATTATCATATTTCCTTGTTCATGATAATCGTTTATTATCCATGCTATAAATTGTATTGATCGGAGACTTAGATGCATGTGTGGATACATAGACAAAACCATGTCCCTAGTATGCCTCTAATGGACTAGCTCGTTGATCAAAGATGGTTAAGGTTTCCTAGCCATGGACATGAGATGTCATTTGATAGCGGGATCACATCATTAGGAGAATGATGTGATGGACAAGACCCAAACTACAAACGTAGCGTATGATCATGTCAGTTTATTGCTACTGTTTTCTGCATGTCAATGTATATGTTCCTATGACCATGAGATCTTGCAACTCACGGATAAAGGAGGAGTGCCTGGTTTGTATCAAACGTCGCAACGTAACTGGGTGACTATAAAGGTGCTCTACAGGTATCTCCGATGGTGTCTGTTGAGTTGGCATGGATCGAGACTGGGATTTGTTACTCCGTGTGACGGAGAGGTATCTCGGGGCCCACTCGGTAATGCAACATCACAATAAGACTTGCAAGAAATGTGACTAATTGTTAGTTGCGGGATCTTGTATTACGGAACGAGTAAAGAGACTTGCCGGTAATGAGGTTGAACTAGGTATGGAGATACCGACGATCGCATCTCGGGCAAGTAACATACCGAACAGCAAAGGGAACATCATACGGGATTAACTGCATCCTTGACATACAGGTTCGACCGATAAAGATCTTCGTAGAATATGTAGGAACCAATGTGGACATCCAGGTCCCGCCATTGGTTATTGACCGTAGAGGTGTCTCGGTCATGTCTACATAGTTCTCGAACCCGCAGGGTCTGCACACTTAAGGTTCGGTGACGATTCGATAGTGTAGAGTTATGTATGGTGGTGACCGAAGGTAGTTAGGAGTCTCGGATGAGATCCCAGACGTCACAAGGAGCTCCGGAATGGTCCGGAGGTGAAGATTCATATATAGGAAGTCCCAGTTTGGTCGCAGGAAAAGTTTCGGGCTCATCGGTAGTGTACCGGGAGTGCCGGTAGTGTACCGGGAGACCACCGGGAGGGGTATTTCGACCCAAGAGGTTTTATGGGCTGTGGGAATATGAATACCAGCCCTTTATGGGATGGTGGAAGTCCTACACAAATCGCATGAGGCTGGGAAGAAAATACCAAAAGGAAAAAGGTGGAAAAAGGCAAAAAGGGCTATATATGGAAGGAGTCCTAATCCCACTTGGAGTGGGAAGAGGAGGACTCCTCCCTAGCCGGCCGAACCAGGTGGGCTTTGGCCCTTGCGCCAGCCCCTCCTCCTCCTCCTATCTTCCTATATATACTAGAGGAGTTTGAGGGTTTTGGCACAAGTTCTTTCTTCCACGTGCAACCCTAACCTCCAGTGCATAGTTTCTCCTCTAGATTGGTTTTCTGCGGTGCTTAGACGAAGCCCTGCAGGAATAACTCCACCACCATCACCAGAGCGCCGTGATGCTGCCGGTGAACTCTCCCTCCTCTTCACCTCCTCTTGCTGGATCAAGACGGTGGAGATCGTCATCAAGTTGCACGTGTGCTAAACGCGGAGGTGCCGCCCGTTCGGTACTAGATCGGAAGGATCGTGATAAAGGCCACGGGACGTTCGTGATCGGATCGCGGGACGGATCGTGACGAGATCGCGGGATGGCTCGTGATTAGATCGTGGGACACTCGGCTATTTGGATGGCGAAGAAGTACGACTACACCAACCGCGTTTCTCGACGCTTCCCGCTTAGCGATCTACAAGGGTACGTAGATCCACTCTCCCTCTCGTAGATGCTCATCACCATGTATAGGTTTGCGTGCGCGTAGGAAATTTTTTGTTTCCCATGCGACATTCCCCAACAGGATGCACAGCCACTTAGTTTCTTTTTGAGCTTTCATACAGTTATAGCTCTATTGCATCTGTTGCATCGCAATCCCTACTCACTCACATTGATATCTATTAATGGGCATCTCCATAGCCCGTTGACATGAGACTATCTTCTCCTTTTCCTCACAACCTCCACCATATTCTATTCCACCTATATTGCTATATCCATGGCTCACACTCTTGTATTGCGTGAGATTTGAAAAGGTTTGAGAACATAAAAGGTGTGCACAATTACTTGACTTGTCATCGAGGTTGTGCATGATATAAATACTTTGTGTGGGGAAGATGGAGCATAGCCGGACTATATGATTTTGTAGGGATGACTTTCTTTTGCCATTACATTTTTAAGAGATACAATTGCTTTGTTAGTATGCAAATACTATTGTTTTTATGTCAACATTAATCTTCTGTTTTGAGTCTTATGGATCTGAATATTCATGCCATGATTAGATTATATGAACAACATTATGCTAGGTTGCATTCCACATCAAAAATTATCTTTTTTATCATTTTCCTACTCGACGACGAGCAGGAATTAAGCTTGGGGATGCTGATACATCTCCATCGTATCTATAATTTTTGATTGTTTCGTGCCAATATTCTACAACTTTCATATACTTTTGGCAACTTTTTATACTATTTTTGGGATTAACATATTGATCCAGTGCCGAGTGCCAGTTCCTTTTTGTTACATGTTTTTTGTTTTCAAGACTATCCATACCAAATGAAGTCCAAACGTGATAAAAACTTACGGAGATTTTATTTGGAATAAATTTGATTTTTTGGAAAAAGAATCAACGTGAGACGTTGCCCGAGGTGACCAGAAGACAGGGAGCGTGGCCTACCCCCTGGTCACGCCCTGGGCCCTTTTTGTCACCCCATAAGGTGGTTGGTGCCCTTATTTCGCCAAAAGAAATATAATATCCGGGTAAAAATCCCCTCAAAATTTCAGCCCGATCGGAGTTACGGATCTCCGGATATTTAAGAAACGGTGAAAGGCCAGAATCTTAGAATGCAAAAACAGAAGAAACAGAGAGAGAGGGGGGGATCCAATCTCGGAGGGGATCTCGCCCCTCTGCCACCATGGAGGCCAAGGACCAGTGGGGAAACCCTCCTTCCATCTATAGGGGAGGTCAAGGAAGAAGAAGAAGGAGGGGGCTCTCCCCCTCTCTCCCAATGGCACCGGAACGCCACCGGGGCCATCATCATGACGGCGATCTAGTCCAACAACTCTGTCATCTTCACCAACACCTCCATTACCTTCCCCCATCTATCTATAGAGGTCCACTCTCCCACAACCCGTTCTACCCTCTACTTGAAAATGGTGCTTTATGCTTCATATTATTATCCAATGATGTGTTGCCATCCTATGATGTCTGAGTAGATTTTTTTGTCCTATGGGTTGATTGATGATCATGATTGGTTTGAGTTGTATGTTTTATTGGTGTTCTCCTACGGTGCTCTCCATGTTGCGCCTAGTTTTTATTTACCTCCTCTTTATTATCTTGCAAACATATCTCATCACACCTACAAAGTACTTCTAGTTTCATACTTGTTGTAGGTAAAGCGAATGTTAAGCGTGCGTAGAGTTGTATCGATGGTCGATAGAACATGAGGGAACATTTGTTCTACCATTAGCTCCTCATTGGGTAGACACTCTTACTTATCGAGAAGGGCTACAATTAATCCCCTATACTTGTGGGTTATCACCTGAATCTTCTTATAGATAGCATCGTCCAAGGTCCTGTAAATTTTGAGAAACCTGCGCCGAATGCATTTCCAGGGGCCATCGCATGAGAAGGACAAACACCAGTGACCCTAGGAGGTGACGTGAATGGGGTCGGCCCGCTAGACAAAGCTCAGCCACTGGATTTATCAACGCTGCAGGGACGGACATGAGCACAGACGTTGTTCCCAGACTTCTCATGCGACAACTCCAAGGATAAAACACCTAGCGCGCGGCTCCTTTGATGGCGAACAACCGACTGAGTTTTAGGAGCCGTGTCGCGCACCCTGACTCACCCACTGCTAATTAGCTCATGCGAGGACAAAGCACCAAGGGCCATGAGAGGTGACGTGCACGGGGCTAGCCCACGAGACAGGGCTCGACCGCTTGGATTTATCAACGCTGTAGGGACGGACCCAAGAACAGATCTCGTCCGAGCGCTTAATCATGAGGCGGGCAAAGGCAGGATCATTAGGGTGTTGCGATATTCATGGCGGTGAAGTGCCATGTAGGCAGGATGAAATGTTAGGAAATAGATCATATGCATGAAAGGTACTGAAATGTGTGAAAAAGGGGCGACTATAGGGTTGTGCCTTGATCGCATGAGGATAATGCAGATGGTGGGTGCCTTAAAATAAAAATATACCTGGCACGAACCAAAAAATCAGCTGGCGTCCATGCCGCTGAAGAGTCGAAGCGGTCGATGCGGCCTGGCCTTGTGCCTCCGTGAACGTGACCCTCATGAGCCCGTCGCCTCCCGGGGCTCGGGGCCCCCACTCGGTTCGGGCACCTCCTCCAACTCCTTGATGTGCCCCGCCCGATAAGGCATGAGTATGGCCTGGGCAAGGCGCTAGAACGTGACACCCCCGTTCGCCAGGCCGAAAGGCATGCGGACGTAGTTGCACGGGTAGACCCCGCCGCAATCGGCATGCATCGGCCAAAAGATGTCCTAGGACGCGGCCCTGTTGATCACGAGAGCGTCGACGCAAACGCGCGGCTTGTCGACTAGGACGACGATGGCGGCTGCACTTGGTGGTGCAGGGCAGCTCCCGCCTCGCGTGGCCTCTGCTTCCTGAAGCTCCTTGATCGCTCTGGTGACGAATTCTCACGAGCTCGGCACCTCGCGCTGTGCTCCTGGCTTGGGTAGACGCATGTCAGAGCACGCCTCCAGCATGTGCCCGAAAGCCTCCCTTGTCTCACCGGCCAGGTCGAAGGCTTCCCGGATGGAAGCCCCCAAGCCCGACCCAAGGAGGGCGCTGAGCGCGCCTTCCTATGTGATGAAGGGAGGGGCCTCGGCTCTGGGCGCTGAGCCTGAGGCGTCGTCCTTGGAGGTTTGAGCCCCCTAGTGCCTTGTAGGGAGGAGCTGCTTCTTCTTCCTGGGTACATCCTCATGAGGCAGGGCATCTCCCTCGTTGTCTGAGTACTTGGCTGCTGTGGCACAGTATGCACGCTCGAGGGAGCAGAGGACATCCTTCTCATCGCAGGTGACGATGATGACGCCGCCACTCCTCGGCATCTTGAGGATGTTGTAGCCATGAGGAGTCATCATCATGAACTTGGCAAGGACTGGGTACCCAAGGATCGCGTTGTACGCGAGGTGGATGAGTGCAGCGTCGAAGACGATGATCTTGGTGTCGTAGTTCTTGCAGCCGCCAAAGGTGACGGGCAGGCGCACCTGCCCGATGGGGACCATGGACCCATCGTGACTCTTGAGAAGAGTTTAGTTGGCATGATCTGGTCGTACGACACTTGGAGCGTCTCGAAGGTCTCAATGGACAGGACATTGAGCCTAGCTCCCCTGTCAATGAGGGTATTGGTGACGAGGACATTGTTGATGGTCGGCGTGCACAACATGGGGAGCATGCCTGCCAAGGCTAAGCACCTGAGTTGATCCCTCGAGTCAAAGGTGATTGCGGTCTGGGACCACTTGAGCAGACGCATGGCTTGGGCTTCGGGAGGGTTGCGTTCACCTCCCGCGAGAACTGCTTGAAGATGTGGTTTGATGCTGGGGCTTGGGCGCCGCACAGGATACAGGTTATCGCCTTGACCTCCTGGAAGCCCCTAGCCCCGTCGTCCTGCCTGTCCTCTTCCTTCCTCTTGGTTCGCAGTGGCAGTGATGGTAGGCCGACCTCACGAGTACGGGCCTCACAAGGCTGGCCACGGCGTGACCCCTTCGGAGGGTCATCACTACGTCCGACGCCACGGTCACTGCGTCCAGGCCACCGGCTGAAGTGCTCGTCGCGGACCAGCCTGAGCTCCTAGCAATCGATGGTGTTGTTGCTGTTGCTGCCATGGAAGATGTAGGACGGTCTCCCTCCTGAGGGGAGTTCCTTGTCTCGACTGCGCTTTGCCTCTGGCTCGGCCGCAAGCACCGTGGGGGCCTTGCGCATTACCTCCCTGGCCTTGGTCTTCTTGTCCTTTGGCTCCGCCCCTGAAAGCTTGCGGTGCGAGAGGCGGCCCTCCTCGGCTTTGGTGCACTTGTTTGCCAGGTTGAACGTCTCCAGGGCTGAGCACAGTTCATCGTTGATGGCGAGCTCCTCCTTCATCCTGAGGTCCCTGACTCCGTCGGCGAACGCGGAGATGATGGCCTCATCTGACGCCCTCGGGATCTTGAGGCGGGTGGACGTGAAGCGTTGTATGAACTTGTGCAGGGTCTCTCCCTTATGCTGCTTCACACGCCGTAGATCGTTCATAGTGAGCCCTTGGTGATGGACCCCTCCGGAGGTTTAGGAGCAAGGAGAGCACGCCGCGCTTGAGCGCCATGGGGAACTAGCTCGCCATGACCTTGTCGTCTCCACCAAGCTCCTAGAAGCTCAGTGAGCAGAGCTGTAGGAAATCAGTAGGATCTAGATGCTCCCGGGGCTCTCACGAGGGCCTTGTCTTGAGTGTAGTCATGCCAACCATGCTTGGCTGACAAGGTGGGCCATGCCCTGGGCCGCAGGCAGGCAGGTCTGGGTACCCCATTCCCAGAACGTCGACAGTCCGGGGGTGCCGGATTGTCCAGTGGCCGAAAGGTCCGAGTGGAGACGGAAGTTCCACAGGTCGGGAAAATTGGGACGAACCCTAATTTCCAGATGTTGGACTTGGGCAGAAAATTGTGAGGAAAATCCCAAATCTGAGGATGAAAAGGAAAAATTGGTGGGCATTGGCTGGATGGAAAGCTAGATCCACACGTCCACAACGAAATCCATGGATCCAAATCTACAACATCTCATCAAATCCATCAAATCCAAGAAACTTTGGGTAAGGCTGTTTTTGTGAGGATTTTCAAAATTGGGATGAAATCAAACAAAATTAGGCTAGAAACGATGGGAGGTGGCTCCAAATTCGTGATCAACGTGGATCATGATACCATATATGATATGGGGCAAACCCGTAGATGTCGATCTTTGACGAATTGGAGGGGGATTCCATGAAGAACACGGTGAAGAACAAGAGGAAACACTCAAGAGCAAACTCAATCACACATCAACTAGGTCCATAACATCACAAGAGGTACAAGATCCCAAATCAACAAACGAAACAAGTAGCGGTAGTGTTCTCTCACTCCGAAGGAGGAGCGTTGAATCCAAGGGGAGTCTTCCCTCTAGAGGGGCCTTGGCATCACTTGGATCTACTCCCAAAGGAGGGCAAACTCCCTAGGAGAAGTAAGTAATGGAGCTAAGCTCGAGAGCAAACATTATCTAGACCTAACTCGAGGTGGAAGAAGATTATATATAGTCTAGGGGCGAACGGGTGAGTGAAAGAGTACATGCGCCTCGGGCCAGACTGCCATCAGTTTTTGAAGGTCGGAAGTTCCGGGCGCCAGAAGTTCTGGGCTGGTTCCGGGCAGGTCCTGGCTTTTCCGAGTGTTGGTGCAGGCTTTGGTGGCTGGGCTGATGGAATGCTAGAAGTTCTGGCCGGCCGGAAGTTCCGGGGGACGAATGCTCCGGGCAGGTTCCGGGCTAACCCGAAAGTCTGCATCCCTAGACTTGGCCTTGGTCGACGGTGGTCCGAAAGTTTCGGGCTACCCGGAAGTTCCGGGCTATCGAAAGACATTCCCTTGGTGCTAGATCCTTATCCTCCTAGGCCTTGGTCTTGGGGATGTTTCTTTGGTCCTTCGAGGTCGTCTCCCTCATACCTAAGGATACACTGAGTTTCATCGTGAGGTAGTATCCAAGTTCCTTTATCATCAAAGTCATACTCAAAGAGGAGTGAGTTCACCTTAGCTTCAATGTCTTGTGCGCGTGCTCTCATCATAGGGCCACTTGGGGGTTGGCTTGATGGTGTAGTCTTCATGGGGATGATGGTGGGATGTTCTACATCAAGATTTCTCTCGGAACCGTGTACCATGTATAACATAATCAAACACGTTTCCCTAAAAATGTACGTGTGGGATGGTCTTTGCATTGGGCATGGTTTCTTGTTGGCCAACATTTGAGATATGGTTCTATCGCAAACTCTTTGCGATTTCTTATGTATCACCAACGTTTTAGATTATATCTCGTGTCCTTTTCTTGTATACCATAGGCGGTTGCGCTATGAGTTGTGTGTGCTTTCCGTCCTGGACCGTAGACGCTTAGTTGCTTGAATCGTGTGCGCTGAAATTGTCAGGTTACTATGAAATACCGCATTTAACTCACCCTGCAAATAGAAAATTCACCACAAGATGCACTCGACAAATAGTGTCCACATGAAAAATGTTCATCATAATTGACCACAATATGCAATTGAACGAATAATGTCCACCAACAGAGGATTCATCATCATTCACAACAATATGCAATGAGAAAATGCTAGCTAAATTCCACAGTTGTTAGACCGATATATCTACTAAACATCATAGTGCACGAAATATGAAGACAAGATCACATGGAAAATAATGCATCCATGTGTACATGTTTAGCTGATACCATTATATGAATGCGTACTTATTTTTTGGAGATTTGAATCCTGAAATCTTTGACGTCGTTAGAGGGCTTGATATAGTGTTTCACAAAGAAGGTGCTGATAAATTCCCTAATAGACAACAATTTATGGCGGCGAGCGGTTCAGAAGTCATCGGTCCGAGGATCGGTTGCATGACTTTTAGATTAGAATGAGACATACGTGTGGAATAGAAGATAGTAATTAAGAAGCAGACTTACGAGTTTTATCATGTCAGCATCGACACCACATTCAGGACGTCTGCATAGGTTCATCATGAGTGCACAAACGTAGTATCCACATAGGCTGGTACCTTGTTGTTGCTGAGGACACTAAATTTTTTTTATAGTATTAGTCTTGTATTTTCCTTGTTAGGAACAACCCAACCGGTGTAAGTTGTTTTTTCTATGGAGAGAAATAGAAAGAGGTTTACTTAGAAATTTGAACATCTGAATAGCATTTTCCAAAAATAATGGATTTCGTTGTCTTACCGGAGAAACGACCACGTGCTGCAGATGTTGTTGGCGGTCGAACCGTAACCCATGATGTTCTTTGACAATACACTGCAAATGAAGATGAATTTTCACACACTCAATTCTGGAGACAGATATGAACACAACGCATTAACATCAAAGCATTCAATACCCATCCATAACATCTAAAAGATGACTCAGATCTTGAGGCGCATTTGACTCTCCGAGAGAATCCATGTAGTGAGTTGTGTTGCGTTTAGGAACAATGACCACAAACATCCGGTGACATCTATAGTTTAAGAAAACCATGAGCATATGAAAATATGTCTAAAAATAGAAAGAGTATCAATGTATGTGTGCTTGTATATTTAACTTACTCTTGAAAATATGGCCACATGAAGAATTCTCCTATTTGTAAGTCAAACCAGATCTTAGTGACACAATCAATGGAAGTTGTGCGTGAGTCATTATCTTTTAACAAAACATTGTTTGCTAAATCATGATCTATGAAATACGCACGCACCCTTGATGTTCTCTGCGTTGTCAATTCCCTAAGAGGAATACAATACAGTTAGCTTTTTTGTCATTTACAGCCTTGTATGGAAAAATTTATCAGAGTTTGTGAAGTACTTACAACATCAAGCATTTGACAAGAGTGGCAGAAAGTGCATTTAAGTTGAATAATATATGAAAGTCCTCGAATTCCACACTGATGGTACCAGGAACGTGATAGAGATGATGGGGTCGTACCACAATTCCGCAATGTTATGATCTTCTCCTTTTGACATTGTGTCCATGCAATATTTATGTAAGTTGCGACAACTGGAACTCCACTCATCAAAGTATTCACCAACAAGAAACGGATGGACATGCTTGTATTTGCGTGCTTCAAATGGGTCTTCATTAGAACCAGGATTACATGGGTCTTCATCGGCAATGCCATGGTTCTGCTCGAAGAGTCTTCGTAGTAGGATGCTCTGGTACTCGTCCCTCCTCTGTTTTTGTCATATGTAATAACAAATTGCCAATTTTACCAGGAAGCTAAACATAAATGCAACAGTCTTTGTAGTACAGGATGCACGTCGATAGTGTTTGAATGAAAACAAATTAATAGTGACAACTATGTACATTCTACTATCAAAACATTCCAATTTGTTAAAAACTACTGTCTTGCACCATGTTTTTTTCACAAAGTCTGAGAATCTGTTTATTTCGAATTGCCATGTTGTGTTGATACTAACCATGTTTCTGTGCATAATTAGACCTTGGTCATGCTAAATGAATTGAAGTGCTTCATGTGTACTACCTTTTAGTAAATTTTCATGCAATGATAAGTCATGTCGCATATAGTTTACTTGTTGTCAATATGCATTCAGGTTAAAATAGTTACAATGCCTTAATCACATCCAAAATCAAATAGCGCATGGGAAGTCTAAATCACAACTAATATAACAAATGATTTCTAACAACGAGAGTTAGGCTTACCTTATTTTCACGTCGCAAAAACTTCCTCTCATTGTACCCAGATTCAAAAGTTCATAATTTCATGTATTGAAATTGATGTTGACCATGAACAAGCAGGTCTTCAGCTGCCCCTCTCCATTCATTGCAAGTGATTGTCCTAGGGATCTACAAGAGAAAGAAATGGTGCAAATGGACTTGCCTCTTTAAAATCCCCATTTCCAAAACAAAACCCTAAACCAAGTTGAGCCACAGAGAAGAGAGACGAATACGTGGCTGGTGAGAGATTCGTCGTCGTCGCAGATACTGCTTGAGGGTTCACTCGAGGAGACCATGGCGTTTCCGCAGTGGTCGGATGCTAGAGGGGGTGATGTGGGCAGAGTGCGAAGGGGGAAGAGGGTGCAAGGGTTGCAGGGGAAATGTGGACCATTCGCGGGGGGAGGGGGAGGCAGATATTTTGGTGGTAGGTGAAATTTTTCGCTCATTGCAGGGAATCTTGGCACGCAAACATTCATTAGACACAGTCTTTCAGCTTTTATCGTGTGTGATGATACAGAACATACAGGAATTCTCCCCTCCCCAAGTATTCCCTGGTTATAGTGCACATCCACGTCATTGCATAATGTAACATCAACTTCTACTTGGGTATAGAAAATAGTGGACACACATAGCTCACAGTTACTAAACCGAGCAAGTTAACTAAATAATCAAGCTGCTTGAACTAGACATAGCTCTTACAAAAGACTGGCTCTCTGAACAAAGGCTATTAGTAATGCGCATAATTTTAACAAAGACGCCAACGAGCAGCCTCCATATGCCTCGTTGTTGTTTGATAAAATGTTGACGACTTGTCCGGGCAACATTCGGCCGGTGCTGGACTCCGCGTCCCCCAAGCTGACTTCGCCCGCGGTGACGTGCTCATCCTAGGTGTTGTCCTCGTCATCGGCGTCGCCCTCATCTTCGTAGTACTCATAGTAGTGGTGCCTCCAAAGCTCGTGTTGGTACTCCATCGCTGATTCCTGGATGGACAGGCACGTCTCGACCTTCTCCTAAGCCACGTGCAACTCCTCCCAGCACTCGGCACTCTCGGATGGCTCCAGCATCTTCAGCTCTCGCTCGGAGATCTTGTGTGGAAGGGGCTCCATGGCCTCCACCGACTCATCGTCGGCATTCATCTCGACATCCGTAGCATCCGCCTTTTCAAACGTGTGGTGCATGGTGGATTTCGGCAAAGCTTGGAGTATCTTGGCATGGGCATTCTCGATGATATAGGCCTGGATGGCCTCGACACGGGCCAGGGTAGCCTCTGTGGCATGACACGCTGCTCGAGCGCTCTTGGCGTTTGCAGACGTTGTCGTAGTAGCTGCACCTGCCATCTCTATGGCTATAGACTCCCTTTCGACCACCGCAGAAGCCTTGTCATCTGCCATAAACGCACTTTTGGTGGATGCGGTCGCGCTTAACGCGGATGCGCTTGCGCTCTTGTCCGAGGTGGCCGCATTCTCAGCAAAGGCGGAGCGCTCGGGACCGAGGGGCGGTCATACGCACCCTTATGAAGCGTTCCCACAGAGTTATTCTTTGCACAGAGAGTTTGTTGGGGAATGGGGGTTGATATGTCTCCATCGTATCGACTTCTCCAAACTCTTTTGCCCTTGTTTTTTACTCTAATTTGCATGATTTGAATGGAACTAACCCAGACTGATGCTGTTTTCAGCAGAATTGCTTTGGTGTTATTTTTGTACAGAAGTAAAAGTTCTTGGATCGTCCCAGAAATTTACGGAGAATATTTTTGGATTTAATAAAAAATACTGGCGCAAGAATCAACCAGAGGGTGGCCACCTGCAGGCCACAAGCTTGCTAGGCGCGGACACCCCCCTAGTCGTGCCTAGCAGGCTTGTGTGGCCCTCATAGCTCCTCTGACCTCATCTCTAGCTCCATATAACCCTATTCGTGGAGAAAAAAATTAGAGGGAAGAGTTCATCGCGTTTCATGATACGGAGCCACCGCCACCTCTTCTTCTTCTTCGGGAGACCAGATCTAGAGTCCGTTTTGGGCTCCGGAGAGGGGAAATCGACACCATCGTCATCACCAACCATCATTTATCACCAATTCCATGATGTTCTCCGCCGTTTATGAGTAATCCCATCATTGGCTTGCTGGACGGTGATGGGTTGGATGAGATTTATCATGTAATCGAGTTAGTTTTGTGAGGGTTTGATCCTTAGTATCCACTATGTTATGAGATTGATGTTGCTATGACTTTGCTATGCTTAATGCTTGTCACTAGGGCCCGAGTGCCATGATTTCAGATCTGAACCTATTATGTTTTCATGAATATATGTGTGTTCTTGATCCTATCTTGCAAGTTGTAGACACCTATTACAAGTTATGATCTGCATCCCCCAGGGTGACAATAACTGGGATTCTTTCCGGTGATTACCGTAGTTTGAGGAGTTCATGTATTCACTAAGTGCTAATGCTTTGGTCCGGTTCTATATTAAAGGAGGCCTTAATATCCCTTGGTTTCCATTAGGACCCTGCTGCCACAGGAGGGTAGGACAAAAGATGTCATGCAAGTTGTTTTCCATAAGCACATATGACTATATATGGAATACATGCCTACATTACATTGATGAATTGGAGATAGTTCTGTGTCACCCTATGTTACAACTGTTGCATGATGAATGCCATCCAACATAATTATCCATCACTGATCCATTGCCTACGAGCTTTCCACATATTGAGCTTTGCTAAGTTACTTCTCCATTGCTACTGTTACTTTTGCTACCATTATCGTTACTTCCATACAACTTTGCTATTGAATACTTTGATGCATATATTAAGTCTTTCAGGTGTAGTTGAATTGACAACTCAGCTACGAATACTTGAGAATATTCTTTGGCTCCCCTTGTGTCGAATCAATAAATTTGGGTTGAATACTCTACCCTCGAAAACTGTTGCGATCCTCTATACTTGTGGGTTATAAAGACCTTTTTTGGCGCCGTTGCTGGTGAGCATAGCTCTATTCTCTGTGTCACTTGGGATTTATATCAGTTGATCACCATGAAGAATCTGAAAGATCCAAAAACTAAGATCTATCCCTCTACTACGTGGGGAGGTAAGGAACTGCCATCTAGCTTTGCACACTATTCACCTTCTGTTATGAGTAAGTTTGCGACAACACCACCTGCTAGTAATCTCGATATGTCGCAAGTAATTGATCATGCCACTTCTTCTATGCATGATGCTTATGATGATACTTTGCTTGATTATACTGTGTCGCTGGGTGAATTCCTTGATGAACAAAATGCTAGAGTCAATGCTGAAAATTATGATACTTCTGAAACTGATGAAATTATTGAAATTGAACCTTTTGAGACACCTACAAGACCTAGCTCTCCTAGATATGAATTGCTTGATATTCCTGAGGGTTATGTTATGGAAGGAGATGTAGCTAGGGACTTTCTTGCTTATAATGATAGAGATGATCTTAAGAAATTACTATGCAAGTGGAAAGAAAAATCTTTGAATGCTAGAATGAAATATGATCCTAAGGTTGCTACTTCACCTATCTTTGTTACTGATAAGGATTATGAATTCTCTGTTTATCCTGGGTTAATTACTTTGGTTAAATCTGATCCTTTCCATGGTTATGAATCTAAAACTGTTGTGGCGCATCTTACTAAACTGAATGATATAGCCACCCTATTTACTCATGCGGAAAAAATTCGCTACTATTATATCCTTAAGTTGTTTCCTTTCTCGCTAAAGGGTGATGCTAAGATATGGTTTAATTCTCTTGCTCCTGGTTGTGTGCGTAGCCCCAAGGATATGATCTATCACTTCTTTGAAAAATACTTTCCTGCCCATAAGAAACAAGCTCCCTTGTAGTAAATATTTAACTTTGTGCAAATTGAAGAAGAGAGTCTCCCACAAGCTTGGGCGAGGCTAATCTAGTTACTTAATGCTTTGCCTGATCATCCTCTCAAGAAAAACAAAATACTTATATCGTTTATAATGGACTAACCGATGCTTCTAGGGACCACCTAGATAGTTGTGCTGGTTGTGTTTTCAAGGAATGAATTGTTGAACAAGCTAAAATACTATTGAATAATATATTGAGCAATGATAATGATTGGACTATTCCCGAACCACCTCCGAAGCCAACTCCAAAGAATAGAGGCATTCTATTTCACAGTCCTGAAGATATGAAAGAGGCAAAGAAATCTATGAAAGAGAAAGGTATTAAAGCATAAGATGTTAATAATTTACCACCTATTGAAGAAATACATGGTCTTGATAACCCGACACGGGTAGTAGAGGTAAATTCTCTTCGTAGATTTGATGAAAGCAATATTCCTTAAAATAAGTCTGCTAGCCAATGCTTGGTTGAATTTCATAATTTTGTTGTTAAGCAAGAAAATTTTAATGCTTATGTTAGTAGACAATTGAAACATAATGGTTTCATGCTTGATCGCTTAGGTGATTATATGAGTAGAACTATCAATGATCTTAAACTGATTAATAAACATGATTCCATGGTAACTACTCAAGTAGAACAAGTACTTAAAGCTCAGAATGACTTGCTTAATGAGATGAATAGTAAGAACAATGATCATTCTGTTAAAGTTGGGACTAGAGGTGGAAGAATGACTCAAGAACCTTTGTATCCTGAGGGCCACCCTAAGATAACTAAACAAGATTTTCAATGGGGTAATATTGATGTACCTAGTCGCTCGAGTAATAAGAGGAACAAGGATGATGATAGAACTTTGCATGCTGCTAGTGAACCTATTATAGATACACCTAAAAAAACAAATGATATTTATGTTTCTGATGCTAAGACACAATCTGGTGATGAACATGAGCCTAGTGATAACATTAATGATGATGTTAAAGTTCATACCCAACCTAGTAATGATAATGATGTGCAGATTGAACCTGCTGTTGATCTTGATAACCCACATATTAAGAATAAAAGATATGACAAAAGGGACTTTATTTCTAGGAAACATGGTAAAGAAAGAGAACCATGGGTTTAGAAACCCATGCCCTTTCCTCCTAAACCATCCAATAAAAAGGATGATGATGATTTTGAGAGCTTTGTTGAAATGCGTAGACCTGTCTTTTTGCGTATGCACTTGACCGATATTCTAAAAAGGGATAATTGTATTTGATCCCTTAGTTGTGCCACCATCGACAGGAATACCCCTAATTTTGGAAAACACGCGTTCATGCCCACATCACTTTGCTCATCTTGTGCTTTTGCCCTTTGACCGTTTGATTGTCATTTTGAAAACTTCATAACTATTTCATACTAACTCGGAAAAATGCAAATAAGATATCAAAATGTTCGGAAAGACATTGCCTATATGTGTATGACATTTGCATTCAAGAGAAAATTGTTGGGAAGTCTCCCTATCAGTTTTAGATCATATAGGTGATGGGGACTTTCCAACACTATTGTCATGACTGCAAATGACATGCACGTATAGGTGATGTGTTTCAAAACATTTTGATATTTTATTTGCATTTTTCCGAGTTAGTATGAAATAGTTATGAATTTTTCAAAATGGCAGTCAAATGGTCAAAGCGCAAAAGCACAAGACGAGCAAAGTGATGTGGGCATGACCGCGTATTTTCGGAAACTAGGGGTATTCCTGTCGACAGTGACACAACTAAGGGCACAAATACAATTATTCCTTCTAAAAATGTCTCCTTATGCTAAGTATATGAAAGATATTGTGAATAATAAAAGAAAGATACCGGAAGCTGAGATTTCCACCATGCTTGATAATTATACTTTTAAGGGTGGAGTACCAAAGAAATTAGGCGATCCAGGAATACCAACTATACCATGCTCTATTAAGGGGAATTATGTTAAAACTGCTTTATGTGATTTGGGAGCTAGTGTTAGTGTTATGCCTTTCTCTTTATATCGTAGACTTGATTTGAATAAGTTGACACCTACTTAAATCTCTTTGCAAATGGTTGATAAATCAACTGCTCTACCTATCGGTATTTGTGAGGATGTACCTGTCGTAGTTGCAAATACTACTATCTTAACGGACTTTGTTATTCTTTATATTCCCGAGGACGACTATATGTCGATAATCCTTGGTAGACAATTTTTGAATAGTGTAGTGTCTGTTATTGATTGCAACAAAGGCAGTGTCACTTTTCATATTAATGGTAATGAGCATACGGTAGACTTTCCAAAGAAACAATCTCAAGTTCATAGTATCAACTCCATTGAAAAAATTCCAACGATTGTTATTGGAGACTTTGAATTCCCTCTCCTACTTTCAACAAGAAATATGATATACTTATTGTTGGGGACATGCATATCCCCATTGAGGTAACATAGTGTTATTCAAAAATTCTTCGGTTTTATGTTACTCAAAAGAAGTTTTTCAATAAGACTTGATCAACCTTATTGATGGATTCCTTTTGATAAGCATGAGATGGATGAATTTAGAAAGCACAAGTCCCTATACCCAACTTTTATTTTCTGTTAGTTAGATTAAATTAATTAAGAATGCTATCATTTTTCTTTTCTCTGAGTTTCCCGTGCAATAGAAAAGTGACCTAAAAATAAAAGTTCTTCAAATGCCCTGAAAATGGCGTATGATTTTTTCTGGAATATTTAAAAATTTCTGGCACTGAGCACACTGCAGGTGGCTGCACTAGTGGGCCACACGCCCACAAGGTGCGGCCACCCCCGCTGGTCGCGCCTAGCAAGCTTGTGGGTCCCACGTGGCCCCCCTTCACTTATTCCAGCAGCCATTCACTTCATCTTCCTCTAGAAAAAATCCCACCATATCTCAAAACCATGTTCTAGCTCATTTTGCTGCCATTTTTTATCTCCTTGTGCAAAGCTTCATTCACAAAACTGTTTTGGCAGATTGTTCCTCGGTATGTGACTCCTCCAATGGTCCAATTAGTCTTTTGTTCTAGTGCTTTATATATTGCAAATTTTTGTTGCTGTGGTGACCTTGTTCTTGAGCTTCCATGTCAAATTTGTATGGTCCCAAGTAGTTTTATGCATGATATAGCCTCTAGGCACTTGAGGGAGTAGTTGCTATGAGTTTGTTCGAGTTTTGTTCACCTTTATTTTGAGTCACTAAAAATTTCAGAATTTTTCAGAGAAAGAAATGTTGAGGAGATTATTAAGAGGCTCTTCAAGCCGGAGTTATAAGGAATATGAAAATGAAATGAGGGATAAATATAAGTATAATCTTCCTCGCATCATAGAAGTTCGACCATGTGAATGGTCGTGTGACACATTCTTGATGGCGGACAGAATTTATGAACATTTCTATTATTTGGTCGAGAATGCAGGCATCACCGACTTCCTCAACGATAAGTGTGACCAGTACCTCTTGCTCACGAATACCTTTGTGCAAAATTTTCATATTCATAGTAGGGAAGAACCTCCTAAAGTAGAATTTCACTTATATGATGTGCCTAAGAAAATGAACCTTTATGATTTTTTCAAAGTTTGCAAAATACCCTATGAGGGCAGCATCAGGGAACCACATCCTAGAGACATGGAAGATTTTATTGACACAGTCACTGTATGGGAAGGGAGAGGTGTGTCAAAGGCAAGAGCAGCTAGTTTACATTTTTCCTGTGCTGCGCTATTATTCATTATTTGCGGGAAGATGTTTACTTGGTTGCTAGGAGATTCAAAGTCTTAGTGCCCCTGACCTCGTCGTTTTGCGTCATGCTTTATTCGTTGATAGAACCTTTAGTCTGGGCCCTATGGTGGCCCAACGGTTGAACACCAACCGTTCGAAGGGGCCCATATTCGGAGGTATCTATGCATCTCGTTTAGCCAAACATTTTGAGATACCCATTAGGCTTAACGAGAAAGATGAGAGGCTGCTACCCGCGATGTTTTTAGATTATGACCGTATGGTAGCTCATGATGTTATTAAGAAAAATGATGATAGGAGGCTGCTTTACAACTTAGTTTTTAGCCAGGGTACTTGTGAAATTATTACTCTGCCTGCCTCTTCTTTGTTCAACATTGGCCCAGGCAGGTACACCATTATGCCCGGAGACATTTACAGATATTGGGGTCTGACGCAACCCCTAGCTCCAGAACTGGCACCAGCCCTTGATCCATACCCGGAGCTAGTTTGTTAGTGGGAGTCGTAGGAGTTCGCCAACTAATGGAACTCTCATGACGCTCCTAAGTATCCGAGAGAGAGCTCTTTCCACCCATGGCCATAGACCGACTTAGGCCAAAAGCCTAATCTTGGGGGAGTACGTATTTCTCACCGACTTTACATTCATGTTCACACACTCATCTTAGTAGTCGGTGTTCATACTCTTTCATTGTACTATCCATGGTAATTTGTTTTCTTGTTTTGCTTTCTTCTTGTGTGTTTATTTAACTTTCAGAAAAATACAAAAAAAATAGTTGTAGCTTTATTTCTAGTTGCTTCGTTGTAGCATTAAAAAGAAAACCTAAAAAGATGTTTCGTTCTTCTTTTACTTGTTGGGAGCTTTCCCGTGTAAATAGTTTTCTCGTTCTTGTTTTTATTTTTCCTTCTTTGGGTCGTAAGGAGAAGACCACAATGAAAATGTTGAGTGGCTCTCATATGCATTATTGTTTACCTGATAGAGAGTCCCTATTACCTTGTCTCCTCCTTTGAGTTATTGTTTGCAGATTCCAGCTTAGTCCAATGCATGTGCACTCTTATTATTATAGACACCATTCGGCCGTGCAAGTGAAATGCAATAATGATGATATTTGATGAAAAGATTGAGATGGAGAAAAGCTGGTATGAACTCGACCTATCTTTCTTTTGTAAATATGATTAGCTCATAGTTCGAAATTCAGTTCATCATGGATGAAACATATTTGCAATGACAATTAGAGATTATAGTTACTCATGTCATCCTTAATTATCTAAGAGTGGATAATGGTTTGTTTTTGGTGCTAACATGCATATTAAAGTGGTTGTGATGAAGTATGATGGGATGGTATCCTCCTCTGAATGATTCAAGTGGCTCGACTTGGCACATGTTCATGTATGTAGTTGAAAGAAAATCGACATAGCCTCTACGATATTTATGTTCATAGTGATTTATATCCTACTCATGCTTGCATTCAATGTTGGTTAATCTCTAAGCATGTTGATGATTGTGTCGCTCTCTACTTGGTCACTTCCCAGTATTTTGCTAGCCTTCACTTGTACTATGCGAGAATACTGCTTGTGCATCCAATCCCTCATACCCAAAGTTGTTTATTAAGAGTCCACCATACCTACTATATGTGGTATTTACCTGCCGTTACAAGTAAATTTGCACGTGCCAAACTCTAAAACTTCAAAGAAACATTCTGTTTTGTATGCCCAAATCGCGCATGTGGTGACTGGGGGCTGTCAGTATCTTCCATGCTAGGTGGGTTATTTTCACGGTATGGGTTGATTCACTATCATTAACGAGAAAGTGGCTGGTAATTGGGATGCCCAGTTCCATGCTCGGAATAAAAGAAAAATATAAATAAACAAAAATCCCCTAGAACTGTGTTATGGACGGTACTCGTGGATTCGGCTCGCAGTGGAGTGTGACTGGTTGGTGGAGGGGGAGTAAAAACTTTATCATTCTGTTTGGGAACCGCCTATAATATATCTAGCATGGAAGATGTTTAAAACCTCTTAGTCATTATTTGAGCAATGAAAGCATACCGCTCAAAAATCATTACTTATGTTGTTTTAAAAACTCAAGCTCTGGCACCTCTGCAAATCAATGCTTCGCTCTATGAAGGGCCTTTCCATTTACTTTACTGGTGAGTCATCATCTTCTTTAAAAAGGCACCAGTTAGAGAGCACCACCGTCATTTGTATGCTTTGCTGTTAATTGATATTGAGTATGAGCATGACTAGATCTCTTTCACCGTGAATTACAATGTCTAGTCAGTCCTTGTTCCTTAGAGGTGCTCTACATTTATGTTTGAGGTCTCAGACAGGGCTAGCGAGATACCATTTTGTCATAATGTATCATGATTGTTTTCAAAAAGTGTTGTCATCCGACAGTTATTATTATTGCTTGCTAGTTGATTATGTCATTGATATGAGTAAATGGGAGACCTAAATGTTATTGTGAACGTGGTTAGTCCATGAACTTTGCTGAAAATCTGAACATCAATTAGACATATTTACAACAACAAGATCAAACAGAGTTTGTAAAAGTTTCTATTTATCACTTTTAGTTTATAAAATGCATTGAATTGCTTGAGGACAAGCAATGGGTTAAGCTTGGGGGAGTTGATACGTCTCCATCGTATACACTTTGCCAAAACTCTTTTGCCATTGTTTTGGACTCTAATTTGCATGATTTGAATGGAACTAACCCGGACTGACGTTGTTTTCAGCAGAATTGCTTTGGTGTTATTTTTGTGCAGAAATAAAAATTCTCGGATCGTCCTGAAAATTTACGAAGAATATTTTTGGATTTAATAAAAAATACTGGCGCAAGAATCAACCAGAGAGGGGCCACCTACAGGCCACAAACCTGCTGTCGGGACCCCGATCCTAAGTCATAGGAATCCAGCCAGTAACACATCACATCACTTTGCGGCCTCATGCACGGTAAACTCCATGGCTGCAGCCTTACCTTAGCCGGGACCATTTGCGTCTTTTGGCTCACGTATGCGAACATGTCGCTAACATTCAAATGACGGAGAACCCGGGCCGACATGACTAGTCATAGAACCCAAGTGGCACATCTATACGGGAACAGACATACATAACCCAGCAATGCAGGTGTCGGCCTCAAGCGTGTGTAGACAAGTCATAGAAAGCTACAAGGACTCCATTACACCGTTGGACATAAATGTCATCACTGCATGTAGACGAGTCATAGCAGGCTACAAGGACTCCATTACACTTCGAGACATTTCTTGGAAGGGACAGACACAGCCGCAAAGAAGGATACATGTCGGTCAATCAATGTGTCCAGAGTAGTAGCAAGCTACCAAGGCTCGATGGAAGCACCACAGGCAGTTCCCCGTAAAGAGTACTACTAAAGGCACATGATTAGGTGTCAGATCCCATAGATACCGTTATACGTCACACGTACGCACGACATGCCCGATATGCATAGATACAACTATGGCATCACAACATAACCATACAACAACACAACTTTTATTTAAGAGGCTCAGAGGAGCCTTTGATAATATGTTCTTAAAGGTACAGTCACATGACCCGACACTCAAGTCATACAAGCAAGTTCATACAAACCAAGCGGAAGCATAAAGATGTCTGAGTATAGACAGATGAAAGGGTAAAAAGGCACATGGCCTGACTATCTACAGCCCGCCACAGGGGCATAGGGTTGTATCTATGACACCAGCTCGGCGTCGTCGACATCTAGGTAGAACCCACCTGATGGGTCCTCAGTCTCATCTGCAACATATATTAAGCAAACATGAGTACAAACGTACTCAGCAAGTCTTTAAAATAGACCTAGTCTATTCATGCTCATGTATCAACAAGGGGAGTGGTGGAGTTTATGTAACAATGCCAGTTTTGACTCTTCGCTAACCTATACTGCACAAATTAATTCTTTATTCAAGTTTTATGTATCGCACACGAGTCCACTAACACCACTTCAATACACCATCATGGATTCACTTCCATCACCTACGGGAGTGCCATCCATGGTACTCACACTTGTCTTGATATTTTTATGAGTAACCATCAAGTTATCTATGAACAGCATAAGTTCTCCAAGTAGTCCATATACGAGGATGCGGCTATTTGAACTGATTCATACCCTGCAGGGGTGTACTCCTTCACAGACGCTCTCGCCACTTATCGATGTGTGCTCATAAAACCAGGCACCTCGGCAACCTTCAAGCGGAAGCCCAATAAGGGAGTCAGCCACAACCGTCAATCACACAAGACCTCTAGTCCAGGCGATCGCCTATTTGAGACTGAACCCGCACGGAAGTTCGGCCAAAGTTTCTGTTACGGCCCCAAACGATGTGAGCAGGGTTCCCAAGCCCACCATTCGGGTGACCCTTGGTACACCGTGCCATAGCCTACCGTGTCGTAGCCCACACCTAGGGTTAGCACTACACACGGCCTCCAGCATAGCTGTAAACACCAGAAACTACTTGCAACTCTTGGACCAAGGACTAGACAGTTAATAAGTCGAGCGGGGTCATATTTCAGGGCCCAGCATGTGGTAGTAACTAGACTTGGATCACAAACACGGAACTCAGTTCCTAAGAACGGTCCCAATGAGACAACCCGCTATGTACTCTTACATAGCCTCTCATCGCTACCTTTACAAAATGGGGTTCATCATTTAGCTCATCACATCAGAACAATACTATTTTACTCCAGTTCATCACTCAGATGAATCAGACCTGACACAACTCTAAGCATAGCAAGCATAGCAAGAAAAGTAGGTAAACAACATCATGGCTCAAGCATCTACCAGGTATGCTAGGTTGCATGGTTTAGCTATTTACCCTGATAATGATAGGTCATGTAGAGGAATGGGTTCAACTACCGCATATGACAGACAATTGAACGTTTGTCCTAATGCAATAACAAGATCAGGAGCGAGAGAATGGGATGATATCAGAATGATCAATGGGGTTGCTTGCCTTGCTGGGATGTGGGAAGGTACTCTCCTTCGATGGGATACTCGGAGGTATCCTCGGAAGCAGGACCTACCGCAATGCAGATAGGTAACAATCAATACACGACAAGTGCAGCAATATGATGCATGATCATGACATGGCAACATGGTTGTATGAGCTAATGCAACTAACATTAGAATTTAGATGGAGTGGATTTGAGTATAGGTTCAAAATCATTCTCCATTTAATATTCTATATATTGACCTATTGTTAAATGTCAATGTTGCTCTACATAGGTTTCTCTAACATGCATGATAACAGCACCATTGGATTCATTGGATTTTTCTGATGAATTTTCATATATAATTTATTTCAATCTGATTTACACATTAATTTCTATGATTTTTCTAAATTTTTAGTATTTTATAGAATTAAATTAAGTTGGAAATTCCATTATTGCATCAGTATGACATAGCATGATGTCAGTAGGTCAGTTGGCCATTGACCTGTCAAACCTAACCAGTGGGGTCCACTGGTCACTGAACCAGGCACTCACAGGGTTTAATTAAATCACTAATTAATAATTATTGGGGATGGGCCCACCTGTTAGTGGGTAATTAGATTAGTTAAACTAATTAATTAATTTCTAAAGTAATCCTAAACTAAACAGGGTCGGGCCCACTTGTCTGTTGACCAGGAGGTCAACCCGGTCGTCAAAACGGGTTGACTCGCCGGTGTTGAGCCGTCGGCGACGTCAGGGATGGCAAAGGCGGTCGAAAATCCTCCTTCGGTGACCATTTCAGCGGCGGAGGGCACCGGACGAGCCTGTGTGCACGCGCACGTCTAGCCTAACACATCTCAGGGGCTGAGATGGCCGGAGTCAACACCGGCGATGAGCTCGGCGGCTGCCGGAGCTTGGGCGCGAACGGGCTCGTCGAACCAAGGGGCAAAAGGACCGGCCTTGGGCTCTTACGGCTCCCTGGGGCCCTCGTGCTCAGGTGCGAGCTTGGTCCATCGTAGCGATGGCAGCATACTCGCCGGCGGCGAGGAGCTCTGTGGCCCAAGGCAAACTGACGCTATGGCGTGCTAGCGATGGGGAGGAGAGGGGGAACAAGACCATAGGCTCACGGCGGATGCAGCGGCGTCGAAATCAGGCTCGGGGACGGTCTGGAGCGGCGACAAGCTTCAAGTTCCTGCCGATGGCCGGAGGTTGAAGACGACGTCGTTGGCGGCAATGGAGGGCTTCTGGCGGCGCGTGGCTCAATGAGAAGGAAGAGGCCGTCGAGGCACAGCGATTGGGAGCTCGAGAGCTAGGGAGCGACCGGAGCGGCGAGACTACGGCGGCGGGGCTTCGGTGGCCTTGGCGAAGCAGAGGGGAGAGAGAGAAGATAGGGCAAATGCGAGGGGGAGAGAGCGATGGGGATGGCTCTGTGAGCTTATGCCCGTCACGCTGGCGAGGGGAAGGCAGGCAGGCAGCTGCCGGCGTGGCGGCACAACCGTGCGCGCGCGGCGGCCACGCGCCGAGCCTCCTGGCTGCTAGGAGGACAAAGACCTCCCTGGGCCAGATGGGTCGGCCTCGAGCTGGCCCCAGGTAAGCTCCCTCTTTCCTTTTTCCTTTTCTAACATTTGTTTTATTTTTGTTAGGGCCTCCACACCTAATCCAAAATATATTGAAATATTTTGCTAGGATAGTTTGGATATTTCAAACCAACACAATAAATTTCAATATCTTTGAATGCCTAGAATATTTATAATGCTTTATTTGGCCTTTTCAGTAGCTTTATTATTTATTTTAAAATGACATATATGTTCTGAAATTAAAATGTCCCCTTATATATTGATGTCAATATTTATCATACATGGGGGGCATTTCTGATGGGCATTTTGGATTTGTTGATTTTTCATAACATCTGAATTGGTTGATTCAGGTGAGGTGTTTAGGGTTTCTGTTGATCCCCATTTCATATTGATGCAAAGTTAAAACATGATGCACACACATACCAACACAGGGCAATGATTACTAGGGATGTGATAACTCACCCCCACTCAAAAGAATCTCGTCCCGAGATTTGGAAGTCGTCGGGAAGAGCGTGGGGTACTCTAGTCGAAGACGATCCTCTCTTTCCCATGTGGCTTCCTTCTCGGAATGGTGTGACCACTAAACCTTGAGAAAATTGATGTTTTGACCTTGAGTGGTACGCTCGGCTTGATCAAGAATACAAATAGGGTATTCTCGATATGTAAGGTTATCTTGGAGATCAAGCGTTTCGTGGTCTACTTCATGGACAGGGTCCGAGAAGCAACACCTGAGTTGCGAGACATGGAAGACATCATGAACCTTGGAAAGATGCGGTGGAAGTTCCAATTGGTAGGCAACTTCTCCTCGTTTGGCAAGAATGCGAAAAGGACCAATGTACCGAGGAGCCAACTTGCCCTTGATACCGAATCGTTAGGTACTCTTCAGAGGTGTAACCCGAAGATAAGCCTTCTCATCAACTTCATAGGTCACAGCCTTATGATGGCGATCATATTGGCCCTTTTGACGAGATTGGGCTATTTTCAGCTTTTCACGAATAATCCAAACATGCTCCTCTACATCCTGGATCATATTCGGACCAAAGAGTTGCCTCTCTCCGTTTTTGACCAGTTAAGAGGTGTTCGACACCTTCATCCATAGAGAACTTCAAAAGGGGCCTTGCCCAAGCTTGACTGATAACTATTGTTATAAGCAAATTCGGAGAATGGAAGACATTTCTCCCAATTCATACCTAAAGATATAACACAAGCTATAAACATGTCTTCCGGAACTTGATTGACTCTCTCAAGCGGATGGAAAGCAGTGCTAAAGGATAGATGAGTCCCCATAGCATTTTGGAAGCTTTCCCAGAATCGGGAAGTAAAGATACTTCCACAATCTGAGTTAATCTCCATAGGAACACCATGAAGAGAAACTATTTGAGAAACATATAACTCCACTAGCTGGCTAGCAGTTATACTCTCCTGAACAAGAAGAAAATGAGCCACTTTGGAAAGACGGTCAATGACCACAAAGATAGCACAATTCCCTCTCTTGGTCCTAGGAAATCCGGTGATGAAATCCATACCAACCTTATCCCATTTCCATTCAGGAATAGCTAAGGGTTGAAGGGTTCCAGCTGGCCTTTGATGTTCTGCCTTAACGCGATGACAAATGTTGCAGTTAGCAACGAACTGAGCAATTTCTCTCTTCATCCTAGTCCACCAGAACCTCTGGCGTAGGTCTTGATACATCTTGGTACTACCAGGATGAATTGTGGGAGGAGAATCATGAGCCTAATTAAGGATTAGCTGCCGAAGATGTTAGTTCTTGGGAACCACCAAAAGGTTCTGAAAGAACACTACACCTTGATCGTTGATAGAGAAATCCTTAGAGTTACCGCTAACAAGGTTCTCTTTGATCCGGGATATACCCTTATCATGCTTTTGGCCATCTATGATTTGATCCTTAAGAGTAGGTTTCACCACCAAGTTGGAAAGGAATCCTTGAGGAACAATGTGAAGGTTCAACTTCCAAAATTTCTCTAGAGAAGTGATTGACTTGGTTGTAACATCAGGTTGTTACAATAAGACTTATGACTTAGTGCATCAGCCATGACATTGGCTTTCCCCGGGGTGTAAGTTATCCCTAAGTAGTAATTTGTAATCAACTCTACCCACCATCTTTTCCTGAGATTCAAATACGGGTGGGTGAAAATATATTTCAGGCTTTGGTGATGAGTGTAAATTTCGCAATGATTACCCATAAGGTAATGTCGCCTGGTTTTCAGTGCATGGACTACAACTGCAATTTCAAGATCATGTGTTGGATAATTATCCTCATGTGGATGCAACTGTCGAGATGCGTATGCAATCAGATGACGATCTTGCATGAGAATGCAACCTAATCCTTGTCGCGAGGCATCGCAATAGATAACAAAGTCCTTTGAGAAATCTGGTGGCACCAGAATGGGAGCAGAGGTCAGGCGTCTTTTTAGTTTCTGAAAATTGTGCTCGCATTGTGGGGTCCACTCGAACTTTTTATCTTTCTTGAGGAGGAGTTTAGTCAGAGGTTTCGCAACCTTGGAGAAGTTCTCGACAAAGCGGCAACAATAGCTTGCTAAGCCAACGAAACTCCGAACTTGCTTAACCGATTCAGGTTGAGTCCAATCAAGGACGGCCTGAACTCTCTCGATATTGATAGCAATACCTTTACCAGAGATCACGTGGCCTAGATAGGTCGCTTCTGGTAACCAAAATTAACACTTGGATAATTTAGCATATAGACGATGCTCTCAAAGTTTCATCAATACCAGCCTTAGATGCTCGGCATGTTCCTGTTTGTTCTTCGAGTAGATGAGTATATCGTCGAGGTAGACCACAACGAATTTATCCAAATACTCCATGAAGATCAAATTCATCAAGCGAGAGAAAGTGGCTGGGGCATTGGTTAAACCGAAGGAGATGATGGTGTACTCGTATTGGCCATAACGAGTAACAAAAGCCGATTTTGGAATGTCCCCGTTTCTAATTCTGATTTGATGGTATCCCAACCTCAAATCCATTTTGGAAAAGACTAAGGATCCAACGAGTTGATCATACAAGTCGTTGATCGTGGGGAGCAGATACTTGTTCTTTATGGTGACCAGGTTCACTGGTCGATAATCTACAACCATCCGGTCCGATCCATCCTTCTTCTTAACGAAGAGGACGGGGCAAGCCCAAGGAGAAGAACTAGGACGGATGAAACCTTTCTTCAAAGCCTCATCTAGTTATTTCTTAAGTTCGGCTAGTTCTAAGGGTGCCATCTTATAGGGTCTTCTTGCTATTGGGACAGTCCCTGGAATGAGTTCTATCACAAACTCTACATCTCTGACAGGTGGAATTCCTGGCAGTTCTTCTGGAAAGACATTCAAAAAGTCATGGACTACCAGAATATCTTCTAGTCCTGGAAGAGGGCTAGTATTAAGAGAATAGAGTTGGCACTTGACAGCTCGAGTTGAGGCATTAACTATTTCAGCCGATGGATATGTAAGTTGAACATTCCTAGTATGAGTATCAATCTTAGCATAATGGACTTTCATCCAGTCCATGCCTAAGATGATATTGATGTCTGAATACTTGAGAGTTATCAAATATGCTAGAAAGACTTGCCTATCCACAATGATTTCATCATGGCTCACTCTAGAAGTTTGCCATTTTGAACCAGGAGTCTGAACTACTAAAGGAGTAGGCATATCACAAAAAGACATGTTATGGAACTGTGCATAACTTTCTGAGATGAATGATTGAGATGCTCCAGTATCAAACAAAACACATGTTGGATGACTATTGACAAGGAGCGTACCTATAATAACATCGGCGTCCTCAAGGGCTTCTTCAGCAGAGACGTGATTCACACGTCCATGAGCAGGAGTTGGCTTCACATAGAAGGTCTTTCCCCGCTTCCCACGTCCAGCCGGCTTGGCGTTGTTCTAGGGGCACTCATAGGAATAGTGCGCTGGTTCTCCACACTTGTAGCAGACAATAATGGCATGGGGAGCAACATTGGCAACGGGACCTCCAAATGCCCTGGCTGGAGGGTTGGGTTGAGCTGGGCGAGGCGCCTGATAGGATGGCCTCACGGTGTACCTTGGTGGCAGAGCTGTGTTCGGCACCCACACCTGGTGTTTGTTGGAGCCTGAGCCAGATGCAGAGCTAAAGTCATAAGTGTGCTTCTTGGTTGCCTCATAGTTGGTCTGTCCGGTTTCGGCGTTGATAGCCTTGTTGATGAGGGTCTGGAAGGTAGTTCACTGATGTAGACGCAGGTCTCGATGGATCTTAGGATTAAGTCCCTTACAGAACCTAGCTTGTTTCTTGGCGTCGATCGACACTTCCTCTAGAGCATAACAAGCAAGGTTGCCAAACTCATGGCTATAGGCAACCACGGTCAGCCTACCCTAAGTAAAGGCACAAAATTCCTCTCTCTTGCGATCCATCAACCCTTCTGGGATGTGATGGGTACGGAATGCCTCACTGAAATCTGCCCAGGTTGTTGCGGGGGCTACGGGACGCATGGCTTCATAATTTGCCCACCACAGGTTGGCGGGTCCTTCCAGAAATTATGGAGCAAAAGTCACCTTATTGGCCTCAAATACATTAGTAGCTCGCATTTTGCGGGACATGTTGGTCAGCCAGTCATCAGCGTCGAGCGGGTCGACTGAGTGATGAAACTTAGGTGGGCACAACTTGACGAAGTCATTGAGGGACACACCATCATTGCACCCGTTTCAAGGAGGACGCATTGTATTCTGCTCAATACGTTCCAATAGCCTGTTGGTCTCCCTTTTATTCCGCTCAGCTTCGAGCATCACCTTCGCCGGAGAGGGCGGCTGCAGCAGGTTCACTTGTCTTGACTGGCTTCCCTCGCCTTGCTCGAAGGTAGGCGCGGGGTTATTACTAGTTGACACCATCCTCGGAAAACAAACCCATGTCTTAGACAAGGAAGACATCAACTCTAAGACATGAGATGAGGAATGTACTGGACAACATGGCATGCATGGGTAAACATCCGATCAACATGGTAATAATCAAACTTCCATATGAACACCATGATTCATACACACCATGACATAGTTCAGTACAAGCCCAAGCTGAAGTATAAACTACTGAAAGATGATACAACTCATCGGAGGCATTACAAGCTTCCTATACATTATCTATCTACACCTCCGCAACCCAACTCACACCTCAGTCATATCCCACAAGACACGCAGGACTATGGCAATATGACTACTACCATACTAGTACTAACATACACACACTCAAGCATCACCGTAGAACACCTCATATAGATTACCCCCGTGACCCGGAAGCTGAACCTGAGGATCTAGGAACACCCTTGCCTAAGATCCCTGGAAACTATAAGGACACGGATGTGGCCTCGGTCCCCTGGTTGGTGGCAACAATGGTGCTCGAAGAGGGGTGATGCCTCCAACATCGGGCCAGTCTACACGAGCTTGCAGATGAGTCCATGATGGGTTCAGCATATCCAAATTTCCATAGCCTGTCTGCACGACAGGTGCTAGGTGCGTCAAAGTTGTCCAAAGACGGGCACGGGTAGCATATAGCTCCATGCGAAGAGCACGTGCATCACGATCCCTCTTCTCCAACATCTGAGCGATCACCTGAAGCCTAAGGTCCTCATGAGAATGATCATAACAGGCTTCACTAAGATAACCATCCTCTCCTCCTAGAGTAGTAGGAACATAACAGAACTCAGTGTTCTGAAGCAGTCCATGGTGAGATCTCATAATAGTCAACATGGTGTAGGCGGCCTCCTGAACTGCCATGTCTATGGTGACGCCTAATCCATAAGTCCAATGGAGCGGCTCTGCAGCTCCAGGATATAATGGATATATCCTAACAATACACAGGTACTAGCTTTGGTTGAAGTCTCGAAACTGCTCCTCCAATATATACCCTGGGTACCAACGGTAACCAGTCTCCATCATAACTCTAACCAACAGGGCCGTGTGACCCGATACATCGATGCACCTAGTCAGACGGACCACCTGACGAGAAGGACGAGGGGGCATCTGAAACAAAGAATGATGCAAAGGCATTAGAGATCCTAGTAGAAATTGGACAGCATAATGGCTGTAATTGCTCAAAAAAGATTTTGAGACAACTGGAAAAGATTGGATATCATAACCACTCGACTTTCTAGTCTCAAATTTCTAATCCAACTGATTGTCACACCAAACAGAACTTGGATACCAGAGTTCATTTCCATGCAAGCTAGCTACTAGTCCATGGTTAGTAACTCGTCACCCTAAGAAAAGATGAGAAGCCTAGCTCTTAAGCCCATAGAAAAGAAGAGAGTGATTCAGAATAGAATGACTTGGGAAGAGGAGTAAAAAGAGCCTTACGTTCCCTTCCACAATCAATTCCCTTACATTTATAAAGTGTTTCTAGACGCAACTTCGACCGGTTTGGCTTGGTAGTCCTACAGTCAGTCAGGCTCTGATACCAACACTATCGGGACCCCGATCCTCAGTCATAGGAATCCATCCTATAACACATCACATCACTTTGCGGCCTCACGCACGGTAAACTCCACGGCTGCAGCCTTACCTTTGCCGGGACCGTTTGTGTCTTTTGGCTCACGTATGCGAACATGTCGCTAGCATTCAAATGACAGAGAACCCGGGCTGACATGACTAGTCATAGAACCCAAGTGGCACATCCGTACGGGAACATGCATGCATAACCTAGCAATGCAGGTGTTGGCCTCATGCGTGTGTAGATGAGTCATAGCAAGCTACAAGGACTCCATTATGTCATGGGAAATAAATGTCATCACTTTACGTAGACGAGTCATAGCAGGCTACAGGGACTCCATTACACTGCGATATATTTCCCCGAAGGGACAGACATGACAGCAAAGAAGGATACATGTTGGTCAATTAATGTGTCCGGAGCAGTAGCAAGCTACCAAGCCTCGATGGAAGCACAAAGAGGCAGTTCCTCGTAAAGAGTACTACTAAAGGCACATGACTAGGTGTCGGATCCCATACATACCGTTGCACGTCACACGTACACACGACATGCCCGATATGCATAGATACAACTATGGCATCACAACATAACCATCCAGCAACACAGCTTTTATTTAAGAGGCTCAGAGGAGACTTGCATAATATGTTCTTACAGGTAGGGTCACATGACCCGACACTCTAGTCATACAAGCAAGTTCATACAAACCAAGTGGAAGCACAAAGCTGTGAGTACAGATAGATGACAGGGTAAAAAGGCACATGGTCTGACTATCTGCAGCCCGCCATAGGGGCATAGGGTTGTAGTTGGGACACCAGCAATTCGGCATCGTCGACATCTAGGTAGAACCCACCTGATGGGTCCTAAGTCTCATCTGCAACATATATTAAGCAAACATGAGTACAAACGTACTCAGCAAGTCTTTAAAATAGACCTAATCTATTCATGCTCATGTATCAATAAGGGGAGTGGTGGAGTTTATGCATCAATGCCAGCTTTGACTCTTGGCTAACCTATACTACACAAATTAATTTTTATTCAAGTTTTAGATATCACACACGAGTCCACTAACACCACTTAATACACCATCATGGATTCACTTCCGTCACCTACGGGAGTGCCATCCATGGTACTCACACGTGTCTTGATATTTTTATGAGTAACCATCAAGTTATCTATGAACATCATAAGTTCTCCAAGTAGTCCATATTCGAGGACGTGGCTATTCGAACAGATTCATACCCTGCAGGGATGTACTCCTTCACACATGCTCTCACCACTTATCAATGTGTGCTCATAAAACCAGGCACCTAGGCAACCTTCAAGCGGAAGGCCATTCAGGGAGTCGGCCACGACCGTCAATCACACAAGACCTCTAGTCCAGGCTATCGCCTATTTAAGACTGAACCCGCATGGAAGTCCGGTCGAAGTTTCTGTTGTGGTCCCAAACGATGTGCGCAGGGTTCCCAAGCCCACCATTCGGGTGACCCTTGGTACACCATGCCACTGCATACCATGTCATAGCCCACCCCTAGGGTCAGCGCTACGCATGGCCTCCAGCATAGCTATAAACACCAGAAACTACTTGCAACTCCTGGACCAAGGACTAGGCGGTTGATAAGTCGAGCGGGGTCATATTTCAGGGCCCAGCATGTGTTAGTAATGTCGGGACCCCGATTGTAAGTCATATGAATCCAGACTGTAACACATCACATCACTTTGCAGCCTCACGCACGGTAAACTCCACGGCTGCAGCCTTACCTTAGCCGGGACCGTTTGCATCTTTTGGCTCACGTATGTGAACATGTAACTGGCAATCAAACGACAGAGAACCCGGGCTGACATAACTAGTCATAGAACCCAAGTGGCACATCCGTACGGAAACAGGCATACGTAACCCGGCAATGCAGGTGTCGGACTCAAGCGTGTGTAGACGAGTCATAACAAGCTACAAGGACTCCATTACGTCATGGGACATAAATGCCATCACTGCACGTAGACGAGTCGTAGCAGGCTACAGGGATTCCATTACACTACGAGACTTTTCCCCGAAGGGACAGACACAACAGCAAAGAAGGATACATGCCGGTCAATCAATATGTCAGGAGCAGTAGCAAGCTACCAAGGCTCGATGGAAGCACAAAGAGGCAGTTTCCCATAAAGAGTACTACTAAAGGCACATGACTAGGTGTCGGATCCCATACATACCGTTGCACGTCACACGTATGCACGACATGCCCAATATGCATAGATACAACTATGGCATCCCAACATAACCATACATCAACACAACTTTTATTTAAGAGGCTCAGAAGAGCCTTGCATAATATATTCTCATAGGTAGGGGTCACATGACCCGACACTCAAGTCATACAAACAAGTTCATACAAACAAAGCAAAAGCATAAAGTTGTATGAGTACAGACAGTTGAAAGGGTAAAAAGGCACATGGCCTAACTATCTACAGCCCGTCATAGGGCATAAGGTCGTAGGTGGGACACCAGCTATTCAGCGTCGTCGACATCTAGATATAACCCACCTGATGGGTCCTGAGTCTCATCTGCAACATTTATTAAGCGAACATGAGTACAAATGTACTCAGCAAGTCTTTAAAGTAGACCTAGACTATTCATGCTCATGTATCAACAAGGGGAGTGGTGGAGTTTATGCAACAATGCCAGCTTTGACTCATGGCTAACCTATACTACACAATTTTTAACTCTTTGTTCAAATTTTAGATATCACACATGAGTCCACTAACTCCACACCACCATGGATTCACTTTCGTCTCCTACGAGAGTGCCATCCACGGTACTCACACCTGTCTTGAGATTTTTATGAGTATCCATTAAATTATCTATGAACAACATAAGTTCTCCAAGTTGTCCATATCCAAGGACGCGGCTATTCGAACAGATTCATAGTCTATAGGGGTGTACTTCTTCACACACGCTCTCGCCACTTATCGCTGTGTGCTCATAAAACCATGCACCTCGGCAACCTTTAAGCGGAAGCCCAGCGAGGGAGTCAGCCACGACCGTCAATCACACAAGACCTCTAGTCCAGGCTATCGCCTATTTGAGATTGAACCCGCACGGAAGTCCGGCTATAGTTTCCGCTATGGCCCGAAACAATGTGCACAGGGTTCCCAAGCCCACCATTCGGGTGACCCTTGGTACACCGTGCCACTGCCTACCGCGTCGTAACCCACCCCTAGGGTCAACGCTACGCACAGCCTCCACCGTGCTATAAACACCAGGAACTACTTGCAACACCTGGACCAAGACCTAAGTGATTGATAAGTCGAGAGGGCCAATTAAGTATCCCAACGTGTGGTAGTAACTAGCCTTGGATCACAAACACGGAACTCAGTTCCTAAGAACGGTCCCAATGAGACAACCCGCTATGTACTCCTACATAGCCTCTCATCGCTACCTTGACCAAATCGGGTTCATCATTAAGCTTATCACATCAGGACATTATTGTTTCACTCCAGTTCATCACCCAGATGAATCAGACCTGACACAACTCTAAGCATAGCAAGCATAGCAGGCAAAGTAGGTAAAGCACAACATGGCTCAAGCATCTACCAATTATGCTAGGTTGCAAGGTTTAGCTATTTACTGTGACAATGACAGGTCATGCAAAGGAATGGGTTCATCTACCGTTCATGACAGACAATTAAATGTATGTCCTAATGCAATAAACAAGAGCAGGAGCGAGAGAATGCGATGTTATAGGAATGATCAATGGGGTTGCTTGCCTTGCTAGGAAGCGGGAAGGTATTCTCCTTTGTTGGAATACTCGGAGGTATCCTCAGAACCAGGGCCTGCCGCAATGCAGATAAGTAGCAATCAATATACGGCAAGTGCAACAATATGATGCATTATCATGATATGGCAGCATGTATGGATGAGCTAATGCAACTACTATCCAAGTTAAATGAAGTAATCTTGAATATATGTTCAAAATTGTTCTCCATTTCATATTCCATATGTTAACCTATTAGTAAATGTCAATGTTCATCTACATAGGTTGCTCTAACATGCATGATAACAGCACCATTGGATTCATTGGATTTTTCTGATAAATTTTGATATATAAATTATTTCAATCTGAGTTATAGATTAATTTATATGAATTTTCTAAATTTTAAATAGTTTCTGGAATTAATTTAATTCAGGAAATTATTTTATTGCATCAGCATGACATCATCATGACGTCAGTTGGTCAACAGACGGTTGATAGGTCAAAGCTGACCAGTGGGGTCCACTAGTCAGTGACCCAGCCTCTAACAGAATTTAATTAAATCACTAATTGCTAATTAATTAGGATAGGGCCCACTGTTAGTGGGTCATTAACTTAATTAGTTTAGTTAATTATTTTTCCTAATATAATACTAATTAACAGAGCCCGGACCCACTTGACAGTGACCCATGGGTCAAACCCCCCGTGGTCAATGCCGGCCAGACTCACCGACGTTGAGCCGACGATGGCTCCAGAGACAGCGGAGGGGTCGTGTTTCCTCCTCCGGCAACCCTTTCGCCGGCGGAAGGCACCAGGCGACCCTAGGCTCATGCGTGCGTCCATCCCGACACCTCTCAGAGGTTGAGACGGCCGGGATCGACGCCGGCGACGAGCTCGGCGGCTGCCGGAGCTCGGGCGAGCACGGGCTCGTCGAACTAGGGTCCAACATGGCCGGTGCTTGGCACCTACGGGCTCTACGCGGCCCCACGAGCTCGGTGGTGGCCACAGAAGGACCAGCCGATCACCGGAACAACGCCAGCGACGAGCTCATGCGGCGGGGCATTTCGGGCATCGACGGAACCGGGGCCTACGGATGGGGAAAAGGCCGGAGAGGAGAGGGGAAATGACCGGGGGCTCACTATGGGCTCGAAGCCGGCGAGAGCTTGCTCGGGGAGGGCTCGGAGGCAACGAATCGATGGCAGCAGAGCTTGGGTCCGAAGAGGAAGAAGAGCTTGAGGGCGATGCTCCAGGGCTTCTGGCGACGCGTGGCAAGGCGTAGAGGATGGGGACGACGAGGTGGAGCCTCTGGCAGGCTCAGGGAGGCGCGGGAGCGGCTAAAACTACGGCGGCGAGCGAGCGGGGCTGCCGGCCATGGCGGAGTAGAGGAGAGGGAGGAGGCACTGAGAGAGAGAGAGCAGATGGGGACGGCAGCACGTCCTCATCCGCTCGCCAGCGCGACGGGGGATGCAGGCGCGCAGGGAGCTATGTGGCAGCTCCGGCGTGCGCTCACGGCGGGCACGCGCTCGTCCTCCTCGCCGCTAGGAGGACGACGACGGTGCTGGGCTAGATGGGCTGGCCTAGGTGGGCTTCTTCCTTTTTAAAAAAAAATCCAGTTTCTGTTTTATTTTCTGACATTTGTTTTATTTATTTTTATTTAGGCACAAATGCCAGGTATAAAATATCCCAAATATTTTATGGAACTTAGTTTGAATATTTTAAACTTTCATAAAATGTTTTAGAATATTTTGAATACTAGAATAATCATAATGCTTTATTTGGCATTTTCAATAGCTTTAATATTTATTTTTGAAATGCTTTAAAGATTCAAATATTTAGAATGGCCCCTGATATATTAATGTCCACATTTATCATACATCGGGGACATTTATGATGGGCATTTTGGATTTGTTGGTTTTTCATGGCCAATTAATTTGTTTGATTCAGGTGAGGGGTTGGGGTTTCTTTTAATCCCAGTTTCAAGTTGATGCAAAAAGTGAAACCATCATGCACACACATGCTGACCTAAGTAAACCAACTAGGGATGTGACAAGTAACTAGACTTGGATCACAAACACGGAACTCAGTTCCTAAGAACGGTCACAATGAGACAACTCACTATGTACTCCTACATAGCCTCTCATCGCTACCTTTACCAAATCGGGTTCATCATTTAGCTCATCACATCAGAACAATACTGTTTTACTCCAGTTCATTACCCAGATGAATCAGACCTGACACAACTCTAAGCATAGCAAGCACGGCAAGCAAAGTAGGTAAAGCACATCGTGGCTCAAGCATCTACCATGTATGCTAGGTTGCATGGTTTAGCTATTTACTGTGACAATGACAGGTCATGCAGAGGAATGGTTCAACTACCGCATATGACAGACAATTGAACGTTTGTCCTAATGCAATAAACAAGAGCAGGAGCAAGAGAATGGGATGATATCGGAATGATCAATGGGGTTGCTTCCCTTGCTGGGAAGCGGGAAAGTAGTCTCCTTTGATAGGATACTAAGAGGTATCCTCAGAAGAAGGACCTACCGCAATCCAGATAGGTAACAATCAATACACAGCAAGTGCAGCAATATGATGCATGATCATGACATGGCAACATGGTTGGATGAGCTAATGCAACTAACATTAGAATTTAGATGGAGTGGATTTGAATATAGGTTCAAAATCATTCTCCATTTAATATTCTATATATTGACCTATTGCTAAATGTCAATGTTCATCTACATAGGTTGCTCTAACATGCATGATAACAGCACCATTGGATTCATTTGATTCTTCTCATAAATTTTCATATATGATTTATTTCAATCTGAGTTACACATTAATTTCTATGATTTTTCTAAGTTTTTAGTATTTTCTGGAATTAAATTAAATTGGAAATTCCATTATTGCATCAACATGACATCAGCATCATGTCAGCAGACCAGCTGGCCGTTGACAGGTCAAACCTAACCAGTGGGGTCCATTGGTTAGTGAACTAGGGACTAACAGGGTTTAATTAAATCACTAATTACTAATTATTGGGGATGGGCCCACCTCTAAGTGGGTAATTCAATTAGTTAAACTAATTAATTATTTTCTAAACTAATCCTAAAGTAAACAGGGCCGGGCCAACTTGTCCGTTGACCAGGGGGTCAACCCCGTGGTTAAAACAGGTTGAATCAGTGGCATTGAGCCGCCGGCGATGTCAGGGACGGCGGAGGGGGTCAAAAATCCTCCTCCGGCGACCATTTCAGCGGCGGAGGGCACCGGACGGGCCTGCGTGCACGTGCACGTCCAACCCGACACATCTGAGGGGCTGAGATGGCCGGAGTCGACGCCGGCGATGAGCTCGACGGCTAACGGAGCTCGGGCGAGCATGGGCTCATTGAACCAGGGGCAAAAGGACCAGCCTTGGGCTCGTATGGCTCCCTGGGGCCCTCTTGAGCACGTCTACGTGCTCAGGTGAGAGCTTGGGCCACCGTAGCGACGGCAACATACTCGCCGGCGGCGAGGAGCTCTCGTGCCCGAGGCAAACTGACGCTATAGCACGCTAGGGACGGGGAGGAGAGGGGGGAACGGGACCAGAGGCTCACGGCAGATGCAGTGGCATCGAAAGCGGGCTCGAGGATGGTCTGGAGCGGCGACGGGCTTCAAGTTCCTACCGGCGGTCGGAGGTTGATGACGACGTCGATGGCGGTGATGGAGGGCTTCCGATGGCGCGTGGCTCGGCGAGGAGGAAGAGGGCATCGAGGCGGAGCGATTGGGGGGCTCGGAAGCAAGGGGGAGCGACCGGAGCGGCGAGACTACGGCAGCGGGGCTTCGGTGGCCATGGCGAAGTAGAGGGGAGAGAGGAGCGGGCAAATGCGAGAGGGAGAGAGCGATGGGGACAGCTCTTTGAGCTTATCCCCGTCGGGCTGGCAAGGGGGAGGCAGGCAGGCAACTGCCGGCGCGGCGGCAAAACCGTGCACGCGCGGCGGCCACACGCCCGGCCTCTTGGCCGCCAGGAGGACGAAGACCTCCCTAGGCTAGACGGGTCGGCCTGGAGCTGGCCCCGGGTCAGCTCCCTCTTTCCTTTTTTTCCCTTTTTTTTCTTTTCCTTTTCTGACATTTGTTTTATTTTTGTCAGGGCCTCCACACATAATCTAAAATATATTGAAATATTTTGCTAGGATAGTTTGAATATCAAACCCACACAATAAGTTTCAATATTTTTGAATGTAAAATATTTATAATGCTTTATTTAGCCCTTTCAGTAGCTTTATTATTTATTTTAAAATGACATATATGTTCTAGAAATTAAAAATGTCCCGTGATATATTGATGTCAATATTTATCAGACATGGGGGGCATTTTTTATGGTCATTTTGGATTTGTTGATTTTTCACAAAATTTGAATTGGTTAATTCAGGTGAGGTGTTTAGGGTTTCTGTTGATCCCCATTTCATATTGATTCAAAGTTAAAACATTATGCACACACATGCCAACACAAAGCAATGTAAACTAGGGATGTGACACCTGCTAGGCGCGGCCACCCCCTAGCCACGCCAAGCAGGCTTGTGGGGCGCTCGTAGCTCCTCCGACCTCATCTCCAGCTCCATATAACCCTATTCGCAGAAAAAAAATCATAGAGAAGAGTTCATCACGTTTCACGACACGGAGCCACCGCCACCTCCTGTTCTTCCTCAGGAGACCAGATCTGGAGTCCATTTTGGGCTCCGGAGAGGGGAAATCGACTCCATCGTCATCACCAACCATCCTTCATCACCAATTCCATGATGCTCTCCTCCATTCATGAGTAATCCCATCGTAGGCTTGCTGGACGGTGATGGGTTGGATGAGATTTATCATGTAATCTAGTTAGTTTTGTTAGGGTTTGATCCCTAGTACCCACTATGTTCTGAGATTGATGTTGCTATGACTTTGTTATGCTTAATGCTTGTCACTAGGCCCGAGTGCCATGATTTCAGATCTGAACCTATTATGTGTTCATGAATACATATGTGTTCTTGGTCCTATCTTGCAAGTTGTAGGTAGATATTACGAGTTATGATCCGCATCCCCCAGGGTCAAAATAACTTGGATTCTTTCCGTTGATTGCCGTAGTTTGAGGAGTTCATGTATTCACTAAGTGATAATGCTTTGGTTTGGTTCTCTATTAAAAGGAGGCCTTAATATCCCTTAGTTTCCATCAGGACCCCGATGCCATCGGAGGATAGGACAAAGATGTCATGCAAGTTCTTTTCCATAAGCACGTGTGACTATATATGGAATAAATACCTACATTACATTGATGAATTGGAGCTAGTTCTGTATTAACCTATGTTATAACTGTTGCATGATGAATGCTATCCAACATAATTATCCATCAAAGATCCATTGCCTACGAGCTTTCCACATATTGATCTTTGCTAAGTTACTTCTCCGCTGCTATTGTTACTTTTTCTACCGTTACGGTTACTTCCATACTACTTTGCTACTGAATACTTTGCTCCAGATATTAAGTCTTTCAGGTGTGGTTGAATTGACAACTCATCTGCGAATACTCAAGAATATTCTTTGGCTCCCCTTGTGTCGAATCAATAAATTTGGGTTGAATACTCTACCCTCGAAAACTGTTGCGATCCCCTGTACATGTGAGTTATCACGGGTCGAGGATGAATGGCATCTAAGCTAGACAAAGCCGACGAAGCTTCCCTCGTAAGACATAAATAGATCCAAGAATTTTCATCGCAAAGGATTTCTGTATGGAATCGTGTGTACACATTTCATTTTTTGTATTGAATTGTAAAATTATTTTTGGATACAGGGGTAACCGATATTGTTTTATTTGTAGAACAAGATCCCTACCGTCGAAATCCACTGACGGCATCCTAAACTTACGAAATATTCAGGGTACAATTGGCATTTTTATACATTAGTAACACATGGTTCCATATTTATGTACAGATTTTACGGCCATAATTCAAATTTGTAACACACGAACATGCAAGATGAAGCAAAAAATGCCTGAAAAATATATTTATGTACTATTTGCTTCCCTATAATGCCGCTTGCAATAAATTTTAAGAAGTTCCAAACATCTTGGGTAATGGTTTGGACACATGTGCACGCATTGGGGATCTTGGTTTTAAAATTCTAAAAATGAGGAAAAAAAACTCTGAAGTACATGATAATAATCTGCATTATATCCTGACATGGGGCCAAGATATCGTGGTCAAAGTAACGGCTTGTTTGACATGAGCTTTGAGACATGACTCTCGCAAACTATAGCATCACACAAAGGGTCATGGTTCTGAGAGGGGTCATGAGCTTTGTTTGATGAAGAGCGGGGAGTCGTTGTCTCATTTGCACTACCTTTTTTGAATTCATTACAATGCACGAATACGTCTGGCAACCTAAAATTTGGACATTTCCAGGGTTCAATGAGCATTTTTGTACATGAAGCTAGTTTCTAGATATCTAGTGGTCATAGTTCAAAACTAAAAGACATGGACATGTTCAAGACGAATCAAAAAATGTAGAAAAATCATTTTTATTTATGTACCGGTGCTTCCATCTATATGCCACGTGCAATAAATTTGAAGGAGTTCCAGACATCTTGAGCAACGGTTTGAACACAAGCATTGAGAATAATCTAGGTTTTTAAATACAAAAAATAAATAAATATGCTATGAAGTATATGAAAATCAGCATGATTTCCCGACATGGCGCCAAGATGTCAAGGTCAAAGTGACGGCTTGTTCGAGATAAGCTTTGACACATGCCTCTCACTAACCAGAGCACCAGGTGCATGCTCGTATAATTACAAGAGGAGACTTGGTCTGTTGTGTGATGATGAAACAGAACGCTGCCTCATTCGGCCTAGTTTTTCTTTCGTTGATGCAATGTACAAATATGACCGTCATCCTAATATCTAGAAAAAATTACAATTGGCATTTTTATACATGAAGTTAGTTTTTGGAAATTTAATTGCCATAGTTCAAAACTAAAACAGCTTAACAAGCAAGATAAAGCACGGCTCGAAAAACATATTTATGTACTACTTGCATCCGTATATATGCCACATGCAATAAATTTGAAGGAGTTCCAAACATCTTGAGTGGCTATTTTGACACAAAAGCATTAGGAATCTAGGTTTTAAAGTTGAAAGTTGAAAAATGCGCCGAAGTACATGAAAATATGCATGATTTACTGGGGTTAAGATGTCGTGATCAAAGTAACGGCTTGTTTGACATAAGCGTTGACACATGTCAAAGCTGGCAATGCATGGTTAAATGTTACCTGCGTCCCCATGGGTAATTACTCTATCAAGGAACGGGTGCGAGCTTGAATGCCCATCTGGAAGTTGGTGGGTCAAAATACCTTACGTACCTAGCGTGCAGGACAGGGATAAGGATGGGATAGCATTACTCGCCCTACCAATGATTTGAGGTACTCCCTCTGCCTTGGTGTATAAGTCATCTTACAAAAACCAATAACAACAAAACACTTAGCCGCAATGCATTAACTTTCACCTCATTTCTTGGTTTTTGACATGAATAAAGGAACCAACCAATAAGAGACGTGGGGCATGTATGTTTTTGATGACTTGATATTAACTAGCATGACATGCAGTGGTTAATTCATTCCATGCATTGATATTAATTAGCAAACTAACATTAAATTCTCTCGTTTTCTTCTCCATCTTGGTCACAGTGCACAACGTAAGATGACTTATACACCGATATGGATGGAGTACTTACATGTGGGCTCTGAAATTAGTAGACCCCATGTAATTTGGGGCCTTAGTCACTCAAATTTACACACGTCCCACCCCCTTGGCCCAAAATACTCTAAGAAATCCCAAACCTAGCCACACCATATTATTTATTACGTTGAAATACTATTATTGTACTGAAATATGGGAAGGTTGTTCTTAAATGAATGTGTGAGTTTCCCCATGGTGATAAAGAACTCGGTGAGGACATGGATGGGAAACTTTTTATCCCCGTGCACGGGTAGGTAGACGGGGACAGGGATGGGAGGCCGGTGATGGGGACGGATATGGGACTCCAATACTCACCTAAGAAATCCCCAATTTTACACACAAGCCTCTCACAAAATGGAGCATCACACGAAGGCGTGTGGTTCCGAGGGAGAACGTGGGGGCATTTTTCATGACAAACCGCCAATCGTTGTCTCATTCGGCCTAGTTTTTTTCATTGATACAATGCACGGATACGACCAGCATCCTACTTTTGAAAACAAATGGTTCTCTATTGGCAATTTTATACATTACGTTAGTTTATAGAAATTTAATGGCCATATTTCAAAACTGAAACACATGAATAAGCTAGATGAAGCAAAAAAACGCTCGGAAATCATATTTATGTACTAGTTGCTTACATGTATATGCCACGTGCACACAATTTGAAGTAGTTCCAAACATCTTGAGTGATGGTTTGGACACAAAAGCATTATGAATTTAGGTTCTAAATTCAAAAATAATAATAAGTAATTCTCTGAAAATAGCATGTTAAATATTTCTAACATGCATGAAAATGAGAAATAAATAATCTACACCAAATTCTACACATTTTTCATATATAAAATATTTGGATCCGATGCACGGTTATTTAATTATCAACATTTTAACACATGATTTTTCTGCAATTTAAAATGTTCAGGATATAGATAGATTCGCACATGTCATAAATAAAATAAATGACCAACGGGCCGAAACTGAATCCGGTCCAACATTTCAACTAGGCGCGATATAGAGCAGTGTGCACACGGCGAGGGATGGGAGCTAGGGCTCACCATGGGCCAAGCCCGTTGGTGTTGAACACGCGCAGGTCTGCAGAGGCAGATCAGGGCGCTACTGGGCCTTGCGTCATGGGCCATGGCGGCTGTGCGAGGCCGCCCAGGCCATGGACGCGAGCTACGAGGCGAGGCTGCGTCAATGGGTGCTGGGATCGCGGAAGCACCCGTCCATGGTGACGCTCAGGACGATGCAGGTAGCGAATCGGCAGCTTTAGCACGAGGACAGAACTCCGACGATGCGGATCTGGCCTCGGACGGGCGAATCTAGTGCGGTAGGTCCTGAGGCGACTGGATCCAGTGCAAACGGCGGCAACCATCAAAGCTTCGAGTGGTGGCATCCATGGTGGGCTTGGGGCCTCCTGCATGAGAGAGAAATTAGAGGAGGGAGAGGCAGAGCGAGCGAGGGCGCGGAGGCCGATGGGAACGACCTGCTCGGCGGCGGTGGCGGCGGCTCCGATGGCCGCCTGGGGCAGCAGGGGGTGGACCCATGGAGCTGGAGGCATGCGGGAGCTGGCTCGGGAGCACGGGGAGCTCGGGGATGATTGAGGCTCGGACGGCGGCACAGGTTCGGGCCCGGGCGGGCCCTGGATGGTCTTCACGAGCCTGTGGCGGAGGGAGGCTGGGGAGGCGACGTGGCGCCCTCCGGTTGGTGGAAAGTTGGTCGCGCAATGGCTGGTTGACTGGCAGCTCACCAAGTGGCGACTCGCGAGCGGCCAGCACGGAAAACTAAGCGCGGCGGCGGCATCGAGGTGGGAGGCTAGGGGTGTCCAAAAATGGAAGGGTAGGGGTGCTATTTATAGCAGGGGCACTAGGGTTTAGGTTTTTGGGTGGTTTTAGCACCGTTTCCAGCCCTCCGGTTGCTGTGTAGGTTAGGTGGGCTCCGGTTGCTATGTAGATGGGCTAGGGCTGAGATGATAGGAAGAATTGCGGCCCGTGATGGAGAGTTTATAAATCCTAAACGTTCGATAAATAAACAGATGTGGTGCTGTTACGGTCGACCGTTCGGGTACCAAACGACCTCCGATTGCAATGAAATTTGGCAGACAGTCTACCTACAATATAACAAGACCGCACGCCAACTTCTGACCCAATCTGAGAATATTTTATGCGTACCTTTTAAAACATTATTTTATAGGTGTCACGGGCGCGTGCGTGCGTGGTTGGAATCGGAAAGGACAACGACACGAACTGAGAGAACCGGCGAATACGAACGGATGCAAGTCTTTGAAAAAATGATGACCACAGAGTACTAATGCAATGAGGATGATGCAATGATGAATGCAACAACCAAATGAATCAAGCGACGAGAATGTAAATAAGAGGGGAATCTTCTGTAGCGTCGGTCTCGGGCCGTTACAACTCTCCTCCACTTACAGGAGATCTAGCCCCCCAGATCTTAGAATGAGAATGGGAAGAGAAAGAGCGAGAGGAAGAGGTCAAACTTAGTTGCTTCATTGACAAACGACTGAAACCAATGAGTCTTTAAAGTTGCAAAGAGATGAAGAATGATATGAGAAACAAGCAAGAATTCTAAAGAAATTTTGGCAGCACTTCGGTAGACAAGAGAAGCTAGACTTGATACGATGAAAGAACTTGACAAGAGGGCACAACACTCTTGATATAAGGATAATCAAGAAAAGAACAAGATCTTGACAAATGAGATGATGAGTCGAAGAGAGCAACAATACAATGCCTCTGGAACAAAAGAATAGAAGCTTAATCGATGGGAAGAAAAAGTGGAAAAGAAAATGACAATTTCTACTACAATTGATTTAGAAAACCATCCTTAGAAAGAAGGATTAAGCGGAGTTGTTGGAACATAAACAACGAAAAGAACATGCTTGATGCGGGCTTATGGAAAACATCTCACAATTATGAGGTGACAACCAGCCACTAACGGAAACAATTGATTGGTTGGTAGCAACACGATATGAAAAACTTGTTTCACCAAGAGGAGAAGGAGAAAACTTGAATAATTTATAACACCATGAGAGCAACAATCCTTAGGAAATGATTTAGGTTAAATTCATGCCAAGATAACTGCAAGGGAGAAATGATGGGTTTACAAATCTCATTCTTGACAACTTCTCTTTGAGACTCCTCATGAATCAAGAGTGTAATAACACCATCTCAAAAGATAAGCGAGAATGGGTTGCACTTTGAAATTCAAGACAAAGAATACTTGAGGTACTACCACAAGAATCTTGAAGAACACTTCTAGAAATGAAACAAACCCTTGACGAAACACCATGAAGAACCTCTTCAAGAGCACTGAAACAAAAGGATGATATAAAAGAAATGAAGTTTGAAGAGAACAAGAGTTGAAGCCGTGCGAAGATTTAGATGGAACTTCGCAAATTATACTTGATAAAAACATGGAACTCCAGAAAAGAAAAGATGAACAACATAGAATCGATAATTTGATATCATGAACAACTCTGGAAGAAGGACTTAGATCATCTAGACCAACAAGAATAAGAATTATGTTATGCTTATCCTTCATCAAGTTAAATTTATGACAAGCAACGGATTTCACACACTACTTATTATTCTTGCAAAGAATCGAGGAGAAGAGAGAGAGATCACAAACTTGAAGAAGTCTTGAACGACAACACCGGTAAGAATTTGAAATGAATGAGGATACTATGAATCGATGGAATAACATGAGAACGAAGAGATCATGATCCACCTAGCAGAAAACTTTAATGAAGTGCCAGAATAAATGAGATATGAAAGAAGGGACAACAATTGAGAAGAATTCTAGAACGAAAGCTGGAAGCTGAGAACGAAGAAATCTTCTGAAATGATGGCCTTTGGAGGATTGAGAAATGAATACAACTCTGAAATGCTTCAGATAGATATGGAAAGAATTACTCATGATTGAAAAGAATTTGAGAGGATAGAAACAAGCTGAAACCATGAATCTTGAAAAGAACGGACAAATATTTAAGAGGAACTCTCCTTCGGTCTTATATGCTGATAATGATGACGAGAAACAACACCATGAATTACTGAGATACTCCGGAATAATGAATAAAGAATGCTTGAGCCAATGATGCAAATAATTCAAAGCAATCATGGAGAAGGAATATGACTGATGAAAATCATTCTTGCATCATATTTGAAAAGAACTTGGTGACATCTCCGAAAAGATTAGAAGAGCCGGGTAAGATCCTGGGGAAACACATGTGGGTTATGGGTCTACTCAAAGAAACCACCGTTAACACAATTTATTAGGAAGAGATGGCACTGGTAAAAATTAAAAGTTGATGAGGTGAGAACCTCGAAATAATTTGAAAGGATTATTGAATGAAAACACGAAACTTCTGAGATATCTTCAGCACTCCGGATAGAATATAGAGATGTGAAAACCAAGAGAGGCTTGGATAAGAATTTCTAACATGAAAACATTTAGCGAACGAAAAGGATATGATGAACACCAAGAGGTTGAATCGAATCCACAGGAGAATAAGACAAAAACAAAGAAATGATGAACTTGGATCTCGCGAGCATCTTCACATGAATCATCGGATACAAAAAAGAAGATAAGATAGAGGAAGCATCACATGAATAGAAAAGGCACTTGGATGAGAATTTAATCACTGAATAAAAAGGGCGGGAGGGTGGGAAAAACAAAGAAAACTTGGCACAGATGAGGCACACTCCAGAAAAGGATATGAGGACTGATCTTGCAAATATTGAAGGGGGTTGAATATCTTGAAGAGGAGCGCACCGTTAGAATAAGAATTGACATGACAACTTGATTGAGCAAAAGAATTATCATTCCACAGAAATATGAGAACACTTCTTAGGAAAGATATGAAATCACCTCTTGACATTGAAGCACCACGAATTACCATATTGCAACAAAACAAAGGATGAGGCTTACAAAACAATCCGGAAACAAACACATAACAGAGATTTCGTCTGATATTTTCGTGGTAAGGATCGCACGGGCTCGATCTTACAGTAGCCATCATGTACAAGGAGGTGCACACGACAGACAAAGCGTCCCCGAATTGTAGCAAGCTACAAGGATTCTTTAAGACACAACGAGAACCGTTGGAAGAAAGACCGTGAACAAATGAACCACTAGATGTCGAACACAACCTCACATCATGCATCTGTGGAAAGATAGCCTAGGTAACTAATTGAATTCACACCTGAGAACTCCTGAAATCTTCCGGTTATGCAATCAGGTCCATGGATACAAGGAGCAAAATCCATCACTCAACTCCTAACATGATACAACGCTCCAATGTAACACATCCGTCAACACATAACCAGAGTCTTGGAAATTTATCTACGTCGGACGCTCAAAAAACACAACGATACTAAGTATGGCAGTACATCTGAACTCTCTCCACCAGTACTGGGGATGCCGGACTCCTCTCGCCACCACTAGTATTGAAGCAATTTCGAACATCCTCCGTCCTGAGATACTAAGGGAACTGAACGATAACGATGTGTCAAGAATCTCCTGGAGCTCTACCCCTCGATAACAGGAGGCACCAAGTACAGAACTCCATCAGATCGGTATCATAGAGGCACTAAAATACCCACGTGGTCCTAAAAATGAGTGAGAAGATAGTAGAATCAAAATTCCTAAGTTGTAATTCCTCACCAGAGCATACAAGAGGAGTAAAAAGAATCCTACTCTCCGATATAACTAGACTCAAAATATATTTTCACTAGACTCGACTCGGCCGAGTTCGATCAATCAAGGGGGCTCCTAGGTCGATATAGGCTCTGATACCAACTTGTAATGCCCAATATGCGATCCTATCCTTATTTTGGCTTGAGGGCCTCGACAGGGATAGGAGCGCATCTCATCGTTTGCAAGAATCGATATCATTACAAGTACATGTATAGAAGATATGAGTATATGGAATTGGCTTACACTCACCACAAGCTACATAAAGATCACATCAATACAAAAACATATTCAAGGATCATACATAAAGGCAGGGTCCGACTACGGACGAAATCAAATGATAAAATGACATCCATCCTTGCTATCCCAGGCTGCCGCCTGGAACCCATCCAAGATCGATGATGAAGAAGAAGAACTCCGATCAAAGAAGCATCACGCTCACGTCAAATCATCGCATTACCTGTACCTGCAACTATTGTTGTAGTAATCTGTTAGCCACGGGGACTCAGCAGTCTCATTTCCAGGGGTATCAAAACTATTAAAGCTTAATGGGTGACGTATGGTTAAGTGGTGAGGCTGCAGCAAGCAACGAAGCATTTATTTGAGTGGATAACTTATGAATACAAAAAGTAAAGTGGGTGGTCTACGCATAACGGATGTGAACTAGTAATGTTCACTATGTGATCCTGAACACATACTTACGTCAAACTTAACCCCACCATGTTCTCTCTCGGATAAGGACTCACGGGAAGAGACAGTCACGGTTACGCACATGATTGGTGTATTTTATTTGAATTTACTTCAAGTTTGTTATGAGTGGGTGTTAAACAAAGTTTCCAAGTTGCCACGTAACCGCGGGCACGGCTATCCGAAAGATTTAACCCTGCAGGGGTGCTCCAACCCATCCATCACAAATTAACCACACGCCGCAAGAATAACCTCGACCACGAATCCCATGATTTCCTAGGAAATTCTGTTGGAAAACCGCAACCTCGAGATAGCCCAAAGTATTCTCGGAATTCCTCGCACAAGATGTTCGAGAAAGGTAAAACAAATCCAGAAAGGTCACCCGGCGTGTCGATGAACCCGATAGGAGCTACGTATCTCATTCTCAGGACATGACCAGATGAGCACAGCGTATTGTGGCCTGATAAAAATCACCCGCGTTGCCATGGGTTGGCCCCGCACATGACTCTAGTTTGGACCAACACTCGTGAGGAGCACTGGCCCGGGGGTTGATTAAATTATCCGCGGGTGCCGGCGGGTCCCTATGATATTTTACTTGTTATTAGACAAATGTTGTACCAATGTTGGGCCTTTCCACACAAGCTTTATCCTAAAACAAAGATCAAGGGGGTTCCCATAACAACCCCGAGCATGTTAGGAGCGCTCAATATGGAACATAACACCGGTACACAAGTAACTAGGGGCGGCAAAAGTGGAACAAAACACCGAGCAAAAGGCCAAGCCTTCCAGCTTTTACCAAGTATATATGTGCATTAAATTAAATAGCAATAATATTGTGATATAACAAAATATCCAGGTTGTCACATGGAAGCAATTGCACCTGCAGCTAGAACGCTATAAGGACTGAGCAAGCGGTAACGTAGCCAAACAAAGGTTTGCTGGGATGTGGAGGGGTTAGAGGCTTATCATGGCATATTTGGGAGGCTTGTCAAGCAAGTGGTAGGTAGCATGACATAGTGATAGGAAACGAGACAACTAGAATGGCAATGATAGTAGTGGTGTCCAGAGAAATGTTCATCTTGCCAGAGATCCCGCTTGGAAAAAGAAAAATCCATGAAGAACACGATCCGTGAAGTAGACGAATGGTACGTAGTCGAACGAATCCTCACACTCCGAATGCTTTCGTAACTTATCGAGAAGAAGCAATCCGGAAAAAACAAGCAACACACGATACACCACAACATATGCATGATATGATGCACAAACAAATATGATGCATGTCTGGTTTAATTATGCAAGGCATGGCAAAGCACATCAAACAACTCCTACACATTAAGTGAAGCTCAATATGCAATGAGTTTCATATTGAAGAAACTCCACATTCGAATTACTTAGTTCACTCTCGTTAGGTAAACGACAATATTAAATGTTGGTAAACATGGCAAGAGGTGAAGCATAAGTAAACTACACTATCTAGGCATCTTAAATGAGACCGGAAACAACTTATAGTACTTCCGAAATGACCCCATATGTTAATTTCGAAATTGGTCCAGATCTGAACTAATCATATTTTATATCTGTTAAACAATATAATAAAGTATACCATACAGTTCTACACGTCATTCTAGTCGATTTACATATATGGAACATCTCAAACGGAGCTACGATCTAAAAGATATGACCAACACAAGATGGATATGCCATGAATGCAAAATGCAAGAAAATGACAACCACAAACATTTCGAAACATGGATGCAACATGATAATCTAATACTACACGAGATTCTAGTCAAGCTTCATATATGGCATGCCCAAAATGGAGCTAAGGTTCAACCACAAACACCCATACAAGTTATAGGTATAATCTGCCCAAAAACAGCAACATAGCATATTGTAACCCACAAATCAACAAGCTACAGATATCTAAAAATGCAAAACAAGACATGGGGTTGTAGCTTACATGGTTCTCAACAATCCATATATTAACAGCAAGTTGATTAGAAGCATGTATCAATATGAAATGAGCTCACAAGAAGACATATTGAACTAAGCAGTTTTCAGACTTAGTGAAAATTCCAGGTTTTTTTAACAGAGCAGTTTTTATTACGAAGGCATATTGACAGCAGTGAAACTATAGGCTACATGGCATATATTGGCATGAAACTTAACAGCATGCTAGGGACTTTATGAACTACAAATAACTCCATTGCACCAACCCTAAAGGGGTTCTAGATCACTAGCAAAACACATGGCAAGACAACAATAAAATAATACAGAATCCAGACTTAGAAATATTTAGACCCGTCAAAACAGCACATTGATTAAGCTGGTTGGCAACAATAAAATAACACCTAAACATGCATTTCTATAGCAACCAATAATACCAGGGCCTAGCATACATGTCCAAGGGCATATCTCATGTTTGCAACTAGTCCAAAATATGCATGGATTAATTCACACAAAATAAACAAAAGGGAACCCTAGCAAAATGACAGGCACACAAAATTGTTCAAATGATAAAAGTAAATGCACAGATAAATCCTATGGGTTTTTCTACCCCAAAATCGTATATAAAATGTGGTTTTTTTACTATAACACAAATGACACAACATTTATGCGAGGTTAGCACATAAACCGATTTAGCAAACCATGTGTGCAAAATAAATGCAACCAACACATCAAATACTTTTAGCATGCATGAGAAAGGCATACAAGAATGCTACACATTTTACATATTTCGAATCTATAGTTTTCTACACATGATGCATGGATAAATAACTATGCGTGATGCAAATCATAAAATTACAAAAAATAGCATGTTAAATATTTCTAACATACATGAAAATGAGAAATAAATAATCTACACAAAATTCTACACATTTCTCATATATAAAATATTTGGATCTGATGCATGGTTATTTAATTATCAACATTTTAAAAACATGGTTTTTCTGCAATTTAAAAATTTCAGGATATAGATAAATTCGCACATGTCATAAATAAAATAAATGACCAACGGGCCGAATCTAAATCTGGTGTAACAGTTCAACTAGGCGCAATACAGATCAGTGTGCACACGGCGAGGGATAGGAGCTAGGGCTCACCGTGGGCCAAGCTCGTTGGTCCTGAAGACGCGCGGGTCTACAGAGGCGGATGAGGGCGCTACTCGGCCTTGCGTCATGTGCCGCGACAGTTGTGCGAGGCCAGGCCAAGCCATGGACGCGAGTAGGTACTCGTGGAGCGAGTGAGCTCCCGATTCGATATGGGCGAGCTACGAGGCGAGGCTGCGTTAACGGGTGCTCGGATCGTGGAAGCACACGTCCATGGAGACGCTCATGACGATGGAGGCAGCGGATCGGCAGCTTGAGGGCGAGGACAGAACTCCGATGATGCGGATCCAGCCTGGGGCCGTCGGATCTGGTGCGGTAGGTCCCGGGGCGACTGGATCCAGTCCAAATGGCGGCGGCCATCGAAGCTTTGAGCGGGACATCCATGATGGGCTTGGGGCCTCCTGCAGGAGAGAGAAATTAGAGGAGGGAGAGGCAAAGCGAGCGAGGGCGGCAGAGGCCAATGGGAAACAACCTGCTCGGCGGTGGCGGCGGCTCCGGTGACCGGCTGGGGCAGCGGGGGCTGGCTGCACGGGGCTAGAGGCGTGCGGGAGCTAGGCTCGGGCGCAGGGGGAGCTTGGGGATGAGCGCGGCTCAGACGGCGGTGCAGGTCCGGGCCTAGGTAGGCCGCGGATCGGCTTCGCGGGCCTGCGGTGGAGGGAGGCTGGGGAGGCGACATGGCGCACTCCGGTTGGTGGAAAACCAGCGGCTCAATGGCTGGCTGACTGGCGGCTCGCCAAGTGGCAGCGCGCGAGCGGCCGGCATAGAAAATGAGGCACGGCGGCGGCTACGAGGTGGGAGGCTATCGGTGTCCAAAAATGGAAGGGTAGGGTGCTATTTATAGCAGGGCGCTAGGGTTTTGGTTTTTGGGTGGTTTTAGCACCGTTTCGAGCCCTCCGATCGCGATCGGACGGCTCTGGATGCGGGGTAGGTTAGGTGGGCTTTGGTGGCTGTGTAGATGGGCTAGGGATGAGATGAGAGGAAGAATTGCGGCCTGTGACAGAGTTTATAAATCCGAAATGTTCGACAAATAAACCCATATGGTGCCTCTACGGTCGACTGTTTGGGTATCAAACGACCTCCGATTGTGATGACATTTGGCAGGCAGTCTACCTACAATATAACAAGACCGCACGCTAAGTTTCGACCCAATCTGAGAATATTTTATGCGCACCTTTTAAAACATTATTTTATCGGTGCCACGGGCCCGTGCGTGTGTGGTTGGAATCAGAACGGACAATGACACGAACTGAGAGAACCGGCGAATATGAACGGATGCAAGTTTTTGAAAAAAATGATGAGAACAGAGTGCTGATGCAATGTGGATGATGCCATGATGAATGCGACAACCAAATGAATCTCACAATGAGAATGGAAATAAGAGGGGAATCTTCTGGAGCGTCGGTCTCGGGCTGTTACAGCTTCGTAGATGGGCTAGGCTGCACTAGGTATGCATCCGTGTGTGAACGCGCGCACGGGCTCTAATGCTCATTAGCTTTTGGCAGGAAACTGATGGGGAAGCTTGCATAGGAACATGCGTGGTTTCGCGCAGGAACGTTGCCAAAAGAAACACCGGTGTTGTGGTAAAGCGTGCACTGGAATCCTCGGGCGAAAATGCGGTGACCAGACGTGTGAGAGAAAGAAGAGGTGATGCGTAGTCATACTAGTAATAATTATAAAACATTTGCAATATTAATATGGGCAAATGTCACTTCTGTACATACCGTCGGTAATGATTTCATCAATTGCCAACAATTGTTTGGCAGCAACCGTCTGCACACAACACACACAACTTGTCCGGATGAATCATTTCGGTTATTATTGGTCTTCCCACACAATTCTGTCGAATGAACTGATTGATGCGGATCACACACCTTCTTACGCTAACCTGTTTATGTTCTGCTTGGCCGGCGCAAACAGTTTATCCGAGTGAACTGTGTGTCGTACTTCGCACACGTACATAGTTTTGTTAATTATTTCTGTTATCTTAGCTAATCCCAAATAGTTCATAAGAATAAACTGTCTGTCGTGGATTGCACATGCAACTACTTTATGCATTGTATTTAATGGGTACGCCATCGGACACAGTTCGTGTGATTGGCGATGGAGGTTGAACAATATTGTTTGCGATTGGTGGATCGCACACAGTTTCGTCGAAGGGTCTCTGATTCATGTGTCACGTTAGCAGCATCCTGCAGTAGTGTTGCTTGATATGCACGAAGGTACTGATTTCATCAGAGAATCTAAGTTGGATGTCCTTCAAAGTCAGCTTGACAATTTCACGATGAAGAATGGTGAAGGAGTCGCACGATGTACTCTAGGCTAGCTCTCATTACCAATGAGATTGCTAGTTTAGGAAGGGAAGAAATGACCAACAAATTCATCATCAAGAATGTACTTAGAACTTTGGATGGAAAGTATGACACCATGTGCACATTAATCCAAATGATTCCAAACTACAAAGATCTCAAGCCTACTGAAGTGATTGGAAGGATTGTTGCTCATGAGATGTCACTAAAAGACAAGGAAGAACTTCACACCAAGTCTAGCAGTGCTTACAAAGCCACAAGTGATGTTCCGGCTACTTCAAGCGATAACCTTGTTACCAATGAATAGATAAGTCTCATGGTCAAGAAATTCAACAAGTTCTACAAGAGTAGAGGCAAAGAGAGGAACTCCAACTCAAGATATGAAGAGAAGTGTTCATCTAGTCGTGACCGGAATTGTTACAACTGTGGAAGGCTCGGACACTACTCCCGTGAGTGCATGCCCCCCCCCACAAAAGAAGGGAAGAGTCAACTAGAAGAAAGAGCTCAAGAGATGAGTCACCTTGAATAGAGAGAAGGAGTAGAGATGATGGTTATGAACGAAGACCCTCAACGAGAAGTAGGAATTTGGAGAAGAAGGATAAGTGCACCAAGAGCTACTCAAGAAGAAGACATCAAGCTCGTGTTGGTGAATGGGTTTCTGGCTCCGAATCTGATCACCACTCCGAGAGAAGCTATCACTCCAGCTCCAACTATTGTCAAGATGAAGGTGTTGCCGGACTTGCACTCGTTTCCTCCAACTCCTACAACATATTTGATTCACCAAATGAAGGGAGTGGAAGTTTCTTCATCGCTAAATGCCCCAAGGAATCACACCCCGAATATCTTGATTTCAATAGTGATAAGGATGACCTACTAGGAGATGATAACTTGCTATTTGACAAATCTAGTGATGCTAGTCAAAATGAACTTGTTAGTAATCACTCTAGTCAAGATAAGTCGTGTGATGATGTTAAGTTGGAAATAGAGCAACTAACTAAAGAACTAAACACTCTTAAGTTAGCCCATGAGTCTACTCTACATGATCATACAGAACCTGTAAGGACTCATGAGAAGCTCCGCTTCAAGAAGCTCAATTCGGAGGAAGAGCATGAATTCCTTAAAGCTATCAATGACGATCTTCACAGAAGACTTCCTCTTATCTATCCAGACGACTTCTCCTGTCCACATTCATTCCACAAGTTAAGGCTAAGAAAACTACTAACAAAGGCAAGAAAGGTTCTTCAACTAGTAGCAATAAAAATGACAAATCCAATGATATGCTTCTAGTAGTTCTATTGATCCCACTAACAACTCTCTTAGCCAAGTTACACTTGAGCAAGAAAATGATCTATTGAAAGGGATTATAGAGAAGGATGTCTACAAAAGTCTTGCCGGATGTAAGCAATATAAGGAAATTGTAAGCAAGCATGGAGGATACTGGAAGAACCATGGCATTGGCTACTTCAACGCAAATGGAGTTGAATGGGAAGAAGGTCCGTACCCCTAAGCCCAAGTTTGTTCCTCAAAGGGAGAAGTATGAACATGCTCTTCCAAAGGTAACAAAAGCTCAACATGACCTTCCACCACAAGACCACAAGCTCAAGGGCAAGGACAAACTTCAAGAGGAGATTGACTCATATGAAGATGAATCCCAAGCTTTGGTCAAGTGAGTTCCCAAGGCTTCTACAAGATCAACTTCTACAAGTGCCACTTCAACTCCAAGGATTGTCATCAACTTGATGTGCGTCCCCAAGAAGAAGACTAGAGAAGTTCTTGGGTCACTCCGCCAATGAAATTCACTCACATTCATTATTGGCAAGGACTAGTTGCAATCAACATCAACACTATGCAATGGTTGAAGGAGTCACACATTCCCTCGAAGGTAAGCAAGGGACAAGGTAATTAATGAATCCATGGACATCATCATATATGCTTTGCACTCCATGTCAATAGATATCCTTGTATTGTCTCATGTGTTTGGGACTAACCCATGTAGGTGAGGAGAGTAAGAAACAAAAGGATTGCTCCTAACTAAAGATGACCTTTATCAAATATGAGCATCTAGCAATACATCACCCACATCAAGTCTACTACGACAAAACCCAAGGTTACTTTATCCCTCTTAGGGGGGACGTCACATCAAGGGGGAGATTTACTCTAAGACTTTAGTTAAAGTATCTCTTAGAATGTGACAACATTAACAAGCTTTATGTAGAGGTGGCAACCCCACTTGTGCTTAAACGATGAGTATGACCTATGATCTAGTATTTTTACTTGGCTCCTAAGTCAATATACGCATATATAGATGACTACGTCATCGCCAAAGTGCTTGATAGATGCTAGAATATTTGTGCATGTTTTCCATGATTTCATTTGATATCTTATTGTGTGAGCATGTTGGTCTGCATATCTTTACTCGTTCGAGGATATCCAATTGTAGCTATTTGGCTTTTTTATTTTCATTTGGCAATTGGATGTACAAGAATTCCTAGGACCCCTCCCTAGCTATCTATGCTTTCTCATCTCAAGTTCTATTCATGCTACATCACAAAGCTTGAACAAGCACTTCTTGAACCCTCTGTGTGAGGAGCACTCGGAATCCCGTTTCATCAAGGCTGACTTCCAAAACCTCCCTAAAGTGCAACTTGGTGTAACAAATCAGAAATTCTCGGTTTCACCGAATGCTCGGTGTTGATCAGTTTTTGCACCTCGGTAGCACCGATACCATAATCTCGGCTTCACGGAGTTTTTCTATCAACTGACAGCAGTGGAACTCGATAGCACCAAAATTTTAGTATCGGCGTCACCAACAGTGAAGGGTTCTTCAACCTAGGCGGACCCAACGTTTTGAAATTCATCTTCAAACGCTCGAGTCTCCAACCCTAAGTTGTCGCACCAGGAAGCCAGCTGAGAAGAAGAGGAGCAGGAAGAGGATAGTACATGTGGTTGGAAGACCAATCTCTACGTATGAAGATCCAGAAGAAGCTAAGGGAGAGGAAGAGCCAGCTGCCCATGCTCGCCCCAAGAAGAAGAAGATGCCATGACCAGTCAGGCCCCATCCAACAGCAAGGCAACTACTCCCAAGAAGCCCACAACTCCAAAGTCCAAGAGGACTACTGAGGATGTTCCAGCTGCAACCAAGAACAACGGATCCTCCTCTAGAGTTGTTGCTAAAGAGGATGAGATGATAGTTTTGAGGAAGTTAAGACCTCATCTTCCTGAGCACAAAGACAACTATCCTCTTGCTGAGGACATGAAGAAGTGAAAGGATTCTGGGCTGAGGGAATGGAGAGCTATAGATCCATATTCTCATAGGAGAAAGACTACTATAGACTACAGATTCTACACCAAGGAGCAGCAGTATTTCTGTGAGACCACTCTCTTAGACCAGAGCCAAGCTGTAAGTGACATGAGATATGTAGAGTAGGGCTACATTAAGGAGAATGATGATTACTTCCCCTATGTGCAAGAAAACTTCAAGGAAATTGATCCTGAAGCATTAGTTGGTAGGCAGATGACCCCTGGAATGAAGAGATGATCATGCCATTCTATTCCATAGCTCACTTTTATGGTGACGGAAGGATTGTTTGGATGACAAAAGGTGTCAGGTATGAATATACAGTGGAAGAGTGGGCTACCATCTCAGGATCCCCTCAAGTAAAGGATGGAGACTTGGATATGTACTCTGAGGCAAAAATGAATCATAACACCATGGCTAAGATGTACAAGGAGATCCATGTTAACTATGTGCATTCACATAAGTTTGGCTGAGTGTACTATCTGCAGGCAAGTTTGCCAACCACCAACACCATCTATGCACTTGATCGACCTCATACGCCACTCCAGCCTGAGTTTGAGGATAATGTTGTGGTGATGAACCTAGATCATCCTACTTCATCTACTACACAGGCAGCAGCTGAGGCAGCCAGAGCCACTAGTGCTCGAGTGCCAAGGACAAGGAATGAGCAGATGGACCTTATTCTTAGCTCTATCCAAGGCATGCAGAATGACATTACTGAGATTCTGAAGAACCAGAGGAGTCTGGAAAGGATTTTTGAGGACAAGTTTCATACTTTTAACAACGAAGTTGATGGGCTAACAAAATCTGTTGATGAGCTCAAGAAAGAAGTGTATTATGTACCCCTTCCCCACACCTCAGATGATGATGATGATGATGATGATGAAAGTCACCCTCCCCAGCCTAGCACTCAGTTCAGGACCCAGGCTAGATCTATGTCAGTGCCCGCTCTAGAGATGAGACCATCTTCATCAACTCCTGCTACAGCTCTTTCAGTTCCACCAACTCCATCAGCACCTCCAGTGTCTACTCCAACCTAGCCCTGCCATGGGCAGTCCGGTCCGGTCGGCCCGGCCCGACCATGCCTGAAAAAGCTCGACCCGGCCTGGCCGGACCTTGCCCACGGGTCGGGCTCGGGCCTAGATTTTAAGCCCGGTGGTCAAGCCGGGCCGGGATCGGGTCCGATGAAATTGGAGTTTATGCCTACGTCAGGCCGGGCTGGGCCAGGCTTTTTCAGGCTCGTGCCGGGCTTGAGCCCAAAGATTAGGCCCGACAGCCGGGTCGGGTCGGGCTCGGTCCTAGGTTTTTAGCGCCGGGCTTTTTTTGGCCCGGCCCGGCCTGAAGTATGTCCAGTTCTACTTCAATGTCTACTCCAACCCCTTCCATGACATCTGCAGAAGTATTCACAGAAGCGGTTCTCTCGACTCCTACATCAACAACCGAAGGAGATCATCTCGGAGAGACGATTAGTCCTATACCTTTGAACTTTTTGGTAACTTGTTGCCAAAGGGGGAGAACTTGTATAGATCATAGGGCTTCAAGAGAGAGAGCATGCTGCTTTTTTCGCTCTCTAAAACTTTAAAATCTTTTGGTATATCGGTTGTGTTAAACTTGTTGGTGTTTGATCATGCACTTATTATGTGTTGATACTACATCTTATCTTTTGAGATGCTAATGAGATGATCATTAACTTCTTGCTTGATGTGCGGTGCTATATTGTTCATTCATATTATTCTCGCACACCACAAAGTTGTATGTGACCTGGAAGAGTGCCCCATGAACCTAATCGATTGTGCATTTGCGTTCAAACACAAATTCAAAATAGTGCACAAATTTAGGGGGAGCTCTTGCTTATCACATACTTCTCAAAGTGATGACTATATTCATTGATTACATCATATGTCGAAGCTTTGATTTATATGTTGTCATCAATTACCAAAAAGGGGGAGATTGAAAGCACATTTGCTCCCTTGGTGGTTTTGGTAATTCATAATAACAACATATATCTCATTGGACTCATGTTTCCACTAAGTATATTTCAAGAAAAGTCCAATGATGGGATGGCTATAGATTGTGAGGATACCCCAAGATGCAAGAAATGGATTCGCAAAGCTTCAATATATAAGACTCTCTTTTTACTTTGTGAGAAATCACTTTGAGTCCATAGGAAAGCTAATACTATTAAAAGTGGGTCAGGTGATTTTGGTGAACAAATTGCTCCACGTGCACAAGTGCTAGCCACCAATAACACCCACAAAAATACTATGTCAAAATCCTATCACACAAAATCGGTGCCACCAAGTTTTCCCATTCAGCTCTACTGATTTCTACCCAGACATAACCCTAGACAAACCCTAACATCTCGGTACAACCAAGTGTTGCATCGGTGCAACCGAGTTTTGGTGACCACGATTGGGGTGACTGATTTCATGGAATCGTAATTTCCGAGTTCTATGTTTCGCTCTCACCGAGTTTGGGAACTTTCCTCGGCCACTCATTTTGGTACCACCAAGAATGTCATATTGGTCTCACCGAGATTCACAAAGTTGCCACATTTTGAACAAATTGATACAACCAACTTTTGCTTCGGTTTCACCAAGTTGGTGAATAATGTTATAACGGTTGGATTTTTGGAGATGCCTATATATACCCCTTCACCACATCCCACTCATAAGAGAAGCACTCAGAATAGTCCCCCACTTCCCAAATCCAAATTTCTAAGAGAGAACCACCTACCCTTGTGTTGAGATCAAGATCATCCACTCCAACCATATGTGTCGTGGATTTATCACGGCAGATGTCCGGGTTAACGGACTTGGATTCGAGGCCATCGCTAACATGACGGACTGAAAGGGGTTAACAGGGACGAAGGACACGAGTTTACCCAGGTTCGGCCCCTCAAGTCGAGGTAATAGCCTACATCCTGCTTGTGTTTGTATTGCTTGTTTGTAACGATTACAAGGGAGCTAAAGCTTGACCTAGTTCTTGATAACCCGATCTCTAAGTCGCCCCGGGTCTGCCTTTATATAGGAGGTCAGGACCACGGGTCTTTACAATTGTCTAACCGAGTCTCATTGTCGATCCGAGTCTTCCTCTATCTTCTTGTCCAAGCTGTCCCCGAGCGGCTTACACGCCCGGGTCTTCTCCATCCGGGCCACCTTGCGGCCCACACCTTGAGCCGCTTATCTTCCTGGGCCGTAGACTTTACGGCTCACCCTTGGGCCGGCTCATGAGCCATCAATGTGACCTGGAACCTTAATGGCGGGTCATATTGCGGGGTTATATCCCCAACATTAGGCCCCAGGTTGAATTGAGCTTGCTCACTTCATCCCTTTCTTCTGCTCTTCGGCGAGTTGCCCGGTGATGACCCTGCATGAAGCCACGTGGTCCCTGCAAGAAAGATCCGCTGACGTACCAATGAATCTTTTATTCAATGGTCAGCCCGAAAATCGAGGCGTCCGCCTTGGTCAAATGGTTTCCGTCGCCTAGATTTTCGCGCCCGCCTTGTCTTCTCTTTAAATAAGACCTGTTGCAGGTGGAAACTTTCCTTCTCCCGCTCACCCTTCATCATCTTCCTCTCATCGTCTCCGCTCCAGCACTCCCTGCTCCGGCGTCGTCTTCGCATCATCATCAACCAGGCCGCTGCTTCAACCTGTGTCGATCCAGAGTTTCTTTCACGTCCGCCGCTCCATCATCGGTAAGGCCAAGCTCCTCCTTAGATCCAGCCGCGCCGTAGTAGGGTTTGTGGAAGCTCAACCACCGCCGCTCGGGCTTCGCCAGCTCCATCGTCGGTGTACTCCCGACGTAGTTGACGCCTTTAACGCGTGTCCCTACCGCGCCGCCGCGTACGGGGCGGCCATACGCAATGTGCGGATCCGTCACGGCTCTGTTTTCTTTCTTATGCTTCGTCTGTTCTTCGCTTGGTTGAGAATAAGAACCTTTTTTCCTGCTTTTGTAGATCCGTAATCGTAGCGGTAGTTTGCAAAACCTGTTTCAGGACTTAGCCAATTTTTGCTCCTCCTTTCCTTGTTGAACCGCCAGGCCTCTCCAGCTCTCATCAGCCAGACTATGGCTTAGTATTTGTAGAACCCTTAAAATTGTAAGCCATCACAGATATCTGCTTGCTCTTAACTCGCCGCGTATTTAATTTTGCACAGTCTTTAAGCCGCCAGTATGTCTTGCGCCTCCAACTCATGCAACTGGGTCGGGTCTTGCATCACGGAGGAATACTTATTGGATTTTGTTCACGCGGGTACCCTTCCTTCCAAAGAGGTCCTTAATTGGCGGGCCCCGGGTGATGAAACACGGCCCTCTCCCCAAAAAGGAGAGGTGGTAGTTTTCTCTGACCATATCGAGCGATGATTCGTGCCACCCGGCTCGAAATTCTTCCATGATGTTCTTCACCTATACAAGCTTCACCCTCAAGACTTGGCCCCCAACTCCGTTTCAAACATATGCAATTTACAAGTGCTCTGCGAAGTCTACCTGCAAATCAAGCCGTCTGTGGGTTTGTTTCGAGAGTTCTTCTACTCCAACCGCCAAACCGAAATGAAAGGCGGTCCGAGTCTGGAGCTTGGCGATATTTCCATTCAACGACGCACAGACATCATCTTTTCGGCTACGCAGATGCCGAGTCATCTAAAGGATTGGAACAAGACTTGGTTCTACTGCAAGGACACCTCTCCTGAGAATGAGCGCCCATTGTCGGTTTATCGTCCCTCCCGGCTCAGGATAGATTCAGAACTTCCGGGCCGACTGTCAGCTTCGGAACGTGCAAGGTATGAGCCGGCTCACGCCAAGATGAAGGCCCTCATGGCCAATGATTTAACCGGGTTGGACCTGATCCGCTGCTGGATTTCTTGGCGGATAATGCCCTTAAGTCATAGAAGCCGGCTCATGTGTGAATACGAAGGCAAGTACGATAGCTCACTATGCTTCAGCCAATCAACTCTGACGGAGGATGACATCACCACCGTCATCCGGAGCCTTGTCCATGAAGCATCCGAATCATGCAGCACCATTGGCCTGGCACCTTTTAACGCCATCAATCCGGCTCCAGATGTAAGGCGACTCTTCACCACTTTTCTCCTTGTCACTTATGTCTTTCTGACACATTACTGTTTAACCGTTTTAACCTTTCCAGGCCAACTCTGATTTCTGGAAGAAGGAGTATGTCCCTCCTTTGAAGAAGCCCAAGAAGAAAATCCTGGCTAAGAAGCCCAAACAGACTGCCCCACAAGAAGGATGGTTTGACCCGCCGCCATCATCCGACTCAGAGGTAAACCTTGGCTGCTTTCTACCATTTTATTACCTAATTTTACTTACACTTGTTTTACTCACAGGATGATGTCGAAACAAGCTGTGCCAACGTCCCTGAGGTAATCTATATTTCTTCTGACTCAGAATACTTTATCCCCCGGAAGACGCGGTGGTTATTGGAAAAGTTCCTCTTTCTCATCCTCTTGCTTATCTGGCTCCCGATTTTCTTTTGAAAAAGCAACAACAGGTTGAGCATCGCCGGACCCGGAGCACCGGCTCCACTGAGCTTATGTCCGGCTTGCCGAACTCGTCGGCTCCGAAGAAACGCCCCACAGAGGTATGTGTTCCTGTTTGATTCATTCTCTTTATAACCTTGGTGTTGTCTCATCTTTCTTAAATTTCATCTCAGAAATCGCCCTCTTTCGGCGACTCTTCGGCGACCGCTCTGCCGCCTCCCAAGATCAACCCGTTGTAAGTGTTTTTCCACGATAACATCCGGTTCTTTGTAGGGTAGTAATATCCTTTGGATTCTGAGCTTTCTATCTTGCAGTGCTCAAGCCAAGCGTCGGAAGACCAACAAGTCCTCCCTCGGCCCTGCTGCTCAAGAGCCGGAGCAAGAACAACCAAAGGAGCCACAACTGGATGTAGATCCGCCAATTGACTCCACTGAGCTGGCTACTGAAGATATCAACCCGGAGAGCCCTCTAAGGGGTCCTTTGAAACCACCAAGTCCTGCCAAGACCACTGCAACTCCGGAAGTTGTGATCACCGGTTCTGCTCCTCAATCTCCTCCAGCTCACGTGCTGACCAGGCATATAGAGTCGGCCGGGGCCTCCAAGAAGTTGTACTTCGACTCTTCTTTTGAGAAGATGACGGCCGAAGAACTCCACGCCAGGTATACGAACCGTCTTTCCACCAGCCGAGATCTAGAACTTTGGCTGGTCAACTTGATGAAGCTAAAATATGAGGTACTCCTCCTCTTTCTATAACCTTACTTAGCCCCAAGGGCCGGTTCAATTCTAGCTTAAGAGTTGAACCGGGTCCTTTCTGATCCTTTGTAGAAAATCCAAATCCATTGCCCCCAAGGGCCGACTCAAACTTGATAAAGTTGAGTCGGAGCTTTAATGTAGATAGCCTAAAGAACCACTTGTACCCCCAAGGGACGACTCAAACTTGATAACATTGAGTCAGAGCTCTTATTATAAGTCAATTTGAAGAGCCATATTGTAGCCCCTAAGTTCCGGATTAACTTTGATGAAGATGAGTCGGAACTGTATTGATTTCTCGAAGATCAAATATACATTAGCCCCCAAGTGTCAAACATATTGCTTGCAATCTGCTTGAGACTTGTATAACTTTGTCTTTAACCTTCATCATTTGATACGATTTCCATTCTGGCGAATTATTCTGTATTTTGATATGTCAGAGGAAGCCGTAACTGAAGTTGGGTCGCAGTTGATGGACCTGAAGACCAACCTGGCGGCTCAACAAGAGCCCCGCAGCATCGCCGATGAAAAGTGGCAGCTTCTCTCTGAGGAGCTGGCCACAATCAAGGCCGATTTTTCTGCTCTTAAGGAGTCAGCTGAATCTGAGAAGACTGCTTTGACCCAACGGGCGGATGACGCCGACCAGCGGCTGATAGCTGTGACGGATGAACTTCAAGGCTTGAAGCGCCACATAAGCAAGATGTCAGCCGCCCTCTTTGGTAAGCTTCTGATAACTTTGTGTTTCCAATGGCTACAACTTTACTTAGACTGGCGACTCATCTGAATTGTCCGGTTTATACAGGTCCTAGGAGCTGGCAGCTAGCTTCTGATAGCCTGCTGTCGTTGAAGGCCATCTATACCTTAACTAAGCAGTTGTGTTGTGGCGCAATCTGCACTATCAAGGCCGTGCAATATAAGGATAAAATTCCGGCGACTCTCAAGGATGTCTTAGAGCTCTTCTCCACCATGCCGAAGCAGATTGCCGAGCTCAAGAAGTCAGTTGCCCGCCAAGGGGCCATTGCGGGCATCAGCCGGGCTTTGGCCTTTGCTCCGGGTCTAACAGCCGCCGAGATGATGGAGGACTTCCCTTCAAGGAAAGATGACGGCTCAGAGTTTACTGATGCTGACTACAACTGGTGTATGAAGGAGTCCTGGGTGTTAGCTTCTGCCTTGGCGGAGGAGGTTGATCTATCAACTTATCAAGCAGCCTATGACCCGGAGCAGAAGAGAGTCTGCGGTCCTTTGTACGAGTGCAAAGACTTGACGCCTTCTCAGAGTAAGGACCTCTTTGCTCCAGATCTTGACCCGTCACATTATTTCGAAGGCTCTTTTGCGGCTCTAATGAACTGCAATTGGGATTTGGACAACCTCCAGATCAGGGCCACAAAAGAGTCGGCGCAGGATTACCCGTCAGCTAATTAGCTTCTGCTTTAAGAACTTGTATCAGCTGAACCCGCTATGTGACGGCTGAAAAGCATGTCTGAAATTTTGATCTCCTTTGGGAGTGTAATAGCTAGATGAAACTTGTCTGAAACTTGTCATGATGTTTCTATAAGATGATCCGGCTTGTGGCTGCCATTTGTCTCTATATGCTTTGAATCATTTAGACTTGCCTTGTCATCATAAAACACACCTATAGATAAGAGTAGGTAAACTGCACCCGGAGGCGGTGACTCCCTTTTCGTGATTGCGGCTAATCTGGTCAACCGGATATGGCATAAAGCCTGGCCGATAAGGCATTTAGAAGATACACCCAGAGGTAATAATATGGCGTAGACGCCGGCGGATAAGCATTAGAAGTTGTACCTGAAGGTAAGAAGCCACCCTCGCCCCGGCTAATTTTCCTTAGCCGGATTTTTATAAGAACAGCTAATAGGCATTAGAAGCTATACCCAAAGGTAAGAAGCCGTTGTTCACCGCAGCTAAGTTACCTTAGCTATTTTTACAAGAACAGCTAATAGGCGTTAGAAGTTGTACCCGAAGGTAAGAAGCCGCCGTTCACCACAACTAATTTACCTTAGCTATTTTTAAATGGCCTTAGGCTGGCTAATAGGCATTAGAAGCTGTACCCGAAGGTAAGAAGCCGCCGTTCGCGGGTCATGAGATGTTAGCTACCCGTCGGTAAAAAACCTCTCATAACCGCGGCTAAACTGGTTAGCCGGAGATGGCATAAAGCCGGCTGATAGGGTGTTAGAAGCGATACCCATCGGTAAGAAGCCCCCCTCAGCAATACGGCGTGACCCGCCGGCGGATAGGCGTTAGAAGTTGTACCCGAAGGTAAGAAGCCGTCCTCGCCACGACTAATTTACCTTAGTCGGTTTTTTGTGGCAAAAATGCCGGCTTAATAGGTGTCTACTACCGTTCAGTGATACGACGCAAAGCACCGGCAGATAGGCGTTAGAAGCTGTACCGGCTAAAGGTAGGAAGCCGCCCTCGCCACGGCTCATTTTCCTGAGCCGTATTTTTGTGGCATAAATCCTGGCTGATAGGCATCTACTGTCGTTTGCCAATCTCAGTTGATGCATCAACCGGAATAGTGTGTAATCTTTCCCATATGTGGATGCGTGAAATAGTAGAGGCTTCTTTATTTATACATCTATGATATGTACAATGATGGTGTACAATGGTGGGTCTCGATACCCTTTAAGTGAAACAGGGCCAGAGATGCGCGATGTTCCATGGCCGATGGGTCTCTTGACCCACCGTATCTAAGTCATTTCAAATATCGATGAGATAATATGACCAATTGTTGAGATTTCTGCTGACCACAAAGGGTCCTTCCCATGGAGGTGACAGCTTATGCATATTTGTCTGGTCTTGAATCAGCCGGAGCACCAAGTCGCCCTCCTGGAATGTCCGGGTCTTGACCCTGCAGCTGTGATAGCGGCGCGGGTCTTGTTGATAAATCGCCGATTGGGCCGCTGCTAACTCTCGTGCCTCTTCGAAAGCATCCAATGCGTCTTGGCGTGTTGTCTCGTTGTCTGTCTCAACGTAAGCCGCCACCCTTGGCGAGTCATGCTGGATGTCACTGGGTAAGACGGCCTCGGCGCCGTACACCATAACGAAGGGCGTGAAACCCGTGGACCTATTAGGGGTGGTTCTGATGCTCCATAAGACGGAGGGTAATTCTTCGACCCAACACCCGGGCGTTCGTTGTAAAGGAACCATAAGCCACGGTTTGATCCCTCTTAAAATTTCCTGATTGGCGTGCTCCGCCTGACCATTGGACTGTGGATGTGCCACGGCTGAAATATCAAGCCGATATGCTCTTCGTCACAGAATTTCTTCATAGCCCCCTTGGATAGATTTGTACCATTATCAGTAATGATGTTGTGCGGGTAACCAAAGCGGTAGATCAGCTTCTTAATAAACAGAACCGCTGTAGCTGCATCACATTTGATGATCGGCTCTGCCTCTACCCATTTGATAAATTTATCAACCGCCACGAGGAGGTGTGTTTTCTTGTCCTTGGATCTCTTGAAGGGCCCTACCATGTCCAGCCCCCAGACCGCAAACGGCCAAGTGATTGGTATCATCCTCAGTTCTTGAGCCGGAACATGAGCATGCCGGCCAAATTTCTAACAGCCGTCACACTTGCGGACTAAATCCTCTGCATCCTTGTGAGCCGTTAACCAGAAGAACCCATGCCGGAAGGACTTGGCCACCAAAGATTTCGAGCCGGCGTGGTGTCCACAATCACCAGCATGAACTTCATTCAAGATCTGCCGGCCCTCCTCTGGTGAAACACAACATTGAAAAAACCCTGTTACACTGCATTTATGCAACTCACCATTAACTATCATCATGGACTTAGAGCGCTCGGTGATCTCTCTGGCCAGGTCTTCATCCTCAGGTAACTCGCCCCGGGTCAAATAGGCCAAATAAGGAATCGTCCAATCGGGGATAGCGTGCAGAGCCGCCACCAATTCTACCTCCGGGTCAGGAATAGCCAAATATTCCTCTAAAGGTATCGTGACAGTCAGATGGTGTAAGACGTCCAGAAAGACATTAGGCGGCATTGGCTTACGTTGGGAACCTAGCCGTGATAAAGCATCAACCAACTCGTTCTTGCGATGATCAATGTGATCTACCTGATACCCTTTGAAGTGACCCGCAATAATATCAACCGCCTACCTATAAGCCGCCATCCGCGGGTCTTTGGAGTCCCAAGTGCCAGAAACTTGTTGAGCCACTAGATCTGAGTTGCCCAAACACCTGAACTGGCTCAAATTCATATCCTTGGCTAATCTAAGACCATGAAGCAAAGCCTCGTACTCAGTCGTATTGTTAGTGCAGGGGAACATCAGTCGGAGCACATAACAAAACATATCACCCTTGGGGGATGTCAGAACAACCCCCGCTCCGGACCCCTCTAACTGCTTGGATCCATCAAAGTGTATAGTCCAGTATGTGTTATTCGGCTTTTCTTCAGGAGCTTGACACTCTGTCCAATCATTTATGAAATCCACCAAAGCTTGGGATTTGATCGCCGTGCAAGGAACATACTTTAAATTAAGAGGTCCTAGCTCTAACGCCCATTTAGCAATCCTTCCTATGGCTTCTCTGTTCTGGATAATATCCCCCAACGGAGCAGAACTGACCATGGTAATCTGGTGCCCTGGAAAGTAGTGTTTTAACTTGCGGTTGGCCATGAAAACTCCGTATACCAGCTTCTGCCAATGCGCATATCTTTGCTTAGATTCTACTAGGACCTCACTAATATAATAAACCGGCCTTTGCACGAGATACTCCTTCCCAGCCTCCTTGCGCTCGACCACAATTCCAACGCTGACTGCCCTGTTGTTAGCCGCCACATAAAGGAGCAATGGTTCTTTCTCAGCCGGAGCGGCTAACACTGGTGGCTCAGTCAGCTGTTTCTTAAGCGCCTCAAGTGCTTCATCCGCCGCTTTGCTCCAGACAAACTTGTCTGTCTTCTTCATCATCTGATATAAAGGAATAGCCTTCTCTCCAAGGCGGCTTATGAACCGGCTCAACGCAGCAATCCGCCCTGCCAGGCGTTGAACGTCATTAATGCACGCCGGCTCTCCTAGAGAAGTAATAGCCTTGATTTTATTCGGGTTAGCCTCGATGCCACGCTTAGATACCAAGAAACCCAAAAGCTTTCCTGTTGGAACTCCAAAGACACACTTGGTCAGGTTAAGCATCATCTTGTAGACCCGGAGATTGTCAAAGGTTTCCTTTAGGTCCTCCAAAAGAGTCTCCTTCTTTCTGGATTTGACTACAATGTCGTCCACATAAGCACGAACATTACGGCCAATTTGACTGTGAAGGCAGTTCTGTACACACCGTTGATAAGTCGCCTAGGCACTCTTGAGCCCGAAAGGCATAGAGACATAACAGAACACCCCAAAGGGTGTAATGAATGATGTCTTCTCCTAGTCTTTCACTGCTATCTTGATCTGATGATAACCGGAATAAGCATCCAGGAAGCATAAGCTTTCACATCCTGCTGTAGCATCAATGATCTGATCAATACGTGGGAGGGCAAAGGGATCAGCCGGACAAGCCTTGTTAAGGTCCGTGTAATCCACACACATACGCCATGTGCCGTTCTTTTTGAGCACCAACACTGGGTTAGCCAACCATTCCGGGTGAAAAACTTCAACAATAAAACTTGCAGCCAAGAGCCGGGCAACTTCTTCCCCAATAGCCTTGCGTCTCTCCTCATTGAACCGCCGCAGAAACTGTTTGATCGGTTTAAACTTTGGATCAACATTAAGGTTGTGCTCAGCGAATTCTCTCGGTACACCTGGCATGTCAGAGGGCTTCCATGCAAAGATGTCCCAATTCTCACAGATGAATTCGATGAGCGCGCTTTCCTATTTGGGATCCATATGAGATCCAATGATGAACTGCTTAGATGAGTCGCCCGGATTGAAATCTACTGCCTTGGTATCATCTGTTGAAACTTGAGGGGCGGCTCCACCTCCGTGGTTGGCTTTTTCAGGGGGGTCATATCCTCCGGATCAACATTCTCCTTATAAAACTTAAGCTCCTCCTGGGCGCAACTGGACTCTACGTAAGCCGCATCTTCTTCTTCACACTCAATAGTTGTGTTTCGGTTACCATGAATGGTGATGGTACCGTTTAAGCCAAGCATCTTGAGCTGTAAGTAAACATAGCAGGGCCGAGCCATGAACTTGGCATAAGCCGGCCGTCCAAACAAGGCATGATAAGGGCTCTTGATCTTAACCACCTCAAACCATAAGGACTCCACTCTGTAGTTGTATTCATCGCCAAAAGCCACTTCCAAAGAAATCCTGCCCACCGGATGCGCCGACTTACCCGGCACCACACCATGAAAAATAGTGGATGAAGGTTTTAAGTCCTTGTCGAGCAACTTCATCCGCCGGAAGGTGTCATAATAAAGGATGTTTATGCTGCTGCCGCCATCCATGAGCACCTTGTTCAACATATACCCACCCACTTGGGGGGCTACAACCAAAACCAGCCGCCCCGGGTCATCAACGCGTGGCGGGTGATCTTCATGGCTCCATATTATGTCATATTCAGACCACTTTAGATACTGTGGAAGAGCCGGCGTAACCGCATTGACCGCCTGTTTTTGCAACTTCTGATCCCGTCTATTGAGACTAGTCGTGAAGACGTGGTACTGCCCGGAGCTGAGCTGCTTTGGGTTGCTCTGAAAACCGGACTGATTCCGCTGTTGCTGTTGTTGTTGATTATTATTACCAGAGTGCGGCTGCTGTCCCCCGTGATTATCCTGACCCGGATGACCGGATGCTGAACCGCCAGAACCAAATCCGGCTCCTGACCCGCCATGTCCTGGGCCGCCTGGCGGGCCGCCATCGTGATGGTTGGGTTGTGTGACATACCGCTTGAACTTCTGCATAAAAGAACAACTCTCCCATGTGTGATTTGCTGGCCTATCAGACAAACTATGATTCGGACAAGGTCGCTTAAGAAACTCTTCCATGTTCGAGGAAAAATTATCCCTGTCCAAGGGCGGTCCAAACCTCCTGTTGCCCTTGGGATGATTCTGCTGGGCATTTGTGTTGGCCACTAGCTCTGATCCTGCTTCTGGATTCTTGCGCTTACTCTGGCGACCATTGTTCACCGCACCCTTGCCTTGGTTGCCCTTCTTGCCTTGACTAGCCTTTTCCTCATAAGAACCCGGATCCTTCGTGTTTTCTGAGTCGGCATACTTCGTGAGAGCAGTCATGAGCTCTCCCATGTCATGACACGTACGCTTGAGTTGGCCAAGTTTTTGCTTTAGAGGAATAAAGTGGTAGTTCTTCTCTAAGATCAACACCGCTTGAGCCGCCGTGATCTGCTCTGATGAGTGAATAATTGTCGAGACCCGCCGTACCCAATGATGAGCCGACTCGCTCTCCTGTTGGACACAATGATCAAGATCCACAATAGTCATAGGCTGCTTGCACGTCCCTTGAAAGTTTTTAATGAATCGAGCCCTGAGCTCTACCCATGAAATATGGTATTAGGTGGTAACCCCTTTAGCCATGTACGAGTTGGGCCTTCAAGCATCATGACGAAATACTTGGCACAAACTGCCTCACTAACATCCAGCATCTCCATGGCCAGTTCATAGCTTTCCACCCAGGCCTCTGGGGGTAAATCAGCGGTGTAGTTTGGGACCTTGCGGGGACCTTTGAAGTCTTTCGGCAACCGCTCGCTCCGGAGAGCCGGCGATAGACACGGCAGCCCTCCCGTCCTGGGGGTTACTCCTGCCCCTACAGAAATGGAAGGCCCGGGCTCTTGGTAAGCCGGCCTAGCAGGCGCCTCTTGCGGGCTTCCCGCATGGTTTACACATGCATGTGTATCTCTCTGTGATGGTTGCTGCTAGAACCTGCTGGTGATTTGTAGCGCCGGCTAAAACTACGGCTAGGAAGAGGGGTTGAATGGACGCGGCTCCGGCTATGAGCGTATCTCTCCTACTGGGCCATGGCCATTTGCAAGTACCCGATGGCATTCCGCACATCCTCTGCAAAGAGTGCTTCATCCGGGATAGGGATCGTCTCAAGCCGGGTGGCAGTTGCTACCATATTCTCGGCCGAGTTAGAATAATGACCCGCCGGCGTTGGAAAGCCCCCAGGTGAAGCTTGGTTACGTTGGGCCGGATGAGTCGTCGGCCATTCCGTTGGGCGGCTCTCGGGTGCGCCCGCGGCTTGCCCCGCACCAGGGGTATTAAAGAGGTTCCTCGCTTCATAACGCTCTGGTAGACGGGACAGATGCCTCCTCCGGTGTACCGCTGCTGACATTTGCTCCAGCCCTAGACGGAAGGCATCTGTCTTGATACGTTCTGCCTCTTCTTCCATCTGGACCTTCAGCTCAGCCATCCTTTGTCGTTCCTCTTCCATCCGGCCCTTGATCCTTGCAATCTCTAGATTCCGAGCTGCTTGATTATCTGGTGTGACTTCAGTGGCCATGAGAGCCGCGAGTTCATCCACCAGCTCCACAAGAACTTGAGCCGGCGGCGGTGGGTTATCACTCGAAGTAGCAGCTCCAGCGGCCGCATTACTAGCGGCTGGGGCTGACCCCGCCATGAACACCGCCGCATGAACCGGAGGTTTCATAACATCTGACTCAAAGCCATCCGACTCAAAGCCATCCGACTCAGGGTATGCATCGTCGTAGCCCCCAAGGCCACCGTTGCGGAGCTGGTACACTGATTCTGTTTCTGCACTTGAAGATTCATCTTCTGAATAAACAAGGGTTTCATGTGACCCGGATGCTTCCAGATCCATACCTTGAGTGAAGCCTACAAAGACATGCCTCTGACCCGGATTGGTGCGGGCAGGCCGCATGTTACTTGCAGATTGGAGACGCCAAGCCGGCTCGATGATGTTGGTGCAGATGTCTCGCCCGGGTGTAGATCCATCAGCCTTTCCGATGAAAATGTGGATCCCGCCGAACGGAACCCGAAATCCATACTCCACGGACTCGGCGTCAAGCCCCCAGCCGGCATCGTCGATGTAGAACCGGCCGCGGCGACTCTTGCTCATCCTTCCAACCATGTATCCCTCGAGACCTGGGAGAGAGCCCTTTGAGAACTCAACACCACCAAGCGCAAGCCCCACGGTGGGCGCCAACTATCGTGGATTTATCACGGCAGATGTCCGGGTTAACGGACTTGGATTTGAGGCCATCGCTAACGTGATGGACTCAAAGGGGTTAACAGGGACAAAGGACACGAGTTTACCCAGGTTCGGCCCCTCAAGTCGAGGTAATAGCCTACGTCCTTCTTGTGTTTGTATTGCTTGTTTGTACCAATTACAAGGGAGCTAAAGCTTGACCTAGTTCTCGATAACCCGATCTCTAAATTGCCCCGGGTCTGCCTTTATATAGGAGGTCAAGACCACGGGTCTTTACAATTGTCTAACCGAGTCTCGTTGTCTATCCGAGTCTTCCTCTATCTTCTTGTCCAAGCTGTCCCCGAGCGGCTTACACGCCCGGGTCTTCTCTGTCCGGGCCACCTTGCAGCCCACACCTTGAGCCGCTTATCTTCCTGGGCCGTAGACTTTACAGCTCACCCTTGGGCCGGCTCACGAGCCATCAATGTGACCCGAAACCTTAATGGTGGGTCATATTGCGGGATTATATCCCCAACAATATGGATCTTGATTTCTAGCCTCCCCAAGTTGCTTTCCACCCAATCAACCTCTTCTACCAAGCCAAATCTGTGAGAGAGTAACTGAGTGTTGAGGAGTTTATCATCTTGAAGCACAAGAGCAAGGAGTTCATCATCACTATCAAGCCTATTACCTTTTGGAGTGTGGTGCCTCCTAGATTGGTTAGGTGTTGCTTAGGAGCCTCCTACTTTGTGTTTTGGAGTTCAACCAAGAATTTTGTATGGAAAACGAGATCGCCTACTCCATGAAGATCTACCCATAGTGAGGCTAGTCCTTCGTGGATGGAAGCCGTTATGGAATAGTCAAGGTTGCTACTTCGTGGACCCTTATGGGTGGAGCCCTTTATGAACTCTCGCGACCATTACCCTCCGTGAGTTGAAGACTCCATAAACGTGGATGTACGATAGTGCCACCTACCGAAACCATGGGAAAAATCTTTGTGTCTACAATGGTGTTTGATCTTCTAACCCTAACCTCTACTACATGTGTTTGTCTTTCCTTTCTACTGCTATACTCTTAGGCTTGCATGTGTAGGGTGTGCTTGAATTGCTATCATTAATAAAATCTGCCCATAACTAAAATTAGTAAAAGGTAATCTAATCACCCCCCCCCCCTCTAGACTTACTTTCGGTCTTACAATATATCAAGTGAATCAATAGAATTCCCCATTGTCACTACGAGTATCCACATGCAAGACATACATCAAGTGTTCACAAACAAAAATATTCAATCCAATATAACGAGATCTCAAATGGGAAGATTCAATTCATCACAACAAGATAGCAAGGGAAGAACACCATATGATCCAACTATATTAACGAAGCCCGTCATACATCAAGATCTTGCCATCTCAAGAACACGGGAGAGAGAGAGAAATTAAGCACATATCTGCCGGTACATACCCTCAGCCTCGAGGGTGAACTACTCCCTCCTCGTGATGGCCTCTGCCGGGATGATGAAGATGGGTACTGGAAAGGCTCCATATGTGGTTTTCATCGGTACAAAGATTTGCAGTGGGGGAACGGAGAGTCCCTATTTATTTCCGAGGGTTTATGTATATATAGGATTTTTTGGTGTTGGAATCATGCTAAAAGGAGCCACATGAGCCCCAGAAGCCATCAGGGCACAGCCAGGTGGGGTGGTTGCGCCCTATTGGCTTGTGTCCCATAGGTGTATCCCCTCCTGTGGTTCTTAGATCCAATATTTCTTATTTCCTCCTGAAAAATCGTAAAAAAGTTTCGGGCGACTCTAAGAACTTTTATTTTCTAAACAAAAAACAACACCACGATAATTCTGCTGAAAATAGCATCAGTACTGGTTAGTTCTAAATAAATCATAAAAAGTGCATAAAACCATATAAAAGTATTGTAAACATTGGCAAATATGGCATGAATACTTCAAAAATTATCGATACGTTGGAGACGTATCACTGCTTCATCCGCAGTTGTAGCAGCAGCGACAAAATTCGTTGTCTCCACCCCAATGTTGGCAGCTCTTGAGAGGTTGTCTTATCTGTCAATATAGCCTTGGCTTTGTTACAAAGGTAAAATACAAGAGTATGAAGAAAGTTGCAAAACAATACTGTTACAATTTAAGTGACGGCTTACCCAACATTAATGGTAAAATATGCATTAGCGCTCGAGGCACCTGAAGAGGGCAAAGAAGGCATGAAGTGTAGGGACTTAACCTCGCTGGTCTCCTGGCTCGACGGGGAGATTGCTCAAGTGAGAGCCCTTCATGCAAGTCTCTTGAGTCAGAACTCGGGTCTTCCTTTTCTTGCTCTCGGCATGTTGTATTATCTTCAAAGATAAGTTGGGATCCAAATAAGTTGATGTTGTGAAAAAGGTACCTTTTGAACAGAAAATCGTGTTTGCCTTCTGCTAAGGGTTTCAGTGTCAGACACACTAGGAGTTACCTATTGTTCGACCGGCTCACCAACACCAAAGCGATCCTGAGAAGATCCGGCATCAGCAAGTGCAACAAAAAACGGCCTAAAGAGTCAAGCTCTAACTCATTGGTCTCATCATCTTCTATCTTAAACCTCCTCTTCAGGAGTGTTAGGAGCTTGATAGTATGTGTTCCACCAATCATGGTCAAGCTACAAAATGAAACTCGGCATTTTAAGAAACCATAAGAAGGTAAAAGGACATGAATGATAAGATCGAAGCATAGGCTTACCACAGGTGCCAGGTTGATGGCAGAAACTCGAGCCAGACCAATAACTCCAATGTCTTCAATATTCTGCCCAAACAAGGCCTTGATTTTCTTGGAAATTTTTTGGGGGATGGGGTGTGCTTAGAGAACCGTAGGTCATATTTTGGGTCCTCTGAGTACTAGCACACAAGCCGGCTGTGAAAACTAAGTGGCTGGATACGCTACTCCATCCAGCACCGGGTTAAGTCTATGCCCTGCCAGCCAGGAGAAACCAACACATTGGTGCGTGCAAACACCGGCTCAAACTTTTTCCTTTCTGTCACCGAAGCATAGTCACAGAGATTCTGACTACATGCAAGTCGGTGTCGTGGTTGTTGGGGAATGTTGCATGGGAAACAAAAAAATTCCTACGCACACGCAAGATCTATCCATGGTGATGAGCATCTACGAAAGGGAGAGTGGATCTATGTACCCTTGTAGATCGCTAAGCGGAAACGTTAAGAAACGCGGTTGATGTAGTCGAACGTCTTCGTGATTCAAATTGCCGAGCATCACGCGATCCCATCATGATCCACCCCGCGATCAAATCACAAACAGTCTCACGATCCTTATCATGGTCCTTCCAATCTAGTGCCGAAGAACGGCACCTCCGCTTTCAACACACGTATAGCTTGATGACGTCCTCGCCTTCCTGATCTAGCAAGAGGGGTGAAGTAGTAGATGAGTTCTTACAGCACAATGACGTGGTGATGGTGGTGGTGAAGAACAATCTCCGCAGGGCTTCGCCAAGCACAACGGAAAAAATGACGGAGGATAAACTAGAGGGGCTAGGTTGCCGGCACACGGCTTGGGGAATTCTTGATGTGTCTCGGGTGCTAGCCATGCCCCTCTATTTATATGTTGATCCTTGGGGTCAAAACTTGGATAAAGAGCCTCCTCAAAGTCGGTTTATCCCGCAAGGCAAGAGTCCTCCTCGGACTTCAGGACCAGACACCAAGGTCCTCGACGTCTGGCCCCTCTTTCCTAGGGTTCCTGGCGTCTGGCCCTGGCCTCCGCAAAACTCCTTTTTCACCTTCCTTAAAGCCTCGTGGGATTTACCTCTTGGCCCAAATAAAGTGTTCTCGTACCCGGACATTTTGGGAAACATCTGAAACCCCTTCCGGTGAATTCCGGAACCCTTCCGGAGAACAAACACAATTATACCATATATCAACCTTTACCTCCGGACTATTCCGGAGCTCCTCGTCATGTCCGAGATCTCATCCAGGACTCCGATCAACTTTCGGTCATCAACATAATAACTCAGTTATACTTATATCGTCACCAAACGTTAGTGTGTAGACCCTGCGGGTTCGAGAACTATGTAGACATGACCGAGACACCTCTATGGTCAATAACCAATAGAGGGACCTGGATGCCCATATTGGTTCCTACATATTCTATGAAGATCTTTATCGTTTGAACCTCTATGTCAAGGATTTAGTTAATCCCATATGATGTTCCCTTTGTTTATCTGTATGTTACTTGCCCGAGATTCGATCATTGGTATCTCTATACCTATTTCAATCTCGTTACCAGCAAGTCTCCTTACTCGTTCTGTAATATAAGATACCATGGCTAACACTTAGTCACTTTGCTTGCAAGGCTTTGTTGTGATTTTGTATTACCAATTGGGTCCTGATATGCCTCTCCGTCACACGGAGTAACAAATCACAGTCTTGATCCATGCCAATTCATCAGACACCCTCGAAGATACCTGTAGAGCACCTTTATAGTCACCCAGTTACGTTGCGACGTTTGGTACACACAAGGTACTCCTCCGATGCCAGTGAGTTGCATGATCTTATGGTCATAGGAACAGATACTTGACATGTAGAAAACTATAGCAATAAACTGACACGATCATATGCTATGTTTTTGGGTCTTGTCCATCACATCATTCTCCTAATGATGTGATCCCGTTATCAAATGACATCTTTGTTCTATGGCCAGGAAACCTTGACCATCTTTTATCAACGAGCTAGTTAACTAGAGGCATACTAGGGACACAGTGATGTCTATGTACCCACACATGTATTTGAGTTTCCAATCAATACAATTATAACATGGATAATAAACGATTACCATGAACAAGGGAATATAAAAATAACCAAATTATTATTTCCTCCAGAGCATATTTCCAATAGTCTCCCACTTGCACTAGAGTCAATAATCAAGCTCACATCGCTATGTGATTTGTTATGAATCTCACACCCAATGAGTTCTCGGGTTCAATCATGTTTTGCATGTGAAAGAGGTTTTAGTCAACGGGTCTATGACATTCAGATCCGTCTGTACTTTGCAAATCTCTATGTCATATTGTAGACACTGCTACCATGCCCCACTTGGAGCTATTCCAAATGGCTACTCCACTATACGTATCCAGATTGCAACTAAGATTTATCCAGATTGGTGTTAAAGCTTGCATCAACGTAACCCTTTACGACGAACTCTTTATCACCTCCATAATCGAGAATCGTTACCTTAGTCCTTGATATGTCCATTTTGCACCATGATTTTATATATATATTTATTGCATTATGGGACGTTATTACACGTTATGGTATGATACTTATGTCTTTTCTCTCTTATTTTACAAGGTTTACATGAAGAGGGAGAATGCCGGTAGCTGGAATTCTAGACTAGAAAATGAGCAAATCTGATATACCTATTCTGCACAACTCCAAAAGTACTAAAAATTTATGGAGAATATTTTTGAATTTAATAAAAAATACTGGCATAAGAATCAACCAGAGGGGGGCCACCTGCAGGCCATAAGCCTACTAGGCGCGGCCACCCCCTGGCCGTGCCTAGCAGGCTTGTGGGGCCCATGTGGCTCATCCAACGTCCATCTTCTGCTATATGAAGCATTTTGACCTGAAAAAATCAAAAAGGAGATTTTGGGATGAAGCGCTGCCGTCTCAAGGCGGAACTTGGGCAGAACCAATCTAGAGCTCCGGTAGGGGTGTGCTGCCGGGGAAACTACCCTCCTAGAGGGGGAAATCGAAGCCATCATCATCACCAACGATCCTCTCATAGAGAGGGGGTCAATCTACATCAACATCTTCACAAGAACCATCTCCTATCCAAACCCTAGTTCATCTCTTGTATCCGATCTTTGCCTCAAACCTCAGATTGGTACCTGTGGATTGCTAGTAGTGTTGATTACTCCTTGTAGTTGATGCTAGTTGGTTTACTTGGTGGAAGATCATATGTTCAGATCCTTTATGATAATTAATACTCCTTTTATCTTGAACATGAACATGTTTCATGAGTTGTTATGTTTGTTCTTGAGGACATGGGATAAGTCTTGTTATAAGTAATCATGTGAATTTGGTATTCGTTCGATATTTTGATGAGATGTATGTTGTCTATCCTCTAGTGGTGTTATATGAATGTCGACTACATAACACTTCACCATTATTTGGGCCTAGGGAAGGCAATGGGAAGTAATAAGTAGATGATGGTTTGGTAGAGTGACAGAAGCTTAAACCCTAGTTTATGCGTTGCTTCGTAAGGGGCTAATTTGGATCCACATGTTTCATGCTATGGTTAGATTTATCTTAATTCTTCTTTCATAGGTGCGGTTGCTTGCGAGGCGGGTTAATCATAAGTGGGAGATTTGTCCAAGTAAGGGCAGCACCCAAGCACCGGTCCACCCACATATCAAATTATCAAAGTAACGAACGCAGATCAAATGAGCATGATGAAAACTAGCTTGACAGAAATTCCCATGTGTCCTCGGGAGCGCTTTGGTTTATATAAGAGTTTGTCTAGGCATGTCCTTTGCTACAAAAAGGATTGGGCTACCTTTCTGCACCTTTGCTACACTTGTTACTTGTTACTCGTTATGAATTATCTTATCACAAAACTATCTGTTACCTATAATTTCAGTGCTTGTAGAGAATACCTTACTGGAAACCGCTCATCATTTCCTTCTGCTCCTCGTTGGGTTCGACACTCTTACTTATTGAAAGGAATACGATAGATCCCCTATACTTGTGGGTCATCAAGACTCTTTTCTGGTGCTGTTGCCGGGGAGTGAAGCGCCTTTGGTAAGTGGAATTTGGTAAGGAAAATTTAATATAGTGTGCTGAAATTTATTGTCACTTGTCACTATGGAAAGTAATCCTTTGAGGGGCTTGTTAGGGGTATCTTCAGCTCGACCGGAAACACAAAGTGTTGTCCCTCAACGTACTGAACCTACTGAAAATATTTATTATGAAATTTCTTCGAGTATGATAGAGAAATTTTTGGCTAATCCTTACGCAGGAGATGGAACATTACATCCTGATTTCCATCTAATCTATGTGGATGAAGTTTCTAGATTATTTAAGCTTGTAGGTCTGCCCGAGGATCATGTCAAGAAGGTCTTTACTTTATCTTTGAAGGAAAATTTATTGACATGGTATAGGCTATGTGATGATATTGGATCATGGAGCTACAACCGATTGAAGATGGAATTTCATCAGAAGTTCTATCCTATGCATCTAGTTCATTGTCATCGGAATTATATTTATATTTTTTGGCCTTGTGAAGGAGAAAGAATCGCTCAAGATTGGGGGAGGCTTAAGCCAATGTCATATTCATGCCCCAATCATGAGCTCTTGAGAGAAATTATTATTCAGAATTTTTATGCTCGGCTTTCCCGTAATGATCAATCCATGCTTGATACTTCTTGTGTCGGTTCCTATATGAAGAAAGATATTGACTTCAAATGGGATTTATTGAAAAGAATTAAATGCAACTCTGAAGATTGGGAACTCGAAGAAGGTAAAGGTATGAAACTTAAGTTTGATTGTGTTAAATCCTTCATAGACACCGATGCTTTTCGTGAATTTAGCACTAAATATGGACTTGACTCTGAGATAGTAGCTTCTTTTGTGAATCTTTTGCTGCTCATGTTGATCTCCCTAAGGAGAAGTGGTTTAAATATCATCCTCCCATTAAAGTAAAAGTAGTTGAACCTATTAAAGTTGAAGAGAAAACTATTACTTATAATGTTGATCCTGTTATTCCCACTCCTTATATTGAGAAACCACCTTTCCTAGTTAGAATAAAGGAACATGCTAAAGCTTCAGCTGTGGTTCGTAAGAGCTCTTCTAGAACACCTACAACCCCTGAGCAAATTAAAGTTGAGAGTAGTATTGCTATGGTTAAGGATCTATTGGTTGATAATATTGATGGGCATGTTATTCAATTTTGTGATGAAGCTGCTAGAATTGCTAAACCTGATGCTAAAGATAAACATAGACCCATTGTTGGCACACCTGTTGTTTCTGTTAAAATAGGAGATCATTGTTATGCCTTATGTGATATGGGTGCCAGTGTGAGCGCAATTCCCTTTTCCTTATATAAAGAGATTATGAATGATATTGCACCAACTGAGTTAGAGGAAATTGATGTTACAATTAAGCTTGCTAATAGAGACACTATATCACCAGTTGGGATTATTATATATGTTGAAGTCTTGTGTGGGAAAATAAAATATCCTAATGATTTTCTTGTTCTTGGTTCCCCACAAGATGATTTTTGTCCCATTATATTTGGTAGACCCTTCTTGAATACCATTAATGCCAGGATAGATTGTGAGAAGGAAATGATTATCATAAGTTTTGGGGATACATCTCATGAGTTTAATTTCTCTAAATTTCGTAGACAGCCCCATGATAAAGAATTTTCTAGTAAGGATGAAATTATTGGTCTTGCTTCTATTGTTGTTCCTCCTACTAATCCTTTAGAGAAATATTTGCTAGACCATGAAAATGATATGCATATGAATGAAAGAAATGAAATAGATACGATTTTCTTTGATAAGCATCCTATTCTGAAACACAACTTGCATGTTGAAATACTTGGGGATCCTCCTCCACCTAAGGGTGATCCCGTGTTTGAGCTTAAACAATTACAAGATACTTTGAAATATGCTTATCTTGATGAAAAGAAGATATATCCTGTTATTATTAGTGCTAACCTTTCAGAGCATGAAGAACAGAGATTATTGAAAACTCTGAGGAAGCACCGTCCTTCTATTGGATATACTCTTGATGATCTTCAGGGCATTAGTCCCACTCTATGTTAGCACAAAATTAAAATGGAGCCTGATGCTAAATCAGTTGTTGATCGCCAATGACGGTTGAATCCTAAAATGAAGGAAGTGGTAAGAAATGAAATATTAAAGCTTCTGGAGGCAGGTATCATTCACACTATTGTTGATAGTAGATGGGTTAGTCCTGTTTATTATGTCCCTAAGAAAGGAGGTATTACCGTAGTTCCTAATCAAAAAATGAATTGATCCCGCAAAGAATTGTTACAGGTTATAGTATGGTAATTGATCTTAGGAAATTGAATAAAGCTACTAGAAAAGATCATTACCCTCTACCTTTCATTGATCACATGCTAGAAATATTATCCAAACACACACATTTATGCTTTCTAGATGGTTATTCTGGTTTCTCTCAAATAACTATGTCAAAAGAGGACCAAGAGAAAACAACCTTTACCTCCCCTTTTGGTACCTTTGCTTATAGATGTATGCCTTTTGGTTTATGCAATGCACCTGCTACCTTTCAAAGATGCATGACTGCTATATTCTCTGATTTTCGTGAAAGGATTGTTGAGGTTTTCATGGATGATTTTTCCATTTATGGAACTTCTTTTGATGATTGTTTGAGCAACCTTGATCGATTTTTGTAGGGATGTGAAGAAACTAATCTTGTTGAATTGGGATAAGTGCCACTTTATGGTGAATGAAGGCATTGTATTGGTACATAAAATTTCCGAAAGAGGTATTGACGTTGATAAGGCTAAAGTTGATGTTATTGAAAAAACGTCGTGCCCTACGAATATCAGAGGTATAAGAAGTTTCCTTGGTCATGCTGGTTTCTATAGGATATTTATTAAAGATTTCTCTAAGATTTCTAGGCCTCTCACTAATCTCTTGCAAAAAGATGTTCTATTCAATTTTTATGATGATTGTGTAGAAGCTTTTGAAATTCTTAAGAATGCCTTGATTTCTGCACATGTTGTTCAACCACCTGATTGGAACCTACCCTTTGAAATTATGTGTGATGCTAGTGATTATGCCGTTCGTGTTGTCCTAGGACAAAGAGTTGATAAGAAATTAAATGTTATTCATTATTCTAGCAAAACTCTAGATAGTGCTCAAAGAAACTATGCTACCACTGAAAAAGTATTTTTAACAGTTGTGTTTGCTTGTGATAAGTTTAGACCCTATATTGTTGACTCTAGAGTAATTGTTCACATTGGTCATGTTGCTATTAAATATCTCATGGAAAATAAAGATGCTAAACCTAGACTTATCAGGTGGGTTCTTCTACTACAAGAATTTGATTTGCATATTGTTGATAGAAAGGGTGATGATAATCCCGTAGAAGATAACTTGTCTAGGTTAGAGAATGTTCTTGATGACCCACTACCTATTGATGATAGTTTCCCTGATGAACAATTAGTTGTCACAAATGCTTCGCATAATACTCCTTGGTATGTTGATTATGATATTACATTGTCGCTAAATTTATACCACCTGGTTTCACATACCAGCAAAAGAAAAAGGTTTTCTACGATTTAAGATACTTCTGGGATGATCCACACTTTTATAAAAATGAGTAGATGGTGTTATTAGACATTGTGTACCTGAGCATGAACAGGAACAGATCCTACGGAAGTCTCATTCCGAGGCCTACGGAGGACACCACGTTGGAGATAGAACTGCACATAAGGTATTACAATCTGGTTTTTATTGGCCTACTCTCTTCAAGGATGCTCGTAAGTTTGTCTTGTCATGTGACGAATGTCAAAGAATTGGCAATATTAGTAGACGTCAGGAAATTCCTATGAATTACTTTCTTGTTATTGAACCATTTGATGTTTGGGGTTTTGATTATATGGGACCTTTTCCAACGTCCAACGGGTATACTCATATTTTAGTTGTTGTTGATCATGTTACTAAGTGGGTAGAAGCTATTCCAACTAGTAGTGCTGATCATAACACCTCTATTAAGATGCTTAAAGAAGTTAATTTCCCTAGATTTGGAGTCCCCGGATATTTAATGACCGATGGTGGTTCACATTTTATTCATGGTGCTTTCCGTAAATTGCTTGCTGAGTATGATGTTAATTATAGAATTGCATCTCCTTATCATCCTAAGTCTAGTGGTCAAGTAGAATTAAGCAATAGAGAAATTAAATTGATCTTGCAAAAGATGGTTAATAGATCTAGAAAGAATTGGTCTAAGAAACTTGACGATGCATTATGGGCTTATAGAACTGCTTACAAGAATCCTATGGGTATGTCTCCGTATAAAATGGTTTATGGTAAAGCATGCCACTTACCTCTAGAGCTAGAGCATAAAGCTTATTGGGAAATCAAAGATCTCAACTATGATTTCAAACTTGTTGGTGAGAAGAGGTTATTTGACATTAGCTCACTTGATGAATGGAGAACTCAAGCCTATGAGAATGCCAAGCTGTTTAAAGAGAAAGTTAAGAGATGGCATGATAAAAGGATACAAAAGCGTGAATTTAATGTAGCTGATCATGCCTTGCTATACAATTATCGGTTAAGATTTTTTGCAGGAAAACTTCGCTCTAAATGGGAAGGACCATACATCCTCGAGGAGGTATATCGCTCCGGTGCCATCAAGATCAACAATGCCGAAGGCATAAATCCGAAGGTGGTAAACGAGCAAAGAATCAAACATTATATCTCAGGTACTCCCATTAATGTTGAAACCAATGTTATCATACTATAACTCCCGAAGAGCATATTAGGGAGATTTACCGGAATGTTTCAGACTCCAAAAAGGAATAGGTACGTGGTACGGTAAGTAAACCGACTCCAAAAGTTTCCTAATAGAAATTTTATTTAATTTTGGAATATTTAAAAAATTAGGAATATAAAAAGTAGTCTGAAGGACGCACGGGGAGGCGACAAGCCTGCTAGGTGTGGCCACACACACCCCTTGTCGCGCCTAGGGGCTTGTTGCCACCCGTGCGCCCCCCGGACTCCGTTTTCTTGTGGAACACCCCTTCGGGTTGGCAAAAAAATCATTATATAATCTCCCAAAGGTTTCGACTTTCGTATCACGACAATACCTCTTGTTTTCGTTTTGAGCTGTTTCTATAGTAGATTTAGAGCAAGATGTCGTCCCAAGAGTCGACCGGGGAGAGTCGTGTTTCTCACCCGGCACAGGAGCCCGAGGCCTACATTGAAGCTAACCACTTTGGGCGAACCACAGAGGAGGATATGGAGGCTGACTTAAAAAGGGTGGATGCCATGGAGGAAGACCAAGAAGTTAACTCTCATCCACAACCTGGGGCCATGTTGGAGGAACTTCTAAGCGTAGCAATCCCGAATTCGGTCATTCCTCCCAATGCTAAATTCCTTACTTATGAACACTTGAAAAAGAGTGTTGTCTTTTCACCCACAGCAATGAGACATCCCTAGGTGAAGGGATCTCTATCCTTCAATGGAAACTACACAAGGAAGTAATGGATCTCAGGCAGCAAAATAATAAGCTTGAAGAGGAGAATCGCATTCTAAAGGGTATCATCGCCAAGAACATCGCACCGTCACTTCCGAAGAAGCACATCTGAGCACATGGGTATGGGCACTCCCCTTGGCTGGTGCCAAGCTTGGGGGAGGTTCCCTGGTATCGTATCACATCACACCTTTTTCATTTTTCATTTTTATTATTTTTCCTAGTTCGATCCTTTTTATTTTGTGTTGATCTAGTAGAATAAAAGTTTTTAGTATGATCCACCTTTTAGTTTTTGCTTTTTCCCCCTTATGTAAGCAAGTCCAAGAGTTATATAATAAAAAGTAGTTTTGATGAGGAGGCTTTGCTAGATTACTATGCTCTTGAAAGTAATGAATAAAGAATAATAGAACAAAAGCAAAGAGATTACATAGTGATCTTATGGGGAGTGATGACTTCACATATAAAAAGTATGGTGATTGAAATTTGTTGGGAGTTAACAAACATAGTAATTGGTCATTGGCGCAATTGAAAGGAAGTGATAAAGAAAGAGAGATTCACATATAAATATATTATCTTGGACATCTTTTATGATTGTGACCACTCATTAAAATATTACATGCCAAGAAGTTGATGTTGGGCAAGGAAGACAACATAATAGGTTATGTTTGCTTGCCTCCGGATAGAAGTTATATGGTTTTAGATCCTCCAACCTGTCGTGCTTGCTTCCACCTCATATTAGCCAAAACTTCCGCGCCAAGTAGAGATACTACGTGTGCATCCAAACACCTCAACCCAGTTTTGCCATGAGAGTCCACCATACCTACCTGTAGATTGAATAAGATCCTTCAAGTAAGATGTCATCGGTGCAAAAGGCAATAAAAATTGCTCCTAAATATGTTTAATCTTTTATAGTAAGGGAAATAAGCATTGTACAAACTTGTGATAGCAAAGAAATAAATGCGGCAGACTGCATAATAAAGGTTGCTATCACAAAGATCAATACAATGCGGCGTTCCTCTACACTAAGGGTTTGTGCATCGAAAAACAAAAAGCGCATGACAACCTCTGCCTCCCTCTGTTAAGGGCATATCTTCTACTTCTACTTTTTAAGTACTTACCTTTATGCAAGAGTCATGGTGATCCTCACCACTTCCTATATTTTGCCTCTCTCTTTGCAAGCATTATGTGTTGGGGAACGATCTTAACTTATATATCCACTCGGATGTGGGAAATCATGAGTTATTATTGTTGAAATCACCCTTGAGGTGAATAGTTGGGAGGCAAAACTATAAGTCCCTATCTTTCTCTATGTTTGATTGAAGCTTTGATCTCGTGGGTACCACGTGAGTGCTAGGAATTGTGAAAGACTAAAAGATGATTGAGTATGTGGATTTGCTTTAGAAGCTCTTATATTGACTCTTTCCGATGTTATGATAAATTGTCAATTGCTTGAATGACTCAGATCATAGTTTGTTGGTTGTTAATAGAGTTCTTGGTTCATACTTTATCTTGTGAATGAATTGTTACTCTGGCATAAATAATATCATACAATGAGTATTGATGTTCTAAAGTTGATCATGATGCCCTTATGTCCGTATTTTATTTTATCGACACCTCTATCTCTAAACATGTGGACATATTCATCGATCTTGGCTTTCGCTTGACGGCAAGCGAGGTCTAAGCTTGGGGGAGTTGACACGTCCATTATGCACCATGATTTTATATTGATATTTATTGCATTATGGGCTGTTATTAAATGTTATGGTACAATACTTATGCCTTTTCTCTCTTATTTTACAAGGTTGACATGAAGAGGGAGAATGCAGACAACTGGAATTCAGGACTGGAAAAGGAGCAAATCTGATATACCTATTCTACACAACTCCAAAAGTCCTGAAAATCTATGGAGAATACTTTGGATTTAATAAAAAATACTAGCACAAGAATCAACCAGAGGGGACCACCTACAGGTCACAAGCCTGCTAGGCGCAGCCACACTCCCTAGCCGCGCCTAGCAGGCTTGTGGGGGACTTGTGGTTCCTTCGACGCCCATCTTCTTCTATATGAAGCGTTTTGACCTGGAAAAAATCAGAAAGGAGCTTTCGGGATGAAGCGCCGCCTTCTCAAGGCGGAACTTGGGCAAAACCAATCTAGAGCTCCGACAGGGCCGTTCTCAAGGCGGAAACTTCCCTCCCGAAGGGGGAAATCAAAGCCATCGTCATCACCAACGATCCTCTCATCGAGAGGGGGTCAATATCCATCAACATATTCACCAGCACCATCTCCTCTGCAAACCCTAGTTCATCTCTTGTATTTGATCTTTGTCTCAAACCTCAGATTGGTACCTATGGGTTGCTAGTAGTGTTGATTACTCCTTGTAGTTGATGCTAGTTGGTTTACTTGGTGGAAGATCATATGTTTGGATCCTTTATGATAATTAATCCTCCTCTAATCTTGAACATGAACATGTTTCGTGAGTAGTTATGTTTGTTCCTGAGGACATGGGATAAGTCTTGTTATAAGTAATCATGTGAATTTGGTATCCGTTTGATATTTTGATGAGATGTATGTTGTCTCTCCTCTAGTGGTGTTATGTGAACGTCGACTACATAACACTTCACCATTATTTGGGCCTAGGGGAGGCATTGGGAAGTAATAAGTAGATGATGGGTTGCTAGAGTGACAGAAGCTTAAACCATAGTTTATGCGTTGCTTCGTAAGGGGCTGATTTGGATCCACATGTTTCATGTTATGGTTAGATTTATCTTAATTCTTCTTTCGTAGTTGCGGATGCTTGCGAGGGGGGTTAATCATAGGTGGGAGGTTTTTCCAAGTAAGGTCAGCACCCAAGCACCGGTCCACCCACATATCAAATTATCAAAGTAACGAATGTGAATCAAGTGAGCATGATGAAAAGTAGCTTGACAGAAATTCCCATGGGTCCTTGGGAGCGCTTTACTTTATATAAGAGTTTTTCCAGGACTGTCCTTTGCTACAAAAAGGATTGGGCTACCTTGTTGCACCTTTGCTACACTTGTTACTTGTTACTCATTACGAATTATCTTATCACAAAACTATCTATTACCGATAATTTCAGTGCTTGCAGAGAATACCTTACTGGAAACCGCTTATCATTTCCTTCTACTCCTCGCTGGGTTCGACACTCTTACTTATCGAAAGAACTATGATAGATACCCTATACTTGTGGGTCATTAGTCCTCCAGTTACTAAGGATAATCTTGACCGCTGTCCAATGATCCACTCCTGGACCACTCTTGTACCCCTTGGAAGACTCATGGCAAGGCACACAGGTGCGGTACACAGCACGGCATACTACACAGAGCCTATGGATAAGGCATAGGAGCCAACCTTCGTCCTTTATATTTCTTCTACCATGGTCGAGCTTTGAGTCTCACTCAACTCCACACCTTACAAATCAGGCAAGAATTCTTTGTTTGACTAATCCATTTTGAACTCTTTCAAAATCTTGTCAAGGTATGTACTCATTGAAAGTTTTATCAGACGTCTTGATCTACCTCTATAGATCAATATGCCCAATATTTAAGTAGCTTCATTCCAGGTTTTCCTTTGAAAAACTCCTTTTCAAAGAACCCTTTATGCTTTCTAGAAATTCTACATCATTTTTGATCAACAATATGTCATCCACATATACTTAACAGAAATTCTATAGTGCTCCCACTCACTTTCTTGTAAATACAAGTTTCTAGTAAACTTTGTATAAACTCAAAAACTTTGATCGCCTCATCAAAGCATATATTCCAACTCCAAAATGCTTGCTCCAACCCATAGAAGGATTTTCGGAGCTTGCACACCTTTTAGCAGCCTTAGGAGTGACAAAACTTTCCGGCTGTATCACATACAACCTTTCCTCTCGGAAACCGTTAAGGAAACGATGTTTTAAATCCATCTGCGAGATTTCATAATTGAAAATGCAGTAACTGCTAACATAATTCTAACAGACTTTAGCATCGCTACGGGTGAGAAAGTCTCATCATAGTCAACTCCTTGAACCCGTTGGAAACTTCTTTCCGACAAGTCGAGCTTCATAAATGGTGGCATTCACCAACAACGTCTGTCTTTATCTTAAAGGTCCATTTGTACTCAATGACCTATCATTTAATGGGTAAGTCTACCATAGTCCATACTTCATTTTCATACATGGATCCTTTCTCGGATTTCATGGCTCCTAACCATTTGTCGGAATTCGGGCCCACCATCGCTTCTCCATAGCTCATAGGTTCATCATAGTCTAACAACATGACGTCTAAGACAGGGTTGCCGTACCACTCAACAACAGTACGCGTCCTTGTCGACCTACGAGGTTCAATAGTAACTTGATCTGAAGCTTCATGATCATCATCATTAACTCCCTCTTCAACTGACATAGGCTCCATAGAAACATCTTTCTGCGCTGCGCTACTCTCTGGTAGAAACAAAGGTTAAACAACCTTATCAAGTTCTATCTTCCTCCCACTCAATTCTTTCGAGAGAAACTCTTTCTCGAGAAAGGACCCATTTTAGCAACAAACACTTTGTGCTTGGATCTAAGATAGAAGGTTTACCCAACTTCTACGTTAGGGTATTCTATGAAGATGCATTTGTCTGTTTTGGATTCGAGCTCATTAGGTGAAAACCTTTTTCACATAAGCGTCGCAGCCCCAAACATTAAGAAACGACAACTTAGGTTTCTGCCAAACCAAAATTAATACGGTGTCATCTCAACGGATTTAGATGGTGCCCCTTTTAAATTGAATGTAGTTGTCTCTAATGTGAAACCCCAGAATGATAGTGGCAAATCGATAAGAGATGTCATAGTTCACACCATATCCAATAGAGCACGACTACGATGTTCGGACACACCATCATACTATGGTGTTCCAGGTGGCGTGAGCTGTGAAACAAATTCCACATTGTCTTAAGTTGTATACCAAACTCGTAACTCAGATATTCACCTCCACGATCATAGCATAGACATTTTATCTTCTTGTCACGATGATCTCAAACTTCACTTTGATTTTGTTTGAACTTTTCAAACAATTTAGACTTGTGTTTCTTTAAGTAAATATACACTATATCTACTCAGATCATTAGTGAAGGTAAGAAAATAACGATATCCATCGTGTGTTTCAACACTCATTAGACTACATACATCAACACGTATTAGTTCCAATAAGCCACTAGCCCACTCCATCATACTGGAAAACGTGGTCTTAGTCATCTTGCCCAAGAGGCATGGTTTGCATGTCTCAACTGATTGGAAATCGAGTGAGTCAAAGATACATCATCATGGAGTTTCTTCATGCGCTTTACACCAATATGACCTTTGCGGCAGCACCACAAGAATGTGGTACTTATCATTACTAACTTGCACCTTTTGGTATCATTATTATAAATATGTGTATTACTACGATCGAGATTCAATAAACCATTCACATTGGGTGCATGACCATTGAAGGTATTATTCATATAAACAGAACAACCATTATTCTCTAACTTAAATGAATAACCGTATTGCATTAAACATGATCTAATCACGTTCATGCTCAATGCAACCACCAAATATTTAATTAGGTTCATCACTAATCCCGAAGGTAGGAAGAGCGTGCGATGGTGATCACATCAACCTTGGAAACACTTCCAACACTCATCGTCACCTCACCCCTAGCTAGACTCCGTTTATTCCGTAGCTTTTATTTCGAGTTACTAACATTTAGCAACCGAACCGGTATCCAATACATAGGTGCTACTAGGAGTACTAGAAAGGTACACATCAATAACACGTATATCAAATATACTTCTGTCGATGTTGCTAGCCTTCTTATCTACTAGGTATCTAGGGTTGTTTCGCTTCAGTGACCGTTCTCCTCATAATAGAAGCACTTAGTCTTGGGTTTGGGTTCAACCTTGGGTTTCTTCACTAGAGCAGCAACTGACTTGCCATCCATGAAGTTTCCCTCCTAGCCCTTGCCCTTCTTGAAACTAGTGGTTTCACTAACCATCAACACTTGATGCTCCTTCTTGATTTCTACCTTTGTGGTGTCAAACATTGCGAATAGCTCAGGGATCATTATTTCCATCCCTGGCCTTTTCTAGTTCATCACGAAGCTGTAGTAGCTTAGTGACAGTGACTTGGAGAACTATATCAATCACTATCTTATCTGGAAGATCAACTCCCACTCGATTCAAGCGATTGTAGTACCCAGACAATCTGTGCACATGCTCAACGATTGAGCTATTCTCCTTCATCTTGCAGGCAAAGAATCTTGTTGGAGGTCTCATACCTCTCAACATGGGCACGGGCCTGAGATCCCAAATTCAGCTCTTAGAACATCTCATATGTTCCATGATGTTCAAAAAGTTTTGGAGCCTCAATTATAAGCCATAACACATGACACACTTAACTATCAAGTAGTCATCAGAACATGTCTGTCAAATGTTCACAACATCTACAGACGACGCTTGAGGGGGTGGCATACCGAGCGGTGCATTAAGGACATAAGCCTTTTGTGCAACAATGAGGACAATCCTCAGATCACGGACCCAGTCCGCATTATTGCTACCATCATCTTTCAACTCTATTTCTCTAGGAACATATAAAAAATTCAAGGGAGCTACAGCGCGAGCTAGTAATCTACAACATAATTTGCAAAGACATTTTGACTATGTTCATGATAATGAGTTTAGTTAATCATATTACTTAAAAAACTCCCACTCAAATTGACATCCCTCTGGTCATTCGAGTGTCACATGATCCAAATCCACCAACTCAAGTCCGACCATCATGTGAGTTAGGTGGTTTCAATGGTGAACATCTTCATGTCGATCATATCTACTATATGACTCATGTTCGACCTTTCGGTCTCTTGTGTTCCGATGCCATGTCTGTACATGCTAGGCTCATCAAGTTTAACCCAAGTGTTCTACACGTGCAACACTGGCTTGCACCCATTGTATGTTAACGTATAGTCTATCACATCCGATCATCATGTGGTGTCTCGACACGACAAACTTTTCAAACGGTGCACACTCGGGGAGAACACAATTCATCTTGAAACTTAAGTGAGGGATCACCTTATAATGCTATCGTCGTCCTACGCAAAATAAGATGCATAAAATGATTAACATCACATGCAAATCATAAGTGACATGATATGGCCATGAACTTGTGCTTTTGATCACCATCTCGAAAGCACCAGCATGATCTCCATTGTCACCGGCATGACACCATGATCTCCATCATCTTGATCTCCATTAACGTGTCGCCATCGGGGTTGCCACGCCGGCTATTGCTTCCACGACTATTGCTAACTCATAGCGATAAAGTAAAGCAAAACAGTAAAAATAATTAAAGACAACCCTATGGCTCCTATCGGTTGTCGTACTCATCGACATGCAAGTCGTGATATTCTATAAAAAACATGATCATCTCATACATCACATATATCTCATCATGTAATTGTCCATATCACATTACAACATACCCTGCAAAAATAAGTTAGATGTCCTCTAATTGTTGTTGCAAGTTTTACGTGGCTGCCATATCTAGCAAGAACAATTCTTACCTACGCAAAACCACAACGGTGATACATAAATTTCTATTCAACCTTCTCAAGGACCGCCTTTGTCGAATCCGATCCAACTAGATTAGGAGAGACAGACACCCGCCAGTCCTCCTTGTGCAACAAAGTTACATGTCAGTCGAGAACCGGTCTCTCGTAAGCGCACGAGTAAGGTTGGCACGGGCCGCTTCATCCCACAATACCGCTGAATCAAAACACGACCAAGGAAGGAAGCAATCTAAGCATCAACTCCCACAAACTCCTTTGTGTTCTACTCTTGATCTCATCTACACAGAGACCTAGCTCATGATGCCACTGTTGGGGAACATTGCATTGGAAGCAAAAAAATCCTACGCGCACGCAAGATCTATCCATGGTGATGAGCATCTATGAGAGGGAGAGTGGATCTACGTACCCTTGTAGATCGCTAAGCGGAAGCGTTAAGAAACGCGGTTGATGTAGTCGTATGTCTTCGCAGTCCAAATGGCCAAGCATCTCGTGATCCCATCACCATCCGTCCGCGATCAAATGACGAACCGTCTCGCGATCCTGATCACGGTCCTTCCGATCTAGCACCGAACGAACTGCACCTCCGCGTTCAACACACGTACAGCTTGATGACGTCCTCACCTTCTTGATCTAGCAAGAGGGGTGAACTAGTAGACGAGTTCCGGCAGCACGACGACATGGTGACGGTGGTGGTGAAGAACAATCTCCGCAGGGCTTCACCAAGCACAATGGAAACTATGACGTAGGATAAACTAGAGGGGCTGGGTTGCGGACACATGGCTTGGGGAATTCTTGATGTTTCTTGGGTGCTAGCTCTGCCCCTCTATTTATATGTTGAGCCCTGGAGTCAAAACTTGGAGAAAGAGCCTCTTCAAAGTCGGTTTGGCCTGCAAGGCAAGAGTCCTCCTCGGACTCCAGGACCAGACGACAAGGTCCTCGGCTTCTGGCCCCTGGCCCCAGGGTTCCTGGCGTCTGGCCCTTGGCCTCCGCAAAACTCCTTTTGCACCTTCCTTAAAGCCTCGTGGGATTTACCCCTTGGCCCAAATAAAGTGTTCTCGTACCCAAACATTTCGGGAAACATCTGAAACCCCGCCCGATGAATTCTGGAACCCTTCCGGAGACCAAACACTATTATCCCATATATCAATCTCTACCTACGGACTATTCCGGAGCTCCTCGTCATGTCCGGGATCTCATCCGAGAATCCGAACAACTTTCGGTCACAAACGTAATAACTCAACTATACTTATATCATCACCAAACATTAAGTGTGTAGACCCTACGGGTTCGAGAACTATGCAGACATGACCGAGACACCTCTACGGTCAATAACCAATAGCGGGACCTGGATGCCCATATTGGTTCCTACATATTCTACAAGATCTTTATCGGTTGAACTTCTATGTCAAGGATTCAGTTAATCCCGTATGATGTTCCCTTTGTTTATCCGTATGTTACTTGCCCGAGATTCGATCATTGGTATCTCTATACCTAGTTCAATCTCGTTACCGGCAAGTCTCCTTACTCGTTCCGTAATACAAGATCCCATGTCTAACACTTGGTCACTTTGCTTGCAAGGCTTTGTTGTGATGTTGTATTAATGAGTGGGCCTTGAGATACCTCTCCGTCACACGGAGTAACAAATCCCAGTCTTGATCCATGCCAACTCATCAGACACCCTCAGAGATACCTGTACAGAACCTTTATAGTCACCCAGTTATGTTGTGACGTTTGGTACACACAAGGTACTCCTTCGGTGTCAGTGAGTTGCATGATCTCATGGTCATAGGAACAGATACTTGACATGCAGAAAACTATAGCAATAAACTGACACGGTCATACACTATGTTTTTGGGTCTTGTCCATCACATCATTCTCCTAATGATGTGATCCCGTTATCAAATGACATCTCAGTTCTATGGCCAAGAAACCTTGACCATCTTTGATCAACGAGCTAGTTAACTAGAGGCATACTAGGGACACAGTGTTGTCTATGTACCCAAACATGTATTTGAGTTTCCAATCAATACAATTATAGCATGGATAATAAACGATTACCATGAACAAGGAAATATAATAGTAACCAATTTATTATTGCCTCTAGGGCATATTTCCAACAGTGGTAACCCGGCAGAGAAGATTGACCATCGGGTGATGCGTCCTTGTAGTAAAAGAAGGATTTTTGCCATCCGTTTGGGAGACTCACCAATTTGATACTTGTGAAGATACAGTATTCCGCTTCTGGGTGGTTATAGCACCACACTCTATGGGAGGTTCGTTTCTATACTATGTCTGATTGTTGCAGTAGAAAAATTCCAGCACACAATCAGCTCCATTTGCAGATAAACATCATATAAGGTCTCCAGATTGCTTAGGTTGAGGGTCGAATTGGGTACTTAGTCTTGAGGATGCAGTTTGTAGTGATGAAGAATGTCTCTGAAGAATTTGGAACCCAACAGTCTGAAACCCTGGGTCAAGTGTGCTGCAAAAAGCACAATCTCGCTTTGTCTGCTAAGGCCAGGTCTCCTCTTTGGCAGGGACCACTCAATGTGTTCTTGAGGAGGCAAAAGGCCAACTCGCTCCAACTCCTCAAGCCTGAGTTTGGTCATCAGAGACTTAGCCAAGTTGGCATGCTTATGTTGTCGTTGGGTTAACTTAGCAGTCGCCTCACTAACTTTTTTCCCTTTGGAGGCCATGCTCTTCGAGCACATAAGTCGGAAGGAACTACATAGCAATGGTAAAAGGTATAAGTCGGCATGGACTAACATAGACGAATTACAAAGACTACAACAAGGTTGTAAGCCGGCAGGAACTACCAGAGACAGCTTACAGAGACTACAGTAAAGACGTAAGCCGGTAATATAAAGGATATCGCTAGGTTTTACATGGAAAAAACTACTTGATGGGGTTGTAACGCTTCTATGGATATGATAAATACCTCATAATTATGGCGACAATACAAGATAAAACCTAGAACACAGAGGCAACAAAGTTTTTCTACTCACACAGAAGGGAAGATACATCTACATCTCAAGATGAACTTGCCCAGATCTAAAGTGCGACCTTTAAAGATCTAACCTAGACTGAGAAGTCATTTTAAATCTATGTTTACCGAAGAACTCGAGAAGACCTAAGGAACAGTGATGAAGTACAAAGAACACGAAGAACTAAATAGAGGCTAGAAAAGGATTGAGAAGGACTCACTGATCCGAAGAAGACAACAACAGGTGAGCTCATGGTTGCATGCGGATTCTGGCTCCACCATGGGTGCTCCAGTGATGAAGAAGGCAGCAGGTGAGGACCAGTAGAAGCAAGGGCGTCGGAGTTCTTGAAGTGCTCAAGGAAGAATGAGATGGTTGCGTGTGGGAGAAATGAGTCTCGGGGGCCCCTTCAAGCTATTTATAAGTGCGGGTGCCAGACCCAAGGTGTCACTGCGGCAATCTAGGTATATGCCTGGTTTAATAGGATATGGATATCCTTGACCCAAGTCGTACCTCAGATTCATCATCACTTCGTGACACGTGTTGCGTGACAAAATTTGCGCGAGATTCACAAACAAACGACCAAGTGTGAAAAGACAAGCTTACCATGGATACATCCAAGGTAACATGGGGGCTAATGTCTGGGATATTTCCCTAGGCATAAGCCGGCCAGTCCAGGCTGGCTCACGGATATGTGGGCCTCGACGTAAGCTGGCCCATGAGGATCAAGACCCCACGTCTGGGCTGAAGGCCAAGAGGAAGTCATTAAGGCCTTTGGGTCAGCTTGTGAGTAAGCTGGCTAAGAGGAACACGGCCTAAGCCGGCATAGGCGGTGTCGGCTTAGGAGAAGTCCTACTTCAATAAGGAGTAGAGAACGGGTATGACCTGGATCCATTTTAACACTAGGGACTTGACCCGGTATATAAGGGCAAGCCCTGGGACGTCCAAAAGGACAGATCCAAGTTAGCGAAATAGCACGCTTTTAATCGAGATAGTGACATCGAATAAGCAAACATAGAGTAGGAGTAGGCTTTTACCTCACCAGAGGGGCCAAACCTGGGTAAATAGTCTCTCTTGTTCCCGATCAACCCCATCCAAGGCTTCGCTCAGCCGTGATGGCCTCGCAACTAGGCTATCCTATGAGTACACTTGTCATGACATCCCCCATGACATAACCTAGGTGTAGGAATCGACGGGATCATTGGGCTCCATCGACTCATCGCTGCTTTTGCTACTCTGCATCGTCGGTGAGTGTGATCGTTACAACCATCTTCATAGTGATCCTCGGTGATATCGTGTAGCATAAAAAAAATTGTGTAGCATGTTCCCCTATAGCAAAATGGTACGACACCAAGGATGGTTTTTCTTCAAGGGGGAGAGGATGATAAAGCCATGAGAAGATACAATACAGTGTTGCGTAAAATTCATTGAGCCGAAGGAGAGATGCGGGTACTATGTAGGCCTGAAATAAGAGATAAAAGTAAGTGTATTTATGAGAAAGGAGTTTATTCCTATTCGTGAGTTATGAAGGTCAGGAAACGGCCAGGTTTTGGGCGAACCAATCATGAATATTTTATGTGATTTTCCATTGGGCAAATCTACTAGCGACAAAGGGTTGATCATCACATTGGCGCCTACGTGTTGATCCGAGGGGGCAGTTTGTTTGTTCGTGTATTGGTCGTGCACGGGTAGAGATTGTTACTGGAGATTTCTAGAAGGGCCAGAGGAATAATTGCAAATAAATCATCATCATCAAAGATCAGGCATCTACACGAATGAATTAGTGTCTTTCTAGTTCGTTCATCATCAGAAACTAGAAGTGACGCATTGCGCGTGGTCACACATGTTCTATTAGAATCTCTTGTGGATGTTGCGACACTTGCCCTGGTGTCTATCATCACTGTATTTGCGGTCGGTGTTGTCGCATCTCTATGACGGAAACAAACCCCACTTCAGTAGCAGTAAATGAGCAGTTGCCGGCAAGGCCGTTCATGAAGCCCAACCTCCATTGATGGAATCGATGAATTTAGGGCCAATTGGGTGAATAGACATGGTGTAGCCTTGCCATGGGAGAGATAGAAGACTAGTCTTTGACCTTGTCAAGGTGGACGTGGTGTGGGAAATAGGGCCCTTTTGCCCTCTTCGGTCGGAGTCCCTTTCAACACCGACTCATGAGACCGACGCACATTAGAGAGGTGGATGATGTTGAACCTAATGACCTTGGAATTTTGCCAAGGTTCCACATTTAGAGCCAGACAAATAGCACGTAGTCGTTTTGGCGAGTGGAGGATTGTCGCTTGATGTGGTTCAGAATGCAATTCTTGTGCATCACTTCCTCCACTGATGCCCAATCCTAAGCTTGCAGCGGCATCTTATCGATGGCCACCATGTAGTAGTATCTCCACACCCGGTGGCTGCTGGAGTGCGTAGGAGCCATGGACGGAGCCTGAACACCACTCCACGCACAATCAGAATGTGGTGCTCAAGCACCATGTCATGCTGATAGGTCTCTTGTAGGGTGAGGATGACCTCTACGGGGAAGGAGGACTCTAACATGATGTCACGCCACACGAAGATCATGGTCCTCTCCACCTCCCTTGCGACCATGTCGTCCCTTATCCCCACACATAGCCCGTCGATGATGAGTGCCAGCGAGATGGAGTAGAGACAGTAGGAAATATGCCAAATCTTCATTATTGAAAAGAAGAAAATGGATAGGGTAGACCAAATGAGTCCCTCTATTAGGTTTTCTGACTAGTGAAGACGGGACATGGACTAGACACCCGTTCGGTTGGCGACCCAAACAAGCAAAAACGGAAAATTTTGCTATCCATTTGGGTCGGCCTCGTAGACGCCACAGGTCGCCTCCATCGGCCCAGGGACAACTCCACACGCAGACACCGACTACTGCTAGCCTCCCCTTTGTTGGATGCCTAGGTCCTGCTTAAACCTCATCAACATTCAAGTCGGGTTGAGTTTTGGGCCAACCATGCAAAAACGCAGCCTTCAGACTCCAAGCCCGAGTCTGGCCCGAAGCCCAAAAATTAATACTTTCCCAAGTCTGAGCCCAGCCTGAATGCAAGCCTGAAGCCCGAAAGCCTAGCCCAAACACAATTTGTCATCACTTTTATGTGGAAGCCTGACATGAAGCCCAAAAGCCCGGCCAAAAATCATGAAAAGGGAAGCCCCTGTCTAGCCCAAACTGTCTTTCGGGCAAGAAAATGGGGCCCGGGCCTAGCTCGGCCTAGGTCATCGAATCGATTTTCCATGCCTAGGTCTAGTCGTGTTGCGCATGCTCAACTCGTTGTCGTCCGTCCCATCATAGGAAGTGTCAATCTTGGGAGAGTGCTCAACTCTGATGGGATGGACCCGCATCTTCGTCGATCAACTAGGCCTCACGCTTTCCAATGTTGGAGGCCATTCCAGTCTCGTATGATGTTGGAGGCCATTTCCCTAGTGGTCGCCGATGCGTACTATCCTCCATGGTGAGCTCCTCTGATAGACCGTGTGTGCGGCGATGATGCGGACCACATGCTCGACGATGGTGTCTTTCCTATTGTCTTCGACAACAACGATGACAGAAAAATATAGCAATACATCACCTTATTATACTTGCTTCGCATCTATCTGGACCAAGCACGAGACAAATAAGGACGCATTTGGTTACCTGCATCATTTTAGGCACTTTACATACTTGTCCCGGTTGGGCCCGGTTGAGCTAATGCAGGCTCAAAACCACATCGGCATGTTGATTGGTTACCTGCATCCCCTCTAGCCTACATGTGTCGAAAGGGAAGGCATATTGTTTGCTTGCGGTCTTGTTTCTGAGCAAACACAAGTCCGGTTGTTTGGTTACATGCAAGAAAGTTGTCTGGTAACCTCCTCCTCGATGTGGTTAGGATACCAGAGGCGCACATAGATAGATAACAACAAACAAGAGCAAGCAAAACAAACATAGGCACACATAAAAGTCTTAACCATGCATTATAACAAGTTTAACGTAGTAGGATAAGTTTTAAACCAAACCACACCACATAATATAGTCTTAAACCTAAACAAGCAACATGCAACTGGCAACAAGAGCTCTCTAGACACTCATGACGAAGGCGAAGGTGTGCTTCTTGCACTTGGTGATCGGCTACACATGGAGGGTCACGGCCCGGGTGATCGACAAATAGGGTCATCCTTGATCAGGGTTGGCCTCCCTTCGCCGTCGTTCACTAGATCAGGATCGGGTACATGGTAACCTTCAAGTTGTTGACTCCCGACACCCTCAAGGTGATCGTCTTCAATGACGATGGCATGGAGGTGGTCACCAAGTGCAAGAAGCACACCTTCGCCTTCATCACTCTGTTTCACCGCACCCAAACCCTCTTTGTATCCACCTCTCTGTTTCACCACCTCCCCATCACCATGAACCCCATCCACAACCCCTTCCCTTGAGGCATTGGATGGAGGGCCTTCTTCCTGGGGTGCTCGCTCGGTGATCGCACGAAGTTCGAGAACACCATGGAAGTGTGCTTGAATTTCAACAGCATCAAAGACATGCACAAGGTGCCAGACGTTGTTGTAAAGAAGGCTATGAAGGAGGAGTTGAAGACACTAATTGTTGACCCACTGAAGGGTCCTATGTTAGTGGACATCGCGTTGGGCCATGAATCACGCAGACTCTGGTGATGTTGGACAGAGGACGGGACGGGGCAAGTAAAGGGAGTACAAGGCTCCTCAAGACTAGTGTGTCACATCGCTCTGGACTAGGCCGTTGGTGATGCCGGAGGACGGCCACGATGCGGTGCAGATGGTGGTCAGGGCGCCAGCGGCAGACGACCGTGCAAGCCCCATCATTCTTGACGAACACGGTGAGGACGAGATTCCAACTAGTGTGGTGGAAGCGGTGGAGGAAGAAAATAAGATGGCTACGCCCTCCCCCCCCCCCCCCCACACACACACACACCGGCTTGAAACGCTTCCAAGGTCATCGCGACTAGGAGTAAACTAGTTCTACCCCAATCCCCACCTCCGGTGTAATCAAAAGAGGACCGTAAGAACCCTAGGATCCATCGGTGTTGAACCGATGGATTCGACGGTTCATCGGACGTTTTTTCTCCTAAACCAATCCCTCACCCCCGATGTGTTCAATCCCCTTCCTAACGCTCCAATCCTGTCCGCAATCAACGCAACTCAAAAGTAGTAAACCGAGAGATATGGTAAGGGCTTACCGTCATTGTCGATGCGTTTGTCAATCCGGTGCTCGCCCGCGCCTAGGATCGTCTTCCAGTTAGTCACTCCGGTGCTCGTCGTTGCCGGTGTGAGTGGGGAAGAGGAGAGAGTGGTGGAGAAAGGAAGGTGAGGGCAATTTATGACGCGGCTTCATTGCAGTTAGTCACTTTGGTGCTCGTCGAGGAGAGAGTGGTGGAGAAAGGAAGGTGACGGCAAATTATGACGCGGCTTCAAGAAACAACGTGGCGTCTCAAAACTACATCCACACCCACATGCCTCAGGTTGCATCGCTCAGGGTTGGCTCTGAAAAAACAATCGATGTTGTTCGTCCGTTCCTCTAGATGCAGGCCAAAGGTGCTTTAAATTTTGTGTGGGTCAATTTTTTTTTGCAACCCAAGCAACAAAATAGGCCAAAAACTGACTACCAAACACATAAGAACGAAGAGCAACAAGTTTACACAAGACGGGCACAAGTTAAGTAAAGCACTCATTTGTATAAAAATCAAGGTGTTGTCAGTTTCCCTTTTACAATGTACAAGAGGACCGATGATATCGCACCATGTTGGGTTGTGCAAATTGCGGATACAAGAGATGCCCTGCCATCGGCTTAGTATGTGCTTCCTGTACAGCTGGGGCAGTGCGTAGGGCTGGTCCTCAACTTAAGGTCGTCATCAACAGCCATCAGGTCCATGGCATGGGCTATAGGAGTCCCAGGGACTTGAGCTGCTGGACGTGGTCAGCAGGGAGTGGTGGCGGAGACCAATCTGCACGTTCACCGTCAACATCTTCCACAACGTACTCCTGGAGAACACCAAATTGGAGTTATAAACAGGAGGAAAAACCATGATTGATCAACTCAGGGATGACTGGAGAGCAGTGCTTGCCTTTGTTAGCATTCGTTTGGCAAGGATGTGGTAGTGTCTTTGCCAGATCCTCTGCCCTACCATAGTTGCCACCAGAACGCTATAGAAGATGCCGACAACTGTGAACAGCCCGAGCACGATTACTCCCATGATGAGGAACAATGGTAACCCTGCTTCCCCTGCACCTCCCAAGCAACCACCGCACTCCCCAGCTGTAGTTGCACAACCTTCAAAGCATGTGGTGCAGTCAGTCCACATGCAAAGTGTGCCAGGAAGATGACAATCTGCACACATCCTGAAATGAAATAGGAAGGTGAGCGTACAACATACAGATGACCAAGCATGCAGCATTAACTGCTTAACCAATATAATCACTGGATTCATCAAAACATACCCTGGCTGGCAGCAACAGAGACACAATTCTCGACAAGGCTGAGCCAAGTCACTCCGTACTCTTCGGTCATAACACGTTATGAAGCATCCTGATAACCCGAGTAAAGCAAAAAACAACAAAGCTCCTGTAAAAAGAATAAAAAAGATGCTCAAATCAGTTCAGAATTAAAATCAAATGGGCAACATAAGTGCATCATATATCTCAGCAACGTAGCCATATATATTTAGGGACTACGTAGTGCACGCCACATACCCTAGTATTAGTCCATCACAATATAAATATAACAAACTAATGAATAGGTCAGGTACGAATGAAGGAGCAACTTCAATATTGACATGCATGTAAAAGGTAAAGATAGCTAGCTCTTTCCTATTCAACATACACCTTTCGTCTACTGTATACTGTTAACAAAATACATTTTCCCACTCATGTTTTCTTTTGTACACTGATAAACTCTTATATAACAGAGATTGGCCAAATATAATCTAATTGTATATTTCACTCTATAAAACGTACAGCTCCCGTGCAATTGAGTGCTAAGACGAACAGGGACTTGTGTGGCACGGATTGAACACCACCCCACACATCCAGACAAGGGCATAACGTATAAATTCATTGTCAAACAATCATGCAAAACAGGTACAGGTAATAACAAAATGTGCAAATGATTAAGTTGTTTACCACATATATAATAAAAAGTAACTTCGTTATCAAAACCCCAGGCTGTCCTCAGCCAATATTGCTGGTAATCATCAATAAAATGTACCAAATAAGCCAATGCAGAGATCACCTGAATAAAGGAGTAAGAAACACTGTTTACCACTCAATACATCATTAGACAAAGAAAAGTGACACGGATTCTCAAAGACTTACAAACTGGACTAGAGCAAAGATGAATAATATATCTCTAGTAACAAAGAAACGAAACTTTAGCGTTCGCCATTTCCTGTCAGTGTGGACATGAACCCTCAAGTAATAAGGAGCCTTGCAGGTGGTGCAATGAGAAAATGCAAATCCCTCCTGTATGTAACAAAGCATCAAGCACTATTAGTATCTCGCAACAAAGACACAACATCATTACAAAGGCAAGATACAAATAGCTCAGACGAGTTGACAACAAAATGCAAAGAGACACACAACTGAATGCTTTTGCATATGCAACAGGAAGAAGTTTAATATTTAACTTTCTTTTGAACAAATAGAACTCATATTTCCAAGAATTGAAAGAGAAAATGTGTGTCCTATGTCATTTCTACTCTAAACTATTGGATGCATCCTCAGAAGCAGCATGGTTTATGTCATATCCAAACCAACAACCTCCACATAACCTTACCAAACAGTACAACTTCATTTTGATGTAGACATCCCAACATCCTAACAGAAGGCATTGTTTTCCAATACTAAATACCATATTTAGACCTAGGAACATCTGCCTGACAAACTGGAGCCATATTACAAAATTCCATAAGAGTGCATTGTCAGACAAGGAAAGATCTGACCTACCACTGCATCTTAAATCAAAATTTCAAGGTGCAGAGAGGGGATCAGTATATTCAGAATGTCCATGCAATATACAACTTTTTTGTTTTTGACCTGAAACTGCGCCAAAGGTCCGTATAGCGAATTTGTTAAATGAAGATGGAATCATTATAGGTGGCATTCACTAGCAATACAAACCTTGATGAACCTATTTTCAGAAGCATGTCTCTTTGGCCCAACTATGGCAATATCATGTCAATCGTGGATCTACCTGATAGTGCAATTTTTATATATTTTTTAGTTACTGAATTTCCTAGTTACATCAAAGTGCAATTGTATAGTATTCAGCCATATGCATTGTTGTTGCAAAACTTTGATAAATTTCATTATATATATATATATATATTTTTTTTTTAGTTACTGAAAATTTCCTAGTTACATCAAAATGCAATTGTATAGTGTTCATCCATATGAAGTATTGTTATTGTAAAACTTTGATAATTTTCTTACGTGTAGACTGACAACATACATGAATGTCCTGACTGTTCAATTTCCCCAAAAAGCAATCTGGAGTTGCTCTCTAGTCTCTAGAATCATGATCGTAAATGGTGATGAGGACATCCCTACTAATGTTACACCCACCCCGACTGCTATACATACAGGACCAATTACTAGAGCTCGCGCACGTCAATTGAATTACCAGGTACTTTCGTTTCTTGGAAATCCTTCTAATATTCATGAACATATGATGCTGCCTAAATTGGATACTTTTGTTTTACTTATGAATGAAGGACCTAGCATGGATAAGAAGGATGACCATTGGAGCGGGATCAAGCATGGAGGAGAAGGTGCGCGTGCGGGGAAGAACAATGGAGCTTCCAGTGATGATTTTCGCACATTGAAGCCACCATAATGGGAGCGGGAAGCCTTGGACGAAATATGCATGATGCCACTTTATAAAATTCGTCCATAGGCTAATATAGGTGCTGCGCCACCTTATTTTTGAGCCAGGCCCATGTAATTTCGAAATACCATATTATAGGCTGTTTTTAGAGTCCGTATATATGGGGAAACTGACTTAGGGTCGGTTTCGGACCCCTCCTCCAAGGGGCCACGAAATTCCCTTCTATTCCCCCATATATACAGCCCTTAGGGCTTCGTTTTAGGGTTGAGTTTTGTTTAGATTACAAGTTTGCCATAGCAGCAACTTCGCGTTCTTCGTTTGTGTTCCACGACCAGACAAAGGCGTCACAGAACCCCACTTCATCAATAAAGTTTTCCTCTTATATTCGCAATATCCAGATTGCAATCTTAGTTTCTTGCTTGTTTTTCGTTTGCGTGCAGGAAATAGACCCTCGTGGTCAGGTTGATCGTGCTCCGGCGTGGTCAATAACCTCTCAGAGTTGGTTTAGCGATTGCTAAGGCGCGACGGCTCACACGTTCGTAGTCGGATCGTCAAAGTCTACTCCACCAAAAACGATAGCCACCATCTCATCGAAAGACAGGGACAACTTCGCCTCTATCAAATGGCATAACTTAAACACGCAAAATGGGGTTCACTTGTCACACAAAACTCTAATCAACAAAAGAGAAGAAAAGCACAGGCAGGATTGACTCTAAGTCAAGAGCTAATGGGCATACATGTTGAAGGCAAAACTTGGTGAACCTACCATATGTATTCTAGTTGTCTGTAACTCTATGTGATCCATGTATGAATTGATTGATCATTAGTACAATGCAAGGCAGTCATTCCTAAATAGCTACAACTCTCTATAAGCACGTACATGGGGTATAGCTTTCACACATTGACATGATTAAGCTAAGAAACAACAGTTGCAACCCTGAGTGGATCCAACACACAATCACATCGCTTCGGAGCTCCCAGATAGCACCGGGCATCCGCGGACTGAGAGCACCTACCTTGACTGCTCTCCAGTGGTCGAGGCAGTCGCGGTGCACGTACTTGGACGTCCCCTTGCACTTGCAGGGCGCGATGAAGTCCCTCCCTACACCGAGAGAAGCAGTCAACCCCTGCCAAAACAAAGAAAACACAGCCAAGGATAGCGGCGGGCAGCGGCAGGAACAGCTCGCGCAGGACGGATCCAGCCGTACGTACCGTCGGTCTCGAGGCAGATCCGACACTGGAGCTGGTCCCCGGCACCGGCCTCGAGATCGATCTCCGAGGATGTCGGCGGGATCAGCGGCGAGGCCGCCGAGGACAACCCCCTGGCCTTCTCCGCCTCCATCAACCACAGCGGCGCACTGCCCCGAGCCCTGCCAACGAACGTGCACTTCTAGAACCTTCTAGGATCGTCCATTCGGAACCCTAACCTCTTTTTATTTCCTCGACTCTATGGATTCGACGAGGCGAGGAGGAGGTTGGACTCCAGTTGTTGGGCAATAGACTAGTGCGTAGCGAGGCGACGAAGCGAGGTATGTGTGGGACCGGAAACTTTTTGCGTCGCGACTGGTGTGTACGCAGACGTGGCCGGCCCGGCCCGGTCGTAAACGGCCTGGCACGACATGACCCGTCCAGCACATTTAGTAAACGGGCCGTGTCGTGTCAGCCCGTGGGATGTGCCTCTCAGCCCAGACACGGCCCGATTACTAAACGGGCCGGTCCGTTGGCCCGTTTAGCACGCTAGGTAAAAAAATAGCCTATTAGGCTTATTTTAAGACTTATTAGGTTATATTTAAGTATATATATATATTAAAAAAAATTGAAAATGAATAAAAAGTAAACGGGCCGTGTCGTGCCGGTCCGCGTGCCCAGCCTCCAGGCCCAGGCATATGCCCCGAGGCGTGCCGCGTGCCGGGCCCGGCCCGTTTATGGTCGGGTCGTGCCCGGCCATGACGAGCCGTGCCGGCGTGCTCGCGGACCGGCCTGTTTAGCCCGACCCGTTTGGCTAGCTATATGTGTACGTGCGGTGCGGCCCTGCCACTTGAAATAGCAAACATGCTGATGTGGTAAAGAATTAAAGAAGAGAGAGAGTTTAAAGTAACATAGATAGGTAGATAATCGTAACATGCTAAATGATATATTTACTTTATGTCATGCATGACAATAAGTATCATCATACATAATACTACTCTATGATGACATGCACTATGAAGGCAGTATCATACACTAGTATTATACTAGTATCATATGTATGGTACTAGTATATGATACTCCCCACTATGAGTAGCCTCAGCCCCACCGGTAGCTCTGGCCATGGGCAGCCCAGCTCGACCCGGCCCGACTTTGTCCACGGGCCGGGCTCAGGCCTAGATTTTAAGCCCAGTGATCGGGTCGGGCCAGGCCGGGCTCGGGCCCGATGAAACTGGAAATTACGTCTAGCCGGGTCGAGCCTGTCGGGTCGGGCCTGGCTTTTTTCGGGCTCAAGCCGGGATTGGGCCCAAAAACTAGGCCCGATGGCCAGGCCAGGCCGGGCTCGGGCCTGGGTTTTTAACGTCGGGCTTTTTTCGGCCCGGCCCAAGGTATGGCCAGGTATATCCATCGGCAAGGGTAGCGCGATGGGGGTCTGGTAGGTGTGGTGCGGATAACAATTGACCTGGAAGCTTCCCGTGCATGGTTGGTCGTGTTTTCGATCTCAAAGGTTAAGGCCAACTCCGACGACATCAAAGGGATGAACCGTTTAGTTTGGATTTTGTATGATACTAGATAATATCCCACGCGTTGCTATGATGATTTTGTAGATGAAATTTGATGCATGGAGACTTGTTTGAAATCATTAAAGTATATATATATATATATATATATATATATATATATATATATATATATATACATTAGGACAAATAATTGTCTATTATTTGTACTGCCCCCCTTGAGTGTAACGTTTTTATTGTTCATGATCAAACTGCCACTTATCTAGAACAGACCAAGTATCTAAGGAAAGCAGAAATGGAAAATGGAGTTGTATGATACATCAAATGGCATGCCGAAGAAAAATAAATCTAAAGCACACTGCTTGCATATGAATTAAAGCTCGAGAGCAGTAGTTTATACTTGATGATGCATCAAATGCATACATGACACTTCTGATTTAATACAATATTGCGATGACGTGTAATATATGTATTTTTCTTGTAAATTATTTCAGCAAAATCACACATATACAGGTTGCAAATGTACATGCTGCAATAGAGTCCGAGCTGGTGTGCAGGTGAGAACACTTTCACAATATCACAAAATATACGATGGTGTCCAGCAACGTATAGGTTAGAACACGCGGGGTATCACACGTCTAACCAAATCCTTATGAATCCTCACATAGGTATAGTCAAATCAATCGAACTACAAAAAATTCCTCCTTGATTCAATCTGACATACAATACCTAGCTGAGGAGAAGGCAGTTGGGCTCAAATAAAATTGGCAACACGTTGGACTTGAAAGTTCAAGAACCCACCATAAATAATTGATTAAAAAGAGGAGCTCACCAAATGCGTCGGGCCTCCACTACGACTTAGTACAACTCAGACTCCCACCAGCGTCCGTCTGCACGACATCAAGTGGCGCGTCGGCCAGGATGGGACGGCATCCCTGGGTCAGACGATGGCGAGCAAACTGGTGGAATCGGATGCCTCGGCATGATGCACGACGGTGTCGGCGTCCTCGGATCGAACCACGGCGAAAAGCGCCCGGTAGGATGGTGGCATTGTATCCATTGTCGACCAGGGGAGCGAGCAAGCAGCTTCCTAGCGGCCGTTGTCGACCGACTAACATCACTCTTATTTAGAGGGTGGGTTGACATGGGAGACGACTGGAGCTGCTGCAAGTGAATGATGCAGGTGGATGCAACAGCTCAAGCTGAAGAATAGGATCCATTGAGGAAGGTGAAAGACATTTATCAGCTTCTCTTGCAGAATTGTGGAGGAGATGGAGGGTAATAGGATTTATTATAGAAGACGAATATGTGCAGGAAAATCAATCAGCAAGCAAATAGCTAATGACCTGAGCTGAGATTTGATGGAGAAGGTGAAGAGGCCGAAAGGAGAGGTAATCATTAGTTTCTCACGGACACATAACCAATCATGACATCACGAGATGGTCTGACTCTAGTAACGCATGACTTGAATGGATGTATGTCTATAGCGCATGCTTGCATCGTCGGATGGCTAAAATGATTGCCTTGATAGTGGGCCTCATAGCCAGGCGTTGGTGTGTTCGTTCCTATTTTGACGAGGGAGCGATGAAAAACTCGACTCACACCAGATCGAATGGAATGCATGCGGAGCGTAGAGGATTGCTCACATGGCACATTGCTGAGATGGACATGTTGCATGTTTAGATAAATAGGTTAGTGGGGATGGATCTCTTAGGTATATAGGATTAGTAAATGTGTCTGTGTGTTATAACGGGACAAATTGCATGAGGAAATATCTAGTGCTCCCATCTGTTGCATGATACAGTGCTCTCCTACCACTCCTCTTTCTCGGTTTGTAACACCAGCATGGAGTACAACTCTACTTTTATTAGCATATCATATCCGGTCATGGACATTCGGACGATACTATTTATTTCAGTGCAAACTACCTTGTGAAAGAAAAATGCAGTGTGAACTATGGCTTGTATATTATTCAGATTTAGAAATGTCGACATGTTATGTCTTGTCTAGTGCTAATTATTTTGAATATGAGATTGGCAGCAAACAACATTTTATGGGTGTTCCTACGGTGTCTCTGCATTCATAATTCTTACCCTTTTGTATCGCTGCTGCAGTATGGTAGGTTTAGACGGAAGACAATTGTACAAGATTTGAACAAAATATGGAAGCAACTTATTATACTGAAGACATGTGTTGTTCCTACCTAGTTTATGTTACCACACCAATAGAGACTCACTACCGGACTGGAGCCCTAGGCTAACGTTCGGATGTTGTCAGTGTACACCCATATACCGTCGGCGTAGGGCTATGCCGACGGCTCCCGTCGACAACGCATACGTCGGCGTATAAGGTTAGGGCCGTCGGCATAGCGTCCTATGCCGATGGCCTCCGTACAACTGTCGGCATAGATCCGTCATCGGCAACCTTTGCCGCATGACGATGGTTGACGGTGCCGTCGTCAGGTGATACCCAACTAGTGTTTGCCACGTGGCACTTATATGCTCACGGCCAAGCTGTCGGCACACTTGCCATACTTTGCCAACGGCTTGGCCGTCAGCGTACAGGTGCCATGTGGCGTCTATTGGTGTGTCCTCGTGGGCGGCTACGTCGCCGGCATAACCGTCGACATAGAATCATAACTAAGACGACGGCTTGGCTGTCGGCGTACAGGTGCTACGTGGCGGCTGCTGGTGCGTCCTGCCTCTCCTATGCCAATGGCCTAACCGTTGGCATATGTCATGTCTGCTTTTTTATTTCTGCTCATATTCAATTCAAATACACACCACATATATTCAAATACCCATTTATTCAAGACCTGGCAGCATTGACCTGACAACACATATATTCAAATACACATATATTCAAGACTTGGCATCATTGCTACCCCCAAGTACCCCGTCCCGCCTAACCATATCACCGTTGACCGAGCGGATCTAGGCCTTTGAATTTCGTCGAACGGGGTTTGATCGATGGACATTTTCACCTGGCCGTGATAGGTGTAGGATCGAAAGTAGGTCTAGAGGGGGGTGATTAGACTGCTTGACCAAATAAAAATCTAATTTTCCAATTTCAATTCTTGACAGATTTTAGCATTCATAGTATGTCAAGTACACCCTACACATGCATGTCTAAGAGTATAGCAGCGGAAAGTAAAGACATTGCACATGTAAGTAAAGAGAGGGTAAGGAAAGCAAACACAATTGGTGACATGGTGATTTTTCCTATGGTTCCGATAGGTGGTGCTGTCATACGTCCACGTTCATGGAGTCTTCAACCCACGGAGGTTAATGGTCGCAAGAGTCCACGGAGGGCTCTAACCATGAAGGGTTCCACGAAGAAGCAACCTTGACTATACCATGACGGCCTACGTCCACGGAGGACTAGCCTTACTCGGGGTAGATCTTCACGAAGTAGGCGATCTCCTTGCCCTTACAAACTTCTTGGTTCACTCCACAACACGAAGTAGGAGGTTCCCAAGCGACACCTAACCAATCTAGGAGGCACCCCCCTCAAAAAGGTAATAGGCTCGGTAATGTCGACGAACTCCTTGCTCTTGTGCTTCAAGATGATAGACTCCTCAACACACAATCACTCTATCACAGATATTGCTTGGTAAAAGAGATGGGATTGGTGGAAAGCAACTTGGGGAGGCTAGAAATCAAGATCCATATGGTTGGAGTGGAAGATCTTGACCTCAACACAAGGGTAGGTGGTTCTCTCTCATAAAACTGATTGGATAGGTATGGAATGGTTCTGAGTGCTTCTCTTTCGAGTAGGTGGTGGTGAAGGGGTATATATAGGCATCCCCAAAAATCTAACCGTTACACACAAAATGACCAGCTCGGTGACACCGATGTATTAATCTCAGTGGTATCAAAGTGATCAAAAGGTCGCAACTTTTGAATCTCGGAGGGACCGATATAGGGAACTCAGTTGCACCGATAAGGTGACCAACGGTCAGAATGCCCATTCTCGGTGACACTAATTCAACAATCTCGGAGGGACCGAAACTGTGAACTTGTGTAACAGAAAGGTGGCAGCCCAACTCGGTGGCACTGAAAGCAGTATCGGTTGTACCGAAAGGTTAGGGTTTGGCTGAGTCTGTGTAGGGTTTGTAGTCGATGGCACCAGATTTGGAATGTTGGTTTCATTGATTTTGAGTGTTTGGCTTAGGGCAGACTTTGGTGGGAGAGTTTGTGGGTGTCTTTGGTGACTATCACTTGTGCACGTATGAGCATTTTGTTCACCAACAAAACTTTACCCCCTTTTAATAGTATTGGATTTCCTATGGACTCAAAGTGAGTCATCTTGCTTGAAGCTTTGCCAACCTATTTCCTTGCATCTTGGGGTGTTTCACAATCTCTTTGCCAACCCATCATTGAACTTTCCTGAAATATACTTGATGAAAACATTAGTTCAATGACTTATATGTTGTTATGAATTGCCAAAACCACCAAGGGAGAAAATGTGCTTCCAATCTCCCCCTTTTTGGTAATTGATGACAACATATAGATCAAAGCTTCAACATATGATATAATCAATGAATATAATCGTCGCCTTGAGAGGTATGTGATAAGCAAGAGCTCCCCCTAATTTTGTGCATTATTTTGGATTTGCGTTTGAATGCAAATGCACAATCGATTAGGTACATGGGGCACTTCTTCCATGTCACATACATCTTGGTGGTGTGCGAGAATAACTAGAGTGAACATCATAGCACAACACAATCAAGCAATGTAGAAAGATCATCTCATAAAGCATTAAGATGATAGGAAGTAGTAGCATCACACAAAAAGTGTATCACAAGCAACCAAAAGACAATTGTTTTTGAAAAGCAATAAATACCAAAATGCTCTCTCACTCAAAGCCTAAAGATCTATATACACTTCTCCCCATTTGGCAACAAGTTACCAAAAAGTTCAAAGGCATATGTCTAAGCGTTCTTGGGATGATCTCCCCCGGTTGTTGATGAAGGAGTCGAGAGAACAGCGTCGGCGAAGATCTTTGCGGATGTCATGGATGGAGTTGGAGTGGTAGCTGGAGGAACTAGAGCTGATGGAGCAGGAGCTGAGGTGACAGCAGCAGGAGCTGATGAAGAGGGCCTCAAGTCTAGAGCTGGCACAGTGGCTGATTTGGCCTGTGTAGGAAACTGTGTGCCTATCTTGAGAGGTGATCCATCATCATCATCATCATCATCATCATCATCATCATCATATGAAGAGGTGGTGTGAGGAAGTGGCACTGAGTCAACTTCCTTTTGGAGCTCTATGACTGTCTTAGTCAGCCTGTCCACCTTATCATTAAGGGTCTTTATCCTGGTTTCAAAGATCCTCACAAGACTATTTTAGTTGTCCAGAATCCCCTTAATGTCCTTCTGCATGCCCTGAACTGATGATATCAATAGATCCATTTGCTCATTTCTGGATCTAGGGACTTGAGCACTAGTGGCTCGAGTTGCCTCTGCCTCTTCCTGAGCTGTAGTAGATGTGGGATGATCTGGGTCCATCACCATGACGTTATCCTCAAGATCTGGCTGTAAGGGCAAATGGGGACTATCAAGAGAAAATATGTGTTTCTCAATATGAGAGTTGATAAACATCTAGATATAGGGTGCATAGTAGTAAGAGCGCTTCTGATCAGCAGCGACCCTCTTGACTGTCTCAACAATCAAGTCCATGACTCTGTCAAGGTGGATCAACATGTCGATGGAGTAGCCTCAGATCATCTTGTCATCTCCTGACTTGGGCATCAAGGTATGCTCAGAATGGTGTTCATGGTGCGGAGGCCAGCTTGAAGATAGTAGATGGATCCAAGCTTGCGATATTACACTTTGTGTGGAGGGATGGGAGTATACATATCCTTCATGGCATTGTGGCTCGCCTTGGATTCCTTGTAGACATCCAAGTCTCCATCCTGAACCTCTGGGACTCCTAAAAGTGCAGCCCATTCATAAACTATGGACTCATATCTTGCTCCTTCTATCATCCATACAATTCTACCATCTCCATAGAAATGTGCATTGGAGTGGAATTGCATGATCATTTCATCATTCCATGCAGTAAATTCTCTGCCAACAAACTCATCCAAACCAATGCAGTGGAAATTGTCTTGGACACTTGGAAAATAGTCCTCATTCTCCTTAATGAATTTCCAGTCTACATATCTCATGTCACTCACAGTTGGACTCTTGTTAAATAGCACAGTCTCATAGAAATCTTGTTGCTCTTTGGTATAGAATCTGTAGTCCACAACTGTCTTCTTCCTTTGGGCATATGGATCTATAGCTCTCCATGCCCTCAAACCTGAGTCTTTCCTCTTCTTCATGTCTTCAACAAGTGGATAGATGGCATTATGCACTGGAAGGTGTGGTCTAAGTTTCATCAAGGTTGCCAAATCATCATCATGCTCAACTCTGGAAGTAGTTCCCTTGTTCTTTTCAGAAGCTGGAATCTGCATGTTGTCCTCTTAGGCTTTTCAGCAGCAGCCTTCTAGGATTTTGTGCTTTTGGATGTACCAGGCTTGGGCATAGCATCAGCTAAAAGTTTCTTGGCCTTCTTCTTGGGAGGAGCCTTTGCAGCTGGCTCATCCTCCTCTCCAGCAGTAGCTGCCTCCTCTGGATCTTCAAACATAGATGTAGGCCTGCCAGTCACATGGATTATCCTCTTTCTGGCTCTCTTCTCCCCTGCCTTCTTAGGCATAGACTTCTTTGGGGGATCAATGGTCACTATTTCCTTGACACTCTCATGTGCTTTGATAGTTTCAGCAGGTGCATAAATTTTGCTGACCACCCTCCTGGAAGAGGTGGCCTCATTTGCTGACTTCTTAGCAGCTTTCTCTTGGTTCTTGGCAAGAGCCTCCTCTAGCACAAAGTCCGAATCTTCCTCATCTTAATTCAGCTTCTTCCTGGCCCTAGTGGTAGCCTTGGGCAACCCATGGGAGTTGGGGGTGCCTAGATCTGAAAAAGAACTAGGCTCAGGGCTAGTGCCTGAACTCATGTCAACTCCCTGCTCTAGCAAATTCTAACTGTCTGACCCTGACATGCTGACCCTGTGAATAGTTTGTAGAAGAGTGGAATAGGTTGAGTCATCACAAAATATTCAGCTGGTTTTTGAAAGTTTGAACAGGAAAATTATAGATGCAGTTCACTGCAAAATTGGATTTCGGTGTCACCGAGTCAAACCTTTCGGTGCTGCCGAGACTCACAAAACCCTTAACCGAAATTTGGCAACAGTTTCGGTCAGACCGAAAACTGTCACTCGGTCTCACCGAGTTCTGCCCTTAGTAGCACAAAAAGCAATCGGTGGTACCGATTTCTCTGACTCGGTCTCACCGAGATGCAATTTCACGGGCAACTAAACCTAAAAATTTCTGATTCGCTAGGCTATCGAGTTAATCTTGTGGATAGAACAATCTCAAATAGTGGCGAGATAATGGTGAAACCCTAACACGCAAGATTTGGAGGTTGGAGCGCAAGAGGGGGCCGAATCCGTACCCTAGCTCGGTGATGGATCTGCTACAGTGGCGACGGGGGCGAAGATTCCGTCGACGGCGGCGATTCCCAACGGCGGAGGAGTGTGGGAAGACAAGGGCGACGACCAGGGGTCCTTCTGGGGCAGCTTAGGGCTTGGGGCGTGACGGTTTGAAGAGTGAATTTTCAAAATGTCGGGACCCCCGATTATATACCCTTTACTGTCGGTGACACCGATTCTAAATTTTCGGTGTCACCGAGTTTCTCAACCGCCAGCTGACAGGGAAACTCAGTGTAACCGAGAATATGGAATCGGCAGTACCGAGGCAAGAAATCCAGATCAACCCTAGGCATTTGGTGTCACCAAGATTTTGGTGTTGGTTTCATCGAGATGCACTTGGGAGGTTTTAATGGTCAGTCCTTGTCGATACGGAACTCCGAGTGCTCCACACACACAGGGATCGAAAAGCACTTGTTCAAATTTTGTGATGCAGCATGAATAGAGTATGAGGTGAGAAAGCATAGATAGCTAAACAAGTGGTCCTAGGCATTCTTCTATATCCAATTGGCAAATAAATATGAAAATCCAAATAGCAACAATTGGATATCCTTGAATGAGTAAATAAATGCAGACCAACATGCTCACACAATAAGATGTCAAATGAAATCATGGCAAACATGCACAAATACAATAGCATCTAACAAGCACTTTGGCGATGCCGGAGTCATCTATATATGAGTATATTGACTTAGGAGCCAAGTAAGAATACTTGATCATAGGTCATACTCATCGTTTAAGCACAAGTGGGGTTACCACTTTCACATAAAGCATTTAATGTGTCACATTCTTTTGAGATGCTTCAACTCAAGTCTTAGAGTAAAGCTCCCCCTAGATGTGACATCCCCCCATAAGAGGGATAAACTAACCTTGGGTTTTCTCGATGAAGACTTCATGTTGGTGAGGTAGTGGTGGATGCTCAAGGTTGATGAAGATCACCAAGAGTTGGGAGCATCCTTGTTGTTTCATTACTCTTCTCACCTACATGGGTTAGTCCCAACACACAAGAGACAAATACAAGGATATCTATGGACATGGAGTGCAATGCATATGTGATGATGTCCATTGATTTGTTGATTACCTTGTCCCTTGATTACCTTTGAGGGAATGTGTGACTCCTTGAACTATTGCATAGAGTTGATGTTGATTGCAAATAGTCTTGGCTAGTAATGAATATGAGTGAATTTCATTCGCGGAGTCACCCCTCAAGAACTCTCTAGTTCTTCTTCTTGGGGACCCACATCAAGTTGATGGGGATCCTTGGTGTTGAAGTAGCACTTGTAGAAGTAGAGCTTGTAGCAGCCTTGGGAACCCACTTCACCAAAGCTTGGGATTCATCTTCAAATGAGTCAAAGTCCTCTTGAAGCTTGTTCTTGTCCTTGAGCTTGGTGTCTTGTGGTGGAAGGTCATCTTGAGCTTTTGTTCCCTTGGGATGAGTATTTTCATACTTCTCCTTTTGAGGAATCAACTTGGGATTGGGGTATTGACCTTCTTCCCATTTAACTCCATTAGCGTTGAAGTAGCCAACACCACAATTCTTTTGGTATCCGCCATGCTTGCGTACAATCTCCTCAAATCGTTTGCACCCTTCAAGACTCTTGTAGATACTTTTCTCTATAATCCCTTTCAAATGTAGATAAGAGAAGTCGTTTGGCTAGATAAGAGGAAGTCTTCTTTTGAAGATCGTCATTGATAGCTTTAAGGAACTCATGCTCTTGCCCTAAATTGAGCTTCTCAAAGCGTAGCTTAGCATGTGTCCTTACAAGCTCTCTATGATCTTCTAGAGTTGACTCATGAGCTAACTTAAGAGTTTTTAGTTCTTGAGTTAGTCGTTATATTTCCAACTTATCATCATCACACGACTTATCTATACTAGAGTGAGTACTAGCAAGTTCATTTTGACTATTGTTACTAGGTTTGTCAAATAGCAAGTCATCTTCATCACTATTGAAATCAAGATACTCGGGATGTGATACCTTGGGGCCTTTAGCCATGAAGAAACTTCCACTCCCTTAATTTGGTGAATCAAATAGGTCATAGGAGTTGGTAGTCACTAGAGCAATTTCGGCAACACCTTCATCTTGACTATAATCGAAGTTGGAGTGATAGCTTCTCTCGGAGTGGTTGTAGGAGTTGGAGCCGGAAACCCATTCACCAACATGAGCTTGATGTTTCCTTCTTGAGTAGCTCTTGGTGTACTTGTCCTTCTTGTCCGAGTCCCTACTTCTCCTTGAGGGTCTTCGTTCATAACGATCATCTCTACTCCTTCCCTCTCTTCGAGGTGACTCGTCTCTTGAGCTTCGTCTTCTTGGTGACTCTTCTCTTCGTTTGTAAGGAGCCGTGAACTCATCGGAGTAGTGTACGGGCTTCCCACAATTGTAGCAGCTTCGGTCACGACTTGACGAACGCTTCTCTTCATGTCTTGAGTTGGAGCTTCGATCTTTGCTTCTATTCTTGTAGAACTTGTTGAATTTCTTGACCATGAGGCTTATCTCTTCATCTGCGACAAGGTTGTTGCTTGAGGTAGCAGGCGCATCACTTGTGGCTTTGTAAGCACTGCTAGACTTGTGGTGAAGCTCTTCCTTGTCTTTGAGTGTCATCTCATGAGCAACAATTCTACCAATCACTTCCGTTGTCTTGAGATCTTTGTAGTTGGGCATCATTTGGATCAATGTGCAAATGGTGTCATATCGATCATCCTTAGCTCGAAGTATCTTCTTGATGATGAATTTGTCTGTCATTTCTTCGCTTCCTAAGCCGGCAATCTCATTGGTGATGAGAGCTAGCCTAGAGTACATCTCAACGACTCCTTCACCATCCTTCATCTTGAACCTGTCAAGCTATCCTTGAAGAACATCTAACTTGGATTCTCTCACGGACTCAGTTCCTTCGTGCATATCAACCAAAGTATCCCAGATCACTTTTGCGTGTTCAAGACGGCTGATTTTGTTGAATTCTTTGGGGCATAGGCAGTTGAAGAGAATGTCACATGCTTGAGCATTGAGTTGCAACATATTCAATTCATCCACAGTCGCTTCATGATCGGGTTCCTTTCCTTCTGCAAAGAATTCACCTTGCAAGCCAACACGAACAACAGCCCAAACGACAGGATTATGACCAAGCAAATGCATTTTCATTTTGTGCTTCCAACTAGTAATATTTGTGCCATCAAAGTACGGACCTCTATGGTGATAATTTGTCACTAGATGCCATACTTATCCTAGGTTGTGAAATAAATGCAATGGAGACCAAGGCTCTGATACCACTTGTAGGATCGAAAGTAGGTCTAGAGAGGGGGGTGATTAGACTACTTGACCAAATAAAAATCTACTTTTTCCAATTTCAATTCTTGGTAGATTTTAGCATTCTTAGTATGTCAAGTACACCCTACACATGCATGTCTAAGAGTATAGCAGCGGAGAGTAAAGACATTGCACATGCAAGTAAAGAGAGGGTAAGGAAAGCAAACACAATTGGTGACACGATGATTTTTCCCGTGGTTCCGATAGGTGGTGCTATCGTACGTCCACGTTCATGGAGTCCTCAACCAACGGAGGGTAACGGTCGCAAGAGTCCAAAGAGGGCTCTACCCATGAAGGGTTCCACGAAGAAGCAACCTTGACTATACCATGATGCCCTACGTCCATGGAGGACCAGCCTTACTGTCACATCCCTAGTTTTAGCATGCACTAGGATCCATGCTTGTGATTGCATCATGTTTAAAATTTCTTTAAACTTGAAATGGGGATGATCAAACCCTAGCATTATTTGAATTCAAATAGGTTCAATTAAAATAATTTTCAATGAACCAAAGTGGCCTTCTAAAATTTTCATCATTTGTGAAAAATGTGGAAGCATCAACCAAAGGTGATTCATATTTTCCAAAGTCATTTTTTTATTGAATTAAATCAATAAATATTTGAATTGGAGTTATAAATATTATAAATAATTTTATAGCTCCAATAAATACGAAACATGGCCAGGGCCTTTGGAATTTTTCAATCAGTGCCCAGAAAAAGTTTCCTATTTTTCTAAATTGATTTAGTATTTTTACTAAGTCAGAAACAAACTGCAAAAATAAGAAAACAGGAAAAGAAAGAAAAATAAAAAAAGAGGCAAACATCCTAAGGCCCAGGAGGGGGCTGACCCAGCGACACAGCTGCCAGTCACCCCCAACCTCGCGCCAGGAGGATTGGGGCGTGTGGTTGGGGCACACGGGCACGCGCCGACCACCTCCTGCATGGCTGCTTGCCTCTGGAGGCCGGTGAGAGCGCCAGTGCGAAACCCCCTCGCCGTGCCCTTCTTCCCCTCTCCCCCCTACCACTCTCTCTCCCCCCTTTGTTCTCTCTCCCACACCAGTCTGAAGCCGCCGTCGCCGCCGTTGATTCGCCGCCCCTGGTGCCTCCTCGAGCCCGTGGACTTCGCCGTCCGATGCGTCGTGAGCCTCCCCATCGATATCCCACTTTTTCCTTGCTGTCTAGCCGCCGTTTTCCGTCGTGGCCGAGCACCTCGCCGCCGGCGTCATGGCCATCACGGCTAGAGCGCACGCCGTGCTCATTTGAGCACTCTGGCGTGCTTGCGGGGACCCATAGATACTGCCCCGACCACAGTCTCCTCCTACCGCAGCCTGTAGCGCCGATGCCGCCCTTGCCTAAGCTCCAGCCGCCACAAGCGAGCTCGCCACCGTCAGCTCCGGTCGCCCCTTGCCTCCCCGCGTGTTCCACGCTATGCTGGCGAGCTCGGGCTATGCCCCAGTGCCCTCAGCTCGCACAGAGACCCCCTGCAGCGCAACTCCAGCGAGAAGCCACTGTTGGGTTGGTCGCCGCCAGCCAAACTCTGGCGGGGTCGATGTGGTGAGCCCATTAGAGCTCATCCCGCAGTTAATTACTCCGTATTTACTCACCAATGAGCCCCACAAGAAGGTCAAACCCCTAGTCAGCGTGGGATTTGACCCTGCTTAGCGGCTGGGTCACTGACCAGTGGGTCCCACTGGTCAGTTTTGACCTGGACCGGTCGGTTGACCAGGCTGACGTCATGTTGATGCATGGCTGACGCAATAAATGTATTTCTTCATTTTATTAATTCCGGAAATTTCTAAAAACTTAGAACATTCATATAAATTAATGTGCAAGTGAAATGAAAATAATTTATATATGAAAATTGATTAGAAAAATCCAATGAATCCATCTATACCATTTTCATGCATGTTAGGGAAACCTAAATAGGTGAACTTGGACATTTTAATTCGAATGCATTATAGAACTCCATATATGAAGTTGATTTTGAACCTTGAGTTCAAACCTACTTCATTTAAATCTGTTGCTAGATGCATTAACTCAAACACATCATATTGCCATGTCATATTCATGCATCATATTGTTGCATTTGATGTGTATTGATTTGTTCCCCCTTCGATGGTTGTTCTTCGTTTTAGGCACTGTTTCGGAGGATACGGTCGAGTATCCATCTGAGGAGCAGTAACGTGTGATCGTCTTATTTGGCAAGCAACCCCTCTTGACCATATCCGATACAATACCACTCTCTCGCTCTTGCCCTCACTTACTGAATTAGGACAAAATGTTTCAACTTTTACATGATCTGGTAGTTGAACCCATTCCTTTGCATGACCTGTCATTGTCACAGTAAATAGCTGAACCATGCAACCTAGCATACCTGGTAGATGCTTGAGCCATGTTGTGCCTTGAACCTGCTATGCTTTCTATTCTTAGAGTTGTGTCAGGTCTGATTCATCTGGGTGATGAACCGGAGTGAACTGAACTTGATATGATGATGAGAGTTAAGTTGTGAACCTGATTTGGTAAAGGTAGCGACGAGAGGCCATGTAGGAGTACATGGCGGGTTGTCTCATTGGGATCGTCCTGAACAACTGAGTCCTATGTATGTTATCCAAGACTAGCTACTACCGCACATTGGGATCCTTAATTGACTCTCTCAACTTATTAATGAACTTGATCTCTGTCCACAAGTTGCAACTAGTTTCTGGTGTGTGTAGGACATGCTAGTAGTCTACCGAGTAGCACCTCGTACAGGTGGGCTTGGGACAGACTAGGCATCGTGGCTAGATGTACCAAGCGTAGTACCATCCATCGAGGTGGGCTTGGGAACCCTGTACACATTGTTTGGGGACGATGAGGAAACTTTGGATGGACTTCCTTGCGGGTTCAGTCTCAAATAGGCGATAAACCTGGACTAGAGTCTTGTGTGGTTAGTCAGGTCATGGACGACTCCCTCTCTGGGCTTCCGCTTGAAGGTTGCTGAGGTGCCTTTTACGAGCACATGACGGTAAGTGGCGGGAGCCTGTGTGACGAAGTACACCCTTGTAGGGTAACCAATCTATTCGAATAGTCACGTCCGCGGATATGGACTACTTGGAGACTTATATGGTTCATAGACAATTTAAAGGGTTAATCATAAAGGCTTCAAGACAAGGGTGGGTACCGTGGATGTCACTCTCGTAGGAAGACGGGAGCGGATCCATGGTGGTGTATTGTTGTGGTGTTAGTGGACTCGTGTACGCTTCACAAAACTTTTCAAGGTTATGAAAGTCGTAGTACAGGATAGCCACCGAGTCAAAGCTGGCTTGCTGCATTGAACCCCACAACTCCCTTGTTGATACCGTTGCATATGTAGTTAGTTCTGATGCAAGTCTTGCTGAGTACTTAGTACTCACTGTTGCTTAATTATGTTTTGCAGAGGAGACTCCAGTCTTGCTAGTGGTTTCTACGATAAGATCGATGTTGGCCATTTAGCTTGGGAATCCCACCCAGAGGTCTGGTTCATATGGAGGACCTTGTAGATAGACAGGCTTCCTCAGCCTTCTTCTTTTCTAGATGTCTGTACCTAGACATGTTAAGCTTCGCTTGTTGCTTGTATGATTTGTGTTTTGGGTCATGTGACCCCTGTTTGTAATATCACACTATGTTGGCTCTTATGAGCCTCCTAAATAAATGTTGTGTTGTTGTATAGTTATGTTGTGATGCCATAGTTGTAACTATGCATATAGGGCATGTCGTGCGTACGTGTGACGTGCAATGATATGTATGGGATTTGACACCTAGTTGAGTGCCTTTAGTAGTACTCTTTACAAGAAACTGTCTCTTTGTGCTTCCACCGAGCCTTGGTAGCTTGCTACTGCTCCGGACACATTGATTGACCGGCATGTATCCTTCTTTGCTGTTGTGTCTGTCCCTTCGGGGAAATGTCTTGCAATGTAATGGAGTCCCCTGCTACGACCCGTCTACGTGAAGTGATGACATTTATGTTCCACAGCGTAATGGAGTCCTTGCAGCTTGCTATGACTCGTCTACACACGCTAGAGACCGACACCTACATTGCCGGGTTACGTATGCCTATTCCTGTATGGATGCGCCACTTGGGTTCTACGACTAGTCATGTCGACCCGGGTTCTGTGACGTTTAAATGCTAGCGACATATTTACATACGTGAGCCAAAAGACGCAAACGGTCCCGGCCCAGGTAAGGTGGCAGCCGTGGAGTTAACCATGCGTGAGGCCTCAAAGTGATGTTATGTGTTATATGCTAGATTCTTATGGCTTAGAATTGGGGTCCTGACAATGTTGGTATCAGAGCTGACTGACTGTAGGATTACCAAGCCAAACTTGTCGATGTTGAGTCTAGCAACTCTTTATTTATATAAGGGAATTGATTGTGGAAGGGAACATAAGGCTGTTTTTACTCCTTTCCCCATGTTATTCTGATTCTGTGTCACCCTCTCCTTTTCTACGGGGATTAATAACTAGGCTTCTTACCTATCTACCAGGATATCGTGTTACTATTCCATAGACTTATAGGAATGGTTGATCTGAGTTGCATTCCAGTCCTCGAGTGTTATCTGTGTAGCTTGTTAGTTCAATCAGAATCTTGAGATTTTTATGTTAAGGTGTCGTGGCACCTAAATCTTTTGCAGAATATCTCAGTTCTAAGCATTCACAGCCGTTATGCTGTCCAATTTTCCCTAGGATTTCTATGAAGATCAAATGCTTTTGCATTCCATCCTATCTATCTGGTATGCCACCATGTCTAATCTTAGTATCTCATCATCAGGATGTTGCATAGTACCCAAGCTACCATTGGTCCCAAGAAGGGCCAGAGATGTGGAACCAGAGATGCTAAAGTTCTGTTGGATTCACCTTCGTTGGCACAGTTCATGCTAGACCTTGAGAAAGACAAGCATGAGTCAAATCGCTTACTGTCACGTATTTAGGAAAACACCGCACATCAATGTGCTGGAACAGTGACCATCCGTAACTTCATCAAGTTGTACCCACCCACCTTCCATCACTCCATTGAGCCACTCGATGCAGATGACTGGATCCGTAGCATCACAAACAAGCTGCACTCCGTGAACGTGGCCGAGGCTGACAAGGTCACCTATGCTACATATTTCTTGGAGGGTCCTGCTAGTATATGGTGGGAGAACTATGAGACTATAATTCCAGCTGGCTAGATTGCTACCTGGGAAGAATTCACAGAGGTTTTCCGTGAGCATCATATTCCTCAAGGTCTCATGGACCGAAAGAGGGAATAGTTTTGTAACCTTACCCAGGGTAAGATGGCTGTAGATGCTTACAACCAAGAGTTTGAGAACCTTGCACGTTATGGCACAGAAGAAGTGTCCACGGATGCCAAGAAGCAAGCTAGGTTCAGGAAGGGTCTCAACCCGAAGTTGCATCATGATCTTCACCTGCATCATTGTGACACCTTCCAAGCTCTTGTGAACAAGGCCATTAATGCAGAGACAACTCAGTTCACCTATGAAGAATCTCGCAAGCACAACTGTTATTTGGCTTCTACCTTCGGTTCTAGATCTTAGAAGCGTCGGATTTGGGTTCCGAACTCATCACTTCCTCCTGGATATGCATCGAGGCCAACCTATGTGGCGCCTCGTCCAACTCAGCCAAATGCTCCACCCAGATCCATTGGTGGACTGCTTGTTAATGTGGTTCCACGTCATACTTCTGTGATTTGCTACAAGTGCGGAGAACCAGGCCACATCGCTCGCAATTGCACCTAGTCCAATGGTGTTTCACCTCAGTCTAAAAAGTCTGTTGGACGTGATATTACACCAGTCAAGGTGATCCATGCCAAGCCAACCATCACTGAACAGGGATGTGTTCACGTCTCAGCCAAAGAAGCTAATGATGATCCAGAAGTTCTCCTTGGAACGCTCCTTGTCAATTGCCATCCGAGATCAGTTTTGTTTGATACTGAAGCATCACATTCCTTCATCTCGGAAGGCTATGCCCGGTTGCATGACATGTCATTTTGCGATATGCCAACTGCTCTTGAAATTCAGACTCCAGGGTCTAGATGGCAGACCACAAGAATAAGCCATGAAAATGAAATCCGTGTTGATAGACTTGTATTCCTTGCTTCGTTGATAGCTCTCAAGTCTTTAGATATTAATATCATCTTGGGTATGGACTGGATGATAGCTCACCATGCCAAGATCGATTGCTCCACTAGGTCTGTTCAGCTTACGCATCCATCTGGCAAGATAGTCCATGTTTCAACACGAGTTGCAAAGCGTCAGCTCTATTCACTCAATGCCAACCCTCTTCCTGAGCTTGAAGATATACCGGTAGTAAGAGATTTTCTGGATGTATTTCCAGAAGAATTTCCAGGTATTCTGCCTGACAGGGATGTAGAGTTTGTGATAGACCTCATCCCAGGAACTATTCCAATTTCCAGAAGACCTTATAAGATGGCACCCTTGGAGTTAGATGAGCTCAAGAAGCAACTTGATGAGTCCTTGCAAAAGGGTTTCATTCGACCTAGCTCTTCTACTTGGGCTTGTCCCGTCCTCTTTGTGAAGAATAAGGGTGGAACAGATCATATGGTTGTGGATTACCGACCCGTCAATTTGGTCACAATAAAGAATAAGTATCCACTCCCCAGGATCAATGATTTGTATGATCAACTTGCTAGATCTTCAGTGTTCTCCAAGATGGATTTGAGGTCAGGCTACCATCAAATCAAGATTAAGAATGGAGACATTCCCAAGACGGTGTTCGTTACTCGTTATGGCCAGTACAAGTACATAGTCATGTCCTTTGGACTAACCAATGCTCCAGCAACATTCTCCCATTTGATGAACTCAATCTTCACGGAGTACTTGGATAAGTTTGTCGTGGTTTACCTCGATGATATTTTAATTTATTCGAAGAATGAAGAAGAACATGCTAAGCACCTCAGACTTGTGCTAGAAAAACCGAGAGAGCATCGTCTTTATGCCAAGTTCTCCAAGTGTGAATTTTGGTTACCTGAAGTGACCTATCTAGGTCATGTGATCTCCAGAAAGGGCATTGCGGTTAATCCTGAAAGAGTTCAGGCCATTCTCGACTGGACTCCACCTGAAATAGTTAAGAAAGTTAGAAGTTTCCTTGGTTTAGCGAGCTATTGTCGCCGCTTCATTGAGAACTTCTCCAAAGTTGCCAAGCCTCTGACAGAACTCCTCAAGAAAGATAAGAAGTTTGAGTGGACCCCACAATATGAGCACAACTTCCAGGAAATAAAGGGACGTTTGACCTCTGCTCCCATGCTTGCGCCACCTGACTTCTCCAAGGACTTTGTCATCTATTGTGACGCCTCCAGACAAGGACTTGATGTGTTCTTATGCAAGACGGACAGGTGATCGCCTATGCATCCCGACAATTGCACCCACATGAGGAAAATTATCCAACACATGACTTGGAGCTTGCGGTAGTAGTCCATGCACTCAAGGTATGGCGACATTACCTTCTTGGTAATCGTTGCAAGATTTACACATATCACCAAAGCCTAAGTATATATTCACTCAACCAGATCTGAATCTCGGACAAAGACGATGGTTAGAGCTGATTACGTATTACGACTTAGGAATTACTTACACCCCAGGCAAGGCAAATGTCATGGCAGATGCGTTAAGTCGTAAATCCTACTACAACAATCTTATGCTACAACAAGGTCAACCCCTTCTTCATGAGGAATTTTGCAAGCTTAACCTCCACATTGTTCCTCGTGGATCCCTTCCAACCTTGGTTGCAAAACCTACTCTGGAGGATCAGATTATAACAAGCCAACAGTATGATGTGGGTATTAACCGGATCAAGGATAATGTTGAAAAGGGAATTGCTGGTAGTTTCTCCATTGATGATAGAGGTGCAGTATATTTTGGGAATCGGCTGGTAGTTCCTAAAAAGCAACAACTTCGAGCGTTGATCCTTAAGGAGGCTCATGAATCTCCTCTCACCATTCACCCTGGTAGCACTAAGATGTATCAAGACCTACGCCAAAGGTTCTGGTGGACTAGAATGAAGAGGGAAATCGCTCAATTCATTGCCAATTGCGATGTTTGTCGTCGCATGAAGGCAGAGCATCAGAGACCTGCTGGCACCCTTCAGCCTTTAGCTATTCCTGAATGGAAATGGGATAAAGTTGAAATGGACTTCATCATCGGATTTCCCAAGACCAAGAAAGGAAATAATGCAATCTTCGTGGTTATTGATCGCCTTTCCTAAGTGGCTCATTTCCTTCCTGTCCGAGAGAGTATCACTGCTAGTCAGTTGGCGGACTTGTATATCTCTCGAATAGTGTCCCTACATGGTGTTCCATTGGAAATCAATTTGGACCGTGGAAGTCTTTTCACCTCTCAATTTTGGGAAAGTTTCCAGAATGCTATGGGAACCCATCTCTCCTTTAGCACTGCTTTCCACCCTCAGTCAAGTGGTTAGGTTGAAAGAGTCAATCAGATTCTCGAAGACATGCTCAGAGCTTGTGTCATCTCATTCGTAATGAATTGGGAGAAGTGTATTCCATTTGCCGAGTTTGCATATAACAACAGCTACCAATCTAGTTTGGGTAAAGCTCCTTTTGAAGTTCTTTATGGAAGAATATGTCGAACACCTTTGAACTGGTCAGAGACCAGGGAAAGACAATTCTTTGGCCCAGATATGATCCAAGAAGCAAAAGAGCAAGTTCACGTTATCCGTGAAAATCTCAAGACAGCTCAGTCTCGTCAGAAGAGCCAATATGATCACCATCATAAGGAAGTAACTTATGAGGTGGACGAAAAGGCTTACCTCCGGGTTAATCCTCTAAAGGGTACCCATCGTTTCGGTATCAAGGGCAAATTGGCTCCGCGTTACATTGGACCTTCTCGCATTCTTGCTAAACGAGGAGAGGTTGCCTACCAATTGGAACTGCCCCCGCATCTTTTCCGAGTTCATGATGTCTTCCACGTTTCTCAACTCAGGCGTTGCTTCAAGGATCCTATCCATTTAGTGGACCACGAAACGCTTGATCTTCAAGATGATCTTTCATATTGAGAATATCCTGTTCGTATTCTCGATCTAGCTGAGCGTGTAACCCTTCGTCGGAATTTCAAGTTTTTGAAAGTTCAGTGGTCGCATCATTCTGAGAATGAAGCTACCTGGCAGTGAGAAGATCGTCTTCAACTTGAGGATCCAGCTCTTTTCCCGTCGACTCTAGAATCTCGGGACGCGATTCTTTTAAGTGGGGGTGAGTTGTCACATCCCTAGTTTTAGCATGCACTAGGATCCATACTTGTGATTGCATCATGTTTAAAATTTCTTTAAACTTGAAGTGGGGATGATCAAACCCTAGCATTTTTGAATTCAAATAGTTTCAATTAAAATATTTTTCAATGAACCAAAGTGGCCTTCTAAAATGTTCATCATTTCTGGAAAAATGTGGAAGCATCAACCAGAGGTGATTCATATTTTTCGAAGTCATTTTTTTATTGTATTAAATCAATAAATATTTGAATTGGAGTTATAAAATATTATAAATAATTTTATAGCTCCAATAAATATGAAACTTGGCTAGGGCCTTTGGAATTTTTCAATCAGTGCACAGAAAAAGTTTCCTATTTTTCTAAATTGATTTAATATTTTTACTAAGTCAGAAACAAAGTGCAAAAATAAAAAAACAGGAAAAGAAAGAAAAATAAAAAAGAGGCAAACATCCTGAGGCCCAGTAGGGGGCTGGCCCAGCGGCACAACTGCGAGTTACCCCTAACCTCCCGACACGAGCATTGGGGCGTGTGGCTGGGGCACGCCAGCACGTGCCGGCCACCTCCTACCTGGCTGCTTGCCTCTGGAGGCCGGTGAGAGCGCGAGCGCGAAACCCCCTCGCCGTTCCCTTCTTCCCCTCTCTCCCCTACCGCTGTCTCTCTCTCCCCCCTCTGTTCTCTCTCCCGCACCGGTCTGAAGCAACCGTCACCACCGTCGATTCGCCGCCCCTGCTGCCTCCCCGAGCTTGCGAACTTCGCCGTTCGATGCGCCGTGAGCCTCCCCATAGATCCCCCTCTTTTTCCTTGCTTTCTAGCCTCCGTAGTCGCCGTTTTCCATCGTGGCCGAGCACCTCGCCGCCGGCGTCGTGGCCACCACGGCCAGAGCGCACGCCGTGCTCATTTGAGCACTCCGGCATGCGTGCGGGGACCCATAGATGCTGCCCCGACCACTGGCTCCTCCTACCGCAGCCTGTAGTGCTGCTGCTACCCTCGCCCGAGCTCCGGCCACCGCAAGCGAGCTCGCCGCCGTCAGCTCCGGCCACCCCTTGCCTCCCCGCATGTTCCATGCGGTGCGGGCGAGCTTGGGCTACGCCCCAGTGCCCTCAGCTCGCCCGGAGACCCCCTGCAGTGCAACTCCGGCGAGAAGCCGCCGTCGGGTTGGGCGCCGCCGTCCAAACTCCGGCAGGGCCGACGTGGTGAGCCCATTAGAGCTAATCCCACGGTTAATTACCCTGTAGTGACTGACCAGTGGACCCCGCAAGCAGGTCAAACCCCTAGTCAGCGCGGGATTTGACACTGCTTAGCGGCTAGGTCACCGATTAGTGGGTCCCACTGGTCAATTTTGACCTGGACCGGTTGGTTGACCAGGCTGGCGTCATGCTGACATATGGTTGGTGCAATAAATGTATTTCTGGATTTTATTAATTCTAGAAATTGCTAAAAACTTAGAACATTCATATAAATTAATCGGTAAGTGAAATGAAAATAATTTATATATGAAAATTGATCAGAAAAATCCAATGAATCTATCTATACCATTTTCATGCATGTTAGGGAAACCTAAATAGGTGAACTTGGACATTTTAATTCAAATGCATTATGGAACTCCATATATGAAGTTGATTTTGAACCTTGAGTTCAAACCTACTTCATTTAAATTTGTTGCTAGATGCATTAACTCAAACACATCATATTGCCATGTCATATTCATGCATCATATTGTTGCATTTGATGTGTATTGATTTGTTCCCCCTTTGATGGTTGTTTTTCGTGTTAGGCACTGTTCCAGAGGATACGGTCGAGTATCCATCTGAGGAGCAGTAACGTGTGATCGTCTTATTAGGCAAGCAACCCCTCTTGACCATATCCGATACAATCCCACTCTCTCGATCTTTCCCTCACTTACTGCATTAGGACAAAATGTTTCAACTTTTACATGATCTGGTAGTTGAACCCATTCCTTTGCATGACCTGTCATTGTCACAGTAAATAGCTGAACCATGCAACCTAGCATACCTGGTAGATGCTTGAGCCATGTTGTGCCTTGAACCTGCTATGCTTGCTATTCTTTGAGTTGTGTCAGGTCAGATTCATCTGGGTGATGAACCGGAGTGAACTGAACTTGATATGATGATGAGAGTTAAGTTGTGAACCCGATGTGGTAAAGGTAGCGACGAGAGGCCATGTAGGAGTACATGGCGGGTTGTCTCATTGGGATCGTCCTGAACAACTAAGTCTTGTGTATGTTATCCAAGACTAGCTACTACCGCACATTGGGATCCTTAATTGACTCTCTCAACTTATTAATCAACTTGATCTCTGTCCACAAGTTGCAACTAGTTTCTGGTGTGTGTAGGACATGCTAGTAGTCTACCGAGTGGCACCCCGTACAGGTGGGCTTGGGACAGACTAGGCATCGTGGCCCGATGTACCAAGCGTAGTACCATCCGTCGAGGTGGGCTTGGGAACCCTGTACACATCGTTTGGGGACGATGAGGAAACTTCGGCCGGACTTCCTTGCGGGTTCAGTCTCAAATAGGCAATAAACCTGGACTAGAGTCTTGTGTGGTTAGTCAGGTCATGGACGACTCCCTCGTTGGGCTTCCACTTGAAGGTTGCTAAGGTGCCTTTTACGAGCATATGACGGTAAGTGGCGGGAGTCTGTGTGACGAAGTACACCCTTGTAGGGTAACCAATCTATTCGAATAGTCACGTCCGCGGATATGGACTACTTGGAGACTTATATGGTTCATAGACAATTTAAAGGGTTAATCATAAAGGCTTCAAGACAAGGGTGGGTACCGTGGATGTCACTCTCGTAGGAAGACGGGAGCGGATCCATGGTGGTGTATTGTTGTGGTGTTAGTGGACTCGTGTACGCTTCACAAAACTTTTCAAGGTTATGAAAGTCGTAGTACAGGATAGCCACCGAGTCAAAGCTGGCTTGCTGCATTGAACCCCACAACTCCCTTGTTGATACCGTTGCATATGTAGTTAGTTCTGATGCAAGTCTTGCTGAGTACTTAGTACTCACTGTTGCTTAATTATGTTTTGCAGAGGAGACTCCAGTCTTGCTAGTGGTTTCTACGATAAGATCGATGTTGGCCATTTAGCTTGGGAATCCCACCCAGAGGTTTGGTTCCAATGGAGGGCCTTGTAGATAGACAGGCTTCCTCAGCCTTCTTCTCTTCTAGATGTCTGTACCCAGACATGTTAAGCTTCCGCTTGTTGCTTGTATGATTTGTGTGTTGGGTCATCTGACCCCTGTTTGTAATATCACACTATGTTGGCTCTTATGAGCCTCCTAAATAAATGTTGTGTTGTTGTATAGTTATGTTGTCATGCCATAGTTGTAACTATGCATATAGGGCATGTTGTGCGTACGTGTGACGTGCAACGATATGTATGGGATTTGACACCTAGTTGCGTGCCTTTAGTAGTACTCTTTACAAGAAACTGTCTCTTTGTGCTTCCACCGAGCCTTGGTAGCTTGCTACTGCTCCGGACACAATTATTGACCGACATGTATCCTTCTTTGCTGTTGTGTCTGTCCCTTTGGGGAAATGTCTCGCAATGTAATGGAGTCCCTGTAGCCTGCTACGACCCGTCTACGTGAAGTGATGACATTTATGTTCCACAGCGTAATGGAGTCCTTGTAGCTTGCTATGACTCGTCTACACACGCTAGAGACCGACACCTGCATTGCTGGGTTACGTATGCCTATTCCTGTACGGATGTGCCACTTGGGTTCTACGACTAGTCATGTCAACCCGTGTTCTTTGATGTTTGAATGCTAGCGACATATTTACATACGTGAGCCAAAAGAAGCAAATGGTCACGGCCCAGGTAAGGTGGCAGCCGTGGAGTTAACCATGCGTGATGACGCCAAGTGGTGTGATGTGTTACATGCTGGATTCTTATGGCTTAGAATCAGGGTCCCGACAGCACTGCATGGCCCCGACCACCTCGAGCGCCCCCATCTTGCCAGATGGTCGGCCTCGGCGTCCGCAACATGCCGCCCCTTGTCCCCTCTCCTCTCTCTCCCTCCTCTGCCCCCTCGCACGCCCCGCGGCCGCTTGAGCCGACCAACCATAGAGCTGACACGCGTGCGCTCCCTTGCCTCTCTCCTCTCTCCCCCTGGCCTAGACCAACTCCACATGCACCCCAGACCTGCTTCCTCCCTCTCCTATGGCCTCTGACCTCAGCCATGAGCTCACGAGCACACCCGAGCTCGGTGGACCAAGGGCTACCTACTTAAGGCCCTCCTCGAGCCTCCTCTCCGCTCTACCCTCTCTCTCCACTCCCCAGTAGATCCCCTGTGCGCCCCGGAGAACTCTCGAAGCCTCTGAACTTGGGATCGAGCCGAGGACCACTGCGGCGACCTCGTCGTCGATCTCCTGGTAGCGACCCCCTCCGGTCCCCATTTTCCTTCCGCTGGTCTCCCCTTGCTCTCCTGACCCGTTTCCCCCTCGACCCCCTCCTGTTTGCAGCTCAGAGAGGCCTCAAAAATCTCTCTCGAAGCTTCCTCCGCCACGGGTGCTCGCCGCCAGCAACGCCGACCACCTTCGGCGCCCCTTCGACCTCCCCTGGAACGGCGACTCGGCCCCGAGCACGTTCCCGCCTCCAGCTAGCCTCGCCGTGCCCTGCATCGTCGCTGGTGAGCTTGCCAGCCTCCCTGCCGCGAGGATGTAGTCCTCCTCTCTTTGTCGCTGATCTTCGGCCCCTAGCTACCAGGTTTGAACACGGGCGCGCGCGCGCACGTCGGTTCGCCTGGGCTGGTTGGCCTCTGGGCCGACCCAGTTACAGGCTGGCTCTGGCCTAGGGTCCCGTGCCCTTTTTCCTTTTTCTTTTCTGTGGGGTTTTGCAAAAATCCCACAGAGCTCAATATTTATCCAATGCCTAATATTTCTTCCACCACAATTCCTAGATTATTCCATAGAATTTAATAGTGCATTTTGTATAAATTTTTGAAAATCTTTTATATAGTGTTTAATTTAAAAACCCCTATTTGGCATTATCATTCCCTATTTTAAATATTTTTGAGAACCTTTTTAACTTCAAAACCCTAGACGACTATTTTTAGTATAGTTTTTAGTATTTATCAGAATAGGGTAGCATTTTTAATATTAGCTTGTGTGCTCTATTTTTGTGTGATGATTATTTTTATCGCTATTTATCATGACGATAGATTGCGATGTTGACAAGGAAGTTGGACCCAAAGACTTCGAAGACCCCGGAGACTTTGTTAAGCCAGGCAAGTAGCCCTTTGACCATGTTAGGAAACCCTTTTCATTGCATGTCATATAGCACTTTACTTATGTTATACTTGATCATGTGGAGTAGTGACCCATTTGGTGGGTTGCTTCTGACACTTTTACCGTTGACACCTGCATCATGCATGACCCTACCACCTTATGAGGGTTATGCGGGGGGTGTAGATAGGATGCTAGTAGACGCTACGCAAGTGGGTTTGGCATTTATGCATAGTGATGGAAAGGAAGAGATGATTTCAAAGGCTTTTCGAAAACCCCGTCGGATGCCACTAATGCCCGAGGGAGATGATGATGAGTTGGGTGACCACTTGAGAAAGAAGTGGTGTACCAAAGCAAGTGAGTGTATGTGGTTTTCGAAAACGGATTGGTGTAAGTTGCGACCATTATTCCAACCTTACATGTACGACCATGATACCCCTTATGGGCCGGGGCTTTGTTGATTACTACGGTTGGTGCTAGCAAGGAGCCCACATTACTTGTTTCAAGAGTGAAGTGGTCACTCTTGAGACGGGGTCGTCCCGGAAGTGGAAGGCCATGCACTGTCTTTACAGGCACCACGCACACCGTTGCGTGCCCTCATGGATGATACGAGCGATGTATATCATGAGGGATGGCACCAACGAGTGGACTCTTTGTTTAGTATCACCATGGGAAAGGCATTGTTTGGGTGCTTCCCTCGGGTATGCAATGTAACGCGAGTCGTGGATGACACGGAAGTTCCTCGAGTCTTGTGGGTAAAGTGTGCAACCTCTGCAGATTGTAAAACTATTCGAATAGCCATGTCCATGGTCAAGGACAGTTGGATGACCGCTCTTGTGCTACGTCCAAAATGTTTTCACAAACTGGTGTGTGTGTGTTGGAGACAAAGATGGTACTTGAGATATGTCCGATGACTTAGCATGACAATTGAACTAGGTCCGATGACTTAGCATGATGAATGAACATGAGATGTTCAACCCCTGCTTATGATGATATCTATAACCTGTTCATATGGATATTTTCCAACTGTTAATGCATGCTTACCTAGTTACTTAATCATAACATTGCATTAAATATTATCTTTCCGCAAATTACCTACTTAGTGCTATATCATGCATCATCATTACCTTTTTCCACAACTTGGGTTGCTTGCGAGTACATTCAAAGTACTCATTGGCTTGCCACTGGTTATTTAATTGGCCAGACATGGAAGAACGGGAGTATGTTGAAGAGTTCATTGGTGACGAACATGCGAACTAGGACGTTTCCCAGTCAGAATGCCTATAGGTTAAGGCAGATGGCATGGGTTCACGCTTTCGATCAAGATTTCCGATATTTGTTCTATTTAAGTGTTTGGCCCTTGTGGCCATATCTATGTAAGACTAGACCTTAATGGTCTTTATTTGTCTAAGATGCTAAATGTGGATGTAAGACTCTTGTTATTCAACTTCTGTGTGTTCAGTGAGCATTGATCTTTGGGATCACTGTACATGTGCATTCGGTGATCACGACTTATGAGACGGGGTCCCCACAAAGCTGGTATCAGAGCCATCCTGACTGTAGGAAGCCCTTAGTTAGCATGGGCGTTAGTTAGGATCAAACCGTTTTCAAAACTGAACCTAGCACCTATGCTTAGGAATTCTGCACTATTTACCTCTTCTATTCTTCACACAACACTCTGTTGACTCTCCTCCTCCCAAACCTTTGTAGATGGCCATCATACCCGAAGTTTTCCTGACATCCGGCTTTGCCTTACTCCTTGGGGATAGCCTGGAGAAGTGCCAGTTTCGCCAGCCACCCCTTTTCCTCTACCACGAGCACTGGGTCGATTCCATCACGAAGGAGTACCACGTGGATGTGGTCGTGAAGGCAAACGACTCCCCGACTAGTTGGTTCTTTGAAGGACCACGGATGGAGACCATGATACTCGTAGTCAAGTCAGCTGCACGCAAGGCACTTCTGCACCTACGAGACATCATAGCAAAGATGGCTGATGAGCCGGCTACTCGCTACCTTCCTTTCAGAAAGAATGATCTTGGCGAGAGTTGGACACTGGTTCCGACCCAAGAGGATGGCACACCACTCAGGTTCTAGACCTACTTCAGCCTCTCTGCCGATAGTCTGGTTCACCACTTGATTAAGGAGTCCGTGAAGCTCCGCGAGGAACTTCACCACACCCAAGAGGTACTTCTGCAAGCCAAGACGAAGCCAGACAGGATCAAGAAGGATGGAGCCCCCGAGGGGCGACCAGCTGTCGCTTATCGAGGAGGAGTACCCCTAGCTAGAGATGCACGTACACGTCATCATTGCATGAGTGCGAAGGAGTACCGTGAGCTCTTCACCGACCCGCCAGCAAAGCGTCGTCGGGATGGACCTTCTCGTTCCCTGACCCCTTCGATCAGGAATGATGCCCGTTCAGATGATGAACATGAGCAAGACCCAGAGGAGCATGACTATGAGACCGAGCACTCCACCACCTGAGTCCGAGAACCCCTAGGGTAGGATCAGTCATGTACCTCTCATGCGGAGTCGAGTCCGTGTAATGGTTCATATGAAACCATGTGTGCTTGTTGATTGATTTGTTGCTTGTGTTCCGATGTAAGTCGCGCTTTTGCCTTAGGAAGCATGTAAGCGACTCCATCGTCTATCTTAATATATGTTGGTCTTTCGACCTTTGTTTTACCACACTTGCACTTGACCAACCCCCTTAGGCGCGCTTTTCCATGATTGCTTTTCCTCCTGTCTATCCCAGTTGTTTGACTTGGCTGCTCCAAACAGGATGGTGACTACTACCCGCAACAGCTCCTTTGCCAACCCTGAAGCCGGCAACTCAAGCCAACAATAGGGAGTAGGTGGGGCTGCAAACGCTAGAGGACACGAGGAGCAGCCACAAGGCGAGATTCCCCCGCCACCACCTCCACCAGAGAACATGACCATAGCCTAGTTTCTCCAAGTTCTCCGGGAGGAATGCCAAGCCAACAATGCTGCTATTCAGCAGATGGCTCAGGCCCTTGTGAACAACCAGCAGCAAGGCAGGAACGACAATGGCCACTCCATTCTGTTTGAGTTCATGAGGAACTCGCCCCCAACCTTCACTAAGACTGTTGAACCCTTGGATGTTGACGACTCGATCCACACCATCTAGGACCTCCTTGCACTGGTCAATTGCAATGAGGACCGTGAGAAGGTTCTTTATGCCTCTCACTGCCTCGAAGGTACTGCCCGAGCTTGGTGGGATGGATTCAAGGTCATGCAAGGTGAGCGTGTGATCACTTGGAATGACTTCAAGGAAGGATTCCGCACTGCCCACATTCCTTCTGGGATCATGGATATCAAGAAGGGAGAATTTCGAGCGCTGAAGAAAGGAAGTGGCTTAGTCAAGGAGTACCTCAACAAGTTCAACTTGCTGTCAAGGTATGCACCTGAAGATGTCAACACGGAGGCTTCCAAGAAGGAATGCTTCATGGAAGGACTTCAACATACCCTGCAGTATCAGCTCATTGTCTGCGACTGTCGCACCTTCTTCGACCTGGTGAACAAGGCCCTCATGTCGGAAGACAAGCGTCGTGCCATAGATGACACTCGCAAGCGCAAGATGATCAGCAAGGGTAGCTCCAGCAACCAGAAGCCTTGCCCCTGTCAGCCAGCCCCAGCCAAGCCAACCTATCAGCCACAACAGGCTAGACCTCCTGTGCCTCGTCCGAGCTACTAGCCTCAGCAGTATGCCAATCCCATACCAGCTTACAACAACAACCCCAATAACAACAATGGTGGCAGAAACTACAACAACAACCCTGGGCAAGTCACTTGCTTTGGATGTGGTCAGTCTGGACACATCTCTAAGCTCTGCCCTAACAAGAAGCCCGATGCACCGCGCCCCAATGCTCCAACTCAAGGTCAAGGTCGAGGAGCACCACCAAGGAACCCCGCTCCCCGAAACCAGCCCAACAATGGAAAGGGTCGTGTGAATCACGTCACCATGGAGGAAGCCCAGGAAGACTCGGACGCCATACAGGGTACGTTCCTCGTCAACTCAACCCCAATTACAATATTGTTTGATTGTGGAGCTTCGCATTCTTTTGTCACCCAAAAGTTTGCATTAGAGAGTGTCAAGAAGCCTACACCCCTAGGTAGTCATATGTTGATACAAACCCCGGGATCAGTTATGAAGTCTGGGATAGGTTGTAAAGGAGTGGAGATTTACATCAACGGGGTAGACTTCCTAGCGGACCTTATAGTTCTGGATTCACCAGGATTGGATCTCATCCTTGGCATGAATTGGTTAACCAAGCATCAAGGCTTGTTAGACCATGCCAAGAGAATCGTTACCATGACCAATAGCCAAGGAGTGGAAGTTAAGTATGTTCCCAACCATGCCTCCACTCAAGCCCCTCAGGCTAACTGTCTATCGGGAATTGAGTTGGATCAAGTGCCAGTGGTATGTGAATACCCGAATGTGTTTCCTGATGAGCTGCCCAGAATGCCTCCTGATCGCGACATTGAGTTCATCATTGAGCTTATGCCCGGATCAGTGCCCATCTATAAGAAGGCCTACAGGATGGGATCCGAAGAGTTGGCTGAATTGAAGAAGGAACTGGCAGAGCAGCTCAGAAAAGGATTCATTTGCCTGAGTGCCTCTCCCTAGGGATCACCTATTCTATTTGTGTCAAAGAGGGACAGAACTATCCAACTCTGTGTCGATTGCCGCTCTCTCAATGAAGCCACAATAAAGAACAAATACCCACTCCCCAAGATTGAAGACCTATTTGATCAATTGAATGGAGCTAAGGTGTTCTCCAAGATCGACCTCAGGTCAGGGTACTATCAGCTGAAGATCAGACCCCAAGACATTCCGAAGACGACATTTGTAACCCGGTATGGCCTGTATGAATACACGGTCATGTCATTTGGGTTGACCAATGCCCCTGCCTACTTCATGTACCTCGTGAATAAATTCTTCATGGAGTACTTGGACAAGTTCGTTATCGTCTTCATTGATGACATACTCGTCTTCTCCAAGTCTGAAGAAGAGCATGAGGAACACTTGAGGTTGGTCATAGAAAAACTTCGAGAGCACCAGCTTTATGCCAAGTTCAGCAAGTGTGAACTATGGCTGCATGAAGTTGGATTCTTGGGTCATGTGCCGACTGCAGAAATATTATTAGTGGATCCTGCCAAGATTGAAGCCGTAACCGAATGGAAAACTCCAACCACTGTGAAGGAAGTCAGGAGCTTCCTCGGACTCGCGGGATATTACCGCAAGTTCGTGGAAGGGTTCTCAAGCATTGCCCGACCCATGACACATATTTTGAAGAAGGACAAGAAGTTCGAATGGACAACTAAGTGTGAGGAAAGCTTCCAGGACCTCAAGAAGAGATTAACCACAACCCCTGTTTTGGCCACCCCGATATTCACAAGGAGTTTGTGGTATATTGTGATGTGGTAGGACCGAAAGTATGTCTAGAGGGGGGGGATGATTAGACTACTTGACCAAATAAAAGTTTGCCTATACCAAGTTTTAGGGTTGACAGTTTTTAGCATTTCATGGCAAGTCAAGTACACCCTACACATGCAAGTCTAAGAGTATATAGAAGCGGAAAGTAACAACAAGCATGTATAGAAGGGTAGGGTAGGAAGATAAGGCGCAGTTGTAGACACGATGATTTTTCCCATGGTTCCAATAGGTGGCGCTATCGTACATCCACATTTATGGAGTCTTCAAGCCACGAAGGGTAACGGTCGCAAGAGTCCATGGAGGGCTCCACCCAAAAGGGTCCACGAAGTAGCAACCTTGACTATTCAATAACGTCTTCCATCCATGAAGGACTAGCCACACTATGGGTAGATATTCATGAAGTAGGCGATCTCCTTGCCCTTACAAACTTCTTGGTTCACTCCACAACACAAAGTAGGAGGCTCCCAAGCGACACCTAACCAATCTAGGAGGCACCACCCTCCAAAAGGTAATAGGCTCGGTAATGATGATGAACTCCTTGCTCTTGTGCTTCAAGATGATAGACTCCTCAGCACCCAATCACTCTCTCACTGATTTGCCATGGTGGAAGAGATGGGATTGGTGGAGAGCTACTTGGGGAGGCTAGAAATCAAGATCCATATGATTGGAGTGGAAGATCTTGATCTCAACACAAGGGTAGGTGGTTCTCCATCAGAAATCTGATAGGATAGGTATGGAACAGTTCTGAGTGCTTCTCTCTCGAGTAAGTGGTGGTGAAGGGGTATATATAGGCATCCCCAGAAATCCAACCATTACACACAAAATGACCAACTTGGTGACACCGATGTGTTAATCTCGGTGGTACCGAAGTGACCAAAAGGTGGCAACTTTTGAATCTCGGTGAGACCGATATAGGAAACTCGGTTGCACCGATAAGGTGACCAACGGTCAGATTTCCAATCTTGGTGACGCCGATCCAACATTCTCGGTGGGACCGAAAATGTGAATTTGCATAACGGAAAGTTGGCAACCTAAACTCGGTGGCACCGGTATGGAATCGGTTGCACCGAAGTGGCTAGGGTTTGGCTGAGTCTGTCTAGGTTCTAGAATCGGTGGCACTGGTATGGGAAAGTTGGTTGCACCGATTTTGAGTGTTAGGTATAGAACATACTTTGGTGGGAGAGTTTGTGGATGTTTTTGGTGACTATCATTTGTGCACGTTTGAGCATATTGTTCACCAAAAGTTGGGTGCATGTTTATTGGAGAGTCCATAGGAAAGCCAATACTATTAAAAGGGGTAAGGTTTTGTTGCTGAACAATATGCTCAAACATGCACAAGTGATAGTCGCCAAAAACATCCACAAACTCTCCCACCAAAGTCTGTTCTATACCTAACACTCAAAATCGGTGCAACCAACTTTCCCATACCGGTGCCACCGATTCCAGAACCTAGACAGACTCAGCCAAACCCTAGCCACTTCGGGGCAACTGATTCCATACCGGTGCCACCGAGTTTAGGTTGCCAACTTTCTGTTATGCAAATTCACATTTTCGGTCCCACCGAGAGTGTTGGATCAGCGTCACCGAGATTGGAAATCTGACCGTTGGTCACCTTATCGGTGCAACCGAGTTTCCTATATCGGTCTCACCGAGATTCAAAAGTTGCCACCTTTTGGTCACTTCGGTACCACCGAGATTAACACATCGGTGTCACCGAGTTGGTCATTTTGTGTGTAACGGTTGGATTTTTGGGGATGCCTATATATAACCCTTCACCACCACTTACTCGAGAGAGAAGCACTCAAAACTATTCCATACCTATCCTATCAGATTTTCTGAGAGAGAACCACCTACCCTTGTGTTGAGGTCAAGATCTTCCACTCAAATCATATGGATCTTGATTTCTAGCCTCCCCAAGTAGCTTTCCACCAATCCCATCTCTTCCACCATGTCAAATCTGTGAGAGAGTGATTGGGTGCTAAGGAGTCTATCATCTTGAAGCACAAGAGCAAGGAGTTCATCATCATTACCGAGCCTATTACCTTTTGGAGGGTGGTGCCTCCTAGATTGGTTAGGTGTCGCTTGGGAGCCTCCTACTTCGTGTTGCGGAGTGAACCAAGAAGTTTGTAAGGGCAAGGAGATCGCCTAATTCATGAATATCTACCCATAAGGAGGCTAGTCCTTCATGGACGGAAGCCGTTATTGAATAGTCAAGGTTGCTACTTCGTGGACCCTTTTGGGTGGAGACCTCCATGGACTCTTGCAACCGTTACCCTTCGTGGCTTGAAGACTCCATAAACGTGGATGTACGATAGCGCCACCTATTGGAACCATGGGAAAAATCATCGTGTCTACAACTGCGTTTGATCGAGCCATCTCAACACTTTACTTCATATGCAATGTCTTTACTTTCTGCTGCCATATCTGTTGACATGCATGTGTAGGGATATTAGACTTGCTAGATTTGCTAAAACTATTAAACTCTGCCAACTAATTTACTTGGGAAAGGTTAGGTTTTAAAGTCCTACTAGTAGTCTACTCACCCCCCTCTAGACACTCTTCTAGTGATCCTTCAATTGGTATCAGAGCATTGGTCTCCATTGCTTCGGTTTAATCACTGAGGAGGAAGATGGATGTGTCTAGTATAAGGAGTTTGAGTTGTTGAGTGCCCATTCTTGATGGAGAGTACTATAGTCAATGGAAATCTTTGATTCTTGAGCTGTTTAATGAATTTCAATTGAGAAAATATGTTATGCGCCCCTATGGGCCTCCTATTGATCCTTTGCATCCCACACACGAAGAGGAAATTGATATGGTATGCAATCTTAGAACTGTTAATCTCATTGTTAGAGCATTACCTAGAAATATGCTGAACCAAAGGAAGAATTTCGCATGTGCTTACACTTTGTGGAATGATTTGGAGAAACAATATCCAAGTTATTCATTAAGTAATCTTGATGAAATTCTTCATAAAACCATTGCCTTTCACAAAATGTTGCCTAGTGATCCTAAATTTGATGCTTGTCTATTTGAGCTTAGAGACCTCATGCATGCTAAAGGAGATGTCACAACTATCAACAATATCATCATAGAGGCCCTTCGCATTCATAAAGTTGAACATTTTCATGATCACCATCCTAACGAATATCTTGTTCTTTATGACGAGGGTTTTCCACTTGATGATGACAATGTGGAACATGGCTACTATGATGAAGATGACCTGTTCGACGTCGAGTATGAGAAGATCATGAAGAATCTAAGTCTCATGGAAAACTTCAAGGATTACATGTCCAGAGGAAAAGAGTGGATTCTCGATAGCGGATGTATCGATCATATGACCAGAGATAGAGAAATGTTTGAAGAGATTACACCAAACCATGGACCGCGAAGGTACGTAACGTTTGGAGACAACTCCAAGGGTAAGGTACTTGGTCTTGGTAAGGTGGCCATATCCCATGATAGTTCTATTCAAAATTTTATGCTTGTTAAATCTCTTGGCTATAATCTTCTTTCCGTACCTAGACTTGCCGACTTCGGTTTCAATGTGTCATTCACGAAAATAGATTGCCAAGTGTTTCGTCAAGATAATGATAAAATAGTCTTTATAGGTATCCATAGAGGTGATCTATACATTGTCGATTTCACTAAGAGATCCAAACCTCACACTTGTTTAATTGCTAAATCTTCTAAAGATTGGCTTTGGCATAGAAGATTAGGACATGTTGGCATGCATAATTTAGACAAACTTATCAAAGGTGATCATGTACTTGGTGTTAAAGATGTTGTCTTTGACAAAGATATACTTTGTAGTGCTTGTCACGATGGAAAGCAAGTAGGTGGAAGTCATCCTGTTAAGAATATGATGACTACTAGGAGACCACTCGAGTTACTTCACATGGATCTTTTCGGTCCTAATGCTTACAAGAGTCTCGGTGGAAATTCCTATGGTCTAGTTATAGTTGATGAATTTTACAGATTTACGTGGGGTATTCTTTCTTAATGATAAGTCGCAGTTTCAAAAGATCTTCAAGAACTTCGCTCGCAAAGCACAAAATCAGTTTGAAGTCAAGATCAAGAAGGTTCGGAGCGATAACAGATCGGAGTTCAGGAACACCCATGTGGATACCTTTCTTGACGAAGAAGGTGTCTCACATGAGTTCTTAGCTACGTACACGCCTCAACAAAATGGAGTTGTTGAGAGGAAGAACCGGACACACATTGAGATGGCAAGAACTATGCTTGACGAATACAAGACGCCAAAACACTTTTGGGAAGAAGCCGTGGAAACAACATGTCATGCCACAAACCGACTTTACTTGCACAAGCTTCTCGGTAAAACGGCATACGAGCTACTCACCGATAACAAACCCCAAGTTGGATACTTTCGGGTATTCGGCTCCAAGTTCTACATTCTTGTTAAGCATCGTCATACTAAATTTGCTCCTAAATCTCATGAAGGATTCCTACTTGGTTATGGGTCAAACTCTCACACCTACCGTGTCTACAACAACTTCACTCGAAAAGTTGAGGAGACGGTAGATGTGAAGTTTGATGAATCTAATGGTTCTCGAGTCGAACAATTGCCAAATGATGTAGGTGCTAAGAACCCTTCGGAAGCTATTCTATATTTACCCATCGGCAAGATTCGTCCCATGGAGGTGAAGGAAAGTACTTCATCAACTCAAGTGGAAGCCCCTACTTCATGACAAGGTGAACCACAACATGACATGGAGGCATCCACAAGCGGTACACGGCAAGATGATGAAGCGGAGGAAGTGCATCATGAAGATCCACCACAACATCCTTCACCACCACCTCAAGGAAACGACACCTTCAACAACAACGAAGATGAAGGAGATGACGATGAAGAAGAAGCTCCACCAACCAACAATCAAAGCTGACCCGAGTTCGAGCACAAGTGACCAAGAACTATCCCCTAAACCAAATCTTTGGTGATATACAAACAGGGAGGATCACTCGCTCTAAAACTCGTCTAGCAAACTTCCGTGAGCATTATTCTTTCATTTCTAGCATTGAGCCCTTGAAGGTAGAACAAGCTCTTGAAGACGTGGATTGGGTGAATGCTATGCATGAAGAACTTCACAACTTCGAAAGGAACTAAGTGTGGACACTCGTGGAGAAGCCCGAGGATGAACACAACATCATTGAAACCAAATGGGTATTCCGGATCAAGCAAAACGAAGACGGTTAAGTCATGCGCAACAAGGCTCGCCTCGTAGCTCAAGGATATATGCAAGTCGAAGGTATGGACTACGATGAGACCTACGCCCCTGTCGCTAGACTTGAAGCTATTCACATTCTTCTTGCTTATGCCAATCACCATGATATCACGCTTTATCAAATGGATATTAAAAGTGCATTTTTAAATGGTGAGATTGAAGAAGAGGTTTATGTTAAGCAACCACCTGGCTTTGTGAAACCTAAGAAACCTAATCATGTTTACAAGCTTCGTAAAGCTCTTTATGGTCTTAAGCAAGCCCCTCGTGCTTGGTATAAATGTTTAACAAAGTTTCTTATCGAAAAAGGTTTTGAAATTGGTAAAATTGATGCAACCTTATTCACTAAGAGAGTTAATGGTGAATTATTTGTGTGCCAAATCTACGTGGATGATATTATCGTTGGTTCCACTAACCCTCAATTTAGTGAAAGGTTTGGAAGATTGATGTCCGAGAAGTATGAGATGTCCATGATGTGTGAGCTGAAATTATTTCTTGGGTTGCAAATCAAACAATCAAAAGAAGGAACTTTCATCTCTCAAACTAAGTATACCAAGGACTTGATCAAAAAGTTCAACATGTAGGAGTGCAAAGGTATGAAAACCCCTATGCCTACTAGCGGACATGTTGATCTTACTAGAGAGGATGAGCTGGTTGATCAGAAAGTTTATCGATCGATGATTGGTTCACTGTTATATCTATGTGCATCTCGTCCCGATATTATGCTTAGTGTTTGCATGTGTGCTAGATATCAAGTTGCACCGAAAGAATGTCATCTTTTAGCTGTAAAACGCATTGTGAGATACTTGCTACAAACGTCAAATTTTGGCATTTGGTATCCCAAGGGATGTTATTTTGACCTTGTTGGCTATTTTGATTCGAACTATGCGGTGACAAGGTTGATAGAAAATCCACCTCGGGTACTTGTCAATTTTTGGGCAGATCTCTTGTATCTTGGTCCTCTAAGAAACAAAATTCAGTATCTCTATCGACTGACGAAGCTGAGTATATTGCTGCAGGATCTTGTTGTGCGCAATTACTATGGATGGCACAAACACTTAAGGATTATGGAATTCATATTAAAAATGTTCCATTACTTTGTGACAATGAAAGTGCTATTAAAATTGGTCATAATCCCGTGCAACATTCTCGAACTAAGCATATTCAAGTTCGACATCATTTCATTCGTGATCATGTTGCCAAAGGAGATATCAATCTTAAGCATGTTCGCACTAACAAGCAATTGGCCGATATCTTTACTAAGCCACTTGATGAGAAGACATTTTGTCACTTGAGGAGTGAGTTGAACATCATCGATGCTTCAAACTTGAGCTAGACTCACTCGGTTGCATGCAAGGGCATGAGATTTCTTGATATTTCCATGTATCTTAACATTTCATCATATGCCATGGAATTCTATGCTCCCTTGTATTGCATCTAATCTCTTGTAGGTACTTGAAAAACTTCATTCCACAAGATTGCCATCAACTCCAATCATAAGAAATCTTGTCATTACCAAGTATCCACAACCCCTCTTGATGATGGAAGGAAGAAGGCCACTCAACCATATCCTTGACATATACTTGATCAAAATTGCACACTCTCAATTGGTATCATGTCAATTGGATATATCTATTGTTCTTCCTTGCATGACTAATCTTTGTAGGTAACCAGTGTACTAGAACAAGAAGGATTGCTCAAAACTCAAGATGATCTTCATCAACCTCGAGCATCCTCAACAATTTCATCTACAAGCTACGTCGTCAACATCACTCAAAGGTATGTACTCATGTCCTTGAAAAAGCTTTACTCCAAGAAATGAGCTAAATCAACTCAAGCGATATGAAGACATTAAAATGCTTAATCGAAAAATGGTAACCCCAGTTTGAGCTTAACATAGAGTATGACCTATGATCAAGTATTCTTACTTGGCTCCTAAGTCGATATACTCTAATATAGGTGACCTAGTCACCGCCCATCATTTAGTTAAGAATCTGGTGTGGTTTGCTCTCCATTGCATGATTTCTCATAACTACTCCAATCTTCTCTAGTTGATGTCCCTTGTAAAATCTTCATATTTTGTTGAAAATCTTTCTCTTGACTTTGTAAAAACAGAAACTTGGTTTCTCTTTCGGAGCCGCCGACTCAGATATCTCGGTTCTACCGAAATTGCACACAAGCTGCACTACAAAATCTTGGTACCACCGATCTATCTATCTCGGAGTCACCGATTTCATTCTGTTTCATTTGAGTTCATTTTTGCAATTCTGTGTTTTCTTAGTGATCTTTCGTGTAATACTTCCGTTACTTTGATGATCCCTTAAAAAAACTTTGTCTACTTATGGGGAGAAGAACTAAAGGTAATCTTGAGGAGAGAATCTCTTTATTCAAGGATCCCTATCTTCAATGAAGAAAGGAGGAGAAGAAAAAGTCATTTTCCATGACTCTCTCAGTTTTCACTTCTATGAATCCTACATTTTGATGACCCTTGTTCTCAAGGATCCCTTCTCAGTCAATGATCCCTGTATCTATCCCTGTTTTTGACCTTTTTGGAAATTAATTCCAACGGGGGAGAAGACCAAAGCTTCATGCTAAAGGGGAGATACATGCTCATGCAAAGGGGGAGATATGATCAAGGGAGAGAGCCAATATCAATACTCATACCTTTATAAACAGGGGAAAATATCAAAGTAGGGGGAGAAGAAAATTGTTGATCTTTCTCAACTTATCCAATCCTAATATCTACATGCTAAGATTCATGGGGAGAGGATAATCTATTTTCATATCTACGGTGAGAAAATTCTCAATGATCTTGGAGACATATCAATTCTATGGAATACTATTTTCTATATGTCCTCCATATCTTGGCAATTTTGAGTTCTATTGCCTTGCTGTTTGGTAGAATACTCTTGTGTTTCCTAAGATTGTTTTCTCAAGTGTGTTCCTATTACCAGGATGCTTAAGAACTCAAGGTAAGTATATGCATCATATCCTTGGTCAAGATGATCTCTTGCTTCTTGCACATATTGTTTGCAAGAGTGATGCCTTGAACAATGATACATCTCATTCATATATATTTGATGCATATAACCAAGATGCACATGACCCATTATATCCCTTCTACATTTATGTGTGTTCATGCATTCAAAAGAAACTATCCTTTAAAGGAGTGCACACATTTAGGGGGAGCAAGTCTAAGTCATGTGTCTCTCAAAGTCTTCAGTATAACCATGCATATCTTTATTTAAAGCTTTGATTGTATGTTGTCATCAATTACCAAAAAGGGGGAGATTGAAAGCACAACATGCTCCCTTGGTGGTTTTGATAATTCATGACAACATACATTGTCTCTTGGACTGATACTTTTACCTAGTGTATTTCAGATACAGTCTATAGAGAGGATTGGCAAAAGGAGATTGTGGACATACCAAAAGTTGCAAGGAAATAGGTTGGCCAAGCTTCAAGCAAAAGGACTCTGCATTTTATATTGGTGAGAAATCACTTTGAGTCCATAGGAAAGCCAATACTATTAAAAGGGGGTAAGGTTTTGTTGCTGAACAATATGCTCAAACGTGCACAAGTAATAGTCGCCAAAAACATCCACAAACTCTCCCACCAAAGTCTATTCTATACCTAACACTCAAAATCGGTGCAACCATCTTTCCCATACCGGTGCCTCTGATTCCAAAACCTAGACATACTCTTCCAAACCCTAGCCACTTTGGTGCAACCGATTCCATACCGATGCCACCGATTTTAGGTTGCCAACTTTCTGTTACACAAATTCACATTTTTGGTCCCACCGAGAATGTTGGATCGGCGTCACCGAGATTGGAAATCTGACTGTTGGTCACCTTATCGGTGCAACCGAGTTTCCTATATCGGTCTCACCGAGATTCAAAAGTTGCCATCTTTAGTTTCCGCTGCCATATCTGTTGACATGCATGTGTAGGGCTGTTAGACTTGCTAGCTTTGCTAAAACTGTTCAAATCTGGCAACCAATTAACTTGGGAAATGTTAGGTTTTAAATTCCTGCTAGTAGTCTATTCACCCCCCTCCAGAAACTCTTCTAGTGATCCTTCAATGGGGCACTTCTTCCATGTCACATACAACTTGGTGGTGTGCGAGAATAATTAGAATGAATAACAAAACACAACACAATCAAGCAAAGGCGAATATTCATCTCATAAGCATTATGATGATAGGAAATAGTAGCATCACACATAAAACGTAAAATAGTAGCATAACACATATGATCATACGCTCAACACAAGCAACCAAAAGACCAAATGTTTTGAAAAGCAACAAACACCAAAACACCCTCTCGCTCGAAGCCTAAAGATCTATATACATTTCTCCCCCTTTGGAAACAAGTTACCAAAAAGTTCAAAGGCATACATCTAATCATTCTTGGGCTGATATCCTCCGGTTGTTGATGAAGGAGTCAAGAGAACAACGTTGGCGAAGATCTCTGCAGATGTCGTGGATGGAGTTGGAGTGGCAAGTGGAGGAACTGGAGCAGATGGAGCAAGAGCTGAGGTGACAACAGCAGGAGCTGATGAAGAGGGCCTCAAGTCTGGAGCTGACATAGTGGCTGATTTGGCCTGGGTATGAAACTGTGTGCCTATCCTGAGAGGTGATCCATCCTCATCATCATTATCATCATTTGAAGAAGTAGTCTGAGGAAGAGGCACTGAGTCAACTTCCTTCGTGAGCTCATTGACTATCTTAGTCAGCCCATCCACCTTATCATTAAGGGTCTTGATCTTGTTTTCAAAGATCCTCACAAGACTGTTCTGGTTGTCCAGAATCCCCATAATGTCCTTTTGCATACCCTAAACTGATGATATCAACAAATCCATTTGCTCATTTCTGGATCTAGGCACTTGAGCACTAGTGGCTCTAACTGCCTCTGCCTCTACCTGAGCTGTAGCAGATGTGGGATGTTCAGCATCCATCACCACAACATTGTCCTCGAGATCTGGCTGTAAGGGTAAATGTGGACAATCTAGAGCAAAAATGTGCTTCTCCAACTTTGAATTGATAAGCATCTGGATGTAGGGTGCATAACAGCAAGAGCGCTTCTGGTCAGCAGCAACCCTCTTGATTGTCTCAACAATCAAATCCATGACTCTGATCTCGGTGTGTCTGTCAAGCTGGACCAACATAATGAGGGAGTGGCCTCAGATCATCTTGTCATCTCCTAAATTGGGCATCAAAGTATGCCTCAGAATGGTGTTCATTGTGCGGAGGCCAACCTGAAGAAAGTAGATAGATCCTAGCCTGTGAGACTTCACATTGGAAGCAGGGATCTCCTTGTACATATTTGCCATAGTATTGTGGCTCTCCATGGATTCTGAGTATACATCCAAGTCACCATCCTGTGCTTCAGGAACTCCTAAGATAGCAGCCCATTCTTCAACAGTCGATTCATACCTTGCACCTTCAGTCATCCATACAATTCTACCATCTCCATAGAAATGTGCAGTGGAGTTGTAACATACCAAATTCTGGAATGTTATAATTAATGTTAGAATGAATGCTTGTTTGATTGAGTGATTGAAATTGAGTGAAAATTTGAAACTTTTGAAAACTTTTGAATGAGAGGGAATAAAAGGACTTTCCCATGAGATTTGAATTCCATTTTGAAAATATTTCAAATTCAGAAACTTTATGCAACTCAATGATTTTCATGAGAGAGGATAATATGACTTCTTCAAATTATATGAAATATGAGTTGGAAGTTTAAAACAAAGATTGAAAAAAAGGAATTTGAAAACTATTTGAAAATTTCTCATATGGAGTTTCACTTTCATATTTGAATTCCCTATTTGAATTTGTAAGCATTCAAACCCCTTGTCAAAAATTTGAGAGGAGTAAATATGACACTCCAAACCAGGGGTATTTTTGTGAAGTTTTTGAACCATAAGATCCAGGGTGTCATTTGAAAAATATTTGCAAAAGGTTTTAAAACCAAATAGGCATTTTCTGAAAATAATATTTTTTCCAAGTGTTCAAATAACAGAATAAAAATGTTCATTAAATGGAATTTATTATTCTGTTAATTTTGATATATAATATTCCTATATTTGGAATTAAATCAAATGCTTTAAAAGGGGTTTTATTACTCTGTTTATTAAAAAGGGAAAGTATTTAAACGAAACGGGCCGGCCCACCCGCTGTTAAAGCCGATTCGCTTAATTTCCGGCCGACCGACGCACCCGCGAATCCCTCCCTCTCACTGACATCGGGACCCACCCGTCCGATCAAGCACGCGCCGTGGTTGCCTCCTTCCTCCCGCACGCGCCGCCGCCGCCGAGAATCCTCCTCGCCGGAATCCCCTCCCTTTCCTTTCCCCGACCCCTCTCCGGCCCTATATAAGTGCGGGCACCCCCGCACTCCATTTCCCCCCCGAGCCCCCTCTCTCCTCTGCTGAGATGCCGCAAACCCCTTGCTGGAGCCCTGCCCCGACCGAAGCTCCCCACCACCGTGCCCGTCGCCTCGGACCTCCCCTCGCCTCTCCGACGACTCCATTCGTCGCCGGACGTCCGCTGCCGTCACCTGAGCCTCTCCGTCGCCTCCATCGACCACCGGAGCACCTCGCCGACGACCTCGCCGCTTTGGACTCACCGGAAAACTCCATCGCTGACGACCCTATCCACTGTGAGCAGCCCCACCCGTTCGATCTGGATCTGACGATCCAGATTATAACGTTTAAGTCCCGAAACGTTATCCTCTATTCTTCGGTCGCCCGCTCGAAACACCCTCGCGCACACTAGCCTAGCTAACCATAACCCGCCATGTAGCCCCTGACCGGACGGTAGTTTTTATTTTATTTTCTGTTTTGTTTTAGTTAACAGATTGTTTTCTAAATTTACTTTGCTTATATCTTTTAATCTGTTTAGTGTTTTTAGTTAATTCTTTTTTGCATTAGCTCACATATTTCATGTAGTTTCACCCTGTAGTTTTAGATTTTAAATTTGAACTATAAAATTTGAATTGAATCAAATTTGCTCAAATCACTCAAATATGAATAACTAGAGTTTAAAAATAGATTTTTGTATGAATCTTTTTGCTGCTACTTGGTATTAGTTAGGACTATCAGATTGCTTAGCTTGAGGATTTTTAGGATGTTTTTGATTAGTGTTTTAGCTATAAACAGATTCTGCCTATTAGTTAGTATAGTTTAGTTAAGTTAGATTTTAGTTAGTTTCAATTAGATTTAGTTTTAATTTGATTTAGTAGGTTCTGTTGCTTGAACATTTCGTGTTTTACTTACTGTTAATAAAAAATATAAAATTGATTAGTTTATTTCTTTATTTTTATAGGAGTCACAACTCCTTTTCAATTAGGTTTAGTTTGATAAAACAAACTAGTTTAGTAATAGATTCTTTTTAACAAAGTTTAAATAATTAAATTCTGTTTTCTAAGACAAGTTTTAGTAAATATTTTCTGTTAAGAACTGTTTTGTTAATAAAAATAGTTTAGTTTTACTCTATTACTATAGGAATCTATATCCCTCTTCATTAGGTAAGGTTTTATAAAACAACTTAGTTTTAGTAGAGGCTAATTTTTTCACAAAAGTTTTAGATGATTTAATTCTGTTTTATAATAAATATTTTTTTCTAGTAACTATTAGTTGATTACAATAGGATAGTTTTGTTTATATTAATGATAGTTTAGCCACCTAAACTTAGAGCCCATAGCTTTGTCTTGTTTTGTTTTGTTGAGATGCTCTAGTATTGCTAGTTGAGTCTTATTTGAAAATAGTTAAAATAAATGTTTTACAAAGGTTTACTTTCTATTAACTGAGTTGTTATGTATTTTTGTTATTTATTTTGTTTTCTTGTTGTTAAGTTTATTATGCAAAAACCTATGTTTGTTTAGAGTGTTGTTTTCATGATTTCTAGTTGTTCTTCAAAAGTAATTCTTTTGCTAAGTAAAATATTTACTAAAATATTTTTGTTGTACTTTACTTTGTTTTTGTTTTGTTACTATTGAAAATAGTTGTTTGTAGGGGAAAACTACCTTAGTTATGTTCGTGAAAACTTTGTTGAGTTTGAGATTTGTCTTAAGTATTTCCTTTATCAACCTTGTTACTTTTGGTTTTGTGTTACTTCTTGATTGTTAGAATTGATTGCTAGTATGATTGATTATGAATGCAATGTTTGATTATATAGATTTCATCGGAGAGTGACATATAGTTCTATCAAGTATTTTCTGAGAGCGATACTTATCTTCATCAACAGTACAGGCAAGTTCACTTTAACCATGTTTTCATACCTATGTTTTATTGCATGTAGTGACATCATTCAACAAATACCTCCCGTAGTGTTATTGAAATTCTTGTAGTTGACTAGAATGCATGAGGTAGGAACCCACCACTTGTTACTAAAGCCCTGAGAACAGTAGTAAGTGCAATGCTATGCTAAAGTAGACGGGGTCTGGTATGAGTGTTCGTGAGTGGTGTGAGAAGGAGGACTCCACGTCAAAACGACGACTTCATGAAGGCTTCTTCAAGACCTGCATATTCAAGACCTCAAGACTTCGAGACTCGAGAAACAAGTTTTTCAATACACAATACTGGGTGAGGGATGGTTGGAACGGTACCCTGGAGAAGCCAGTGGATTTGCCTAGGTGTTGCTGGAGATGGCCAGTATTCACGCGGAAAGCCTCACCCAGACTCAAAGGGAAGGATGAATACTTCATGCCCAGAAGCTTACCTATGTAGCCACAAGTCATTATGGGCTCTGGCTTGGTTGGATATCGTAGTGACCCTGGACAGGCGGTGCTACTAGATGTAGAAGAACGGTAGGAAAGGATGGGCACCGACAGAGTCGCAGGGAAACCCTTTGGAAGACCATGTTTTGGTCATCCGTTTCTCAAACACCCTGAAGTGCGAGAAATCAAACGGAGGCGACCAAATCTTGTGGGTAAAGTACACAACACTCTGCAGAGTTAAACCTAATCGATTAGCCATGTCCCCGGTTACGGACAATTTGAGCTTCTAGACTTGGATCTATCTCTGAACTCTCAACACTGGACCGATAACTAATTGTGGGCAACTTAATGATACTTATGGGAATTTGGACATTAGTTGGCGGAACCATGTCATGATAGGTAACTCCATAGTGAAATTCCTGATATTCCTTTGTTGTAGGAAAATAAAATCAGCTTTTACGCAAAAACTCAGACATAGAGCCACAAAGCCTTTGCATATAGAATAGTCTTTATTTTTCTGTTCTACTATGGTGATCTTGCCAGTACATTCCATGTACTGACCTACACGGCTGCAACGTCTTATGTTGTAGATACTCTTCTATGACGGGTAAGAGTATGGTTCAGGGTTACGGTCTACACTCAACCTGCCGTTGGTGTTATTGGGACTCCACTCCCGTTGACTGTATTCCGCTGCTATTTTAAGGTATATATCAGTTTTACGTTATTTACATGTGATTGCACTTTGATATATACATTGATGTACTGTGTGTGCCAGCATACTGATCCAGGGATGGCACAGAACACATAGAGGCTTGACTCGTTTTGAGCCGGGTCACTACAGGAGTAGAATTGCATGATCATCTCATCATTCCAAGCAGTGAATTCTCTGCCAACAAACTCATCCAAACCTATGAAGTGGAAATTGTCCTGGACACTTGGAAAGTAGTCCTCATTCTCCTTAATGAATTTCCAATCAACATATCTCATATCACTAACATCTGGGCTCTTGTCAAAAAGCATAGTCTCATAAAAATACTGTTGCTCTTTGGTATAAAATCTGTAGTCCACAATTGTCTTCTTCCTATGGGCATATGGATCACCAGCTCTCCATGCTCTCAATCCTGAATCCTTCCTCTTCTTCATATCCTTAGCTAGTGGGTAGCTGGCATTGTGTACTGGAATATGTGGTCTGAGCTTCATCAAAGTTGTCAAGTCATCATCATCTTCAACTCTGGAAGCAGTCCCTTTGTTTTTCTTAGAAGCTGGAATCTGCCTGGATGTCCTCTTAGGCTTCTCAGAAGCAACCTTCTTGGATGTGCTAGTCTTTGGCATAGCATCTGCCATAAGCTTCTTTTTCTTTTTCTTGAGAGGGGCCTTCTCAACATGCTCTTCCTCCTCTTCAGCATCAGCACCAGTAGCTTCTTCTGGATCCTCATACATGGAGGTTCTTCTACCAATAACATGAATAACCCTCTTTCTTGCTTTCTTCTCTCCTGCCTTCTTAGGCATAGCTTTCTTGGGGACCTCAACTGAAATAGTTGCTCTGGCAGTCTCATGTGCTTTGAATGTTGAAGCAGGAGCATAGACCTTACTAAAAACTCTCTTGGGAGAAGTGGCTTCAGTAGCAGACTTCTTAGCAGCTTTTTCTTGCTTCTTAGAAAGAATCTCCTCAGGGATAAAGTCTGAATCCTCTTCATCTGAATTCAGCTTCTTCCTAGCCCTAGTAGCAGCCTTGGGCAAACCATGGGAACTGGGAGTGCCTGGGTCTGAAAATGAACTAGACTCAGGACTAGTGCCTGAATCCATCTCAACACTTTGCTCTCTCAGGTCATTCTGACTGTGATCTGCATCTGACATACTAACCCTGTGAATGGAATATAGATGAGCAGAAGTAGATGAGTCATCACAAAATTATCAGCTGGTTTTTGAAATTTTGAACAAAAGATTTTCAAAGTTTTGCATTCTGTGAGAAACAAATCGGTAAGGCCGAAGCAAAATTTTCGGTGACATCGAGACTGACTAACCCTTTTAACAGAAACTTGGCACCCTTTTCAGTGAGACCAAAAAGGAGTGCTCGGTTTCACCAAGACAGTTCTTAGCAACACAGAAATGAAAATCAGTGGTACCGATTTTCTTGATTCGGTTCTATCGAGTTGCGTCGGGCGGAAGGCAAACCCTAGAAAATCGATGGTTCGCTAGCCTATGAGATTTCCTGGTGGATAGGAATACGTGCAATGAGTGGCTTATAGATAAAATCAAATCCAATGCACAAGAATCAGAAGGGAGAGCAAAGGAGGCCTAATCCGTACCCTAACTTGGTGCGGATCCGCTATGGCAGCGACGATGGAGTAGATTTCGTCGACGACGGTGATTCCAAGTGGCAGAGGAGCACAGGGAGACAAGGGCGACGACCAGGGGTCTTGAGGTGGTAGCTTAGGGTTCTGAGGCGCGGCAGTTCTGAGGATGAATTTCGAAACGTTAGGGTCCATAGTATATATACCCTCCATTGTCAGTGATACCGATTTTATGTTTTCGGTGTCATCGAGTTCCACAACTGTCAGCTAACAGGGAAACTCGGTGTAACTGAGAATATGAAATCGGCAGTACCTAGATTGAAAAACATATCAACCCTAGGCATTTGGTGAGATCGAGATTGTGGGGTCGGTCCCACCGAGATGCACTTGTGAGGTTTTAATGGTCAGTCCTTGTCGATACTGAATTCCGAGTGCTCCACACACAAAGGGATCGAAAAGCACTTGTTCAAATTTTGTGATGCAGCATGAATGGAATATGAGGTGAGAAAGCATAGATAGCTAAAGAGTGGTCCTAGGCATTCTTGTCCATCCAATTGGCAAAAGAGAAAATCAATAACCAAATAGCAACAATTGGATGTCCTCGAATGAGAAAATAAATGCAGACCAACATGCTCACACAATAAGATGTCAAAAGAAATCATGACACACATGCACAAACACACTAGCAAACAAGCACTTGGGCGATGAAAAAGTCATCTATATATGAGTATTTGACTTAGGAGCCAAGTAAGAGTACTTGATCATAGGTCATACTCATTGTTTAAGCACAAGTGGGGTTACCACTTTTACATAAAGCATTTAATGTTGTGACATACTAAGAGATGCTTTGACTCAAGTCTTAGAGTAAAGCTCCCCCTTAATGTGACATCCCCCCATAATAGGGATAAACTAACCTTGGGTTTTGTTGATGAAGACTTCATGTTGGTGAGGTAGTTGTGGATGCTCAATGTTGATGAAGATCACCAAGAGTTGGGAGCATCCTTGTTGTTTCCTTACTCCTCTCACCTACATGGGTTAGTCCCAACACACAAGAGGCAAATACAAGGATATCTATTGACATGGAGTGCAAAGCATATGTTATGATGTCCATTGATTAGTTGATTACCTTGTCCCTTGCTTACCTTTGAGGGAATGTGTGACTCTTTGAACTATTGCATTGAGTTGATGTTGAGTGCAAAAAGTTCTTGCCAATAATGAATGTGAGTGAATTTCATTGGCGGAGTCACCCCTCAAGAACTTACTAATTCTTCTTCTTGGGGACCCACATCAAGTTGATGGGGATCCTTGGTGTTGAAGTATCCTTTGTAGTAGTTGAGCTTGAAGTAGCCTTGGGAACCCGCTCCACCAAATCTAGGAATTCATCTTCATATGAGTCGATGTCCTCTTGAAGTTTGTTCTTGCCCTTGAGCTTGTGGTCTTGTGGTGGAAGGTCATCTTGAGTGTTTGTCCCCTTGGGAAGAGTATTTTAATACTTCTCCTTTTGAGGAACAAACTTGGGCTTGGGATATTGACCTTCTTCCCACTCAACTCCATTAGCATTGAAGTAGGCAACACCATGATTCTTCCGGTATCCTTCGTGCTTGCGTACAATTTCCTCAAATTGCTTACATCCAGCAAGACTCTTGTAGATACCTTTTTCTATAATTCCTTTCAATAAAGCATTTCTTGCGCAAGTGTAACTTGGCTAAGAGAATCATCATTAGTGGAATCAATAGAACTACTAGAAGCAACATCATTGGGTTTAGCATTTTTATTGTTGCTACTAGATGAAGAACCTTTCTTGCCTTTGTTACTAGATTGCTTAGTTTTAACTTGAGGCATGAAAGTAGACAAGAGTAGTCATTTGGCTAGATAATATAAAGTCTTCTTTCAGAGATCGTGATTGATATCTTTGAGAAACTCATGCTCTTGCTCCAAGTTGAGCTTCTCGAAGCATGGCTTCTCATGAGTTCTCACAAGCTCTCTATGATCTTTGAGAGTAGATTCATGAGCTAACTTAAGAGTGTTTAGGTCTTTAGTTAGTTGTTCTATTTTCATCTTATGATCATCAAATGACTCATCTTAACTAGCATGAGAATTATCAAGTTCATTTTGATCAACATCACTAGTTTTATCACAAAGCAAGTCATCATCACAAATTAAGCAAATCATCTTCATCACTATCAAAATCAAGATACTCGGGGTGTGATACCTGTTGGAAATATGCCCTAGAGGAAATAATAAATTGGTTATTATCATATTTCCTTGTTCATGATAATCTTTTATTATCTATGCTATAATTGTGTTGATCAGAAACTCAGATACATGTGTGGATACATAGACAAAACCATGTCCCTAGTATGCCTCAAATAGACTAGCTCGTTGATCAAAGATGGTTAAGGTTTCCTAGCCATGTACATGAGATGTCATTTGATAATGGGATCACATCATTAGGAGAATGGTGTGATGGACAAGACCAAAACTACAAACATAGCATATGATCGTGTTAGTTTATTGCTATTGTTTTCTGCATGTCAAGTATCTGTTCCTATGACCATGAGATCATGCAACTCACTGACACCGGAGGAGTGCCTTGTGTGTATCAAACGTCGCAACATAACTGGGTGACTATAAAGGTACTCTATAGGTATCTACAAGGGTGTGTGTTGGGTTGGCATGGATCAAGACTGGAATTTGTTACTCCGTGTGACAGAGAGGTATCTCAGGGCCCACTCGGTAATACAACATCACAACAAGCCTTGCAAGCAATGTGACTAAGTTTTAGTCACGAGATCTTGTATTACGGAATGAGTAAAGAGACTTTCCGGTAACGAGGTTGAACTAGGTATGGAGATACCGACGATCGAATCTCGGGCCAGTAACATACCGAAGAACAAAGGGAACATCATACGGGATTAACTAAATCCTTGACATAGAGGTTCGACCAATAAAGATCTTCGTAGAATATGTAGGAAACAATATGGGCATCCAGGTACCTCTATTGGTTATTGACCGTAGAGGTGTCTTGGTCATGTCTACATAGTTCTCGGACCCGCAGGGTCTGCACACTTAAGGTTCGTTGACGTTTCGGTAGTATAGAGTTATGTATGGTGGTGACCGAAATTTATTCGGAGTCCCGGATGAGATCCCGGACATCACGGGGAGCTCCGAAATGGTCCGGAAGTAAAGATTGATATATAGGAAGTCCTGTTTTGGTCACCGGAAAAGTTTCGGGCTCATCAGTAGTGTACCGGGAGTGCCGGTAGTGTATCGGGGGACCATCGGGAGGGTTTTTTCGACCCAAGAGGCTACATGGGCTGTGGGAGGATGAATAACATCCCTTAGTGGGCTGGTGGAAGTCCTACAAAGGGCCCATGCGGCTGGGAAGAAAAGCCCAAAGAGAAAAAGGTGGAAAAAAGGCAAAAAGGCTACATAAGGAAGGAGTCCTAGTCCTACTAGGATTGGAGGAGGATTCCTCCTCTCCTCCTTGCGCAAGAAGCCAAAAGGCTGGTCCTTGTGCGCCAGCCTCCTCCCTCTCTCCTCCTATATATAGTAGAGGTTTTGAGGGTTTTGAGACACAGAAAAACAGCCACGTGCTGCCTCTCCTCTAGATCGTAGTTTCTCCTCTAGATTGGTTTTCAGCGGTGCTTAGGCGAAACCCTGTTGGAATAGCTCCACCACCATCACCGCAATGCTGTCGCGCTGCTAGAGAACTCATCTACCTCTCCACTCCCTCTTGTTGGATCAAGAAGGCAGAGATCATCATCGAGCTGTACGTGTGCTGAATGCGGAGGTGCCGTCCATTCGGCGCTAGATCGGAAGGACCATGATCAAGATCGCGAGACGGATCGTGATGAGCTCGCGGGACGGATTGTGATGAGTTCGTGGGACGGATCATGATTAGATCGTGGGATGGATCGTGATAAGATCGCGGGACGCTCGGCAATTTGGATCGCGAAGACGTTCGACTGCACTGACCGCGTTTCTTAACGCTTCCCGCTTAGCGATCTACAAGGCTATGTAGATCCACTCTCCCTCTCGTAGATGCTCATCACCATGGATAGATCTTGCGTGTGCATAGGAATTTTTTTGTTTCCCATGCAACGTTCCCCAACAATACCTTGGGGCCTTTAGCCATGAAGCAACTTCCACTCCCTTCATTTGGTGAATCAAATAGATCATCGGAGTTGGCAGTCACTAGAGCAATTCCGGCAACACCATCATCTTGACTATAGTCGGAGTCGGAGTGATAGCTTTTCTCAGAGTTGTTGTCGGAGTCTAGCAAGAAACTCATTCACCAACATGAGCTTGATGTTTTCTTCTTGTGTAGCTCTTGATGTACTTGTCCTTCTTCTCCGAATCTCTACTTCTCCTTGAGTTTCTTCGTTCATAACGATCATCTCTACTCCTTCTCTCTCTTTGTGGTGATTCATTCCTTGAGCTTCGTCTTCGAGGTAACTCGTCTCTTCTTTTGTAGGGAGCCATGCACTCATTTGAGTAGTGTCCGTGCTTCCCACAATTGTAGCAATTGCGATCACGACTTGACGAACGGTTCTCATCATATCTTGAGTTGGAGTTTCTTTCTTTGCCTCTATTCTTGTAGAACTTGTTGAATTTCTTGACCATGAGGCTTATCTCTTCATTGGTGACAAGGTTGTTGCTTGAAGTTGCGGGAGCATCACTTGTGGCTTTGTACGCACTGCTAGACTTGTGATGAAGTTCTTCCTTATCTTTGAGTGTCATCTCATGCGCAACAATCCTTCCAATGAATTCCATAGGCTTGAGATCTTTGTAGTTTGGCATCATTTGGATCAATGTGCACATTGTGTCGTATCTCTCATCCAAAGCTCTAAGTATCTTCTTGGTGATGAATTTGTCGGTCATTTATTCGCTTCCAAAGCCGGCAATATCATTGGTGATGAGAGCTAGCCTAGAGTACATCTCTATGACTCCTTCACCATCATTCATCTTGAACTTGTCAAGCTGACCTTGAAGAACATCTAACTTGGATTCTCTCATGGACTCGGTTCCTTCGTGCATATCAACCAAAGTATCCCAAATCTCTTTTGCATTCTCAAGACGACTGATTTTGTTGAATTCTTCGGGGCATAAGCAGTTGAAGAGAATGTCGCATGCTTGAGCATTGAGTTGCAACATCTTCAACTCATCCGCGGTCGCTTCACGATCTGGTTCCCGTCCATCCGCAAAGAACTCACCTTGCAAGACAACACGAACAACAGCCCAAATGGCGGGGTTATGACTAATAATATGCATTTTCATTTTGTGCTTCCAACTAGCAAAATTAGTGCCATCAAAGTACAGACCTCTACGGTGATAACTTCCCTCACTAGACGCCATACTCTCCTAGGGTGTGAGACCTAAGCAATGGAGACCTCGCTCTGATACCACTTGTAGGACCGAAAGTATGTCTAGAGGAGGGGTTATTAGACTACTTGACCAAATAAAACTTTTGCCTATACCAAGTTTTAGGGTTGACAGTTTTTAGCATTTCATGGCAAGTCAAGTACACCCTACACATGCAAATATAAGAGTATATAGCAACAGAAAGTAACAACAAGCCTGTATAGAAGGGATAGGGTAGGAAGATCAAATGCAGTTGTAGACACGATGTTTTTTCCTGTGGTTCCGAAAGGTGGCGCTATCATACATCCACGTTTATGGAGTCTTGAACCCACGGAGGGTAATGGTCGCGAGAGTCCATGGAGGGCTCCACCCAAAAGGGTCCACGAAGTAGCAACCTTGACTATTCCATAACGGCTTCCGTCCACGAAGGTCTAGCCTCACTATGGGTAGATCTTCACGAAGTAGGTGATCTCCTTGCCTTACAAACTTCTTGGTTCACTCCACAACACGAAGTAGGAGGCTCCCAAGCGAAACCTAACCAATCTAGGAGGCACCACCCTCCAAAAGGTAATAGGCTCGGTAATGACGATGAACTCCTTGCTCTTGTGCTTCAAGATGATAGACTCCTCAGCACCCAATCACTCTCTCACAGATTTGGCATGGTGGAAGAGATGGGATTGGTGGAAAGCTACTTGGGGAGGCTAGAGATCAAGATCCATATGATTGGAGTGAAATATCTTGACATCAACACAAGGGTAGGTGGTTCTCTCTCAGAAAACTAGATGGGGCAAGTGTGGAATAGTTCTGAATGCTTCTCTTTCGAGTAGGTGGTGGTGAAGGGGTATAGTTAGGCATCCCCAAAAATCCAACTGTTACACACAAAATGACCAACTCGGTGACACCGATGTGTTAATCTCAATGGTACTGAAGTGACCAGGCTTGGAGGTGTTCTAAAGCAAGAAGGTAGAGTTGTAGCATATCTATCCAGACAGCTATGACCTCATGAAGAGAACTACGGAACTCATGATCTTGAGTTGGCAGCCGTGGTTCATGCCTTGAAGGCCTGGCGACATTACCTTCTGGGGAAGCGATGTGAGATATACATAGACCACAAGAGTTTGAAGTATATTTTCACTCAAAGGGAATTGAACATGAGGCAGCGAAGATGGTTGGAGTTGATCAGGGATTACGACCTCAATGTTCAATACCACCCCAGAAAGGCCAACGTGTAGCTGATGCCTTAAGAAGAAAGTCTTGTTCCTTGAATGCTATGATTAAGGAAAGGCTACCCGCCCTGTATGAAGAACTTGAAAGCTTTGGCTTGGAATTGGTTGCGCCTCGCCAACCTCGAAGCAAAGCCTACCTTGATGGATGATATCAAAGAAGCTCAGAAGGGACATGAGAGCATTGAAGGCATCAAGAGGAAGATCAAGGGAGGCAAGGCCCCAGGATTCTCAATGGATGAACAAGGAGTTGTATGGTTCAGGAATCGCTTGCATACCCAACAAGGAGGAGCTCAAGAACTTGATCTTGAAATAAGCTCATGACACTCCATACTCCATCCATCCTGGAGGAGCCAAGATGTATCAAGACCTCAAGGCAAGATTCTGGTGGCATGACATGAAACGGGAGATAGGCACGTTTGTCCCTAAGTGTGACATATGCCAGAGAGTCAAGGCTGAGCACCAGCGACCTGCTGGACTACTGCAACCTCTCAAAGTGCCTGAGTGTAAGTGGGAGAAAATCAGAATGGATTTCATCACTGGTTTACGAAGGTCAAGTAAGGGACACGATTCTATTTGGGTCATTGTCGACCACCTGACCAAAGTAGCCCACTTCATTCCCGTCAAGACAACCTACAATGGGAACCAATTGGCCAACCTCTACATCAACCGGATTGTGAGTCTTCATGGAGTTCCTAAGGAGATTGTCTCGGACCGAGGCACCCAGTTCACCTTGAGGTTCTAGAATAGGTTCCAAGAAGCCTTGGGGACGAGGCTCTCCTTCAGCACTGCTTTTCACCCCCAGACCGGTGGGTAAACTGAACGAGTAAATCAGATACTCGAAGACATGCTCCGTGCTTGTGTCTTGGCTTATGGAGCCAAATGGGAAGATTGCCTACCATTTGCCGAGTTCTCCTACAACAACAGCTACCAGGCGAGTGTTCAGATGCCACCATTTGAGGTGTTGTATGGACGCAAGTGCCATACTCCCCTCAACTGGTCAGAGACCAAAGAAGGGTTAGTCTTCGGACTAGACATCCTCCGCGAAGAAGAACAATAAGTTCAACTTGTTCGAGAGCGACTTGAGACCGCCAAGACTAGGCAGAAGAGCTACGCCAACTCTCACTGTCGGGACATGAGTTTCCGTGTTGGAGACCATGTTTACCTCCATGTCACGCCTCTCAAAGGAACCAAGCGATTCCACGTCAAGGGAAAACTTGCACCAAGGTTCATTGGCCCCTTCAAGATCACGACAGGCGAGGAGAAGTTGCCTATCAGCTAGAGCTACCTTCCAAGTTGTCGGATGTGCACAACATCTTTCATGTGTCACAACTCTAGAAGTGTCTCCAAGTTCCCAACCGCCCCGACCTCTACAAGGACATCGACTAGCAGGCCATCAATCTTCAGCCAGACCTCACTTATCGTGAGAGGCCGGTTCACATTTTGGATGAAGCCGAGCGCTGCACCCGAAGCCGCACCATCAAGTACTTCAAGGTCCTACACTCAGAATCCAAGGCAAGCCACAATGCCATGAAGGATATGTTTACTCCTATCCCTGCAGACAAAGTGCAATCTCACAAGCTAGGATCCATCTACTATCTGCAAGCAGGCCTCCGTACCATAAACACTATTCTAAGCCATACCTTGATGCCCAAGTCAAGAGATGACAAGATGATCCGAGGCTACTCCATTAACATGTTGATCCACCTTGACGGACACACCAGGATTAGAGTTATGGACTTGATTGTTGAGACAGTCAAGAGGGTTGCTGCTGATCAGAAGCGCTCTTGCTGCTATGCACCCTACATCCAGATGCTTATCAACCCTCAGTTGGAAAAGCACATATTTGCTCTAGATCATCCACAATTTCCCCTACAACCAAAACTTGAGGATAACATCATGGTGATGGACCCATATCATCCCACATCTGCTACAGCACAGGTAGAGGCAGAGGCAGTTCGAGCCGCTAGTGCTCAAGTCCCTAGATCCAGAAATGAGCAAATGGATCTTTTGATCTCAATAGTTCAGCACATGCAAAAGGATATTAAGGGGATTCTGGACAACCAGAACAGTCTTTTGAGGATCTTTGAGACAAGGATCAAGACGCTTGGTGATAAGGTGGACAAGGTGACTAAGACAGTCATAGAGCTTCATAAGGAAGTTGACTCAGTGCACATCCCTCGGGTCTCTTCTACTTATTTAGATGATGATGATGATGATGATGATGATGATGATGATGATGATGATGAGGAGGAGGAGGATGGATCACCTCTCAGGCCGAGCACACAGTTCACTACTCAGGATAGATCAGCCACAGTGCCTGCACCACACTTGAGGCCCTCTTCATCATCTCCCACTAGTGTCAGCACAACTCTTGCTCCATCAGCTCCAGTTCCTCCAGTATCCACTCCAAATTCATCCATGACATCTATAGAGATATTCGCCGATGCTGTTCTCTCGACTACTTCATCAACAACCGGAGGAGATCAGCCCAAGAACGCTTAGATATATGCCTTTGAACTTTTTGGTAACTTGTTGCCAAAGGGGGAGCAGTGTATATAGACCTTTAGGCTTCGAGTGAGAGAGCGTTTGGTGTTTTATGCTTTTTTAAAAAACAATTGCTTTTGGTTGCTGTGATACTATTTTGGTTGCTTGTGATACACGCTTGATGATGTTTGAGCATACGCTTTAATGTGTGATGCTACTATTTCCTATCATCTTAATGCTTATGTGATTATCATTCATCTTTGCTTGATTGTGTTGTGATATGATGTTCATTTTAATTATTCTCGCACACCACCAAGTGGTATGTGACATGTGAGAAGTGACCCATGTACCTAATCGATTGTGCATTTGCATTCAAACGCAAATTTAAAATAATGCATAGATTTAGGGGGAGCTCTTGCTTATCACATACTTCTCAAAGCGACGATTATATTCATTGATTATATCTTTGTCGAAGCTTTGATCGATATGTTGTCATCAATTACTAAAAAGGGGGAGATTGAAAGCACATTTGCTCCCTTGGTGGTTTTGGTAATTAATAACAACATTTAAGTCATTGAACTAATGTTTCCACCAAGTATATTTCAGGAAAAGTTCAGTAATAGGGATTTGCGAAAGGATTGTGGAATTACCCCAAGATGCAAGGAAACAGGTTGGCCAAGCTTCAAGAAAGAGGACTCTACATTTTACATTTGTGAGCAATCACTTTGAGTTCATAGGAAAGCCAATACTATTAAAAGGAGGTAAGGTTTTGTTGGTGAACAAAATGCTCATACGTGCACAAGTGATAGTCACCAAAAACATCCACAAGATCTCCCACCAAAGTCTGTCTCTAGCCAAACATGCAAAATCGGTGCAACCAACATTCCTATCCCAGTGCCACCGATTCCAAACCCTAGACAGACTCAGCCAAACCCTAACACTTCGGTGCAGCCAACATTGCTTTCGGTGCCATCGAGTTGGGTTGCCAAGTTTCTGTTACGCAAGTTCACATTTTCGGTCCATCCAAGAATGTTGAATTGGCATCAACGAGTTTGGCAATTCTGACCATTGGTCACCTTGTCGGTACAATCGAGATTCCTATATCGGTCTCATCGAGATTCAAAAGTTGCCACCTTTTGATCACTTCGGTACCACCGAGAATAACATTTCGGTGTCACCGAGTTGGTCATTTTGTGTGTAACAGTTGGATTTTTGGGGATGCCTATATATACCACTTCACCACCACCTACTCGAAAGGGAAGCACTCAGGACTATTCCATACCTATCCTACTCAGTTTTTTGAGAGAGAACCACCTACCCTTGTGTTGAGGTCAAGATCTTCCACTCCAACCATATGGATGTTGATTTCTAGCCTCCCCCAAGTTGCTTTCCACCAATCCCATCTCTTCTACCAAGACAAATCTGTGAGAGAGTGATTGTGTGTTGAGGAGTCTATCATCTTGAAGCACAAGAGTAAGGAGTTCATCGTCATTACCAAGCCTATTTCCTTTTGGAGGGTGGTGCCTCCTAGATTGGTTAGGTGTTGCTTGGGAGCCTCCTACTTCGTGTTGTGGAGTGAACCAAGAAGTTTGTAAGGGCAAGGAGATCGCCTACTTCGTGAAGATCTACCCATAGTGAGGCTAGTCCTTCGTGGACGGAAGCTGTATGGAATAGTCAAGTTTGCTACTTCGTGGACCCTTATGGATGGAGCCCTCCTTGGACTATCGCGACCGTTACCCTCTGTAAGTTGAAGACTCCATAAACGTGGATGTATGATAGCACCACCTATCGGAACCACGGGAAAAATCATCGTGTCTACAATTGCGTTTGATCTTCCTACCCTATTCTTTTTACTCATGCTTGTTGTTACTTTCAGCTGATATACTCTTAGACATGCATGTGTAGGGTGTACTAGATATGCTATGAATGCTAAAACTTGCCAATAATTAAAATTGGGAAAAAGGCAAAACTTTTATTTGGTCAAGTAGTCTAATCACCCCCCTCCAGACCTACTTTTGATCCTACAACTAGGACTGGTGGAGAGGAGAGGTACTTCTTCAAATCCTGCAGCGCTGCCTCCGCTTCTGGGGTCCATTACATTGGACCCGCCTTCTTCAAGATTTTGAAGAAGGGCAAGGCGCGCTCAGCAGACTTTGAGATGAACCTACTCTGAGCAGCAACACAACCAGCAAGACGACACACTTCTTTGACACGTGTTGGTGCTTCAATTTGCTCAATTGCTTTGATCTTGTCCGGATTTGCTTCAATTCCTCGTTGAGATACGAAGAACCCGAGAAGCTTGTCGGATGGAATGCCGACCACACACTTCTCAGGATTGAGCTTCATGTTGATCTTGTGTAGGTTTGCAAATGTTTCTTCTAGGTCTGATATGAGCATAGCCTTGTCCTTAGTTTTGACCACTATGTTATCCATATAAGCCTCCATATTTGTATGTAGATGGGGCTCAATAACAATTTGGACTACTCTTGCAAATGTAGAACCAAGACTTTTTAACCTTAAAAGCATACGCAAAAAGCAATACGTACCACATGGGGTGATAAATGCGGTATTTTCCTCGTCTTCCTTGGCCATGAAAATCTGATGATAACCGGAGTAGGCATCAAGGAAAGACAACAAGTCGCAACCGGTGGTGGAGTCCACAATTTGGTCGATGCATGGCAAGGGAAAAGGATCTTTGGGGCAGGCTTTGTTGATGTCTGTGAAATCAATGCACAACCTCCATTTTCCATTCGCCTTGCACACTACGACTGGGTTGGCCAAACATGTCGGATGGAGTACTCCTCTGATCAAGCCAGCCGCTTCTAGTTTCTTGATCTCTTTGGCAATAAACTGTTACCGCTCCAAAGCTTGCTTTCGAACCTTCTGCTTGACAGGCCGCGCATGTGGGCAGATGACAAGGTGGTGCTCAATTACCTCCCTAGGAACACCGGGGATATCAGATGGTTGCCATGAAAACACATCGACATTTGTCCACAGGAAGGCAACGAGCGTGCTTTCCTATTTGTTGTCAAGGGTGGAACTTATGGTGAAAGTTCCCCCCGTGCCGCCCTCCTTGGAGGGCACCTTCTTGGTCTCTGCCGGAGCAGCCTTGGACTTTTTGCTCTTGTTGGTGGAGCTCTCTAGCACATCATCAATGGGAGCGCAATACTCCGAGGAGGTGCGCTTTCCGGAATATGCGCCAGAGGCCTTGCCGGTCTTCTTCCCCCCGGGAGCTTCAGCGGCAGTAGCGAACGCCTTCGTGGCAGGTGCTGCGACTGCACCCCGGTAGAGTTGGTCAGCGTAGATAAGTGCGCTTTTCTTGTCGGAGTTGATGGTGATGACGCTCATTGGTCCGGGCATCTTCAACATGTTGTAAGCGAAATGGGTGGCCACCATGAACTTGGCCAGTGCCGGGGGACCAAGAATGCCATTGTACGACAACGAGATCTTGGCGACATCAAAAACTATCTTCTCCGTTCTAAAATTGATATCGCTGCCAAACGTCACCGAAAGTGTGACCTTGCCTTTTGGTTGAGTCCTTGCCAAGTTGACCCCTTGGAATGCGCCTATTGGCTCAAGATCTTTATCAGGAATTTGCAGCCTCTGAATGACATTGGGTGAGATTAGGTTTAGGCTAGCCCCACTGTCGACTAACATGTTCGTGACCTTGAGGTTGCGGATTGTTGGCGAAACCAACAACGGCAAGCACCCGACCGCAGTTATGCGATCAGGGTGATCCTCGGTGTCAAAGATGATAGGAGCGTTGGACCACTTCAGAGGTCTCTGTGCGCCGTTAGAGGGCTCTGCCGCATTAACCTTGCGCTCCCACCATTTTAGATGGCGGTGAGAGGAATGCGACAAGGCACCTACCTCTATGCACATCATCTCTGTAGCCTTCTGAAACTCATGCTCACTAGACTTGTCGTCTTCTTCGACATCATCATCATCTCCCTCTTGCTTGACGTGGCCACGGGCTGGCCGATCTTTTTGTTGCTTGGGCTTTCCGCGGTGACCCCCTCGGCCAACACGCTTCTTGACGGACCCCTCGACACCATCCTGGCCTTTCTCCTTGTCTCGCCTTTCGTACTAGGCTTTTTGCTTCTCGGCAAGCTGCTCAACTTGCCAGCAGTCTTGGAGATCATGGCCTTTCGTGCGATGGATCTTGCAATACCGCTTGCCGGAGCCTTCTGGCTTGTCGGCAGCCACCAGGGCATGGCAGGAGGGGTACCCAGCAACATCATTGCTGGGGTCATCAATCCTGCCTTTCTTGACGGCGCTGGGGTTGCCGGATCCCTCGACAGCAAGTACGGTCTTGCCCTTGCGCTTCTTGTTCCGCCACCGGCCCTTCCTTGGCGGGGTAGCGATGTCTTCATCTTCAGAGTCGACCCCTGCATCAGCATCTTCACCGGGGAGTTTCCTCCCTTCTTCAGCCCGAGCACATTTGTCTGCCAAAGCATAAAGCTCGGCAGCGTCCCTGACTCTGTTCATCGCCAGCTCTTCCTGCATCCTCCGATTGCGCATGTTCATATGGAACATGCTGATAACAACATCAGGATGAATGTCTGGGATGTTGTGATGCACATGGCTGAACCTTTGGATGTATTTGCGTAGAGTTTTGCCCTCCTTCTCAGGGATGATGTGTAGATCACTTTCTTGGCAAGGAGCATGATGACCTCCTATGGAGGCGCCAACAAACTCGAGGCACAAGTTTGCCCAGGAGGCGATGGACCCCTCTGGTAAGTGCATCAACCATGTCCTGACGTTGGGCTTAAGCACCAATAGGAAGTAGTTGGCAAGTATCTTGTCGTCGCGATCCCTGGCAGCTTGCACCGCAATGGTGTATATGCTCAGGAATTCTGATGGATGAGTCTTGCCATCATACTTCTCCGGGACTTCTGGCTTAAATGTGCTGGAGTTGGGCCATTGGACTTGCCATAGTTCATGGGTAAACGTTGGACAACCCACCTAGTAAGGTAGGCTCACAGGATACCCTGGCGTGGACTTGTCCATAGTGGGCCCCGCGCACCTATCAGACTGGAGGCTCACTTCCCGCCGCCGCTTGATTGCAGTTCGAGCGTCTTCGTTGCCACATTCTCGAAGAACTTGACGCTGATCACAACATGTGTGTAGGTTAGATGACGCCGTCGAGTAGCCATCATAAGTGTCGGCCCGTCGAGTTGGCGACCGGGGCTGTTGTTGCGGAGGAGAGTGCGCCGAATTCGTGCCGCTCCCGGACCTCTCACCACTGGCATGAGCTGGCTCGGTGGACCGAAACTTATCTGCAAGGCTGAGAGGATCTTAATGGTGGCTCTCCATTCGTCGAGCTTGTCCGCAGCAAGAGGGAAGTTTAGGAGTAGCTGCGCCCGTGCCATCGCTTCCTATCACGTGGTTGGTAGCGAACGACATGAGCAACGCGAGGTGCTCTGACTCCTAACCGTGTTAGAAGGACCACCACTGCGGTCCCGCGTTGGCATGCCACTCCCGCTCGCATGCTGGTCTCGCTCATCTTGGGAATGATGCGCATGAGTTTTCCCATGGGGACATTGAGAATTGCGGGTGCCATGGCGCGGCTCTCTGCGCGCGTCCTGAGAAGGTCGCGATGGAGGCGCTGGTGTGGGTGCCCTGGAAGATACCCTTCCGCCCCGAGAGTTCGCCATACCACCCGCAGGCGGTACCGCTCCGTCCCGAGACCCAGGGGCGCGGGGGTTCCCGCCACCGCCATGGGTGTCTCCGCAGCGAGCGTCGCCACTTGCTTGGCCTTGATCACCGGAGCATCGCGGAAGTTCCAAGCCTCCACCTCCTCCTCCTCTACCCGTGTCTACACCGTCTCCTGTCTGCGCAAATACAGGGATGGCGGACGTGGATGGGCCAACTTTTGTCAGGACCTTCTTCTTGGGGGCCATGGCGATGATGAGTGTGAAGGAACTGGCGCGCTGATTACCAGAACGAGTTCGCACAACCTAGCGCCCCCCTACCTGGCGTGCCAAAGATGTCATTGGAATGAACACCTATGGGATCATGGGGATCCTTTTCGGTTCGGCTGGGGGCAGGCTCGTACAAAGAGCCGGTCTAATGAGAAGCACGCGGGGATCGTTACCCAGGTTCGGGCAACACGGATGTGTAAAACCCTACTCCTGCTTGGTGGTATTGAGAGAGTTCTTAGGGTTCTTGCTATAGGGGCGCTACAAGTAACTGCCACGCATGTGTACTAGAAAGTCCCAAAAGTCGAAAAAGTCCCCTACCATATCGCCCTGGGCCTCCTTTTATACTCTGAAGGGGATCCCAACAGTGGCTTACAGTGTGTACACGGGGTGTACAAAGCTACAATGCTATCATACCTAACACTGACGGAGTAGGCCATGCACATTTAATGCACCGTCAGGCATCTCTGTCTGTTAGTGTGACGGGACGGGGGCTCATCCCATCAGCACCGCTTAGCTCCCTCCAACGTCGACTCCGCGACATGCGTCCAGGTGGACCGACACCTGGCCCGTGCGTTGGTGGGGCCTTGCCGGAGCTTTGTCTTGTCGGGGACTAGCCTTTCCTGGGGATTCGATAGCCCTCCCGGCAAGACCTTGCCGGTGTCTTGATTCTCCTGTGTTGGTATCTGGGAAGTCCCTACTGGGCCTCGCTGCCAGGGCGGCTACCACTGCCCGTGCACGAGTAAGGGGCACTGGAGAGCCCAAAACTCTAGTGCACTGACATGGGCTGTTTCAGGCCGTCGAAGTGGGCCACAGGCAAGCAGGTATGGGTACCTTCGGTCCCAAAATACCGACATAATCTGAGAGCATATCACAACCGTGACCGACACATGTTATCTATCGCTGCACACCACTATAGATATCTGCTGTCACGAGGCTCCAGAGCAAATTGATCAATTTCCGCTACAGCCGCGCGCTATTTTGCTGGCAGTCTCAAGGTAGTAGCTATTTCTGCTGGAACAACAGATTTGCCAGCCACCACATACTCCGCATGAAGATCGAAGCCAAAGCGTCATGTGTTTTGTTGTTTACTCCTCACGTAAAGGCTGCATGGCTACCATTTTCCTTGTTCGCTTGCTATGTTCACGCGAACATACTACCAGGTGCAGGTTTTCTAAGATTGTTTGCTCTACATATTAAATTCTATAAGAATTTTATCTTGACTTGTATTACTTTGTGTACACATACTTATCTACTCATGGCTTCCATGAAGTACGATCTTCCATTGCTAGACTGTGACACAAGGTTTACCCTATGGCAAGTTAAGATGCGGGTGTTGTTGGCTCAAGCCGACTATGATGATGCACTAGATAGTTTTGTGAAGAATAGAATTGAGGATTGGACTACCAAGGAGAAAAGAAGGGACCGTAAGGTTTGTCACAAATTCAGCTCCATTTGCATAATAATATTTTGCAGGAAGTTTTGAGCGAGAAAACTGCCACCACTCTATGGTTAAAGCTGGAAGGTATTTGCATGACAAAAGATCTCACCAGCAAGATGTATCTAAAGCAAAATTTATTCATGCATAGGTTACCCAACGGAGGTAATGTTTTGAATCATATTTCAGATTTTAAAGATATCATATCCGATCTAGCTGCAATGGAGGTTAAGTATGTTGAAAAATATACTGCTTTAATGTTACTCTGTTCACTGCCTAGTTCTTATACCAATTTTCGAGACACCATATTATACAGTCGTGATACTCTCATGCTTAATAAATTTTGTGAAGCTTTGATCTCTCAGGAGAATATGAAACTAATGGTGCATCTTGATGATTAAAATTCATCCCAAGCCGAGGGATTATCTGTTCGTGGCAGGACAAATGAGAAGAACTCACATAATGGAAACCGAGAAAAAAGTAAGAGAGGCCACAGGGGCCTATCGCAATCCAGAGACAAGAAACAGTCTTGTAGATACTACAAGAGAGACGAGCATGACATCTCAAAATGTTACAAGTTCTAGAACAAGGAAAAGAGAAACAATACATATAAACCGAAAGGTAACAAACATGGTGAATTCTGCTAATGTTGCTCGTGATGATCGTTCCGATGATGCTTTTGTTGTTATTGTTGGATGTGCTGACACCAATGATGAGTGGGTACTTGACACTGCATGTACTTGTCATATGTGCGTGCATAGAGATTGGTTTACTACTTCTGATTCTACTACCGCTGCTGGTTCCATTTTGGGTTTTGAATAATTCACCATGCAAGATTGAAGGCATAGGTTCCATTTGAATCAAGATGTTTGATGGCACAATTCGAACTTGGACAGATGTTCTGTATATTCCGAAGATGAAGAGAAATCTTACCTCTATGTGTGCCCTTAATGCAAAGATCTACAAGTATTCAGGTGGAGATCGCATTTTGAAAGTCACCAAAGGTTCTCTTATTGTGATGAAAGGTGACTTAAGTTTGACCAATGGTCTTTATTACCTTCGAGGTTCTACTATTTTAGGCAACGCTACTCCGGTTATTTCAAAGATTTCTGGTTGTGATGCTTCTAACCTTTGGCATATGCGTCTTGGACATATGAGTGAACTTGGTTTGGCAGAGTTAAACAAGGGAGGTATCCTTAAAGGATATGAAACTGGTAAATATAATTTTTGTGAGCATTGTATCTTCGGCAAGCACAAGAGGGTGAAGTTCAACACTTCGACTCTTACAACTTAAGGTATTCTTGATTATGTCCATTCTGATTTATGGGAACCATCTCGCAAAAAGTCACTAGGTTGTGCTAGTTACATGTTGACTATTATTGATGATTATTCAAGAAAAGTTTGGCCTTGTTTCTTGAAGCATAAATGGAAAGCATCCTCAACTTTTAAGGAGTGGAAGATTATGGTTGAGAGGCAAACTGAAAAGAAGGTAAAAATACTTCACACTGATAATGGTATGGAATTTTGTTCTAAGCAATTTGGGAATTACTGCAAGTCTGAAGGCATTGTCAGACACTACACTATTCCTTATACACCTCAACAAAACGGTGTTGCCGAGCGTATGAACAGGACCATTATTTCCAAAGCCCGTTGCATGTTGTCCAATGTAGTTTTGCATAGGTGTTTTTGGGTTTAAGCCTCTTCCACTGCTTGTTATCTCATTAACCGTTCGCCATCTATTGCTCTTAATAAGAAAACTCCAATTGAGGTATGGTCTGGTTCACTTGATAATTATTCATAGTTGAGAATTTTTGGTTGCACTACTTATGCTCATGTTGATAATGGAAAGTTGGAGCCTAGGGCTGTTAAGTGCATTTTTCTTGGTTATAAGTCTACTGTTAAAGGTTGTTATTAGCAGAAATGTTATCTTTAATGAATCTGCTATGTCACATGATGTTCCATCAACTAATGTTCATGTTGAGAGTGAACAATAGCCACTCAGTAGCCTACTGTTCAGGTGGAGCATGTTATTTCAGATGATACATTTGATAAGGAAAATTTTGATGCACATGATGAACCTATCATTGATGATGAGCATGTCACTCCAAATCAGCCTATTGTTCCACCTAGTTGGAATCTTGCACGTGACAGAGTTAGGCAGGGTATTAATGCACATGAAAGGTCAATTGAGGAGTGCAATATTGTTTATTTTTCTTTATCTATTGCAGAAGAAATTGAAGGTAATCCCGAGCCTTGTTCATATTTCAAGGCTATTATTTTTTGTGATAATAATAAGTGGATGACCACAATGCATGATGAGATGGAATCACTTGAAAAGAATGGCACTTGGGATTTAGTAAAATTACCAAGAGAGAAGAAACCTAGTCATTGCAAGTGGGTTTTCAAAAGAAAGGAAGGTGTTTCTCCTAATGATGAGGCAAGATATAAAGCAAGGTTAGTTGCTAAAGGTTATAGCCAAGTTCTAGGTATTGACTATAACGAACTCTTTTCTCCTATTGTGAAGCAGAGCTCAATTCACACTTTACTTAGTATTGTTGCCATGAATGATTTTGAGATCGAACAATTGGATGTTAAAGCTGCATTCTTACATGGAGAATTAGAAGAGAATATTTATATGGAACAACCTGAAGGTTTTATTGTTCCTGGAAAAGAAAAGCTTGTCTGTAAGTTAAAGAAATCTCTTTATGGATTGAAGCAATCTCCTCGATAGTGCTACAAGAGATTTGACACCTTTATGCTCTCTCAAGGTTTCAAAAGGTCTAATTATGATAGTTCTGTTTATTTGAAAACTGTCAATGGTTCAGCTATTTATTTGCTCCTTTATGTTGATGATATGTTAATTGCTGCAAAGAGCATGTGAGAGGTTAATGAACTAAAGAAGCAATTGAGTAATGAATTTGAGATCAAGGATTTGGGTGCAGAAAACAAAATACTTTGCATGGAAATATCCAAAGATAGACCATATGGAAAATTAATCTAAGTTAGAAGGGATATTTTGATAAGGTTCTTCGCCATTTTAATATGCATAATGCCAAGCCAGTAAGTACTCCGTTAGATGCACACTTCAAATTAACATCAACCTTATGTCCTAAGTCAGATGCAGATATTGAGTACATGTCTAGAGTTCCCTATTCGAGTGCAGCTGGTTCACTTATGTATGCCATGGTATGTTCACGTCTGGATTTATCTTATGCATTGAGTGTTGTAACTAGATACATGGCTAATCCTGGAAAAGAGCATTGGAAAGCAGTTGAGTGGATTTTCAGATACCTACGAGGTACTTCTAATGCTTATTTATAGTTTGGGAAAACTGGAGATGGACTTGTTGGTTTTGTTGATTCTGATTTTGCTATTGATTTGGATAAGAGAAGATCACTCACATGTTATGTTTTCACCTTTGGTAGTTGTGCTGTGAGTTGCAGAGCAACTTTGCAGTCTATTATGGCTTGTTCCATTACAGATGTCGAGTATATGGCTATTTTCGAGGCATGCAAAGAAGCTATCTGGTTGAGAGGTTTACACAATGAGCTTTGTGGAGATTTGTCGTGCCCTGTCGTAATTTCGGATAGTCAAAGTGCTATATATCTTACAAAGAATCTAATGTATCATGAGAGAACAAAGCACATTGATGCTAAATATCACTATATTCGAGATGTCGTTGCGGAAGGTGATTTGAAGGTATGGAAGATAAGTACTCATGATACTCCTATTAATATGATGACAAAGCTAGTTCCTACCAATAAGTTTGAGCTTTGCTCAGGCTTAGTTGGTATTTCTCACTAGTCTTATGGACTTTGATGCACAAGGTGTTTATGCTGATTTGGATGGAGTTATTCACTTTCTTCGACTATAGGAGGGAATTTGGCTCAAGGTGGATATTTTTAAATTGTGATCCAAATTTTACCGTGTTGGACTAGACATAGTACAAATGGTGTGGGCCTTTGCGTTGGTACTGACGCGTACGAGTACAACTCGTTTACTTCTCCTTCAAGGACTCTCATGTATTGCCCCTCATATATACTCCACGTGGTAGCACTTAAAGACGGTATGTCATCTTGTGCTTGTAATACTCCTCCTCATAATGATTGCACCTTCGTGCGGCCGTGGTTTTCTCCCGCAAGGGTTTCCACATAAAAATCGGTGTCTTTCTTGTCTCGTTAATCTTGTTTTATCTAACAAATGGGGAATGAACTCGGGCCACATGAATGAACGACTATGACAACCAAACTACGACGAGAAGAGATGAGGAGGTGCGTCTTCTCATTGCGTATGTGGTTGTCTTTGACAAAACGGTCGGAGAGGCGACAGAGAGGGCGTGAGGACGTGCTGACTACAGGATGCGTGTGGGTACGCGTGGAGCCATAGCAGAGGAATAATAGGTAGTCGACAAGTTAGCTCCTGGGGCCGTGTGGATGATGGAGTGAAGGAAGAAGAATCTAGAGAGGATTGCGGTGCTTCTTCTAGAAGAAGATGGGCGGCTGAGGGCTGCTTCATGCCGGAGAGGAGCTTGAGCTCCTCCCGGCCATGTCGACGGCTTGGCATGTAGATGGCTTAGCTAGGCGGCAAGAGAGGGAGGAAACGAGAGGAATGGGTAGAGGAGAACCCTAGGGCACTAGGGGCATGTTTTATATGGAGGAAAAGAGCTCTCCCAGCCGTCAAATCAAGGGCATGGCCTACGTGAACCTCATGGATGCACTGTCGTATGACAAGAAGAAGAAGAAGAACATGGTGCTGGTGGGCTGAAAGTGAACACGTAAGTGCTTATCTATCCCTTTGATTCTTATTTATCCTTTCCATTTTTATTTATTAAATACAAAAGAAAAGAGAGAAAAGTACAAAGGGTTTGGAGTGCAGGTTGGTAGAGAAAAATATATTTCTACGAATGAAAATTGATTCTTGCTTTTATAAAAATAGGTTGGGAATTTTTACACACATTAAATTTTAACAAGTTTGAACCGAATTCAAATTGTTTAAATCCAAAAGTCAAACTAAACCAACTCTAAAAGGTATGAAATCACCAGGAGATGGTTTAACACATGCAAAGTTAAATATGGGCATTTTTGGAGAATATATAGAAGAAGTAAAATTCCAACAAGTTGAATTAATTCAATATGTTTGAATTTTAAAACCTCTTTAAATGAACTCTAAATGAGATGAAATTTGAGAGGGTGGTTGGGAAAATTATGAGTGATTATTGCTCAAGGTTTTAGTAAGAATGGAAGCAATAAAAGCGCAAGTCGAAATAATTAAAATGAATGGGGAAGGAATGAGATTGCACTATGAGATGTTGGATCTTGGGTGAAAACAAGTTGAAGTTTGAGCATTGGAAAAAATGAAATTGGTACATAGCTCGATGTAAAAAAAGATATGAGCTTTATGAAAGGATCAAAGAGAAATAGAAGGAGTTGAAACCACAAGATTACGAGAAAAAAAACAATCACAACCCTATGCACATGATGCATGTTGCAAAAATATAATGAAAACACACATTACAAGCATGCAAGCATGAACATAACCAGAAAAAGAATGACCTCTTGGTCTTGGGCGCGTACAAGTGTGGCTGGTCTGGAAATGGTCAACAACGAGAACGAGAATAACCGACAACTACAAACGTATGCAAATTAAAAAAATGATGACGACAAAGTGTCGATGCGATGGAAATGAAGCGATGATAAATGTGAAAAACAAATAAAACACACGGCAAAGCTCGTAATAAATGTAAGGCGTCTGGAGCTTTAGTCTCGGGTTGTTACAATATAAGCAAACTTAACTCATCATGTCGTCTTCCTTGTCCAACATCAACTAATTGATCATTTATAGGATATTTAATGAGGGATCACATTCGTAAAAGATGTCCAATATAGTATATTTATATGTGAGACCTCTCTTTCATTACTACTTCTTGATGAATTGCATCAATGACTAATGCTATGTTTGCTAACCTCCAATTTTTTATACCAACTATACTCTTTTCATGTGAAGTCATTACTCCCCATGGGATTAACATATGATCTTTTCATTCTTTTCATTGCTATGATTGATGCAAGAAAGTAAAGCAACAAACTCAAACTAATCTTTTTTATAACTCAAGCACACGATTACATAGGTAGATAGATCACAAAATCAAATACTCGAAACTAAATCATACTAAATCTTACTTCTTATAAATCATGAAATAGCTAAGGATCAAACTAAGAGAGATGACGATAAGAAAAGTAGTGGTGATATGATACCGGGGCACCTCCACCAAGCTTGGAACAAGCTAAGGGTGTTGCTCATACCCGTGTACTCAAGTTTCTTCCTTGGTTGATGGTGGTGATGAAGTGATGGGCTTGATGTTCTTGTCGATAATACCCCGTAGGTACATGTTTCATCCTTAAGCTTGTTGAACTCCCTCCTGAGGTCGAGATTCTCCTTGTGAAACTTGATTGTAATAGTCAAAGCACCGTCCACTAAGGGATGTATTTTTCTATAGAAGAGAAAGAGACATCCACATGCACACACCGATAAAGAGTAAATCATGAACTAGAAGGTGTAACCTTGTTTGACAGGCTTGACTTTTTGAACTCCACATGCATATCTCCTGGTTGAGGCAAAGGTTCATCTTCCTCTTCCTCGCTTGAAAACTCCATCCTTTTTAGGCCTGTCTCCTCCTATTCCCCCGTAGTCCATCCATAGGGATCAAGATCTGCATAGACTTTGGGATCCTGCGCGAGGTGTGACACATAGCTCTCCACATCATAATCTTGAGACGACATAATGCTTTTAGATCTTCCAAAATGATAGCCCAACACAAGAACAGAGGAGAACTTGCGATATGGTGGTCCAAACACTAGGGAATATATATAATGAAGTTTCTACATGCAGGATAAGTAAACATAAAGAAAACAGGGCCAGGAAGGCACACGAGGGGCCAATAGGCAACCCGACGCGCCTAGGGGGGTGGGCGTGCCCTGTTGCCTTGTGACCTCCTCCGGGTCCTCTCAGTCGATTCTTATTTTTTTATTTTTTCTAATATACCAAAACGGATAGAAATTATTTTAATGGATTTTTTTTTGAGTTGGTTTACTTACCATATCACATACCTGCCCTTTTCAGGGTTCCAGAGTGTTCTAGAAGGTCTCTTTTATGTGCTCCTCCGATGTGATTGTTTCAATAAAATTTGTCTCCTTGTTAATTGGTGTACTTGAAATTTAATGTTTAATTCTTTACCCATTAACTACCTTAGGATTTGTTCCTTTCGCTTTGTTTTTTTGATGGCTGTGGAATGATAAACCTCCTCAATAATATAGGGTCCTTGCAATTTGGAGAGGAGTTTGCCTACAAAGAATATAAAATGAGAATTTTATAATAGAACGTGATCACCAACATTAAATTCTCATTTTTTTATTCTCTTGTCAGGCTATCTTTTAAATTTTTCTTTAAACAACTTGGCATTTTCATAAGCTTGTGTCCTTCATTCATCTAGAGAGCTAATATCAAATAACCTCATTTCATCGGCAAGTTTGAAATTATAGTTAGGATGTTTAATTTCCCAACATGCTTTATGTTCTAACTCAAGAGGTAAATGACAAGGCTTTCCATAGACCATTTTATATGGAGACATACCCATGGGATTTTTATAAGCAGTTCTATATGCCCACAATGCATCACCAAGTTTCTTAGACCAATTCTTTCAAGATCTATTAACGGTCTTTTGCAAAATTAATTTTAGTTCTCTATTAATTGAACTTGACAACTAGATTGAGGGTGATATGGTGAATCAATTCTATGATTAACATCATATTTAGCTAAGAGTTTACGAAATGCACCACGAATAAATGTGAACCACCCTCGGTCATTAAATATTCAAGGACTCCAAACCTCGGAAAGTTAAGTTCTTTGAGCATTTTAATAGAGGTGTTATGATCAACACTACTAGCTGGAATAGCTTGTACACACTTAGTGACATAATTAGCAACAACTAGAATATGAGCATACCCATTAGTGGAAGGAAAAGGTGCCATAGTAATCAAAGCCCCAAACATCAAATGATTTAATAACAAGTGAATAATTCATTGGCATTTCCTGACGTCTACCAATATTACCCATTCTTTGACATTCATTACAAGAAAGGACAAACTTACATGCATCCTTGAAGAGAGTAGACCAATAAAAACCAGATTGTAATACCTTGTGTGCGGTTCTGTCTCCTATATGGTGTCCTCCATATGCCTTGGAATGACACTCCCATAGTATTTGTTCATGTTCATGCTCAGGTATACAATGTCTAACAATACCATCTACTCCTTCTTTATATATATGTGTGTCATCCCAAAAGTAATATATTAAATCAAACAAGAACCTTTTCTTTTGTTGGTATGTGAAATTAGGCGGTATATATGTAGCAACAATGTAATTAGCAAAGTCTGCATACCAAGGACTATTATGGGAAACATTTATAATAGCTAATTGCTCATTAGGAAAACTATGGGTTATCAAGAACATTTTCCATTCTAGACAAGTTATCTACTATAGGATTTTCATCTCCCTTTCTATCAATAGTATGCAAATAGAATTCTTGAAGTAAAAGGACCCACCTAATCAGTCTAGGTTTAGCATCTTTCTTTTTGATAAATTATTTAATAGAAGCATGACCAGTGTGAATAGTGACTTTTGAATCAACAATATAAGGTCTAAACTTATCACATGCAAACACAACCGCTAAAAATTATTTCTTAGTAGTAGCATAATTTCTTCGAGCACTGTCTAGGGTCTCACTAGCATGATGGATAACATTTAATTTCTTATCAACTCTTTGTCCTACAACAGCTACAACGTCATAGTCGTTAGCATCACACATTATTTCAAAAGGTAAGTTCCAATCAGGTGGTTGAACAATAGGTGCATAAATTAAAGTTTCTTAAGTATTTCAAAGGCTTCTACATAATCATCATCAAAAACAAATGGAATATATTTTGGCAAAATATTGGTCAGAGGCCTAGAAATCTTAGAGACATCCTTAATAAACCGTTTATAGAAACCAGCATGACTAAGGAAACTTCTTATACCATTAATATCTTTAGGGCATGGTTTTTTCTTAATTGCATCAACTTTGGGTTTATCCACCTCAATACCTTGTTCGAAGATCTTATGCCCAAGTACCATACCTTCATTCAGCATAAAGTGGCACTTCTCCCAATCCTAGGCGATTAATTTCTTCACATCCATGAAAAACTCGATCAAGGTTGCTTAAGGAATCATCAAAAGAAGTACCATAAACGGAAAACCATCCATGAATACCTCAACAATATTTTGATAAAAATTAGAGAATATAGCCACCATACATCTTTGAAAGGTAGCAGGTGCATTGCATAAACCAAAAGGAATGCGTCTATAAGCATAAGTTCCAAAAGGACAAGTAATAGTGGTTTTCTCTTGATCTCCTTTTGACATAGGTATTGGAGAAAAACCAGAATATCCATCAAGGAAACAGAAGTGTGTATGCTTAGAAGATCTTTCTAACATTTGATCAATAAAAGGAAAGGGGTAACGATGTTTCTAGTATCTTTGTTTCATTCTGTGGAATCAATTACCATCCTATAACCAGTTACGACTCTTTGTGGGATGAGTTCGTATTTATCATTAGGACCAACGATTATACCTCCTATCTTAGGAACACAATGAACATGTTTTACCCATATACTATAAGCTATCTGATGAGTAATACATGCCCCCAGAAGCTTTAATATTTTAGTTATTACCACCTCTATCATTTTAGGATTAAGGAGAAATTGATGATCAACGACGGGTTTAGCATCTGGGTTCATATTAATCTTGTGCTAACATAATTTTGGGCTAATGGCCTTAAGATCATCAAGAGTATATCCAATAGCAGCTCGGTGATTCTTCAGAATTTTAAGTAATATCTTTTCTTCATGCTTTGAAAGGTTAGCACCAATAATAACATGTTATATCTTCTTTTCATCAAGATAAACACACTTTAAGTTATCCGTCAGTGTCTTTAATTCAAACATGGGATTAACAGGCACATTATGTTTTGGAATAGGTGTTTGTTCAATTAATATATTATATATTTTATTTCTTTCGCTCACATGCATATCATTTTCATGGTCTAGCAAATATTGTTCTAATGGATCAATAGGAGGCACAAAGATGGAAGCAAGACCAATTATTTCATATTTACTATATAATTTTTTTCATATGGTTGACTCTAACCTTTTCTTCAACATAGTCAATTTCAGCATTAACGATATTCAAGAAAGGTCTACCAAATATAATCGGACAAAAATTATCTTGCAGTGAACCCTAAGTACTAGGAATTGAGTGTGGTACTTGAATTTACCACATAAGACTTCAACATCTCAAACATTCCCAAGTAGTGATATATTATCTCTATTTGCGAGATTAATAGTAACATCAATGTCCTCTATCTCAGTAGGTGGTATGTGATGCATAATTTATTGATATAAAGTAAATGGAATGTCACTCACACTAGCACCTATATCACATAAACCATGATAACAATGATCTCCAATCTAAACAGAAACAACGTGCATGCCAACCACTGGTTTATTCTTATCTAACACATCCTTTTCATTTCTAGCCTATTTTTGATTCTAGCAGCCTCACCACAGAAGTACATAACATGCACATCAATATTATCAACCAAGAGATCCTTAACCATAGCAATATCATGCTCTACATTTATTTGTTCAGAAGGTTTTGGTGTTCTAGCATTACCTTTATTAACCACGGTTGTAGATTTAGCATGTTCCTTAATCCTAACAGGAAAATGTGGTTTCTCAATGTAAGCAGTAGGCACAACTAGATCGACTTTATAAATAATTGTTTCTCCTTTAGCTATGCTAGGTTCCTTACAAGTTTATTCAATAGGAGGATGAAATTTAAACCACTTCTCCTTAGGGAAATCAACATGATTAGCAAACGATTCGCTCAAAGTAGCTACTCTCTCAAAGTCAAGGCCACATTTTGCACTAAACTTGTGAAAAGCGTCAATTTCCATATAACATTTAACACACTCAAACTCAAGATTTATACCTGACTCATTATATGTGTCGAACTCCCAATCTTCAGATTTGAGTTTAATTCTGTCAATAAGATCCCATTTGAATTCCATAGTTCTTGCCATAAATGAGTCAACTGAAGAAGTATCAAGCATCAATTGATTATCATGAGAAAGTCAAGCATAAAAGTTTTGTAAGATTATTTCCCTTGAGACCCAATGATTGGGGCATGTTTGCATCATAGATTTAAGCCTCTACCAAGCTTGAGCGGTATGTTCTCCCTCATGAGGCCAATATATATATATATATAATTCCGATCACGATGAACCAAATGCACATGATAAAATCTCTAATGGAATTCCACCTTTAATCAGTTCCAATCCCATGTACCAGGATCATCCAATAACTGATACCAAAGCAATGCCTTTCCTTCCAAAGATAAAGGTGAAACCTTCTTCTTAACACCATCTTCGGACAGACCGACAAGCTTAAATAATCCACAAATTTCATGTGTATGTACGAAGTGCATATGAGGGTGTTTAATTCCATCTCCCGCATAAGGGTTAGCAAGCAGTTTTGCTAACATACCCGAAGGAATTTCATAGTAAATATTTTCAGTAGGTTCAGTAGGTTTAGGAGTGGCTTTTCCACTTCTGTACAATGCAAAGATACCCTGAACAAGCCCCTCAAAGGATTATCCTCCATAGTAACAAGCAACCATAAATTTTATGTAACATCCCAAACTTTGGAATGTTATAATAATTATTAGAATGATTTCTTGTTTGCTTGAGTGAAAAATTTGAAACTTTTGAAAACTTTTGAATGAGAGGGAATAAAATGACTTTCCCATGTGATTTGAATTCCATTTTGAAAATATTTCAAATTCAGAAACTTTATGCAACTCAATGATTTTCATGAGAGAGGATAATATGACTTATTCATTCTATTTGAAATATGAGTTGGGAGTTTAAAAGGATTTGAAGGTGCCTCTGAATTATTTTGGAATCCATTTCATATTTGGTTCCTATTCAAGTTTTCAAATTATTCAAACCCCATGTCAAAAATTTGAGAGGAGTAAATATGACACTCCAAACCAGGGGTATTTTTTTGAAGTTTTTGAACCATAAAACCCATGGGGTTATTTGAAAAATATTTGCAAAATAAATAAAGCCAATTAGGAAATTTTCTGAAAAATATTTTCTTAAAGTATTTAATTTGACCAGATAAAAATGTCCATTAAATGGAATTTATTCTCCTGATAACTTTGGTATGAAGCTTTTTATTTTTAGGAATGTAATTGTTGTCATTTAATGGTTTGTGATTCGCTGGTAAAATAAAAAGGAAATGTTTTAAACGCATTTAAGAAAAGGCCGGCCCACCTGCCTTATTAGCCTCCCCGAAACTGCTCCGCACCGGTCGCCCTCTCCTCTTTCCTTTCTCTCTCTCTCGCTGGCAACCGGGCCCCACCACCCGACCCCGAGATCCTGCCGGTCGCCCCTCTCCTCCGATCCCTACCCTAACCTCGCCGGCGATTGCCGCGCTGGAGATCCCTCTCCTGTTCCTCCCCTCGAGCCCCGACCCCTCCTATATAAAGCCCTGCCCCTCCCGGACCCGTTCCCCCACTTTCCCCAAGCCCTGAGACCTCCCCTTGCCGAAATACGTCGCCGGAGTACCGGATGCCGCTGCGCCATTTCCGCGCCACCACTCCATCCTGACCACCCCGATCCCTCCCGAGGCCACCATCCAGACCCCCTCGGCAGTGCGCGTCCCCCTGTGCATCTCACGAGCTCCAAACCCCCTGGAACGCCATAACCACCATCCTCGTCGGAGCTCTGCTCGACGACCGAACCCTCCCAAGCACCTGCACGTCGCCATGTTTGTCCCCACGCCCCTTCGACACCACCAGAGTGCGCCGGGGCCCCGCCGCCGTTGTTTGGAGTCCTCCGACGTTGCCCTCGATCACCAGAGCGACCCCGACGATCTCCTCGACCACTGGCCGCCGCCAACGTCGCCGGAACACCACCTGACCACCACGGTGAGCCTCCACCCCCTCTCAACCCTCTGATCTGGATCCGACGATCCAGGTTAGGTTTAATTAAAGCAGCAAAACGTTTTCCCTTAGTGATCAGTCATCCGCCCGAAAACCCTCTCGTGCACACACCAGTAGCCAATCAGGAAGCGCCACGTGTACCCCCTGTCCGTTAGTATTAGTTTTTTCTTTTTTTTTGTTTTGTTTTAGAAAACAGAAATAGTTTTGATTTTTTAGTATATCTTTTATGTTTTTAGTTGTTTTTAATTGATTCTTTTTGCATTGTGTCACAAATTATATCTAGTTTCTGTAGATGCCAATCTTGACCATATTTGAATATTTAAATTTGAATTTAAACAAATTTGATTTAAATTTTGTTTTCTGAATATCTTGAGTTCTAAAATGTATTTTGAGTTGATTCTTTTTGCTACTTGTCACTAGTGACCTTAGTTATCAGTAGGTAGAGTTTGGGAATTTTTAGAATATTTTAAAATAGTATTTTCAACCAAAACAGATTTCTGTTTAGTTCTTGTTAGGATTATTTATCATCCTTTTGTTTTAAATTGTGTTAAAATTATTTTATTTTATATTAGTTGATAAATTTTATAAAGTTTCTTTTAGAAGATAGTAGTCCTTCAAAAACAAATATTATTTTATTAGTTGATTGCATGGAATCAATTCTAGTTCAATTATAACTTGCAATTGAATTTCCATTGCTAGTTTGATTTGCTATTTGAAAATACTTTTAATAATTTTTTTTATAAAAAAATACTTTCTGTTAACTTAGTTATTAAATATTTTGTTTTCTGTTAAGTTATCAGTAGTACTTCAACTAAACTTATTTTATGTTATTTATTAATTGGATAGCATGAAATCAATACTAGTTTCATAATAACTTGCAAATTGACTTCATTGCTAGTTGGAACTCTTATTTGAAAAATATTTTTATAAAATGTTTTATAAGTTTTATTTTCTGTTAACTCAATTGTTTTATACTTTGTCTTTCCCTTATTTTAATATTGCATTGTTTTACTTGTTGTTAAGCTTAGTGGGCAAACACTTATGTTGTTTAGAGTTTTGCTTTCATAAGTCTTACTTGTTCTTCGAAAGTAATTCGTTTGCTAGTAAAATACTTACAAAAATCTTTTTTTTTATATTTTCCTTAGTTTTTGTTTGAAAAATTTTGTTTGTAGGGGAAAACTACCTTAGTTGCTTTTATGAAAACTTTGTTGACTTTAACTTTTGCCTTAAGTATTTCCTTCATCACCACCTTAGTTGTGTTGATGTAGTTTTGTCATTTGAGTTTTGTCTTAAGTATTTCGTTTCATCACCACCATGTTGCTTTTGGTTTGGTGTTGCCTTGTGATTGTTAGGATTGATTGCTAGTATGATTGCTTATATGAATGCAATGTTTGTTATATAGATTTTCATCGGAGAGTGACGTATAGTCTATCAAGTTACTTCTGAGAGCAATATTATTTCTTCATCAACAGTACAGGCAAGTTCACTTTGACCATCTTTTCATACCTATGTTTTATTGCATGTAGTGACATCATTCAAACAAATCCCTCCCGTAGTGTTATTGAAATTCTTGTAGTTGAGTAGAATGCATGAGGTAGGAACCCACCACTTGTTACTAAAGCCCCGGGAACGCTAGTTAGTGCAATGCTATGCTAAAGTAGACAGGGTCTGGTATGAGTGTTCGTGAGTGGTGTGAAGAAGGACTCCACATCAAAACGACGACTTCATGATGGCTTCTTCAAGACCTGCATATTCAAGACCTCAAGACTTCGAGACTCGAGAAACAAGTTTTTCAATACACACTACTGGGTGAGGGATGGTTGAAACGGTACCCTGGAGAAGCCAGTGGATTTGCCTAGGTGTTGCTGGAGATGGCCAGTATTCACGCGGAAAGCCTCACCCAGACTCAAAGGGAAGGATGAATACGTCATGCCCGGAAGCTTACCTGTGTAGCCACAAGTCATTATGGGCTCTGGCTTGGTTGGATATCATGGTGACCCTGGACAGGTGGTGCTACGAGATGTAGAAGAACGGTAGGAAAGGATGGGCACCGACAGAGTCACAGGGAAACCCTTTGGAAGACCATGTTTTGGTCATCCGTTTCTCAAACACCCCGAAGTGCGAGAAATCAAACGGAGGCGACCAAATCTTGTGGGTAAAGTACACAACACTCTGCAGAGTTAAACCTAATCGATTAGCCATGTCCCCGGTTACGGACAATTTGAGACTCTGGACTTGGATCTATCTCTGAATTCTCAACACTGGACTGATAACTAATTTTGGGCAACTTATGATACTTATGGGCATTGAGACATTGGTTGGCGGAACCATGTCATGATAGGTAACTCCATAGTGTAATTCCTGATATTCCTTTGTTGTAGGAAAGAAAAAATCAGCTTTTACACAAAAACTTAGACACAGAGCCACAAAGCCTTTGCATATAGAATAGTCTTTATTCTTCTGTTTCTTCTATAGTGATCTTGCCAGTACATTTAATGTACTGACCTACACGACTGCAACGTCTTATGTTGCAGATACTCTTCTACGACGCGTAAGAGTACGATTCAGGGTTACAGTCTACACTCAACCTGCCGTTGGTGTTATTGGGACTCCACTCCCGTTGACTGTATTCCGCTGCTATTTTAAGGTATATATCAGTTTTACGTTATTTACATGTGATTGCACTTTGATATATACATTGATGTACTGTGTGTGCCAGCATACTGATCCAGGGATGGCACAGAAAACACAGAGGCTTGACTCGTTTTGAGTCGGGTCGCTACATTTTAGCAGGTAAAGAAAATGTTTCGTTACCAAAATTCCACTTACCAAAGGCGCTTCACTCCCTGGCAACAACACGAGAAAAAAGTATTGACAACCCACAACTATAGGGATCAATCGTACCCCTTTCAATAAGTAAGAGTGTCGAACCCAACGAGGAGCAAAAGGAAATGACAAGAGGTTTTCAGCAATGTGTTCTCCGCAAGTGCTATAAGTAACAGTGATATATAGTTTTGTAGAAAGATAATTTGTAACAAGTAATAATAGTAAGTAAGTGCAACAAGGTGGCCCAATCCTTTTTGTAGCAAAGGATAATACTGAAAGTTCTCTTATATAAAGCAAAATGCACTCGAGGACACATGGGAATTTACGTCTAGGCACGTTCATCGTGTTTAGTTGATTTGTGTTTGTTATTTTGATAATTTGATATGTGGGTAGACCGGTGCTATGGTTCTGTTCTTACTTCAACAAGCATCCCACTTATGATTACCCCCTCTTGCAAGCATCCGCAACTAAGAAAGAAGAATTAAGATAAATCTAAAGATAGCATTAAATGTATGGATCCAGATCATCCCCTTATGGAACAACTCATAAACTAGGGTTTAGGCTTCTATCACTCTTGCAACCCATCATCTACTTATCATTCCCCAGTGCTTACCTTTAGTCCCAAGTAGGGTGAAGTGTCATGTAGTCGACGTTCACATGACACCACTAAAGGACGGGCAACATACACATCATCAAAATATCAAATGAATACCAACATTAAATCATTACCTATAACAAGACTTCTCCCTTGTCCTCGAGAACAAAAGTAACTACTCACAAATCATGTTCATGTTCAGTATTAGAGGTGTATTGAATGTCATTGAGGATCTGAACATATAATGTTCCACCAAATAAACCAACTAGCATCAACTACGAGATGCAATCAATGATACTAACCAATCTAAGGTTTTGAGACAAATATTGAATACAAGATATGAACTAGGGTTTGAGGTGAGATGGTGCTGGTGAAGATGTTGATGAATATTGGTGAGGGAGTCCTGGTTTAAGGGGTCCTCGGGTGGCCGACCTGTTTATTATGAGTTGGACTATATGGGTCGTGTACTGAACAATGGATTGATCAAAGGCCCTGTCTCCAGGAAGGAAGCTTCAAAAATCGTGGCGTGTCCTCCACGTTTGGAGTAGTAAATAGGCGTGTTTATCCCTTCGATGTGTAACCGACCATGTGTAAACCCTAGGTACCCTCGGCATCTATATAAGCCAGAGGGTTTTAGGTTGTAGGACAGAGAACAACTCATCTTCAGGTCGGGAGATTCGCCCCTGACCAAGAGGTCAGATTCTCCCCTGACCAAGAGGTCAGATTCAGGAACCTAGAGTTCTCCGTAGACTCTCGGGGCGATCTCTTGCTAACCGGGCTCGCAGTCTCGCCTGCCACGCCCGAGGACTGCGAGGCTTTAACCTTGCATTCCTCTATCGGTCCCACCCACAGGATCTACCTCGGCGATGACCTGACTCTTAGTCCGGATCCGTCCATAGAGCCAGACATCCGGACACCTATTCCTGCGGAATACTCCCCTCGCCTGGACACATCGGAGGTTAACTCCGAAAGCTTTGAGCCGGTTGACCCGATCGAGCTTTGGATACTCAACTAGGCCCTAGATCGGATCTTGTTGCTGAAGATTGCCGACGACACAACCCCGATCCATGCTACGATCGGTCTCAAGGCAGGTCAGGACAAATTTTTTGTCCCACCCACCACCCACTTGATAGCCACTATCGAGGATTTAACCAACATGTTGGACTATGCCACCGAGGAGGCAGAATACATGGATTAGGAGGATTGCGCTCCCAACCCTGTTAACACCGGGCGATGTGCCACCACCTCCACGTACGACATCTACATGGTGAACACTCTAGCCGCTAACGGCAAGCACACACCTAAAAACGATGGCGACAAATCGGGTGAAGCACCGTCAAGGCGTCGGAAGCGCATAAATGGTCAAAAGGAAACAAAGGGAAGACAAGCTATCATCAGCACCGCGGATGGAGATACATTGGAAGACCTCAGCGATCCTGATATCCCCGAACACCCTCTAGAGGGTCAGGAGAGGCCGGAAGATCAGCACAACCCTGATGATCTAAACGATTCTGAGGATGAAAATTATCCCCCTGTCGAGGAGGAGGACATCCCGGAAGCCGATGAATTCGCCATCCCGATAATCTTGAAGATTAGGATCTATTCAGGCAACAACTTATAGCCACAGCCCACAGCCTGAAAGCAAAAGAATGACAGCTTAAAGATGAACAGGACAACCTCAACGATCGATGGATGAGGGTCCCCTCAGCCGAGGAAGGATACGGTACCGGTCTATCGGACCAACCTAAGAACTATCCATGCACAAGGCTGCTGCCACAATTCGATGACAAGCTCACTGATACGCCGCCTCCCAAACATACCCCATATGACAAGCCAAACCACCCTCCTCGAGGCCGAGACAGGACGGCTGACGATACCGGTTATAGGCCGACGATACCCCGAAGACGGGGAAAAGATCCAATAGAGCCTGATGATAGGTTCGACCTACGACACGACCTAGACTATGGAGCATGTCATACAAGATCCATCTATGGATCCAAAGGGTACTCACCCGATAGACGGGAAGGGTACCGGCCTTGGCTCGGCCGCAATAACAGAGGTCGGGAACGAAACCGGTCTAGAACAGACACCGATTACCGGCGCGACATAGCTCGGGTCAGAGGCGCTGCCCACCCACTGTGCTTGACGGACGAGGTGATGCATCATTAGGTCCCGGAGGGGTTTAAACCCGTGAACATAGAGAAATACGATGGGACAACTGACCCGACCCTATGGATTGATGATTTCCTCCTCCACGTCCACATGGCGTGAGGAGATGATCTCCACGCCATCAAGTATCTACCCCTAACACTTAAGGGGCCAGCTCGACACTGGTTAAATAGCCTCCCCAAAAATTCCATGGGGTGCTGGGAGGATCTAGAAGATGCATTCCGATCTAACTTCCAGACCACCTATGTTAGGCCACCGGACTCCTCCGACCTGAGCAACATCGTACAGAAGCTAGGGGAGTCCAGTCGGCAATTCTGGAATCAGTTCTTGACCAAGAAAAACCAGATTGTCGACTGCCTGGATGCCGAGGCAATAGCCTCCTTCAGGCACAACATTCGGGATGAATGGTTGGCTCACCAGCTCGGCCAGGATAAACCTAGGACAATGTCCGCCCTTACATCACTCATGACTCGCTTTTGCGCGGGCGAGGATAACTGGCTAGCAAGGCAGAGCCACAACCCCAAAGACCCTGGAACCTCCCAAGTTCGGGGAGGAAACGGGAAACCAAAGCTCAACAAGAATAAGCACCGACACAACAATAGTGATGCCGATGACACGGCCGTTAATGCCGGCTTCCTCAATTCCTGACCTGGGCAGTGGAGGAAGCCTCGTAAAGGCAATCGCGACGGACCCACCCCGCTGCACAAGATCATGGAGAGGCCTTGCCAGATCCATGGCACTCAAGAGAAGCCCGCCAACCACACCAATCATAACTGTTGGGTATTCAAACAGGCCGACAAACTCGCATCCGAGAATGAAGGAAAAAGCACACGCAGCAAGGACGAGGATGAGCCTCGGGGTCCGATCGGTGGTGGACAAATGAAATTTCCTCCAGAGGTGAAATCGACACCCATATACGACACCCATATACGACACCCATATACCCAAGAAGGAGAGGAAGTGCGCCCTTCGGGGGGTCTACATCGTAGGGCCTGTAGCCCCGAAGTATAACCCATCGTCAGCGTATGATGTCTAGTGCACAACCTGCTTCTTGTAGACTCGTGTTGGGCCTCCAAGCGCAGAGTTTTATAGCGCAGTAGCAAATTTCCCTCAAGTGGATGACCTAAGGTTTATCAATCCGTGTGAGGTGTAGGATGAAGATGGACTCTCTCAAACAACCCTGCAATCAAATACAAGAAATGTCTTATGTCCCCAACACACCCAATAAAATGGCAACCTTCTTCTTGTAGACTCGTGTTGGGTTTCCAAGCAAAGAGTTTTGTAGGACAGTGGTAGTTTTCCCTCAAGTGGATGACCTAAGGTTTATTAATCCGTGGGAGGTGTACGATGAAGATGGTCTCTCTCAAACAACCGTAGAACCAAATAACAAAGAGTTGCTTGTGTCCCCAACACACCCAATACAATGGTAAATTGTATAGGTGCACTAGTTCGGCAAAGAGATGGTGATACAAGTGTAACATGGATGGTAGATATATGTTTTTGTAATCTGAAAATATAAAAACAGCAAGGTAACAAGTAACAAAAGTGAGCACAAACGATATTTCAATGCTTAGAAACAAGGCCTAGGGTCCATACTTTCACTAGTGCAATTTCTCTCAATAATCATGACATAGTTGAATCATATGTAAATACCTCTCGTGCGATAAAGCATTCACTCCAAATTCACAAATAGCGGAGAACTAACGAAGAAATTATTGTAGGGTATGAAACCACCTCAAAGCTATCTTTTTCGATCAATCTTATGAGCTATCCCTACAAGTGTCACGAACATCCCCAGAGTTTGTACTAAAATAACACCTTAAGATACACATCAACAAAACCCTAATGTCACCTAGATACTCCAATGTCACCACGAGTACCCATGGGATTGATTATACGATATGTATCACACAATTTTAGATTCATCATGTTCAATCCAACACAAACAAATTCAAAGAGTGCCCCAAAGTATCTACCGGAAAATCAAGACAAAAACATGTGCCAGCCCCTATGCATACATTCCAAAGGTCACGGAACTCGCAATTGATCACCAAAACATACATCAAGTGGATCAATAGAACATACCAATGTCACCATGGATATCCCATCGCAAGACATACATCAAGTGTTCTCAAATCTTTAAAGACTCAATCCAATAAGAAAACTTCAAAGTTTTATCACAACAAGATAGAGAGGGGAAAACTCCCTATGATTCATCAAGATCAATAAAGCTCGCGATACATCAAGATCGTGCCATCTCAAGAACACGAGAGAGAGTGAGAGATACAACACATAGCTAATGGTACATACTCTCAGCCTCGTGGGTGAACTACTCCCTCCTGGTCCTGCAGGCCGCCAGGATAATGAAGATGGCCTCCAATGATGGTTTCCCCCTCCGCCAGGGTGTTAGAACAGGCTCCCGATTGTTTTTTCATGCCTCTGGAGGCTTGCGGCGACGGAACTCCCGATCTAGGTTTCTTTTCAAAGATTTCTATATTTATAGGAATTTTTGGTGTCGATATCACGTCAAGTGGGGCCACGAGGCTGTGACAAGCCTGCTAGGCATGGCCAGGGGGGTGGCCGTGCCTGGCAGGCTTGTGACCTCCTCGTGGCAGTTCTGGCCCAACTCCAATGCTTCGGGGGTCTCTTTTGGTCCAAAAAATCATACTAAATTTTCATCCCGTTCCAAGAACTTTTATTTCTGCACAAAAAACGACATCATGGTAGTTCTGCTAAAAACAACGTCAGTCTGGGTTAGTTCTAATAAAATCATACCAAAATCATATAGAATTATTGTAGACATGGCATGAATACTTCATAAATTATAGATACGTTGGAGACGTATCAGCATCCCCAAGCTTAATTCTTGCTCGTCCTCGAGTAGGTAAATGATAAAAAAATAATTTATGAAGTGTGAATGCTAACGTAGTGCATAAATTTGATCAATGATAATTCCAAACACTTTTTATAGCATCATTATATATCATAAACAATATCTCATCTCATAAAACTTCTCATGATATAGTAACAAGCTATTCACAAGTTAAAGTATAGACCATGAAGTTTCTTGAAAACTAACAAACTATGCTTTCAGTCACCAAACAATTGCAATTCATCTTATTTTCAGGAAGGGTCTATGAAAGAGCTTTGATTTAGCAAATTCCACATACTCAACTATCATATAGTCTTCCATGATTGCTAACTCTCAAAGCATATTTTTAGAGCAAATGGCATCCGTCGAACACAGAGAAAGATAGGGGCTTAAAGTTTCGCCTCTCAACTTATTTATCATATAGATAATTGTCAACTATAATAGTTCATGATCAAATATATTTGAATGGCCATATATGCTTGGATCTTTCCCCACGACATGATACTTGCCAACTAAAGAATAATTGAGGTTGAACTAAGAAGGAATAATATTGAATCTTGCATAAAAGTAAATACAGGAAAGTAAAAGATAGGCCCTTCGCAGACGGAAGCAGGGATTTGCATATGTGCCAAAGCTCATTGTTTAAAACAGAGGAAAATATAATTTTGGGAGGTGCACTCTTCCTATCAACGTAATGATCAAGAGTTATAAATATCTTCCATGTTAAACACATTAGCGGCGGTTCCCAAGCGGTAAAGGTAAAGGTTTACTCCCCCTCCACCAACAAACACACTCCACAGCTAGCCGAGTCCACGGGTACCATCCATACCAACAACATTCCTGGAAGAGTTTTGTTTAATTTATTTGCATTTTTTCTTGGGACTGGGAATCCCTATTACCGCCCCTCTCATGAAAGGACGAGTTAATAAACACTCATCATGAGAATAACCCTCTTAGAATGGAAGATACTAACCACCCCCTGTCGCTCCATGAGCGGTCCAGGCACACAAAACAGATGCTTATTTGAAAGTTTAGAGGTGGCGCATGCAAATTTACTTGGAACAACAGGGTAATAGGTAGGTATGGTGGACTCTCATGGAAGAAACTTGGCTCAAGGATTTGGATGCACAAGTAGTATGTCTACTTAGTAGGGATTTTTGTCTAGCAAAAGGTTCTAAACAAGCACCACATGTTGGAGGATCCATAACAATAAAACTTCTATGCAAATATACACAACCATAACTTATTACGTTGTCTTCCTTGTTCAACTTTAACTAATTTGCTCAAGTATCAAAAGAATTAATGGGTATTTAGAATCATAGAAGATGTCCAAGATAGTATATTTATATGTGAAATCTCTCTACATTCAGTATTCTTTCATGAATTGTTCAAGTGACCAATGCGATGTTTGCTAACTTTCAATAAATTTTACCATATATACTTCTTATACGTGAAGTCATTACTCCCCATGGGATAAGCATATAAAACATATATAATTTCAGATTTATGGTATTCAATTCATTCAACCATTTACTCATAGGATATAAGTGAAGCACGAGAGTGAATGACAAAACTACTGCAAAACATATAAGTGAAGATCAATGAGTAGTCGAACAATTAGGTAGCTATGTGAGGACTTTCTCCCTCTTTCTCAATAAATATTTTCAGATCTTAATATTTTATTTAAACAGCAAGCAAAAAAAAAGCACTCCAAAAATAGCATGCATCATGTGAACGAATTAAAATTTAGGCTCAACATAGGCTAACGAATAATTGTTGATGAAGAGAGGTGGGATGCGTAGCATCCCCAAGCTTACATGTCTGAGAGTTCTTGAAATTCAGCTTTTGTATCTTGTTCAATCCTCTCATATCCCGGTTTCACCTATTCTCAAAAAGTTCATCCACACAAAACTCAAAAAGAACTCGTGAGATAGGTTAGTACACATAATAATAAATCAAATATTTATGTACTGCCAAGATAAGTTTCAAAGTTATTTTCAAACTTTAGGTACTGTATACTATCATTTACACAATTTATATTTACCAATATTGGCTATGGAAACTATAGGATAAGTAGATAACAAAACTATGACAACAATTTGTCTAAACAAAACAATATGTAGATATTTATGAAAATAGTGTACTTATGTAACTCAAATAATTATGAAAATTTAGGAGTAGCAATAAAATTTATATGAAAACACTATGTAATAATTTCATGAACTTTCAGCGTTCCAGTAAAATAAAGTTCAAACACTACAACAGAAGTTTCTGTTTTTACACGACACACATCAAACATGCGATTCAAGCATCCTAAAGGCAATTCTTGGAACTTTTTATTGAAAAATAAGATTATAAATAAAACCTAACAGGTAAAAATTAAATAAAACGACTCTCCAAGAAAAAGTCATATTATGTGAAGAATAAAAATATAGCTCTAAGTAAGATATACCGATAATGTTCAAGACGAAAGAGGGGATGCCTTCCGGGGCATCCCCAAGCTTAGACACTTGAGTATTCCTTTAATATTACCTTGGGGGTTCCTTGGGATTCCCCAAGGTCAGGTTCTTGTTACTCCTTATCCTCCTCATACCAGTTTCTCACCCAAAACTTGAAAACTTCAATCACACAAAACTTAACGGAACTTCGTGAGAAGGGTTAGTGTAGTAAGGATGAATCATTCACTTAGGTATTGCCAAGACAAGATTCATAATTATTACCACATGATACCTAATGTATTCCGTCATTCCCACAATTTATATTACTCAATATAAGCTATAGGAACACTTGAAACAAGCAAACTATGCATGCAAAATAGAATCTGTCAAAAATAGAACAATCTGTAAAGATCTGAATGATCACCATACTTTCTTGACTCCAAACATTTTGAAAAATTAGGAAACCTTAAGGAATCTTTTGTGTGAAATTTTCAGAATTTTTTGACGCTGCAGTGAAATCATATATTATGTACTGGACGCAAAACTTTCTATTTTTGCACAGAATCAAACATGCATGTATCCACACTATCCCAAAGGATTTACTTGGCACTTTATTGAAATAAAAGACACAAAACATGATTACCTCATTAGATTAATCATGTGAACACATAAAAATAGAAGGTAAAAGTGTTGGGTTGTCTCCCAACAAGTGCTTTTCTTTAATGCCTTTTAGCTAGGCATGATGATTCCAATGATGCTCGTATAGGAATAATAGTTGAAACACGCAAAAGAGCATCATGAATCTCATGACAAGCACATTTACGTATTACCCACTTCCTATGCATAGGGATTTTGTGAGCAAACAATTTATGGGAACAAGAATCAACTATCATTGGAAGTCAAAACAAGCATAACTTCAAAACCTTGAACACATAGAGAGGAAACTTGATATTATTGAAATTCTTACAAGCATATGTTCCTTTCTCATAATAATTTTCAGTAGCATCATGAAGGAATTCCATAATATAATCAACACATAAAGCATTCTTTTCATGATCTACAAGCATAGAAATTTTACTACAATCCACACAAGAAAATTTCTTCTCATGACTAATAGTGGGAGTAAACTCAAAAAAATAACTATCATGTGAAGCATAATCCAATTGAAATTTAAAATCACGATGACAAGTCTTATGGTTATCATTATTCTTTATAGCATACATGTCATCACAATAATCATCATAAATAGGAGGCATGCTTTCATCATACTAAATTTTCTCATCAAAACTTGGGAGACTAAAGATATCATATTCATCAAACATAGCATCCCCAAGCTTGTGGATTTGCATATCAATTGAATCATGGATATTTAGAGAATTCATACTAACAATATTACTATCATGCTCATCATTCAAAGATTTAGTGCCAAACATTTTAGTAACTTCTTCTTCTAACACTTGAGCACAATTTTCCTTTCCAGCATTTTCACTAAAGACATTAAAAAGATGAAGCATATGAGGCAACCTCAATTTCATATTTTTGTAGTTTTCTTTTATAAAACCATACAAGTGAAAAACAAGAAACTAAAAGATTTAATTGCAAGATCTAAAGATATACCTTCAAGCACTCACTTCCCCAGCAACAGTGCCAGAAAAGAGCTTGATGTCTACTACACAACCTTCTTCTTGTAGACTCGTGTTGGGCCTCCAAGCGCCGAGTTTTGTAGGACAGTGGAAATTTTCCCTCAAGTGGATGACCTAAGGTTATGAATCCGTGGGAGGTGTAGGATGAAGATGGTCTCTCTCAAAAAACCCTGCAACCAAATAACAAAGAGTCTTTGTGTCCCCAACACACCCAATACAATGGTAAATTGTATAGGTGCACTAGTTCGGCGAAGAGATGGTGATACAAGTGTAATATGGATGGTACATATAGGTTTTTGTAATCTGAAACCACCCCAAAGCTATATTTTCCGATCAATCTTATGACATATCCCTATAAGTGTCACAAACAGTCCTAGAGTTCTTACTAAAATAACACCTTAATATACATATCAACCAAAACCCTAATGTCACCTAGATACTCCAATATCACCACGAGTACCCATGGGCTTGATTATATCATATGCATCACACAATTTCAGATTCATCATGTTCAATCCAACACAAAGAACTTCAAAGAGTTCCGCAAAGTTTCTACCGGAATGTCAAGACAAAAACGTGTCCCAAATCCTATGCATAGATTCCCAAGGTCACGGAACCCGCAAGTTGATCACCAAAACATACATCAAGTGGATCAATAGAACATCCCATTGTCACCATGGATATCCCATCGCAAGACATACATCAAGTGTTCTCAAATCCTTAAAGACTCAATCCAATAAGAAAACTTCAAAGGGAAAAGTCAATTCATCAGAACAAGATAGAGAAGGGAAAACTCCATATGATTCATCTATATCAATAAATCTCGCGGTACATCAAGATCGTGCCACCTCAAGAACACGAGAGAGAGACAGAGACATACAACAAATAGCTACTGGTACATACCCTCAGTCTCGAGCGTGAAGTACTCCCTCCTCATCATGGAGGCCGCTGGGATGATGAAGATGGCCTCCGGTGATGGTTTCCCCCTCCAACAGGGTGCCAGAATGGGCTCTTGATTGGTTTTTCGTGGCTATGGAGGCCTGTAGCGGCGGAACTCCCGATCTAGGTTTCTTTTCGGAGGTTTCTATATTCATCGGATTTTTTGGCATCGATCTCACGTCAAGGGGGGCCACAAGGCGGTGACAAGCCTGCTAGGCGCAACCAGGGGGTGTCCGCACCTAGTAGACTTGTGACCTCCTTGTGGCTCTTCTAGCCCAACTCCAAAGCTTCAGGGGTCTCTTTTGGTCCAACAAACTTATACTAAATTTTCAGCCCATTCCTAGAACTTTTATTTCCGCACAAAAAACGACACCATGGTAGTTCTACTGAAAACAACGTCAGTCCGGGTTAGTTGTAATAAAATCATACGAAAATCATACAGAATTATTGTAAACATGGCATGAATACTTCATGGATTATAGATACGTTGAGACGTATCAGCGTACCCAATCAACTTCGATCAACATGACCACCCGACCAGTATCCGTCATGGGGGTTCAGCTGCCCTCGTCCTAGACCCCATCATAGACGGGTATCACCTCACTAAAGTCCTAATGGACAAAGTAGCCTTAACCTGATTTACCCTGACACGGTGAAGAAGATGGGTATATATCTGTCAAGGATCAAACCCAGCAACACTATCTTTAAAGGAGTGATCCCTGGCGTCGAGGCCCGGTGCATGGGCTATGTAAGCCTGGAAGTAGTGTTCGGCTCGCCCGATAACTTTCGAAGAGAAGACTTGATCTTCGACATTGTACGTTTCCGTAGCGGCTATCATGCCCTTCTAGGCCATACAACGTTCGCTCGCTTCAATACCGTCCCACACTACGCATACCTGAAGCTCAAGATGCCCGACCCAAGGGGGTCATTACTATCAATGACAACACAGAGCACTCCCTCCAAACTGAGGAAGATGCGTTGGCCCTGGCGGCCAAATTTCATTAAAATGATGATTGGCAAACATCGACATCTGCTGTAAAGGCACGTAAGGTTGGGAAGCAAGCTCGGTTTCAGCCCGAACTCTCAGAACCTCCTTCTCCCCATAAATAGGGACTCGCCCCCCATGACACATCCCTAGGACCAGCAAAGCACGTCCCAAGGAGGAACAACTCCATGCTCAAAATTCCAAGGGCTGCGGTAGGAAAAAAAGGGTAAGTGTTCGGCCAGACCGAACTCCATTAAGTGTCTTCGGACACACTGCAGGCACCATCAAGGGACTGCTAAAGGCGTAAAGATCATCCACACTTCCGCGACCTCTCAAGATTTTGTATCCAAGGTTCGTTCGCCGGATAGTACCATCCATTGAGGTACACAACTCCCTAGGAGGCGTAGGAGTAAACAAGTGACAGGGCACATCGAGGACATCAGGTCACCTATCAAAGACCCCTGGTACAATCACACTTGTAAACTTTACATTTCATTTTTAAATACCTGTAAACAGTTGGCTCAACAATTTGAGCAATAAGAGTTGTTGAGCAAAATATAAAACCATTATACATGGTTGTTTCACTGTCCTTTTTGGCACATACTCTATTTTCTCCCTCTTCTTGTGAAACAGTTCGATGCAACCGGCTAATAGACCCGAGGCTCGAGTTTAATTTTTTTTTGCCTTATGCACAATTGATTATGCATTCTACGTCTTGGAATTCAGTTTAGATGCATTGGGTTCCAAACTATGTCTTGGGTCAATAGTTGGCTTGCCCGGCTCCTGTGATTTCCCCTTTACGTTTCACTCGTTCGGCTAAAAGCGCAAAGGGAGAACCAATGCAATTGTGTTTCCAGCTAGCCTGGTCAAGCATCTCATGGGAGAAAGCCAAAAACTGACTTTCATAGTATGCGAGAACCGGTCTATGGATCCGAGCTTAAGTGTTATACTAAAAACCTCGTTAGAGGTTATTCCGTGTCATATGATGGGTTTGGTATTCGTACAAACCATTTGATATCGGCTTTAGCCGTGGTTCATCCGAACATCATAAATCACTAGGGGCTAGTCAACAGCCATCGCATTCCTTTTTCGCGCCCCTATGGCTAAGTGAAAGCAATACAACATTATGGTCTGATTGCCTGGTCTGCCACACACTACCGCCTTCGAGTACCGATAGCTTGGCTAAGGGTTACAGTGCGTAGGTAAAGAAACCCCGCGTAGCATCGACATGGGACTGAAGCCGACGACTCGCAACTTCCAATTTCAACAACCACACAGGACTTATAAGGAATGCAAAATATTAAAGACATGATAAACCATGCATCATAACCATAAAACGCTAAAAGGTGTTCAGACATATTACAATACATATACTCATAAATGTTTTCTTTTGAATACTGAGCCTCTATTGCCCGAGCACCCTCCATCACTATGGAGAAGTATCGCTCAGGGCACCTATGCTCCTTTCCAGGCGGTGGAGGAGCGGTGGCTATCTTCGTCGGATCAAGACCCAACCAGTGCACCTTCGCCCTTACGAAGGCCACCCGAGCTCCCTCGATACAATAGGAACGCCTTAGTGCGTCGATCCGAGGCAAGGCATCTCTCAGCTTCTGCACCAGGCCGAAGTAGCTGGTCGGCAATGGCTCGTTGGGCCATATCCGGATACAAAGATCCCTCATGGCCGGCTCCGCCATCCGATGCACCTCCATTACCTACTTCAGCTGCTCAACGAGAAGAGGAGAGCACTCGGAGGCTTAAAATTGCGGCCAAAATAGCCGAGCTTCATCTCCCTCTCCCCACGAAGCATAAAACTAATTCACGTCTGCTGTGCTATTCTTGACGTCCGAGAAGACGCCAGAGGAACGCCACACTTGGGTAAGCAATGTGAACTTGCTATCCCTGAAGACACACTGCAGTAAATCCGGCTCACCATCCGTTATAGCTTTCACTTGGCGGACTTGCTCTTCAAAGAACCGTCTATCCACCCACTCCTTTTGGAGATCGGATTTAAGAGTGGATAGTTCAACAACCTTCTCCTTGCCTTTCTGCTCAAGGTTCTCGCACTTCTAGTAGCCGTCCTTGAGCTCCTGCTGGATTTCCTCCACCCGAGCCTCATGCTTCGCACTGGCGGTTTTTAAAGTGGAAAGCACGGCTGTCACGCCCAAGATGTGATCCTATCCTTATTTTGGCACGAGGGCCTCGACAGGGATAGAAGCGCATCTTGTCATGTTGCAAGAATGGATATCATTACAAGTACATTTACGGAAGAGATGAGTATATGGAATTTTCTTACACTCACCACAAGCTACATCAATATCACATCAATACAACAGCATATGCAAACATCATACAGAAGAGCAGGGTCCGACTACGGACGAAAACAAACGACAAAATGACATCCATCCTTGCTATCCCAGGCTACCGCCTGGAACCCATCCTAGATTGATGATGAAGTAGAAGAAGAACTCCACATCAAACAAACATCGCTCTCGCGTCAATCATCGCATTACCTGTACCTGCAACTATTGTTGTAGTAATCTATGAGCCACAAGGACTTTGCAATCTCATTTCCGAAGGTATCAAGACTATTAAAGCTTAATGGATGAGGTATGGTGAAGTGATGAGGCTGCAGCAAGCAACTAAGCATTTATTTGAGTGGCTAATTACGAATATAGAAACTAAAGTATGGTGGTCTACACATAACGGACATGAACTAGTAATTATCCCTAACTGATCCTGAACACCTACTTACGTTAAACATAAACCCACCGTGTTCTCTCTTGGATAAGAACTCACGAGAAGAGACAGTCACAGTTACGCACATAGTTGGTGTATTTTATTTGAGTTTACTTCAAGTTTGCTATGACCGGGTGTTAAACAAAGTATCCAAGTTTGCCACATAACCACGGGCACGACTTTCCGAAAAATTTAACCCTACAGGGGTGCTCCAACTCATCCATCACAAATTAACCACACGCCGCGGGAATAACCTTCACCACGGATCTTGTGATCATCCTAGGAAATTCCAAAGGAAATCCGAGACCTCGAGATAGCCCGAAGAAGATCAGAGTTCCTCACGCAAGACATTCGAGAAAGGTAAAACAAGTCTAGCAAGGCCTCCCGACGTGTCAACAATCCCGATAGGAGCCGCGTATCTCGTTCTCAGGACATGGCGAATAAGCTAGTGTACGGTGGCCTAATAGAAATCACCCAAGTTGCCCTGGGGTGGCCCCACATAGTGCTCTAGTTTGGACAAACACTCATGAGGAGCACTGGCCCGGGGGTTGATTAAGATCCTCGGGTTAATTACTCCCTACGCAGGTTTATTAGTTATTAGGAAAATGTAGTACCAATGTTGGGACTTGACAAAAAAGCTTTATCCTAAAACGAAAATCAAGGGGGTCCCCATAAAAACCCCGAGCATGTTAGGAGCGCTCAGCTATGGAACATAACACCAGTTCACAAGTAACTAGGGCGGCAAGAGTGAAACAAAACACCGAGCAGAAGGCCAAGCCTTCCACCCTTAACCAAGTATATATGTGCATTAAATTAAATAGAAATAATATTGTGCTAACAAAAGAATGTCCATGTTGTCACATGGACGCAATTGTACCTGGAGCTAGAAACGCTATAAGAAGGGCTGAGCAAGCGGTAACATAGCCAAACAAAGGTTTGCTAGGATGTGGAGGGGTTAGAGGCTTTTCATGGCAATGTTGGGAGGCTTGACAAACTAGTGGTAGGTAGCGATGCATAATGGTAAAAGCGGGACAACTAGCATAACAATGATAGTAGTGGTATCCAGGGAAATGGGGCATCTTTCTTAACATCCTGCTTGGAAGAAGAACAAGTCCATGAAGAAGACGAGCCAACATAGTCAAACGAATCCTCACACTCCGAACGCTTTCGGAACCCTATCGATAAGAAGCAATCCGAAACAAACAATCAACACAAGATACACCACAACATATGCATGACATGATGCACAAACCAATATGATGCATGTCCATTTAATTATGCAAGGCATGGCATGGCAAGAACAACAAACAACTACTACACATCAAGTGAACTTCAATATGCAACAAGTTGCATATTGACGAAACTTCACGTTCGAATTATTTAGTTCATTCTTGTTTAGGTACTCATCAATATTAAATGTTGTTAAACATGGCAAGAGGGGAAGCATGAACAACTATATCATCTAGGCATTTTAAATGGGACCGGAAGCAACATATAGCATTTCTGAAACATCCCCATTAGCATAATATGAATTTGGTCCAGATCTGTACTAACCATACTTTAGAGTTGTTAAACACTAAAATAAATGTCACCATGAGATTCTACATGATTTTCTAGTCAAGTTACATATGTAAAATATTTTCAACGGAGCTACGGTTAATTAGTTATGAAATAAATCATATCGGCATGGCAATTATGCAAATTAAATGAAAACAGCAGGTTATACATTTTTATCACATGTGAAAGTTGGATATTGTGAAACTACATAAAATTCTAGTCATTTTCCATATATTAAGTTTTTACATATGATGCATGGTTAATTAGATATTAGCAATTTAAAAATAGGAGTTTTTCTGTAAATCTAGTTTTCTGTGGATAATTAGGAAAATCCGCAGAACTGAAAAAAAACGTCTACGGGCCGAATCTCACTAGGGCCCAAGCAGAATAGGGGCGCTTCACACTAAAATGTGCACACGGGCGAGGGATAGGGCAACGGCGCTCACCTCGGGCTGGGCCTTGAGGAGCTGCGGGAGCTGGGCCGGTTGGGCGAGGAGGCATGTTGGGCCGGCCCACGAGTGGGTCAACGGGTCAACGGGCGCTTGTCCTCCTCCTTGCTCGTTCTTGAGCAGGAGGCAGGGTCAGCGCCGGCGGCGCTTGACGTAGCCGACGGCGAGGGGCGCGGGACGACCGGAATCGGGCTGTGGGCAACCGGATCCGGCGATCGTCGGCCGGATCTGGGCGACGCGGTGGAGCTCCGGTGGCGGGGTGCAGAATCCGGTGGCGGGCACAGAAGAAGAGAGAGAGGTGATAGGGAGAGGGAGGATAAGGGGAAGGAGGAGAGGGAATGGAGGAGGAGAGGGGCGGCAAGGTCCGGCGAGGCGGCGGCCTCAGGGGGTTCCGATGAGGGGTAGAGGCCATGGAGGCCTCGGGCGGCCGCGGACGTTCTTGCTCGGGCGCAGGACGAGGCTCGGGTGGCTGTGAGGGGAGGTTACGGTCGCCGGACGTGTCCAATTTGATCGTGGACATGTCCGATAGGTGGGGATTTGGACAAATCTAAGCCCCCGATTTCACATGGGAGGGCCAGATTTGGCTGGGTGGCTAGGGCTGCGAGATTGGAGGGAGGTGGAGCTAGCAGGTGTGGTTTTCTAGGGGGTGGCCGCAATTTAACATGGGGGAAACCCTAGAGAGTGAGGGGGCTCTCTCCATGGGGTCATATATAGGGGAGGCACTAGGAGGGGTTGGACCTCGTCCGTCCGATCGCGATCCGATGACCACGAATGGAAGGAGGGTCTAGGTTGGGCTAGCGGGCTGTGTAGAGAGCCTTGGGCTGAGATGAGAGGGAAGGTGGCAGCCCGTGACAAGAGTTTTAAAACACTGAAATTCCAGACAAATAAACAGATGACTGCACTACTACGGTTGACCGTTCGGGTATCAAACGAACTCGGAATGCGACGAAATTTGGCAGGCGGCCTACCTACACTATAATAAGACCGCACGCGAAGTTTGTGGTTAGTCTCGAAATGTGCAACGACAAGAACAAAGAGAACGGGCAACTACGAAAAGATGCAAGTTTGAAAACTCATGTTGACAAAATGCCGATGCTATGCAAATGATGCGAATGATGCGATGATGAATGCGACAACCAGACGAAACACATGACGAGAATGGAAATAAAAAGGGGAATCTTCTGGAGCGTCGGTCCCGGGCTGTTATAGCGGGATCCGCTTGTTCGGCCCCTGAATTCTCATCCACGGCCTCTTACTTTGCCTGATGAAGCTTGGGCTTGAGCTTTTAAATTTCTTTCGCCAAGGCTGTGTAAGCATCAAAGCTATAACCACGCTGTGTCAATAGTATGGATCACTAGTGATGAAACATTCGGATATTATAATCTGGCTAAGCTTACGCCTCGTCGAATCTCTTATTTAGGGCGTCAAGCTCATCTTCGGAGCTCTTGAGGTTCCGATTTAGCTCGTCTAACTCGGCAGCATTAGCAACCGCCGGTGATGATGAAGCCTAGAAATAACAAACCCCTGTCAGATTACATGGGTTTAAACCTTTGAACTGTCATAAGCATGACCCTATGTTCGGTCCTCTTAAGTACTATTATAACATTCCGAACAAATATCATTTCATACATTGTCCGAACAAAAAATTATGACTAACCCCCAGGTGAGTTTTTCTAAAACTCTAAACCCATGTAATCTGAAGCTCTAAAACTCACCTAGGGCTTGGGGGCTGCTATGTATAACAATAGCACAAATATAAATAAATTAATATTCTACAAATAGAACATTATGTGGCTCACCTCGAAGCCCGTTAGGAGACTGTTGAAGGCCTCCTTCAGTCCTCTATCAACGGACTGGATGCTTTCTAAAACCGCACCCATAAGAGTGCGGTGCTCCTCGGCGATGGAGGCGCTTGATAGAGCCTCCCCCATAACTGGCCACCCATTGGTCGGTGGCGCCGGTGGAGATCAGTTAACCCGATCTCCTGCCGGGGATTGAACCAGTGCCTCCGGAGGCGTGGTGCGCTCCGGAGATGACCTTGGAGGTGACTGGACAACCCTTCATCCGGTCTCCCAAGTATCCGGGAGGGGCTCCTCCCCCCGGTCTTCGGTGGCCAAGGCGTTAACCTCGACCATGACATCATCACCCCCATCACTGGTATTCGGCTCTAAAGGAGTCTACTGGGATGACACCTCTGCGGCATCCTTCGTGGCGCCCGGAGGAGTGGGATGCAACGCGGTCCTGCTCTCTTCTAGCTCGGTGGGTGGGGTCTCCCCGTCCGAAACTTGGTCGGTGGGGAGAACGCGTGGTGGCTGCAGATCATTAGGCACCCACATATTAATAACATTTAAAACTTGGCATTAATAGACCAGGTAGTCTTCAGATTCTTATCTTCGAGCTGGGGGCTTGACCCTTAGGTTATTTTGAGGAACCTTCTTGAAGTCTTCGGAGTCGGTATCTGAGTCCAAAATGTTGGGCAGAATCAACTTCGGCCGATGTGCCTTCTTCGGGGCAGGAGGAGGTACATCCTCTGTGGCGTCCGATGACGCCGCCCTCTTTCTTGCGAGGGGGGAATTGCCTTCCCCCTCATCCTCATGCTCCTCCTCTAATTGGGTTTCCTCAGACATAGCGTCCGACTGGTCCTTGATGTGAAGACCTCCGTGGCTTCTCTTCTTCTTCTTCTCTTTCTTTTCTCGCGCCTTGTAAGGCACCGTGACGAGCATCTCTGACAACAGCTTGGACCTATTGTCTTCGGGATGAGGTGTCGGGCAGTTGATGCCTGTGGCCATGCTCAGCCATTTCTGAAGAGGTATTCGGGGAGTGCTTAGATTTTCTTTCGGAAAATGGAGCCGATCAAACAAAACTATGGTATACCTGGGAAGGAGGGTAATCAACATGTAGACCCCAATCCTCCTCCTCGACTGGCCAGTTCTCTCGAGGCTTGAACAGCGCTTCCACAGCTTCTCCGAAGTTGTACGAAAGAGCTAAAGAATAGTAGGCTCGTCGTCAAGACAATAAGCCCACATGGGAGAGGACCGGCGCTGATAGGGGAGGATGCGTCGCCGAAGCATGATTTGGACCACGTTGTCTAGCTCGATCTTGCCTCTGATCATTGAGGCGATGCGCTTCTACATGTTGTCCACCTCTATGTCCGACCCCCAGTCGAGGCCCTTTCGGAGCCATGATGTCAATCTGGTGGGGGGACCGGATCTGAATTCGGCCGGAGCAGCTCGAACTTCTTCCCTTGGCTCGGTTATATAAAACCACTCTTTTTGCCAAATCTTGATGGTGTACATGAAGGTGCCGGATGGCCATCTATTGTGGGGGAGCTTGCTGATGACCGCTCCGCCACAGTCCGCGTGTTCGCCTATGACACACTATGGCTTGATATTAAATACCTTGAGCCACAGTCCGAAGTGTGGTTCGACCCGCAAGAATCCCTTGCAGACAGTGATGAAGGCCGATATGTGCATGCAGGAGTTTGGCGGGAGGTCATGGAAGTGGAGCCCGTAGAAGAACATGAGGCCCCTGACGATGGGGTGGAGCGGGAAGCTCTGTCCACGAATGAAGTGAGGAAAGAATACCACACTCTCGTCAGGTTTGGGGGTGTGAATCACCTGGTTCTTCTCCGAAGTAAGGTGGTAGATGTTCGCGGGGAGGTATCCATCGTTCTTTAGATCCCGGATATCCTGGTCTGTGATCATAGAGGCCTCCCACTTGCCGTTGGAGCTAGAACCCGCCATTGACAAGCTCGGAGGAGGAGTGGAAGAACTAGATTTGTGCTCTGAAAGCTAGGAGATTGGGGAAGCAGAGGATGCAAATGGGAATCTTGGCTCAGCCTTGGGGTTTCTCTTTCCCTTTTATGGGGCTTGTTGCTGGTTAGCCTCCCTTTATCGTGCCGAGAATCTCTCCGCTTCCCAGGATGTGCGTACCGTTATACATGCATGATTAATCATATCCCGTGTTAAACAGAGCATGATCTGTGCATTGATGGATCATGCTGATGAAAAAACGGCCTCGAACTACGAATTGAGTTTTTGCAACTGGTTCAGTGGTCGTGGTGGGCCATGACCTTTTGTCAGAAGGGTTGTCAGGTTTTCTCCTTGATGCTTGGCCTTCAGAGCTGAGCTATTCATGGTGTTCGGGCAATCTTTTAATTGGGAAAACTATTTGTCATCGGGGGCCAAACTAAACTCTCTGATCACTAACTCGAGAGAAGAACTCGCCCTGCAAGCTGAAGACTTTGATCATACGAAGCAACTAGAACTAAGACCCTTGGCGTTGGATGCTAGTTCGGGGGCTACTCACGGAGTCCTGGTTTAAGGTGTCCTCGAGTGGCCGACCTGTTTCTTATGGGCCGGACTATATGGGCCGTGTACAAAACATTGGATTGATCAAAGGCCCTGTATCCAGGATGGAAGCTTTGGGAATCGTGCCATATCCTCCATGTTTGGATTAGTAAATTGGCGTGTTTATCCCTTCGATGTGTAACCGATCATGTGTAAACCCTAGGTACTCTCGATGTCTATATAAGCCGGAGGGTTCTAGGTTGTGGGATGGAGAATAACTCATCTAGGGTTTAGCTATTCGATCTCGAGGTAGATCAACTCTGTATCCTTCGTATCATCAATACAATCAAGCAAGACGTAGGGTATTACCACCATAGGAGGGCCCGAACCCAGGTAGACATCATCTCCTTCGTTTCCTGTAACCATCAATCCTAGTCTCACAGCTCGGGACCCCCTACCTGAGATCCATCGGTTCTGACACCGACAATTGGTCCTCCCTCGATGGAACGAGTGTTGGTGGTGACGATGGCATCGATTTCCCCCTTCCGGATGGAAGTTTTCCTAGCGGAATCGCTCCGTCACAGAGCAAAAGTGCTCCTACCCAGGTTCTGCCTCGAGACTGCGGCACTTCGTCCCGAAAGTATCCCCTTGATTTTTCTAGATGAAAACCCATCATATAGAAGAAGAGGGGGACAGTACACCGCCTGTGGGACCCATAAGGCATTAGGGCATGCCCAGGGTGTACCAGACCAAGTGCATCCTTTGCCTTAACTGTAATCTTTTCCATGTGTGAACCTTCAATGCATTCCACCTTGTGGTTGAGTAATAATATTGTTGCTTCATGTCATTCCTCATGCATCATGACATCATGGCATCATCACATATTTTACTTGTTGCATCATACTTGCTTGCCATGCTTGTGACTGGTGTTGTGGTTGTTGTGAGTGTGTGTGTGGGATTGGTAAAGATTTTGGTGCAAAACCACTCCTCTAAATCCCTCAAAAACCTTGCCTCTTTTTCCTATTAGTGCAACATGTGGTATTTTATTGACGTAATAATTCCCATTAAAATGTTGCACTTCTTCATTATATTCTATTTAGGATTATTCAGTAGCTCTCACCATGTTTTGGTATATGTTTCTTTTAGTTCTTGCAAAAACAATTTTCAATTATATTAACAAGTGAATTATGTAATTGACCTGACAATGCCCAACCTAATTTTGTTTAACAAGGTGCAGTTTTGTGTGCTCAGATCTATTTTTAATTTTCTCAAAATCTTCTCCAAACTCCCTGGCTTTATTTTGGTTGTCGTGTTATAAATTTTTAAAAAGAAAACCCATTGTTTTACCTGAGAGAGAGGGAGCCAGCTCCTCCTGGGCCTGTTATCTTCCCGCGGCCTAGCAAGAGAGCCAGTGTAGCCCAGCAGAGCCCCACAGTGTCAGCTTCGTCCACCTCCTGGACGACAAGACATCGACAACATCCACATCGACTAGCTCGATGATTTGATGGTCGACGGCCGCCCTATCCCCCTATTTAGCTTGTCCTCGGTGCCCTAGGCTATCCCCTCGACCCATTCCTCCCTTCTCCTTCCATGTCGCCGCAGGTAAGCCGTCTCCCAAGCCCAGGCTGTCGCCATGCCCCTGTGTTGCGACCGAGCTCAAGCTCGGGCTTAGGGTAGCATTCCTGCCTCGTCCTCGGGAGTGCCTGCCGTCTTCTTCCTCAACGCGCGCGATGCCAGCGAGCCAGAACTTCCTCCCCATCATCATCTTCTTCCTGCAGAATGGACCTGAGTGACGCTGGAGTTCTTCGCCTCCTCGTTGACCCCACATTGCAGGCCAGCCGCCGGCCGCTTGTCCTAGGTGAGGAGGTACTTCCTTTTCCCTTGCTTGCATCATCGATAGACTCGCATGCGCGTAGATTTGACCGTGACATCATCTTGCACCCGCGCTCTCATTTTATATCTTTGAAGATGATCTTCAGTTAAGGAACCATGGGGTTTTCTTGTTGTGACCCTGCAGTGCTCCCGTCCTGTGCTAGCCCTGCTTGCTTGCTGCGTTGCTACATCGCTGTCCCATCGCGCCTCGCCTGCCTGCTTCCTGCTTGCGCCTGCAATGCCTGAGCCGAGCTCGAGCTTTGCCTCAAGATCCTCACCTCTGTGCGCTATAGGACCCTGCGTCCCTGGGAATGGAACCCCCTAAGGAATCCACACCCTGCCGGCTACCCTTTGTCGCCTCCATCACCATCCCGCTCACTGGCGACGAGCTCTCTCTGCTGTCTAGAGGTAGAAGAAAACCCGTGCCTCGCCTACTCAAAAGAAGTTAGCACCCCATTCTAGCAGATGCCTGCTCGCTAGCCCATTGGTAGCAGCCCTGGGCTTTACTCAAGGGGACGTGGGTTCAAACCTTGGCTCCCCCCTTTTATTTTCTTCCCATGTGTGTTTGCTTTGGGTGTATGATAGTGGGTCGAGGGCCCCTGGCTCACGGCCAGGTGGACCCTCTTTTTTTAAAGATGTTTCTGTGAGGTTTCGTGTTATTTCTATTTTAGAAAATAGTCCAAATCTGGACATGGCCAGATGTGGCAACTGTCATATTTGGCAAGTATTGACTTATAACTTGCTAGGTGGTTTTTTCTGTGCATCTGTTTTGTGTGGATTTGACATAGGAACATAGGGCTGTGATATATGAATTTGGGGTAGAAAAATCCCAGGAATCGAGTGGTGCCATTAATTTTTCCATTGGAGCAACTTTGCAACCATATTATTTTGTGATGAGGTGGTCTTTTGTGGTTTTTGTAGGATTTAATCCATGCATGCTATGATGATCTTGTCAACATGAATGTGGTAGTGTTTTGTGGGAATTAGGCCCTGGTATTTTCCTTTGCCATGATAAGCTTGTGTGTTAGTGGGTTTCTTGCTGCAAAGTAGCTAGGAAAGTTGCATTGTCACATGCTAAATATTTCTAAGTGTTGGAATCTATTATTTTCTTCCCTGGTTGTGTGGATGATTCCCATGGTTGTAGTGATTCTTTGGAATTGGTCCAATACCATGAAATGTTGTGCTTGTCACCCTTTGTCATTTGGTGTAGTTACCTTTCTATATGGTTGATTCATCTGGTAGTTATGCTATGTCAAAGATGACATGTTGAATTAAACTGCTACTATTCTCTTGGTGAAATTTTTCTAAGTCTGAGAATCTGTAGTCATTTTCATGCCATGTTTAGAGGATGGTACCAAGTGATCTGTGATGTTTTAGCTCAAGCTTAGTGCTAGTGTGCTGTAGTAGATGTTGTCCTTTGTCAGCCTCCTAAGTTACATGCCATGAAATGATCTCTAGCATAATTGTTTGCTGCTGTCAAGTTGCTATTAGATTAACTCAGATTCCAGAAAACTGGGATTTTCACTAAGTCCCTGAAATCGGTTTCATTATGCCATCTTGTGAGATTCATTTCTTAGTGATCCTTGCTTCCTTTCAAGTTTGTGTAGTTGGATGATTTATTAAGAATGATGTTTAGATTCTGTATCTACTTTGGTTGTGGCTGGAAACCTCCTGTAGCTTTGGATATGTGTTGTGCAAGTTGCTATGTTGCTGTTTTGGACAGGATGTGTGTGGTTTGTTTCGTGACTTGTGTGAGCTATGCTCCATAGTTTTGCTTGATCTTTAGATCTATTGTTGATAGTTTTTCATTTCCTATCAAGTGCAATCCTTGGAATATCAAGGAATATCCCATGGCCTTCCTTGTCATGTGTTTTGTCTTCGTTAGAGATCGCACCTTGCCGTGAGCGCCCCGTGAGCTACGTTACTCCGTTTGTGACATTCCTCATATGCATTTGCATCGATTTTGCATGAAGAATTCATATTTTCCATGTTCATTTATGTTCCCACAACTAAACATGAGGTTCTGTACAGAATTCTTATAACTTAACAATTGTATGAGAAACATGACTAGCTCAGGCTTGCCATGTTAAAAAATTCAAATGGATCATGCATCATCTTGTTTGTGCATTGCACCGTGGTTGTTTGTTTATTTGGTGCTCATTCTATTTGGGTAGATGCGAGTGTTGAGCCTGAGTACGAGTATCCATGAGAGTACAACTACGATGACCCAGTTATTTGCCCCTCTGAAAAAACCAATAGGCAAGATGACCGTACCCGGATCCCGACACTACTTTTTCTTTGCTCGTTGTGTCGCTCTTATCATTATGTTTTCGTTACCTACCACTCACATGTAAAGCCTCCTACATTGACATGAAAGTCTCTAACCCTTCCACTACCTAGCAAACCTTGTTTGGCTAAGTTACCGCTCCTGACCCCTCTTATAGCATTCTTAGTTGCAGGTGCAGGTTGTTTCCATGTGATAACATGGATATCTGGAGGTATCACGATATTACTGCTATTTAATTTAATGCACCTATATATCTTGGTAAGGTGGAAGGATTGGCCTTTTGCTCAGTGTTTTGTTCCACCTTTTCCGCCTTAGCTACTTTTTAGCTGTGTTATGTTCCATATTTTGTGCTCCTAACATGCTCGGGGTTGTTATGGGGACCCCCTTGACTATTCGTTTTAGATTAAAGCTTGTGTGGCAAGACCCAACATTGGTAGTATTTGCTTAACAACCTAATAAAATGCATAGGGCTTAGCTACCCCATGGATAATTAATCAACAACCCGAGCCAGTGCCCCTCATGAGTGTTGGTCCAACCGGGCTGCCTATAGGGCTGCCTTGAGGAAACTTGGGGATTGGTTTTACTCGTAGCTAGTCCCATCTGGTCGTGTCCTAAGAACGAGATATGCGGCTCTTATCGGGTTCATCGACACGTCGGGCGGTCTTGCTGGACTTGTTTTACCTTTCTTGAATATCTTGCGTGAGAAATTCCGTTAGTACTCTAGGCTATCTTTAGATTGAGGTTTTCCAGTGGAATTGCCTAGGAAGATCACGAGATTAGTGGTCGAGGTTATTCCTGTGGCGTGTGGTTAGTTTGTGATGGATGAGTTGGAGCATGCCTGTAGGGTTTTATCTTTCGAAAAGCCATGCCTGCGGTTATGTGGAAACTTGGAGATTTGTTTAACAACCGGTTATAGTTATCTTGAAGTAAACTCAAATAAAATACACGAACTGTGTGCATAACCATGACTATCTCTACTCGTGAACATGAACCGAGAGAGAACACAATGGGGTTATGTTTGATGTAAGTACGTGTTTAGGATCACTTAGTGATCATGCTAGTTCTCGACTATTATGAATAGGCCACCACATTTACTTCTTGTCATCGTAAGTTAGCCACTCAACATGCTTACGTGCTTGCTGCAACCTCACCACTTACCCTTCCTCACCCAAAAGCTTACATAGTTTTGGTACCCGGGTTACAAGATTGCTGAGTCCCCGTGGCTCACAGATTACAACACTAGGGTACAGGTACCGATGTTGACTACCCTGTTGAGGCGTTGTAGCTCCAGTGGTAGTATGACGAAGAACGTGGCCGGATGTATGTTACGTATCCCGATGAGTAAAGAGGCAACATGTTCGTGTTCCCTGGGATAGAAAGGAACTCTCATTGCATCTTTTGTCATTTGATTTCGTCCGTAGCTGGACCCTGCTTTTATGGATGTATGCAGGAATGCTTTGAGTGACATTGTAATTTAGCATGTGGAGAGTGTAAGCCAATCTATTATACTCTTCTATTCATTAAATGTATGCAATGATGCTGTACTTTCGAAATGCTTTGATGCTCTTCTATCCCCTTTAAGGACCTTGAGCCTTATTGGGATAGAACCGCATCTTGGTCGTTACAAGTTGGTAATGAGAGCCATACGACCATAGGAGCCCCTTGCTTGATCAAACTTGGCCGAGTCAAGTCTAGTGAAAAACTATTTTGAGTCTAGTTATATATCGGAGAGTAGGATTCTTTTACTCCTCTTCTATACTTTGGTGAGGTGTTCGACTTAGGAATTTTTAATTCTACTCCTCTTCTCGGTCAATTTTTTTAGGATCACGCAGGTATTGTTGGGATCGTTCCAATATCTTTGTGACGAGAACATTGTTCTTTCTACCTCCTAACATTTAGTGGTTGTGGCAGTGTCTCGGGGAGGTGAGCTCCGAGGTGTTGTTGTCACACTTGTATCGTGGCAGTTCCGGAATACCAGAGGTCACCGACATCGAAAACGCTTCTATACTCATGTGGTGGGAATAGTTTGGCGCCACCCAGTACTGGGGAGAGCGATCAGATGTATTGCCACAGCTAGTATATTGGATGTTTTTCGAAGGTCTGAGGTACACGATTTCCGAGGTTTTCTTGGTTATGTATTGATGGATGGAGACAAATTGGATTGTAGGGCTTGTTAGTTCCTTGAGATATTTTGCCTCCCCGTATCACCAACACACGGTTGCATAACCAATGATTTTGGAAGTTATTAGGTGGGAATTCTAGTAGTTACCTAGGATCATCTTACTTCAGATGTATGAGGGTCTATACATTTGTTCCGAGCACATCTTAGCTCAATACCTTGTTGTGTTTATTCAAGTGGCTTCAAGATCTTATGATGTTATCACAAATCAGAAGAAGGCATTCTTACTAATTTTCAGTATGAATTCTATTGATGTTATTACATTCAATTTCTTTCAAGCCATTTGATTCAGCTTATTGCAATCATCTTTGTCAATGGTGTGCTGATGTTCTTGTCCATCTCCAGGATGACTCCACCAACTCGCAGGAATCCGGGTCATGATGGGGAGCAGTCTAACCCTCCATCACCCCCCCACCTCCTCCTCCAGAAGCTTGGAAAGCTCTGATGGCCGCAACCAATGCGAATACTTAGATGCTGCTCAGGTTGTTCCAACAGAGAGATCAGGGATATCAAGGCCATCAAGGGAATTTCCAGAATCAACCACAGTTCGCGATTCTCAACCAGTTTCTCGCCAACCAGCCCAAGTCTTTCACCGGTTGTGAGCAGCCTCTAGATGCGGATGATTGGCTCCGCGACATGAACAAGCATTTCGAGTGCAGCAATGTCAGACCAGATGACTATGTCAGGTTCGCGACTTTTCAACTCAAGGGTCAGGCAATAGATTGGTGGCAGCAGTACAAGGACTCCTGGGGTGATCATGTAATTAGCTGGGATGATTTGTGTCGTGACTTCAGAGCTCATCACATCCCGACAAGCTTTGTCGAGGAGATGCGTGAGAAGTTCCTAAATCTGAAGCAAGGGAGCAAGTCTGTCTGTACGTATAACATTGAGTTCCAGAATATGGCCCGCTATGCTATGCAAGATGTTTCCCTATGAGAAGGCCATGATTTATCAGTTTAAAGGTGGTCTCAAGGATGAACTTATTTCGAGTCTAGTCCTACAAGAGCCTCGTGAGTTTGATCAGTTCTACAACATGGATCTGAAGGTAGAGGCAACTCAGCTCAGGTTGGAAAACTCAAGGAAGCGATCCAGGGAATCCTACTCTTCTTCTAGCTCTCAGATGGTTCCTAAGTAGCAGAAGTATTGGGTTCCTCCTCCACCTCTGTTTCGTCCACCCCAGCAGCAGAGGCAGCACGGTGGTCGTGGTCCTTCCCACCCACCCAACCCAGGATTTCAGCAGAGGCTCCAGGCACCCAAGTTAGCAAATGCTCATCCTCCAGGCAACTTCCGTCCGCTCTTAGAGGTTACCTGTCACAAGAGTGGTCAGAAGGGTCACTACTCAAACAAGGGGAAAAACCAGCAGCGTCTTCTGCCTCCTGCTCCAGTCAGACCTCCAGGCAATGCTATGGTGAGGCACAACCCCAAGTCAGCAAGAGTGAACATGGTGAATGCAGCTGAAGCAAAGGATTCTTCTCAAGTGATATTGGCTAATCTCTCGGTCAATTCTATTCCTGCAAAAGTTTTGTTTGACGCTGGTGCATTGCATTGTTTCATGTCATATCCTTTTGCATCAAAGTATGGTTTTACCATGGAGTTTTTACCAAATGCATTGCAAGTTGTGTATCTAGGAAAGCGTCTCAGCTCTAATATGGTGGTTCCGGATGTGTCTATCAAGATGTGCAATTATTCTTTTCTGGCCTCTCCAATTGTTCTCGAAAATTCCAATATTGATCTCATTCTTGGCATGTAATTTCTTGCTATGAACAAGGCGTATGTTGATTGTCAAGCCAAAGAAGTCAAATTGACTCATCCTTCTGAAGACGGGATCGTTTTCACAAATCACGATGACACGATTTGTCTCTTTTCTCTCAAAGAGAAGGGTGAAATCTCAGCCATTTTTTAGATTCTGGTTGTTTGTGAGTATGAAGATGTCTTTCCGGAAGAATTGCCAGGAATGCCTCTACACCGTCCAGTAGAGTTTGTGATTGATCTCGAACATGGAATTGAACCGGTTTGCAAGCATCCTTATAAGCTTGGCCCCAAAGAGCTGAAAGAATTAAAGAAGCAGCTAGATGAACAAGAACATCTGGGTTTAATCATACCAAGATCTTCACCGTGGGGTTGTGGTATTCTGTTTGTCAAGAAGAAGGATGGCATGGACCGATTTTGTGTCGATTACCGTCCATGGAATAAGGAGACAACCAGGAACAAGTACCCACTTCCCAACATCAATGAGTTGTTTGAGCAACTGAAAGGTGCCAAGGTTTTCTCGAAGTTAGATCTTCGCATGGGCTATGATCATATTCGCATCCGTGAAGAAGATACTCCAAAGACTGCTTTCAGGACGATTTTTGGCTCTTATGAGTACACCGTCATGTCCTTTGGTCTCGCTAATGCTCCTCTAACCTTCTCCAGAATGATGAACTTCATATTCTTTCGTTTAAGAAATGAGTTCATCTTGGTGTATTTGGATGACATTCTTGTTTTCTCAGAGACTAAATAAGAACGTGCAGAGCATCTCTGGCTTGTGCTTGACAAGCTAAGAGAGCACCGGTTCTATGCTAAGTTCTCCAAGTGTGAGTTTTGGATCAATGAAGTGGTTTACCTTGGGCACATCATCTCTGCCGAGGGCATCAAGGTGCACCCTGAGAAAGTTGAGGCCATCTTGAAGTGGGAGCCTCCTCAGAATGTCACCAGCTTCATATCTTCCTCGGGCTTGCATGTTACTGTAGAAGATTCGTGGAGAACTTCTCACAAATTGCTAAGCCTCTGTACAACCTCCTGTAGAGGAATGTAAAGTATGCCTGGTCTCTTGAGTGTCATGTGGCGTTCAATACACTCAAGGAGAAACTGACTTCAGCTCCAGTTCTTGTTCCTCCCGAGCAATCAAAGCCTTTCCAAGTGTTCTGTGATGCATCCCTCCAAGGTCTTGGTGGTGTTCTCATGCAAGATAAGAAGATTGTTGCTTATACCTCGCGTTAGTTGAAGCCTAGCGAGAGGAACTACCCCACTCACGATCTTGAGTTGGTGGCAGTTGTTCATGCTCTGTTCACGCGGAGACATTTATTGTTGGGAAGACCAGTTGAGGTGTTCACTGACCACAAGATCTTAAAGTACATTTTCAGTCAACCGAATCTCAATCTTCAGTAGAAGTGTTGGGTGGAAATGATTGAGGAGTACAATCCAAGTATTGAGTATACTCCTGGAAAAGCAAATGTCATTGCAGAAGCGCTCAGCCAAAAGGCATACTGCAATAGTCTTATCCTGAAGCCTCTTCAACCCGAGCTTTGCGAAGCCTTCCACAAGTTCAATCTTCAAATTGTTCCTCAAGGATTTCTTGCCAACTTCAAGTCTCTCCGACTCTGGAAGATCAGATTCACCAAGCGCAACTTCTTGATGCTATGGTGAAGAAAGTGAAGAAAGGTGTGGCCAAGAGCATTCCAAAGTATAAGTGCTTTCGTGTTGATGACAAAGATACCTTATTCTTTGAGGACCGTCTGGTGGTTCCAAAAGGTGATCTCAGGAAGGTTATCATGGATGAAGCACATAATTCTCTCCTCTCCATTCATCCAGCCAGTTCCAAAATGTATCAGGACCTCAAGCAAACCTTCTGGTGTACTCGAATGAAGCGTGAAATTGCTCAATTCGTGAATGAATTTGATGTTTGTCGTAGAGTGAAGGCAGAACATCAACGTCCAGTAGGTCTCCTTCAGCCATTGCCAATTCCAGAGTGGAAATTCGATCATGTCGAGATGTATTTCCTCACTGGTTTCCCTAAGTCCAAGAGGAGCAACGATGCCATCTTTGTGGTTATAGACAAGCTCACCAAAGTTGCCCATTTTCTTCCGGTCAAAGAATCTATCTTGGCAGCTTAGCTGGCAGAGCTGTATATGTCAAGGATAGTCTCTTTGCACAATGTTCCTCAACTCATTCCCTCAGACCATGGAAGCCTCTTCAGTTACAAGTTCTGGGACTCCTTCTAGACTGCTCTGGGTACCAAGATCCGTTTCAGCATTGCCTTCCTTCCTTAGACAAGTGGCCAAGTTGAGAGAGTCAATCAAATCCTCGAAGACATGCTTAGGGCCTATGTGATTTGTTTCAGCATGAAGTGGGAAGACTGCCTTTCGTACGCCGAGTTTTCGTACAACAACAACTTCCAAGCTAGTTTTGGAAAGGCTCCATTCGACATTCTCTATGGTAGGAAGTTCCGCACCCCGCTCAATTGGTCTGAAACCAGTGAGCGTAAATTCTTGGAAATGACATGATCACTGAAGCAGAAGAGATGTGTCATGTCATTCGTCAGAATCTCAAAGCAGCTCAATCCCGCCAGAAGAGCAATTATGATAACAAACATCATGATATCTCCTTTCAAATCGATACTTTTGTCTATCTCAGACTTTCTCCAATGAAGGGCACTCAGCATTTTGGCATCAAAGGGAAGCTCGCCGCTCGCTTGATGGGTCCTTTCAAAATTGTGGGCAAGAGAGGTGACCTTGCCTACCAACTCGAGCTTCCTCCAAATTTCTCAAATGTTCATGACGTGTTTCACGTCTCTAAGATCCGGAAGTGCTTCAAGACTCCTGAGCGTACCGTTGACCTCCAAGACATTGATTTCAAAGAAGACCTATCCTATCGTGAGCATCTAGTTCCTATTCTTGAAGAAACTGAGTGTAAGACTCGTAACAAGTCAATCAAGTTTCTCAAGGTGAAGTGGTCTCATCACTCCGATAAACAAGCCACTTGGGAACATGAGGATCTTCTCCATTCCAAATTTCTAGAGTTCTTTTGTTCTTAGATCCCGAGACAAGATCCTCGTGTAGTGGAGGAGAGTTGTAACAGCCCAAGTGCATCCCTTGCCTTAATTGTAATCTTTTCCATGTGTGAACCTTCCATGTATGCCACCTTGTGGTTGAGTAATAATATTGTTGCTTAATTTCATTCCTCATGCATCATGACATCATGGCATCATCACATATTTTACTTGTTGCATTATACTTGCTTGCCATGCTTGTGATTGGTGTTGTGGTTGTTGTGAGTGTGTGTGGGGGGGATTGGTAAAGATTTTGTGCAAAACCTCTCCTCTAATTCCCTCAAAAACCTTGCCTCTTTTTCCTACTAGTGCAACATGTGGTATTTTATTGACCTAATAATTCCCATTAAAATGTTGCACTTCTTCATTATATTCTATTTAGGATTATTCAGTATCTCTCACCATGTTTTGGTATATGTTTCTTTTAGTTCTTGCAAAAACAATTTTCAATTATATTAATAAGTGAATTATTTAATTGACCTAAAAATGCCCAACCTAATTATGTTTAACAGGGTGCAGTTTTGTGTGCTCAGATCTATTTTTAATTTTCTGAAAATCTTTTCCAAACTCCCTGGCTTTATTTTGGTTGTCCTGTTATAAATTTTTAAAAAGAAAACCCTTTGTTTGACCTGAGAGAGAGGGAGCCAGCTCCTACTGGGCGTCTTCTCTTCCCGCGGCCCAGCAAGAGCGCTAGTGCAGCCAAGTAGAACCCCGCAGCTTCAGCTTCGTCCACCTCCTATACGGTAGCGCATCGGCAGCAGCCACGTCGACTAGCTCGATGATTTGACGACCGACGGCCGCCCTATCCCCCTATATAGCTTGTACTCGGTGCCCTAGGCTATCCCCTCGATCCATTCCTCCCTTATCCTTCCCCGCCACCACAGGTAAGCCATGTCCCAAGCCCACATCATTGCCATGTCCTCAGTACTCCGCGCGAGCTCAAACTCGTGCTCGGGGTAGCATCCCCGCCTCGTCCTCAACCTCCCCGACATCGTGGATCGAGCCCCGGGAGTGCCTTCCGTCTTCATCCTCAACGCACGCCACACGAGCGAGTCGGATCCTCCTCCCTGTCGTCATCCTCTTCCAGCAGAACGGACCTGAGCAATGCCGGAGTTCTTTGCCTCCCCGTCGACCCCACGTTGCAGCCCAGCCGCCGAGCGCTTATCCTAGGTGAGGAGGTACGACTCCTCCTTCCTTTTCCCTCGCATGCATCGTTGTTAGACTCACGCGCGCGTAGATTCGGCCGTGACATCGTTGTGCTCCCTGTGCTCTCGTTTTCTTTCTCTGAAGATGATCTTCAGTAAAGGAAGCTTGGGGCTTTCTTGTTGTGACCCTGTGGTGCTCCCGTCCCGTGCTAGCCCTGCTCGCTCGCTGCGCTGCTGCATCGCTGTCCCGCTGCTCCTCGCCTACTTGAGCCGAGCTCGAGCTTTGCCTCGAGCTCCTCACCTCCATGCACTATAGGACCCGGCGACCCTGGTAATGGAACTCCCTAAGGAATCTGCACCCCCGCTGGCAACCCTTTGCCGCCTCCCTCACTGTCCTGCTCGTCGTCGGCAAGTTCTCTCTACTGTCTGGAGGTAGAAGAAAACCCACGCCTTGCCTTCTTAAAACAAGGTAGCACCCCATTCTAGCAGATGCCCGCTCTCTAGCCCAGTGGTAGCAGCCTCGAGCTTTACTCAAGGGGACCTGGGTTTGAATCCTGGCTCCCCCCTTTTATTTTCTTCCCATGTGTGTTTTCTCTTGGCTCACTGCTAGGTGGACCCTCTTTTTATTTTTATTCTTAAAAGGATGTTTCTGTGAATTTTTGTGTTAATTCTATTTTACGAAAATAGTCCAAATCTGGACATGGCATGATTTGGCAACTGTCATATTTGGCAAGTTTTGACTTATAACTTGCTACGAGGTTTTTTTGTGCATCTATTTTGTGTTGATTTGGCATAGGAACATAGGGGTATGATATATGAATTTGGGGTAGAACAATTCCAAAAATCCAGTGGTGCCATTAATTTTATCGCCGGAGTAACTTTGTGAAAATAGGTGGTCTTTTATGATTTTTGTAGGATTTAATCCATGCATGCTATGATGATCTTGTCAACATGAATGTGGCAGTGTTTTGTGGGCATTAGGCCCTGTTATTTTCCTTTGCCAGGATAAGTTTGTGTGTTAGTGGGTTTCTTGCTGCAAAGTAGCTAGGAAAGTTGCATTGTCACATGCTAAATATTTCTAAGTGTTGGAATCTGTTATTTTCTTCCCATGTTGTGTGGATGATTCCCATGGTTGTAGTGATTCTTTGGAGTTGGTCCAATACCATGAAATGTTGTGGTTGTCAAACTCTGTCATTTTGTGTAATTACCTTTGCATATGGTTGATTCATCTGGTAGTCATGTTCTGTCAAAGATGCCATGTTGAATTAAACTGCTACTATTCTCTTGGTGAAATTTGTCTAAGTCTGAGAATTTGTAGTCATTTTCATGCCAAGTTTAGAGGATACTACCAAGTGATCTGTGATGTTTTAGCTCAATCTCAGTGCTAGTGTCTTGTAGTAGATGTTGTCCTTTGTCAGCCTGCTAAGTTACATGCCATGAAATGATGTCTAGCATAATTGTTTGCTGCTGTCAAGTTGCTATCCGGTTAACTCAGGTTCTAGAAAACTGGGATTTTCACTATGTCCCTGAAATCTATTTCATTATGCTATCTTGTGAGCTTCATTGCTTAGTGATCCTTGCTTCCTTTCAAGTTTGTGTAGTTGGATGATTTGTTAAGCATGATGTTTAGATTATGTATCTACATTGGTTGTGGATGGAAAACTCCTGTAGCTTCGGATATGTGTTGTGCAAGTTGCTATGTTGCTGTTTTGGACAGGATGTGTGGTTTTGTTTCGTGACTTGTGTGAGCTATGCTCCATATTTTTGCTTGATCTTTAGCTCTATTGTTGCTAGTTTCTCATTTCCTATACACCGGTATCCTTGGAATACCATGGAATAGCCCATGGACTTCATTGTATTGTGTTTTGTCTTTGTTAGAGATCGCACCTTGTCGTGAGCGCCCCGTGAGCTATGTTACTCCGTTTGCGACATTCCTCATATGCATTTGCATTGATTTTGCATGAAGAATTCATATTTTCCATGTTCATGCATGTTCCCACAACTAAACATGAGGTTCTGTCAAGAATTCTAATAATTTAGCAATTGCATGAGAAACATGACTAGCTTAGGGTTACCATGTTAATAAATTCAAATGGATCATGCATCATCTTGTTTGTGCATTGCGCCATGGTTGTTTGTTTATTTGGTATTGTTTATCTTTGGGTAGATGCGAGTGTTGAGCCTGAGTGCGAGGATCCAGAAGAGTACAACTACGAGGACCCAGTTCTTTGCCCCTCTGAAAAACGAACATGCAAGATGATTGTACCCGGATCCCGACACTATTTTTGCTTTGCTAGTTGTCTCTATCTTCTTGTTATGTTTTTGTTACCTACCACTCACATGTCAAGCCTCCTACATTTCCATGAAAGTCTCTAACCCCTCCACTACCTAGCAAACCTTGTTTGGCTAAGTTACCGCTGCTCAGGCCCTCTTATAGCGTTCTTATTTGCAGGTACACGTTGTTTCCATGTGATAACATGGATATCTGGAGATACCACAATATTATTGCTAATTAATTTAATGCACCTATATATCTTGGTAAGGCAGAAGGATTGGCCTTCTGCTCGGTGTTTTTGTTTCACTTTTTCCACCTTAGCTACTTGTTACCGGTGTTATGTTCCATATTTTGCGCTCCTAACATGCTCGGGGTTGTTATGGGGACCACCTTGCCTATTCGTTTTAGATTAAAGCATGTCTAGCAAGACCCAACATTGGTACTATTTGCTTAACAACCTAATAAAATGTATAGGGCTTAGCTACCACAGGGATAATTAATCAACAACCCGGGCCAGTACTCCTCATGAGTGTTGTTCCAAACCGGGCTGCCTATGGGGCCGCCTCGAGGAAACTCAGGGATTGGTTTTCCCCGTAGCTAGTCCCATATGGTCTTGTCTTGAGAACGAGATACGCGGATCTTATCAGGTTCGTCGACATGCCTAGTGGGCTTGCTGCACTTGTTTTATCTTTCTTGAATGTCTTGCGTGAGGAATTACATTAATACTTCGGGCTATCTCAAGATTGAGGTTTTCCAGTGGAATTGCCTAGGAAGATCACGAGATTCGTGGTTGAGGTTATTCCCGCGGCTTGTGGTTAGTTTGTGATGGATGAGTTGGAGCACCCCTGCAGGGTTTAATCTTTCGGAAAGTCGTGCCCACAGTTATGTGGAAACTTGGAGATTTGTATAACACCCGATTATAGTTAACTTGAAGTAAACTCAAGTAAAATACACAAATTGGGTGCGTAAACGTGACTGTCTCTGCTGGTGAACATGAACCGAGAGAGAACACGGTGGGGTTATGATTGACGTAAGTAGGTGTTCAGGATCACATAGTGATCATGCTAGTTCTTGACCGTTCAGTGTAGGCTACCACATTTAGTTCTTTTCATCATAAGTTAGCCACTCAAACAAATGCTTAGGTGCTTGCTGCAACCTTCCTCACCCAAATGCTTACATAGTTTCGGTACCCGGGTTACAAGATTGCTGAGTCCCCATGGCGGATAGATTAGAACACTACATGTACAAGTACCGATGATGACTACCCTGTTAAGGCGTCGCAGATCCAGTGGTAGTATGATGAAGAACGTGGCCGGATGTATGTTATGTATCCCGATGAGTAGAGAGGCAATGTGGTCGTGATCCCTGGGATAGCGAGGCAGTCTCATTGCATCTTTTGTCGTTTGATTTGTCCGTACCCAGACCCTGATTTTATGGATGTATGCTTGAATGCTTTAAGTGACATTGTAATTTAGCATGTGGCGAGTGTAAGCCAATTTATTATACTCTTCTCTTTCATTAAATGTAGGCAATGATGCTATACTTGTGAAACGCTTATATGCGCTTCTATCCCCTTCAAGGACCTCAAGCCTTATTGGGATAGAACCGCATCTTTGTCATTACACAGGGGGCGAACAACCAATGAGCTTGTGCCATGGAGGGTGAACGATCGAGCATATAGTAGGAAATCATGATGCAAATAGACGTATTAGTGCTGTAGAGGGCGAACGATCAATGAGACTATGCTCGCCGCGGCCATGGCAGTGGTGGAGAAATTTGTTGGCCCAGGTCGGCATAACCCTAACATGATGAGGGCCTCCGTCATCGCTGCTTGTGTGGCCTTATCTAGGATGGCCTTGTTTTGGTCAACGATAACCTTGTTATCGGTGCTAAAACCATTGGATCTTCGGTAGGGTGTCCTGAGCTTTGGATCTAGGAACAATGCTAACAGGGAGAGCAGGGAGACAATGTTTATCTAGGTTCGAGCCCTCTCGAAGAGGTAAAACCCTACGTCCTGCTTTGATTGTATTGATGATGGGGTATCGAGTACATGTTGATGATCTACCTTGAGATCGTTTTTTAAGCTCTAAACTCTAAGGTGAATAAGTTGTCCCTCTACAGACAAAGGGCCAGTTCTTTTGGTAGCTTTTTTGGGCTTCTAGAATAAGCTGCCCCCTACCCAGCTTATTTTTAGAAGCCTACTAGTTAAGTCTTAATTAGTAGGCTTCTAAAAGAATAATTTTTGTTGGGCTTCTAGAATAAGATGGGTGTGTGTAGCTTATTTGAGCTTATTGTAAAAGCCAACAAAAGAATTGGCCCTAAACCCTTGGGCTTATATAGGTACCCAGGGGGAGCTAGGTTATATGCATTAGGTTGGTTGCGGCAATGCTGAATATAGAGCCATCCTTGGGGTGCACACCAAGTCTTTGGAGGTTTCCTTTCTTTACACAGGTAAGTCTTGATGGTCCTGTAGCCCTTAAGGCGGCAGCTTAATGGGCCCATAGTTCGGCCCATAAGGACGAAACACCATGGGTTTGTACCCCTTGGCCTAGCATACCCTCAGTAGCCCTGAACTAGTCTCGAATCGTTGAGGACAAACTCGTTCTTTGAATCGTCGATTTTCGGATGTCTTCGGCTTGATAGGCGAGTTCCAGTAGTAGAGTAGTATGCAGATCCAAAATCTTGATTTCTTTTCAAACAATCCAAGCATCGAACTAGTACGGATTGTCAATCTCTTTTGGAGGTCCACTAGAAGTGGACCCCCTCTATGCCTGTATGACATCCTTAACGATTCTCGTGCCACTTTAGGGAGATAAGCGGCCTGATCACTGGTAATCGAAGAGTCCAAAAAATGGTAATTATTTAACAAGGCGCAAGACATGAAAAGTAATCCCATTCCCACTCCCGCTCATTGTGCTTTTGATCCCGCATATCCTTCCTTCAAACTATAGAGATATCTCACCATGGCCAATGCTCCTAGCTCCTATGTGCATCTAAACATGCCTCTCCAGGGTGAGTGGCCAAGATGTTTCGTGTTCCACCTCTGCCTAAACATACGGGTGACTCAGGGGTATGTTCCTGACATGGATCTGCCCCCCATACGTGCTGGCATGACCTCAACCGATGGCCAGGCTCATGCTAAAAAGCATCTGCCCCCTTATGGGGAAGAAAGAGTATGTTTCGTTCCCTTTCTCTTATGATGCTTGGCCTTTCCTATCCACCCTTTCTTTCGTGGTACGCTCACTTTCTATGGGATCCAGCTCCATCACCTCATTCCAACTCCATTCTACACATTGCGAGATTCATCGCCCACTACGAGATGTATCTCGGATGTGAGGCCCACTCCAGCCTATGGTAGTAGTTCTTTTTGCGTTATTCCCCTCTCCCGAAGTGGCGTCATCCACGAGGTGGGCGCGGCTGAAGTGTGCCGAAATGCTGGAACCGGTTATCCGTTAGGTAGTCCTAAGGAAGACACCATCGCATGGGCCCCAGAATGGTTTTACATAGAGGAGGTCCCGTTGTTCGACCCTATTCGCCGAGGACTGCCCGGATTTTCATACGCACCTCCCAAGGAGCGCTTCAACTAGCGTCCGAGGAGTCCAACTCAGTTGTTAGACAAGGAAGTAAGGTGCTTGGAGGCTAAATTATCATTCCTATCCCACAACATCTTCTCCATAATTGACGTTATGGATATCTTCAGCGCGTTCGACCTCTTCAATAACGAGGACACCCTTTAGGCCTCATTTGAAAAGAAGGGAATGGGGAGGTTTATGGAGGGGGGATTTCAGAGGATTGGGTGAATCCCTTATTTCCGCCCAATCCCCTCAGAACTCCTCCATCCACAATCCTCTTTGCTTAAAATTTTTGTTTGGTAGTCAGGGTTTGTCATATTGATAGAACATTTAAAAATCAAATCTTTACAATGTAACGAATTCACCTTATAATGTTGTTATAGACTCATAAAAACACTCGAATAAAAATGATACAAAGTTGCTACAGGGGGTAATTAAGTAGTAGTTTTCCCCAGCAGCAACATAAATTTGCATGACTTGTAGTCAAGTCAATATCTTATCACAACAATAACATAATTTATCTCAACAGCGTGACTTCGAATCCTAAATGTTGGCAATCATAATTTATCATGACAACATGATCTTTCACACCCCTGCAAAAAAACACAATCTTTCACAGCAACAACAGTTCATCACAACCACAACATAATTTATGGAATAGCTCAAGCTTGGTTATATTTTTGCAGATAAATGTATCCATCTCTTGGTGTCATGATCATCTAGCTTTTGAGAACATTAGAGGAATTTATCCATCTAGCTTGTTTATTGTTGCTCCTTTTGATTACTGAAAACCCGATGGAACAACAGAGATGAACATTAGACTGCATTCAGAAAAAACTGTTACAACAATAAGCTTAACAAAAATGATACCATGGAAGGAATTGTAGGTCTTTTTCCTTGTTGTGTGATGTCTATGGTAGGAACAAAAGTGATACAAATTGCAAATAGCCGAACAGAAGTGATACTATGGTAGGAACAAAAGGGATACTATGGTAGGAATAATTATCTATTAGAAGGGTAAGAACAGTTACAAGATTCAACATCAAATAAGCAAGCTATAGTTCTCAAATGTTTGATTGCTGAGAGTACAAAGTTGCTCCGGGCTTATAACCTAGCAACTTTTCACAACAAATCATCACAATATGTAGAGTCAATGACACATTCTATCCCAGCATGTTCTCTTTGAGTCTCAAAACTCTAGCAGCAGTAAAAAATCATGGGAGAAACAATTTATTCAGCCATAGAAGTAGAATCCGTGCGAGCCGCCACATATGCCGGTGTACCCCTGCCACCACCAGCCTCAACACCCAGCTTGGGAGGCATTGGCAACTCCGAAGAGGCAGTAGTGCGGAGGCCCGTCGTACTGTAGAGGAGGGTGTGACTCATGTGTGGTGCGGCAGCAATGGCGGCGGGTACATGGGGACGACAAGCAAAGTGGGATGAATATGAGGGTAGGAGAAAAGTTACATACCAGAAAAATCCAGCTCTTCGGCCGGCATGGACGACGCTGGTGGGGAGCCCGACTCATAAGTCGTGATCACTGAACGTACGTGCACAGTGATCCCAGAGTTCAATGCTCACTGAACACGCAAAAATTGAATAACAAGAGAATTACATCCGTTACGTACTGTTTTACTCAAATATGGCCCTTATGGCCAAGTCTTCATATGTTTGCAGCGGAAATCTTCAACGATAGCGTGAACCCATGCCATCCGCCTTAACCCTACTGGCATTCCGACTGGGAAGCATCCTATCTCGCATGTTCGTCACCAATGTAATTTTCCTCGCATCCTGTTCTTTCATGCCTGGCCAATAAAAGAACCATTGGCATGCCAATGAGTACTTTGAATGTACTCGCAAGCAACCCATGTTTTGAAACAAGGCATAGCAAAGCATGATATAGCACTAAGTAGGTAAGTTTGCAGAAAGCTAATTTTGAGTGCAATGACATGACCAAGTAGCTTGTGTATGCATGCATCAACAATTGGAAGTTATCCATGTGAAGAAGTTACAGGTATCATCATAAGCAGGGGTTGGCCATTTCATGTTCAACCATCACACAAAGTCATCAGACATGTCTCAAGTACCGCATGAACATCTCATGTTCAGGCATCATGCCAAGTCATCTGACTAAACTCAAGTATCATCCTTGTCACCAACACACACACACCAAGTTCGAAACCCATGGACGCAGCACAATAGCGGTCATCCAATTGTCCTTAACCGTGGACACAACTATTCGAATAGTTTTACACTCTATAGAGGTTGCACAATCTACCCACAAGACTCGGGGAACTTTCGTGTCAGCCACAAATCGCGGTATATTACATACCCGAGGTAAGCACCCTAACAATGCCTTTCCCCTAGTGATACTAAACAAAGAGTCCACTCATTGGTTCCATCCCTCATGATATACATCACACTATCATCCATGAGGACACGCAATGGTGTGCCCAGTGCCTGTAAAGACATCGCATGGTCGCCCTATCAGGCACGACCCCGTATCGAGAGTGACCTCGTGACTCCCACCACTAGTAATGTGGTCTGTATGCCAGTACCCACTAAGGTAATCAACAAATCCCCATCCCCTATGGGGTTTAGTGGCGTACATGTAAGGTTTGAATAATGGTCGCAACTTACACCAATCCATCTTAGAAAAACCACACACACGCACTTGCTCCGGTACACCACTTCTTTATCAAGTGGCTAGCTAGCTCATCATCATCTCCCTCGGGTGTTAGTGGCACCCGACGGGGTTTTCGAAAAGTGTTTGAAAGCACTTTTTTTTTCATCACCATGCATATTGTTGTCCCGCTTTGCGTGTCATCTACTAAGCATCCTATCTACTTCGTCCATCATAACCCTCATAAGGAGGTAGGGTCATGCACGATGCAAGTATCAATCAATAAAGTATCGAAGGTATCCCACCGAAGGGGAATACCACATCAACATGGTCATTATCAAGGAATAATGTGCTATGTTCCATGCAATAAAAGGTTCGATAGTCATGGTCAAAGGGCTGCTTGCCTGGCATAGCAATGTCTTCGAGGTCTTCACACGCTTCTTTTCCACTCCGAGCACTTCATCTACTTCGTCAACTATCACCAAAAACAACCGCAATAAGCGATACAACAAGCATAAAATAAAAGTGCTCTATAAATAGGAAATATATTTTTCCTAGACACCTTTGGTCATGAGAAAAATAACCAAGGATGTTTTGTTGGATGTGGGTCAAGGGGGAGTTTTGAATGGTGGAAATGAAGAAAACGATGATAATATAAGATGTCCATAGAAAATATTTTGGCAAAAATAGGTGGATGGACCCAACAAATAGGGCCTGATTTTATAAACATGTGGGAAGTTGTTTTACTAGATTTGGATTGTGATGATTTTCCTATGAATTTCCTAAGATGAAATGAAGGGAAAAAGGGACATTTATTTACCCTAGAAGAATATTGCACATGAAAAATGTTAACCATGGCTTAATAAATAGGGCATGATAGTTAGTGCACCTAGAAGTTGGAATCAGTCCATTTGGAGTTGATATGGACACTCTAGGAATTTTGCAAAGTGGCTTTTGGGAGGCTCAAATTTGGATTTAAATTCGAAAGTAGAGAAAAGACTTCTGAAGAAATGTATATGCTACATTTTTGGATAGATCATGATTTTAGGAACATCTAGGATTTTGAATCACCAAATTTGGAGCTATAAAGAATTTATTGTGGATTATTTGCTTCCATGGAAAAAGAAAAAGGAAAAAGAAAATTACCCACGTCTAAAATGTGCCCTCAACACTGAATAGAAACTAGGCCAGCCAGACTTGGCCGAGCGGAGCAGAGGCGATGTCATAGGCGTATTTCTGGAATACGCCTACACCCACGAAAAACGGCTTCCATGAAAGCCATCTCCACTTAACTTGGGGGGCCGGGTCTCAGCCACTTACAAGAGGGCCCCTCCTGTCGGGTTCCCCCCACCTCCCGCTCGGGCATGGGAGAAATAGAGGGGGCCCACTGAGCCCGCGCTGGTGCCGCATCCAGGCGTCACGAGCCATCCCCGATGAGGTCCTGCCCACCAGCGAGCTCGGGAGAGCGTGTTCTACCTACCTGGATGGGTCTCTATGATCGGGAGGGCCAGGGTCGGTCGCAGCGTCGGCCATGGCGGAGGACGGCAACGGCCGAGATGGGCAGCGTGCCATGGCAATGGGTAGGGTGATATGGATCACGGAGGAGTTGAGAGGCGACGCCGAGGGTTTCATGGTGAATCTCAATAGAGAAAAGGGGCTTGGGAGAGCTCTGATTTGAGCGGGGCCGAAGCGGCGACATGGAGGTTATTGGAGGGGAGGCCGAGCTCTAGAGCTCGAGGGGATTGGCAATGGGACTCCTTGTGAGTGGGAGGCATATCCTAGGGAGAGAGTGCATGCTCGGGGGGACATAGAAGTAGGGGGCAATGAGGGGGGTCTCGGGTGCGCCTCGGATTCTCTCCGTGTGGGGGAGCAAGCATGGCACAGTCGTCCTGGAGTCTTGCGAGCGTCGTGGCACTACTAGGAGAAACCTTATAGGCAGGAGCCTACAAGTAGCACTGGAAAAATGCAAACACTACTGCTATGTACCAACAATGATGTATTTTCGCAGCGCTACAAGTAAGGACTTGGCAGTAGCGCTGGAAACAGGAAAAGCGCTGCTGCTAAAGGGGCCCTGATGATCCCACCGACAGGATTTATAGTAGCAGCGCTGTCCTCAAGAAAGCACTACTGCTAAGCCTCCTAGCAGTAGCGCATGCGATGAGGGAAGCGCTACTGGTATTAGGCCCCACTTAGTAGTAGCGCTTCCCGAGAAAGCGCTACTTCTAATCCTCACAGTAGTAGCGCGCGGTGTAATCCAACGCTACTAATAAGCGTTGTAGCCACATTTTGCACCCACCCCCTCTCTCCCTTCTTCCTCCCCCTTTTCCCTTTTCCCTCTCCCCTCCTTTCCTCTCTCCCCTGTCCACCATTATGTAGCGACCCGACCTGAAAGGTCGAATCTCCGGTGTTTCCGTACCATCCCAAGATCATGCTGGTACACACACGGTACATCAATGTATATATCAAAGGGAAATCACACAGCATTTATTAATCGAAATCTCATATCGAGTCCTTTATTACAATAAAGATTACAATAAAGTGGCTGAAGGCCAACTCATGAGAATATCTAAATCTTGCGGAAGCATCGAAGGTAGATGAGTCCATCGGACTCCAAGGGCATCTCACCGAGCGTAGAGCGTATCCTCACTCCTGGTCGGAAAAGTATTCTGCAACATGATACGTTGCAGCCGTGTAGGTCAGCATATGGAATATGCCGGCAAAGTCACAAAAGAGGGGTGAAAAGATATTCATCTAATCTACATGCATATATGGCAGCTGGGGTAGTATGTTTTTGCGTAAAGCCAATTTTCCTACATCAAGAGAGGGCTAAGCAAAATTATTACTAAGTTGGTTGATTAATGAGATGGTTCCACCAACCAATTCTCATACCCAAGTTATTAATACCCACATCATCATATTAATTGTGTTGAGGGTTCCGAAAGTTTCAGTTCCTTTGGCTCAAGTCGTCCATGACCGTTGACACGGCTAATCGATTAGGTTTGAGTACTCTGCAGAGTTTTGCACACGTTCCCCACAAGATTTGGTCACCTCCGTTGGCTTTCTCGCACTTCCGGGTGTTTGAGAAACGGATGACCAAAACATGGTCTTCTCAAGGGTTTCCCTGCGACTCTGTCAGTGCCCATCCTTTCCTACCGTTCTTCTACATCTTGTAGCATCGCCTGTCCAGGGTCACCACAATATCCAACCAAGCTAGAGCCCATAATGACTTGTGGCTATGCAGGTAAGCCTTGGGTCTTGAATCATCCATCCATCTCTTTGTGCCTGGGTGGACCTTTCGGCAGATGTGCCAGTATTCATGCGGAAAGGTCCACCCAGGCACAAAGAGATGGATGGATGCTTCAAGACCCAAGGCTTACCTACACAGCCACAAGTCATTATGGGCTCTGGCTTGGTTGGATATCGTGGTGACCCTGGACAGGCGGTGCTATGAGATGTGGAAGAACGGTAGGAAAGGATGGGCACCGACAGAGTCACAGGGAAACCCTTTAGAAGACCATGTTTTGGTCATCCGTTTCTCAAACACCCGGAAGTGCGAGAAATCCAACGGAGGCGACCAAATCTTGTGGGGAACCTGTGCAAAACTCTACAGAGTACTCAAACCTAGTCGATTAGCCGTGTCCACGGTCATGGACGACTTGATCCAAAGGAACTGAAACTTCCGGAACCCTCAACACAATTAATATGATGATGTGGGTATTAATAACTTGGGTATGAGAATTGGTTGGTGGAACCATCTCATTAATCAACCAACTTAGTAATAATTTTGCTTAGCCCTCTCTTGATGTAGGAAAATTGGCTTTACGCAAAAATTTACTACCCCACCTGCCATATATGCATGTAGATTAGATGAATATCTTTTCACCCCTCTTTTGTGACTTTGCCGGCATATTCCATATGCTGATCTACACGGCTGCAACGTATCATGTTGCAGAATACTTTTCCGACCAAGAGTGAGGATACGCTCTACGCTCGGTGAGATGCCCTTGGAGTCAGATGGACTCATCTACCTCCGATGCTTCCGCAAGATTTAGATATTCTCATGAGTTGGCCTTCAGCTACTTTATTGTAATCTTGATTGTAATAAAGCACTCTATATGAGATTTTGATTAAGAAATGCTATGTGATTTCCCTTTGATATATACATTGATGTACCGTGTGTGTACCAGCATGATCTTGGGATGGTACGGAAACACCGGAGATTCGACCTTTCAGGTCGGCCGCTACACATTATTGCCCTTCTTCTCTCTTCCTTCTACCTCTCTTCTCTCCCCATTAATGCCCCTCTCCCCCTTCTTACTCCACCTTTGCCCTCTCCCCTCTCCGCCATTATGGCCCTTTTGCTCTCTTCCTTCTACCTCTCTTCTCTCCCCATTAATGCCCCCTCTCTTCCCCTTATTCCTCCCCCTTTGCCCTCTCCCCTTTCCACCATTATTGCCCTTCTTTTATCTTCCTTTTACCTCTCTTCTCTCCCCATTAATGCCCCCTCCACCATAATTCTCCTCCATATCTCTCTCCTCTCCATTAGTTATCTAGAGTCATCTCTCCTCCCAACAACTATATCTAGCTAGCTATTTAGCCATCACTCTCGATCCCTATATTGTCACGAAGGCCTAATGATCTAATTACCGTGCAAAATCTCTCTCGGGAATAGGTGAATAAAAACTTGTGCATTTAAAGAATGGGAATATGTGTGTTTGTGATATGAAGGGATATTGTGTGAGTGACATGCCCCGTGATTTGCTTATGTTTTGCCGAAATGTCGATTTATGTCCGTTTCGGCGGATTTCGAGCAAACTCGATATGTCCTATTTTTATGAAAGGTCATGCCAAATTTTTATATGACTTTTGCTTGTTATACCATGCAGTCATGAGGGTGAGTGGAAGGAAGGTGGAGCGATCCTTGCAATGTGCGGTGGTGGACATGTATGGAAATAATCGGAATGGGATTAGATGTCTGTGTACAAGATGCAAAGAAGGAGTCATTTTGGAACCTTTTGATCATGGCAGTTTGAAGGCGCATGTAATGATGTATGGTTACATGGATGGCTATAATCGGTGGATAAGTGAAGATGATGATGATGACATCCACATGGTAGGGAATATTGACATGATGGGGCTAGACGAAGAGATGACCGATTGACGCGAAGAGGATGGCACCGGACATGGCATCCGGGAAGAGTCTGTAAATGGCGGAGAAGAAGATTCCAGACACGACGAAGAACAGTAATGACATGACAGAGAACAGACGGGCATGCCGCAGTCTTCGATGCTACTAAGTTCCGTTGTGCATGACCCTCATGTTCGAGACCTCCTTCGCAAGAGAACGACTACCGACAGAGCTACTTCTAGAGAGGAGGCCAAGCTAGTGCAACTTGAAGTAGACTCGAAGACTCCATTGTATGACGGTTTCGATCTCGAGGTGACCCTCTTGAGTTTCATGCTCAAACTTATAAAGACGAAGGCCAAAAACAAATGGACAGACAAAAGGCTCGATGAGCATTTGGAGTATCTACATAGTAAAGGTCTTCCCATGGGGAACCTGTGTACTACTAGTGTCGACGAGGCCAAGAAAATTGTTTGCCCCCTTGATCTCCCGCACATTAGATACAACACATGCATCAACGGTTGGATCATTTATCGGGGGGAGCATGCAAAAATAACCAGCTGTGCAATGTGCATTGCTTCTCGATACAAGAAGGCAGGAAAGAAAACTCCTCAAAAAGTTGTATGGTACTTTCCGATCACTCCTCGTCTGTAGCGGTATTTCATAGATCCTAAGGATGCAAAGCTCATGCACTGGCACACGGAGAGGAAGAAGCCCGACGATGGAGATGATCCGAAGTTGAGACACCTCACAAATGGTAGCCAGTGGAGAGCATTCAATGCCCAATATCCATTTTTCGGAGAAGATGCAAGGAACAATGTGCTTGGTGTGAGTACCGATGGCATGAATCCGTTTGGAAAGCAGAACACCAACCACAACACATGGCCCATCTTTGTATGGATGTACAAGCTCCCCCATGGTTGTGCATGAAGACAAAGTACATACACATGAGCATGCTGAATCAAGGGCCAAAACAACTGGGAAATAATATTAACCTGTATATGGGGCTTCTGAAAGAGGATCTAGACACATTATGGAAATCACAATTCAAGACATGGGACTCCAACAAAGGAGATTATTTATATAGGAGAGACGCGCTGATGAGGACGATGCACGACTATCTCGGTTATGGGTACACCTCAGGACAGGTGTGCCATGGATACTGTGGATGCACGAGGTGCATGCATGATACAACATCTCAACAGCTTATGTCGACAAAAAATTACAGCTCTGGGAAAATTGTGTACATGGGGTATCATAGATGGCTCGAGAATGATGACCCATGGAGAAAACGGGGAGATCTATTCAATGGTTTGGCTGAGCATCGAGGACCTCCATGTAAGAGGAGTGGCACCGGAATCAAGGAGTTTTTGACTAACTGGGAAGAGTGCCCCGCTCCAGGAAAGATGGAAAAGGCACCGGAGCCGCTGCTGAAGGTATGGAAAACGAGGTGTGTTTTCTGGGACTTGGAGTACTAGCACAATCTCGACACACCTCATTGCGTTGATGAAATGCATATCGCGAAGAATTTCCTCCAGAGCTTGCTTGCCACACTAATGAACATGCCGGAGAAGACCAAGGATGGGCCAAAGGCAAGTAAAGACTTGGAAGATTTGGAGATTAGGATAGATCTCCACATGCCCCGTAAAAAGTCGACGAAGGAGAAGGAGACAGAGGCGGAGGCGGCGCCAAGAGGCAGAAAAGTCAACAAGAAGGAGGATAATTCCCCCCTTCTTGCTTCACCTTAAGTGCGAAGGAGATCAAAAAATTCATCAAGTGCCTTACGGGAATCAAAGTCAGTTCCGGTTACTGTGGGAAGATAAGCAGATTTCTAGACACCAAGAAGAAAAGGTTCAGCGGGATGAAGTCTCATGGCTGTCACGTGATGATGATGCAGATAGTCCCAGTTGCCATTAGAGGGACAATGGAGAAGCATGTCCATGACACACTTACTGGTCTCTACAACTTCATCGATGTTATCACATGCAGTCATACTATGTGAGCTTGAGATGTACTTCTCGCCCGCGTTCTTTGACGTCATGGTGCATCTGTGTGTCCACATCGTGGACGACATTATTGACCTTGGACCGACATTCCTTCACAACATGATGTCGTTCGATAGGATGGATGGGGTCATCAAAGGATTCGTTCGTAACATGTCCCGTGCCGATGGGGGCATCGTCCAAGGTTATCTGACCCAAGAATACATCCCCTTTTGCGAGAATTATATAGGTGTCGGAGACCGTATTGTTGGTTTGCCCATCAAGAAGCACCATGGTAGGCTTGGAGGAGAAAGTCATAACAACGGCCGGAGGGAATTGCACATGGACTACTCGAATCGACGGGATGACTTTGATAGGGCTAACTTAGTAGTGCCAAAACACCTAGATGAGGTAGATGATTATGCGACACTGCACAAAGAAACCATCGCAAAGAAGTACCGGGATCTGGGGATGCGCAATACGGACGACGAAGTTACTGTAGAGCACAATGCCACTTTCTTGCATTGGTTCACACAACATATTCTTGCTAATCCCCCGAAAGAGGGTAGTTTGGAGGGATTGGTCATACACACCTTATCATATGGCCCCGCACCCAAATTAGCGCCCTATCAAGCATACGATAGAAACTGGTACATGTTCTACACGGAGGCCAAAGACATGGATAGTGATTACCAAAACTCAGGGGCGACGATTGAATGCGTGACCGACGCCAACGACACAACTGAAAGATTCTACGGAAGGGTCGAAGAGATCTGGGAGCTAGAATATGCTGGAATGCACGATGCGATGATGTTCCGTGTCGGATGGGCAAAGGACATCATAAGAGAAAATAAGTATTTCACTATCATGTCTATACCCGACGCGAATAGCACTACTGTGAAGGTTAACGTCATCGCCAAAACTGAGCCATGGGTACACGCTAAGCACTTGACATGATGCTTCTTCATAACCGACCTGACCAATCCCGTCCATGTTGTCGTGAGGGGAGGCTAAAGGAGCATCGTCGGAATGGATGGAGTTGCCAACAAGGAAGACTACGACCATGACGGCAACTTGATGAGGGAAGATGACGATGACGATGAAGCATACGTGAAAAGAAGAATCAATACTACACTACATAAGAAAAATAGTACTCCATGGTGCCAAAAAATTCATAAAGAGGGGCTCAATTATCCGACAACAAAAAAGAAAGGGAAGAAGAAGATCAATGCGAAACATCGTCGAGGCAGCTGAGAAACCACCATCTATATATATGTATCTATTTTGTGTACGCACTTAAGTAACTGTTATCGGTCAAATGATATATAAATCGCATCCCCTTCAATTACCACCACATTGTTCCGGTGATATATATTCGCGTAGTACTGTGGGAGGTTGATCGACGTTCTCGTTGACTGCGTGTGAGGCCGTCGGGCGAGAAACAAAAAACAGGAACTAAAGGAAAATAATAATAAATAGAAAAGTAAATGCAAAAGAAAAGTAATGTAAACACAAAAGGAAAGTAAAATAATAAAAAGAAAAGAGGACTTTAGCAGTAGCGCTGGTTTCCGTCCAACGCTACTGCTAATTTTAGAAGTAGCGCTGGTTTCCATCCAGCGCTACTATTAAAGTTAGCAATAGTGCTAGATGGAAACCAGCGCCACTGTTATTTTCAATAACCCCCGCCAGCTCCAAATTTCCCCAACTCCCTCCATTTCCCCCACGCCGCGCCGCCCTATCCCTCGCCTTGCCATCGGCATCCCTCACCCCTCCGCCCCTCGAGAACCCGCCGTCGCCCGCTTCGCCCCTCCGCCCCTCGGGAACCCGCCGCCACCCGCCCTTCCGCCGGCTGCCCCCGCCGCCCCCGCCGCTAGGTGCCTCCACCGCCCCGACCAGCTCCCACCGCCATGACCAGCCCTGGACGCCCCGACTAGCCCCCCTGCCCTGCCAGCAGCCGGACCCCCTCCCCCGGTGAGATGAGCGGCCGCCGGCCCCTCCCTCCCCCTCCCCCCACCACACACAGACATTTTTTGTTTGTTAGGTTAGTTAGGTTAGAAGGAAAAGAAGAAAATAAGAAAAGTAGAAGAAAAAAAAGAAAAGAAGAAAGAAAAAAGGAGAAAAATATAAGAAAGGAAGAAGGAAACGAAGAAGGAAAAGAACAGGAAGAAGAAGGAAAAGAAGAAAGGAAAAGAAGAAGAAGAAGAGGAAGAAGAAGAAGGAAAAGAAGAATAAGTAGAAGAATAAGAAGGAAAATAAGAAGGAAAAGTAGAAAGGAAAAGAATAAGAAGTAGTAGAGGAAGAAGAAGTAGAAGAATTAGAAGTAGAGGAGAAGAAAAAAGAAGAAGAGGAGAAGAAAAAAGTGGAGCATAAAAAATAAGAAAAGAAGATGGAAAAGAACAAGGAAAATAAGAAAGGATAAAAAGAAGAAGAAGAGGAAGAAGTAGAAGAGGAGAAGAAGAGGAGTAGAAAAGAAGAAGAAGAAGAAGTAGTAGAAGAAGAAGAAGAGAAAAAAGAAGAAGAAGAAGTAGAATAAATTTAGGGTTTATTTATTTTACTTGTTTTATATTTTGTACTTGTTAACATGTTTTATATTTTGTACTTGTTTTATATTTTGTCATTTTGCAATATGAACCCTATGTCATTGTTGTCATATATGCTTTGAGTGGACTATGTTTTGCCAGAAAGTTGATTCATTTCTATTCCGGCAAATTTCAGGCGCTCCATCCGTCCACTTTTTAGCAAAGGTCATGCAGAAAATTTCCGTGATTTTCGGCGTGACTTGTGCTAGAAACTAGCTAGGACATATGCTGGAGTGTTCGGGATTTGCCAGAAGGGGAATGAATCAACATTTCGACCAAATATAGGCCCCTCTTTTATTTTCATTATTCATTTCAGTCTGACGAAATCATAGGAAACATGTCTGACCACACGGAAGCCGGGGGTTCTGGTAGTCGCATCGAAGAAGACCCCTTCGAGGCAGCAAACAATTATTTCATCTACCTGGACGAATAGTAGTTGGGGGTACAGGGTGATAGTGGAAACAACAACCCCGTCGACACCGACACCAACACCGGCACCGACACTCCTAGCACCGCCGACACCGAGACCGCCCTTAAGACTGGTGAAGGACCGAAGCAGAAGAGGGAACAAAAACCTAACGAGCTTGGCATCAGAAAAATTGTGGTCATGGTGATGCACCCCAGGAAATTAGAGCCAATGGCACCGGATGAAGCGTGCGCATGCTAAGGCAATCAACTAGGATGCATCCTTAGGGAAACCACCAATAGCAATGACGAAAAGTTGAAGAAGATACCACATATGGAGGAAATGCTCCTACCGAAGTTGCACAATAGGTTCTTTTCCCCAGGTGGACTGAAAAATAACCTCCGTGGAATGACAAAGCCATGAAAAAGATAAAAAGCAAGGCGATGACGATGTTCACCAATGACTTGTCCGCTTGGAAAGTACGGGTGAAAAAAGCGATTGTGAAGAATGAACCATGGTCCAAGATTCATGCTGACAATCAGACAATAACGGACGAGGAGTTCGAAAAATTCAAGGAGATAGGCGCTAGAGAAGAAGTCAAGATAAAGTTGTAGATAATGAAGGCGCTCTAGGCGAGGAACACGCCTACCCACCACCTCGGAAGCCGTGGTTACGAGGGGAAGAGGCACGTATGGGCCAAGTAGGACACTGAACGTGAAAGTCAAGGAATCCCAGACCCCTTGGCGGAGTTCACCAACCCACAGGAGCATGACTGGATCAGGTCCCGGTACAAGTGGGACCCTGTCAAGAAAATATTTTACACAAAACCGAACACGAGGGAATTCATGAGTGTACTAGTAATTGCTATATTACCACCTTATATTAGCTTCCAATCAATCCGACAACAAGTTTTGCACATTTGTAAACCATCAATATAATGTTCCTTTTGCAGAAAGAGAAGCACCAAAAGGCAGCCAAAAGCGACGAGTCTTCTCAGTCATCGTTCAGGCCCAAGTGGGACACCCCTTTCAACCGGGACATCATAATACTAAAAAAGGTATCAAAGAATAAACCGCCGTTGTATGGACGCGTGCATGGCGTCGGAGATGGCGCCTCGTGGAAGACGTGCTACCAGGAGAAGCCGGAGGAAAGAAGGCAGAGATGGTTGATTAATCAACAACAGATCGGTGAGAAGGTCGCGCTTGCGGTCAGTAAGACCAAAGCAGAGTTGGAAGAGATGGTCTCTGAAAGGGTCAATGAAAGGGTCAGTGTAGCGGTAGTTTGCTTTACTTAGGCATTTATGGATTGGGCGCAGCAAAATCCAAAAAAAGGGCCAGCAGACTTTCCCCTTCCCAGCTACGTCGGGAGCAATTCAGTGAACATCACACCACAAGCACCTACTCATGCCACCGCACATGCTCTCGTGCCTTGTCCCACTCCTGTTAATAGCATCCCGTCTTCCGTCTCAGTCTTGCTTGGCTGGGCTTCGTCTTTGGCTGAGCTCGACGCCCTCATGGTAATTATGCGTCATACCCTCTTAACCAGTATCTATATAGTCTTTCGTTTCAGTTGCCTTTCAGATGTTTTACATCGCAAATATGTCTTCGTAGGCTGACAAAACCCTGCGCACCCTACTATACGACATCGACGGCTAGAAGGTGGACGTCAAAAAGGCCAGAATCGTGAAGCCGAAGGAACGCATGTTACACAACCGACAGATGCCCCATAGCGTCTTCAAAATTTGCGTGGCCAGTGTTAAAGCGTTCTTCGAGGATTTCTTTCCTTCGATAACAGTCGCGAACGACGAGACCCCTAAGTGGATTGGCGAATGCAAGAGCTGGTTCTTGCCTTCGCTGAAGACTCTTCTTCATGTCGAGGCGCCCGGTAGTACACACCCTATCACACCCTGTGTTTTGCCTCTCATGACTAAGTTAACATCACTCAAAACTTTTTGTGTGCATTTGAATGCTTGACTTGTCTGTTCTTTGCTTTTTTGCCTCATTGCACGCTAGTGCTCTATAATTAATAAAACATCCCTCCTACTCTCAAAACTCTTTTACTTGATACCACCTCTTGTCCAATGATCATGCCATGTGAGTAGGACCTAAAAATAATTTAAAAAAAATATTATTTTAGCCAAAAAGCATTTATTTAAATTAGGTTTTCAAAACCCCCTGATCTGAGATTTGCACTGCAAGTCCCCAAATTGGGTGGACCCTTGTTCCCCAAATTCTTTATTTGGAACCTACTATATATAAAACTTCCCAAAACCACAAAATATTGTTTTAAAAGATTATTTTCATATTTATTTAACGGTTTTTTCTTAAGGCCAGAATGGTCTTTTATAGGAAAAAATTATTCAAATGATTTATAGATATTTGAGAAAATTTAGGAAAACCCAGTGGACATATATTGTCCATATATAAGAGTTTCAACACATGGTCATGTTCAAAATATTTGACAAAACCCTTCAAAATCAATTCTGCCTATTCCAAGCATTTGAGATATTTCTATAAGAAATATTATCAAATAAATCCAAGAAAATTCTAGCATGTCACATATGATATATGTGCTCATCTTGCCTAGTTTCATATAAATCCCAATTGTTTTGGTAACCAAAATATCCCAAAACCCTCCTTGTCCAGATCCAAATTTGAGCAACTCTACATTACCAACTGTCTCCCCTTAAGATCAAACTTTGTGGACAAGATATAATCCTCCAATAATGCATCCACACAAAGTGGTGCATCAAGTAGAACAAGTTCACTTGTCCAAATCACCCCAAACCCCTTCCTGCTGATTTCAAAAACTAGGAATATTTGCATTGTCAAGTTTCTATATTTGATCCCAAACTTTCTGGGCATGCTCTAATACCCAAATAATGCCACCACACAAAGTGGTGCATCAAGGGTAATAGAATTGCATGAGTAGATATATGGGAATCAGATTCTTCCCATTCGTAGGGTTTGCCAGAATTACATTGGCAACCTTCTTCAAATGAGTTCAAACTTTGTGATTGACCTTGCTTATACCTATTATCAAGTCCTGTTAAGTTTCATAGTGATGACAATCACTTTGCTAGCTCAAACTTGCATCAAACACGTTCTGGAACAATTTTGTGATCAATGATTGGAGCACCATATGAGTGCTCCTTCACCCCCAATTTTTACCACAACCTCTTGTAGATACCTTGCACCTCCAGTAAAATCCTCATGGGAATAGCTCAATGATTGGGGGGGGGGGTAAGACCCCCATTTTTACCCCCTAGACAACACCCATTTCTCTCCCTCTCACCTTTTCTCCTACCCTAAGGCACCTCCAGAACACCATTGGCCTTATGTGCCCTGTTTGAGCTCCCCTAGATCCCTTGGACACATGTGGACACGCACAAGGTGCCAAGAGCATGCCTCGGCATGAAGAGCTCGTGCTCTAGAGTGTGCTATAGTGTGTACCCGCACTGTAGCCACCGCCCAACGGATGCTCCCGACAGCCTCGGGCCTCCCCAGCATGTCCGCCGTATCCCCTCGACGTCCGCAACACGAAGGCTGGTCGGCCCCGTCCTCTCTATCCTCCTCCCGCGCATGCCCAGAGCCACCCAGCTCGGCCAGTGAGCGTGCTCACACGTGCGAGGACCCAACGCTCCCCCGCTCCCTCACTTTCCTTCCCTGGTCTGGTACCAAGTCCATGAAGACCATGGACATGCCCGAGCATGCACCCGTGAGCTCTAGTGACGGCCCCGACCTCACCGAACCCCCCTGTCCATGGTGCGCCATCACCCGGGCTATAAGAAGCCGCTCCCGAGCCCCTCTGCGCTCCCTTGGATCCCTCTCACTCTCTCTAGCCTCTTGGCACTCCCCAATCTCCCTCTCCTCCCCTACATCAACAGAATGGTCGGAGCCTTGCCGGCAGCTTCCGCTCGAACTCGGACTCCCCACAGCTCCTCCTCTCCCCATAACGGCACCGGATGGTCACCCTTGCCTCGCCTGATCTTTCCCGTGCATCCGCTTCTCCCTGCCATGCCCGAATCATCGAGTTCATCTTTGCCGTCGTCGGTCTCCGTTGTGGCCAAAACTCCGCTCGCCTCGGTGCTTCCCCGCGAAAAAGGGGTCACCAGCTGGATTCAGGGCTCCCTCCTGAGCACGCCGGTGGCCGGAGCGTCACCTGAGGTGGCCGGAGCCACCGGAGCGAGTGCCGAAGCCACTCGACTCTGCCTCCTCTGTACCTCCTCTGCTCGAGCGGGAGAAGGAAGGAGGACCTGACTAGTAGGGCCTACCTATCGGCGACCCAACTGGTCAGGCCTGCCAGTTTAAGTGGAGGCGGGTTGCCCGCGACCGCCTCCCCACTGGGAAAGCGCCTTCCAGGGGAATACGCCTCCGGCATGGCCGTTCACGTTCCTGGCCGAGCAGATGGGCCGGCACAGTGTGTTGCGATGCTAAGTTGCGCTCAGTGCGCAACTTGGGCCCATTTTGTAATTTCTTTGCCCCTTTTCTTTTTCTAGTGGCGCTAAAAAAATCATAGAAAATTCATTTCAACTCCAACTTGTATGATTCAAATTCCTACATTATCCTAAAAATGCCACCTATTTACTGGTGTCACTTCCATATTTTTCTACCACAAGATTTTGTGATGTTGAAATTCAAATTCAAAGTTGAACTAGTAGAGGCCACTATGCAAATTCATAGAGAATTCAAATCAACTCCAAATGGGGTTATTAATATTTACAAAAGCTCTAAATGTCATACCCTAATTGTCGATGCATGGTTAACATTTTTCCCATGCCCCTATTTTGCTTGACATAATAAGTGCTCCCTTTTCCCATTTATTTCCTCTTAGGAAATTCATAGGAAAATCATCACTACTCCAAACCCAGTGAAAACCCTTCCTAAATGTTTCTAAAGTCATGCCCTATTTGTTGGGACCATCCACTGCTTTTTACAGAGATGTTTTCTGTGGACACCTTATAAGATCACCATTTCCTTCATTTCCACCATTCAAGACATTCCCTTGACCCACATCCACCAAAAACTCCCTGGTTATTCTTATTATGGCCAGAGATGTCCAATAAAAATGAAACTCCTATTTATAGATCACTTTTATTTTTTGCTTGTTGTATTGCTTATTGCGGTTGTTTAAGGCGATAGTTGACAAAGTAGACAAAATGCTCGGAGTGGACAAGAAGCAGGTGAACACATCAAAGACATTGCTAAGCCAGGAAAGCAGCCCTTTGACCATGTTGAGAAACCATTTTAATTGCATGTCATATAGCACTTTACTTTCGTTATACTTTATGATGTGGAGTAGTAACCACTCCGATGGGTTTCTTTCGACACTTTTACCATTGACACTTGCATCGTGCATGACCCTTCCACCTTATGAGGGTTATGCGGGTGGGTGTAGATAGGATGCTAATAGATGCTACACAAGTGGGATGGGATTTGTGCATACTGATGGAAAGGAAGAAATGATTTCAAAGGCTTTTCGAAAACCCCGCCAGGTGCCACTAATGCCCGAGGGAGATGATGATGAGATGGGTGACCACTTGAGAAAGAAGTGGTGTGCCGGAACAAATTGAGGGTGTGTTTTCGAAAACAGATTAGATTTAAGATTGGTCTACCATCCCAACCTTACATGCGCAACCACGATACCCCTTATGGGACGGGGCTCTGTTGATTACTTTGGTGGGTACTAACAAGGAGCCCGCATTACTAGTGGCGGGAGTGGTCTGGTCACTCTCGATACCGGGTCGTGCCGGTATGGATGATCATGCGCTGTCTTCACAGGCACCGGGCACACCGTTGGTTCCTCCATGGATGCTACGAGTGATGTACATCATGTGGGCTGGGTACCAATCGAGCGGACTCTTTGTTTAGTTTTGCTAGGGTAAGGCATTGTTCAGGTGCTTACCTTAGGTATGTTATATACTGCTGATCGTGGATGACACGGAAGTTCACCGAGTCTTGTGGGTAAAGTGTTCAACCTCTGCGGAGTGTAAAACTATTCAAATAGCCGGGTCCATGGTCAGGGACATTTGGGTGGTGCTGCTTAAACTACGTCCAGATGTTTTCGCAAACTTGGTGTGTGTGTGGTGAGAAGGACGATATTTGAGTCGAGTCAGATGACTTGGCATGATGACTGAACATGATATGTTCAGGCAGTACATGAGACAAGTGTGAGGACTTGGTGTGATGGTTGAACATGAGACGTTCAACCCCCTGCCTATGATGATGACTGTAACGTGTTCTTATGAACACCTATCTATGGTTGATGCATGCTTATTAAGTTACTTGATCATGTCATTGCACTCAAAACTAGCTTTCTGCAAAACTCACCTACTTAGTGCTATATCGTGCATTATTGTACCTTGTTCCAAAACTTGGGTTGCCTGTGAGTACATTCAAAGTACTCATTGGCTTGCCACTCGTTATTTTATTGGCTAGGCATGAAAGATCAGGTTATGATGAAGATTATCTTTGTGATGGACATGCAAGCTAGGACACTTCCCAATCAGAATGCTTGTAGGGTTAAGGCAGATGACATGGGTTTACGCTATCGTTGAAGATTACGGCTGCAATAATGTGAAGAGTTGGCCATAAAGGCCATATTTGAGTAAATAGGTATGTAATGGACGTAAGAGTCTTGTTATTCAGTTTCTGTGTGTTCAGTGAGCATTGATCTCTGGGATCACTGTGCACTTACATTCGGTGATCACGACTTATGAGTCGGGGTCCCCACAGAGCTGGTATCAGAGCCTTCATGATTGTAGGAAGCCCTTAGTTAGCATGGACGTTAGTTAGGACAAAACTATTTTTGAAACCCTTCAAAATCACCTACAAGGCCTCTATATTTCTTGCCTATCCTAAAATTCTAAGGAAAGCAAAGGTTTTTGCCTTATCACTTCCACCACTTTTCTCTTAGCTCTCCTCGTCTCCTTTTCAAAAACTTTGCAAATGGTCGCTACTACCCTTGTGCCCCTAATCACAAGATTACTTGTAATCCTCATGGGTAACCTGGAGTGAAACCACCTTGCTAGACGATTGCCGACAAATCTTGGACCCAAGTTGGCGACACTAGAAAAGGAGTTACCAGAAAAAGAGACCTTCTCGAAGGATGAGGATATCAAGACTCAAAAGATGGTGACACCCTCAACACTGCCCAAGGATGATGCCACCCTAGCCTTCAATGACTAGGGAACAAGACATGCAATGTCATGATATGCATCGCTAATAGAGCAACCCTGTCCTTTTGGTTGTTATATCGGTAACCACCGGTGGATGAGAACCTCGCCATTTGGCCCGCCTCACTATAATGAGTTGGAAAACGGTTCTCATCATCCCCCGCTCTTGGTGCCAATGATATCGTCAACGTGACCGGCATGATACAACTCTACCATGCCTTGTTAATGTCATTGCATAAAAGATTGCCTACCTAGAATGCTCGACATCTCAGAAGACAACAAGGCATTGTCACGAACACAAGAACACCAGAAGACCCTGTCTACAACAACTTTGAAGAATCACCTTCGTCGTCAACTCAATAGACCTGAAGTCGTCAAGCACTCTTCAGGCATAACAAGGATTGTTTTGATGAAAAACAACTAGAGATATAGCAACACCCGAAGAAGACCCAGAAGATTAAGCGGACTCCTCTCCAAGACACGAAGCAAGCACGAGTAATGAGTCTGAGAACCCCTAGGGTAGGATAGGTCATGTGTCCCCCATGCAAAGTTGAGTCGTATGATGGTTCGAATGGAACCATGATGTGTGTTGCTTGTTTTCATGTTTTTGCTTTGGTGTAAGTCACACTTTTGACCTATGCAACAAGTGCGCAACTTTATCACCTACCTTACCTTGATGTATGTGTTTGGCCTTTTGGCACTTGCTTGATTGCACTTCCACTATACCACCCCTTAGGCCTCCTCCTCTATGCTACTTTCCCTCTCCCCAATCTCGTCAACTAAAGCCCCACAAGACAAGATGCACCAAGGATGCACCTTCACAAACAACTAACACCGAAGACTTCGACTACAGTGGAGTCAGCAAGACACAACCCTGTAGAGTTATGCTTTTCCCTCAAGAATGGAAACCCCTCCCCTGCCCAACCTATACCTCACAAGCTCCGTAGCACAAGTCTCTAATCACATGTTTAATACACGGATTTGCCAGCGAACTTATTGAGCTTCAATAACCCCTGCTTTGCACTGGGTTCATTATGGAGCTAGTGATCATAGTGAACAAACATCCTTCATTCTTGATCTAGCACAAGAACCTTTATGCCATATGAAGGATCGTTCTAAGGGTATATGATTTATGGACAATGATTTGATTTAGGCATAATAGATGTCTCGAGCAAGCAGTTCAGACCCTTTGGTGGATTACTAGGCTTAATGTTGGTAGACGAGCTTGATGGATCAATATTGATAGAGTAGCATAACTTACTTGTACCTTGAGAAAATTGGAATTTGTAGGACCATTGTGATCACAAGCTAAAATTCTTGGTGGAATAATGACTTGAATTTGGCAAGTAATGTTGATATTGTATTGATGGTGATATGAAAGTGACTCGGGTAACTAGTAAGGAATTCTTAATAGATGGAAACCTTGGATTTAAATAGGTGATTCTAATAGGTGCTCGAGATCAATCAAACCACATGGTTCGGAATAATTTTGGTTTAGTCCAATGATCTTGATAATGATAGCATGTTTTTCGATGGATGATGGAAGAAGGAATCGGATGATGTTAGGGATAATTTAGGGATCTATATAAGCTCGACCTTGGAGTGTAGTTGGCCATGATATTGGAAGTTCATGATGATATTACTTGCAATGTTATGTGGATTATATGAACCCGAGGAGATTATGTTGGACACCATCGATGCTGGATTTGTAGCAATAATGGATCATGTAATAGTGGATGATATTCGAGGATCGGTTAATTGGGTTTGTAGGAAGGAAACAAGATCTTGGATTGGTTTATTACGTGTTTCCTTAGCATAGTAATGCAGTACCTTAGACCTTGCATAGGTCAGAAGGACACTTGGATTGGTAATGTCCTGATGAAGCTTAGTGGCTAGAAAATTATCCCGAGGATTTTTATATAGGGATATATGTAAGTTAGCTATAGTATGCATATGAGATCTTCAGCATAGTCCTTTCCTCAAGCCCTGCAGATATGAGTAGCATGTGTAGTATTGGAGTTGACTTATATGAGATGATACCTTCGAGGATATAGGGTGATTTTGTTTGGAGTAATAGGAAGTACTATTGGCATCTAATAGTTGAGCTCAGGATAAGATGTTAGACGTTCACTCACATCCTAAGCTCCTTGAAAACCCGAAGCTTTACCGGACCATAACGCGATCGGATTATGACCATAGCCCTTGGACTATAAGTCCTCAGACTATGGTGGTACCCCATCGTGTCCACCACCCACCCTTTCCATAAGGAAGGTGGCCACGAAGACCTCTATTAGGTTGGAGCACAAACCCTTGATACAAGTGACCATCCGGGACGAATGCGTGCTCCTCTCACATATCCCATGAGAAATGTGTTTATGTGATACTTCGGGAAATAGATTGTTGTCCTCTAGGATGACATACTTATTTACCCAATAAGAGGAGGAACACCTTAGTCCTGTTTGGACCAGCCTGAGGAACACCCATTGCCATGCCTCTTGAGCATAAGAGTTCACCTTGAAAAGGTTGGACTCCTTGAAGCACCCTCCCTGCAGAAAAAAGACTTTCTTGCCCAATCAAGATGAAGAACCACTACGATTGCAAAGCCATGACAACGATGAAGGAGAAGAAAAAAGAAGTCAATCACCACTCCTCTACCGGCTACATCAACTAGACTACATACCGAAGCACCGACATCAAGCACGATGAAGCCCTTGCACAGCAAGAGGGTTGAAGAACCCCTTGTTATGACTGCTCATCCATCAGTTCTTGACTAGGAAGGAACCAAGGAGTGGACAACGCCCCTCACCCCACTTTGATAGTTTATGATGAGCATCATGTCCCTACTCCCTTCAAATGTTTGGAATTGAGTGGATGACTTTCATGACTTCGTTATCACCCCTTTTTAGACAATCTTGGGCATAAACCGTGACTCGACCATAGTAAGCCACCTATCAAAGGTAGTTCACCCCACTTGCCAAGCGTCAGACCTTGGGGATTAGATGGATGATCTATGCTCTGAATAGTCAGCTTATCTAGAACCCCATTGAAACCTTTCCAAATGGTAGAACCGGTTTTGACACCAAGTCTCTAAGTTCAGTCTTAGGGACAAGGCTCAACGCAGACCTTGCCACGGAGAGACGAGTAGACCAAACACTCAAAGACCCTCCAGAAACGTGCATCCATGACGATGAAGACAAATGATCTGAGAAGAATGAAGAATCTACTTGGACAACTTACTCAAGTAGAAGATCTCGATGAGAAGCCCACAGTGACACGCCTCAACACTCTCAAGGATGAAGACCACCTGCGACTGAAGATCTCTTGCCTTAAGGAAGAGAAGGACTTCCTCGTCGACAAGAAGCTACACCAAGACTCGACCCTCCTATTCTAATGCAAGACATCTAGATGTCACTAACCAATGTGAGGGACCCCAGGACCAGCACACAGACACATTACTTGGCCACATATTCCGACTTTGGAATACATATGCAAGCCAGGCCCTTTCCAGAACCTTCTTTACCAAACCCTTGACCTTTAGGCCAGCCTAGCATATTGCAAGACACCCGTTCGTCCTTAGAAGAAGTCAACGATGCACTCAAATACATATCCTTAGGCACTTCAAGACCTAGAAGGACAGCTACGCCGGAGTAGAAGCAACATGGAATGTGAAGACTTCCTCACCTCTGAATTTCCGCATCTCTTCTATGCCTAGCCTAGGAATCTCGTCTATGCCTAGCCTAGGAATCTCGGGGACGATATTCTTGTAAGGGGGTTAGGTCTGTCATAGCCTGTGTTTTGCCTCTCATGACTAAGTTAACATGACTCAAAATTAGGGCCAGTTAAAATTTTGTGTGTGGATTTGAATGCTTGACTTGTGTGTTATTTGCTTGCTTGCCCGATTGCTCGCTAGTGCTCTATAATCAATAAAACATCCCTCCTACTCTCAAAAGGCTTTTACTTGATCCCAACTCTTGTCCAATGATCATGCCATGTGACTAGGACCTAAAAATATTTTTTACAAAATATCTTTTTGGCCAAAAAGCATTTATTTAAACTAGGTATTCAAAACCCCTTATTTGAGATTTGCACTACAAGTCCCCAAATTGGGTGGACCTTTTTTCCCAAATCCTTTATTTGGAACCTACTATATATATAACTTCCCAAAAGCACAAAATATTGTTTTAAAAGATTATTTCATATTTTATTTAAAGGGAAAAATTATTCAAATGACTTATAAATATTTGAGAAAATTTAGGAAAAATCAGTGGACATATATTGTCCATATATAAGAGTTTCAAGACATGATCATGTTCAAAATATTTGACAAAATACTTCAAAACCAATTCTGCCTATTCCAAGCATTTGAGATATTTCTATAAGAAATATTATCAAATAAATCCAAGAAAATTCTAGCATGTCACATATGATATATGTGATCATCTTGCCTAGTTTCACATAAAGCCCAATTGTTTTGGTTCACCAAAATATCCCAAAACCCTGTCTGTCCAAATCCAAATTTGAGCAACCCTACATTACCAACTGTCTCCCCTTAAGCTCAAACTTTGTTGACAAGATATAATACTCCAATAATGCATCCACACAAAGTGGTGCATCAAGGAGAACTGATTCACTTGTCGAAATCACCCCAAACTCCTTCATGCTGATTTAAAAAATTGGGAATATTTATATTGTCAAGTTTCTCTATTTGATCCCAAACTTTCTGGGCATGCTCTAATACCCAAATAATGCCACCACACAAAGTGGTGCATCAAGGGGAATAGAATTGCATGAGTAGATCTATAGGAATCAGTTTCTTCCCATTCCTAGGGTTTGCCAGAATTACATTGGCAACCTTCTTCAAATGACTTCAAATTTTGTGATTGACCTTTCTTATACCTATTATCAAGTGCTGTTAAGTTTCATAGTGTTGATAATCACTTTGCTAGCTCAAACTTGCATCAAACACGTTCTGCAACAATTTTGTGATCAATGATTGGAGCACCATATGAGTGCTCCTTCACCCCCAATTTTTACCACAGCCTCTTGTAGATACCTTGTACCTCCAGTAAAATCCTCATGGGAATAGCTCAATGATTGGGGCGGGTGATAAGACCCCCATTTTTACCCCCTGGACAACACCCATTTCTCTCCCTCTCACCTTTTCTTCTACCGTAAGGCACCTCTAGAACACCATTGTCCTTATGTGCCCTTTTTGAGCTCCCCTGGATCCCCTGGACACATGTGGACACGCCCAAGGTGCCAAGAGCATGCCTCGGCATGTAGAGGTCGCGCTCTGGAGCGTGCTGGAGTGCACATCCGCACTATAGCCACTGCCCAACGGACGCTCCCGACAGCCTCGGGCCTCCCCAGCATATCCCCCGTATCCCCCTCGATGTCCGCAACACGGAGGCTTGTCGGCTTCCTTCTCTCTCCTCCTCCCGCGTGTGCCCGTAGCCGCTCGACTCGGCCAGTGAGCATGCTCACACGCACGAGGACCCAATGCTCCCCGCTGCCTCTCTTTCCTTCCCTGGTTCGAGACCAAGTCCACAAAGACCATGGACATGCCCGATCCTGCCCCCATGAGCTATAGCGACGGCCACGACCTCACGGAACCCCCTGACCACAGTGCGCTAGCACCTAGGCTATAAGAAGCCGCTCCCGAGCCCCTCTGCGCTCCCTTGGCTCCCTGTCACTCTCTCCAGCCTCTCAGCACTCCCCAATTTCCCTCTCCTCCCCTACATCAACAGTAATGGCAGGAGCCTTGCTGGCGGCTTCTGCTCGAACTCGGACTCCCCCAGCTCCTCCTGTTCCCCTAGTGGCACCGGATGGTCGCCCTCGCCTCGCCTGATCTTCCCCGCGCATCTGCTTCCCCCTGCTATGCCCGAATCATCGAGTTCATCTTTGCCACTGTCGGTCTCCACTGTGGCCGAAACTCCGCTCGCCTCGGCGCTTCCCCGCGAAAAAGGGGTCACCAGGTGGATTCAGGGCTCCCTCCCGAGCACGCCGGTGGCCGGAGCATCACCGGAGGTGGACGGAACCACCGGAGCGAGTGCTGGAGCTGCTCGACTCAGCCTCCCCTGTACCTCCTCTGCTCGAGCGGGAGGTGGAAGGAGGACCTGGCATGCGGGGCCTACCTATCGGCGACCTAGCCGATCGGGCCCGCCAGTTTAAGTGGAGGCGGGTTGCCCGCGACTGCCTCCCCACTAGGAAAGCGCCTTCCAGGGGAATATGCCTCCGGCGTGGCCGTTCACGTGCCTAGCCGAGCAGCTGGGCTGGCCCAGTGTGTTGTGGTGCTAAGTTGCACTCAGTGTGCAGCTTGGGCCCGTTGGGTAATTTCTTTACCCTTTTTCTTTTTCAGGTGGCACTAAATAAATCATAGAAAATTCATTTCAACTCCAAATTGGATGATTCAAATTCGTACATTCTCCTAAAAATGCGACCTATTTACTGATGCCACTTCCATATTTTTCTATCACAAGATTTTGTGATGTTCAAATTTAAATTCAAATTTGAACTACTAGAGGCCACTTTGCAAATTCATAGAGCATTCAAATCAACTCCAAATTGGGTTATTCATATTTACAAAAGCTCTAAATGTCATACCCTAATTGTCTAGGCATGGTTAACATTTTTACCATGCCCCTATTCCGCTTGAACTAATAAATGCTCCCTTTTCCCATTTATTTCCTCTTAGGAAATTCATAGGAAAATCATCACCACTCCAAACCCAGTGAAACCCCTTCCTAAATGTTTCTAAAGTCATGCCCTATTTGTTGGGACCATCCACTCCTTTTTACAAAAATGTTTTCTGTGGACACCTTATAAGATCACCATTTCCTTCATTTCCACCATTCAAGACTTTCCCTTGACCCATATCCACCAAATCCTCCTTGGTTATTCTTATTATGGCTAGATATGTTGAAAAAAATGAAACTCCTATTTATAGAGCACTTTTATTTCTTGCTTGTTGTGTTGCTTAGTGCGGTTGTCTCCGGCGATAGTTGACGAAGTAGACAAAATGCTCGGAGTGGAGAAGAAGCATGTGAAGACCTCGAAGACATTGCTAAGCCAGGCAAGAAGCGCTTTGACCATGTTGAGAAACCATTTTCATTGCATGTCATATAGCACTTTACTTTCGTTATACTTGATCATGTGGAGTAGTACCAACTCCGGTGGGTTGCTTCCGACACTTTTACCATTGACACTTGCATCGTGCATGACCCTACCACCTTATGAGGGTTATGCAGATGGGTGTAGATAGGATGCTAATAGATGCTACGCAAGTGGGATTGGATTTATGCATAGTGATGGAAAGGAAGAAATGATTTCAAAGGCTTTTCGAAAACCCCGTCGGCTGCCACTAATGCTCGAGGGAGATGATGATGAGATGGGTGACCACTTGTTAAAGAAGTTGTGTGCCGGAAGAAGTTGAGGGTGTGTTTTCGAAAACGGATTAGATTTAAGATTTGTCGACCGTCCCAACCTTACATGCGTAACCACGATACCCCTTATGGGATGTGGCTCTGTTGATTACTTTGGTGGGTACTAGCAAGGAGCCCGCATTACTAGTGGCGGGAGTGGCATGGTCACTCTCCATACGGGGTCGTGCCGGTATGGACGATCATGCATTGTCTTCACAGGCAGCGGGCACACCGTTGGTCCCCACATGGATGCTATGAGTGATGTAAATCATATGGGATGGGTACCAATCGAGCGGACTCTTTGTTTAGTATTGCCAGGGGAAATGCATTGTTCGGGTGCTTACATCGGGTATGTTATATACCGCGAGTCGTGGATGACACGGAAGGTCCTTGAGTCTTGTGGGTAAAGTGTGCAACCTATGCAGAGTGTAAAACTATTCGAATAGCCGGGTCCATGGTGAGGACAGTTGGGTGGTACTGCTTAAACTACGTCCAGGTGCTTTCGCAAACTTGGTGTGTGTGTGGTGACAAGGATGATATTTGAGTCGAGTCAAATGACTTGGCATGATGACTGAACATGAGATGTTCAAGTAGTACATGAGAAAAGTCTGAGGACTTGGTGTGATGGTTGAACATGAGACGTCCAACCCCCTACTTATGATGATGACTATGACGCGTTCTTATGAACACTTAACTATGGTTGATGCATGCTTATTTAAGTTACTTGATAATGTAATTGCACTCAAAACTAGCTTTCTGCAAAACTCACCTACTTAGTGCTATATCGTGCAATATTGTACCTTGGTCCAAAACTTGGGTTGCTTGCGAGTACATTCAAAGTACTCATTGGCTTGCCACTAGTTATTTTATTAGCCAGGCATGAAAGATCAGGTTATGATGAAGATTACATTGGTGACGGACATGCGAGCTAGAAAGCTTCCCAGTTAGAATGCTTGTAGGGTTAAGGAAGATGGCATGGGTTTACGCTATCGTTGAAGATTCCTGCTGCAATCATTATGTAATGGATGTATTGGATTAAATCGGTATGTAATGGATGTAAGACTCTTGTTATTCAGTTTCTGTGTGTTCAGTGAGCATTAATCTCGGGGATAACTATGCACGTACATTCGGTGATCACGACTTATGCAACTTGTCCTAGGTTAGCATTGTGTTTGCATCATCATTCATCATCATTGCTTTAACTTGAAATGGGGAGAAGGAAAAAAGAAACCTCAAGCACTTAATGAATTAAAAAACTGCAAGTTTAATGAAATTTCTACAAATCCAAAATGCCCATAAAAAATGTTACCTATGTCTGATAATTAAGGACATGGATATACCAGGGACCATTCTAATTATTTGAACAATTTAAATAATTTAAATTACTGATTTAAGCCTCTGACAATGATAAATAAAGCAAATATCATTAATTATGTTATCAAATTATTTTGGAACATTTTTAGAAAAGTTTGAGATAATCAAACTATAGTCTATAAAATACTTGGAGTATTTTTCAACTAGACTTTTATACCTAAAAGAAATAAACAAATGTTAGAAAAGAAAACAGAAAATAGAATAAAAAGAGAAGGAAGAAGACCACCTGTCCCAAGTGGGAGGCCCAACCCAGCCCGTCAGGGGTGGGGAGGTCATCTCCCACCTCCCGCTAGTAGGCAGCGACGTGTCAACCGCGCGCTCGCCGGCCTCCACCTCCTGCTTGCCACGGAGCTGGCTGCTTCCCTGCCTTCTCCTGCGCCTGGAAGACGCGAGGAGCCTCCCCCGAGCCCATTCCCTTTCCTCCCTTCTTCCCCGTCTCTCTCTCGTTTCCCTTCCCGAGAGCCGCCACCGCCGGCCGTCGATTCGCCGTCGTCGCTGCCTCCCCGAGCCCGTTGACTAGCTCCCCGGAGTCCCCGTGAGCTCCTCTTCCTCCTTCCCGTGCTTCCCTTCTTTCTAGCGCTCCCTAGCTAGCTCCGGCCGCCGCCACAAGCTCATTTTTGGCGAGCTCCGGTGACCCCGGAGCCTCCTGTGGCCCCTGTTGGATGCGGGCGAGCACGAGCTGCTCGCCAGTGGCCTCAGCTCGTCGAATGGGCACGTGAGGGCAAAACCCGATGGTCGCTGCCGTCTCTGTTGGTCACCGGCGATGAGCCGTTGGCTAACTCCAGCGGGTTTGACCCCAGTGGGCCCTAGCTTGACCCTTTGGGTCAATGACAGGTGGGCCCCGGTCCTGTTTAGTTTTAGGTTAATCAATAATTAGTTTAATCATTTTTTGTTTGTTAATTGTGTCACTGACAGTGGGCCCTACTAGATTAATTATTCTGGATAATTAATTAAAACAAAATTGTTTAGTAATGAGTCAATGACAGACGGGCCCCACCGGTCAGATTTGACCTGGAGTGGGTCTGTTGACCAGCTGACGTCAGGATGACGTTAGGCTGATGTCATAATCCCATTTTCTTATTTAAAAATAATTCCAGAAAATGTTTAAAACTTTGAAAAATCATATAAAATAATCTGTAAGTCAGATGAAAATAATTTATATATGAAAATTTATCAGAAAAATACAATGAATCCAATGGTGCTATTCCCCTGCATGTTAGAGCAACCTAAATAGGTGAACATTTACATTTATCATTAGGTTAATATATGGAATTTGAAAGGAGAACAACTTTGAACCTATATTCAAATCTATTTTAAATTGACATGATCACTAGTTACATTAGCTCACCCATGCATATTACTATGCCATGATCATGCATCATATTGTTGCACTTGCTTGTATTGAATGCTCTTATCGGCGTTGCGGGAGGCTCTAATCCGGAAGATACTACCCCATATCCCGACGAAGGAGAGAACTCCTCCGCAACTCAGCAAGGCAAGCAATCCCTTTGATCATTCCGATAACATCCCACTCTCTCGCTCCTGCTCTTGTTTATTGCATTAGGACAAATGGTCACATGTCAGTCATACACGATAGATGATCCTATTCATATGCATGACCTGAGCTTGTCATAGTAAATAGCTAAAACGTGCAACCTAGCATACCTGGTAGATGCTTGTGCCATGATGTTCTTAGCTTACTTTCCCTGCTGTGCTTGCTATGCTTAGAGTTGAGTCAAGTCTGGTTCATCTGGGTGATGAACTGAGTGAAACAGTGTTGTCCGATGTGATGAGCTCATATTGAATACGATTTGGTAAAGGTAGCGATGAGAGGCTATGTAGGAGTACATAGTGGGTTGTCTCATTGGGACCGTTCTTAGGAACTGGGTTCCGTGTTTGTGATCCAAGACTAGATACTACCACATGCTGGGCCCTGAAATATGACCCCGCTCGACTCATCAGTCGCTTAGTCCTTGGTCCAGGTATTGCAAGTAGTTTCTGGCGTTTATAGCATGCTAGAGGCCGTGCGTAGCACTGACCCTCGGGGTGGGTTACGACGCGGTAGGCAGTGGCACGGTGTACCAAGGGTCACCCGAATGGTGGGCTTGGGAACCCTGCGCACATCGTTTGGGGCCGTAGCGGAAACTTTGGCCGAACTTCCGTGTGGGTTCAGTCTCAAATAGGAGCCTGGACTAGAGGTCTTATGTGATTGACGGTCGTTGCCGACTCCCTCGCTGGGCATCCGCTTGAAGGTTGCCGAGGTGCATGGTTTATGGCACATAGCGATAAGTGGCGAGAGCGTGTGTGAAGAAGTACACCCCTGCAGGGTATGAAACTATTCGAATAGACGCGTCCTCGGATATGGACTACTTGGAGAACTTATGTTGTTCATAGATAATCAAATGGATACTCCTAAAAATATCAAGACAAGTGTGAGTACCGTGGATGGCACTCTTCTGGAAGGGGAAGGTGGATCCTTGGTGGTGTATTGTGATGGAGATAGTGGACTCGTGTGCGATAACTAAAACTGTAACAAAGAGTTAAAACTGAGTAGTGTAGGTTAGCCATGAGTCTAAGATGGCATTGTTGCATAAACTCCACCACTCCCCCTTGTTGACACATGAGCATAAATAGACTAGGTCTGTTTTAAAGACTTCCTGAGTACGATTGTACTCATCCTTGCTTAATTAATGTTGCAGAAGAAAACCAGGACCCATCAGGTGGGTTCTTTCTAGACGTTGACGATGCCGAATAGCTAGTGTCCCAGCTATGATCTTGCCTGTGTGGTGGGATGTAGATAGTCAGGCCGTGTGACACTTTTCTATTTCGCAGTCTGTACTCAAACAACTTAAGTTTCCGCTGGCTTGTATGAACTTGTTTGTACGACTTGAGTGTCGGGTCATTTGACGCTATCTGTATGAACATATTATGTAAGGCTCGTCTGAGCCTCTTAAATAAAAGTCATGTTGTTGTATGGTTATGTTGTGATGCCATGGTTGTATCTATGCATATCAGGCATGTCGTGCGTACGTGTGACGTGCAATGGTATGTATGGGATCCGACACCTAGTCGTGTGCCTTTAGTAGTACTCTTTACGGGAAACTGCCTCTGTGTGCTTCCACCGAGCCATGGTAGCTTGCTATTGCTCCGGACACATTGATTGACCGGCATGTATCCTTCCTTGTTGCTGTGTCTGTCCCTTCGGGGAAATGTCTCGCAGTGTAATAGAGTCCCGGTAGCCTTCTACGACTCGTTTACATGGAGTGATGGCATCCGTGTCTCGCGATGTAATGGAGTCCTTGTAGCTTGCTATGACTCGTCTACACACGCTTGAGGCCGACACCTACATTGCTGGGTTATGTATGCATGTTTCCGTACGGATGTGCCACTTGGGTTCTATGACTAGTCATGTCGGCCCGGGTTCTTTGTTGCGTGATTGCGAGCGACATGTTCACATATGTGAGCCAAAAGAGGCAAACGGTCCCGGCCAAGGTAAGGCTGTAGCCGAGGAGTTTACTGTGCATGAGGCCGCAAAGTGATGTGACTTGTTACAGTATGGAATCATATGACTTAGGATCGGGGTCCCGACAATGTTGGTATCAGAGCCTGACTGACTGTAGGACTACCAAGCCAAACCGGTCGAAGTTGAGTCTAGAAACACTATAAATAAGTAGGGGAATTGGTTGTGGAAGGGAACGTAAGGCTCTTTTTACTCCTCTTCCCAAGTTATTCTATGCTGGGTCATTCTCATCTCTTCTACGGGGATAGGAACTAGGATTCTCATCTATTGCTTAGGATGACGAGTTACTAGCCATGGATAAATAGGTAGCTTGTTTGTAAGTGAGTGCAGTTATTCAAGTATTGTCGGTGTGACAAACAGATGGAGAAGAGATTTGAGTCTAGATAGTCGAGTGGTTATGCCTTTCCAATCTTTTCAATTGTCTCAAAATTTTTCTTGAGCAATTACACCTATTATGCTGTCCAATTTCTGCTGGGATCTCTAATGTCCTTGCATCATTCTCTGTTTCAGATGCCCTCTCGTCCTTTCCGTTAGGTGGTCCGTTTGACCAGGTGCATCGATGTGCCGGGTCACACGGCCCTGTTGGTTAGAGTTATGATGGAGGCTGGATACCGCTGGTACCCAGAGTACACAGTGGAGGAGCAGTATCGAGATTTCAACCAGAGTCAGTATCTGTGTACCGTTAGGATATATCCTTCATATCCTGGAGCTGCAGAGCCGCTTCACTGGACTCATGGATTGGGAGTTACCATAGATATGGCAGTTCAGGAAGCCGCATACACCATGCTGACTATCATGAGGTTTCACCATGGTCTGCTACAGAACACGGAGTTCTGCTATGTTCCTGCTTCCATGGGGGGAGAGGATGGATATCTTAGTGCAGCCTACTTTGATCATTCTCATGAGGACCCTAGGCTGCAGGTGACTGCTCAGATGTTGGAGAATAGGGATCGTGATGCACGTGCTCTTCGCATGGAGCTCTATGCTACCCGTGCCCATCTTTGGACAGCCTTGACGCAGTTGGCACCTGTCATGCAGACAGGCTATGGAGATTTGGAGATGCTGACCCCATCGCGGACTCATTTGCCAGCACACGTAGACTGTCCTGATGTTGGAGGCATCAGAAACAATAGTATCTCCAATTATAGCCCCTCTGGGATGTAAAATATATCTCTTCTCACCATCCCCATAGTGTATGAGACAAATGTATGCATTTCGATTAGGGTCAAATTCTATGGTTACAATTCTACCAGATATGTCTTTTTGATTCCATCGAAAATCTATTTTACGGTATAGGCGCTTATGACCTCCCCCTCTATGCCTTGTGGTAATGATTCCTCTGGAATTACGACCTTTACCACAACGGTGCCGTCCATGGATCAAATTATTTCGTGGATTGGATTTCACTTGCCTGTCTACGGTTCCCTTGCGTGTGCTCGGGATAGGTGTTTTGTATAAATGTTTTGCCGTATTATTAAGTATTCTCCTTTAGTTTTTTTTCTCTATCTAGAAGTGGAATAGAATAACCCGGTTGAAGGGTAATGATCATACGTCTGTAATGCATTGTATGGCCCAGAATAGGTCCTATTCTTCTACCTTTTCCAGGTAGTCGATGGCTATTCACAGCTACCACCTTAACACCAAAGAAGAGTTCGACCCAATGCTTTATTTCTATCTTAGTGAATCCCGATTCGACATTAAAAGTATATTGATTTTTTCCCAATAAACGAAGACTTTTTTCTTTAAATACTGCATATTTGATTCCATCCATAAATCGACCCTCTTCGAGGACCGCTGTTGCCGCCGACAAGGGGACCAAGGCCACATCCGTGTCCTTATGGTTTGTAGGGATCCCAGGCTAGAGTGTTTGCATATCCTCAGGTTCAGCTCCCAGGTCACGGGGGTAACCTGTACAAGGCATTCTATGGCGATGCTTGAGTGCGTGGATGTTAGTCCTAGTATGGTAGTAGTCGTATTGCCACAGCCCTGTGTGTCTTGTGGGATATGACCAAGGTTGAGAGTTGAGTTCTGGAGGTGTAGAGAGATAATGTATAGGAAGCTTGTATTGCCTCCGATGAGTTGTGTCATCTCTCTGTAGTTGCTTTCAGCTTGGGCTTGTACTGAACTAAGTCGTGGTGTGTATGAAACCTAATGTTCATATGGTAGTTGCTTTACCATGTTGATTGGTGTTTTTCATACATGCCATGTTGACCAGTACATTCCTTATCTCATGTCTTAGAGTTGATGTTCTCCATGTCTAAGCTGTGGATTGTTTCCCAGGATGGTGGCAACTAGGAACAACCCCGTGCCTGCTCCTGAGCAGGGCAAAAGTAGCCAGCCAAGGCAAGAGGAGCTGCCACAGGCACCATCCCTGGCAGAGGTGATGCTAGAGGCTGAAAGGAATAAGAGGGATACCAATAGGCTGTTGGAAAGAATTGAGCAAAACACAGCTCGTGCTCCGCGTAATGATCACCACGATGGAGTATCACTTGGTGACTTTATCAAGCTGTGTCCGCCCAAGTACCATCATTCGATCGACCCCCTCAATGCGGATGATTGGCTGACTAGTATGTTCCGCAAGATACGGGCTGCTAATGTGTCTGAGGCCAACAGGGTGTCTTTTGCCACCTACTTTCTGGAGGGACTTGCCAATCTGTGGTGGGAGAGTTATGAAGCTATGCGTCCCCAGGGACCTGCACCAACCTGGGCAGAGTTCAGTGCCGCATTCCGTATCCATCACATCCCGGAAGGGCTGATGGATCGCAAAAGAGAGGAATTCTGTGACTTCACCCAGGGCAGATTGTCAGTGGATGCATACAGTCGCGAGTTTGGTAATCTTGCTCGCTATGCTCCAGAGGAAGTCTCAACTGATGCTAAGAAGCAGGCTAGGTTCCGCAAGGGACTTAATGCTGAGCTTCGCCGAGATCTTCGCTTGCAAGAGTGCACCACCTTCCAGGCTCTCGTCAATAAGGCCATCAATGCCGAGTCCGGACAAACTGACTATGAGGCCACGAGGAAGCATAACCGTGACTTCAACCCTGCATCGGGATCAGGCCCCAACAAACGCCGAGTGTGGGTGCCTAATGCAGCTTTGCTGCCAAGATACACCGCGAGGCCATCCTTCCAGGCACCTCGCCCAGTTCAGTTCAACCCTCCAGTCAGACCATTTGGAGGTCCGCCTACAAATGTTGCACCTCGTGCCACCATGGTATGCTACAAATGTGGAGAACTGGGGCACTACTCTCGTGAGTGTCCCCAGAACAATGCTAAGCCCGCTGGATGTGGAAAACCGGGAAAAGCTTTCTATGTGAAGCCAGCCCCTGTCCGTGGGCGAGTGAATTATGTGTCTGCTGAAGAAGCCCTTGAAGATCCTGATGTTATTCTAGGTACGCTTCTTGTTAATAGCCATCCAGCATCTGTTCTATTTGATACCGGGGCATCTCATTCTTTCATCTCTGAAAGTTATGCACAGTTGCATAACATGTCCTTCTGTGACATGCCCACTCCTTTAGTAGTTCAGACTCCTGGTTCAAAATGGAAAACTTCTAGAGTGAGCCATGACAATGAAATTCTGGTGGACAAACTAATATTCCTAGCATCCTTGATAATTCTTAAGTCTTCGGACATCAATATCATTCTAGGCATGGATTGGATGAAAGCTCACTATGCCAAGATTGATAGTCATTCTAGGAATGTTCAACTTACACATCCATCGGGTGAGATAGTTAATGTCTGTACTCGAACAACTAAGCGCCAACTCTATTCCCTAAATGCTAGCCCTCTTCCAGAGTTAGAAGATATTCCGGTAGTCTGTGATTTTCTGGATGTCTTCCCAGAAGAACTGCCAGGTATTCCACCTGTCAGAGATGTTGAGTTTGTGATAGAACTTATTCCAGGGACAGTCCCAATAGCCAGAAGACCCTATAAGATGGCACCCTTAGAACTAGCCGAGCTAAAAACCCAACTCGATGAAGCTTTGAAGAAAGGTTTCACCTGTCCTAGCTCTTCTCCCTGGGCTTGCCCCGTCCTCTTTGTTAAGAAGAAGGATGGATCGGATCGGATGGTTGTGGATTATCGACCAGTGAATCTGGTCACTATCAAGTACAAGTATCCGCTCCCTAGGATCAATGATTTGTATGATCAACTCGCTGGATCCTCTGTCTTCTCCAGAATGGATTTGAGGTTGGGATACCATCAAATCAGAATTAGAAACGGGGACATTCCAAAAACGGCTTTTGTCACTCGTTATGGCCAATACGAGTACACCGTTATGTCCTTCGGTTTAACCAATGCCCCAGCCACCTTCTCTCGTCTGATGAATTCGATCTTCACGGAGTATTTGGATAAATTCGTCGTGATTGACCTCGACGACATACTTATCTACTCAAAGAACGAACAAGAACATGCCGAGCATCTAAGGCTGGTATTGATGAAACTTCGAGAGCACCGCTTATATGCCAAATTCTCCAAGTGTGAATTCTGGTTGCCGGAAGTGACCTATCTTGGCCACGTGATCTCTGGCAAAGGTATTGCTGTCAATCCCGAGAAAGTTCAGGCCATCCTTGATTGGACTCAACCTAAATCGGTTAAGCAAGTTCGGAGTTTCCTTGGCTTAGCGAGCTATTGTCACCGCTTTGTTGAGAACTTATCCAAGGTTGCGAAACCTCTGACTGAACTCCTCAAGAAAGATAAAAAGTTCGAGTGGACCCCACAATGCGAGCATAGTTTTCAGGAGTTGAAAAGACGACTGACCTCTGCTCCCATTCTGGTGCCACTAGATTTTTCTAAGGACTTTATTATCTACTGCGACGCCTCACGACAAGGATTAGGTTACATTCTCATGCAAGATCGTCATGTGATTGCATACGCATCTCGACAGTTGCGTCCACATGAGGATAATTACCCAACACATGATCTTGAGCTTGCAGCTGTAGTCCATGCACTAAAAATGTGGCGACATTACCTTCTGGGTAATCGTTGCGAGATATACACTGATCACCAAAGTCTGAAATATATTTTCACCCAGCCGGATTTGAATCTCAGGCAAAAACGGTGGGTAGAGTTGATTACAGATTACGACTTAGGGATAACTTACACCCCGGGGAAAGCCAATGTCATGGCTGATGCACTAAGTCGTAAGTCTTATTGTAACAATCTGATGTTACAACAAGGTCAACCGCTTCTCTATGAGGAATTCCGGAAGTTAAACCTTCACATTGTTGGCGAAACCTATCCAACCTGGTGGCGAAACCTTCACATTATTGTAACAAACTGAAGGATTCCTATCCAACCTGGTGGCGAAACCTACTCTTAAGGATCAAATCATAGCTGGCCAAAGGCGTGATAAGGGAATTTCCCGCATCAAAGAGAACCTCGTTAGCGGTCTCGCTAAGGAATTCTCTATAGATGATCAAGGTGTAGTGCTCTTCCAAGGCCGTTTGGTGGTTCCTAAGAGCCAACATCTCAGGCAGCTGATTCTTAAGGAGGCTCATGATTCTCCTCTCACAATTCATCCGGGTAGTACCAAAGTGTATCAGGATCTACGCCAAAGGTTCTGGTGGACTAGGATGAAGAGAGAAATTGCTCAGTATGTTGCTAACTGCGTCGTTTGTCATCGTGTGAAAGAAGAACATCAAAGGATTGCTGGAACCCTTCAACCTTTAGCTATTCCTGAATGGAAATGGGATAAGGTCAGTATGGATTTCATCACCGGTTTTCCCAGGACCAAGAGAGGGAACAATGCTATATTCGTAGTCATTGATCGCCTATCCAAAGTGGCTCATTTTCTTCCTGTTCGTGAAAGCATTACTGCTAGTCAGCTAGCAGAGTTATATGTTTCTCGAATAGTTTCTCTTCATGGTGTTCCTTTGGAGATTAACTCAGACCGCGGAAGTATCTTTACTTCTCGATTTTGGGAAAGTTTTCAAACCGCTATGGGGACTCATCTATCCTTTAGCACTGCCTTCCACCCTCAATCAAGTGGTCAAGTTGAGCGAGTCAATCAAATTCTTGAAGACGTGCTCCGAGCTTGTGTTATATCTTTTGGTATGAATTGGGAGAACTGCCTTCCGTTTGCTGAATTTGCATATAACAACAGTTATCAATCAAGCTTGGGCAAAGCCCCTTTTGAAGTTCTCTATGGACGAAAATGTCGAACACCTCTTAACTGGTCAGAAACCGGAGAGAGGCAACTCTTTGGTCCGGACATGATCCAGGATGCAGAGGAGCAAGTTCGCATTATTCGTGAAAAGTTGAAAACAGCCCAATCCCGTCAAAAGAGTCAATATGACCGTCATCATAAGTCTGCGACCTATGAAGTTGACGAGAAGGCTTACCTTGGGGTTACACCTCTGAAGGGTACCCATCGATTCGGTATCAAAGGCAAGTTGGCTCCTCGTTACATTGGACCTTTTTGCATTCTCGCTAAACGAGGAGAGGTTGCCTACCGGTTGGAATTTCCACCGCATCTTTCCAAAGTTCATGATGTCTTCCACGTCTCGCAACTCAGGCGTTGCTTTTCGGACCCTGTCCGAGAAGTGGACCACGAAGCGCTTGATCTCCAAGATAACCTTACATACCGAGAATACCCTGTTCGTATTCTCGATCAAGCTGAGCGTACCACTCGACGTCGGAACACCAAGTCCCTCAAGGTTCAGTGGTCGCATCATTCTGAAAAGGAGGCGACATGGGAAAGAGAAGATCGTCTTCGACTAGAGTACCCCGCGCTCTTCCCGACGACTTCAAAATCTCGTGACGAGATTCTTTTGAGTGGGGGTGAGTTGTCACAACCCTAGCAAGTTGTCCTAGGTTGGCATTGTGTTTGCATCATCATTTATCATCATTGCATTAACTTGAAATGGGGAGAAGGAAAAAGAAACCTCAAGCACTTAATGAATTAAAGAAATTCAAGTTTAATGAAATTTCAACAGATCCAAAATGCCCATAAAAAATGTTCCCTATGTCTGATAATTAAGGACATGGATATACCAGAGACCATTCTAATTATTTGAAAAATTTAAATAATTTAAATTAATGATTTAAGCCTCTGAAAATGATAAATAAAGCGAATATCATTAATTATGTTATCAAATTATTTTGGAACATTTTCAGAAAAGTTTGAGATAATCAAACTATAGTCTATAAAATACTTGGAGTATTTTTCAACTAGACTTTTATACCTGAAAGAAATAAACAAATGTTAGAAAATAAAACAACAGAAAACAGAATAAAAAGAAAAGGAAGAAGAGCACCTAGCCCAAGTGGGAGGCCCAACCCAGCCCGTCAAGGGTGGGCAGGTCATCTCCCACCTCCCGCCAGTAGGCAGCAAGGTGTCGACCGCGCGCTCGCCGGCCTCCACCTCCTGCTTGCCATGGAGCTGGCTGCTCCCCTGCCTTCTCCTGTGACTGGAAGACGCGAGGAGCCTCCCCCGAGCCCATTCCCTCTCCTCCCTTCTTACCCGTCTCTCTCTCTCGTTTTCCCTGCCGAGAGCCGCCACCGCCGTCCGTCGATTCACCGCCGCCGATGCCTCCCCGAGCCCACTGACCAGCTCCCCAGAGTCCCCGTGAGCTCCTCTTCCTCCTCCCCGTACTTCCCCTCTTTCTAGCGCTCCCTAGTTAGCTTCGGCCGCCGCCACGAGCTTGTTTCCGGCGAGCTCCGGTGACCCTGTAGCCTCCTGTGGCCCCTGTTGGATGCGGGCGAGCACGAGCTGCTCGCGAGTGGCCTTAGCTCGTCGAATGGGTGCGTGAGGGTAAAACCCGATGGTCGCCACCGTCTCTATTGGTCACCGGCGACGAGCCGTTGGCTAACTCCGGTGGGTTTGACCCCAGTGGGCCCTGGCTTGACCCTCTGAGTCAGTGACACGTGGGCCCCGGTCCTGTTTAGTTTTAGGTTAATCAGTAATTAGTTTAATCATTTGTTGTTAGTTAATTGTGTCATTGACAGTGGGCCCTACTAGATTAATTAGTTAGGATAATTAATAAAAACAAAATTGTTTAGTAATGATTCAATGACAGACGGGCCCCACCAGTCAGATTTGACCTAGAGCGGGTCTGTTGACCAGGTGACGTCAGGATGACGTCAGGCTGATGTCATAATCCCATTTTCTTATTTAAAAATAATTCCAGAAAATGTTTAAAACTTTGAAAAATCATATAAAATAATCTGTATGTCAGATGAAAATAGTTTATATATGAAAATTTATCAGAAAAATCCAATGAATCCAATGGTGCTATTCCCCTGCATGTTAGAGCAACCTAAATAGGTGAACATGGACATTTATCATTAGGTTAATATATGGAATTTGAAAGGAGAACAACTTTGAACCTATATTCAAATCTATTTTAAATTGACATGATCACTAGTTACATTAGCTCACCCATGCATATTACTATGCCATGATCATGCATCATATTGTTGCACTTGCTTGTATTGAATGTTCTTATCGGCGTTGCGGTAGGCACTAATCCGGAAGATACTACCCTGTATCCCGACGAAGGAGAGAACTCCTCCGCAACTCAGCAAGGCAAGCAACCCCTTTGATCATTCCGATAACATCCCACTCTCTCGCTCCTGCTCTTGTTTATTGCATTAGGATAAACAGTCACATGTCAGTCATACACGATAGATGATCCTATTCCTATGCATGACCTGAGCTTGTCACAGTAAATAGCTAAACCTTGCAACCTAGCATACCTGGTAGATGCTTGTGCCATGATGTGCTTAGATTACTTTGCCCGCTGTGCTTGCTATGCTTAGAGTTGAGTCAGGTCTGGTTCATCTGGGTGATGAACTGAGTGAAACAGTGTTGTCCGATGTGATGAGCTCATACTGAATACGATTTGGTAAAGGTAGCGATGAGAGGCTATGTAGGAGTACATAGTGGGTTGTCTCATTGGGACCATTCTTAGGAACCGGGTTCCATGTTTCTGATCCAAGACTAGATACTACCACATGCTGGGCCCTGAAATATGACCCCGCTCGACTCATCAGTCGCTTAGTCCTTGGTCCAGGTATTGCAAGTAGTTTCTGGTGTTTATAGCATGCTGGAGGCCGTGCGTAGCACTGACCCTTGGGGTGGGTTACGACGCGGTAGGCAGTGGCACGATGTACCAAGGGTCACCCGAATGGTTGGCTTGGGAACCCCGCGCACATCGTTTGGGGCCATAGCGGAAACTTCGGCCGGACTTCTGTGCGGGTTCAGTCTCAAATAGGAGATAGCCTGGACTAGAGGTCTTATGTGATTGACGGTCGTGGCCGACTCCCTCACTGGGCATTCGCTTGAAGGTTGCCGAGGTGCATGGTTTATGGCACACAACGATAAGTGGCGAGAGCGTGTGTGAAGAAGTACACCCCTGCAGGGTATGAAACTATTCGAATAGCCATGTCCTCGGATATGGACTACTTGGAGAACTTATGTTCTTTATAGATAATCAAATGGATACTCCTAAAAATATCAAGACAAGTGTGAGTACCGTGGATGGCACTCTTCTGGAAGGGGAAGGTGGATCCTTGGTGGTGTATTGTGATGGAGATAGTGGACTCATGTGCGATAACTAAAACTGTAACAAAGAGTTAAAACTGAGTAGTGTAGGTTGGCCATGAGTCTAAGCTGGAATTGCTGCATAAACTCCACCACTCCCCCTTGTTGACACATGAGCATAAATAGACTAGGTCTGTTTTAAAGACTTGCTGAGTACGATTGTAGTCATCCTTGCTTAATTAATGTTGTAGAAGAAAACCAGGACCCATCAGGTGGGTTCTTTCTGTACGTTGACAATGCCAAATAGCTGGTGTCCCAACTACGATCTTGCCCGTGTGGTGGGCTGTAGATAGTCAGGCCGTGTGCCACTTTTCTATTTCGCGGTCTATACTCTGACAGCTTAAGTTCCGCTGGCTTGTATGAACTTGTTTGTACGACTTGAGTGTCGGGTCATGTGACCCTATCTGTATGAACATATTATGTAAGGCTCGTCTGAGCCTCTTTAATAAAAGTCATGTTGTTGTATGGTTATGTTGTGATGCCATGGTTGTATCTATGCATATCGGGCATGTCGTGCATACGTGTGACATGCAATGGTATGTATGGGATCCGACACCTAGTCGTGTGCCTTTAGTAGTACTCTTTATGGGAAACTGCCTCTCTCTGCTTCCACCGAGCCATGGTAGCTTGCTACTGCTCCGGACACATTGATTGACCGGCATGTATCCTTCCTTGCTGCTGTGTCTGTCCCTTCGGGGAAATGTCTCGCGGTGTAATGGAGTCCCGGTAGCCTGCTACGACTCGTCTACGTGCAGTGATGGCATTTGTGTCTCGCGACGTAATGAAGTCCTTGTAGCTTGCTATGACTCGTCTACACTCGCTTGAGGCCGACACCTGCATTGCTGGGTTATGTATGCCTGTTTCCGTACGGATGTGCCACTTGGGTTCTATGACTAGTCATGTCGGCCCGGGTTCTTGGTTGCGTGATTGCCAGCGACATGTTCACATACGTGAGCCAAAAGACGCAAACGGTCCCGGCCAAGGTAAGGCTGCAGCCGAGGAGTTTACCGTGCATGAGGCCGCAAAGTGATGTGACTTGTTACAGTATGGAATCATATGACTTAGGATCGGGTCCCGATAGAACGCCACCCACCTACCCAATTACCTACACCTATCATGGCGGGTGATAGCGGATGACGGGAGGGAGTAGTGCCAGATGACGTTGCCCCCGTTGAAAAGCAAACACTAATGATGTCATGGAGGAGTATGATGATGACCACAACCAGTATATCGGTACCGCGTATGGCGATGCTTGGGACACTGACTCAGGCTATGAGCATGGAGATGATGATTTGTTGCTGCCTAATTTGCTAGAGTCGGAACGTCCTAAGGCTGATTGCAAAAAGTCTCTCTTCATGCGATCCTTTCAGGAGACGCCTCCAGATGCCGCCTCTACGTAGCAAGAACAACTCCAGGGCCGTTCTATTCTTAGCCCGATGACACTTGGGGTGGTGGTTAGGGAAGGTATGGCAGGCTCAGTACCGACACCACCCGTCAAGAAGCACAGGAAGAGACCGGGGAAAGGCTCTAAAGGCGCTTCAAGCAGTCAGCCGCCTCTGAAGCCCCGGGAGGTAGACAAAATACCTGTCGCAGGTGCGGAGCGTTTCCATGTCGCCAGCCACCGATCCTACCTCAGAAAGTGTTGGAGGATATAGTGAACAATGATCTAAGGAGACTTCATGATGATGTGCTGGACAGAGAGAAAAACCTTCTCATCTCAGTAAAACCAGCATACCTGCTTTACACGGGTTAGGTTTCTGGTAGGAGGTTATATATTGATAAATGGCCCGCGAATAAGTTCATCCTGCGATTTGGCTACATCTACGACATGTTCCACACATGATCAAGCTAGATATTCAGTTCATCTGCATGTATGCGCTTTATATGAACTACATCATCAGGCGTGAGAACATAGAATATATCTACGTCGCGGACCCATACTATATGCACAAGAACTTCTTAGAAGTCTCCAAAGAGCACCGTGGCTATGCGAGTAAGTACGTCACCGAGTTCATGGTCGCTAATAAGGACAAGGAAATGATTCTCCTGCCTTATCATACCACGTAAGTCATCCGCGGATATCCTTTCATAATTTTTAATCATTCCTTTGCAACCATGGAGGCTAATTTGAGGTGTACTTATTTTGTGCAGTGAGGGGGGGGGGCGCCATCCTCATCTATCTGTACCCACAATACTCGCATGCTGTGTACTTGGACTCTACGAAGAATACCAAGAAAAGGGGTTACAAGCACATAAAGAGTGTTCTCGATAGTGTCGTTTTCACCTTCTGCCTTACTGGTGGAGATATCAAGGTGAAAAAGTATAGGAATAAAGGGTTGGTTTCCGGCCATCAGACCAATTTCTGCTACATCCAGCAACCGAAAGATAGTAAGGCTGATGGATTCTACCTCATGCATCACATGATCGAGTACAAAAGGGATAATCACCACCTTCGCATGTCAGCTAATTCCAAGGATACCGAGATTGTCAAATGGGCCTTTAGCATAGAAAAGACACCAGATCATCGAATCCAAGCTGATTTTTATCATGTACAGTGTTAACTTGCCCAAGTGATCATGAAGGAGGTACTTGAACAAACAGGGATGTTCTACCATGGGCCAATGAGGCGGGAGAGTGACCATGAACCACTCAACACTTAGCGTCTGGACATGAAGCCTTTCATGAAGCTCGGGTCCTGCATCCCTGACTCTGAAGATTGGAGCGCCGACCTGATGGACTGTATGACGATGACAATGTGTATGTTTAATTAGATCATGATAGTTAATTAGTTTGGTTACGTATGAGGAACTTTCTTATTTATGTTTACTATATATAGGTTGCTTGTATTTTGCTAACTATATATATATGCCTCTTTGTGTTTCTCAAGTACATTATGTTGCATATTAAATCAACTTACGGTGCAGGTTCATAGACCAGGAGATGGCAAAGGAATACTACACCCTTTTCATTGGGAGAGTTCCAGGAGTGTACGGCCACTAGCCAGACGCTCAGGCCTAGGTGGACAGGTACCCGGCGCTAGGCATAGAGGGTTCGATAGCATAGCCAAAGCGGAAAATAATTACTTGAGGTGGACGCTCCGGCAAGAGAGGGAGCAAAACCGGTGCCTCAAGAAGTACTACTTAGTCGCGCTCTTGCTCACACTGATCGCTCTTCTTTTCTACATCATGGTTTAGATAGAGATGATGAAACTTGTGTGTGTGTGTGTGCCATGACTATGGAGTTGCATTTATTCGAACATGACTTGTGTATCTCTATTGCTGAGATGCGTGATGATATTTGTGTTGGATAATATGATGATGATGGTGGTGGTATATCTGACGAGTCTCCTGTATGCGAATGATATGATGAGAATTATGATATAATGAAACTGCTACAAAAAAGTGAACAGAAAATAAAAAAGAAAAGAAACTAAAACCTAGGCTTAGCAGTAACGATGGTAATTTATAGCAGTAGTGCTGCTTTAGTAGCAGCTCTTGTTTGAAACCAGCGCTACTGCTAACCGCACTTACCAGTAGCGGTGGTTATGTAGTGCTACTGCTAAACACTTAGATGTAGCGCCTTAGTAGTAGCGTTGGTCCCAACGCTAATAGTAGAGGGAAAACGAGCGCTACTAGTAGGCTTTCTCCTAGTAGTGTGGAGGGCCGTGGGAGGCAAGGAGGGATTCCCCGGCACGCGTGGATGCTTTGTCGAGGATGGACACGAGCTACATGATGAGATCCACGGCAGAGCGCCATTTTTATTGGACAGTGTCATGGTCACCATGACATAGCATGTCCGGTGCAACCTTTTGGTCGGGAAAAGTTGTCTAATGCGTGAGGCATGCATGCAAGAGAGCACTCATGAAGGTTGGGTCCATATGGAGATGGTTGGGTTAGGTTTTCACTCAGATTAAGTTTGCAACATCAAACTTGGGGGCTAGTTGATGGGATTGTACTGAAGGTATCAAGAGGTGAAATGTTGTCTGGGTGGCTTAGGTATGGAAGTACTACAAGTACACCTAATTTCAGCTCGAGAAGATGATACTACATGGTACTTGTAGTTCAAGGCTGCATTTGCTGCCATAATCTAAGTTTTGATGAACAGCTCATATTTTCCATATGAGCATGCCATTTTTGGGTGTGGCAAGATGAATAAGTATGCAAATGAGGTTGTATTAAAGTTTGGGTAGAATTTCTTGAACATAATAGTGGGAGAGAGGAGAGAGAGGGCTGCCATGGTATAAAGAGGGAAAGAATAATGGAGTTACCCCCAAATAACTGAGAAGAGGCCATGGAAAGGTTACTGGGGTTAGAACGGGGCTAGCCCATTCCGTAGTAAAAAGTTAGAGACAATGATAATCTTTTTGGGTCAACTTAGCTTGTCCACTAGTTTATGGCAGAAGGTGTTTGACGTTGTCCAAGGGTATCTAGGGGTATCCAATGGCCCTAAGAATTACGAGGGGTAAATGGTAAGTCCATTTGGTGATGACACAAGTTTGGAGATGATTTGAAGAAAGTTGTTAATGTAAACTTTGTAATCCCTAGAAATCAACAGAATCAGGTTTCTGTAGTTTTAGGCATGCAAAATCATTCTCCTTAATGCACAACTTGGTGTGATGTCATTATTTGGTGATTAGAGCATGACCACAAAGTTTGATATCAACCGGAAATACTTTGATATGCAAAGTTGCTCCAATTTGGTTATGGACAGAGAGGGTTTTGGAATATTTTGGTGAATCAAAACAATGGGGATTGAGATGAAAATTTGCAAGATCGTCACTTATAGCATGTGTGACTTGCTGAAATTTGCCTGGATTTCTTTGAGCATATTTCATATAGAAATATTTCAAATGCCTAAAATAGGCAGAAATGGTTTTTAAGGGTTTTGTCCAATATTTTGAACATGACCATGTGTTTAAACTCTTATGTATGGACAATATATGTCCACTCAGTTTTCCTAAAATTTTGCAAATATTTTGAAATCATAAAAATATATTTTCCGTATAAAATACTATTTTTGGCCTTAAGAAAAAGCCTTAAAATAAAATAATAAAATAACCTTTACAAAGAATATTTTGTGGTTTTGGGTAGTTATATATATAGTAGGTTCCAAATGAATCCTTTCGGGAAAAACAATCCACCCAATTTGAGGACTCATAGTACAAACCTCAGTTTAGGGATTTTGGAAAATCTAATTTCAATAAATCCACTTTGGCAAAAATAATATTTTATAAAATATTTTTATGTCCTATACACATGGCATGATCATTGGGTAAACATTTGGAGCAAGGAGAGGATTTTTGAGAGTAGGAGGGATTTTATGAATATAGAGTACCAACAAGCAAACAAGCAATCATCAATCAAGTCATGCATCACAAGCACAGAAAAAGTTTTAATTGGCCCTAATTTTTGAGTCAGGTTAACTTAGTCATCAGGCAAAACACAAGGTGTGACAGGCCTACCCCCCTTACAAGAATCTCGTCCCCGAGATTCCTAGGCTAGGCGTAGAAAAAGGTGTGGGAATTCATAGGTGTGGTAGTCTTCATGTTACATGTTTCTTCTGCTCCGGCGTGGTTTTCCTTCTGGTTCTTAAAGTGCGTCATGATATGTCTTTGAGTGCATCGTTGACTTTGTTTAAGGGTGAATAGGGTTCTTGCAATATTATAGGCTTGCCCAATGGTTAAGGGTTTGGTGGACGAGGTTCTGGCAAGGGCCTTGCTTGCGTGTGTATCCCGAGGTCGGAATACGTGGCCAAGTACTATGTCTGTGTGCTGGTCTTGGGGTTTCAAATGTTGGTTAGTGACATCCAGATGTCTCGCGTTAGAATAGGAGGTTGAGTCTTGGTGTAGCTCCTCGTCGATGGGGAAGTCTTTATCTTTCTTAAAGCATGAGATCTTCAGTCACAGGTGGTTTTCATCCTTGAGAGTGTTGAAGCACGTCATCGTGGGATTCTCGTCGAGACCATTTGCTTGAGTAAGTTGCTGAGGCAGATTCTTCATTCTTCTTTGGTCGTTTGTGTTCATCGTCATGGACGCATGTTTCTGGAAGGTCTTTGAGTGTTTGGTCTACTCATCTCTGCGTGGCAAGGTCTGTGCCGAGTGTCATCCCTAAGACTGAGCTTAGAGACTTAGTGTCAAAATGGGTTCCACCATCCGAAAGGTTTCTGAGGGGATCTAAATAAGTTGACTATCCAGAGTATAGAATATCCATCTAATCCCCAAGGTCTGAGGCATGGCAAGCGGGGTGAACTACCTTTGACTGGTGGTTTACCATGATCGAGTCATGGTTTACGCCCTATATTGTCTAAAAAGGGCTGATAATGAAGTTGTGATAGTCGTCCACTCCATTCCAGGTATCTAAAGGGAGTAGGGACGCCATGCTCATTGTACACCTTCAGGGTGGTGGAGTGAGTGGTGTTATCAGCTCCTCAGTTCGTTCCTAGTCAGGAACTGATAGGTGATTGCTAAGGAAAGGGGCCTTTAGTTCTCTTGATGTCCAAGGGCTTCATCGTGCTTGCACGTTGATGCTTCTTGATATAGTCTAGTTGACATAGTCGGTAGAGGAGCGGTGGTTGACTTCTATTGCTTCTTCTTCTTTGTTGTGGTTTCTCAACCGTAGTGGCTCTTCAACTTGCTTGGGCAGGAATGTCTTCGGCTATAGGGTGGGTACATCAAGTAGTCCAACCCTTCTTGAGGTGGGTCCTCATACTTGAGAGGCATGGTAATTGGTGTTCCTAGGGCTGGTACAAACATGACGAAGGTGTTCTTTATCTTATCGGGTAAATAAATATGTCATCTCGGAGGGTAACAACCTATTCCTCCAAGGCTCACACTAGCACATTGCTCGTGGGATACCTATGAGGAGTGTCTATTTCCTCCTGATGGTCACTAGTTTTGGGGGTTTGTGATCCAACGTAATCTAGTTCTTCGTTTCCACCTTCCTTATGAGCAGGATTTGTGGTGGTTGAGGTGGAGTATTGAGCATAGTCTCATCACTTAGAGTCAGAGCCCATCGTCATACTCTCACCGTATCATGGTTCGGTAAAGCTTTGGGGTTACAAGGAGCTTAGGATGTGAGTGAACGTCTAACATCTTATCCTGAGCATAGGTATTAGATGCCAATAGTCCTACTATTTACTCCAAACAAAATCACCCTATATCATCGAAGATATCATCTCATATGAGTCAACTCGAACATTACATGGGCTACTCATATGTCCAAGGTTTGAGATAAGGACTATACCCAAAATCTCATATGTATACTATAGCAAACTCACGTATCTCCCTATATTAAAAATCCCCAGGACAATTTACAAGCCGCTAAGCTTGATCATGACACTACCAATCCAAGATCTTGTTTCCTTCCTACAAATACAACTAAAAGATCCACGAATACCATCAACTATTACATGACCTATTATTGCTACCAATCCAATACTGGTATCATTCCATATATCTCCAGATTTACTAATTCCCCAAATTCCAGAAAGAACTATCTCATCGCAGTATAACCATCAATTCCCATCATGATGATCTAGTGAACTCCGATGTTAGCTGCATATGGATCCCTAAATCGATTCTAACAACTATCCAATATTCCCGGTTTGTCTTCCACTGAGAAACATGGTATCAAGATCAAGATCATCGTACTAAATCCAAATTACTCTGAACCATGTAGTTTGATTGATCTCGAGCACCTATTAGAATCACCTATTTAAATCCAAGGTTTACATCTAGTAAGAATTTCCTACCAGTTACTCCATTTACTATTGTAACATCATCAATCCATTAACAATATTACTTGCCAAAGTCAAGTCATTTATCCACCAATAATTTCAGCTTGTGGTCACAATGGTCCTACTAAATCCAATTTTCTCAAGGGGAAGTAAGTTATGCTACTCTATCAATCTCGATCCACCAAGTTCGTCTACTAACATTAAGCCTCGTAATCCACCAAAGGGTCTCAACTACTCCGTCAAGATATCTATTACAACCTCGTCAAGTGATTTGTCTACTAATTATTTATCCTCAAGATGATGTATACCATGGCCTCATTAGTTCAAGTGCTAGAGTAAGGATCAAAGGTGTTTGTTCACTATGATCACTGGTCCCATAATGAACCTAGTGGTAAGCAGGGGTAATTGATTCTCAACAGGCGATCTAGCAAACCTGTGTATCTAGCACATGATCAGAGGTTTGAGCTGGAGTAGCTTGTGAAGTCTAGGCTGGTCTGGGGAGTGGTTTCCACTCTTGAGGGACGAGCCTAACCCTACGGGGTTACGTCTGGTTGAGTACGTTGTAGTCATTGTCTTCAATGCTAGTTGTCCATCAAGGTGGATCCTTGGTGCATATTATCTTGCCGGTCTTCAGTTGACGAGAGGGGGAAGAGGGAAATTAGCATAAGGGGAAGTGCCTAAGGGGGTGGTATAGTGAGAGTGCAATCAAGCAAGTGCCGAGAAGGCCAAACACAAACATCAAGGTAAGGTTGCTGATATAGTCACGCACTTGTTTCTTAGGGAAAAAGTGTGACTTATACCAAAGCACGAACAAGCAAAAACAAGCAACACACAATCATGGTTCTTTTAGAACCATCATACAGACTCGACTTTGCATGGGGGATACATGACCAATCCTACCCTAGGGGTTATCGGACTCAGTAGTCGTGCTTGCTTCACGTCTTGGAGAGGAGTCCGCTTAGTCTTCTGGGTCTTCTTGAGTTGTTGCTATGTCTCTGGTTTTTGTTTGTCGAAATGATCCTAGTTTCGTATGAAGAGTCATTGATGACTTCGGGCCTGATGAGTTGACAACGAAGGTGATCCTTCGCAGTTCTTGTTGACAGGGTGTTCTGGTGTCTACATAATCGTGACAATGCTTTCTTGTCTTCTGAGACGCCGAGGGTTCTAGGTAGGCAATATTTTATGCAACGACATTTACAAAGGCATGGTAGAGTTGTATCCTGTCGGTCACATTGACGATTTCATCGACACCAAGAGCGGGGGATGATGAGGACCGTTTTCCTGCTCACTATAGTGAGGTGGACCAACTGGCGAGGTTCTCATCCACCGGTGGTTGCCGACACAACAAAGGTAATGATAGGATTGCTCTATTAGCGATGCATACAATGACCTTGCATTTCTTACGCCCTCATTATCATACCAAGGTTGCATCATCCTGGGGCGGCGTCGAGGGTGTCACCATCTTCCTAGTCTTGATGCCTTCATCCTTCGAGAAGTTACCTTCTTCTGGTAGATCCTTGTCCAGTATCTATAACTTGTGTCCAAGATATGTGGTGAAATGTCTGGCAAGATGGCTCCCTTCTAGGTTACCCACAAGGATTACAAGGAATCCCGTGGTCAGGGGCACAAGGGAGTAGCGACCATTTGCGAAGTTTTGAAAAGTAGATGAGGAGAGCTAAGCGAAAAGTGGTGGAAGTGCTAAAGGCAAAACCTTTACTTCCTTTGAAATATTAGGAGAGGTGAGAATTATAGTGGTTTCATAAATAATTTTGAAGGGTCTGAAAAAATAGTTTTGTCCTAACTAACATCCATGCTAAATAAGGGCTTCCTATAGTCAGGATGGCTCTGATGCCAGCACTATGGGGACCCCGATTATAAGTCGTGATCACCGAATGTACGTGCACGGTGATCCTAGAGATCAATGCTCACTGAAAACATAGAAACGGAATAACAAGAGTCTTACATCTGTTACGTACCGTTTTACTAAAGTATGGCCCTTATGGCCAAGATTCATATGTTTGCAGTGGAAATCTTCAATGATAGCGTGAACCCATGCCATCTGCCATAACCCTACATGCATTCTGAGTTGGAAGTGTCCTAGCTCGCATGTTCATCACCAAGGTAATTTTCCTCGCATCCCATTCTTTCATTCCTGGCAAATAAAATAACCAATGGCGAGCCAATGAGTACTTTGAATGTACTCGCAAGCAACCCTTGTTTTGTAACAAGGCATAACAAAGCATGATAGAGCACTAAGTAGGTAAGTTTGCAAAAAGCTAATTTTGAGTGTAATGACATGATCAAGTAGCTTGTGTAAGCATACATCAACAATTGGCAGTTATCCATGTGAACAAGTTACACATATCATCATAACCAGGTGTTGGACATCTCATGTTAAATGTTCACACCAAGTCATCAGACTTGTCTCAAGTACCACATGAACATCTCATGTTCAGTCATCATGCCAAGTCATCTAACTCAACTCAAGTATCATCCTTGTCACCAACACACACACACACACACACCAAGTTTGGGACCCATGGACTTAGCACAAGAGCGGTCATTCAACTTCGCTTGACCGTGGACACAGCTATTCGATTAGTTTTACACTCTGTAGAGGTTGCACACTTTACCCACAAGACTCGGGGAATTTTCATGTCATCCATGACTCATGGTATAATACATACCCGAGGTAAGCACCCAAACAAGGCCTTTCCCCTAGCGATACTAAACAAAGAGTCCACTCATTGGTGCCATATCTCATGATATACATCAATCGTATCTTCTATGAGGGCATGCAATGGTGTGCCCGGTGCTTGTAAAGACATTGCATGGTCGCCTTACCAGGCATGACCCCGTATCGAGGGTGACCTCGTCACTCCCGCCACTAGTAATGTGGTCTCTATGCCAGTACCCATTAAGGTAATAAACAAAGCCCCATCCCATAAGAGGTATCATGGTTGTACATTTAAGGTTGGGATAACGGTCGCAACTTACACCAATCCGTTTTAGAAAAACCACACACACGCACTTGCTCCGATACACCACTTCTTTATCAAGTGCCTACCTAGCTCATCGTCATCTCCCTCGGGCGTTAGTGGCACCCGATGGGGTTTTCGAAAAGTGTTTGAAATCACTTTTATTTCATCACCATGCATATTGCTGTCCCGCTTTGCGTATCATCTACTAAGCATCCTATCTACTCCCACCCTCACAACCCTCGTAAGGAGGTAGGGTCATGCACGGTGCATGTATCAATCAATAAAGTATCGGAGTTATCCCACCGAAGGGGAATACCACATCAACATGGTCATTATCAAGGAATAATGTGCTATGTGCCATGCAATAAAAGGTTCGATAGTCATGGTCAAATGGCTGCCTGCCTGGATTAGCAACATCTTCGAGGTCTTCACACGATTCTTGTCCACTCCGAGTACTTCATCTACTTCCTCAACTATCGCCAGAAACAACCACAATAAGCAACACAACAAGCAAAAAATAAAAGTGCTCTATAAAAAGGAAATATATTTTTCCTGGACACCTTTGGTCATAAGAAAAATAACCAAGGAGGTTTTGGTGGATGTGGTTCAAGGGGGAGTTTTGAGTGGTGGAAATGAAGAAAACGATGATCCTATAAGATGTCCATAGAAAATATTTTGGCAAAAATAAGTGGATGGACCCAACAAATAGGGCATGATTTTATAAACATGTGGGACGTTTTTTACTAGATTTGGAGTCTCTGGGCTTGATAAATAGGGCATGATAGTTACAACACCAAGAAGTTGGAATAAATCCATTTGGAGTTGATTTGGACTCTCTAGGAATTTTGCAAAGTGGCTTTTGGGAGGCTCAAATTTGGATTTAAATTTGAACAATAGAGAAAAGACTTCTAATAGCGAGGGGAATGTAGGCGCTCCCACCTCCACACGTCTCCCTCCGGCGATTCCTAGGCGATCTGGAATTCTAACCGGTGTGCACGTTTTTCCCTCCGATCATCAATTCAGGTGATTGCTCACGTTCTTGGAAACATCCTTTTTGATGGCTCCACTTTGGATCTGGATTTCTCCCATGGTGTGGCTTTTGCGGATGACGTGTTCAAACATTCTGGCCTTTCCATGCACCCGATGGATCATCGGCGCTCTTTCATCATGGTGGTTTCCTTCAGTCGGCATTCTTTTTGCTTATCTAATGCTGTTGTGGCTACCGCTCTTGAGTCATCTATTGGGGGTTCGGCCATTGATTTGATGGTGGAATGCATCAAGGACAAGGTTTTCTCATTTAGGGTTTCCTATAAACAAGTTGGTTTTCTCATTCTTGATCTACGTTCTTATAAGTGCTCTAGTTTCAAATGTTTCTTCCACCTTTGGGGCAATGGTGGGCCAAACTGGTGGCGTGAATTCAAATTATGGAAGAAGCAATGTGATGCGGAGTGGATTCTAGTGAGCCCATCCAAGCGATGCTCTGCTCTTGGTCTGATGGCAATGCATTCCAGACCGGTCAAATCTGCGTTCAAGTCTGGATCTTCCACTCGTAAGGAACTTTCTTTTGCAACTATGCAGCAGTATGAAGTTTGCAAAGGCTATCGGTGCCCTGCCACGTCTGATGAGATTTCTGCCCTACAATATGTTGGTTACAACATGCCATAGCATGAGAAGGTGGTCATTCATCCATCACCGCCGGCAGAACTCCGGTGGACGATCGCCTCGCTGCACATCACCTTTGGAACGGTTCCTCAATTCCTGCCTGTCACCGCGGTTTCTGGGATTCAGGTTTCACCCAACGATTTTTCAGGGAATTTGGTCGCCGGTGATGGCATGATTGGTTTTGCGACACCCGTCACACCAGCTCTTCGGGGTGGGAACTCTATCCTTCCAAATATTTTGCCAATGGATGTTACACCCGGTTTGAATGAAAGCTCTCCAAATGGGCCAGCCCTTGAGAGGCCTGCTGATCAGGAGCATGGGCTCTCGCTCCCATCTTCACAGGAGGCCTGGATTTTTGTTGATAATATGATTAATGACATGGTGGCTGAGATACTCTCTTGCACCGTTTGCCGCCGTCAGGGACACATGGCCTCTAACTGCCCAACTAGAGAGACTTGCTCCTGCTGCTGCCGGGTGGGCCACACCAAATCTGAATGTGTTTCTTTTGCAATAGAAAATGGACTATCTTGGAAATGGAAGAGTCCCCCCTGTTTTGGATTTTTCGGGAACCTCTACCTATCCCGAGGATACTGCGCGTGCTGCAGAACCGCCCTCTCCCGTCCCATCGCATTCTCCAAGCACGCCATCGAAGCAGCCTCCATTGATGCCTCCGCCTCTAGCTTAACCTCCTCCCATGGCCAACTTCGATCTTGACCCGGAGCGCTACGTCTCCCATGGGCATGTAGCGACCCGACTCAAAACGAGTCAAGCCTCTGTGTTTTCTGTGCCATCCCTGGATCAGTATGCTGGCACACACAGTACATCAATGTATATATCAAAGTGCAATCACATGTAAATAGCGTAAAACTGATATATACCTTAAAATAGCAGCGGATACAGTCAACGGGAGTGGAGTCCCAATAACACCAACGGCAAGTTGAGTGCGGACCGTAACCCTGAATCGTACTCTTACCCGTCGTAGAAGAGTATCTACAACATAAGACGTTGCAGCCGTGTAGGTCAGCATTTTGAATATGCTGGCAAGATCACCATAGAAAAACAGAAGCATAAAGACTATTCTATATGCAAAGGCTTTGTGGCTCTGTGTCTGAGTTTTTGCGTAAAAGCTGATTTTATTTTCCTACAACAAAGGAATATCAGGAATTTCACTATAGAGTTATCTATCATGACATGGTTCCGCCAACCAATGTCTCAATGCCCATAAGTATCATTAAGTTGCCCACAATTAGTTATCAGTCTAGTGTTGAGAGTTCAGAGATAGATCCAAGTCTAGAAGCTCATATTGTCCGTAACCGGGGACACGGCTAATCGATTAGGTTTAACTCTGCAGAGTGTTGTGTACTTTACCCACAAGATTCTTTCCCAACTGGTAAGTCCTCGCACTGCCTGGTGTTTGAGAACAGGATGAAAGAAACATGGTCTTTCAGAGTGCTTCCCTGACTGTCCGACAGTGCCCATCCCAATCCTAACGTCGACTACATCTCGTAGCACTGCCCAGTAGAGTCACAACAAAGATCAACCAAGCCAGAGCCCATAATGACTTGTGGCTACACAGGTAAGCTTCCGGGCATGAAGTATTCATCCTTCTCTTTGAGTCTGGGTGAAGCTTTCCGCAAGATGTCATGGCGCTTCTCCATGCATCCCGGCCACTCACTGGTTTCTCCAGGGTGCCCAATCAACCATCCTTCACCCAGTAGTGTGTATTGAAAACTTGTCTTCTCGAGTCTTGAAGTCTTGAGGTCTTGAAGATGCGGGACTTGAAGATGTCTTCATGAAGTCGTCGTTTTGACGTGGAGTCCTTCTTCACACCACTCACGAACACTCATACCAGACCCCGTCTACTTTAGCATAGCATTGCACTAACTAGCATTCTCGGGGTTTTAGTAACCAGTGGTGGGTTCCTACCTCATGCATTCTACTCAACTACAAGAATTTCAATAACACTATGGGAGGGATAAGTTGAATGATGTCACTACATGCAATAAAAACATAGGTATGAAATAGATGGTCAAGGTGAACTTGCCTGTACTGTTGATGAAGAGAAAGATCGCTCTCAGAAATAACTTGATAGACTATTCGTCACTCTCCGATGAAATCTATAATCAAGCATTACATACATATAAGCAATCATACTGGCAATCAATTCTAACAATCACAAGGTAACACAAGAAACAAAATCAACAAGGTTGATGAAAGAAATACTTAAGACAAAGTTGAAACACAAAACTCCAACAAATTCAAAAGTAACACAAAACCCAAAACAAAGTAAAATATAATAAAATATTTTTGTAACTATTTTTCTAGAAAAAATGAATCACTTTTGAAAGACAACTAGAACTATAAAAACAACCTTCTAAACAATATAAGTGTTTGCCTAATGAACTTAACTACAAGCACAACCATAAACTAAGAGAAAACAAATTATGAAACAACTTAGTTAACAGAAAGTAATTAAATAAAATCTTTATTACAAAACAGAATTAAGTCATCTAAAACTTTGTGAAAATAATTTCTATGAAAAACTAACTTGTTTTATAAGACATTACCTAATGATTAAGGATATAGTTTTCCTATCATAATAGAGCAAAACTAAATTATTTTATTAACAAAACATTACTTAACAGAAAGGTATTACTACAAATTTTATTTGAAAACAGAATCTAAGTATATAAACTTTGTTGGAATAAGCTATTACTAACTAGTTTGTTTATCACAAATTAAACCTATTTGAAAATGTATAGTGTTCCTATAACAACATGGTAGTAAACTAAGCAAATTATTTTTATTTTAACAACAAGTAATTCACCTAAAGTTTAACTAACAGAATATACTAAATCAAATATATAATTAACTCAGATTTAAACTAACAAAATAAAACTAATTAAACTATATTAACAAACTAAACAGATTCTGTTTCTAGTTAAAACCCTAATAAATTTTATTGTAAAAATTCTCAAACTCTGCGTAATGATAACTAAGATCACTAGTGACAAGTAGGAAAAAGAATCAATCAAAAATTCATTTTAGAACTCAAGATATTCAGAAAACAAAATTTAAATCAAATCTGTCCAAATTCAAATTGAATTATTCAAACATAGTCAAATTTGGTATTCACAGAAACTAGACGAAATTTGTGATCTAATGCAAAAGAAATCAATTGAAAACAATTAAAACATAAAAGTTATAAGCAAAACAAATCTGAAACTATTATGGAAACAGAAATTAAATCAGAAATGAAAATACGTTTCTAGCGGACAGGTGGGCTATGTGTCGCTCTCTGGTTGGCTACGGATGTGAGCGTGCGGGCGAATACGAGCGGGTGACCGGTACTTAGCAGAAAACGTTTCGCGAATTTAAATGTTATGATCTGGATCGTTGGATCCAGATCCAACGCACGTAGAGGGGGGTGAGCTCACAGGGGTGGTTTGCCGGCAATGAGCGTCTCCGGCGACGGTGACGGCGACGGCGTGATGCAGGCGAGCTCTCTGGTGGGTCTCCGACGATGGCGTTGGCACTGGTCGACGCGGCGATGAGTGGCGCGTCCAGTGGTGGCGTCGGACGAGCTTGGGGACGACGGAGATGAGAGGTACGAGCTCGGGGGCGGTTCGGACTCCGGCGAGGTCGACGGTGTGGCGGCTCTGGGGTCTCCGAGGCTCAGGCAGGGGATGGGGAGATGCGGGCGAGTGAGGGAAGCTCGGTGATGGGCTCGGGAGAGCTCAGGGAGGGGAGGTTGGAGCGGTGGCGTGGTAATGGCGCGGCGGCCGTGGTGATGTCCGGCGAGGAATCCCGGCGAGAGAGAGGCACGCGAAGCGGGGCGAAGGGGGGAAATGGAGAGAGGAGAGGTGCCGGCTACTTATAGGGGTCTCAGGGGGTCGGGGGAGTAAGGAGGGAGGGGGTCCGCGTCGAGGGAAAACCGGCGACGGCATCGGGCGAGGGAGGAGGAGGACGACCGCGCGGGAGAAAAGCAGCGGGCGATGGTCCCACACGTCAGCGAGAGGAGACAGCGAGCGTAGTCAGCGGGCGACCGTTACGAAATGAATTCGGCTTTAAAGGCTATGGGCCGGCCGGTTTTATTATAAACCGTTACCGTTTCCTATTTATGATTTTACCAGAGTCATAAAACTTGATCAATGCATTCGAATAAATTCCAAATATAGTCAAATTGTATATCAAAATTAACAGAATAATAAATGCCATTAAATGGACATTTTTATTCTGGCATTTGAATACTTTTAAAAAAACCATTTTTCAGAAAATGCCTTAATTGGCTTTATTTACTTTTGCAAATATTTTTCAAATAACTTTTTGGGTTTGATGATTCAAAAACTTCAAAAATTACCCCCTGTCCTGGAGTGTCATGTTACTCCTCTCAAATTTTGTCAGGGTTTTGAATTCTTTGAAAATTTTGGATAGGGACCAATATGAAATGGATTTTCAAAATAATCCAGAGGTTTTCAAAAGCTCTTTCAATTCCTTCTTTTAAACTTCCAACTCATATTTCTTAAAATTTGAGGAAGTCATATTATCCTCTCTCATGAAAATCATTGAGTTGCATAAAGTTTTCTGAATTTGAAATATTTTCAAAATGGAAATTCAAATCATTTTCAAATCCCTTTTCATTTCTTTAAATGGAAGAAGTCATGTCATCTTCACTCTAGGGTTTTGTGATGAAATGAATTTGAATTCATGGTGATCAAAATGCAGATTGAAAGTTTTGGGAAAGTCATTTCATTCCCTCTCAATAAACTTTCAAAAGTTTCAAAAAGTTTCAAATTTCACTCACTTTCAATCATTCAAGCAAACAAACAATCATTCTATATTTATTATAACATTCCAAAGTTTGGGATGTTACAGGGTAGCACATCGTCGACGGTGGTCCTCACCATTTGCCCCAGAATTATGTCACACTGGTAACTCCTATCGCCCGTCGGCATGGGCAATACCTAGTGGAGGAAGTAATGCCTCCACCACCCACCAATCAGATTGGTCAAGTACGCCAGCAAGTTGTCGAGCTCTTTAGCAATTAGGGTTTTCATGTTCGCTCAGCCCAACCTTGGATTGCGGGCGTGGGTCTTTTGGAGTTAAGGGATGCTGGCGAGAGATTTGCCGCCGTGTAGATGGTCCCGCAGGACCTTGGGAACGATTCTTTTGTCCGCTTCATGAAGCATAATGAGGGCTTCGGGTTTTCGTGCTGCTTCGGGTTTTCGTCAGGGATGTCTTATGTTTTTAGGAGATTCACTAGATTTGCGGAACACGGAAGACCTCCGAGCGGCTGTCAACACCTTTGGAGAGTTTCACCACTGGGTCAGTGATGACCCATATCTTATGAGATCAGTGGTCTTTACATCTTTCCCTGATGATGCTCTGGTGCCCCGCACTGTCACTTTCTCTGAATATGCTACATGGGGTGGGACAAGGGTCTCCTGGTCAGCTGCTGTATACATTCTTGGCGCCAAGTTTGCCGAGCAGTTGCCCTAGGATGAAGATCCTATACCCCTCGATGGTGACCCACATCCTCTGTTGGGGAACCTAGTAAATGACCACCTGATGTTTGCCCTTCCCCCATATCCAGCTATTGGGTGGAATGATGCCCCGCTCCCTCCGATGCCTGAGCACAACCAGGAACAGAACAATCAGCATGAAGCGGATGGATGGGGTTGGAATGAAGAAGCACCTGTGGATCATCAGGAGGCTCCTGCTCAGGATCAAGAATCCACGGTTATTGATCAACCTGAATATTTAGAGTCTGTCCAAGTGATGCAGCCAATCAACCCCCAGCAAAACCCAGTTGCAGTTCAGGAGGTGCAGGCACAAGCGTTGGAGTTCAATCCCCTGGCCATTATACCTTACCAGCAACCCATCATTCATCCTATGAATCAGATGGTTGGTGTGATAAGAGTGGTTTATGGTCCACCATTACCACCAGTGTTAGCTTGGAAGAGGACTTTTGAAACCTTGATGAATGTCTGTACCACCATGCAAATTCCCAGGGGTCTTTCCATCCTCCCTGCCCTCCCTCTGGTTTTATGCAAGCGGTCATGGTCTATTGCTTTTGATGATGTCAACTGGGTCTCCAACATAACCCTCCTTCCAGATGATACGGCTACGTCCCCTACTTCGGCTGGGAACCGACCTATCACCAGGGCCCTCTTTTCTGATAATTTAGGTACTATCACTCCTACAATCAACTCAGTGGACTCTACCGACGAGCCGTTCTCCTTCTCAGCTTAGTGTGCTCAGAAAAAGGGCACTCGCAAGAAGCCAACACCAGTTGTCGACTCTGCCGTCCGTAGGTGCACGAGGGGATCTGCAAAGCGGGATGGCTTTAAGCCTATACTGCAGGAGCTGCCGGTGCCGCTCCCAAAGAAGAGGAAACTGCGCTCCAGGCCACTTCAGGAGGCGGATGCAGAGGCAGTACCATCCGGAGAAGGTGATCAGCATCAAGACCTCCCACCCGCCACGCCCATCAAAGTGATACAAGCTATCGGTGAAGGCCTTGGCATTGCTCCGACGAAGCTGACCGTGGATCTTCTTATGGAAGATCCAGCCAAACTGTCCCCAAGCAAGAATGATGATTAGGACACCTTCTGGATACTTGTTTTCGGGTCTGAACCCTCCTTTAAACTGCTGTCTCAAAACTTGTTATGTTTGCACTTCCGCTGGTTTTTCTGTACTCGATTACCCTGAACTATGTATGCGCCGGTCGCTGTGCGACTGTGCTTTTGCTGCTACAAATCTATGTTGTTATGGATAGTCGTTTAACTAGAAGCTGGCGGGTACTCTGTTGGAATGTTCAGGGATTAAATTCTGATGCGCGCCAACGGGCTGTTAGAAATAAGATTGATGAAAGTTCAGCCACTATAGTTTGCCTACAGGAAACCTAAATGCAACACATTGATCACCGCATTATTAGGAGTTTTTGTCCTAAGCGTTTTGATCGTTTCGTGTATAGTCCATCTTCTGGAGCCTCTGGCGGTTTGATTGTTCTATGGAAATCATCGGTTCTAAATGGTGAGCTCTTGGACACTCGGAGATTTGGTCTCATCATCACTTTCACTTCCAAGCACAATAATGAGAAATAGACTTTGGTTAATGTGTACGGACCATGCCAAGGGAAAGACAGGGACCTCTTTGTCAGTTGGCTATACAACCTGATCATACCTGTTGATGAAAATTGGTTGTTGCTAGGGGATTTCAATTTCATTCGATCCACCTCTAATAGGAACAAGCCTGGTGCAGATATAAATGATATTTTCATCTTTAATGAGATCATAGGTCACCTGGGTTTATTAGAGTTACCCCTTAAGGGAAGATCCTATACATGGTCAAACATGCAGGACTCACCCCTCCTTGAACAATTAGATTGGTTTTTTACTTCTGCCAATTGGATTTCCTATTACCCTCTAACACAGGTGTTGCCCTTGGCCAAAACTGCATCAGATCATGTCCCATGTGTGGTGTCTATCAACACAGCCATTCCCAAAAGCAATCTTTTCAGATTTGAAAATTACTGGGTTGAGCTTTCTGGTTTCCTGGAGTGTGTGGAAAAGTCCTGGAAAGTACCCTCTAAGAAAGGGCACATCACTGCCATCATCATGGACAAATTTAAGGCTTTGAGGCAGGCACTTAAGAAATGGCAGACTGGACTCTCAAGAATCAAACATCTGATTGGCAATTGCAATCATGTGATTTTGTCCCTGGACAATCTAGAAGAGATCAGACCACTCTTTAGGCCTGAAGCTAATTTCAGAGTGATTGTTAAGTTACATTTGGAACACCTACTTCATTTGCAGTTTCTTTACTGGAAAAAGAGAGCCACCATTCAGTCTGTCAAAGTAGGGGAGGAGAACACTAGGTTTTTTCATGCTATGGCCACAGAGAGATACATGAGAAATTATATTTCCTCCTTGAAGCTTGATGATGGAACTACAACTTCTAATCATGCACAAATTGCCGGATGCTTCTCGTCAGCTTATAAAGCCAGGATGGGTCAGTCACATGGAATCAATCTTGTTTTTGATCGTCAATCACTGTTACACAAGGTATATGGGTTGGATGATCTGACACTGCCTTTCACTAAGGAGGAAATGGACAGGACCGTCAAGGAAATGCCCATTGACAAAGCACCAGGCCCTGATGGTTTCAATGGGTTGTTTTTAAAAAAATGCTGGCATATCATCTGTGAGCACTTCTATACTCTTGCCACAGAATTCCATGTTGTACACGCTAGACTTGAAAATATGAATTCTTCTTACATCACCTTGGTACCCAAGAAGGGCTCCCCTGAGCAGGTTGGGGATTTCAGGCCCATTTCTTTAACTAGTATGGGGTTGAAGTTTCTCTCCAAGATGACGGCCAACAGGCTCTAGCTGCACATTATGAAGTGCATTCATAAGAACCAATATGGCTTCATTAAATCAGGGACAATTCAAGACAATATTGGTTCGACTTTGGAATACATGCACCAGTGCCACCAATCCAGAAGACCAATTGTTATTATCAAGCTTGATTTTGAAAAATCCTTTGACTCCATTGAACATGAATTCATCTTTCAGGTACTCAGGAAAAAATGATTCAATAATAAATGGATTCTTTGTGTCCAACAGTTCCTTTCCTCTGGATCCTCCTCAGTGTTGCTCAATGGAGTTCCTGGCAGAAAATTTCAATGTAAACAGGGTGTCAGACAGGGAGATCCTATGTCTCCCCTTCTCTTTGCTATTACAGCAGATTTCCTTCAAACATAGGTTAATGATTTGCTGCTGGCTGGAAAAATCAAGCTGCCAATCCCTTGCCATGATACAGACTTTCCCATTGTTCAGTATGCTGATGACACCCTTATTATTATGCCTGCTGAGGAGTCTCAATTGATGGAATTAAAAGGAATGCTTCTCATGTTCTCTCAGTCCACTGGGATCCATATCAATTACCATAAATCTGCTATGTTAGCAGTTAATGTATCTCAGGATGACCTGCAGAGGCTAGCTAGCTCTATGGGTTGCAAAGTTGGTACTTTGCCCTTTACATACCTAGGTCTACCTATTGGCATCACTAGGCCAAAGATTGCAGATTTGATGCCATTGGTGGACAATATGGAAAGGAGACTCTCTGCCAGCTCCTCCTTCTTGGCTTAGGGGGGAAGACTTCAGTATCTAAACTCTGCTCTATCCTCAGTACCTATATTTTATCTATGCTGTCTGGATATCCCCCCAGGAATAATGAAGCAGTTGGAGAGATTAGAAAGGCAGTGTCTTTGGAGAAGAAATGATCAGGACCAAGCTCCTGCACTTGCTACCTGGAATTTGGTTTGCGGACCTAAAAAGAAAGGAGGCCTTGGTATTTTGAATCTATCAGTTCAAAATGATGCTTTACTCCTTAAACATGCTGATAAGTTTTTTAACAAGACTGATGTGCCTTGGGTCAATCTGATCTGGAATACATACTACCATGGTAGAATTCCTCAAGGAACATCTTTGTGTTGTTCTTTTTGGTGGCAGGATATTTGTAAGAGGATGGACAATTACAGAGTTGTCACCTCTATCACACCAAATAAGGCAGACACATTCCTCTTTTGGTCTAATTCCTGGATGGTTGGAGGTTCAAATACACCCCTAGCACACAGATTCCAAAGGTTGTTTTCCTTTGCCATTGATACCTTCTCCACAGCTGAAGAAGTCTTTACTGCCTTTGATGCCAATGAAATGACTGGGTTGTTCTATCTACCGCTCTCTGAAAGAGCTTTCCAAGAACTGAAGACCCTTCAGGGCCTCCTACAACAATTGCTAAGGGACCAATCCATGAATGATATTTGGTTGTGGGCAACTGATGGTAAGGGATACGCAGCCAAGAAATTCTATTTGCATGCCCACCAGCCCATTGTTTCAAACCCCCTTCTCAATTGGATCTGGAAAAATTGCTGCACCATGAAAATCAAGGTGTTTGCATGGATGCTTGTTATGGACAGACTGAATACTCAAGATATTCTTCAGCGCAGACACTGGAAAGTATCAAAATCCAATTTCTTCGTTCTTTGTCATGCCAGAGTTAAAGAGGACCGGGACCATCTCTTCTTCAACTGCTTGTTTAGCACCAAGGTTTGGAATTACCTACAAATACAATGGTAGGGTGCATCCATGGGGGAAATTGTAATTGCAGCCAAAAGAGTTTTTAATCAACCTTTCTTGACTGAAGTTGTCTTCATTTCCTACTGGAACATCTGGATCATAAAAAATGATAGGGTTTTCAGGAATGAACGACCCACCTTCAGGAGATGGAAGGCAGCTTTTGTTACTGATATATCCTTGTTAGCTCATAGAATTAAGGCTAGCTATAGGGATGACCTACTAAAGTGGGTTTCCTTTTTACCTCCTTGCGATTAGGTTAGTCTTCCTAATGCTCTAACTCTATAACTTTAGAGATTAGATTCTGCCTTGTAATCTATTATATGCAATAAAAGAAAAGGCTGCGGGTGCTCTCCCCTACAGTAGTTGGTCAAAAAATGAATTCTAATGATATGTATCTGCTACATTTTGGATAGATCATGATTTTAGGAACATCTAGGGATTTGAATCACCAAATTTGGAGCTATAAAGAATTTATTGTGGATTATTTGCTTCAATGGAAAAAGAAAACGGGAAAAGAAAATTACGCACGGCTAAAGTGTTGCCTAGGCACTGAATAGAAACTGGGCTGGCCTAGAGACATAGCCGGGTGGAGCAGAGGCGACGTCGTTGGCGTATGTCGGGAATACGCCTACGCCCGCGGAAAATGGCTTCCGCGGAAGCCATCTCCACTTAACTGGGGGGCCCGGGGCTTCAGCCACTTACAAGCAGGCCTCTCCTGTCGGGTTCTCCCCCACCTCCCGCTCGGGCAGGGGAGAAATAGAGGGGGGCAGCTGAGCCGACGCCGGTGTCGCGTCCATGTGTCATGGGCCATCCCCGATGAGGCCCTTTCCACTAGCGATCTTCAGAGAGCATGCTCTACCACCCTGGAAGGGTCTCTACGCTTGGGAGGTACGAAGTCGGCCGCAGCATGGGCCATGGCAGAGTACGGCAACGACCGAGATGGGCAGCGTGCCATGGCCATGGGTAGGTTGATATGGAGCATGGAGGAGGTCAGAGGCGATGTAGCGGGTGTCATGGTGAATCTCAACAGAGAAAAGGGGCTCGGAAGAGCTCTGATTTGAGCGGGGCAGAGGTGGCGATATGGCGGCTATTGGAGGGGAGGCCGAGCTCTGGAACTCGAGGGGATTGGCAATAGGAGTCCCTGGGATTGGGAGGCGTAGCCTAGGGTGCGAGAGTGTGCTCAAGGAGACATAGAAGAAGGGGGTAACGAGGGTGGTCTCGGGTGCGCCTCGGATACTCTTGGCGTGGGTGAGCATGTGTGGCAAAGCCATCCTGGAGTCTTGCGAGCATTGTGGAGGGGCATGGGAGACAAGGAGGGTTTCCCCGGTGCGCGTGGATGCTTTGTCGAGGATGGAAGCGAGCTACAGGACAAGGTCCGTGGCAGAGCGCCGTTTCTATAGGTCAGTGACGTGGTCACCATGACATAGCGTGTCCGGTGCAACCTTTTGGTTGGGAAAAGTTATCTAACGCGTGAGGCATGCACGCAGGAGAGCACTAGTGAATCTTGGGTCCATATGGAGATGGTTGAGTTAGGTTTTCACTCAGGTTAAGTTTGCAACATCAAACTCGAGGGCTAGTTGATGGGATTGTACTGAAGGTATCAAGAGGTGAAATGTTGTCTCGGTGGCTTAGGTGTGGAAGTAGTACAAGTACACCTAATTTCAGCTCTGAAAGATGAGACTACATGGTACTTGTAGTTCAAGGATGCATTTGCTGCCATAATCTAAGTTTTGATGAACTCCTCATATTTTCCATATGAGCATGCCATTTTTGGGTGTGGCAAGATGAATTAGTATGCAAATGTGGTTCTATTAAACTTTGGGGAGAATTTCTTGAACATAATAGTGGGAGAGAGGAGAGAGAGGGGCTGCCATGGTAAAAAGAGGGAAAGAATAAGGGAGTTACCCCCCAAATGGTTGAGCAGAGGCCATGGAAATGTTACTGGGGGTAGAAGGGTGCTATACCATTCCATGGTAAAAATTTCGAGACAACCAGAATCTTTTTGGGTCAATTTAGCTTGTCCACTAGTTTATGGTAGAAGGTGTTTGACGCTATCCAAGGGCATCTAGGGGTATCCAATGGCCTTGAAATTTACCAGGGGTAAATGGGAAGTCCATTTGGTCATTATCAAAAGTTTGGAGATGATTTTAAGAAAGTTAACAATGTAAACTTTGTAATCCCTAGAAATCAACAAAATCAGGTTTTTGTAGTTTTTGGCATGCAAAACATTCTCCTTAATGCACCACTTGGTGTGATGTCATTATTTAGTGATTAGAGCTTGACCACAAAGTTTGATATCAATTGGAAATACTTGGATATGCACAGTTGCTCCAATTTGGTTCTGTAGAGAGAGGGTTTTGGAATATTTTGGTGAATCAAAACAATGGAGATTAAGGTGAAAATTTGCAACATCATCATTCATAGCATGTGTGACTTACTGGAATTTGCATGGATTTATTTGAGAATGTTTCATATAGAAATATTTCAAATGCTTCAAATAGGCAGAAATGATTTTGAAGGGTTTTGTCCAATATTTTGAACAAGACCATGTGTTTAAACTCTTATATATGGGCAATATATGTCCACTGAGTTTTCCTAAATTTTTGCAAATATTTTGAGAGCATAAAAATATTTTTTCCTATAAAAGACCATTTCTGGGCTTAAGAAAATGCTTTTAAATAAAATAATAAAATAATCTTTAAAAATAATATTTGGTGGTTTTGGGGAGTTATATATATATAGTAGGTTCCAAATAAATCCTTTGGGGGAAAAACAATCCACCCAATTTGAGGACTCATAGTACAAACCTCAGTGCATGGGTTTTCAAAAACTTAATTTGAGTAAATCCACTTTGGGAAAATAATATTTTATAAGAATAGTTTTATGTCCTATACACATGGCATGATCATTGGGCAACCATTTGGAGCAAGGAGATGAGTATTGAGAGTAGGAGGGATTTTATGAATATAGAGCACCAACAAGCAAACAAGCTATCATCAATCAAGTCAAGCATCAGAAACATAGAAAAAGTTCTAATCGGTCCTAATTTTTGAGTCGGGTTAACTTAGTAATGAGGAAAAACACATGGTGTGACAAGGCTCATGGCGGCGGTTGTACTATAGGTCATCATCAAATATTTGTACACAAAATAACCTAATGCAATCCGTCTTGCCAAAAAGTTATATTGTATGTGTTCTCTTCTTTTTCTTGGAACCACACTACTCTAATGCTCTGAAACAAGGTTCTTCCAAACAGAAAACCGAGGTTTGCATAAAAAATAGAGCATTAGAATCTTGAGCATACAAAGAGGATATTGGCAACAAACAAGTTAATCTAATATGCACTTATAACTAGTTCATTCAGATAAGAAGAGTGATACTATCGTTGTAGGTTTTGGGGGACTAGCTACCATCTTGGGGCTCTTTCAAATTATTTCATCTGCACATGGTCACTGAATCAATTGCAATATGTCTAACAAAACTAATATAGGTTCAGATCTGAAGCTAAATTTTAACTAAAAGCCAAAAGATTATATAGAATGAGCACCAAACTACTGTTTCAGTTCATTAAAAGCTGATGCAGCAATCAAGCAAGCAAGAACATGCACATTAGGTCATTTTTTAGTTGATTCAAGGGTAGAGGTTGCTAGAAAATATGGAGTATGCTAAACTAATTTTACTCCTACAATGGAAACAAACTAAAACATAGCCGAGATAAGAATCTGTATAGGGCAGTGTTCACGGCCATTCACACACACAAGTCAGAGGTGACACTCTACGGTTGAACCTCTTAAACTAACAGCTTGCGAGAAACAAATCCAGTGCCCAAAATTGAGATCTACACCTGCCCTTGTCCTCATCCCAACTGAAGCAATTTAATCTCTACTAAGATAAAGTATGAAGTGTCTATGGACATTGACGTTTCTACTCGATTTGGTCGGCTAACAACAAAAACAAGAGATTGACAATGGACACATGTGGGAGATGGGCGACTGCCCATGGCAAGAAGCCCTAGGAGATGGGTGGAGGGGTGGGAAGTATTACGCCCGGGGAGGGGCAGGCCTCGGGCGAGGGAGGACGCCGACGTCGAGGTTCCACCGGTGGCGTGTGTAGGCGGTGGCGGGCGGCTTCATCTCCTTCGGTGTCGCTGTCTTGTTTTCTTCTTGCCCTATGATTCCGCAAGCCCCCCGTCGATGCTTCAAAACCATGTGTTTTAGGTGGATTTCAGTGGATCGGAGGAGTTTGCTCACCACAAACCCTGTCTGCCAAATGGACATGCGGGGAATTCTGGGGTTTCTGGCCCCCTCGGGGGTAATCCCCTAGAAACCTCCCGAAACCCTGCATGCCAAACAAGGCCTTATGGGAGTACAATAGAACAAGCAAGGCATTCCGTAAAGGAAGACTTCGCCGATCAGGCAGCCCTAGCTAGAGCATTGCCGACGATTTTCATAGGGGAGGAGGCATAATTCACAAAATTTAAGTTCATCGATGGCCTTTCGGCCTACAAACTGGCCGAGGCGGTAAGTTATCGGTTGCCTCACCCGTCCCTTATGAGTAGTTCCGAAAGTTATAAACAGATTTTTTATATTTCTGAGCAGGGCTGGAGACGCTTTATAGAGACTGTTAATCGTCCCGCTCCTCAACTGGAGTCATACTCGAAGGATAACTAACCTGACTTTCTAGAGGATCCCGAGCTACCCATTATTTGCAAGGACTCATTCTTCTACCAAGAGAGCATGGATGGCTCTTAAATGGCTCCTCTCCCCAACTCACGAGGGGCCTTGCCATCAGCAGTAACTATCCGCTAGGACTCATCTCCGAAGAGATGTTTGGACCCTGAATTTCTAATTTCCCTCCCAAGGGTCGTTTCTCAATAATCTAGTCTTATGGATTTTCGAGGTCCACTAATGTATACATCTTTAATTCCCCCTTGTCTACCCTTTCATATAGGTGTTTCGACGAAGCGCCTTCACCCGAGGAAATGACAACCATAAGGGTGAACACTAAGCCAAAGACCTTCCCTGCTCCTGCTCCCGAGGTCACGCGGCCCACGGACCCCACCAAGCACCCTCAGCTCGAGAACTTTGGAGCCTTCTCTGCCTCGTACTCTAAGGCAGAAAGAATGATGCGACACCGAAAGAGGAAAACCTGCCTAAGGAATCCAACCCTCTCAAACTAGGATTTTAATGCTATTAACACAACTGATGCCTACCTTGGAGCAGCTCGAACTAGCCTTGCTGATGCGGCGGGCATCTTGTCTGTCACTTTGCAGGTAAAATATTCCTTTAATATTTCATCCGATTTATTCGCCAGTAGCCCCTGAAACTTTTGTCGGCCAGAAAGGCCAACAAGCGTGTTCAACCTTTAGAAAAAATACCATTTATATAGTAGTATGTGAGAACTGTGCTACCCCTAGCCTTAATTTTGACAAATATGGAAAATTTAAGTGGCCCGTATGCATTATGCAGGGTGCTCAGGAGAAGAACGCAGAACTCTCTGAAGAGTTAAAAGTGACCAAGGCAAAGCTATGTTCTGGCAAATCCGAGCTACTAAACTTTAAAAAGTTCGCTCGAGGGGCTCATGGTGTTGTAGATATGCCCAAGAGGAAATCATGTATAATGATATTTCCTATGTGCTCATGAATAAATATAGTCCTTGGACATTATCAATGATGTGTATTAACAAGTATGTGACTTGTTTGTGAGACTATGCATTGTATGATGTCTGTCCTAAATGGTCCCTAGTCGAAAAGGTTGTGTGGACGCGCAACCACTTAGACTAGGATATGACACGGTGGATGGTCCGCTCTCACTGACCATATACAATTGGATCCTATCCGGATGATATGGACTCGAAAAGATCTGGTCGGATTCGACGTAGTCGGATCCGAGTCGAGATAAGGTCTGTGTTGGACAGACCCAACTATGAGATGCATCGATGGGTCATCTGTGAGTCTCTAGTACAACATACATTCTATGTCCTAAGATATGAGCTGGTGCATGTACTTGGGATGGTGCAGACTTGCTTTGGGCCGACCAAACACTACTCCTTGAATAGATAGTTACAAAGGTAGGTTTCGGACTTGTCCAGACCCATGCTGTGAGACATGGTCGAGCAATATGGGATTTGCCTCTCCGATCAGCAGAGATATACACTGGGCTCCTCGGGTGATGCGACCTGGATACGCATGGCTATGCGATGAGAATTATGAGATAATCCGAGTGTTGGTCGGATTCACCGGAATGAGAAAGAGGTCATGCTACAACAAGGATGACCATGTCGCCTTGTGCACGACAACATATATCGTGCGGAAAAGGGAACAAAAGTGTGAAGGACAGGTTCACCTAACCAGCTTCATCGGATACTTGGAGTCAGCACGCCTTGCTTGAGGCTGCTACTAAGTGGTCGAGCAGGATGTGAACTCACTCACGACCAAGTGAACGAGAACCTAAGGGGTCGCACGCTTAATGGAAGGAATACGCGGGATTTAGGATCCATGCGAGGACCAAGAGTTGGTCCCATGACGGATGCCTATATATTGTGGAGGTGTGGCACATCCATCTGGTTGATTGCTTTGGCACCGTCATTAGGTTTTGCATGTGTTGCAAGTAGCCACCTCCACTCGACGCCGAACTGTGTGATCAGACCTAGCAGTCCGCCACACGGTGTTCCTCCTACATGTGCGGATACCATTAGAGGCGATGCACTTGCGCCGCTCCGGCGAATCTGTATGTGGGATCCGGCGACCGGGTGTTCGACGGAGATCAGATCGGCTCAACTGGTCACAACAGAGGAGAAGATTTGGAGGACCGACGATACCATCTCTGGTAAGTGCAACCATCGTGTAAAAATGCCTCCCTAATTCCGTAGCCATATCCTCAAAGATTATTGTTTTCACAGTTTACTAACTAGATGACTGGAGATGGAGGAAAACCACTCATCACTTGATCAAGTGTCCCGATTGAGTGAGATTTTAGAGAAATCGCATGGCGCAATGAAGGCCGTATTTAAGGCTATAGGGCCTGGCGACCTAGTCCCCGAGGGCATCCCTGAACTCGCTGATCACATGGAGGCTGTCCAGCGTCATCTGTAGATATGGAAGATATCTACTTGCCAAGAAGGAGCCTAGGAAGTGTGGGAAATTATCAAGACTCGGTTCACCTCGGAGGATACCGAGAACCTTGGCCGAGTCAATCCGAAGGGTCCAGACGATAAGGAGGTTTCCATACACCTGGTGTACGACAAAGTCATGCCCGCCACCCGTTTTCTCAATAAGATTGCTCTCTTTTCACCATAATAGATGGGTTAGACCAACTATAATGTAGTTTATTCTGATGGTTCTACGTATTTCTATACTTTACACCATTGTGCTTGGATCTATGATGCAAAATTTATTAACTAGCCTTCGACTGCTGCCTCCTCTCCTAGTGGTTGAGGAGTGCTACCTACTTCTGGTCCGAAGAGTTGGACCTGGTATTTTGGTTAACAACGCAATCCGGCTATATTATTGTTTAACAAAAGACACATCTTCTAGGGGAAATAGTTCTATTCAAAGTTCCATTCCCTAGGGTTGTCGTGTTAACCGTGACTAGGTCTATGATGTCTGATTTACTTGGAGGGGAAATAAATAATTGGGGTTGAAGCCCCTAGGTATGTCTTAAAAAATCACCAATTCATTCACTTCCATTGTATCGGCCAGTTGTACTCTTAAGAAAACTAGCTTTTGGATTCACCCACCTGAGGTACTTGACTAGACGAACCGGAAGTAGTAATCATACAGGTGCTCCATTTACCTCCTAACCGAACACTCAAGAACGTAGGAGTCAAACACAAGAGCCACACAACCTAGGTTGGCAAAATCTTGAGGCCAACTGATGCACATATTGGCATAAAACGATTGCAAAGGGATGGTGGCACATACACGTGAAACATGAGTGCGTAAAGAGAATGAGGAAAAATACTTGATTTATCGAGAGCCCATGTATTGGTACAATTGTACATTTAAAGATGTCGCCGAAGTACGTAATGTACTTTGGTTGTACCTAATACTATGGGGGTGTGGTTATAACAACCAAAGCAAACATACTCTAGATGGAATGGCATGCCATGTTAGATAATTTTAATGGACTTAGATAAGGAAAATGGATATGGTGTTGACGTTTAACCATATAAGCATCAAAGCCGAGCTGCACTCCATGGATGTGGCTCCAGCCTGTTATCTTTAGGATCTCGGAGGCGATAAGCCCCCCTATAACGCACCCGGTCTATGATAAATGAGCTATACCATAGAGGCAAAAGTTTTTGGTTTTGCTTTTCGTGACGATTACAGGGAGCCAACACCCCAAAACTGTATTCCTTGGCTTGAACTTTCCTTCTTTAATAATGTTTGGGCCGCTGTAGGATCCAAAGTATGTCTAGAGGTAGGAGGGTGACTAGACTACTTGACCAATTAAAAATCTAGCCTTTTACCAATTTTAAAGGTTGGCATGTTTTAGCAATTCTATCATGTCAAGTACACCTACACATGCAAATCTAAGAGTATAGTAGCGGAAAGTAAATACATGCTAGCGTAAGTAGAGGGTATGGATAGGAAGATCAAACGCAATGGGGACTCGAATTTTTTTCTGATGGTTCCGATAGGTGGTGCTATCGTACATCCACAATGATGGATACTTCAACCCACAGAGGGTAGAGGTTGCGCGATTCCAAGGAGGGCTCCACCCACGAAGGGTCCACGAAGTAGAAACCTTTTATATTCCATCACGACTTACGTCCATGAAGGACTAGCCTCACTCGGGGTAGATCTTCATGAAGTAGGCGATCTCCTTGCCCTTACAAACTCCTTTGTTCAAATCCACAATGAATCAGAGGCTCCCAAGAGACACTTACACAATCTCGGAGACACCACTTTCCAAAAGCTAATATATGTGGTATGGATGATGAACTCCATGCTCTTATGCTTTGAATGATAGTCTCCTCAATACTCAATCACTCTCTCACAAATTTGTCTTGGTAGAAGAGATTTATTGGGTGGAATACAACTTGAGGAGGCTAAGAATTAAGATTCATATGGTTGGACTGGAAGATCCCGATCTCAACACATAAGTAGGTGGTTCTCTCTGAGAAAATGAATGGGGCATGTGTTGGCTCATTCCAAGTGCTCTCTCTGCCAATGAGAGGGAGGTGGAGGGGAATATATAGGCATCTCCACAATTCCAACCGTTACAACAATATTGCCCAACTCGGTGAAATCAAAGCAAAACTCGGTTGCACCGACTAGTGCGAAATGTTGCAGCTTTTGGGTTCTCGGTGAGACTAATATATTGAAACTTCGTGAGCTCGATACGGTTAACCTTGGCAATTACTCACTCCGGTGACACCAATTAGTAAAACTTAGAAATTCCGATTTTAGCAAATAGATACTAGAAGGTAGGTCCATGATTTTTGGTTATACCAAACCAAAACTTGGTTGCACCGAGTAGCTAGGGTTTGGCTCTGAAGTCTATCTATGGAAAACTCGGTAGGGCCAAATGTGGAAAGTTGGGGGCTCCAAATTTGACTTTTGGGATTTTGACATAATATATTGTCGGATAATTCTTGAGGATTTTTGGTGGGTAATATCTAAGCACTTCAGCAACCATATCATCATAGATACCTCATCCCCTTTTAATAGTATTGTCCTTCCTATGGACTCAAATGTGATTTCTTACGTAAATGCAAAATGTAGAGTCTTGAAGCTTCTGTCAATTGATGTTCCAAGCATCTAGGGAATCTCCTTACAATGCTAGACAAACCACTCATTGAATTTTTCTAAAATATACTTGACAAAATCATTAGTCCAATGAAATATATGTTGTTATTAATTACCAAAACCACCTAGGAGAAGTTGTGCTTTCAATCCGCCCCTTTTTGGTAATTAATGACAGCATAAAGATCAAAGCTTCAATATAAAATATAATAAATGTATATCATCATTGCATTGAGAAGTATGTGATAAGATAGAGCTCCCCCTAAAATTGTGCATTATTTTAAATTTTCGTTTGAATGTAAATGCAAAATCGATTAGGATCATGTGTCACTCTTCCGTGTCACATACATCTTGGTGGTGCACATAAATGATATGAATGGATTACAATGCGCATAGCACCAAACATGAGTGAATGATCATCATATGAATATCACAAGGATAGGAAATAGTAACATCAATCACAAAGCATATGCTCAAACACTATGATGTTTTAGATAAAGAAAAGATAGGCCAAATGTTTTCAAATGCAAGGAGAAGCAACAAAAGCAACATTCTTTCTCTCGAAGCCCTATGATCTCTATACAGTTTCTCCCCCTATGGCAACAAGTTACCAAAACGTTCAAAAGTATGGAGCTGGGGGTTGCTATGGGTATGGTCTCCTCCATGGGTTGATGAGGCTTCTCCGGTAGTCATTGAAGGAGTCGATAGGAGAGCGTCCATGAATGCTTCTTTAGAAGTCCTCTGGGCTAGTGGAGTTGGCACTAGAGGTGCCGATGGAGGCATGGTAGAACTAGCACATGGTGAACACACTATGGGTCTCACATCCTGAGAAGGCACATCAGCAGATCAACCCTGAGTACTGAATTGAGTTTGAACTGAGAGTGTGGGGATCTCATCATCATCATCATTTGAGCTAGGCCATGGAACTGCATCTACGTGTTGCTTCAGCTGGTTGACCATGGTGGTCGGCTCAGTCACCTTGTTGTCAAGGTCATGGAACTTAGTCTCCACAGTCCTCTCAAGACCCTTATGGTTATGCAGCAGTAGGTGATGTTCTTCTCAGTTCCTTGAATGGTGCTAACAAGATAGACCATTTGATTGCTCTTCGTCTTGAAAATAGGAGCAATAGTGTCTCTTGCTGCCTCTACCTGGGCCTTAGACTCAATATCTGCCTATGCAGTCGTTGAAGATCCATCACCAAAACATTATCCTCATAATCTTGTTGGAGGGGCAGGTGTGTTCGATCAAGTAAATATTGGCTCTTTCCAACCTTGGAGTTGATGAGCATCTAAATGTATGAAGTATTTCCTTAAGATCTCTTCTAGTTAGCAAATGTCCTCTTGATGGTCTCAACAATCAGATCCATCACTCTAAACCTAGTGTGGTTGTCCACAAGATGCAACATGTTGATGGAGTATCCATGGATCGTCTTGTCATCTCCAGATTTGGGCACCAAAGTGTGCCTCAATATAGTCTTGGAGGTAGTAAGTCCAACTTGCACGCTACGTCTTGCTCCTCCAGGGCATCTAAGACATCCTGGCTCTCGAGCTTGGCATTCCTTTCCTCGTACACACGTACGCAATGTGAATGATGACTGAGATCACATGGGAGGACTACTTCTGCTCCATACACCATGAAGAACAATGTATATCCCGTGCATCTATTAGGTCTGCTGTGCAAGCACCACAGTAAGGAGTCAAGCTCTTCTACCCAATTGGTATCATCTTCCATTAAGGATCAGACTAGTCATGGCTTTATGCCACTTAGTATTAGTCCATTTGCACGCTCTACCTGTCCATTAGACTGGGGGTGGTATACAGAGGCACAGTCAAGCGTAATGACCTTATCTATACACTAATCCTTTACTTCCTGGGTCGTAAGATTGCTTCCCTTATCCACAATGACGCCGTTGGGTACTCCATAACGGTGCACTACATCAGAGAGGAATTATATTGTTGGTTCGGCTTTTGCCGAGGGCACCGACGTAGCCTCTACCCACTTTGTAAATTTTTCTACCATGAAGAGAAGATACTTCTTTTTGTGGGTACCCCTTTAAGTGGTCCGACCATATCAAGCCCCCAAATCACAAAGAGCCAAGTGATCGTAATAGTCCAAAGAGCCATAGGGGGCAACCGGTGCACTTTTTAGCCATCATTTTGGCATCTGCTCTCGCAATTGGCCAATAAAATACCACCCAGAATGCCTTTCTTACCAAGGCCCGGCCTACCGTTGATGACCACCCATGCCGGAGTGTAATTTCGCGAGCAATTCTCTCCCTTCTTCCTAGGGTTTAAATCTTTGGAGGACACCGGTAACACTCATTTTATAGATTTCTCCCCCATGGACCTTATAAACCTTGGAACGTCTAATGATCCGTCGGGCGTCCGGTTGGTCCTTGAGGAGCTCCCTATGGAGGGGGCATGCGAGAAAAGGCTCAATCCTTTGTACATTAACTACCATTATTACATGGGCCTAGGAGGTTTCTTTGACGCCCGATCCCGCATTACCGTGTCGGTGGCGACGTCCGAAGATTTGATCTTGTCCTTTTGATGAGAAGGAGCTGTCATATTTTCCTCCAGCCATACCACGGATGGTTTGAACAACCGTTCGAAGAAGGTGTTCTCTCGGACGAGGTCTCAATTCGTGGCTATCCTGGCAAGGATATCTGCAGATTGGTTGATGTCTTGCGAGATATGGTGAAACTCTAGCCCCTCGAACCGAGTTGATATCGTTAAAACTGTGTTTCTATTTGTCATCATATTGTGATCCTTTGGGTTGAATTCACCATTGACTTGTGAGATGTCGAGGTTAGAGTCACCTCAGACCTCTAGATGCCGGACTTCCATTGAAACTGCAATCTGAAGACCGTGCAACGATGTCTCATATTTCGCTGCATTTTTTGAGTCGACGTACATAATCTCTAGTACATACCGATAGTCGTCGGTGGGCATACATAATCGCATTGTTTCTTCTTCTTCTTCCTCCTATTCTTCTTCTTCTTCTTCTTCCTATTCTTCTTCTAAGCATCGCTTATCGTTCGATTGCTTTTTCTTGCTTATCTGGAGTTAGGGAGTCTAGGGTGAGGAACAGGCGCATGAGGGGATGGAGGGCTCTTCAGGAGGGGCTTCTTAGGAGAAGGGAGGAGGAGGAGGAGGAGAGGAGGCGTTTTCAAGGAGGGTTCCGCTTCTTCTTCTCCTATTCTTCTTCTTCTTCATCCTCTTCTCCTTCTTCTTCTTCCTCTTCTTCTTCTTCTTCTTCTTCTTCTTCTTCTTCTTCTTCTTCTTCTTCTTCTCTTTCTTCCTCCTCTTCTTCTTCTTCTTCTTCTTCATATTCTTCTTCTTCTTGTTCTTCTTCTTCTTCTTCATATGCTTCTTAAGGATTTCAATTGGAAGTTTGGCATGAATGAAGTCAAATGCTAAAAAACTCCCATGCAAACTAATGGCGACCTCAGCACTGATGAAAATGGTAAAGATTTCGATCATAAGGTATATCACTAAATGATTGGCTAATTGTTGTACTTATGTGCATGTAGGCTAGACATAATTCTTAGCGGTTCTATGTGTGCCCGATTTCAAGCCACACCAAAGGAGTCGCATCACTTCATGGTGAAGCGAATACATCAATATTTGGATCACACCTCGACGCTAGGATTATGGTATCCAAAGGGCTCCAAGTTTGACCTCATTGGTTACTTAGACTCAAACTTTGCTGGTGACAGAGTTGATTGCAACTATACATTAGGCACTTGTCACTTTCTGGGTCGATCACTTGTATGTTGGTCTTCGACAAAGTAGAACCATGTCCCACTCTCCACTGCCGAAGCCGGATACATTGCTGCTGGCACTTGCTGCACTCAGCTTCTCTGGATGAAGCAAACTCTCAAGGAGTACAGTGTCAACAAGAAGAAAGTACCTCTCTACTACGACAATGAGATTTTTATCAAGATCGTCTACCACCTAGTACAACATTCAAAGACAAAGCACATTCAGATACAACATCATTTTGTGTGTGATCTTGTGTTGAAGGTGACATTCTCATCAGGCCAGTGAAGTCATAAGAGCAATTAGCTGATATCTTCACGAAGCCTCTGGATGAGAAGAGGTTTTGTAGGTTGTGGAGTGAGCTAAATATCTTAGAATCCTCAAATTTCCTTTGAATGTGTATACATCCAAATGTTTAATGCTTGTTGAAGACTTTGATGCACCACACACAAAGTAACGTATGCCTTCAACTCATTAATACTTACAATCTGAGTGTGAATACACTAACGAAGAATATAACTTCACAGCACCACGATAATTGTGTGATGTCTCTAGGTCAAATATTCTTATACGGTGGGTAAAGCCACCAACCAAACCCGAAGACAATGCTTTTATCTTCGCTTCTTTATATGCCTCCGAGACACTAAGTTTATCTTCTAACTAGAATCTTTTCTTCAAAGTATGCACATGTTTTTAGTTGACTATTCCTTGCATATCTATATATATTGGAGTTTTGTCCTATACAACATTTTTCCTATAGCTATGTCTGCGAGTTTTCCTAGGCAGTTGTTATCGTACCTGACATTCCCATATGTTCTCTATTCTTACCTCTACTAACTCTATTGAACTCCAGTCATATGCACTCTAAATTGACACATGTTGATTGTCTTCACTGCATGCTTGTTATTCGAAGACAAATACAACCAAACGTTCTCACAAATCTTATCTTTTACCGCGTTTTTCGCAACAACTCTCATACCGTCACCAAGGATAATTGTAGTGGGCTGTCAGACATGTTGCATGTGCACCATGTGTCCCACTGGAGCCGAAGAGACCGGGGCATATACGTCCAAACTGTTCGGATGTCCTTGTCCTTATATATACATGTGCCCCAGCTCAACAATTACCTTCCACTTCCCCGGCCACCTCCAAGCTCCAAATCCTAGTGTCATCGTTGGATTTCATCATCGTCGGAGAAGGAGCGCTTCGCTGCCATGAATCCTCCGTCAACGTACTCACGCCCGTCGTGATGACTTCCATCCACCACCACAGTAGTTCTCTTCCACCACCAAGCTAGGGTGTGGCAGATTGAACTGCTCATCCTCTCCGCCTCGTTGACTAGTTCATCGTGTTCTTCACTTTGGTAATTAGAATTGAATTTCTACCACATGTTTGATCTTTGCAAATTACCAAATGTCTCCGAGATCTGTTTTCCCCCTTTGATTACAATAGATCTCAAACTTGTGTCTCTATTTTCTAAATTATTTTGCTTATGTTGCAAATCTGGGTTGATTTCTCACTTGTGCGAATTCTTGAACTTGCACAAATCTGAAACCACCCTATCTTGAGCAAAAGTGAAAGTCCTCGGTGAATGATGGCAATATTTTCATTCAAAGATATCTTGCTTTAATGTCTTATGAAAATGCATATGACCTCTTCCACTCCCTCGCATCTCTAACTCTTTCACAAGTACATGTACGCATCATAATGGCTTGGATTTCATAGTCTCAGTTCATTTGGAGACCACTTGCGGATTCATTTGAACTCACCAGGGGCAAGCTGTCACCTGGATTTTTATTCAAAGACTTTGCAAAGCTTGAAGCCTTTGATAACAATGGCTAAGGATGGTACTCCCAAGAAGGGTGGAAGACAAGGACATAGTGACACAACGAAGGATGTATACCAACGCTATAAGCCTGACTCTGAAGAAACCTATCATTAGCGCAAGACTCGAATCCAATGGATTCGAAGATATTGGATAGTGGAGTGGTTCAACTATCACTTTGTAACCCTGGAGTACACAAAAAAGTATGTTGAGAAGGCTCGATGGAGTAATATCATCTACAAAAATCTTCATCCGAAGACAAGGCTTGATGCTACAAGGATTGAATTCTATCCATGCATGTTCAGGGCACCAATGCCAAAGAATCTACAGCCTTCTAACATACTTGGGCACACTGCTGAAGATTCTCATGATGAAGCTGATCTGCCCCCTGCTACAAACCTAAAGTCGAAGCACACCTCTAGGGCTTCAAAGTGCTCAAAGGCTTCAAGGCCTAAGGCTTCATAACTCCCAAGGCTATAGGGACAACATCTCAGCCTTGACAATCACAATCTCTTGACTCAGAATACATAGAGATGAGTCTCGCCTGGTTAGGCGGATGAAAAGGAAAGTTGTGACGTGACTTGAGACTTCTTTGGTATTTCCCCAAATAGGAAGGGATGATGTAGCACAGCAACGATAAGTATTTACCTTAGTTATGAAACCAAGGTATCAATCTGTAGAGGAACATCAACCACCTATGTAAACAACACATGCACACCAATAGCAAATACTTCCAGCCTGACAAGTAAGAGATGTTGTTAAGCTCTCAATGCTAAAAGGATAGATTAGGTAGTGATTGTTTTGGCAAATAGACCTTGCAAGAAAACAAAATAAAATAAGTAAACAAAAAGTGCAGCAAGGTATTTTTGGGTTTTCGGATTAATAAATATGAAAACAAAACGACAAAATAGTAGATCGAAAAGCAATATGTTGAAAAAGTAAACCCCGGGGCCGCAGGTTTCACCAGTTGCTTCTGTCCTGAGTATAGCACATGGTGGGTGAACAAATTACTGTTGGGAAATTGATATAAGATCAAATAATCATGACAATATCCAGGCAATGATCATTATACATGCATCACATCCAAGTCAAGTAGAACGAAACGATTCTGCATCTACTTCTATTATTCCACACATCGACCGCTATCCAGCATGCATCTAGTGTATTCAGTTCATGGAGAAACTGAGTAATGCAATAAGAATAGTGACATGATGTAGACAAGATGTATTCATGTATGAATATAACCCATCTTGTTATCCTTAATGCCAATGATACATGCGTGCCTTGTTGCCCCTTCTGTCACTGGGAAAGAACACCGCAAGATCGAACCCATCACAAAGCACCTCTTCCCATGGCAAGAAAAATCGATCTAGTTGGCCCAACTAAACCAAAGATTCAAAGAATAAATACGAGGATATAAGTAATCATGCAAATAAGATATCAAAGAAGACTCAAATCATATGCATGGATAGAAACTGGTCATGAACTCAAAATTCATCGTATCCCAACAAACACACCACAGAAGTCATTACACCAAATAGATCTCCAAGAGACCACTATATTGAGAATCGTAAGAGACAGAGAGAGGAAGCCATCTAGATACTGCCTACAGACCCATAGGTCTATGGTGGACTACTAATGCATCATCGGAGATCCGCATATGATGAATATGAAACCCTCCGTGATGGTGGTAGATTGGATCTCAAGGTTCTGGAACTTGCGGCGGCTAGAATTGTGTTTCGTCACCTCCTCTAGGGTTTTCCAAATATTTTTGAATTTATAGAGGTGATAGCTGGTGGAGGGGGGCTCGGAGGTGGGCACCACCGACCTGGCCGCGCTAGGGGCCTCTAGTGCCCTAGTGAGTGTTCCCCACCTCGGGCCTCCTCCCTGGCACTTGTCTGGCCCATCTGGTGTTTTCCGGTCCAAAAACATTCTCCAAAAAATTTCAAGGTGTTTGCGCTTCCTTTGGTACTAATTTTCTATGAAGTAAAAACAAGCAAAAACAGCAACTGACACTTTGGTACTATGTCAATAGTTTAGTCCCAAAAAATGATATAAAGTTGCTATAAAATGATTGTAAAACATCCAAGATTGATAATATAACAGCATGGAACAAGCAAAAATTATATATGTTGGAGATGTATCAACATCCCCAACTTAATTCTACTCGTCCTCACATATTCTTTTCTTTGTAGCATGGACATTTGGACTTTTAGATGGTTCAAACAAATATTCTAGTTTTTACATGAAAATTTTAATACTAGGGCATATCAATAGGCAACCATGTCTTTCAAAATATCAACACTAAAGCAAGTTATCCCTAGACCATCATTCTCAATCATTGATTCATTCATGAAACACACTAAAATATTAACTACACCTAATGCTCAAGTAGGATCATAGTGCCTCCTAATTGGTGCTTTATAAGATAAGATGGTCTCAAATTGAAAATAAAAATTGCATAAAGTAAATAGATAGGCCCTTCGCAGAGGGAAGTAGGGATTATTAGAGGTGCCAGTGATCAAGGTTTAAATTGTAGAGAAAAAATAATTTGGGTGGCATGCCTTTCATGTCAACGGAAACAACCGAGAGTTATCAATATCTTTCCTTGCTAGATACATTATAAGAGGTTCCTAAACAAAAAATATAGTTTATTCCTTTTTTCACCATACTTTCACTTTCCATGGCTAGCCGAATCCACGGTTGCCTTCCATACCAACACTTTCCAAGGAATTTATTACTTGACAACACAAAGTAAAAATAATCTTTCTTTTCATTTAATTTAGGGAATGGGTATCCCTATTACTGACGTACTCTTGTGCAACAACAAGTGAAAAAATACTCATCTTGAGAATAGCACATCTAGCATGGAAAAAATATCGGTCACTGCCTATCGTTTCATGAGCGGTACTAGCACACAAAAAGGAAACTTTATTTTGAAAATTAAATATGCCACATACAAAATTGCTTGGAATGGCATGGAAATACCGTATATAGGTAGGCATGGTGGACTCATATGGCAAAAGTGGGTTTAAGGATTTTGCATGGACAAGTAGTATTGCTACTTAGTACAAGTGAAGTCTAGCAAATAGATTGAGAAGCATCCAACCAACAAACGAGAAATCACATAAGAGATCATTAAGCATAACTAACACCAAATAATGCACCATAAGTAGGATGTAATTTCATAGCACACCTATTAACTTTTTTTCTTGCATAGGGAATCATAAATCTTAACATCAATATTCTTACTAAGCATAATTACTCACTAACAGAACTCACATATTACTATCGTCATGTCTCAAAACTATTACAAAGGATCAAGTTTAATTTGTCCAATGATCTTTATGAAAGTTTTTATTATACCCCTCTTGAATATCTATCACTTTGGGACTAGTTTCATATATTGCCATTACTTTTCGACAAGATCACATAGATTTAAGTGAAGAACATGAGCATAAAAGTTTCATCTCTCAAAGTAATATAAGTGAAGCATCAGAGGATTTATTCAAAATTACTAACTCTCAAATTAATATAAGTGTAGCATTAGAGCATTTCTTCAAACATGTAAAAGCACGACATGCTCAAAAAGATATAAGTGAAGCACTAGAGAAATTCCATTGCTCAATAGATTCAAGTGAAGCATATAGAGAAATTCTAGAAAATCATAGCCTAATTTTGGCTCTCTCAAATAGGTGTGTGCGTAAAGGATAAAAATAAAATAAAGCAAAGATACAAGATGCTCCAAGTAAAACTCATGATATGTGATGAATAAAAATATAGTTCCTAGTAAAATACCGATGGTTGTTAGAAGAAAGAGGGGATGCCACTCGGGGCATCGCCAAGCTTAGTTTCTTGTTACTGTTTGGATAATATCTTTGGGTGATGTAGAATCCCCAAGCTTAGGCTCTTCTTACTCCTTATTCCCTCATCCATCGTGATCTCACCCAAAACTTGAAAACTCCAATCGCACAAAACTTGACAAAATTCCCATGAGATCCGTTAGTATAGTAAAGCAAATTACCACTCTAAGTACCGTTTTAAACCCATTAAAATTTTATTGTTTCATTATATCTACTATATTCTAACTTTACCATGAGTTATACCCTCCAATACAAGCCATATATTCATCAAAACAAGCACACTATGCAATGAAAACATAATATGTTTCAGACAAAACAGTTTGTAGTAATCTGTACTCTACCCATACTTCTGCAACTCTAAAAATTATGAGAAATTAGGAAAAATAAAGAATTTTTATATCAATACTGTTTTAATAATTAAGGTCGTTATCATATCCAGTATAAATGAAATTCGTGCACTGGAGACAAAGTTTATGTTTCAGATTCTACATTGTTTCTACTTATCTTGTGAATGATCCTAAAGGTTACTTGGAACAAACACTAACTAAAAAATGAAAAAATAAATATAAAAGAGTAATAATTGTGCAAAAACTCAAAAAGTAAAGGAAAATATAAATATAATTTATGCATTGGGTTGCCTCCCAACAAGCGATATCGTTTTACACCCCTAGCTAGACATAACGCATAGATTCAAGTATTGGCATCCTTAGTTTTCACTCCATAGAAGGCCCTCATAATTATTGATCCATACCCTTTCTATGTGGAAACTGGAATTTAATGTTGCATTCTTTCATATCAATCACGACACCTATAGTGCGTAAAAATGGTCTACCAAGTATGTTGGGACAAAACGGATTGCAATATTGTCAAGAACAATAAAATAAATGGGAACATAGTTCCTATTTGCAAGAATAAGAAAATCATTAATTCTTCCCAAAGGATTTTTAATAGTTTAATCCACCAAGTGCAAATTAAAAGAACATTCTTGGTAAGACCAAGCACACAATATAAATATTTCGGAACTGTGGAAACACTAGCACCCAAATCACACAAGGCAAAGCATTCATAATTTTTAATCTTGACTTTAATGGTAGGTTCCCACTCATCATTAAATTTCCTAGGAATTGGAATCTCTAATTCCAACTTTTCCTCTAAGGATTTCATCATGGCATCAACAATATGTTTAGTAAAAGCTTTATTTTGTTCATAAGATGAGGTGAATTTATCATGGATTGCAGTAAAGAAATACAATCAACCAAGGAGCAAATATCATAATTAAATTCTTAGTAATCAAAAATGGTTGTAACAATACTAGTTAAAGTTTTAACCTCTCCAAACCCACTTTTACCAAAAGTTTACATAAAGATTTTCACCCTCAAAATTGTTCGTATGCCCTCTAACTAAAGTTGACCCTTATTCAGTACCTTTATCATCCATTTTAGAATTACTAAACAAGGAATCAATAGATCAAACACCAATCATTTTAATATCTTCCTCATTGTTATGGAAGTAATCACTACAAAATGTTTTTTCTAAGAACTCTCTTTTATCTCTAAGCATATTGGTTCTTTTCCTACTTTCATACATAGAAACATATAAAGCTTTAGTTGATTCATTAAACTTAGTTGGAAAAGAATTCAACTTGAGATTTTCTACATAATTGGAAATTCCATTAATTCTTCTAGACATATCATCAATCTTATTCAACTTTTCTTCTATCGTAGTATTGAATGACTTTTGAGAATTGATAAATTCTTTAAAATTAATCTCAAGACTAGAGGTGTTCCTATTATTATTATTACTATTATTATTATTATTATTATGATTATTATGATTATTATGATTATTATTATCATTATTATTATTATTATTATAAGAATTACCAGAGGAATTATCGTAATTATTAGAGGAACTTCCAGGAAAAGGCCTAGGATTAAAATTACCTCTATAAGCATTATTATTGAAATTGTCTCGCGAGATGAAATTGACATCTACGGAATCACTATTTTTCTCAACCAAAGTAGAAAAGGCCAATCATTGATATCCATAGGAGCACTTTACCACCAACCAACTTCATAAGAGCATCAACTTTTTCACTCAAAGTAATAATTTCTTCAACCGAATTAACATTTTTACTAGTAGGTAATCTTTAAGTATGCCATTGTGCATAATTTGCCATAATATTATCTAGAAATTTAGTATCATCACACAAAGTAATTTCCATAAAATTACCACCGCGGCAGAATCTAAAAGATTTCTAGAGACAAATTTCAATCGTGCATAAAAAATCGTATGATCATCCAAAGATTTAAACCAGGAGTAGGACAATTTCTTAGCATCAATTTCATTCTTTCCCAAGATTGTGCAACATGTTCATGCTCAATTTTCTTAAAATTCATGTTTTTTGTTCTAAGGGAAGTAATTTTTCGCGGGCATAAAATACTTAGTAATAAATTGCGAGGAGAGGAAAAAGAGAAGGCAAAAAAACAACAAATTTGTCAAGTGGGGAGAGAAAAATGAGAGGCAAATGGAAAATATTGTAAATTGCAAGGAGATTAGATTTTTGATTGGGAACCTGGTAGATGTTGATGATGTGTCCCCGGCACCAAGATTGGCACGTGAAGAGATTACTTCCTCCCCAGCAACGGTGCCAGAAATTCCTTTGACGTGGCTTGAGACTGCGTCGGTATTTGCCCAAAGAGCAAGGGATGATGCAACATAAGGATGATAAGTATTGCACTCGGTTTCGAAACCATGTTATAAATCCATAGAGGATGATCAAACACCTACGTAAACATCATGTGCACACACATAACAAATAGTTGCAACCCGACACGTAAGAGAGGTTGTCAAGCTATCAAAGATAAAAAGATAGATTAGGTAGTGATACTTTTGCCAAATAGATATCGCAAGAAAACAAAATAAAATAATTAAAATAAAAGTGCATCAAGGTATTTCCCTTTTTTTGATTAATAGATCTGAAAACAAAACGACAAAATAGTAGACCAGAGAGCAATATGTTGGAAAAGTAGACCCGGGGGCTGTAGGTTTCACTACTAGCTTCTATCATGAGTATAGCGCACGGTGGGTGAACAAAAGCACACGGTGGGTGAACAAATTAATGTTGGGAAATTGATATAAGATCAAATAATCATGACAATATCCAGGAAATGATCATTATATAGGCATCATGTCCAAGACAAGTAGACCGAAATGATTCTGCATCTAGTTCTATTACTCCACAGATCGACCACTATCCAACATGCATCTAGTGTATTACGTTCATGGAGAAATGGAGTAATACAATAAGAATGGTGACATGATGTAGACACAATCTATTCATGTAGGAATAGACCTCATCTTGTTATCCTTAATGGCATCCATATATCTTGGGAAAGAATACCGCAAGATCGAACCCATCAAAAAGCACCTCTTCACATGGCAAGAAAAATCGATCTAGTTGGCTTAAATAAACCAAAGATTCAAAGAACAAATAGGCGTCTATAAGTAATCATGCAAACAATAGATCAAATAGACTCAAATCATATTCATGGATAGAAACTGATCATGAACTGAAAATGTCATTACATCAAATAGATCTCCAAGAGACCATTGTATTGAGAATCATAAGAGAGAGAGGAAGCCATCTAGCTAATGCCTACAACCCCGTAAGTCTATGGTGGACTACTCAGGCATCATCGGAGAGGCAGCTATGATGAAGATGAACTCCTACGGGATGTTGTTAGAGTGGATTTCGAGGTTCTTGAACTTGCGGCAGCTGGAATTGTGTTTCATCGACTCCTCTAGGGTTTTCGGAATATTTGTGAATTTATAGAGGCGATAATCGATGGAGGGGGTGCCGATGTGGGCACCACCCACCAGGACGCACCAGGCGCTCTTGTGGGTGTTCCTCACCTCGAACCTTCTCTATGGCACTTGTCTGGCCTATCTAGTGTCTTCTGGTCGAAAAAATTCTCCAAAAAAATTCATGGTGTTTGGGCTTCGTTTGGTACTGACTTTCTACGAAGTAGAAAACAAGGAAAACAGGAACTGACACTTTTGCACTATGTCAATAGGTTAGTCCCAAAACATGATATAAAGTTGCTATAAAAAGATTGTAAAACATCAAGGATTGATAATATAACATCATGGAACAAGGAAAAATTATAGATACTTTGGAGACGTATCAAGCTACTGCTTCCCAAGGACCGAAGCCATTTGTGTCCCTGATGGATGTTGCGAATATGATCAAGCTCTCTATTGACGAGTTTGTTGATGAAGCGCTAGCAAGGCTTTTCCAAAAAAAGGAATATGAAGCTAAATGTCTTGAAGAGTTACCTCTCTTTGACCCAGCAATCCTCGACCACTTCATTGACGAGTGGTTTGCTGATCCATCCCTCACCATCGATGCCGTACATCTACCCATTGGGCTTAGCGTCACCTTTCAAGGGCTTGTTAATGAGGATCTTAGTATCGCACAAAAGGCCACATAGCACAAGGCTAAGATTAGCCATGGGAAGACACTCTTCACGGACAACGTCCACAAACTTAATGTTGATTAGATTCAGGGCTATCAGATTATGATGAAAGACCTCAAGGCAGTCTTTGACAATAGATGTGAATCTGTCAAAGGCATCCTAGTGCGTCTCAAGGTGAAGGATGCCACGATGGTTCAAGCACACAATGAAATGCTGAAGTGAAAGGCTCTTGGCTAGCCTACTCTTGACCCATAGATCATTGAGAGATCGAGACATGCTTCAATGTCTTCGAGCCAAGTTGCTCCATCAAGCCCTGAACCTTGAGATATTGTCTTTCCATCTGGCTTCTCTGGCACTCGATCACCTTCGCCTTCCTCTGCTGCAACAAGCAAGGAGACCAAGAAAGCCGAAGCTGAAGCCAAGAATGCAAGGATATTGCTTCCTTTGAAGCCCAACCTATGAAGAGGGAGAAGACAATGAAACTGAAGCCATCTGAGTCAGCCCAAGTACCTCAAACCCCTACTGCTCCAACATCCACACATGCTCCTCAACAGGATCCATTTCAAGTGACACCTACCTCCATGGTTCGTCCTGCCTCTGAGAACCAAGAGACGCAAGTGATACTTCATGAGCCTGCTTCCATAGAGACTCCTACTGCTGAGGACTTTCTAGCCGTTGAAGACAATGCAGCTGAAGACGTTGATCCTAAAGCTTATGCTGACGAAGCTAATGCAGTGAGAGAACACTCCATGCCACAAGATGACGCACCTCTGATCCAAATGCCACCATATGATGACAGTGAATATGTGGATATTGGCACCCCTCTCAAGCCAGATGTGCTTGAAAACATTCCAAGCACTGCACCGTCTGCATTCTCAACTCTTGTGCCTAGAACTCCCGAATCCCCATTTGTGGCCATGGAAGTTGAAGCCACTAAGAATGCATCGCCTCTCAAAAGGCTTTGCCATGGACCAAGACTGGACATATCATCCATGCAAATCATACCTGAAGGCAAAGTCTGCATGTTTCTAACTGCACGAGTCGATGTAGTTCTCAGGATCAGAGATGTTGCTCATAATGTGCCAAAGACTAAAGCTCAAGCCTCTAAAGACAATGCTGCTAGAAACATTGTAGGCGAATCCAATGCCCCATCCCCAGATGGTCCTCCAGTTTGTGCGACGCCATCCTGCGATGACCATGGTGATAACATTGTCCTGGCTCGCAACAGAGAAGAGCTAATGGTTCCCACAAATGGCCCTGGCTAGTTGCTCCACCAAGGATGGGCTCACAATATGAATTCAGTATACATCGGCGCCCATATGTTCTGAACCCAATGCCAATGCTCCCTATGATCTGCCAACAAGGACCTGTTTGTCCTCTTGTCTTCAACGTTAGATATTTCAGGCTCAACAACACTTTCTTCGACTCAGACCGCAATCCATATGCTCGTTCTAAGATTCAGTCTGATAGGTTCTGGAGCACCCCTCAACGTCAATACTATACATGCACGATCTATTGTGAGAACCGAATCTTCACACACAAGCGACCCAGTCTTGAAGCTATGAAAGGACTGCCATGTTTTCATCAAGCACTTGATTGTCTTCGTGATGTTGGACTCTTGGCCTTTTTCACCGATCATAAAGACTAGAATGAAGAGCTCATTCTTTAGTTCTAAACAGACCTCCACATCCGTGGCTTCGGCCGAGACCTGGAGACATGGAAGATGCACTTCATGATTCGGGATGAATATGTCACTACTGATGCCTCAGAATTCTTTCTAGAAACACCTCTTGCACCCACTGACGACAATGAAGCCATACCAAATATCTTCCAACTGCCCAAGCCCAACATGACTGCTATACTCAATATGATGAAGCCATTGGCCCCTAAATTAGATTTGCCAACTTTATTCTTTGTTGAAGATCTTCAATATCTGCCGAAGACTATCTATCGTATTCCTAGACACACCATTTGGCCAATCAAGGGGCATTCATCTTCACACAAGCTAGAAGGGGCTCTTAAGACATTGGTCGACATCATAGTCTATGGCATCAGGTTTAATCTTCAAGACCTCTTCATGTGCAATTTGGCTGCCAATGGAATAATCTTGTTTGAACTGAATATCTATGCACCATGGATCATGCATTTCATCAAGTGCAAAACCAACACTAGGTTCTTGCCCTCAGCTCATAATCATGGGATTTATCTTCCAGATGTCGAAGCCATTCATACTGACATCTATCCTTCAAATAGCAAGAATCCCCTCATGCAAGGCACTAGTGGCACAACTGATGCGGAAGGACTTCATCTTCCATCTTATCCCACTATTGCACGACTGATTGGCCCCATTCAACAACCCCAACCAAGTTTCACAGCCACTGAAGCCATTGCCAACACCTTGCCTCGCTAGGAACGAGTCATGACTGAGCTCGCCATGACAGATACATAGCTTCTTGTCTCTCTCTTTCTCAAGCAAGATCATCACCATGAATGGACTCAAAGACAAATGCATTCTGTGGTCCAGAACATCAACATGATCCGCAATCTCACAACCAAGAATACCTTTGTTCCTCATGAGATAAGCCGCCATACCTGGAGGACATTGACAATGCCTGCACCAGAGGATGATCTTCGTGAGGATGGCAATAGGTAGCACTTCCACTTCAGTGCTCCGCCACCTCGCACAAAGAAATGGCTTTAGACACCCTCTCTCGAAGACAGCGACTTCTCCTCCGAAGCCCCACCCCTCAATCTGCGTCTTGCTAATGATGAAGCTGAAGACATCACCTCTCCTTCAACTACACGTCATGACACTCCACCAAGCTCTCCTGCACCAACCTCCGCCGACCCTAATGCAACGTCGTCTTCAACTCCTTCTAGGGATGCGTACTGCTCAATGTCTTCGCCCTTTTTGGTCATTCGATGACAAAGGGGGATAAGCATTGGCCGATAGTCTTCAAATGAGTCATTATATGGGTTGGGTGATTTATTTTGTTACGTTTACAACTCTCGTTCTTGAACATTTGCTATTTGGGTTGTAAAACTTAAGTCCTGATGGACGTATGCACACTTTTGTTTCATCATACTTTTGGCGCTATGTTCAAGTTTATCATATGCGCCTGAAGATAGAGCGCAGATGTCAATTTTTCATTTTGCATTTCATTATCTTCAAAATTTTCTAGTACGCATAGTGATTGGTATTCCAAGATACAGGGGAGATCTCCATAAACTAAACCCTGTCATGTGCTTTTTGCATTCCAAGAAAAATCTTCATAAGCACATCTTCAGGGGGAGCTCTCTATATCTTGCAAATATTTTCTTGAAATCCTTATCTTCGCATATTTTTATCCCTGTTGAAGACTTCAACTAGTTTGTCATCAATCGCCAAAAAAGGGGTGATTGTAAGTGCATCTAGTGCCACCCTTATTGGTTCTGGAATATTGAGGACAAACATGGTTGAGTGACTAATGTGTTTATGAGAGTTCACAGGATAACAAAGATAGAAGTCCCTGGATATTTGGTCTAGCCGTCGAAGACGACCCCCAAAAATGTCCGAAGACGTTGAAGACTACTGAAGCCATTGGTGGTGTGCGGAGATATTCGCTTGAAGATAATGAAATGCGAAGACGGAGTCTTTTGGTAGTTTTGTTTGTTCTCTTTTGAGTCATAGGAACCACTTTATTGTTAAGTGGGGTCGATGTGGTCGAAGTCAGATGCTGACGTGATGCTCAACCCATACCTATGTCTTTGAGTGAAGACATTGAGAATCTTTTCCATAGTAGGTTGAGTCAGCTTTACTTGGAGCCGAAGTAAATTTGTTGCGTGTGTTTGAAACCTGATCGTTGTGACACGTGTCGGTCGGCCACTCAAACAAGATTGTTTTGGTCATATCAGGTCAGGTTGCCTTCTAGCTATAAATAGCCCACCCGTCCACCATAAACATGTGGCTGCTATGAGAGAGATACATCTACTATCGTTTTGGAGAAGCCCACCTCGAAGACATTGAGATAGAACTATCCTACGAGGATACACCTAAACACCTAGATCTAGTGTGTTTGAGCACCAGTGAAGTCATTCTATTCTGAGAGAACTAAAGACTTATTACACTTGAAGATTGTGATCTTCCAAACGGTTAGGCATCTAGGTGTAGAGCTTCCAAGAGTCATTGTGGACTGTCGGGTGACCAAGTTTGTACGAGTTTCGGAAGTCTCCCCTGAAGACTTACCTGAGCGATTAGGAGCTGTCTAAGTGACTTCGTCTCAAGGGTAATAAGGTGTAGACAAGGTCTTCTGAGTTCAATCTCTGCCTCCCTAACCAGACGTACAATTGTTATAGGAACTGGAACTGGTCCAACAAATCCCGTGTCTTCATCAAGCAACTGGTTCTATCCCGCACTCTTACAATTCTGTATTGAACTATGAAGTCATTGCTTGTTCATCTCACTTGAAGACATTTGTCAAAGACATTCCATCTTACTATTTATCTTCACACTGTCTAAGTTTATATTCGATACATCTTATCTTTTCACGATAATTTTCCTATACCTATCTGAATGTCTTCGTTGTTTTATTTTCCCTATATAAATCCTTGATTAATATCCCTAATTGATCCTGAATCGCATCCACTTTCTTTGAATCGCCTATTCACCCCCTCTAGTTGATAACTAGCACTTTCAAGTTGTGACAGAAAGATAAGTGGGCCACACATGCTACTCCTGAGGTGTATCTTCCTAAGGATGAGGATGACGAGGATGATGGGGACTTTGTTGTCGAGGGTGGCGCTACTTGCAGTTTCGTGCCCTCTTCTACTGAGCCATGTTGGGCCAAGAATCTGAAGGAGAAGATGAAGCAGTTGTTCTGCATGTAGGCATGTGGCCAGTATGACACTCATGTGGCAGCAAAGGAGGCGAAGAGATGTAATAAGGTGATGGGTAGTCACATGGGCTTAAGATACATAGTGGGTCGAAGGAGTCGATCACTGATGAGGAGGTCTATACGTCCAAGAACTGCATGTGGGATTCCGATGGTGATCTACTAGGCACATCTGCTCCACCAGACACCTATGAGTTCAACTTTGAGTCTGGCGAGTATTGAATATGGTACCAGGAGTTCTACCACCTTGGGTCATTTTAGTCCTCTTTGCCCTTTTTGTATCTCGATGCCAAAGGGGGAGAGAGTTTAGGTGATTTTCCAAGTCACGAGTGAAGTGGTAGTTGCTTGTTTTTATTGATCATAAACTCGTCTATCATTTGCTTTGGTTTGGTTTATGGTTGTGAGATCTAAAGACCGCATCATATCGTGGGCTACATATGCTACCCTTCGTTTACCCTTTTATGTCTTAGTATGTGAGCTATTCTTATCTTCTGCCCTTTATTAATGCTCATGTGTCACTCCTTGCATTAATTTTTATCTCCTATTCTCGTAATGCAAGTAGTGCATGTCTATAAAATATGGGGGGAGTGTTGATCCTAGTGTGTGTGTTGTGCATTTCAAAAGCATATCAAATATAGAGAACACATCTAGGGGGCATCTATATTTTGTAGATGTTCGGGTTAGCTTCCTATCTCATAGTATTATTTTTGCAAATCCCGTGTTGTCATCAATCCACCAAAAAGGGGGAGATTGTAAGTGCATATTTCTACACTAGTGGTTTTTGTGATTGATAACATTGCATTTGCAGACTAATCATGTTCATTAGGACTTTTAGATATTTCATCATACGACACAAGATAATTCTTGCCCCTCGGTGGATTAAAGAGAAGAAAATTTCTTCCCTGCGTTTCATTTTTGGTGGAATCTAGTCGAAGCATAATCATACTATTATGAGGGGGTCCGCATCAGAAAGCTTTGGGTGGAGTCAACACATACACTTTCTTTCTACACCCATGTTCTTTTCCCGCATCTTTGGAGTTCCGATGTTGCCATTGTTCTAGTCCGCAAGGAACGAAGAAGAAGTGTCATGTATGGCAGTGGTACTACCTCTTATAGGTAGTAGTACCGCTTCTGGCAGTGATAGTACCGCCTATAGGTAGTAGTACCGCTCCAGGCAGTGGTAGTACCGCTTATGGGCGATGGAGCTACTTGCTAGTGCCGCGCGCGGTACCATAGTGTTTGGAGTTGTGACATTTCGGGGGGGGGGGGGTTGTAAAGCATGGTATTTCTACGAATGTGTTTGTTGGACTGAGCGGTTTTTGGGCGGTAGCAAAGCACGGTAGTACCGCTTATGATTGGTAGTACCACTTGTTACTACCGCGCCACTTTGGACCTTCATTCTGGGACTGGGAATCTTAGCAAACCAAGGACAGTAGTAGCAAGCGGTACTACCTTTTATTAGCAGTAGTACCACCCTGGATAAGCTGTAGTATCGCTCAGGCGGAACAACCATTTTCCCTATTGCCTCACTATGTCTGTGGGCTTCTGCACTGCAACCCGAGTGGTAGTATCGCTGGGGCGAGCGTTAATATCGCTTCGGCGACACTACCGTCTCGTGGACTAGTACAATTGATTTGTGCAGCTGGCTAAGCCGCCCAAGCGATAGTACCTCTCCCATGAGCGGTAGTACTGGTTGTGTTCGGGCTGACAGGGGGTAATTACAAATCTCTTTCGCATGTTCAAGACGGTTGATTTTGTTGAATTCTTCAGGGGATAGGCAGTTGAAGAGAATGTCACATTCTTGACCATTGAGTTGCAACATCTTCAATTCATCCGCAGTTGCTTCAAGATTGGGTTCCTTTTCTTCCACAAAGGATTCACCTTGCAAGCCAATGGGAACAACAGCCCAAACGGCAGGGTTATGACCAAGCAAATGCGTTTTCATTTTGTTCTTCCAACTAGCAAAATTTGTGCCATCAAAGTACGGACCTCTACGATGATAATTTCCCTCACTAGACGCTATACTTATCCTAGGTTGTGAGACCAATGCAATGGAGACCAAAGCTCTAATAACACTTGTAGGATCGAAAGTAGGTCTAGAGGGGGGTGATTAGACTACTTGACCAAATAAAAATCTACTTTTTCCAAATTTTAATTCTTGGCAGATTTTAGCATTTATAGTATGTCAAGTACACCCTACACATGCATGTCTCAGAGCATAGCAGTGGAAACTAAAGACATTGCACATGAAAGTAAAGAGAGGGTTGCAAGAGCAAACGCAATTGGAGACAGGATGATTTTTCCCATGGTTCCGATACGTGGTGCTATCATACATCCACGTTCATGGAGTCTTCAACCCACGGAGGGTAATGGCCGCGAGAGTCCCCTCCAGGGATCTACCCACGAAGGAGTCCATGAAGAAGCAACCTTGACTATACCATGACTGCCTACGTCCATGAAGTACTAGCTTTACTTGGGGTAGATGTTCACGAAGTAGGCGATCTCCTTTCACTTACAAACTTCTTGGTTCACTCCACAACACGAAGTAGGAGGCTCCCAAGCGACACCTAACCAATCTAGGAGGCACAACCCTCCAAAAGGTAATAGGCTCGGTAATGTCGATGAACTCCTTGCTCCTGTGCTTCAAGATGATAGACTCCTCAACACACAATCACTAAAGGTTTTGAATTGTATGGAATGGTTTTGAATGCTTCTCTTTTCGAGTACGTGGTGGTGAAGGGGTATATATAGTGATCCCCAAAAATACAACCGTTACACACAATAAGTTAGACTCGGTGACACTGATGTGTTAATGTTGGTTGTACCAAAGTGACGAAAGGTGGCAACTTTTGAATCTCAGAGGGATCGATATAGGAATCTCGGTTGCACCGATAAGGTGACCAATGATCAGAATGCTCAATCTCGATGACGCCGATTCAACCATCTCGGAGGGACCAAAACTATGAACTTGTGTAACAGAAAGTTGGCAGCCCAACTCGATGGCACCAAAAGTAGTCTCGGCTGTACTGAAAGGTTAGGGTTTGGCTGAGTCTGTCTAGGCTTTGGAATCGGAGGCGCCAGGATGGAAATGTTGGTTACACCAATGTTGAGAGTTTGGCTTTGGACACACTTTGGTGGGAGAGTTTGTGGGTGCCTTTGGTGACTATCACTAGTGCACATATGAGCATTTTGTTCACCAACAAAACCTTACCCCCTTTTGATAGTATTGGCTTTCCTATGGACTCAAAGTGATTTCTCACAAATATAAAATGTAGAGTGCTCTTGCTTGAAGCGTTGCCAACCTGTTTCCTTGGATCTTGGGTAATCCACAATCTCTTTGCCAACCCATCATTGAACTTTTGATGAAACATTCTTGATGGAAACATTAGTTCAATGACTTATATGTTGTTATGAATTACCAAAACCACCAAGGGAGCAAATGTGCTTTCAATCTCCCCCTTTTTGGTAATTGATGGCAACATATAGATGAAAGCTTCAACATATGATATAATCAATGAATATAATCATCGCTTTGAGAAGTATGTGACAAGAAAGAGCTCCCCCTAAATTTGTGCATTATTTTGAATTTGCGTTTGAATGCAAATGCACAATCGATTAGGTACATGGGCACTTCTTCAATGTCACATACATCTTGGTGGTGTGCCAGAATAATTAGAATTAACAACATATCACAACACAATCAAGCAATGTGAGTGATCATCACATAATCATCAAAAGATAGGAAATATTTGCAACACACATAACATCATATGATCACACACAAAGACAAAAGTATCTCACGTCAAAAAAAAGAGCCAAATGTTTTGTAAACTAGAAAATAGAAATAGACGCTCTCTCACTCGAAGCCTAAGATCTATATACACTTCTCCCCCTTTGGCAACAAGATACCAAAAAGCTCAAAGGCTTCTGGTGAAGTCAGATACCAGAGGCACTGGAGCTGATGGAGCTGAAGACACTATGGCTGGAGCAGAAGATGAAGGCCTCGTCTCTCGAGGTGGTACTGTAGGAGTCCTAGCCTTAGTCATGAAATGGGCAGTCATCCTGACAGGTGCACTATCTTCCTATCATCATTAGAAGAATCATATTCTGAGGAGTGGCGACGGATTGGGGCTTCATCAACCTCTTTCTTGAGCTCATTGGCCGTCTTAGTCAGCCTATCAACTTTGTCATTTAGAGTCTTCACTCTATCATCAATGATTTTTGCAAGGCTCTCCTGAGTATCCATGATGGTCTAGATATCCTTCTTCAAATCCATGACAGTGGTGATCAAGAGATTCATCTGCTCCCTACTGGACCTAGGAACCTGAGCACTAGTGGCTTGCGCTGCCTCTGCTTCTGCCTCTGCATGTGCCTAAGCTTGAGCTGATGTGGGATGGTTTGAGTCCATCACCACAAAGTTATCATCAAAGTCCGACCAAAGTGACAAATGGGGACTGTCTAGAGAAATATGTGCTTCTCAAGCTGAGAGTTGATGAGCATCTGGATATAGGTGCATAGTAGCATGAGCGGTTCTGATCAGTAGCAACCCTCTTTATAGTCTCTACAATGAAGTCCATGACTCTGATCCTGGTGTGACGATCAAGATGGATGAGCATGTTGATGGAGTATCCACCAATCATCTTCTCATCTCTAGACTTGGGCATCAAGGTATCCCTCAAAATGGTGTTCGTGGTACGGAGACCTGGCTGGAGTAAGTAGATCGAGCCAAGCTTGTGAGATTGCACTTTGTTTGCAGGGATAGGATTATACATGTCCTTAATAGCATTGTGGCTCGCCATGGATTCTGTGTAGACATCCAAATCTCCATCCTGAACCTCTGGGACTTCTAAGATGGTAGCCCACTCATAAATAGTAGATTCATATCTTGCTCCTTCAATCATCCATACAATCCTACCATCTCCATAGAAATGTGAAGTGGAGTAGAATTGCATGATCATCTCATCATTCCAGGTAGTAAACTCTCTGCCAACAAACTCATCAAGTCAAGTGCAGTGGAAGTTGTCTTGGACACATGGAAAGTAGTCCTCATTCTCCTTGATGTACTTCCAGTCAAAATATCTCATGTCACTGACTGCTAGGCTCTTGTCTGCAAAACTGTCTCATAAAAGTCTTGCCGCGCTTTGGTGTAGAATTTGTAACAAACAACAGTCTTTTTTCCTCTGGGCATATTGATCAACAGATCAACATGCCCTCAAGCCTGAATCTTTCCTCTTCTTCATATCCTTAGCAACTAGGTGGCTGGCATCATGAATTGGAAGGTGAGGTCTGAGTTTTATCAGAACACACATAGCATCATCATCATCATCGTCATCTGCTTATCGGAAAATGGATCTCTTTTTCTTCTTAGAAGCAGGTATGTCCCTGGTAGTCCTCTTGGACTTTTGTGCAACAGGTTTCTTTGAAGTTACGTTGGTGCTCTTGGAGGGGCCTGGCTTGGGCATAGCATCAACCAATAGTTTCTTGGCTTTCTTCTTAGGAGGGGCCTGACCAGCAGGTTCGTCCTCTTCCTCCTCAGTAGCAGCACCACCAACAACAGCCTCCTCTGGATCCTCAAACATGGATGTAGGCCTGCCTTGCACACGGATGATCCTCTTCCTGACTGTCTTCTTTGGCACAACCTTCCTGGGGACTTCAACAGACACTGTTGCCCTAGCACTCTCATGTGCTTTGAAGGTTTCTACAGGTGCATAAATTTTGCTGACCACCTTCCTAGATGAGGTGGCCTCACTGGCATCCTTCCTTGAAGCCTTCTCTTGCTTCTTGGCAAGAATCTCTAATGGTAGAAAATCTGAATCCTCTTCATCAGAGTTGAGTCTCTTCCTGGTCCTTGTAGCAGCCTTAGGCAACCCATGAGAACTGGGAGTGCCTGGATCTGAAAAGGAACTAGACTCAGGACTAGTGCCTGAACTCATCTCAACATTATGCTCTGGCAAGTTCTGACTATCTGACCTTGACATGATGACCCTGTGAATAGAGTATATAAGAGTCGAATAGGATAAGTCATCACAAAATACAGCTGGTTTTTGAAACTTTCAACAGAAAAAATTATAGATGTAGTTCACTGCAAAATTGGATTTCAGTGTCACCGAGTCAAACATTTTGGTGCTACCGAGACTGACAAAACCCTTAATCGAAACTCGGCAAAAATTTCGGTCATACCGAAAACTGTCACTCGGTCTCACCAAGTTATGTCCTTAGTAGCACAAAATGCAATCGGTGGAACCGATTTTTCTAACTCGGTATCACCGAGATGCAATTTCACGGGAAACTAAACCTAGAATTTTTTAATTCGCTAGACTATGGAGTTTATCTTGTGGATAGAACAATCTCAAATGGTGGCTAGATAATGGAGAAACCCTAATGCGCAAGATTCGGAGGTTGAGCGCAAGAGGGGGCCGATTCCGTACCCTAGCTCCGTGATGGATCCGCTACGGCGGCGATGAGGGCCAAGATTCCGTCGACGGCGATGATTCTAGCGGCGGAGGAGCGCGAGAAGACAAGGGCAACGAACAGGGGGTCCTTCTGCAGCAGCTTACGGCTTGGGGCACGACGGTTTGAAGAGTGAATTTTTGAACCGTCGGGACCACCGAATATATACCCTACACTGTCGGTGATGTCGATTCTAAATTTTCGGTGTCACCGAGTTTCTCAACTCTCAGCTAACAGGGAAACTCGGTGTAACCGAGAATATGGAATCGGTAGTACCAGGGCAAGAAATCCAGATCAACCCTAGGCATTCGGTTAGACCAAGATTTTGGTGTTGGTTCCACCGAGATGCACTTGGGAGGTTTTAATGGCCAGTCCTTGTCAATATGGAACTCCAAGTAGTCCTCACACAGAGAGATGGAAAAGCACTTGTTCAATATTTTTGATGCATCATGAATAGACTATGAGGTGAGAAAGCATAGATAGCTAAAGAAGTGATCCTAGGCATTCTTGTATATCCAATTGGAAAATAAATATGAAAATCCAAATAGAAACAATTGGATATCCTCGAATGAGTAAATAAATGCAGACCAACATGCTCACACAATAAGATGTCAAATGAAATCATGGAAAACATGCACAAACACAATAGCATCTAACAAGCACTTTGGCGATGACGGAGTCATCTATATATGAGTATATTGACTTAGGATCCAAGTAAGAATACTTGATCACAGGTCATACTCATCGTTTAAACACAAGTGGGGTTACCACTTTCAGATAAGGCATTTAATTTTGTCACGTTCTTATGAGATGCTTTAACTCAAGTCTTAGAGTAAAGCTCCCCTAGATGTGACATCCCCCCATAAGAGGGTTAAACTAACCTTGGGTTTTGTCGAAGAAGACTTCATGTTGGAGACATAGTGGTGGATGCTCAAACTTGATGAAGATCACCAAGAGTTGGGAGCATCCTTGTTGTTTCATTACTCTTCCCACCTACATGGGTTAGTCCCAACACACAAGAGACAAATACAAGGATATCTATGGACATGGAGTGAAAAGCATATGTGATGATGTCCATTGATTTGTTGATTACCTTGTCCCTTGCTTACCTTTGAGGGAATGTGTGACTCCTTAAATTATTGCATAATTCTGATGTTGTTTGCAACTAGTTCTTGCCAATAATGAATGTTAGTGAATCTCATTGGCGGAGTCACCCCTCAAGAACTCTCTAGTTATTCTTCTTGGGGACCAATATCAAGTTGATGCGGATCCTTGGTGTTGAAGTAGCACTTGTAGAAGTTGAGCTTGTAGTAGCCTTGGGAGCCCACTTCACCAAAGCTTGGGATTCATCTTCATATAAGTCAAATTCCTCTTGAAGCTTGTTCTTGTCCTTGAGCTTGGTGTCTTTTGGTGGAAGGTCATCTTGAGATTTTGTTACCTTGGGAATAGTATTTTCATACTTCTCCTTTTGAGGAACAAACTTAGGATTGGGGTATTGAACTTCTTCCCATTCAACTCCATTAGCGTTGAAGTAGCCAACACCACGATTCTTCCGGTATCCTCCATGCTTGCATACAATCTACTCAAATTCTTTGCACCCTTCAAGACTCTTGTAGATACCTTTATCTATAATCCCTTTCAAGAGTTCATTTTCTTGATCAAGTGTAACTTGGCTAAGAGAAGAGTTAGTTGTATCAAGAGAACTACTAGAAGCAATATCATTGGATTTATCATTTTTATTGCTACTAGTTGAAGAAACTTTCTTTCCTTTGTTACTAGCTTGCTTAGACTTAACTTGAGGCATGAATGTAGATAAGAGAAGTCGTTTGGTTAGATAAGAGGAAGTCTTCTTTCGAAGATCGTCATTGATAGCTTTAAGGAACTCATGCTCTTGCTCAAAATTGAGCTTCTCGAAGCGCTGCTTCTCATGTGTCCTTACAAGCTCTCTATGATCTTCTAGAGTTGACTCGTGAGCTAACTTCTGAGTTCTTAGTTCTTGAGTTAGTCATTCTATTTCCAACTTACAATCATCACATGACTTATCTATACTAGAGTGAGTACTAGCAAGTTCATTTTGACTAACATTACTAGTTTTGTCAAATAGCAAGTCATCTTCAATTAACAAGTCATCTTCATCACTATTGCAATCAAGATACTCAGTGTGTGATACCTTGGGGACTTTATCCATGAAGCAACTTCCGCTCCCTTCATTTGGTGAATCAAATAGATCATAGGAGTTGGTAGTCACTAGTGCAATTCCGGCAACACCTTCATGTTGACTATAGTCGGAGTTCGAGTGATAGCTTCTCTCGGAGTGGTTGTCGGAGTCGGAGACGGAAACCCATTCACCAACATGAGCTTGATGTTTCCTTCTTGAGTAGCTCTTGGTGTACTTGTCCTTTTTCTCGGAGTCCCTACATCTCCTTGAGGGTCTTCGTTCATAACGATCATCTGTACTCCTTCTCTCTCTACGAGATGACTCGTCTCTTGAGCTTTCTCTTCTTGGTGACTCTTCTCTTCGTTTGTAGGGAGTCGTGCACTCATTTGAGTAGTCTTCGGGCTTCCCACAATTATAGCAATTTCGATCATGACTTGAAGAACGCTTATCCTCATATCTTGAGTTGGAGCTTTGATCTTTGCTTCTATTATTGTAGAACTTGTTGAATTTCTTGACCATGAGGCTTATCTCTTCACTTGTGACAAGGTTGTCACTTGAGGTAGCGGGAGCATCACTTGTGGATTTGTAAGCACCGCTAGACTTGTGGTGAAGCTCTTTCTTATCTTTGAGTGTCATCTCATGAGCAACAATTCTACCAATCACTTCCGTTAGCTTGAGATCTTTGTAGTTGGGCATCATTTGGATCAATGTGAAAATGGTGTCATATCGATCATCCAAATCTTGAAGTATCTTCTTGATGATGAATTTGTCAATCATTTCTTCGCTTCCTATGTCGGAAATCTCATTGGTGATGAGAGCTAGTCTAGAGTATATCTCAGGGACTCCTTCACCATCCTTCATCTTAAACTTGCGAAGTTGACCTTGAAGGACATCCAACTTGGATTCTCTCACAGACTTAGTTCCTTCATGCGTATCAACCAAAGTATCCCAAATCTCTTTGCATGTTCAAGATGGCTGATTTTGTTGAATTCTTCGGGGCATAGGCAGTTGAAGAGAATGTCACATGCTTGAGCATTGAGTTACAACGTCTTCAATTCATCAGCAATCGCTTCATGATCGGGTTCCTTTCCTTCCGCAAAGAATTCACCTTGCAAGCCAACACGAACAAGAGCCCAAATGGTGGGGTTATGACCCAGCAAATGCATTTTCATTTTGTGTTTCCAACTAGAAAAAAATGTGCATTCAAAGTATGGACCTCTCCAGTGATAATTTCCCTCACTAGACGCCATACTTCTCCTAGGTTGTGAGACCAATGCAATGGAGACCAAATCTCTAATACCACTTATAAAATCGAAAGTAGGTCTATAGGGGGGGTGATTAGACTACTTGACCAAATAAAAATCTACCTTTTCCCAATCTTAATTCTTGGCAGATTCTAGCATTCATAGTATGTCAAGTACACCCTACACATGCATGTTTGAGAGTATAGCAGCAGAAAGTAAAGACATTGCACATGAAAGTAAAGTGAGGGTAGGAGGAGCAAATGCAATTGGAGACACGATGATTTTTCCCGTGGTTCTGATAGGTGGTGCTATTGTACATCCACGTTCATGGAGTCTTCAACCCACGGAGGGTAACGGTCGCAATAGTCCACGGAGGGCTCTACCCACGGAGGGTTCCACGAAGAAGCAACCTTGTGTATACCATGATGGCCTACGTCCATGGAGGACTAGCCTTAGTCAGGTACATCTTCATGAAGTAGGCGATCTCCTTGCCCTTACAAACTTCATGGTTCACTCCACAACATGAAGTAGGAGGCTCCCAAGCGACATCTAACCAATCTAGGAGGCACCACCGTACAAAAGGTAGTAGGCTTGGTAATGTCAATGAACTCCTTTCTCTTGTGCTTCAAGATGATAGACTCCGCAACACACAATCACTCTCTCACAGATATGGCTTGGTAGAAGAGATGGGATTGGTGGAAAGCAACTTGGGTAGGCTATAAATCAAGATCCATATGGTTGGAGTGGAAGATCTTGACCTCAACACAAGGGTTGGTGGCTCTCTCTCACAAAACTGATAGGATAGGTCCGTAATGGTTCTGAGTGCTTCACTTTTCGAGTAGGTGGTGGTGAAGGGGTATGTATAGGCATCCCCAAAAATCCAACCATTACATGCAATAAGTCAGAGTCGATGACACCGATGTGTTAATCTCGGTGGTACCGAAGTGACCAAAGGTGGCAACTTTTGAATCTCGGAGGGACCGCTATAGGAATCTCGGTTGCACCGATAAGGTGACCAATGATCAGAATGCTCAATCTCGATGACGCTGATTCAACAATCTCGAAGGAACCAAAACTGTGAACTTGCGTAATAGAAAGTTGGCAGCCCAACTCGGTGGTACCAAAAGTATTCTCGTAATTGAAAGTTTAGGGTTTGGCTGAGTTTGTCTAGGGTTTGGAATCGGTGGCACCGGGATGGAAATGTTGGTTGTACCGAATTTGAGACTTTGGCTTTGGACGGACTTTGGTGGGAGAGTTTGTGGGTGTCTTTGGTGACTATCACTCGTGCACATATGAGCATTTTGTTCTCCAACAAAACCTTACCCCCTTTTGATAGTATTGGCTTTCCTATGGACTCAAAGTGATTTCTCACAAATATAAAATGTAGAGTCCTCTTTCTTGAAGCTTTTCCAACCTATTTCCTTGCATCTTGGGTAATCCACAATCTCTTTGCCAACCCATCATTGAACTTTTCCTGAAACATTCCTGATGGAAACATTAATTCAATGACTTATATGTTGTTATGAATTACCAAAACCACCAAGGGAGAAAATGTGCTTTGAATCATATAGGTTGCTCACCTAGTTGCATATCTAGACAACTTATTTGTTGGCAAACCTAATTTGATAATAAAAGCTAAAAGTTGTTAGTTGCCATGTCCTCTTGGGTTGATATGCGCGACGAGTTCATTGGCATCTTCACCGGTGGCCATCAGGAACCAGGCTAGCCCGGCGACCGTCAAGTCCTCCCTCAAAAGGAGGGTGAGACCTTTTGGAAGTATATCTCGAGACTCAGCCGGGTGCACTACAACATTCCAGAGATCCATCCGACACCGGTGACTGCCGTGTTCCACTCGAACATGCGCAATAGGAGGATGCGAGCCAAGATGAATGTCAAGCTCCCTAAGACTGTCAACGAGCTTTACTCCTTGGCGGATAAGTGTGCTCGAGCTGAAGAAGGGAGGCAACTCCTCATGGAATAGGTGGACATCAAAATGGATTCTGATGATGACGATGATGCCCCCAAACCAAAGGGAAGGAACAGGAAGCACAACAAGAAGCGTAAGGGAAAAGCAGTGCTGGTTGTCGAGAGCTCCGGAGACCTCAGTACAGGCAAAAAGGTGAAATCTGAAGCATCCAACAAGGGAGCTGCCGTGTGCACTGATTGCCAAGAGGCTGCTACTACTAAGAAGGCCGGTAAGTCCGACAGTTCGTACAGCAAAATCTACCGTACCAAGGGCGATGATCTCCAGGAATGCCGACATGTCAAGCAACTTTTTGAGAAACAGAGGGCCGAGTACGAGAAACGCGACAAAGAAAAAGGCCAAGATGGCATTGCCGGAAAGGGCCATGGGGGTAGGAGTGGTCGCCGCGGCAAAACCCCTCATCAAAGGGAGAAACCCGCCAGAGGCCGAGAGAAGAAGGAAACATATGATGTGAGTGGAGATGAGGATTGTGTTGAGGATTCCAATGACAGGGAGTTCCATAAGGCAACCGATGTCATGTGCGTCGACGGGGGCGCATCTTTGCACTCCTCTCACCACCAAATCAAGCAGTGGGCACGCAAGGTCAATGTTGTAGAGACGTCTCTAGAACCCGGGAAGCCACTCAGATGCTCCAGCACGACAATCTGTACCACTATAGTTAGATGTTTTCCGTTGTTGGTATCCCCGAGAATCCGCAACCTCAAGGTGTCAAATATGTTAGTTGACGGCAGGGCCGGATTGAAGTTGATCTCTTCTAAGGTGGCTGAGAAAGTATAGATCCTCGACGAAGAGTTCGAAGCCAAGGGTACGTTCCAAGGGATCAAACCCGACAAGAGCCAACCTAAGGAAAGATCACTCTGCGTGTGACGTTTGGCGGCGAGTTGAACTTACAAACAGAAAGGATAGTGTTTGACGTCACCGAGATCCCACTGCCTTACAGCGTAATCCTAGGTCGCCCAGCTCTAGCGAAGTTCATGGCGGCATCCCACTAGGTCTACAACAGTTTGAAAATGCCAAGGCCTATTGTGGCCAGTTCCATTCCATCAGACAAGAAGAACACAGTCATTTGCGTGGACCAGATGTATCCCGATGCGGTAGCAGCTGAAGCCACAGAAATTCCAGCTCCAACCAAGGATACAAAGAAAACAAAGAAGGCTGGCGGGAATAGCGGCAAGGACTCCGGGAAGTGCGCCTCTTCAGAGTAAGCCGCACCCGATGATGACCTGCATGAGAGCTCCACCAGCACGAAGACCAAGGCCACCTATCCCGAGACGAAGAAAGTCCCAACGAGGGAGTATGCCACTAGTGGTACCTTTACCATCAGTGCTACCCTCACTAACATATAGGAAAACATGCTCGTTGCCTTCCTGTGGGAGAATGTCGATGCGTTTTCTAGGAAACCATCTGACATCCCCGGCGTTCCTAGGGAGGTAATCGAGAACCACCTTGTTGTCTGCCCTCATGCTCGGCCCGTCAATCAAAAGGTTAGGAAACATGCCTTGGAGCAGCAACAATTCATTGTTGAGGAGATTAAGAAGCTTGAAGCAGCTGGTTTGGTCAGAGGAGTGCTGCATCCAACTTGGTTGGCAAACCCGGTGGTGGTGCAGAAGGCAAATGGGAAGTGGAGGCTTTGCATAGACTTTACCTACTTGAACAAAGCTTGCCCAAAGGATCCTTTCCCCTTGTCGCGCATAGATCAAATTGTTGATTCCACCTCCGAATGTGACTTTCTCTCCTTTTTGGATGCTTACTCCAGCTACCACCAGATATTTCTGAAAAAGGAAGATGAATAGAAGACCACATTTATAACTCCTTGTGGCACGTACTTCTTTGTGTATATGCCCTTCGGGTTAAAAAGTGCTTGTTCGACTTCTGCCAGGGCTGTTCAAATTGGTTTCGAACTTGAGCTGCACAGGTGTGGAAGCCTATATGGATGACATCGTGGTTAAAACCAAGGATGAGGCCATTCTAATCCAAGACATGGAGGAGGCTTTTGCAAACTTGTGCAAGATCAAACTGAAGCTCAACCGCCAAAAGTGTGTGTTCGGCGTCCATCCGATAAGCCGTTCGGTATCTTCGTATCTCAACAAGGAATAGAAGCCAATCCCAAAAAGATCAAGGCGATTGAGTAGATACAGGTGCCCAAAACTATCAAGGATATCACACGCCTGACCGGGTGCATTGCCACATTGAGTAGGTTCATGTCCAAGTCCGCTGAGCGCGCCTCATTGTTCTTCAAAATCTTGAAGAAGGCTGGCCCGATGAAGTGTACCCAGGAAGCAGATCAACACTACAAAACTTAAAGAAATACCTATCCTCTGCTCCCACTTTGGCCGCTCCTAAACCGCAAGAGCCGTTGCTACTATCTTTAGTGGCAACGAATCAAGTGGTTAGTGCAGCACTGGTGGCACAGGGGGTGGATGAAGATTCGACGATAGTTGTTGATACCACCCGAGGGCGAGAAGGGAACATCCACCGTAGGGCTCGACGCTGATCAAGGAGGGTCTCATCAAGTGGTTGACCATGGACCCAGGGGACAAACGCAGAAGAAAATGGTGTAGGGACCCATGTACTTTGTCAGTTCCCTATTGCAAGGGGCTAGATCAAGGTACTCTGGGTACAAAAGATAACCTATGGCCTCGTCGTGGCCTCAAGGAAGCTGTGCCACTACTTCCAAGCCCATGAGATAACAATTGTGACCCGATTCTCGTTGCAATGCATATTTTGGAACCCCGAAACCACCGACAAGATAGTTGAGTAGGCACTAGAGTTGTCAAGCTTCGATCTAAAGTATGAAAGCACTTCCACTATTCAAAGCAGAGGCTTGGCAGAGTTTATTAGAGAACGGACACCCACACCAGATGATGAAGCCCCAGAGACAGTTCTCCCTGACAAGAAGCACCAAAGGATTGGGTCATGTACTTTGACAATGCTTTCTCATAGCAGGGGGTTGGAGCAGGCGTGCTCGTCGTGGATACGAATGGAGAGCACCTCAAGTACGTCGTCCAGATGCACTTTCCCCTTGAGGAGGCCACCAACAACACTACTGAGTACGAGGGACTCCTTGCTTGACTCAGAATCGCGGTAGAGTTGGGGATAAAGGGGCTGATCGTCCGAGGGGATTCTCAACTTGTGGTGAAGCAAGTCAACAAGGATTACCAAAGCCCACTGATGGAAGCCTATGTGGAGGAAGTTAGGAAATTGGAGGAGCACTTTTATGGGTTGCAAGCAGAACATGTGCCACGAGAAGAGAACGGCATTGCAGATCACCTATCGAAGTGCGTTGCGTAGAAGCTTCCTGTGGAACCAAGGACTTCTGTTCTCCGCCTCATCCAACCATAGCCGTCCCCATCTGCGATGTCCTAGAAGAGAAGAAAGCTGAACTCCGGCAAGCATTTCCCGATAGAGCTTCCCAAAGCCGCTGGTAGAGAGGTTGCCGGGGGAAATCCCGTTCCGATTGGCAAGAAACTCCCTCCCACGGGACCTTAGGGTCTAGCTGTCGAGGAGAGCACTCCTAGAGATGAAGAGATGCCTTTAGTCCTTGTTGTAGAACCGCAGGCTCCATCCTCGGCGCTGCACATAATCCGTTTCCTACAAATAGGATAACTCCTCGAAGAGCAAGAGGAAGCCGAAAGAGTAGCCCGTCAGTTAAGTATGTCCCAGTTTGTCGATGTCACCTTGTATAGAAGACAACCGAATGGCGTGAAATTGAGGTGCATCTGTTGGGAGGATGGACTAAGGTTGTTGGCGGAGATTCACGTAGGAGTGTGTGGTTCCCACATTGGATCAAGGGGCCTTGTCGGGAATGCTTTCCGGCAGGGTTTCTATTGGCCTACTACCCTCCAAGATGCAACTGAGCTGGTCACCAAGTGTGAAGCCTGTTAGTTCCATTCCAAGAACATCCATCAACCAGCACAGGCCGTGCAAACAATCCCTCTATCATGGCCATTCTCGGTCTGGGGGCTCAATATCTTGAGCCCCTTCCCTTGCACTGTCGGGGGCTTTGAGTTCTTGTTCATGGTAATAGACTAGTTCACAAAGTGGCCAAAGGTGGAACCAGTGAGAAAAGTGACCGCACAAGCAGTTATCAACTTCATGAAAGGGCTGGTGTGCTGTTCTGGAGTACCCAACACATTGATCACCGACAATGGCACCCAGTTCACAAGCCGTGCCTTCAAGCAGTATATCCAGAACCTTGAAAACAAGGTCTCCTTTGGCTCTATTGCTCACCCAAGGAACAATGGAAAAGTTGAGCGGAAGAATGTAGAAGTGCTATGAGGACTCAAGACAAGGAATTTCGATAAGCTACGAAAGAGTAGAAGGCGCTGGATAGATGAGTTGTTGGTGGTTCTTTGGTCCCTCATAACGACACCGAATCGAGCTACCGTCTAGACGTCCTTCTCCCTATTGTACGGGGTGGAAGCAGTGCTCCGCACGAAACTCATATATGGGTCAGCTCGAGTGCTTCCCTATGACAAAGTAGAGCAATAGCAGTTGCGGCATGATGATGTTGTGCTCCTCGAAGAAGACCGTCTCCGGGCTGCTATGCTTTCCGCACGTTACCAGCAAGCTTTGTGCCACTACCATAGCTTCAAAGTTCATGTCCATAGCCTTAAGGACGGCGACCTTGTCCTTCAGCATGTTGAGTTCGCCAGGGGTACAAACAAGTTGACGCCGAAGTGAGAAGGCCGTTACTGGGTAGTACGAGTCACCAGACATGGTGCAATCCATCTGGAGATCGAAGATGGCACCAAGGTGCAGAACTCTTGGACCATTAAGCATCTTCGTAAGTTATACCCATAAGGCACCGCGGCCAGGCCTAGTCCTGGGAAGGCACCTTTTGTATAAGCCTTGCCGATGTTGTATGTAACCGTTTGTACAAAGCCAGGTGTAGACCCTGTGTAGTAGTAATAAAAGCTAGGCTTTGCATCATATAGTCATCATTACATGCTCGTTACGCATTTTATTTTTATGACTATGATGTTAACGCCTTCTAAGTATGATAGATTGCTAGAATGCTTGATGTGACCGCAATCTTTGTTGCTATGCTCACCTTACTTGTTTCATTATTAAGAAGACAGGGGAGGAAGACAAGGGAATAAAGATGGCAATTCATCCTGCTTGAAAAGAAGATTCTTGTTGGAAAAGATAAGGGTATCATATATTTCAAATTTAGTACTTCTCAAGGAAACCCTTAGTACCTTCTTTACTATGGGATGCGGAGTCATCCGCATGGCGAAAACCTTGTCAGGACGAGCCATCCCCTATGCTTGCTCACAAGGGTGACGACACCGATACAGATAGAGGGCTCTATTGGGGAACAACGCCAACCTGTTACCAGGGGCTCACCCCCCTCTCTGGAACTCGTCGTTTGAATGACGACGCAACAGGTAGCCCAGCGTGGCAGAGACGAAGCATGCCAGTATAGTCCAAAAAAGGAAAGGAAAGAACAAGTACTCGCGGGAGAAAAATAGTAGTATATTCTCATTCATTTCCAATACAAAATGGGTAGGATTACATTATGATTCATTAAAACTTGGAAAGCGCCTACATCTTTTAACATAAAAACAGATAAGTGCCTTGTAATCTCTTTCTTGTCCCTCTCCTCATAGGGATTAGGTGGAAAGGGATCAGAGGTCAAAAGGAGCGCCTGGCCGGGACTCAACGCTTCCCAACCAGGACCAGAGGGACACGACCAGCAGAAGGACCCTACCCCAGGAAGGGAGGATAAAGCCGACGGAGTGGACAAGACCGACAAGCAGAAAGAAGGCGAAGGGCAGGTGCAAATTGTGGCACTGTCGGGGCCCAACTAGTGATGCTGGTGTTGCCAGCGAGGGCGACATGTTGGTGCTGTCATCCATGCTTCCAAGGCGACAAAACGCAATGACCACCATCGTCTTCCTCTATGCCATCCCCGAAGGGGGTCCATCTCTATCCAAACCTTCATCGCAGCTGCCGACACGGACGCCATGCTCTCCAGAAATTCCTACAGAGAGCATGGTCGTCCCCGGTGGCCAAAGGTGGCAAATTACTCCTCCCCTTAAGAAGAACATGCGGACGAAAGGTCCCCGCCCTTGCGATGTACAAGTAGAGACACGAGAGGGGAGCTCCATCATTATACGAGAAGAGGCATCGCCGCGGCTTCCCCCATTCGACTAGAGGCCGTACGAGCATCTTCTATTCTTCACAATGAGAAGGTAGCATGAGGACAGCGAGATGTGGCGCTGCGTCTTCATCTAAAACCCAGGCATGGCGCCAGCCATGTCGTGGTCCCCAAGACGGAGGTAGCGGGTGATGCAGTGGTAGGTAATCCGTCACAGTTGCCCCAGGCGTCACCACCACACTGCCCGCTCCCACAATTCGAGCCCTTTCTGCCACTCTCCCATGGCATAGACTAGATGTGGGTTCAAGAACAACGTCATGCCATGATCTACACGCCCACCAAACCCTTCTTCCTAGTCATCAGAGGGGGAGGGGAGACCCGGGGACAAGAGGAGTGAGACGAGCTTTGTGATCTTGAACTCGTGGAGAAAGGAAGGATGGATGAGCATCGCCTCCTCCAAACCTCCCAATTTATAGGGAGAGCGCAGGGATTGGCTCTCCTCCACTCCAAGGGTCGTCGCCCGTGTCCACCAATCCCATCGCCCACATTCATGGCGAACAGGTAACCGCCCCATTGCTCCAATCCATGGTGTTGTGGTTTCCTGCCATGGTCAAGACTTTACGTGACGTGCGCCCGTCATTTACTCCTCGCTATGCATGCGGCACACATGGCGGAAACGCCTTGAGGTGGTGGGTCAGCACTGACAGATAAATTGGTAGTTACCCCCTCACATTGCGTGCCTGTGCATGAAATTTGGGCCTAAGCCAACAGCACTTGGCAAGCATGTGTGGGCCAGTCTTGAGGTCTCCTACCAGTGCACGAGTATAGGGGTACCCAATTCCCCAGACTTATGCACATGCGGTAGAAGCAAAGAACCGTGCTAGGAAACAAGACAAGACTCCAGCAAGCTCAACACAGCAGCCCAGGGCTGGGCTGTGGCGCGCCAAGCACGCCCTCAATGCTTACCAGGGACCAAGGCGCACTTGCTTCCCAGAAGAGCCGACAGGAAATCCCCTGACAGGCATGAGCCAGCTGGTCACCGCTCCACCGCATCGCTACACCCGTCAATTATCGATGTTGTGTAGAGCCCTCAGGCAACTAATCAGCTCTCGCTAAGCACGTGGCGACACAATCGAAGGGAAATTGTGCTCAGTCGACAACCGCCCTGCAGCGTGTCAAGTTCTTAAGCAACGACCTGTCAAGCGATGGGCAAAGCTTTCTGGGGATGCAGCCCTAAGCACCACCTAGGAAGGTAATCATGGCATTTTGTCCTAAATGCTAGAGTTAGGTATGATAGCTCTGCTTAGCTACCTAATCGATAGATAATGTCTGATTTGCCATTGTTGTGACCCCTTGCACTATAAAAGGAGGCCAAAGGGAACCTATCTCAAGGTTGGCAATTCCTACCTTGAATACTTGTACTAACACAACTGTTCCTTCCCCAGTAGCAGTCCTTGTCGGGCTAGGAGCCCTGTGTTCTTGGTGTTCCCCCAATCAATTCACCAAAAAGCAGGAGTAGGGTTTTACGCCGAGCAGCGGCCTAAACCTGGGTAAAATGCATGCGTCCTTATCGTCGCGCCGTCTCGTGATCTCCGCTCTTCATGCAACGTGACCCCTTTGCCTAACCACAAGGGATTATAGATCCCATAGGTGACCGTGAGCATCTGTTCCTCGACATACGGTATCATGGGTTGCTGCTTTGAAGCTAGGAACCTCTGGATTGTAGATCAAAGTGCATGCAATGTATTTAGTATCATTGTCAGGCTCATCAAAAAGCAGATCTATGGAATCAGAACATTGAGGTAAAACCTATGTTTGCCTCCAGATGCATGGAAATTCAAAGAGCTCAAGATAATCATAGTTCTTTTTGATTCCCTTTGCTATAAGCTCCTTACAATCATAATCCTGCCAAAAAAGACTCCAGGAGCACTTTTTCTGTTCTTGCTCGTGCAGAAGGGTATGACGAAGATAGTTGTGGAACAAGTTCATCTCAATCATCATTTCAGTCTTTACATTTTGGTCAATCTTGATGTGGCCGTCAAGGGCTTGCTGAGTGTGAAGACAAACTTCATAGAGCAATGGATTTCCATTGCGAAGAACTTTAATCTTAACTTTCTTGGCTGGAGCGGCATGACCTAAGGTAGATGTAGTAGCACCAGCGGGAGCTTCTCTTTTACCATCGTCTTTGATTATATGAAGGATATCTGTGACGGGAGGAATGAAAATCTTCGTCTTGTGAGGGTAAAAGAAATCCTTCCTAGTTTGTTTCTCAATGGAGAACATAATCCAAGGTGTGAACAACTTTAGATCTTGAGCGTTATCAGCAACATATGCTAAGTTTCAGATGAATAGATCTAGCAAATCGAAGTTTATATCGATGGATAATTCTTTAAGTGCATTAGCAACAATGCTCTAATGATATTAGGGATTTTTGTTGGATTGAGAGTATTGCAAAGAATGTAGAATAGAACCTTGTTCTCATAAGCCAAATTCTTTGTCTTTGTTTCAGTGCAGGCATCTCCAACAAAATCAGGATCCATGAGTCGAGGGACTTGAGTATATGAAACTTCCCAAAAAACCAGATGATGTTCATTTTCTATATCAAACTCAACGAGGCAAATCTAGCAGTGCAAGAAATTGTTCAGCCAAGCATTTGATGTATTCCTCCTTGGTCATCTATTCAAGCACCCACATGTTGATATCCTCAAGATTTCTAGAGATATACAAAGTTGCACAGAATTGAAGTATAACTTCTCTTTTCTATCCATTGTTGAACCTCATGAACCCTTTAAGACAACTTTCCTCAAACATTTCAATGGTTATGTGGAAGCAAGGCAATCTCTAGACTCCAACAAAATGTAGCACCTTTTTCTTGAATATGGGATTTTTGCAGAAGAAAATCCTGGCATAATATATGGCCTTTTCCTTTCTATAGAACCTTGGTGATGGAGACATTATTTCTCCCTCATAGGGGATTGTTCCAAAGAAACCAAGTTTTGAGTGATGGACCTGTTCATTGAAAGACGGACCATTGGGGACATCCTCAACAAGAAAGAAAGGGAAAGTTTCCGGAGGGTTTCTTGGTGCATCTTATTCGGGTTCATCTCGGGATGCATGATTGTCAGGTGCAGGAGCACTTTCATCTCTTGCCTTTACAGGAGCATGTGAATTCTTCTTTCTCTAAGCTGACGGCTTCGAGGGGCTTGAAGAACCGTCATTCTTGCTCGCTAGAACTCCTTCAATGGATTGCTAGTCATGATGTTTCGGGGCTTTAGTTTTCATGTCCTTCTTGGATGGATCAGTAGGCACAATTCCCTTAGGAACAACAGGTCTTTCAATCTCTTCATGAGCCATGGTCTCTTCAAAGTTTTTCTCTTCCGCTTCCTTCTGTGTGGCCGAGGAACAAGGAGTGGGATCAACATCCATCTAGGTAGGGGTACCTAATGCATCTCGGGTTTTCTCTCAGGAAGCATTAAGCTCCACCTAAGCATTTTTAGTCTCCTCCTTTTGATGTTTCGAGGGCACATCTTGCAAATCTTTCAGCGGTGATGGGACCACAAACTTGAATTTCTTTGTCATATCTTCGACTCGAGCTTGAGCTTTGCGTGAAATAACTTCCTCGACAGTTTTGTTGAGAAAAAGTTCAGATTATCCATGTTGGCTCATAGGCACATGAATAATGACCTCTTCGGTGTCAAATTAAACAGTTTGTTCTTCATGAAGAGGAGATAGTGACACTTACTACAGAGGCACACTGGTGCTAATAGGGATAGCATCAACGACCATGGTCTCAAGATGGTGATATTTGTTTTCTTTCGACTTAGTTTCCCTTGCCTTGCCTTATCATGTTTCTATTATTTCTCCCTTCTATGAGCAAGATCCTCCCGGCGAACTATTTCTTCATTTCTCCTGTCAAACAGTTGGGAAATGTCCAAGTGCATGCGGGAGTGCCAAGAAACTTCATCCCTACGGAATACGGTCAAAGTTTTGGTGAGCCCTATAATTATTTTCCTTAGTCTCCTCTCTACTACATAGGTTTTGGTTTCCCTTTGCATTTTCTCCAAAAATAGTTTGTCGACACAACCTACTTGAGCTTGTTGGTGATTTTCTTTAAATCTCAAAATAGTTTAGCCACCATCTTGGTGATGCGATCAGGAAAACCGAGCCATCTCAGTTCATCAGATTCGGCCTCATAAGAAGCATTGTCAACAATGTCAATGATCAAGTTGTAATCATACTTTTGTTCCTCTCTGGGAGTAGGAACAATTGACTTCTTTCTTTGAAGAGGCTTAAACCTTCTCTTCAAACAGCAGCTTTCTCTTCGCTGAGTTACTGGCCAAAGGTTTCGGGACTGGACCCGAAGGCTTTTGAGATGTATGGGTTGGAGCGTGCAAGTGTGTTCATCAATAATATGTTCACTTGACTCATCAAACGATTCAGAGGATGCTTTATTTCATCTCTTCGCCAGAGATTTCTTTCAAATGATGGGAGGAGATGATTTCTTTGACTTGCATACCTTAGAAGCAGAAACAAGCTCTTTGTTTTTCTTGACATCCTTCTTGGTCAGCGCCACATTCTTGATTTCAACCTTGTTTTTCTTCACTTCACTTGCCTCATGTTATGCTTTAGACAACACTCTTCTTTCTACTTGCTTCAGAAAGTCAGCTGGGGTCTTCATGGAGTTAGGATTAGGGTTTTCTTTTGATGACCTGACTTTCAGATCACCTTCATCCAGTAGACCTTCAACAATGCAATCTTGCGATCATTAACAGACTCGAAACCTGGTGGAGTACCATATCCTTCGGGATCAGACATTTCTGTCGTAATGTATTTCTCACAGCCATGTGTAACACCCCGGACACACACCCCGGTAGTCATTACTCTTGGCGGGATCTAGACTGGTCTCACAGATCAATACTAGTCTTTTCTGAGCACTTTGTCCTCACTCATGCACACCCAGGACGAACTTCCTGGCCAGTCTCCCATCCTAGAACTACTCCAAGCCAAGCACGCTTACCCTGGGAGTTCTGTTCGAATGGGCTCTTTGAAAAGAAGGAATTCCTTATTGATATGAGTAGTCTATCATCCCTAATAAGTCACGCTATCATACCATGACCACCTTTGTGTGGATTTCCATCGGAGAAGATGGTTAATGCATTAGTGACCATTTCATTCTTGGGCTGGCTGACTAGAGTAGGAACTTTCTCCTTGGATTCCTCAAATTCAGCAACTTTCTTTTTCTTTGAAGCCTTTTGGAGTTTCAAGGGTTTTCCTCCCCCAACCATAAATTTTCTATTGGACTTCGGTAATAGCTGAGGCAAATCTTCCTAAGATTTATACTGGTCTTTTGAGCGGTGAACATCTTTGAGGAAGAAAGGGATAAGAGGGAAAACAATGTAGGGCCACAAGCACGCACAAATTGAATTTTAGTGAAAATACTGATGGATACTTATTCAATATTAATATTAAAGATATCATTTAAAAATTCTTGTCTAGTCACATCATTTGCTAGACATATGAGATTTGTCTAATCTTTCATGAATTATAGTGAATAAGAGATACATGTTGTGTCGGAATAACAACTACAAATCATACACATTAAGACCTAGTAAACTAAGAGGATCTACCACAGCCAAATAATAACATGAGAAATAGTTATGGCAAGAACAACTCCAAGAATGGATGAGCAGAGGGAGTAGTTCAGGATCTGTACACTCCAACTTGTAACTTGGCACTATAGATCTACTACGGAAATTTAGCAAGAGGATGTACCACACAAAGAGATTTTCCATGATGAGGTTCCATCGGAGTTGCATGGCGGAACTCCTTGGTGGAGAAGCTTCGATCAAGGGCTCGGACTATAGCGGGGTTACGTTTCGAGGGAAAATGTTGTCACATCCCTAGCTTTAGCATGAACTAGGATCCATGTTTGTGATTGCATCATGTTTAAAATTTCTTTAAACTTTAAATGGGGATGATCAAACCCTAGCATTATTTGAATTTAAATAGGTTCAATTAAAATATTTTTCAATGAACCAAAGTGGCCTTCTAAAATGTTCATCATTTCTGTAGAAATGTGGAAGCATCAACCAGAGGTAATTTATATTTTTAGAGTCATTTTTGTTTATTGAATCAAATCAATAAATATTTTAATTGGAGTTATAAAATATTATAAATAATTTTATAGCTCCAAAAATATGAAATTTGTCGAGGGCCTTTGGAATATTCACTTTACTGCCCAGAAAAAGTTTCATATTTTTATAAAATGTTTTAGTGCCAAAACTATAACAAATGAAATAACAGAAAAAAGCAAACCTCCTAAGGCCGAGGAGGGGGCTTGCCCATCGGCCTAGCTGCGAGTCACCCCCAACCTCCCGCCAGGAGGATTGGGGTGTGTGGCTAGGGCGTGCCGGCATGCGCCGGCCACCTCCTGCCTAGCTGCCTCCCCCTGGAGGTCCCTAGGAGCGCTAGTGCGACCCCCCTCGTAGTGGCCTTCTTCCCCTCTCTCTCCTATAGCTCTCTCTCTATCCCCTCTACTCTCTCTCCTGCGCCAGGCCGAAGCCACCATTGTCGTCGCTAGCCTAGCTCATCGCCACTCATGCCCTTTTGAGCCACCCAAAAGGTCTGCCGCCGTCGATCCACCGACCCCGCACGTTCCCGACCATGCCACCGGCACCAGAGGCCCCTCGGTGACGCCCTTGTCCTTTTTCACCTAGCCCCACTGCCATTTCCCCTTCTAGCGTGCGCCGCCTCGCCCGAGCTCCAGCCGCCGCAAGAGAGGTCACCGCCGCCAGCTCCGGCAATCCCGCACCGTTCCTCTCGCGGGGATGGATGTGCCTCGCTCCCCGCATTCAGTTGTGCTGCCCCGCGTGCCAAATGGTGGCCAGGAGGTCGATTCTGGCGAGCCTCCGCCGTCGGGTTGGTCGCCTCCGGCCAAACTCCGGCGGAGCCGACGTTACGACCGATTAGAGCTAATCCAGCACTTAATTAACCCCCATTGGGGCTGACAGGGGGCCCCGCAAGCGGGTCAAACCCAGTCAGCATGGGATTTGACCCCACTATCTTGCTCTTGCTCTCACTTATTGCATTAGGACAAAATGTTTAAACTCTTACATGCTCTGGTAGTTGAACCCATTCCTCTGCATGACCTCTCAATGTCATAGTAAATAGCTGAACCATGCAACCTAGCATACCTGGTAGATGCTTGAGCCATGTTGTGCCTTTAACCTTCTATGCTTGCTATGCTTAGAGTTGTGTTAGGTATGATTCATCTGGGTGATGAACCGGAGTGAACTGAACTTGTTCTGATGATGAGAGTTAAGTTATGAACCCGATTTGGTAAAGGTAGCGATGAGAGGCCATGTAGGAGTACATGGCGGGTTGTCTCATTGGGACCGTCCATAACAACTGAGTCATGTGTATGTTGTCCAGGACTAGCAACTATTGCACATTGGGATCCTTAATTGACTCTCTCGACTTATTAATCGACTTGATCTCTATCCAGGAGTTGCAACTAGTTTTTGGTGTTTGTAGGATATGCTAGTAGTCTACCGAGTGGCACCCCGTACAGGTGGGCTTGGGACAAACTAGGCATTGTGGCCCGGTGTACCAAGCATAGTACCATCCGTCGACGTATGCTTGGGAACCCTGTACACATCGTTTGGGGCCGTTGAGGAAACTTCGGCTGGACTTCCTTGCAGGTTTGGTCTCAAATCAGCGATAAACCTGGACTAGAGTCTTGTGTGGTTAGTCAGGTCATGGCCGACTCCCTCGCTGGGCTTCTGCTTGAAGGTTGCCGAGGTGCCTTTTTACGAGCACATGGCGGTAAGTGGCAGGAGCATGTGTGACAAAGTACACCCCTGTAGGGTAATCAATAAATTCAAATAGCCGCGTCCATGGATATGGACTACTTGGATACATATATGGTTCATAGACAATTTAAAGGGTTACTCATAAAGCTTCAAGACAAGTGTGAGTACCGTGGATGGCACTCTTGTAGGAATACAGGAGCAGATCCATGGTGGTGTATTGTTGTGCTGTTAGTGGACTCCTGTACACTTCACAAAACTTTTCAAAGTTATGAAAGTCGTAGTACATGATAGCCACCGAGTCAAAGCTGGCTTGCTGCATTTAATCCCACAACTCCCTTGTTGATACCGATGCATATGTAGTTAGTTCTGATGTAAGTCTTGGTGAGTACTCAATACTCATTGTTGCTTAATTATGTTTTTGCAGAGCAGACTCCAGTCTCGCTAGTGGTTTCTACGGTAAGATTGATGTTTGCTATTTAGCTTGGGAATCCGAGCCAGAGGTCTGGTTCCTATGGAGGGCCTTGTAGATAGACAGGCTTTCTCAGCCTTCTTCTTTGTGTGTTGGGTCATGTGACCCCTGTTTTTAATATCACACTATGTTGGCTCTTATGAGCCTCCTAAATAAATGTTGTGTTGATTGTATGGTTATGTTGTGAGGCCATAGTTGTATCTATGCATATCGGGCATGTCGTGCGTACGTGTGACGTGCAACGATATGTATGTTATTCGACACCTAGTTGTGTGCCTTTAGTAGTACTCTTTATAGGGAACTGCCTCTTTGTGCTTCCACCAAGCCTTGGTAGCTTGCTACTGCTCCGGACACATTGATTGACCGACATGTATCCTTCTTTGCTGCTGTGTGTGTCCCTTCGTGGAAATGTCTCACAGTGTAATGGAGTCCTTGTAGCCTGCTACGACTCGTCTACGTACAGTGATGACATTTATGTCCCACGGCGTAATGGAGTGCTTATAGCTTGCTATGACTCGTCTACACATGCTAGAGGCCGACACCTGCATTGCTGGGTTACGTATGCATGTTCCTGTATGGATGTGCCACTTGGGTTCTACGACTAGTCATGTCGACCCGGGTTCTTTGACGTTTGAATGCTAGCGACATATTACATACGTGAGCCAAAAGACACAAACGGTCCCGACCCAGGTAAGGTGACAGCCGTGGAGTTAACCATGCATGAGGCCGCAAAGTGATGTGATGTGTTACATGCTGGATTCTTATGGCGTAGAATCGGGGTCCCGAGAGCATTGGTATCAAAGCTGACTGATTGTAGGATTACCAAGCAAAACTGGTTGATGTTGAGTCTAGCAACTCTTTAGGTATATAAGGGAATTGATTGTGGAAGGGGACGTAAGGATCTTTTTACTCCTTTCCCCATGTTATTCTGATTCTGAGTCACCCTCTCCTTTTCTTCGGGGATTAAGAACTACGCTTCTTACCTATCTACCAGGATCTCGTGTTACTATTCTGTAGAACTATAGGAATGGTTGATCTGAGTTGCAATCCAGTCCTCGAGTGTAATCTGTGTAGCTTGTTAGTTCATCAGAATCTTGAGATTGTTATGTTAGGTGTCGTGGCACCTAAATATTTTGCAGGATGTCTCATTTCTGAGCATTCGCAGCCGTTATGCTGTACAATTTTCCCTAGGATTTCTTTGAAGATCAATGCTTTTGCATTCCCTAATATCTTTTTGGTATGACACCATGTCTAAATCTAGTTTCTCATCATCAGGATGTCCCGTAGTACCCAAGCTGCCATTGGTCGCAAGAAGGGCCAGAGACGTGGTACCAGAGATGCTGAAGTTCTGTCAGATTCACCATCGTTGGCATAGTTCATGATAGGCATTGATGAAGACAAGCGTGAGTCAAATCGCTTGCTGGCACGTATTCAGGAAAACACTGCACATCAATGTGCTGGAACATTGACCATTTGTGATTTCATCAAGTTGTACCCACCCACCTTACATCACTCCATTGAGCCACTCGATGCAAATGACTGGATCCATAGCATCACAAACAAGCTGCGTTCCGCGAACGTGGCCGAGGCTCACAAGGTCACCAATGCTACATATTTCTTGGAGGGTCCTACTAGCATATGGTGGGAGAACTATGAGACTATAATTCCAGCTGCCCAGATTCCTACCTGGGAAGAATTCATAGAGGTTTTCCATGAGCATTATATTCCTCAGGGTCTCATGGACCGAAAGAGGGGAGAGTATTGTAACCTTACCCAGGGTAAGATGGCTGTAGATGTTTATAGTCGAGATTTTGAGAACCTTGCATGTTATGCCACAGAAGAAGTGTCCACGGATGCCAAGAAGCAGGCTAGGTTCAGGAATGGTCTCAACCCAAAGTTCGTCATGATCTTCACCTGCATCATTGTGAGACCTTCCAAGATCTTGTGAACAAGGCCATTAATGCAGAGACGGCTCAGTTCACCTATGAAGAATCTCGGAAGCACAACCTTGATTTGGCTTCTATCTCCGGTTCTGGATCTCTGAAGCGCCGCATTTGGGTTCCGAACTCATCACTTCCTCTTGGATATGCATCGAGGCCATTCTATGTGGCGCCTCGTCCAATTCAGTTAAATGCTCCACCCAAACCTGTTGGTGGACCGCCTATCAATGTAGTTCCACGTCATACTTCTGTGATTTGCTACAAGTGCGGAGAACCAGGTCACGTCGCTCGCAATTGCACCTAGTCTAATGGTGTTTCACCTCAGTTTGGAAGTTTGTTGACCGTAATAAGCCACCAGTCAAGGTGATCCATGCCAAGCTAACCATCACTGAACAGGGATGTGTGAATCACGTCTCAGCCAAAGAAGCTAATGATGATCCAGAAGTTCTCCTTGGAATGCTCCTTGTCAATTGCCATCCGTCATCAGTTCTGTTTGATACTGGAGCATCGCATTCCTTCATCTCGGAAGGGTATGCCCGGTTGGATGACATGTCATTTTGCGATATGCCAATTGGTCTTGAAATTTAGATTCCAGGGTCTAGATGACAGACCACAAGAATAAGCCATGGAAATGAAATCCGTGTTGATAGACTTGTATTCCTTGCTTCGCTGATAGCTCTCAAGTCTTCAGATATTAATATCATCTTGGGTATGGACTGGATGATAGCTCACCGTGCCAAGATTGATTGCTCCACCAGGTCTGTTTAGCTTATGCATCCATCTGGCAAGATAGTCCATGTTTCAACATGAGTTGCAAAGCGTCACCTCTATTCGCTCAATGCCAACCCTCTTCCTAAGCCTGAAGATATACCGGTAGTAAGAGATTTTTTAGATGTCTCCCTAAAACAGTTGCTAGGCATTCCGCCTGACAGGGATATAGAGTTTGTGATAGACCTCATCCCAGGAACTATTCCAGAAGACCTTATAAGATGGCACCCTTGGAGTTAGCTAAGCTCAAGAAGCAACTTGATGAGTCCTTGCAAAAGGGTTTCATTTGACCTAGCTCTTCTCCTTGGGATTGTCCCGTCCTCTTTGTGAAGAAGAAGGATGGAATGGATCGTATGGTTGTGGATTACCGACCCATCAATTTGGTCACAATAAAGAATAAGTATCCGCTCCCTAGGATCAATGATTTGTATGATCAACTTGCCGGATCTTCAGTGTTCTCTAAGATGGATTTGAGGTTAGGCTACCATCAAATCAAGATTAAGAATGACACATTCCCAAGACGGCGTTCGTCACTCGTTATGGCCAGTACGAGTACACAGTCATGTCCTTTGGACTAACCAATGCTCTAGAAACATTTTCCCGTTTGATGAACTCAATATTCATGGAGTACTTAGATAAGTTCGGGATGGTTTACCTCGATGATATTCTGATTTATTCAAAGAATGAAGAAAAACATGCTGAGCACCTCAGACTTGTGCTAGAAAAACTCAAAGAGCACCGTCTTTATGCCAAGTTCTCCAAGTGTGAATTTTGCTTACCTGAAGTGACCTATCTAGGTCATGTGATCTCCGGAAAGGGCATTCCAGTCAATCATAAAAGAGTTCAGGCCATTCTCGACTGGACTCCATCTGAAACAGTTAAGCAAGTTAGAAGTTTCCTTGGTTTAGCAAGCTATTGTCGCCGCTTCGTTGAGAACTTCTCCAAAGTTGCCAATGTTGGAAATATGCCCTAGAGGCAATATATAAAGTGTTTTTATTATATTTCCTTGTTCATGATAATCGTTTATTATCCATGCTATAACTGTAGTGATCGGAAACACATTGCATGTGTGGATAAATAGACAAACACTATGTCCCTAGTATGCCTCTAGTGAACTAGCTCGTTGATCAAAGATGGTCAGGGTTTCCTAGCCATTGACATGTGATGTCATTTGATAAAGGGATCACATCATTAGGAGACTGATGTGATGGACAAGACCCAAACTACAAACGTAGCATATGATCGTGTCAGTTTATTGCTACTGTTTTCTGCATGTCAAAGTATATGTTCCTATGACCATGAGATCATGCAACTCACGGATATCGAAGGGGTGCCTTGTGTGTATCAAACGTCGCAACGTAACTGGGTGACTATAAAGGTGCTCTACAGGTATCTTCGATGGTGTCTGTTGAGTTGGCATGGATCGAGACTGGGATTTGTTACTCCGTGTGACGGAGAGGTATCTCGGGGCCCACTCGGTAATGCAACATCACAATAAGCCTTGCAAGCAATGTGACTAATTGTTAGTTGCGGGATCTTGCATTACGGAACGAGTAAAGAGACTTGCCGGTAACGAGATTGAACTAGGTATAGAGATACCGACGATCGAATCTCGAGCAAGTAACATGCCGAAGAACAAAGGGAACGTTATACGGGACTAACTGAATCCTTGACATAGAGGTTCAACCGATAAGATCTTCGTAGAATATGTAGGAACCAATGTGGACATCCAGGTCCCGCCATTGGTTATTGGCCATAGAGGTGTCTCGGTCATGTCTACATAGTTCTCGAACCCGCAGGGTCTGCACACTTAAGGTTCGGTGACGTTTCGGTAGTATAGAGTTATGTATGGTGGTGACCGAAGGTTGTTCGGAGTCCCGGATGAGATCCCGGACGTCACGAGGAGCTCCGGAATGGTCCGGAGGTAAAGATTCATATATAGGATGTCCCAGTTTGGTCGCCGGAAAAGTTTCGGGCTCATCGGTAGTGTACCGGGAGTATCGGTAGTGTACCGGGAGTGCCGGTAGTGTACCGAGGGACCTTCGGGAGGGGTATTTCGACCCCAAGAGGTCCATGGGCTGTGGGAGAATAATAACCAGCCCTTAGTGGGCTGGGAAAACATCCACAAAGGCCCATGGCGCAGGAGAGAAAGTCCTAAAGCAAAAAGTGGAAAATCAGCCAATAGGAGGCAATCCTACTCCAACTAGGATTGGAGGTGAAGTAGGATTGCTCCCACCTCCTATTTCGGCCGACCCAAAGGCCTTGGATGCCTCTCCTCTCTTCTCCTCCTATATATACTAGTGGATTGGGTGGTTTTGGACAGAATTTCCGGCCACGTGCTACCCGTTCCACCGATGCATAGTTTCTCCTCTAGATCGTAGTTCCGCAGTGCTTAGGCGAAGCCCTGCCGGAATTGCTCCACCACCATCACCGGAGCGCCGTCACGCTGCCGGTGAACTCTCTCTCCTCTCCACCCCTCTTGCTGGATCAAGACGGTGGAGATCGTCATCAAGCTGCACGTGTGCTGAACGCGGAGGTGCCGTCCGTTCGGTACTAGATCGGAAGGATCGTGATCAAGGCCACGAGACGTTCGTGATTGGATCGTGGGACGGATCGTGACGAGATCGTGGGACGGTTCGTGATTGGTTCGCGGGCAGGTTCGTGATTGGATCGCGGGACGCTCGGCGATTTGGATCGCGAAGAAGTTCGACTACACCAACCGCGTTTCTTAACGCTTCCCGCTTAGCGATCTACAAGGGTACGTAGATCCACTCTCCCTCTCGTAGATGCTCATCACCATGGATAGGTTTGCGTGTGCGTAGGAAAATTTTTGTTTCCCATACGACGTTCCCCAACAGTGGCATCATGAGCTAGGTTGATGGTTCGATGAGATCTCGAGTAGAACACAAAAGGTTTGTGGGCGTTGATGCTTAGATTGCTTCCTCCCTTGGTTGGATTTTGGTTCAGCGGGATTGTGAGATGAAGCGGCCCGGACCAACATTACTCGTACGCTTACGAGAGACCGGTTCCCTCGACGCAACTTGTTGCTTAGATGGCTTGCGGGTGACAGTTTCTCTCACTTTAGTTGGATCGGATCCGACAAAGGCGGTCCTTGAGAAGGTTGAAAAGCAATCTATGTATCACCGTTGTGGTTTATACGTAGGTGAGAATCGTTCTTGCTAGATACCCGTAGCAGCCACGTAAAACATGCAACAACAATTAGAGGACGTCTAACTTGTTTTTGCAGGGTATGTTGTGATATGATATGGCCAATTACATGATGAGCTATATGTGATGTATGAGATGATCATGTGATGTATAGATTATCACGACTTGCATGTCGGTGATTACGGCAACCGGCAGGAGCCATAGGGTTGTCTTTAATTATTGTATGACCTGCGTGTCAATCATTAAGCGCTATGTAATGCTTTACTTTATCGCTACGGTAGCAATAGTAGTAGAAGAATGCAGGGCGTGACAACCCCGATGGCGACACGTTGATGGAGATCAAGATGATGGAGATCATGGTGTCATGCCGGTGACGATGGAGATCATGCCGGTGTTTCGAAGATGGAGATCTTAAACACAAGTTGATAGCCATATCATGTCACTTATGAATTGCATGAGATGTTAATCCTTTTATGCACCTTGTTTTGCTTAGTACGACGGTAGCATTATAAGGTGATCCCTCACTTAAATTTCAAGATGAACTGTGTTCTCCCCGAGTGTGCACCGTTGCGAAAGTTCGTCGTGTCGAGACACCACGTGATGATCGGGTGTGATAGACTCTACGTTCACATACAACGGGTGCAAGCCAGATTTGCACGTGCAGAACACTCGGGTTAAACTTGACGAGCCTAGCATGTACAGACATGGCCTCGGAACACAAGAGACCGAAAGGTCGAACATGAGTCATATAGTAGATATGATCAACATAATGATGTTCACCATTGAAGCCACCTTAACTCACGTGATGATCGGACTTGAGTTGGTGAATTTGGATCATGTGACACTCAGATGACCCGAGGGATGTCAATTTGAGTGGGAGCTTTAGTAATTTGATTAACTAAACTCATTATCTTGAACAATAGTCTAAGTAACCTTTGCATATTTATGTTGTAGATCAATGGCTCGCGCAGTAGCACCCCTGAATTTTAATGCGTTCCTAGAGAAAGCTAAATTGAAAGATGATGGAAGTAACTTTGTTGACTGGGCCCGTAATCTGAGGATTATCCTCACGGCTTCCCAGAAGTCATATGTCCTTGATGCACCGCTTGGTGACCAGCCAGAAGACATGACCTCCGAAGACGTTAAGAACGCTTGGGAGGCTCGTGCTGGAGACTACTCAATAGTTCAGTGTGCAATATTGTATGGCTTAGAACCGGGACTTCAAAGACGTTTTGAACGTCATGGGGCATATGAGATGTTCCAGGAGTTGAAGTTTATCTTTCAAAAGAATGCCCGGATCGAGAGGTATGAGACCTCCGATAAATTCTATGCTTGCAAGATGGAGGAGAATGGGTCTATTAGTGAGCACATACTCAGAATGTCTGGGTACTCAAACCGTCTAGCGGAGTTGGGAATTACCCTTCCGCCGGAGGCGATCACTGATAGAGTTCTTCAATCGCTGCCACCTAGTTACAAGAGCTTTGTGATGAACTATAACATGCACGGGATGAACAAGTCAGTCGCCGAGCTGTTTGCGATGCTGAAAGTCGCTGAGTCTGAAATCCAGAAAGAACATCAAGTGTTGATGGTCAATAAAACCACTAGTTTCAAGAAAAACGGCAAAGGCAAAGGCAAGAAGGGTAAAACCAAGAAGGATGGCAAAGCAGTTGCTACTCCTACAAAGAAGCCTAAGCATGGACCTAAGCCAGAAACTGAGTGCTTTCATTGCAAAGGAACTGGTCATTGGAAGCGGAACTGCCCCAAGTACCTGGCTGGCAAGAAGGCGGCCAACGACAAACAAGGTATATATGATATACATGTTATTGATGTGTACCTTACTAGTTCTCGTAGTAGTGCCTGGGTATTTGATACCGGTTCGGTTGCTCACATTTGCAACTCAAAACAGGAACTACGGAATAAACGAAGACTGGCAAAGGATGAAGTGACGATGCGCGTGGGAAATGGTTCCAAGGTTGATGTGATCGCCGTCGGCACGCTCTCTCTTCGATTACCATCAGGATTAGTGATGAACCTAAATAATTGTTATTTAGTGCCTGCGTTAAGCATGAACATTATATCTGGATCTTGTTTATTGCGAGACGGTTACTCATTTAAATCAGAGAATAAAGGTTGTTCTATTTATATGAGTAATATCTTTTATGGTCATGCACCCAATGTTAGGGGTTTATTCATATTGAATCTTGATAGTGATGACACACATGTTCATAACATTGATGCCAAAAGATGTAGAGTAGTTAATGATAGTACCACTTTCTTGTGGCACTGCCGTTTAGGTCATATTGGTGTAAAACGCATGAGGAAGCTCCATGCTGATGGACTTTTGGAGTCACTTGATTTTGAATCACTTGACACATGTGAACCATGCCTTATGGGCAAGATGACCAAAACGCCGTTCTCTGGAACAATGGAACGGGCGAGTGACTTATTGGAAATCATACATACTGATGTGTGCGGTCCAATGAATGTCGAAGCGCGCGGTGGTTATCGTTATTTTCTCACCTTCACTGATGACTTGAGTAGATATGGGTATATTTACTTGATGAAGCACAAGTCTGAAACATTTGAAAAGTTCAAGCAATTTCAGAGTGAAGTTGAGAATCATCGTAACAAGAAGATTAAATTTCTTCGATCTGATCGAGGAGGTGAATATCTGAGTTATGAGTTTGGCAATCACTTAAGACAGTGTGGAATTGTTTCACAGTTGACACCGCCCGGGACACCACAGCGTAATGGTGTGTCTGAACGTCGTAATCGGACCTTATTGGATATGGTGCGTTCTATGATGTCTCTTGCCGATTTGCCACTATCATTTTGGGGTTATGCATTAGAGACAGCTGCATTCACTTTAAATAGGGCACCATCAAAATCCGTTGAGACGACGCCATATGAACTGTGGTTTGGCAAAAAGCCGAAGTTGTCGTTTCTTAAAGTTTGGGGATGTGATGCTTATGTCAAAAAGCTTCAGCCTGAAAAGCTGGAACCCAAAGCGGAAAAGTGCGTCTTCATAGGATACCCGAAAGAGACAGTCGGGTATACCTTCTATCTCAGATCCGAGGGCAAAGTGTTTGTCGCTAAGAACGGAACATTTCTTGAGAAAGAGTTTCTCTCGAAAGAATTGAGTGGGAGGAAAATAGAGCTTGATGAGGTTATTGAACCTTTACTTCAGCCAGAGAGTAGCGCAGCACAGAAAGATGTTTCTGTGGAACCTACAACGGTAGAAGAGGAAGTTAATGATGATGATCATGAAGCTCCGGATCAAGCTGCTATTGAACCTCGTAGGTCGACAAGGACGCGTACTACTCCCGAGTGGTACGGCAACCCTGTCTTAGAGGTCATGTTGTTGGACAACAATGAACCTACGAGCTATGGAGGAGCAGTGATGGGCCCGGATTCCGAGAAATGGTTAGAGGCCATGCAATCTGAGATGGGATCCATGTATGAAAACAAAGTATGGACTTTGGAAGTACTACCTGAAGGGCGAAAGGCCATTCAGAACAAATGGATCTATAAGAAGAAGACGGACGCGGATGGTAATGTCACCGTCCATAAAGCTCGACTTGTGGCAAAGGGTTTTTCACAAGTTCAAGGAGTTGACTACGATGAGACTTTCTCACCCGTAGCGATGCTTAAGTCTGTCAGAATCATGTTGGCAATAGCTGCTTATTTCGACTATGAAATTTGGCAGATGGACGTCAAAACGGCGTTCCTCAACGGTTTCCTTGAGGAAGAGTTGTATATGATGCAACCCGAAGGTTTTGTCGATCCAGAGAATGCTGACAAAGTTTGCAAACTCCAGCGATCCATTTATGGACTGGTGCAAGCATCTCGGAGTTGGAATAAACGCTTTGATGAGGTGATCAAAGCGTTTGGGTTTATACAAGTTTATGGAGAAGCTTGTATTTACAAGAAAGTGAGTGGGAGCTCTATAGCGTTTCTAGTGTTATATGTGGATGACATATTGTTGATCGGAAACGATATAGAAATGCTGGAAAGCGTGAAGGAATATTTGAATAAGAGTTTTTCAATGAAGGACCTAGGAGAAGCTGCTTTCATATTAGGCATTAAGATCTATAGAGATAGGTCGAGACGCTTAATAGCACTTTCACAGAGCACATACCTTGATAAAGTTTTGAAGAAGTTCAAAATGGAACAGGCCAAGAAGGGGTTCTTGCCTGTGTTGCAAGGTGTGAAGTTGAGTAAGACTCAATGCCCAGTGACTGCAGAAGATAAAGAAAAGATGAGCGTCATCCCCTATGCTTCAGCCATAGGCTCTATCATGTATGCAATGCTGTGCACAAGACCTGATGTCAGCCTTGCCATAAGTATGGCTGGAAGGTTTCAAAGTGATCCTGGAATGGAGCACTGGCAAGCGGTCAAGAATATCCTTAAGTACCTTAACAGGACTAAGGACATGTTTCTCATTTATGGAGGTGATGAAGAGCTCGTCGTAAAGGGTTACGTCGATGCAAGCTTTGACACTGATCCGGACGATTCTAAATCGCAAACCGGATACGTATTTATTCTTAACGGGGGAGCGGTAAGCTGGTGCAGTTCCAAGCAAAGCGTGGTAGCTGATTCTACGTGCGAAGCGGAGTACATCGCAGCCTCGGAGGCAGCGAAGGAAGGTGTCTGGATGAAGCAGTTCATGACAGATCTTGGAGTAGTGCCTAGTGCACTGAATCCAATAAATCTGTTCTGTGACAACACTGGTGCCATTGCTCTAGCCAAGGAACCAAGGTTTCACAAGAGGACCAGACACATAAAGCGACGCTTCAACTCCATCCGGTTCTACGTCGAGGAGAAGGACATAAATATTTGCAAAGTGCACACAGATCTGAATGTTGCAGACCCGTTGACTAAACCTCTTCCAAGGGCTAAACATGATCAACACCAGAACTGTATGGGTGTTCGATTCATTACCATGTAAATCACATAGTGATGTGAACTAGATTATTGACTCTAGTGCAAGTGGGAGACTGTTGGAAATATGCCCTAGAGGCAATATATAAAGTGTTTTTATTATATTTCCTTGTTCATGATAATCGTTTATTATCCATGCTATAACTGTAGTGATCGGAAACACATTGCATGTGTGGATAAATAGACAAACACTATGTCCCTAGTATGCCTCTAGTGAACTAGCTCGTTGATCAAAGATGGTCAGGGTTTCCTAGCCATTGACATGTGATGTCATTTGATAAAGGGATCACATCATTAGGAGACTGATGTGATGGACAAGACCCAAACTACAAACGTAGCATATGATCGTGTCAGTTTATTGCTACTGTTTTCTGCATGTCAAAGTATATGTTCCTATGACCATGAGATCATGCAACTCACGGATATCGAAGGGGTGCCTTGTGTGTATCAAACGTCGCAACGTAACTGGGTGACTATAAAGGTGCTCTACAGGTATCTTCGATGGTGTCTGTTGAGTTGGCATGGATCGAGACTGGGATTTGTTACTCCGTGTGACGGAGAGGTATCTCGGGGCCCACTCGGTAATGCAACATCACAATAAGCCTTGCAAGCAATGTGACTAATTGTTAGTTGCGGGATCTTGCATTACGGAACGAGTAAAGAGACTTGCCGGTAACGAGATTGAACTAGGTATAGAGATACCGACGATCGAATCTCGAGCAAGTAACATGCCGAAGAACAAAGGGAACGTTATACGGGACTAACTGAATCCTTGACATAGAGGTTCAACCGATAAGATCTTCGTAGAATATGTAGGAACCAATGTGGACATCCAGGTCCCGCCATTGGTTATTGGCCATAGAGGTGTCTCGGTCATGTCTACATAGTTCTCGAACCCGCAGGGTCTGCACACTTAAGGTTCGGTGACGTTTCGGTAGTATAGAGTTATGTATGGTGGTGACCGAAGGTTGTTCGGAGTCCCGGATGAGATCCCGGACGTCACGAGGAGCTCCGGAATGGTCCGGAGGTAAAGATTCATATATAGGATGTCCCAGTTTGGTCGCCGGAAAAGTTTCGGGCTCATCGGTAGTGTACCGGGAGTATCGGTAGTGTACCGGGAGTGCCGGTAGTGTACCGAGGGACCTTCGGGAGGGGTATTTCGACCCCAAGAGGTCCATGGGCTGTGGGAGAATAATAACCAGCCCTTAGTGGGCTGGGAAAACATCCACAAAGGCCCATGGCGCAGGAGAGAAAGTCCTAAAGCAAAAAGTGGAAAATCAGCCAATAGGAGGCAATCCTACTCCAACTAGGATTGGAGGTGAAGTAGGATTGCTCCCACCTCCTATTTCGGCCGACCCAAAGGCCTTGGATGCCTCTCCTCTCTTCTCCTCCTATATATACTAGTGGATTGGGTGGTTTTTGGACAGAATTTCCGGCCACGTGCTACCCGTTCCACCGATGCATAGTTTCTCCTCTAGATCATAGTTCCGCAGTGCTTAGGCGAAGCCCTGCCGGAATTGCTCCACCACCATCACCGGAGCGCCGTCACGCTGCCGGTGAACTCTCTCTCCTCTCCACCCCTCTTGCTGGATCAAGACGGTGGAGATCGTCATCAAGCTGCACGTGTGCTGAACGCGGAGGTGCCGTCCGTTCGGTACTAGATCGGAAGGATCGTGATCAAGGCCACGAGACGTTCGTGATTGGATCGTGGGACGGATCGTGACGAGATCGTGGGACGGTTCGTGATTGGTTCGCGGGCAGGTTCGTGATTGGATCGCGGGACGCTCGGCGATTTGGATCGCGAAGAAGTTCGACTACACCAACCGCGTTTCTTAACGCTTCCCGCTTAGCGATCTACAAGGGTACGTAGATCCACTCTCCCTCTCGTAGATGCTCATCACCATGGATAGGTTTGCGTGTGCGTAGGAAAATTTTTGTTTCCCATACGACGTTCCCCAACAGCCAAGCCCCTCACGGAACTCCTCAAGAAAGATCAGAAGTTTGAGTGGACCCCACAATGTGAGCACAGTTTCCAGGAACTGAAGAGACGTTTGACCTCTGCTCCCGTGCTTGTGCCACCTGACTTCTCCAAGGACTTTGCCATCTATTGTGATGCCTCCAGACAAGGACTTGAATGTGTTCTTATGCAAGACCAATAGGTGATCGCCTATGCATCCTGAAAGTTGCACCCACATGAGCAAAATTATCCAACACATGGAGCTTGCAGCAGTAGTCCATGCACTCAAGGTATGGCGACATTACCTTCTTGGTAATCGTTGCGAGATTTACACCAATCACTAAAGCCTGAAGTACATCTTCATTCAACCAGATCTAAATCTCAGACAAAGATGATGGTTAGAGCTAATTACGGATTACGACTTAGGAATTACTTACACCCTAGGCAAGGCAAATGTCATGGCGGATGCGTTAAGTCATAAATCCTACTGCAACAATCTTATGCTGCAACAAGGTCAACCCCTTCTTCATGAGGAATTTTGCAAACTTGACCTCCACATTGTTCCTCGCGGATCCCTTTCAACCTTGGTTGCAAAACCTACTCTGGAGGAACAGATTATAACAAGCCAATAGTATGATGCGGGTATTACCTAGATCAGGGATAATGTTGAAAAGGGAATTGCTGGTAGTTTCTCCATTGATGATTGAGGTGCAGTGTACTTTGGGAATCAGCTGGTAGTTCCTAAAAAGCAACGACTTCGAGAGTTGATCCATAAGGAGGCTCATGAATCTCCTCTCACCATTCACCCTTGTAGCACCAAGATGTGTCAGGACCTACGCCAAAGGTTCTAGTGGACTAGAATGAAGAGAGAAATTGCTCAATTCATTGCTAATTGCGATGTTTGTCGTCGCGTGAAGGCAGAGCATCAGAGACCAGCTTGTACCCTTCAGCCTTTAATTATTCCTAAATGGAAATGGGATAAAGTTGAAATGGACTTCATCACTAGATTTCCCAAGACCAAGAAAGGAAATAATGCAATCTTCGTGGTTATTGACCGCCTTTCCAAAGTGGCTCATTTCCTTCCCGTTCGAGAGAGTATCACTGCTAGTAAGTTGGCAGACTTGTATATCTCTCGAATAGTGTCACCCTCAATCAAGTGGACAGGTTGAAAGAGTCAATCAGATTCTCGAAGACATGCTCAAAGCTTGTGTCATCTCATTCGGAATGAATTGGGAGAAGTGTCTTCCATTTGCAGAGTTTGCATATAACAATAGCTACCAATCCAGTCTGGGCAAAGCTCCTTTTGAAGTTCTTTATGGACGAAGATGCCGAACACCTTTGAACTGGTCAGAGATCGGGGAAAGACAATTCTTTGGGCTAGATATGATCCAGGAAGCAGAAGAGCAAGTTCGCGTAATTCACGAGAATCTCAAGACAACTCAATCTCGTCAGAAGAGCCAATATGATCGCCATCATAAGGAAGTAACTTATGAGGTGGACGAAAAGGCTTACCTTCGGGTTACTCCTCTCAAGGGTACCCATCGTTTCGGTATTAAGGGCAAATTGGCTCCTCGTTACATTGGTCCTTTTCGCGTTCTTGCTAAACAAGGAGAGGTTGCCTACCAATTGGAACTGCCCTTGCATCTTTCCCGAGTTCATGATGTCTTCCACGTTTCTCAACTCAGGCGTTGCTTCAAGGATCCTATCCGTGAAGTGGATCATGAAACGCTTGATCTTCAAGATGATCTTTCATATCGAGAATATCCTATTCGTATTCTCGATCAAGCTGAGCGTGTAACCCGGCGTCGGTATATCAAGTTTCTGAAGGTTCAGTGGTCGCATCATTCTGAGAATGAAGCTACCTGGGAGCGTGAAGATCGTCTTTGATTTAAGTATCCGGCTCTTTTTTACGTCGACTCCAGAATCTCGGGACGGGATTGTTTTAAGTGGGGGTGAGTTGTCACATCCATAGCTTTAGCATGCACTAGGATCCATGTTTGTGATTGCATCATGTTTAAAATTTCTTTAAACATGAAATGGGGATGATCAAACCCTAGCATTATTTGAATTCAAATAGGTTCAATTAAAATATTTTTCAATGAACTAATGTGGCCTTCTAAAATATTCATCATTTCCAGAAAAATGTCGAAGCATCAAACAGAGGTGATTTATATTGTTTAGAGTCATTTTTGTTTATTGAATTAAATCAATAGATATTTGAACTGGAGTTATAAACTATTATAAATCATTTTATAGCTCCAATAAGTATGAAATTTGGCCAGGGCCTTTGGAATATTCACTTTAGTGCCCAAAAAATGTTTCATATTTTCATAAAATGTTTTAGTGCCTAAACTAAAATAAATGAAATAACAGAAAATAGAAAAAAAGAAATAAAAAAAAGCAAACCTCCCAAGGCCCTAGAGGGGGCTGGCCCAGCGGCCCAGCTGCTAGTCACCCCCAACCTCCCACCAGGAGGATTCGGGCGTGTGGCTGGGGCGTGCCGGCACGTGCAGACCACTTCCTGCCTGGCTGCCTGCCCCTGGAGGTCCCTGGGAGCGCCAGCGCGACCGCCCCTCATCGTGGGATTCTTCCCCTCTCTCCTCTGCCGCTCTCTCTCTATCCCCTATGCTCTCTCTCCCACGCCGGACTAAAGCCGCCGTCGTCGTCACTAGCCTAGCTCGTCGCCTCCCGTGCCCTTCTGAGCCCCCCAAAAGATCCGCCGCGTCCTTGCCGTTCTCCCTGTCGAGCCACAGAAGGCCGAACGCCCCACATCGCCGTCAGCATTGTCATCTTCAACCTGTGGCACTGCCATCGCCGCCATCGATCCGCCGACCCCGCGCATCCCCGACCACGCCACCGGTGCCACAAGCCCCTCGGTGAGGCCCCAGTCCTTTTTCCCCCTAGCCCCACCGCCGTTCCCCACTTCTAGTGCGCGCACCGCCTCGTCTGAGCTCCGGCCGCCGCAAGAGAGGTCGCCGCCACCAGCTCCGGCAGCCCTGCGTCGTTCCTCTCGCTTGGATGGACACGCCTTGCTCCTCGCGTTCGGTTGCGCGGCCTGGCATGCCAAATGGTGGCCAGGAGCTCGATTCCGGTGAGCCTCCACCATCGGGTTGGTCGCCACCAGCCAAACTCCGGCGGTGCCGACGTGGGGACCCATTAGAGCTAATCCCGCGCTTAATTAACCCCCGTTGTGGCTGACAATGGCGCCGCAAGCGGGTCAAACCCCAGTCAATGTGGGATTTGACCCTGCTTAGTGGCTGGGTCACTGACCAGTGGTTCCCGCTGGTCATCTTTGACCTGGACCGATCAGTTGACCAGGCTGACGTCATGCTGACGCATGGCTGACGCAATAACGCATTTCTGTATTTTTTTTAATAATTCCACGAATTTCTAAAAACTTAGAAAATTCATATAAATTAATCTGTAAGTCAGATGAAAATAATTTATATATGAAAATCTGATCAAAAAATCCAATGAATCCATATGTACCATTTTCATGCATGTTAGAGCAACCTAAATAGGTGAACTTAGACATTTGAGCTCAAATACATTATGGAACTCCATTTATGAAGTTGAATTTGAACCTTGAGTTCAAACTTACGTCATTTAAATCTGTTGCTAGATGCACTAGCTCAAACACATCATATTGCCATGTAATATTCATGCATCATATTGTTGCATTTGATGTGTATTGATTTGTTCCCCCTTTGATGGTTCTTCTTCGTGTTAGGCACTATTCAGAAGGATATGGTCGAGTATCCATCTGAGGAGCAATAACATGTGATCATCTTATCAGGCAAGCAACCCCTCTTGAACATATTCGATACAATACCACTCTCTCGCTCTTGCTCTCACTTATTGCATTAGGACAAAACGTTTCAACTTTTACATGTTCCGATAGTTGAACCCATTCCTCTGCATGACCTATCATTGTCACAGTAAATAGCTGAACCATGCAACCTAGCATACCTTGTAGATTCTTGAGCCATGTTGTGCCTTTAACCCGCTATGCTTGCTATGCTTAGAGTTTTATCAGGTCTGAATCATCTGGGTGATGAACCGAAGTGAACTGAACTTGTTTTGATGATGAGAGTTAAGTTGTCAACCTGATTTGGTAAAGATAGCAATGAGAGGCCATGTAGGAGTACATGGCGGGTTGTCTCATTGGGACCGTCTGTAAGAACTGAGTCCTGTGTATGTTGTCCAAGACTAGCTACTACCGCACATTGGGATCCTTAATTGACTCTCTTGACTTATTAATCGACTTGATCTCTGTCCAGGAGTTGCAACTAGTTTCTCCTGTTTGTAGGATATGCTAGTATTCTACCGAGTAGCACCCCGTACAGGTTGGCTTGGGACGGACTAGGCATTGTGGCCCGGTGTACCAAATGTAGTACCATCTGTCGAGGTGGGCTTGGGAACCCTGTACACATCGTTTTGGGCTGTTGAGGAAACTTCGGCCAAACTTCCTTGCGGGTTCACTCTCAAATAGGCGATAAACCTGGACTAAAGTCTTGTGTGGTTAGTCAGGTCGTGGCCAATTCCCTCGCTGGGCTTCCGCTCGAAGGTTGCCAAGGTGCCTTTTTATGAGCACATGGTGGTAAGTGGCGGGAGCATTTGTGATGAAGTACACCCCTGCAGGGTAATCAATCTATTCGAATAGCCGCGTATGCGAATATGGACTACTTGGATACTTATATGGTTCACAGACAATTTAAAGGGTTACTCATAAAAGCTTCAAGACAAGTGTGAGTACCCTGGATGACACTCTCGTAGGAAGACGGGAGTGGATTTATGGTGGTGTATTGTTGTAGTGTTAGTGGACTCGTGTATGCTTCACAAAACTTTTCAAAGTTATGAAAGTCATAGTACAGGATAGCCACTAAGTCAAAGCTGGCTTGCTGCGCTGAACCCCACAACTCCCTTATTGATACTGATGCATATGTAGTTAGTTTTGATGTAAGTGTTGCTGAGTACTCAGTAATCATTGTTGCTTAATTATGTTTTGGTAGAGAAGACTCCAGTCTCATTAGTGGTTTCTACGATAAGATCAATGTTGGCCATTTAGCTTGGGAATCCTAACCAGAGGTCTGGTCCCTATGGTGGGCCTTGTAGATAGACAGGCTTCCTCAACCTGCTTCTTTTCTAGATCTCTGTACCCAGACATGTTAAGCTTCCGCTTGCTGTTTGTATGATTGGTGTGTTGGGTCATGTGACCCCTATTTGTAATATCACACTATGTTGGCTCTTATGAGCCTCCTAAATAAATGTTGTGTTGATTGTATAGTTATGTTGTGATGCCATAGTTATATCTATGCATATCGGGCATGTTGTGCGTACGTGCGACGTGCAACGATATGTATGGGATTCGACACGTAGTTGTGTGCCTTTAGTAGTACTCTTTACAGGGAACTGCCTCTTTGTGCTTCCACCGAGCCTTGGTAGCTTGGTACTACTTTGGACAAATTGATTGACCGACATGTATCCTTCTTTGCTGTTGTGTGTGTCCCTTCGGGGAAATGTCTCGCAGTGTAATGGAGTCCTTGTAGCCTGCTACGACTCGTCTACGTACAGTGATGACATTTATGTCCCACGGCGTAATGGAGTCCTTGTAGCTTGCTATGACTCGTCTACACATGCTAGAGGCCAACACCGGCAATGCTGGGTTACATATGCCTGTTCCTGTACAGATGTGCCACTTGGGTTCTACGACTAGTAATGTCGACCCAGGTTCTTTGACGTTTGAATGCTAGCGACATATTACATACATGAGCCAAAATACGCAAATCGTCCCGACCCAGGTAAGGTGGCAGACGTTGAGTTAACTATGCGTGAGGCCGCAAAGTGATGTGATGTGTTACATGATGGATTCTTATGGCTTAGGATCGGGGTCCCGACAAATGTGAACGGATGAATAGTTGAGGAAAACTAGGAGATGGGTATTTACAATCTTAAGGGAAAATTATCTCTCCTAATCTACGGTCCTTAGGAAACAGGCGCTCCGCATTCAATTGGGAGATGATGATCATGTGATCATGGGCATGTTTCCACCGTTTCCTTCAAGAAAAACGGAAAGTGGAATAGAAGATCAAAAGTTTTGAAATGGACTCGGGCCAAATAACATAAACATTCGAGATTCGTTTCTTTCTTGATCATAAACATCAGAGACAAACTTCCTTCAGATTGTTGTGTCCTTATATTGGATAATATAGAGTTCGAAGAGATATAATCGATAGGAAACAGGGTTATAAACAAAGCACTTAGCCTATACAATAGAAACGTTTCAAGAACTACAAGTGAGTTGTTTGTTGGATAGAGCACAAACACAAGAGCAAATCCATCAGAACCAATTAAAGAAAAGAAGAACGAAGAAAGAACTCTCAATAGTGTAAGTCTCATAACTTGTTATATTCGAAGGAAGGTTCCTAAGACATGTGCTGCCTTGAATAATTAGTTCTTTTTCACAATCCACATTTGGGTGCTAGGTGGAGATAATTCATTCCTTTCCTAGATTGGGATATTTTTCCTTCGTACCTTCCTGTAACCTGTATGTGATTTGCAACAGTAATCATACAAATGAGCATTGAAGTTATCTGAGGATACATGAACATAATTATATGATGACTAGCACATATATTCCTTTTGGTGAGAGTTTAAATAGTTTCCCTTCAAAGATTCACAATATTATGTTTTGAGTGATCCTCATTTCTTTCAATGGAAACTCCCTGCATAGTAATATTAGCAGTGACGTGCAAATTTTGAATCAAGATCTTTTTCATCCAAATTTGTCTCTTAAGGTCCTTTGAACTTAGTTGTAACATATCGAGACAAAACCTTATCATTCTATTATTTGAAGAATTTTAGTTGTATTCACCGGACTCATTAGTAATAAAAGGAAAAAGAGATTCATACCCAAAGAGCCTAGCTGGTTCGAGAATGTTTCTTTTGACGAGAACCCACCTAGTGTGAGGACATTGTTTTGGGGTTCAATAGGTTCCATAAGTCTTTTGTTTCATTTCGAAACCGAAACCCTATTTGCAAGGGTTTTTGTGTAGAATGGATTTCTTTAGCTCATCACATAATGTTTGATGCGCTTTGAGACTCCTGAGCATGCCGGTTCCTTGCAAGCTCTTTAGCCTGAAATTATCATAGTAGAGAGAAACAAGTTCCTTGGTGGAGGGGTTTGATACGTAAATGGTAGTAGTTACCACATTAATACATTTTCCATGTGAAGTTTCATTAGTTGAATCATTTTTGTTGTTTTCTAGGCATCTTAAGCAAAGAGGTTTAAAATTATCTTGAAGTGTTTGAAATTGCTAAGCAAAAAGAGGACCTTTTTATTTCACAAGTGCAATATAAGCCTCTTTTAGTGACTTGAATTCTTGCTTCCTCTTAAGGATGTCTTGATAGCGGCAAAGGTGACCATCTTTCAGTGAGATGGTGGCTATCGTTTTCTGTGGAGTAGACTTTGATGGTTCGACTACGAATGTGCGAGGATGCTGTGCCTTTGCAATCACTAAACCAAACCTGAGAGCTTATTTACCACACCAGAGCATTGCCAATCTAACAACGAAGGTTTATTTCCTGTACACGAATGAAGAACAAGCAAGAAACTGAAATTACAATCTGAATATTGCATAAGAGGAAATCTTTATTGATGAAAGTAGGGTTATGTGACATCTTAGTCTGGTCATAAAATACAAACAAACGATGCAAAGTCGCAGCTATACCAAACTTTTAATCTAAACAAAACCCAAGTCTAAACGGTGCCTTAGGGGCTGTATTTATGTGGGGGTGGAGGGGATTTCATCCACCCCTGGCAAGATGGGACTAAATCACCTCGTGAGTCGTTTCCCCTACAATACAGACTCTACAACCAGCCTACGAAATTGTATTTCGAAATTCCATGGGCTTGGCCCAAAATAAGGTGATGCAACATAGTTAATAAGCTATGGACGAGTTTTATGAATAAGCATCTTGTATATTTTCTCCATTTCCTTTTATGTGTTCACGAGGGCTTCAAAGTGCCGAAATCTGCACTGGAAATGCCGTTTCAGTTCTCTTCGCATGGGCCTTTCTTCTCCATGCTTGATCCTGCTACAGTGTTCATCCATCTTGTCTATTCTAGGCCATTCATTAGTAATAAACACAAATGTATCTATTTTAGGCAGCATCATATTTTCATGAACAATAGAATTGTTACCAAGAAATGAAAGTACCTGGTAAATTATTTGGCGTGCATGAGCTCAAGTAATTGGTACAGTATTTATAACAGCAGGGGTTGTGGGTATAACAATGGTATTTATATCCTCATAATCACCCCCATTTTGAAAGAAGTCGTCCTCAACGGAAGCGCATCTTCCCCACCCAAATAAGGCTTCAAATTTGCAATGTTAAAAGTGGGACTAACCCCGAAATGTGCATGCAAATCAAGTTTATATGCATTATCATTTCTTTTCTCTAACACCTTAAAAGGACCATCAATGCGTGGAAAGCTTTGCTTTGCATAAATCTGGAAACCTATCCTTACACAAATGTAACCAAACAAGATCTCCACGTGCAAGGACAACATGTTTTCTACCCTTATCTGCGATAAGTTTATATTTAGCATTCATATGCCCGATGTTTTCCTTAGGTACCTCATGAATTTTAAAGATCAATTCAACATGTTGTTTAGAATCAAAATTAACCTTCTCCAAAGATGGAATTGGCAACTAATCAATAGGTGCACGAGGTAGGAAACCATACACAACTTCAAAAGGGCACATCTTCATAGTAGAATGCAATGAACGATTAAGAAAATTCATTATGAGGCAAGCATTCTTCCCACATTTTCAGGTTATTCTTCAAAACAACCCTAGCAAATTCAATATAGGCAAGCAATCTTCCCATATTTTCAGGTTATTCTACAAAACAATCCTAAGCATAGTAGACCATGTTCTATTGACTACTTCAATTTGTCCATCAGTTTGGGGATGACACATAGTACTAGAAAGCGGTTTATTCCCCAAGTTTGCCTAAACATCTCCATAAGTGGCTAAGACTTAGTATCATGATCTGAAACAATTGTATTTTGCATGCCATGCAAGCGAATAATTTCACGAAAGAACAAATCAACAACATCAGCAGCAACATCTCTTTTATGACATGGTATAAATTGTGCCATTATCAATAATCTATCCATGAAAAAACATATGTTATCCCTCCCCTTCTTTGTTCTAGGTAAACCTAAAACAAAGTCCACAAATATATCCTCTGATGGAGCACTAGGTACATGCAAAGGTATATATAAACCATGAGGATTGACTCATCACTTAGCTTTTTGACATGTAGTGCAGCGAGCAAGAAATCGCTGCACATCCCGTCTCATCTTTGTCCAAAAGAAATGTGTAACGAGTATGTCCTCCTTCTTATTCACGCCGAAATGTCCCAGTAAACCTCCTCCATTTTCGAGGCGATGGACCCACGATGATCTATGGGACCTTCAGGGCCCCTTCTCTATTCTGCAGGGGGGCTACGGATGCGCAAAGAGTATCAATCGAACAATTTGCACGCGGTTTTTTTACAGGTTTGGGACACTTGGAAGCTTAAAACCATATGTCATGTCTATGTCTGGTAGGTTATGCATGCTCAAGTACAGGTGCACAGCACCCCGACAAGGATGCTCGAGGGGTGTAGCTACACTTGCAATTGAACGGAGTGTCAACCATTGTAAACGTAGCCACGTGCCTTGTTTTATAATCCAAGGGGTCACCACAATGCCCATAACGGTCTTTTCCTACGAGTATAGTGCATACTGTAGCTACAAGGACTGCCTGTTAGGACGGGTCGTGGAGAATACCTACCTCTACTGGACTGGGACAGGCGCATTGAATACGCCGTGAGGTGGCGCGTTGGCGATGTTTTCTGGCAAGGATTGCCTCTCCTTCTGTGTCATTCGCCCTGCAACCTCCTATTCCTCTATGACACCATGGGACATGTGTCATTAAAGCTGCCACAGGCCCATCATAGTGTCCACGCGCCCAGGCCAGCTCCGCATGTCCGCCTGCCCGCCCGACGCCTGAGCCGATGTAGACAATCACCCCCCTAGTGAAGTGGAGCGGTGGCTTGGCAGGGTGGGATCTTGCCGGGTGCTACTCGTGGGCGGCTTTGTCGCCCTAGGCGCTTGCTGCTTTGCTTTGCCCCATCTTTGGGATTCGACGTGAGCAGTGGTCACCCAGGCACAAGTCTGGATACGAAGAGCCCCTAGTTCTTAGTACACTGATAGTAGCCCTAGGGCCTGGGCGATATAGTGCGTGGGCAGCGTCGTTTGGCTAGGCCCAAAACACTTATCGGGCATGCGCGGCTACTTTCCTGGTGGTTATGAATACTTTTGCTGACCTATCCCAATGATGCGTAGTAACTGTGGGTCGGGGGAGTGGACGTGCGGCACGGGTGCCACGAGGGGACACGACGTCTTGTTGCATCATGCAAGGCTGGCGGTTTCACTTCCCTCGCGCCACGTGTTCTCACGTGGGGTCACGCATGACGAAGGGAAGCAGTCGTCGGGTGGTTTGCCTGGCAGCGAACAGTCGCCCCCAGGCTTCCCAGTGATGCTTGCGCACCTCCACATCACCCTTCATGTCTCGTGTGATGTGTGTCACCTGAGAGGCCTAGAAGTGGCTGAGAGGGGTGACCGCGAGAGTTGGCTGAGGGCCAGCGTGCGTCCAACCTGGGTCGCAGGCAGGTCATCCCTTCCTCATCCCCTGCCCAATAAAAAGGGACAAGGGTACCAAAGGAGGGCACTTCTCATTTGTGTCCTCCGGACTTTAGTCCTTCTTTCACCGTCTTCTCTTCTCCTGGTCCTCCGCTACCACCTCCGCCGTGCTACCCTAGGGATGGCAAGGGGTCGTGGACGTGCTCATAGACCGCGATGCAGATCGTGGTGACGATGGCGGGAGCCAGGTCCAGTTCCCATGGTCGGCCGACATCCGTGAGTCATGGGCAGGCTGCTCCGCCAGCCCATGGTGGTCGTGGAGGTCGTACAACTCCGTCGACTCGCGGTGGACATGGCGGCGGCCGCGGTGGTGCACCCCTCCCCCATCCTAATGCAAGGATCCATGCAGGGGTAGAGGTGCAGGAGTTCATCATGGTGGTCGCTCGTCGCCCCCGAAGCTGGTTGAGCCTCTCCCACCCGTTTGCCTGGGCCGTGGAGGGGAACCCGCCCTAGGGGTTGTGGTTGTAGGCGGACGACTGCTGTGATGGCCTCGCTTTGGTGGCTGTCGACCTCTCCATTGGTAGTGCCATGTTCCTGATGCGGGGGTGGAAATCGTTTGCCCACTCCCGTGGCCTGGGCCCTGGGCATATTCTCCACGTCATGTTCGACGCCGCCGCTACCCCCTTCATGATGATCTTTCGGGCGTCATGTGTCCGCCTGGAGTGCTGCACAGACAGCTTGAGCGGGAGCGACCACGACTCTTCCAGCGATAGCAGCGACGACGATAGCACCTTCGGAATCAGGCAGGAGGAGTCCGTCTAGGTGCGCATAGCGCCACAACTCTGGTTTTAGGGATCCTGGAACGAGGTTCCATCTACGGGACCTCGTTTCTAGATCAATTGGCACATCATAGTGGCAGATCTCCGGCAGCAGCCGACGGGGCCATAGAGGAAGTTGTACTCTGACTCGATGCTGCCACCGCCGTCGCTGAGCCAAGGTGTCTTCTTTATTGAAGGCCTGTTGGTACGTTAAAGGAAGTCATACTACGACTCGTCCCCTCCGCCACCATTGTTGGGGTTGGCGCCCTCCTTTTGTATTTAAGCCGACCTCAGTGTCCTCCTTTTGTGTTTAAGCGATGTCCCACGTGGCCTAAAGCAGAATCAAAGACCAATGTCGGGTTCCACTGTTATGTAAGAATCTGTTTTGCTCTGTGCATCTATGCATGTTAGTTTTTTGTTGATGCCTTGTGATCTCAATGCTGAAAGGGGGGTGCTTGCTGATGTGTACTTCCTTGTCGCGGGATGCTTCTAAGGACAGATACCGATCATCCCTTTGGTTGTGCCAAAATCCACAAAATGGACTTGTTATATCGTCGCGACCACCTAGGGAGTTGGGCATGCTTCCAAATCCCTGACGCGCAATGATTCTGACAAGGACACAACCGCGTGCGAGTCTCTCATGCATGTTGTAACTTTGTGGCAGGGAAGGGTTTTACTTATCTTTTTGTCCTTCTGGTGACTTCTTTTCCACATAGTGCTCGCCTTGAACGCAATAATCCTCCCCTATTGCTCCTCCTTCCCCCAAGAAGGCTTGCATGCGGAGGGGATGGCCCTTCTCTCTTTTGAGGAAAAGAAAGAGGAGAAAAAGCAGGGCACGCTAGGGTTGGGGTGGTTCGACAATGGTTCCCTACTAGCAACGATCTACCACAATGGTTCGCACAATGAACCTACTACAAATATGTACTTGAGCAAGGAAATTGTAGGGAATCTAGCTTTATACCTAGCTTTGTACAAAGGATTACATGCATTGCTGCGCACAGGGTCATCTCCTAGCTTTGTACAAAGGATTACATGCATTGCTATGAGACTTGCACAAAATTGATTGTGAGGAGCCTGACAACCGCCCCTCATAGGTAGGATTTTCTCGATATTCCACGAGTTTTGCATCAGGGTGCTATCTTCGGTCTTTAGGCAGACTCTGTCGGGTCTAGTGACTTGTACCACCCAGTAAGGGCCTTCCCACTTTGGCGTCAACTTGTTCGATCCCTTCGCGGACTGAATCCGACGAAGGACAAGGTCGCCTTCCTCAACAATCCTGGGGTGGACTTTGTGGCTATGGTAGCACGACAAGGCCTGCTAGTACCTAACGACATGCAGTACGGCCTGGGGATGATCTTCCTCTAGGAGCATCGCAACGTCATGCCGTAGCCGCTCTTGATGGTTCTCATCAAAGGAACGCACTCTTAGTGACCCCTATGTGAGTTCTGTGAGGAGAACTGCTTCCATCCCATAGACCAGGGCAAAGGGTGTCTCGCCGGTGCCTCGATTTGGCGGCGTCCTAATCAACCAAAGAACCACCGGCTGTTCATCAATCCATCTCCTTTCGTGCTTGTGCAACTTTTCAAAAGTCCTCGTCTTGAGGCCTCGTTGAACTTCATTGTTTGCCCTATCCACTTTCCCATTGCTCCTGGGGTGAGCAACTTAGGCAAAGAAGATTTTGGTGATGATGTCTTGACAATATTGCATGAAAGTGCTGCTGGTGAACTCCGTGCTGTTGTCGGTGATGATCCTGTTTGGGACCCCGAAACGGCAAACAAATCCCTTTGAGAAACTTGATAGCTGCCTACACCATTACCTTTCTCACTGGCTCAACTTTGGTCCACTTCTTGAACTTGTCGATAGCGGCAAACAAGAAATCGAAGCCCCTTAGTAGCATGGGGGAGAGGACCGATGATGTGAAGCCCCCGGACCGAGAATGGCTTGGAGAGTGGTACGGTTTGAAGGGCTTGTGTTGGTTGGTGTACTTTCTTTGCAAGGAACTAGCATGCTTCACATGTTTTCAGCACCGCCAAGGCGTCTTGAAGGGCTATGGACCAGTGGAAGTCTTGTTGGAATGCCTTCCCGACAAGGGCTCTTGACCTAACGTGGGAGCCACAGATACCCTCCTATATCTCTGCCGGGAGCTGCTGACCTTCACCTCGAGTGATGCACCTTAAGTTCACCCCGTTGGGTCTTCTTCTATATAGTTCGTTGTCCATTAACTGATACATGCTCAACTGTCGGGCTACTCTTTCGGGTTCCTCTTGTTCTTCATGGAGGTCACATGTTTGAAGGTACTTGACAATCTACTACGCCCATGTTGGAGACCGTGGCTCGACAACAAGGACCAAAGGCATTTCTTCCTCCATGGTAGCACCAGCCTCGACAGCAAAGACCACATGTCCTATGAGTGCTTGGCGCTCACCGTCGAGCATTTCGTTGTCTCCGTCAACCTTCTTGGCAGGTTTGGGTGGCTCCACCGAGAAATAGTCGCCCGGTCTGACCTTTATTTTCTTGACTTGTTGTCCCGGTGTTGTAACTGACAGTTGAGTGAGTCGGAGCACAAAGGTGCCTAGTTACACATGCGACTTCTGGGATGCTCGTTTCGATAGGTCATTGGCAACGTCGTTCCGTCCTCGGGATGTGTGTTCCATCTATAGACCATCAAAATGCTCCTCCAACTTCCTCACGTCATCGACATATGCTTCCATCAAGGGACTTTTTTAATCCTTGTTTACTTGGTGCACAACCAGCTGCGAGTCCTCTCGGACCACTAATTTCCTGAGTCCCAACTCCAGTGCTATTTGCAGCCCGGGGACAAAATCCTCATACTCAGTTGTGTTGTTGGCTGACACCTCTTGAGGGAAGTGCATTTCGATCACGTACTTGAGGTGCTCTGTGGTGGGTGCTATGAGCAGCACTCCAGCACCGACACATTGCAGCGAAAAAGCCCCATCAAAGTACATGAACCATGCCTAAGTTGTTTCCTTGTTGTGAAGGGTTGTTTCTAGCATTTCCTCATCCGGTGTTGGCATCCATTCAGCAACGAACTCTCCTAGTGCTCGGTTCTTGATGGTCGCCGTGCTTTCAAAGTTTAGGTCGAAACATGCCAGTTCCAAAGCCCACTCGACAATCTTGTCGGTTGCTTCTAGGTTCCTCAGGATCCGTTGCAGTGGGAAACAGGTGACAACCATGATGCGGTGCACTTGGAAGTAGTGGTGCAGCTTGCAGGAGGCCATTAGAAGGCTAAAGAGTAGTTTTTGGATCTTGGAGTACCTCGACAGAGCCCCCTGCAGGAGAGAGCTAACGAAATAAACCGGTCGGTGCACCACCCTTTGCACCGCTCACAGCTCTATCTCCTATGCTGCATCTATGCTGATTCTCTAGCTCATTTGGGTTGGCCCAATCTTGCTGGCTATTATTCCTGGTGTTTCCCCGTCCTCGGCTTCTCTCTCTTCTACAAGCGCCATGCTAACCATCTCATTTGTTCTTGCAAAGTATAACATGAGCGGCTCCTCAGGTTTGGGCGCGATTATGATGGGGCCAAGGACAGGTACTCCTTCAGGTCTTGCAACGCTGCTTCTACTTCTAGAGTCCACATCATTGGGCCTGCCTTCTTCAGGATTTTGAAGAATGGGAGGGCGTGTTCTACGGACTTGGAAATGAACCTAATGAGGGAAGCGACATAGCCTGCCAATCGACGCACGTCCTTGACGCGCTTAAATGCATCTAGTTGCTTGGTCGCTTCAATCTTGGCGGGGTTGGCTTCTATCCTGCACTGAGATATGAAGAAACCAAGGAGCTTGCCGGATGGGACTCCGAATATGCATTTAGGGTTGAGATTCAAGTTGATTTTGCACAAATTTGCAAAAGTCTCCTCCAGATCTTCGACCAGGGTAGCCTTGTCCCTGGTCTTGACCACAATGTCATCCATGTCTGCTTTCACATTGTTGTGCAATTGCGGTCCAAGTCCAATCATGACAGTCCTTGCAAATGTCAAACCCACATTTTCAAGCCAAATGGCATGTCACTGAAATAGTACATGCCACAAGGGGTGATGAATGATGTCTTCTATTCGTCTTCCTCGGCGATGAAGATATGAAGATAACCTCAGTAGGCGTCGAGAAATGACAACAGGTTTTAGCCGACAGTTGAGTCCACTATCTGGTCGATACATGGCAACAGAAAAGGTTCCTTTGGGCAAGCCTTGTTGATGTCTGTGAAGTCGATACAAAGCTCCACTTACCACTTGCCTTGCGTACCACCATGAGGTTTGCTAGCCACGTCGGGTGGAGGACGCCTCTGACTAGCCCAAGTGCTTCCAACTTCTTATCTCCTTGGAAATAAGCTATTGCCCTCCAATGCTTATTTGTGGACCTTCTACAAGACGTGGTGCACTTGAGGACAGACAACAAGGTGTTACTCGATCACCTCCCTGCGAACACCGGGGATGTCAGACGGTTGCCAGGCAAACACGTCGACATTCGCCCGCAGGAAGGACACAAGCGTGCTTTCCTATTTGTTGTCGAGGGTGGCACTGATGATGAAAGTGCCACTCTAGCCGTCCTCCCGCATAGCCACCTGATTCGTCTTGGGGATGGTTACTTTCTCCTTGTTGTTCATGGTGGTGGAGGTCTCTGGCAAGTCCTCGACGATTGCGCTGCACTTTGCCATGCGCGGCGAGATTCACCTCAGCTCTTGACCTTGTTGTTTCCCTCGGCAGCTTTCCCGACAGGAGTGAGTGCCTCGTCGACGGACGCTACCACTACCCTGTAGAGCTTGTCGATTGAAAGAACTGCGTCCTTCTTGTTGGCGTGGATGGTGATGATGCTCATCAGGCTGCTTGATCACATCGGGCAAAATCAGGTTCAGGACGGCCCCACTATTGACCAACATCTTCGTGACTCCGAGGTTGCAAATCATTGGTGATACCAACAACATCACACTCCCGGCCGTAGTTGTGTAGGCAGGGTGGTTCTCAATGTCGAAGTTGATGGGAGTGTTGGACCACTTGAGGGGCTTCCTCTCTTGTGTTGTTGGTTCTGTTGTGTATGTTTTGCAGGCCCATTGTTTCAGCTGCCTGTGGGAGGAATGCAAATATGCACCTCCTTAAACACACATGGTGTCCACGGCCTGCTGGAAATCTTGTCGGCAGACCCCTCTTCATCCTTGTCATTGTCATCATAACCACCAGACTTGTCATCTCGACCTCTAGCAGGTTTCTCTTTCTATTGTTTGGCCTTATAGTGGTGGTCGCCTTGATAGTTGCGGCCTTTCTTGTCAGACCCACTAGCTCCATCTCGGCCCTTCTCCTTGTCACGCCTGTCATACTCTTGCTTCTGCTTCTCGGCAAGCTTCTCTATTTGGTGGCATTCAGTGATATCGTGGCCCTTCGTGAGGTGGATCTTGAAGTATGGCTTGCCGGTTTTCTCGCCTGACATGGCCTCGTCGTCTTCGAAGCAAGTGGCAACATTCTTGCAGGACCCCTCATACTTATCCTTCTCACCGGCATTGGGCTTGCCGGATCTCTCGACAACCATCACTGCTTTGCCCTTGCGCCTTTCGTTGAACATGCGTCCCTTCTCGGAGGAGGGAGGCACATTTTTGTCATAGTTGCAGCCGACCTTCGTGCCCGTGTCCTCCCTCGGGAGTCTTCTCCCTTCTTTAGCCCGTGTGCACTTGTCGGCCAGAGCATAGAGCTCGGTGACGTCTTGCACCTTGTTGATGCTCATCTCCTCGCGCATGCAGCTATTGCATATGTGTGAAATGCAGCGATCATCGTGGCAGGGTAGATGTCTGGGATGTTGTGCTGCATGCGGTTGAACCTCTGAATGTACTCACCGAGGGTTTCACCATCTAATTGGGGAACAACGTGCAGGTAGATGGGCTATACCAGGAGCTTGTGGCCCTCATGGAAAGCTCCAACGAACTGGTTGCACAGGTCTGCCCAAAAGAAATGGACCCTTCCCGCAAGTACATCAGCCAACTCCTCACGTTGGGCCAGCGAGAAGTAGTTGGTGAGCACATTTTCATCACGTCCCCCGGCAGCCTGCACCACGATGGTGTAGATGCCCAGGAACTCCAATGGACTAATCACATTTTCGTATTTGTCCAGCAATTCCGGCAGTTCGCGTGTGAACGTCGGGCTGGATCAGTGCGACCATCGGATTGACAACACGCTTCTTGCCGCCTCTCGATGGCAGTGCGTGTGTCTTCCTTGCGCTTGTCCCTCAGGACGTGGTGCTGGTCTCGCTTCAGCCACGGGTCGGTCGAGGCTTGGGACACCTCGTCCTGTGCGTCGGTCTAGCGGGAAGCTTGTTCTTGTCGTGGGTGATGGTGTCCTAGACTAGGGTTGCTCACCACATCGTCTCCCGACCAATGGATCGGGCCGAGGACCCCCATGATGATTCACTAATGGGCCACTTTGGGTAGCCCATGATGCATACATGGGAGATTCCACAAGACATGGCGCACAAGACAAGGACTCTTCTAAACCCTAGGCCTCGTCTGCATTATATAAACCGAGGTGAGGCTAGTCAATAGACAATCTCAGATTCTTTACAAGGACATCATGGTAGATACCAGTACTATGTACTATCCCCATATCAATACAATCAAAAGTAGGACGTAGGGTATTATCTTCTTGAGAGAGCCCGAACCAGGGTAAAATCCCCTGTCCAGCTTGCCATCACTCCAATACACCAAACTTAGCACCCCTACCGCGAGGTATGATGGATTCAAAGCCGACATTGGTGCTTTTACTGAGAGCCTACTTGGTGATTGTCACAGATCGATGGGATGACCAGGTGGTATTTTTTTAGTTGATATGTTTCATGTATGTTATCTTTGATGCAAATTATTGCTCCTATCTCGCAACCATGTTCGCAGAGCTATCATTAGGTCAACAAATTTAGACGTGAGTCCTTGGCGAGACATAGGATCATCGTTTTCGTCAACTCACTTCTCAATTGATTCGAGTAAACACCGACACCGACAAAGATCCTTGTTCTGTCAAAATCCTGGGAGAGGCCATATACAAGGCCAACATGGTGCCCAAAATCAATCTGACAGCCGCAAGTTTCTTGTATAGTTAGGAGGGGTCATGCGGTCTGTTGCTTTGCATGTGTGTCACTGGTGGACAAAGCATGCACAAGGTGACAATGAGGCTCTTTTCCTTGCCTTTTCCTTTTCATTTAATCTATATTATTTGCACTGTTGCTCATGGATCTCAACTTTTATTTGAAAGGACTAGAACTAATGTACTAGTACTACTTTGGCTGAGTTTTGCCTCACGTCAAGCTCAAAGTGATATGGATAGCACTAGCACGACTTTCAAGAAACTTTCAAGGAACGGCGCTGCATATGGAGTTTTTTTCGTCCAATTGTTCTAAGGCGATCCGACATATTATTGCTAGTACAACAAATCTCATGATGGTTTAGTTAATTTTTTCACCACATTTAGATGGACATCAAATCCGTTGCCTAGCTTGCCATGTGAGCTTGGCCTCCGTCATGCCATTACTATGGCGCGTCGGCATCATCGATCCACGAATTGCAACTCGTGTTGACATCTTCGCTGAGCCAGGACGACCTTGGCATCCGGCAACATCTCTCTGATTATTTATTTTGCATCAATTAATTATGTAAAGTTTTTACCAAACGTATATTATTGTTATTAATATTCTTGGCTTTGCACTGTTTTATGTGTGTAGGCAATTGATTTAGACCAGACCACGTTGTCGCCTCGGTGTGCCGACATTGTCGTCCAGTCCCATCGTCTGAAATGTGTCATCATATTGCCATGTTGGTCACTTCATTAAGTCGGTGTCACACTGCCGACCTCACCTCATCTAGATCAAGGGCTTCGACATCACTTTATCAACCTGCTCTTGGGGCTCCAACGTCACCTTACCGTGTTGTTGCGTCCCCTTGGCTAGACCCAGGGTTGAGCCTGCCACGTCAGCAATGTTGTGTCATCACTTCGTCAAGTCGACCTCCTCGCCCGACCACCTCGGAACAAGCTTGGGGGCTGGGACCAAGGCCAGGCCAAGGAAAACGCACCATATTGGATTTTTCAGAGATCAATGGGCTCCTGCATCCTGCCACAAGTCCAGACTGCATCATCAATGCCGAGCACACTAACCAGCTAAGTCGCTTTCATGATGAAATTCCTTTTAAAAATTTAAAATTTTATTTGGTTCAACAAACATTATATTAATAGTTAAAAGCTTTGTTTGTTAAAAACACTTTTTACCCAAGTTAACCAGGGGCTCTTATATTTATATGAGCCATTTTATATTAGATATTTTTTCTTCTAAGTCATTGTGAAGTAATTTTCTAAACACTCCTATTCCAACTCAAGTGTATGGTTAATAGCCTGCTAGCCTGGTTTCTCTCTAAAGTCGTTCGACTTTAGTTTGCTAAATTGGCCTCTTGGAAGCACTTCGCCTTCGAGATTTGGAGGTTGAAGCTGAAGGCTGACCTACTTGAAGTTTAGAGATTGGATGTGTCATGTTAAAGCACGATGTAAGGATTTTTTTTATTTTTGGACCAATTTTTGGATTGTGACCAAAAAAACTTGATTTAGTTCTGATGTCAAATTTTTTACATAAGTTTTTTGGCTTTTCGAACTTATGGAACTTTTAAGCTATTTTTATATTTTTCTTTTAGGAGGCGGGACATCCTCATGAACGAGTTACACCTCGGCGTTGGCGTAGCACACATGACATATGGACTAGTTCTCGAGGAGATTCGATCCTCAGGTTGGTCGTCCACACCCAACCTGAATCTCAGGGGATACTGTGTGGCTCCAGAATAATTCTCGTATTACAATGTTGAATGTCCTCGACTAGGGGCTGCTCACCACATAGTCTCCTGACCAGTGAATCGGGCCGAGGACCCCCATGATGATTCACTAATGGGCCAGTTTGGGTAGCCCATGATGCATACAAGGGAGATTCCACAAGACTTGGCACATAAGACAAGGACTCTTCCAAACCCTAGGCCTCTGGTGCATTATATAAACTAGAGCCAGGCTAGTCAATAGACAATCAAGGATTCAATACAAGAACCTCGTGGTAGATACATGTACTATGTACTATCCCCATATCAATACAATCAAAAGCATGACACATGGAATTATCTCCTGGAGAGAGTCTGAACCTAGGTAAAATCAAGTGTCCATGTTACCATTGCTCCAAGATGCCTAACTTAGGACCCCTACAACAAGGTATGCCAGATTCAGAACCGGCAGTGGGGCGACTTCAGAGTGTGTGCTCCATCGGTGATGCATCCGTCTGTTGGTCCTATGAAGGCCGTGCACCGTGAATGCGAGGAGTCCACCGGGTCTGTCCTCTCCGTATTGGAGAATCTCTATAGGATTTTTATGGTCGCCCTCCACTCCTCCATTTTCTATGGTGTGGGAAAAAAATTCAGCAGCAGTTGGCCCTGCGCCAAAGCTTCCTCCGTGGTCTTAGGTAATGGACGGGATGAGACATGGGTGGCGCTCTTACTCCTGGCAATGCCAGGAAGCGCTTGCCCCTGCTTCCGCCTGCCATCCATCCTCTCTAGGGGGAGGTGGCGGAGTTTGGCCTTGTGCTCCTTGCACAAGGGTCTGGTCCACACACGGCTGTGAGTTGCCGTATCGCGGGCGCGGGCCGTGATTGTCTCTTGAGGGATGTGGTGGAGGTCAGGCCACAGCCTTCACCCCTACGGCCACAATCGTGGCTGTGGCATCACCTTCGGTCGCCACCATCGTGTCCTGGGTCGTCAGGAAGGCGGGCCCCGATTCATGGCTCATGGAGCTCCGTGTGTTGTGGAAGCTACGTTCCCCAGTTTGGGGCGCAAAGCATCCACTCCCGTCTCCGTCGCTCATAGCCGTTTGATGGCAGCAAGTTGGACGTCGACGGAGCGGCTAGCGGGCCACCTTAGCTTTCTTGGGCTCCAAGGGCGTCGTTGAGGACACACAAAAGATTCGGGGAAGGTTAACGCACCGGATATCCCCCCACCTGGTGCGCCAAAGATGTCGGGGCGACGGACCCATGACGATCTGTGGGACCTTGAAGGACCCTTTTCGGTTTTGCAGGGGGGACTCCGATGCACAAAGAGCATTAGTCGAACATTCTCCATGCAGGGGTCTATACAGCTTCGGTCTGCTCGAAAGTGTAAAACCCTACTTCCTATCTGTGTCTGGTTGGTTATGCGAGTTCAAGTATAGGTGTGCAACACCCTGCCAAGGGTGTTCGAGGGGTGTAGCTACACGTGCAATTGAACGGAGTGTCGATCTTTCTAAAGGCATCCACGTGCCTCCTTTTATAGTCCAAGGGGTATACACAATGGCTATTAAAGTTTTTTCCCACAAGTACAGTGCATACTGCTGCTACAGGGACTGCCTGTCAGTATGGGTAGTGGAGAATACCTACTTCTGACAGACTGGGACATGCGCATTGAATATGACATGAGGTGGCACACTGCTGGCGGCTCCCGGCAAGGATTGCCTCTACTTTTGTGTCGCTCACCCAGCTACTTCCTATTCTTCTACCACGCCGTGGGATGAGTGCCATTAAAGCTACCCCAGTCCCGCCACAGTGGCAACGTGCCTGGGCCTGCTCCGCCTGTCCACCTTCCCGCATGACACCTCAATTGATGTAGACACTTAGCCCTCTGGTGAGGTGGAGTTGTGGCTTGGAGGGTTGGGATCTTGTCGGGTGCTGCTCGTGGGCGGCTTTGTCGCCTGAGGGGCTTGTAGCTTCGCTTTCCCCATCTCTGGGATTCGTTGTCTGCCCGACAAGGAATTACAGGTTCATGGGTAGTGGTCGCCTGTGCACAAGTCTGCGTACAAAGATCCCCCAGTTCATAGTACACCGACATCCATGCGCCTCCTGCAACAACAAAAGGCGAACAAAGCTAGCTCGAAAGCGAAGCTTGTTTGCACCAAACAAAAATCCATCATTGATGACAAACTTTTTCCTTGTTCTCCTTCTTTAGAATTCCTCATCACATCATTAAAGTCAGCATCATCGCATATTGATCTTTGATGGTCTCCAATCCAAATATTTTTAAGACAAGTTGTGAAAACTAGTATAACAATGAATCAATGCATAAGCAATAGTATTTTCTTTATTGTCATGGTTTTATCCTGGCAGATGTCCTCATGGGAGAACTTAGGTGTGAGGCCATCACAACTAGGTGGTATCTTGAATAGGCTTGGTCAGAATCGAGAGATGCGAGTTTTACCCAGGTTCGGCTCCTCATGGTGAGCATAAAATACTACATCGTGATTGATTGATATTGATGATAATGGTGCTCTCGATTACAAGGGTGCTATTTCACTACCTATAGTCTGGAGAGCTTCTTGTCTGTTTCTCCTAACTTAACTTGTCCCTCTTGGGGTGCCTCGACCCTCCTTGTATAAGTTGAAGGGGCGGGATTACATGTAGAGTCCTAGTAGGACTACAACTAGTCATTTCCTATTACAAGATGGATAATAATCCAGGTCTTGCTACCCTTAATCCGAGTCCTACTACAACTCTTGTATGCCTTCTTTGTCTTCCAAGTTAAGAATCCCTCTTCAGTATTCTTCATGAGCCAGCCCTTTGGGTTCCTTCCATGCCCCGGCCTTCGGCCATGTCTCATTTTGAGTATTTGGGTCGTTATCTATGAGACGGCATATTGGGGTCCTATCAAGCCGACCTTCTATCGGGTCTCGTCACGTAGCCCTAGATACCTCCTTGTCATATTACCTTAACTTGGAAAACGGGCGACCCATAGAGCTTTCAAGCTCTAGGCCAGGTAAAACCTTTGGCTAGGTTATAACCTTGGGGAATATCCTCAACATTGGCCCCTAGGTTAGCTTGAATTTATTCATGGTAGGCTCCTGTAATAAGAATAATAAGTATGCTAATGGTCTGGCTTGATCCACTATCTATCTTATTTCAATGAAGTGGCTCCTCAAAAATCTGTGTCTCTCTTTTATCATATCATTGGGCTGGCTTTACAATCCACTTGCTGATGTGGTTTCTTCATAGAAAAAATACGGTTCATCGGACGTAGTGGATGTTGAATTAGGATGACAATATTTCTAATTTATGGATGTAGAAATTGCCAACTTGTGAAGACGGGATGCATATATAGACTATGTCGGGTCATGAACATTGATGACATCGGGACGCGATCGTTGGTGCTACCAGGTCGAACAATTTGACTCCAGTCGACTTGATAAAATTATTTGGAATAAATAAATCAATGTGATGTTGAGATGGCTTTCAATGCTTGGGCTAGAGAAAAACATTGGGTATAAAAGATCCATCTGACGTTGAGCCATCTTCAGGGCCTTTCATGAATAACTAAGAGAAGATGATCTTTGCAAACCTCCACTAAGAAATGATAGTTGGCTCACTCAAAGATGATAGCTTGAAGATGTTCTTCCTCTTCTCGTTTTTTTAATCTTCATATTACCTATATCCCCTAAGCTTTGAGTTTATCAATTCATGATGACTTGGTGCTTCACATACAAAAATATCTTGACTGTGTAGCCCCCAAGTGTCAGGTTGTCTTGCCTGCAGCAGCTTGGTACTTGAAATTGTATTTATACTTATAAAACTTCAGCCAGTTTAGCGCCCAAGGGCCAGGTTGATTTCCCTACAACAACTTCGGACTTGAACTTAGTTTTGAATGTTGTAGATAGATAGCTTTGGACAAATCCAAGTAGTCCATCTCAGTTGCTAGATATAAACTGAATGTTTTGCATTTCACATGTGTAGCCCTCAAGGGCCGGTTCATTAGTATATTATGGGCCGAGCTTATGGTTCGTTTAAACAACTAAAAATTGTAGCCACCAAGTGTCGGGTCGCATGCCTGTAGCGACTTGGGAATTTTTTCCAAAATTTGTAGATCTTGAACCGAGTAGTGTAGCCCCCAAGTGTTGGGTCATTTGCCTACAGCGACTTGGGACCTACGTGTACTTCTCCTCTGAAAAAACATCATATGATGTAGCCGCCAAGGGTCGGGTCGCATGTCGGCAACGACTTGGGATAGAGTAATATAACCCGTCTCTATTTATATAATCCATGTTGAATTAGGCCAAAATCGTCTGATGTAACCTCCAAGCTTTGGGTCAGTCTTGATATAGTGGATTGGGGCTTTGTGTTTTGAACTACCAAATTTTGACAGGAGCAATTGGTATCCCCCAAGGAATGGCTTAGCAATATGTGATAGGCCAGCTCAACAATATGTAATAGGCCAGCTCAGAAATATGTGATAGGTCGGATCTTTGAGAATAGCCATTTCTTCTGAGCTAGCTTGGAAACCCCAATCGTTTAATACTGGTTATGATAGACTATGTTGAAGATCTGACTATTTTTTCTGTCAAAGATTTATTTGTTCCTGCAGAAGTTACAATGTAACACGGTTTGAAGATTAGCTTTCTGCAACATGAACAAAATAAAGATATGTATATATGATGCATTGTGTAATGATGCAATGCAAGATGATGTATGAATGCGATAACACAGTATAAAAGTGTTAGGTCAAGAGGGATATTAATGTCTACATCAATGAGTCGGGATCCCCCAAGTGACCATATGATCATGGAAAATCTCAACATAGGATATATGTGACACAATGCTACTTCTGGAAAAACATCTGGCGTCCTGATAAGCCAGCTTTATTCCATTGATCATGATATGGTGAGCCAATATGGAGGGATACCTATATTTTAATAGCGCATCATGGCAGCTAGTCCTCTTTGGCATCCTTTAGTTTTTCGCCAATAAGGCAGGGCATATCCATGTTTGAACTGCGCATCGGGGCATCTAGTTCTCTTTGGGAACCTTTAATTTTTCACCAATAAGGTTGGGCACCCATGTTTGAACTGCACATCGTGGAAGGTAGTTCTCTTTGGCAATCTTTACCTCTTCACCACTAAGGTAGGGCACCCAGAAGCGGACTATCTTCCTTGCAATAACTCGGGGTTCTTGTATTTGTTGCAATCAGCCAAATATGTCGAGTCATGCCTGTGGAGCCCCCAAGTCTTAAGTCGACTCGAGGAGTTGGCTTGAGATACTTCAAACTTGGTTGTTGGATAAGTCATCATAGAGTTGATAGCTGAAAGACGAAATTTATTGAAGCTAGAGGTCGGCGAGTTGATGATCTTCTCATATGTCCTCGACATATCTCTTTCAACAAAGCCATTTTTTCCCTGATTGAGTTCATACGCCTCTAGACCTATTCGTTGCTAATCTCTCTAGGTCCGTGATGGAGGCGAGGGTCTCGATCATTCGATGAGATAATGACTATTGTTTTTGAGGGAGTTGAATTCGACGATCTGACTACGAATGTGGGAGGACGTCGTGCGTTAGCAATCACTAAACAACCTCTTGGAGATTATTGATCACGTCGAAACATGATTAACCTGACCATGAAGGTCTATTTCCTGCACGCAAATGAGAAACAAGCAAGAAATTTAAATTGCAATGTGGATATTAAGAAATAAAAGATGAAAGATTTATTGATTAATGTGGGGTTCAATGATGTCTTGGTCTGGTCATGGAACACAAACGAAGGACGAAGTTGTACCTATGGAGAACTTGTGATCTAAACAAAACCCAAGTCTAAACGGTGCCCTAAGGGTTTTATATATGGGGGAATGCACAGAAATTTCGTGGCCCCTTGGAGGAGGGGTCCGAAACAAACCCTAACTCAGTTTCCCCACACATAGAGACTCTAAAAACTTCCTATGATAAGGTATTTCTAAATTACATGGGCCTAGCCACACCTATTGTAGCCTATGGATGGAATTTATAAAGTGTCGTCTTGAATATTTCGTCCAAGCCTTTATACTGTCCTTATGGTGCTTCAAAGTGCGAAAATCACCACTGAAAGCTCATTGTTCTTTCCCGCGCACGCACCTTCTTCTCCATGCTTGTTCCCGCTCCAATGGTCATCCTTCTTGTCCATGCTATGTACTTCATTTAAAAGTAAAACAAAAGTCTCTAATTTTGGTCACATCATATGTTCATGAATATTAGAATGATTTCCAAGAAACGAAAGTACCTGGTAATTCAATTGGCATGCATGAGCTATAGTAACTGGTCCAATATGTATAGCAGCAGGGGCTATGGGTGTAACAATGATATCGATGTCCTAATCATCATCCCCTTCCTGTACTGAAGTCGCCCTTGACGGAAGGTCAACATCCTCACCCAAATAGGGCTTCAAATCTGCAATGTTAAAAGTGGGACTAACCCCCAACTCTGTAGGCAGCTCAAGTTTGTATGCATTGTCATCTATTTTCTCTAACACCTTAAAAGGACCATCAACACACGGCATTAGCTGTGACTTGCACAAATTGGGAAACCTATCCTTACGCAAATGTAACCAAACAAGATCTCTAGGTGCAAAGATAACATGTTTCCTACCTTTATCTCCAACAAGTTTATATTTAGCAGTTATACGCTCAACATTTTCCTTAGTTAACTCATGCATCTTTAATGTCAATTCAGCATGTTCTTTAGCATCAAAATTAACCTTATCCAAAGATGGTAGAAGAAACTAATCAATAGGTGCACGATGTAAGAGACCATACACAACTTCAAAAGGGCACATCTTAGTAGTAGAATTCAGAGAACAATTATAAGAAAATTCAATATGTGGCAAGCATTCTTCCCACATTTTCAAGTTGTTCTTCAAAACAGTCGTAAGCATAGTAGACAATGGTCTATTGATGACTTCAATTTGTCCATCAGTTTGGGGGTGACATTTACTACCGAAAAGAAGTTTAGTCCCCAATTTAGCCTATAAAATCTACAAAAGTGGCTATGAAATATAGCATCACGATCTGAAACAACTGTATTTGGCACACCATGCAAGTGAATATTTTCATGAAAGAACAAACTAGCAACATTAGCAGCACCTTCACTTTTATGATATGGTATAAAGTGTGCAATTTTCAAAAATCTATCCATAACAACAAATATGCTATCCATCCCCTTGTTTGAGGTAAACCTAAAACAAAGTCCATAGAGATATATTCCCAAGGAACACTAGGTACAGGCAAGGGCATGTATAAAACATGAGGACTGAGTCATGACTTAGCTTTTTGATATGTAGTATAGCGAGCAAAAAAACACACAACATCATGTCTCTTCTTTGGCCAACAGAAATGCGGAGAAAGTATGGCCTCTGTCTTGTTCATGCAAAAGTTTCCCATTAATCTACCTCCATGCGCCTCCTGGAACAACAAAAGTCGAATAGGGCTAGCTGGAATGCATAGAATGTTAGCACGAAACACAAATCCATCATTTATGACAAACTTATTAAATGTTCTCCCTTCTTTACAATTCTCCAACACATCTTTAAATTCGACATCATCCACATATTGATCTTTGATTGTCTCCAAAAGAAATATTTTAAAGTCAAGTTGTGAAAGCATAGTATAACGATGATACAATGCAATAGAAACAATATTTTCTTTACCCTTCTTGTGTTTAATGACATAAGTGAAAGTCTCAATGAATTGAACCATTTAGCTTGTCTACCAGTCATTTTTTCTTGACTTTTAATATGTTTTAAAGATTCATGATTAGAATGTATAACAAGTTCTTTAGTCCAAAAATAATCTTTCCATGTTTCCAAAGTCCGAACAGGAGCATATAAATCCTTATCATAAGTAGAATAATTTAGACTAGTCCCACTCATTTTTCAGAAAAGTATGCAGCAACTTTACCATCTTGTAATAACACACCTCCTAATCCAATTCCACTAACATCACATTCAAGATCAAAAGTCTTATTAAAATCTGGAAGTTGGAGTAAAGGAGCATGTGTTAACTTATCTTTCAATACCTTGAAGGCTTCTTCCTGTGCGGTACTCCAAACAAAAGGCACATCCTTCTTTGTAAGGTCATTGACAGGTGCAACAATGGTTCCTATAAAACCAGCGAGTCCAAGAAAATTCCTCACTTGTGTGACCGCTTTGGGATGCGGCCAACTCTCAGTAGATTCAATTCCTAGTGGAGTAACAACATAGCCAAGAAAAGTTACTCGATCGGCGCAAAAGGGGCACTTCCCAAGGTTAGCAAAAAAACATGCATCATGTAGAGCAATAAAACTAGCACGCAAATGATTAAAGTGTTACTCCAAAGGTCTATTATAAATCAATATATCATCAAAGTAGAATACCAAAAATCGTCCTATGAAAGCACGTAAAATCTCGTTCATTTATCTCGTGAAAGTGCTGGGTGCATTAGTTAACCCAAAAGGAAGGACTAACCACTTATATAATCCAAGCTTATTTTTAAATATTGTTTTCCATTCATCTCCCAATTTCATACAAATTTGATGGTATCCATTATGCAAATCAAATGTGCAGAAAATTGTAGAGCTACTTAATTCAGCAAGCTTATCATCTAGCCTAGGAATAGGATGACAATAACGAACAGTCATATTATTAATGCCCCTACATTGAACACACATACGCAATGTACCATCCTTTTTAGACACTAGAATAATAGGAACAACACAAGGACTAAGGGATTCACGCATATAACCTTTATCAAGCAACTCCTATAGTGGATGCATAATATCCTTCGTCTCCTCTAGATTGCTATGATATGGCGCATGGTTGGCTAGCGATGCACCGGGAATTTATGATGCTCAATCCCTCAAATAGGTGGTAAACTTGGTGGCACGTTTTGTGGAAAGACTTCAGCGAACTCCTGCAAAAAGTTAGTGACAACTGGAGGCAAAGAGGGATGCATGTCCTCGAATGAAAATAGTACCTCTTTGCATAGAAAAGCATAGCTAACAGATGTAGTAACATGCAAATTAGTAATATTAGATTTAGTGGAAAATATACAACCACTCTTCAGTTTTCTTTGAGATGCAACACTAGATGATGGTTTATTAGCCTTATTATGTTGCTCAAATCCTTTGCCACAATCTGATTTTCACTCTCAGTTTGCTCTTGTTTTGCTTTACTAGCTCTAGCAATGTCATCTTTCATAATATGTTCAGGAGACATAGGAAGCAAAGTTATATAGTTATCCTTATGAACAAGATTATACTGATTTGTCCTACCATGGTGTATAGAATTTTTTATCAAATTGCCATGGTCTACCAAGTAAAACACAACATGCTTGCATGGGTACCACATCACAATCAACATAATCAAAATATGCAGAAATCCTAAAGTGCACACGAACAGTACGTGTTACCTTAGCCTTGCCACTTTTGTTCAACCATTGGATGTAATAAGGATGAGGATGTGGTATGGTGGTTAGAGACAGCTTCTCCACCATCTCCATGCTGGCCAAGTTGTTGCAACCCACTCCATTGATGATGACGCAAACAGAACACTCCTTCACAACTCCATTTGTATGGAACAAGTTGTGCCTTTGATTTTTTTCTAGCCTGTGTAGACTACATACTGAGAACACGTTGAGAAACTAAACTTTCATACATGTTAGCATAGTCAACAACATTGTATTGTGTCTCTTGCTCAGTATCCTCGGCACCCTGTTATTCACTTATAATAAGAGCCAAAGTCTCCTCATTATAATCACTAGCGGATGCATATCTACCATCCTCAGTAACAATCATCACACGCTCAGAAGGGCATTCTCTCACATAGTGACCTCCACCCTTGCGACGATGACAAATAATCTCATGTGTTTGCCATGTAGATGCTATGGATGAAGAATAGCTCTGTGCAGGACCCGAAGGTGTGTTCTTGGAGGCTGGTGGTGGTGCATTTTTTCTTGTATCTCTATTGGAGTTGGCGGCTCGAGGAACTGGTGTTGTAGTAGTATGTGTGGAATTAGATCATGTAAGTTGTTTCCATGATGAAACTCTTCATGCAGAAAAATTAGTTCTCGCCATTGCCCATCCATCCTGCACTTCACGTTCAGCTTTGAAAGCAAGATGGAATAAAAGAGTGATAGTGTTATACTCCCAATACTCTAGAATAGTCTGAATCTCTCAATTTAATCTACCCATAAAACTTCCAAGCATAGATTCATTCTCCTCAACAATACCACATCTAATCATGCTAGTTTGTAATTCCTGATAATATTCCTTGAAAAAAATTCCTTGTCTTAAACGCTGCAAATTTTGAAACAATTCAGGTTGATAATATGGTGGAACCCAACGATTACGCAAAGCCTTTTTCAAAGCAGCTCAAGTAGTAGGAATATTATCATGATGTATTCTACAATGTTCAGACCACCAAACACTAGCAAAACTAGTGAATGCACAAACAGCAGCAACAACACGTCAATCCTCAGGAAATTCTAAGCATGTAAAATGTTGTTCTGTTTCTAACTCCCAAGTAAGATATATATCAGGAACATATCTACCCTCAAATGTGGGAATATTCAATTTAAATTTTGGGAGATTGATGAGGACATCAAGACCAGTGTTACACCCACAGCTCCCGCTCCTATACATATTAGACCAATTACTAGAGCTCTCGCATGCTAATTGAATTACAAGGTAGTTTCATTTCTTGGAAATCCTTCTGATGTTCATGAAGATATGATGCTGCCTAAATTAGATACTTTTGTTTTATTTATGAATGAAGGACCTAGCATGGACAAGAAGGATGGCCATTGGAGCGGGATCAAGCATAGAGAACAAGGTATGAATGCTGGAAAGAACAATGGAGTTTCCAGTGGTGATTTTTGCACTTTGAAGCCACCATAAGGAGAGATTGAAGGATTGGACGAAATATACGAGACGTCACTTCATAAATTTTGTCCATAGGATATTATAGGTGTTGCGTCACCTTATTTTTGGGCCAGCCACATGTAATTTCAAAATACCTCTTTATAGGCTGCTTTTAGAGTTCGTATGTGTGGGGAAACAAAGTTAGGGTTTGTTTTAGACCCCTCCTCCAAGGGATCATGAAATTCCCCCTCTATTACCCATTTATAGAGCTCTGAGGGCGCCATTTACACTTGGGTTTTGTTTAGATTACAAGTTCGCCATAGTTGCAACTTCGCGTCCTTGGTCGGTGTTCCAGGACCAAACCAAGACGTCAAAGTACCCCAGTTTCATCAATAAAGCTTTCCTCTTATATTCCCAATAGCCAGATTGCAATTTCAGTTTCTTGCTTGTTCTGCATTTGCGTGTAGGAAATAGACCTTCGTGGTCAGGTTGAGCATGCTCCGATGTGGTCAATAACCTCTCGAAGTTGGTTTAGCGATTGTTAGCACGCTACGTCCTTGCACGTTAATACTCAGATCGTGCAAGTCTACTCCACAAAAAAAGATAGCCACCATCTCATCAAAAGATAGAACACCTTTGCCTCTATCAAGTGGTATCACATTTTCAGGTTTCTCAGTGAAATTTTCCTGTTTTTCATAGTTCAGATCGCATCTATTCTTCCTACCTAAAATCTATGAAAAAGCCACAAAAACTTAGGGTTAGTTCGTCATATCTGAACAAATCTGTGGCTTTTGCAATTTTCTGTTTGGTGTTTCGATTTGTTGAATTTGCGGTTGCATCATCGTGTCGAGTTGCTGGTCTTAGCGTCTAGTCTTTTAGAGTTTTGAGTTTTGTTCATTGTTTGTCACGCCGCTGCCGCATCATCTTCATCGCTGCCATATACTGCAACCTCACCAGATACATCACCGCTGCCATATGCCACCAGCACACCAGATAGATCACCGCTGCTATATACCACCACATATCCTCCATCCTGCCTTTCCGAGTCCACCTCCATCAGAGATTCACCACCAGTCCGTGTTCCACCACCCATACATACATCGGCCACTAGTCCGTGTTCCACCAGATTCATATCCAACACCAATCCTAGTCCGAGTCCAATACATATTAGGTTTCGTTTCGAGTTCCTATTTGTCAGTTTCGTGTTTCCTTGCCTGAGTAGGTTTCGGGATTTTTTTTACCGATTTTAGGGTTTTCGAAGCATTGAAGACACTCCCACCATAGTGAATTTTTGTCGCACTTTTTGGTCATCACAGCCCCGAATCATTGCAGAAAAAATAAAATCCTGTCAATTTTATGTGCCTAACCTGTTTATACGTCCTGAGAAGAGTTTTGACACACTCGCCATTATAGCAATTTTCCGAAAAAGCGCAAAAAAATACTTTTGTTCAGAGTGTACTCATCCCAGATTACGTGTAGCGTCGTGATTTTGTTAGTGCTCTAGGCTTGCATCTCTAGTATGGTCTAGCCTAGGACCAGCACAGTACCATCATTGAGCGTCTTTTCAACTTTGGACCCCTGAACTGATTATTTCTAACCCTTTCTGCTACCATATTATAAGAATTCCTAGCTCCACATACATCTACACCATGTGTTTGACACCACCTGACAATAGCTCTAGCCAAGCTTTGAGAGTTGTCACTACAATGGTTGCCGATCATCACCTGCTGCTGGGTAAGAACTGGTAAGAATTTGAGATATGCTCGATGGAGTGTGACACACGACCACCACCGCGACCACTTCCGAGTAGTCTATAGGTTCATATTCTTGTGTGTTCCTATTACTGCTAACCATGCCAGGATAACAAGCCGACGAGATCGAATGGGAGGTCATGACGAACAAGGAGCTCCCCGATAAATTTCAGCAAATGATGGGTGACTAGGTGCACGACTTGGTGACAAACCTTGGAGAGGCTATGGAGAATCTAGATGGTTTGGAGAAGACGTTCAATGCCAAGCATGATGCTAAATTCAATGAGGTGCTAGGGCGTCTACCACCACCAGCTGTACATGCCGTACCTTGGCAATGACAACACCAACAATGCCCAAATTTCACGGGACAAGCGCGACGTGTGCCTATCGACTAAGGCCAAAATTCGGCTGCCATTGCTACCGCTTCAGCTACAATGGTTGTTGTTGTTGTTGCTACTATCGTTGAGCAGAATGATGGTGATAAGGATTATGATGGTGATTACGATGATGAGTGAGAGGTTTCTCCAAATCAGCCCCACGGGCAATCACCACGACACACACGAGGTCGTCCACATGTCTACATTCGCAACGGTAGGGCTCCACCACCCCCTCACATACAGGATCATGACCATCACCCTAAACTTATATTTAATATTCTGACATTTGAGGTAGATATGTTCCCGATATATATCTTACTTGGGAGTAAGAAGTAGAACAACATTTTACATGTTGTTGCTGCTGCTGTTTGTGCATTTGCCTGGTTTTGCTTGTGTTTGGTGGTCTAAATATAGTAGAATACATCATCATAATATCCAAACTACTTGGGCTGATTAGAAAACTGCTATGCGTAATCGTTGGATTCCACCATATTATCAACGTGAATTGCTTCAAAATTTGCAGTGTTTAAGACAAGGAAAAAATTATGTAGAGGAATATTATCAGGAATTACAAACTGGTATGATTAGATGTGGTATTCTTGAGGAGAATGAATATATGCTTTCACGTTTTATGGATGGCTTAAATAGAGAGATTGAGACTATTCTAGAGTATAAGGAGTATACGAATATCACTCGTTTATTCCATCTTTCTTGCAAAGCTGAACGTGAAGTGCATGATCGATAGGCAATGACGAGAATTAATTTTTCTACAGGACGAGCTTCATCATGGACACAACATACATCATCTAGTTCCACACGTCCTACCACGACACCACTTCTTTTAGCCGCCAACTCCAACAGATATACAATAAAACAAGCACCGCCACTAGCCTTCAGCAAGGTTACACCTTCAGGTCCTACACAGAGCTCTTCTTCATCCATGGCATTTACAAGTCAAACACATGAGGTTATATGTCCTCGTTGCAAGTGTAGAGGTCACTTTGCAAAAGAAAGCACATCCAGACCTATGATGATTGTTACTCAGGATGGTGGATATGCATCTACTTGTGATTATGAAGAGGAGACTTTGGCTCTTATTGCAAGTGAAGAATAGGGTGTTGAGGATACTAAATTGTTCCATACAAAGGGTGTTTTGATGGAGTGTTCCGTCCACGTCATCTTCGATGGAGGGAGTTACAACAACTTGGCTAGCATGAAGATGGTGGAGAAGTTGTCTCTAACCACCAGACCACATCCTCATCCTTATTACAGCCACTGGTTCCCCAACAGTGGCAAGGTTAAGGTAACATGTACTATTCGTGTGCATTTTAGCATTGCTACATATTCTAATTATGTTGATTGTGATGTGCTACGCATGCGAGCATGTTCCGTTTTACTTGGTAGACCATGTCAATTTGATAAAAATTCTATACACCATGGTAGGACAAATAAGTATACTCTTGTTCATTAGGATCAAAATATAACTTTGCTTCCTATGTCTCCTAAACATATTATGAAAGATGACATTGATAGAACTAGTCAAGCAAAACAAGAGCTAAATAAGAGTGAAAATCAGATTGTAGCAAAGGAATTTGAGCAACAAAATAAGCCTAATAAACCATCATCTAGTGTTGCATCTGAAATAAAATTGAATGGTGGATGTTTACTCACTATTAAATCTAACATTATTGATTTGTATGTTACTACATCTGTTTGCTATGCTTTCGTATGCAAAGAGGTATTATTTTCATTCCAGTACATGCCTCCCTCTTTGCCTCCTGTTGTCACGAAGAATATTATGCGTCAATTACAAGAGCTACTCGACAAAGGTTATATACACGAATCCCCTAGCCCTTGTGTTGGTCCTTGATGAGGACATTGCTCCATTGAATATGATCACAAATATTGCATATGCATATTTATTCGAGGTGATTTGTGATAAAAGTTATGCAATAATTTATTTATGCTATTCAGAACAAAAACACTTCACCTCTTTTTATTTCATGCCTAACTACAGAAATATCGAACACGTGTACATTAAAATATGAAGATAAGGGAAGAACATATGTTTAGGTGCCGTACAAGAAGTTCTGTGATGTCACTTTTAGCCCAAGAGAAGATAGAGTCCAAATCTCACGTTTTGCAGTCTAATTCGGACTTTAGACATACTTGTCCCAAAACATGAAGAACTTTTTCATAAGGACTCTGAATTGGATGATTCTTTTTTTGTTGCAAAGTAGATTTCATACGCTTTCCAACCCAATTGGACTCACCTTCAAATTCGTAAGAAGAGAGGAGATATTGATGAAACTATATGACGTGCACCAAAATCCAAGTCAAACTACATGCCCAAATGTGTTGCATCACCTCCACATGGGCGCATCGGCCTTGTAGAACCTAGGGTTAGTTTTAGGGTGTGTTTGGAAATCCTACCACATCCTTATCTACCACCCATTGCCCCTACATAAGTAAATCAATCAAGTAGCTTTTCGGTTGGGTGTTGTTTAGTTAAAAGTTAGCCATTGCAACTTCGTGTACTTCATTTGTGTCCAACGACCAGACTAAAGACCGCTTTCGAAACTCCACCTTTATCAATACTTCATCTATATTCACAATATTCAGATTTCTTTATCATATTCTTTCTTGTTCTTCAATTTCTTGCAGGAATAGGCCTTCGTGGTGAGGTTCATCATGCTCCGACATGGTCAATAACCTATTGGAGTTGGTTTAGCGATTGCTAAGGTGCAACGTGGTGCACATTTGTAGTCGGATCAATAAAGTCGTCTGCACCAAACCAAAAGTTACCATCTCATTGAAATATAGGGACCCTCGTTGTTGGATTTCGGGCTCCGCAAAACCGTAAGAAGTTCAAACACAGGGGCGTGTGCAAAGATACCTTGCAGCCTCGCCCTATCTAGCTTGCTAGTCGATGATTTCTATGACAAACTCACACGATGATGAGGAAGGACATGCACACGATGATTTACCCAGGTTCGGGCTGCTGCGAAGAGTAATACCCTACTGCTGCTTTGGTGGACTGCCTCACGAGGAGGTTGGCGGATGAAGTAGTATAGTGGTGTCTTGCCTCGCGAGGGCGCTCTGGCGGTGTTGCCTATCCTCTGTTGCCTCTCTGTTTTGTTGTCCCTCTCTATGGTGCAGCCTATCCTCCATTTAGAGTGCCCTGGGTCCTCTTCCCTTATCGCTATGGCAGGAAGGGATCACACAATGGTCAAATTCGAAGGGGGACAGTAGTACATCTTTATCCTGACGAAAGGTGGTCTTCGCCTACAAAGTAGCTATTGATGATGCAGAGGTGGGCTCGGCGATGACATCCTTCCTGCTGGGCTCGTGGTCATGGTCTTGTTGCATTGGAATGGAAACCTTTGGGGGCGCTTTGGGAACCCGCGTACCTCCTCACGTGCTAGTGCTTGCCTGTCCCAGCTGGCATCATCCTTGGCCTCCCAAGGCGAAGTGCTGCATAGAGATCTTCACTGCTCCGGAGGGGCCTGAGGAGGCCTATTCTTCGTTAGTCTTGATGCTGCTTCCCTCACGAGCTCAGGGCTCTCGCGGGGGCCTTGTCTTGAGTCACGCCGTGCTGGTCCATACTGTCCAGCGGAGTAGACCATGCCCTCGGCGACAAGCTGGCGGGTCTGGGTACCTCCATTCCCAGAACGCCAACATTACCCCTAGTCCCAAGGCGCGTCCGAATTGGCTTCTAGGATAAGCCATTGATGGTGCCCCATAGCGCCATGAGCCCCGATTACCTGTGGGCCAGGCTTCACATGCGGAAATCTCCGAGAGGCTGTCGCCTCCTCCTCTTCATGCTGGCTCGGTAATTGTCAAGTTTGTCAAATTTCTTGGTGCACACCAACAAGCCATCTTTGCTCCCCATCGATCTCGCCCTCTATTTTCCCCTCTTCCACGGCTTCTACCCTCTTTGCCAAATCCCTGCGCATGCGCCACCCCACTCGCCTACCATGTCCCCCAAGAGGAGAGCGGGCGAGGGCTTAAGGGCACCGCGGGCCACGTCAACACCGAAGCCCATGTTGGGCCAGTCCCTGGTGGTGAATCTTAAGGGGTTGGAGGAGGTCCAGCTGGTGGTCACCACTAGTTCCAACAAATGGGGGGCAACCAAGACCCAGCTAGGCTCGCGGTCTCAAAGCGAGCTCGAGGCCCCCGTCGTCCCCTTTCATCTCCATGCCCTTCTCTCGGGCTTGGTGCCACCGTTTGCTACCTCTTGAGCATGCGTTGGTTTTCCCTTGAAGAGGAAAGGGTGATGCAGCAAAGTAGATAAGTATTTCCCTAAGTTGTTGAGAACCAAGGTATCAATCTAGTAGGAGGAACAAGCAAGTCACCACTAGATGCACCTACACAGACAATCAAACTATTGCACCCAACGCTACAAAGTGGTTGTCAATCCCTTCAAGGTTATTTGCAAGGACTAAATCTTATAGAGATAGATGTAAATGATTGCGGAAAGTAAAAGGTAACTAAATTGCAGCATGGTATTTTTGGTATTTTTGGTTTACAGATATAAAAATATAGTATGGAAAGTAGACCCGGGGGCCATAGGTTTCACTAGAGGCTTCTCTCTTGAAGGAAAGTATCACGGTGGGTGAACAAATTACTGTCGAGCAATTGATAGAAAAGCGAATAATCATGAATATATCCAAGGCAATGATTATGCATATAGGCATCAGGTCTGTGTCAAGTAGACCAAAACGATTCTGCATCTACTACTATTACTCCACACATCGACCGACTCCTGCCTACATCTAGAGTATTAAGTTCATGAAGAACAGAGTAACGCATTAGGTAAGATGACATGATGTAGAGGGATAAACTCAAGCAATATGATGAAAACCCCATCTTTTTACTCGTGATGGCAACAATACAATACGTGCCTCGCTAGCCCTACTTTATCCGCTGGGTGAGGACACCGCAAGATGAACCCAAAACCAAGCAATTCTCCCATTGCCAGAATTACTAATCTAGTTGGCCAAACCAAACCAATAACTCGAAGAGACTTGCAAAGATATGAAATCATGCATATAAGATTTCAGAAAAGACTCAAATAATATTCATGGATAATCTGAACATAAACCCACGATTCATCGGATCTCGACAAACACACCACAAAAGAGTATTACATCGGATAGATCTCCATGAAGATCAAGAAGAACATGGTATTGAAGAACAAAGAGAGAGAGGAAGCCATCTAGCTAGTAGCTATGGAGCTATAGGTCTGTGGTGGACTACTCACACATCATCGGAGGGGCAGCGGAGAGTATATGCCCTCCGTGATCGAATCCCCCTCCAGCAGACAACTAGAAAAGGCTCCAATATTGGATCTCTCGGGAACGGAGGCTTCTGGTGGTGGAAAAGTATTTCCATGGCTCCTTGTAGTATTGGGGGAATATTTGGGTATTTATAGGATGAATATTAGGGCTAGGAAACCTGTCAGGAGGTGGCAAGCCTGCCAGGCGCGACCAGGGGTGGTGGCCGCGCCCCCTGGCTTGTGACCTCCTGGCAGAGGCCCTGCCGTGCACTCCAAGTCTGGTAGATCTCTTTCCTTCCAGAAACAATCATTCCAAAGATTTTATTCCGTTTGTACTCCATTTAATATTCCATATCCGTAATACTCAACAACAAGGAAAAATAGAAACTGGCACTGGGATCTAGATTAATAAGTTAGTCCCAAAAATAATATGAAATAGTATATTAATGCATATAAACTTCCAAAACAAATAATATAATAGCATGACTTCATCAAAAATTATAGATACGTTGGAGACGTATCAGCATCCCCAACCTTAATTCCTTCTCGTTCTCGAGTAGGTAAATGATAAGCACAGAATTTTGGATGTGACGTGCTACCTAACATATTTATCCATGTAATATTCTCTATTGTGGAATGAATATTCAGATTCGTAATATTCAAAACAAAAGTTTAATATTGACCTAAAAAAATAATACTTCAAGCATACTAACAAGGCAATCGTGTCCTTTTGAAATAACATGGCCTAAGAAAGTTATCCCTCAAAATCATATGGTCTGGCTATGCTCCATATTCCCCACACAAAGTATTTAAATCATGCACAACCCAGATGACACGCCAAGCATTCGTATAACACTTTTTATGTTCTCAAATCTTTTCAACTCTCACGCAATACATGAGCATGAGCCATGGATATAGCACTATAGGTGGATAGAAATATGGTGGAGGCTGTAAAAAAAGGGGAAGATAGTCTCACATCGACTAGGCATATCAATGGGCTATGGAGATACCCATCAATAGATATCAAAGTGAGTGAGTAGGGATTGCCATGCAACCTATGCACTAGAGCTATAAGTGTATGAGATCTCAAAAAGAAACTAAGTGGGTGTATACTACAAAAAATTCCACTACTTATATGAAAGTGAAAAAATAGGAGACTCTTTCTCATGACGACCAAGGTGCTACTTTGAAGCACAAGTGTGGAAAAAGATAGTAGCATTGTCCCTTCTCTCTTTCTCTCATTTTTTTGATTTGGTGGGCACCTAAGGCCTCTTTTTTATTTGGGCTTCAGTGGCCTCTTTTATTTTTAATAAACTCTAGAGTCTCATCCCAACTTGTGAGAGAATCATAGCTTCCATCATCCTTTTCTCTCACAGGAAAATGCTCTAATAATGATGATCATCACACTTTTATTTACTTACAACTCAAAAATTACAACTTGAAACCTAGAACAAAATATGACTCTATATGAAAAATCAATATGGAAATGATGGCGCGTGTCATAAAAAAATAGATAGGTGGAAGTTGCATGGCAATATATCTTGGAATGGCTATGGGAATTCCATAATAGGTAGGTATGGTGGTTGTTTTGAGCAAGGTAATATGGTGGCTGTTTTGAGGAAGGTGAGTTTAATGCACCGGCGAAAGTTGTGCGGTACTGGAGAGGCTAGCAAAGGTGGAAGGTGGAGAGTGTGTATAAACCATGGAGTCACATTAGTCATAAAGAACTTACATACTTATTACAAAAGTCTATTAGTTATCGAAGAAAAGTGTTAGATGCATGCTCCTAGGGGAGAGGTTGGTAGGAGTTAACCATCGCGCGCTCCTGACCATCACACAAAGGATGACAATCAATAAACAAATCATGCTCCGACTTTGTTACATAACGGTTCACCATACGTGCATGCTATCGGAATCACAAACTTCAACACAAGTATTTCTAACATTCCACAATTACTTAGTATCATGACTCTAATATCACCATACTTACATCTCAAAACTATATGCAAGGAATCAAACTTCTCATAGTATTCAATGCACTTTATATGACAGTTTTTATTATATCCCTCTTGGATGCCTATTATATTAGGAATAAATTCATGACCAAACCAATTACCATTCTGTTTGAAAGACTCTCAAAATAATATAGGTGAGGTATGATAGTTCAATTATTTCTTATAAAACCAAACACCGTCGTGCTCTAAAAATGTATAAGTTAAGCACTAGAGCAAAATATCCTATGTCAAAAGATATAAGTGAAGCACATAGAGTATTCTAATAAAATCACGATTAATGCATGTCTCTCTCAAAATATGTGTGCAGCAAGGATTTTTGTGGAAAAATAAAAAGCAAATACTCATATCATACAAGACGCTCCAAACAAAACACATATCATGTGGTGAATAAAATATAGCCTCAAGTAAGTTTACCGATGGATTGAACACGAAAGAGGGGATGCCTTCCGGGTCATCCCCAAGATTAGGCTCTTTGTCATCCTTGAATATGACTTGAGGTGCCTTCGGAATCCCCAAGCTTAGGCTCTTGCCACTCCCTATTCCATAGTCCATCAAATCTTTACCCAGAACTTGAATACTTCACAACACAAAACTCAATAGAAAACTCGTGAGATCCGTTAGTATAAGAAAATAAATCACCACTTTAGGAACTGTTGTGAACTCATTCCTTATTTATATTGGTGTAATAGCTACTGTATTATAACTTTTCCATGGTTCATACCCCCCGATACATCCCATAGATACATCAAAATAGGTACACAACTTAAAGAATACAGAATCTTTCACAAACAGAACAGTCTGTAGCAATCTGAAAACTTCGTATACTTATCTAACTCAAAAATTTCTTCAAATTTTGACAACCTGAGAAATTGTTGTATCATTCTTGTGTAAAAAAGTCAGACTCATTCGACGCTCTGAAATATTTATAAAATTCCTCGACTGAGGGCAAAAGTTTCTGTTTTTCAGCAAGATCAAATCAACAAGCATCATAGACCATCCTAAAGGTCTTACTTGGCTCAAACACTAATTAAAACACCAAAACACAATTATTACAGAAGTAATAATGTGGGTAACACTCAAAAACAGAAGCAAAAGCAGAACGTAACAATAAAATTGGGTTGCCTCCCAACAAGCGCTATTGTTTAACGCCCCTAGATAGGCAAAACACAATAGATCTAGGTGTTGTCATATTTGGTATGCAAATCCTCAATTGCACACTTATGAGACCTAGGAGGTCCATTATTCTTATCAAAAATAATGCTCGTAGGCAAGAAGTTAAGATAATGAATTGTAGCAATTGGTTCCTTAATAATATTGAAAAAGTTAGGGTGAACACATATCATCTTAAGATCTTCATCTCGTTTACTAGAAGATGCACCCTTATTTTTAGGAACATAAACAAACTTGGCAGCTTTAGGAGGAGAAGGATTTGGAGTGGTTTGAACCAAGGCAAAAGCGGATCCCAAGTTGGTAATAATGTCCTCTAGCTTGCCAATTCTAAAGGAATCCTGATCCAATTTTTCATTAACTATGGGTTCTTTTTCTCTTAGGTTGTTTAAATTAACTCCTACCTTAGATCCATATTGAGTAATGTGATTATGAATCTTTTTATCCAAGTTTTCAATAAGCTCAATAGTAGCAACCTTTGTTTCAATAATATCAAGCCTTCGCATCACATGTTCCAAAGTCAAGATTGTTCCATTAACCATGATTGGAGGTGAACCTACCAAATTTATCATAGCCCTATAAGAATCAAAGGTATGACTTACCAAGAAATTCCTCCCATAATGGTATCTAGGACATATCTATTCCAATGAGAAATACCCACATAGAAATTGCAAAGGAGAACGGTAGTAGATTGCTTACAAATAGACCTATTTTGAGCATTGCAAATTCTACACCAAGCATCTTTTATTTTTTCTCCCTCCCTTTGCTTAAAATTAAGAACTTAATTCTCGGGGGTACTAGCTATATAGTGGTGAGGCTAGCCATGAGTTCAAGCGATCCAACACATAGGCAAACAAAAAGGCAAAATGAAGAAGGATGAATAAAAAGGCAAATCTTTTTGGTGTTTTCTGAAAATCATTTTAGAAGTGGGGGAGAGGAAAACAAGAGGAAAATGGCAAATAAAGTAATTGCAAGAGATGAGTTTGTGATGGGTACTTGGTAGGCTTGATGCGTATCCTCCCCGGCAACGGCGCCAGAAATGCTTCTTGCTACCTCTTGAGCATGCATTGGTTTTCCCTTGAAGAGGAAATGGTGATGCAGCGAAGTAGATAAGTATTTCCCTTAGTTGTTGAGAACCAAGGTATCCATCTAGTAGGAGGAACAAACATGTCACCAATGGATGCACCTACACAAACAATCAAACTCTTGCACCAAACGCTATAAAGGGGTTGTCAATCCCTTCACGGTTATTTGGAAGGATTATATCTGATAGAGATAGATGTAAAAGATTACAGAAACTAAAAGTTAAATAAATTGAAGCAAGGTATTTTTGGTTTATAGATCTGAAAATATATTGTGGAAAGTAGAGCCGGGGGCCATAGGTTTCACTAGAGACTTCTCTCTTGAAGGAAAGTATCACGGTGGGTGAACAAATTATTGTTGAGCAATTGATAGAAAAGCGAATAATCAGGAAGATATCCAAGGCAATTATTATGAATATAGGCATCACATCCATGTAAAGTTGACTGAAAAGATTCTGCATCTACTACTATTACTCCACACATTGAACGACTCATGCCTACATCTAGGGTATTAAGTTCATGAAGAACAGAGTAACGCATTAGGTAAGATGACATGATGTAGAGGGATAAAATCAAGCATATAAGAATTCACAAAAGACTCAAATAATATTCATGGATAATCTGAACATAAACCCACAATTCATCGGATCTCGACAAACACACCGCAAAAGAGTGTTACATCGGATAGATCTCCATGAAGATCATGAAGAACATGGTATTGAACCACAAAGAGAGAGAATAAGCCATCTAGCTACTAGCTATGGACCTGTAGGTCTATGGTGGACTACTCACGTATCATCGGAGGGGCGATGGAATTGATGTAGATGCCCTCCGTGGTCGAATCCCCGTCCGGTAGATTGTCACAAAAGGCTCCAAGATTGGACCTCTCGGGAATGGAGGCTTCTGGCGGCGGAAAAGTATTTTCGTGGCTCCCTTTGGTAATGGGGGAATATTTGGGTATTTATAGGACGAAGATTAGGGCTAGGAGGCCTGTCAGGAGGTGGAAGCCTACAAGGCGCGGCCAATGGGTTGTCCGCACACCCTTGGCTTGTGACCTCCTAGCAGAGGCCCTACCGTGCACTCGAAGTCTTGTAGATCTCTTTCCTTATAGAAAAGATTTTATTCCGTTTGGACTCCATTTAATATTTCATATCTAAAATACTCAAAAAACAAGGAAAAAACAAAAATTGGCACTAGACTCTAGATTAATAAGTTAGTCCCAAAAATAATATAAAATAGCATATTAATGCATATAAAACATCCAAAATGTATAATATAAGAGCATGACATCATCAAAAATTATAGATACGTTGGGGACGTATCAACATTCTTTGGTTTCCTCTCCGCCGTGTGTTCGCATTATGGGATGCACATGCTCCACCTTGACACCGGCTCCCTTATCCTCCTTTCAGCCTTAGCGTTTCAGAGCCACGCCTTCGTTCGAGTCTTCCCTTCCATGGACTTGCTTCTCCACTTCTTCTCCCTCGATCTAGTCTCGAGGAAACAGTGTTCTCGATGTGTGTCCCTAAGAGCAGCCGACGCATCAACTGAGGGGGCTCTCGATGCTAGACTCTCCTCGAAATGATAAAGATTCCGGCGGCAGTGGGTTTACTTTGATGCTGCTGAGGGAGGCCCCCTGCATCAATCTCCGCTGGCCCTCTGTAGCGACCCGACCTAAAAGGTCAAGTCTCCGGTGTTTCCGTACCATCCCAAGATCATGCTGGTACACACACGGTACATCAATGTATATATCAAAGGGAAATCACACAGCATTGTATTAATCAAAATCTCATATCGAGTCCTTTATTACAATAAAGATTACAATAAAGTGGCCGAAGGCCAACTCATGAGAATAACTAAGTCTTGCGGAAGCGTCGAAGGTAGGTGAGTCCATCTGACTCCAAGGGCATCTCACTGAGCACAGAACGTGTCCTCACTCCTGGTCGGAAAAGTACTCTGCAACATGATACATTGCAGCCGTGTAGGTCAGCATATGGAATATGCCGGCAAAGTCACAAGAGAAGGGTGAAAAGATAATCATCTAGTCTATATGCATATATGGCAGGTGGGGTGGTAAGTTTTTGTGTAAAGCCAAGTTTTTCCTACATCAAGGGAGGGGCTAAGCAAAATATTACTAAGTTGGTTGATTAATGAGATGGTTCCACCAACCATTTCTCATTCCCAAATTATTAAATACCCACATCATCATATTAATTGTGTTGAGAGTTCCGGAAGTTTCAATTCCTTTGGCTCAAGTCGTCCATGACCGTGGACATGGCTAATCGATTAGGTTTTGAATACTCTGCAGAGTTTTGCACACGTTCCCCACAAGATTTGGTCGCCTCCGTTTGATTTCTCGCACTTCCGGGTGTTTGAGAAACGGATGACCAAAACATGGTCTTCCAAAGGGTTTCCCTGCGACTCTGTCGGTGCCCATCCTTTCCTACTGTTCTTCTACCTCTCGTAGCACCGCCTGTCCAGGGTCACCACGATATCCAACCAAGCCAGAGCCCATAATGACTTGTGGCTATGCAGGTAAGCCTTGGGTTTTAAAGCATCCATCCATCTCTTTGTGCCTGGGTGGATCTTTCCGCGTGAATACTGGCCATCTCCAGCATCACCTAGGCAAATCCACTGGTTTCTCCAGGGTGCCGTTCAACCATCATCCACCCAGAGGTATGTTGAAAACTCGGAGTCTTAAATCATGATCATTATGTAGGTCTTCAAATTATTAACTCTCTCAACTCTCATGAATCACACAACCAACCCCGTCTACTAATAGCATAGCAAAAGGTAAAACAACGTTTCCCAGGGCCAATGTGTCAAAGAGGTTGAGGGGGGGGGGTACCTACCACATGATACTACTACAATGTAACCAAGTTTCCAACTAACCTATCTTGCATGCAATTGGGGAGATGGTAGAACTAATGCATATAAAACATGGGTAAACATGGTCAAAGTGACTTTCCTGATTGATGATCTTCGTACGTGAGTGACACTCAGTAACAAGCTTCGCACTCCGGATAATCTAACGAAGCAAACAAGCACTCAATAAGCATACAACAAAAATATTGTAACTCACAAACATCAACCAAGAACTAGTAAACAATCAAGACAAAACAATGCACAAATCTCAAGTAAGAAAACACACAAAGTTTTGTTTACTAGGAGGTGATTGATAAAACACTACTATCATAATAAAACTATTTTGTAATAACAAAACAATTGTTGTCAGCAAGGAAACAATAGAATATTTTATTAATAAACAGAATAAAATCAATTTAAGTTTGTTGGGAAAGTTTAGTAAAGTTTATACAAGTTTGTGATAAACACTATATGAATCAACTATAGTTATATTAACAAAAGAATGAAAAACCAAACTATTACTAGTTAGTTGTTTTAGTCAAATTAAGCTTATTTGAAAAGAAATTGTGATTCCTATGTTAAATAAAATTAAACTAAGCAATTTATAATTTTATTTACAGTAAGTGAAAACACTAAATGTTTACTAACAAAACCTAATAAACAAATAAAACCAAATTCTAAAACAAACTAATTAAAACTGAGTTTATAAATCTATATTATAATACTAAGCAGATTCTGTTTTTGGTTAAAACATTAATCAAATTAAACCTAAAAAAATCCTCAAACTAAACATGGAGATAGTCCTAACCAATATCAAACAATAGCAAAAAGAATCATATCAAAATCTATTTTTAAACTCTAGTTATTCAAATTTAAAGATTTTGAGAAAATTTGATTAAATTCAAATTTTGTAGGTCAAATTTGAAATTTAAAAGTACAGGGTGAAACAACATGAAAAATGTGAGCTATTGCAAAAAGAATCAACTCAAAACACTAAATAGATTAAAAGATATAGCTAAAACAAATTTAGAATAGGTTCTGTTTACTAAAAGAAATCAGAGAAAAGAGACTAAATCTAACGGACGGTCAGGGGTGACGTGGCGCAATTCTACTGGTTGGCTGGCGCGTGCGTTAGGTAGTTTCGAGTGGGCGACCGATCGGTAGAGGATACCGGTTCGGATTAAATCCGATCTAATCTGGAACGTCGATTCCAGATCGAACGAGTGGGGATGCTCACAGAGTAAAAGTCGCCGGCGTCGGGGTCTCCGGCGAGTCCGGAAGCGGCGAATGCGACGGCGAGGTGCTCCGGTGGTCGGGGAAGACGGGGAAGTGGTCCGGGCGACGGCGACGGTTCTCCGGAGTCGATTGGTGAGGTCGGTTGGGCGAGAGGTGGACGGAATCGGTGGCTACGGTCGACGGGAGGTCCGGTGGGGGTGGGAGCTCCGGCGAGCAATTGTGCGGTCTTCCGGCGAGGGACAGAGGGGGCTCGGGGGGAAATGAAAGGCGGGGCTGTGGGGCTCTTATATAGGTGCTCGGGGGTGCGGGGAGTTAAGAGAGGAGACAGATCCGGCGAGGGGAGGAAACGGCCGGCGTCGAGTCCGGCGCGCGCGGGGGAGGGAGAAGATGACCGTTCGATGAAACGGTCGATCGGGTGGGGTCCAGCGTCAGTGATAGGAGGGCGTGTCTGTTACGCGCGGTCGGCCGGTCGGTAGTAAATGCGCGAATAACTGCCGTGGGCCGGCCCGTTTAAATACAGTAACCGTTACCGTTTTTCTTTTAATAATTTTCCAGAGTCATTCAAAAGCTTTTAAAGCAATCAAATCGTTTGTAAATATATGGGTATTGTATATCAAAATTAACAGAATAATAAATGCTATTTAATGAACATTTCTATTCTGTCATTTGAACATTTGAAAAAAATATTATTTTCAGAAATTGCCTAATTGTTTTTAAACCCTTTTTGCAAATATTTTCAAAATAACTCCTGGTTATTATTGTTCAAATATATCACCAATTAGTCCCTGGTGTGGAGTGTCATGTTCCTCCTCTCTTATTTGAACTTTTAACCAAAATTTCAAATAGGTGAAAGCAACTTAGGGAAAAGTAGAAAGAGCTTTCTGAAATCCAGAAGAGACATTCCAACAAACACATACATTCAAGCAATGATGCTGCTAGATGCATAGCTATAATCATAACATTCCAAAATGAAATTTTGGGATGTTACAAACCTACCCACCTTAAGATGAATCTCGCCCTCAAGATTCGGGTTGGCTAGAAAATAGGTGCGGGTGGTCTCTACGAAGATCTTCTTCGCGTTCCCAGGTGGCTTCTTCCTCGGTGTGATGACTCCACAAAACCTTACAGAACTTGATGATCCTGCTGCGGGTAACTCTGTTGGCAGTCTCGAGGATTCTGACAGGCTTCTCCTCGTAGGTTAGATCATTGTCAAGTTGTATGGCCTCTAGGGGCACTGTTGTTGGGGAACGTCGCATGGGAAACAAAAAATTTCCTACGCACACGCAAACCTATCCATGGTGATGAGCATCTACGAGAGGGAGAGTGGATCTACATACCCTTGTAGATCGCTAAGCGGGAAGCGTTAAGAAACGCTGTTGGTGTAGTCGAACATCTTCGCGATCCAAATCGCCGAGCGTCCCGCGATCTCATCACGATCCGTCCCGCGATCCAATCACGATCCGTCCCGTGAACTCATCACGATCCCTCCCGCGATCTCATCACGATCCATCTCACGATCTTGATCACGATCTGTCCCGCGAACTCATCACGATCCGTTCCGCGATCTCATCACGAACTGTTTCGCGATCTCGATCACGGTCCTTCCGATCTAGCGCCGAACGGACGGCACCTCCGCGTTCAACACACGTGCAGCTTGATGACGATCTCCACCGTCTCGATCCAGCGAGAGGAGGTGGAGAGGAGAGAGAGTTCACTGGCAGCGTGACGGCGCTCCGGTGATGGTGGTGGAGTGATTCCGGCAGGGCTTCGCCTAAGCGCTGCAAAAAACCGATCTAGAGGAGAAACTGTGCACCGGTGAAACGGGTAGCACGTGGCCGGAAATTCTGTCAAAAAACCACCCAATCCACTAGTATATATAGGAGGAGAGGAGAGGAGAGGCATCCAAGGCCTTTGGGTCGGCCGAAATAGGAGGTGGGAGCAATCCTACTTCACCTCCAATCCTAGTTGGAGTAGGATTGCCTCCTATTGGCTGATTTTCCACTTTTTGCTTTAGGACTTTCTCTCCTGCGCCATGGGCCTTTGTGGCTGTTTTCCCAGCCCACTAAGGGCTGGTTATTATTCTCCCACATCCCATGGACCTCTTGGGGTCGAAATACCCCTCCCGGAGGTCCTCCGGTACACTACCGGCACTCCCGGTACAATACCGATACTCCCGGTACACTACCGATGAGCCCGAAACTTTTCCGGAAACCAAACTGGGACTTCCTATATATGAATCTTTACCTCCGGACCATTCCGGAGCTCCTCGGGACGTCCGGGATCTCATCCGGGACTCCGAACAACCTTCGGTCACCACCATACATAACTCTACACTACCGAAACGTCATCGAACCTTAAGTGTGCAGACCCTGCGGGTTCGAGAACTATGTAGACATGACCGAGACACCTCTAGGGTCAATAACCAATGGCGGGATCTGGACGTCCACATTGGTTCCTACATATTCTACGAAGATCTTTATCGGTCGAACCTCTATGTCAAGGATTCAGTTAATCCCGTATATCGTTCCCTTTGTTCTTCGGTATGTTACTTGCCCAAGATTCGATCGTCGGTATCTCCATACCTAGTTCAACCTCGTTACCGGCAAGTCTCTTTACTCGTTCCGTAATACAAGATCCCGCAACTAACAATTAGTCACATTGCTTGCAAGGCTTATTGTGATGTTGCATTACCGAGTGGGCCCCGAGATACCTCTCCGTTACACGGAGTAACAAATCCCAGTCTCGATCCATGCCAACTCAACAGACACCATCGGAGATACCTGTAGAGCACCTTTATAGTCACCCATTTACGTTGCGACGTTTGATACACACAAGGCACTCCTCCGATATCCGTGAGTTGCATGATCTCATGGTCATAGGAACATATACTTGACATGCAGAAAACAGTAGCAATAAACTGACACGATCATATGCTATGTTTGTAGTTTGGGTCTTATCCATCACATCATTCTCCTAATGATGTGATCCCGTTATCAAATGACATCTCATGTCCATGGCTAGGAAACCTTAACCATCCTTTGATCAACGAGCTAGTCCATTAGAGGCATACTAGGGACATGGTTTTGTCTATGTATCCACACATGCATTTAAGTCTCCGGTCAATACAATTATAGCATGGATAATAAACGATTATCATGAACAAGGAAATATGATAATAACTAATTTATTATTGCCTCTAGGGCATATTTCCAACAGTCTCCCACTTGCACTAGAGTCAATAATCTAGTTCACATCACCATGTGATTCACATTGTTATGAATCGAACACCCAATGAGTTCTGGGGCTCGATCATGCTTTGCATGTGAGAGAGGTCTTATAGTCAACGGGTCTGCGATATTCAGATCCGTGTGTACTTTGCATATCTCTATGTCAAACCGTAAACACTGCTACCACACTCCACTTGGTACTATTTCCAAATGGCTGCTCCACTATACGTATCCAGATTGCTACTACTAGTCATCCGGATAGGTGTTAAAGCTTGCATCGACGTAACTCTTTACGACGAACTCTTTATCACCTCCATAATCAAGAAACATTTCCTTAGTCCTCTGGTTACTAAGGATAATTCCGACCGCTTTCCAGTGATCCACTCCTGGACCACTCTTGTACCCCTTGATAGACTCATGGCAAGGCACACATAGGTGCGGTACACAGCATGGCATAATATAGAGCCTATGGCTAAGGCATAGGGGACGATGTTCGTCCTTTCTCTTTCTTCTGCCGTTGTCTAGCTTTGAGTCTCACTCAACTTCACACCTTACAAATCAGACGAGAAACTATTTCTCTGGCTGATCCATTTTGAACTCTTTCAAAATCTTGTGAAGGTATGCACTCATTGAAAGTCTCATCAAGCATCTTGATCTATCTCTATAGATTTTGATGCTCAACAATTAGGTAGCTTTATCCAGGTCTTCCTTTGAAAATCACTTTCCAAATAACTGTTTTATGCTTTCCAGAAACTCTACATTATTTCTGAACAACAATATGTCATCCACATATACTTATCAGAAATTCTATAGTGCTCCCACTCACTTTATTGCAAATACAGGTTTCTCATAAACTTTGTATAAACATCAAAACTTTGATCACCTCATCAAAGCGTATATTCCAACTCCGAGATGCTTGCTTCATTCCATGGAAGGATCACCGAAGCTTGCACACCTTTTAGCATCCTTAGGCCTGACAAAACCTTCTGGTTGTATCACATACAACCTTTCCTCAAGTAAACCATTAAGGAAACGATGTTTTGACATCCATCTGCCAGATTTCATAATTGAAAACACAGCAACTGCTAACATAATTCCAACAGACTTTTAGCATCGCTACGAGTGAGAAAGTCTCATCGTAGTCAACTCCTTGAACTTGTCACAAACATCTTTGCAACAAGTCGAGCTTTACAAATAGTGACATTCACCATCAATGTCTGTCTTCATTTTAAAGATCCATTTGTACTCAACGACCTGCCATCCAACGAGCAAGTCTACCAAAGTCTACACTTGGTTTTAATACATGGATCCTATCTCGGATTTCATGGCCTCCAACCATTTGTCGGAATCCGGGCCCATCATCGCTTCTCCATAGCTCGTAGGTTCATCGTTGTCCAACAACATGACCCCCAAGACAGAGTTGTCGTACCACTTAGGAGCAGTACACATCCTTGTCGACCTACGAAGTTTGATAGTAACTTGATCCTGAAGCTTCATGATCATCATCATTAACTTCCTCTTCAACTAACGTAGGCTTCACAGTAACATCTTTCTGCGCTGCGCTACTCTCTGGTTGAACAAAGGTTTAACAACCTCATCAAGTTCTATCTTCCTCCCACTCAATTCTTTCGAGAGAAACTTTTTCTCGAGAAAGGACCCAGTTCTAGCAACAAACACTTTGCACTCGGATCTGAGATAGAAGGTATACCCATCTGTTCTTAGGGTATTCTATGAAGATACATTTGTCCGCTTTGGGTTCTAGCTTATTATGTGAAAACATTTTCCACACAAGCATCACAGCCCCAAACATTAAGAAATGACAGCTTAGGTTTCTATCAAACCATAATTCACACGGTGTCATCTCAACGGATTTAGATGATGCCCTATTTAAAGTGAATGTAGTTGTCTCTAATGCATAACCCCAAAAATTATAGTAGTAAAACGATAAGAGACATCACAGTATGCACTATATCAATAGAGCATGACTATGATGTTCGGAGACACCATCACACCATGGTGTTCCAGGTGGCGTTAGTTGTGAAACAAATTTCACGTTGTCTTAAGTTGTATGCCAAACTCGTAACTCAGATATTCACCTCCACAATCATATCGCGGTCATTTTTATCTTCTTGTCACGATGATCTTTAAACTTCACTCTGAATTTGCTTGAACCTTTCAAACGATTCAGACTTGTGTTTCATTAAGTAAATATACACTATATCTACTCAAATCATCAGTGAAGGTAAGAAAATAACGATATCCACTACACGCTACAAGACTCACTAGATTGCATACATGAACGTGTATCATTTCCAATGAATCACTTGCCCGCTCCATCCAACGGGGTCCTTTAGTCATCTTGCCCAAGAGGCATGGTTCGCATGTCTCAACCGATTCGAAATCGATGAGTCCAAATATCCATCAGCATGGAGTTTCTACATGCGCTTTATACCAATATGACATTTAGCAGCAGTGCCACAAGTATGTGGTACTATCATTATTAACTTTGTATCTTTTGACATCAATGTTATGGACATGTGTACTACTACGATCAAGATTTCAACAAACCATTCTCACTGGGTGCATGACCATTGAAGGTATTATTCATGTAACCAGAACAACTATTATTCTTTGACTTAAATGAATAACCGTATTGCAACAAACATGATCTAATCATGTTCATGCTCAATGCAAAACACCAAATAACATTTATTTAGGTTCGTCACTAATCCTGAAGGTAGAGAGAGCGTGCAATGTTGATCACATCAACCTTAGAAACATTTCCAACACACATCGTCACCTCACCCTTAGCTAGTTCTCCGTTTATTCCGTAGCTTTTATTTTGAGTTACTAACATTTAGCAACCGAACCGGTATCCAATACCTAGGTGCTACTAGGAGTACTAGCAAGGTACACATCAATAACTCGTATATCAAATATACTTCTGTTGATGTTGCCAGCCTTCTTATCTACCAAGTATCTAGGGTTGTTCCGCTTCAGCGACCTCTCACCTCATAATAGAAGCACTTAGTCTCGTGTTTGAGTTCAACTTTGGGTTGCTTCACTGGAGCAGCAACTGACTTGCTATCCATGAAGTTTCCCTCCTTGCTCTTGCCCTTTTCGAAACTAGTGGTTTGATTAACCATCAACACTTGACGCTCCTTCTTGATTTCTACCTTCGCGGTGTCAAACATCGCGAACAACTCAGGGATCAATACTTCTATCCCTGGTGTATTATAGTTCATCACTAAGTTCTAGTAGCTTTAGTGACAGTGACTTGGAGAACTATATCAATCACTATCTTATCTGGAAGATCAACTCCCACTTGATTCAAGCGATTGTAGTACCCAGACAATCTGAGTACATGCTCAACAATTGAGCTATTCTCCTTCATCTTACAAGCAAAGAATCTTGTTGGAGACCTCATATCTCGCAACAAAGGCACGAGCCTGAGATCACAATCTCTGCTCTAGAACATCTCATATGTTCCGTGACGTTCAAAACGTTTTGGAGCCTCAATTCTAAGCCGTAATGCATGACGCACTAAACTATCAAGCAGTCATCGAAACGTGCCTGTTAGATGTTCACAACATCTATAGACGACGCTAGAGGGGGTGGCGCACCGAGCGGTGCATTAAGGACATAAGCCTTCTGTGCAGCAATGAGGACAATCCTCAGATCACGGACACAGTCCGCAATTTTGCTACCAACATCTTTCAATTCTATTTCTCTAGGAACATATAAAAATACAAGGGAGCTACAGCGCGAGCTAGTAATCTACAACATAATTTGCAAAGACACTTTGACTATGTTCATGATAATGAGTTCAATTAATCATATTACTTAAGAACTCCCACTCAAATTGACATCCCTCCGATCATTCGAGTGATACATGATCCAAATTCACCAACTCAAGTCCGATCATCACGTGAGTTGAGGTGGCTGCAATGGTGAACATCATTATGTTGATCATATCTACTATATGACTCATGTTCGACCTTTCGGTCTCTCGTGTTCCGAGGCCATGTCTGTACATGCTAGGCTCGTCAAGTTTAACCCGAGTGTTCTGCGCGTGCAAATATGGCTTGCACCCGTTGTATGTGAACGTAGAGTCTATCACACCCGATCATCACGTGGTGTCTCAACACGACGAACTTTCGCAACGGTGCACACTCGGGGAGAACACAGTTCATCTTGAAATTCAAGTGAGGGATCACCTTATAATGCTACCGCCGTACTAAGAAAAACAAGGTGCATAAAAGGATTAACATCTCATGCAATTCATAAGTGACATGATATGGCCATGAACTTGTGTTTAAGATCTCCATCTTCAAAACACCGGCATGATCTCCATCGTCACCGGCACAACACCATGATCTCCATCGTCACCGGCACAACACCATGATCTCCATCAATGTGTTGCCATTGGGGTTGTCACGCCCTGCATGCTTCTACTACTATTGCTACCGTAGCGATAAAGTAAAGCATTACATAGCGCTTAATGATTGACACGCAGGTCATACAACAATTAAAGACAACCCTATGGCTCCTGCCGGTTGCCGTACTCATCGACATGCAAGTCGTGATAATCTATACATCACATGATCATATCATACATCACATATATCTCATCATGTAATTGGCCATATCACATCACAACATACCCTGCAAAAACAAGTTAGACGTCCTCTAATTGTTGTTGCATATTTTACGTGGCTGCTATGGGTATCTAGCAAGAACGATTCTCACCTACGCATAAACCACAACGGTGATACACTAGTTTGCTTTTCAACCTTCTCAAGGACCGCCTTTGTCGAATCCGATCCAACTAAAGTGAGAGAAACTGTCACACGCAAGCCATCTAGGCAACAAGTTGCGTCGAGGGAACCGGTCTCTCGTAAGCGTACGAGTAATGTTGGTCCGGGCCGCTTCATCTCACAATCCCGCTGAACCAAAATACGACCAAGGGAGGAAGCAATCTAAGCATCAACGCCCACAAACCTTTTGTGTTCTACTCGAGATCTCATCGAACCATCAACCTAGCTCATGATGCCACTGTTGGGGAACGTCGCATGGGAAACAAAAAATTTCCTACGCACACGCAAACCTATCCATGGTGATGAGCATCTACAAGAGGGAGAGTGGATCTACATACCCTAGTAGATCGTTAAGCGGGAAGCGTTAAGAAACGCTGTTGGTGTAGTCAAACATCTTCGCGATCCAAATCGCCGAGCGTCCCGCGACCTCATCACAATCCGTCCCGCGATCCAATCACGATCCGTCCCGTGAACTCATCACGATCCGTCCCGCGATCTCATCACGATCCATCTCACGATCTTGATCACGATCTGTCCCGCGAACTCATCACGATCCGTTCCGCGATCTCATCACGAACTGTTTCGCGATCTCGATCACGGTCCTTCCGATCTAGCTCCGAACGGACGGCACCTCCGCGTTCAGCACACGTACAGCTTGATGACGATCTCCACCATCTCGATCCAGCGAGAAGAGGTGGAGAGGAGAGAGAGTTCACTGGCAGCGTGACGCCGCTCCGATGATGGTGGTGGAGTGATTCCGGCAGGGCTTCGCCTAAGCGCTGCGGAGAACCGATCTAGAGGAGAAACTGTGCACTGGTGAAACAGGTAGCACGTGGCCGGAAATTCTGTCCAAAAACCACCCAATCCACTAGTATATATAGGAGGAGAGGAGAGGAGAGGCAGCCAAGGCCTTTGGGTCGGCCGAAATAGGAGGTGGGAGCAATCCTACTTCACCTCCAATCCTAGTTGGAGTAGGATTGCCTCCTATTGGCTGATTTTCCACTTTTTGCTTTAGGACTTTCTCTCCTGCGCCATGGGCCTTTGTGGCTGTTTTCCCAGCCCAATAAGGGCTGGTTATTATTCTCCCACAGCCCATGGACCTCTTGGGGTCGAAATACCCCTCCCGGAGGTCCTCCGGTACACTACCGGCACTCCCGGTACAATACTGATACTCCCGGTACACTACCGATGAGCCCGAAACTTTTCCGGAAACAAAACTGGGACTTCCTATATATGAATCTTTACCTCCGGACCATTCCGGAGCTCCTCGTGATGTCCGGGATCTCATCCGGGACTCCGAACAACCTTCGGTCACCACCATACATAACTCTACACTACCGAAACGTCACCGCACCTTAAGTGTGCAGACCCTGCGGGTTCGAGAACTATGTACACATGACCGAGACACCTCTACGGTCAGTAACCAATGGCGGGACCTGGACGTCCACATTGGTTCCTACATATTCTACAAATATCTTTATCAGTCGAACCTCTATGTCAAGGATTCAGTTAATCCCGTATATCATTCCCTTTGTTCTTCGGTATGTTACTTGCCCGAGATTCGATCGTCGGTATCTCCATACCTAGTTCAACCTCGTTACTGGCAAGTCTCTTTACTCGTTCCGTAATACAAGATCCCGCAACTAACAATTAGTCACATTGCTTGCAAGGCTTATTGTGATGTTGCATTACCGAGTGGGCCCCGAGATACCTCTCCGTTACACGGAGTAACAAATCCCAGTCTCGATCCATGCCAACTCAAGAGACACCATCGGAGATACCTGTAGAGCACCTTTATAGTCACCCATTTACGTTGCAACGTTTGATACACACAAGGCACTCCTCCGATATCCGTGAGTTGCATGATCTCATGGTCATAGGAACATATACTTGACATGCAGAAAACAGTAGCAATAAACAGACACGATCATATGCTATGTTTGTAGTTTGGATCTTATCCATCACATCATTCTCCTAATGATGTGATCCCGTTATCAAATGACATCTCATGTCCATGGCTAGGAAACCTTAACCATCCTTTGATCAACGAGCTAGTCCATTAGAGGCATACTAGGGACATGGTTTTGTCTATGTATCCACACATGCATTTAAGTCTCCGATCAATACAATTATAGCATGGATAATAAACGATTATCATGAATAAGGAAATATGATAATAACTAATTTATTATTGCTTCTAGGGCATATTTCCAACAATTGTATCTCCCAAAGGAATATCAGCCATCTTAGTATGACATTTCTTCAGCTGGGACACATGGAACACATTATGAACTTCGGATAATCCTTCCGGCAATTCCAGTTTGTATGCAACTTCGCCTCTACGTTCAAGAATGTTGTAGGGGCCTATGAATCTGGGTGCTAATTTTCCTTTAACACCAAACCTCTTGATTCCTCGAAGCGGGGACACACGAAGATAAGCTCGGTCTCCCACTTCATATGTCACTTCCTTGCGCTTGTTGTCAGCATAACTCTTCTGTCGAGATTGAGCTACCTTGAGTCTGTCACGAATCATCTTGACTTTCTCTTCAGAATCTCGGATAAGGTCAGGACCAAAAAGTTGTCGGTCTCCAACACCATCCCATGTCAGTGGTGTTCTGCACCTCCTTCCGTATAAAGCTTCGAAAGGGGCCATCTTTAGACTGGTCTGATAACTGTTGTTGTACGAGAATTCTGCGTAAGGTAAGTTGTCATCCCAACTAGATCCATAATCTAGCACACAAGCTCTCAACATGTCTTCCAGAATATGGTTGACTCTCTTAGTCTGTCCATCTGCGGATGAAAGGCTGTACTGAACTCTAGCCTTGTACCCAAAGTTTCATGTAACTGATGCCAAAACTTTGAGGTAAACTGTGTTCCTCTATCTGACACGATACTCCTCGGAACTCCATGCAGACATACGATCCTGATCATATATATCTTGGCTAGCTTAGCATTGGTATAGGTGGTTTTCACTGGAATGAAATGAGCTACCTTGGTCAAGCGATCTACCACTACCCATATGGAATCATAACCTGAACGGGTCCTGGGTAATCCTGTGATGAAGTCCATACCAAGCTTTTCCCATTTCCACTCGGGTATCGGCAAAGGTTGGAGTAACCCTGCTGGTTTCTGATGTTCTGCCTTTACTCGCTGACAAACATCACATATTGCAACATGTTCCGCAATATCTTTCTTCATACCTGTCCACCAATAACTTTCCTTTAAATCGAGATACATCTTGGTATTGCCTGGGTGTATCGAGTAAGGTGAATCGTGGGCTTCCTGAAGTATCAACTTCCTGAGCTCTCGGTTATTGGGCACATAGATTCGGTTCTCAAACCACAAAGTTCCGTGTTCATCCTCACGAAAACCTTTAGCTTTACCATCTTCCATTCTCTGTTTAATCTCAGCTATCTCCTTGTCCGATTTCTGGGCTTCACGAATTCTTTCGGTCAAGGTGGACTGAATTTCCAGTGTGGCAATATATCCTCTTGGGACTATCTCTAGCCTGACCTCTCTGAGATCATCGGCTAACTCTTGGGGTAATCCTCCCGCTGTGAGTGTGTTTACATAAGTTTTCCGACTCAAGGCATCGGCTACAACATTAGCCTTACCTGGATGGTAGTGTAATCTCATGTCATAATCCTTGATTAACTCTAACCATCTCCTCTGTCTGAGGTTCAACTCTTTCTGCGTGAAGATGTATTTTAGGCTCTTATGGTCGGTGTAAACATCACAACTATTTCCGATAAGGAAATGTCTCCAAGTCTTGAGTGCGTGCACTACGGCTGCTAGTTCCAAATCATGCGTGGCATAATTCAACTCATGAGGTTGTAGTTGTCTGGATGCATAGGCTACAACTTTTCCATCTTGCATGAGTACTCCTCCAAGTCCTTGACGTGAAGCATCACAATAAACTTGGAAGTCCTTCCGAATATTGGGCAAGATCAATACTGGGGCTGTGACCAAACGTTTCTTCAACTCCTGGAAACTGGCTTCACATTCCTCAGTCCAAACATACTTAGATTCTTTCTTCAACAACTCTGTCATGGGCTTGGCAATCTTTGAGAAATTCTCAATGAATCTCCGGTAATATCCAGCAAGTCCGAGGAAACTGCGGATCTCCTTAACTTAGGTGGGTGACTTCCACTCGATGACGGCTTCAACCTTAGCGGGGTCTACGGCTATTCCTTCTCCGGAAATAACATGTCCAAGGAATCCGACTTCCGTTAGCCAAAATTCACATTTGCTAAACTTGGCATATAACTGATGTTCTCTTAGCTTCTCCAGAACTAAACGCAGATGTTCCTTATGTTCTTCCTCGTTCTTGGAGAATATCAAAATGTCATCGATGAACACCACGGCAAACTTGTCCAAATATTCCATAAACACTTTGTTCATCAAATTCATGAAGTAGGCAGGAGCATTAGTCAAACCAAAGGACATGACAGTATACTCATACAAACCATACCTGGTGGTGAAAGCTGTTTTGGGTATATCCTGTTCACGAATCTTAAGTTGATGATACCCTGATCGAAGATCGATCTTGGAGAATACTTTGGCTCCTACTAGCTGATCAAAAAAATCATTAATCATCGGAAGAGGGTACTTGTTCTTGATAGTCACCTCGTTCAAGGCACGATAGTCAACTACCATTCTCAAAGTTTTATCCTTCTTCTCCACCAAAAGAACTGGGGCTCCCCAAGGTGAAGAACTTGGGCGTATATAACCTTTGTCCAATAACTCCTTAATTTGCTTCTTGATTTCCAACAGATCATTTGCGGGCATCCGATAGGGTTTCTTGGAAATTGGTGCTGTCCCTGGCTGTAGCTCTATTAGGAACTCAATTTCCCTATCTGGTGGCATTCCTGGTAATTCTTTCGGAAATACATCTGGAAAGTCTTTTACCACAGGTACTTCCTCCTGAACAACTCCTGTGAGGGCATTTAACCTAGCACTCATACGTGTGCGTCGGGATACATACTTAATCCTCTTGTTCTCCGGGGTGGTGAGTGAAACAGACTTGCTGAGGCAATCAAGATTTCCTTCATACTTGGTCATCCAATCCATGCCTAGGATTACATCCAATCCCTGGGATTCTAAGACGATGAGGTCGGTGGGAAAAACATGGTTTCCTATATTGAGTTTCAAGGCATGGCATCCTATCCCTGCCATCATCATACCTCCTGGGGAACTGACCTTAATGGGCTGACTAAGGGTTTTGGTGGGCAAACCATACTTATCCACAACTACCCTTGATATGAATGAATGAGTTGCACCGGAATCAAAAAGTACTATAACTGGACATGAATGCAATAAAAACTTACCAACCACAGTCTCGGGTTGATCATAGACTTCTTCCACGTCGAGGTGGTTCACGTGGGCACGAGGAAAAGGGTTTGGCTTCTTGGCTGCGGAGTTGCCATTTCCATTTCCCTGCTTGCTCTGGGGACACTCGGTAGCATAATGCCCTGTCTTCTGGCACTTGAAACAGGTGATGTGACTCAGATCCTTCTGAGTAGGAACATGACGGTGCTGATTATTGTTCCCATTCCCATTGTCAGTCTTGAAGTTGCCATGGTTGGGACGGGCATTCCCATTTCCTCCATGGTTGTGGCTTCCATGGTTGTGCACAGCATGAGTGTGTCTTCCAAACTTACCGGTACCTGATCCGGTGTTCCCTGAGTACGGGGAGTAGCGGGGCTTCTGATGAGCTCCAGAGTTAAACTTCCCCTGAGTGTACTTCCTCTTGCGGTTCACAATCTGCTGTTGTTTACCCTCCAAGATGAGTGCCTTATCCACCAGCTCTTGGTAGTTGTTGAAATTAGCCACTACCAGCTGCATGCTCAACTCATCGTTGAGTCCTTCCAGAAATTTCTCTTGCTTGGCCGCATCATCGGCCACGTCTCCTGGTGCATAACGTGCCAATGTGTTGAACTCTTCCACATATTGGGCCACGGAACGATTACCCTGGCGCAAGTTGCGAAACTCGCGCTTCTTCAGACTCATGGCTCCAGCTGAGACATGAGCGGTGCGAAAAGCTTGCTGGAACTGCTCCCAAGTTACATCAGCAATAGGATAGGTGGTGATGTAATTCTCCCACCATGAAGCTGCTGGTCCTTCAAGTTGATGTGCGTCAAATCGCACCTTCTCAGCGTCAGTGCATCCAACGGTGATGAGCTCTCTCTCCATCTTGCGGAGCCGGTCATCTGCCACAATGGGCTCAGTGCTGCTGGAGAAAATTGGAGGATTCAACCTCAGAAAACGGGTGAGATTGTCAGTCTGGGGTGGATGGTGGTTGTGGTTGTTCTGGTTGTTGTTGGTTTGATTCTGAATCAATAACTGCATCAGTGCATTCTGCTGCTGAAGGAGTTGAGTGAGTTCCGGTGGGAAAGTGAAGTCGGTCTCACGTCGTGGAGGCATCTTGCTGATTTCAGAGGGGTGAGAATTAGAATAGAACAAGGGCCTAAAAGGAGAAATTCACTACCCATATGCAATGCAACAAACATATCACACCAAACACTCATTCATTTATTCAATCAATGTCAAACATCGGGAATACAAGTCTCAATCAAACTACACATCGACCTATGCTTTAACGTCGAAAAATAAAAGATACATTGGAGGGCATAACTAAGGTTCTCCTCAAAAGTGCATAGTCGTAGGTCCTCCGGTGGTGCTTTCCTCATAGTCTTCATCGTCGCTGATGAAGGGTGCCATGTCTCCTTCGGGGTGAAGGTTTTCCCCCATGTCTAGCTGCTCCTCCAGAGTTGCGATGCGTGCATTCTGCTCATCAATCCTCTCTAGGAAGTCCTTCACTTCATGCTCGTGTTCATAGTTGGCCTCTCGCAGATCAGCTTCAAGGTCCAGCTCGCGGTTCATCAGATTCTTGATTGTCTTTGTATCAGCAGGAACTCGAAGCTCCAGAGTCCTGATGTGAGTCTCCAGGGTCTGGATATAGGAAATAGTGGTGTCTGAAGTGGGAGGAGTTATGATGTTTCCATTGGCATCTCTGCGACAAACCACGCTGAGTCCTGGTGAAATGGTTCCATCTCTGTATTCCTCCTGAATACGTCCAAGGGCACGATGAATGGCCATGTCTCTTCCAAGTATCCAGCTGGGTGCCACGAACTTGAAGTCGATGGGTTTCTTCCGATTCCCAAAGGTCTTCCCTGGGATGTGCACCTCGATCCTGTAGCGTCCATCTTGGGGAAATGACATGATAGGAGTCCCGGTGATGCTCGGCAAAGCAATCCTTACGTCCTTGACGATCCTCATCAGCTCCTTACCAAAGGGCATCGTTGCGTCAGGCTGGCAAAACTCCGTGATCAACACTGGGATGAAGGTGGCCATCTATAAATTTTGAAATAATCGGAGAGAAATCAGAAATGAGTAGATGAGAGTATAAGAATTTTAAAGACAAAGAGATACAATCCTAAGGCTTTCCAATCCTAGAGGTTACGTCCTACGGTCAGCGTGTGCTCTGATACCATTTCTGTAGCGACCCGACCTAAAAGGTCAAGTCTCCGGTGTTTCCGTACCATCCCAAGATCATGCTGGTACACACACGGTACATCAATGTATATATCAAAGGGAAATCACACAGCATTGTAGTAATCAAAATCTCATATCGAGTCCTTTATTACAATAAAGATTACAATAAAGTGGCCGAAGGCCAACTCATGAGAATAACTAAGTCTTGCGGAAGCGTCGAAGGTAGGTGAGTCCATCTGACTCCAAGGGCATCTCACTGAGCATAGAACGTGTCCTCACTCCTGATCGGAAAAGTACTCTGCAACATGATACGTTGCAGCCGTGTAGGTCAGCATATGGAATATGCCGGCAAAGTCACAAGAGAAGGGTGAAAAGATAATCATCTAGTCTATATGCATATATGGCAGGTGGGGTGGTAAGTTTTTGCGTAAAGCCAAGTTTTTCCTACATCAAGGGAGGGGCTAAGCAAAATATTACTAAGTTGGTTGATTAATGAGATGGTTCCACCAACCATTTCTCATTCCCAAATTATTAAATACCCACATCATCATATTAATTATGTTGAGAGTTCCGGAAGTTTCAATTCCTTTGGCTCAAGTCGTCCATGACCATGGACACGGCTAATCGATTAGGTTTTGAATACTCTGCAGAGTTTTGCACACGTTCCCCACAAGATTTGGTCACCTCCGTTTGATTTCTCGCACTTCAGGGTGTTTGAGAAACGGATGACCAAAACATGGTCTTCCAAAGGGTTTCCCTGCGACTCTGTCGGTGCCCATCCTTTCCTACCGTTCTTCTACCTCTCGTAGCACCGCCTGTCCAGGGTCACCACGATATCCAACCAAGCCAGAGCCCATAATGACTTGTGGCTGTGCAGGTAAGCCTTGGGTTTTAAAGCATCCATCCATCTCTTTGTGCCTGGGTGGATCTTTCCGCGTGCATACTGGCCATCTCCAGCATCACCTAGGCAAATCCACTGGTTTCTCCAAGGTGCCGTTCAACCATCATCCACCCAGAGGTATGTTGAAAACTCGGAGTCTTAAATCATGATCATTATGTAGGTCTTGAAATTATTAACTCTCTCAACTCTCATGAATCACACAACCAACCCCGTCTACTAATAGCATAGCAAAAGGTAAAACAACGTTTCCCAGGGCCAATGTGTCAAAGAGGTTGAGGGGGGGTACCTACCACATGATACTACTAGAATGTAACCAAGTTTCCAACTAACCTATCTGGCATGCAATTGGGGAGATGGTAGAACTAATGCATATAAAACATGGGTAAACATGGTCAAAGTGACTTGCCTGATTGATGATCTTCGTACGTGAGTGACTCTAAGTAACAAGCTTCGCACTCCGGATAATCTAACGAAGCAAACAAGCACTCAATAAGCATACAACAAAAATATTGTAACTCACAAACATCAACCAAGAACTAGTAAACAATCAAGACAAAACAATGCACAAATCTCAAGTAAGAAAACACACAAAGTTTTGTTTACTAGGAGGTGATTTATAGAACACTACTATCATAATAAAACTATTTTGTAATAACAAAACAATTGTTGTCAGCAAGGAAACAATAGAATATTTTATTAATAAGCAGAATAAAATCAATTTAAGTTTGTTGGGAAAAGTTTAGTAAAGTTTATACAAGTTTGTGATAAACACTATATGAATCAACTATAGTTATATTAACAAAAGAATGAAAAACTAAACTATTACTAGTTAGTTGTTTTAGTCAAATTAAGCTTATTTGAAAAGAAATTGTGATTCCTATGTTAAATAAAATTAAACTAAGCAATTTATAATTTTATTTACAGTAAGTGAAAACACTAAATGTTTACTAACAGAACCTAATAAACAAATAAAACCAAATTCTAAAACAAACTAATTAAAATTGAGTTTATAAATCTATATTATAATACTAAGCAGATTCTGTTTTTGGTTAAAACATTAATCAAATTAAACCTAAAAAAAATCCTCAAACTAAACACGGAGATAGTCCTAACCAATATCAAACAATAGCAAAAAGAATCATATCAAAATCTATTTTTAAACTCTAGTTATTCAGATTTAAATATTTTGAGCAAATTTGATTAAATTCAAATTTTATAGTTCAAATTTGAAATTTAAAAGTACAGGGTGAAACTACATGAAAAATGTGAGCTATTGCAAAAAGAATCAACTCAAAACACTAAATAGATTAAAAGATATAGCTAAAACAAATTTAGAATAGGTTCTGTTTACTCAAAGAAATCAAAGAAAAGAGACTAAATCTAACGGACGGTCAGGGGTGACGTGGCGCGATTCTACTGGCTGGCTGGCGCGTGCGTTAGGTAGTTTCGAGCGGGCGACCGATCGGTAGAGGATACCGGTTCGGATTAAATCCGATCTAATTTGGAACGTCGATTCCAGATCGAACGAGTGGGGATGCTCACAGAGTAAAAGTCGCCGACGTCGGGGTCTCCGGCGAGTCCGGAAGCGACGAATGCGACGGCGAAGTGCTCCGGTGGTCGGGGAAGACGGGGAAGTGGTGCGGGCGACGGGGACGGTTCTCCGGAGTCGATTGGTGAGGTCGGTTGGGCGAGAGGTGGACGGAATCGGTGGCTATGGTCGACGGGAGGTCCGGTGGGGGTGGGAGCTCCGGCGAGCAATTGCGCGGTCTTCCAGCGAGGGACAAAGGGGGCTCAGGGGGGAAATGAAAGGTGGGGCTGTGGGGCTCTTATATAGGTGCTCGGGGGTGCGGGGAGTTAAGAGAGGAGAGAGATCCGGCGAGGGGAGGAAACGGCCGGCGTCGAGTCCGGCGCGCGCGGGGGAGGGAGAAGATGACCGTTCGGTGAAACGGTCGGTCGGGTGGGGTCCAGCGTCAGTGATAGGAGGGCGTGTCTGTTACGCGCGGTCAGCCGGTCGGTAGTAAATGCGCGAATAACTGCCGTGGGCCGGCCCGTTTAAATACAGTAACCGTTACCGTTTTTCTTTTAATAATTTTCCAGAGACATTCAAAAGCTTTTAAAGCATTCAAATCGTTTGTAAATATATGGGTATTATATATCAAAATTAACAGAATAATAAATGATATTGAATGAACATTTCTATTCTGTCATTTGAACACTTTGAAAAAAAATATTATTTTCAGAAATTGCCTAATTGTTTTTAAACCCTTTTTGCAAATATTTTCAAAATAACTCCTGGTTATTATTGTTCAAATATATCACCAATTAGTCCCTGGTGTGGAGTGTCATGTTCCTCCTCTCTTATTTGAACTTTTAACCAAAATTTCAAATAGGTGAAAGCAACTTAGGGAAAAGTAGAAAGAGCTTTCTGAAATCCAGAAGAGACATTTCAACAAACACATACATTCAAGCAATGATGCTGCTAGATGCATAGCTATAATCATAACATTCCAAAAGAGACATTTGGGATGTTACACCCTCGCAGTGCCAAATCTTGGGTGATGGCATGAGGAGCTCGCCTATCCACGGCTTGCGCGGGTCCTTGTCAAGCTGGCGGAGCTGAAGAAGGCGGGCATGACAATGGCGATGGTGGTGCGGGAGTTCACATGTCGACGAATTGTTCCCTACATCGCCAATCCCGCCCGATGTGGGCCTTCATAGGCCCTCACGATTCCATGAGGATACAAGTCCCGCCTCTTTCTCCCGATGTTCTACGCGATGCTCTGCCGCTTGACCGGCGGTGAACCAGACGAGCTCCCCCGGAGCGGCCTCCCCTTGTACGACTACAAGGACCGGGAAGCCCTCATTTTGAACATGCCACGCTTCGAAGAGTGGGGATTCCTTCCTACGGAGGGAGCGTGTCCCCAGGGTGACCCCCTCGCGGGGGCCCGTAGCCCGGGAGGCCCTGGGGTCGTGGCCCCTCCCGTGGCTGAGGTGGAGCATCCTTTGCCACCCGCTCCCCCGGTTCCCTCTTCGGTCTAGCTCGGGGTCGAGGGTGACGTCCCATCGATGACGGGTGGGTGCTAGGTGTCGGTCATCGATAAATCGTCCTTTGGCCTTCGCATAAAACGGAAGAGGAAGGCGCCCAGGGGCGGCCGCTCCTCGATGTCGCGGAAGCCGATGAAGGGGAAGTCGATCGCCGTGGATGAGTAAGTGCATGCGTCCCCTCAACCTTCCTTCTTTGCTCTCCTTCTAAATTTCTATTCCGCAGGCTCCCCACTGGTGAACGAGCAGCCGAGTCGACCTCGCCCACTTTTGGGGCCACCGGCCTCCTTGCGGCCTCGTCTTCCATCTGCTGCGGGGTTCTGGCTGCCAGGACGCCCGTACCTGAGCCCGCTCGGCCTTCAGGGGGGCCCCAAGCGATTGCCTCCTACGATCTTCTCCACCCGTGGCCTCTAAGTCCCAAGGATGGGGCTGCGGCCCCCGCTGGCGGCATTCCCTAGGTACGTGCCATGCTGCGTCCTTGGGCCCCCTTCGCTCGATGTTGTGGGGCCTAAGGGGGCGCGTGCTTCTTCTGGGGTGGTTAGGTGGAAGCCCCCAGCCCCTGAGCAAGCGTCCGAGCTGGGCGGCCCCTCGCATGCCTCCCCCTTCCATCCTTGGGAAGGCGGCAACCCTGGCTGGTCCCTTAATCTCGCAAGTGACCGGAGCGCTGCGTGGTGGGGTTTGCCCCAAACCAAGGCGGAAGCACTAGGACGTCTGGGGTGGTATTGGGGAATGTTGCATGGGAAACAAAAAATTTCCTATGCACACGCAAATCTATCCATGGTGATGAGCATTTACGAGAGGGAGAGTGGATCTATGTACCCTTGTAGATCGCTAAGCGGGAGGCGTTATGAAATGTGGTTGGTGTAGTCGAACGTCTTCGCGATCCAAGTCGCCGAGCATCCCGCGATCCAATCACGTCCGTCCCGCGAACTTGATCATGGTCCTTCCGATCTAGCGCCGAACGGACAACACCTCCGCGTTCAGCACACGTACGGCTTGATGATGATCTCCACTGTCTTGATCTAGCAAGAAGGAGCGGAGAGGAAGAAGAGTTCTTCGGCAGCGTGACGGCGCTCTGGTGATGGTGGTGGAGCTATTCCGGGAGGGCTTCACCTAAGCGCTGCAGAAAACCGATCTAGAGGAGAAACTATGCACTGGAGGAACGGGCAGCACATGGCTAAAAATTCTATGAAAAAACCCCTAAAACCTCCAGTATATATAAGGGGAAGAGAGGAGGAGGCAAGGGCCAAGCCTCTAGGAGTCGGCCGAACCAGGTGGGAGAGATGGAATCCACCTCCAATCCTAGTAGGACTAGGGTTCACCCTATTTTTGCCTTTTTCCACTTTTTCTCTTTGGGCTTTTTCTCCCTAGCCGCATGGACTTTGTGTGGGACTTACACCAGCCCACTAAGGGCTGGTAATTATTCTCCCATATTCCATGAAGCCTCTTGCGTCGAAATACCCCTCCCGATGGTCTCCCGGTACACTACCAGCTCTCCAGGTACATTACCGATTAGCCCGAAACTTTTTCGGTGACCAAAACAAGACTTCCTATATATCAATCTTTACCTCCGGACCATTCCGGATCTCCTCGTGACGTCTGGGATATCATTCGGGACTCTGAATAAGCTTCGGTCACCACCATACATAACTCTATACTATCGAAACATCACCGAACCTTAAGTGTGCAGACCCTGCGGGTTCGAGAACTATGTAGACATGACCAAGACACCTCTACGGCCAATAACCAATAGCGGGAACTAGATGACCATATTGGTTCGAAAATATTCTATGAAGATCTTTATCGGTCGAACCTCTATGTCACGGATTCTGTTAACCCCGTATGATGTTCCTTTGTTCTTCGGTATGTTACTTGCCCGAGACTCGATCGTCGGTATCTCCATACCTAGTTCAACCTCGTTACCGGCAAGTCTCTTTACTCGTTCCGTAATACAAGATCCCGTGACTAAAACTTAGTCACATTGCTTGCAAGGCTTATTGTGATATTGTATTAAAGAGTGGGCCCTGAGATACCTCTCCATCACACGGAGTAACAAATCCCAGTCTTGATCCATGCCAACTCAACAGACACCCTCGGAGATACTTGTAGAGCACCTTTATAGTCACCCAGTTATGTTGCAACATTTCATACACACAAGTCACTCCTCCGATGTCCATGAGTTGTATGATCTCATGGTCATAGGAACATATACTTGACATGTAGAAAACAGTAGCAATAAACTGACACGATCATATGCTACGTTTGTAGTTTAGGTCTTTTCCATCACATCATTCTCATAATGATGTGATCCCGTTATCAAATGACATCACATGTCAATGGCTAGGAAACCTTGACCATCTTTGATCAATGAGCTAGTTTACTAGAGGCATACTAGGGACAAAGTGTTGTCTATTTACCCACACATGTAATGTGTTTCCTATGAATACAATTATAGCATGGATAACAAACGATTATCATGAACAAGGAAATATAATAATAAGCACTTTATTTATTGCCTCTAGGGCATATTTCCAACAGTCTCCCACTTGCACTAGAGTCAATAATCTAGCTTACATCACTATGTGATTTACATTGTAATGAATCGAACACCCATGCAGTTTTGGTGTTGATCATGTTTAGCCCTTGGAAGAGGTTTAGTCAACGGGTCTGCAACATTCAGATCCATGTGCACATTGCAAATATTTATGTCCTTTTCCTCGATGTAATCGCGGATGGAGTTGAAGCATCGCTTTATGTGTCTGGTCCTCTTGTGAAACCTTGGTTCCTTGGCCAGAGCAATGACACCAGTGTTGTCACAGAACAGGTTCATTGGATTCAGTGCACTGGGCACTACTCCAAGATCTGTCATGAACTGCTTCATCTAGACACCTTCCTTTGTTGCCTCCGAGGCTCTGATGTATTCCGCTTCGCACGTAGAATCGGCTGCCATGCTTTTGCTTGGAACTGCACCAGCTTACCGCTCCCCCGTTGAGGATAAATACGTATCCGGTTTGTAACTTAGAGTCATCCTTATTAGTGTCAAAGCTTGTATCAACGTAACCCTTTACGACGAGCTCTTCATCACCTCCATAAACAAGAAACATGTCCTTACTCCTTTTCAGGTACTTAAGGATATTCTTGACCGCTGCCCAGTGTTCCATTCCAGGATCACTTTGAAACCTTCCGGCCATACTTATGGCAAGGCTGACATCGGGTCTTGTGCATAGCATTGCATACATGATAGAGCCTATGGCTAAAGCATAGGGGATGACATTCATCTTTTCTCTATCCTCTGCAGTGTCTGGGCATTGAGTCTTACTCAACTTCACACCTTGTAACACAGGCAAGAACCCCTTCTTGGACTGAGCCATTTTGAACTTCTTCAAAACTTTACCAAGGTATGTGCTTTGTGAAAGCGCTATCAAGCGTTTCGATCTATCTCTATAGATCTTAATGCCTAATATGAAAGCAGCTTCTCCTAGCTCCTTCATTGAAAAACTCTTGTTCAAATATTCCTTCACGGTTTCCAGCATTTCTATATTGTTTCCAATCAGTAATATGTCATCCACATATAATATTAGAAACACTATAGAGGTCCCACTCAATTTCTTGTAAATACAAGCTTCTCCATAAACTTGTATAAAACCAAACGCTTTGATCACCTCATCAAAGCGCTTATTCCAACTCCGAGATGCTTGCACCAGCCCATAAATGGATCGCTGGAGTTTGCAAACTTTGTCAGCATTCTCTGGATGGACAAAACCTTCCGGTTGCATCATATACAACTCTTCCTCAAGGAAACTGTTGAGGAACGCTGTTTTGACATCCATCTACCAAATTTCATAGTCGAAATATGCAGCTATTGCTAACATGATTCTGACGGACTTAACCATCGCTATGGGTGAGAAGGTCTCATCGTAGTCAACTCCTTGAACTTGTGAAAAACCCTTTGCCACAAGTCGAGCTTTATAGACGGTGACATTATCGTCCGCGTCTGTCTTCTTCTTAAATATCCATTTGTTCTGAATGGCCTTTCGCCCTTCAGGTAATACTTCCAAAGTCCATACTTTGTTTTCATACATGGATCCCGTCTAGGATTTCATGGCCTCTAACCATTTTTCGGAATCCGGGCCCATCATTGCTCTTCCATAGCTCGTAGGTTCATTGTTGTCCAACAACATGACCTATAAGACAGGGTTGCCGTACCACACAGTAGTAGTAAGTGGCCTTGTCGACCTACGAGGTTCAATAGTAGCTTGATCCGAAGCTTCATGATCATCATCATTAACTTCCTCTTCTACCATCGTAGGTTCCATAGAAACATCTTTCTGCGCTGTGCTACTTTCTGGTTGAAGTAAAAGTTCAATAACCTCATCGAGCTCTATTTTCCTCCCACTCAATTCTTTTGAGAGAAACTCTTTCTCAAGAAATGTTCCATTCCTAGCGACAAACACTCTGCCTTCAGATCTGAGATAGAAGGTATACCCGATTATCTCTTTCGGGTATCCTATGAAGACGCATTTCTCCGCTTTGGGTTCTAGCTTTTCAGGCTGAAGCTTTTTGACATAAGCATCACATCCCCAAACTTTAAGAAACGACAACTTTGGCCTCTTGCCAAACCATAGTTCATATGGTGTCGTCTCAACGGATTTCGATGGTGCCCTATTTAAAGTGAATGCGGTTGTCTCTAATGCATAACCCCAAAACAATAGAGGCAAATCAGCAAGCGACATCATAGAACGCACCATATGTAATAAAGTTCGATTACGACGTTCGGACACACCATTACGTTGTGGTGTTCTGGGCGGTGTCAACTGTGAAACAATTCCACACTGTCTTAAGTGACTGTCAAACTCATAACTCAGATATTCACCTCCTCGATCAGATCGCAAGAACTTAATCTTCTTGTTACGATGATTCTCAACTTCACTCTGAAATTGCTTGAACTTTTCAAACGTTTCAGACTTGTGTTTGATTAAGTAAATATACCCATATCTACTTAAGTCATCAGTGAAGGTGAGAAAATAACGATATCCACCACGTGTTGTAACATTCATTGGACTGCACACATCAGTATGTATTATTTCCAATAAGTCACTTACCCGTTCCATTGTTCCGGAGAACGACATTTTAGTCATCTTGCCCATGAGGCACGGTTCACATGTGTCAAGTGATTCAAAATCAAGTGACTCCAAAAGTCCATCAGCATGGAGCTTCCTCATGCGTTTTCCACCAATATGACCTAAACGGCAGTGCCACAAGAAACTGGTACTATCATTATCAACTCTACATCTTTTGGCATCAATGTTATGAACATGTGTGTCATCACTATGAAGATTCAATATGAATAAACCCCTAACATTGTGTGCATGACCATAAAAGATATTACTCATATAAATAGAACAACCTTTATTCTTTGATTTAAATGAGTAACCGTCTCGCAATAAACAAGATCCAGATATAATGTTCATGCTTAACGCATGCAATAAATAACAATTATTCAGGTTCATCACTAATCCCGATGGTAATCGAAGAGAGAGCGTGCGGACGGTGATCACATCAACCTTGGAACCATTTCCCACGCGCATCGTCACTTCGTCCTTTGCCAGCCTTCGTTTATTCCGTAGTTCCTGCTTTGAGTTGCAAATGTGCGCAACCGAACCGGTATCATATACCCAGGCACTACTACGAGAGCTAGTAAGGTACACATCAATAACATGTATCTCATATATACCTGGTTTGTCGTTGGACGCCTTCTTGTTAGCCAGGTACTTGGGGCAGTTCCCTTTCCAATGACCAGTCCCCTTGCAATGAAAGCACTTAGTTTTTGGCTTAGGTCCATGCTTAGGCTTCCTTACAGGAGTAGCAACTGCTTTGCCATCCTTCTTGGTTTTACCCTTCTTGCCCTTGCCCTTGACCTTGCCATTTTTCTTGAAACTAGTGGTTTTATTGACAATCAACACTTGATGTTCTTTTTGGATTTCAGACTCAGCGACTTTTAGCATCGCAAACAGCTCGGTGACTGACTTGTTCATCCCATGCATGTTATAGCTCATCACAAAGCTCTTGTAACTAGGTGGCAGTGATTGAAGAACTCTGTCAGTGATCGCCTCTGGCGGAACGGCAATTCCCAACTCCGCTAGACGAGTCGAATACCCAGACATTCTGAGTATATGTTCACTGATAGACCTGTTCTCCTCCATCTTGCAAGCATAGAACTTATCGGAGGTCTCATACCTCTCTATCCGGGCATTCTTCTGAAAGATAAACTTCAACTCCTGGTACTAAGCCATACAATATTGCACACTGAACTATTGAGTAATCTCTAGTACGTGCCTCCCAGGCGTTCTTAACGTCTTCGGAGGTCATGTCTTCTGGTTGGTCACCAAGCGGTGCATCAAGGACATATGATTTCTGGGAAGCCGTGAGGATAATCCTTAGATTATGGGCCCAGTCAACAAAGTTACTTCCATCATCTTTCAACTTAGCTTTCTCTAGGAACGCATTAAAATTCAGGGGTGCTACTGCGCGAGCCATTGATCTACAACATAAATATGCAAAGTTTACTTAGACTATTGTCCAAGATAATGAGTTTAGTTAATCAAATTTACTAAAGCTCCCACTCAAATCGACATCCCTCTGGTCATCTGAGTATCACATGATCCAAATTCACTAACTCAAGTCCGATCATCACGTGAGTTGAGGTGGCTTCAATGGTGAACATCTCATGTTGATCATATCTACTATATGACTCATGTTCGACATTTCAGTCTCTTGTGTTCCGAGGCCATGTCTGTACATGCTAGGCTCATCAAGTTTAACCCGAGTGTTCTGCGTGTGCAACACTGGCTTGCACCCGTTATATGTGAACGTAGAATCTATCACACCCGATCATCACGTGGTGTCTCGACATGACGAACTTTTGCAACGGTGCACACTCGGGGAGAACACAATTCATCTTGAAATTTAAGTGAGGGATCACCTTATAATGCTACTGTCGTCCTAAGCAAAACAAGGTACATAAAAGGATTAACATCACATGCAATTCATAAGTGACATGATACGACCATGAACTTGTGCTTTTGATATCCATCTACAAAGCACCAGCATGATCTCCATCGTCACCGGCATGACACCATGATCTTCATCATCTTGATCTCCATCAACGTGTCGCCATCGGGGTTGTCGCGCCCAACATGCTTCTACTACTATTGCTACCATTTAGCGATAAAGTAAAGCATTACATAGTGCTTAATGATTGACACGCAGGTCATAGAATAATTAAAGACAGCCCTATGGCTCCTGCCGGTTGCCGTACTCATCGACATGCAAGTCGTGATTATCTATACATCACATGATCATCTCATACATCACATATATCACATCATGTAATTGGCCATATCACATCACAACATACCCTGCAAAAACAAGTTAGACGTCCTCTAATTGTTGTTGCATGTTTTACGTGGCTACTACGGGTATCTAGCAAGAACTATTCTCATCTTTGCAAAAACCACAATGGTGATACACTAGTTGCTTTTCAACCTTCTCAAGGACGACCTTTGTCAAATCCGATCCAACTAAAGTGAGAGAAACTGGGACCCGCAAGCCATCTATGCAACAAGTTGCGGTCGAGGGAACCGGTCTCTTGTAAGCGTACGAGTAATGTTAGTCCAGGCCGCTTCATATCACAATACCTTTGAACCAAAATCCGACCAAGGGAGGAAGAAATCTAAGCATCAACGCCCACAAACGTTTTCTGTTCTACTCGAGATCTCATCTACACATAGACCTAGCTCATGATGCCACTGTTGGGGAACGTTGCATGGGAAACAAAAAAATTCCTATGCACACGCAGATCTATCCAGGGTGATGAGCATCTACGAGAGGGAGAGTGGATCTACGTACCCTTGTAGATCGCTAAGCGGGAAGCGTTAAGAAACGCGGTTGGTGTAGCCAAACGTCTTCGCGATCCAAATCGCCGAGCGTCCCGCGATCCAATCACGATCCGTCCCACGATCCAATCACGATCCGTCCTGTGAACTTGATCATGATCCATCCCGTGAACTTGATAACGGTCCTTCCGATCTAGCGCCAAACGGATGGCACCTCCGTCTTCAGCACATGTACGGCTTGATGACGATCTCTGCCGTCTTGACACAGCAAGAAGGAGTGGAGAGGAAGAAGAGTTCTCCGGCAGCGTGACGGCGCTCCGGCGATGGTGGTGGAGCTATTCCGGCAGGGCTTCGCCTAAGCGCTGCAGAAAACCGATCTAGAGGAGAAACTATGCGCTGGAGGAACGAGCAATACGTGGCTAAAAATTCTGTGCAAAAAACCCTAAAACCTCCAGTATATATAAGATGAACAGAGGAGGAGGCTTTTCCCAAGGTTCAAGCCTCTAGGAGTCGGTTGAACCAGGTGGGAGAGGTGGAATCCACCTCCAATCCTAGTAGGACTAGGATTCACCCTATTTTTGCCTTTTTCCACTTTTTCTCTTTGGTTTTTTTATCCCTAGCCACATGAACTTTGTGTGGGACTTCCACCAGCCCACTAAGGGCTGGTAATTATTCTCCCACAGCCCATGAAGCCTCTTGGGTCGAAATACGCCTCCAGGTGGTCTCCCAGTACACTATCGACACTCCCAGTAAATTACCGATTAGCCCAAAACTTTTCCGACGACCAAAACAGGACTTCCTATATATCAATCTTTACCTACGGACCATTCTGGAGCTCCTCCTGATGTCCGGGATCTCAGCCGAGACTCCGAATAACCTTCGGTCACCACCATACATTACTCTATACTACCGAACCTTCACCGAACCTTAAGTGTGTAGACCATGCGGGTTCGAGAACTATGTAGACATGACCGAGACACCTCTACGGCCAATAACCAATAGCAGGACCTGGATGCCCATATTGGTTCCTACATATTGTACAAAGATCTTTAATGGTCGAACCTCTATGTTAAGGATTCAGTAAATCCCGGATGATGTTCCCTTTGTTCTTCGGTATGTTACTTGCCCGAGATTCGATCATCGGTATCTCCATACCTAGTTCAACCTCGTTACCGGCAAGTCTCTTTACTCGTTCCGTAATATAAGATCCCGTGACTAACACTTAGTCACATTGCTTGCAAGGCTTATTGTGATGTTGTATTACCAATAGAGCCCTGAGATACCTCTTCGACACACGGAGTAACAAATTCCAGTCTTGGTCCATACCAACTCAACAGACACCCTCGGAGATACCTGTAGAGCAACTTTATAGTCACCCAGTTACGTTGCAACATTTGATACACACAAGGCACTCCTCCAATGTCCGTGAGTTGCATGATCTCATGGTCATAGGAACATATACTTGACATGAAGAAAACAGTAGCAATAAACTAAGACGATCATATGCTACGTTTGTAGTTTGGGTCTTGTCCATCACATGATTCTCCTAATGATGTGATCCCGTTATCAAATGACACCACATGTCAATGGCTAGGAAACCTTGACCATGTTTGATCAACGAGCTAGTTTACTAGAGGCATACTAGGGACAAAGTGTTGTCTATTTACCCACACATGTAATGTGTTTCCAATCAATACAATTATAGCATGGATAATAAACGATTATCATGAACAAGGAAATATAATAATAAACACTTTATTTATTTCCTCTAGGGCATAGTTCCAACAGGTGGAGCTCGCCAGCAACGATGCCCGCTTGGAGATGGAGCGCTAGTGCCTCACGCAGGAATGGCATCATCTTGAAGTCATCATGAATTTTGGCCGCCTGCAGCGCGAGCACGCTCGTGCAGACACTGAGCTATCCCTTGTCACTGTGGTGGAGTCTCACGAGTGCGCCTTTGCTGAGGCTCAGAAAGCCGACTGCCGACGCATGGCCTCCGAGGAATGCCTCGAGGAGCTTCATACCTTCAATGCCGCCCTTGAAAAGCATATTCCGGCATGGAGCGCCAGACTAGATGGCCCGGAAATCAAGTTCCTCGCCGTTGGTGCAAGCCCATGAGTGCCCGAAGACTAGTTGGAAATGGAGACGCTAGAGGAGAACCGTGAGCAGGAGAGGCTGGAGGTCAAGGAGCGCCAGGTGTCGCCTGCCGAGGAATCCCTCGCCACCCAAAAGGTGTAGGCTCAAGAGGAGATCGACGACAATGTGGCCAAGGTTCGGCTCTCCCTTCTCCAGGATTATCGCGCCAAGTTGAAGCTTCAGGAGTCTCGTTTCTGCAGGCGACGTGACTAGTTGAGGGGTGAGGCGAGCGATCTCAGGAGGAGGCCAGAGTGGATGCCTAAGCGGCATACCAAGGCCGAGCTGTCCTCCCTCTTGAAGCAGGTGAAGCGACTAACCTCCCTCGTGGAAAGGGCTTTGGACGAGGTGAATCAGGCCCATGGCCTTCAACACACGCGCTACAAGATGTTCTAGTCCCTCGAGAGGAGGGACCACCAGACCTTGAGTGACATTTGTGGTGAGAGCGTCAAGGGCCCCCTCATCCCCGATGACGCCGGCCACCTAAGCTTCTTCTCCAGGGTTGTGGACTGCCTTGAGATGGGCGTGGAGAAGATTAGTTTTCTTTCGGATTAGAAGCTTCGTGATTCCCTTACGCAGCGGGCTCATGCGTCTTCAGCCACCTCCTTCGCTTCGACCTACACTTTGACTTCGAGGCAGTGCTTGGTCCTGTACCTAAAGTGACCCACGTTGCCCTTGCTGAGTGGGTCGAGGACCATGTGGAGGACTTGATAGCGAAGCTTTCTTCTGACGAACCATAGGGCCATGCTGGAGCCGAGGAGCATGGGGCCAACGGTGGTGGAGATGACGAGAGCAGTGGTGACTACATGTTCCCTTGATTAGTCTTCTTGTTTACCTAGCAGGGTTATGCATGTGGCCAAGTACCAACTCTAATGTATCTTGAAAAATACCCTTGAATGTCCTCCCGAATGACAAGGCATGTTGTGCCTCGCACCCTCTTGCTCAGCGTTCCTGCCAACCCGATTGACACGCTCGCGGTAGGCTTCTGTGTCGGGGAGGTTTAGAAGTGGTGCTTGGGGGTTCGGATGTTCTGGGTGTTTCTTCTTCTTATGAGTGAGGTAAGTTGGGAGCCATTTCAGTACTCTACGTCCGCTAGCCCCAGTCTCGCACATTTTTTGACCACCGTAAGATGCGTCCGGATCACCAGGACGCAACTACGGGGAGAGGCCTCAACACCCTTGATACCGACCGGATCGAAAGGATGACATTAAGGGGCGAGGGGCTATATGACCAGTAAAGATCCTAAGGCGTGCTGCTTAGGCTCTCCCTTTGACTCTCAAGCAGCTCTACATCGGCAGGTCCCAATTCTGCTCATTCCTCGACCACCGTAAGGGGTGCTCGGATCGCTAGGACATGACTACGGGGTTAGGCCTCGACACCCTTAATGCCGACCGGATCGCCAGGATGACATCAAGGGGCAAGTGGCTATATGAGTGCTAAGGCTCCTCAGGCGTCGGGCTCAACCTCATTTATGCCGCGACCTTCAAGGCACTTCAGGTGCTCTACGACCAGTTAAGGCCCACCGGGTCCTTCTTAGGTGTGTCTGGCGAGGCTGTCACACCCTGTATTTTGCCTCATGACTAAGTTAGCATGACTCAAAAATCAGGGCCAATTAAAACTTTTTTGTGCTTCAGATGTTTGATTTGATTGCTGATTAATTGATTGCTTGTTTGCTTGTTGGTGCTCTATATTCATAAAACTCCCTCCTACTCTCAGAACTCTTTTCCTTGATCTAAAATCTTGTCATGATCATACCAAGTATATAGGACATATAACAATTTTTACCATAATTTATTTCGACCAAAAAGGGTTTATTCAAAGTAGGTTTTGAAAAAAATCCTGAGTTGAGGTTTGCACTACAAGTCCTCAAATTGGGAGGATAAGTTTACCCAAAGGATTTATTTGAAACCTAATATGTATATAACTTCCCAAAACACCAAATATTATTTTTAAAGATTATTTTCCTATTTTATTTAAAGGCTTTTTCTTAAGACCGGAAATGGTCTTTTATAGGGAAAAATTATTTAAATGCTTTAAAATATCTGAGAAAAATTATGAAAATTCAGTGGAGATATATTGTCCATATATAGGAGTCTAAACACATGGCCATGTTCAAAATATTGGACAAAACCCTTCAAGCATTTGAAATATTTCTATAGGAAATATCATCAAATAAATCCAAGAAAATTCTAGCATGTCAGATATGTTATCTATGATCATCTTACCAAGTTTTATCTCAATCCCAATTGATTTGGTTCACCAATATATTCTAAAATCCTCTTTGTCCAGATCAAAATTTGAGCAACTCTACATTGCCAACTCACTCCAATTATGCTGAAACTTTGTGGACATGTTCTGATCCTCTAAAAATGCATCCACACCAAGTGGTGCATTAAGGGTAATAGAATTGCATGGGTAGATATATAGAAATCAGTTTCTGCCCATTCCTAGGGTTTGCCAAAGTTACATTGGCAACTTTGCTTAGCAAATCTCAAACTTGGTGGAAAACCTTATTTTTAACCACCAATTATCCCTGTTAAATCTCAAGGCAAGTAGTATTCATTTACTTGTCCAAATCATCATCAAACACCTTCTGGTCATTTCTAAAGGTCAGTGTTTTCACCCTCTAACTAATTCACCTTGAGTCTGAATTTTTATTACAATACAACCTAGTGCCCATTTACCTCCAGTAAGCTCTGCATGGCCATAACCAAATTATTGGTCGGGGTAAAACCTCAAATTTCCTCTCTAGACACTAGGGTTGGCAACTCTTTTTACCTCTCCTCTTGCTTCTGCCCCACCCCTCCTCTACCAGATCATCCTAGGAACATCCCTACATCCCCGGAGAGCAAATGGACAAGGTGGGCACGCCTAGATCACATGATGCATGCCATGGCATGCAATGTGCACGCTCTGGAGCATGCTACAACGCGCCCCTGCACTGTAGCCGCCTCCCATTCCAGGGCCCCGACCACCTAGCATGTCCCGCGAGACCGCGTCGACGTCCTCAACACGGTAGTTGGTCAGCAACCTCCTCTCCCCCCTCTGCGGCCTCTCCTCGCACGCGCATAGTGCCGCCCGAGCACACCTATGGGTGTGCTCACACGTGAAATGACCCAGTCCTCATGCGCTCCCTCTCTCATTTCCCTAAACATAGGTCGCGTCCACGAAGACCATTGACACGCTCTAGGTCACCCCCGTGACCTCTAGTCGCAGTTTTGCGATGGCCATGGGTGTCGTCCATGGTGGACTCGCACCCGGACATATAGGGCCTTACCTAGCCCCCCTCTCGTCTCCCTTGGCACTCCCTCTTTCCTCTTAGCCTCGTGGATCTTTCTATTTCCCCACCCGAACACTCCATCCCTGTCAATGGCCGAAGCTTCCCCCATCGGCCTCTGCTCAAATTCGAGCATCCCCGAGCCCCTCCTCTCCTTCTACCGTCACCGGAGCCTACATAGTCTCTGTAAGATCCTCCGCGCCCCTGCGCATCCTCCTAGTCGCCTGAGGACCGCCCCCACGGCCGCTGGTGCCGGTCGCCACCGTCGCCATGACCCCGCCTTCCCTGGCGCTCCTTAGCGAGAATGGACCCCCGAGGCGGGTGCGGGCCTCTCCCTTGAGCGTTGCGACAGTCGGAGCTTGGCTAGAGATAGCCCAAGCTATTATAATGGCGAAGGCGGAGGCTCTGCCTTGCCTCCTCTGTTGCCTCTGCTCGAGCGGGAGGCAGAAGACATACCCGACAGGCAGCCACACCTATCAGCAACCGAGCGGTCGGGCCCCCTTTTTAAGTGGAAGCGGGCTCTACGTGGGGTCGTTTTCACTCAGGGAAAACGGCTTTACCTGGGTGCGCTGTCGACGTGTCCTCGGCCTCTCACGCGGTTGAGCAATTGGGCTAGTCCAATAGCAGATCCACCTGTTGAGCTGCGCGGCCCACTTGCTTTGAGCCCGTTAGGTATAACCATTTTCACTTTTTCATTTATCAGGAACTTCCAAAAATCATAGATAAATAGGTATTACTCCAAATGAAAATGATTCGAACTCCTGATTTTTTCTAAAACTCCAATCTGTTTAACAACAACTTCCATATTTTTCCACCACTAGTTTGTGTACTTTGAAAATTGAAATTCAAATTTGAACTATGGAATGACCAACTTGCAAAATTCTTACAACATCCAAATAAACTACAAATGGGGTGATTCCAATTTCTAGGTGCTCTAAATATCATGCCTTATTTATTAGGCCATGGTTAACATTTTTACCATGCATTGAGTCTGCTAGATCAAATAAATAGCCCCATTTTTTATTATTGCCATCTTAGGAAATTCATGGGAAATTCATCTCAAATCCAAATCCATTGAAATCACTTCCCAAATGTTTCTAAATTGGTTCCCTATTTGTTGGGTGCATCCGCTCATTTTTACAAAAATATTTTCTATGGACACCTTATAGGATCATCATTTCCTTCATTTCCACCATTCAAAACTCCCCCTTGACCCACATCCACCAAAACCTCCTTTGTTATTTTTCTCATTACGAGAGGTGCCCTAAAAATAAAACTCCTATTTATAGAACACATTTATTTCTCTACTTGTTGTGTTGCTTATTTCGGTTGTTTCTGCCGATAGTTAACAAAGTAGATAAAGTCCTCAGAGTGAACGAGGAGCTTGTGAAGACCTCAAAGACTTTGTTGAGCCAGGCAAGAAGCCCTTTGACCATGTTAAAAAAACTGTTCATGCATGTCATATAACACTTGTTGTTTTCATGAATTGACCATGTTGTTGTGGTATTCCCCTTCGCTGGAATGCCTCCGATACTTTGTCATTGATACTTGCATCGGGCATGATCCTACGATCCTTATGAGGGTTGTGCGGTTGGCAGTAGATATGATGCTAGTAAATGCTACGCAAGTGGGGTTGGGAATATGCATGGTGATGGAAACAAAATGATTTCAAAGACTTTTCGAAAACCCTGTCGGGTGCCACTAATGCCAGATGGAGATGATGATGTGTTGGGTAACCACTTGAGAAAGAAGTGGTGTACCGGAACAAGTGAGTGTGTGTGTTTTCAAAAACGGATTAGATTTAAGATATGTCGATAGTCCCAACCTTACATGTGCGACCACTCTACCCCTATATGGGACGGGGCTTTGTTGATTACTATGGTTGGTGCTAGCAGAGAGCCCGCATTATTAGTGGCAGGAGTGAAGTGGTCACTCTTGGGACGGGGTCTTATTGGAATGGGCGATCATGCGCTGTCTTTACAAGCATCGGGCACACCGTTGTGTGGCCTCATGGATGATACATGTGATGTATATCATGAGGGATGGCACCAATGAGTGGACTCTTTGTTTAGTATCACCATGGGAAAGGCATTGTTCAGGTGCTTACCTCGGGTATGTGATATACCGCGAGTCATGGATGACACAGAAGTTCCCCAAGTCTTGTGGGTAAAGCATGCAACCTCTACAAAGTGTAAACCTATGCGAATAGACGTGTCCACGGTCAAGGACAGTTGGGTGGTGCTACTTAAACTACGTCGAGTTGTTTTAGCAAAACTTGGTGTTTGTGGATGACATAGAGATGACACTTGATGTAAGTTAGATGACTTGACATGATGACTGAAGATGAGATGTTCAACCCCCTATTTATGATGATATCTGCAACTTGTGCATATGGATATCTGCCAACTGTTGATGCATGATTACATAGTTACTTGATCATGTCATTGCATTCAAAATTAGCTTTCTGCAAAATACCTACTTAGTGCTATATCATGTACATTAAAAGTACTCATTGGCTTTCCACTGGTTATTTCATTGGCAAGGCATGGAAGAACATGAATACGGTGAAGAGTTCGTTAGTGACAAACATGTGGACATGGATGCTTCCCAGTCAAAATGCTTGTAGGTTTAAGGTAGATGGCATGGGTTCACGCTTTCGATCAAGATTTCCGATGCTTGTTATGTTTAAGTGTTTTCCCCTTGGGGCCCTATCTATGTAAGACTTGGCCTAACTGTCCCTTTATTTGTGTAAGATGGTATGTAAGGATGTAAGACTCTTGTTATTCAGCTTTTGCGTGTTCGGTGAGCATTGATATCTCGGATTACTGTACATGTGCATTCGGTGATCATGACTTATGAGTTGGAGTCCCTGCAGAGCTGGTATCAGAGCCATGCTGACTGTAGGAAGCCCTTAGTTAGCATGGACGTTAGTTAGGACAAAACTGTTTTCCACACCCTTCAAAAATTACTTACAAAAACTCTATATTTCTCACCTCTCCTAAAATTTTCAAAGGAAGTGAAGGGTTTTGCCTTAGCACTTCCACCCTTATTCTCTTGACTTTCCTTGTCTGCTTTTTCAAAACTTTGCAAGGGTCGTTAGTACCTTTATGCCCTTGACCATTGGACTCCTTGAAATCCTTATGGGTAAACCGGAAGGAAAGCACCTTGCCAAACATTTTTCCACATATCTTGGACACGAGTTGGCAACACCAGACAAGAAGATACCAACAGAGGATACCTTCAAGAAGGTTGAAGATATCAAGACTCAGAAGACGGTGACACCCTCGACACTGCCCCAAGATGATGCCACATCGGCCTACAATGGTCATGATATAAGATATGCAAGATCATGATATGCATTGATAATAGGGAAACCATGTTCTTTTCGTTGTTGTGTCGGCAACAACTGGTGGATGAGAACCTTGCCCTTTTATCTGCCTCACCACAATGAGGACGAAAAACGGTACTCATCATCCCCCGCTCTTGGTGCCAATGATATCGTCAATGAGACCAAGATGATACAACTCTACCATGCCTTGTTAATGTCATTGCATAAGAGATTGCCTACCTGGAACCCTTGATGTCTCAGAAGACAAGAAGGCATTGTCACGATTACAAAGACACTAGAAGACCCTGTCAACAACAACTCTGAAGAATCACCTTCATCGTCAACTCAACAAACCCGAAGTCATCAAGGACTCTTCGGGCGCAAGCATGATCGTTTTGATATACAACAACAAGAGACATAGCAACACATGAACAAGACCCAGAAGACCGAGTGGACTCCTCTCCAGGAAACGAAGCAAGCACGAATAATGAGCCTGAGAACCTCTAGGGTAGGATAGGTCGTGTGTCCACTATGCAAAGTCGAGTCAGTATGATGGTTGAAATGGAACCATGATGTGTGTTGTTTGTTTTGCCTATTTGTGCTTTGGTGTAAGTCACACTTTTGCCCTGGGCAACAAGTGCGCGACAATATCACCTACCTTACCTTGATGTTTGTGTTTCACCTTTTCGGCACTTGCTTGATTGCACCTAGGCACTCCTCCCGATGCTACTTTCTCTTGCCCATCTCGCCTATCGAAGACCAGCAAGACAAGATGCACCAAGGATGCACGTCGACAAACAACTAACATCGAAGACTTCGACTACAACGTGCTCAACCACCAAATGCAACCCCGTAGAGTTATGATTTTCCCTCAAGATTGGAAAACCCTCCGTAGACAAACCTAGACCTCACAAGCTACCCCAGCTCAAACCTCCGATCACGTGTTTAATACACAGATTTGCCAGATCACCTGATGAGCATCAATAGCCCCTGCTTACCACTAGGTTCATTACGGGACTAGTGACCATTGTGAACAGAAGCATTACATCGCTAAGCCAACACTTGAACTCATGATGCCATAGGGAAGATTGTTCTGAGGATGGATAACTTGTAGGGTAATAATTTGACGAGGTTGTAATGGATATCTTGAGGAAATAGTTGAGACCCTTGTATGGATTACGAGACTTTTATGTCGGTGAATGAACTTGGTGAATCAAGATTGATAGAGTAGCATAACTTACTTCCCCTTGAGCAAATCGAATTTAGTAGGACCATTATGATCAAAAGATGAAATATTGGTGGATAAATGGCTTGAATTTGGCAAGTAATATTGATAGTCGATTGATGATGTTACAATAGTAACTACAATAACTAGTAGGAAATTCTTACTACATGTAAACCTTGGATTTAAATAGATGATTCTAACAGGTGCTCAAGATTAATCAAACCACATGGTTCAATGTAATTTGGATTTAGTCCGATGATCTTGATCTTGATACCCTGTTTATCATTGGAAGAAAAACTAAGAATATTGGATTGTTGTTGGAATCGATTCAAGGATCCTTATGCACCTACCATCGGAGTTCACTAGATCAGCATAATGGGAATTGATGGTTATACTGTAATGAGATAGTTCTTTCTGGAATTTGGGGATTTAGGAAATCTTGAGATATATGGAACGACACCGGTATTGGATTTGCAGCAAAAATAGTTCATGTAATAGTGGATGGTATGCATGGATCGACTAATTGGATTCGTAGGATGGAACAAGATCTTGGATTGGTTTATGACATGTTTAGTTATCATAGTAATGCAATACCTTAGACCTTGGATAGGTTAGATGGGCAATTGGATTATAGTGTCATGTTCAAGCTTAGCAGCTTCTATGCTATCCCGGGGATTTTTACGTAGGTATATAGAGGAATGGCTATAGAGTATGCATGAGAGTATGGGTCGTCCTTCTCTTAAAGCTATGAAGATAGGTGTAGCATGTGTAATGTTGGAGTGACCTATATGAGATGATACCTTTGATGATATACAATGATTTTGTCTGGAGTAATAGGTAGAACTATTGGCATATATTAACTGCGATGGAGGGAAGATGTTAGACATTCACTAATATCCTAATCTCTTGACACCCTAAAGCTTTATCGAGCAATAACACAGTCGGATTATGACCATAGGCCTTGGACTATAAGTCCTTAGACCATGGTCACTACTCCACCTCGACCACCACTAATCCTGTTCAAAAGGAAGGTGTACACAAAGAACTAGATCATGTTGGGTCACAAACCCCTGAAGATGTGACCATCCGTAGCAAATTCACGTGGGAAATGTCTTTATGTGATTCTTGGAGGAATTGCTTGGTGACCTCCGGGATGACATACTAATTTACCCAATAAGAGAAGCAGCACCTTGGTCCTATCTGGATAAGTCCCAAGAACACCAACTACCTTGCCTCTCAGGTATAAGGCCCCACCTTGCAAAGGGTTAGACTACTTGATGCAGCCACCCTACAACCGAAGACATTCCTGCCCAAGCGAGTTGAAGAACCACTACGATTGACAAACCATGACGAAGTAGAAGAAGCGAGAGAATTCAACCACCGCTCCTCTGCCGTCTATATCAACTAGACTATACCAAGAAGCATTGACATCCAAGAACAATGAAGCCCTTGGACATCAAGAGGATTATAGAGCCCCTTGTTTTAACTAGTCATCCATTAGTTCTTGACTAGGGTTGAACTGAGAAGTTGATGGCACCGTCAATCGACCACCTTGATGGTGTACGTTGAGTATGATGCCCCTAATACCTTTAGATGCCTGGAATGAAGTAGGACGACTGTCATGACTTCACTATTAACCCCTTTTGGTCCAATCTAGGGCATAAACCCTGGATGGATCATGGTGAAACACCTGTCAAAGTTAGTTTACCCCTCTTGCCAAGCCTCACACCCTCAGGATTGGATGGCTGCTCCATTCGTTCGGCTAGCAAGCTCATCCAGGACCCCTTAAAAACATTCCTAGAAGGTAGGAACTATTTTGCGTCTCTAATCTTAGTCTTAGGGACGAGACTCGGCCCAGACCTTCCCACAATGGCTACGGAGAGACTATTTGACCAAACACTCGGATACCCGTCAGAAACGCGCGTCTGTAACGGCAAAGACAGCTGGTCTAAGATGGATGAATAACATACCTAGGCAACTTATTCAAGCAGAAGTTCTCAATGCGAAGCCTACGATGACGCGCTTCAGCACCCTCAAAGATGAAGACCACCTACGAGTGAAGACCTCCTGCTTTAAGGAAGACCAGGACTTCCTCGTCGACAAGAAGCAACACCAAGACTCGACCCTTATATTCTAACCGAAGACATCTAGAAGTCACTAACCAGCGCGCATAGACCCGGTACAAGCACACAGACACACTACTTGGCCCCATATTCTGACTTTGTAATACACACGCAAGCCTAACATATTGCAAGAACCCCATCCAGCCATAGACCAAGTCAACGATACACTCAAAGACATGGCATCAGGCACTTCAAGATCCAAAAGGAAAACCATCACGGAGCAGAAGCAACATGGAGCGTGAAAACTACCTCACCTCTGAATTTCTGCATCTTTCCCACAAGTAGCCCAGGAATATAGGGGACGAGATTCTTGTAAGGGGGGTAGGTCTATCACACCCTACTTTCGCCTCATTACTAAGTTAGCATGACTCAAAAATCAGGGCCAATTCAAACTTTTGTGTGCTTGAGATGTTTGATTTGGTTGCTGATTGTTTGATTGCTTGCTTGCTCGTTGGTGCTCTATATTCATAAAACTCCCTCCTACTCTCAAAACTCTTTTCCTTGACCTAAAATGTTGTTAAATGAGCATACCATGTGTATAGGACCTAAATCAATTTTTATTATAATTTATTTTGACCAAAAAGGTTTTATTCAAAGTAGGTTTTCAAAAAAATCCTGGGTTGAGGTTTGCACTGCAAGTCCTCAAATTGGGATGATAATTTTTAACCAAAGGATTTATTTGAAACCTACCATGTATATGACATCCCAAAACACCAAATATTATTTTTAAAGATTATTTTCCCATTTTAGTTAATGGCTTTTTCTTAAGACTAGAAATGGTCTTTCATAGGGAAAAAATATTTAAATGCTTTAAACATATTTGACAAATATTATGAAAACTCAGTGGACATATATTGTCCATATATAGGAGTTTCAACACATTGTCATGTTCAAAATATTGGAGAAAACCCTTCAAAACCATGTGTGCCTATTTAAAACATTTCAATTATTTCTATAGGAAATATTCTCGAATAAATCCAAGAAAATTCTAGCATGTCAGATAGGTTATCTATGATCATCTTGCCAAGTTTCATATCAATACCAATTGATTTGTTTCACCAATATATTCTAAAACCCTCTCTGTCCAGATCCAAATTTGAGCAACTCTACATTGGCAACTATATCCAATTATGCTGAAACTTTGTTGACATGTTCTGATCCTTTGGAGAGGTCACCGCGGCCACCAATGGTCAGGACATAAGATATGCAAGATCATGATATGCATTGATAATAGGGCAACCCTTTCCTTTTCGTTCTTGTGTCGGCAACCACTTGTGGATGAGAACCTTGCCCTTTCATCTGCCTCAGTACAGCGAGGACGAAAAATGGTACTCATCATCCCCCGCTCTTGGTGCCAATGATATAGTCAACGACAGTGAGATGATACAACTCTACCATGCCTTGTTAACTTCATTGCATAAGAGATTGCCTACTTGGAACCCTCAATGTCTCAGAAGACAAGAAGGCATTGTCACGATTACAAAGACACCAGAAGACCCTGTCAACAACAACTCTGACGAATCACCTTCATCGTCAACTCAACAAACCCGAACTCATCAAGGACTCTTCGGGCTCAAGAAGGATCTTTTTGATAAACAACAACAAGAGACATAGAAAGGCATGAAGAAGACCCAGAAGACTGAGTGGACTCCTCTCCAGGAAACAAAGCGAGCATGACTAATGAGTCTGAGAACCCCGAGGGTAGGATAGGTCATGTGTCCCCTATGCAAAGTCGAGTCCGTATGATGTTTGAAATGGAACCATGATGTGTGTTGTTTGTCTTGCCTATTTGTGCTTTGGTGTAAGTCAACTTTTGCCGTAGGCAACAAGTGCGCGACTATATCACCTACCTTACCTTGATGTTTGTGTTTCGCCTTTTCGGTACTTGCTTGATTGCACTTGCATTATACCACCCCCTTAGGCACTCCTACCGATGCTACTTTCGCTCCCCCATCTCGTCTACCGAAGACCAGCAAGACAAGATGCACCAAGGATCCACATCAACAAACAACTGACATCGAAGACTTCGACTACAACGTGCTTAACCAAATGCAACCCCGTAGAGTTATGCTTTTCCCTCAAGATTGGAAAACCCTCCGTAGACAAACATAGACCTCACAAGCTACCCCAGCTCAAACCTCGGAGCATGTGTTTAATACATAGAATTGCCAGATCACCTGATGAGCATCAATAGCCCCTGCTTACCACTGGGTTCATTACGGGACTAGAGACCATAGTGAACAGAGACATTACATCGCTAAGCCAGCACTTGAACTCATGATGCCATAGGGAACATTGTTTTGAGGATGTATAACTAGTAGGATAATAATTTCACGAGGTTGTAATGGATATCTTGAGGAAGTAGTTGAGACCCTTGTGTGGATTACGAGACTTTTATGTTGGTGAATGAACTTGGTGAATAAAGATTGATAGAGTAGCATAACTTACTTCCCCTTTGAGCCAATCGGCTTTAGTAGGACCATTGTGATCAAAATATGAAATTATTGGTGGATAGATGGCTTGAATTTGGCAAGTAATATGTATAGTGGATTGATGATGTTACAACAGTAACTAGAGTAACTAGTAGGAAATTGTTACCACATGTAAACCTTGGATTTAAATAGGTGATTCTAATAGGTGCTCAAGATTAATCAAAGCACATGGTTCATTGTAATTTGGATTTAGTCCGATGATCTTGATCTTGATACCATGTTTCTCATTGGAAGACAAACCAAGAATATTGGATTGTTGTTGGAATTGATTCAAGGATCCATATGCACCTACCATCGGAGTTCACTAGATCAACATAATGGGAATTGATGGTTATACTGTAATGAGATAGTTCTTTCTAGAATTTGGGGATTTAGGAAATCTTGAGATATATAGAACAACACCGGTATTGGATTTGCAGCAACAATAGGTCATGTAATAGTGGATGGTATCCATGGATCGATTAATTGGATTCATAGGATGGAACAAGATCTTGGATTGGTTTATTACATGTTTACTTATCGTAGTAATGCAATACCTTAGACCTTGGATAGGTTAGTTGGGCACTTGGATTATAGTGTCATGTTCAAGCTTAGCGGCTTGTATGCTATCCCAAGGATTTTTACATAGGGATATAGAGGAATGGCTGTAGATTATGCATGAGAGTATGGGTCGTCCTTCTCTTAAAGCTACGGAGATAGGTGTAGCATGTGTAATGTTGGAGTTACCTATATGAGATGATACCTTCGATGATATACGATGATTTTGTTTGGAGTAATAGGTAGAACTATTGGTATATATTAACTGTGATCAAGGGAAGATATTAGACATTCACTCATATCCTAATCTCTTGACACCATAAAGCTTTACGAAGCCATAACACGGTCGGATTATGACCATATACCTTGGACTATAAGTCCTTAGACCATGGTCGCTACTCCACCTCGACCATCACCAATCCTATTCAAAAGGAAGGTGTACACGAAGAACTAGATCACGTTGGATCACAAACCCCTGAAGAAGTGACCATCTGTAGCAAATGCACGTGGGAAATGTGTTTATGTGATACTTGGAGGAATTGCTTGGTGACCTCCGGGATGTCATACTTATTTACCCAATAAGAGAAGCAACACCTTAGTCCTGTCTAGATAAGTCCCAAGAACACCAACTACCTTGCCTCTCAGGTATAAGGCTCCACCTTGAAAAGGGTTGGACTACTTGATGCAGCCACCCTACAACCGAAGACATTCCTGCCCAAGCGAGTTGAAGAACCACTATGATTGACAAACCACGACGAAGAAGAAGAAGCAAGAGAATTAAACCACCGCTCCTCTGCTGGCTACATCAAATAGACTATTCCAAGAAGCATCGCCGTCCAAGAACAATGAAGCCCTTACACATCAAGACAATTATAGATCCCCTTGTTTTAACTAGTCATCCATTAGTTCCTGACTAGGGTTGAATTGAGAAGTTGATGGCACCCTCACTCCACCACCTTGACAGTGTACATTGATTATGACATCCCTAGTCCCTTTAGGTGCCTGGAGTGAAGTAGGACGACTGTCATGACTTCACTATTAACCCCTTTTGGTCCAATCTAGGGTATAAACAATAGCTAGATCATGGTGAAACACCTGTCAAAGTTAGTTCACCCCTCTTGCCAAGCCTCAGACCATGGGGATTGGATGGCTAGTCCATACTTTCGGCTAGCCAGCTCATCCAGGACCCTTTAAAAACCTTCCTAGAAGGTAGAAACAGTTTTGCGTATCTAATCTTAGTCTTAGGGACGAGACTCGGCGTAGACCTTCCAACAATGGCTACGGAGAGACTAGTAGACCAAACACTCGGAGACCCGTCAGAAATGCGCGTCTGTAACGGCAAAGACAACTCGTCAAAGATGGATGAAGAACATACCTGGTTAACTTATTCAAGCAAATGTTCTTGACGCGAAGCCTATGATGATGCTTTCAGCACCCTCAAAGATGAAGACAACCTGTGAGTGAAGACCTCATGCTTTAAGGAAGACAAGGACTTCCTTATCGACAAGAAGCAACACCAAGACTCGACCCTTCTATTCTAACCTGAGACATCTAGATGTCACTAACCAGCGCGCGTAGACCCGGTACCAGCACACAGACACACTACTTGGCCCCGTATTCTGACTTTGGAATACACACGCAAGCCTAACATATTGCAAGAACCCTGTTCAGCCTTAGACCAAGTCAACGATGCATTTGAAGACATGGCAAGAGGAACTTCAAGACCTAGAAGGAAAACCACGTCAGAGAAAAAGAAACATGGAGTGTGAAGACTACCTCACCTCTGAATTTCCGCATCCTTCCCACGCCTAGCCTAGGAATCTAAGTGACGAGATTCTTGTAAGGGGGGTGTGGTCTGTCACACCCAATGTTTTGCCTCATGACTAAGTTAGCATGACTCAAAAATCAGGGCCAATTAAAACTTTTGTGTGCTCAAGATGTTTGATTTGATTGCTGATTGTTTGATTGCTTGTTTGCTTGTTGGTGCTCTATATTCATAAAACTCCCTCCTACTCTCAAAACTCTTTTCCTTACCTAAAATGTTGTTGAATGATCATACCATGTGTATAGGACCTAAATATTTATTTTCACCAAAAAGGGTTTATTCAAAGTAGGTTTTAAAAAAAATCCCGAGTTGAGGTTTGCACTGCAAGTCCTCAAATTGGGAGGATAATTTTTAACCAAAGGATTTATTTGAAACCTACCATGTATATGACTTCCCAAAACACCAAATATTATTTTTAAAGATTATTTTCCTATTTTAGTTAACGGCTTTTCCTAAGACCAAAAATGGTCTTTTATAGGGAAAAATTATTTGGATGCCTTCAAAATATATGAGAAAAATTACAAAAACTCACCAGACATATATTGTCCATATATAGGAGTTTCAACACATGGTCATGTTCAAAATATTGGACAAAACCCTTCAAAACCATTTGTGCCTATTTCAACCATTTGAAATATTTATATAGAAAATATTCTCAAACAAATCCAAGAAAATTCTAGCATGTCAGATAGGTTATCTGTGATCATCTTGCCAAGTTTCATCTCAATCACAATTGATTTGTTTCACCAATATATTCTAAAACTCTCTCTGTCCAGATCCAAATTTCAGCAACCCTACATTGGCAACTGTCTCCAATTATGCTGAAACTTTTATGACATGTTCTGAAACTTGGTGCGCATTAAGGGGAATAGAATTATATGGGTAGACATATATAAATCAGTTTCTGCCCATTCCTAGGGTTTGCCAAAGTTTAATTGGCAACTTTCCTCAGCAAATCTCAAACTTGGTGGAAAACCTTATTTTTAACCACCATTTATCCCTATTAAATCTCAAGGCAAGTAGTATTCATTTAGTTGTCCAAATCATCATCAAACACCATCTGGTCATTTCTAAAATTCACTGTTTTCACCCTCTAACTTATTCACCTCGAGTCTAAATTTTTACTACAATACCACCTAGTGCCCATTTACCTCGAGTAAGTTGTACATGGCCATAGCCCAATAATTGGTGGGGTAGAACCGCACATTTCCTCTCTGGACAGTAGGGTTGCCAGCTCTTTTTACCTCTCCTCTTGCTTATGCCCCACCTCTCCTCCACCAGAGCATCCAAGGAGCATCCATGCATCCCCCGAGGGCAGGTGGTCAAGGTGGGCACACCCAGATCACATGATGCATGCCATGGCATGCAATATGCACGCTCTCGAGCTTGCTACAATGCGCCCCCGCACTGTAGCCGCCTCCCAATCTAGGGCCCCGACCACCTCAAGCCTCCCTAGCATGTCCCGCGAGATCGCCTCGACGTCCTCAACACGGCAGCTGGTCAGCACCCTCCTCTTCCCCCCTCTGCGGCCTCTCCTTGCACGCGCAGAATGCCGCTCGAGAACACCTATGGGCGTGCTCACACGCATGACAACCCGGTCCTCGCGCGCTCCGTCTCTCATTTTCCCTAGACGTAGGCCGCGTCCACGAGGACCATTGACCAGCTCTGGGTCACCCCCGTGACCTCTAGCCGCAGTTGCACCATGGCCATGGGTGTCGTCCATGCTGGACTCGCACCCGGCCATATAGGGCCTTCTCTAGCCCCCCTCTCGTCTCCCTTGGCACTCCCTCTCTCCCCTGAGCCTCGTGGATCATTCCATTTCCCCTCCCTAACTCTCCATCCCGTCAATGACCAAAGCTTCCCCCATCGGCCTCTGCTCAAATTTGAGCATCCCCGAGACCCTCCTCTCCTTCTAGCATCACCGGAGCCCCCCAAAGTCATTGTAAGATCCTCCCGTGCCCCTGTGCATCCTCCTCGTCTCCTTAGGACCGCCCCCATGTCTGCCGTAGCCGGTCTTCGCCATCGCCATGACCTCCCCTTCCCCGGCGCTCCCCGGTGAGAATAGACCCCCCAGGAGGGTGCGAGCCTCTCCCTTGAGCGTTCCAGCAGATGGAGCATGGCCATAGTGGCCCGAGCCGCCGGAACGGTGCCTATGGAGGCTCTACCTCGCCTGCTCTATTGCCTCTGCTCGAGCGGGATGGAGAAGACGGAACCGACAGGTGGGCCCCGCCTGTCAGGGACCGAGTGACCTGGCCCCCTGTTTAAGTGGAAGCGGGCTCCGCCTGGGTCCTTATTGCTCAAGGAAAACGGCTTTACCTGAGTGCGTTGTCGACGTGGCCTCGGCCTCCCGTGCGGTTGAGCAACTGGGCCATCCCAGTAGCGACTCCGCCCATTGAGCCGCGCGGCCCACTGGCTTTGTGCCCGTTAGGTATAACCATTTTCCCTTTTTCTTTTATTAGGAACTTCCAAAAATCATAGGTAAATAGGAATTACTCCAAATGACATGATTCCAACTACTGAATTTTTAAAAACTCCAATCTATTTAAAAGTGCAACTTCCATATTTTTCAACCACCAGTTTTTGTACTCTTCAAATTGAAATTCAAATGTGAACTATGGAATGACCAACTTGCAAAATTCTTAGAACATCCTAATCGACTCCAAATGGAGTGATTCCAATTTCTAGGTGTTCTAAATATGAAACCTTATTTATCAGGCCATGGTTAACATTTTTACGATGCATTGATTCTGCTAGATCAAATAAATAGCCCCATTTTTTGTTATTGTCATCTTAGGAAACTCATGGGAAATTCATCACAAATCCAAATCCAGTGAAATCACTTCCCAAACTTTTCTAAATTTGTGTCCTATTTGTTGGGTGCATTCACTCATTTTTACAAAAAAAACTATGGACATCTTATAGGATCATCATTTCCTTCATTTTCACCATTCCAAACTCCCCCTTGACCCACATCCACCGAAACCTCCTTGGTTAATTTTCTGATGACCAGAGGTGTCCTAGAAAATAAAACTCCTATTATAGAGCACTGTTATTTCTCTGCTTGTTGTGTTGGTTATTGCATTTGTTTCCGTCGATAGTTGACGAAGTAGATGAAGTGCTCGGAGTGAACGAGAAGCGTGTGAAGACCTCAAAGACTTTGTTTAGCCAGGCAAGCAGCCCTTTGAAAATGTTAAGAAACTGTTCGTGCATGTCATGTAACACTTGTTGTTTTGATGAATTGATCATGTCATTGCGGTATTCCCCTTCGGTGGGTTGCCTCCAATACTTTGTCGTTGATACTTGCATCAGGCATGACCCTACCATCCTTAAGAGGGTTGTGCGGGTGGGAGTAGATAGGATGCTGGTAGATTTTACGCAAGTGGTGTCGGGAATATGCATGGTGATGGAAAAAAATGATTTCAAAGACTTTTCGAAAACACTGTCGGGTGCCACTAATGCCAGAGGGAGATGACGATGAGTTGGGTAACCACCTGAGAAAGAAGTGGTGTACCGGAACAAGAGAGTGTGTGTTCGAAAACGGATTAGATTTAAGGTTTATCGGACATCTCAACATTACATGTGTGACCACTCTACCCCTATATGGGACGGGGCTTTGTTCATTAGTACGGCCGGTGCTAGCAGAGAGCCCTCATTATTAGTGGCAGGAGTGAAGTAGTCACTCTCGGGACGGGGACATACTGGAACGGGCGATCATGTGTTGTCTTTACAAGCATCGGGCACACTATTGCGTGCCCTCATGTATGATATATGTGATGTATATCATGAGGGATGGCACCAACAAGTGGACTCTTTGTTTAGTATCACCATGAGAAAGGCATTGTTTGATTCTTACCTCGGGTATGTGATATACCATGAGTCGTGGATGACATGGAAGTTCCCCGAGTCGTGTGGGTAAAGCAATCAACCTCTGCAGAGTGTAAAACTATTCGAATAGCCATGTCCACGGTCAAGGACAGTTGGGTTGTGCTGCTTAAACTACGTCCAGTTGTTTTCGCAAAACTTGGTGTGTGTGGATGACACAGAGATGGCACTTGAGATAAGTCAGTTAATTTGACGTGACGAATGAACATGAGATGTTCAACCCCCCTTTTTATGATGATATATGTAACTTGTTCATATGGATATCAACCAACTATTGATGCATGCTTTTATAGTTACTTGATCATGTCATTGCATTCAAAATTAGCTTTATGCAAAATACCTACTTACTGCTATATCATGCATTGTTATTGCCTTGTTCCAACATGGGTTGCTTGCGAGCACATTCAAAGTACTCATTTGCTTGCCAGTGGTTAGTTAATTGGCCAGGCATGGAAGAACAGCAATACGGTGAAGAGTTTGTTGGTGCGGAACATGTGAACTAGGACGCTTCCCAGCCAGAATGCCTATAGGTTTAAGGCAAACAACATGGTTCACGCTTTCAATCGAGATTTTCGCTGCTTGTTATGTTTAAGTGCTTGGCCCATGTGGCCCTATCTAAGTAAGACTTGGCCTACCTGGCCCTTTATTTGTGTAAGACCGTATGTTACGATGTAGGACTCTTGTTATTCAGCTTTTGTGTGTTCGGTGAGCATTGGTCTCTAGGTTCACTGTACACATGCAGTCAGTGATCATGACTTATGAGTAGGGGTCCCCACAAAGGCCGTGCCGCCTCGGGCAGATACGCTTCCCCATGACCCTTGGCACGCGTGACAACTATAGCATCGAGCTCATCAACTTCCACGTGGCTCACGTTGGTCTCCCGTACAATGCCATTTTGGGATACCCCACACTAGCCAAGTTCATCCGGTGAACCATTCGGGATCCAACGTGCTCAGGATGCGTAGCCACTACGGCGTGGTGATCGTCAAGTGCGACACATAGGACGCGGTCAGCTGCCTCAAGCGCGCTTACAAGGCGTCCATGTCCGCGTACCCGGCTAGCGAGTAAGGAGCAGCGCCTGCTGAGGTGGCACCAACAAGGAAGAAGCTGCTGTTTTCTCAAGAAGGTACCCTTTGGGGGCAGCAACGACCTAAGCCATACCTTCACCATTTGTGCTGGTCTGCCCTTCAAGCAATAAGAAGCGTTCGTCGCCTTCGTACGGGCAAATTCTGATCTATTCGCATGGAAGCGGAGAGATTTGATCGGTGTCCCGAGGGAGGTGATCAACCATCATGTGGCGGTGTGTCCCCACGCATGCCCCGTAAAGAAGAAAGCACAACGTCGAGCGCTGGAGAATCAACATTTCATCATTTAGGAAGTGCAGAAGCTGCTAGAGAAAGGGGTCATCCGCGAGGTGCGCTACCCATAGTGGCTTGCCAACCCTGTCATCGTCCCCAAGCAGGGTGGCAAGGAGCGGATGTGTGTCGACTTCACCAGCCTCAACAAGGCCTTTCCCGAGACCCGTTATAGCTCCCGCGCATCGACCAGCTGTACTTTCTGGATGCTTTGATCGGCTACCACCAGATCAAGATGGAAGTGGAAGACATGGAGAAAACAACCTTCATTTTCGCTTGAGGGGTGTTCTATTACGTGTGTATGCCTTTCGCCCTAAGGAGTGCGGGCACTACCTTCCAGCGGCTGATGCACATCACCTTGGGGCCACAACTGGGGAGAAACATGGAGGCGTATGTCGATGACATTATGGTCATGATGCGCAAAACCAGAACGCTCAATCAAGATCTTGAGGAGACCTTTGCTAACTTGCGCAAGGTCAAGCTGAAGCTCAACCACGAGAAGTGTGTCTTTGGGGTCCTCTCGGGCAAGCTACTTGGCTTCCTCGTGTCCCATCGGGGGATTGAGGCAAACCCCTAAAAGGTTAAAGACATAGAAATGATGATTCCTCCCCGGACCCTTAAGGAGAGGCAGAAGCTGGCAGGATGCCTAGCCTCCCTCGGGCGCTTCATCTCAAAGTTCAACGAGCGGGCGCTCACCTTTTTCAAGCTAATGAAAAGGTGAGGTCTGTTCGCATGGACCCCTGAGGAGGACGCAGCTTTGGCAGACCCCAAGCGATACCTCACGAGTCCTCCCATCATGGTCGCGCCCAGGACCCCCGAGTGCCTACTGCTGTACCTGGCGGCCACACCCCAAATGGCTAGTGTGACCCTCGTGGTGGAGAGGGAAGAGCATGTTAGCGACAGAAAGCGACTGTCTGCTGGTTTCAAGATGTTAAAAAAAGACCCAACGAGTGCCCCTCAGGAAGACGCCCCCATCAGGAGGACACCTGCCCCTAGGGGGCTCCCGAGGCGCCTGAGGCCGCGCCCTCGGGGGCCCTCGCGGCCTCATGTCTCGAGCCCACAAACGGGCATGAGGAAGACACCACGGTCACAAAGATGGTGGAACAACATGTGTACTACGTCAGCACGATGCTACGAGATCCGTGCGAGTGCTATCCCATGCAACAGATGCTCCTTCTCGCACTCCCTGTTGGCTCCCAGAGTTGTGCCCCTACTTCTAGGGGCATCCCATCAAGGTGGTCTCCGCCTACCACCTGGAGAAAATCTTGCGTAGACCCAATGTGGCAGGGTGGGTCGACGAATGGAACATTGAACTACATGCCTTTTTGCTGGAGTTTTGCACTACCCGGTTCATCAAGGGAGTTGTCGTAGAGGATTTCATGGCCGCTTGGATGGACCCGTGCAAGGAGGGTCATCGCGAGGATGAACCCCTCTTACCTAGAGAGGAAGCTCCCGGTGACTTGGCCCTCTTCTTGGTCGGTGCCTTCTCCATGCAGGGCGTGGGGGCTAGCGTGGTGCTCGTCTCACAAACTAGAGGCGAGCTTCGTTATGCGGTCCAACCATGCTTTGGGCATGGCGAGAAGGTCTCCAACAACATCGCGGAGTATGAGGGCCTGCTCATCGGCCTCAGGGCCCCATCGTCCCTCGGTGTCAAGCGCCTCACTGTGAAGGGCGACTCCCAACTCCTCGTCGACTTCTCCAACAAGAAGTACAAACCCAAGGACAAGCACATGGAGGCCTATATGGAGGAGGTACGAAAACTTGACAAACGCTTCCTTGGTTTGGAATTACAGCACATCCCGCTTGGCGCTAACCAAGAAGCCAATGACATCGCCAAACGAGCATTCCGCCGCGAGCCTCAGCACCCCGACGTTTGTGAAGAAAGTCTCCTAAAGCCTTCAATCGCGCCCTCTGTCGCTGGCACCTTGTCCCAACGTGAGGAGCTGCCGCCCGCGCCACCGACAGGGGCGCCTGACTGCGGCCCTCCTTAAGGTGATCGCCTATTGCTGTCATTGGAACCTCAGGAGGATGACTAGACCACAGAGCTTAAGGCCTACCTGCTCTGCAGTGACCTCCCCACGGAGGAAACGGAAGCAGAGCATTTCATCCGGCAAGCCTCAGCCTACTGCGTGCGAGGTGGCAAGTTGTATTGGAGGCGGCCCAACAACGTCCCATTGCGGCGAATCTCAGAGAAGCAAGGGCGTGCGCGCTCGTTCACATCCATGGGGGATACCGTGGGCACCATACCTCGTCGCATACCCTTGCCTGCAAGGTGTTCCGCAGCGGTTTCAACTGGCCCACTGCGCTCCCTGATGCTGCCGAATTGGTCCGGTCTTTTGAAGCCTGCCAGTTCCACACCAAGTAGATACAACAACCGGTGTAGGGACTACAAACGATTCCACTCACCTGGCCTTTTGTGTTCTCGGGGCTCGACATTCTGGGACACTTCCCCAGTGTGGTCAGTGGGTACCACTACCTCTACGTCACCATCGACAAATTCAGCAAGTGGACGAAGGTCGAGCACGTCCGCACCATCCCAGCTGGCTCGGCCATCACGTGCATCAAGGGCCTCGTATGTTAGTTCGCCATACCCAACCGCATCATCACCGACAATGGCTCCCAGTTCATGAGTGGCCTTTTTAAATCATATTGTGCTAACCTTTGTACATAGATATGGTACACCTCGTGGCACACCCATGCAGCAACAGTCAGGCCGAGGATGACAACACGGAGGTCCTCAATGGCCCCAAGACCAGGAGCTTCAAGAAGAAGCTTGATGCATGCAGGAAGGACTAGTTGTAGGAGCAACAGTCCATGTTGTGGTCAATCCGCATGTAACACCCTGTTACGCCTGGCGGGATCTAGGCTGGCCCCACAGACCTACACTAGTCTTTCCTGCACACTTTGTCCTCACTCGTGCGCACCCGGGACCAACTTCCCAGTCGGTCACCCATCCTAGAATCGCTCCAAGCCAAGAACGCTTAACTTTGGAGTTCTTTTCGAGTGGGCTCCCGGAAAAGAAGGAATTCCTTGTTGATATGAGTAGTCTATCATTCCTATTAAGCCATGCTCTCACGTACACCCCCACTCAAAGGAACTGACGTCCTCCTCGGCCCATCAGGAACGTTCCCTTTTGGCACACGTATACGCGTCCAGTCCAGCACATGTGCCATGTCGTGTGCCACGACGGGCCACGCCTGCCATGCGCCACATGATCATACACCTGACCCGTGCATGCTCATGTAACCGCAAGGGTCAACTCTGATACCAATTGTAATATCCCATTATGCCTTGTGGGATCTAGACTGGCCCCACAGACCAACACTAGTCTTTCCTGTGCACTTTCTCCTCACTCGTGTGCATCCGAGATCAACTTCCTGGTCGGTCACCCATCCTAGAATCGCTCCAAGCTAAGCACGCTTAACTTTGGAGTTCTTTTCGAGTGGGCTCCCGGAAAAGAAGGAATTCCTTGTTGAGATGAGTAGTCTATCATTCCTATTAAGCCAAGCTCTCGCACCGCACCATTGTGACTAAGCCCACCGGTGAAAGCCCCTTCTTCCTCGTCTATGGGACTGACACAGTCATTCCCTCAGAGCTCAAGCACAGTTCTCCACAGGTCTTGGCTTTTTACTAGGCTCTTCATGACGACTCGCGGGGGGCCAACCTCTTGCTCCTAGAGGAGGCACTCCACCAGGCCTCCCTTCATGCCGCAAGGTACCAACAAGCCTTGCGGCACTACCACTGTCGTAACATCCGCCCCTGTACTCTCAAGGTCAGGGATCTTCTCCTGCGGCGGGTCCTCTCCTAGGAAGGGCCACACGAGATCTCACCTAGGTGGGAATGCCCATTCAGGATCGCCCATGTTTCTAGGGCAAGCGTCGTTCTCCTGGACACGAAGGGTGGGACTCCAGTGCAAAACACTTGGAATATCCACATCTTCACAAGTTCTAACCGTGACGCTCTCACATAAGATTGAGTGGGGTTGTATACGCCTCAGAGCCTGCTGTTGAGCCGCTCCTCGTCCTCAGGAGGACTCCCGCTCACGCCCAAGTGGAAGCCCCAATGTCGCGCACTGGCGGAATGACTGTCGAACCGCGACTATGCCCACACCCAAGTGGAAGCCCCATGTATCACGCTGGCGGAACAACCATGCCCTTGCCCAATTGAAAGCCCCATGCATCACGCTTAGGGAATTACTATTGAAGATGGTTGACTCGTGCAGGACACGACAGCCACTTCTCTTTTTTTTGGCTTGTAAACAACACTGACCCATCCGGACATGGAAGCCGCACCTCTTTTTGCTTGTAAACAAGTTCCTCCTCCTGTTTTAATAAATATTTGGAGTTCTCCAATTTGGCTGAGTTTTCTTGAGTTTTTCTTTCAAGAAATTCACGCTCAACTTTCCTCTCTTGTGCATCGCGCGAGCGACGGCCGGGATATGATGACTGGTTCTGCCCCCGTGTGTCCATAGACCCGGAGCATGGCCTCCGGGCCATGGGCTACTCATACGCGTGTCACCCTGCCAAGCTTTGGCGCCTAGTCTCCTCGCTCAACAAACACAAGTGAACTAATGAGCATGCGTCGTGCCTCTAAGACAAAGAACCCCGTGAACGGAATGTTCGGCTGAAGGGTGGCTTAACAAACATACCTCCTCAGCAGCCTCCAGCGGTCCAAAGCATCATCGTCCGTGTTCTCACCTAGACAACATGACTTGGCCTTTCTAATGACAACCGAACCTCGCGCAAAGAACTTCGCCTCGGTAGCTCGATATGCCAAGACAACACCATGGGAGGTCATATGCATGCCCCGTAAAGCAGAAAGCATGGTGCCCCAAAAAATGCTAACTTCATGCCTCGGTAGGGCTGCAAGTGTGTATTTGTGGGGAAACCGACGCATAAGTCGTGATCACTGAACGCACATGTATAGTGATCCTAGAGATCAATGCTCACTAAACACACAGAAGCTGAATAAAAAGAGTCTTACATCCATACTTAGCGTCTTACACAAATAAGGATAATGAAGGTCAAGTCTTACATAGATAGGACCATGAAGGCCAAATAAAAAACATAAACTCGCAACAGAATACTTGATCAAAAGCGTAGAGCCATGCCATCTGCCTTAACCCTACATGCATTCTCACTGGGAAGCGTCCTAGTTGGCATGTTCGTCACCAACTAACTCTTCGCCATATTCTTGCTCTTCCATTCCTGTCCAATTACACAACCAGTGGCAAGACAATGAGTACTTTGAATGTACTCACAAGCAACCCATGTTTGGAACAAGGTATAACAATGCATGATATAGCACTAAGTAGGTAAGTTTGCGGAAAGCTAATTTTTAAGTGCAATGACATGATCAATTACTTGTAAAAGCATGCATCATGAGGTAGCAGTTATCCATGTGAGAGGTTACATATATAAATATAAACATGGGTTGAACATGTCATGTTCAATAATCCTGCCAAGTCATCGGACTTAGCTCAACCATCATCTTTCTTGCACCCATTGAAACCAAGTTTGTGAAAACACTGGACGTAGTTTAAGCAACACCACCCAACTGTCCTTGATCGTGGAAACGTCTATTCGTATAGTTTTATGCTCTACAGAGGTTGCACACTTTACCCACGAGACTTGGGAAACTTTTGTGTCAAGCCACGACTCGCGGTATATTGCATACCCGAGGTAAGTACCCGAACATCACCTTTCCCCTGACGATACTAACAAAGAGTCCACTCATTGGCACCTAGCCCGCATGAAATACAACACGAGTATCATCCATCCAGGGACCGACAGTGTGCCTAGTGTCTGTGAAAACAGCCCATGATCGTCCTAGCCGGCATGACCCCGTATCAAGAGTGATCACATCACTCCCGCCACTACCAATGCAGGATCTATGCTTGTACCCACCAAGGTAATCAACAAAGCCCTGTACCATAAGGGGTATCGTGGTTTTACATGTAAGGTTGGGAACGGTCCACAAATCTTATATGTAATCCGTTTTCGAAAACCCACACACTCACTAGCTCCAGTAAACCACTTTTTTATCAAGTGGTTTCCTAGCTCATCTCCATCTCCCTCGTGCATTAGTGGCACCCGACTGGGTTTTCGAAAAGTCTTTGGAAACACTTTTGTTTCCATCACCATGCATATCCCCATCCCACTTGCGTAGCAACTACTTAGCAACCTAACTACTCCCACCAGCATAACCCTCATAAGAGGTAGGATCATGCATGATGCAAGTGTCAATGGTAAAAATATCGGAGGCGTCACACCGACGTGGTGACCAAATCATCATGATCAATATATCTAAAATAAAGTGCTATATGCCATGCAATGAAAATGGTTTCTTAACATGGTCAAAGGGCTACTTGCCTGCCTCAACAAGGTCTTCGGGGTCTTCAAAGTCTTTGGATCCAACTCCCTCGTCAACAACGCAATCTATCGACGCGATAATAATGGCAATAATAAGAATCACAACAAAAACACAGCACAAAATCCACTTCTAAAATGTTACCCTACTCTGTAAAATACTACAATTGAAACTAAAAATATTTGCCTCTGGTTTTGAAGTGAAAACTATTTTAGCAGAGGCTAAAAATATTTAAAACTATGTTTTAAATAAAACCACTACATAAAACATTTCTAAAAATTTACACAGGTGGCATTATTAAAGACTACAGATTATTCTAAGATTTATGGTCGAAGAATATTTGGAATTGGACAAATATTCTATCCTGTGCAATTTTGGGGAAAAGACAAAAAAGAAAAATAGAAAAGGCCTCACCGCCCTGGGCTAGAGCCAGCCAGCTGGCGGCCCAGCAGGCTCGGTGCCCTCACGCGCATCAGGTTTCAATCCCAATGGGCGGGGCCCGTAGGCCAGCAATATATATATAGAGAGAGAGAGACGGGAGGGGGAGAGAGGCTGACAAGCGGCTCCACCTATTGGGGTCATCGTCAACCCGTCGCCAGAGGGTGGAGGAGTTCACCGTTAGCGAGTGGGGCCAAGGCGAGGCGAGCAGAGGATGGGAATTGTCCTAGGGTGCTTTCACTGATCGCCTGGTGGTGGAGGGAGTCAGCGGGGTGGTCGGAGTTGCCGGCGACGAAGGGAACTGCTATGGTGCTACTCAAGGAGTGGTCGAACCCGACTTTCCCTAAAACAATCTACGCAGGACACACGTGGAAAACGATTAGTACGGCTAGGGGAAGTCAATAAAGAAGAGAATTGAGCTTGAGGTTCTCTGCACCTAGAGATCGCTAGTGAGCCGAAAAGGCAGGGATCGGCTCGATACCGAGCGTAGGGAGACAGAGAGAGGAGTTGGGGCTCTATTGGTGTTGGTTAGGAGAGGGATAGGGGCAGCAGAGGGAAGAGAGGAGCCCGGGCCGCCTTTTATAGGCGAGCACGAGTCCACCGAGCTAGTGTGCGCCGGCAAGCTCCGGGCGAGTCCAGAGGCAATAGGAACAGCAGCTGGTGGCTCTACGGCCACCTAGGGCTCACCCATGACAAGAGGGAGCAAGAGGGGAGGCATGAGCATCCGCACGTGTGCGGCCATTGTTGGCCAAACCGGGCGTCTTCGGGCAAACGCGCGGGAGGTCACTGGAGAGAGAAGAATGAGGGGACCTACCACTTGGAGCTTTGCGGACATTGAGGGGAATCCAGGGGATAGCTTCCCCCATCCCAAAGCTGTCGAGGGGCCTCGGGATGCTCCTCCTACAGTGTGGACAAGCGCTATAGCGTGCTCCAGAGCATGCCTTTGGCATGCCATGGCATGCTTGCGTGCTTTGGACGCATCCCCACTTGTCTCTTAGCTCTTTGGTCATCCGTAGATGTTCTAGGAGATAGAGGGGGCTAGGGAGAAAAGGAATGGAGTGGGCGATAGGTGAAACCATCCCTGCCACATCTGTCAAGAGGGGTAAAATGAGGTTTTACCCCACTCTATGATTGATCCTGGGCTTCACATTAATACTCGCGGTAGAGGGGGCATAGAAGTGACTGTGTTAAAAATATTAGGTCAAGGAGAATAGTGGAAGGGGGTCAAACAGGATTCTAACTAATCTGTTAGAAGGTGCTTGATGATGATTTGGGCAAGCAAATGTAGTTTGCTTGACCTAAGGTTTAACACGAGAAAAATTTAGGTAAAAATAGAGTGCACCACCAAGTTTGAGGAGATTTGAGGAAAGTTGATAGTGCAAACTTGGTAAACCCTAGAATTCAACAGAATCAGATTTTTCTAGATCCAGGCATGCAATTCTATTCCCCTAAATGGACCACTTGGTGTAGTATCATTATTTAGGGATCGAAATATGCCCTCAAAGTTTGGGTTTAATAGGAGTAACTTCACAATGTAAAGTTGTTCAAATTTGATTCTGGGTAGAGAGGGTTTTGGGATATCGTGGTGAAGCAAATCAATTGGGATTGGGTTGAAACTTTGCAAGCTCAATTGGGATTGTGACTTGCTGGAATTTTCCTGGATTTTATTGAAAATATTTCTTATAGAAATATTTCAAATGCTTGATTTAAGTAGAGCTGGTTTAGTATGGTTTTTCCCATTATTCTGAACATGACCATGTGTTGAATCTCACATATATGGAAAATATATGTCCAATGAGTTTCCCTACATTTTCTAAAATATTGTTAAAGAATTTAAATATTTTTTCCTATAAAACACCATTTCGGGCCTTAGGAAAAAGTCTTTAAATCAATTAGTGAAATAATGTTTTAAAATATTTTTAATGGTTTTGGGAAGTATTATATATATTAGGATCCAAATAAAGTCTGGCGCAAAATATTCCACCCAATTTGAGGACTTGTAGTACAAAACCCAATTCAAGGGTTTTTGCAAACGTAATTTGAATTAATATTTTTGTCCAAAACAATATTTGATAAAAATAGTTTTATGTACTATACACATGGTATGATCATTGGGCAAGATGTTTGGATCAAGGGAGTGAGTTCTAGAGGGAAGAAGATCATTGAGTGCCAAAATCCAATCAACCAAACAAGCAATCCTTTAACAATCCAAACGAGCACATGCATTCAAAAAGTTTTAAATGGTTCCAAATTTTATAAATACATAGCATAGCATAGTGATACAAACACAGAGTGTGACAGGTTTAACAGAACGATCAAAGGAAGCCTAAGGGGATGCGTCATCTTCACCACTGTCACTGCCGTCACACTCCCGAGCCTCATTGACGTCGTCACCAAATGTGTGGCCCTCGGTTCCGTCCTGGCCCTCCTGGTTGCTGGACCTGAACAACTTTCTCAAGGTGATCACGTGATCTTCCACCGCTTCCCCTAGGGCACCACAGACTGCTTCTGGAATAGGAGCCATCACGGCCGCAAAGTCAAAGCGGGGGTCAGCGCGAAGAAGATGGCTGAAGACGCGGGTTAGTACCTGCGACAGGAGGCGCGGCCCTCTTCTTCGACCAGCTTTCCCACCTTCTTGGAGATAGGTTCGAGGCGATCCATGACCTTGGTGAAAATATCAAGGTGATCAGCGTTGATAAGCATGAGAGGGCTAGGTATGCTCTCTCTACAAATTGGGCTTAGGGCACGGGGGGCCCGCGGCTCAAGGTCTTGGAACATTTTCGAGCGTTGGTGCTACAGCCCCCAGGCCTGGGCCGCCTCGTCCGTCACCTGCTCCATGAGGGACGCAACACCATCCACCTACCTAGGAGGGAAGCCAGCTCTATCATAGTGGTAAGTGCCCTCTTAAGCCTGTCAATCTCGCGTCACAACTCGGCACGCTGGGCCTTGAATCTATTTTTCTAATCCACGCGTGCTTTCTCAACCTTTGTGTCGGCCACCCCCTGAATCTTTTCCACTCGTTGATTGTACGTGGCCATGGCGACGGTGATTTCTTGTTCCAATTCCTCGAGTGGCTCATTCTCCAAGCTCTGCTTTGTCGACCTCAAGGCCCGTTGTTGCCCGAGAGACCAGAGGTCTGTTTAGCGAAGAGTAAGCCCATGCATCCCTTCTACTTCGAAAGATCATCCTTTGCTGCAGGAGAGAAGGGCACCTCTCCGGTCCTGGAGGCACTGCTCCAGGAGGGCGTTCGAGGCTTGAAGATCTCGCTCGCGGGCTTCGGGGGCCATGCCACGCACGTTCGCTTCCTTGGCTTCCCGGGGGGCACGACAGAGCGCCTCCTTCGCCCCAGTAGCCGACCGCTCGGGCTTAAAGAGTGAAGCTGTTGGGGACGTTGCATGGGAAAGAAAAATTTCCTATGTGCACACAAGATCTATCCATGGTGATGAGTATCTACGAGAGGGAGAGTGGATCTACGTACCCTTGTAGATCGCTAATCGAGAAGCGTTAAGAAACGCGGTTGATGTAGTCGAACGTCTTCGCAATCCAAATCGCCGAGCATCCCACGATCCCATCACGATCCATCTTGAGATCCTGTCACACCCTATGATTGTAGCACATTGATTTGTTTGGGTTTATAAAATTTGGAGCCAACTGAAACTTTTTTAAAGTGCTTCTGCTTGTTAGCTATGTTGTTTGCTTGCTTGATGATTGTGTTATTTGGCACTACTAGGTTCTATTCCACTTCATATCGCATCTTACTTGTTCCATACCTCTTGCCTAATGATCATGCCATGTTAATAGTGCTCAAAACTATTTTTTATCAAATTTTGTTTATACTAAAATTGATTTATTCAAATTAGGTTTACAAAACCCCCTGAATTGAGGTTTGCATTGCAAGTACTCAAATTGGGTGGATTCTTCCTTCCCAAAAGCTTTGTTTCAAACCCACTATATATAAGACTTCCCAAAACCACAAAATATTATTTTTAAAGATTATTTTCACATTTTATTTCAAGGCTTTTTCTTAAGGCTAGAAATGGTTTTTATTAGGGAAAAATTATTTAAAAGCTTTGAAAATATTTGAGAAAATTTAGAGAAACTCAGTGGAAATATATTTGCCATATATATGAGTTTCAACACAAGGGCATGATAAAATCATGGGCAAAACCCCTCAAAGGCCTTTCTGTTCAAATTGAACTTTTGGAATATTTCTATAAGAAATATTCTCAATAAATTGTAGGAAAATTCCACCAAGTTAACACTATCATAAGTGATGATCTTGAAAAGTTCCATCTCAATCCAAGTTGGTTTGGTTCCTCAAACTATCCCAAAAACATCCCTATCCAGAATCAAATTTGAGTAACTTTGCATTGTGAAGTGTCTCCAATTGGCCTCAAACTTTGTGGGCATGCTATAATGGCCAAATAGTGATGATACACTAAGTGGTGCATCAAGGGTAAAATCCTAGCATCAATGGATCTACAAAAATATTATTCTGCTAATTTCCAAGGTTTATCAAATCTCCATTGTCAAGTTTTTTCCCCTTGGGCTCAAACTTGGTGAAACCTCTCATTTCTACCTACCCTTTGACCCTGGTAAGTATCTCAGTGAGTTGGTAAATTCTTCCTGCCCAAAACTCTATCAAACACCATTTGGTGATTTAGTAAAATCACTATTTCCACCTCTTTTCCATTTACCCTTGGCCCCAAATTTTTATCACAGCCTCCTCTGGACACATTTCACCTCCAGTAAAAGTTCCATGGCCAGAGCCCGAGTGTAAGCTGGTGAAAACCCCATTTACCCCTCCTGGACATCATCTTTTCTCTCTCTCTCCCCCTTTCCTTCTCCCCTAAGTCTTCTCCAGAGCCCTCCCCTAGCTCATCCTAGTCTTTGGGCATCTCCAATTGCCACAGGCACAGGAGGACATGCGGGGGGCTTAAAAATATGCCCTGGCATGCAGAGCTCGCGCTCTGGAGCGCGCTACATTGCGCACCCACACTATAGCCACTCGGCAACGGGCAGCCCCGACCGCCTTGGTCCGCCCCAGCTTGTCCCCTTTGCCCCCCTCGGCGTTTGCAACACGCCTCCTGGTTGGCCCCCTCCTCTCTCTCTCTCCGGCGGCTCCTACCCACGTGCCCGGTGCCGCGCGGCTCGGCCAACAACCGGGCTCGCACGTGCGTGCGCCCCCGCTTCTATTTCCTCTCTCCCCCGGCCTAGACCTCACCCACGAAGTCCCAGACACGACCATTCCCTCCCTCGTGGCCTGTGGCGAGCACCCCGTGCTCACCGGCGCACCGCGCCCACGGTGGACTGACGGCCCCCTATAAATAGTCCTCCCACTCTTCCTGCCCCTCTCTACTTGCTCTCCATCTTCCTCCGTGTCCTCCCCGTGTCCAGAGCGCTCTCCCCCGCAGCCAGGAGCCCTCTCCCGACCCAAACCCTCGCCTCTCCCATCGGGCTTCCCCCATGCCGGCATTCCCCTCTCCCCCCGGCGACCCCTCGACTACCCACGGACGCGCGATGCCCCCAGGATCACGTCGGTGCCCTCCATCCGGCCGCCATGGCCCGTAGCCCTCCGGTGAGCCCCTCCTCTGCCCCTGTTGCAAGGAGAGGGATGACAGGTGGGTCCCACCTGTCATCCCCTCGCCCCTCCTCTCTCGCTGGTAGGCTGGGCCCGCGGGCAGGTTTAAAAAAACCTGTCGCGCGCGGCTCCTCGCCTAGGCCGACTTCCCTCTTGGGCCGGTTTCGGCCGGGCACTTTTAGCCCGAGGGGCACAGAAGCTCTTCCTTTTTTCTTTTTCTCTGTAAACTTTCAAAAATCCCACAGAATAAAATACTTTTCCAAATCCAATAATTCCTTCACCTCAATTCTTGAAATAATCCATAGAATTTATTAGTGCCATTTGTAAAAATGTTTGAAATTATTTTTAGTACTGTTTTATTTTAAAACCTATATTTAGGCACCTTTTTGCCTCTGTTAATTAATTTCCAAAAAAAATTCACAACAAAACCCTAGCAGAATATTTTTAGTATGACATTGGGTATTTATCAGAATAGATTAGCATTTTTAGTAAGTAGTTGAGTGCTCTGTTTTTGTGTGTTGCTTATTTTTTATCATTATTTTATCGCGACGATAGATTGCGCTGTTGATGAAGAAGTAGGACCCGAAGACTTCGAAGACCCCAGAGACTTTGTTGAGCTAGGCAAGCAGCCCGTTGACCATGATAAGAAACCATTTTTATTGCTTCTCATATAGCACTTCACTTTCCCCATAATTGATCATGTGAAGTAGTGATCCCCTTCGGTGGGTTGTTTCCGACACTCTTACCATTGACACCTTCATCGTGCATGACCCTGCCACCTTATGAGGGTTATGCGGGTGGGTGCAGTTAGGATGCAGATAGATGCTACGCAAGTGGGATGGGATTTATGCATATCGATGGAAAGGAGAGTAATGATTTCAAAGACATTTTTGAAAACCCCGTTGGGTGTCACTAATGCCCGTGGGAGATGATGATAAATTGGGTAACCACTTGAGAAAGAAGTGGTATGCTGGAGCAAGTGAGTGTGTATTTTCGAAAACGAAGAGTTCAAAGGTTTGTTGACCATCCCAAACTTACATGCGCAACCACGATACCCCTTATGGGATGGGGCTTTGTTGATTACCTTGGTGGGTACTAGCAAGCAGCCCGCATTACTAGCGGCAAGAGTGGCATGGTCACTCTCAATACGGGGTCTTACCGGTATGTATGATTCATGCATTGTCTTTATAGGAATCGGGCACATTGTTGGTCCCCTCATGGATTGTACGATTAGAGCGAGGCTCGTGTGATATACATCGGGAGGGCTGGGTACCAATCGAGTGGACTCTTTGTTTAGTATCGCTAGGGGAAGGCATTGTTCGGGTGCTTACCTCGGGTATGTTATATACTGCGAATCGTGGAAGACATTGTAGTTCCCCGAGTCTTGTGGGTAAAGTGTGCAACCTCTGCAGAGTGTAAAACTATTTGAATAGCCGCGTCCGCGGCCATGGACAGTTGGAGGTCCTTCTTAGACTATGTTTGCATGTTTTCATGAAACTCGATGTGAGTATGGATGTGTTGGTCACAATGTGGTCACATGAGCTAAGTCTGATGACTTAGCATGATGAATGAACATGAGGTGTTCAACCCCTACTTATGATGATATCGGTATCTTGTTCATATGGATACTTGCCTATTATTGATGCATGCTTACTAGTTACTTGATCATGACATTGCATTTTAAAATTTGCTTTTCGCAAAATTACCTACTTAGTGCCATATCATGCATCATTATTACCTTGTTCCACAACTTGGGTTGCTTGTGAGTACATTCAAAGTACTCGTTGGCTTGCCACTGGTTATTTAATTGTCCGGGCATGGAAGAACATGAGTATGTTGAAGAGTTCGTTGGAGACGAACATGCGAACTAGGACGCTTCCCAGTCAGAATGCCTCTAGGTTAAGGCAGATGGCATGGGTTCACGCTTTTGACCAAGATTTCCGCTGGTTGTTCTATTTAAGAGTTTGGCCCTTGTGGCCCTACCTATTTATGTAAGTCTTGACCATCATGGTCATTATTTGTGTAAGACGTTAAATTTGGATGTAAGACTCTTGTTATCCAGCTTCTGTGTGTTCAGTGAGCATTGATCTCTGGGATCACTATACACGTGCATTCGGTGACCATGACTTATGAGTCGGGGTCCCCATAGAGCTGGTATCAGAGCCATCCTGACTATAGGAAGCCCTTTGTTAGCATGGACGTTAGACATGATAAAAGTCATTTTCAAAACTACAACTAGCATTGGAACTTAGGAATTCTGCACTATTTACCTCTCCTATTCTTCACACAACACTTTGCTGACTCTCCTCCTTTCAAACCTTTGTAGATGGCCGTCGGACCCGAAGCCTTCCTGATATTCGGCTTTCCTTTACTCCTTGGGGATAGCCTAGAGAAGTGCCAGTTTTGCCAACCTCCCATTTTCCTCTACCACGAGCACAGGGTCGATGTCGTCACGAAGGAGTACCATGTGGGCGTGGTCGTAAAGGCAAACAACTCCCCGACTAGTTTGTTCTTTGAAGGACCACGGATGGAGACCCTGATACTCGCAGTCGGGATAGCCGCACGCAAGGCACTCCTACACCTTCGAGACATAATTCCAGAGATGGATCACGTGCCAGATACTCACTACCATCCCTTTAGGAAGGATGACTTCGGCGAGAGTTGGACGCTAATTCTGACCAAGGAAGATGGCACACCACTCAGGTTCCAGACCTACTTCTGCCTCTTCGCCGATAGCCTGGTTCATAACCCGATGAAGTAGTCCGTGAAACTCCATGAGAAATTTCACCACACCCTAGAGCTACTTCAACAAGCCAAGACGAATCCCGACAAGATCAAGAAGGATGGAGCCCCCGAGGGTCGACCAGTTGTTGCCTATCGAGGAGGAGTACCCCCAGGTAGTGATGCACCTACATGTCGTCATCGCATGAGTGCGAAAGAGTACCGTGAGCTCTTCACTGACCCACCCGCAAAGCATCGTCGGTATGGACCTCCTCGTTCCGCCACCCCTTCGACCTAGAATGATGCCAATTCAGATGATGAACAGGAGGAAGAACTAGAGGAGCGTGACTATGAGATCTAGCACTCCACCACCTGAGTCCGAGAACCATTAGGGTAGGATCTATCATGTATCCCTCATGCGAAGTCGAGTCTGTGTAATGGTTCATATGAAACCATGTGTGCTTGTTGTTTGTTTTGTTGTTTGTGTTCCGATGCAAGTCGTGCTTTTGCCTCAGGCAACATGTAAGCGACTCCATCATCTATCTTAATATATGGTGTTGGTCTTTGACCATTGTTTTAACACACTTGCACTTGACCGACCCCCTTAGGCACGCTTTCCCGTTATTGCTTATCCTCTTGTCAATCCCAGTTGTCTGACTTGGCTGCTCCAAATAGGATGGTGACTGCTACCCACAACAGCTCCTTCACCAACCCTGAAGCCGACAAACATGGAGCTGGTGGGTCTGCTCACGCTGGAGGACACCAGGAACAGCCACAAGGCGACATTCCCCCGCCACCACCTCCACCGGAGAAAATGACCATAGCTCAGTTTCTCCAAGTTCTCCAGGAGGAACGCCAACCCAACAATGCTACTATCCAGTAGATGGCTCAGGCTCTCGTGAACAACCAGCAGCAAGGCAGGAAATTGCCGCTCCATGCTGTCTGAGTTCATGAGGAACTCGCCCCCAATCTTCACCGAGACTGCTGAACCGTTGGATGCTGAAGACCGGATCCACACCATCGAGGACCTCCTTGCACTGGTCAATTGCAATGAGGATCGTGAGAAGGTACTTTATGCCTCTCACTGCCTCGGAGGTACTGCCCGAGCTTGGTGGGATGGATTCAAGGTCATGCAAGCAGAGTGTGTGATCACGTGGAATGACTTCAAGGAAGGATTCCGCACTGCCCATATTCCTTCTGGGATCATGGCTATCAAGAAGAGAGAATTCCGAGCGCTGAAGCAAGGAAATGGCTCTGTCAAGGAGTACCTGTAGAATTTCAACCTGCTATCAAGGTATGCACCTGAAGATGTTAGCATAGAGGCTGCCAAGAAGGAATGCTTCATGGAAGGACTTCAACAGGTCCTGCAGTATCATCTCATCGTCTGCAACTGTCGTACTTTCTTCGACTTGGTGAACAAGGCCCTCATGCCGGAAGACAAGTGTCGTGCCATAGATGACACTCACAAGAGCAAGATGATCAGCAAGGGTAGCTCAAGAAACTAGAAGCCTCGCCCTTGGCAGCCAGCCCCAGCCAAGCCAACCTATCATCCACAACAGGCTAGACCTCCTACACCTCGTCCGAGCTACCAGCCTCACTAGTATGCCAATCCCAGGCCAGCTTACAACAACGACCCCAATAACAACAACGCTGGAAGAAACTTCAACAACAACCTTGGACAAGTCGCTTGCTTTGGATGTGGTCAACCAGGACACATTTCTAGGCTGTGTCCCAACAAGAAGCCAGATGCACCGTGCCCCAATACGCCAGCTCAAGGGCAAGCCCGTGGAGCACCACAAAGGAACCCCGCTCCCCGCAACCAGCCCAACAATGGTAAGGGTCGTGTGAATCACGTCACCGCAGTGGAAGCCCATGAAGACCCGGATGTCATACTGGGTACGTTCCTGGCCAACTCAACCCCAGCAACAATATTGTTTGATTGTGGAGCTTTGCATTCTTTTGTCACCCAAAAGTTTTCATTAGAGAGTGTCATGGTGCCTACACCCTTGGGTATCCGTATGTTTATACAAACCCCTGGTTCAGTTATGATGTCTGGGATAGGGTGTAAGGGAGTGAAGATTGACATCAACGGGGTAGACTTCTAGCGGACCTTATAGTTCTAGACTCACCCGACTTGGATGTCATCCTTGGCATGAATTGGTTGACCAAGCACCAAGGCATGCTAGACTGTGCCAAGAGGATTGTCACCATGACCAATAGCCAAGGAGTGGAAGTCAAGTATGTTCCCAACCCACCCTCCACGCAAGCCCCTCAGGCTAACTGTCTATCGGGAGTTGAGTTGGATCAAGTGCCAGTGGTATGTGAATACCCATATGTGTTTCCTGATGAGCTGCCCGGAATGCCTCCTGGCCGCCACATTGAGTTCATCATTGATCTTATGCCCAGATCAAAGCCCATATATAAGAAGGCCTACATGATGGGATCCGAAGAGCTGGCTGAGTTGAAGAAGCAACTGCCAAAGCAACTCAGAAAAGGATTTATTCGCCCAAGTGCCTCTCCTTGGGGATTGCCTGATCTATTTGTGTCAAAAAGGGACGGGACTATCAGACTTTGTGTTGATTACCGTTCCCTCAATGAGGTCACAATAAAGAACAAGTACCCACTTCCCAAGATTGAAGACATGTTTGATCAGTTGAACGGAAGCAAGGTGTTCTCCAAGATCAACCTCAGGTTTGGGTACTACCAGCTGAAGATCAGACCCCAAGACATTCCGAAGACGGCATTTGTAACCCGGTATGGCCTGTATGAGTTCACGGTCATGTCATTCAGGTTAACCAATGCCCCTGCCTACTTCATGTACCTCATGAATAAAGTATTCATGGAGTATTTGGACAAGTTTGTTGTCGTCTTCATTGATGACATACTTGTCTTCTCCAAGTCTGAAGAAGAACATGAGGAACACTTGAGATTGGTCCTAGAGCAGCAAGTGTGAATTTTGGCTGCATGAAGTTGGATTCTTGGGTCATGTGTTGACTGGAGAAGGATTGTCAGTGGATCCTGCCAATATTGAAGTCGTGACAGAATGGCAAACCCCAACCACCGTGAAGGAAGTCAGGAGCTTCCTCGGACTCGCGGGTTATTACCGCAAGTTCGTGGAAGGATTCTCAAGCATTGCCCGACCCATGACCTAGCTTTTGAAGAAGGAAAAGAAGTTTGAATGGACCGCTAAGTGCAAGGAAAGCTTCTAGGAGGTCAGGAAGAGATTGACCATTGCCCCTGATTTTGCCACCCCAGATATTCACAGGGAGTTTGTGATATATTGTGATGCATCAAGAACCAGGCTTGGAGGTGTTCTGATGCAAGAAGGCAGAGTTGTAGCGTATCTATCCAGATAGCTACGACCACATGAAGAGAACTACGCAACTCATGATCTCGAGTTGGCAATTGTGGTTCATGCCTTGAAGACATGGCGACATTACCTTCTGGCGAAGCGATGTGAAATATTCACAGACCACAAGAGTTTGATGTATATCCTCACTCAAAGGGAATTGAACATGAGGCAGCGAAGATGGTTGGAATTGATCAAGGACTACAACCTCAGTGTTCAGTACCACCCCGGAAAGGCCAATGTGGTAGCAGACACCTTAAGCAGAAAGGCTTGTTCCTTGAATGCCATGATTAAGGAAAGGCTACCCGTCCTGTATGAACAGCTTGAGAGCTTTGGCTTGGAACTAGTTGCACCAGGATTCCTCACTAGCCTCGAAGAAAATCCTACTTTGATGGATGTAACATCCCAAACTTTGGAATGTTATAATAATTATTAGAATGATTGTTTGTTTGCTTGAGTGATTGAAATTGAGTGAAAATTTGAAACTTTTTGAAACTTTTGAAAGTTTAATGAGAGGAAATGAAATGACTTTCCCAAAATTTCACTTTGCATTTTTCTCACCAAGAATTCAAATTCATTACATCACAAAACCCTAGAGTGAAGATGACATGACTTCTTCCATTTAAAGAAATGAAAAGGGATTTGAAAAGAATTTGAATTTCATTTGAAAAATATTTCAAATTCAGAAAACTTTATGCAACTCAATGATTTTCATGAGAGAAGATAAAATGACTTCTTCAAATTATATGAAATATGAGTTGGAAGTTTAAAATAAATCTTTGAATAGTGAATGTGAAAATCTCTGGATTCTCTTTTGGAATCATTTCATATTTGGTTCCTATTCCAATTTTCAAAGTATTCAAACCCTTGACAAAATTTGAGAGGAGTAACATGACACTCCACACCAGGGACTTCTTGGTGATTTATTTGAATAATAAAAACCAGGGGTTATTCTGAAAAAAATATTTGCAAAGGGATTTAAAAGCAAAAGGGCAATTTCTGAAAATAATATTTTTTCCAAAGTACTAAAATGCAAGAATAAAAATGTCCATTAAATGGAATTTATTATTCTCTTAATTTTGATATAAAATTTGACTATATTTGGAATTTATTCGAATGCATTGAACAAGTTTTATGGCTCTGGTAAAATCATAAATAGAAAACGGTAACGGTTTATAATAAAACCGGCCGGCCCACAGCCTTTAAAGCCGAATTCATTTTGTAACGGTCACCCGCTGACTACGCTTGCCCTCTCCTCTCGCTGACGCGTGGGACCATCGCCCGCTCCTTTCTCCCGCACGGTCGTCCTCCTCCTCCCGCACGCGCCGTCGTCGCCGGTTCCCCTCGCCGCGGATCTCCTCCTCTTTTACTTCCCCGACCACCGCACTGCCCCTATAAGTACCCACCCCTCTCATGCATCCATTCCTCTTGCTTTCCCCCTCTCTTCGATCCCCCACCTTGCCGGAATCGCTCGCCGGAGCTTTCGGTCGTCGTCGTGCCTCTCCCCTCCTAGCGCCCGTCTCCGACCTCCCCGACCTCTCCGGAGCGCACCATCGAGCTCCTCTCGCCTGTGCGCACCTTCCCCACTCCTCTGCTTCACCGGAGACCCACCAGAACAGCGCAACCATCACCTCGCAGAGCCCCACCTCCACCGAGCCGCCTCGGAGCTCCTGCCCGTCGACTCCGACGCCCCCGAGCCTCACCGACGCCACCATCGACATCGCCATTCTCCCCTGCGTCGAACGGAGCCAACGCCGTCGCCGGATACCCCCTGGAGCTGACGCACGCTTCGATCCCGAGTCGTCGCCGTCGCCATCGCCGTCGCCGGACTTCACCCCGCCGCGGTGAGCCTCCCTCTCCCTCCCCACCGTCGGATCCAGATGAACGGTTTAGATTAGAAGGAATAAATCCCCGAACCGTTTTTCTGCTAAGGTTCGGTCGACCGCCCGTAACACCCTGCACGCGCACCCCCTAGACCAATCAGGAAGCGCGACGTAGCACCCCCTGACCGTTAGAAACGAATTTTTTCTTTTCTGTTTTAATTTCTGTTTCCAGAATAGGTTTAGATTTCATTTTCAATATATCTTTTAAACTATTTAATGTTTGTAATTGATTCTTTTTGCAGTAGATCACACATTTCATCTAGTTTCTGTAGATATCAAATTTGACTATGTTTAAAAATTTAAATTTGAATTTAAACAGATTTGATTTAAATTTTGTTTTCTGAATATCTTGAGTTTTAAAAGGTATTTTTGATTGATTCTTTTTGCTACTTGTCACTAGTGATATTAGTTATCATTAGGAAGAGTTTGAGAATTTTAGAATATTTGAAAATACTGTTTTCAACTAAAACAGATTCTATTTAATTCCTATGTTGTTTAGTTAGCTTAATTTTTTCTTTAGTTATTTTGAAAATCTGAATATGATTTATGTTATGTTTTAGATTTCATTTAGTTCTGTTGTTCTAAATTTAGGATTTATACTTACTGTTAAAACAATAATAATAATTTGCTTAGTTTATTACTATGTTGTTATAGGAACATTATATTTTTAACTAAGCATTGTTTCATAAAAACAGACTAGTTAGTAATAGTTAATTTTAACACAGTTTTATATTATTAAAATTCTGTTTTCCAAGAAAATTTTTCCAGTAATCTTTTCTGTTAAGAAATGTTTTGTTAATAAAAATACTTTAGTTTTGCCCTATTATGATAGGAAAACTATGTTCTTTATCATTAGGTAATGTGTTATAAAACAGTTTAATTTAATAGAAACTCTTTTCACAAAACTTTTTGATGATCTAATTATGTTTTGTAATAAAGGTTTTTATAAATTATTTTCTGTTAACTTAGTTATTTTACAAAATGTTTTCTTTTAGTTTATAGTTGTGCTTGTAGTTAAATTCATTAGGCAAACACTCATGTTGTTAGAATGTTGTTTTCATAGTTTTAGTTGTCTTTCAAAAGTAATTCTTTTGCTAGTAAAATATTTACTAAAATCCTTTTGTTGTATTTTACTTTGTTATTGTTTGTTACTATTTGAAAATAATTTTTTTAGGGGAAAACTACTTTAGTTGCTTTTATGAAAACTTTCTTGATTTTAGCTTTTGTCTTAAGTATTGCCTTCATCAACCTTGTTGTGTTGTTTCTTGTGTTATCTTGTGATTGTTAGAATTGATTGCTAGTATGATTGCTTATGAATGCAATGTTTGCTATATAGATTTTCATCGGAGAGTGACGAATAGTCTATCAAGTTATTTCTAAGAGCGATCTTTATCTTCATCAACAGTACAGGCAAGTTCACTTTGACCATCTTTTCATACCTATGTTTTATTGCATGTAGTGACATCATTCAACAGATCCCTCCCGTAGTGTTATTGAAACTCTTGTAGTTGAGTAGAATGCATGAGGTAGGAACCCACCACTTCTTACTAAAGCCCCGGGAATGCTAGTTAGTGCAATGCTATGCTAACGTAGACGGGTTCTGGTATGAGTGTTCGTGAGTGGTGTGAAGAAGGACTCCACGTCAAAACGACGACTTCATGAAGACATCTTCAAGTCCTGCATCTTCAAGACTTCAAGACTTCAAGACTCGAGAAGACAAGTTTTCAATACACACTACTGGGTGAAGGATGGTTGATTGGGCATCCCTGGAGAAACCAGTGGATGGCCGGGATGCATGGAGAAGCGCCATGACATCTTGCGGAAAGCTTCACCCAGACTCAAAGAGAAGGATGAATACTTCATGCCCGGAAGCTTACCTGTGTAGCCACAAGTCATTATGGGCTCTGGCTTGGTTGATCTTTGTTGTGACTCTGCTGGGCAGTGCTACAAGATGTAGTCGACGTTAGGATTGGATGGGCACTGTCGGACAGTCAGGGAAACACTTTGAAAGACCATGTTTCGTTCATCCTGTTCTCAAACACAGGCAGTGCGAGGACTTACCAGGAGGGAACGAATCTTGTGGGTAAAGTACACAACACTCTGCAGAGTTAAACCTAATCGATTATCCGTGTCCCCGGTACGGACAATTTGAGCTTCTAGACTTGGATCTATCTCTGAACTCTCAACACTGGACTGATAACTAATTGTGGGCAACTTATGATACTTATGGGCATTGAGACATTGGTTGGCGGAACCATGTCATGATAGGTAACTCCATAGTGAAATTCCTGATATTCCTTTGTTGTAGGAAAATAAAATCAGCTTTTACGCAAAAACTCAGACACAGAGCCACAAAGCCTTTGCATATAGAATAGTCTTTATTTTTCTGTTCTACTATGGTGATCTTGCCAGTACATTCAATGTACTGACCTACACGGCTGCAACGTCTTATGTTGCAGATACTCTTCTACGACGGGTAAGAGTACGATTCAGGGTTACGGTCCGCACTCAACTTGTCGTTGGTGTTATTGGGACTCCACTCCCGTTGACTGTATCAGCTGCTATTTTAAGGTATATATCAGTTTTGCGTTATTTACATGTGATTGCACTTTGATATATACATTGATGTACTGTGTGTGCCAGCATACTGATCCAGGGATGGCACAGAACACACAGAGGCTTGACTCGTTTTGATTCGGGTCGCTACAGAAATGGTATCAGAGCACATGTTGACTGTAGGACGTGACCCTAGAAACTGGAAAGCCCTTAGGAAATGATTTCTCGAAAACTTTGTTTTCAAAAGACCTTCTACTTTTCATCCCTTCTGAGTTTTTATCAAGAGTTAGAAAATACCCTTTTCCCCTTGACCACACGAAGGATCAACTGAAGCCCTCCAAGAAGGACAAGATATCAGACAACTGGTGACCAACTCAGACAAAGATGTATTCCATTATGGAAGAGCTACAAAAGGATTGAAGATTATACAGATCTGAAGAAATTGAAGGCCATGAAGAATTTCCAAGATATTATGCCCCTAGAAGACCAAACCCATGTTGTATACTTACGATAGATACGATGATTTGTGAACTGTCATTTGTGTGTAAGTTTTAATTTTTGACAGCCACAACAAAAAAAAATCTATTTTTAAAACCATTGTTTGTATTGTGTGTATCTCCTCCTTTCTCTCTACCATCTCATCCCAAAACCTTGAACCCAATAGATGGCATATGAACCTGGACTTGTACTTTCTGGACCAATGACCCAGCTAGAGGCTGAAGTATGGATACACAACATGGAGAATCACTTCAGGAGCAACTCGATAGCACAGAAGTATGAGGTTCAATATGCTCTCCAGCACTTTACACAAAGTGCCACAACTTGGTGGAAAATGCATCATGCCATACAAGGATTTAATGGAGCAAAGAATTGGGAAGAACTCAAGAAGACTCTGTTAAGATCCCGTCTCATTCAGAATCATTATGTTATCCCGATGAAGAAGACCCGAGCATGCAAAATCTGTGGAGAGATAGGACACACCCAAGAAGAACACAAGGCAGGATGTCCTTATTGTGAAGAAAATCACCCTGCTGAGGAATGCCCAACTGGGCAGGTGACATGTTTCTTGTGTGAAGGAACCAACCACTACCCGGCTCAATGCCAAATATACCCCAAGGTACAGGAAGTCATCAAGCAACAGAAGGAAGCCATGAAGGAAGCCTTCAGAGGAGAATTTGGAGAATTTGTGATGAAGAAAGATATTGAAGACCCTGATGGAGAAGGATTAACCAGATTTTACTCAAATGTCTGCTATACATGTGGAGAAGAAGGACATTTCTCACAGGACTGTACGAAGGAAAGAAAAGAGTATCTGGGAAACTTCCTGATAGAAGAAGTGGAGTTTGATCCACAGGAAATTGAAGCTTTGATCGGAACAAAGAACCTTAGGAAGAGACGAGCCCCTGAACAGAAGGACCTGAGTCATATTAGATGTTACAAGTGTAAGGATATGGGCCACTATGCCGATAAGTGCCTAAGAAAGGAACCAAGAACCCAAGGAGCAAACACCAACATCAATAAGCCTCGAGACTTGTCAGAAATCATCTGTTTTCATTGCAAGGAAGAAGGATATTATGCTAACGAATGTCCCCAGAAGAAGAAAGCTAGAGTGGAGGATTTCAAGGAGCACATCGCAAATTTCCAGTGGTACTAGAGTATCTCCAAGGGGAGATGAATGAATAAAGTTGGGAGTTGATGCTAGACCATACCAAACTATGTGGATGGCAGCATTTGTAATTAAGTACTTTCTAGGAGTTTTAATAAGTGATTGAGAATGTAACCAAGGATTGAATATGAGAAGAATGGGATAGTTTCGAAGATGGAAATACCTGTATCATGAAGCACCTTTGTTTTTCATGAGTTTATCTTGTAACGGAAGTCTCAGAGTCTGTAAATAAATTCATGAGTCAATGGAAATTATGGTGTCATGATTTATCTTATGTTGAAATATGTGAGTTGTTACTCTATGACCCAAGATCTCCGACCATTTTCGAGGATATGAGAAAATATGGTCTATGCATACATGAGTGCATTTCATTTTAAGTGTGGCAGTAACCACAGGTACCTTTTCCGGATTTAGGAGTTTGGATAAGTGAATACAGGTGAAGAGAATGTGGAACCATCTCAAACTGTGTGGATGATAACCTTTGTGACAAGGTACTTTTGAAGTTGGAATAGAGAATGATTGTGATGAAACCATACCCAAGGTTAAACAGACCAATGGAAAGGAAAATGGATTCTGCAGAGTGGAATCTAGACAAGAATAAGTCTGTGATTTGTTACCTCAAGGGCATGATGGAGTGAACTGAAAGTAATGCTGGAATATGGATCGATAGTCACCCCAGGAGTGAGTTAAAGTGATCCAAGTATTCAAGTGAAACCACAAGTCACTAACCTCAGGATTGATAAGGATCAAGCCCCACCCTTGTGAAGGAGGAAACTTGGAAGAAGCTACGACTGCTCAGCAAACGTTTTTCTTAGGAGTTTACGAAGACCTGAGAGTTGTGAAGAAACGATAGATGTTTTTGCTCAGCTTGCAGAAATCAATGGATTATCCGAACCTCGTTCGTTGACAAGAAAATTTCTGCAACGCTTGTGAGGAAGCCCAAGTGTTAGAATACGAGATTCACTAAACCTTATACAAGGTAATGATTTCAGTGTGACATGATTTGGCCACCATGACGACTTACTCTTATCATTCTCTTGCTATTCGGAATGGTAAATCTGAGTGACTTACCCATAGTAAAGAGATGACGTTCTTTGAAGCTTTTTGTTTAAGCCTTAGAATGGTAGGATGAAACCCCTAGTACATGACAGTTGCTGTCACACGTATGAATTTTTACGGTGAGGAATGAAGCCAAGACCCATTTCACTGCAGGATAACCACAAATGGTAGACCACCATGAGATCGTCGATAAGTTACTTAGAATGAACGCGAGACCTGCGAGTTAAGAAGACCCAGTATCGGAGGAAATACATGTTGTTATGAGAACACAAGATTTTGATATAACGGAAGAGCATCACCGAAGAAGCTATCATGAAGAAGGTGAACAGACAGATGCACCCAGAGGACTGCCAAGATTTGATGGACGAGTAACTCTCATTTTAAGTGTGGTAGACCCACCCTTCCAGGTCAACGGAGTTTTGTTGGAAGACCCCACACCTTCTTGGTCTGTGGATTTGTTAGAAGACCCCCAAACCCTAACCTTTTCTTTCTAGCTCTTCCGAATCTCGAGGACGAGATTCATTTTAAGTGTGGTAGGTTTGTAACATCCCAAACTTTGGAATGTTATAATAATTATTAGAATGATTGTTTGTTTTCTTGAGTGATTGAAATTGAGTGAAAATTTGAAACTTTTTGAAACTTTTGAAAGTTTAATGAGAGGAAATGAAATGACTTTCCCAAACTTTCACTTTGCATTTTTCTCACCAAGAATTCAAATTCATTACATCACAAAACCCTAGAGTGAAGATGACATGACTTCTTCCATTTAAAGAAATGAAAAGGGATTTGAAAAGAATTTGAATTTCATTTGAAAAATATTTCAAATTCAGAAAACTTTATGCAACTCAATGATTTTCATGAGAGAAGATAAAATGACTTCTTCAAATTATATGAAATATGAGTTGGAAGTTTAAAATAAATCTTTGAATAGTGAATGTGAAAATCTCTGGATTCTCTTTTGGAATCATTTCATATTTGGTTCCTATTCCAATTTTCAAAGTATTCAAACCCCTGACAAAAATTTGAGAGGAGTAACATGACACTCCACACCAGGGACTTCTTGGTGATTTATTTGAATAATAAAAACCAGGGGTTATTCTGAAAAAAATATTTGCAAAGGGATTTAAAAGCAAAAGGGCAATTTCTGAAAATAATATTTTTTCCAAAGTACAAAAATGCAAGAATAAAAATGTCCATTAAATGGCATTTATTATTCTCTTAATTTTGATATAAAATTAGACTATATTTGGAATTTATTCGAACGCATTGAACAAGTTTTATGGCTCTGGTAAAATCATAAATAGAAAACGGTAACGGTTTATAATAAAACCGGCCGGCCCACAGCCTTTAAAGACAAATTCATTTTGTAACGGTCACCCGCTGACTACGCTTGCCCTCTCCTCTCGCTGACGCGTGGGACCATCGCCCGCTCCTTTCTCCCGCACGGTCGTCCTCCTCCTCCCGCACGCGCCGTCGTCGCCGGTTCCCCTCGCCGCGGATCTCCTCCTCTTTTACTTCCCCGACCACCGCACTGCCCCTATAAGTACCCACCCCTCTCATGCATCCATTCCTCTTGCTTTCCCCCTCTCTTCGAGCCCCCACCTTGCCGGAATCGCTCGCCGGAGCTTTCGGTCGCCGCCGTGCCTCTCCCCTCCTAGCGCCCGTCTCCGACCTCCCCGACCTCTCCGGAGCGCACCATCGAGCTCCTCTCGCCTGTGCGCACCTTCCCCACTCCTCTGCTTCACCGGAGACCCACCAGAACGGCGCAACCATCACCTCGCCGGAGCCCCACCTGCACCGAGCCGCCTCGGAGCTCCTGCCCGTCGACTCCGACGCCCCCGAGCCTCACCGACGCCACCATCGACATCACCATTCTCCCCTGCGTCGAACGGAGCCAACGCCGTTGCCGGATACCCCCTGGAGCTGACGCACGCTCCGATCCCGAGTCGTCGCCGTCGCCGTCGCCGTCGCCGGACTTCACCCCGCCGCGGTGAGCCTCCCTCTCCCTCCCCACCGTCGGATCCAGATGAACGGTTTAGATTAGAAGGAATAAATCCCCGAACCGTTTTTCTGCTAAGGTTCGGTCGACCGCCCGTAACACCCTGCACGCGCACCCCCTAGACCAATCAGGAAGCGCCACGTAGCACCCCCTGACCGTTAGAAACGAATTTTTTCTTTTCTGTTTTAAGTTCTGTTTCCAGAATAGGTTTAGATTTCATTTTCCTTATATCTTTTAAACTATTTAATGTTTGTAATTGATTCTTTTTGCAGTAGATCACAAATTTCATCTAGTTTCTGTAGATATCAAATTTGACTATGTTTAAAAATTTAAATTTGAATTTAAACAGATTTGATTTAAATTTTGTTTTCTGAATATCTTGAGTTTTAAAAGGTATTTTTGATTGATTCTTTTTGCTACTTGTCACTAGTGATATTAGTTATCATTAGGAAGAGTTTGAGAATTTTAGAATATTTGAAAATACTGTTTTCAAGTAAAACAGATTCTTTTTAATTCCTATGTTGTTTAGTTAGCTTTATTTTTTCTTTAGTTATTTTGAAAATCTGAATATGATTTATGTTCTACTATGGTGATCTTGCCAGTACATTCAATGTACTGACCTACACGGCTGCAACGTCTTATGTTGCAGATACTCTTCTACGACGGGTAAGAGTATGATTCAGGGTTACGGTCCGCACTCAACTTGCCGTTGGTGTTATTGGGACTCCACTCCCGTTGACTGTATCCGCTGCTATTTTAAGGTATATACCAGTTTTACGTTATTTACATGTGATTGCACTTTGATATATACATTGATGTACTATGTGTGCCAGCATACTGATCCAGGGATGGCACAGAACACACAGAGGCTTGACTCGTTTTGAGTCGGGTCGCTACAATGGATGATATCAAGGAAGCCCAGAAGGGACACGAGAGCATTGAAGGCATCAAGAGGAAGATCAAGGCAGGCAAGTCCCCACGATTCTCGGTGGATGAGCAAGGAGTTGTATGGTTCGGGAATCGCATCTGCGTGCCCAACAAAGAAGATCTCAAGAACTTGATCTTGCAAGAAGCTCATGAAACTCCCTACTCCATCCATCCTGGAGGAACCAAGATGTATCAAGATCTCAAGACAAGATTCTAGTGGCATGGCATGAAACGGGAGATAGGCACGTTCGTGGCCAAGTGTGACATATGCCAGAGAGTTAAAGCCGAGCATCAGTGACCCGCTGGCTACTACAATCTCTCAAAGTACCTGAATGGAATTGGCACAAAGTCGGGATGGATTTCATCACCCGTTTACCAAGGTCTAGCAAGGGGCATGATTCCATTTTGGTCATTGTCGACCACTTGACCAAGGTAGCCCATTTCATTCCCTTCAAGACCACCTATGACGGCAACAAGCTAGCCAGCCTCTACATTGAGCGTATCGTGAGTCTTCATGGAGTTCCTAAGGAGATTGTATCGGATCGCGACACCCAGTTCACATCAAGATTTTGGAAGATGTTTCAAGAAGCTATGGGAACAAAGCTCTCCTTTAGCACTGCTTTTCACCCCCAGAACGGCGGACAAACGAAACGAGTAAATCAGATACTCAAAGATATACTCCATGCTTGTGTTTTGGCATATGGAGCCAAGTGGGAAGATTGCCTACCATTCGCCGAGTTCTCCTACAATAAAAGCTATCAGTAGGGTCTTTAGATGGCACCATTTGAGGTATTGTATGGACGCAAGTGTCATACTACCCTCAACTGGTCAGAGACCGGAGAAGGATTAGTTTTCGGACCAGACATACTCCGCAAAGCCGAAGAGCAATTTCAACTCGTCCGAGAGCGTCTGGAGGCTGCCAAATCAAGATAGAAGAGCCACGCCGACTCTCACCGCCGAGAAATGAACTTCTGTGTCGGTGACCGTGTATACCTATGAGTCATGCCTCTAAAGGGAACCAAGCTCTTCCACGTCAAAGGAAAGCTCGCACCAAGATACATAGGCCCCTACAAGATCACCGCTACGCGTGGAGAAATTGCCTACGAGTTAGAGCTACCATCAGAGTTGTCGGATGTGCACAACGTCTTTCATGTGTCACAACTCCGGAAGTGTCTGCAAGTTCCCAACTGTCCTGACCTCTACAAGGACATCAACCATCAAGCCATCGATCTTCAGCCGGACCTCACTTATCGTGAGAGGCCAATTCGCATTTTAGATGAAGCCGAGTGCTGCACCCGAAGCCGCACCATCAAGTACTTCAAGGTCTAGTGGAGCAACCACACTGAAGCGGAAGCAACCTGGGAGCCTGAAGATTATCTTAGATCAAAGTTCCCTTATCTTTTTAGCGCTTAGCCTAGGAATCTCGGGGACGAGATTCTTGTAAGGGGGGAAGGTCTGTCACACCATGTGATTGTAGCACATTGATATGTTTGGGTTTATAAAATTTGGAGCCAACTGAAACTTTTTTAAAGTGCTTGTGCTTGTTTGCTATGTTGTTTGCTTGCTTGATGATTGTGTTATTGGCACTATTAGGTTCTATTCCACTTCACATCTCATCTTCCTTGTCCCAAACCTCTTGCCTAATGATCATGCCATGTGAATAGTGCCCAAAACTATTTTTAACAAATTTTGTTTTTACTAAAAGTGATTTATTCAAATTAGGTTTACAAAACCCCCTGAATTGAGGTTTGCACTACAAGTCCTCAAATTGGGTGGATTCTTCCTTCCCAAAAGCTTTATTTCAAACCCACTATACATAAGACTTCCCAAAACCACAAAATATTATTTTTGAAGATTATTTTCACATTTTATTTAAAGGCTTTTTCTTAAGGCCAGAAATGGTTTTTAATAGGGAAAAATTATTTAAAAGCTTTCAAAATATTTGAGAAAATTTAGACAAACTCAGTGGACATATATTTTCCATATATATGAGTTTCAACACAAGGGATGATCAAATCATGGGAAGTACCCCTCAAAACCCTTTGTGTTCAAATTAAACGTTTGGAATATTTCTATAAGAAATATTCTCAATAAATTCCAGGAAAATACCAGCAAGTCAAAACTATCATAAGTGATGACCTTGCAAAGTTCCATCTCAATCAAACTTGATTTGTTTCCTCAAACTATCCCAAAACCATCCCTGTCCAGAATCAAATTTGAGCAACTTTGCATTGTGAAGTGTCTCCCCTTGGAGTCAAACTTTGTGGGCATACTCTAATGGCCAAATAGTGATGATACACTAACTGGTGCATCAAGGGTAAAAGCCTAGCATCAATGGATCTACAGAAATCTGATTCTACTAATTTCTAGGATTTATCAAATCTCCATTGTCAACTTTTTCCCCTTGGGCTCAAACTTGGTGAAACCTCTCATTTCTATCTAGCCTTTGACCCTGGTAAGTATCTTAGTGAGTTGGTAAAATCTTCCTGCCCAAACTCTATCAAACTCCATCTGGTGATTTAGTAAAATCACTATTTCCACCCCTTGTCCATTTACCCTTGGCCCCAAATTTTTACCACAACCTTCTATGGACACATTTCACCTCCGGTAAAAGTTCCGTGGCTAGAGCCCAGGTGTAAGGTGGTGAAAACCCCATTTACCCCTCCTGGACAACATCTTTTTCTCTCTGTCTCCCCCTTTCCTTCTCCCCTAAGGCTTCTCTAGAGCCCTCCCCTAGCTCATCCTAGCCTTTGGGCATCTCCAAATGCCCCAGGCAGACGAGGACATGCAGGGGCTTAAAAATATGCCCTGGCATGCAGAACTTCTACTCTGGAGCCTGCTATAGTGTGCACCCGCACCGTAGCCGTTGGCCAACGGGTAGGCCCGACCGCCTCGAGCCGCCCCAGCTTGTCTCCTATGCCCCCCTCGGCGTTCGCAACACGCCTCCTAGTCGGCCCCCTCCTCTCTCTCTCTAGCGGCTCCTGCGCATGTGCCCGGCGCCGCGCGGCTCGGCCAACCAGCAGGCTCGCACGCACGCGCGCCCCTACCTCTCTCTCCTCTCTTCCCCGACCTAGACCTCACACACGAAGTCCCTAGACACGACCATTCCCTTGCTCGTGGCCTAGGGCGAGCACCCCGTGCTCGCCGGCGCACCGCGCCCACGGTGGACCAGTGGCCGCCTATAAATAGGCCTCCCCTGTCTCCTTGCTCTCCCTCTTCCTCTACGACTCCCCTAGGAGCATGCCGGTGCCCTCAATATTGGTCGTCGCTGCCCGTAGCCCTCCGGTGAGCCCCTCCTCTGCCCCTATCGTGAGGAGAGGGATGATAGGTGGGGCCCACCCATCATCCCCTCGCCCCCTCTGCTCTCGCTGGCAGGCCGGGACCGCGGGCAGGTTTAAAACAAACTTGCCGTGCGCGGCTCCTCGCCTCAGCCGGCTTCCCTCTTGGGCTGGTTTCAGCCGGGCACTTTTAGCCCGAGGGGCACAGTAGCCCTTCCCTTTTTTCTTTTTCTCTATGAACTTTCAAAAATCCCACGAAATAAAATACTTGTCCAAATCCAATAATTCCTTCACTTAAATTCTTGAAATAATCCATATAATTTATTAGTGCAATTTGTAAATTTGTTTGAAATTATTTTTAGTACTATTTTATTTTAATACCTATATTTAGGCACCTTTTTGCCTCTGTTAATTAATTTCCAAAATATTTTTCACAACAAAACCCTTGGAGAATATTTTTAGTATGACTTTGGGTATTTATCAAAACAGATTAGCATTTTTAATAAGTAGTTGAGTGCTCTGTTTTTGTGTGTTGCTTATTTCTTTATCGTTATTTCATCGTGACGATAGATTGTGCTGTTTACGAAGAAGTTGGACCCGAAGACTTCGAAGACCCCGAAGACTTTGTTGAGCCAGGCAAGTAGCCCTTTGACCATGATAATAAACCATTTTTATTGCATGTCATATAGCACTTTACTTTCCCCATATTTGATCATGTGAAGTAGTGATGCCCTTCGGTGGATTGTTTCTGACACTCTTACCACTGACACTTGCATCGTGCATGACCCTACCACCTTATGAGGGTCATGCGGGTGGGTGTAGTTACGAAGCAGATAGATGCTACGCAAGTGGGATGGGATTTATGCATACTGAAGGAAAGGAGAGTAATGATTTCAAAGACTTTTTCAAAAAAACGTCGGGTTTCCACTAGTGCCCATGGGAGATGACGATGAATTGGGTAACCACTTCAGAAAGAAGTGGTATGCCGGAGCAAGTCAGTGTGTGTTTTTGAAAACGGAGAGTTCTAAGGTCTGCTGACCATCCCAACCTTACATGCGCAACCACGAAACCCCTTATGGGACGGGGCTTTGTTGATTACCTTGGTGGGTACTGGCAAGGAGCCCGCATTACTAGTGGTGAGAGTGGCGTGGTCACTCTCGATACGGGGTCATACCGGTATGTACGATCATGCACTATCTTTATAGGCACCGGGCACACCGTTGGTCCCCTCATGGATGGTACGATTAGAGCGAGGCTCGTGTGATGTACATCGTGAGGGTTGGGTACCAATCGAGTGGACTCTTTGTTTTGTATCACTAGGGGAAAGGCATTGTTCGGGTGCTTACCTCGGGTATGTTATATACCGCTAGTCGTGGAAGACACGAAAGTTCCCCGAGTCTTGTGGGTAAAGTGTGCAACCTCTGCAAAGTGTAAAACTATTCGAATAGCCGCGTCCGCGGTCATGGATAGTTGGAGGTCCTTCTTAGACTACGTTCGGATGTTTTCATGAAACTCGGTGTGAGTATGGATTTGTTGGTCACAATGTGGTCACATGAGCTAAGTCCGACGACTTAGCAAGGGAATTAAATTAAGTCCGATGACTTAGCATGATGAATGAACATGAGGTGTTCAACCCCTACTTATGATGATATCGGTATCTTGTTCATATGGATACATTCTTATTTTTGATGCATTCTTACTAGTTACTTGATCATTACATTGCATTTTAAAATTTGCTTTTCGCAAAATTACCTACTTAGTGCCATATCATGCATTATTATTACCTCGTTCCACAACTTGGGTTGCTTGCGAGTACATTCAAAGTACACATTGGCTTGCCACTATTTTTTTCATTAGCCAGGCATCGAAGAACAGGTGTATGTTGAAGAGTTCGTTGGAGACGAACATGCGAACTAGGACGCTTCCCAGTCAGAATGACAGTAGGTTAAGGAAGATGGCATGGGTTCATGCTTTCGACCAAGATTTCCGCTGCTTGAGTTTGGCCCTTGTGGCCCTACCTATTTATGTAAGACTTGACCATCATGGTCATTATTTGTGTAAGATGTTAAATGTGGACGTAAGACTCTTGTTATCCAGCTTTTCTGTGTTCAGTGAGCATTGATCTCTGGGATCATTGTACACATGCATTCGGTGACCACGACTTATGAGTCGGGGTACCCACAGATCCAAACACGATCCGTCCCGCGATCCCATCATGATCCGTCCCGTGATCCAATCATGAATCGTCTCGGGGACTTGATCACGGTCCTTCAGATCTAGCGCCGAACGGACGGCACCTCCGCGTTCAGCACACGTACAACTCGATGATGATCTCCGCCTTCTTGATCCAGCAAGAGGGAGCATAATTGTAGACTACTTCTCTGGCAGTGCGACGACATGGCAGAGATGGTGGTGGAACTATTCCGGTAGGGCTTTGCCTAAGCACCGTCGAAATAGACTAGAGGACAAAACCGATCGAGATGAAGTAGAGGGAGCATGTGGCAATTAGGGTTAGCTATCCCCTCTAAATCCTCTAGTATATATATGAGGGAGGGAGGGGAGGAGGAAGCCTCAAAGCCTCAAGTGTTTTCCGAATTGGAGGTGCAGGTGTCCTACTCCAATCCTATTAAGAGTAGGTGGAGGACTCCTACTCCAATCCTATTAGGAGTAGGATTCCTCCTTTCCACTTGGAAACTCTTTCCACCTCTCCACCTTTGGATTTTTTTTCCTTCTCAAACCTCGTGGGATTTAGTGGAGGCTTCGGCCAGACCACTAGGGTCTAGTTTGTCTCCTCCCACAGTCCATCAGGCCCCTCGGGGCGTGACAGCCCTCCCGATGGTCCCCTCATACCTTCTCGGCACTCCCGGTACCCTACCGATGAGCCCGAAACTTTTCCGGTGACCAAAATAGGAATTACTATATATCAATCTTTACCTCTAGACCATTTCGGAGCTCCTCGTGACGTCTATGATCTCATATGGGACTCTGAACAACCTTTAGTCACCATCATACATAACTCTATACTACTGAAACCTCATTGAACCTTAAGTGTGCAGATCCTGCGGGTTCGAGAACTATGGAGACATGAACGAGACACCTCTACAGTCAATAACTATTAGTGGGACCTAGATGCCCATATTGGTTCCTACATATTCTACGAATATCTTTATCGGTTGAACCTCTATGTCAAGGATTCAGTTAATCTCGTATGTAGTTCCCTTCATCCTTCGGTATGTTACTTGCCCGAGATACGACCATCATTATCTCTATACCTATTTCAATCTCATTACCAGCAAGTCTCTTTACTCGTTCCATAATACAAGATTACATGGCTAATACTTTAGTCACATTGCTTGCAAGGCTTGTTGTGATGTTGTATTACCGAGTGGGCCCTAAGATACCTCTCCGTCACACGGAGTGACAAATCCAAGTCTTGATTCATGCCAACCCAACAGACACCCTCGGAGATACCTGTATAGCACCTTTATAGTCACCCAATTACGTTGCAACATTTGATACACAGAATGTACTCCTCCGGTGTCAGTGAGTTGCATGATCTCATGGCCATATGAACAGATACTTGACATGCAGAAAACTTTAGCAATAAACAAACACGATCGTATGCTATGTTTATAGTTTGGGTCTTGTCCATCACATCATTCTCCTAATGATGTGATCCCATTATCAAATGAGATATCATGTCCATGTCTAGGAAACCATAACCATCTTTGATCAACGATCTAGTCTATTAGAGGCATACTAGGGACATGGTGTTGTCTATGTATCCACACATGTATCTGAGTCTCCGATCAATCCAATTCTAGCATGGATAATAAAAGATTATCATGAACAAGGAAATATGATAATAACTAATTTATTATTGCCTCTAGGGCATATTTCCAATAGTCTCACACTTGCACTAGAGTCAATAATCTGGTTCACATCACCATGTGATTCACATTGTGATGAATCTAACACCCAATGAGTTCTGGGGCTCGATCATGCTTTGCATGTGAGAGAGGTCTTTTGATCAATGGGTCTGCAACATTTAGATCCGTGTGTACTTTGCTAATCTCTATGTCATACTATAAATAGTGCTACGACACCGCACTTGGAACTATTCCAAATGGCTACTCCACTATACGTATTCGGATTGCTACTAAGAGTCATCCAGATTGGTGTTAAAGCTTTCATCACCTCCATAATTGAGAAATATTTCCTTAGTCCTCTAGTTACTAAGGATAATCTTGACCGTTGTCCAGTGATCCACTCCTGGATCACTCTTGTACCCCTTGACAGACTAATGCCAAGGCACACACTGGTGTGGTACACAGCATGGCATACTATACAGATCCTATGAATAAGGCATAGGGGCCGACCTTCGTCCTTTCTCTTTCTTCTGCCGTGGTCGAGCATTAAGTATCACTCAACTCCACACCTTATAAATCAGGCAAGAAGTCTTTCTTTGATTGATCCATTTTGAACTCTTTCAAAATCTTGTCTAGGTATGTACTCATTGAAAGTCTCATAAAGCATCTTGATCTATCTCTATTGACCTTGATGCCCAACAATTAGGTAGCTTTGTCTAGGTCTTCCTTTGAAAAAATGTTTTCAAACAACCATTTATGCTTTCCAGAAATTCTACATTATTTTCGATCAACAATATGTCAACCACATATACATATCAGAAATTCTATAGTGCTCCCACACACTTTCCTGTAAATGCAAGTTTCTCACAAACTTTGTAAAACCCAAAAACTTTGATTACCTCGTCAAAGCATATATTCCAACTCCGAGATGCTTGCTCCAGCCCATAGAACAATTGCTAGAGCTTGCACACCTTTTAGCATCCTTAGGACTTACAAAACCTTCTGGTTGTATCACATACAACCTTTCCTCAAGTATAATGTTAAGGAAACGATTTTTTGACATCCATCTGCTAGATTTCATAATTGAAAAATGTAGCAACTGCCAACATAATTCCGACAAACTTGAGCATCGCTAACGGTGAGAAAGTCTCATCGTAGTCAATTCCTTGAACTTGGCAAAAACTTCTTTGTGATAAGTTGAGCTTTATAAATGGTGACATTCACCATCATCGTATGTCTTCATCTTAAAGGTCCATTTGTACTCAACGACCTGTTGTTCAATGTGCAAGTCTACCAAAGTCCATACTTGGTTTTCATACATGGATCCTTTCTTGGATTTCATGGCCTCTAACCATTCGTTGGAATTCGGGCCCATCATTGCTTCTCCATAGTTTGTAGGTTCATCGTTGTCCAACAACATGAACTCCAAGACAGGGTTGCCGTACCACTCAGGAGTAGTATGTGTCCTTGTCGACCTCCTAGGTTCAATAGTCACTTGATCTGAAGCTTCATGATTATCATCATTAACTTCCTCTTCAACTGACGTAGGTTCCATAGAAACATCTTTCTGTGCTGCACTACTCTCTGGTCGAAACAAAGGTTCAACAACCTCATCAAGTTCTATCTTCCTCCCACTCAATTCTTTCAAGAGAAAGCTTTTTCTTGAGAAAGGATCCGTTTTAGCAACAAACACTTTGCCCTCGATTCTGAGATAGAAGGCATACTCAAATGTTTCCTTAGGGTATTCTATGAAGATGCACCTTTCCGCTTTGGGTTCGAGCTTATCAGACATAAGCAACGTATTCCTAAACTCTGAGAAATGAAAACTTAGGTTTCCGCCAAATCATACGGTGTCATCTCAACGGATTTAGATGGTTCCATATTTAAAGTGAATGTAGTTATCTCTAATGCATATCCTCAAAACGATAGTGGCAAAAACAATAAGAGACATCATAGTATGCACCATATCGAATAAAGCACGACTACGACCTTCGGACACACCATCATACTATGGTGTTCAAGGTGGCGTGAGTTGTGAAACAACTTTCACATTGTCCTAAGTTGCATACCAAACTCGCAACTTAGATATTCACCTCCATGATCATATCATAGACATTTATATCTTCTTGTCACAATGATCTTAAACTTCACTCTTAATTTACTTGAACTTTTTCCAACATTTCAGACTTGTGTTTCATTAAGTAAATATAAAATACATGTACTCAAATCATCAGTGAAGGAAAGAAAATAACGATATCCACCGCATGCTACAACACTCATTAGACCGAATACATCAACATGTATCATTTCCAATAAGTCACTTGCCCACTCCATCACTCCGGAAAACAGGGTCTTAGTCATCTTGCCCATGAGGCATGGTCTGCATGTCTTAACCCATTCGAAATCGAATGAGTCCAAAGATCCATCGGCATGGAGTTTCTTCATGCGATTTATACCAATATGACATTTAGCGGCAGTGCCACAAGTATTTGGTACTATCATTATTAACTTTGTATCTTTTGGTATCAATGTTATGAACATGTGTATTACTACGATCAAGATTCAATAAACCATTCCCATTGGTGCATGACCATTGAAGGTATTATTCATGTAAACAGAATAAACATTATTCTCTAACTTAAATGAATAACCGTCTTGCAATAAACACGATCTAATCACGTTCATGCTCAACGCAAACACCAAATAACATTTATTTAGGTTTATGACTAATCCCGAAGGTAGAGAGAGCGTGCGATGGTGATCACATCATCCTTGGAAACACTTCCAACACACACCGTCACCTCACCCTTAGCTAGCCTCCATTTATTTCGTAGATTTTATTTCGAGTTACAATATTTAGCAACCGAACCAGTATCCAATACCCAGGTGCTACTAGGAGTACTAACAAGGTACCCAACAATAACATGTATATAAAATATACTTCTGTCGACTTTGCCAGCCTTCTTATCTACCAAGTATGTAGGGTTGTTCCACTTCAGCGACCGCTCTCCTCATAATAGAAGCACTTAGTCTCAGGTTTGGGTTCAACCTTGGTTTTCTTCATTGGAGTAGCAACTGACTTGCCATCCATGAAGTTTACCTCTTAGCCCTTGCCCTTCTTGAAACTAGTGGTCTCACTAACCATCAACATTTGATGCTCCTTCTTGATTTCTACGTTCGCGGTGTCAAAACATCGCGAATAGCTCAGGGATCATCATTTCCATCCCTGGCATAATTATAGTTCATCACGAAGCTCTAGTAGCTTAGTGATAGTGACTTGGAGAACTATATCAATCACTATCTTATCAGGAAGATCAACTCCCACTCGATTCAAGCGATTGTAGCACCTAGACAATCTGAGCACATGCTCAATGATTGAGCTATTCTCCTTCATCTTGCACGCAAACAATATTTTTGGAGATCTCATATCTCACAACACGGGCACGAGCCTGAGATCCCAATTTCAGCTCTTACAACATCTCATATGTTCCATGACGTTCAAATTCGTTTTGGAGCCTCAATTCTAAGCCGTAATGCATGACACACTCAACTATCAAGTAGTCATCGGAACATGCCTGTCAGATGTTCACAACATCTACACACGACGCTAGAGGGGGTGGTGCACCGAGCGATGCATTAAGGACATAATCCTTCTGTGCAGCAATGAGGACAATCCTCAGATCACGGACCCAGTCCACAATATGGCTACCATCATCTTTCAACTATATTTCTCTAGGAACATATAAAAATTCAAGGGAGCTACAACTTGAGCTTGTAATCTACAACATAATTTGCAAAGACACTACTGACTGTGTTCATGATAATGAGTTCAATTAGTCATATTACTTAGGAACTCCCACTCAAATTGACATCCCTCCTGTCATTCGAGTGATACATGATCCAAATTCACCAACTCAAGTCTGATCATCACGAGAGTTGAGGTTATTTCAATAGTGAACATCGTCATGTCAATCATATCTACTATATGACTCATGTTCGACCTTTCGGTCTCTTGTGTTCCGAGGCCATGTCTGTACATGATAGGCTCGTCAAGTTTAACCCGAGTGTTCCGCATGTGCAACACTGGCTTGCACTCGTTGTATGTGAACGTAGAGTCTATCACACGTGATCATCACGTGGTGTCTCGACACGACGAACTTTCGCAATGGTGCACACTCGGGGAGAACACAATTTATATTGAAATTTTAGTGAGGGATCACCTTATAATGCTACCGTTGTCCTAAGAAAAACAAGGTGCATAAAAGGATTAACATCACATGCAAATCATAAGTGACATGATATGGCCATGAACTTGTTCTTTTGATCTCCATCTATAAAGCACCGGCATGATCTCCATCATCACTGGCATGACACCATGATCTCCATCATCTTGATCTCCATCAACGTATCGCCATCGGGGTTGTCGCGCCCACCATGCTTCTACTACAATTGCTACCGTTTAGCGATAAAGTAAAGCATTACATAACGCTTAATGATTGACACGCAGGTCATACAATAATTAAAGACAACCCTATGGCTCCTACCTGTTGCCATACTCATCGACATGCAAGTCATGATAATCTATGCAAAACATGATCATCTCATACATCACATATATCTCATCATGTAATTGGCCATATCACATCACAACATACCCTGCAAAAACAAGTTAGACGTCCTCTAATTGTTGTTGCATGTTTCACGTGGATGCTACGGGCATCTAGTAAGAACAATTCTCACCTATGCAAAAACCACAACGGTGATACATAAGTTGCTTTTCAACCTTCTCAAGGACCGCCTTTGTCGAATCCTATCCAACTAAAGTTGGAGAAACAGACACCCGCCAGCCATCTTTGTGCAACAAAGTTACACGTTAGTCGATGTAACCGGTCTCTCATAAGCGTATGAGTAAGGTTGGTCTGGGCCGCTTCATCCCACAATACCTCTGAACCAAAACACGACCAAGGGAGGAAGCAATCTATGCATCAACGCCCACAAACTCCTTTGTGTTCTACTCGAGATCTCGTCTACACATAGACCTAGCTCATGATGCCACTGTTGGGGACTGTTGCATGGGAAACAAAAAAATTCCTATGCACACACAAGATCTATCCATGGTGATGAGTATCTACGAGAGGGAGAGTGGATCTACATACCCTTGTAGATCGCTAAGCGGGAAGCATTAAGAAACACGGTTGATGTAGTCAAATGTCTTCGCGATCCAAATCGCAGAGCATCCCACGATCCCATCATGATCCATCTCGCGATCCAATCATGATCCTCCTGTGATCCAATCACGATCTGTCCCGCGATCCAATCATGAATCATCTCGCGATCTTGATCACGGTCCTTCTGATCTAGCGCCGAACGGACGTCACCTCCGCGTTTAGCACACATACAGCTTGATGACGATCTCCGCCTTCTTGATCCCGCAAGAGGGCGCAAAGAGGTAGATGAGTTCTTCGGTAGTGCGGCGGCATGGCCATGATGGTGGTGGAACTATTCTGGCAGGGCTTCGCCTATACACCGCCGTACTAGACTAGAGGAGAAAACCGATCTAGATGAAGTAGAGGGAGCACGTGGTAACTGGGGTTATATATACCCTCTAAATCCTCTAGTATATATAGGAGGGAGGGAGGGGAGGAGGAAGCCTCAAAACCTCAAAAAGTTGGCCGAAATTGGAGGTGGAGGAGTCCTACTCCAATCCTATTAGGAGTAGGATTCCTCCTTTCCAGTTGGAAACTCTTTCCACCTCTCCATCCTTGGAGTTTTTCCTTCTCAAACCTCATGGGATTTAGTTGAGGCTTTGGTCAGCCCACAAGGGGCTGATTTGTCTCCTCCCACAGCACATGAGGCCCCTCGGGGCATGACACCCCTCCCGATCGTCCCCCGGTACCCTCCCAGCACTCCCGGTACACTACCGATGAGCCCGAAACTTTTTCGGTGACCAAAACAAGACTTCCTATATATCAATCTTTACCTCCAGACCATTCCAGAGCTCGTCGTGATCTCTAGGATCTCATCCGTGACTCTGAACAACCTTCTCTCACCACCATACATAACTCTGTACTACCGAAACATCACCAAACTTTGAGTGTGCAGACCCTGTGGGTTCGAGAACTATGTAGACAAGACCGAGACACCTCTATGGTCAATAACCAAAAGCAGGAAATGGATGCCCATATTGGTTCCTAAATATTCTATGAAGATCTTTATCAGTTGAAATTCTATATCAAGGATTCAGTTAAACCCGTTTGCAGTTCCCTTTGTTCTTCGGTATGTTACTTGCCCGATATTCGATCATCGGTATCTCTATACCTAGTTCAATCTCGTTACCGTCAAGTCTCTTTACTCATTTCGTAATACAAGATCCCATGGCTAAAACTTTAGTTACATTGCTTGCAAGGCTTGTTGTGATGTTGTATTACCGAGTGGGCCCTAAGATACCTCTCCGTCACACGGAGTAACAAATCCCAGTCTTGATCCATGCCAACCCAGCAGACACCCTCGGAGATACCCGTAGAGCACCTTTATAGTCACCCAGTTATGTTGAGACGTTTGATACACACAAGGTACTCCTCCTGTGTCAGTGAGTTGCATGATCTCATGGTCATTGGAACAGATACTTGACATGCAGAAAACTATAGCAATAAACAAACACGATCATATGCTACGTTTATAGTTTGGGTCTTGTCCATCACATCATTCTCCTAATGATGTCATCCCATTATCAAATGACAGCTCATGTCCATGGCTAGGAAACCTTAACCATCTTTGATCAATGAGCAAGTCTATTAGAGGCATACTAGGGACACGGTGTTGTCTATGTATCCACACATGTATCTGAGTCTCCGATCAATGCAATTATAGCATGGATAATAAACGATTATCATGAACAAGGAAATATGATAATAACTAATTTATTATTGCCTCTGTTGCATATTTCCATCACAAGCCTCGGGCTAACGGCGACCCAGCCTGATGGCGACATTGAGTTGGAGCCACCTGCGAGCCAGGCAGAGCTGTTCCTCGGCAAAGCGTGCATCAGCGCTCCGAAGTTCTGCCCCGAGCTCCACCAACTCGGTCAACTTGTCCTGCAAGAGGTCATGTCGGACCATTGTCCGGGAGCTCATGAGTGTCAGAGCCTCGCGCCATATGGGTTCCACGTACCCACTCGATGTTAAGGCCTTGGGGGCTCTGGCATCCTCTGGAGAGGGCTGGGGACTGGCCGACACCCGCCCCACCTCGTCCGGACCGGGCACTGTGCGGAGGATTCAGCACCCCTGCCCGGAGGTTCGGACCCTCAAGTTCATCTTCGGAGCCGGCCCGGGAGGCAGCATTAGGTGATGGTTCTGACCCCACGGGCCGCATGCTCACGCGGGGGTAGGCGCCCCCGAGGTCCGTGCGCGGTTTCTTGGTGGCGTCTCCGGGAGGCCCATGGACGGACCTCCGTAGGCAAGGTTTTCTTTAGGGGCAGTAGCCCGAGTTCCACGCCCTCACCCCACATTCTCGACGAGCCAAGGAAAAGCCGTGACACGCTTGGGCATGCCACCTATGTTGAGAGAAGGCGCATCCCGCCTCGGCCTGCAAGGCATGAGGAGCGGAGGGATACTGTAAGCGGGGCCCGAGGACTCACCATCGTCCCTGGTTGCCGAGAGCGTACATATAAGAAGGAGTAAGCTACACCTGACACACATGAGTAGACAAGGCAAGGAAAGGTGCTTACTCATCTCTAGCTACCTATCTCTTTTTCCTCAGCACCCTCGGCCACGTGGCGGTGCTGCTCCGGACCAAGTGAGCCCCTTGAGACTGGCCCGTGGACATAGGTGCGAGGATCCGGCGCCTCCTCCTACTGCCCCGTGCAGGGAGCCGAGGGCCCAACTCTCTTGTCGTCTTTAGGAGGGCGCGATCTGAAGGTTTCCAACACGGGAAGGCCGGCACCGCTCGAGCGTCAAGGGAGGCAGGGGTAATGTAGGGCAGAACCATGTCGCATGCGTCCCACAGAAGGTGTCCACCACCCCCTGCTGCTTCGTCAGGAGAGTCCAAACCCATTGAGGCATTGGGGCCCAGGGCCACCAGAATGGGGTAATCGTGAGGCCTCTCCTGCCCCCCTGACCCCCAGGAGCAGCCCCTACTAATCGAAGCAATGGATGGCCTCGATGAACTCCTCCTTGTTCTTATACCTGAACAAGGGACGTCCATCTGAAGGAAGATTACCGACTACTTCACCATTCCAGACCTGAAGTGCCCCATTTAGCACTTCGACTGGCAGCACGTTCCCGTTGAAGCCGCATGAGGTCCCTCGTCCCGGAGAAGGTCCACATTGGGCGGGAGTGGCGCTGAAGGGGGGCAATTCTCCGCCTAAGGAAGGCCCTCACGATCAGCTTCGTCGTCACCCCCGCTACCTTTAGGCAGGCCAACCTTCTCATTACCCGCGATAGCCGTAGGTCGTCCAGCCTCTTGTGCCCCCATCCGGAGCTCAGCACCGCCGGGCACAAGGGGTTCAACGGTAGGGGGTTGTAGTGGCCCACGTCCATGAACACCCACTGCCACTGGAAGCACTCCGTGTTGTGGAGGATTTGCATGTCGATGCACTCACCTACCATCGCTTCGATGGCTTGGAGAGACACACACTCGGAGCACTGGACGGGGGCGGCCCACTAGAGAAGGAAGAAGTGCCTAAGTAAAGCCACCGAGTGACGAATGCCCAGGAAGGATTCGCACAAATAGGCGAATGACAAGAGGAGGAGGACAGATTTCGTCTCAACATGTAGCACGTGTACCTGGTAGTGTGAGAGCACGAAATTGGAAAAATCTGAGGATGGTGGGAGCAAGCTGATGAGGAGCGCGAGAAGATGAAGGGTGATAGAGGTGGCGGGCAGCTCGGAAGGAGGAAGGGAGGTTGGCGAGATCATGGGTGCCCACCATTCAATCGTGGAGTCGACGACCAGCGAGAGGACCTTCTCGAGCCCCTCGCGGTTGAGCATCGTGGATTGACACAACGTGGGCTCCGATATCGGATGGTCGTGCGTCACAACCGGTACCCTGCCTTGTTTGCAAGGAGGCGACATGACGATGCAGCTGGACGAGGAGCAACCTCAGCCTGAGACATGGGCAATCTTCTACGAGAGCGAGAATTAATGGACCAACGATGCATGCAGGCTTTATGTCAGTCCGGGGCGGTTGCCGAGGCACCGTGGGAGAGGGGGCATCCCACGATCCATAGCATGCCGTCTAACGGGGTCACACGCAGCATGGGCCCGGGGGCTACAGTCGGTCCTTTGGTACTAGGGATGCCCATGCCCATCTGACTGCGGCCCAGGAAGAAAGGGATGCTATCGTTCCCACGTGGGCCATCTACAAGCTTCAGGAGCAAGTCCCTCGCGAGGGGCCATGCCTTGTGAGGCACACGACGACATCATCAACATAGGCTTCACAAGAACTCCTTGAGGGCCTTGCCCAATGACCTCAAGAGGCATATCTTCTCATTGCAGACCCCACTAGGCCTCGCGTCCCGGTACACGCACATGGGTGACGCGCGGCATGCCAAACAGTACCCATGGCCATGGCAAGGGGTGCGGACAAAGAGGCTTCCCTCTTTGGTGATAGTTGAGTTGCACCAGTTGCCGGGCTCCCAAAGCAACCCCAAAGGTTGCCTTCGTAGTGCAAGAAGACCAAGACCAAAGGCTTGTCAGGACGGAGGTCATCCACAAGCCCACCGACACGTCACGACGAAGAACTTTAGCAGGCGAAGACCTCCTTTTGTCAAGATGGGCTCCAACCTTGTCCCCCTTCAAACTGACCATTGTGGCGACCCTTCCCGCCGGACATTTTCGGGGGAAAAGGACCAGGGCCAATATAAGGAGGGGCCCGACCATAGTAGCAAAGGGACAAGTGTTTTGGGCTGGCAAGTACATGCCTTGTACTAATCTTCTACCTCAAGCAATCCACCAAGCAGGAGTAGGGTTTTACACCGCAAGGTGGCCTGAACCTGGGTAAACCATGTGTCCTTGTTTGTTTTCCTTAGAGAGAGCCACCGGAGTGTCACCGTAAAGCTGTGAAGATGAGTAGGGTTGGTGAGAGAGCGCACACCAGTGTTCCAACCACTCTTTGGGTCCACGGAGCCCCGATTTCAACAGAATTGAAGTTGATCAAACCAAGATTGGAGCTATTGTGAGTTGTGTATAGCCCAAACCTGTCACACAAGTGAGGAATTTTCTTGGCCTTGCCGGTTTCTATAGGTGTTTTGTGAGAGATTTCAGAACCATTGTTGCACCTCAATATGAGCTTACAAAGAAGGGTGTGCCTTTTGTTTGGGGTACCGCAAAGAAAGAAGCCTTCATGGTATCGAAAGATAAGTTAAAATATGCTCCTTTACTCCAACTTCTTGATTTTAATAAGACTTTCGAGCTTCAATGTGATGCTAGTTGAATTTGATTAGGAGGTGTGTTATTACAAGATGGTAATCCCGTTGCATACTTTTCTGAAAAAATGAGTGGGCATAGTCTGAAATATTCTACTTACGATAAGGAATTGTATGCTCATCTTCAGACTTTGGATCCATTGCAACATTATTTATGTACCAAAGAATTTGTTATACATTCTGATCAGGAATATGTGAACCGTATTAAAAGTCAAGAAAAAGTAAATTGTAGATAAGCTAAATGGGTTGAATTCATTGAAACTTTCCCTTATGTCATTAAACACAAGAAGGGAAAAGAAAATGTTATTGCTGATGCATTGTCTCGTCGCTATACTATGCTTTCACAGCTTGACTTTAAAAATTTTGGTTTGGAGATCATAAAAGATCAATATGTGCATGATGTTGAATTTAAAGATGTGTTACAAAATTCCAAAGAAGGGACTACATGGAACAAGTTCATCATTAATGATGGTTTTGTGTTTCGTGCTAACAAGCTATGCATTCCAGCTAGCTTCATTTGTCTTTTCTTGTTGCGGGAGTCGCATGAACTAGGATTAATGGGACACTTTGGTGTCAATAAGATGGAGTACATACTTGCTACACATTTTTGGCCATAGATTAGACGGGATGTTGAGCGTTTTGTTGCTCGCTACACTACATGTCAAAAATCTGAGTCACGACTAAATCCTCATGGTTTATATATGCCTTTGCCTGTACCTAGTTTTCCTTGGGAGGATATATCGATGGACTTTGTTTTAGGTTTACCTCAAACAAAGAAGGGGAGGGATAGCATATTTGTTGTCGTGGATAGATTTTCAAAAATGACACACTTTATACCATGTCATAAAAGAGATGCTACTGCTAATGTTGCTAAATTTTTCTTCATGAAATTATTCACTTGCATGGTGTGCCAAATACAATTGTTTCAGATTTTTATGCTAAATTAGTTAGCCACTTTGGAGATGTTTATGGGCCAAGTTGGGGACTAAACTGCATTTTAGAACTACATGTCACCCCCAAACTAATGAACAAATTGAAGTAGTTAATAGATCTTTGGATACTATGCTTAGGGTCGTTTTGAAGAATAACTTGAAAGTGGGGGAACAATGCTTGCCTCATATGGAATTTGCTTATAATCGTTCCTTGCATTCTACTACTATGATATGCCCTTTTGAAATTGTGTATGGTTTTCATAACTCACGCACCAATTGATTTGTTGCCTCTTCCATCCTCAGATAAGGTTAATTTTGATGATAAAAATTTGTTGAATTGATATTAAGAATGCATCAGTTAACTAAGGAAAACATTGAGCTTATGAATGCTAAATACAAACTTGCTGGTGATAAGGGTACAAAATATGTTGTCTTTGCACCTGGAGATCTTGTTTGGTTACATTTACGTACGGATAGATTTCTTGATTTGCGCAAGTCAAAGATAATGCCACGTGTTGATGGTCCTTTTAAGGTGTTCGATAAAATAAATGGTAATGCATATAAACTTGAGCTCCTTGGAGAGTTTGGGGTTAGTCCCTCTTTCAACATTGCAGATTTGAAGCCTTATTTGGTTGAGGAAGATGAGCTTCTCTCGAGGATGACTTCCTTTCAAGAAGGGGAGGATGATGAGGACATCAATACCATTGTTACACCCACAACTCCTGCTGCTATACATATTGGACCAATTACTAGAGATCGCGCACGGCAATTGAATTACAAGGTACATTCGTTTATTGGAATCCTTCTAATGTTCATGAACATACGATGCTGCTTAAATTAGAAAAAATGTTTTATTTATGAATGAAGGACCTAGCATGGTCAAGAAGGATGTCCATTGGTGCGGCATTAAGCATGGAGAAGAAGGTGTGAACGCTGGAAAGAACAGTGGAGTTTCCAGTGGTGATTTTCGCACTTTGAAGCCACCATAAGGAGTGCTTCAAGGCATGGACGAAATATACAAGATGCCACATCATAAATTTCGTGCATAGGATATTATATGTGCTGCGTCACCTTATTCTTGGGCCAGGCCCCTTTAATTTTGAAATAACACTTTACAGGATGTTTTTAGAGTCCGTATGTGTGGGGAAACGGAGTTAGGGTTTGTTTCAGACCTCTCCTCCAAGGGGTCCCCAAATTCTCCGTGTGTTCCCCATATATACAGCCGTTAGGGCGCCATTTAGACTTGGGTTTTGTTTAGATTACAAGTTTACCATACCTACAACTTCGCGTCCTTCGTTTGTCTTCCATGACCAGACCAATACATCACACAACCCCACTTTCATCAATAAACATTTCCTATAATATTCGCAATATCCTGTTTGCAATTTCAGATTCTTGCTTGTTCTTCGTTTGCGTACCATAAATTGACTTTCATGGTCAGGTTGATCATGCTTCGGCGTGGTCAATAACCTCTCGAAGTTGTCTTAGCGATTGCTAACGCATGATGTCCTTGCACATTCATAGTCAGATCGTCAAAGACTGCTCCACCAAAAACGATAGCCACCATCTCATCAAAAGACGAGACACCTTTGCCTCTATCACAAATGGTCATGATCCCGTACCTGAGGGGGTGGTGCATCCCTACCATTGAGACTATATGCATGTGGACGACTTGGTGCTTGTGGTGGTGGTTTCCCATGTAGGTAACTGGGAGCAACCTCTCCCTCATTAGCGGAATCATCATCGTAGCCCTCATTGTGCTCAACCGTAGTAGTAGCAGCAGGAACAATGACACCAGAATTTTTGCCTTGCTCGAGAGGCACACGTCATGCTCATCTCGCGAAATTCGACCGATGTCGTTGTTATCGAGGTATGATACTGCAGCTCGTGGTAGACATGTGAGCACCTCATTGAACATAGCATCCATCTTGGTGCCCAACGTCTTCTCCAAACCATCTAGCTTATCCATAGCCTCTCGAAGGCTCGTCCCAAGGTCATCCACCTGGTCGCCAATCATTTGATGAAATTTATCGTGGAGCTCCTTGTTCGCCATGCCCTCCCACTGTATCCCGTCGGCTTGTGATCCTAGCATGGTCAGAAGCAATAGGAACACACAAGAATATGAACCTATAGACTACTAGTAGTGGTGGTGGTGGTGGTGTGTCACAAATCCGTCAAGCAAATCTCAAATTATTACCAGTTCTTACACAAGAGGAGGTGGTGATCGAATGGAGCATTGTTTCCCCACACCGCTCCAATGGATACGTACTTTCTGAAAAGGGAAGAAACTTCGGTAACACATCCTCGTCTCCACCAGATCCACTTTTGGTTATCTCTTCCCTTTACTCCTTGCAAGTTATTATTGTGTTGTATCCCTTGCTTGCTTGAGTGGTTATTGTGATTAGAATCATATAGGTTCCTCACCTAGTCGCTCATCTAGCCAACCTACTTGTTGTTAAGCCTAAATTGTTAAAGAATAGTTTAAAGTGTTAGTTTCCTATTCACCGCCTCTAGTCAACCATATCGATCCTTTCAATATGTATCCAAGATCATTTAGAAGTTTCTCCCCTTTAGATATGAAAATGATAGGACATCCTCTCCCCCTGATTCTTAGCATTTAGATATTAGGATTGGATAAGGTAAGAAAATTCTAACATGAGAAAATCAAATGCAATAAACTAGATGTATACTCATCTGTTTATTTCAACCAAATTTTCTCCCCCTACTTTGGTATTCTCCCCTTGTTTATATAAGTGTAAACATATTCTTCTCTCCCCCTAAATTATATATCCCCCTTTCCATAAGCATGTATCTCCCTCTTTAACTTTGAATCTTTGTATATTTCTCCCCCTTTGGCATTAATTTCCAAAAAGGTCAAATATAGGGTCAGATAAAGGGTTCATTGATGAAGAAGGGATCCTTGAGAACAAGGGTCATTGAAAGTAGGACTCATAGAATATGAAAATAATCAGAAAAATGAGGTAATCATTGAAAGTATTTTCTCTCCCTTTGGCTAAACTGAGAATTTTGCAGAACTTGCCCTCCTTTGAGTTAGGAATCCTTGGATGTATTTCTCCCCCCTTTTTAAATAACAAGGGATCATCGAAGGATTGAGAAAACAAAAAAGGAACACAAATATTTGCAGCATCAAACACATACTGATATAAAAATATAAAATCGGTGGCTTCGAGGCAATTTGATCGGTCGTACCAAAGTGGGTTTGTGCAGCTTATTTGCTTAATTGGTAGAACCGAGGCTTTTGAATCGAAGGCTTCGAGGTATAAAACGGAAACTTGGCAAATGTGATAATTGTACCAATGACAAAGTTCTAAATTAAAATCAACGAAGGAAGAAAATTAAACATACTATACCAATTGCGAGTAATTTATAGAGAGGTATCAACTACAAAAGATTTGAATGGTTCCAAGAAATTTTGCAATAGAGTGTGAACCAACAAATATTCTTAACTAGATGATGGGCGGTTACTAGGTCACCTATATTAGTGTATATTGACTTAGGATCCAAGCAAGATTGCTTGATCATAGGTTATACTCATCGTTAGGCTCAAAATTGGGTTATCATTTTTCGATTAAGGATTTTAATGTCTTCATATCACTTGAGTTGCTTTATCTCATGTATTGGAGTAAAGCTATATCAAGGCTATGAGTACATACCTTTGAGTGATGTTGTTGACGTAGCTTGTAGGGGAACTTCATGATTATGCTCGAAGTTGATGAAGGTCATCTTGAGTTGGGAGCAATACTTGTTGTTTTCTTTCACTTTTCACCTACATGGGTTACTCACGCAAGGAAGAATATGATATATCCAAATGACATGATACGAATTGAGGTTTAGAATTTGAGGGATATATGTCAATGACATGTTTTGTTATCTTCTTCCTTCCATCATCGAAGCGAGGTTGTGGATACTTGGTCATGTCAAGATTTCTTAAGATATGAGTTGTTGGCAATCTTGTGGAGTGTTGTTATTCCAAGTACCTACAAAAGATTTAGATGCAAGCGAAGGGAGCATAGGATTCCTAGATATGATATTCAAGGTAATAGCATGGAGTAGACAATGAAGCTCATCCCCTTGCATGCATCCGAGTGAGCTTAGGTCAAGTTTGAAGCATCAATGATGTTTAACTCACTCCTCAAATGAGAAAGCACTTTTTCATCAAGTGGATTTGTAAAGATATCGGCCAATTGCTTGTTAGTACGAACATGTTTAAGATTAATATCTCCTTTGGCAACATGTTCACGAATGAAATGATGTCGAACTTGAATATGCTTGGTTCGAGAGTGTTGCATGGGATTATGACCAATCTTAATAGCAAATTAATTGTCACAAAGTAATGGAACATTTTTAACATTGACTTCATAATCTTTAAGCGTTTGTGTCATCCATAATAATTGCACACAACATGATCTAGCAGCAATATATTCAGCTTTGACAGTAGACAGAGATACCGAGTTTTATTTCTTGGAGGACCAAGACACAAGAGATCTACCAAGAAATTGACATGTACCTGAGGTGGATTTTCTATCAACCTTGTCACCGGCATAGTCCAACTCGGAGTAGCCAACAAGATTAAAAGAGGATCCCTTGGGATACCAAATGGGAAAGTTTGGTGTATGAATCAAGTATCTCACAATGCGTTTCACGGCCTTAAGATGACATTCTTTAGGAGCAGCTTGATGTCTAGCACACATGAAAACACTAAGCATAATATCAGGATGGGAGGCACATAGATAAAACAATGAACCAATCATTGATCTATAAACCTTTTGATCAACCGGTTCACCCTCCTTCGAGAGATCACGGTGTCCACTAGTGGGCATTGGAGTTTTCATAACTTTGCATTCTTGCATGTTGAAGTTCTTTATGAAGTCCTTGGTGTACCTTGTTTTAGAGATGAAAGTACCTTCTCTCGTTTGCTTGATTTGAAGACCAAGGAAGAATTTCAGCTCACACATCATAGACAGCTCATACTTCTCTAACATGTACCTTCCAAACTTCTCGCTAAAATGTGGGTTAGTATATCCAAAGATAATATCATCCACATAAATTTGGCACACAAATAGTTCACCATTAACAATCTTGGTGAATAAGGTTGCGTCAATTTTACCAATTTCAAATCCTTTTTCAATGAGACACTTCGTTAGGCAATTATACCAAGCATGAGGAGCTTGCTTAAGACCATATAAAGCTTTGCAAAGTTTGTAAATGTGGTCAGGTTTCTTAGGATTTATAAAACCAGGTGGTTGCTTAACATAGACTTCTTCTTCTATCTCACCATTTGAAAATGCACTTTTAATATCCATTTGGTAGAGCATGATATCATGGTTATTAGCGCCAGCAAGAAGAATTCAAATAAATTCTACTATAGCAACGGGGGTGTAGGTCTCACCGTAGTACATACCTTCGACATGCGTATATCCTTGGGCTACGAGGCAAGCCTTGTTGCATATGACTTGACTGTCTTCATCTTGCTTGTTGAGAAATACTCATTTCGTGCCGATAGTGTTTTGCTCGTTCTTGGGTTTCTCCACTAGTGTCCACACTTTGTTCCTCCCAAAGTTGTGAAGCTCTTCATGCATAGCGTTCACCCAATCCGCGTCTTCAAGAGCTTGTTCAACCTTCAAGGGTTCAATGCTAGAGATCAATAAATAATGCTCACAAAATTTATCTAGGTGAGTTTTAGAGCAAGTGATCCTCCTTGTTTGTATATCACCAAAGATTTTGTTTAGGGGATGGTTCTTGCTCACTTCTGCTCGAACTTGGGGTAGCTTTTGCTTTCTGGAGCTTCTTATTCATCATCATCTCCTTCATCTCCGTTGTTGTCAACATGGTCATCTCCTTGAGCTGGTGGTGAAGGAGGTTGTGGTCGATCTTCGTGATTTACCTCCTCCTCTTCATCTTGTCATGTACCACTTGTGGATGCTTCCATGTTGTGTTTTCGGTAGCCTTGATCCGAAGTAGGAGCTTCCACTTAGGTTGATGAAGTACTTTCCTTCACCTCCGTGGGACGAATCTTGCTGATGGTCAAATATTGGATAGCTTCCGATGGATCTTTGTAACCTACGTCATTTGGCAATTGTTCGACATGCAAACCATTAGACTCATCAAACTTCACAACTAACCTCTCTTCAACTTTTCGAGTGAAGTTGTTGTAGACATTGTAGGTGTCAGAGTTTGGTCCATAACCAAGTAGGAAACCTTCATGAGATTTGGGAGAAAATTTAGCATAGCGATGCTTGTCAAGAATGTAACACTTAGAGCCAAATACCCGAAAGAATCCAACTTGGCGTTTGTTACCGGTGAGAAGCTCGTATTCCATTTTACCGAGAAGCTTGTGCAAGTACAATCGGTTTGTGGCATGACAAGCTATTTCCACGGCTTCTGCCCAAAAGTGCTTTGGCGTCTTGTATTCGTCAAGCATCGTTCTTGCCATCACGATGAGGGTTCAGTTCTTTCTCTCAACAACTCCATTTTGTTGAGGCATGTACGTAGCCGAGAACTCATGTGAAATACCCTCTTCGTCAAGAAAGGTATCGACATAGGTGTTCTTGAACTTCGATCCATTATCACTTCGAACCTTCTTGATCTTCACTTCAAACTGGTTTTGTGCTTTGCATGCGAAGTTCTTGAAGATCTTTTGTACCCACGACTTATCATCAACAAAGAATACCCACATAAATCTGGAAAAATCATCAACTACAACTAGACCATAAGAGTTTCCACCGAGACTCCTGTAGCATTGGGACCAAAGAGATCCATATGAAGTAACTCGAGTGGTATCTTAGTGGTCATGATGTTCTTGACCAGATGACTTCCACCTACTTTCTTTCCATCTTGACAAGTGCTACAAAGCCTATCTTTGTCAAATATAAGATCTTTAACACCAAGAATGTGATCGCCCTTGATAAGCTTATCTAGATTACGCATGCCTACATGTCCAAGCCTTTAATGCCATAGCCAACCTTTAGATGATTTTGCAGTGAGACAAGTACGAGGTTGGGCCTTTTTACTGAAATCAACGATGTATAGATCACCTCTACGAATACCGGTAAAGACAAATTTATGATTATGAAATGGAAACACTTGGCAATCTACTTTCTTAAATAGCACATTGAAACCGAAGTCTGCTAGTCTAGATACAGAAAGAAGATTGTAGCCAAGGGATTCAACAAGCATCACATTTTGAATGGATCTATCATGAGATATTGCCACCTTATCAAGGCCAAGTACCTTACCCTTACCGTTGTCTCCAAAGGTCACATACCTCCGAGGACCTTGTTAAGGCGTGATCTCTTGGAACATGTCTTTATCACCAGTCATGTGATCCGTGTATCTGCTATCGAGGATCCACTCCTTTCCAGCAGACATGTAAGCCTTGAAGTTTTCCATTAGACTTAGATTCTTCAAGATCATTTCATGCTTGATGTTGAACAACTCATCTTCATCATAGTAGCCATGTTCTTCATTGTCATCATTTATTGGAATCTCCTCGTCATAAAAAAAAGAGATTCATTAGAATCATAACCATGACAATGTTCAAGTTTAGGAATGTGAATGGCTTCAATGATAATGTTGTTGATTATAGTGACATATCCTTTAGCATGCATAAGATCACGAAGCTCAAATAGGCATTTATCAAAGTTTGGATCACTAGGCTTCATTTTATGAAAAGCAATAGTTTTATGAAGAATTTCATCAAGATTACTTAATAGAAGATTTGGATATCGTTTCTCCAAATCAGTCCACAAGGCATAAGCACATGCAAAGTTCTTCAATTGAGAAAGCACAAATCGTGGTAAGCCTCTAACAATAAGATTGACAGTTCTAAGGTTACCAAGCATGTCAATTTCCTCTTCGTGTGTGGGATGTAATTCATCAATGGGGAGCAAATAGGGATTTTCAATATGTTTTATCAAATGTAATTTGTCAAATAGATTAATAATGGCATTCTTCCATTGACTATAGTACTCTCCATCAGGAATGGGCACTCTACAATACAAACTCTCCTCACTAGACACATCCATCTTCCTCCACATTGTTGAAACCTAAGCAATGGATACCAATTCTCTGATACCAATTGTGGGATCACTAGAAGAGTAAGTCTAGAGGGGGGCAAAAAGACTACTAGCAGGAATTTAAAACTACCTTAAGCATAAGATTAAGGGTTGGCAGATTTAGCATATGTATACAGTCTAGAACACCTTACACATGCAAGTCATCAAGTATAGCAGCGGAAAGTAAAGAAATTGCACATGAAAGTAAGGAGTAGATATAGAGAGATCAAACGCATGAAGGACACAAAGATTTTTCCCGTGGTTTTGATAGGTGGTTCTATCATACATCCATGTTCATGGAGTCTTCAACGCATGGAGGGTTACGGTCGCGAGAGTCCACGGAGGGCTCTACCCATGGAGGGTTCCACAAAGAAGCAACCTTGACTATGACATGATGGCCTATGTCCACGGAGGACTAGCATAACTCAGGATTGATCTTCATGAAGTAGGCGATCTCCTTGCGCTTACAAACTTCTTGGTTCACACCACAGCACGAAGTAGGAGGCTCCCAAGTGACACCTAACCAATCTAGGAGGCACCACCCTCCAAAAGATAATAGGCTCGATAAGTCAATGAACTACTTGCTCTTTTGCTTCAAGATGATAGACTCCTCAACACACAATCACTCTCTCAAAGATTTGGCTTGGTGGAAGAGATTGATTAGGTGGAAAGCAACTTGGGGAGGATAGAGATCGAGATTCGTATTGTAGGAATGGAATGGCATGATCTAAACACTTGAGTAGGTGGCTCTCTCTCAGAAAATCAATAGGTATGAGTGGGGAACTGTTCTAAGTGCTTCTCTTGCGAGTGAGTGATGGTGTAGGGGTATATATAGGTATCTCCAAAAATTCAACCATTACACCTAATAAGTCAGACTCAATGACGCCAATGTGTAAATATCGGTGGTACCGACTTGGCTCAAAGGTAGCAACTTTTGAATCTCGGTGAAACCGATACATAAATCTTGGTTGCACCAATAAGGTGACCAACAGTCAGATTGCCAATCTTGGTGACGCCGATTCACAAAACTCGGTTGGACCGATTTCGTAAACTGGCGTAATAGGAAGTTGGAAACCCAAACTCCGTGGCACCAAAGCATAATTGGTTCCACCAAAATACTAGGGTTTGGCTGAGTCTGTCTGAGGCAGAGAATCGGTGGGACCAACTGGAATGTGTTGGTTGCACCGATTTTGAGTATTTGGCTTTGGACAAACTTTTGTGAAAGAGCTTGCGGGTGTATGTGTTGACTATCACTTGTGCACGTATGAGCATTTTGTTAACCATGAAAACCTTACCCCCTTTTAATAGTATTGGCTTTCCTATGGACTCAAAGTGATTTCTCACAAAGTAAAATGTAGAGTCCTCTTGCTTGAAGCTTTGCCAATGCTATTCCTTCTTCTTCTTCTTCTTCTTCTTCAAGGGGATACTCTCCACACTCCTTTTTGCCAATCCATCACTCTCTATGGACTTTTTCTGAAATGCACTAGATGAAAGTATTAGTCCAAGAGACAATGTATGTTTTCATGAATTATCAAAACCACCAAGGGAGCACATTGCGCTTTCAACCTAACAAATCTAGCAGGCACCACCATCCAAAGGGTAATAGGCCCGATAATGTCGATGAACTCTTTGCTCTTGTGCTTGAAGATCATAGACTCCTCGACACACAATCACTCTCTCGTAGATTTGTCTTGGTAGAAGAGGTTGATTGGGTGGAAAGCAACTTGGGGAGGCTAGAGATCAAGATTCATATTGTAGGAATGGAATGGCATGATCTCAACACATGAGTAGGTGGCTCTCTCTCAGAAAATCATTAGGTATGACTGGGGAACTGTTATGAGTGCTTCTCTTGCAAGTGAGTGGTGGTGGAGGGTTATATATAGGCATCTCCAAAAATCCAACCGTTACACCTAATAAGTCAGACTCGGTGGAACCGATGTGTAAATCTCGGTTGTACCTTTTGAATCTCAGTGAGACTGATACATAAAACTCGGTTGCACCGATAAGGTCACCAACAGTCAGATTGCCAATCTCGGTGATGCCGATTCACAAAACTCAGTGGGACCAATTTAGTAAACTTGTGTAACAGGAAGTTGGCAACCCAAACTTGGTGGAAGCAAAGTGGAATTGGTTGCCCCGAAAAGCTAGGGTTTGGCTGAGTCTGTCTGAGGTTGGGAATCGGTGGCACCGAGTGGAAAGTGTTGGTTGCACCGATTTTGAATATTTGGCTTTGGACAAACTTTTCTGGAAGAACTTGAGGGTGTATGTGGTGACTATCACTTGTTCACTTATGAACATTTTGTTCACCAAGAAAACCTTACCCCCTTTTAATAGTATTGGCTTTCCTAAGGACTCAAAGTGATTTCTCACAAAAGGTAAAATATAGAGTCCTTTGCTTGGAGCTTTTCCAATGTTACTGCTTCTCCTTCTTCTTCATGGGGATACTCTGCACACTCCTTTTTGACAGACCAACTCTATCTATGGATTTTATCTGAAATACACAAGATGAAAGTGTTATTCCAACAAACAATGTATGTTGTCATGAATTATCAAAACCACCATGGGAGAACATTGTGCTTTCAATCTCCCCGTTTTTGGTAATTGATGAAAACATAATGAAAGCTTCAAATAAGGATATGCATGAATATAATGAAGACTTTGAGAGACACATGACTTATACTTGCTCCCCCTAAATGTGTGCAGTCCTTTTAAGGATAGTTGCTTTGGAATGCATGGACGCACATGTAGTGGAAGGGATATAATAAGTCACGTATATCTTGGCTATATGCATCAAAAGTATATGAATGAGGTGTTTCCTTTATCAAGACTTTACTCTTGCAAACAGTATGTGCAAGAATCAAGAGGTCATCTTAATCAAAGATATGATGCATATACTTACCTTGAGTTCTTGAGCATTCTAGCAGTAGAAATACACTTGAGAAAAGAATGTTAGGACGCACAAGAGTATTCTACCAATTAAAAGAACTCAAAAGTACCAAGATATGGAGAACATATAGAAGACAATATTCCTTAAGGTTGATATGTCTCCAATATCATTTAGAAGTTTCTCCCCTAGATATTAAATAGTAGGACATCCTCTCCCCCTGAATCTTAGCATTTGGATATTGGGATTGGATAGTGTGAGAAAATTCTAACAAGAAAAAACAAAGAAAAGTTCCTCCCCCTACTTTGGTATTCTCTCCTTCTTCATATAAGAATAGACTTTTGTTGTTCTTCTCTTCCCCTAAGTTATATCTCCCCTTTTGCATAAGCATGTATCTCCCTCGTTAGCTTTGAAGCTTTTATATTTCTCCCCATTTGGCATTAATTTCCAAAAAGGCCAGACATAGGGCCAGATACAGGGATCACTGATGTTGAAGGGATCCTTGAGAACAAGGGTCATTGAAAGTAGGATTCATAGAAAATGAGAGAATCATTGAAAATAATTTCTCTTCCTTAGGATAAACTAAGAAGTTTTAGAACTTCTCCTCCTTTGAGTTAGGGATCCTTGAATGTATTTCTCCCCCTTTATATTTTTTTCGAAGGATAGAGAAATCAAAGAACGAACACAAAGATTTACAGAAACAACTACAAACTGAAATAAAACAAAAAGTCGGTGGCTTTGAGGCAAAATTGTTGGTGGTACAGATATGGTGTTATGCAGCTTATCTGCAGAGTCAGTCGAACTGAGTCCTTTTGATCGGACGGGCCGAGGCAATAAACAGAAAGTTGGATGAATTTCAAAGTTTGATAAAAATTCAAAGTTGTAAATGAAAATTAATCAGGAAAGAAAAACAAATGATTTGTACCAATGATGGATAATTTACAAAGAGGTATCAACTATAGAATATTTGAATGGTTCCAAGAAATTTTGCAATAGTGAATGAACCAAACAAGATTCTTATCTTGATGATGGGAAGTGACTAGGTCTCCTATATTAGAGTATATTGACTTAGGAGCCAAGAAAAAAATACTTGATGATAGGTCATACTCATCGTTAAGCGCTCAATGGGGGTACCATTTTTCGATTAAGCATTTTAATGTCTTCATATCACTTGAGTTTCTTTATCCCATGACTTGGATTAAAGCCTTTTTCAAGGATATGAATACATACCTTTGAGTGACGTTGTTGACATAGCTTGTAGATGAACTTGATGAGGATGCTTGCTATTGATAAAGGTCATCTTGAGTTGAGAGAAATCCTTGTTGTTTTCGTTCACTTTTCACCTACATGGGTTAGTCACGCAAGGAAGAACATAATATATCCAAATGACTAAATACCAATTGAGGTTGAGTAATATATGTCAAGGATATGTTTTGTTGTCTTCTTCCTTCCATCATCAAAGCAAGGTTGTGGATACTTGGTCAGGACAAGATTTCTTAAGATATGAGTTGGTTGCAATCTTGTGGAGTGTAGTTCTTCCAAGTACCTACAAAAGGGTTAGATCCAAGACAAGGGGGCATAGAATTCCAAGATATGATATACTAGTTAGTAGAATGGAATAAGCAATGAATATCATCCCCTTGCATGCATCTGAGGGAGCTTACCTCAAGTTTGAAGAATCAATGATATTCAACTCACTCCTCAAACGAGAAAACACTTTTTCATCAAGTGGCTTAGTAAAGATATCGGCCAATTGCTTCCTAGTACGAACATGCTTAAGATTGATATCTCCTCTGGCAACATGATCACGAATGAAATGATGTCAAAATTGAATATGCTTGGTTCGAGAGTGTTGCACGATATTATGACCAATCTTAATAGCACTTTCATTGTCACAAAGGAATGGAACATTTTTAACTTTGATTTCATAATCTTTAAGCATTTGTGTCATCCATAATAATTGCGCACAACATGATCCAGCAACAATATATTCAGCTTCGGAAGTAGATAGAGATACTAAGTTTTGTTTCTTGGAGGACCAAGACACAAGAGATATACCAAGAAATTTACATGTACCCGGGGTCGATTTTCTATCAACCTTGTCACCGGCATAGTCCGAGTCGGAGTAGCCAACAATATTAAAAGAGGATCCCTTGGTATACAAAATGCGAAGTTTGGTGTATGTATCATGTATCTCACAATGCATTTAACAGCCTTAAGATCACATTCTTTAGGTGCAGCTTGATATCTAGCACACATGCAAACACTAAGCATAATATCGGTATGGGAGGCACATAGACATAGAAACGAACCAATCATTGATCGATAAACCTTTTGATCAACCGGTTCACCCTCCTTGGTGAGATCATCGTGTCTACTAGTGGGCATGAGAGTTTTCATAACTTTGCACTCTTACATGTTGAACTTCTTGATTAAGTCCTTGGTGTACTTTGTTTGAGACATGAATGTTCCTTCTCTCGTTTGCTTTATTTGTAGACCAAGAAAGAATGTTAGCTCACATATCATAGACATCTCATACTTCTCTGGCATCAACCTTCCAAACTTCTCACAAAATTGTGGGTTAGTAGATCCAAAGATAATATCATCCACATAATTTTTGCACACAAATAGTTCACCATTAACTCTCTTTGTGAATAAGGTTGCGTCAATTTTACCAATTTCAAATCCTTTTTCAATAATAAACTTCATTAGACATTTGTACCAAGCACGAGGAGCTTCCTTAAGACCATATAAAGCTTTGCGAAGTTTGTAAACATGGTTAGGTTTCTGAGGATTTATAAAACCAGGTGGTTGCCTAGCATACACCACTTCTTCAGTCTCACCATTTGAAAATGCACTTTTAATATCCATTTGGTAAAGCGTGATATCATGGTGATTAGCATAAGCAAGAAGAATTTGAATGACTTCTAGTCTAGCAATGGGGGCGTAGGTCTTACCGTAGTCCATAACTTCGACTTGCACATAGCCTTGAGCTACGAGGCTGTAACATCCCAAAATTTCATTTTGGAATGTTATGATATATAGCTATGCATCATCATCACATTATTTGAATGAATATAATGGTTGAAGTGCTTCTTTTGAATTTGTGAAAGGGCACTTTCATCTTTCCCTTTTTCTTGTTTCACCTATTTGAAAACCTCTGGAAAAGTTCAAAGAAAAGAGGGGAGTAACATGACACTCCACACCAGGGGCATCTTGGTGAAATACTTGAGCAATAAAACAAGGGGTCTATTTGAAAGTTTATCTCAAAAAGGATTTAAAAATCAAATAGCAATTTCTGAAAATATTTTTTTTCAAAGTATTCAATATGACAGAGGAAAAATGTTCATTGAATAGCATTAATTCTCCTGATCATTTTGATATATATATTTCCTATATTTAGAAATGCTTTGAATGCTTTTAAAAGAGTTTTACTGCACTGGATATTAAAAAGGAAACGAATTAATTTGAAACGGGCCGGCCCACCTACGTTTAATTCCCGAAAACGCTCCTAGCTGACCGACCGACGCGCTGACGCCGCCCTCTCTCTCTCTCTCTGACGCCCCAGCCCCAGCGCCCGATCCCGATGATGCCGCGGTCACCTTCCTCCTCGCGTCGACAGGACCTTGCCGAAGATTCCTCCACTCCGGATCTCCCTCCTCTTTCCCTCCCCGACCACCGCACCGGCCCTATAAATAGCCCCTACTCCCTGCACCCCGTTCCACCTGTTTCCCCCTTGTCTGACCCCCTCCACTCACCGGAATCCCATGTCGGAGCTCCACCCCCAGCTGAAGCTCCCGGAGCTCGTGCCCGTCGCCTCTATCGTCCCCACTCCCCTTCGATAGCACAAAAGTGCGCCGGAGACCCGCCGCCGTCGTTTGAACCCCTCGGACGCCGTCCCCAACCACCGGAGCGCCGCCCCCATCGACTCACCGTCTCGGCCTCGCCGGAGAAGCTCCATCGCCGGCGACCCTCTCTCTGTAAGCCACCGAACCCCTCCGTAGCCGTTCGATCCAGATTCGACGCGTTAGATTAGATCGCTTATGACTCCGAACCGGTACGCGCTAAGCTTCGGTCACCCGCCCGCAAACGCTCGCACGCACGCCCTCTCGGCCAACCACAACCCGCCACGTAGCCCCTGCCCGTTTGATCAGTTTTTCTTTTCTTTTCTTTTCTGTTTTAGAAAACAGAATGCATCCTGATTTTGTTTTATCATATCTTTTAAATTATTTAGTGTTTTTAGTTGATTATTTTTGCATTTGCTCACAAATTTCATGTAGTTTATGTCTGTGTGCTTAGATTTAAAATTTGACCTTTAAATTTTGAATCTAATCAAATTTGTTTAAATTACTAAATTATGTATAACTAGAGTTTAAAAATATATTTTTGAGTGATTCTTTTTGCCACTGTTTGGTATTAGTGAAACCTATCATTCTACATAATTAGAGAATTTTTAGAATGAATTTACTTACTTTTTTTAACAAAAACAGAATATGTCTAGTTCTTAATAGGTTTTAACTAAATTGATTTTAATTTAATTTGAACCTGAATTAGTTTAACTTTTGTGAATAGTTCTCATAAGTTTCTGTTGTTTCAAACATTTAGGTAACTTTACTTGCTAATATTTAGAATGATTGTTTGGTTTTATATCATGTTGTTGTAGGAATCTTTATGTCTTTTTCATTAGGTATAGTTTTATAAAACAATTTAGTTTTACTTTCACAAACTAGTTAGATGATTTAGTTAGATTTGTAATAAATAATTTTAGTAAATCTATTCTGTTAAGTAATATGATGATAATAATATTACTGTTAATAATATTATTGTTTTGGTTTCCTATTCCAAAGTTATAGGAACATTCTAGTTATTTTCATTTTAGTAGTGTTTCTTTACACAAAAGTTTTAGTAAATTTGATTCTGTTTACTAAAATTGATTTTTCTTTACTATTTCTTTTCTACTAGCTATTGCTTGATTGTTTTTCTTAAAGTAGTAGTAGTAAAAGGCTTTTACACTAAAAAAATTTCTGAGTCAAAAATTTAATTTTAATTTCTTTGTCTAGATTGATACTATTGAATGGTTTTAGTATTGTTTGTTTAACCTTGCTGAATTGTGTGAATTGTTTGGTATTTATGCTTATGGTATGCTCTTTTTTGATTCGTTAGATCATCCCAAGTGCGAAGCTTGTTATCTAAGGTCACTCGAGTACGAGGATCGTCAGCAAGGCAAGTCACTTTGACCATGTATACCTATGTTTTATTGCATTAGTTCTTCCATCACCCCAATTGCATGCAAAGTAGGTAAATTGGAAACTTGGCTACTTGTTGTAGTATCATGTGGTAGGTACCCCTCTACCCCTTGACACATTGGCCCCGGGAAACGTTGTTTTACATTTTGCTATGCTATTAGTAGACGGGGTTGGTTGTGTGATTCATGAGAGTTGTGAGTTAATAATTTCAAGACCTACATGATGATCAAGTCTTCAAGATTCCAAGTTTTCAACTTACCTCTGGGTGGGTGATGGTTGAACGGCGCCCTGGAGAAACCAGTGGTTAGCCTAGATGATGTTGGAGAAGTGTCAGTATTCATGCGGAAAGGTCCACCCAGGCAAAAAGAGATGGATGGATGCTTCAAGACACAAGGCTTACCTGCACAGCCACAAGCCATTATGGGCTCTGGCATGGTTGGATATCGTGGTGACCCTGGACAGGCGGTGCTACGAGATGTAGAAGAACGGTAGGAAAGGATGGGCACCGACAGAGTCTCGGGGAAACCCTTTAAAAGACCATGTTTTGGTCATCCGTTTCTCAAACACCATGAAGTGCGAGAAGTCCAACAGAGGCAACCAAATCTTGTGGGGAACGTGTGCAAAATTCTACAGAGTACCCTAACCTAATCGATTAGCCGTGTCCACGGTCATGGACAGTTTGAGCCAAAGGAACTGAACTATCTGGAACTCTCAACACAATTAATGATATTGATGTGGGTTATTAATGTCGACTTGGGTATGAGAATTGGTTGATGGAACCATCTCATTAATCAACCAACATTGTAGTAATTATGCCTTTGCCCTCTTTTGTTGTAGGAAAAATTTGGCTTTATGCAAAAACTTACTACCCCACCTACCATATTTGCATATAGACTAGATGATTATTTTTACCCCCTCTCTTGTGACTTTGCCGGCATATTCAATATGCTGACCTACATGGCTGCAACGTATCATGCTGCAGAGTACTTTTCTAACCAGGAGTGAGGATACGCTCTACGCCCAGTGAGATGCCCTTGGAGTCAGATGGACTCATCTACCTTTGGAGCTTCCGCAAGTTTAGTTATTCTCATGAGTTGTCCTTCAGCCACTTTATTGTAATTCTTATTGTAATAAAGGACTCGATATGAGATTTCGATTAATTAATGATGTGTGATTTCCCTTTGATATGTACATTGATGTACCGTGTGTGTACCAGCATGATCTTGGGATGGTACAAAAACACCGGAGATTCGACCTTTCAGGTCGAGTCGCTACAGAAATGATATCAGAGCACACGCTGACCGTAGGACGTAACCTCTAGGATTGGAAAGCCTTAGGATTTATTATCTCTTTTGTCTTTAAAATTCTTATACTCTCACCTACTCGTTTCTGACTTCCCTCCGATTTATTTCAAAATTTATAGATGGCCACCTTCATCCCATTTTTGATCACGGAGTTTTGCCAGCCTGACGCAACGATGCCCTTTGGTAAGGAGCTGATGAGGATCGTCAGGGACGTGAGGATTGCTTTGCCGAGCATCACCGGGACTCCTATCATGTCTTTTCCACAAGACGGACACTACAGGATCGAGGTGCACATCCCCGGGATGACCTTTGGAAATCATAAGGAACCCATCGATTTCAAGTTTGTGGCACCTAGCTGGATACTTGGGAGAGACATGGCCATTCATCGTGACCTTGGACGTATTCAGGAGGAATACAGAGGTGGAACCATTTCACCAGGACTCAGCGTGGTTTGTCGCAGGGATGCCAATGGAAATATCATAACCACTCCCACTGAAGACACCACCATTTCCTATATCCAGACTTTGGAGAGGCACATCAGGACCTTGGAGCTTCGGGTACGTGCCGACACGAAGACGATCAAGAGGCTGATGAACCGTGAGATTGATCTTGAAGCTGACTTACGGGAAGCCAAGTACGAGCATGAGTATGAGTGAAGGATTTCTTAGAGAGGATCGATAAGCTAAACACTCGCATCGCAACTCTGGAGGAACAGATGGACATGGGTGAAAATCTTCATCTCGAAGGAGACATGGCTCCTTTGATCAGCAACGATGATGACTATGAGGAGAGCACCACCGGAGGATGCTCCGTCACCATGTAGTTTTGAGGAGAACTTTAGTTATGCCCCCATGTATCTTCATTTTCATCGTTAAAACGTAGGTCGATGTTTATTTTGAATGGAGATTTGTATCTCGATGTTTGACCTTGAGTTGAATAAATGAATGAGTGTTTGGTGTGATATGTTTGTTGCATTGCATATGGGTAGTGAATTTCCCTTTTAGGTCATTGTTCTATTCTAATTCTCACCCCTCTGAAAACAGCAAGATGCCTCCGTGACGTGAGCCCGACTTCACTTTCCCGCCAGAGCTCACCCAACTTCTCCAGCAGCAGAACGCCTTGATGCAGCTGTTGACTCAGAATCAGACCAACAACCGCAACAACCACCCTCCACCTCAAGGCGACAACCTCACCCGTTTTCTGAGACTGAATCCCCCAACCTTCTCCAGCAGCACAGAGCCCATTGTGGCAGATGATTGGCTCCGCAAGATGGAAAGGGAACTCACCACCGCATGATGCACTGAGGCTAAAAAGGTGTGCTTTGCTGCCCATCAACTGGAAGGACAAGCAGCTTCATGGTGGGAGAACTACACCACCACATACCCCATTACTGGTGTGACTTGGGAGCAGTTCAAGCAAGCTTTCCGCACTGCACATGTCTCAGCTGGAGCCATGAATCTGAAGAAGCGCGAGTTTCGCAACTTATGCCAGGGGAACCGTTTCGTGGCCCAGTACGTGGACGACTTCAGCACATTGGCCCGTTATGCACCAGGAGACGTGGCCGATGATGCAGCCAAGCAGGAAAATTTCTTGGAAGGACTCAATGATGAGTTGAGCATGCAACTGATGGTGGCTACCTTCAGCAACTACCAGGAGCTGGTAGACAAGGCCCTCATCTTGGAGGGGAAGCAGCAACAAATCGAGAACCGCAAGAGGAAGTATGCACGGGGGAGGTCTACCTCTGGAGCTCATCAGAAGCCCTGCTACACCCCGTACTCAGGGAATACCGGATCAGGGACCGGTAAGTATGGAGGACACACTCATCTAGTGCACAACCATGGAGGCCACCACCATGGAGGAAATGGGAATAATCGTCCCAACTATGGCAGCTTCAAGAATAGTAATGGAAGTGGGAATGGCAACCAACACCGTCCCGCTCCAGGTCAGAAGGATCTGAACCATATCACCTGCTTCAAGTGTCAGAAGACAGGGCACTATGCCACTGAATGCCCTCAGAACAAGCAAAGGAATGGAAACGGCAACTCCGCAGCTAAGAAGCCAAATCTGTTTCCTCGTGCTCAGGTGAACCACCTCGATGTGGAAGAAGTCTATGATCAGCCCGAGACTGTGGTTGGTAAGTTTTTATTGCATTCATGTCCAGTTATGGTACTTTTTGATTCGGTTGCAACTCATTCATTCATATCAAGGGTAGTTGTGGAAAAGTATGGTTTACCCACCAGAACCCTTAGTCAGCCCATTAAGGTCAATTCCCCAGGAGGTATGATGATGGCAGGGATAGGATGCCACGCCCTGAAACTCCACATAGGAAACCATGTTTTTCCTACCGACCTCATCGTCCTAGAATACCAGGGATTGGATGTAATCCTAGGCATGGATTGGATGACAAAGTATGAAGGAAACCTTGATTTCCCCAGCAAGTCTATTTCACTCACCACTCCGGAGAACGAGAGGATTAAGTATGTATCCCGACGCACACAGATGAGTGCTCGGTTAAATTCCCTCACAGGAGTTGTTCAGGAGGAAGTACCGGTTGTACGAGACTTTCTAGATGTATTCCCGGAGGAATTACCAGGCATGCCAGCAGATAAGGAGATTGAGTTTCTGATAGAGCTAAAACTAGCGACAGCCCCAATTTCCAAGAGACCCTATCGGATGCCCACAAATGATTTAGTGGAAATCAAGAAGCAGATTAAGGAGCTATTGGATAAGGGATATATTCGCCCAAGTTCATCACCTTGGGGAGCCCCAGTTCTTTTGGTGGAGAAGAAAGACAAAACCTTGAGGATGGTGGTCAATTATCGAGCATTGAACAAGGTGACTATCAAGAATAAGTATCATCTGTCGATGATTAATGACCTGTTTGACCAGCTAGTAGGCGCCAAAGTATTCTCCAAGATTGATCTTCGATTGGGGTATCACCAACTGAAGATTCGTGAACAGGATATACCCAAAATAGCTTTCACCACCAGGTATGGCTTATACGAGTATACAGTCATGTCCTTTGGTTTGACTAATGCTCCTGCCTACTTCATGAATTTGATGAACAAAGTGTTTATGGAATATTTGGGCAAGTTTGTCATGGTGTTCATCGATGACATTTTGATATTCTCCAAGAGCGAGGAAGAACACAAGGAACACTTGCGTTTAGTTCTAGAGAAGCTTAGAGAGCATCAGCTGTATGCCAAGTTCAGTAAATGTGAATTTTGGCTGACGGAAGTCGGATTCCTTGGACATGTTATTTCTGGCGAAGGAATAGCAGTAGACCCCGCTAAGGTTGAAGTAGTCACTGAGTGGAAGTCACCCAGCTCAGTTAAGGAGATCCGCAGTTTTCTCGCACTTACCGGATATTACTGGAGATTCATTGAGAATTTCTCAAAGATTGCCAAGCCCATGACAGAGTTGTTGAAGAAAGAGTCTAAGTATGTATGGACTGAGGAATGTGAGGCCAGTTTCCAGGAGTTGAAGCAACGTTTGGTCACAGCCCCAGTGTTGATACTGCCAAACATTCGAAAGGACTTCCAGGTGTATTGTGACGCATCACGTCAAGGACTTGGAGGAGTACTCATGCAAGAGGGAAAAGTTGTAGCATATGCATCCAGACAACTACGACCCCATGAGTTGCATGATTTGGAACTAGCAGCCGTAGTGTACGCACTCAAGACCTGGAGACATTTCCTTATCGGAAATAGTTGTGATGTGTACACTGATCATAAGAGCCTGAAGTATATCTTCATGCAGAAGGAGTTGAACCTCAGACAGAGGATATGGTTAGAGTTAATCAAGGACTATGACATGAGATTACATTACCATCTAGGAAAGGCAAATGTTGTGGCAGATGCTTTGAGTCGGAAGAGTTATGTGAACACACTCATAGCCGGAGGATTACCCCAGGAGTTAACCAAAGATCTCAGAGAGCTTCGGTTAGAGATAGTTCCGCAAGGATATGTTGCCACACTTGAGATTTAGTCCACCTTGACTGAAAGAATTTGAGAAGCCCAGAAATCGGACAAGGAGATAGCTGAGATAGAGCAGAGAATGAAGGAAGGCAAAGCTAAAGGCTTTCGTGAAGATGAACAGGGTACTCTATGGTTTGAGAACTGAATCTATGTGCCCCATGACCCAGAGCTCAGGAAGTTGATACTTCAAGAAGCCCACGATTCACCATACTCGATACACCCAGGCAACACCAAGATGTACCTGGATTTGAAGGAAAGTTACTGATGGACAGGTATGAAGAAAGATATTGCTGAACATGTTGCGGTATGTGATGTTTGTTAGCGAGTAAAGGCGGAACATCAGAAACCAGCAGGGTTACTCCAACTTTTGCCGATACTCGAGTGGGAATGGGATAAGCTTGGTATGGACTTCATCACCGGACTACCGAGGACCCGTTCAGGATATGATTCCATTTGGGTAGTGGTCGATCGTTTGACCAAGGTGGCTCATTTCATTCCAGTGAAAACCACCTATACCAGTGCTAAGTTAGCCAAGATCTATATGACCAGGATCGTATGTCTGCATGGAGTTCCGAGGAGTATCGTGTCAGATAGAGGAACACAATTTACCTCAAAGTTTTGGCATCAGTTACATGAAACTTTCGGTACAAGGCTGTAATTCAGTACAGCTTTCCATCTGCAAACCGATGGACCGACTGAGAGAGTCAACCAGATTCTGGAGGACATGTTGAGAGCCTGTGTGCTAGACTATGGGTGTAGTTGGGATGACAACTTACCTTACGCAGACTTCTCATACAACAACAGTTATCAGACCAGTCTAAAAATGGCTCCTTTCGAAGCTTTATACGGAAGGAGGTGCAGAACACCATTGACGTGGGATGGTGTTGGAGACCGAAAACTTTTTGGTCCTGATCTTATCAGATATTCTGAAGATAAGGTCAAACTAATTCAAGACCGACTCAAGATAGCTCAATCCCGGCAGAAGAGCTATGCTGATAACAAACGCAAGGAGGTGACATATGAAGTAGGGGATCGAGCATATCTCCGTGTGTCCCCGCTTCGAGGAATCAAGAGGTTTGGTGTTAAAGGAAAGTTAGCACCCAGATTCATAGGCCCCTACAAAATTCTGGAACGTAGAGGCGAAGTTGCATACAAGCTGGAAATGCCGGAAGGACTGTCCGGAGTTCATGATGTTTTCCATGTTTCCCACCTAAAGAAATGCCGTGCTGAGATGGCTGATATTCCTTTGAGAGACATGGTGCCCCTAGAGGCCATACAACTTGACAGTGACCTGACCTACGAGGAGAAGCCTGTCAGAATCCTCAAGACTACCAACAGAGTTACCCGAAGCAAGATCATCAAGTTCTGTAAGGTTTTGTGGAGTCACCACACCGAGGAAGAAGCCACCTGGGAACGCGAAGAAGATCTTCGTAGAGACCACCCGCACCTATTTTCTAGCCATCACGAATCTCGAGGGCGAGATTCATCTTAAGGTGGGTAGGTTTCTAACATCCCAAAATTTCATTTTGGAATGTTATGATATATAGCTATGCATCATCATTACATTGTTTGAATGAATATAATGGTTGAAGTGCTTCTTTTGAATTTCTGAAAGGGCACTTTCATCTTTCCCTTTTTCTTGTTTCACCTATTTGAAAACCTCTGGAAAAGTTCAAAGAAAAGAGGGGAGTAACATGACACTCCACACCAGGGGCATCTTGGTGAAATACTTGAGCAATAAAACCAGGGGTCTATTTGAAAGTTTATCTCAAAAAGTATTTAAAAATCAAATAGCAATTTCTGAAAAAAAAATCAAAGTATTTAATATGACAGAGGAAAAATGTTCATTGAATAGCATTAATTCTCCTAATCATTTTGATATATATATTTCCTATATTTGGAAATGTTTTGAATGCTTTTAAAAGAGTTTTACTGCACTGGATATTAAAAAGGAAACAAATTGATTTGAAACGGGCTGGCCCACCTGCGTTTAATTCCCGAAAACGCTCCGAGCCGACCGACCGACGCGCTGATGCTGTCCTCTCTCTCTGTGATGCCCCGGCCCCACCGCCCAATCCCGATGACGCCGTGGTCACCTTCCTCCTCGCGTCAACAGGACCTCGCCGGAGATCCCTCCTCTCCGGATCTCCCTCCTCTTTCCCTCCCCGACCACCGCACCGGCCCTATAAATAGCCCTGACTCCCCGCACCCCGTTCCACCCGTTTCCCCCTCGTCTGACCCCCTCCACTCACTGGAATCCCACGCCGGAGCTTCACCCCCAGCCGAAGCTCCTGGAGCTCGTGCCCGTCGCCTCTGTCGTCCCCACTCCCCTTCGACACCACCAACGTGCGCTGGAGACCCGCCGCCGTCGTTTGAACCCCTCGGACGCCGTCCCCAACCAACGGAGCGCCGCCCCCATCGACTCGCCATCTCGGCCTCGCCGAAGAAGCTCCACCGCCGGCGACCCTCTCACTGTAAGCCACCGAACCCCTCCATAGCCGTTCGATCCTGGTTCGATGCGTTAGATTAGATCACTTACGACTCCGAACCGGTACGCGCTAAGCATCGGTCACCCGCCCGCAAATGCTCGCACGCACGCAATCTCGGTGACTATAACTTTAGAATGAATTTAGTTATTGTTTTTAACAAGAACAGAATTTGTCTAGTTCTTAATAGGTTTTAACTAAATTGATTTTAATTTAATTTGAACCTGAATTAGTTTAACTTTTTTGAATAGTTCTCATAATTTTCTGTTGTTTCAAACATTTAGGTAACATTACTTGCTAATACTTAGAATGATTGTTTAGTATTATACCATGTTGTTATAGGAATCTTTATATCTTTTTCATTAGGTATAGTTTTGTAAAACAATTTAGTTTTACTTTCACAAATTAGTTAGATGATTTAGTTAGATTTATAATAAATAATTTTAGTAAATCTATTTTGTTAAGTAATATGATGATAATAATATTAGTGTTAATAATATTATTGTTTTGGTTTCCTATTCCAAAGTTATAGGAACATTCTAGTTATTTTCATTTTAGTAGTGTATCTTTACACAAAAGTTTTAGTAAATTTGATTCTGTTTACTAAAATTGATTTTTCTTTACTATTTCTTTTCTACTAGCTATTGCTTGGTTGTTTGTCTTAAAGTAGTAGTAGTAGAAGTTTTTGACACTAAAAATTTTTGTGAGTCAAAAATTTAATTTTAATTTCTTTCTCTAGATTGATACTATTGAATGGTTTTAGTATTGTTTGTTTAACCTTGCTGAATTGTGTGAATTGTTTGGTATTTATGCTTATGGTATGCTCTTGTTTGATTCGTTAGATCATCCGGAGTGCGAAGCTTGTTATCTAGAGTCACTCGAGTACGAGGATCGTCAGCAAGGCAAGTCACTTTGACCATGTATACCTATGTTTTATTGCATTAGTTATTCCATCACCCCAATTGCATGCAAAGTAGGTAAAATGGAAACTTGGTTACTTGTTGTAGTATCATGTGGTAGGTACCCCTCTACCCCTTGACACATTGGCCCCGGGAAACGTTGTTTCACATTGAACGGATCCCTGGAGAAACCAGTGGTTAGCCTAGATGATGTTGGAGAAGTGCCAGTATTCATGCGGAAAGGTCCACCCAGGAAAAAAGAGATGGATGGATGCTTCAAGACCCAAGGCTTACCTGCACAGCCACCAGCCATTATGGGCTCTGGCATGGTTGTATATCGTGGTGACCCTGGACAGGCGGTGCTACGAGATGTAGAAGAACGGTAGGAAAGGATGGGCACCGACAGAGTCTCGGGGAAACCCTTTAAAAGACCATGTTTTGGTCATCGGTTTCTCAAACACCATGAAGTGCGAGAAGTCCAACGGAGGCGACCAAATCTTGTGGGGAACGTGTGCAAAACTCTACAGAGTACCCTAACCTAATCGATTAGCTGTGTCCATGGTCATGGACAGTTTGAGCCAAAGGAACTGAACTATCTGGAACTCTCAACACAATTAATTATATTGATATGGGTTATTAATGTCAACTTGGGTATGAGAATTGGTTGGTGGAACCATCTCATTAATCAACCAACATTGTAGTAATTATGCCTTTGCCCTCTTTTGTTGTAGGAAAAATTTGTCTTTATGCAAAAACTTACTACCCCACCTGCCATATTTGCATATAGACTAGATGATTATTTTTACCCCCTCTCTTGTGACTTTGCCGGCATATTCAATATGCTGACCTACACGGCTGCAACGTATCATGTTATAGAGTACTTTTCGGACTACGAGTGAGGATACGCTCTACGCTCGGTGAGATGCCCTTGGAGTCATATGGACTCATCTACCTTTGGAGCTTCCGCAAGTTTAGTTATTCTCATGAGTTGGCCTTCAGCCAATTTATTGTAATTCTTATTGTAATAAAGGACTCAATATGAGATTTCGATTAATTAATGATGTGTGATTTCCCTTTGATATATACATTGATGTACCGTGTGTGTACCAGCATGATCTTGGGATGGTATAGAAACACCAGAGATTCGACCTTTCATGTCGGGTCGCTACAGAGGCGAGCCTTGTTGCGTACAACTTGAGCGTCTTCATATTGCTTGTTTCAAAATACCCATTTCGTGCCGATAATGTTTTGATCGTCCTTGGGCTTCTCCAGGAGTGTCTACACTTCGTTCCTCTCGAAGTTTTGAAGCTCTTAATACATAGCGTTCACCCAATCCGCGTCTTCAAGAGCTTGTTCAACCTTCAGCGGTTCAATGCTAGATATGAAAGAATAATGCTCACAAAAGTTAGCCAAGTGAGTTTTAGAGTGACCGATGCTCCCTATTTGTATGTTACCAAAGATTTGGTTTAGGGGATGGTTCTTGGTCACTTGACCTCGAACTTGGGGTAGCTTAGGCTTGTTAGTTGGTGGAGCGTCTTGTTCTTCATCATCTGCTTCATCTCCGTTGTTGTCGACGTGCTCATATCCTTGAGGTGGTGGTGAAGAAGGTTGTGGTGGATCTTCATGATGTACTTCCGCCTCCTCTTCATATTGTTGTGTATCGCTTGTGTATGCTTCCAAGTCGTATTGTAGGTAGCCTTGATCCGAAGTAGGAGCTTCCACTTGGGTTGATGAAGTACTTTCCTTCACCTCCATGGGACGAATCTTGTCGATGGGCAAGTCTTGGATACCTTCCGATGTATATTTATAACCTACATCATTTGGCAATTGTTTGACTTTCAAACAATTAGATTCATGAAACTTCACATCTACCGTATCTTCAAATTTTCGAGTGAAGTTCTTGTAGACATGGTAGGTGTGAGAGTTTGATCCATAACCAAGTAGGAAACCTTCATGGGATTTGGGAGAAAATTTAGCACGGCGATGCTTATCAAGAATGTAACACTTGGAGCCAAATACCCGAAAGTATCCAACTTGGGGTTTGTTATCGGTGAGAAGCTTGTATGCCGTTTTACCAAGAAGCTTGTGCAAGTAGAGTCGGTTTGTGGCATGACATGTTGTTTCCATGGCTTCTTCCCAAAAGTGTCTTGGCATCTTGTATTTGTCATCTTTCTCTCAACACCTCCATTTTCTTAGGCGTGTACATAGCCGACAACTCATGTGAGATACCCTCTTCGTCAAGAAAGGTATCCACATGGGTGTTCTTGAACTCTGATCTGTTATCGCGTTGAACCTTCTTGATCTTCACTTAAAACTGATTTTGCGCTTTGCATGTGAAGTTCTTGAAGATCTTGTGTACCTGTGACTTCTCATCAAGAAACAATACTGACTTAAATCTGGAAAAATCATCAACTATAATTATACCATAAGAGTTTCCACATGGACTCTTGTAAACATTGGGACAAAAAAGATCCATATGAAGTAACTCGAGTGGTCTCCTAGTGGTCATGATGTTCTTGATCGGATGACTCCCACCTACTTGCTTTCCTGCTTGACAAGTTCTACAAAGTCTATCTTTGTCAAACATAACATCTTTAACACCAAGAATATGATTGCCCTTCATAACCTTATCTATATTCCGCATGCCTACATGTCCAAGTCTTCTATGCCATAGACAACCTTTAGATGATTTTGAAATGAGACAAGTACGAGGTTGGGCCTTTTTAGTGAAATCAACAATGTATAGATCACCTCTATGAATACCGGTAAAGGCAATTTCATGATTATCAAATCGAAACACTTGGCAATCTACTTTGGTAAATAGCACATTGAAACCGAAGTCTGCTAGTCTAGATACGGAAAGAAGATTGTAGCCAAGGGATTCAACAAGCATCACATTTTGAATAGATCTATCATGAGATATGACCACCTTACCAAGCCAAGTACCTTAGCCTTAGATTTGTCTCCAAAGGTCACGTACCTTTGAGATCCTTGATTAGGCGTGATCTCTTGGAACATGTCTTTATCACCAGTAATGTGATTCGTGCATCCACTGTTGAGAATCCACTCTTTTCTGTCGAACATGTAATCCTTGAAGTTTGCCATTAGACTTAGATTCCTCATGATTTTTTCATGCTCGATGTCAAACAACTCATCTTCATCATAGTAGCCATGTTCTTCATTGTCATCATTTGGTGGAAACTCCTCGTAATAAAAACTAAGAGATTCGTTGGACTCATAACCATGACAATGTTCAAGTTTATGAATACGAATGGCTTCAATGATAATGTTGTTGATAGTAGTGACATATCATTTATCACGCATAAGAACACGGAGCTCAAATAAGCACTTATCAAAGTTTGGATCACTAGGCTTCATTTTGAGAAAAACAACAATTTTATGAAGAATTTCATAAATATTAACTAATGAAAGATTTGGATATCGTTTCTCCAAATCAGTCCACAAAGTATAAGCACATGCAAAGTTCTTCAATTGAGAAAGCACGAATCTTTGTAAGCCTCTAACAATAAGATTGGCAGTTCTAAGGTTGCCACGCATGTCAATTTCCTCTTCGTGTGTGGGATGCTATTCATCGATGGGGAGTACATAGGGATTTTCAATATGTTTGCTCAAATGGAATTTATCAAATAGATCAATCATGGCATTCTTCCATCGACTATAATACTCAACATCAAGAATGGGCACTCTACAATACAAACTCTCCACACTAGACACATCCATCTTCCTCCATGGTATTCAAACCGAAGAAATGGAGACCAATGCTCTGATACCGAATGCGGGATCGGTAGAAGTGTACGTCTGGAGGGGTGAATAGACTACTAGCAGGAATTTAAAACTACCACAAGCATAAGTTCAAGGGTTTGCAGTTTCAGCATATATCAAGTCTAGAACACACTACACATGCAAGTCATCAAGCATAGCAACGGAAAGTAAAGACATTGCACATGGAAGTAAGGAGTAGATATAGAGAGATCAAACACATGAGGGACATAGATTTTTCCTGTGGTTGTGATAGGTGGTGCTATCATATGTCGATGTTCATGGAGTGTTTAACCCACGGAGGGTAATGGTCACGAGAGTCCACAGAGGGCTCCACCCACGGAGGTAACATGAAGAAGCAACCTTGAATATATCATGACGGCCTACCTCCACGGAGGACTAGCCTAACTCGGGGTAGATCTTCAGGAAGTAGGCGATCTCCTTGCCCTTACACACTTCTTGGTTCACTCCACAACACGAAGTAGGAGGCTCCCAAGCGACACCTAACCAATCTAGTAGGCACCACCCTCCAACAGGTAATAGGCTCGATAATGTTGATGAACTCCTTGCTCTTGTGTTTCAAGATAATAGACTCCTCAACACACAATCACTCTATCATAGATTTGGCTTGGTATAAGAGGTTGATTGGGTGGAAAGCAACTTGGGGAGGCTAGAGATCAAGATTCATATGGTGGGAATGGAATGGCATGATCTGAACATATGAGTAGGTCGCTCTCTCTCAGAAAATCAGTAGGTATGAGTGGGGAACTGTTCTGAGTGCTTCTCTTGCGAGTGAGTGGTGGTGGATGGGTATATATAGGCATCTCCAAAAATCCAACCGTTACACCTAATAAGTCAGACTCGGTGGAACCTATGTGTAAATCTCAGTTGTACCGAGTTGCCTCAAAGGTAACAACTTTTGAATCTCGGTGAGACCGATACATAAAACACCGTTGCACCGATAACGTGACCAATGGTCAGATTGCCAATCTCGGTGACGCCAAGTCACAAAAGTTGGTGGGACCAATTTTGTAAACTGGCGTAATAGGAAGTTGGCAACCCAAACTCAGTGGCGCTAAAGTGGAATCGGTTGCACCGAAAAGCTAGGGTTTGGCTGAGGCTGTCTGACGTTGGGAATCGGTGGCACCGAGTGGAAAGTGTTGGTTGCACCGATTTTGAATATTTGGATTTGGACAAACTTTTGTGGAAGAGCTTATGGGTGTATGTGGTGACTATCACTTGTGCTTGTATGAGCAGTTTGTTCACCAACAAAACTTGACCCCCTTTTGATAATATTGGCTTTCCTATGGACTCAAAGTGATTTCTCATAAAAGGTAAAATGTGCTCCCTTGGAGCTTTGCCAATGCTATTCCTTCTCCTTATTATTCATGGGGATACTCTCCACACTCCTTTTTCCAGACCAACTCTCTCTATAGAATTTATCTAAAATACACTAGATGAAAGTGTTAGTCCAACAGACAATGTATGTTGTCATAGATTATCAAAACCACCAAGGGAGCACATTGTGCTTTCAGATGTCACCTATGCCGCCACCTCCATTATCCCGTCGACAAGGATGGAGAGCCCAGAGACGGCTCGTGAGGGATTGACCCCTAAGGGGAGCTCTCCGAGGAGTGATTCCTCCATCGAGGCCACCCGGGTCGAAGACGTGCCGATGGGCGAGGCCACCGGTAGTCAGGTGACGACAGCGGACATCACTGGAGGAGGTGAAGCTCCTCCCCAATGGGATCCCATGGGTAAGCATTCCTTCTCATTGAAGTGCTGGTCTTAGTTTGGTGTCATTGCTTTCTTATTCTTTTTCTCTTCTTGAACTTCTTCGTAGTTCGTATCCCGTTTCTCATCTTGGTGTCAGAGACCATGACTCGGACATCGATGTCGGGGAGAGAGCCAAGGAGGCGTTTAAGGAAGCTAGTCGTGTCACGGCTGAGGAAGGTGCGGCCCGTCATGACCCTAGGGATACTAGCAAGCAAGTACTTTAGGAGCTGGTCTTGGAGGCGACGGCAGACATCAAGGACGCGCCTATCACTGGGGTGCCAGGGGCAAGCATGCCACTTGTGTTGGGGGCCGCTAGCGGGAGCGGCGTCGGTTTGTCGTCGGTGATGGAGCAGCTGGCGAGCCGCTACTTGTGTGTCGGCGACCTCCAGTTCGTCAGCTTCTCGGGTGAGCCCATACTCAAGGCTTTCTCCCAGGAGGCGATTGTGGACGAGGCGCTCTCTACCCCTGGGGGGAGGTAGTAGTCAACCCATTTGATGGGAGCAACGAGGCCAAGGAGCACACCATCCTGGCATCCATGAGCAGAGGGTTCCAACAGCTTCAGACACACTACGTCAGCCGCTCGGAGAGGCTCGATTGTCGGGAGGCCATTCTCATGGCCGCAGAGGATAGGTTTTGGGTGCGCCTCAGCAAGACGCAGTCTTGGTTCATTGAGATACGAAAGGAGAACTCCAATGGGGAGGTTGACATCAACAAGGCCGAGGCTATATTCATCAACTGGAAGTCCGGAGGAGAAGTGGAAGGAGACGCAGGACCTCTTCATGACCATGGAAGCAAAGCATACTTCATGCACAATCTCTCTCGACTGCCAACAAGAGGAGCTTGCCGCTCGGGACAATGCTCTGGCCGACATCCTTGCAACTTGAATGGGCAAACACATCTAGGAGCTGGAGTTGAAACATAAGGACGCCATCGAGAGGCAAGCTATCGAGAACTCCAGCAAGATCCAGGAAGCCGTCGGTGCTGTTTATGCTGCCAGGTTTCCCAAGGCTGAGATGGAAAGAAAAGTGTTGTTGCCGGAGCTGGATCTCGCTGCTTCTGGATAGGAGATCTCAAGGTTCAAGGAGAACGTACAGAAGGGCGCTCTAGCATTGGCAGATTTACAGGCCGCGCTTGATGGCAAGACCAAAGATCTGGAGTCCGCCGCGACCACCAACTCCAATTTGCGCCTGAGGGTGGACACTTGCGAGGACGACCTCAAAGCTGCTTAGTTTAAGGAGCGCAACCTGCTTCGGGAGATCGAGAGGGGAAGGCCATGTTTGCTCCTGCCATGCGCTAGTCCCACGAGCTCCATGGTACCATCCATCTGTGGACGATGCTTCTTGTCGACCTCGCCGGTAAGCTCTCCAGCCAGCTGGCAAAGATGAGCTTGAAGGAGTGTGCTTTTGTAATGACTTCTCGGAAACGGCGAGCACGAGGTTGTCTATCTTCTTTGGAAAGCTTGTCGACGCCCTTTCGAAGTATGACGCGGGGCGAGCAGATGATTTCCTTTAGGGCTACTGCAAGGTGTGATGTGAGGTCCTTAACAAGGTCCTGTTGAAGGTCCCCTACCACAACCCCGGCCTCAACTTGACCATAAGGCTGTCTCTAAGCTGTCAAGGGGCCTCGACAATGACACTCGTGATCCGCGTTGGGTTTTCCGTGAAGAGGAACGGGTTATCGCAGCACAAAGTGGGTAAGTATTTCCCTCAGTTATGAAACCAAGGTTTATCGAACAAATACGAATACCAATCCTTAACCATCTTCAGCGGCTGCACACAAAAGAACAAACAACTTGCACCCAACGCCGGCAAGAGGGTTGTCAATTCCCTTGATCTCGTTATTTGCAAGCAACTGAGTTGTGTAGATAGTTGTAGATAATTGTAAATTGCAAAATAAAATAAAATAAAATAAATAATAGGAAGGTAATGAAAGCGTTTGTGAATATATAAGTAAATAGACATGGGGGCTATAAAGTTCTCAAGTGGCATCTCTCGTAGAAATATCGTACGGTGGGTAAACAAATTATTGTTGGGCAATTAATCAAATAGTTATGTGATTTTCATGGCAATGATCATTTGTATATAGGCATCACGTCCATAAGCAATTAGGCTTACTCTTGCCTGCACCTATTACTATTACTCCACTCATTGACCGCTATCCAGCATGCATCTAGAGTAATAAGTAAAATAGAGTAATGTTTGGAGAACGATGACATATTGTAGACAATGTAAACTTAATCAATATGAATAAACCCCATCATTGTATCCTTAGTAGCAGCAAAACAAAGTCGGAACATGTCCCCTTCTATCATTGGAATATAGAAACTCGGTAGGTTGAACCTACTACAATGCACCACTCCCACCGAAGAAATTTCAATCTAGTTGACCAAACTATCTCAACAGATAGGAGAGCATTACGAAGCTATGATGTTCCTGAAAATAAGAATCTTAGTATTCAGGTTTGACTCAAATACCTTTCATGAATAATCTGAACCTAAACTCATAATTCATCGGATCCCAACAAACACACCATACAAAGGGATTATATCGGATTAATCAAGGCAAAGATGCGATGAACATTGTATTGAAGATCGAGAGAGAGAGAGAGAGATATTGGCATCTAGGTACTACCTACAAACCCATAGGTCTGTGGTGAACTATCACACACCATGGTTCCATTTGTTCCAGAGAAAACCCTCTCTTCTTCCCAGCTTCCCTTCCCCCCATGGCATCTGGAGGAAGTGATGTGGGTGCAAGGAAGCATGCAGGGCCATCAGTTTCTTTGCCCTCTTCCGGAGGCGGCGACAGGGGGGCCTCGGGTCCGGCCCACGCTTGGCACCGCTGGACCATCAGTGATGAGTGAGTGCGCCACCATTTTCTTTCTTCCTTGCTAAAACGCCCAACGGGCCGGACCTGACCATCTCCTCCTCCCAGGGCTCTTGTGGCCAAAAAGCGTAGGCTTGGCAAACTCTAGGAGGTGGTGGATGCACTGGGGGCCCAGCTGACGAGCATCGAGGCTGCCCTCCAGGCCTAGATAAAGGAGGTGGTCGATGCCATGTTGGCAGCCCAGGACGAGGCGGCGTATGCCAAGATGCTGGAGTTGCAGCGTGCCAAGCAGTACCTTGGCATTGCCCGCCGCGTGTCATGGAAGCTACCTCGACTTCTTCCATAGGGTGGTGGATGTGTTGGAGGCCGACGTCTCCCATGTGGACCCGGACAACGAGGCCAACGCGTGCGAGCTTCTGGTCCATGCCTTGATGTGTGTCTTCTCCACACTGTGCCTCCATGCCCCATAGCTCGACCTCAAGTGCAGATACATCTCCAACGTATCTATTATTCATGAAGTATTTATGCCATGTTTACAATAATTCTATATGATTTTTGTATGATTTTATTAGAACTAACCTGAACTGACGCTGTTTTCAGCAGAACTACCATGGTGTCGTTTTTTGTACATAAATAAAAGTTCTCGAAATGGGATGAAAATTTACAGAGAATATTTTTGGAAAATATAAAAATATTGGAGAAAAAATATACTGGAGAGGAGTCTCGAGGAGGCCACAAGCCACCAACGCGCACCCCTGGCTTGCGGGCCCCTCGGGAGTCTCCTTAACGTGATTCCAACGCCGAGTACTCCTATAAATCCAGAAACCCCCAGAAAGAAACCTAGATCGGAAGTTTCGCCATCGCAAACCTTTGTACCCAAGAAAATTCAATTGGGAGCCCTGTTCCGGCACCCTACCAGAGGGGGAAACCATCATCGAAGGGCATCTGCATCATCCCGGCGGTCTCCATGACGACGAGGGAGTAGTTCACCCTTGGGGCTGAGGGTATGTACCAGTAGCTAGGTGTTGGATCTCTCACTCTCGTGTTCTTGAGATGGCACGATCTAGATGTACCGCGAGCTTTATTGATATAGATGAATCATATGGAGTTTTCCCCTCTCTATGTTCTTGTGATGAATTGAGTTTTCCCTTTGAAGTTTTCTCATCGGATTGATTCTTTAAGGATTTGAGAACACTTCATGTATGTCTCGTGATGGGATATCCGTGGTGAAAATGGGATGTTCTAATGATCTGCTTGATGTATGTTCTGGTGATCAACTTGCGTGTTTCGTGACCTTGGGAATCTATGCATAGGGGTTGGCACATATTTTCGTCTTGAATCTCCAGTTGAAACTTTGGGTCACTCTTTGAAGTTCTTTGTGTTGGAGTTAACATGATGAATCTGAAATTGTGTGATGCATATCGTATAATCAAGCCCATGGGTACTTGTTGTGACATTGGAGTATTTAGGTGACATTAGGGTTTCGGTTGATGTGTATCTTAAGGTGTTATTTTAGTACAAACTCTAGGGCTGTTCCTTACAATTATAGGGATAGCTCATAAGATTGATCGGAAAAGATAACTTTGAGATGATTTCATACCCTACAATAATTTCTTCGTTTGTTCTCTGCTATTTGTGAATTTGGAGTGAACTCTTTGTCACATGTGAGGGATTTACAGATGATTCAACTATGTTAGTATTGTTGAGAGAACTTGCACTAGTGAAAGTATAAACCCTAGGCCTTGTTTCTAAGCATTGGAATACCATTTTTGCTCACTTTTATCATTAGTTACCTTGCTATTTTTATATTTTCAGATTAAAAAAACCTATATATACCATCCATATTACACTTGTATCACCATCTCTTTGCCGAACTAGTGCACCTATATAATTTACCATTGTGTTGGTTCTATTGGGGATACAAGAGACTCTTTGTTATTTGGTTGCAGGGTTGTTCGAGAGAGACCATCTTCCTCCTACGCCTCTCACGGATTGATAAACCTTAGGTAATGCACTTGAGGGCAATTTGCTACTGTCCTACAAAACTCTCAGCTTGGAGGCCCAACATGAGTCTACACGAAGAAGGTTGTGTAGTAGACATAGCGCTCTTTTCTGGCGCCGTTGTCGGAGAGGTGAGTGCTTGATGGTACATCTTTAGATCTTGCAATTGAATCTTTTAGTTTCTTGTTTTATCACTAGTTTAGTCTATAAAATAAAACTACAAAATGATGTGGAATTTAGGTTGCCTCATATGCTTCATCCTTTTAATATCTTTTGTGAAAATGATGGAAAGGAAAATTGTGCTCAAGTGTTAGAAGAAGTTATTAAAATGTTTGGCAGTAAATCTTTGAGTGATGAGCACTATTTCAATGTTGTTAGTATGAATCCTTTGAATATCCATGATGCTAATGATATGCAAAGCCACAAGCTTGGGATGCTATGTTTGATGAAGATGATATTTTTAGTACCCCATGTTTTGATGAGCAAATTTATTATGATTATGGCATGCCTCCTATATATGATGATTGTGATGATGACATGTACGCTATAAAGAGTGATAGTAACCATGAAACTTATCCTCATGATTTTAATATTGAATGTTGTTATGTCAATCAAGTATCTCATGGTAGTTATTTTGTTAATTTGCTCCCACTATTATGAATGAGAAGAAAATTGCTTTTGTGGAGAGTGAGAAATTTTCTATGCTTGTAAATCATGAAAAGAATGCTTTATGTGCTGGTTATATTGTGAAATTCCTTCATGATTCTACTGGAAATTATTATGAGGGAGGAATATATTCTTGTAGGAATTGCAATAATATCAAATTTTCTCTCTATGTGTTCAAAGTATTGAAGTTATGCTTGTTTTGCCTTCCTATGCTAGTTCATTCTTGCTCCCATAAATTATTTTCTCACAAAATCAATATGCATACGAAGTGGTTTAGACTTAAATGTTCTCTTCATGAGATTCATGATGCTCTATTGCATGTTTCATTTATTATTCCTATACGAATATCATTGAAATCATCATGCCTAGCTAAAAGGCATTAAAGAAAAGTGCTTGTTGTGAGACAACCCAACACTTTTACCTTATGTTTTTATGTGTTAACATGATTAAGCTACTGTAGTAATCATGTTTTGTGTCTTTTATTTCAATAAAGTGCCAAGTAAAACCTTTGGGATAGTGTGGATACTTGCTCATTTGATTCTATGCAAAAACATAAAGTTTTGCGTTTAGTATATAAGTTATCTGATTTTACTGGAGATTCGAAAATTCTACATTTTTTAAACAACATTTCTATGCAAATTCTGCGATATGTCCTATTTTTCAGAATGTTTAGAGTCAGGGAAGTTTGGTGATCAATCAGATCTTTACGGACTATTTTGATTTTGACAGATTCTGTTTTGCATGGATAGTTTCCTTGTTTCAAGTGTTACTTTATCTTATATTGAGTAATATAAATTGTGGGAATGATGGAAACAGTAGGTATCATGTGTAATAATTACGAATCTGGTCTTGAGAGTACCTAAGTGAATGATCTATCTTTATTACACTAACCCTTCTCACAAAGTTCCGTTAAGTTTTGTGTGATTGAAGTTTTCAAGTTTTGGGTGAGACACTGATATGAGGAGAATAAGGAGTGACAGAAACCTAGCTTGGAGATGCCCAAGGCACCCCCAAGGTAATATCCAAGTAATATTCAAGCGCTAAGCTTGGGGATGCCTCGGAAGGCATCCCCTCTTTCACCTTCAACACTATCGGTATATCTCACTTGGAGCTATATTTTTATTCGTCACATAAGATGATTTTTGCTTGGAGCGTCATTTTATTTTTTTGTTCTATGTTAGGTGTTATTTATAATCTTGTTTTTCAATGAAATTTCCAAGAATTTCCTTAGGATGCTTGCATTGCATTGTTGTGCGAAAACAAAAACATTTTATGTAATATTTGAATTTTCTTATTTTACTAGAAATTGGAAAGTTTCTGAAATTTTTACAAAGTATTTTCATGCAATTATTTTAGCTTTTACTATTTTTTCCTATTTTTATGAGTTATAGAAGTGCACTATTTTCATAAATTGCTACAGACTGTTCTGTTTGGACAGATTGCTATCATAGTTTTGTTATCTACTTATCCTATAGTTTCATAGCCTATATTGGTAGATATAGATTGTGGAATTGATAGTATACAGTACCTAATGTTTTAAAATTATTGTGCAACTTGTCTTGGCAGCACATAAAGAGTTGTTTTATTATTATGTGTACTAACCTATCTCACGAGTTCTTTTTGAGTTTTGTGTGGATGATGTTTTTGAGAATAGGTGAAACCGGGATATGAGAGGATTGAACAAGATACAAAAGCTCAAGCTTGGGGATGACAAAGGCACCCCAAGTAAATATTTAAAGAACTCTCAAGCATCTAAGCTTGGGGACGCTACGCATCCCACCTCTCTTCATCAACAATTATTGGTTAGCCTATGTTGAGCCTAATTTTTTTTCGTTCACACGATGCGTGCTATTCTTGGAGTGTTATTTTTCTTTTGCTTGATGTTTAAAGAAAATACTTAGATCTTAAAATCTTTATTGATAGAGAGAGAAAGTCCTCAGATAGCTACTTAATTGTTTGACTACTCATTGATCTTCACCTATATGTTTTGGAGTAGTTTTGTCATTTACTGTTGTGCTTCACTTATATCCTATGAGTAAATGGTTGAATGAATTGAATATCATGAGTCTGAAATTATATATGTTTTATATGCTTATCCCATGGGTAGTAATAATTTCACATATAATAAGTATAGGTGGTACAATTTATTGAAAGTTAGCAAACACCTCAATGGTCACTTGAACAATTCATGAAAGAATATTGAAGGAAGAGAGATTTCACATATAAATATACTATCTTGGATATCTTCTATAGTTGTGAGCCCTATTAATTATTTTCAACCTTGAGAAAATTAGTTGAAGTTCGACAAGGAAGACAACGTAATGAGTTATGCTTGGGTATATTTGTATCGAAGTTATATTGTTATGGATCCTCTAACATGTGGTGCTTGCTTCCACCTCATACTAGACAAAACTTTCGCACCAAGTAGAAATAATACTTGTGCATCCAAACACCCTTAGAACCAAAGTTGTTCCATATGAGTCCACCATACCTACCAATATGCGTTATTTACCCGCCGTTCCATGGAAATTTGCATGTGCCAAACTCTTAACCTTCAAATAATATTTTGTTTTGTATGCCCGAATCGCTCATCTAGTGACTAGGGGTTGTCAGTATCTTCCATACTAGGTGGGTTATTCTCATGATATGTGTTGATTCACTATCATTCATGATAAAGTGGCTAGTATTCGGGATGCCCAGTTCCATGCTCAAAAATCAAATCAAAATATGATAAAACAAAAGTCCCCAGGATTGTTGTTTGTATGGACGGTACTCGTGGATTCGACTTGTTGTGGAGTGTGATTGATTGGTGGAGGGGGACTAAACACTTTACCATTCTCTTTGGGAAGCGCCTATAATGTATCTAGCATGGAAGATAGCGAGATCTCTCGGTTGTTATGTTGACAATGAAAGCCTACCGCTCAAAATTATTATTCATCTTTGTTTTAAAATCTCAAGCTCTGGCACCTCTGCAAAACAATGCTTCCCTCTGCGAAGGGCCTATCATTTACTTTCTAGTACTTACCTTTATACAAGAGTCATGGTGATCTTCACCACTTACTATATTTTGCATTTTTCTCTTGGCAAGCATCATGTGGTGGGGAAAGATCCAAGCATATATGGCCATTCAAATATATATGGTCGTGAATTATTATTGTTGAGAATTATCTATATGATAAATAAGTTGGAAGGCGAAACTTTAAGCCCCTATCTTTCTCTGTGTTTGATGGATGCCATTTGCTCTAAAAATATGCTTTGAGTGTTAGCAATCATGGAAGACTATATGATAGTTGAGTATGTGGAATTTGCTAAATCAAATCTCTTACATAAACCCTTCCTGAAAATAACATGAATTGCAATTGTTTGGTGACTGAAAGCATAGTTTGTTAGTTTTCAAGAAACTTTATGCCCTATAGTTTAACATGTGAATAGCTTGTTACTTCATCATGAGAAGTTTAATGAGATGAGCTCCTATTTATGATATATAATGATGCTAGAAGAAGTGTTTGGAACTATCATTGATCAAATTTATGCATTATGCTAGCATTCACTCTTCATAAATTATTTCTTTTATCATTTACATACTAGAGGTAGAGCAAGAATTAAGCTTGCGGATGATGATACATCTCCAACATATCTATAATTTATGAAGTATGCATTCCATGTTTACAACAATTTTATATGGTTTTCGTATGATCTGATTAGAACTAACCCGGACTGACGCTGTTTTGAAGAGAACTACCAGGGTGTCGTTTTTTGTGCAGAAATAAATGTTCTTGGAATGGGTTGAAAATTTACGAAGAATATTTTTGGAAAATATAAAAAATACTAGAGAAAAAAGATACTGGAGAGGAGTCCTGAGGAGGCCACAAGCCACCAGGGCGCCCCCCTAGGGCGCGCCCCCTGGCTTGTGGGCCCCTCGGGAGTCTCCTTCACGTGATTCCAAAACCAAGTACTCCTATAAATCCAAAAATCCCAAAAAGAAACCTAGAACGGGAGTTCCACCACCGCAAGCCTCTGTAGCCACGAAAAATCAATCGGGAGCCCGTTCCGGCACCCTGCCGGAGGGGGAAAACATCACCAGAGGCCATCTTCATCATCCCGACGGTCTCCATGATGAGGAGGGAGTAGTTCACCCTCGAGGATGAGGGTATGTACCAGTAGCTATGTGTTGGATCTCTCTCTCGTGTTCTTGAGATGTCACGATCTTGATGTACCACGAGCTTTATTGATATAGATGAATCATATGGAGTTTTCCCCTCTCTATCTTCTTGTGATGAATTGAGAAGTTTTCTTAGTGGACTGAGTCTTTAAGGATTTGAGAACACTTGTTGTATGTCTCACAATGGGATACCCGTGGTGACAATGGGATATTTTCTTGATCCACTTGATATATGTTTTGGTGATCAACTTGCGGGTTCTGTGACCTTGGGAATCTATGCATAGGGGTTGGCACATGTTTTCGTCTTGATTCTCCGGTAGAAACTTTGGGGCTCTCTTTGAAGTTCTTTGTGTTGGATTGAACATGATGAATCTGAAATTGTGTGATGCATATCATATAATGAAGCCCATGGGTACTCATGGTGACATTGGAGTGTCTAGGTGACATTAGCGTTTTGATTGATATGTATCTCAAGGTGTTATTTAGTATGAACTCTAGGGATGTTCGTGACACTTATAGGGATAGCTCATAAGATTGATCGGAAAAGATAAGTTTGAGGTGGTTTCGTACCCTACAATATTTTGTTCGATTGTTCTCCGCTATTTGTGACCTTTGAGTGAACTCTTTGTCGCATGTGAGGGATTTACATACGATTCGACTATGTTAGTATTGTTGAGAGAACATGCACTAGTGAAAGTATGAACTCTAGGCCTTGTTTCTAAGAATTGCAATACCGTTTGTTCTCATTTTTATCACTAGATACCTTGCTGTTTTTATATTTTCAGATTACAAAAACCTATATCTACCATCCATATTACACTTGTATCACCATCTCTTTGCCGAACTAGTGCACCTATACAATTGACCATTGTGTTGGGTCTGTTGGGGACACAAGAGACTCTTTGTTATTTGGTTGCAGGGTTGTTCGAGAGAGACCATCTTCATCCTACGCCTCCCACGGATTGATAAACCTTAGGTCATCCACTTGAGGGTAATTTGCTACTGCCATAGAAAACTTTGCGCTTGGAGGCCCAACACGAGTCTCCATGCGCTTCGGGGAACGGGTGCCCGACATGCTCCGGAGGCCCCACCAGGATGAGGTGCACCCGCATGTGGAGTCCCTGGTGGAACGGTTCGTCTTGGTGCCCACCTCCGGCTGGGAGGATGGTTCTGAAGCTTGGGCGGCCGGTAGTTCAGACGGGGATAGCCACTCCTCCACCTAGGCATCCCCTGTTTTCTTTTCCTGGTTCCTGTAGTGTTTAAGACGAACCCGGCCCCTAAGGGCATCAGTCTTTTGCATATTACCTTCATCCTCTTTATTCCTTCTCTTAAATCGTCGGTCGCCTTCTTGGCGTGATGTGATTCAGTCCCCTGTGTGGGGCTTGGTGCCGTTGTTGATGCGGTCCAGTGATGGCGGCCGACAAGGTCCTCATGAGGCATTCCCTCCCGAGGGAAACCTTCCTACCGTCAAACCCCGTGTTCACGGCGTCATTGCTCATCGAGGTAGGATTCCTCCCCTTGCGTCGTCTTTCCTTGCACCTGGTGGTAGTACACGGTGGACCATAGCGCCTACATTCCCACGTTAGTGCACATAACCTCTATCCCGTAATCGGGCCACCATTTGATCATATGGTTTTTGCTCGGTTTGGTAGTGTACTTAGCTTATAGGGTGGTGGCTATCTCGTGCGTAGCGAGGTGGGGCTGGGTTGTCCAGATAGCTCGCGATTCCACCTGGGGAGCTTCTTCCTTGCTTGGGGAACGGTTTGGGGCCCTTTCGGCACTCTGCGTCTGTGGGACTCAACCACTGGCAAACCTCTACCACCATTGGGGCGTCCGGATCACTAGGACGAGACCAAAGGGGCGAGGCCTTGGCCGCCTCTGGAGCGTTCGGATCACCTAGACGTGACCAGGGTGCACGGAGCCATGAGATTGATGAGGTTCTCGAGGCGTGCTACCCATGGAACCCCCCTTGATGCTCAAGCAGCGCTCTACGTCTGCAGGACCCCGTCCCGCGCATTTCCCGACCACCATCGGGGCATCCGGATCACCAGGATGAGACCAATGGGGCGGGGGCCTCGACACCCTTGGGGCATCCGGATCACTGACGACAACACAAGGGGATGCAGGGCTATATGACTGGTGCCGACATTCTTGGAATGGGGGTACCAAGTCCTGCTTGCCTACGTCCCAGGACATGGCCCACTTTGTCAGCCAGGCGAGGCCTGGTGTGGCACTACTCAAGACAAGGCCCTCGCGAGGACCCTGGGCTCGCGAGGAAGAATGGCATCAAGACCAGCATGGATGGGCCTCACCAGGCCCCCTCCTGAGTAGTGGAGATCTTTATGCAAGGTCAGGCCTCAAGAGTCAAGGGTGACGCAAGGAAGGATAGGAGGGCGCCAGCGCGCCAGGCGACACAGTTTCCTCTTTGGTGCAAAGGGAGGAAGGATGTACATGGGATCCCAAAGAGCCGCCCAAAGGTTTCCCTTCTGGTGCAACAAGACCACGACCACCAGCCATGCAGGGTGGATGTCATCACTGAGCCCACCACTGCATCACCATCAGCTACTTTGCAGGTGAAGGCCGCCTTTGGGCAGGGCGCGGATGTACTCATGTCCCCCTTAGGAATTGGCTGTTGTGGGATTCCTTCCCGCCATTGTGATAAGGGAAGATGACCCAGGCTGCCACTATATATAGAAGCTAGGCTGCACCGTAGAGAGGGAGGCGGATCCGATCCAACACCGAGCCACCGCATACACCACCGCAAGGCCAAGAGCCAAGAACACACCTTGAGCCCCCCTCGTGAGGCTCAAGCATTCTGTACTAGTTCATCCACCAAAACCTCCACGAGAGGCAATCCACCAAAGTAGGAGTAGGGTATCACTACAGGTATCACTATAGGGTATCACTCCATGAGTGGCAATTCTGTAATAGAAGAAGAAGACTAGGTAGAAGAAAAAATAGAAAAATAATAAGAAAAAGAAGAAAAATAAGAAGGAAAAGAAGAAGGAAAAGAAGAAGAAGAAGAATTTATCTTCTCTTTCTTTTTCTCCTCTCCTCTCCTCTTCTCCAAGGTAGTAATGCCATTTTGTAGCTAACTAAGCATATCAAGTCATTTTGGAGGAAAAAATGCTAAGTATAGGTCATTTTTTAGCTATCCTAGGTAGAATATATCATTTTGGAGGTAAGTAAGGTTATTATGTCATTTTTTAGGAAAATAAGCTAAGTATAGGTCATTTTGGAGCTAAACCAAGGTCGTTATGCCATTTTTTACCTAAGTGAGCTAATTATGTCATAAATGAACTAGCTAAGCTAATTACAGATCATTATTGAGCTATCCTAGGTAGTTATGCCATTTTGTACCTAAGTGAGCTAATTATGTTATAAATGAACTAGCTAAGCTAGCTATAGATCATTATTGAGCTATTTTAGGTAGTAATGCCATTTTCTAGGTAACTACGCATATCAAGTCATTTTGGAGGAAAAAATGCTAAGTATAGGTCATTTTATAGCTATCCTAGGTAGAATATACCATTTCTAGCTAACTAAGCATATCAAGTCATTTTTGAGGAAAATAAGCTAAGTATAGGTCATTTTGGAGCTAAGTAGGTCATTGCTTAAGCTAAGTATGCATTTCTTAATGAAAACACTTGGGAAAACTTACCATCGACACGGAGGTGAAGGACCGGTACGGTTTGCGCCAGGGTGAGACATAGAAGGACCGGTCGGGGTTGCGGCAGACGCAGAAGGATCGGTCGATGCTTGTCGGGAGGCACGCTGTACCAAAGATCATTTGCAATGTCTCCTTAGCATGATGCAACTCAAATGTGAATACTAGTAACTAATGACCATTTAAATGAAACTCACCGTGGGTGCTATAGAAATATGGGGCATCGACGGAGGGGTCTGACCATTGTTCGGGCACACGGTCTGCACATTTTGTTTTCACGAGTCATTCATATTAGTTAGTGATGAAACGAACATTACGTGCATGATTTGGCTAGTTTGCAGGAGAAACTTACCATGACGAGCTCGTATAGGGCCTGGTGAGAGGCGTAGTTCTGGTTCCTCTCCTCCTCCAACAGCCAAGCCGTCCTCTCCTCCATGTCCCTCTCCCTCTGTGCCGCTTGCCTGTTTGCCTCCACCAGAAGCTCCTGGGCCCTAGCCTCAATGGCGAGCTCCATTGGCCATGGACGAGGCCTTATCTCATGATCAGAGCTCGTTTGGCGCTTCTTGATCTCTGGGAGAGTTCTAGGACAACATATCCGTCCATTCCCAATGGCTATCGATCCATGGGATCTCCCACCACCAGATATCATCATGATCTCTGGATCAAAAGGACTCTGGCTCGGGTTGAACTCCTCCCCTTTCCCCGCCTTCCCCTCATCCTTATACCTCACGAGCTTGTGGTGGGAGGAGATGTTGCTAAAGCTCTATGGATGATCGAGGTCATCCTCAGAGAATGCCTTGGCCTTCTTGTACGAGGCAGTATGGGCCATGGCATAGAGGTCGAACAGAGGTGGCACCTCCTTCTTGTTGTGTCATGCCTAAAAGAGAGGAACAAAATAATAGTTACGGGCTCATGCTAGCATGAAGAATGAGATTGCATGAATCATGAAGCAAACCACATACCCAGTTATCCCCGAACTCAAACAGGTTGGAGCTCCCTTGATGGTGTGGCACACCTCTCATTTGGGCACTCTTATCCTTGGCCTTGTTGTGTTTGGCTAGCCATTTGGGAAAGCACCAATCATCCACCAATGCCTCCCAACAGTCCATACCATCTGCACACCATCTCGGGGGCACCTAAGTTAGACAAGAGAAATTTCAGCGCTACGCCTACGAATCAAATCAAAGAAACTAAGTACAAGGCCTTAAGAATATATAATTACCTTCATTAACTTCTCCTTACTCAGATAATTTTTGCGGCACTTCTTCTTGGCCCTCTTAATGTTAGTCGAGGCATAGTAGTCTCGAATAGCCTACACCCGAGCCTTGTGCCATAAGTTCTGAAGTAGGCTCTTGCACTCGGCTTCGAGAACAACAGCCGCTTTCGCCTCGTCTTCCTCAAGACACGTGTAGAAGGTCTGCAATCAAACAAGAAAACACTGATTAGTACAATCACTAGGTGTTGTTTATTTTTAATTCTGTAAAGGAAAAATTACCTAAAAGTGACGGATCACAATGGCAGCCACTGTCTTGCACAAGACACTGTCGACCACCTCCTCCGGCGGGGCTGGGGCAGCATTGTACAGCTCCCAGGTCAGTGCTACCTGTGAAGACTCACCCTCACCAGGCAACTGGACCTTCCTCGGGAAGTGGTGCCGGAGAAGCACACCAAGGACCCGGTTGGGCCTACGGACACCACGCTCGTATTTCCAACCTCGGAGTAGCACAAGGCCAACACATTAGATATTAATTTGAAGAAACATGAAGGCAAAAGGTTAAAAAAGACTAAATGCACTTACTTCTCCACATTAAGTGCAATCAACCACCTCTGCTCACGGGTCGTCGGCACGTGAGGCAGCTTTGTACAACCATGCTGGTAGACCTTCTTGCCCTCCTCAACCAGCTCGCCCTTGCTATAGGTGTCCTCAGACAAGTTGTCCTCGCCACCATCAAACAAGTTGTCCTCGCCACCATCAGCATGGCCACTAGCCTCTGGAGTCACGTGAGACGAAGACTCTAGGACCCGAGTCTCCTGGGACGAAGACTCTAAGACCAGAGTCTCCTGGGACGAAGCCTCGGTGACCCGAGGCTCGTCGACCCGAGGATCGGTGGCGTCGAAGGTTGGGGGTTAGTGGCGTCGGGGGTGACATGTGAGGGTGTCGGGGTGTCACGTCGGGGTCGGGGTTTTGGGGGTGTCGTGTTGGGGGTGCCGTGTCATGGTGTCGGGGTGTCGTGTCGGGGGTCGGGGTGTCGGGGGTGTCGTGTCAGCGATCCTCGACCTGGTTACGTCGGCGCCAATGCACCCCTCCTCCTCCTCCTCCTCCCCTTCTTCTTATTATTCTCCTTCTTCTTTTTCTTCTTTTATTCTCCTCCTCCTCCTCCTTTTCTTCTTAACTTTCTTCTTCTCCTTCCTCTTCTTCTTCTTCTTCATCTCCTTCTCCTCCTCTTCTTCTTCTCTCTTCTTCTAATTAACTATAACTAATTAACCTAACTACATTACTAAATTACTAACTAAACAAAACTATTAACTACAACTAACTAACTAAATTAATTAACTACAACTAACTAACTTAATTACTAACTAAAATATTAAAAAATGAAAAAATAGAGAGGGGGAGGGGGCTCACCGAAGTGGGGGAGGTGGAGGCCGGCGTTGGTGGAGGTGGAGGAGTCCGACGCCGACGGTGGGGCGTGGGCAAGTGCGGCAGGGTGGTGTGCGCGGGTGCCGGCGAGGGAGAGAGGGGCGGGGTGGTGGGGCGATGGGTGCGGGTGGCGGGGTGATGGGCGCAGGCGCCAGGGGTGGGGGCGGTGGAGGTGGCGGACGCGAGCTGCGTCTGGCGGTGGGCGCGAGCGGCGGGGGTGGGGCGGTGGGGGGCATGGGTGGCGGCCGGCAGTGGGCGTGGGCGGCAGGGGTGGGTTCGGTTGGGGTGGGGGTGACGGGGACGAGAGAGGGAGAGAAAGAGAGAGACAAGCGAGCCGGGGGCGTTAGCCGTTAGTTAGCCCCCCTCTTTGCCGTTCGCTAGCGGACGGCAAAGGAGGTTTGTCGTCCGCTAGAGGATGACAAAGAGGGGGGCCGTTAGGTTAAGTTGCGGGCTGGGTTTAGGGTTGTCCCCTTCCCTCTTTGTCGTCCACTAGCAGACGACAAAGAAGTGGCTAATGGCAAAGCCAGCCTTTGCCGTCTGCCACGTATTTGTCGTCCGCTTTCTGCTATCTGATGGCAAAGCCACTCTCTGCCATCTGCTAGCAGATGACAAAGAGATGGCAAATGGCAAATCTTCTCAATCCAGTAGTGTATTATGCTTCGCATCGGCCCAAACCTGGGTAAACTGTCGTGTTCATCTTCTTCCTCGTCATCGTGCGAGTTCGCCATTGTGTCCATCGAGTAGCGAACTAGGAAGGGTGAGGCCGCAGAGAAACCTTTGCACATGCCCCTATGTTCGAACCTTAATGGTTTTCCTAAGCCCGAAATCCGACATTTGGCGCGCCAGGTTAGGGTGCGTGTCGAAGTTTTCCCCAAGCCAAGCTCTTCTTCCACCTCGCCGCTCCGATGGCTGACGCCCGCCAAGGCCGTGCCGAGCGCCGAGCTGCCCCCGTCGCCCAGACTGCACCTATGGGAGACGCACTAGTGCGCGTCGGTCCCCTTTGCCTACAGCCAACGTCACCACGGGCCCGGACACCCACAGCAGCAAGACCCCTCCCAGTCTCCCACCATAGAGCGTGATGGCCGCACTGCCACCCCGTCGATCTTCGTAGCTACCGGGTCGTCCTCCCACGTTCGACCTAGGCTAGCATGCGGTTCGGGCGCGCTCTCCATGGCGAACTAGCTGCTCAGCTACCGTCCTGCCCCCGACCACTACGACGACTGGCTTCGGCACATCGCACGGCTTGTCAGCACCGCTGGCGATGTTTTGGCCCTATCCTACTCGCTCCGGCCCCAGCCCTCACTGGCGGACGATGGGGCCCATGATGCGCCACCACCTCGTCCGCACCACGACGTCGACCCTAGGCTCAGGCATGAGGCATGCCAACGCGACCAGCCCGCCGGGCCACAAGCAAGGGCAAGGGATGAGGTGAGCTGCCAGGTGGTGCCCTGACCGAGCATCGACGCGCGCGCGCTCCCCGCGCTATCGAACGAGCGCACGACAAGGCACCGCTAGAGGTGGCCCCTCAAGAGCACCAAAACTAGGTCCCACCTGCACGTGCAGCGGCACCTGCCGAATCAGTGGGCTGCCTCGCCATCGCGTTGAAGCTCCATCCAACTACATGGCGCACCAAGTTCAAGCCCGATCTGCCGCCCTGCTATGACAACATCGTGGACCCTGCCGAGTTCCTACAACTCTACACGCTAAGCGTCCGGGCTGTCGACGGAGACAACAAGGTCATGGCGTGCTGGTTCCCCATGGCACTCAAGGGCGGCGCACTCTACTGGTTCGTCAACCTCCCAATGGGATCCATGGCCTCCTGGGAAGACCTGCACAAACGCTTTATCGCCAACTTCCAAGGCACCTATGACTGCGCGCTCAACGTGAATGACCTGCAGCCTATGAAACGACAGGATCAGGAGACCCTGCACAAGTATATACAGCGCTTCACCACCACGCGCCTCAAGATCCCGAAGGCGTCGGATGAGGCCATCATCTCCGCCTTCGCCGACGGCGTCACGGACACCAAGATGAAAAAAGAGCTCTCCATGAATGATGAGTTGTGCTCTGCCCTGGAGATGTTCAACCTGGCGAACAGGTGTGCCAAGGCTAAAGAAGGCCGCATGTCCCCATGTGAGCTTACGGCGGTAGAGCCCGAGGAGATGACCAAGGCCAAGGAGGCGAAACACAAGGCGCCGACGGTACTTACGGCCGAGCCTGAGCCAAAGCGCATCCAAGGCGAGGAGCACCCTGTGGGGGCGAGACCGACCTACGTCTTCCACCGCACCAATAACCACGACACTGCCGACTGCAAGGAGCTCAGGCTGGTTTGTGCTGAGCACTTCAGCCGATGCCGTGGACGCGCTGATCGCGCCTTTGGGCGTGGCAGAGGCCATGGCGGAGGCCACTGGGACAACAGGGACCAACGCTAGGGGTGGCGCAACCAGCCTCAAGAAGACCACTGGCGCGACCCGCCTCAGGAGAACCACTGGCGCAACCAATCTCGGGAGGACCACTAGCGCGACGACCCTCTAGAAGGGTCGCTACGTGGCCAGCCTCATTAGGTTAGCCCTCATGAGGCCGGTCTGCCACCACTGCCGCCTCCACCCAGAAGGAAGGAAGAGGACAGGCACGACGACGGAGCTATGGGCTTCCAGGAGATCAGGGTCACAGGCCCCAGCGTCCAACCGCGTCTTCAAGCAGTTCACGCGGGAGGTGAACGCAGCGCTCCCAAAGCCCGAGGCCATACGCCCCATCAAGTGGTTCTAGACAACCATCAACTTCGACTCGAGGGATCAACTCAAGTGCTCACCCATGGCCGACAAGTTCCCACTACCGTGCATCTCGACCATCAGCAACATCCTCGTCACAAAGACCCTCATCGATAGTGGGGCCGGGCTCAACGTCCTCTCTATCGAGACCTTCGAGCCACTCCAAGTACCGTACGACCAACTCATGCCGACCAAGCCCTTCTTAGGAGTCAGTGATGGCACCATAGTGCCCATTGGGCAAGTACGGATGCCTGTCACCTTCGGTGGGTGCAAGAACTACCACACCGAGACCATTGTCTTCGACGTCACCCATATCTACCACCCATACAATGCCGTTATCAAATACCCGGCCCTTGCTAAGTTCATGGTGGGGACCCATCACAGCTACAACATCCTCAAGATGCCGGGCATTGGCGGTGTCATCACCATCGCCTGCGATGAGAAGGATGACGTCTACTCACTCAACCATGCTTACCATACAGCAGCAGCGAAACGCTCGGACGACGAAGAAGATGCCCCGCCACCCGAAAATGAGCGTAGGGCAAAGAAGCATCTCACCCTTGTGGAGCGCTAGGGAGCTGGAACCTCCAAGGAGGGAACTTCGAGCTCTGCATTTGGGGACGGGGCCACTCCTCCCCTCGCATAGGAAGGTGTGTCCGGTGCCTTCCTTGGGTCAGGCTTGGGGGATTCCATCCGGAAGACACCCGGCCCGGCCAGTCAGAAAACGGAGGTATTCGAGAACAACCTCAAGGCGCATACTGATACACGATTTCCAGGACCAAGGGCACGGCTCGAGGTGCCAAGCTCACGAAAGTTGTTCATCGAGGTGATCAAGGAACTTTAGGAGGCAAAGACCGGGCAAGGAAGGGAACGCCCTACACCGCTAATCGCAGTCACCATCGTCAGCCCGGCTGACCGAACGTGCGCCTGTGTCAATGCGCTCGCCATCAACAAGCCATCGCGCAAGAGCAGCTTCTGGTCGGCTCGCGCTGACCATGGGTGGGCCTACCCGAAGAACTACGTCCACATGCCCTTCGGCCTAGCGAACGCCGGAGTCATATTCCAGCATCTTACCCGGGCCATGCTCGCGCCCTGCCTGCCGAGACGTGACGAGGAGCTGGAGGAGATGCCCAGGCCAAGCATTGGTCCTAGGCCTAGGGAGATGATGGACCCGTGAGGGCCGTGCTCGTGGAGGCACAAGATTGGACTACAACATCAGCTTCGGTCTTCAGCGGCATGGCCGCCAGGTGACTTTTTGTTGGACTGTTACAGGTCACTTTCTAGCTTATTTCATTTAAAGGCGCGTGCCAGGACGCGTCATCCTCAGGCAACCAGGGCGTACCCCTTCAAATACCATGTTTATCCATATTTCAGTAGTTTTTCCATGCGTGCAACCTGCTTCCAAACGTTTACCCTTGTCGACATGACATTTCGCTAGCCTGAATGTTGTCACTCCCGAGTGGGCCCACCTTTGGGCGCCTCGCGAGAGGGCTCGCAGGGCATCTGTGCTCGGGTGCGTCCCTGCAGTGTCAAAAAATCCAATGACTGAGCTCTGTTTGTACAGGCAGTCCCATGCACTTCATCTCCTGGGGTCACTGGTGCTTGACCCTCCCATGGCCTTAGAAAGGACGCTCGATGAAGGCTGCGGTGAAGACCCCAAGACCCCAGATAAAGCTGTCAACAAGAAGACTTAGGCGCAACCCGCCTTGAGGTAGGGACCTCATGAGGCCCAAGCGCCCTCGTGAGCTCCCAGATATACCTCCCAGTTTTACCGTGCCAACCACGCGTACGAACTCTATGGGTTGTACACGCCCAGAGCCCCCCGAGGACGTGGTTCCATCCCACGCAATGTGGCACCCACAACTCCGTGCTGGCAGAGAAGTCAACACTGCCCACCAATGGCTATGCCCATGCAATGTGGAAGCCACAACCCCGTGCTAGCAAATAAGTCAAGACTACCCACCAATGGCTATGCCCACGCAATGTGGAAGCCCTACGCCCAGTGTTGGGGATAAACAACTGAGCGCGCCTGTCATGCACTGTGTTTTTATCATCTTGTCATGTTTGGATGTATAAAATTTGGAGCCAATTAAAACTTTATCAGTGCTTGTGCTTATTTGAATTGTTGCTTGTTTGCATGTTGATTGTGGCATAAGGCACTCTTAGATTCTATGCCTCTTCATACTCATCTTCCTTGACCCGAACTTCTTGCCCAATGATCATGCCATGTGAATAGTGCCCCAAAATATTTTCATCCAATTTTATTTTGACCAAAAAGGATTTATCCAAATTAGGTCTTCAAAACCCCCTGAATTGAGGGTTGCACTACAAGTCCTCAAATTGGGTGGATTCTATCTCCCCAAAGGCTTTACTTCAAACCTACTGTATATATGACTTCCCAAAACCACCAAATATTAATTTTTAAGATTATTTCTATATTTTATCTAAAGGCTTTTTCTTCAGACCAGCAATGGGTTTTCATAGGGAAAAATTATTTAAATGTTTTCAAAATAATTGAGAAAAATTAGGGAGACTAAGTGGACAAATATTTTCCATACATATGAGTTTCAAAACATGGGCATGTTAAAATCATGGGCAAAACCCCTCTAAACCCTTTATGTCCAAATCAAACTTTTGAAATATTTTATAAGAAATATTCTCAATAAATTCCAGGAAAATTCCAGCAAGTCAAAACTATCATAGGTGATGATCTTGCAAAGTTTCATCTCAATCCAAGTTGATTTGGTTCATCAAACTATTCCAAACCCCTTCCTGTCAGATTCAAATTTGAATAACTTTACATTGTGAAGTTTTTCCCCTTGACCCCAAACTTTGTGGACATGCTCTAATTACCAAATAATGATGCTACACTAAGTGGTGCATCAAGGGTAATAGCGTAGCATAACTAGATCTACAGAAACTTGATATTGTTAGTTTCTAGGGTTCCACAAAGTTACATTATCAACTTTGCCCATTTGAGCTCAAACTTGGTGATCAGGCCTATTTTTACTTAACATTTGGCCCTATTGAATACCTCAGGAAGTGGGTGAATTTTTCTTGCCCAAATACCCATCAAACACCTTCTGGTGAAATAGTCAAGTCACTATTTTCACCCCTTTCACTATTCCCCTTTCCATAAATTTTTTACCACGGCCTCTCAGGTTTACCAACTATCCCCAGTAAATCTTGTGTGGCCTCAACTCAAGAGTGGGTGGGGTAAAACCCCCATTTCACCCTCTGTTTTACCATATCATGGGCTTCTTTCCACCATTTCTTTTCTTTCCTAGCCCCCTAGCTTCCCCTAGCTCCTAGAGCATCCCAGGAACTCCCAGGAGCTACTAGACAAACGAGGACACCCCAGAGCATGCGGGCAACGGCTATGCCAGCCATAGTGCACTGCCGCACTATAGCAGGGGCATCCCGAGGCCCCCCAACCGCCTGAGAATGCGAGAGCATGTCCCCTGGCCACCCCTCGACGTCCGCAAGGCACCAGGTGGTTGGGCCCTTCCTCCCTCCTCCTATGCTGCCCCCCTACGCTCGCGCACGACGCCGCCCGAGCCGTCCAACGGAGGAGCTCGCACGCGCGGGCGCTAGAGCCCTCCCCGCTCTCTCTCCCTTTCGCTGGACCTGGACCGCGCCCAGTAACTCCCAGGACACGACCCGAAGCCCCCTGTGGCCCGTGGTAGTTGGTTCTTTGAAGGACCACAGATGGAGACCATGATACTCGCAGTTGAGTTAGCTGCACGCAAGGCAAACCTACACCTTTGGGACATCATTCCAGAGATGGCTGACAAGCTGGCTACTTGCTACCTTCCCTTCAGGAAGGACGATCTTGGCGAGAGTTGGACACTGATTCCATCCAAGGAGGATGGCACACCACTCAGTTTCCAGACCTACTTCAGCCTCTCTGCTGATAGTCTAGTTCACTACTTGATTAAGGAGTCCATGAAGCTCCGCGAGGAACTTCACCACACCCGAGAGCTACTTTGGCAAGCCAATATGAAGCCAGACAAGATAAAGAAGGATGGAGCCCCCGAGGGATGACCAACTGTCGCTTATAGAGGAGGATTACCCCCAGCTAGAGATGCACCCACACGTCGTCATCAAATGAGTGCGAAGGAGTACCTTGAGCTCTTCACCGACCCGCCAACAAAGAGTCATCGAGATGGACCTCCTCGTTCCCTGACCCCTTCTATCGGGAATGATGCCGGTTCAAATGATGAACATGAGGAAGACCCAGAGGAGCATGACTACAAGACCGAGCACTCCACCACCTGAGTCCAAGAACCCCTAGGGTAGGATTAGTCAAGTATCCCTCATGCGAACTCGAGTCCGTGTAATGGTGCATATGAAACCATGTGTGCTTGTTGTTTGTTTTGTTGTTTGTGTCCCGATCCAAGTCGCGCTTTTGCCGTAAGCAACATGTAAGTGATATATATGTTGGTCTTTCGATCTTTGTTTTACCACACTTGCACTTGACCAACACCCTTAGGCGCGCTTTTCCGTTTTTGCTCTTTCCTCTCATCTGCCCCCGTTGTTTGACTTGGCTGCTCCAAACAGGATGGTGACCGCTACCCGCAATAGCTCCTTCGCCAACCCTAAAGTCGGCAACTCAAGCCAGCAACAGGGAGCTGGTGGGGCTGCTCACGCTAGAGGACACCAGGAGCAGCCACAAGCCGACATTCCCCAGCCACCACCTCCACCGGAGAAGACGACCATAGCTTAGTTTCTCCAAGTTCTCCGCGAGGAGCGCCAAGCCAACAATGCTGCTATCCAGCAGATGGCTCAGGCCCTTGTGAACATCCAGCAGCAAGGCAGGAATGGCAATGGCCACTCCACTCTATCTGAGTTCATGAGGAACTCGACCCCAACCTTCACCGAGACTGCTGAACCATTGGATGTTGATGACTGGATCCACACCATCGAGGACCTCCTTGCACTGGTCTATTGCAATGAGGATTGTGAGAAGGTGCTTTATGCCTCCCACTTCCTTGGAGGTACCACCCAAGCTTGGTGGGATGGATTCAAGGTCATGCAAGGTGAGCGTGTGATCACTTGGAATGACTTCAAGGAAGGATTCTGCACCGCCCACATTCCTTCTGGGATCATGGCTATCAAGATGAGAGAATTCTGAGCACTAAAGCAAGGAAGTGGCTCTGTCAAGGAGTACCTATAGAAGTTCAACCTGCTATCAAGGTATGCACCTAAATACCTCAACACGAAGGTAGCTAAGAAGGAACGCTTCATGGAAGGACTTCAACAGACCCTGTAGTATCAGCTATTCGTCTGTGACTGTCGTACCTTCTTTGACCTGGTAAACAAGGCCCTTATGATGGAAGACAAGCGCCATGCCATACATGACACTCGCAAGCACAAGATGATCAGCAAGGGTAGCTCCACCAACCAGAAGCCTCACCCCTGGCGGCCAACCCCAGCCAAGCCGACCTATCAGCCACAGTAGGCTAGACCTCCTATGCCTTGTCCGAGCTACCAGCCTGAGCAGTATGCCAATCCCAGGCCAGCTTACAACAAAAACCCCAGTAACAAAAACGGCTGCAGGAATTACAAAAACACCCCTAGGCAAGTCACTTGCTTTGGATGTGGTCAGTATGGACACATCTCTAAGCTCTACCCCAACAAGAAGCCCGATACACTGCGCCCCAATGTGCCAACTCAAGGTCAAGGCTGTGGAGCACCACCAAGGAACCCAGCTCCCCGCAACCAGCCCAATAATGGCAAGGGTCATGTGAATCACGTCATCGCAGAGGAAGCCCAGGAAGACCCGGACGTCATACTGGGTACGTTCCTCATCAACTCAACCCCATCAATAGTAGTGTTTGATTGTGGAGCTTCGCATTCTTTTGTCACCCAAAAGTTTGCACTAGAGAGGGGCATGAAACCTACACCCCTGGGTAGTCGTATGTTGATACAAACCCCGGGTTCAGTTATGAAGTCTGGGATAGGGTGTATAGGAGTGAAGATTGACATAAACGGGGTAGAATTCCTAGCAGACCTTATAGTTCTGGATTCACCAGGCTTGGACATCATCCTTGGCATGAACTGGTTGACTAAGCACCTAGGCATGTTAGACAGTGCCAAGAGGATCATTACCATGACCAATAGCCAAGGAGTGGAAGTCAAGTATGTCCCCAACCCTGCCTCCACTAAAGCCCCTCAGGCTAACTGTCTGTCGGGAGTTGAGTTGGATCAAGTGCCAGTGGTGTGTGAATACCCGAATGTGTTTCTAGATGATCTTCTCGAAATGCCTCCTGACCGCGACATTGAGTTCATCATTGAGCTTATGCCAAGATCAAGGCCCATCTATAATAAGGCCTACAGGACGGGATCCGAAGAGTTGGCTGAATTGAAGAAATTACTAACAGAACAGCTCAGAAAATGATTCATTCACCCTAGTGCCTCTCCTTGGGGATCACCTGTTTTATTTGTGTCAAAGAGGGATAGAACTATCATACTCTATGTTGATTACCGTTCTCTCAATCAAGTCACAATAAAGAACAAGTACCCACTCGCCAAGATTGAACACATGTTCGATAAGTTGAATGGAGCCAAGGTGTTTTCCAAAATCGACCTTAGGTCGGGGTACTATCAACTAAAGATCAGACCCCAAGACATTCCAAAGACGACATTTGTAACCTGGTATGGCCTGTATGAATACACGATCATGTCATTTGGGTTAACCAATGCCCTGCCTAGTTCATGTATCTCATGAATAAAGTCTTCATGGAGTACTTGGACAAGTTCGTTGTCGTATTCCTTTATGACATACTCGCCTTCTCCAAGTCTGAAGAAGAACATGCGGAGCACTTGAGATTGGTCCTAGAGAAGCTTAGAGAGCACCAGCTTTATGCCAAGTTCAGCAAGTGTGAATTCTGGCTGCATGAAGTTGGATTCTTGGGTCATGTGTTGACTACAGAAGGATTATCAGTGGATCCTACCAAGACTGAAGCCATGACTGAGTGGCAAACCCATACCACTGTGAAGGAAGTAAGAAGCATCCTCAGACTCGCGGGAAGTGAGAGGAAAGCTTCCAGGAGCTCAACAAGAGATTGACCACATCCCCTGTTTTGGCCACCCCCGATATTCACAAGGAGTTTGTGATATACTATGATGCATCGAGAACCGGGCTTGGAGGTGTTCTGATGCAAGAAGGCAGAGTTGTAGCATATCTATTAGACAGCTACATCCTCATGAAGAGAACTACGCAACTCATGATATCGAGTTGGCAGTTGTGGTTCACGCCCTGAAGACATGGCAACACTACTCTCTGGGGAAGCGATGTGAGATATACACAGACCACAAGAGTTTGAAGTATATTTTCACATAGAGGGAATTGAACATGAGGCAGTGAAGATGGTTGGAGTTGATCAAGGATTACGACCTCAGTGTTCAATACCACCCCGGAAAGGCCAACGTGGTAGCAGACGCCTTAAGCAGAAAGACATGTTCCTTGAATGCCATGATTAAGGAAAGGCTACCCGCCCTATACGAAGAGCTTGAAAGCTTCGGCATGGAACTAGTTGCACCCGGGTTCCTCGCAAACCATGAAGCAAAGCCTAACTTGATGGATGATATTAAGGAAGCTCAAAAGGGACACGAGAGCATTGAAGGTATCAAGAGGAAGATCAAGGCAGGCAAGGCCCCAGGATTCTCGGTGGATGAACAAGGAGTTGTATGGTTCGGGAATCACATTTGTGTACCCAACAAGGATGAGGTTAAGAAACTGATCTTGCAAGAAGATCATGACACTCCATACTCCATGCATCCTGGAGGAACCAAGATGTATCAAGACCGCAAGACAACATTCTGGTGGCACGGTATGAAACGGGAGATAGGCACCTTTGTCGCCAAGTGTGACATATGCCAGAGAGTCAAGGCTGAGCACCAGCGACCCGCTAGGCTATTGCAACCTCTCAAAGTACCTGAATGGAAGTGGGACAAACTCGGGATGGATTTCATCACCAGTTTACCAAGGTCAAGCAAGGGACATGACTCCATTTGGGTCATTGTCGTTCACCTGACCATGGTAGCCCACTTCATTCCAGTCAGAACCACCTATGATGGAAGCCTGCTCACAAACCTCTACATCAACCGCATCGTAAGTCTTCATGGAGTTCCAAAGGAGATCCTGTCGGATCGAGGAACCCAGTTCACCTCAAGATTCTGGAAGAAGTTTCAAGGAGCTATGGGAACTAACCTCTCCTTCAGCATTGCCTTTCACCCCTAGACCGGTGGGCAGACAGAGCGAGTGAATCAGATACTCGAGGACATGCTCCGAGCTTGTGTTTTGGCATATGGAGCCAAGTGGGAAGATTGCCTACCATTCGCCGAGTTCTCCTACAACAACAGCTATCAATCGAGTCTTCAGATGGCACCATTTGAGGTGCTGTATGGACGCAAGTCCCATACTCCCCTCAACTGGTCAGAGACTAGAGAAGGATTAATTTTTGGACTAGACATCCTCCGTGAGGCAGAAGAGCAAGTTCAACTCCTCTGAGAGAGCCTTGAGACCACCAAGTCAAGGCAGAATAGCTATGCCGGCTCCCACCGCCGAGAAGTGAGATTCTGTGTCGGTGACCATGTCTACCTCCGACTCACACCTCTCAAGGGAACCAAGTGTTTCCATGTGAAAGGGAAGCTTTCACCAAGATACATAGGACCCTTCAAGATCACCACTACACGTGGAGAAGTTGCATATCAACTAGCGCTACCTTCCGAACTATCGGATGTGCACAACGTCTTTCATGTGTCACAACTCCGGAAGTGTCTGCAAGTTCCCAACCGCCCCGACCTCTACAAAGACATCGACCATCAGGCCATCGATCTTCAGCCAGACCTCACTTATTGTGAGAGGCCAGTTCACATTCTGGATGAAGCCGAGCGTTGCACCTGAAGCCGCACCATCAAGTACTTCAAGGTCCAATTGAGCAACCACACTGAAGTTGAGGCAACTTGCGACCGTGAAGACTATCTTAGATCTGAGTTCCCTTAACTGTTTAGCCCTTAGCCTAGGAATCTTGGGGATGAGATTCTTCTAAGGGGGGTAGGTATGTCACACCCTGTGTTTGTATCATTTTGTCATGTTTGGATGTATAAAATTTAGAGCCAATTAAAACTTTTTCAGTGCTTGTGCTTGTTTGAATTGTTGCTTGTTTGCTTGTTGATTGTGGTATAAGGCACTCTTAGAGTCTATCCCTCTTCATAGTCATCTTCCTTGACCCAAACTTCTTGCCCAATAATCATGCCATGAGAATAGTGCCCAAAACTATTTTCATCCAATTTTATTTTGACCAAAAAGGATTTATACAAATTAGGTCTTCAAAAACACCTGAATTGAGGGTCGCACTCCAAGTCCTCAAATTGGGTGGATTTTATCTCCCCAAAGGCTTTAATTCAAACCTACTATATATATGACTTCCCAAAACCACCAAATATTAATTTGAAAGATTATTTTTATATTTTATTTAAAAGCTTTTTCTTAAGACCAGAAATGGGTTTTCATAGGGAAAATTTATTTAAATGCTTTCTAAATAATTGAGAAAATTTAGGGAGATTCACTGGACATATATTTTCCATATATATGAGTTTCAACACATGGGCATGTTTAAATCATGGGCAAAACCCCTCTAAACCCTTTTGTCCAAATCAAACTTTCAAAATATTTCTATAAGAAATATTCTCAATAAATACCAAGAAAATTTCAGAAAGTCAACACTATCCTAGGTGATAATCTTGAAAATTTTCACCTCAATCCAAGTTGATTTTATTCATCAAACTATTCCAAATCCCTTCATGTCCAGATTCAAATTTGAACAACTTTACATTATGAAGTTTTCCCCCTTGACCCTAAACTTTGTGTATATTCTCTAATCACCAAATAATGATGCTACACTAAGTGGTGCATCAAGGGTAATAGCCTAGCATAACTAGATCTACGGAAACCTGATTTTGTTAGTTTCTAGGGTTCCACAAAGTTACATTGTCAACTTTGCCCATTTGAGATCAAACTTGGTGATCAGGCCTATTATTACCTAACATTTCGCCCTATTGAATACCTCAGTAAGTGGGTAAATTTTTCTTGCCCAAACACCCATCAAACACCTTCTAGTGAAATAGTAAAGTCACTATTTCACCCCTTTCACTATTCCCCTTGCCATAAAATGTATACCACAGCCTCTCAGGGTTACCAACTATCCCCAGTAAATCTTGTGTGGCCTCAGTTCAAGAGTGGCACTACAGGAAACAGGTACTTTGCCGTCCGCCATCCCGGACGGCAAAGGCATGAAACACGGACGGCAAAGGCTTTGTCGTCCGCCAGCGGACGGCAAACCGTCCGGCTGAATAATCCACGGTAAAGGCCGCTTTGCCGTCCGCTAGCGGACAGCAAAGAACCTTAGGTCTTTGTCGTCTGCCAGCGGACCGCAAAGAGCCCGGACGGCAAACGTGGACACTTAGCTCCGTTAGGGAACCTAGCGGCATGCTTTGCCATCCGCTGGTAGACGGCAAAGACCTTAGGTTCTTTGCCGTATGCCAGCGGACGGCAAAGAACCTAAGGTCTTTACCGTCTGGCAGCGGATGGCAAAGCACCTTTTTTTGTAGCTGGGGCTGACCTAAGGTTCTTTGCCGTCTGCCAGCAGACGGCAAAGAACCCACCTAGGCCAGCCCCAGTTTGCATAGGTAGCTGCCACGTGGCCACTTTGCCGTCCGCTGGCTGACGGCAAAGCTCTTTGTCGTCTGCCAGCAGACGGCAAAGTGGCCATATAGCCCCTGTTTTTTTTTGTTTTTTCTTAAAATCATTCAATTTGGTAGAAAATTCATATATATCCAACATATACATATCCAGAACATACAAATCATTCAACAAGTTCCAACAAGCATACCAAATAAGTTGAAATAAGCATAGGTGGACCAATTATTAAGTTCCAACATACAAGTCCAACATATATACAAGTTTCCAACAACATATCCATACATATGTATCCAAAACAAGTGTTCCATAAACATGAAGGTAGCAGAAGAAGAAGAAGAGTACAATCCATCAATGCACTCTTCTCATGTATAGCAAATCTGCAAAGTAGGAAAGATATAGTTAGAAGAAGAAGAAGACTAGCTAGAAGAAGAAGAAGAAAATGAAGAAAAAAAGAAGAAGAAGAATTTATAGGATATTTAGGAGGTAAACCAAGGTTATTATGCCATTTTGTACCTAAGTGAGCTAATTATGTCATAAATGAACTAGCTATAGATCATTATTGACCTATACTAGCTACTAATGCCATTTTCTAACTAACTAAGCATATCAAGTCATTTGGAGGAAAAAATGCTAAGTATAGGTCATTTTATAGCTATCCTAGGTGAATATACCATTTTCTAGCTAACTAAGCATATCAAGTCATTTTTGATGAAAATAAGCTAAGTATAGGTCATTTTATAGCTATCCTGGGTAGAATATATCATTTTGGAGGTAAGTAAGGTTATTATGTATTTTTGAGGAAAATAAGCTAAGTATAGGTCATTTTGGAGGTAAACCAAGGTTATTATGCCATTTTTTACCTAAGTGAGCATATTATGTCATAAATGAACTAACTAAGCTAATTATAGATCATTATTAAGCTATCGTAGGTAGTTATGCCATTTTGTACCTAAGTGAGCAAATTATGTCATAAATGAACTAGCTATAGATTATTATTGAGCTATACTATCTACTAATGCCATTTTCTAGCTAACTAAGCATATCAAGTCATTTTGGAGGGAAAATGCTAAGTATATGTCATTTTATAGCTATCCTAGGTAGAATATACCATTTTCTAGCTAACTAAGCATATCAAGTCATTTTTGATGAAAATAAGCTAAGTGTAGGTCATTCTACAGCTATCCTAGGTAGAATATATCATTTTGGAGGTAAGTAAGGTTATTATGTATTTTTGAGGAAAATAAGCTAAGTATTGGTCATTTTGGAGGTAAACCAAGGTTATTATGCCATTTTTTACCTAAGTGAGCATATTATGTCATAAATGAACTAACTAAGCTAATTATAGATCATTATCAAGCTATCGCAGGTAGTTATGCCATTTTGTACCTAAGTGAGCTAATTATGTCATAAATAAACTAGCTAAGCTAGCTATAGATCATTATTGAGCTATTTTAGGTAGTAATGCCATTTTCTAGGTAACTACGCATATCAAGTCATTTTGGAGGAAAAAATGCTAAGTATAAGTCATTTTATAGCTATCCTAGGTAGAATATACCATTTTGTAGCTAACTAAGTATATCAACTCATTTTTGATGAAAATAAGCTAAGTATAGGTCATTTTGGAGCTAAGTAGTTCATTTCTTAAGCTAAGTATGCATTTGTTAATGAAAACACTTGGGAAAACTTACCATCAACATGGAGGTGAAGAACTGGTAGGGTTTGGGCCAGGGTGAGATGTAGAAGGGCCGGTCGGGGTTGCGCCAGACGCAGAAGGATCGGTCGATGCTTGTCGGGAGGCACGCTACACCAAAGATCATTTGCAATGTCTCCTTAGCATGATGCAACTCAAATGTGAATACTAGTCACTAATGACCATTTAAATGAAACTCACCGTGGGTGCTATAGCAATATGGGGCATCGACGGAAGGGTCTGACCAGTGTTCTGGCACACGGTCTGCGCATTTTGTTTTCACGAGTCACTCATATTAGTTAGTGATGAAACGAACATTACGTGCATGATTTGGCTAATATGTAGGAGAAACTTACCACGAGGAGCTCGTATAGGGCCTGGCCACGTCGTTCCAGTTCCTCTCCTCCTCCAACTGCCTAGTTGTCCTCTCCTCTATCTCCCTCTCCCTCTACGCCGCCTGCCTATTTGCCTCCGCCAGAAACTCCTGGGCCCTAGCCTCAATGGCGAGCTCCATTGGCCATGGACGAGGCCTTATCTGAGGATCAGAGCTCGTCTGGTGCTTCTTGATCTCTGGGATAGTTCTAGGACAACGTATCAGTCCATCCCCAATGGCTATCGAGCCATGAGGCCTCCCACCACCAGATATCATCACGAGCTCTGGATCAAAAGGACTCTGGCTCGGGTTGAAGTCCTCCCCTTTCCTCGCCTTCCCCTCATATCTATACCTCACGAGCTTGTTGTGGGAGGAGATGTTGCTGACGCTGTCTGGATGATCGAGGTCATCCTCACAGAATGCCTTGGCCTTCTTGTACGAGGCAGTATGGGCCATGGCATAGAGGTCGAACAGAGGTGGCACCTCCTTCTTGTTTTCTCGCGCCTAAAAGAGGTGAAAAAAATATTACTTAAGGGCTCAAGCTAGCATGAAGAATGAAATTGCATGAATCATGAAGCAAACCACATACCCAGTTATCCCCATACTCAAACAGGTTGGAGCTCCCTTGATGGTGTGGCACACCTCTCATTTGGGCACACTTCTCCTTGGCCTTGTTGTGTTCGGCTAGCCATTCAGGAGAGCACCACTCATCCACCAATGCCTCCCAATAGTCCGTCCTATCTGCACACCATCTCGGGGTCACCTAAGTTAGACAAGAGAAATTTCAGCGCTACGCCTACGAATCAAATCAAAGAAACTAAGTACAAGGCCTTAAGAAAAGATAATTACCTTCATAAACTTCTCCTTACTTAGATAATTTCTGTGGCACTTCTTCTTGGCCCTCTTAATGTTACTCGAGGCGTAGTAGTCTCGAATAGCTTGCACCCGAGCCTCGTGCCGTAAGTTCTGAAGTAGGCGCTTGCACTCGGCTTCGAGAACAACAGCCGCTCTCGCCTCGTCTTCCTCAAGAAACCTATAGAAGGTCTACAATCAAACAAGACAACACATTAGACACTGATTAGCACAATCACTAGGTGTTGTTGATTTTTAATTCTGTAAAGGAGAAATTACCCAAAAGCGACGGATCACAATGTCAGCCACTGTCTCGCACAAGACACCGTCGACCATCTCCTCCGGCAGGGGCGGGGCAGCCTTGTACAACTCCCAGGTCAGTGCTACCTATGGAGACTCACCCTCACCGGGCAACTAAACCTTCCCCGGGAAGTGGTGCCGGAGAAGCACACCAAGGACCTGGTTGGGCCTGCGGACACCACCACGCTCGTATTTCCAACACCTGCAGTAGGACAAGGCCAACACATTAGATATTAATTTGAAGAAACATGAAGGCAAAAGGTTAAAAAAGAGTAAATGCACTTACTTCTCCGCATTAGGCGCAATCAACCACCTCTGCTCGCGGGTCGTCGGCACGGGAGGCAGCTTTGTACAACCACGCTGGTAGACCTTCTTGCCCTCCTCAACCAGCTCGCTCTCGCTATAGGTATCCTCAGACAAGTAATTGTCCTCGCCACCATCAACATGGACACTAGCCTCCGGAGTCATGTGGGACGAAGACTCTCGGACCCAAGTCTCCTGGGACGAAGACTCTGGGACCCGAGTCTCCTGGGACGAAGGCTCGATGAACCGAGGCTTATCGACCAGAGGCTCATGGACCGGAGTCCGAGACGGGTCCTCGTCAGACGGGTCCACCCAAGACGGAGCACTCCTGTGGTCGGGAGAATCAGCTGGGGGTGGCGGCGAGGAAGGCGCAGCAGCCTTCCTACCTCTAGCACCTCTCTTCATCTTCCCCCGACCTCTCCCGGTCGAAGAACAAGCGCTCGCTGCTTTCTGCATGTTCTGTACCAGTGCTCTCCAGAGTTGCTGGGGTGGAATAATAGCACCCCTCCCAGCACGCGCCGAGGAAGGAGGCTCAAAGCGCTCTCGACCCCCGCCCACCATCTGTCAACACATGCAATGACAAAGAGTGAACGAAATTAGTTCAACATAAAAAAAACTGAATACCTAATAACATGAACTAATTAATAATATATATGTGCATAATAATAATTGAATACCGCACATTACTAATATTAATCTTCATCGTCTATATATGCTCCGGGATCAATAAATGCATAATCATCATCACTATCAGTAATGACATGCTCATCAGCATCATCAATAAATGCATCAACATGTGGAAGGCCTCTATGTAATCGGTTAAGCATTGTCAGTTCATCCGCAGCAGTAACCTCTTATTCTTCCGTCTCTTCTTGTTCCTGCTCAGGGGTGAAGTCGGGTTCACTGTCGCCATCGACCTCAATGTTCTGGGGTGAAGTAGAGCGGTTCTTGAAGCGTTTTTTGGAAACACGTGTTTCTTGGAAGAATTCTCCTTCATATGTGTCTGGGTTAATGTGAGGTTCATAATCATCTTCATTGAGGGGAGGTGGTCTAAAATGTGGCGGCACATCATAAACGACATCCCAACCTTTCAAATTCGGATCCGTTTGGCAGGCCCATGGTAGATAGAAAACTTGGGTCGCCTGTTGAGTCGTAATATAGACATCGGGAACATCCAAATGGGTGCTTTGTTTGATTTCGACTAGCCCTATATGTTCATGAGTCCTTCTAGTCTCCTTCGACTGGAACCAATAACATTTGAAGACTACGACGTTTGGTGGGTTTTCACCAAAGAATGTAAGTTCATAAATTGCTTCAACTCTTCCATAATACTTGACCCCTCCTTCGCCGACAGCGGAGACACAACAATTTGTAGTCTTCCAGTCGGCCATAGATAGCCCTTTGCCAAAAGTACAAAAGCGATACCCATTGATGTCGTATTTGTCAAATGAACGGACCTTAAAGTCAAAACCATTAGCAACTTGTCTCAATTCGGAGTCCATACACTCTGCATTAGCCTACAAGTTTAATACCAAAGGATTGTTGCATTAGCCGCAAACTAGGCGAAGAAAAGAAATCATCTAATTAATGGAAATTACCGTTTGCTTGAACCAAGACATGAAATTGGGATAGCCGCCTCCGTGCTTTGCAAGAAGCTCATAGTCTTCGACGGAATCCTTTTGGATCATGCTCCAGCCAAGAATTTGGCGACGTATCAACTGTATCACATATTCGGGAATTAGACCATTTCAAAGGAATTAGAAGTTGCAAAACAATGTACCGAGAACTTACTCGATGTATGGCCGCACTTCTGTTAGGTGTTTGAGGATATACAACGAAATGGTCCGCCATTCTTCGACATCCAACCTAATGATTTCGAACCACTGGCTGGTGCGAGCTTCCCTTTGAATAGGCTGAGGTTGGATCGACCTTTTTCATGGTCGCCATCATTGTACCGAGGCTTCGGATTATGCAAATGACGATTCTGGGCTGTGTAGTGTGCTGTCACAAAGTTTGCCTCCTCCTTAGTAATGAATGCCTCAGCCATCGATGCTTCAACTCTACGTTTATTTTTACATTTTGCTCGAAGCGTCTTCTGCATCCTCTCAGTTGAGAAGCACCAATGATTTTGCACGCCCCCCCCCCCCAATCTTGCCTCGGTCGGGAGATGCAAAATCAAATGCTGCATTGGATTAAAGAAGCCCGGTGGAAAGATCTTTTCTAACTTGCAGATCAACTCCGGTGCCAACTCTTCCAGTTCGTCTAGCACGTCAGGCGATAGTTCTTTCGCACAAATAGCATGGAAGAAATAGCTCTACTCTGCCAGTACTAGCCATTCATCCTCAGGGATAAAGCCACGCAACATCACCGGCATTACCCGCTCAAGCCATATGTGCCAATCATGACTCTTGAGACCAAATATATTCAATTTTCAAGACTCGCTCCCCTCTTTAGATTCGCTGCATACCCATCGGGGAACATCAACTGCATTTGCACTCACAAGATCATTTCCCTCATAGCTGGCCTTCCAAGATTGAACCATGCCTTTGGCTTCCTCCAGTTCTTCTTTCCTTTTGGTTGTCGAATGTTTTGGAACGGTCTATCACATAGAGCCTCCTGGTTGACTCTAGCCTTAGGATTATCCTTCGACTTCCCCTTTATGGCAAAAAATGAACCAAAAAGGGCCTCCACGACATTCTTTTCAGTGTGCATCACGTCGATGTTGTGTGGGAAAAGGAGGTCTTTGAAGTAAGGCAGATCCCACAAACATATCTTGTGAGTCCAGGCGTGTTCTGTATTATACCCTTTGAAATACCCTGGACGATTTGGATCCGGCTCGAGAGCATTTATCTGATCCAAGATCTGTTGGCCTGTCAACGCAGGTGGTGCAATGTTTTTGACAACTCTACCTTTGATGAAATTCTTCTTGTCTTTTCTGAACTTATGGTCAGGATCCAGGAACTGTCTATGCATGTCGAAGCAAGAAAACTTGCGACCCGCCTCCAGCCAACGAAACTGAAGAGCTGCATTGCATGTGGGGCACGGAAACCTTCCATGCACACACCAGCCAATGAATAGCGCGTACGCCGGCAAGTCATGCATCGAGTACAGGTACCACACATGCATTTTGAAGTTCTTTTTTGTAGCGGCGTCGTATGTCTTGATCCCATTATCCCAGGCTTCTTGTAATTCATCCTTAAGTAGTTGCATGTACACATTCATATTATTCCCCGGATATTTGGGCCCTGGAATTATCAGGGTCAGGAAAATGTTCGTTCTTTTCGTAATCTCTCCGGGGGGAGATTGAGTGGAATGACAAATACAGGCCAACAACTGTATTGTGTTGTCATCATACCATACACATTGAACGCATCGTGCTGATGGCAACTCGAGGATGCCTTGGTTCTGCCGCTTTATCCTTATATAATGCATCGAAATGCTTCCATGCAAAAGCGTCCGAAGTGTGTCCCAACATCGGATTCCCATCTACATCCAGTTCTGTTCTTTTACCCAGTTTATGCCCTGTCATCTGTCTAGCCGTCTCTTCGACCATGAAAAGTCGTTGAAGTCTTGGTATGATTGGAAGATACCGAAGAACATTAATGGGGATTTTGGTCTGACTCTTCTCACCCATACCGTTGTCTACCAGAACATATCTGGAAGCATTGCAAATGGGGCAATAGTTCAAGCCCGCATACTGAAGCCTAAATAAGGCACATCCATTCTCACAGGCATCTATCTTCTCATAGGGCATCTTAAGCGCACGCAGGATTTTGTCCGACTGGTACAGGTTTGGTGGCAATACATGGCCTTTGGGTAGAAAGCGTCCAAATATCATCATAATCGCGTCGTAGCATTCTCTGCCTAGGTTGAACTGAGCCTTTAGAGCCATTACTTACGCGATGGCATCCAGCTGACAAAGCTCAGTGTGCTCGTGGGGGGATGTTTTGAAGACTCCAACATTCCATAAAAGGCCTTTGCAGATTCCTCCATCTCATCGTCTGAATCCCGAGCATCATCAAAGTCTTGCACCATGTCTTCGATCCCAGTACAATGCTCGTTGGTGCGACGACGAAGCACCTCAGCTCTAGCACGTTGGGCAGACTCACCATGAAATGTCCAGACCGTATAATTAGGCGTAAAACCCCACTTCTGTAGGTGTTTGATCATTTCAAACTCTGACTTCTTCTTATAGTTGTCGCAATTGACACAAGGGCACCAGGTTGTTTTCTGTCCATTTGCAAATGCGACTCTCACAAACTCCTTGGTTTTTGTTAACCATTCATGGGTCATGTCTTTCTGACTAGTGTGACCGGTGTACATCCACCCACGATCACTCATCCTGCCTAGCTACTGGACACACACAAAATATATACATAATTCAACAAACCATATTCATCAGTTAATAGAGATTGTCAGTTTCATTACGTCGATGCAACCTAGACGCTAGTAGGTAAAGATAGGTCCTAATCCCACCTGAGTATGTGTAGATTGTGTTCGTTTTCCATGCTCTGTTCCGGATCCGATGCAAAATTTCGGCAGCACCTCCCCGCTGTTCTCCTGATACACGTCTCGGCCATAAGCAGAGAGGACGTGTACCCAGAGAACAACAGGGAGGTACTGACGAAATTCTGCATCGGATCCGGAGCAGAGCATATGGGAAAACGAACCCAATCTACACATACTCGGGCTGTCCATGGATAACGTTGGACAATTCGAAAGAATCACGGTTATAAATATGCAAATGTATGCATATTTATAGATGTAACCCTTTCGAACGGGAGACGCACAGTGTTCACGCATACGAATGATTCAATCTACCTACAGCTAGCAAGTTTCATCGGCATGAAGACCGGAACAGAGCAAATGAAGGGGGAGGAGGAGATGTCATTTGTGCTCACCCACGAACGTAGGGGCGGAGCACGTCGAACGCACGGGAGGTCATCGAACACCAAACCCTCGCAACGATGAAACAACTGCACATTTAAATCCACCCGATGAACACAAATATATATATGATGTTTTGCATAACAAAATCGGAAATTATATGACCTCTGGAAGGCCGAAGAGCACCCTTTCGGTCAATAGGAGGCCGAAGAGGTGTTGGGGGTCGGGGGTGTCGTGTCGTGGTGTCGGGGTGTCATGTCGGGGTTGAGATGTCGTGTCGGGGTCGGGGGTTGGGGGTGTCGTGTCGTGGTGTCGGTGTACATCGGTATAATGCGTGTGTGACTTTCGATTCGTCGAGGCTTTCCTTAAGTAACTCTCATATCTCACGGTGCGGCGGTGCGCTCTCTCTCACACTGATATGGTGGTGTATATATGTTGGTGGGCACTCTCTCACAGTAATAGTTCGACCGCCGGTGATGGACGCCTCACCTCTTCTCTTCTTGCGCAATATATCGACGAGTATATCACAAAGAAGAGAAGAATGATGAGGCGCCCCCACCACAACAGTCGGGATTCCTCCATCAAGAACACACATGATAGTTATTTAAGGAAAGCCTCGACGGACCGAAAGTCACACACGCATTATACCGATGTACATCGACCCACGATCACTCATCTTGCCTAGCTACTGGACATGTGTCGGGGTCGGGGTGTCGGGGTCTGGGTGTCGGGGATGTCGTGTCGGGCTAGGGGTGCTGTGTCTGGGTTAGGGGGTTCCTCGACGTCGATGAAACCTCGTGTCGGGGTCGGGGTGTCGGGGGTGTCGTGTCATGGCCGGGGTGTGGGGGGTGTCGTGTCGGGGTCGGGATGTCGTGTCGGGGTCGGGGGTGTCATGTCATGGTGTCGGGGTTGTCGTGTCGGGGTCGAGATCTCGTGTCGGGGTCGGGGGTCGGGGGTGTCGTGTCGTGGTGTCGGGTTAGGGGGTTCCTCGACGTCGATGAAACCCTAAATAGCAAGTATCATCGGTGCGAGATACATGTGGCGCTCGGCGTCGAACACTAGATCCACATCCCACAAGTGACGCCGGCGCCCGGTGTCCCGCGCGCAGCAATAATTTTGGGGGCCGATGACGGTCGAACACCTATGCGAATTTGTCTGGCAGCCTCTGCGATGAGGATCAAAGCCAAGTTTTGAAACTTCAAACAACCAAACTGACTTGAGTCAGTTAGGGTGTTTCAAGTTTCAACACTTGGCTTTTAATCGTCATCGCAGAGGCTGCAAGACAAATTCGCATAGGTGTTCAACCGCCATCGACCCCGAGAACTGTTGCTATGGGACGTCGGACGCCGGCGTAACTTGTGGGACATGGATGCAGTGTTCGACACCGACGGCCACATGTATCTCGCACCAACGATACTTGCTATTTAGGGTTCCATCGACGTCGGGGGTGTCGTGTCGGGGTCGGGGTGTCGGGGGTGTCATGTCGGGGTGTGGGGGGTGTCGTGTCAGGGTCGGGGTGTGGGGGGCGTCGTGTCGGGGTCGAGGTGTGGGGGTGTCGTGTCGGGGTCGGGTGCTGTGTCAGGGTGTCGTGTCGGGGTGTCATGGTATCGGGGTGTTGTGGTGTCGTGTCGGGGGTTGGGGTCGGTGACGTCGGGGGTTGAGGATTGGTGGCGTCGGAGGTTGGGGGTTAGTCGCATCGGGGGTGCCGTGTCAGGGTGTCGGGTGTCGTGTCGGGGTCGGCGTGTTAGGGGTGTCGAGTCGGGGTCGGGGTGTCGGGGGTGTCGTGTCGGGGTCGGGGTGTTGTGTCGTGGTCGGGGGTGCAATGTCGGGGTGTCGGGGTGTCGTGTCGGGGTCGGGGTGCTGTGTCGTGGTCGGGGGTGCCGTGTCGGGGTGTCGGGGTCAGAGTGTTGTGTCGGGGTCTCGGGGTGTCGGGGTCGGTCTGTCGTGTCGGGGTGTCGGGGTCGGGGTCGGGGTCGGGGTCAGGGTCGGGGTCGGGGTCGGGGTGTCATGTCGGGATCTCGGGGTGTCGGGGTCGGTGTACCGTGTCGGGGTGTCGAGGTGTCGTGTCGGGGTGTTGGGGTCGGGGTCGGGGTCGGGGTCGGGGTGTCGGGGTCGGGGTCGGGGTGTCATGTCGGCGTCGGGGTCGGGGTCGGGGTCTTCCTCTTCTTCCTCCTTTCCTTTTTCCTCTTCTTCTTCTCCTCCTCCCCTCTTTTTTCTTCTTCTTCTTCCTCTTCTTCTTATTTCTTCTCCTCCTCTTCTTCTTCTTCCTTTCCTTTTTTCCTCTTCTTCTCCTCCTCCCCTCTTTTTTTTGTCTTCTTCTTCTTCTTTTTTCTTCTCCTCCTCCTCCTCTCCTCTTTTTTTCTTCTTCTTCTTCCTCTTCTTCTTTTTTCTTCTCCTCCTCCTCCTCTTCTTCTTCTTCCTTTCCTTTTTTACTCTTCTTAGAAACCTAACTAACGTAGAAACTAACCTACCTAACCTAGAACTAACCTAACAAACGTACAAACTAACGTAGAAACTAACCTAACTAACGTAGAAACTAACCTACCTAACCTACAACTAACCTAACAAACCTAGAACTAATCTAACTAACCTAACTAACAGTAGCAACTAACCTAACTAACAGAAGAAAAAAAACAGGGGCCAGGAGAGCTCACCGGAGTGGGGCGGCGGGGCACCGGGGCGGTGAGGGCATCGGGGCGGCTGGGCGGCGGGGGCGGCAGGCCGCTGGGCCACGGGGCGGCTGGTGGTCGGGGGGGGGCGTCGGTGGCGGTGCGCGGCGGGAGGCGGGCCGGGGCCACGTAGGGGCACGCGATGGCAGGCTCCGGGGGGCGGGGGCAGTGCAGGGCCGCCGGCGACAGGGCGGGCGCCGGGGGGCGGTGCGGGATGACAGCGGGGGGTGGCGCGGGGCGGCGGAGGGGGAGGGCGGAGGAGGTAGGGGCGCGCGGCGGCAGGCTTCGGGGGGCAGGGGGGTGCAGGGCGGCCGGCGACGGGGCGGGCGACGGGAGGCGGTGCGGGACGGCGAAGGGGGACGACGCGGGCGGCGAAGGGGAGGGGCGGGGGAGCGGAGTGCAACGGCGGCGTCGGGAGAGAGAGAGGGAGAGAGAGAAGAGAGAGAGGAGGGGGGTTAACGACCCGTTATAGAGTTATCCTCTTTGCCGTCTGCTAGCGGACGGCAAAGTTTCTTTGCCGTCAGGTGGGGTGGGCCCTTGCAGTTAGCCCGCCCAGTTTGTGGGCCCTCCTCACTTCTTTGCCGTCCGCTGGCGGACGGCAACGAATTCTTTGCCGTCCACCAGCAGACGGCAAAGAAGTGAGGAGGTTGACCTAGCCAGTGTCGTGCCCTGTGGGGCCCACTCTGGTCTTTGTCGTTTGCTGGCTGACGGAAAAGAATTCTTTGCCGTCCGCCAGCTGACGGCAAAGAATTGCAGACGGCAAACAGACTCTTTGCCGTTAGCTGGTTCTGTGTCGTCTGCTTTGGGAAGATAGACAGCAAACAGACTCTTTGTCGTCTGCTAGCAGATGGCAAAGCGCTGGCAGACAGCAAAATGTCTGATTCCAGTAGTGTGGGTGGGGTAAAACCCCCATTTCACCCTCTGTTTTACTATATCAGGGCTTCTTTCCCCCATTTCTTATCTTTCCTAGCCCCCCTAGCTCCCCCTAGCTCCTAGAGCATCCCAGGAACCCCCACGAGCTACTAGACAAACAGGGACACCATAGAGCGCACGGGCAACGATTGTGCCGACCATTTGGGCAATCGGGAACCCCCAACCGCCTGGGGATGCGGGAGCATGTCCCTAGCCCGCCCCTTGATGTCCGCAAGGCGCCAGGTGGTCAGGCACCTCCTCCCTCCTACTCTGCCGCCCCCCTATGCTCGCGCACGGCGCCGCCCGAGCCGGTCAACGGAGGAGCTCACACGCGCGGGCACTAGAGCCCTCCCCTCTCTCTCTCTCTCCTTTTCCCTGGACCTGGAACCACGCCCAGGAACTCCCAGGACATGACCCGAAGCCCCCTCATGGCCCATGGCGACGGCCCCGTCCTTACCGGCGCACCACGCCCTCGGTGCACCAGCGCCTCCCTATATAGAGCCCTCCCTAAGCTCCCGCTGCTCTCCCCTCGCTCTCTCTCCTCCCCTCGGCCACTCCCTCGTGCCTAGCCCCATCATCCCCGTGCTTGGGAGCTCGAGCCCGAAGCAAACCCTCACCGTCGTGCAAGTTTTCTCTCCACCAGTGACCCCCTTGGCCACCCACCGACGCACAGGAAGCCCCTGAGCACACCAGTGCCCTCCGCTTGGGCCGTCGCAGCCTGGACCCCCCGCCGGTGAGCCTCCCCTGCTCCCTGTCGTGAGGTGGGGGATGACAGGTGGGGCCCACCTGTCATGCCCTCATCCTCCCCCTTTCTCGGTGTCAAGTTGGGCCCGCGGGCAGGTTTAAAAATAAACCTGCCGTGCGCATCGCTTCGCCTGGGCTGGTTCTTCCCTGGACCGACTCAGCTATGGTTGGATTAGGCCCATCTGAGAAGTGTGGCTTATTTTTTTTCTTTTTCTGCAACTTTCCAAAAATTCCACAAAGTTGAATATTAATCTAATTCCAAATATTCTTCCACCTAAAATCTTAGAATACTCCCTAGGATTTAATAGTACCTTTTGTGTAAATTTTTGAAAATATTTCATGCATTCTTTTATTTTAAAACCTATATTTAGGCATCTTTTTGCCTCTGTTTAATAATTTCAAAAATATTTTTCACAACAAAACCCTAGGAAAATATTTTTAGTATAGCTTTTAGTATTTATCAGAGTAGGGTAGCATTTTAAATCTAGCTTTGTGTGCTCTGTTTTTGTGTGATGCTTATTTTTATTGCTTTTATTCGCGACGATAGATTGCACTATTGACGAAGGAGTTGGACCCGAAGACTTTGAAGACCCCAAAGACTTTATTGAGCCAAGCAAGCAGCCCTTTGACCATGTTAAGAAACCATTTTCATTGCATGTCATATAACACTTTACTTTCGTCATATTTGATCATGTGGAAGTGACCACTTCGGTGGGTTGCTTCCGACACTTTTACCATTGACACTTGCATTGTGCATGACCCTACCACCTTATGAGGGTTATGTGGGTGGGTGTAGATAGGATGCTAGTAGATGCTATGCAAGTGGGTTCGGGTTTATCCATAGTTATGGAAAGGAAGAATGATTTCAAAGACTTTTCGAAAACCCCGTTGGGTGCCACTAATGCACGTGGGAGATGATGATGAGTTGTGTGACCACTTGAGGAAGAAGTAGTGTGCCGAAACAGGATGGGGGTGTGTTTTCAAAAAAGGAGGGTTTAAGATGTGTCGACCGTCCCAACCTTACATGCGCAACCATGATACCCCTTGTGGGATGGGGCCTTGTTGATTACTATGATTGGTGCTAGCAGGTAGCTCGCATTACTGGTGGCAAGAGCGAAGTGGTCACTCTTGAGACGGGGTCGTCCCGGAAGTGGAAGGCCATGCGCTGTGTTTACAGGCACCGGGCACACCGTTGCGTGCCCTCATGGATGTTACGTGTGATGTACATCATGAGGGATGGCACCAACGAGTGGACTCTTTGTATAGTATCACCATGGGAAAGGCATTGTTCGGGTGCTTACCTCAGGTATGTTATATACCACGAGTCGTGGATAACACGGAAGTTCCCCGAGTCTTCTGGGTAATGTGTGCAACCTCTGTAGAGCATAAAACTATTCGAATAGCCGTGTCCACGGTCAAGGACAGTTGGGTGGTGCTTCTTATGCCACGTCTGGATGTTTTCGCAAACTTGGTGTCAGTGTGTGTGTGTGTGATAAAGAGGTTACCTGAGCTAAGTCTGATGGCTTAGCTCAATGACTGACTAAGTTCGATGACTTAGCATAATGATGGGACATGAGATGTTGAACCCCTGCTTATGATGATAGCTGTAACTTTTTCATATGGATATCTGTCAACTGTTGAAGCATGCTTACCTAGTTATTTGATCATGTCATTACATCCAAAATTAGCTTTCTGCCAATTACCTTCTTAGTGCTATACCATGCATCATTATTACTTGTTCCACAACTTGGGTTGCTTGCGAGTACATTCAAAGTACTCATTGGCTTGCCACTGGTTATTTAATTGGCCAGGCAGGGAAGAACAGGAGTATGTTGAAGAGTTCGTTGGTGACGAACATGCAAACTATTGATGCCATGCGAACTATTGCGAGTACATTCAAAGTACTCATTGGCTTGCCACTGGTTATTTAATTGGCCAGGCATAGAAGAACAGGAGTATGTTGAAGAGTCTGTTGGTGACGAACATGCGAACTACGAAGCTTCCCAGTAAGAATGCTTGTAGGTTCAAGGCATATGGCATGGGTTCACGCTTTCGATCAAGATTTCCGTTGCTTGTTCTATTTAAGTGTTTGGCCCTCGTGGCCCTATCTATGTAAGACTAGACCTTCATGGTCTGTATTTGTGTAAGACGCTAAATGTGGATGTAAGACTCTTGTTATTCAGCTTCTGTGTGTTCAGTGAGCATTGATCTCCTGGGATCACTATACACGTGCAATCGGTGATCACGACTTATGAGTCGGGGTCCCCACACCGCCCCAGCGATTGCATCCAACCTCTGGAAGGCTCCTTCTGGCCCCACCTTGCTGCATTCCCTGGGATGTATGTGTGAGGAGGCTGTAGGGGGGCTACTACGGACACTCTTCGGGAAGGTATGGGAGCTGCTCGTACGTGAAGGGGGACTCCTGAGCATCGTGACTCGGGAGCCTCACTCGCTCTGTAGCCCCTCGCTCCACGGGAACATCCTTGGTGATCCGGTCAGCCCCGATGACGGTTGAGGTATGCACGGGGTCGGGACCTGCCGACACAGAGCATAAGGTATTCAAAGTTTTGAAATTAAACCTATCTTCACCATGTTCCCTTCATGGTCTGCTCGTACGTCAAGGGGGGCCCTGAGCATCGTGACTCAGGGGCCTCACTGGCCCCATAGCCCCTCACCTCTTGGGACCATCCGTCGTGATCCGATCGGCCCCAATGGCGGTCGATGTATGCACGGGACCGGGCCCTGCCAATGCAGAGCGACACAACAAGCAATAAGGAAACAAGGTGAAGAGGACAAAAGTGCAGTTCAACAATTATTACAAGCATTATGGTTGTTGCGAATACAACCAGTTTAACGCCTTCAAGATGCATGTCAAATGATGCAGGAAAGAAACAAGAAAGGAGAATCAGGGCGAGCCTGTGCCGCCGCTAGTCTCGTCCGCGGAGAGATCGTCGTCGACATCGCCATCATCCTCCTCCTCACCACTAACTTCTAAAGTTTTAGTGGATGGTTGAATTGTGACGCGGGTGAACCACTTCACCAGCTTCTCCATGGCGGCCCTCACTGCATCCGCAGCGCTGCTGCGGACCCCAGGGGCAGCCGGGCGGATCACGGAGTTTAAGTCGAACCCTGGCTCGCAGAGGTGAAGATGGCTGAAGACTCGCGTCGCGGCCTCAGAAAAGAGGTCGCGACACTCGATGTCCAAGACCCCTTCCACCTTGGGGATGGCGCCCTCCAGCGCCTCAGCGAATCTGGAAGCAAGCTCCATGTAGCTGCTATCAGGAGCCACCAGGGGTTCCTAAAACCCTTCCCGGCAAAGGGAGTGAAGCGCTCGGCAAAGCCTAATATTGATTGGGGAAGGGCACTGAGATCCGTAGCCTTTCCGCCATCGGCCTTGGCTAAAGCCCTTTCCGCGGCTTCGAGCCAGATCTTCTCCAGGGCTGCCTCCTTTTCCAGCGCCTACAGGAGCCCTCGCATCACGGCGCCATCTTCTTTCGCCTAGCACAGCTCAGTGTCCTGGTCAGCGAGCTAAGCCTTGCAGGACTCGAGGGCCCCCCGTTGCCCGCGTAGCTCTTCCTCAAGTGCGGACTTCTCCTCCTAAAGAGCCTTCAGGCAGGACTCCGCCTCATTGCGCCTTCCTTTGGCAGATGCCACACTGGCTAGGGACACCTCGAGATCCATAATGGCCGATGTGGCCTCCTCCTCTCTCCTTGCCATGGTGGCCTTGGCTTGGTTGAAAGACGCCATGATAGAGGCGTTGGCATAGAGCCATCCGGAGAGGAGCCCCAAAACACCGCTCGTGAGGCGATCGTCAGCACTCGCGAGGGCATCCCAAACCTCGCCTAGGACGCAAAGACGACGCGCCGGAGGTACCAAGACCCCCTCCAGAGGAGACGCCCATGCGACCGCAGGCGGTGCCTCCTGAGAGACGACAACACGAGGAGCAGGAGGCTCCGGAGTCTGCTCCGCAACCAAGGGAAAGAAGGACGCAAATGAGTACATGGTCTGCCATCCGCCGGTGGCTAGCCCCCCGGACTGTGGCACCAGCACACCCTCAAGAATAGAAGCCACCACACCAGTAGGCAACGGGGGCTCCGATGGCTTCACGGCAGCGGCCAGGAGGCTCGCCTCGCGAGCTTTCGCCCCCTTGCTCGCAGGAACTTCGTCAGGTGACGTTGGCACGCTGGAAGTAGGCGGAGCATTGCAGGACACCTTCCTCTTGACACCCACCTTCTTCTTCCTCATCTTCTGCGTGGTGATGACCCTAATTGCCAGGCAAGGGCAGAACCATTACTTCCAAGTTACCAAAGGGCGGGCAAGGTCGGACCAAGTACTTACTCCTCTACATTGACCCACTTCCTCTTCCCCTCTGCTCCAACGATGGCAGTGCCCTCACCTGAGGGGGCAACAAGGGCACCAAGAGGCAGCACTACTGCCGGAGGGATCACCATAGCTGCGGCCTCGCCTGCCTGGCCAGTAGGCTGCAACTCGGTTGGGGGCGAGGCCGGCACCTCGACCACCATGTTTGCTGGGGCGAGGTGCATAGAAGGAGACTCGCCCCCTCGCTTCTTGGGGCTCGTCAGGCAGGCGGGCTACATGGCCCGGGGGTCCAGCACAAGCCCTCTAGAGACCATGCCAGGACACGAAGGACCCCGGGGAGAAACTTTAGCAACAGCATCATCGTCCTCAAGGTCATGCAGGAGCACGCATTGTGACGGGGGGCGCTCTTGCTTGGTCTCCGACCGACGTCGTCTCCAAATCCTCCCCGCCAGAGGTGTCACCGAAGGACACTGGGGATCCAAGGCCCTCAACTAGGGAGAGCCCTCGTTCATCGACATCGGGCATCTTGGCTACCAAAGCGGCCACGTCGTCGTGACGGTATAGCAGGGCACAGCCCTCAGGGAGATCACCGGGATCGCCGTTGATCAGGGTCGCCAGAGCCCTGTTCAACTCCTTGGGGGTTATGCAGGCGAACCGAAGCCCGAGGTTGTCGTCGCTGCCACGATAGTCCCACAGGGGCCTAGAGTGAAACTGGAGGGGCGCCAGGTGCTCCGTCAAGAACTCCTTCACTATCATCCCCCCAGTCAGCTTCCGGGCGCTTATGTCGCAGGATATATGCTCCAGGACGGGCTTCGGCCAGGGGTCAGACAGCTTCGCGGAGCCCCACACACGGGTCTTCTCCGGCAGCCACTTCGGCTACTCCAAGCAGGAGTTATGGCTCACAGGATCCATGAAGACCAAACGGTGCTAGAATTTCTCCACCTTCTTCCCATCCTTTAAAAGCATGTTGCCGCTCTAGACCGCGACGAATGAGACGCATGCCGACCGTTGAGCACCATCGTGCACGCGCAAGCTGAAGAAATGCCAGAAGAGGTGCACCAAAGGATTCATGCCCACGAAGGCCTCGTAGTAAACTGCGAAGACGGAAAAGAGCAGGATAGAGTTGGGTTGGAGGTGAAGCGCCTGGATCCCGTAGTGGTCGAGGATGGTGATGAAGAACGCGGAGAAAGGAGATACAAGGCCAGCAAAGACGCTATGCAGGAAGAAGGGGTAGGCTGACCTGGACGAGGGCAGCCTCTCCAAGGAGCTATCCCATATCAAGGTCCGCCCGTGCTCGTTGGTCCCGTCCGCCGTCGATGGGAGCACCGGAACTAGGTCGCCGTTCTTGGCAATGGTGGACACAGAGAGCGCTGGTGATATGGGAGCGGGGGCCGAGCCTTGTGCCTCTCGCTTTGACTTGTTGGCTGGGGCCATTCGGAGGGAGAACGAAACAACGCCGGATCTAGAGGGGTCTCAGCTAAGACCAGGATGTGGGAGCAAGAGCAAGTGCGCAGGACAGGAAAGCAATAATGGCTTGGCGCCAGAAGTCAGGCTTTTGTCGATTTGGGCGGTGGCCATGAGGTGAAAGCACATTTGCTCCCTTGGTGGTTTTGGTAATTTATAACAACATATAAGTCATTGAACTAATGTTTCCATCAAGTACGTTTCAGGAAAAGTTCAATGATGGGTTGGATAAGAGCTTGTGGAATACCCTAAGATGCAAGGAAGTAGGTTGGCAAAGCATCCATCAAGAGGACTCTACATTTTATACAACAACAACAACAACAACCAAGCCTTTAGTCCCAAACAAGTTGGGGGTAGGCTAGAGGTGAAACCCATAAGACCTCGCGACCAACTCGTGGTTCTAGCACATGGATAGCAAACTTCCATGCACCCCTGTCCATGGCTAGTTCTTTGGTGATGCTCCAATCCTTCAGGTCTCTCTTTACTAACTCTTCCCATGTCAAGTTCGGTCTACCCCGGCCTCTTTTGTCATTATCAGCATGCTTTAGCCGTCTGCTATTCACTAGGGCTTTTGGTGGCCTGCGCTAAATATGCCCAAACCATCTCAAATGATGTTGGGCAAGCTTATCTTCAATTGGTGCTACCCCAACTCTATCTCATATGTCATCATTTTGGATTCGGTCCTTCCTTGTGTGGCCACACATCCATCTCAACATGTGCATCTCCACCACACGTAACTGTTGCACATGTTGCCTTTTAGTCGGCCAACACTCAGTGCCATACAACATTGCGGGTCGGACCACCGTCCTATAGAACTTGCCCTTTAGCTTTTGTGGCACCCTCTTGTCCCAAAGAATGCCAGAAGCTTGGCACCACTTCATCCATCTGTCTTTAATTCAATGGTTCAAATCTTCATCGATATCCCCATCCTTTTGCAACATTGACCCCAAATACCGAAAGGTGTCCTTCTGAGGCACCACCTGCCCATCAAGGCTAACATTCTCCTTCTCCTCGTGCCTAGTAGTACTGAAAGCGCACCTCATGTACTCAGTCTTAGACCTACTAAGTCTAAAACCTTTCGATTCCAAGGTTTGCCTCCATAACTCCAACTTCCTGTTGACCCCCGCCCGACTATCATCAACTAGCACCACATCGTCTACAAAGAGCATACACCATGGGATATCTCCTTATATATCCCTTGTGACCTCATCCATCACCAAGGCAAAAAGATAAGGGCTCAAAGCTGACCCCTGATGCAGTCCTATCTTGATTGGGAAGTCATCAGTGTCGCCATCACTTGTTCAAACACTTGTCACAACATTATCGTACATGTCCTTGATGAGGGTAATGTACTTTGTTGGGACTTTGTGTTTCTCCAAGGCCCACCACATAACATTCCATGGTATCTTATCATAGGCCTGCTCCAAGTCAATGAACACCATATGCATGTCCTTCTTTTGCTCCCTATATCTCTCCATAAGTTGTCGTACCAAGAAAATGGCTTCCATGGTAGACCTCCCAGGCATGAAACCAAACTGTTTTTTAGTCACGCTTGTCATTCTTCTTAAACGGTGCTCAATGACTATCTCTCATAGCTTTATTGTATGGCTCATCAGTTTAATTCCACGGTAATTAGTACAACTCTAAACACCCCCCTTGTTCTTGAAGATTTGTACTAATATACTCTGTCTCCATTCTTCCGGCATCTTGTTTGCCCAAAAAATGAGGTTGAGCAGTTTGGTTAGCCACACTATCACTATGTCCCCGAGGCCTCTCCACACATTAATGGGGATACAATCAGGGGCCATCGCCTTGCCTCCTTTCATCCTCTTTAAAGCCTCCTTGACCTCCGACTCCGGGATTCGCCAAACAAAACGTCTGCTAATATCATCAAAGGAGTCATGCAGATCAATGGTAGAGCTCTCACTCTCCCCATTGACCAGCTTGTCAAAGTACTCCCACCATCTATGCTTAATCTCCTCATTCTTCACGAGAAGTTGATCTACTCCGTCCTTGATGCACTTGATTTGGTCAACATCCCTCGTCTTCCTCTCTCAGATCTTCGCCATCTTATAGGTGTCCCTTTCACCTTCCTTCATGTATAACTGTTGGTAGAGGTCCTCATACGCCTGACCCCTAGCTTCACTCACAACTTGCATTGCGGCCTTCTTTGCCATCTTGTACTTCTCCATGTTGTCTTCACTCCTATCCAGATATAGGCGTATGAAACAATCTTTCTTCTCCTTAATTGCCTTCTGGACATCATCGTTCCACCACCAAGTATCTTTAGCTTCTCTTCTACTTCCCATGGACAATCCAAACTCCTCTGAGGCCACCTTGCGAATGCAAGTCGCCATCTTCACCCACATGGTGTCTGCATCACATCCTTCCTCCCAATGGCCCTCCTTAATGACCCTATCCTTGAACGCCTGAGCTACCTCCCCCTTGTGCTTCCTCCACTTTGTTCTAGCGACTTTGGCACACTTATCCCATTGGACACAAATACAAAAGCGGAAGTCAGCAACCACAAGCTTATGTTGAGGGACAACACTCTCTCCAGGTACCACTTTACAGTCTAGGCATGCACACATGTCTTCTCTTCTCAAGAGGACGAAATCAATCTGGCTAGAGTGTTGCCCACTACTATAAGTCACTAGATGTGATTCTCTCTTCTTAAAGAGGGTGTTAGCTAGGATCATGTTGTAGGCTAGCGGAAAGCTTAAGACATCTTCTCCTTCTTGATTCCTGATGCCATAGCCAAATCCCCCATGCACCCATTCAAAATCTGTGTTAGATGTGCCCACATGGCCATTAAGGTATCCTCCTATGAGGAGCCTCACGCCAATCGGTACACTCCTAACCATGTCCTCCAGGCCTTCCCAGAACTCCCTCTTTGTGTTCTCACTATGGTCTACTTGCAGGGCATACACGCTGATAACGTTGAGAACTAAGTCCCCAACTACAAGCTTGACCAGAATAACCCGATCCCCACGTCTCTTGACGTCTACCACTCCATACTTGAGACTCTTGCTGATCAAGATGCCTACTCCATTTCTGTTTGCAACCGTCCCCATGTACCACAGCTTGCAGCCGGTACCATCCACCTCCTTCGCCTTCTGTCCCCTCCAGTTGGTCTCTTGGGAGCAAAGGATATCAACGCCTCACCTCACCGCTGCATCAACTACCTCCCGAAGCTTACCTTTCAAAGACCCTACATTCCAGCTACCTTAGCGAATCCTCCTAGGCTCGGCAAGCTTCCTTACCCTTCGCACTCGTGGAGTCAAATGCGACGACCCTAGCTCATTTTCCATTACACCCGAGCGCCGATGTAGCGTGCCACTAAGGATGCGAAGACTCGATCCTCGCTCACTTGCCACCGTATACAGATCATGATACTACGCGCCACCTGGGGGTGACGGCCCGGCCCTTGCCCATTTTCCACCACACCCGGGTTCTGATTTGGCGCGTCGCTGAGAGGGTTACGCCCCAACAAAAATCTTTTGGGTTTCATCTCCATAAGAGTGGATGGGGTTTGACATTGGTTCACCAAGCCTATCACAACTCTCCTCCTTTACCTGGGCTTGGGACCGGCTATGTTGAGCCAACATAGGCGGAGTTAGGACTCTACATTTTATATTTGTGAGAAATCACCTTTAGTTCATAGGAAAGCCAATACTATTAAAAGGGGGTAAGGTTTTGTTGTTGAAAAAAATGCTCATACGTGCACAAGTGATAGTCACGAAAGACACCCACAATCTCTCCCACCATAGATTGTCCAAAGCCAAACACTCAAAATAGGTGCAACCAACATTCTACATTCAGTGCCACCGATTCCAAACCCTAGACAGACTGAGCCAAACCCTAGCTTTTCGGTGCAACCGATACTGCATTCGGTGCCATCGAGTTGGGCTGCCAACTTTCTGTTACGCAAGTTCGCAATTTCGGTCCCTCCGATATTGTCGCATCGGCGTCACCGAGATTGAGCATTCTTACCGTTAGTCACCTTATCGGTGCAACCGAGATTCCTATATCGATCTCACCAAGATTCAAAAGTTGCCACCTTTTGGTCACTTCGGTACCATCGAGATTAACACATTGGTGTCACCGAGTCTGACTTATTGTGTGTAACGGTTGGATTTTTGGGGATGCCTATATATACCCCTTCACCGCCAACTACTCGAAAGAGAAGCACTCAAAATCATTCCATACCTATCCTATCAGTTTTCTGAAAGAGAACCACCTACCCTTGTGTTGAGGTCAAGATCTTCCACTCCGACCTTATGGATCTAGATTTCTAGCCTCCCCAAGTTGCTTTCCACCAATCTCATCTCTTCTACAAAGCCATATCAGTGAGAGAATGATTGTGTGTTGAGGAGTCTATAATCTTGAAGCACAAGAGCAAGGAGTTCATCGATATTACCAAGCCTATTACCTTTTGGAGGGTGGTGCCTCCCAGATTGGTTAGGTGTCGCTTGGGAGCCTCCTACTTCGTGTTGTGGAGTGAACTAAGAAGTTTGTAAGGGCAAGGAGATCGCCTACTTCGTGAAGATCTACCCCGAGTAAGGCTAGTCCTTCGTGGATGTAGGCCGTCATGGTATAGTCAAGGTTGCTTCTTCGTGGAACCCTCCGTGGGTAGAGCCCTCTATAGACTCTCGCGACCGTTACCCTCCATGGGTTGAAGACTCCATGAACGTGGATGTACGATCGCGCCACCTATCGGAACCATGGGAGAAATCATCGTGTCACCAATTGCGTTGGCTTTTCCTACCCTCTCTTTATGTTCATGTGCAATGTCTTTACTTTCCGCTGCTATACTCTTAGACATGCATGTGTATGTGTACTTGACATACTATGAATGCTAGAGTCTGTCAACAATTAAAATTGGGAAAAAGTTGATTTTTATTTAGTCAAGTAGTCTAATCCCTGCCCCCTCTCTAGACCTACTTTCGATCCTACAAGTGGTATCAGAGCTTTGGTCTCCATTGCATTGGTCTCACAACATAAGAGAAGTATGGCGTCTAGAGAGGGAAATTAACATTGTAGAGGTGCGTACTTTGATGGCACAAATTTTGCTAGTTGGAAGCACAAAATGAAAATGCATTTGCTTGGTCATAACCCCTCCGTTTGGGCTGTTGTTCGTGTTGGCATGCAAGGTTAATTCTTTGCAGAAGGAAAGAAACCCGATCGTGAAGCGATCTCAGATGAGTTGAAGATGTTGCAAATCAATGCTCAAGCATGTGACATTCTCTTCAACTACCTATGCCCCGAAGAATTCAACAAGATCAGCCGTCTTGAGAATGCAAAAGAGATTTGGGTGTAACAGCCGAGGACCAACACTCTAGAAGATTCCCCTTTCATTCCATTCTCGTCATGTGTATCGTCTGGTTGTCGCATTCATCATTGCATTATTCGCATCGTCTACATAGAATCGTCGATCATTTTCGAAAACTTGCATCCGTTCGTAGTCGCCGGTTCTCTCCATTCTTCCCGTTACCCGTTTCCGAGACCTACCACACATGCACGTGTCCGTGGTATCGATAAAATATAGTTTTTAAAGTGCGTATAAAACATTCTCAGATTGGGTCGAAAGTTGGCGTGTAGTCTTGTTATGTTGTAGGTGGACCGCCTGCCAAATTTCGTCGCAATCAGAGTTCGTTTGATACCCTAACGATCGACCTTAGCCGTACTGTCATCCGTTTATTCGTCAGAAGTTTTCGGTGTTCTAAAACCCTGTCGTTGGGCCACAACTCCCCCTCTCATCTCAACCCATGGTCACTCTACACAGGCCACTAAGCCCAGCAAAACCCACCTCTCCGATCGGACCGTCCGATCGTGATAGGAAGGTTGAACCCCCCCCCCCCTCTGGATAGAGCCCCTTCACTCTCTAGGGCTTCCCCCATGTAAAATTACAGCCACCCCACTTAAAAACCCACCTTCTAGCCACACGTCCCTCCAATCCCGAAATGCCAGTTTTTATCCCTACGCCCCTCCGTACATTGTCCGTTGCTGCCGGACATTGTCCGGGTGACCACAGAGCCTCCGCAGCCGCGCCCTTTGTTCCCGAGCTCCATCCCCCATGCCTCGTCGTGCCGAGGTAGTCATCGTCACCGGCCAAGTCACACCCGAGCGCCGTCCCTCATACCCTGGTCTGCTTCTCCCTCCCATCGCTTTCTCCCTCTAATCTCTCTCTCTCTCTCTCGTTGCTTCATGCCCGCAGGAGCTCCTCCAGCCGAAGCCATGGCCAGCCGCCTTGATCTGCTCGTCCGGAGACCTTGAAGCTCCGCTTGCACCTGGATCCACCGCTAGTCCCATAACCGCGCCGGATCCTGTCCTCTCCGCCTCGGATCCGTGCTCGCCAGCTCCAAGTTCGCCGCCCGTCGCCGCCATGTCACTGCTTCGCCGCTGCTGCCGCTTCCTTTGGAGCGAGGAGGACGACTGCTTCGCCCGCTAGCTCCAGTGACCGCACCATTGACCCGTGGCCAAGCCTCAGCCCTGCCAGAAGCCGGCCCAGTAGCTCCTCGCCCTGGCCCAGCACCTTCATCGACCTAGGCCGAAGCCCGCTACGTGAGCTCTCCTTTTGCGTTATTCCTTGCCGTGGGCGCTATTTAGTTATGTTGCGCACCCCCTTCTTGAGCCCATCAGTGTGCAGATTCGGCCCGTTAACTTTTTTTCTGTTAACGAATTTGTCAATTAACCAGTGAATAATAAAATTGCAGAAAACCCCCCGTTCTTCATGCATGTAATAACTTTTCAACTGTGCATCCTATGTAAAAACTTTATATATGAAAGATGACTAGATTCTCGTGTAGATTCACAATATCCAGCTCTCACATGTGTTTAAAATGTTTAACCTGATGTTTTTCTGTAATTTGCATAAATGCCACGCTAAAATGATTTATTTCATAACAAATTAACCATAGCTCTGTTGAAAATGTTTTACATATGTAACTTGACTAGAAAAATGTGTAGAATCTCATGGTGACATTTATTTTGCTGTTTAACAACTCTAAAATGGTGACTAGAGCAGAATAGTACCGAAATCTTAATTTGTATATGAGGTCGTTCCGTAATTGTTATCCGTTGCTTCCGGCCTCATTTAAAATGCCTAGATAGATAGTTTATTTATTCTTCATCTCTTGCCATGTTTAAGAAATTTAATATTGTCCTGTACCTAAATGATAGTGAACTAAATAATTCAAATGTGCGTCTCATCAATATGCAACTCGTTGCATATTGAACTTCACTTGATGTGTAGTATTTGATTCTTGTGCTTTGTCATGCCTTGCATAATTAAATGGACATGCATCATATTGGTTTACGCAACATGTCATGCATATGTTTTGGTGTACCGTTCGTTGATTGTTGTTTCCGTATTGCATCTTCTCGATAGAGTTCCGAAAGCGTTCGGAGTGTGAGGATTTGTTCATCTACTTCACAGATCGTCTTCTTCATAGACTCGTTCTTCTTCCAAGCGAGATCTCTGGCAGGATGACATATTTCCCTGCATACCACTACTATCATTGCTATGCTAGTCATCCCACTTTTATGTTATGTCCTGCTACCTACCACTTGTTTGTCAAGCCTCCCAAATGTCACAATAAGCCTCTAACCCCTCCACATCCTAGCAAACCTTTGTTTGGCTATGTTACCGCTTCCTCAGCCATTCTCATAGCATTTCTAGGTGTAATTGCTTCCATGTGACAACATGGACATTCTTTTGTTATCACAATATTATTTCTATTTAATTTAATGCACATATATACTTGGTAAGAGGTGGAAGGCTTGGCCTTTTGCTCGGTGTTTTGTTCCACTTTTGCTCGGTGTTTCGAACGTCTTGAGTGAGGAATTCCGAAAATACTTTGGGCTATCTCGAGGTTGTGGTTTTAAAATGGATTTGCCTAAGAAATCACGGGATTCATGGTTGAGGTTATTCCTGCTGCGTGTGGTTAATTTGTGATGGATGAGTTGGAGCACCCCTACAGGGTTAAATCATTCGGAAAGCCATGCCTATGGCTATGTGGAAACTTGGAAACTTTGTTTAACACCTGGTCATAGCAAACTCGAAGTAAACTCAAATAAAACACACCAACTGTGTGTAACCATGACTATCTCTCGTCGTGAGTCCTTATCCAAGAAAGAACACGATGGGGTTATGTTTGATGTAAATACGTGTTCAGGATCACTTAGTGATCATTCTAGTTCACATCCATTATGTGTAGACCATCATACTTTACTTTCTGTATTCATAAGTTAGCCACTCAAATAAATGTTTAGTCGCTTGCTACAGCCTCACCACTTAACCATTCCTCAACCATTAAGCTTTTCTAGTCTTGAGACCATTGGAAATGAGATTGTTGAGTCCCCGTGGCTCATAGATTACTACAACACCAGTTGCAGGTATAGGTAATGCGATGATTGGACGTGAGCGCGATGCTTGTTAGATTTGGAGTTCTTCTTCTTCATCATCAATCTAGGATGGGTTCCAGGAGGTAGCCTGGGATTGTAAGGATGGATGTCATTTTATCGTTTGATTTCGTCCCTAGTCGGACCCTGCTCTTTTGTATGATGTTTGAATAGGTCATTGTATTGATGTGATATTGATGTAGCTTGTGGCGAGTGTAAGCCAATTCCATATACTCATCTCTGATGTACATGTACTTGTATGGTATCCAGTCTTGCAAAACGACGAGATGCGCTTCTATCCTTGTCGAGGTCCTTGTGCCAAAATAAGGATAGGATCGCATCTTGGCCGTTACATTGGGATACTTTGATTGATATGCATGAAGGTATATAATCTATGAGAGAATCCAAGATGGATGTTCTTCAAAGTCAACTTGACAAGTTCAAGATGAAGGATGGTGAAGGAGTCGCTAAGATGTACTCTAGGCTAGCTCTCATCACCAATGAGATTGTCGGCTTAGGAAGTGAAGAAATGACTGACAAATTCATCATCGAGAAGATACTTTGAGCTTTGGATGATCGATATGACACCGTTTGCACATTGATCCAAATGATGCCCAACTACAAAGATCTCAAGCCAACGGAAGTGATTGGTAGAATTGTTGCTCATGAGATGACACTCAAAGACAAGGAAGAGCTTCACCACAAGTCTAGCGGTGCTTACAAAGCCACAAATGATGCTCCCGCTACCTCAAGCGACAACCTTGTCACAAATGAAGACATAATCCTCATGGTCAAGAAATTTAACAAGTTCTACAAGAATACAAGCAAAGATCAAAGCTCCAACTCAGGATATGAAGAGAAGAGTTTGCCAAGTCGTGACCGAAACTGCTACAATTGTGGGAAGCCCGGACACTACTCCAATGAGTGCATGACTCCCTACAAACGAAGAGAAGAGTCACCAAGAAGATGAAGCTCAAGAGATGAATCACCTCAAAGAGAGAGAAGGAGTAGAGATGATCGTTACGAACGAATACCCTCAAGGAGAAGTAGGGACTCGGAGAAGAAGGACAAGCACACCAAGAGCTACTCAAGAAGGAAGCATCAAGCTCATGTTGGTGAATGGGTTTTCGGCTCCGACTCTAACAACCATTCCGAGAGAAGCTATCACTCCAACTCTGACTATAGTCAAGATGATGGTGTTGCCGAAATAGCACTAGTGACAACCAACTCATGTGACCTATTTGATTCACCAAATGAAGGAGGTGGAAGTTGCTTCATGGCTAAAGGCCCCAAGGTATCACACCCCGAGTATCTTGATTTCAATAGTGATGAAGATGACTTGTTAATTGAAGATGACTTGCTATTTGACAAAACTAGTAATGTTAGTCAAAATGAACTAGTTAGTACTCACTCTAGTGTAGATAATTCGTGTGATGATGATAAGTTGGAAATAGAACGACTAATTGAAGAACTAAAAACTCTTAAGTTAGCCCACGAGTCAACTCTAGAAGATCATAGAGAGCTTGTAAGGACACATGAGAAGCTATGCTTCGACAAGCTCAATCTAGAGCAAGAGCATGAGTTCCTTAAAGTTATCAATGACTATCTTCAAAAGAAGACTTACTCTTATCTAGCCAAATGAATTCTCTTACCTACACTCATGCCTCAAGTTAAGTCTTAGAAAGCTAGTAACAAAGGAAAGAAAGGTTCTTCAACTAGTAGCAATAAAAATGATAAATCCAATGATATTCCTTCTAGTAGTTCTCATGATCCCACTAAATCTTCTCTTAGCCAAGTTACACTTGAGCAAGAAAATGAACTTTTGAAAGGGATTATAGAGAAAGGTATCTACAAGGGTCTTGAAGGGTGCAAATAATTTGGGGATATTGTACGCAAGCATGGACGATACCGGAAGAATTGTGCGGTTGGCTACTTCAATGCTAATGGAGTTTAATGGGAAGAAGGTCGATACCCCGATCCCAAGTTTCTTCCTCAAAAGGAGAAGTATGAAAATACTCTTCCCAAGGGAACAAAAGATCAAGATGACCTTCCACCAAAAGACACCAAGCTCAAGGACAAGAACAAGCTTCAAGAGGACATTGACTCATATGAAGATGAATCCCAAGCTTTGGTGAAGTGGGTTCCCAAGGCTACTACAAGCTCAACTTCTACAAGTGCTACTTCAACACCAAGGATCACCATCAACTTGATGTGGGTTCCCAAGAAGAAGCACTAGAGAGTTCCTGAGGGGTAACTCTGTCAATGAAATTCACTCATATTCATTATTGGCAAGAACTAGTTGCAAAAAACATCAACATTATCCAATAGTTCAAGGGTCACACATTCCCTCAAAGGTAAGCAAGGGACAAGGTGATCAACAAATCAATAGACATCATCACATATGATTTGCACTCCATGTACATAGATATCCTTGTATTTGTCTCTTGTGTGTTGGGACTAACCCATGTAGGTGAGAAGAGTAATGAAACAACAAGGATGCTCCCAACTCTTGGTGATCTTCATCAAGTTTGATAAACCACCACTACCTCACCAATTTGAAGTCTTCTTCGACAAAACCCAAGATTAGTTTATCCCTCTTATGGGGGATGTCACATCAATGGGGAGCTTTACTCTAAGACTTGGGTTAAAGCATCTCATAAGAATGTGAGAACATTAAATGCTTTATGTGGAAGTGGTAACCCCACTTGTGCTTAAACGATGAGTATGACCTATGATCAAGTATTCTTACTTGGATCCTAAGTCAATATACTCATATATAGATGACTCCGTCATCGCCAAAGTGCTTGTTAGATACTATTGTGTTTGTGCATGTTTGCCATAATTTTGTTTGACATCTTATTGTGTGAGCATGTTGGTCTGCATTTATTTACTCATTCGAGGATATCCAATTGTTGCTATTTGGCATTTCATATTTATTTGCTAATTGGATATACAAGAATGCCTAGGACCACTTCTCTCACTATCTATGGTTTCTCACCTCATACTCTATTCATGTTGCATCACAAAATCTGAACAAGTGCTTTTCGATCCCTCTGTGTGTGGAGCACTCAGAGTTCCGTATTGACAAGGACTAACCCTTAAAACCTCCCAAGTGCACCTCGGTGGAACCAACCCCAAAATCTCGGTCTCATCGAATGCCTAGGCTTCATTTGGTTTTCTACCTTGATACTACAGATTGCATATTCTTGGTTACACCAAATTTCCCTGTTAGCTGACAGCTGAGAGACTCGGTGACACTGAAAATTCAGAATCAGCGTCACCGACAATGAAGGGTATATAAGTTGAGGTCTCGACGGTTCTAAATTTCAATCTTCAAATCGTTGCGCCCTGGAACCCTAAGCTACCGCAGAAGGACCCCCTGGTCGTCACCCTTCTCTTCCCGCGTTCCCCCACCGCTGGGAATCGCCGCTGTTGACGGAATCTTGGCCCCTGTCGCCGCTGTAGCGGATCCGTCACCGAGCTAGGGTACGGATCCATCCCCCTCTTGCGCTCCAACATCCGATTCTTGTGCATTAGTGTTACTTCATTATCTAGCCACAGTTTGAGATCGTTCAATCCACAAGATAAACTCCATAGTCTAGAGAATCGAAAAATTCTAGGTTTAGTTGCCCGTGAAGTTGCATCTCGGTGATATCGAGTCAGAAAAATCGGTTCCACCGATTGCCTTTTTGTGCTACCGAGGACAGAACTCGATGAGACCGAGTGATAGTTTTTGGTCTGACCGAAACTGTTGCCAAGTTTCGGTTAAGGGTTTTGTGAGTCTCGGTAGCACCAAAATGTTTGACTCGGTGACACCGAAATCCAATTTGACAGTGAACTACATCTATAATTTTTCTGTTCAAACTTTCAAAAAATCAATTGCATTTTGTGATGACCTATCCTATTCCACTCTTCCATACTTTCTTCACAGGGTCAGCATGTCAGGGTCAGACAGTCAGAACTTGCGAGAGCAGAATGTTGAGATGAGTTCAAGCACTTGTCTTGAGTCTAGTTCATCTTCAGATGCAGGCACTCCCAGATCTCATGGGTTGCCTAAGGTTGCAACAAGGACCAGGAAGAGACTCAACTCAGATGAAGAGGATTCAATTTCCCCCAGAAGAGATTCTTGCCAAGAAGCAGGAGAACGCTGCTAAGAAGGATGCCAATGAGGCCACCTCATCTAGGAAGGTGGTCCGCAAAATTTATGCACCTGCAGAAACCTTCAAAGCACATAAGAGTGCTAGGGAAACAGTGTTTGTTGAGGTCCCCAGGAAAGCATTGCCTAAGAATGCAGGAGATAAGAAGACGACCAGTAAGGGGATCATCCATGTGCAGGGCAGGCCTACCTCCATGTTTGAGGATCCAGAGGAGGCTGCTGCTACTGGTGCTGCTATTGAGGAGGAAGAGGAGGAACCTGCTGCTCAGGCCCCTCCTAAGAAGAAAGCCAAGAAATTGTTGGTTGATGCTATGCCCAAGCCAGGCCCCTTCAAGAGCACCAAGGAAACTTCAAAGAAAGTTGCTGCACAGAAGTCCAAGAGGACCGCCAGGGATATACCTGCTTCCGAGAAGAACAAGAAGTCCACTTTCAAAGAAGCATATGATGATGATGATGCTATGTCTGTTCTGATGAAGCTTAGACCTCACCTTCCAATTCATGATGCCAACCACCTAGTTGCTGAGGATATGAAGAAGATGAAGGATTCAGTCTTGAGGGCATGGAGAGTTGTTGATCCATATGCCCAGAGGAGAAAGATTGGTGTTTATTACAGATTTTACACCAGAGAGCAGCAAGACTTCTATGAGACAGTTTTGCTAGACAAGAGCCCAACAGTCAGTGACATGAGATATGTTGACCGAAAGTACATCAAGGAGAATGAGGACTACTTTCCATGTGACCAAGACAATTTTCACTGCATTGGACTTGATGGGTTTGTCGGTAGAGAGTTTACTACCTGGAATGATGAGATGATCATGCAATTCTACTCCACTACACATTTCTATGGAGATGGTAGGATTGTCTGGAATATACAAGCCAAGTTTAATATATGAAAAGGTAGTTCCCACTAGCATATGGAAGTTTCAACGTAGGAGACTCTCATATGAAGAACATGGAGCCACTTTGAGGCACAAGGGTGGTAAAGGATAGTAGCCAAGTACCTTCTCACTTTTTTCTCTCATTTATTATTATTATTATTATTATTATTATTATTATTATTTTATGGGTTTCTTTTTTCCCTACCCCATTTATATTTTTTATATGGTGCGCTCATTTGTCCTCCCCCATTTTTATTTTATTTTTTGTCCAGAGTCTCATCCCGACTTGTGGGGGAATCATAGTCTCCATCATCCATTCCTCACTGGGACAATGCTCTAATAATGATCATCATCAAAATTTATTTACTTACAACTAAATATGAAGAACTGATAGGCAGATATGACTCTATATGAATGCCTCTGGTAGTGTACCAGGATGTGCAATGATCTAGCATGACATGTATCCAAAACATGATGTAGGTGCATTTTCCACAAATACTATGTCAGCTCTGTTTGATCACGCAAAAGCAATATGATGATGAACGAACTACTCATGTGAAGTGACGATGGGATTTGTATGCCAATATATTTCAAAATGGCTATGAAAATGTCATAATAGGTAGGTATGGTATATGTTTTTAGGAAGATATAATGAGGCTTATGCACAACATATAGTATCATGTCACGGGGTCTGGATGCACCAACGAAAGTTGCACCGGTCCTCAAGGTGAGAATGGGCTATGCATGATACCAAAGAGGCTAGAACATATGAGAAGGTGAAGGTGCATATGTCCATGGTGTCACATTAGTCATAATGAACTCACATGCTTATTGCAAAGTTTCATTAGTTTTATCACAAATCAACGTACTCGTCGCATGCCCCAAGGGAGGAGGTTGGTAGGAGTTAACCATCGCGCGCCTTCTACTCTAAACAACACTAGGATTTCAACAAGGAATAAAAATGCTCACACATCATCACCATGCCTCTTTAATTTTTACATGAATAACAAGTTAACACCTCTTAATCTAAACACTTCTATGAATTATCAATAATGGACTCACGCCCTTTTCATATTACCACATCAATGTCATTAACACGTAACGTATCTATATGTGCTACATGGTTGTTTTGATTATCATTCATTGAATACCTATTATTCTTGGACTAGTATTATGACCCATGCAAATTACCGTCATTATTTGTTCAACTATCAAACAAATATAAGTGAATAACAAGAGCATATTATTTATATAAAATCTACACGCCACCTTGCTAAAAAAGATATAAGTGAAGTACTAGAGCAACTACCAAGCTCAAAAGATATATGTGAAGCACATAGAGTATTGTAGCAAATTATGATGAATGTGTGTCTCTCTCAAATAGGTATATTCAGAAAATAACAATTGTGAAAAACTTAAAGTAAAATTAAACAAAAGCAAACGATGCTCCAAGAAAACCACGTATCATGTGATGAAAAAAAGTATAGCTCCAAGTGACATACTGATGGATTGAGACGAAAGAGGGGATGCCTTCCGGGGAATCCCCAAGCCTAAACACATGCATCTCATCATAATTTTACTTGGTGTGCCTTGGTAATTCCCAAACTTAGGCTCTTGCCACTCCTTATTTCGTAGTCCGTCGTCATCACACCCAAAACTTGAAAACTTCAATCACACAAAACTCAACAAAGCATCATGAGATCCATTAGTATAAGCAACATATTGCATACTTTAGGTAATTGATAGATTTATTATTAATGATTTTTCCATAATAGGTACTGTATTCTAACTACTCCATGGCTTATACCCCCGATACAATCCATAGCATAATCATAACGAGCAAACTATGCAAGTAAAACAGAATATGTTTGAAAGAGAATAGACTATAGAAATTACTAAAGAGCCCATACTTCTGTAACTTTAATAATTCTAAAACTTAGCACAATGTAAAGATATTTTTATAGAAATACTGTGTAAAATTTCAACTCATTATCCTGCTCCAGTAAAAAAATGAAAATTCATGTATTAGAGTCAAAGTTTCTGTTATGTTTTAGCATCGTTTGTACTCATCTTGTCAGTCATCCCAAAGGCTTTACTTGGCACAAACATGAATTAAAACACAAAAACATAATAATTACAGAGGCAACAATCATGTTATCACAAAATAACAGAAAGTAAAAACAAAAATTACGATACATATTGGGTTGCCTCCCAACAAGCGTTATTGTTTAATGCCCCTGGCTAGGCATAATGCATAGTTTTGAGTGTTGTCATCTTTGACACAAAAACCATAAGGGGATCTCATGATTTATTCATAAGGTGATTTAAATCTTTTCCTAGGGAAATGTACCATCCCTTTCTTTAATGGGAATTGGAATCTTATGTTTCCCTCTTTCATATCAATAATTGCGCCTATAGTTCGTAAGAATGGCCTTCCAAGTATTATTAGACAAGAAGGATTGCAATCAATATCAAGAACAATGAAATCAATAGGCACATAATTTTTTTGCAATAATAAGCACATCATTAATTCTACCTAAAGGTTTCTGTAGTGTAGAATCCGCAAGATGCAAGTTTAGGGAACACTCCTCTAGATTAGTGAAACCAAGCACATTATATAAAGTTTTAGGTATGGTTGAAACACTAGCACCAAAGTCACACAAAGCATTGCATTCATATTTATTTATCTTTATTTTGATAGTAGGTTCCCATTCACCATGCAATTTTGTAGGAATAGAAATTTCCAGCTCAAGTTTCTCATCATAAGCTTTTATCATAGCTTCTACTATATGTTCAGTAAAGGCTTTCTTTTGTTCAGAAGAATTGGGTGAGATAATAACGGATTTCAGAAAGGAAATACATTGTACTAAATAGCATTTATCATAATTAAAGTCCTTGTACTCCAAGATAGTGGGCTCATCACTAGTTAATGTTTTGACCCCTCCAAGCCCACCTTTTCCAGTTTTAGCATCAAAATCATCATCATCCAAGCAAACGGGACGCTCCTCAACTAATCTTGACTCATATACAGTCCCTTTATCGGTCATATTCAGAGAAGTAAAAAAATATTCAATCGGAGAAACACCAATCATGTTAAGATCTTCATCATGATTGCGGTAAAAACTAGGTGGAATAGCTTTTTCTAAGAATTTCTGCTTAGCTCTCAACTTAGGGGACCTCTCCTTATTTTCATTAATAGATAATTGAATATATTTAGTAGTCCCATTGAAATAATGATTGGGTGTAAGAGAATTATTTTTATGAGTTTCAAATTAAGAGCAACTCTATCCATGTTTTTAGCCAAAGTATCAATCACCTGCAACTTTTCTTCTATCGTAGTGTTCAAAACCTTTTGAGAATTAATAAATTCCTTAATTGTGTTCTCAAGATAAGAAGGTATCATATTATGATTTGCAGAATAATTTCCACAAGAATTACCATATGAATTTCCATAGTTGTTAGAGGAATTACCGGGATACGATCTAGCATTGAAACTCCCTCTATAAGCATTGATATTGAAATTAATTCGCGAGATGAAGTTCACATCGATAGCATAACTATTTTTATCAATCCAAGTAGACAAAGCCATATCATTGGGATCAACATTATTATTTTTATAAGCAACCATATTCATAAGGGCATCCAATTCTTCACTCAAAGTAGTGATTTCTTCGACATAATTTACCTTCTTACCAGTTGGAGCTCTTTCGATATGCCACTGAGAATAATTTGTCCTAGTGATGTCCAGAAGTTTTGTTGCCTATCCTAAGGTCACATCCATAAAGGTACCACCTGCGGCAGAATGTAGAAGATTTCTAGACACAAAATTTAGTCCAACATAGAAATTTGCGATAATCATCCACAAGTTTAAGCCATGAGTTGGATAATTTCTTATCATTAGTTTTGTTCTCTCCCGAGATTTTGCACCATGTTCTTTATCTTGATGTTTATAATTCATTATTTTTCATTTCTAAGGGAGATGATCTTAGCAGGAGGAAAATACTTGGCAATAAAAGCATCTTTACAGTTATCACATGTTCCAATACTATTACGAGGTAAAGATGAAAACCAAGCTTTAGCTTTATCTCTTAGTGACAAAGGAAATAATTTCAATTTCACAATATCATTAGAATATCCTTTTTATTTTGCATATCACATAACCGAATAAAGGTATTAAGCTGTGATGTGGGATCCTCATTAGGACTTCTCAAAAATTGATCTTTCATGATAAGATTCAACAAAGCAACATTAATATCAAATGCCTCTATACTAGTGGAGGGTGGTATAGTAGTACTAATAAAATCATTATTATTAGTATTTTAGAAATTACACAACTTAGTAGTATCTTGAGACATGGTGACAGAACAAGCAAAGCAACAAGCAAGACAAGTAAACTAGCAAGTAAGGCAAACTAGAAGTAAACTAGTAACTAGCAAATGTAAGTATTTTTGTATTTTCTGTTTTTTATGAGACAAACTAAATATAATAGCAAATAAAAATAATAAAAAGTTAATGAAAATTTATTTAAAGTCAGTTGATAGTTGGTGATGGTATTCCCCGGCAACGGCACCAGAAATCCTTCCAGATACTCGTGAGCTATGTTGGGTTTTCCATGAAGAGGAACGGGTTATCAACTCACGAAATGGGTAAGTACTTCCCTCAGTTATGAAAACAAGGTTTATAGAACCAATATGAATACCAATCCTTGACCATCTTCAGTGGCTGCATACAAAAGAGCAAACAACATGCACCCAACGCCGGCAAGAGGGTTGTCAATCCCCTTGATCTCGTTATTTGGAAGCAAGTGAGTTGTCTAGATAACTGTAGATAATTGTGAATTATAAAATAAAATAAAATAAATAACAGCAAGATAATGAAAGCATTTGTGAATATATAAGTAAATAGACCTGGGCTGTAGAGTTCTCTAGTGGCATCTCTCATAGAAATAGCATATGGAGGGTAGACAAATTACTCTTGGGCAACTAATGGAAAAGAAAATAGTTATGCAATTTTAACGGCAATGATCATGTGTATATAGGAATCACGTCCATAAGCCAATAGGCCGACATCTACCTACACCTATTACTATTACTCCACTCACCGACTGCTATCCAACATGCATCTAGAGTATTAAGTAAAACAAAGTAAAGCTTGGAGAATGATGACATGATGTAGATAAAGTAAACTCAATCAATATGAATAGACCCCTTCATTTTATTCTTAGTAGAAGCCACACAAAGACACAAATTGTCCCCTTCTATCACTAGGATATAAAAACTCGCTAGGTTGAACCTACTATAACGCACCACTCCCACCAAAGAAGTATCACTCTAGTTGGCCAAACTATCTCAATAGATTGGAGAGCATTACGAAGCTAAGATGAGCAAGGAAATAAGAATCTCATTAGTAGAAAACAAACCTTTTGTCTGCCCCATTAGTCGCGGTTGGCTTTCGAATCGTCGCTAATGTGATCATTAGTGTCGGTTCATGACGGGGATCATTGGTGCCGGCTCGTTACGGACCTTTAGTCTTGGTTCGTCCCACGAACTAGCACTAAAGGTGTGGTGGCAGGCTAGCGTCAGATTGGGGCCCCATGGGAGCCTATAGTCCCGGTTGTAGCCACCAACCGTGACTATAGGCTAACCTTTAGTCACGGTTGGAGCCACCAACCGGGACAAAAGGTCCTCCTATATTGAAACCCTTCGGCGCCAGCCCAAGAAAAGTCCTCTGTTCTTCCCCTTTCCTCTCCTCTCTATTCTTCCTCTATTCCTCTCTTCCTCTATCTCATCCTCCATTTTTGCCAAAATTTGTCAAGGTTTGGAGGCATCCCATCCATCCAAATGTTCACAAAGGTTAGCAACTTTGTCCTTTAATCTCTCATTGCTAGATTAGCTCTTGCAATGCTCCATAAGTATAGTAATTTTGGGGTTTTAGTTTGTATGTGGTAGTTTATTTGATTTATGCAATTTGAGCTCAAATTAAATTGTTACTTTGCATTTGTAGCTGTGGTTTACTTAGTGCCTTCCCGTCCCCGTCCTAACCACCATCGATCGCCCGCACCGTCCCGTCGCCGGCACCACCTTGGTGAGCCTCTTGTTCTTATCTTTTTTTATAAAAAACATGTTTGTAAGATTTAGTTAGTTACTTGTATACTTTTCTTACATATATGGTTGTTTGTTATACATAGTGGCATAGTTTTGAAATCCGTCCCCGTCGGCCCTCATTCGGTTTATGATGTGGATGTGGTATATATACTCTCTTTTATAACTCTTTGTTGCATTTCATGTTTATGACAATTATACCAATCAAGTTGACATGGATACTTTTATCTAGGAGGTATGTGAACCAGATATTCCAACTGACATAGATATTCTTGTCAAGAAGTAAAATTTAGTTGAAAAATAAAACTAGTATTTGAAAGAAAAACTGAAATGAGTTGAAGAAGAGAAGATGAAACTGGAGTTGTATGTCGCTAGTGTCGTCGATGATCACAAGATCAAGATGGGTGCAATGGGCTTGAAGATTGGAAAATTTAAAAGATATGCCATTGATAGTGAGGCTTGGTATCACTATGCTATTGGATCAATTGTTACCTTAGTCGCGATGTTGATCGCATTTGTTGTTGCATTTAAATGCTTTACCTAGAGAGTTTGTATGTTGTTTTATGAGAACAAGTGTGTATGAACTTTATGCATGAACTTCTATTAATTTGGTCTTTTCGGTGTTGTGTAATGAATAGGAGCCAACAATGATTGTATGAGGACCGATGCTCTGCCTAGTTCATTAATGGCGTGCATACTTCTCTGGTTGCGACTGAGGCAAACAAGCGGCCGGATGGTTTTATGTATTGTCCATGTGCTGGTTGTAAGAATGATCGAAATTACTCTAACTCAAGAACCATTCATGTCCACCTGTTTGAGTTTGGTTTCATGTCCGGCTATAACTATTGGACCAAGCACAGAGAAAGAGGGGTCCTAATGGAAGAGAATGAAGAAGAAGAGGATGACGACAGCTATCCTGACCGTGGGTTCCGTGAATACGATGGTACAACAATGGGGGAAGAAGCTGAGCCGACAATGCGGGAAGAGCTGAAGAAGAGGCATCAGATGAGCCTGCTGATGATCTTTGTCGGGCCATTGCTGATGCAAAGAGAAACTGCGCAAGTGAAAAGGAGAAGCTGAAGTTGCAGCGCATGTTAGAGGATCACAAAAAAGGGTTGTACCCAATTTGCGAAGATGACAATAAAAAGCTAGGTACCACACTAGAATTGCTGAAATGGAAGGCATAGAATGGTGTATCTGACAAGGCATGTCAAAAGTTGTTGATAATGTTAAAGAAGAAGCTACCAAAGAACAACGAATTGCTAGAGAGTATGTACAAAGCAAAGAAGATTGTCTACCCTCTAGTATTAGAGGTCGAGAAGATACATGCATTCCCTAATGACTGCATCCTCCACAGCGGTGAGGACGAGGATTTGAATGCATGCCCAGTATGCTGTGCATTGCCCTATAAGATCGGCCACGATGACCCTGGTGATGTTGAGGGCAAGCACCCCAGGAAGACGATTCCTGCCAAGGTGATGTGGTATGCTCCTATAATACCATGGTTGAAACATTTGTTCCAAAACAAAGAGCATGCCAAATATATGCAATGGCACAACGAAGAACGTAAGAAAGATGGGAAGTTGAGAGTGCCCGCTGACGGGTCGGAGTGGAGGAAAATTGATAGAAAGTGGAAGGACTTTGCAAAGGATGCAAGGAACATATGGTTTGGTTTAAGTGCAGATGGTATTAATCCTTTTGGGGAGCAGACCAGCAATCATAGCACATGGCATGTGACTCTATGTATCTATAACCTTCCTCCTTGGTTGTGCATGAAGCGGAAGTTCATTATGATGCTAGTGCTCATACAAGGCCCCAAGCAACCCGGGAACGATATTGACGTGTACCTAAGGCCATTGGTTGAAGAACTTTTACAGCTGTGAAATGGAAAAGGTGTACCTACGTGGGATGCGAAAGATCAGGATGAATTTGACCTACATGTGTTGCTGTTTGTAACCATCAATGATTGGCCTGCTCTCATTAACCTTTCAGGACAGACAAACAAGGGATACCATGCATGCACGCACTGTTTAGATGATACTGATAGTATATATTTGGATAAATGTAAGAAGAATGTGTATATGGGGCATCGTCTATTTCTTCAGAGTAGGCATCCCATAAGAAAGAAAGGCAAGCATTTCAAAGGTGAGGCGGATCACCGAAAGAAGCCTCGCCACCGTATGGGTGATGAAATACTTGATATGGTCAAGGATTTAAAAGTAATCTTTGGCAAGGGTCCTGGTGCACAATCTGTTCCTAATGACACTTACAAACGCGCACCCATGTGGAAGAAGAAATCTATATTTTGGGACCTACCGTATTGGAAAGACCTCGAGGTCCGCTCTGCAATCGATGTGATGCACGTGATGAAGAATCTTTGTGTGAACCTGCTAGGCTTCTTGGGCATGTATGGGAATATAAAAGACACGTAGGAGGCATGGGAGGACCAGCAACATATGCACGGAAAATAAGGCATGGATCCAAAGTAGTTCCAGGGTCATGCCAACTATGCTCTTATCAAAGAAGAGAAGGAAATCTTCTTCGAATGCCTTCTCAGTATGAAGGTCCCTTATGGCTTCTTGTCGAATATAAAGGGAATAATAAATATGGAAGAGAGAAAGTTTCAGAACCTAGAGTCTCATGACTGCCACGTGATTATGACGCAACTGCTTCCGGTTGCATTGGGGGGGCTTCTACTGGAAAACGTTCGATTAGCCATTGTGAACCTATGTGCATTCCTGAATGCAATCTCTCAGAAGGTAATCGATCCAGAAATCCTACCAAGGTTAGAGAATGATTTGGTGCAATGTCTTTTCAGTTTCAAGTTGGTGTTCCCACCATCCATCTTCAATATCATGACGCATGTCCTAGTTCACCTAGTCCAGGAGATTGCCATTCTGGGTCCTGTAATTCTACACAATATGTTCCCCTTTGAGAGGTTCATGGGAGTCTTAAAGAAATATGTTCATAATCGTGCTAGGCCAGAAGGAAGCATCTCCAATGGACATGAAACAGAGGAGGTCATTGAGTTTTGTGTTGACTTTATTCCTGACATTAAGCCAATAGGTGTTCCTGAATCACGTCATGAGGGCAGACTGGGTGTAAAAGGCACGCTAGGAAAGAAATCACTAATATGCCGGGACGGAAATTCTTTGGAACAAGCACACTACACAGTTCTACAAAGTTCCGCCTTGGTGGCTCTGTATATTGAGCAACGCAAGAATATTCTACGCTCCAAACACTCAGAAAAGTCTGACGACTGGATTACACATGAACAACCGGTGACTTTCTCCGGTTGGTTGCAGACACGTCTCGTGCATGACGACACTGTTGAAGATGAACTGTACTTGATGTCCAAGTTACCATCTTCGACTATGTTGTCTTCAAAGGGTACAAGATAAATGGGAATACATTTTACATGATCGCCCAAGATAAAAAGAGCACCAACCAAAACAGTGGTGTCCGCTTTGATGCAGCAAACAACAATGGGCCAAAGGACACATACTTTGGTTACATATAGGAGATATGGGAACTTAACTATGGACTTGATTTGAAGGTCCCTTTGTTTAGGTGCAAATGGGTGAATCTGACAGGAGGCAGGGTAAAGGAAGACCCACAGTACGGAATGACAACAGTGGAACTCAACAATCTTGGGTACGCAAACGAACCATTCGTCCTTGCCAATGATGTGGCACAAGTTTTCTATGTGAAGGACATGTCTACCAAGCCGAGAAAAAGAAAAGATAAGGAAGCAAATATATCATGCGATGAGACAAAGCGCCACATAGTTCTTTCAGGGAAAGGAAACATCGTGATAGTGGAGGACAAGACAGACATGTCCGACGATTATGAAAAGTTTCATGAAATTGCTCCCTTCATAGTGAATGTTGACCCGAGCATCAAGTTAAATGATGAAGATTGCCCATGGTTACGATGCAAAGGGACACACGCGAAGAAAAAGTTTTACACCCAAAGATCCCAATCTGGGATGTGACCGGCTTCTCTAGTTCGTTTCCGGACTTATATATATATATAGAAAGTACCAGTTTAGACAAACCGAAGGGAATCTTTCTAATAGTAGTGTACTTATGTGTTTTGTGCATTCAGTATGCACCATTCGAATGGAGGCCATCAATTTTCAACCCTTCCCGACTTCATTTGCTATTTTCCATGCATTTACTGATTTTTTTGAGCTAAATGACCCTGAAATTGATAAGCACTACAAATGAACTCTGAAAAGATTGAAAGTTGGCATGGTATCATCATTTCACCCACATAGCATGTGCTCAAAAGTTTATATGGTTACGACAAAAACTGGATGCACTTTGTGTACAAAATGGATAATCTCTTTCGAAGTATCAGGGTTTCTCACGAAAACTCGCCTGTTACAAAGGCATTTCATTTTTTTTAACTTATTTCAACTCTAGACTTTTTGTGCATTTAGTATGAACCATTTGAATGGAGGCCATCAATTTTCAACCCTTTCCGACTTCATTTGCTATTTTCCATGCATTTACTGATTTTTTAGCTAAATGACCCTGAAATTGATAAGCACTACAAATGAACTCTGAAAAGGTTGAAAGTTGGCATGGTCTCATCATTTCACCCACATAGCATGTGCTATAAAGTTGAGAGGGTTATGACAAAAACTGGATGCACTTCGTGTACAAAGTGGACAATCTCTTTCGAAGTGTCAAGGTCTCAAACGAAAACTCGCCTGTTACAAAGGAATTTCATTTTTTAACTTATTTCAACTCCAGACTTCTTGTGCGTTAAGTATGCACCATTCGAATGGAGGCCCTCAATTTTCAACCCTTTCCGACTTCATTTGCTATTTTCCATGCATTTATTGATTTTTTAGCTAAATGACCCTAAAATTGATAAGCACTACAAATGAACTCTGAAAAGGTTGAAAGTTGGCATGGTATCATCATTTCACACACATAGCATGTGCTATAAAGTTTATAGGGTTACGGCAAAAACTAGATGCACTTTGTGTACAAAATGGACAATATCTTTCGAAGTATCAGGGTTTCCGACAAAAACTCGCCTGTTACAAAGGCATTTCATTTTTTTAACTTCTTTCAACTCCAGACTTTTTGTGCGTTCAGTATTGACCATTCAAAGGGAAGCCATCAATTTTTAACTCTTTCCGACTTCATTTGCTATTTTCCATGCATTTACTGATTTTGTTGAGCTAAATGACCCTGAAATTGATAAGCACTACAAATGAACTATGAAAAGGTTGAAAGTTGGCATGGTATCATCATTTCACCCACATAGCATGTGCTAAAAAGTTAAGAGGGTTACGGCAAAAACTGGATAAACTTCGTGTAGAAAATGGACAATCTCTTTCGAAGTATCAGGGTTTCAAACGAAAACTCGCTTGTTACAAAGGCATTTCAGTTTTTGATAACTTATTTCAACTCCAGACTTTTTGTGCGTTCAATATGCACCATTCAAAGGGAGGCCATCAATTTTCAACCCTTTCCGACTTCATTTGCTATTTTAGATTTTTAAAGTAAAGTTATTCACAAACTAGTGATTCACACAAATTTCAAATATTTCATATTTAAGCTATTCGAATTTGAAAACTATAGCCACTAACAGAATGTTTATAATTTTTATGACCTAATGCAAAAAGATTCACTCATTAACTCTCAACAACCCCCGTCGCGCCCCGCCCCCTCCTCGAGCTCGCGCTCCGTCGTGGTCGCCGTCGCAGCCGCCGTCACCGATGATTCGACTCGCCTTGCCACCCGTTGCCCTGCTGTGAGCCCCTGCCTCCATGGACGCCCTCCCATCGATTGAGCCTGCACACACACATATATGCATGAACACACACACGCACACACACACATTTTCTTATTTAGATGAATTTGAATTTTTTTATATAATGTTGTTTTCTATAATTAGTGTTTAATTAATATATATGTTTAATTAGTATATATGCTTAATTAGATTTTTCTGCTTAATTGGAAGTATATAATGTCCCTAACCTATTAAAATGTTGCTTATATAATGTTGCTTAATTAGATTTTTTATTCAGAATGGAATATTACTAGGGTAGTCACAACCTAGGAATTTTTACATTTTGATCCAATATATGTATAGAAAAAGTTGATGAATTTTGTCATTTGATCCAATGTATAGCAATTAGTATTTGCAAAAGTTGCATATTGTAATTTTGCATTTTTTCTGTCATTGCTCGATATATGGAACGGGTTGACTTTATGTCTGTTTTGGCTCCTTGTGTGTCTTTCAATGAGGGAGAGTGTCCACCATACATATATATGAGAGAGGAAGAATCCCAACTGTTGTCGTGGGGGTCGCTTCTTCTTCGTTCCAGTGTGCTAGACATTTTGGTGTAATGCACTCTAGGATGAATGGAGGAGCCACTATCACCGACTGTCGCAATATCGGAAGGAGTGCCCACCATATACGTGAGATGAGAGTTTAGGAAGGAAAGACTCGACAGACCTAAAGTCAACATGTTGCATATTGAGTAATAGTGATCTGTGTGTTGATCAGTCTTCTCGTAGTTTCCTTTGATCGATTAAATGTTTCAACTATGAACATAGGAAATGTCTGACGACAAAAGGGAATTCGCTATGTGCGAATACTGCGAAAATGAGCGCGACCTGTGTGCAAGCCTTTCCTGGTTGATGGTAGGCGCTTCAACATCATGCTAGGTGAGACCTTCAAAGTGGATACAGTAAGTCATACCGACAAGTCCTTTTTCATAATTAAGCATGACTTTTGCTTCTTTTTCTTCAACTTATAATTTTAGTTTTTTACTATTCTACTAGCGTATCCCCTGCCATGCAAGAATTGCTGTCTCGGATAAGATTGGTTTCAATACTAAAAAAGTATGGAGGTAAAGATAGTTCACTTGAGGACCGAGCATGGTTATACTTTTGCCGTAAAATTTTACCATGCAGACCCCTACTGCTATTTTGAATGCAGAAGTTGGAGAGCACTATGCAAGGCTTATGCATTTGAGCCTAATATGCTTATCACCTTCGATATTCATCCGGAAGATGTTGAAGGTAATATCGACATCTGGGTCGATGTGCAGACGCCTCCAGTTCTACCATTATGTGACTTTCTCAACCATATTTATTAAGTAATTTATATCGTTTATTTAAAAATAGTTGACATCTTATTTCCATTGACGACTTATTTTCATTCTTCAAAAAATGTACGGAAGATGGTAGACAGAACCTACTACTACAATGATGAAGCAGAATTAACTTGTAAGGAGAAAGATCATCTTACCGCATTTCTTAATCATCTTGAGAATTACAATAGCTATTATCAAACTCCTCCACGTTATGGTCAATACGTGCCACTAGTGTACATGGTGAATTACGGTAACATCCATGGAGATTGCATGGTAAGATTTTCTACTATTACGACATCCGTTCATCTTTTGCATAAATTCTTCTAAAACTAAACTACATTGCTAACTACAAAGTTATTACTATGTTTTTCAACAGAAAATCCTAAAGGGTTGTGTGCCTCATATGATGTTTCCGGAAGGTCGTGTTGTTGTTATGAGCTTTGGGCCACCACGGCCAGGTCAGCTACGCATCACTCCTGTCCATACTGGATTTCTAAAACCGATGAAGACATGACAATCATGTAGCGACCCGACCTAGAAGTTCAAGCCTTTGTGTGTTCTGTGCCATCCCTGGATTAGTATGCTGGCACACACAATACATCAATGTATATATCAAAGTGCAATCACATGTAATTAACGTAAAACTAATATATACCTTACAATCTCAGCAGAAATAGTCAATGGGAGTGGAGTCCCAATAACACCAACGGCAGGTTGAGTGCAGACCGTAATCCTAAATTGTACTCTTACCCGTCGTAGAGCTTATCTACAACATAAGATGTTGCAGCCGTGTAGGTCAGCATTTTGAATATGCCGGCAAGTCACAAAAGAGGGGGTGAAAAATAATCATCCATACTATATGCATATATGGCAGGTGGGGCTATAAGTTCAAGTTTTGCATAAAGCAAATTTTTCCTACAACAAGAGACGACAAAACATAAGTTATTACAACGATGTTGGTTGATTAATGAGATGGTTCCACTAACCAATTCTCATACCCAAGTTTTCATTAATACCCACATCATTATAATTCGTTGTGTTGAGAGTTCCAGATAGTTTCAGTTCCTTTGGCTCAAGTTGTCCATGACCGTGGACACGGCTAATCGATTAGGTTTGAGTACTGTGTAGAGTTTTGCACACGTTCCCCACAAGATTTGATCGCCTCCGTTGGATTCCTCGCACTTCAGGGTGTTTGAGGAACGGATGATCAAATCATGGTCTTCTAAGGGGTTCCTCTGAGACTCTGTCGGTGCCCATCCTTTCCTATCGTTCTTCTACATCTTGTAGCACCGCCTGTCCAGGGTCACCACAATATCCAACCAAGCCAGAGCCCATAATGGCTTGTGGATGTGCAGGTAAGCCTTGGGTCTTGAAGCATCCATCCATCTCTTTGTTCCTGGGTGGACCTTTCCGCGTGAATACTGGCACTTCTCCGACAACACCTAGGCTAACCACTAGCTTCTCCAGGGCGCTGTTCAACCATCATCCACCCAGAGGTATGTTGAAAACTTGGTGTCTTGAAGTCTTGATCATCATGTAGGTCTTGTAATTATTATCTCACAACTCTCATGAATCACACAACCAACCCCGCCTACTAATAGCATAGCAAAAAATAAATCAACGTTTCCCGGCGCCAAAGTGTCAAGAGGTTGAGGGGTGCCTACCACATGATACTACATCAAGTAACCAAATTTCCAAATTACCTACTATGCATGCAATGGGTGGAAGGTTGAACTAATGTAACTTGAAAACATAGGTAATAACATGGTTAATGTGAACTTGCCTGGTAAGGTTGATGAAGATGGAATCGCTCTTAGAAATTTACTTGATAGACTATTTGTCACTCTCCGATAAAAATCTATATAGTCAAACATTGCATTCATATAAGCAATTATACTAGCAATCAATTCTACAATCAAAAGTAACACAAAACCAAAAGCAAAAAGGTTGTGATGAAGGAAATACTTAAGACAAAACTCAAAACAACAAAACTTCATCAACACAACCATTGGTTGGTTTTTCTCTACAAATGATCCTATTTTCAAAGGTAACAAAACAAAAACAACGCAAATATAACAAAAGTATTTTATTAAATATTTTACTTAGCAAAAAGAATTACTTTTGAAGAACAACTAAAAATTATGAAAACAACACTCTAAACAACATAGGTTTTTGCCTAATAAACTTAACAACAAGAAAGCAAAAATAAAATATTAAAATAATAGAAACAAGATATGTAACAACTAAATTAACAGAAAGTATATTTTATAAAACAAATTTTATTTAAGGGTACTTTCCAAAAGCAAATAAAACTAGCAAATGGAAATCAATTACAAGTTATAATTAACTAGAATTGATTTTCATGCAATCAACTAATAAAATAATATTTGTTTTAATGTCTACTGTTATCTAACAGAATTTTTTTTAAATCTATCAACTAATATAAAAGAAAATAAATTAAAACAATTTAAAACAAAAGAAATATAAATAATCCTAAAAAGAACCAAAACAGAATCTGTTTTGCATCAAACCCTAATTTAAACTATTCTAAAAAATATCAAATTATACCTACTGTTAACTAAAGACACTAGTGATAAGTAGCAAAAATAATCAACTAAAAATATATTTTTAAACTCAAGATATTCAGATAATAAGATTTAAATCAAATATATTTTAATTCAATTTTAAATTATTAAAATATGGTCAAACTTTATGTCTACAGAAACTAGATGAAATTTGTGACATGATGCAAAAAGAATCAAATTAAAACAATTAAAAACATAAAAGATATACAGGGAACAAAAACAGAACTATTCTGTTTTAAAAACAGAAAACAGAAAAAAGGAAAATTATAACTAACGGACAGGGTACACGTGGCGCTCTCTTATTGGCTGAAGGGTGTGCGTGTGCTAGTGATTCGAGCGGACGGCCGACTCCTAACAGAAAACATTTCGGCGTTTTATAATAAAACCTACGTTCTAATCCTGGCCGTTCATCTAGATCAGACGGAGGGGAGAGGGCTCCGGTGACTTACAGAGGAGGGCGGGGCTCCGGCGATGCTCTGGCGATGTCTGAGGCGGCGAGGTCGACGGGGACGGTGCTTTAGTGGTCCTCCGTCGACGGCGAAGGCACCATGCGATGCGTACGAGCACGACGACTCTGTTGGTAGCGTCAGCGGGGCTCGGAGGCGACAATGGCGATGACGGTGAGCTCGAAGGCGGCGGTGGCGCTCGGGTGTCGATGGGGAAGGGAGCTCCGGTAGGTCTAGAGCACGGGCGAGTGCACGGGGAGGTGCGGGCGAGGGTGGCAGAGCGGTTGGTGGGCTCAGGAGAGCTTGGGGCGGTCGGAGGTGAGCAGGAGCTTAGCAATGGCGGGGCGGCTCGGCTCTACTCCGACGAGCGATTGCGCGGGCACGGGGGCATGGGCGTTGGGGTTTAGGGGCGGAACGGGGTGCGGGAGGGGCTGGGGTTTTATAGGCGGCCTCGTGGTCGTCCGAAAGGAAAGGGAGAGGGAGATCCGGTCGATGATCTCGCTAGCGAGAGAGAAAGGAAAGGGAGAGGGAAAGGAAAGTGGTGACCGCGAGGAGATTCAGTCGGCGGTGGGGTCCACACGTCAGTGAGAGGGAGGGAGAGGAAAGAGGAGCGGGCGGCCGATCCGGAGGAGATTCGGATCTAGCGACGGGGATTCGGGCCGGGTCTTTCCATTTGGGCCTTGGGTCGTTTCCTAATAAAGAAGATTTGTTTCCTTTTATTAGTTTACAGAGAAAGGAAACTACTTTATGGCAATCAAAACATTTCCGGAGAAATGAAGATTTATATATTAAATTGACCAGGGGAATAAATGCAATTTAATGAACATTTTTCCACGGCCAAAATAAATACCTTTAAAAAAATTTATTTTCAGAAAATGCCTAAATTGAATTTAGTTCCTTTTGGAAATAATTTTCAAATAACCCCATGGGTTTTAGGGTTCAAATATTTCATAAAAATACCCCTGGTTTGGAGGGTCATGTTCCTCTACTCAAGATTTGTCAAGGGTTTGAATTCTTTCAAAATTTAGAATGGAACAAAATATGAAATGAATTCCAAAAAAAAGAATAATTCAGAGATTTTCAAATCCACTTTTCAAATTCCTTGTTTATGAAGAAGTCATGTTATCTTCTCTCACTGATTTGAAATGGAACTGAATTTGAAATCAAACACAATGGGGAAAGTCATTTTATTCCCTCTCATTCAAAAGTTTTCAAAAAGTTTCAAATTTCACTCAATTCAATCACTCAAGCAAACAAACACTCATTCTAATATTTATTATAACATTCCAAAATCTGGGATGTTACAAATCAAAGGTTGGGAAATGTATGGTCAATCCTAGAGAGCTACTTGGAAGCAACATTGTGCGTAGACTAAGAATTGGAGATAGGATGATCTCCGTTCTCCATAATGGAGAGTCAGGGCCTATCTTGTTTTATGCTATTGTACCTAAGAGAGGATAGAGTAGGTCCTATGAGAGAGGAGTAGGTCCTAGTTACAATGTGTTATTATGTGCTAGAATGTGTTAGCGTTGATGATGATGATGATGAGGAGTTGGTGGTAATGAGTTTGATGATTATTAGATATAGTGTTGTTGGTGATGATATGATGCAAGATTTTTTATATTAATATGATGATGATGTTGATCATGATTATCATGATGATTTGTAATATAATTGGTGGAGGGAAAGCGGATTAGATTCATGTGGATGGATCAAAAGTGACCAAAAGTTGAATTAGTAGGATCGTTGTCCTACTAATTCAACTTTTGATCACTTTTATTCATTTGGATGAATAAAATCCATGTTTCTTCGTCACAATGATATAATAATTCATCATGAACATAATGATATAACAACCTCTTAATTGGTACTCTATCAAAATTTGTATAACGGCGTATAACCATAATTAATTCTTAAACCCCTAAAGAATTAAAAGGAAAAATAAAACAAAACTAAAAAACTCAATACTTTGAGTCCCGGTTGGTGTTACCAACCGGGACTAAAGGTCTCCCAGCCCACGGTGCCGTCGGATGCCGTCTGGAGGGCCTTTGGTGCCGGGCCGTGTTGAACCGGCACTAAAGGGGGTAGGCTTTAGTCCCCAACCTTTAGTGCCGGTTCTAGAACCGACACTAATGGCCGTTACGAACCGCGACTATAGGTCGGTTCTGCACTAGTGTCTCAGTATTCAGGTTTGACTCAAGTACCTTTCATGAATAATCTGAACATAAACTCACAATTCATCGGATCCTAGCAAACACACCATACAAAGGGATTACATCGGATAGATCAAGGCAAAGATGCGATGAACATTGTATTCAAGATCGAGAGAGAGAGAGATTGGCATCTAGGTACTACCTACGAACTCGTAGGTCTGTGGTGAACTACTCACACGTCATGGTGAGGGAAGCAAGGTTGATGAAGAGGCTCTCCATGATCAATCTCTCCTCCGACAGGGTGCCGGAATGGAGGTGTAGATGGCTTCCCATCAGAACATAGACTTGCAGCAACGAAAAAATTGTTTCAGGAGCACTTCTAGGGGGTTTGGAATATATGTGAATTTATTGGCTAGAGATGGTGTCGGGAGGCACCCGAGGGAGGCACGAGCCATTAGGGCACACTCCCCTGGTGGCGCGCCCTGTTGGTTTGTGGGGCCCTTGTGCCTCTCCCAGCCTCCTCCCGAAGCTTCCAAATCTTCTTTTGGTCTAGAAAAAATCATCAAAAAGTTTCATGGCAATTGGACTTCCTTTAGTACCGTAAACCTGAAAGTCAAAAACATGTAGAAAACAACAACTCGCGTTGGGCACTGGGTTAATAAGTTGGTGCTCAAAAATATTATAAATTTGTAAACAAATGCCCAAAAAGTATCCTAGAATGATAACATATTAGGTTGTAACAATCAAAAATTATAGATACGTTGGAGACGCATCAGATACCAGCGAGCTTGACGCGCTCGTCGCTCCCCTCACCGACAAGGCCGGTTCCGTGACCCTGAACCATTGACTTTTTGTTCCTACAACATATGCGCCAAGTATATTTGACTTGGATTAAAATCGCGAACTTGCTTTTATCCTTGATGCACTTTATCCGCCATAATGGGCGCCTCTTTACTTTTAACGCAAGATTGCATTTATATGGTTTTGATCCTTATGCTTTGCTGGAAATGCCTACTAGTGCGTGCATCTTGCATGTGGGCGTTTTTACGAACGGGTCCTTAGCAGCCTTCCGAGAATGCCACTGCCGATAGGGTTACCTTGTCGTCCCTGCCACGGCTACTTGGGATGTTGAGCAGACTCGAAACATCCAAGTGCATAGAGAGTTTTGACAAGGGTCCTTCACGTGCAGGTCTTTTCATACAAATGGCGATTTTGTTTCATGGAAAGATCTTTGAAAAGCTTTTAAACAGTTTTCACAACCTAGCTTTATAAGGCGATCATTCTTGAACTGTGCTTATACATGTCTTCCATGCCAGCACTCTCCCCTGGGAAGACTTGCACGCGGGGGGTGTCCTTTCTTCCTTTCATGGAAAAAATAAAGAGGAGAAAACTAGAGGGGGATAGGGCTCCAACATTTCAATAATCGCTTTGCGCAAGCAGAAAACAATCATAACGTTCCATGCAACGTATAAGATAATCATGCATTTCTGATGAAAAGTTGCAGAATACTTAGCTTTAAATATAGCGTGCATGTCCATCGTGTTCCTTCGTAGTAATGATTACACACCTTGTCGGGAGACTTTGTACAAAAGGGGTCACCGACAGGCCCGACAACCACGCCCTATGAGTAATGCTTGCAAGGACACTCCTTACTACACGAGTTTAGGACCTGAGTGTCTTCTCGGGTCGTCAGGTGGCTCACACTAGACCTAATGACTCATGGCACCCAGCAAGGACTTGGTGGCTTTATTCTTCTTGCTCGTGGTGGCAGAATTCTCTACTGATTCATCGATGGGCGTGCTGCACTCTACGCGCACTTCCAGGATTCGTCATGGGTCTTGCCAGAGTATTTGTTCTTGTTCTTCCCCCAGGGACTTTTGCGGGTAGAAGCAAGTGCCTTCTTGTTAGACGCTGCAACTTCCTCCCAGTAGAGCTTGTCGATGTAGAGGACTACGTCTTTCTTGTCCGCATGGATCGTGATGATAATAATCGGCCCTAGCATCTTGAGTGTGTTGTAGGTGTCGTGGGATGCCCCCATGAAATTTGCCAGTGCTGGATGGCCCAAGATTCCATTATACGATAGCGACATCTTGGCAACATCGAAGGTGACCCTCTTTGTCCTAAAGTTGAGCTCGCTACTAAATGTGACTGGCAAGGTTATCTTTCCCTTGGGCTGAGATCTTCCTAGGTTAACTCTTTGAAAGGAGCCTGTTGGTTTGAGATCTGAGTTAGGTATTTTCGGCCTCTTGATCACATCGGGCAATCAGGTTCACGCTGACCCCACTATAGACCAATATCTTCGTGATGTTGAGGTTGCTAATTATCGATTAAATAAACAATGGCACACACCCGACCACAGTGGTGCGGTCAGGTTGGTCCGCAGCGTCGAAAATGATGGGAGTGTTGGACCACTTGAGAGGTTCCTTGCTTGTGCCACTGGTTCTACTATGTTGACCTCATGGGCCCATTGCTTGAGCTACCTATGGGAGGAGTGCAAAGGTGTGCCTCCATCAACACACATAGCATTCACAACCTATTGGAACTCATGGTCATCATATTCTTGTTCACCATCATCGTCATTTGTCTCTTCATCAGATTCCTTGTCCCGACCTTGCACAGGCTTTTATTTCTTTTGATTGGCCTTGCCGCAACGCCCTCCACGACTTTTCTTACCGGACCCACCAGCACTATCCAGACCCTTTTCCTTCTCACGCTTTTTGTACTATTACTTATGCTTCTGAGGAAGTTGTTCTACTTGGCGGCACTCGGTGATGTTGTGTCCATTGGTGTGGTGGATCTTACAGTATGTCTTGTATGTCTTCTCCCCTGCCGTAGCCTCATCGTCCATAGAGCAAATGGCAACGTCCTTGTCGGGCTCCTCTGTCTTAGCTTTCTTGTCAGCATTGGGATTCCTAGAAATTTGACAGCCACGACTACCTTTCCCTTGTGCTTCCTGTTGCGCTTGTGCCCCTTCTTGCTAGATCTAGTTGTGTCGTCATTGTCTGAATCGACCTTCGCACATGTGTCTTCCCTAGGAAGACTTCTCCCTTCTTCCACCCATGCACATCTGTCAGCCAGAGCATAGAGCTCGGTGACATCCCGCACCTTGTTAATGCTCATATCCTCGCGCATCCGGCAATTGTGTAGGTTCATGTGGAATGCAGCGATCATCCTAGTGGGATGGATGTCTAGGATGTTGTCTTGCACGCATCTGAACCTCTGGATATACTTGCGGAGGGACTAACCATCTCTCTAAGGGATCACGTGCAGATCGCTGGGCTATACGGAGAACTTGTGGTCCCCGTGGTATGCACCAACGAACTAGTTGCATAGGTATGCCTAGGAAGAAATAGATCCCTTCGGGAAGTTCATCAAACGGCTCCTCAAGTTGGGCTTGAGCGCCAGCGGGAAGTAGTTAGCGAGTATCTTCTTGCCACGTCCCCCGGCAACATACACCGCTATGGTGTAGTTGCCTAGGAAACCCGACGGACTAGTCTTGTCGTCATACTTGTCCGGTACCTTCGGATTGAAGGCTCAAAGGGGGCCAACGGACTTGTCGCAACTCACAAGTGAACGCCTGGCAGACGACCTTGTAAGGTAGGCTGACAGGAGCCCCCAATGCAGGCTCATTGACAGTTGGGTCCCTGCGTCACCCGATCAACAATGAGTCTCCTGGCGCCGCTCAGTGGTGGCGTGCGCATCCTCTTTGCACTTGTCCTTCAAGACATCGCGTTAATCTTTCTTCTTCTATGGGTCCATCGAGGCGAAAGACATTTCGTCCTGCTCCTCGGACAGGTGGGAGTGTTGCTTTGGGGGCGACTGCACCGTGGGAGCCGCACCCGTGTCACGTCCGGCGACAGGCCTCATCAGGGCCGCCTGGAAAACGTTCGAAGGGCCCACCGCGTCGGGTCTGTCGTGGTTGGTGAAGCTTAAAAGGCTCTGGATCATCGCCCTCCACTCATGCATCTTCTCCAATGCAGGCGGGAAGTTGAGCAGTAGCTGGGCCTGCGGCAAGGCTTCCTTTACGGTCTTGCGCATTGGGCGGTGTGTGGCATGGGAGGTGCTCCTGCTTAAGACAGAGTTAGGAAGGGTGCTCCAACGTGCCGTCATTTGTTTTCCATCTCCACTAGGAGGTTGTTGTCAAAGTTTTCCCTTCACGTTTCGCGAGTGGCGCGTAGGGTTCTGTCCGCTCGTCGCCTGGGGTCACCACCCTCGGGGTGTCGGTTGTTATTGCCTTGTGAAACGCATTGTGGAGGCGTTGTTGTGTTTGCCGTTGCTATCGTGTTTGTTGTTGCCGTCCTGTTTGCTGCCGTTGTGTCAGCGTTGTTCCTGGACACCACAATTGCGTCATTGGACGCGACGACTGCTGGATCCAGGTCGTGGCTTGCAGAGCTGTGCACTGTGTCATTGTTGCGCTCACCAGTGCGGTGAGCGCGATGCTCGCCTCCACCCCCTTCACCTGTAGCGGCTGGCGGGGGCAGCTTGGAAGTGGATGGAATGGACAATGACGCTCCTTTGGCCTTCTTGGGTGCCATGGTCGTTAGTGAAGATTTTGATGGAGATTCGTGCATTGAGCCACCCTACCTAGTGCGCCAAAGATGTTTGGATACGATGATATATGGGCCCGGCAAGGCCCCTTTCTACGATCTATGGGAGTCACCTACACAAAGAGCACCATCAAAAGCTACGTGCACGAGGGTTTAGATAGGTTTGGGTCACCCGGAAACGTAATACCCTACATCATGTGTTTGGTGGATTATGTGGATTGATCACCGTACATCAGCGCTCGCCCGGCAAGGATGCTCGGGGGAGCAAGTATGCTTGTAGAATGAATAGAGGGTCCACCTTTCTAAAGTCATTCTTAGACGTCTTTTATAGTCTAAGGGGTTACCACAATGGCTAATATGGTCTTTACATGCATGTACAGTGTGTGCTACAGCTATCGAGGCTGTTGTCGGGTTAGTAGTGGGAAATACCTAACCCTAGTGGATTAGGACACGCGCGTTAAATGTGTCGTGAGGTGGCACGTTGGTGATTTGCCCCGACAAGGATTGCCTTTCTTTCTTTGTTGTTCACCCACCTACCTCTTATTACTTTCTTGTGTCGTGGGACGTGTGTCATTAAAGATTCTGTAGTCCCACCTCTCTTGCCATGCGCCCCGACCAGCTTCACCTAATTTCCTGTCCATGTAGGATAGAAAGTAGGACTTGGGGGGATCGTTAGAGTACTTGACCAAATAAAAACCTAACCTTTTCCCAAGATAATTGGTTGTCATATTTTAGCGGTAGATGCAATCCAGTTCACCCTACATAAGCATATCTACGAGTATGGCATCAGAAAATAAAGACATGCACATGCATAGATAATAGGGATAAGAAGATCAAATCCAATTGGAGACACGGAGATTTTTCCCGTGGTTTTGATAGGTGGTGCTATCGTGCATCCACGTTCATGGAGACTTCAACCTATGGAGGGTAACGGTCGCGAGAGTCCACGGAGGACTTCACCCACGAAGGGTCCACGGCGTAGCAACCTTGTCTATTCCATGATGGCCTACGTCCATGAAGGACTATCCTTACTCATGGTAGATCTTCATGAAGTAGGCGATCACCTTGCCCTTACAAACTTCTTGGTTCGACTCCGCAAGCACGAACAAGGAGGCTCCCAAGAGACACCTAACCAATCTAGGAGGCACCACCCTCCAAAAGGTAATAGATGTGGTAGTGTGATGAACTCCTTGGTCTCGTGCTTCAGAAGATTGTCTGCTCAACAATCTATCACTTTCTCGCAAGTTTGGCATGGGTAGAAGAGATTGATTGGATGGAAAGCAACTTGGGGAGGCTAGAAATCAAGATCCATATTGTTGGAGTGGATGATCTTGACCTCAACACAAGGGTAAGTGTTCTCTCTTAGAAAATTGGATATGGTAAGTGGATGTGTGTTCTTAGTGCTTCTCTTGTGAGTGATAGGTGGTGGAGGGGTATATATAGGCATTTACAAAAATCCAACCGTTACGACATTATTGCCCAGCTTGGTGAAAGTGGTCTAAAAACTCGGTTACGCAGACTAGTGTAAAATGTGGCAACTTTGGCCTTTTGGATGAGACCAATATATAAATCTCGGTGGTACCGGTATGGGTGACCCATGTAGTTACCATGTCTCGGTGTCACCGATTTCTTAAACTCGGTGGGACCGATTTAAATAAATTGGTTAACATAAAGTTGGTCACTGGTTATCGGTTGCACCAAATGAAAACTTGCTAGTACCGAGATCCTAGGGTTTGGCTGGGTTTCTGTCTAGGGTAAAACTCGATGGATCCAATTAGAAATTGTTGGTGTCACCGAATTTTGACTTTTTTGCTTTGGACAGAAGGTTCTTGTGGGAAACTGGGTGAGTATTTTTTGTGGCTAATCTCTAAGCACTTGAGCAACCTGATCATCATAATTCCTCATCCCCTTTTGATAGTACTGGCTTTCCTATGGACCCAAAAGTGATTTCTCACAAAGTGTAAAATGTAGAGTCCTGAATCTTGAAGCATGGTCAATCCTATTCCTTTATTTCCCTGGGGAGGTTCTCCAGATAGGCATTTAGCCAACCCATCATTGAAATTTTTCCTGAGATACACTTGGTGGAAACATTAATACAATGAAATATATGATATTATTAATTTTCAAAACTACCTAGGGAGAATTTGTGCTTTCAATCTCCTCCTTTTTGGTAATTGATGACAACATATATATCAAAGCTTTGATAAAAGATATAATCAATGAATTGAATCGCCGCATTGATAGGTATGTGATAAGCAAGAGCTCCACCTAAATTTGTGCATTATTTTAAATATGCGCTTGAATGAAAATGCACAATTGATTAGGATCATGGGTCAGTCTTCCATGCCACATACAACATGGTGGTGCACAGAAAATAATATGAGTGAATTACATAAGCACAACACACCAAACATTAAGTGAACGATCATCATATAGACATCTCAAGGATAACAAAGTAGTAGGATCACTCAAAAGTATATGATCAAACACCGACGAAGTTTTCAAACAAACGGTAAATCAGATGTCTTTAAACTGCGTAGAGGAATTAAAATGCAACACACTCTCTCTCGAAGCCCTATGATTGATACGTCTCTATTATATCTACTTTCTTATTAGTTTTGCTCTCATTTTGGACTCTCATTTTCAGCAGAACTACCATGGTGTTGTTTTTGTGCAGAAATAAAATTTCTAGGGATCGAACGAAAGTTTTTGGAGATTTATTTCAGAATGAATAAAAAAATACTGGAGCCAAAAACCATTGAAGGAGGGGCCCTGGCTTGGCACAAGACACCACAGCATGCCAGCCCCCCAGGCTTGAGACAGTTTTGTTAGGGCTTGATCCCTAGTATCCGCTATGTCCGGAGATTGATGTTGCTATGACTTTGCCATGCTTAATGCTTGTCACTAGGGCCTGAGTGCCATGATTTCAGATCTGAACCATTTATGTTATCACCATTATATAATTGTTCTTTATCCGATCTTGCCTAGTCATATGCACCTATTACGTGTTATAATCCGCAAACCCCAAAGTGACAATAGTTGGGATACTTTCTGGTGATGACCATAGTTTGAGGAGTTCATGCATTCACTATATGTTAATGCATTGTTCGGCTTCTCTATTAAAAGGAGGCCTTAATACCCATTAGTTTCCTTAGGGACCCTGCTGCCACGGGAGGGTAGGACAAAAGATGCCATGCAAGTCCTTTTCCATAAGCACGTATGACTATTTACGGAATACATTCCTACATTGCATTGATGAACTAGATCTAGTTCTGTGTCGCCCTAGGTTATGACTATTATATGATTAATATCATCCAACGAATACACCAATTCAGTGCCAACGAGTTTTCCACATATTGTTCTTGCTAAGTTACTATTGCTTCTGTTACTATTGCACTTTCTACCAAACAATCACTACTACTATTACCGCTACTATTATTGTTACCACTACTATGAAACTAGCATATTACTGTTGTACTGATCACTTTGCTGGAAATATTTAATCTCTAGGTGTGGTTGAATTGACAACTCAACAGCTAATACTCTTGATTATTATTTGGCTCCCCTTGTGTCGAATCTATAAATTTGTGTTGAATACACTACCCTCAAAAACTGTTGCGATCTGATATACTTGTGGCTTATCAAGAACTTTTTCTGGCGCCGTTGCCGGGGAGCATAGCTATATTTGCCGAGTCACTTGGTATTTATACCAATTTATCACTATGAAGAATCTGAAGGATACAAGAGCCAAGATCGTGCCCTCTAAGACGAGGGGAGGTACTGATTTGCAATCACACTCCGCACTTGATTCACCTTCTATTATGAGTAGACTTGCAACACCACCACATGCTATTAATCCTGATATGTTACAAGTTATTGATGATGCTACTTCTGCTATGAATGTTGCTAGTACCTTGTCTAACGATACTCTGCCACTAGGTGAATTTCTTGATGAAAAAATTGCTAGATCTAAAGAGAATGACAGTATTGAAACTGATGAAACTATTGAAACTGATGAAGTCCTTGAAACTGATAATTATGGAACACCTGACAGAGCTAGCTCTCCTAGATTTGAAATGCCAAAGATACCTGAGGGTTATGTTATGGATAGAGAAGTAGCTAGAGACATTCTTGCTTGTCAGGATAGAGATGATCTTTAGAAATTACTATCCAAGTATAAAGAAAAGACTTTGAATGCTAGAACGAAATGTGATCCTAAGTTTGCTACTTCACCTATCTTTGTTACCGAAAAGGATTATGAATTCTCTGTCGACCTAGAGTTAATTACTTTGGTTGATCTCATACTTTCCATGGCTATGAAACTGAAACTCTTGTGGCACACCTTACTATGTTAGTTACCCTTCTTTCTCATGATGAGAAGATTTGCTACTACTATATTCTCAAATGATAAATCTACCCTTATTTCTCATGATGAGAAGATCTGCTACTACTATATTCTCAAATCATTTCCGTTCTCATGAAAGGGTGATGCTAAGATATGGTACAATACTCTTGCTCCTGGTTGTGTGCATAGTCCCCATGATATAATTTACTATTTCTCTGGAAAATATTTTCCTTCTCATAAGAAACAAGCTACTTTACAGGAATTATTTTACTTTGTGAAAATTGAAGAAGAGAGTGTCCCACAAGCTTGGGTAGGCTTCTCCAATTGCTTAATGCTTTGCCTGATCACCGTTTAAAGAAAAATGAAATACTTGATATCTTCTATAATGGACTAACTGATGCTTCTAGAGACTTCCTAGATAGTTATGTTGGTCGTATTTTCAGGGAACGAACCATTGAACAAGGTGAGGAAGTATTGAATAATATATTGAAGAATTATGATGATTGGACTCTCCCTGAACCACCACTTGAAACCGCTCCTAAGAAGAGGGGTATCTTATTTCTCAGTCTTGAAGATATGCAGGAGGCAAAGAAATTTATGAAGGGAAAAGGTACTAAAGCTGAGGATGTAAAGAATTTACCACCTATTGAAGAAATACATGGTCTTGACACACCACCACCTCCACAGGTGATAGAGGTAAATTATTTATTAAAGTTTCATGAAGGTGACATACCTTACAATAAACATTCTAGTCAATGATTATATGAGTTTGAGAATTACATTAGGAAACAATATCACTTCAATGCAAATGTTCTGAAACAATTGAAATTGAATTACGCTATGATTGCTCGCTTGATTGACTGGTTATTCAGAATTAGAAATGATGATAGAGGTGTAGGAAAACATGCCTCTATGGTTCAAACCTAGTTAGTACAAGTTGCCAAATCTCAAAGAGAATTGCTTAATGAAATGAATAATAATATGAATGGTTTTACTATTAGAGTAGCAACTAGAGGAGGGAAAATGACTCACAAACCACTTTATCTTGAGGGACACCCTAAAAGAATTGAACAAGACTCTCAAATAATTAATGCTGATGCACCTAGTCCTTCTAAAAAGAAAAAGAAAAATGATAGGACTTTGCATACCTCTAGTGAACCTGAGATAGAAAAACCTCAAGATAATAATGATGTATGTATTTCTAATGCTGAAAGTCAATCTGGTAATGAACATTCACCTAGTATAACGAAAATGATAGCGATGTTCATGAGGACTGCCAACCAAACAATTATAAAGAACCAGATAATGATGTAGAAAGAGAACCTGCTATTGATCTTGATAACCCACAACCTAAAAATAATTGATATGATAAAAAGGATTTTGTGGGTAGAAAACAAGGTAAAGAAGCAGAGCCATTGGTTCATAAATCCATGCCTTTTCCACCTAAACGATTTAAGGAAAAGGATGATGAAGAATGTAAACACTTTGCTGAAATGATTAGGCCAGCTTTTGCATACCCGCTTAACTGATATCTTAAATATGTCCCCTTATGCAAAATACATGAAAGATATCATCACTAATAAAAGAAAGATACCGGAAGCTGAAATCTCCACCATGCTAGCCAACTACTCTTTTAAAGATGGAGTACATAAAAAACTTGGAGATCCTAGAATACCAAATATACCTTGCTCCATTAAAAGAAATTATGTCAAAACTGCTTGATGTGATTTGGGAGATGGTGTTAGTGTGATGCCTTTCTCTTTATATAAAAGACTTGATTAGAATAAACTCACACCTACTATAATATCTTTGCAAATGGCTGACAAATCAAGTGACATAACTATCAGTATTTGTTAGGATGGGCCCGTTGTTGTTGCAAATGTTACTATCTGAACAGACTTATTTATTCTTGAGATGCCCGAGGATGAGAACTTGTCGATTATCCTTGGTAGACACTTTTTGAATAGTGCAAGGGATGTTATTGATTGCAATAGAAGCAAAGTCACTTTTCATATCAATGCTAATGAGCATATGGTGCACTTTCCGTAGAAACAATTCTAAGTGAATGGTGTAAATGTTATTGAGGATTCTCCAACACTCACTATTGGAAGGTTTCAACTACCTCTACCTACTGCCACAAAGAAATATGACAACTTATGGTTGGGGATATGCATATCCCTGTTGAGGTAACCTAGTGTTTTAGGGAAGTTCTTCGATTTCATCCTAAGCGAAAGTGGTTGTTAATAAGACTTGATAAAACTTATTAATGGATCATTTTTCAGAGGTATGAAGTTGATGAATCTAGTAGGCACAACCTTCTGTACCCACCTTTTGTTTTGTGTTTTTCTTAGTTAAATAAAATAAAATTCCATGTGTATCCTGTTTTCTGATTTTTCCGTGCAATAAAAATGACCCAAAAATGGAAGTTCTCAGAATGTCCTGAAAATTGAACATGATTTCTTTTTAATATTTCTAATTTTCTAGTGCAAATAACATTAGAGGGGATGCACCTGGTGCCCACAAGACACCAGGGTGCGCCAACAACCCTAGGCGCGGCCTAGTGGGTTGTGGTCCCCATGCGGGTCCCCTCACTTCTCTCTTTAGCTCATGTCATCTCCTACCTCCATAAAAAATCACCATAGTCTTCCTTTTATTCTTGCTCAGAAACTCGTGGATTTCGATCCGTTTGCTCGAAGCTCCATTTCTCAAACTGTTTTAGGGGATTGCTTCTTGGCATGTAACTCCCCCATTGCTCCAATTAGTTTTTTGCTTTAGTGGTTAATATTTTGAATAATTAGGTACTCTTGGTGTTGTTGTAGATGAGCTTGCATGATGTATTCTTAGTGTTCTAAGTAGTTTGAGTGCTTGCTATGGCCTCTAGGCATTCTTATGAGTAGTTGCTCTCAATCCTATGATATTTTACTGACAAAAAAAATTGTAGACTAAAATTTTCAGAAATTTATTTATAGGAATAAGATGAGTTTCTTTACGAAGTTTTCCTCCAAGAGGAATGCTAAAGGCGTCGTTGGGGATTCGTCGGACAATGACCTCAACACTCCAAGAAAGGCGGAGGTGCGGCCGTGCGAATGGCCACATAACCCCTTTGTGGAGGAGGCCGGGTTCTATCAAGAGTTTTCCCAATTTGTTGCAAATGCTGGGTTGACTGACTTCCTCGTAGATGACTGTGACCAAGACCACATCCTTACAAATTCCTTTATGCAAAGTTTTCATTTTTTGAGTAAGAATAATCCACTTGATGTGCATTTAGATCTATATGCTGAAACCCATCAGATACCGTTTGTCCACTTTTGTGACATATGTCTGATCCCTTCTGAAGGGGAATTAAGAGAACCTAGACCAGAAGAGTTTGAGGACTTTATCCTCACTTTGACAGTGGGTGATGAAAGAGGCATGTCAAATGCAACTCCTACTAGTCTGAAGTTTCCTTCTATGCCTTACTTTGCTTTATTCATCTCAGAGTGTTTAACTGCTATGGAGAAGGTCGGTGCACTTAGTGCCCTCCACCTAGCTATTTTCCGTCGTGCACTACACAATGATCACACCTTTAGCATATGGGATATCATTGCACGTCGCCTACACCTTAACAGGAATAAGGGCAAGATACACAGAGGTATTTACATTGCCCGCTTAGCAAGTCATTTTCAAGTTTAGATACAACCCCATTACTATGCTTTGCCCCGAGTTTGTCTAGATCACAAGGCATTCGAGTACCATCAATTTATTGATGTACCTGATTATTTTCATAGTATTTTCTATGACTAGTATTCAGCATGGTTACCAGTGATAATATCCCGTTGCCTGCACCTGCTTTGTTTCATTCTATTGCCAGGAACAGATACGGGATCATGCCAGATTACATTGTTGCCTACCGGAACCACCAGGCTACGACAGAGGAGGAGCCCAGGAGTGGGATGCTCACGTGCCTTCGCCACAAAACTAATACATCAGACCGGATGGCTATAAAGGATGGTTATTACCATGCGAGGCCAAAAGCCTAATCTTGGGGGAGTACGTGTTTCCACCGATATTATATTCATGTCCACACATCTCATTCCAGTTGGTGGTATCCACACTTTTTCATTGTATTATCCATGCTAGATTTATTTTCTTGCTTTCTTTTTATGTGTTTGAAAAACTTTCAGTAAACCCAAAAATATTTCTTCCTTCTTTCAGGTTTTCTTCTTAGTTTAATTAGATGTAGTATTAAAAGAAAACCCAAAAATATTTCTTGTTTCTTTTTTTTCTTGTTGGGAGTTCTCCCGTGTAAATAGTTTTCCTCCTTTTTGCTTTTCCTTCTTTTCTTTTCTTTCGTCAAGCAAAACTAAAATTCCAAAAATATTTCAGTGTGTTTCTCTGAAATTCTTTTCCTTTTATTGGGTCATACCAAGGAGAAGACCACGATGAAAATGTTTAGTGGCTCACATATGCACCACTTTTGATATAACAAAGAGCCTATATTACTTTGTCTTTTCCTCTTGAATAAAATGCTTGCAGATTCCAGCTTAGTCCATGACACTCTTGCACTATTATTATTTTCATATCATTTGGTCATGCAACTGAAAGGTAATAATGACGATAATTGATGAACTAACTATGACAGAGAGAAGCGGGTATGAACTGAACTAGTTTTTTGTTTTTGTAAATATTTTTAACCTAGTATCCATGATTTAGTGCCTTATGATCAGACATGTTTGCCATGACAATTAGAGATTATGGTTGCTCATGCCATGCTCAATTAGCTAGGAGTGGATAATGACTTATCTTTGATGTCAACATGCATTATAATGGTTGTGATGTAGTATGATGATATGATATCCTCCTTTGAATGTTTCAAGTGGCTCGACTTGGCACACGTTCACCCATGTAGTTGAATCAAAGCCAACATAGCCTGCACGATATTTAAGTTCAAGGTGCCCATATCCTACTCATGATAGGATTAAATGTTTATTATTCAAAATGCATGTTCATGCCCATTTTCGCTCTCTAGCTGGACGCTTCTCAACCTATTTTCTAGCCTTCACCTCTACTTAGCGGGAATACTGCTTGTGCGTCAAAATCCTTAAATCAAAGTTATTCTAGATGAGTCCACTATATCTACCTATATGCGGTGTTATGCTGCCGTTCCATGTAAATTTGCATGTGCTACCTCTAAAATTTCAAATAAACATCTGTTTTGTGTGTCTGGACTGCTCATGGAGCGACATGGGGCGGTTAGTATCTTCCATGTTAAGCATGTTATTCTCATGATGAGTGTTTATTCACTCGTCCTTGCACGAGAGGGCGGTAATAGGTATTCCCAGTCCCAAAATTGAAGAAATACAAATAATTAAACAAAACTTCCCCACGAATTTTGTTGGTATGGATGGTACCCATGGATTCGCCTAGCCATGGAGTGTGTTTGTTGCTGGAGTGGGGGTAAACCTTTACTTTTACCGTTTGGGAGCCGCCGCTAATGTGTTTAACATGGAAGATATTGATAACTCTTGGTCGTAAAATTGACAGGAATGGTGCACCTCCCAAAATTATATTTATCTCTGATTTAAGCTTTGAGCTCTCGCACCTCTGCCAATCCTTGCTTCCCTTTGCGAAGGGACTATCTATTTATTTTTATGTGGAGTCATCACCTTCTCAAATAAGCGCTAGATCTGAGAGCACTATTGTCATCCTCATGCATTGTGTATAGTTAATGTTGGATGCATCATGACTGGATCTTTTCTAGCATGAATCACAATGTCTATTCGCTGCTTCAACTTTGGAGGTGCTCTGCATTTATGGTTTGTGGTCTTAGAAAAGGCTAGCGAGATAACATTATTATCATATAATATCATGATTGTTTTGACAAAGTGTTTGCATTTGAGATATTTTATTATTGCTTGCTAGTTTCTTACGTCCTTGATGTGATTTAAGATAATATTTAAGAGTTATTGTTGACATGGTTAGTCATAATCTTCGCTGAAAACTTGGGTGCTACTTAAGGATATGTATGTAAACAACAACAAAAGAGTTCGTAAAAGTTTGTCTTTATCACTTTCAGATTCTCAATTGAATTTCTTAAGGACAAGCAATGGTTTAAGCTTGGGGGTGTTGATACGCCTCCATCTTATCTACTTTTCCTAACGCTTTTGCTCTTGTTTTGGACTCTAATTTGCATGATTTGAATGAAACTAGCCCAGACTCACGTTGTTTTCAGCAGAACTACCATGGTGTTGTTTTTGTGCGGAAATAAAAGTTCTCGGACTCGAACGAAACTTTTTGGACATTTATTTCATAATAAATAAAAAATATTGGAGCCAAACACCACCGGAGGAGGGGGCAGACTGGACACAAGACACCAGGACGTGCCATCCCCCTAGGCACGCCTTGGTGGGTTGTGCCCACCTCGTGGCCCCGCTCACCCTATTCTGGCACAATAAATTCCTATTTTCGGAGAAAAAATCAACGAGAAAGTTTTATCGTGTTTCAAGAAATGGAGCCGCCACCAACTCCTATTTTTCATCGGGAGGCCAGTTCTGGAGCCCGTTTGGGGCTCTGGAGATGGGGAATCTTTGGTCTTCTTCATGATCAACCATCCTTCATTGCCAATTCCATGATGCCCCCACCGGGAGTGAGTAATACCTTCGTAGGCTTGCTGGTCGGTGAGGAGTTTGATGGGATTCATCATGTAATCGAGTTAGTTTTATTTGGGCTTGATTACTAGTATCCACTATGTTTGGAGATTGATGTTGCTATGACTTTGCCACGCTTAATGCTTATCACTAGGGCCCAAGTGCCATGATTTCAGATCTGAATTGTTTATGTTATCACCATTATATCTATGTTCTTGATCTCATATTGCCTAGTTAGATGCATGAATTACGTGTTATGATCCGTAAATCCCAAAGTGACAAGAGTTGGGATACTTTCCGGTGATGACCATAGTTTGAGGAGTTCATGTATTCACTGTGTGTTAATGGTTTGTTCCGGTTCTCTATTAAAAGGTGGCCTTATTATCCCTCAGTTTCCTTATGGACCCCACTGGCATGGGAGGGTAGGACAAAAGATGGCATGCAAGTTCTTTTCCATAAGCATGTATGACTATTTACGAAATACATGCCTACACTACATTGATGAACTAGAGCTAGTTCTGTGTCGCCCAAGGTTATGAATATTATATGATGAATATCATCCAACAAATACACCGATCCAGTGCCTACGAGTTTTCCACATATTGTTCTTGCTAAGTTACTATTGCTGCTGTTACTATTGCACTTGCTACCAAACATTACTACGAATGTTACCGCTACAATTATTGTTACAACTTCTATCAAACTATCATATTACTATGCTACTAGTCAATTTGATGTAGATATTTAATCTACAGGTGTGGTTGAATTGAAAACTAAACTGCTAATACTGTCAAATATTCTTTGTCTCCCCATGTGTCAAATCTATAAATTTGGGTTGAATACTCTACCGTGGAAAATTGTTGCGATCACTTATACATGTGAGTTATCAATGATCTATACCTCTCCCCCTTTGGCAGCATATTAGCAAAAATTTCAAAGCTATAGTGCTAATTGTCGCTCTAGGCATGGTCTCCTCCTTGAGACGATGAAGCTGCTCCTGTAGTTGTCGAAGGAGTCAAGAGAAGAGCATGTGCAAATGCTTCGGCTGAAGTCCTCTAAGGTGGTGGAGTAGACACTAGAGGTCCAGGAGGAACTGATGAGGCTGTGGCAGGTGCTGACGAAGTAGGCCTCATCTCTGGAGCTGGCATGGTAGGAGTCCTACACTGGGTATTGAACTGAGTGCTAGTCCTGAGAGGTGGACTATCATCATCATCATCATCAGTGGAATGAGGGATATGCACTACATCCACTTCCTTCTTGAGCTCATCTACTGTCTTCGTCAGTCCATGTACCTTGTTGTTCAGCGTAGTGAAATTATCTTCCACTATCCTCTCAAGGCTTTGTTGGTTCAGCAAGATGACCTTGATATCCTTCTACATACCCAGGATGGTGCTAATGAGAAGATCGATCTGCTCACTCTTAGTCCTTGGAACCTGATCACTAGTGGCTCTAGCTGCCTTAGCCTCTGCCTGTGTAGTAGATGAAGTGGGATGACTAGGATCCATCACCACAACATTATACTCAAAGTCTGGCTGAAGTGGTATGTGAGGACGATCAAGCGCATACACATTCTTATCTAGCTTAGAGTTGATGATCATCTGAATGTAAGGTGCATATCTACAAGATCTCTTCTGGTCAACAGTTGTCCTCTTAACTGTCTCAACTATCAAGAACATCACTTTGAATCTGGTGTGGTTGTTTATGTGGTGCAACATATTGTTGGAATACCCCCTAATTATCTTGTCATCTCCAGACATAGGCATCAAAGTATACCTTAAGATTGTGTTGGTGGTGGGTAGTCCAACTTGGAGATAATAGATAGAGCCAAGTTAATGCGAATGCACATGAGTCGCAGCAATAGCTTTTTACATATTGTGCATTGAGTTCTGACTCATCTTGGCCTTAGAATAGACATACAAGTTTGCTTCCTCAACCTGTGGGTCTCCTCAGATGGTAGCCCACTCCTCCACTGTAGACTCGTATCTAACTCCCTCAGTCATCCTTATGGTACGGCCATCTGGATAGAAATGAGAAGTCGAGTAGAACTGCATGAGCATCTCATCCTTATAGGCTGTGAACTCTCTCCCAACAAACTTCTCTATATCAATGCATCTGAAATTGTCTTGCACACTGGGAAAGTAGTCCTTATTCTACTTGATATAGGCCCAGTCAACATACCTCATATCAATGATAGCTGGGCTCTTGTCCAAAAGGATAGTCTCATAGAAGTCATATTGTTCCATGGCATATAATCTGCTGTCTACATCAGTCTTCCTCCTAGAGGCATAAGGATTATTAGCTCTCCACTTCCTCAGTCCTGAATCTCTTCTCTTTTTCATATCTTTGGCAATGGGATGAGCATCATTATGCATTGGCATGTGTGGCCTTAGTGTCATCAAAACTAGCATGTTCTCTTCCTCGTCATCTCTGTAAGTAGAACCCTTGTTCTTTATAGGAAGAGGGATATCTCTGGTGGTATTCTTGGGTGCTACAGGCTTCTCGGGTGTAGACTGCTTGCTATTGGATGGATCTTTCTTGGGCATAGCATCTGCAAGAAGTTTCGTTTTCTTGGAAGGAGGATCTTAGGCAGTTGGCTCTTCCTCCACTTCCTCATCCTCAACTCCTGCTAGGTCTTCAAACAAGGAAGTGAGGTATCCAAGGACACGTACAATTCTCTTTCTGTCTTTATTCTACTCACCTGCCTTCTTAGGCATATAGCTCTGTTAGGCTCAATAGACAGTGATGTGTTTGCTTTGGTACTCTCAGGTGCTCTCACATTCTCAGAGCTAGCATACTCTTTCCTGACTGGCTTCTTAGCACAAGTGGCCTCTTTAGCAGATTTCTTGGCATCTCTCTCTCTCTCTCTCTCTCTCTCTTTATCTTGCCCCTTTTTGGCTAGCACTTCCTCTGGCACAAAGTATGAGTCCTCCTCATCTAAAATCTATTTTCTCCTTGCCCTGGTGGCAGCCATGGGCAGCCCCTGAGAACTTCGGGTGTCTGGATCTTCTAAGGAAGAAGAACTCGCATCCGGGCTTGTGCCTGAGCTCATGCTAACTTCCCACTCCCTGAAGTGATTCTGCTATCATCATACCCTAACATGCTGAAAGCACATTTGCTCCCTTGGTATTTTTGGTAATTAATAACAACATATATATCATTGAACTAATATTTCCACTAAGCATATTTCAGGAATAGTTCAATGATGGGTTGGCAAAAGATTGTGGAGAAACCCCTATATGCAAGGAATTGGATTGGCAAAGCTTGAAGCAAGAGGACTCTACATTTTACTTTGTGAGAAATCACTTTGAGCCCATAGGAAAAGCCAATACTATTAAACGGGGTTAAGGTACTGTTGGTGAACAAGATACTCCACAGGCACAAGTGATAGTCCCCGAAAACACCCACAAACTCTCCCAAAAATCTCTATCCAAGAATTTCATGAAAATCGGTGAAGCCAACTTTTTCCACTCGGTCCCACCGATTCCCAGCCTCAGACAGAACCCTGTCAAACCCTAGCACATCGGTGCAACCGATCCCACTTAAGTGCCACCAACTTCATCTTGCGAACTTTCTGTTACCTTGATTCACAAAATTGGAAGCTCCGAGTTTTTTACGCCGCCATCACCGAGATTTTGATTCTGGCCATTGGACACCTCATCGGTACAACCGAGATTTCTATATCAATCTCACTAAGATTCAATAGTTGCTACCTATGGAACAACTCGTTACCACCAATATTCACACATTGGTCTCATCGAGTAGGTCACTTTAGGTGTAACGGTTGAATTTTTGGAGATGCCTAGATATACCCCTCCACCACCACTCACTCGAAAGATAAGTACTCAGAACATATCCCCACTTATCCCATTAGATTTTCCAAGAGAGAGCCGCCTACTGATTTTCCAAGAGGGTAGGTCTGTCACACCCTATGATTTGCCTCTTGACTAAGTTAACATGACTCAAATTAGGGCCAATTAAAACTTTTTGAGTGCACATGAATGCTTGACTTATGTGCAAATTGCTTGTTTGTTTGATTGCTTGTTAGTGCTCTATATTCATAAAACTCCCTCCTACTCTCAAAAACCTTTTCCTTGATCTAAACTCTTGTCCAATGATCATACCATGTGTAAAGTACCTAAAACTATTTTTATAAATTAATATCTTGGCCAAAAAGCATTTGTTCAAATTAGGTTTTCAAAACCCCCAGAATTGAGATTTGTACTACAAGTCCTCAAATTGGATGGATTGTTTTTCCCTAGAGACTTTATTTGAAACCTACTATATATAAGACTTCCCAAAGCCACAAAATATTATTTTTAAATATTAATTTCCTTTTTTTATATAAATGCTTTTTCTTAAGGCCAGAAATGGTCTTTTATAGGGAAAAATAATTTATATGCTTTAAAATTATTTGATAAAATTTAAGAAAACTCAGTGCAAATATACTGTCCATATATAAGAGATTAAACACATGGTAATGTTCAAAATACTAGACAAAACCCTTCAAACCCATTTCTGCCTATTTTAAGCATTTGAAATATTTCTATAAGAAATATTCTCAAATTAATCCAGGAAAATTCTAGCAAGTCTCATATGACATATATGATCATCTTTCCAGGTTTCATCTCAATCCCAATTGATTTGTTCACCAAAATATTCCAAAACCCTTTCTGTCCAAAATCAAATTTGAGCAACTTTACATTGTGAAGTTTCACCTATTGACCTCAAACCTTGTGGACATGTACTAATCCCTAAATAATGATGTTACACCAAGTTCTAAATCAAGGATATTAGTTTAACCTTTTATGGATCTACAGAAACCTGATTCTGTTGAATCATAGGGTTTACCAAGTTTACATTGCAAACTTTCATCATTTGGGCTCAAAACTTGTGATCGGGACCAAATGGACTCACCATTTACCCCTGGTAAATCTTAGGGCCATTGGATACCCCTAGGTGCCCTAGAACAACATCAAACACCTTCAGCCATAAACTAGTGGACAAGAAAAGTTGAACCAAATAGATTCCCCTTGCGTCCAACTTTTTACCACAACATATTCTAACCTCATTTTACCTCCAGTAACTTGTTCAAGGCCCCTGATCAATTATTGGAGGGTAACTCCCCTATTTTCCCTCTCTTTTACCATGGCAAGACCTCTTCTTCCCCTCCACCATTATTCAGTGCATGCAGATGCCACCATTACTTACAAAAGCACTATAATTCTCAACTCTCCTAAAATTTCAAAGGAAGCAAAGGTTTTTCCCTTATATCTTCCACCACTTCTCTCTTGGCTCTCCTCATCTACTTTTCAAAGCCTTGCAAATGTTCGTAAGTACCTTTGTGCCCCTGACCATTGGATTGCTTGAAATCGTCGTGGGTAACCTTGAAGGAAGCCACCTTTCCAGACATTCACACAAGTTTCACTCAGAAGATGGTGACACCCTTGACACTGCCCCAGGATGATGCCACCTTGGCCTTCGATAACCAAGGCACAAGACGTGCAATGCCATTATATGCATCACTAATAGAGCAACCCTATCTTTTTGTTGTTGTGTCGACAACCACTGGTGGATGAGAACCTTGCCATTTGGTCCGCCTCAGCATAGTGAGCAGGAAAATGGTTCTCTTCATCCCCCGCTCTCAGTGTCGAATTATCAACACGAACGACAAGTTGGAAATCTATCATGCCTTGTTAATTTCATTGCATAAAGGATTTCCCACTTGGAGCTCTTGACGCCTTGAAGGACAAGAAGACATTGGCACGATTACGAAGATACCAAAAGACCCTGTTAACCATAGCCATGAGGAATCACCTTCATCGTCAACTCACCAGACCCAAAGTTGCCAAGGACTGTACAGGCGCAACTACGATCGTTCCGACAAACAATAACCAGGGACATAGCAGCACCTGAAGAAGACCCGTAAGACTAAGTGGACTCCTCTCCAAGACACGAAGCAAGCACGACTAATGAGTCAGAGAACCCCTAGGGTAGGATAGGTCGTGTGTCCCCCATGCTAAGTCGAGTCCGTATGATGGTTCTGATAGAACCATGATTTTGTTTTGTTTGTGTTTTGCTTGTTGTGCTTTGGTGTAAGTCGCACTTTTGCCCCAGGTAACAAGTATGCGACTAGGCGCCCACCTTATCTTAATAAGTGTGTTTTCCTTTTTAGTATTTGTTTGATTGCACTTGAACTATACCGCCCCCTTAGGCACTCACCTATGTTACTTTCCCTCTTCCCCATCTCGTCTATGGAAGACCAGCAAGACAAGATGCACCAAGGATCCACCTCGACAAACAACTGACACCGAAGGCCTCAACTACAACGTACTCAACCAGACGCAACCCCGTAGAGTTATGCGCTCCCTGAAGATTGAAACCTCTCCCTATCCCAACCTAGACCTCACAATCTCCCCCAGCACAAGCCTCTGATCACGTGTTTAATACACAAATTTGCTAGAGCACTTATTGAGCTTCAATAACCCCTGCTTAGCATTGGGTTCATTATGGAGCTAGTGATCATAGTGAACAAACATCCTTCATTCTTATGGTAGCACTAGAACCTTGATGCCATAGGAAGGATCATTCTAAGGGTATACGATTTCTAGACAATGATTTGATTTAGCCATAATGAATGTCTTGAGGAATTAGTTGAGACCCTTCTGTGGATTACGAGGTTTAATTTTGGTATATGAACTTGGTGGATCAAGATCGATAGAGTAGCATAACTTACATCTCCCTTGAGTAACTTGGATTTAGTAGGACAAAGAGGATTACAAGATGAAATTCTTGGTGGATTAAGGACTGACTTTGGCCAGTAATATTGGTAGTGGTATGATAGTGGCTAGAGTAACTAGTAGGGGATTCTTACTAGATGTAAACCTTGGATTTAAATAGGTGGTTCTAATAGGTGCTCAAGATCAATCAAAACACATGGTTTGGAGTAATTTGGATTTAGTCTGATGCCTTGATCTTGATACAATGTTTCTCGGTGGAAGTCAAACTAGGAATATTGGATTGTTGTTAGAATCGATTCAAGGATCCATATGCACCTAACATTGAATTCACTAGATCCTCATGATGGGGATTGATGGTTATACTGTGATGAGATAGTTCTTTCTAGAATTTGGGGATTTTGGAAATCTGGAGATATATGGAATGACACCGTATTGGATTTGTTGCAATAATATTTCATAGTAGATGGTATTCATGGATCAATTAGTTTGATTCATAGGAAGGAAAGAAGATCTTCGATTGGTTTATTACGTGTTTCCATAGCATAGAGATGAAACACCTTAGACTTTGGATACATTAGCTGCATACTTGGATTTGTAGTATCACAATCAAGCTTAGCGGCTTGTATGCTTCCCAAGGATTTTTACATAGGAATATATTTGAGTTAGTTGTAGGATAACATGTGAGATTTTGGTTTAGTCCTTCTCTCATACTTTGGAGTTGAATAGCATGAGTGATATTGGAGTTGACTTATATGAGATGATACCTTCAATGATATAGAGTGATTTTGTTTGGAGTAATAGGCAGTACTATAGGCATCTAAGAATTGTGCTCGAGGATAAGATAATAGATGTTCACTCACAACCTAAGCTCCTTAAAACCTCCGAAGCTTCACCAAGACAAAATATGGTCGGATTATGACCATAGGTCTTGGTTCTAAGTCATTAGACTCTTGCCAATACTTCACCTCGGCCACCACCAATCCTGTTCATAAGGAAGGTGGAAACGAAGAACTATATCATGTTGGATCACAAACCCCTGAACAAGTGATCACCCGGAGCAAATGCACACTCCTATCACATATCCCATGGGTAATGTGTTTACGTGATACTTGGAGTAATAGTTGTTGTCCTCCGGGATGACATACCTATTTTCCCAATAAGATAAGGAACACCTTAGTCCTCTTTGGATAAGCCCCAGGAACACCAACTACCTTGCCTCTCAAAGACTAATGTTGTACATTAGAGAAGATGAACTCCTTGAAGCACCTCCCTATAAAAGAAGACATTCCTGCCCAAGCAAGTTGAAGAGCCACAACAGTCAAAAGACCATGATGAAGAAGAAGAAGCTAGAGAACTCAACCACCGCTCCTCTAACGGCTACATCCACCAGACAATATCAAGAAGCACCAACGTCCAAGAACGATGAAGCCCTTGGACATCAAGAGGATTATGAAGCCCCTTGTTTTAAGTAGTCACTTATTAGTTCCTAACTAGGAAGGAACCAAGAAGTTGATGGCACCCTCACCGCTTTGATGGTGTACAATGAGCATGATGTCCCTGCTCTCTTCAGACATCTCGGATGGAGTGAAACGACTACCATGACTTCGTTATCAGCCCCTTTTTACAATATAGGGCGTAGACCCATACTCGATCATGGTAAACCATCTATCAAAGGTAGTTCATCCACTTTCCAGGGCTAAGACCTTGGGGACTAGACGCCTATTCTATACTACTGGATAGTCGGCTTATTTAGAACCCCTTAGAAACCTTCCTAGATGGTAGGGCCCATTTGACACAAAGGCTCTACACTTAGTCTTAGGGATGAGGCTCAGCCCAAACCCTTGCCACGATGGCTACTAAGAGACAAGTAGACCAAACACTCGAAGACCCGCCAGAAACACGCGTCCATGACGAAAAGGACAAACGACCAAAGAAGAATGAAGAATCTACCTGGGCAACTTACTCAAGCCGATGAAAAATCTACCTGGGCAACTTACTCAAGAAGAAGGTCTCGATGAGAAGCCCACGATGACGCGCTTCAACACTATCGAGGATGAAGGCCAGTTGAGGCTGGAGATCTCCACCTTTAAGGAAGATAAGGACTTCCCATCAACGAGAAGCTACACCAAGACTCGACCCTCCTATTCTAACGCAGGACATCTAGATTTCACTAACCAACGTGAGCAACCCCAGGACCGACACACAAACACACTACTTGGCCACATATTCTAACTTTGGAATACACACGCAAGCCAGACCCTTGCCAGAACCTCGCCCACCAAACCCTCAACCATTAGGCAAGCCATGCATATTGCAAGAAGCCCGTTCACCCTTAGACGAAGACAACGATGCACCCGAAGACATATGACCAGGCACTTCAAGATCCCGAAGGACAACCATGCCGGAGAAGAAGCAACATGGAATGTGAAGACTACCTCACCTGTGAATTCCCACACCTTTTTCTACACCTAGCCTAGGAATGTCGGGAAAGAGATTCTTGTAAGGGGGTAGGTCTATCACACCGTGTGATTTGACTCATGACTAAGTTAACATGACTCAAATTAGGGCCAATTAAAACTTTTTGAGTGCATATGATTGCTTGACTTATGTGCAAATTGCTTGTTTGTTTGATTGCTTGTTGGTGCTCCATATTCATAAAACTCCCTCCTACTCTCAAAACCCTTTTCCTTGATCCAAACTCTTCTCCAATGATCATACCATGTGTATAGTACCTAAAACTATTTTTATAAAACATTATTTTGTCCAAAAAGCATTTTTGCAAATTAGGTTTTCAAAAACCCATGAATTGAGATTTGTACTACAAGTCCTCAAATTGGGTGGATTGTTTTCCCCAAAGACTTTATTTGAAACCTACTATATATAAGATTTCCCAAAGCCAACAAATATTATTTTTAAAGGTTAATTTATTTTTTATTTAAAGGTTTTTTCTTAAGGCTGAAATGGTCTTTTATAAACAAAAAATATTTATATGTTTTAAACATATTTGATAAAATTTAGGAAAACTGAGTGGACATATATTGTCCATATATAAGAGTTTAATCGCTTGTAATGATCAAAATATTGGATAAAACCCTTCATAACCATTTCTGCCTATTTCAAGCATTTGAAATAGTTCTATAAGAAATATACTAAAATTAATCCAGGAAAATTCTAGCAAGTCACATATGACATATTTGATCATCTTTCGAAGTTTCAACTCACAAACCTCTACGTCAACCGCATTGTAAGTCTTCACGGAGTTCCAAAGGATATTGTGTCGGATTGAGGAACCCAGTTCACCTCAAGGTTCTGGAAGAAGTTTCAAGAAACTATGGGAACCAAGCTCTCCTTGATTGTACTTGAGCTAAGTCCAATGACTTGGCATGATGGTGAACACGAGATGTTCAACCCCAGCTTAATGAAAACTGAGATTGTTCACATGAGTACCGTTAACAATTGATGCATGCTTACTCAGGTTATTTGATCATATCATTGCACTTAAAAATCAGCTTTCTGCAAAACTTACCTACTTAGTGCTATATCATGCATTGTTATACCTCTTTCCACAACTTGGGTTGCTTGCGAGTACATTCAAAGTACTCATTGGCTTGCCACTAGTTATTTAATTTCCAAGGCATGGAAGAATAGGAGTACGGTGAAGAGTTCGTTGGTGACGAACATGCGAACTAGGACGCTTCCTAGTCAGAATACCTATAGGTTTAAGGCAGATGGCATGGGTTCATGCTTTCGATCAACATTTCCGCTGCTTGTCATGTTTAAGTGTTTGGCCCTTGTGGCCCTATCTATGTAAGACTAGACCTTCCTGGCATTTATTTGTGTAAGACGCTAAATGTGGATGTAAGACTCTTGTTATTCAGCTTATGTGTGTTCAGTGAGCACTGATCTCTGGGATCACTATACACGTGCATTTGGTGATCACGACTTATGAGTCGGGGTCCCCATAGAGGGCAAGGGGATAAGGCGTAGTGGCATTCTTGTTGTAAAATGTGCAACAAATAGGGGCACTTCATTGTACCCCTTGGATTATAAGTGGGCTTCTACGGGAAGCTACCCTCCCCCATGGTTTTTTCCATTGTGGAGGAAGTGGGGATGGAAATAAGCTGAGCTAGCTTCTCCAAAACGAGTTCTTTTGGGCTTCTAGCTTATTTCTGCAATAAGCTGCGAGAATCTGCAAAAGAACTGGCCCTAATAATGCTTGCTCTTTCTCTCAAAGTCTACACTGAAAATACCACAACATATTTATGCTTTATATGATGCGGCACTGCCCAACATAGACCTTGTGACTGTAGTTTATATTTGAATTATGTACATTAAATGCACATAAAACTCAATTAATTTATAAAAACTCCATACAAACCATTAATAATTTAACATGTTTGCAATAGACACCTATTTCTTTAGGTTATTTCTAGGAAAAAATCAAGGAGAGAAGAGGCATTGGATGTCGTTTTTCACCTGCAGATGTGGCATGCATATATATGTTCCCTAATGGAACCACTGGACGTAGCTTATGTTTGTATCAGAACATCATGTTTGTAAGAGGCTTCTTGCAAAACATGCCCAACTTGGTATTTTCTTACCATGGCATATCTGTATCCTCACATGATACCATTCCAAGTTTCATGAATTTCTGACAGAGTTTTGGATTTACGAGAATCTGGAAACCAAGTTGCTCGTTATTTGTGGACAAGCCAACATGCTTAGTTGTTTGCAATTCATTCACATTTCTTGCATGTGACATAACACATACATCCAAGGACGCATATATGATTTTTCAACCCATTTTGCCGCCCCAAACCTTGTGACTGTAGATGAAATTTGAAAAATGCACATTAAATAATGCACCAAAAACTCAATTAATTTATTTAAAAGACAGATGAATCCTTATTTATTCATATTTTTGCACTTCACACGTACATATGTCTATATTGTTTATATAAAGAAAATCAAGGAGAGAAGAGGCATCAGATGTATTTTTGCCCGCATATGTGACATGCATATTTAATGTTCCCTATAGAAACCACAAAGCTTCTTGTGAGGAGCTCCAATTTGTAAGGGGATTGTGCAAGAACATGTTCAATTTGGATAGTATTTTTACCATGGCATGTGTGTGCCCTTGTCACGACACCACGCCAAGTTTCATGAATTTCTGACAAATTTTTGATTTACAGGAATTTGAGAACCAAGCATCTCAATGGTTGCGGTCGAGCAAATATTCAATGAGATGTTAGAAATCCATTCCTATTTATTGCCTGGGACCTAACTAAACATGCATCCATGGAAAGGGATATTTTTTCCAACCTATTTTTCATGTTTTGGACCTTCTGGTTGTAGTTAAAACTTAAATTATACACATTAAACCACTAGAAAACTCAATTCATTTGTTAAACAGGTCGCATGAACCCTGGAAAAAACCCACAGTTTAGCATGACTATCAGAAAGTTGCTGTGTGGGTGACTCCAGAAATAAATATAGGCCACAAGAGACAATGGATGTTGTTTCACACATAAAATGTGAACTTTCCCTATGGTAACACACGACTTTCTTGTGAGCCTTCAGTTTGTAAGAGGCTTTCTGCCAAAACTTTTCCAAAATTGGGCAATTTTTAACACAACACATACAATAGTGCAATTGATGGAACCATGGCCAAGTTTCATGAATTTTGTCGAGGTTTGCATTAACATGAATTTAAAAATTAAGTTTCCAGATGTTTGCGGTCAAGCGAAGACAATGATATATGGAGTGAAACCGGAGTAAAAACTTGGTTGCACTAAGTTGTGAAAAATGTGGCAACTTTGGCCTTTTCGATGAGACCGATATATAAATCTCGGTGGTACCGATATGGGTGACCTAGAGAGTTACCAATTCTCGGAGTCACGGAATCCTTAAACTCGGTGGGAACGATTTTCAGAACTTTTGCCTGGTTTTGTCACGGCAGATGTCTGAGGACTTAGGTTCGAGGCCATCGCGAAGGTGATGGACTCAAAGGGGTTGATTGGAATGAACGACACGAGTTTACCCAGGTTCGGCCCCTCAAGAAGAGGTAAAAGCCTACGTCGTGCTTGTGTTGTATTGATTAGAGTATCGATTACAAGGGAGCAGATTCGCTTGACCTAGTTCTCGATTGATTGGTTTCTGTTAAGTCGCCCCGGGTCTCGCCCTTATACAGGAGGTCAAGACCACGGGTTACACAAGTCTCATACCGACTCTTACAACGTATTTGAATCTATCTCTATTGTTGTCTTGCCATCTCGGGCAAGCCATCTCCGGGCGGCTTAACCGCCCGAGTCTTCATACCTTCTTCCATCTGGGCCTTCATCCTGACCCATCTTGGTATGATGCCATATGACGGGGCCCACGTCTTTTGGCCCGATTCATCAATCTAGATTATGACCCGCCAGGTATTACTCGGCCCCACCTAGGCGGGTCTTACCATGGGGTTATATCCCCAACATTAAGCCCCAGGTTAATTTGAACCTGCTCAGGTCAATCTTCAAACTCACTTGGCGGTGAGTCTCACACTCCATCACCTGAAAGAAAATATGTAGATGTCAAACCGTATATGCCAAAAAGATTCCCTAAAACTCACAATGGATCTTTTCATTAAACTGTTGGCCCAAAAATCGAGGCATCCATCTCGGTCGGTCAGTTTTTGCCGCCTTGATTCCCGCGCCCGTTTCAACCTCCCAGACTCTTAAATAGGACCGCGTAGGGTCCTTCTCATTTCCTCCGTCGCATGCGCTTCTTCTTCTTCCTCTCGACGCCATCGCCCCCGAGCTCCCTCGCTCCGATGAAGCTCCATCGCTATCGTCGCCCTAGGCCACTGGATCAACCTGAACTGACCAGAACTTTGCCCGCATCCGCTGTATCACTTCCGGTAAGTATTTCTCCATGCCCTAGATCCGTAGCTTAGTGTGACAAATCCATGGAGTTCTTCGGCCCCGTTAGAGCGCAAGTTCTTCGTAAAGCCAAACGACACATAGCCCAGTAGATCTTGTAAGGGTCATCTTCTCATTGCGGTAAATCGTTTGAAATCATCAATAGCCTAGTACAGATCTGTAGTTGCTTCCTTTTACTGCCCTCGAGCTTTGTCAGTTCTTGCTTAGTTCGTCTTTAGGTTTGAAACAAATCATTTTTTCCTTTGTTTGTAGATCCACAATTATAAAGATAGCATGTGAAACCTGTTTTCCACACTTAGTTGTATTTTGCTTCATTGCTCTGCAAACTTAACCCACCATTAAACATCCGGCTCTCGCCATAAACGGCACTGGCGGCTTTGCTTCGTAATGCATAAATTCATCAGCCACCCTTAGTTGTTTGTCACTTTCTAACTCGTCGCGGACCGTTACTTTTCACAGTTCTAAGACACCATTATGCCTCGTGTGTCCCCTTCCTGTAATTGGGTTGGCTCTGCGGTCTCTGGGAGTTTTTGCAAGATTTCGTAGACATAGGGACCTTGACAGCCAAAAATGTCATCCATTGGCGGGTTCCGGGCAAGGAGAAGAAACCGATCCCCCAAGAAGGCGAAGTAGTCATATTTGCGGACCACCTTGTGCTCGGTTTTAGCCCGCCCGACTCTAAATTTTTTCGAGACGTCATCCATTTCTTTAAGATTCATCCTCAGGACATTGTGCCCAACTCCGTCTTAAATATGTGCAACTTCCAAATCCTCTGTGAAGCTTACATACAAGAAGAGCCGTCGGTTGACCTCTTGCGTGAGTTTTTCTACGTATACCGCCAGACAGAAGTGGCGGCTGGCCCAAGCTTACAGCTCGGTGGATTCTCCATCCAAAGAAGATGGGATATGACCTTTCTGGCTATTTGAATGCCAAGTCACCCCAAGGAATGGAACAGAACCTGGTTTTATGGCAAAGACACTTCTCCAGAGGGAGAACGTCCATTGCCGGGTTATCGTCCTACCCGGCTCCGCACCACAACTGAGCTTGCTGACCAGATGTCAGCCTTCGAACAGGCGAAGTATGCTCCGGCTTTAGTCAAAATTAGAGCCCTCATGGCCAATGTTCCGATAGGGATTGATCTGACCCGCTGCTGGATCTCCTGGAAGGTCATGCCTCTGAGCCGGCCGGACCGTCTCACGTGTGAATACACGGGTGACGCCAATGACCCCCTCTGCTTTAATCATACCACTTTGATAGAGGAGAACATCGTTGTCGCCATCAAGGGACTTATTCATGAGTCCCAAGAATCTTGCTGCACCATTGGGTTACCACCATTTTGTGCCGCAAACCCGGCCCCAGATGTAAGGGCGGCTTTCAATTCTCCTTTCCTCCGCATGAACTATCCATGTATGTTGAAACCTTTAGCCTCCTTTGGTGGCTTCTAATTTTAAGCTAACTCCGGCTTCTGGAAGAAGAAATATATCCCCCCTCTGAAGTAGTCTAAGGAAAAGGCCGGTGGCCGAAAGAAGAAAACTGTACCTCAAGAGCAGCCTAAGGTTGACGACTCAGAGGTAGAACTTGACTCTCTTAACCGTCTTACTATGCACCTTACTGACAGTAATAACTTCACGGGACGACACCGAGACAAACCACGCCAATGTTCCTGAGGTAATCTATGTTTCCTATGACTCTAAACATCTTCCACCAAAGAAGATACGACGGGTCGTCCGAAAAGTCCCATTTTCTCATCCTCTTGCTTATTTATACCCCAAATTTCTTTTGAAAAAGCAACAACACCTCTCCCAACGCCAAACCTGAAGCGCTGGCTCTAAAGATCTTATGGCCGGGTTGTCGAACTCTCCGGTTCAGCGGAAACGGCCGGCTGAGGTATTTGTTTAAATTGGTTTAATTTTGTCAACCTTGCCTTACAACTTTACTCTGTCTTTATATTGCTTTAACTACTTTCACGAATCGCCCCCTTCATCTGGCGACTCCACGGCAAGTAAGCTACTGCCTCTGAAGATCAACCCAGAGTATGTGCTTTCATGCTTGCATCATATCCTTTGTCATCCTTGAACTTTATACAATAACCTTCTGTGCTTTCCAAGGCTCAAGCGAAATGAAGGAAGACCGGCAGGTCTACCTTTGCCCCCACTGCCCAAGAGCCAGAGCCTGCCAAGCCGGACTCTCCTGAAGCACACGTTGATCCCTCTGCAGCCTCAAAGGATGTGCCTGAAGACGCTCGTTGTTTTGTCGAGCCGATGGCCCATGAGACGACAAGTGAGAGTCCTCCAAGGACCAACTCTAAGCCGCCAAGCCCTTCAAAGGTTGTCGATGTTCCAATTCTTCCGGATGTCATTGTTACTGGTATCGGCTTTCAAAGTCATCAACCTCATGTGCTGACAAAGCACACTAAGAAAACTGAAGCTTCTAACAAACTCGACTTTGAGTTCCCCGTGCTGGAGAAATTGACCGCCGACGAACTACATGCCCGTTATCTAAACCGTCTCTCCACAAGCTGGAATATGGAGCTCAAACTTGTAAATCTGATGAAGAAAAAATATGAGGTACTCCTTCCTTTCTTTATACCCTTATGTAGCCCCCAAGAGCCGGTTTAATATTTGCTAATGGTAAACCAGGTCTTCCAAACCATGTCATAAGTAGAACCACTTAACCTATAGCCCCCAAGTATCGGCTTAATATGTAAATATTGAGCCGGTACTCAGTGTTAAGTAGTTGATCAATGGTAGCCCCCAAGTTCTGGTCAGTATAGAAATAATGGGCTGGAACTTCCCTGTAGATTGAACGAAGAGCCATATGCAGCCCCCAAGTGTCATCTCATCTTTGACGAATATGAGCCGGAACTGCATTGTAGACTTAGAAAACATCGCTGTAGCCCCCAAGTGCCGGCTTAACTTGATGAAGATGAGCCGGAACTTACTTGTAGTCTTGGAGAACAAACAGACATTAGCGCCCAAATGTCAAGTATATTGCACACAATCTGCTTGAGACTTGCATTATATTTCCTTCACTGACCATCTGATAATATTTTATCTTGGCGAGTCACCCCTCATCTGCCTTTGTATGCCACAGGAAGCTTTGAGCAAGGCCGAGTCCGATTTGACAGGCCTAAAAAGCAATCTCGCTTCCCAACAAGCCACCAGGAGTGAAGCAGAGGAGAAGTTACGGCTTGCCACCGAAGAACTTGTAAAAGTTAAATCTGAGTTTGTTGCCTTCAAGAAGGCGGCTGAGATGGAGCAAACTGCCCTGGTGAAACGTGCAGACGATGCTGACTAGCGGCCTATGGTCGTATCCCATGAGTTGCACTCCCTGAGGCGCCATATCTCAAAGATGACTGCTGCTATCTTTGGTAAGTACTAAAGACTCAGCCAATATCCTTGCTTGAAAAGTTGCACAGGCGGCTTATATCATAAAATTCGTCTTGTGTAGGTCAAAGAAGCCGTCAACTTGGTGCTGACAGCCTGTTGTAGCTGAAAGCCGTCCACACTTTGTCAAAGCAATTGTACCACGTGACTCTTTGCACTATCAGAGCTATGCTGAACAAAAAAAGCACCCACAAGTTCATGAAAGGAGTCGTAGAAGTGTTGTCAACCCTGCCAAAGCAAATCCAAGGAATCAAAAAATCAGCCGCCCGGAAGGGAGCCATTGCTGCAATAAGTCGGGCTTTGGCCTTTGCCCTAGAGCTAACTCCTAAAGAGTTGATGGATGGCTTTCCGTCAAACAAAGACGATGGCTCAAAATTCACAGAGGCCGACTATGCTTGTTCTATGAAGGTCTCCAGGGTCCTTGCATCAGTGTTGGCAGAAGAAGTGAACTTGTCAGCATATCAGGTGGCTTACAACGCTGAGAACATGCGAGTGCATGGCCCAACCTTCGAGGCCAGGGATTTAACTCCTACACGCTGTAAGCATCGCTTTGCCCCTGACATTGACCCGTCTCCCCTCTTTGAAGAGGCTAACTTTGAAGCTTTAACCAACTACAACTGGGATGTGGACAGTCTTCAGATCAAGGAGGTCAAAGACCCGCCGCAGGATGACCCGTCGTCCAGCTGATCAAATTGATGCTGCCATGGTTTAACCCATCTTCTTGACCCGCCGAAATTTTGAGCGGTGTAAAAAACTTTAAGTATTTCTTTTTGAGCTCTGTGGAGAGCGTTGTAATCGGCCTTAGGAAAAACCTTGTCTTGCCTGAACTGTGCCATCATGCACATAGTAAATCGCACGGCTTAGTATATTATGTCTGCCTTGTGCTTCAATTCATACCAGATGTCATGGCGGCTCATCTTAAGAAAGCATTCTGTAAGAGTAGAATATTTTCGGCACTGTTGTGAGGGCGGCTTAGAATAGCACAACCCGGAGATGTTAAATTTTTCCTGACTTGCTTTTGCAATAACTCATGTGCCGATTCTTCTAGGTGGACTTGCTACTAGAACTCCTTATCAGTACAAGGTCTCCATCGAGATTGGCCGCCAATTTCTTTGAACGGCTCAGGGTCTCTAAGCAAGATTAACTGGTAGGAGTGTAACATCCCAGAAAGAGACACGAGAGGGCATGAGTACCTTGGTAGCCCATAAACTGCCTCTCACGTGACATAAATTCGTCGTTTTAACCTTAAACAGTGCAGGGTCTTTAAAAGATTAACTGTCTAAGAGTATGAAATGGGCCACATAGCAGAGAGTCGGCAGGAGATGAGATAGTTTATCCTTGCTTTCCATAAGTCGGCCCTCACATGACAAGAGCCACCGGTTTAACCTTAACCAGTACAGGGTCTCTATCGAGATTGGCCGTCAACCTCTTTTAACCGGCTCAGGGTCTCTAGGCGAGATTAACTGGTAAGAGTTCGGCGGGTCACATAGGGGAGCAGCATCAACTTACAGGAAGGTTTAACTCGAGCTTGCGGTGGCTTAAGAGCCGATCAAGAGGGTATGTAAGCTAAACCTGATGGGTTGGAAGCCCCCAAATAACCTTGTTGCTAGAGTGAAATTGTTGGGTATATAACCCGCCTGACTTTGGCTTATGAGCCGATCAATAGGGTCTGATAAGCTAAACCCGGTGGGTTGGAAGCCCCCTAGATGACCTGTTGATGGAGTCAACCTTTTGGGTAAATAACCCGCCTGACATTGGCTTCAGAGCCGATCAATAGGGTCTGATAAGCTAAACCCGGTGGAAGCCCCCTAGATGACCTGTTGACGGAGTCAACCTTTTGGGTGTATAACCCGCCTGATTTGGGCTTAAGAGCCGATCAATAGGCTCTAATAAGCTAAACCCACTAGGTTGTAAGGCCCCTAGATGACTTGTTGACGGAGTCAACCTTTTGGGAATATAACCCGCCTAATTTTGGATTAAGAGCCGATTAATAGGGTCTGATAAGCTAAACCCGATGGGTTGGAAGGCCCCTAGATGACCTGTTGACGGAGTCAACCTTTTGCGTATATAACCCGCCAAATTTTGGCTTAAGAGCTGATCAATAGGGTCTGATAAGCTAAACCCAATGTGTTGGAAGCCCCTTAGATGACCTTATTTCACAAACTGAGATACGCGAAACGACAAACGCCCCGTCTTGCAGGGATGCCAACTTTATTCATATATATATATATGATATGTACAATGATGGTGTACAATGTCAGGTGTTGACGACTCAAGTATAGTAAGGCCGTAGATGGGCTATGTTCCATGGCCGGTGGGTCTCCTGCCCAGAAGTGCTTGATCGTCTCGTATGTCAATGAGGTAATACAACCCATTGTTGAGATTTCTCCTGACCATGAAAGGTCCTTCCCATGGAGGGGATAACTTGTGTGCATATGTCTAATCTTGAATGAACCGCAACACTAAGTCGCCTTCTTGAAATGTTCGGGTCTTAACTCTGCGGCTATGATAGCGATGCAGGTCTTGCTGATAAATCGCCGATCGAGCTGCCGCCAGATCACGCTCTTCCTCCAATGCATCCAAAGCATCTTGATGTGCTATTTCATTATCCGCCTCAACGTAAGCCGCCACCCGTGGAGAGTCATGACGTATATCGCTTGGTAACACGGCTTTCGCGCCATAAACCATGAAGAAAGGCATATAGCATGTTGATCTGTTGGGAGTAGTTCTGATGCTCCATAATACGGACAGCAACTCCTCTACCCAACAACCCTGTGTTCACTGCAAAGGAACTATAAGACGGGATTTGATACCTCTCAAGATTTGCTGGTTAGCATGCTCTGCCGGATCATTTGATTGTGGATGAGCAACCGTAGAAACGTCAAGTCAAATGTGCTCACTTTCACAGAACGCTTGCATAGCCCCCTTGGACAAGTTCGTACTATTATCTGTGTTGATACTATGAGGGTAACCAAAGTGGTAGATCATCTTTTTAACAAACTGAACCGCCGTAGCCGCATCACACTTGCTGACTGGCTTAGCTTCTACCGACTTGGTAAATTTGTCCACTGCCACCAAGACGTGGGTCTTCTTGTCCTTGGATCTCTTGAAAGGCCTGACCATATCAAGCCCTCAGACTACAAACGGCCAGGTAATTGGAATCATGCACAACTCCTGAGCTGGGATGTGAGCACTCCGGCCGAACTTCTGACATCCATCGCACTTGCGAACCAAGTCTTCCGCATCCTTATGAGCCGTCAGCCAGAAGAAACCATGTCAAAAAGCCTTGGCCACCACAGATTTTGAGCCGGCGTGATGACCACAATCGCCAGCGTGTATTTCATTCAAGATTTATTTGCCTTCCTCAGGTGAGACACAATGTTGAAAGACGCCTGTAATGCTGCACTTGTGTAACTCACCATTGATGATTGTCATAGACTTAGACCGCTTGATGATCTGCCTTGCCAAGTTTTCATCCTCAGGTAACTCGCCACGAGTTAAGTACGCCAGGTCAGGAACGGTCCAGTCAGGAATAGCATGTAGAGCTGCCACCAGCTGCCCCTCTGTGTCAGGTATAGCCAAGTCTTCCTCTGAAGGTAACTTAACTGCCGAGTGATGTAGTACGTCTAAGAAAACGTTAGACAGTACTGGCTTACGCTGAGAGCCCAGCCTTGGCAGTGCGTCAGCCGACTCGTTCCTGTGATGATCAACATGATCCACTTGATAACCCTTGAAATGACCAGCAATGACATTCACCGCCTGACGATAAGCCGCCATCCGCGGGTCCTTGGAATCCCAAGTGCCTGAAACTTGCCGGGCTACGAGGTCTGAGTCACCGAGACATCTAACCCAGCTCAGGTTCATCTCCTTAGCTACCCGGAGGCCATGAAGTAGAGCATTATACTCAGCTGCATTATTAGTACAAGGAAACATTAACCTTAGCACGTAACAGAACTTGTCACCTTTAGGGGGAGTTAAGACAACCCCTGCCCCTGATCCTTCCAATTATCTGGATCCATCAAAGTGGATTGTCCAATATGTGTTATCCGGCTTTTACCTGGGCGCCTGACAATCCGTCCAGTCGTTTATGAAATCCACCAAGGCTTCAGACTTGACCGCCATGCGAGGCACGTATTTCAGATTAAGAGGTCCAAGCTCCAATGCCCACTTAGCAATCCTACCGATGGCTTCTCTATTTCGAATGATGTCTCTAAACGGAGTAGATCTAACCACTGTGATCTGGTGCCCCAGGAAGTAATGCTTTGGCTTACGATTGGCCATGAATACCCCATATACCAGCTTCTGCCAATGTGGATACCTCTGCTTGGACTCTGTCAGGACTTCGCTGATGTAGTAAACTGTCCTCTAAACCGGATATTCCTTCCCTGCCTCCTTACGCTGAACGACGATCGCGGTGCTGACAGCCTTGTTATTAGCCGCCACGTATAAGAGCAAAGGTTCCTTCTCAGCCGGAACCGCTAAGACCGGCGGCTCAGTGAGCTGTCTCTTGAGTGCCTCAAACGCCTCACCCGCCGGCGTACTCTAGACAAAGATGTATGTCTTCTTCATCATCTGCTACAAAGGGATGGCCTTCTCACAAAGGCGGTTTATGAACCGGCTTAACGCGGCGATCAGTTTCGCCAGGCGCCGAACATCATTGATGCATGCTGGCTCAGGCAGGGAAGTCATAGCTTTGATTTTATCTAGATTAGCCTCAGTGACATGCTCGGATACTAGAAACCCCAAGAGCTTGCCTGTAGGAACGCCAAAAACACACATAGCTGGGTTAAGCATCATCTTGTAGACCCGTAAGTTGTCGAAAGTTTCCTTCAAGTCATCAAGTAGAGTCTCCTTGCTTTACTTGATGACAATATCATCCGCATATGCATGAACATTGCGTCCAATTTGACTATGAAGACAGTTCTGTACACAACATTGATAAGTAGCCTGGGCACTCTTGAGCCCAAAATCGTAGACACATAGCAGAAAGCACCAAAAGGCGTGATGAAAGCCGCCTTCTCTTGGTCCTTGACTGCCATCTTGATATGATGATAACCAGAATAAGCGTCCAGGAAGCATAAGCTCTCACAACCCGACGTTGCATCAATAATTTGGTCAATACGGGAGAGAGCAAATGGGTCAACTAGACATGCCTTGTTAGGATCCGTGTAATCCACACACATACGCCACGTGCCATTCTTAGTAAGCACTAGCACCGGGTTAGCAAGCCACTCTGGGTGAAACACTTCAATGATGAAACCCGCCGCCAGGACCCGAGCCACCTCTTCCCCAATGGCCTTGCGCCTCTCTTCATTAAACCACCGAAGGAACTGTTTGACCGGCTTAAATTTGGGATCCACATTAAGGTGGTGCTCATTGAACTCTCTCGGTACACCCAGCATGTCAGAAGGCTTCCATGCAAAGATTCCACCAATTTGTTATCATCTACCAAAAACTTGAGGGGCGGCTCAAATTCTGTGGTGGGCTTCTTGAGCGGAGTCATGTCCTCCGGGTCAACATTTTCCTTATAGAACATGAGCTCTGCTTCAGCACAACTTGACTCTGCATAAGCTGCATCTCCTTCCTCACACTCAATAGCCATCTTCCGATCACCATGCACTATAATCGTCCCATTGAAACCGGGCATCTTGAGTTGTAAGTAGACATAGCAAGGCCTAGCCATGAACTTGGCATAAGCCGGCCGTCCAAACAGAGCATGATATGGAATCTTAATTTTTACCACCTCAAACCACAAGGATTCCACCTTGTATTTGTATTCGTCACCAAAGGAGACTTGCAAAAAGATCTTACCCAATGGATAAGCTGACTTGCCAGGCACCACACCATGAAAGACTGTCGAGGAAGGCCTAAGATCTTTATCAAGCAACTTCATCCGGCCGAAAGTGTCATAGTACACAATATTAATGCAGCTGCCACCATCCATAAGAACCTTAGTAAACACATATCCTCTCACTTGGGGGCAACTACCAAAGCTAGCTGCCCTGGGTCGTCAACACACGGCGGGTGATCCTCTCTGATCCAAGTTATGTCGTACTCAGACCACTTCAAGTATTGTGGGAGAGCCGGCGTGATCGCATTAACCGCCCGCTTGCGCAACTTTTGATCTCGCCTATCCAGGCTGGTTGTAAAACATGATACTGACCCAAGCTGAGCTACTTCAGATTACTCTAATACCCGGACTGGTTACTTTGCTGCTGATTTTTGCCTCCAGAATGCTGATGATGCCCTCCTTGATTGCCCAGGCCCTGATAGCCGGATCCTGAGCCGCTATAACCAAGGCCAGGTCCTGACCCTCCTAGGCCTGAGCCGCCTGGCGGGCCGCCACCATTGTTGTGATGCTGCCGCAAGATGTTATCCTAAAACTATCGCATAATGTGGCAATTCCTCCACGTGTGACCCGCCACCCTATCGGGTCGGCTATGCTCCGGACAAGGCTTATTGAGCATCTCCTCCAAGTTGAAAGGGGTTTTATTCTTATTAAAGGGTTGTCTAAAATTCCAGTTGCCCTTAACACGATTGTTCCCGGTGCTGGCCTTGGCCACCAATTCTGACCCGCCTTATGGATTCTTCCTCTTGCCTTGATTTCTATTGTTTGCCGCACCCTTGCCATTGTTGTTCTTCTTTCTCTGACCAGGCTTCTACACATCATATCCTGGATCCTTCGTATTGTCAGAGTCGGCGTACTTCATGAGAGCCGCCATGAGATCCCCCATGTCTTGACACGCGCGCTTGAGCCGGCCAGGCTTCTGCTTCATAGGCGTAAAGTGGCAATTCTTCTTCAGAATCAAAACTGCTTGAGCCACCGTAATCTGTTCAGACGAGTGGATGATAGTTGAGACCTGCCGGACCCAATGATCAGCCGAATCATTCTCATGTGGCATAGAATGATCCAAATCCACAATCGTCATAGGCTGCTTGCACATTCCACGGAAATTTTTGATGAACTTCGCCTTTAACTCCGCCTAGAATTAATGGTGTTGGGTGGCAAGCCCTTCAACCACGTGCGAGCCGGCCCTTCCAGCATCATGATGAAATACTTGCCACATACTGCATCGTTGACATCTAATATTCCATGGCCAGCTCATAGAATTCAATCCAAGCCTCCGGAGGTAGGTCAGCAGTGTAATTTGGGACCATGCAAGGGCCCTTGGAATCTTTTGCCAGACTCTCATTTCGCGAAGCCGACACTAAGCACGGCACTCCCACGGCCCTGGTGGTTACTCCTGCTCCTACCGAGATGGAAGGTCCAGGTTCTTGATGAGCCGCCGCCTCTCGTTGTGCTCTCGCCCGGTCCACTAGTGCCTGAGCATCCAGAACCGTCTTATCATCTTGTGGCGGGTCCCGGTGCCGATCACTGTTGGACATCGCCGGCGACTCATAACGCTAGCTGAAGCTGTGGCTGGTAATGGGGTTTGAATGCATGCGACTCCGGCTGTAGGTCTACTTCTCCTGCTGGGCCATCACCGTCTGCAGGTATCCAATAGCGTTCCGCACCTCCACTATGAAAGGCGCCTCGTCCGGGATAGGGATCATACCAAGCTGTGTTGTTGCTGCCACCATGTTCTCCGCCGGGTTGGAATAGTGACCCACCAGCGTTGGAAAAGCCATTGGTGACGTCTTGTTCCATTGAGGCGGGTTAAGCTGCTGCCGAGCCGCCGACCGACTTCCAGGTGCTTTCGTTGTCCGTCCTGTTCCCGACGAGTTAAAAAGGTTTCTGGCCTCATACCGTTCTGGCAAGTGGGACTGGTGCCTCATCTGCTGAACTGCTGCTACAGATTGCTGCTCCAGCTCAATGCGGAAAGCATCAGCCCTAAGGTGCTCTACCTCCGCATCCATTTGAGCCTTCCGCACGCTGATCCCTTGTTGGACTTCAGTCATCTTGTCCTTCAATCTTGCAATCTCTACGTTCCGGGCTGCTTGATTCTCAGTTGTGACCTTTGTCGCCATCAGGGCCATAAGCTCGTTCATTGGATCCAAAAGAACCTGAGCCGGCAGCGGGTCGGCCACCGACCCAGCTGCCCCGCCAGCCGTGCTACTCGGGGCTGGCGCTGAACCCGCCATGAAGACAGACGCATGAGTCGGTGGCCCGTGATCCTTGGGCTCATGACACTCCAACATGGGGTAAAACTCGTCGTAGCCCCCGAGCCTGCCATCGTGAAGCTGGTAGATTGATTTCGTCTCTCCGCCCGAAGACACATCCTCCAAACAAACGAGAGTTTCCTGTGACATGAAACCCTCAAGATCCATGCTGTGAGTGAAGCCAACGAAGACATGCTTCCTGCCCGGGTTAGCACGGGAGGGTTGCACGTGTCGGGAGGGTTGCGTGTGTCGAGCCAGCTCGACGACGTCAGTGCAGACATCCGGCCCAGGTGTAGATTCGCCGATCTGGCCGATGAAGACGTGGATTCCACCGAAAGGAACTCGGAAACCATACTTGACAGAGTCGGCCTCGGGGCCCCAGCCTGCGTCGTCGATGTAGAGCCGGCCACGGCGACTCTTGTTCATCCTCCCAACAACGTACCCCTCGATCCTTGGGAGAGAGCCCTTTGAGAACTCAACACCACTGAGCGCTAGCCCCATGGTGGGAGCCAACTATCGTGGTTTTGTCACGGCAGATGTTCGAGGACTTAGGTTCGAGGCCATCGCTAAGGCGATGGACTCAAAGGGGTTGATTGGAATGAAGGACACAAGTTTACCCAGGTTCGGCCCCTCAAGAAGAGGTAAAAGCCTACATCCTCCTTGTGTTGTATTGATTGGAGTATCGATTACAAGGGAGCGGATTCGCTTGACCTAGTTCTCGATTGATTGGTTTTTCTCTAAGTTGCCCCGGGTTACACAAGTCTCATACCGACTCTTACAACGTATCTGACTCTATCTCTATTGTTGTCTTGTCATCTTGGGCAAGCCTTCTCCGAGCGGCTTAACTGCACGGGTCTTCATACCTTCTTCCGTCTGGGCCTTCATCCTGGCCCATCTTGGTAAGCGGCCATACAACCGGGCCTACGTCTTTTGGCCCGATTCATCAATCTAGATTATGAGCCGCCAGGTATGACCCAGCCCCACCTGGGCGGGTCTTACCAGGGGGTTATATCCCCAACAAAATTGGTTAAAAGAAAGTTGGTCACTCGTTTTCGGTTGTACCTAATGAAAACTTGGTAGTACTCAGATGCTTGGGTTTGTCTGGGTTTCTGTCTATGGTAAAACTCGGTGGACCTGAATGGGAGTTGTTGGTGTCACCGAATTTTGACTTTTGGCTTTGGACAGAATGTTTTTATGGGAAAGTGGGTGGGTAATTTTTCCGGTTAAACTCTAAGCACTTGAGCAATGAGATAAACATAATTCCTCATCCCAGTAAATAGTATTGGCTTTCCTATGGAGTCAAACGTGATTCCTCACGAAGTGTAAAATGTAGAGTCCTCAATCTTGAAGCATGGCCAATCCTATTCCTTCCTTTCCTTGGGGAGGTTATCCACATAGCCTTTAGCCAACCCATCATTGAACTTTTTCTTGAGATACACTTGGTGGAAATATTAGTCCAATGAAATATATGTTGTTATTAATTACCAAAACCACCTAGGGAGAAGTTGTGCTTTCAATATTCCCCTTTTTGGTAATTGATAACAATATATAGATCGAAGCTTTGATAAAAGATATAATCAATGAATAGCATCACCGCTTTGCGAGGTATGTGATAAGAAAGAGCTCCCCCTAAATTTGTGCATTATTTTAAATTTGTGCTTGAATTCAAATGCACAATCTCCTACAACGTGCCCTGACCAGCTCCACCTAATCTCTTGCCCACTGGACATCTTAGCTGATGTACACAACCAACCTGGCTGAGTGGAGCGCTGGCTTGGCAGATCGAAGTCTTGCCGAGAGGCGCTGGTGGTTGGGTTACCATGATTGGCAGGGAGGCTTGCCATGTCCTTTGGTCTTTTCCCCAGGCTGCTCAAAGGTTGACATGATTCCGTCAAGGGCTTGCCGGCTTGGGGGCCGCGACTCCTTGTGCACAAGTCTTGGTACTGAGGACATCCTTCTTCTCCATGCTTGTTCCTGCTCCAGTGGACATCCTTCTTGTACATGATAGGTCCTTCATTCATAAGTAGAACACAAGTATCTAATTTAGGCAACATCATATGTTCATGAACATTAGAAGGATTTACAAGAAATGAAAGTACTTGGTAATTCAATTGGCGTGCATGAGTTCTAGTCACTCGTACAATATGTATAGCAGCAGGAGCTATGGGTGTAACAATGGTATTGATGTCCTCATGAGTCCGGCTCTCCTGGATCCTCCAAGGACTTCTTTTTTATTCATCGATGGCTTTGAATTTGCCGGCTCTATTGTGCCTGGCTCTATTTGCTCTTCCAGGGACGTTTACTTCATGTAAAGCTCTCGTGTTTATTTTGATATGTTGAACTAGACCCGGCCGTGGGGTTACCAGGCCAATGCGACTATCCATTGGGCAACCATGCACGGGTGGAGGGTGGTAATAGATATATATTTATTTTTTGCTCCAGCGTTGTTGGAGTAGACCATGTCGCCAAGTTGATGAAAGTGCGTTATATCCACTAGAGGAGGGTGAATAGGCAATTTTTACAAATTCATCACTGAGGAATTTCAACTTCAGGAATTTGAAATGTGATGAATAACAAGCATCAGAATAAGTACTCAAGTGCATGAGAAACATAGCAGTAGCATAGTCATCATGTACCGATTACAGGTAGCATGATACAGGATAAGGAGGTGAGGAACAAGGTAACTTGAACAATATGAGGTCAGGAAATTGAGAAAGTCTTCAGTCAAATTCTTCAAACAATAACGATCAATTTCATCAACAAGTATATGAGGAAATGAAAGGGTTGAGGAAATAGAACTAGATAGCTCGATGAAGACAATGGTTTGATGACCCAGTTCCAACTTCTGTGACAGTCGTACATATGGTTTGGAGTGGCCTAGTATTTAAACCAGAAGACACATAGTCCTTATTGTATTCTCCTTGAGCAAAGGTCACAAATTTCTCGCCCAACACTCGTGGTAAGTCTTCAGGGTAGACTTCCAAAACCCTCACAAACTGGTCACCCGGCGATCCACAATTGACTACTAGATGCTCTAGACCAAGGTCACTCTGTGATCCCCAATTAACTACAGGATGCACAAGACCATGACGCCTAACTGTCTGGATGATACATAGTCTTCAAAGATAACCAGTCTTGATTCCACATAGGAACAATCTCTTCAGTGATGCTCAATCACTTTGGGTTTGGTAGTTTGAATTTTGGTTTTTCCTCATTCATGATTTTCTCTCAAAGTCCTCGGAGGATGGGTTGCTCACAAATGACAAGTGTCAGTTCTCTCTCGGAGCAGCCAACCAACTAGTGGTTGTGGGGGGTGGCTATTTATAGTCAGGGTGCAACCTAACATGATAAGACATAAATGCCCCCGACCGTTATGTGGATAGGATGATTAGGGACAGCTGGCACTAAGCAGCAATGGTCAGAATTTCAAACTATGAAAGTCCTCGGGCTTATCATATTCCTCACTTGTAGGCAATTCACACTGGTGAAATCCTAACTCCTCAGTCAGACCAATTTCATCAGAGACCAGAAGAACTTCGTCTCTGTCACTAAAGAACATGACTAAACCGTAAGAGATTTCCAAAGGCTTCACTTGAAGGATTGGATAGGTTGAGGCTTTGGAGTTGAGCATCAGTTGGAAATTTTCCTTAGTATTACCTCGACCCCCTTTAATAGTACGGTGTTTCCTGACTCAAAGAAAGGAAATGAAACTATGAAAACAAAAGTATTCACGCTTCATAGTCCTTGTCCATATCTTCAAGGTCACACCAACTTCTTCATTTTCAAAGTCTTCAGGGAATATCAAAGTCTTTAGCAAAGTCTTCACCAAAATCTTCACCAAAGTCTTCAGTTCAAGACATACATATTTAGGGGTCGATAATCTTCGAATATATCAAACTCCTCAGAGGCTTATAGAGCTTGTGTACACTTACAAACACATCAGTCTCTTAACCTATAAGTCTTCAATACACCAAAGTCACTAAGGGGTACTAGATGCACTTATAGTTGGCATACTGGAAGCGTCCGTTGGGTGGCTCGTACGAGCGGGTGCGGCCCCGGCGTGTTGACTTAGACGCGAAAGTTGACCGTTAACTTGATGAGGACGCAGGAATTGGCCATGGCATTGTAAGCCAACATGGACGTGCAACTCGGCCTAGGCTTTGTAAGCCGGTGTGGACACGCGAGTCGTCCGCAGTGTTGTAAGCCGGCGCGAACGCGCGAGTTGGCACGGCATTGTAAGCACTCACGGACGCGCGAGTCAGATGCGGCGTTGAAGCCGTCGCAGATGCACGAGTCCGCCGTGTTGTGTTGATATATACTGGACCATGGGGGTCACGACTTGCGTGCGTCCGTAGGGCGGTATGACATGGACGGAAGCTAGCGCATGATAATGTTGGCGTGAGCTCCATAACCACAATATTATGTCACCTTTGTAGTGAGAACTTGTCATGTGTATATAAATATTGCAGACAGAGTAAATTTTCTATGAGAAATTATATGTACTGATAAAGTATATAGGATGGATAGCACATGATTTTTTGCTCCATCATTTGTTGGAGTAGACTGGACCGCAAGGACATCATGTTGCGTGTGTCTGTTTGGCAGCTCGTATAGGCGAGCACAACCCATGCATGTTGGTGTAGACCGGACCAAGAAGGCGAGGGAATGCACGCATGTTCGTCAAGTGGTCCAACATGCCAACACACTAATACATCTCCAACGTATCTATAATCTTTGATTTTTCCATGCCAATATATTATCATTCTAGGATACTTTTTGGGCATTTGTTTACCAACTTATAATATTTTTAGCACTAACCTATTGACCCAATGCCTAGTGCGAGTTGTTGTTTTCTACATGTTGTTCACTTTTCAGGTTTACAATACCGAATGACTTCCAATTGCCACGAAAGTTTTTTGATGATTTTTTTGGACTAAAATAAAACTTGGAAGATTCTGGGGGATGTCGGGAGAGCCACGAGGAGAACACTAGCAAATAGGACGTGCCACCAGGGGTGCACCCTGTTGGCTTGTGCCTCCCTCGGGCGCCTCTCGACACCGCTCACTGGCCTATTAATTCACATATATTCCAAAATCCCTAGAAGCACTCCCGAAAGAATTTTTCTATCGCCACAAGTCTCTGTTCCAATGGGAGGCCATATACACCTCCGTTTCGGCACCCTGCTGGAGGGGAGATCGATCAAGGAGGGCCTCTTCATGAACCTTGTTGCCCTCACCATGATTTTTGAGCAGTTCACCACAGACCTATGGGTTCGTAGGTAGTACCTAGATGGCAATCTCTCTCTCCCTCTCGATCTTCAATACAATGTTCATCACATCTTTGCTTTGATCTATCCAATGTAATCCCTTTGTATGGTGTGTTTGCTGGGATCCGATGAATTGTGAGTTTATGTTCAGATTATTGATGAAACATATTTGAGTCAAACCTGAATACTAAGATTCTTATTTGCATGATCATCATAGCTTCGTAATGATCTCCGATCAATTGAGATAGTTTGGCCAACTATATTGATATTTCTTCGGTGGGAGTAGTGTGTTGTTGTATGTTCATACTGACGAGTTCCTATATCCCAATGACAAAAGGGGACAAGTTGCGTCTTTGTGTTGCTGCTAGTAAGGATAAAATGATGGGGTTTATTCATATTGATTGAGTTTACTTTGTCTACATCATTTCATCGTTCTCCAAACATTACTCTGTTTTACATAATACTCTAGATGCATGCTGGATAGCGGTTGATGAGTGGAGTAATAGTAATAGGTCCAGGAAGGATTTGGCCTATTTTTTTACGAATGTGATGCCTATATGCACACAATCATTACCATGGAAATATCATAGCTATTCACTTTTCTATCAATTGCGCAATACTATTTTGTTTACCCACCGTATGCTATGTCTATGAGAGATCTCACCAGAGAACTCTATGGCCCCTGGGTCTATTCACTTATATATATATATTCCCAAATGCTTTCATTACCTTGCTGTTATTTATTTGCTTTTATTTTATTTTGCAATTTACAATTATCTACACAACTCAATTGCTTGCAAATAATGAGATCAAGGGGATTGACAACCCTCTTCTCGACGTTGGGTGCAAGTTATATATTCTTTTGTGTGCAGCCACTGAAGACGGTTGAGGATTGGCATTCCTATTGGTTTGATAAACCTTGGTTTCATAACTGAGGGAAATACTTACCCACTTTGTGCTGTGATAGCCAGTTCCTCTTCATGGAAAACCCAGCGCAGATCTCGAGGATCAGGAAGGATTTATGCGCCGTTGTTGGGGAAATACCATCATGTACTATCAAGTAACTTCGCACAAATTTTCATCCACTTGTTATTCGTTTTATTTTCTCTTATATTTAGTATGTATCATAAAAATCAAAAATACAAAAATATTTATCTTTGCTTGGTGTTCTTCCTTGAAAGTTGCTATCATGTCTGATTTTGAAATTAGTGGTGTCTCCGTCACTAATGCGGAAGCACTTGAGCTTCCAACTTCACCTTGTGCTAATAATGCTAAAAGAAATTTTGAAGAAGTTATTAAGGGAAAACTTGATAATGCTGCGGATTACTATCCTTCTAAAAGTCAATTCCCCATTACCAACACTCACATTGTCCTAACTTCCAGAATTTATCAAGTGGGTAGTGGGAATATTATTGGAAAGCTTGTTATTCAAGAATTTTTTAAACACTTAATAGTTTCTCCGCTTATTAAAGGATCCATACGTCATGATTTTTTATGAGGATGCTATTACCATGTTTATATTGAAATAAGAAAGAAATTTTGTGCATCTCCATCCTATGCTTCAAAAGATATTCTTGGGACTTCCTAGCATATACAATCCCGAGATTAAGAAAAATGCTACCAATATCCTTATGCATGAATTTGATTCTATTGTGCGGGAAGCTAAAGGAATTTTTCCCTTCTGTGGAATAAACCATAATATCCTCCTATAGAAGTAATCCTTCATAATAGAGATTAATTGTGTAGGTTGGAATCTAATGATTATCAATGATTTCGTGAGGATATGGGAAGGAATGTCCTTCCCGAAGAATTGACAAAATCCCTATTCCTCAACACTCGTGATAAATTTTAATGGGTTGCTAAGGGCATTAATGAAGGTTTAGTAAGGATTGGCATGAAAATTTATTAGAGAACTTGTTAGTGACGAAATCCATGCTCTCTATGAGGATCCTTATGATGAAAATGATGTTATTAATGATCTTAGTAATGATTTTATAAATTCCTTTGAAAGCGTGGGGACTTCCACCAACTTTGAGAGGGGTGATTTATTAAGTAAGATTTTGGAAGAGCTAATTTTGAAGGACGTGAATGGTCCAACACTTGAAACTATGCATTATGCCTAGATAGGGGCATAAAACAATAGCGCTTGTTGGGAGGCAACCCAATATGTATCTTAAATTTTGTTTTTTAATTCCTGTTATTTTGAGATAACATGATTGTTTCCTATTTAACGATTATGTTTTTATGTTTTAATTAGTGTTGGTGCTAGGTAAAGCCTTTGGGATGACTCGCGAGATGAGTAGAAACGATGCTGAAACATAACAGAAACTTTGACTCGAGTACAGGAACTTTCATTTTTTCCCGAAGTGTGATAATGTTCTGAAATTTTTACACAATATTTCTATACAAATTATTTCCGTTTTTCTAATGTTTCAGAATTAATAGAGTTACAGAAGTATGGGTTCTTTACAGATTTATACAGAATGTTCTATTTTAAACACATTCTGTTTTGCGTGCACAGTTTGCTTGTTTTGATTATGCTATGGATTGTATCGGGGGGATAAGCCATGGAGAAGTTAGAATACAGTACCTATTATGAAAAAATGAATTAATAATCAATTTATCATAGAAGCTAAAGTATGCAATATCTTTTTATGCAATATCTTTCTTATACTAACGGATCTCACGAAGACTTGTTGAGTTTTGTGTGATTCAAGTTTTCAAGTTTTGGCTGTGATCATAAGGGACTAGGGAATAAGGAGTACCAAGAGTATAAGCTTTGGGATGCTCTAATAATGATCATCATCACACTTTTATTGACTTACAACTCAGTTTGAAGAACTGATAGGAAGATATGACTCTATATGAATGCCTCTGGGAGTGTACTAGGATGTGCAATGATCTAGCATGACGTGTATCAGACACATGATGACGGTGGATTTTCCACAAATACTATGTTAGCTCTATATGATCTTGCAAAGAAATATGATGATGAAGGAACTAGTCATGTGAAGTGATGATGGAATTTGCATGATAATATATCTCGGAATGTCTATGAAACTTCCATAATAGGTAGGTATGGTGGCTGTTTTGAGGAAGATATAATGAGGCTTATGTGCAACAGAGCATATCATGTCACTTGGTTTGGATGCATGGACAAAAGTTGCACCTCGAGGCTTATGTGCAACAAAGCGTATAATGTCACTTGGTTTGGATGCACCGGCAAAAGTTGCACCTCAAGGCTTATGTGCAACAGAGTGTATCCTCGAGGTGAGAATGGGCTATGCATGGTACCGAAGAGCCTAGAAAATATGATAAGGTGAAGATGCATATGTCCATGGTGTCACATTAGTCATAAAGAACTCACATACTTATTGCAAAGTTTTATTAGTTTTATCACAAATCAAAGTACTCCTCGCATACCCCGAGGGAGGAGGTTTGTAGGAGTTAACCATCGCACGCCCCTCACTCAAGACAACACTAGGATTTCAACAAGGAATATAAATGATCACACGTCATCACCATGCCTCTTTAACTTTTAGATGAATAACAAGTTAACACCTCTTAATCTTGACACTTCTATGAATCAATAATTTTGGAATCACACCTTTTTGATATTACTACATCAATGCCATTAATCCACAACTTCTCCATATGTGCTACACAATGGTTTTGATTATCATTCATTGATACCTAATATTCTTGTACTTGTATTATGACCCATGAAAGTTACTATCACTATTACTCAGCTCTCAAACAAATATAAGTGATGAACGAGATCTTATTATTTCTATAAAATCTACACGCCACCGTGCTTAAAAAGATTTAAGTGAAGTACTTGAGAAACTGCCTAGCTCAAAAGATATAAGTGAAGTACATGGAGTATTCTAGCAAATTATCAGGAAGATGTGTCTCTATCGAAGAGGTGTGTCCATCAAACGATGGTTGTCACAAACTAAAAGTAAAAGCATACAAAAGCAAATGATGCTCCAAGCAAAACACATATCATGCGATAAATTAAAAATATAGCTCCAAGTGACATACTGATGGATTGAGACGAAAAAAGGGATGCCATTCGGGGAATTTCCAAGCTTAGACACTTGAGTCTCCTTAGTTTGATATTTGGGATGCCTTGGGCATCCTCAAGCTTAGGCTATTGCTACTCTTTATTACATAGTTCATCGTGATCACACCCAAAACTTGAAAACTTCAATACACACAAAACTCAACAAAACTTGAGGTAGTGTGATAACTTGATTCAAATTAATTTTTGCATAATAGGTACTGTATTCTAACTTCCCCATGGCTTATACCCCCGTGATTAGTCCATGGTATAATCAAAACAAGGAAACTATGCAGGCAAAACAGAATCTGTTTAAAACAAAATAGTCTGTAGCAATCTGTAAATAGCCCATACATCTGTAACTCTAAAAATTCTGAGGCATTATAAAAACTTAAAGAATTTTTATATAAATAATGTGTTACAATTTCAGATCATTATCACGCTCGAGTACAAAATGAAAATTCCTGCACTGGAGTCAAAGTTTATGTTTCAGATTCAGGATCGTTTCTACTTATATTGTGAGTCATCCCAAAGACTTTACTTGGCACAAACACTAATTAAAACATAAAAACACAATCACTACAAATAAAATAATCATGTTATCATAGAAAAACACAAAGTAAAAAAAGAAGATACATATTGGGTTGCCTCCCAACAAGCACTATTGTTTTATGCCCATAGTTATGCATACTGCATAGTTTCAAGTATTGTTGTAATCATGAAGACGGTCTGTCATCATATTCCCTTATTTCAGTAGAAATCTTCCTAATAGGTAAACATAAATAATTGAAGGGATTAAACTTCATAACACAAGGGTCCGAGAGGTCTATTTCATAAGGAATAGGTGGTTCCTCCTTTGGTTCTCATAGGTGATGGCTATCTCCTCATTGTATAAGTTTCGATAAATATATTTCATCAATGCTCTCTCATGTTAAAAACATAAAGTAAAAAAAGAAGATACATATTGGGTTGTCTCCCAACAAGCGCTATTGTTTTATGCCCTTAGCTATGCATACTGCATAGTTTCAAGTATTGTAGTAATGATGAAGACGGTCCGTCATCATATTCCCTTCTTTCAGCAGAAAGCTTCCTAATAGGTAAACAGAAATAATTAAAGGGACTAAACTTGACAACACAAGGTCCGAGAGGTCTATTTTGTAAGGAATAGGTGGTTCCTCTTTTGGATCTAATAGGTTATGGCTATCTCGTCATTGTATAAGTTTCGATAAATATATTTCGTCAATGCTCTCTCACGTTCATAACCCATTCCAAGTTTTCGTATAGAAAATTGATCACTGTGTTCAGAAATTTTATCAACTAGTACATTTGGTGGAAACTTCTTTCTGAGATTTTCATCATAAGCAACATAATCCGTACACTTCAATTTCCTTATAACTTCTAACTCATAAAGGATTCCTTCTATTGGTGGAAACTCATAATTAATCCTATAATGAGCAAATATATTTCTAGCTTCTTGTGTGGTAATGTCAAATTCTTGAACAAGAAATATAGTAGCTGGACGTTTAGTTTAAGCTTCCTCAATATTAGGAAATTCTAGGAATAACCAATGTATGAAAGGATGCATATGAAAGATTTGTCAATCTGATTGTTTTATGAGTAACATCCGCATAACTTGTAGTTCTAGTGACAATGGTACCTCCTAGTCTGTGCACTAGGACAGGGGTACCTAGTGCCCCTGACTTATGCACATGAAATAGTAGTGGAAACTATCAACACAAGTGCAAACCAAATTAGCACCCAAGACCAAGACTCCAGCAAAGGGAACCTTCACAGGCTAAGCAGCGGCGGCAAGGTCAACGCAACAGCCCAGGACTGGCCCGGACCGCGCCACGCACGTCCTCAGTGCCTGTCGGGGACTGATGCACATACACCTTCAGGAAGATCTGGCAAGCCATCCCCCGACAAGCGCGGGCCGATCGGCCACCTCTCCATTGCATCGTAATGCCAGTCACTTATCGATGTAGTGTCGAGCCGCCAGGTAGTTAAGTGGCTCTCGCTAAGCACGTGGCGATGCTCTGGAAGACAGATTATGCCCCCCTTGACACCCGTCCAGAGGCATGTCAAGATGTGGTGCATTTTTGAGCTAAAGGGGTGGTAGAAGCCTGTCGGGAATGCATCCTTGCATGCCACCTAGACTAGCATTTATGGCATTCTGTCTTGAGTGCCATAGTTAGGTATGATAGCTATCTAATCATCAGACAATGTCTATTTTGCCACTATGGTTACCCCTTGCCGGGTTAGAGTGTTGCGTGTGCTTCATGCTCCTCTGATCAATCCACTAAAGCGGGAGTAGGGTTTTACACTTCTCACCAAACAGACCCTGGGTAAAACACCAACGTCCCCATCACCGTGCAGCCTCACTACCTCCGCTCTTTGTGCATGCGACCTCACCCCTGGCGAACCACAAAGGTGCCCATGGCCCCATAGGTGATCGAGTGCATCGTGCGCCGACATCTTTGGCACGCCAGGTAGGGTGGCGTCATTTGTGCGAACCCGAGCTCATGAGTATCTCGTCGATCTTCATCACCATCTTCCTCATCCATGGCTCCCAAGAAGAAGTCCGGTGCGACTGCACATCCGTCTAGTTTAAAGGCCCCATCGCACGCAGGTGCTGACGCCATTGGCACAACGGCGGCAGCGAGTGAGGCGGCTGTTGTGGGTGACGCGCCTAGCGCATGTTCCACCACCGTCGTGTCCCCCACGGCCGAAGTTGGAGCAAGAATTGCTGGAGAGGAGCAACAGTACCAACACCACTGGCGAGCGCGGTCCTAGTGCCGCAGGCGGAGGAAACGATCAGTCTCCACCTCCCCACTGCATTGATGGCCGCAGCCGCCACAACGGCGCCCAATCTGGAGCAAGCCGTGATCCCCTAGATGCGCCCATCACCAGCGCAAATACTGGGCACACGCCTCTCCCAGGGCAAGATGGAGCATCGAGCGGGGCCGCAGACCCATAGGCTCCACCTCCTCCATGTTAGACCGCACCAGCGAGAGGCGCACGATGACGAGAACGAGGCAGCAACTCTCCTGGTTCCACCAGGAGTCGAGCGACATCGCGGTACGCCTCTCTATCCATGCCGGACACGGTAGTGGAAGCAATGGCGTGAGCCTAGCTGCTGCTAAATTTCCGTCCGGCAGCTAACAAGATGGACGAGTGGAGAGCCACCATCCAGAGTTTAATCGCGTTTGTAAAAGCCAACAAATCCCAGCGTGCGGAGCCATCCCGATGCACGTAGATGGCAACGACGGCCCAAGCTAGCGGTCGTGTCGAGGGGGCCACATAGACGGTGCAGTCCCCTCCATGACAACAGATCCAAAGGCAGCCACAGTGAACTTCGCATGCCGATGAGCTTGACAAGGCATCTATGGCCTCCTCCAGTCCGCGTGATCATCGGGACCAACGGCGTGTCTTGGAAGACCGGCAGAAGGAAGATGTACACATCACCATAGAGCGACGTCGGGAAGCACACCATCAGTCTGATAGGTGCGACAGCCCATATGCTGGCGTCCCCGTGCCCAGTGCTGGTGGGTACCTGCCTTACGAGGTGGGTGTCGTGCCTTCACTCGCGAGCTGCGGCAGGTCTGCTAGCCATCGGCCCGAGCTTTCAAACCTGAGCTAACTGATAAGTACGACGGAAAAGTAAATCTAACGGAGTTCCTGGGCATCTATACGATAGTCGTTCAAGCCACCAGGTGAAGAGATGTGAAGGTGCTCGCCAACTATTTCCCTTTGGCACTCAAGCCAAATGTGAGATCATGGCTGATGCACCTACCGGAGAACTCCATTTCAACATGGACTGACATGTGCAACGAGTTCATTGGCACCTTCATAGGTGGCCACCAGGAACCAGGGCAGTCCAACGACCTGCAAGTCCTTCCACATAAGGAGGGAGAAACTCTACAGAAGTACACCCAGACATTCGATCGAGTACACCACAACATTCTAGAGATACACCCCACAGTCTTAATTGTCGCATTCCCCTTGAACACGCGCAATAGGAGGGTGCGGGCCAAGATGAATGTTAGGCCACCCAAGATTGGCAATGAATTGTACACATTGTTGGACAAGTGGGATCATGCTGAGGAAGGAAGGCGACTACCTGGAGAGGAGGCTGTCCTAGAAATCGACTCAGATGACGACGACGATGCCCCCTGGCCGAAGGGGAAAAGTTGAAGGTGCAATAAGAAGCATAAGGGAAAGGCAATGTTGTCTATGAGAGCTCTGGTGATATCAGTGTAGGCAAGAAGGCCAAGGCCAAGACCCCCGACAAGGAAGCTGCCGCGTGAGCCGATTGCCGGGATGCCGCTTCTGCAAACAAAACTAGAAAGTCCGACGGTCCATAATGCAAAATCGACCGCACCAAGGTTAACTATCTCTAGGAATGCTGCCAAGTTGAACAACTTGCTGAAAAGAAGGGAGCTGAAGTCTAGCAAACATTTCCTGGCAGAGTTTCCTAAAGCCACTGGTTGAGAGGCTGCCGGGAGCAGGCCCATTTTGGTTGGTGAGCAGCTCCCTCCTATGGAACCCCAGGTTCTTGCGGTCATGGAAAGCGCTCCCATGGACGAGGAGATGCCATTAGTCCTCGTTGTTGAGCCACAAGCTCCAACATGGGCGCAACATATAGTTCACTTACTTCAAATAGGAGAACTTCCCGAAGAGCAAGAAGAAGCTAAAAAAGTATCCCGTCAGTCAAGTATGTACCAGTTTGTCGATGACACCCTGTACAGAAGATGACCAAATGGTGTGAAATTGAGGTGCATTTGCTGGGAAGATGGACTGAAGCTGTTGGCAGCAATTCACGGAGGCGTATGTGGGTCTCACATTGGATTAAGGGTCCTTGCCGGAAAAACCTTCCGGCATGGTTTCTATGGGCCTACTGCCCTCCAAGATGCAACTGAACTGGTCACCAAATGTGAAGCCTACCGGTACCATTCCAAGAATATTCATCAACCAACGCAAGCTCTCCAGATGATCCCTTTATCCTGGCCATTCTTGGTGTGGGGGCTCAATATTTTGGGCCCCTTTCCCCACACTGTCGGGGACTTTGAGTTCTTGTTCGTAGAAATCGACAAGTTCACAAAATGACTTGAGTTGGAACCAGTGAGAAAGGTGGCCGTGCAATGAGCTAATCACTAACAACGGCAACCAGTTCACAAGTCGCGCCTTCATGCAATACATCCAAAGCCTTGGAAGCAAAGTCTCCTTCGCCTGTGTTGTCCATGCAAGAAGCAACGGGCAAGTCGAGAGGATGAATGCTGAAAGCTGCGAGGACCCAAGACAAGAACTTTGGATATACTACGAAGAAGCAACAAGCGTTAGATAAATGAGCTGTTGGTGGTTCTTTGGTCCCTGAGAACGACACCAGATCGAGCTACTGGCTAGACGCCCTTCTTCCTAGTGTATGGGGCGGAAGTAGTTCTCCCCATGGAACTCATATACGGGTCACCTCGAGTACTTTCCTACGATGAATTTGAGCAAGAGCAGCTATGGCATGACGACACCATGCTCCTCGAGGAAGATCGTCTTCAGGCCGCTGTGCGTGCTCCACACTACCAGCAAGCCATGCGCTGGTATTACAGCCGTAGGGTCCACACCCAGATCCTTTAGTAAGGCAACATTGTCCTTAGGCGCGCTTAGTCCGCCAAGGGTACGAACTAGTTGACCCCAAAGTGGGAAGGCCCTTATCGGGTAGCACGAGTCACCAGATCTAGCGCAGTCCATCTCGAGACCGAAGATGGCATCAAAATGCTTTACTCTTGGAATATTGAGAATCTTCGTAATTTCTACCCGTAAGGCGCGGTTTTTGGGCTTAGTCCTCGATAACCACATTTTTTACAAGCCTTGTCGCGGTTTTATGTAACCCTTTGTACAAAGCCAGGCGCAGACCCTGTGCAAACAATAATAAAGCTAGGCATTACATCATAAAATCACATTGTATGTTTGCTATGCATTTTTATAATTGCAAAGTTATTTCTTATAAGTTCTAGGAATTTGCAAGAGTACTTGATGAGTCTATAATACTTGTTGTCGCGTTCTGTATTTGGAGGGTAGAGTCCTCTTGACCTACGTGTTTGGCCGCTATAAAAATAAGGAAGGAGGGCGAGGAAACAAGGACGATAGATCATCGTACTCTAGGGAGGGATATTGCTTGAAAAGATAAGCCTAATCGCATATACCAAGTTCAATGTTGTTTTAAGGAAACCCCTGCTTCCTTATGATTGCATACGATGGAGTGCGTCACATGATGGAAACCCTTGTTGGGACGAGCGGTCCCTCAGCACCCGTCGCTTACTAGCTCTGGGGGACCGCTCCGATATTGACAAGGAATCTTGTCGGGGAACGATACCATCCTGCTGCCGGGGGCTTGCTCCCCCTTTGGCGCTCGCGGTTAAGTAAGACCCAGCAAACAGTTCCAAGCGACAAGGAAAAACATACTTACACGGTACAAACAAGGGAAGAAAGGAATAGTACTTAAGGAAGAAAAATAGCACTCTTTCATTCATTTTCAGTACAAAAAGGATATATATTAGATTTTGATTAGCTAAAATTTGGCAAGGGCCTACATCTTTTGATTTATAAAAAGATAAGTGCCTCATAATACCTTTCTTGTCCCTCTCCTCCTAGGGATTAGGTGGAGAAGAAAACGAGGGCAAAAGGAGTGCCTAGGTGCGATTCGGCACCTCCCCGCAAAGACAAGAGGGATGTGTGTCGGGGTTGGATACACTCGATCACCTATGGGGCCATAGTCTCCTTTGTGGTTCGGTGGGGGCGTGGACGCAAGCACAAAGAGTAGAGATAGTGAGACGACATAGCGATTTACCCAGGTTCGGGCCGTTGTGAAGCGTAAAACCCTACTCTTGCTTTGTGGGTGGATTTATTAGGGGAACACGAACAATGTGCAGCACTCCAGCCTGGCAAGGGTTTCCTTCGGCGGAGTTATTATAAGTGTAAAAATGTTCAAAGGTCCGAATCCTGAGCTAGGCTGTCTTGAGCCTCATTTTATAGGAGAAGGGGAAACCACAGTGGCAAAACAGACATTTTCTTATGATTAGATAGCTAGCCAAGCTAATCTTATCTAACTTTGGCATTAGGGACAAAATACCATCATTGCATGTCTAGGTGGCTTGCGGGGGCGCATCCTCGGCAAGCTTATACCACTACTCTATGTAACTATCGTACCACAGCTTGACACATCCATGGATGGGTGTCATGGAGGCGTAATTTATCTTCCACCGTGTTGCCATGTGCTTAGAGAGAGCCACTTAGCCACCTAGGGGCTCAACATCACATCGATAAGTGACTGGCCTTGCGATGTAGTGGAGCGGTGGCCGATCACCTCGCGCCTATCGGGGGATGGCTTGCCGGGTCTTCATGAAGGGGCGCACATCCTGGTCCCTGGCAAGCGCTAGTGACGTGCTTGGTGCGTTGCAGTCCTGGCTTGGGGTGCCGCATTGGGCTTGTTTGAGTCTTGTCTTGATCATTCGTCTGGTTTGTCTTGATGTCTTTTCTTGGGAGGTTCAGGTTGCCGTACTAGAGGTTTTGTCATCCGTGCACAAGTTAGGGGAAAACGAATACCCATGTTTGTATACCCCGACACAAGCCCCCGGGCCTGCATGTCGGGTTTGGCCCCCTAACAGTGCATAGACATGCGTTGAAGGAATGATGCGCTTCTGCTCCACGTCCACTCCGTGCAATTATCATGGGCCGTGCGGTCGTGGGATAGTAGCCGCTAGAGAATAACCAAACTACCAATAAAGAAATTGCAGTTTCCCCAAGGAAATAGCAAAGAGCTAGCCCTCGTGCGGACCCTCCAAATAAAAGTGGAAGGCGCACACCAGCGCTGCTCATTTGCATTCGTTTCTCCATCCTTCATCTTCTTCCACCAAGAATCACCCGGATCATCCTTCCCCCTTTGAGAGCCCGAAAGATGGGGACGAAGATCGTTGCTATCAAGGGGAAACAAGCGGTTGCATCTGTGGAACCGGCGGCCGAGCAGAGGAAGAAAAGGGCGAACGAGCTGGAGAAGTGGCAACGGAGAGACTTGGTCATCTCCCCGTCGATTCTGGATTCCAATACTCTAATCGACAACTACGCCTACATGTGGAGGAGAGACACAAATGGGCACAAAGCACCCGTAGTTCTGCCGGATAGCCCCAAGGATAAGACGCCCCCCGATTCATATTGGTTTTTCTGTGCCTACTTCTTCTGCGGCCTTTCTCCTCCGTTCTCTGATTTCTTCTGCACCATGATGGCGGTATATTGGTTCCACCTCCTAGACTTTACGCCCAACGCGATGGCATGCATGGAAATCTTTGCCCATCTGTGTGACAACTTCTTCGAAGTTGTCCCCAATGTGGATTTGTTTAGGCATTTCTTCGTCCCTCGGATTGAGGATAAATCCCATTGTTCTGGGCACATAAGTTGGATTTCATGGGGCAATAAAGAGGATTGGGACTACCTTCCTAGCCGGCAGCGCAGAAAGTGAGAAGAATGGAGGGGCAATTGGTGCCGCATCAAGTATGATAAAGCCCTCGATTTCTATTCCGTGCGAGCGGAATGAATCTCACACGACAAGGATTGGAGGAAACCAGGCCTTACTAACGACATACTCTTCCCAACATTGAACAGGATTATCCACCTGAAAGTTGTCGGACTGACCATTGAAAACAAGGATTTCGACTTCCTCCGGCGCAGTAACACTCCCTTGCAGAAGTGGGACAGGTCCGCCTAGGAATACAATGGCCCCACTGATTGGATGCGACTATATCAAGGCCTCGGCAATAACTTGACCATCTACAATCATAGCTGGTTGTGTGATCAACTGTTTGATAAGTTTAACCCGTTCGACTTGCCAGCAAAAGTTGTCCCGCTGCACCTCAATTCAGCCTAGAACCAGATCCTATAGTGGATGCCTGATTGCAGCACCTCCGGATTCAAGGATGATTGGTCATTACCCTCTATGGAAGCTGAGATGGCGTGGAGCTCCGGCTTGGATGAAAAATTTGTCTGGGTGGAGGACACTATGTTTGGGCCAACCAGGGATGCGGAAAGGGCCTTCATCGCTGATCGGATTGCAGAGGACAAATCGTCGAGAGTTGCCAAGGGAACAACCTCTAGAGGAATGGGCGAGGATGAGCTTGAGGGTGATGACTCTTCCGAGGAGGAGAGCGAAGGACCTGCTTCGGAGGGTGCTGTCGGGGTTGAGTCTACCGGGCTTGGGGGATCCTAGACCGCAGCGACAAAAACCCAAGGAGAGGCTGAAACAGAGAAGGTTAGAGAGACGGAGGTGGAGGAAGAGAGGCTCGAGGTAGGCCCATAGGCTCTGGAGCCAGGGCGTCATCTCCATCACTGCGCGAGCTGGGAAGGAGCAATTCCCGCACCCTCATGGGGTCCGCCGAAGGTGAAAAAGATGGCCTCCAAGGGAGGCGGATGCACGACATCACGTCGGCAATCCCTTCGCATCTCCCAAGCCCAGGCCACGCCCGTCAAGCGACGGAAGGCCCTAGGGGTGGATCCTAGCCCCAGGTCAAGCCCGACTTCTCCACCGAACTCGCCCTTGCCGGAGGTTTCGGGTCCTCCACCAATATCCGCTCCTCCAACTCTGAACAGGGGTAGATTAACTCCACCACCTATGTTGTAAGAATTGGGCTCCATGCTTATGGCTTTGGAGTAAGTTGTTTTAACTGAAATGTTGATTGTAGATTGTCCTTAATTTCCTTAATTGAGGTTAAATGATTGCTTATGACAGGGATGAGGATGAGGTGTATTTAGTGCATCGGGCCAAGCGGACTAAATCCCTGGTGGAGTTGGGGTTCGCACAAGGTGCGAGCCCGGCGAGAGACGAAGCGGAGAACCTCGTGCTCAGCTCCTGGCCTAGTCCTCATCGCGAAACCCAGACACAAGCTTCCTCCATCAGGAGGGATGAAGATCGTCCCCTTACGCCCGCCAAGGGGATGGGAGAGAGCCACCAAGGAGGGGTTTCCAAGGAGGAGCCCCCTCCTCAAGGTCTATCATTGACCGCCCCTTGCGAAAAGGAATCTCCGGAAAGGGCCTCCTTCGAAGAGATTGCCCATGTCGTGGACATCACCGACAAGGCAGTAACAAACTGTATGCCGGCAACAAACATTGCCAGGGAAGGAACTGCTCTTCCGCAGCAATTTGCGTCGGGTATCCCATCTACCCTTCTTTTCGTTTTAGCTTCCTTGCATGATTTATTAATTTCGGAATCTCATCATTCTATATGTTGTATTGGTCCGTAACTCCGCTTCTCGAAGAACCTGAGATGCTTGAAGAAGTTGCGGATATTCGAAAGGACACTACCGAGGAGGCCACGAAGATTGCTGCCATGGAGGGTTGCGAGTTGGTTGCCGGGGAACTCTAGGAACCCATGGAGAGGATGATACTGGACTCCGACAATGTGGTAAGCCTGGATGTACCCATCGAGGAAAAGACCACTCTCCAATTCATGGGACCCCTTCCTCCAAGCCACGCCCTGGCGGCGTCACTGCAATATCCCCTAAATCAACTTGCGTTGGTTACCACTCGCGTGTATTGAACGACTGTCGGTCCATCTCGCTCAGCAGGTGCGGACATCAATGAAGGAATCAAATGCATACTGACACCGCTGCTTCAAAGAGTTGAGGAAGCTGATGATTCTGTTGAAAGTGTCGAGGACTTGGCCTTCTTGGAAACCATGGTGGCCGGAATCAAGCACGTCCAGAACAGGTACAATCTCAAGTGGCAGACCGTCAAGGAGCAGCGCAAGCTGGTTGGACTCATTGATCAATAGTTGAGGGCCAAAGGGAAATAGCTGCAAGATTGGTATAATCATCAGAGCCGTTTCCTCATGGGGCAGCATGAAACGCTGGCCACAGCCCAGGCGGAGGTCACAGCCAAGGAGACCGGTATGGTGGAGCGCAAAGCGATTCTAGACGACAGAGAGGCAGAAATTTCCTCCCGGGAGGAGGCTCTCAATGCTTCCTTCCACAACAAGGATGAGGAACTGGAGGCCCGCATTGTGCAACACACCAAGGAGCTAGAGGACAGCCATAAAGCTGCCCTCGACACAGTATCATTGGTGTTTGCTAATCAGCTGAATAAAGTTTTCGATGACCTTGCCGTTGCTGCTGCCACCAAGACCACTCTTGAAACCCAACTAAGCAAACGGATGACCTTGACAAGAGTTACAAGCATATCGAAACCCTCATGGAGGAAGCGCAAATAAGTGCAAACCACTTTGGAAATGGTGCAATCATAGCTTTCCTCCAAGGGCCAAGACCTTGAGGTGGCCAATGGTGCCATCTTCGATTTCAAGTCCAAGCTTGTCTATTTGGCGAAGGACATCGAATCTGCCGGTGCTCGTGAGAAACTACTGCAAACAAACATGGCCAATGCACAGTCCCTCTGGGAAGTGGTCAAGGACAAGTTGAAGAACCAAGTTGGACAGCGCAACCTCTGGATCAAGAATTTGACCGACATTGCTAAGGGCCTTACTACACAGATCTCGAGCATGAACATGAGGAGCTTAGCCTTCTCCGTCAACCAACATGAAGTCCCAAGCACCAATCTAACACTCTTGTTCGAGGGTTTGATCGAGGGGCTCAAAGTGTATGCAGATAACAGAGATGTCTGCGTCGCCGATGAATCACGGAAGCTGCCCCGCAACACCCTCTTCATGGTTTTGAGCAACTGGCATATTTCTATTCGGAGCTCGACCTCTCTATTTGTTTCAAGAATCTGACGTCGGGTACTGATGTCTCTGCTATCGAGGAGAAAGCTAGCCCTCTTGCCGATAGCATCCATTTAGTCCAGAGGGTATAGGGGAGCCACCAGAAGTAATCTCGAGTCATTTCTATGGTTGTGTTGTCCTATATTTTAAGACACAACATGTATCTCGTATTAGACCACGCACTACTTTTACCTTGAAGTCGTTGAACTATTGTTTTTATGTAAACATGTGTGATTCCCCCCTTTGTTTCCCTCTTGGTATTCATATGGTTATTTTCTTTATGTGCTTTGGTCGCCTGCCAACAATGTGTTGCCACAATTGCTTTGAGGAATAGGTCCTTAGCATTTAGCTGGCAAGAACACATTGCTGGTGAGTTTTTCCATGCTGGTCATTGACGCTGCCGCACGCTCTGTTGAGCAAGATCGAAACGAAACGTGGGCGCGAACAAAAGATGGTAAGGTTCCATCGTGCAAGATTTACCATATGAAACCCTTGTAACTAGAGGAGTTACACGAATGTAAATTCTACTGCAAGTTGATAATCATGTCGACTTAGCTTTCACCATAGATTCTTTCTTTTTCCTGGGTACGTGTTTATTCAAGCGCATCGTTCCTCCGTCCATATGTGACTGCCTCTCTCCTTTGGGATTCCCGGCGAACTCATGCATGTGCGTTCACCTTCATCCTCAAAGGAAAAGAGAAACAGAGAGGGACAAATGGAGAAACTTGGGAACTTATTAGTTATGAACATAATCTCCAACACGGATCTGCGGGGTCAATGTAAACATTCATAAATAACTACTAATGATGGAGTATCGTAACTAGTCTAGCTTCCTCTATCTTTATTCCTTTCTTTCGCACCTGTCGGCCTCGTAGCGACCAACATGGCAAAGGCATTGGTGAACGAGACCTTGCGGTGGTTCGCTTTCCGGGATTGTCTACTAATGGATTCAACCTAGAGTTTGGCTCGGGAATTTCCCTTTTCGAAAGGTGAATTCAGGACCGATCTTTACACGAGCGCATCAACATTAGTGACACCATTGTTATGTTGAACTGCTCACGGGCGGGGAAAGAATGGAAAAAGAGGAGCGGAATTGAATACCTCCTTCATGTGTTCTTTAGGCCAAGCCGCGCCTTCCTGGGATTAAGAGGGCTCGACGACCGCGATGGGGATGACGCTGTTACTTGGCTTGCCTCTTCCTCAATCGTGGAGTATGTTGTGGCTGCTCCGTCCATGGCGAATGCACCTACCGCGCCACTGACGCTCTCCGCCTGTGCCTATCGATGCCTCAATAATGTTGGTACGCGATGGAATACGAAGAGGATGAAGTTCGAAGGGGAAGTCGTTGTTCTTCCCCTACGACATGGGGGATGTTGGCATCGACCAACGCGCCACCCACTCTCTCAGGTTTGCACCAACACAACACCCCCTACCTGGCACGCCAAAGATGTCGGGGCTGGATGCACTTAATCGCCTATGGGGCCATCGACCCCTTTCTGGTTTCACGGGGGCATGGACGGAAGCACAATGTGGAGAGACAGTGAGACGACATACCGATTTACACAGGTTCAAGCCGGTGTGAAGCGTAAAACGCTACTGCTTCTTTGTGGGTGGATTGATCACGGGAACACGAAGAACATGCAGGACTCCAGCCCGGCCAGGGTTGGCTTCGTGGGAGTTACTACATGTGTACAAAGGTTCAAAGGTTTGAATCCTGAGCTAGGTTGCCTTGGGCCTCCTTTTATAGCACAAGGGGCAACCACGGTAGAAAAACAGACATTGTTTGATGATTATATAGCTAGCAGAGCTTATGATACATAACTCTAGCAATAGGGACAAAATACCCTCATTGCAAGTGTATGTGCATGTAGGGGCACATACCCGACATGCTTATACCACCGCTCTATCTGACTATCGCACCACAGCTTGATACGTCCATGGATGGGTGTCAAGGAGGCGTAATTTATCTTCCAACGTGTTGCCACGTACTTAGCAAGATCCACTTAGCCACGTGGGGGCTCAGAACCACATCGAAAAGTGACTGGTCTTGCGATGTGGTGGAGCGGTGGTCGATCAGCTTGCGCCTATCGGGGGAGGGTTTGCTGGGGCTTCATGAAGGAGCGCACATCGTCGGGGATGCACTGGGCGTATTGCACTCCTGGCTTGGAATGTCACGCCGGGCTTGTTGGAGTCTTGTCTAGATCGTTCGTCTGGTTTGGCTTGATGTCTTTTCCCGGCTGGCTCTGGTGGTCGTACTGGAGGCTTTGTCGTCCGTGCACTAGTTAGGGGAAAACAAATACCCCTGTTTGTATATGATGTCGCTTGAATCTATGTCGGCATTTCCCCAAAGAGGAAGGGATGATGCAACATAGCGGCGGTAGGTATTTCCCTCAGATTTGAAAGCAAGGTTATCGAGCCAGTAGGAGAACCAAGCAACACAACGTAAACAACCCCTCCACACAAATAACAAATACTCGCAACCCGATGTGTTAAAGGGGTTGTCAATCCCTTTTGGGTAATGGCGCCATAAAGGTACGTGGACGGGAGAAAGTTGTAAATGTTGATAGATCGAATGCTAAATGCAATAAAGTGCAGCAAGGTATTTTTGGGTTTTTGGAAATATAGATCTGAAAATAAATGCAAGAGAAAAGTAGATCGCAATGGCAAATAATATGAGAAAGAGACCCAGGGGCCGTAGGTTTCACTAGTGGCTTCTCTTGAGAAAAATAGCAAACCGTGGGTGAACAAATTACTATTGGGAAATTGATGGAACTTCAAATACTCATGACGATACCTAGGCAATGATCATTACATAGGCATCACGTCAAAGATTAGTAGACTGACTCCTGCCTACATCTACTACTATTACTCCACACATCGACCGTTATTCAGCATGCATCTAGTGTATTAAGTTCGTGGAGAAACGGAGTAATGCAATAAGAACGATGACATGATGTAGACAAGATCTATCTATGTAGAGATACACCCCATCGTTTAATCATTAGTAGCAACGATACATATGTGTCGTTTCCCTTTCTGTCACTAGGATCAAGCACCGTAAGATCGAATCCACTACAAAGCACCTCTTCCCATTGCAAGATAAATAGATCAAGTTGGCCAAAAAAACCAAATATCGGAGAAAAAATACGAGGTTATAAGCAATCATGCATATAAGAGATCAAAGAAACTCAAATAACTTTCATGGATATAAAAAGATATATCTGATCATAAACTCAAAGTTCATCGATCCCAATAAACACACAGCAAAAGAGTTACATCATATGGATCTCCAAGAGACCATTGTATTGAGAATTCAGAGAGAGAGAGCCATCTAGCTAATAACTACGGACCCGAAGGTCTACAAAGAACTACTCACGCATCATCGGAGAGGCACCAATGGAGGTGTTGAACCCCATCCGAAATGGTGTCTAGATTGGATCTGGTGGTTCTGGACTCCGCGGCGGCAGGATGAATGTTCGTCTATCCCTGTAGGGTTTCTGGAATATTTGGGTATTTATAGAGAAAAGAGGCTGTCCGGGGGCACCCGAGGTGGGCAGAACCCACCAAGGCACGCCTAGGCCACCTAGCGTGCCCTGGTGGGTTGTGCCCCCCTCGGGGCACACCCCAGGTGCAATTAGAGCCCGTTGCATTCCTTCTATCCCATAAAAAATCATCGTGAAGTTTCGTGGCATTAGGACTTCGTCTGGTATTGATTTTGTGCGATGTAAAAAACAACAACTCACACTTGGCACTATGTCAATAGGTTAGTACCAAAAAATGATATAAAATGACTATAAAATGATTACAAAACATCTAAGATTGATAATATAGCAGCATGGAACAATCAAAAATTATAGATATGTTGGAGACGTATCAACATCCCCAAGCTTAACTCCTACTCGTCCTCGAGTAGGTAAGTGATAAAAACAGAATTTTTGATGTGAAATGCTGCCTAACATGTCATATCATATTCTTTTTGTTATAGCATGGACATTTGGACTTTTAGTTGTTCAAAGAAATAGTCTAGTTTTGTCATAATAATTTAGATACTTAAGCATATCAACAAGCAACCATGTCTTTCAAAATATCAACGCTAAAATAAGTTATCCCTAGCCCATCATGCTCAAACATTGATACATTCATGAAACACACTCGAATACTAGCTACACCCAATACTTAAGTACGATCATATTGCCTCCTAGTTTGTGCTTTGGTAAGAGAAGATGGAGACTCAAATTCAAAAACAAAAATTGCATAAAGTAAAAGAAAGGACCTTCGCAGAGGGAAGTAGGGATTTGTAGTGGTGCCAGAGCTCAAAGCGAAAATCTTAAAGATAAAAACCTTTTGGGAGGTGTATTCATTCTACCAACGAAAACGGCTTAGAGTTCCCAACACTTTCCATGGTAGATATATCATAGGCGTTCCCAAATAGAAAATAAAGTTTATTCCTTTTTCCACCATACTTTCACTTTCCATGGCTAACCGTATGCACGGGTGCCCTCCATAACAACACTTTCCAAGGAATTTATTATTTGATAACATAAAGTAAATTCATTTTTGCATTTCGGGACTGGGCATCCCTAATACCTTTGCCTTACTCTCGTCCAATAACAAGTGAATAAACACTCATCGTGAGAATAACACATCTAGCATGGAAAATATTAGCCACCCCTCACCGCTCCGCGAGCAAAACAAACACACAAAAGAGAAGTTTATTTTGAAAATTAGAGATGGCACATACAAATTTTCTTAGAACGACATGGAAATACCGCATATATGTAGGTATAGTGGACTCATGTGGCAAAAAACTGGGTTTAAGGATTTGGATGCTCAAGTAGAGCTCATACTTGGTGCAAAATGAAGGCTAGCAAAAGATTAAGAAGCGACCAACCAAGAAACGGATAATCTCATAATCAAGCATTAAGCATAAATAACATCGAATAATGCACCACAAGTAGGATATAATTTCATTGCATGACTATTGACTTTCGTACTTGCATAGGGAATCACAAACCTTAACACCAATATTCTTACTAAAGCATATTTACTCATCAACATAACTCGCATATCACATCATCGTATCTCAAAACTATTACTAAGAATCAAGTATATTTTGTCCAGTGATCTTCATGAAAGTTTTATTTATATCCTTCTTGGATATCTATCACTTTGGGACTAATTTTCATGTGTTTCTGTTCATAAGCTCAAACAAATATAAGTGAATATCAAGAGCATAATTTTTCTTCTTTCTCTCAAAATAATTTAAGTGAAGAAGAGAGAATTTCTTGAAATTTTTAATAAATCTCAAATAAATCTAAGTGAAGTAAGAGAGCATTTCTTCAAAAATACTAAGCACACTATGCTCAAAAAGATATAAGTGAAGCACTAGAGAAAGTCCATTGCTCATAAAAAATTAAGTGAAGCATAGAGAGCAATTCGAACAAGTCATGACATAATTTTAGCTATCTCAAATAGGTGTGTCCAGAAAGGGATCAAGACTTAAAACACAAAATAAAACAAGCAAAGACTCATATCATACAAGATGCTCCAAGCAAAACACATATCATGTGATGAATAAAAATATAGTTTCGAGTAAAATACCGATGATCGTTGGAAGAAAGCAGGGATGCCACTCGGGGCCATCCCCAAGCTTAGTTGGTTGATCATTTTTGGATAATAGCTTGGGATGCCAGAGCATCCCCAATATTAGGCTCTTCCATCCTTCCTTCATCCATCGTAAGATAACCCAAAACTTGAAAACTTCAATCACACAAAACTCAACAAAACCTTCGTGAGATCTGTTAGAATAAGAAAAATAAATCACTACTATAGGTACTGTATTAAACCAATTCATATTTTGTTATTGCATTATACCTGATGTATTCCAACTTTTCCATGGAAAAAATTCATCAAAGAAAACCATAGAGCCATCCAAATAAGCACACAACACAAAGAAAACAGAATCTGTCAAAACAGATCAGTCTGTAGTAATCTGATTTGTTCGAATACTTCTGTTACTCCAAAATTTCTACTAAATTATAACATCCTAGTTAAAAAAATTTATAAATCTTATGCAAAAAATTCAAATCAAAATCACATTTCTATGATTTACTAAAATTGTTTTTGTGAGCGCATAAGTTTCTGTCCTTCCAGCAAGATCAAACAACTATCACCCAAGAAGATCCTAAAGGCTTTACTTGGCACAAACACTAATTAAAACACACAAAAAAATCATAACAGTATAATAATTTTGTAAGGGTCTAAGTTTTGTCATCTTTGTTTTGAGATCCAGAAGATGCCCTCATGATTGATTCATATGGTTGCCTAATTCTTGTTCTAGGAAAGTTTTCCATACCCTTCCTCAAAGGAAATTGGAATTTAATATTGCCTTCTTTCATATCAATCATGGCACCGACAGTGCGTAAAAATGGTCTACCAAGAATAATTGGACAAGATGGATTGCAGTCAATATCAAGAAAAATAAAATCTATGGGCACATAATTCCTATTTTCAAGAATAAGAACATCATTAATTCTTTTCATAGGCTTTTTAATAGTAGAATCCGCCAAGTGCAAATTTAAAGAACACGATTCAATATCGGTAAGACCAAGCACATCACATAAAGATTTCAGAATTGTAGAAACACTAGCACCTGAGTCACACAAAGAAAAACACTCATAATTTTTAATCTTGACTTTGATAGTAGGTTCCCATTCATCATGCAATTTTCAAGGAACTGATACTTCTCATTCCAATTTTTCTTTGAAAGCTTTCATCATAGCATCAACAATATGTTTAGAAAAAGCTTTATTTTGTTCATAAGCATGGGGTGAATTTATCATGGATTGAAACAAAGAAATACAATCAATCAAAGATAAACTATAATAATTAAAGTCTTTGTAATCCATAAGAGTGGGCACATCACTAGTTAAAGTTTTAACCTCTCCAAACCCACTTTCATCAATTTTCTCAACAAGATTTTCACCCTCCGAAATATTGGGAGGCCTTCTACCTAAAGTTAACTCTTCTCCAGTCCCTTTTTCATCAATCTTAACTTTACTAAACAAGGAACCAATAGAAGAAACACCAATCATTTTAAGATCTTCATCATTTTTACGAAAGAAATCACTAGAAAACGCTTTTGCTAAACATTCTCTTTTAGCTCTAAGCATAGCGGTTCTTTTCTTAGTTTTATCCATAGAAACATAAAGAGCTTTAATTGATTCATCTACCTTATGCACAAAAATTTTCATCTTGAGATTTTCCACATCATGAGCAATTCTATTAACACTTCTAGACAAATCATCAATCTTACTGAACTTTTCTTCTATGGAAGTGTTGAAATTTTTTTGTGTATTGATAAATTCTTTAATATTATTCTGAAGATCAGAGGTGTTCCTATTACTATTATAAGCTTGATTTCCATAGGAGAAACCATAATTATTAGATGAATTACTAGGAAAAGGCCTAGGATTAAAATTACCTCTATAAGCATTGTTATTGAAATTGTTTCGAGAAATAAAATTCACATCTATGGCATCACTATTTTGCTCAATCTAATTAGACAAAGGCATATCATTAAAATCAATAGGAGCACTTTTACTAGCAACAAATTGCATAAGAGCATCAACTTTTTCATTCAAAGAAGAAATTTCTTCAATCGAATTAACTTTTTTACTAGCAGGAGCCCTTTCGGTATGCAATTGTGAATAATTTTCCATGATATTATCAAGAAATTTGGTGGCTTCACCCAAAGTAATTTCCATAAAAGTACCACCCGCGGCTGAATCTAAAATATTATGAGAAACAAAATTCAATCCCGCATAAAAATTGTGTATGATCATCCAAAGATTTAACCCATGAGTTGGGCAATTCCTTAGCATAATTTTCATCCTTTCCTAAGATTATGCAACATGCTCATGTTCAAGTTGCTTGAAACTCATGATCTGGGTTCTAAGGGAAATAATTTTTGCTGGAGGAAAATACTTAGTGATAAAAGCATCTTTGCACTTATGAAATTGATACTATTGCAAGGCAAATAAGAGAACCATTTTTTTGCAGAATCACGCAAAGAAAAAGGAAATAATTTCATCTTAACACGCGTCATCCTCATTAGGAGTACCAGAAAATTGATCTTTCATAACAAGATTCAGCAAAGCAGTATTAATATCACAAGACTCCGCACTAGTGAAGGGAGGAGAAATCGGAGTGCCAATAAAATCATTGTTGTTGGTATTTGAGAAATCACATAACTTGGTGTTATCTTGAGTCATGATGACCAAACAACAAGATTGCACTCAAAAACAGATTCGGCAAGAAAACGGCGAACGGAAAAAGAGAGGCGAATAAAATAGCAATTTTTTGTGAAGTGGGGGGAGGAAAACGTGAGGCAAATGGCAAATAATGTAAATTGCAAGGAGATCATATTTGTGATTAGGAACCTAGTATATGTTGAAGATCCTCCCCGGCAACAACGCCAGAAATTCCTATTGATGTTGCTTGAAGCTACGTCAGTATTTCCCCAAAGAGGAAGGGATGATGCAGCACAGCGGCGGTAGGTATTTCCCTCAGATATGAAACCAAGGTTATCGAATGAGTAGGAGAACCAAGCAACACAATGTAAAAAGACCCTGCACACAAATAACATATACTCGCAACCCGACGTGTTAAAGGGGTTGTCAATCCCTTTCGGGTAACGGCGCCAGAAAGGCACGTGGACGGGAGAAAGTTATAATTGTTGATAGATCGAATGCCAAATGAAATAAAGTGCAGCAAGATATTTTTGGGTTTTTGGAAATATAGATCTGAAAATAAATGTACGAGAAAAATAGATCGCAAAGGCAAATAATATGAGAAAGAGACCCGGGGGCCATAGGTTTCACTAGTGGCTTCTCTCGAGAAAAATAGCAAATGGTGGGTGAACAAATTATTGTTGGGTAATTGATAGAACTTCAAATACTCATGACGATATCCAGGCAATGGTCATTACATAGGCATCACGTCCAAGATTAGTAGACCGACTCCTGCCTGTATCTACAACTATTACTCCACACATCGACCGCTATCCAACATGCATCTAGTTTATTAAGTTCATGGAGAAACTGAGTAATGCAATAAGAACGATGACATGATGTAGACAAGATCTATCTATGTAGAGATAGACCCCAATGTTTTATCCTTAGTAGCAACAATATATATCTGTCGTTTCCCTTTCTATCACTGGGATCAAGCATCGTAAGATTGAACCCACTACAAAGCACCTCTTCCCATTGCAAGATAAATATATCAAGTTGGACAAATAAAACCCAAATATCAGAGAAGAAATACGAGTCTATAAGAAATCATGCACATAATAGATCAAAGAAACTCAAATAACTTTCATGGATATAAAAAGATAGATCTGGTCATAAACTCAAAGTTCATCAATCCCAACAAACACACCGCAAAAGAATACATCATATGGATCTTCAAGAGACCATTGTATTGAGAATTCAGATAGAGAGAGAGATCCATCTAGCTACTAACTACATACCCGAAGGTCTACAAAGAAGTACTCACGCATCATCGGAGAGGCACCAATGAAGGTGGTGAACCCCATCCGAGGTGGTGTCTAGATTGGATCTGGTGGTTCTGGACTCTGCGACGACTGGATGGATATTTCGTCTATCCCTGGCGTCCCCTGGTGGGTTGTGCCCCCCTTAGGGAACCCCCAGGCATAGCCAGGGCCCGTTGTGTTCCTTTTGGACCATAATAAATCATCGTGAAGTTTCGTGACATTTGAAATTGGTCTGGTATTGATTTTCTGCGATGTAAAAAACATGGGAAAAACACCAACTGGCACTTGGCACTATGTCAATAGGTTAGTACCAAAAAATGATATAAAATGACTATAAAATGATTACAAAACATCTAAGATTGATAATATAGCAGCATGGAACAATCAAAAATTATAGATATGTTCGAGACGTATCAGCATCCCCAAGCTTAACTCCTACTCGTCCTCGAGTAGGTAGGTGATAAAAACAGAATTTTTGATGTGGAATGCTACCTAACATGTCATATCATATTGTTTTTCTTATAGCATGGACATTTGGACTTTTAGTTTTTCAAAGCAATAGTCTAGTTTTGACATAATAATTTAGATACTCAAGCATATAAATAAGCAACCATGTCTTTCAAAATATCAATGCTAAAATAAGTTATCCCTACCCCATCATGCTCAAACATTGATGCATTCATGAAACACACTCAAATATTAGCTACACCCAATACTTAAGTACGATCATATTGCCTCCTAGTTGGTGCTTTGGTAAGAGAAGATGGAGACTCAAATTCAAAAATAAAAATTGCATAAAGTAAAAGAAAGACCCTTCGCAGAGAGAAGTAGGAATTTGTAAAGGTGCCAGAACTCAAAGCGAAAAGCTTAGAGATAAAAACATTTTGGGAGGTGTATCTCCGTCGCTGGCCTCTCACCTTCATCCTCAGGATCCCTCCCGATCAACCCACGTGCTCCCATGGTTTTCCCCCACCAGCCCCACCCTCACCTCGTTATGCATCATAGCCCAACCAGCCCTAGATCGCCCGTCCTCCTCCATGCATGCAGCTGCTGTAGCCTCCTGGACGTGTCCACCTGCCCAGAGCTCCCTTCATCTTCATGTAGTAGCAGCAGCCATCCGCCGTCGAAGCTTGATGCCATGGTCTTCCCTGTCGCTCTCCGGCCAGCACGTCAAGCCTTGCCGGAGCTCCTCCTTGCCGCCGATAGGATCTCCAGATTTCACCGTCTCTCCCTGCTTCCCTTCCCCTGTTTTTCATCTCTTAATTCTCTCGCTGTCCTCTCCTTCTTCAGACAATAGCAGCCGAGCCGGAGGCCTCGCGCCTGAGCCTCCTCCCTCTCCTCGTCAGACCGGCCGCAGCAGATAACGCCGTCGGCCTCCTCCATCCCTTCCTCCTTCCCATGCTCTCCCTCTTATCTCTCTCCTCTTGTCTCTTATTCGGGAACACCAAGTATGTGGCCGCCATGGCCACCACAAGCTCCCGAATGTACCAGGCCGCGTCATATCTAGGAACAGATTCCCCATAGACGGATCTGGGCGTTCCCAGCCTCCCCGACACACACGCGCACATACACATCCAGCCACACCCAAGCAAGCTTCTATGGGGCACGGGTCGGGCATGCCCCGCTATGGATACGGAGTGGTTCGCCTCTGTTTGTAGGTCTTTTGGGTTCAGATCCGTTCGAAGGAATAAATTACTCTGTCTAAAGTCCCGTTTCCATCACCAATAGATGCGTAGATCTACTGTTTTGCACTACTCTCTCCTACCCTGGAGACTTGGGATCAAATTCGAGTGGTCGCACCTTTTTTTTCCTTTTCAATTTTGTTGCATCGCTGGAGTACACATGTTGCTATTACTTCAACAGAGATTGAGCTGCCCATAGCACAAGCACATGCCAACTCAATTGGTCAACCCAGCGCGCCAATATCCAGGGGATCTCGGGTTCAATCCCAGGCTACCCCAATTTTTGTCTGTTCTTTATCCCTGTTTTCAGCATTCAATATCATTTTTGGTGGGTTCATATCAATCCATATGTTCCCACTTTAGACAAAAGTTCATATAGTTTTCCACCCCAATTTGCATTTACTATTTGACTGTGCCAAGTTCTGTCATATTAGTGCATGTTTACTTGTACATTTGATCGTCCAAAGTATGCTCCAGAGTGCCGTTACAAACTGCATAAAACTACCATTGAAATTGACATTTATTTATTTCTTTTCAAATTCCTAGACAAGTAACCATGCCTAGTTTAATTCTATGACCAACATCAGTTTCGAAAAAAAAATCTTGTTATCTTTTCATTCGTATCATTATATGCCATCATTTTCAATGCTAATAACTAAATAACCATGCATAATACTCAAATTAATTGTATACGAAATAGGTTCACAATTTTGTGTACATTAACAATATACAATTTCCATCCGTGATAGAAATGTTTAAACCTGCTGTTTGCATTAATTTTGTATAAATGCCATGCTAAAACGATTTATTACATAACTAAATATCCGTAACTCCGATACAAATATTTTACATATGTAACTTGACTAGAAAAACATGTAGAATCACATGGTCCACTTTATTTTCATTCTTAATAACTATAAAATATGTTTTATCCAGATATGAACCAGTTTATAAATTTTGCATGTGGGGTCATTTTGGAAATGTTATATGTTGTTTTCGGCCTCATTTAAACTTGCCTAGTATGTAGTTTATTTATGCTTCACCTCTTGTTGTGTTTAACAACATTTAATATTATTGTGTAGCTAACGAGAATGAACCAAGTAATTCAAATATGGAGTTTCGTCAATATGAAACTTGTTTCATATTGAGCTTCACTTAATGTGTAGGAGTTGTTTGATGTGCTTTGCCATGCCTTGCATAATTAAATAAACATTCATCATATTGGTTTGCGCATCATGTCATGCATATGTTGTGGTGTATCGTGTGTGATTGTAGTTTCGGATTGTTCCTTCTCGATAGAGTTCCAAAAGTGTTAAGAGTGTGAGGATTCGTTCGTCTACTTCACAGATCATCTTCTTCATGGATTCGTTCTTCTTCTAAGTGGGGTCTAAGGCAAGATGATCATTTCCCTGGATACCATTACTATCATTGCCATGATAGTTGTCTTGTTTCTATCGTTATGTCCAGCTACCTACCACTTGTATGTCAAGCCTCCCAAATTGCCATGAAAATCCTCTAACCCCTCCAATTTCCGGCAAAACATTGTTTGGCTATGTTACCGCTTGCTCAACCCTTCTTATAGCGTTGCTAGTTGCAGGTGCAAATAGCATCCACGTGCCAACATGGATATCATATTGTTATATCAGAATATTATTGCTATTTAATTTAATGCACACATATACTTGGTAAAGGGTGGAAGGATTGGCCTTTTTCTTGGTGTTTTGTTCGACACTTGCCGTCCTAGTTACTTGTGAACCGGTGGTATGTTTCATAATTGAGCGCTCTAACATGCTTGGGGTTGTTATGGGGACCCCCTTGATTTTCGTTTTAGGATAAAACTTGTCTGGCACGTTTCCCTAACATAATAATAATGAACACCGTTACTAAAGCATAGGGTGTCATGAACCTGAGGAGTTAATTCAACATAATACAAGGGGGCAGTGTTGTTGGTGCTGGTCCAAAATAGAGCCGTGTGCGGGGCCAACCCGAGGCAACTTGGGAGATGTCTATCAGGCCACTATACGCTTTGCTTATCCGTCATGTCCTGAGAACGAGATACGTAGCTCCTATCTGGATCGTCGACACGTTAGGAGGTCTTGCTGGACTTGTTTTACATTTCTCGAATGTCTTGTGCGTGGGATTTCGACGACACTTCAGACTATCTCGAAGTTGCGATTTCCATCGGGATTCCGCAAATACTATGGGTGATTCCGTGGTTGAGGAATTCCAACGTGGCGTGTGGTTAGTTTGTGATGGACGAGTTGGAGCACCCCTGCAGGGTTAAATCTTTGGGAAAGCCGTGCCCGTGGTTATGCGGCAACTTGGAAACTTTGTTTAACACTCAGTCATAGCAAACTTGAAGTAAACTCAAATTGTAGCAACCCGACTCAAAACGAGTCAAGCCTCTGTGTTTTCTGTGCCATCCCTGGATCAGTATGCTGGCACACACAGTACATCAATGTATATATCAAAGTGCAATCACATGTAATTAACGTAAAACTGATATATACCTTAAAATAGCAGCGGATACAGTCAAGGGGAGTGGAGTCCCAATAACACCAACGGCAAGTTGAGTGCGGACCGTAACCCTGAATCGTACTCTTACCCGTCGTAGAAGAGTATCTGCAACATAAGACGTTGCAGCCGTGTAGGTCAGTACATGGAAGGTACTGGCAAGATCACCATAGTAGAACATAAGAATAAAGACTATTCTATATGAAAAGGCTTTGTGGCTTTGTGTCTAAGTTTTTGCATAAAAGCTGATTTTATTTTCCTACAACAAAGGAATATCAGGAATTTCACTATGGAGTTACCTATCATGACATGGTTTCGCCAACCAATGTCTCAATGCCCATAAGTATCATAAGATGCTCACAATTAGTTATCAGTCCAGTGTTGAGAGTTCAGAGATAGATCCAAGTCCAGAGGCTCAAACTATCCGTAACCGGGGACACGGCTAATCGATTAGGTTTTAACTCTGTAGAGTGTTGAGTACTTTACCCACAAGATTTGGTCGCCTCCGTTAGATTTCTCGCACTTCAGGGTGTTTGAGAAACGGATGACCAAAACATGGTCTTCCAAAGGGTTTCCCTGCGACTCTGTCGGTGCCCATCCTTTCCTACCATTCTTCTACATCTCGTAGCACCGCCTGTCCAGGGTCAGCATGATATCCAACCAAGCCAGAGCCCATAATGACTTGTGGCTACACAGGTAAGCTTCCGGGCATGAAGTATTCATCCTTCCCTTTGAGTCTGGGTGAGGCTTTCCGCGTGAATACTGGCCATCTCCAGCAACACCTAGGCAAATCCACTTGCTTCTCCAGGGTACCGTTCCAACCATCCCTCACCCAGTAGTGTGTATTGAAAAACTTGTTTCTCGAGTCTCGAAGTCTTGAGGTCTTGAATATGCAGGTCTTGAAGAAGCCTTCATGAAGTCGTCGTTTTGACGTGGAGTCCATAGCATTGCACTAACTAGCGTTCCCGGGGCTTTAGTAACAAGTGGTGGGTTCCTACCTCATGCATTCTACTCAACTACAAGAATTTCAATAACACTACGGGAGGGATTTGTTGAATGATGTCACTACATGCAATAAAACATAGGTATGAAAAGATGGTCAAAGTGAACTTGCCTAGTATTACTTGATGAAGATAGTCGCTCTCACAATCTGGATAATTCTACTCGTCACACTCCGAGAAATCTATCGTAAGTAAATAACATTCAATAAACATTCATGCCAAAACAAAGAACCGAAAGAACGCAAGAATAAAACATGTCTTGGAGCGAATATAACAACATACTAGGGTTAAATAAGAAAGGATAGGTTCTAATTGTGTTGTAAAGTGAAAGTGGAGGAATCAACTCAAAAGAGTTAATGGATGATGAACTATTGCTATATAAGCTCAGGTTGGAGAGACTACGAAAGACGATCCAAAGTATGGGAGAACAACATGAACGTTGTTTGACAAATAGTATAAGGCATAAGAATTTATTTGTAGAAAGAATTTAATTGAAAAGGTCAAAAGAAGTTGAACCGACGTACGATGGTTATGAATAGAAATATATGACACGAGTATTTAGGGGCAAAAGGAATCAATTGAAAAGGTGTTACAGTTTGCAAGATATGATCAAATGAAGGTTCGGATTCAAATTGAATCGCTCCAATTTGAAAGATTCAAAGATTGAAACTAATGATGTTACTAGGTTCAAAATGACGGATCAAAAGTTATAAGCAATTCAATATGTCATTGAATTAGGTTAGTACGATGTGTGAACACATTTTGGGAACTAATAGAGAAGTATGAGCAAGATCAAAATTATATGTTGAAACGATAACACTAATGATGTGAACGGAAAGATTACTTTGATACGGATCCGACGCAATTGGATTCATCGGAAACGGAGCTACGGATAAAAAGATATGATCAAAAGAAGTTTGAATATAAATCTGAATAAATTTCGAAATTTGAAATTTTGAAAAAGTTGACGTGATAGGTTGATTGGATAGGTGAGGTCAAGACGAAAATCTAGACGTTGGTTTCATCTAATTCTGATAAACGAGTAGAAAGTTATGGCTAATTGAAAATTTTGGGCCAAGTTGTTTTACTCAGGAAAAATGCTATGTCTAAAAGAATTCTAGGACTAATGAGTAAATACGGAGACTAATTAATAATCTAATTACTCTATCGTATACTACTATAGAAATACTAGTCTAGGGATATTAAACTACAGGAGTATAAAAGAAAAATACGAAGAGAATACCTTTAGAATGCAGAGAAGATATAAATCCAAAGAGGAGACGACTTCCAGAAGATTTTTTTTTATAAAGCTAGTCACACCGAAACGATTCGATTCAACCCGAACTGGATGACCTTTGGATTCACCTATGAGTCTATATTTATAGGTGGAAGGGAGGTGCAAAGGTCTAAAGCTAAGCGAGGTGGGACTAAAATCATAGACAAAGAGGAAAAGAGAGAAGAAGAGGGCCACATGGGCTTCGGTGGCTGCAGATTTTTTTTCTCCCGGATGAACAGTGTCCGCAATGAACAGTGTTTCCTGTTTTTTTTAAAAAAACCAGCAAAGAAAAACAAATAAACAAAAATAGAAAAACATTTTATATAGGCATATTATATATCAAAATTTTCAGAAAAATATTTCCTAATACATGAACATTTTTTTAAGCACGAATAAAATACTTTTAAAAAATAGTATTTGTTTGCAATAACTCCAAAATGAAAAGAAACTAGAATTTCAAATAAATGGAAAATAGTTTTTATTTTAAAATTTGAGTCAAAACATTGTATCTGATTTTTGAGTGTCATTTACCTCCTCTCATTTGATTTTATAAGAGGGTTTTGAAAATATTTGAACTCAAAATTGAATAGGGATTCCAAATAGAAAATTTTGGAAAAGTCATTTTATTCCCTCTCATTAAAATTTCAAAAGTTTCAAAATTCCACTCAATTTCACACAATCAATCACACAAAATTCAAGCTAACAATCCTACTTACTTATTTAATATAACATTCCAAAATTTAGAATTTTGGGATGTTACACAAGTAGAGTACACCAACCGTGTGCGTAACCGTGACTGTCACTTCTTGTGAATTTTTGATCCGAGAGAGAACACGATGGGGTTATGTTTGATCGTAAGTAGGCGTTCAAGATCTTTTAGAGGTCATTACTAGTTCATGTCCGTTTAGACGACAATCATCCCCCTGTATTCCTATACTCGCAAGTTAGCCACTCAAATAAATGCTTAGTGCTTGTTGCAGCCGCATCACTTAACCATACCTCACCCATCAAGCTTTAATAGTCTTGATACCCTTGGAAATGAGATTGCTGAGTCCCCGTGGCTCACAGATTACTACAACAATAGTTGCAGGTATAGGTAATGCCATGCTTGACGTGAGAGCGATGCTTTGTTTTATTTGGAGTTCTTCTTGTTCATCATCGATCTAGGACGGGTTCTAGGTGGCAGCCTGGGATAGCAAGGATGGATGTCATTTTATCGTTTGTTTTTGTCCGTAGTCGGACTCAACTCTTCTGTATGATGGTTGAATATGTTGTTGTATTGTTGTGATCTTGATGTATCTTGTGGCTAGTGTAAGCCAATTCCATGTTCTCATCTTTTTTTGTATATGTACTTGTAATGATTTCTACTGTTGCAAAACGACGAGATGCGCTTCTATCCCTATCGAGGCCCTCATGACAAAATAAGGATAGGATCACATCTTGGCGTTACAAGTTGGTATCAGAGCCTGTTCAAACCTAGGAGCCCCCTTGATTGATCGAACTTGGCCGAGTCGAGTCTAGTGAAAAACTATTTTTTAGTCTAGTTATATCAAAGATTAGGTTTCTTTTACTCCTCTTATATACTCTCATGAGGTATTGGACTTAGCAATTTTATTCTACTCGTCTTCTCGCTCAAATTTTGCTTAGCATCACGCGGGTATTATTGGGATCATTTCGATATATTTGTGATGAGAACATTGTCTTGGTGCCCCCTGACATTAGGGGTTGTGGCAGTGTCTCGAGGAGTTGATCTCAGAGGTGTTGTCGTCACATTTGTATCATTGGAGTTCTAGAATACCAGAAGTCGCTGACATCGAAAACACTTCTATACTCTTTGTGGTGAGAGTAGTTGGCGCGACCCAGTACTGGGGAGAGCAATCAGATGTATTCCCACAGCTAGTATATCAGATGTTTTTCGAAGGTCTGAGGTACACGATTTCCGAGGTTTTCTTGGTTATGTGTTTACGGATGGATACAGTTGGAGTGTAGGGCTTGTTAGTTGTGTGAGACATTTTGCCTCCATGTATCCCCAACACCCGATAGCATAACCAAAGGTTTCGAGAGTTCTTATGTGGGAATTCAAGTAGTTACCTAGGTTATCTTCCAACAGATCATGATGTGAGGTTGGGGTTCAACATGTAGTGGTTTGTTTGATCACGGTCTTTTTTACAAAGGATACTCCCGGTATGCTTCGTCAAGCCTTGTAGTTCACTATGCCTAGGGAGCATATTTGAGCATCATTTCAATATGACAATCCAATGTACGATCGAGCCCGTGCGAATTTTACCACGAAAATATTAGATGGAATCTCTATTATGTATTTGTTTCCAGCTTGTTTCGTAAGCCTCATCCTTTGTTTTGTTTTTTGAATATGGTAATTCGAGTTGCTTCGATGTCAAGTGGTGATCTCATATTTCTTTCCGAAGTAGTGTTCTCATATTTGTGTTGGATTGCTAATTATTTTGCTCCACCAAGTTTTCATATTAATTCTTTTCATCCGGTCTGCTTCTCTTAAAGATAATTCAATCCTCTCTAATATTTGCAAGATTGGTCATCGTACTTCATTCCGAAGTTCGTCTCATCTGTCCCAAGTTGTCTTTGTTTTTCCCCACCCTCCCACCCTTTTTCTTCAGTGATTAAATTCTCATCGAGGTGCCTTTCTCTTCACTGATGCTTCCCTATTTTCTTTTCCGTATTGTTTTCGGTGAGTTCTTGTGGAGATTCTCAGGACTTTCAGTTTCAAGATCTATCCTCATATATTCTTTGTTCTTGTTGTTGTCCTTCTCCAGTGGATTCGATTCAACCTCTTGGTGTTCATAATATCCTTTCTCATTCGTTCAATTGTGTCCATGTTGGAAATTCTTATCCAATCATCTCTTGTTTATTCATCTCTCTCTTTCCTATCCGTAGTGCTGAAGATATCTCAGAGGATTCGTGTTTTCTTTAAATCCTTCCAAATTATTTTGAGGTTCTCACCTCATCAAGTTTTCAATTTCTACTTGTGCAATCTCTAGTTCTAAGCAATTGTTTCAACAGACTTTTCTTTGAGTGGGCCCATAACCCACAGGTTTGTCCACAGGGTCTTACCTCACTCTTCTAATCTTTCCGAAGATGTCCTTAAGTTCTTATCAATATGGTGTAAGAATGATTTTCATCAGTCATATTCCTTCTCCATGATCACTACGAATTATTTTCATCATTGGCTCAACCTTTCTTTCTTCATTATTTTGGAGTGTCTTAGTAATTCATGGTGTTTTTTCTCGTCATCATTCTCTGGGTTTGAAGATCAAAAAAGAGTTTCTCTTAAATATTATTCCATTCTCCTAGAAGTTCATGGTTTAGCTTGTTGCTATCCTCTCAAATTCTTTTCGATCATGAGTAATTCCCCCCATATCTATCCGGAGCATTTCAGAGTTATTGTCATTTCTGGATCCTCCGAAGGTCATCATTTCAGAAGATTTCTTTGTTCTCAGGTTTCAGTTTGCATTCTAAAATTCTTCTCACTTGTTGTCTCCTCGTTCGTATCTCAATTATTCCGGTGCTTCATTCAATATTTATATAGGAGGATCATGATCTCTTCATTCACATGTATCTCCATTAATTCGTAGTATCCTCATTCGTTTGTGAATTCTTACCAGTGTTCTCGTTCAAGACTTCTTCAAGTTTGTGATATCTCTCTCTCTTCAATTCCTTGCAAGAAGGATAAGCGGTGAGAATTCCGTTAATTATCATCAATTTAACTTGATGAAAAATAAGCATAACATAATTCTTATTCTTGTTGGTCAAGGTGATCTCAATCCTTCTTCTAGACTCGTTCAAGATATCAAATTATCGATTCTAAGTTGTTATCTTTTCTTTTCGAGAGTTCCAAGTTTTGCTCAATTATCTGTCCCGATGCATCATATCAATCTTTGCAAGGTATAAATCTTGTCCATTTTCAACCTTCAATACTTTTCTATCATCCTTTCATTCTGGAGTTCTTCCAGAGGTTCTTCATCGTGGTTCTTCAAGGATTTAATTCTTTCTCGAAGTGTTCTTCAAGATTATGTTGGAGTAGCTCAAGTATTCTTTCTCTTGCATTTCCAAGTGCAATTCATTCTCCTTTATATTTTGAGATGGTGTTGTGTTATAGCATTCTTTATTCACGAGGAGTCTCGAAGAGTAGTTGACAAGAATGAGATATGTAAAACCATCATGTCTTCATTGAAGTTATCTTGGATTGGATTTCACCAATACCATTTCCTAAGGATTGTTGTTATTATGGTGTTCATTAACGATCCATGATCTTAATGTATCCTCTTGGTGAAAGATGTTTTGCATATCTTGTGCTTCCAAGAAAACTTTGTTTCTACTAGTGGAAGGTTGTCACCTCATAATTTTGAGATGTTTTCCATAAGCCCACAACAAGCTTTTCTTTTTGTTGTTGATGTTCCAACAACTCCGTTCAATCTATTCTTTCTCAGGGTGATTTCAAATTCAAAGGTGGAAGTTTTCATTTTCTTATCCGTTATTTTCTTCCAACAATCAAGCTTCTATTCTATTCTTCCGGAGGTGTTGTCATGTTGCTCTCTTTCAACCATCATATTGTTTGATCAAGTTCATATTCTTTCCTTGCTTATCCATTTAACCTGAGTGTTGTGCCCTCTTTCAAGTTCTTGCAATCTTGTCGAATTTTGTCCCTCTATCCTACCCAAGTGCTGTCGAAATTTCTTGTGAATTCTTGCTTGTTCCTCATGTCATTCTTCATCGCTTTCAAACCTTCAAGTTCCGTTGGTTTCACTCATTTGTCAATGAAGCAACTAAGTTTCACCTCTTCCTTTTTGTCTTTCTCTTCCCCTTCTCATTCTAAGATCTCGGGTCGAGATCTCTTGTAGGTGGAGGAGAGTTGTAACATCCCGGGACCGATGCTCTAGAAGATTCCCCTTTTATTCCATTGTCATCGTGTGATTCGTTTCGTTGTCGCATTCATCATCGCATCATTCGCATCATCTGCATAGCATCGTCACTCATTTTTGAAAAACTTGCATCCGTTCTTAGTTGCCAGTTTTCTCCGTTCTTGTCGTTGACCGTTCTCAGAACAACCACACACACACGCGCCCGCGACATCATAGAAAAAAAAGCTTTTAGAAGTGTGTGAAAAATATTCTCGGATTGGGTTGAAACTTGGTGTGAGGTCTTCTTTTGTTGTAGATAGACCGTTTGCCAAATTTCGTCGCAATCAGATTCGTTTCTTACCCGAATGGTCGACCGTAGGGGCACTATCATAGGCTTATTTATCGAACGTTTTCAGTGTGTAAAAACTCTGTGTTGGGCTGCAAACCTCCCTCTCTTCTTGGCCCACAACACCTCTCCATAGCCCACTAACCCAACCTAGCTCGCCCCTCCGTTTGTGGCCATCGAATCACGATCGGGCGGACGAGATCTAACCCACCATAGTCCCATCCCTATATATAAACAACCCTAGTGCATTTTGGACAAGCTAAACATAATCCCTAAAAATCCTCCACCTTGTCACATCCCCACCGCCGCTAGCTTCTCACGTTCATCCTCAGGATCCCTTCCGATCCACCCACCTGCTCCCATGGTTTTCCCCAACTAGCGCCACCCTCAGCTCGTTTTGCATTGCAGCCCAACCAACCCCAGATAGCCCGCACTCCTCCATGCATGTAGCCGTTGTAGCCTCTTGGACGTGTCCGCCTGCCCGTAGCTCCCTTCGTCTGCGTGTAGTAGCAGCAACCATCCACCGTCGAAGCTTGACGCCATGGTCTTCCTTGTCGCAGTCTGGCCAGCACATCATGCCTTGCCGGAGCTCCTCCTTGCCGCCGGTAGGATCTTCAGATTTCACTGTCTCTCCCTGCTTCCCTTCGCCTATTTTTCCTCTCTGAATTCTCTCGCTGTCCTCTCCTTCTTCAGGCAACAGCAGCCGAGCCGGAGGCCTCGCACCTGAGCCTCCTCGCTCTCCTCGTCGGATCGGCCGCAGCAGGTCAAGCCGTCGGCCTCCTCCCTCCCTTCCTCCTTCCCGTGCTCTCCCTCTTATCTCTCGCCCATTGTCTCTTCTTCAGGAACAGCAAGTATGTACCCACCATGGCCACCACAAGCTCTAGAACGTACCAGGCCACCTCATCTCTAGGAACGGATTCCCATAGCCGGATCTGGGCGTTCCAGCCTCCCCGACGCACACACGCATGTACACCGCCAGCCACTCCCAAGCAAGCTTCTATGGGGCTCGGGTCGTGCATGCCCCGTCGTGGATTCAGAGAGGTTCGCCTCTGTTCTTCAGGTCTTTTGGGTCGAGATCCCTTGGAAGGAATGGATTACTATTTCTAAAGTCATGTTTCCATCACAAATAGATGCGTAGCTCAATTGGTTCGCACTACTCTCTCCTACCTTGGAGACCTAGGATCAAATCCTAGCGGCCGCACCTTTTATTTTCTTTTCAATTTTGTTGCATCACTAGTGTACACATGTTGCTATTACTTCAACAGAGATTGAGTTGTCCATTGCACAGTCACAGACGAGCTCAATTGGTCGACCCAGTGCGCATGGGATATCGGGTTCAATCCCAGGCCACCGCAATTTTTTTCTGTTCTTTTGCACTATTTTCAGCATTTAATATCATTTTGGGTGGGCTCATATCAATCCATATGTTACTCCTTTAGACAGAAGTTCATATAGGTTTCAACCCCATTTTGCATTTACTATTTGATTGTGCCAAGTTCTGTCATGTTAGTGTATGTTTACTTGTACATTTGATCGTCCAAAGTATGCTCCAGTGTGTGGTTACAAACTGCATAAAACTGTCATTGCAATTGACATTTGTTTAACCGTTTTCAAATTGCTAGACAAATAACCATGCCTAGTTTAATTCTATGACCAACATCAGTTTTGAAAAAAGCATATTGTTATCTTTTCGTTCATATCATTATATGCCATCATTTTCAAATGCTAATAAGTAAATAATCGTGCATAGTACTAAAATGAACTATATATGAAATAGGTTCGGAATATTGTGTAGATTAAAAATATACAATTTCCATCCATGATAAAAATGTTTAAAGCTGGTGTTTGCATTAATTTGTATAAATGCCATGCTAAAATGATTTATTGCATAACTAAACATCCGTAACTCCGATGCAAATGTTTTACATATGTAACTTGACTAGAAAAACATGTAGAATCACATGGTCCACTTTATTTTCATGCTTAATAACTATAAAATATGTTTTATCCAGATCTGAACCCATTTATAAATTTTCATGTGGGGTCATTTTGGAAATGTTATATGTTGTTTTTGGCCTCATTTAAACTTGCCTAGTATATAGTTTATTTATGCTTCACCTCTTGCCGTGTTTAACAACATTTAATATTATTTTGTACCTAAATGGGAATGAACTAAGTAATTCAAATACGAAGTTTCGTCAATATGCAACTCGTTGCATACCGAGCTTCACTTAATGTGTAGGAGTTGTTTGATGTGCTTTGCCATGCCTTGCATAATTAAATGAACATGCATCATATTGGTTTGTGCATCATGTCATGCATATGTTGTGGTGTATCATGTGTTGATTGTTGTTTCAGATTGTTCCTTCTCGATAGAGTTCCGGAAGTGTTCGGAGTGTGAGGATTCGTTCGTCTACTTCATGGATCATCTTCTTCATGGATTCGTTCTTCTTCTAAGCGAGATCTCAGGCAAGATGATCATTTACTTGGATACCATTACTATCATTGCCATGCTAGTTGTCTCGTTTTCTATCGCTATGTCTCGCTACCTACCACTTGTATGTCAAGCCTCCCAAATTGCCATGAAAAGCCTCTAACCCCTCCACATCCCAGCAAAACATTGTTTGGCTATGTTATCGTTTGCAATAGCCCTTCTTATAGCGTTGCTAGTTGCAGGTGCAAATAGCTTCCATGTGAAAACATGGATATCGTTTTGTTATATCACATTATTATTTCTATTTAATTTAATGCACATATATACTTGGTAAAGGGTGGAAGGCTTGTCCTTTTGCTCGATGTTTTGTTCCTCACTTGTCGTCCTAGTTACTTGTGAACCGGTGTCATGTTCCATAATTGAGTGCTCCTAACATGCTCGGGGTTGTTATGGGGACACCCTTGATTTTCATTTTAGGATAAAACTTGTCTAGCAAGGCCCAACTTTGCTACTACATTTGCCCAACATAATAATACTCAACACTGTTACTAAAGAATAGGGCGTCATGAACCCGAGGAGTTAATTCAACATAATACAGGTGGACCAGTGCTGTTGGTGCTGGTCCAAAATAGAGCTTTGTGTGGGGCCAATCCATGGCAACTCGGGAGATGTCTAGCAGGCCACTATACGTTGTGCTTATCCGCCGTGTCCTGAGAACGAGATACGCGGCACCTATCAGGATCATCGACACATTGGGAGGTCATGCTGGACTTGTTTTACCTTTCTCTAAGGTCTTGCGTGTGGGATTTCGACCACACTTCGGACTATCTCATAGTTGAGATTTTCCATCGGGATTCCGCAAATACTACGGGTGATTCCGTGGTTGAGAAATTCTAGCGCGGCGCGTGGTTAGTTTGTGATGGATGAGTTGGAGCACCCATGGAGGGCTAAATCTTTCGGAAAGTCATGCCTGTGGTTATGTGGCAACTTGGAAACTTTGTTTAACACCTGATCATAGAAAACTTGAAGTAAACTCAAATAGAATACACCAACCGTGTGTGTAACCATGACTCTCACTTCTTGTGAATTTCTGATCCGAGAGAGAACACGGTTAGGTTATGTTTGATCGTATGTAGGTGTTCAGGATCTCTTAGAGGTCATCACTAGTTCACGTCCATTTATACGATAATCATCCCCTTTTATTCCTGTACTTGTAAGTTAGCCACTCAAATAAATGCTTAGTGATTGCTGCAGCCTCACCACTTAACCATACCTCACCCATCAAGCTTCAATAGTCTTGATACCCTTGGAAATGAGATTGCTGAGTCGCCGTGGCTCACAGATTACTACAAAGTATTTGCAGGTACATGTGATGTGATGCTTGACGTGAGAGCGATGCTTTGTTTGATTTGGAGTTCTTCTTCTTCATCATCGATCTAGGGTGGGTTCCAGGCGGCAGCCTAGGATAGCAAGGATGGATCTCAATTGATCATTTGTTTTTGTCCGTAGTCGGACCCTGCTATTCTGATATTTGAATATGTTGTTGTATTGATGTGACCTTGATGTAGCTTGTAGTGAGTGTAAGCCAATTCCATATACTCATCTCTTCTGTACTTGTACTTGTAATGATATCAATTCTTGCGAAATGACAAGATGCGCTTCTATCCCTTTCGAGGCCCTCGTGCCAAAATAAGGATATGATCGCATCTTCGCGTTACATTCCTACCACACACATGCCTTTAAATCATGCGCACCCACCGCATACTCCCAACAACGCATGTGGCGCGTGTGGCAGAAACGGCCTGAGGTAGTGGCTAAGTGCTGACTTGAAAGTTGGCAGTTACTTCCTCACATTGCGCGCCTGTTCGTAAATTTTGGGCCTGACCCAACAGCTTTGGGCAAGCACGTGTGGGCCAAACCCGGGGGCTCCTGTCGGTCCACTAGGACAGGGGTACCCAGTGCCCCTTACTTATCCATAGGCAATAGTTGTAGAAATCTATCAAGACAAGCGCAAACCAAATCAGTACCGAAGACCAAGACTCTGGCAGAGGCAACTTTGATAGGCTAAGCAGCGTCGACAAGGTCAATGCAACAGCCTAGGATGGTCCCAGACCGCGCCAAGCACGTCCCCTGTGCCCGCCGGTGACCAAGGCACGTACACCTTCAGGAAGACCTGATATGCCATCCCTCGGTAAGCGCGAGCCGATCGGCCACCGCTCCACCGCATAGCAACGCCAGTAACTTATCGATGGGGTGTCGACCCCTAGGTGGCTAAGTGTCTCTCGCTAAACTCGTGGCAACGCTCTGGAAGATAGATTATGCCCCCTTGACACCCATCTAGAGGCGTGTCAAGATGTGGAGCATTTGTTAGCTAAATGCATCCCCGAACGCCACTTAGACTAGCGTTTGTGGCATACTATCCTGAGTGCCAGAGTTAGGTATTATAGCAATGTCTGTTTTTCCATTGTGGTTACCCCTTGAGCTATAAAAGGAGGCTCAAGGCAACCTTGCTAAGGATTCAGACCTTTGGACACTTGTACTCATGTAGCATCTCCCCCGAAAGCAACCCTTACCGGGTTAGAGCGTTGTGTGTGCTTCATGCTCCTGTGATCAATCCACTAAAACAGGAGTAGGGTTTTATGCTTCTCAGCGGCCCGAACCTGGTGAGGTAGTCCTGGACTAAGGGGTCCTCGGGAGGCTGTTTGCCGAACATTGGATCGATCAAAGGCCATGTCTCCAGGAAGGAACCATCATGAATTGTAGCTTGTATTCCACGTTTAATGTTGTGAATAGGCATGTTTATCCCTTCGGACTGTAACTGACCATGTGTAAACCCTAGGTACCCTGGGCATCTATATAAGCTTGAGGGCTTTAGGTTGTCGACAGAAGACAGCTCATCTAGGGTTTAGCTATTTGATCTCGAGGTAGATCGACTCTATAACCTATACATCATAAATACAATCAAGCAGGACATAGGGTATTACCTCCATAGGAGGGCCCGAACCTGGGTAAACATTGTCTCCATCATCTCATGTTACCATCGATTCTAGGCTCATAGCTCAGGATACCGTACCCAAGATCCGCGGGTTTTGACACCGGCATTGGTGCTTTCATGGAGAGTTCCGCTGTGATCGCCCAAGGACTCAATGGCTCGCCTTGTCATCAACAAAGAGGTCCACAACATGGACGCTTTCGTCCCCGGACAGATCTTCGCCTTCGACAGCGTTGTGCTGCACGCCGATCCGTCCGGCCATCTAGGTCATGTTGGAAGTTTCACCTCTGATCAAGAGGTCAAATTCGGGAACCTAGAGTTCACCGTAGACTCTCGGGGCGACCTATCATTAACCGGCTTGTAGTTTCGCCTAAGACGCCCAAAGACTCTGAAGCTTTAAATTCGGATTCCTCTTTTGGTGACACCCACAGGATTAACCCTGCCGATAACCCGACTCTTAGTCCGGATCTGACCATAGCGCCTGACGTCCGGATATTTGTTCTTGCTAAACACTCCACTCACCTGGACATGTCGGAGGTCAACTCTGAAGGCTCTAGGAAGATTGACCCGATCGAGCTCTCGACACTCAACGAGGCCCTAGATTGGATCTCGTCGATGAAGATTACCGAGGATCCAACCCCAATCCATGCTCAAATCAGTCATTGGGCGGGTCAGGATGATTTTTTGTCCCACCCAGACCCACTTGGTAGCCACAGTCGAAGATTTAACTGACATGCTGGACTATGCCTCCGAGGAGGCATAATACATGGATGATGAGGATTGCACTCCCATGCCCATTAACACCGGGCAATGGGCCGCCACCTCCACATATGGCGTCTACATGGTGAAAACTCCTGCCACTAATGGCGAGTAAACGCCTAATAACGATAGCAACAAGTCGAGCGAAGCGCCGTCAAGGCGCTGGAAGTCGCATAAACGGTCAAAATGCAAAAAGGGGAGGAAAGCTATGATCGGCACCGGGGACGGAATTACCCCGGAAGACCTCGGCGATCCCGCTATCCCTGAAAGCCACTAGACGGTCAGGAGAGTCTTGAGGACCAGCACAAACCCAATGACTTCAACGATTCTGAGGACGACTACCTCCCCCCTGTTGAGGAGGAGGACATCCCAGAAGCCGAGGACTCCGACATGCCTGGTAATCTTGAAGATTAGGAACTGTTCAGGCAACGGCTCATAGACACGTCCCACAGCCTAAAAACAAAAGAACGACAACTTAAAGCCAAACAAGATAACCTCAATGATCGATGAATGAGAGTCCTCACAGCCAAGGAAGGATATGGTACTTGTCTATCGGACCAATATAAGAGCTATCCACATAGAAGGTTGAAGGCGCAATTCGACGACGAGCTCACTGATACGCCGTCTCCTAAACATACCCCATATGATAAGCCAGACCGACCTCCTCGAGGATGAGATAGGTCGGCTGACGACACCAGTTGTAGGCCGGAGATACCTCGAAGACGGGGAAAGGAGCCACTAGAGCCCAATGATAGGTTCGAGCTATGACACGACCCGGACTACAGAGCAGGCCGTACGAGATCCATCTACGGATCTAGAGGGTACTAACCCGATAGACAGGACAGGCGCAGGCCTTGTCTCGACCGCAATGATGGAGGCAAGGAACGCAATCGGGCTAGAACAGACACCGAATACCAGCACGACATAGCTCAGTTCAGAGGCATCGCCCACCCATAGTGTTTCATGGATGAGGTGATGCAACATCAGTTCCCGGAGGGGTTTAAACCTGTGAACATAGAGCAGTACGATGGGACCACTGACCCAACCGTATGGATCGAGGACTTCCTCCTCCACATCCACATGGCCCGAGGAGACGATCTCCACGACATCAAATATCACCCCCTAAAACTCAAGGGGCTAGCTCGGCATTGGTTAAACAACCTCCCCAAAAACTCCATCGGATGATGGGAAGACCTACAAGATGCATTCCGATCAAACTTCCAGGGCACCTATGTTCGGCTGCCGGATTCCACCGATCTAAACAACATCGTTCAGAAGTCTGGAGAGTCCGCACGACAATTCTGGAATCGGTTCTTAACCAAGAAAAACTAGATTGTTGACTGCCCAGAAGCCGAGGCAATAGCCTCCTTCCAGCACAATATTCGGGATGAATGGTTGGCCTGCCAGCTCGGCCAGAATAAACATCGGACTATGTCCGCCCTCACATCACTCATGACATGCTTTTCTGTGCGAAGATAACTAGCTAGCAAGACGCAACCACAACTCCTCGAAACCTCCTAAGTTCGGGATGGCAATGGGAAACTAAAGCGCAACAAGAACAAGCACCGACAAACCAATAGTGATGCCAACGACATGACCATTAATTCTGGCTTCCGCAATTCCTGACCTAGGTAGCGGAAGAAGCCTCCTAAAGGAAATCGTGACGGACCCACCCCACTAGAGAAGATCATGTAAAGGCCTTACCAAATCTATGGACGCCAACCACACGCACCATAACTGTTGGGTGTTCAAACAGGCCGACAAACTCACGCCTGAGGATCAAGGCAAGAGCCCTCACACGAAGGATGAGGATGAGCCTCGGGGTCCGATGGGTGGCGGTCAGAAGAAATTCCCTCTAGAGGTGAAAATAGTAAATATGATATATGCCACCCATATACCCAAGAAGGAGAGGAAGCGTGCCCTTCAGACCGTGATTAGAATTCGGGAGCCAAACTCATCTGACGTACAATTGGTTATGCATCCAGCATCTTGGAATTCGCTTTATATGCATAGGTTCCAATCTATGTCTTGGGTCAATAGTTGGGTTTCCCGGCTCGTGTGCTTGCCAGTTTACGTTCCGCTCATTCGGCTCAAAGGGCAAAGGGAGAGCCCCTGCGATTGTGTTTCCGGCTAGCTTGGTCAAGCACCTCAGGGGAGAAAGCCGAAAACTAATTGTCATAGTATGCGAGAACCGGTCTGTGAATCCGAGCTTAAAGTGTTATACTCAAGTCTTCGTCAGAGGATATTCTGTTTCATATGAGGGGTTTGTTATTCATAACAAACCATGTGGTATTGGCTTTAGTCACGGTTCATCCGAACATCACAAAACACCGGGGTCTAGTCATCAGCCCGACGTAGTCTTTTCGCGCCCCTACGGCTAAGTGAAACAATAGAGCATTCTGGTATGATTGCCTGGTTCGTCGCCTTCACGTTCTGATAGCTCGGCTAAGGGACATAGTGCATTGGTAGAGACACCCCATGTAGTATCTACATGGGGGCTCATGCCGACGACTCGCAGCTTTTAGTTTCAACGGCCACACAGGAGTTATAAGGAACGCAAAACATTGAAAGCATGATAAATTATAACCTTAAAACGTTAAAATGTCTTTGGACACATTACAGTCTACTCATACATGTTCTCTTTTGAACATTGCGACTCTATCGCCCGAGCACCCTCCATTACTCTGGAGAATTATAGCTCGGGGCGCCTATGTTCCTTTCCAGGAGGTGGAGGACCGGTGGCTATCTTCATGGGATCAAGCCCCGGCCAGTGCACCTTGGCCTTTGCAAAGGCCATCCGAGCTCCTTCGATGCAAGAGGAGCGCTTTAGTGCATCGATCCGGGGCAAGACATCGACCAACTTCTACACCAGTCTGAAGTAGTTGCTCGGCTGTGGCTCGTTGGGCCATACCCGGATACAGAGATCCTTCATGCCGGCTCCGCAATCGACTGCAGCTGCTTCAGCTGCTTAGTAAGGAGAGGAGAGTGTTGGGGAACGTCGCATGGGAAACAAAAATTTTCCTACGCACACGCAAACCTATCCATGGTGATGAGCATCTACGAGAGGGAGAGTGGATCTACGTACCCTTGTAGATCACTAAGCGGGAAGCGTTAAGAAACGCGGTTGGTGTAGTCGAACTTCTTCGCGATCCAACTCGCCGAGCGTCCCGCGATCTCATCACGATCCGTCCCGCGATCCAATCACGATCCGTCCCGTGAACTCATCACGATCCGTCCCGCGATCTCATCACGATCTTGATCACGATCTGTCCCGCGAACTCATCACGATCCGTTCCGCGATCTCATCACGAACCGTCTCGCGATCTCGATCACGGTTCTTCCGATCTAGCGCCGAACGGACGGCACCTCCGCGTTCAGCACACGTGCAGCTTGATGACGATCTCCACCGTATTGATCCAGCAAGAGGAGGTGGAGAGGAGAGAGAGTTCACCGGCAGCATGACGGCGCTCCGGTGATGGTGGTGGAGCAATTCCGGCAGGGCTTCGCCTAAGCGCTGCAGAAAACCGATCTAGAGGAGAAACTATGCACCGGTGGAACGGGTAGCACGTGGCCGGAAATTCTGTCCAAAAACCACCCAATCCACTAGTATATATAGGAGGAGAGGAGAGGAGAGGCAGCCAAGGCCTTTGGGTCGGCCGAAATAGGAGGTGGGAAGAAATCCTACTTCACGTCCAATCCTAGTTGGAGTAGGATTGCCTCCTATTGGCTGATTTTCCACTTTTTGCTTTAGGACTTTCTCTCCTGCGCCATGGGCCTTTGTGGCTGTTTTCCCAGCCCACTAAGGGCTGGTTATTATTCTCCCACAGCCCATGGACCTCTTGGGGTCGAAGTACCCCTCCCGGAGGTCTCCCGGTACACTACCGGCACTCCCGGTACACTACCGGCACTCCCGGTACACTACCGATGAGCCCGAAACTTTTCCGGAAACCAAACTGGGACTTCCTATATATGAATCTTTACCTCTGGACCATTCCGGATCTCCTCGTGACGTCCGGGATATCATACGGGACTCTGAACAAACTTCGGTCACCACCATACATAACTCTACACTACCGAAATGTCACCGAACCTTAAGTGTGCAGACCCTGCGGGTTCGAGAACTATGTAGACATGACTGAGACACCTCTACGGTCAATAACCAATGGCGGGACCTAGACGTCCACATTGGTTCCTACATATTCTACGAAGATCTTTATCGGTCGAACCTCTATGTCAAGGATTCAGTTAATCCCGTATATCGTTCCCTTAATTCTTCGGTATGTTACTTGCCCGAGATTCGATCGTCGGTATCTCCATACCTAGTTCAACCTCGTTACCGGCAAGTCTCTTTACTCGTTCCGTAATACAAGATCCCTCAACTAACAATTAGTCACATTTCTTGCAAGGCTTATTGTGATGTTGCATTACCGAGTGGGCCCTGAGATACCTCTCCGTCACACGGAGTAACAAATCCCAGTCTCGATCCATGCCAACTCAACAGACACCATCGAAGATACCTGTAGAGCACCTTTATAGTCACCCAATTACGTTGCGACGTTTGATACACACAAGGCACTCCTTCGATATCTGTGAGTTGCATGATCTCATGGTCATAGGAACATATACTTGACATGCAGAAAACAGTAGCAATAAACTGACACGATCATATGCTATGTTTGTAGTTTGGGTCTTATCCATCACATCATTCTCCTAATGATGTGATTCCGTTATAAAATGACATCTCATGTCCATGGCTAGGAAACCTTAACCATCCTTTGATCAACGAGCTAGTCCATTAGAGGCATACTAGGGACATGGTTTTGTCTATGTATCCACACATGCATTTAAGTCTCCGATCAATACAATTATAGCATGGATAATAAACGATTATCATGAACAAGGAAATATGATAATAACTAATTTAGTATTGCCTCTAGGGCATATTTCCAATAGTCTCCCACTTGCACTAGAGTCAATAATCTAGTTCACATCACCATGTGATTCGCATTGTTATGAATCTAACACCCAATGAGTTTTGGGGCTCGATCATGCTTTGCATGTGAGAGAGGTCTTATAGTCAACGGGTCTGCGATATTCAGATCCGTGTGTACTTTGCAAATCTCTATGTCAAACCGTAAACACTGCTACCACACTCCACTTGGTACTATTTCCAAATGGCTGCTCCACTATACGTATCCAGATTGCTACTACTAGTCATCCGGATAGGTGTTAAAGCTTGCATCGACGTAACTCTTTACGACGAACTCTTTATCACCTCCATAATGAAGAAACATTTCCTTAGTCCTCTGGTTACTAAGGATAATTACGACCGCTGTCCAGTGATCCACTCCTGGACCACTCTTGTACCCCTTGACAGACTCATGGCAAGGCACACATAGGTGCGGTACACAGTATGGCATAATATAGAGCCTATGGCTAAGGCATAGGGGACGACGTTCGTCCTTTCTCTTTCTTCTGCCGTTGTCGAGCTTTGAGTCTCACTCAACTTCACACCTTACAAATCAGACAAGAACTATTTCTCTGGCTGATCCATTTTGAACTCTTTCAAAATCTTGTGAAGGTATGCACTCATTGAAAGTCTCATCAAGCATCTTGATCTATCTCTATAGATTTTGATGCTCAACAATTAGGTAGCTTTATCCAGGTCTTCCTTTGAAAATCACTTTCCAAATAACCGTTTTATGCTTTCCAGAAACTCTACATTATTTCTGAACAACAATATGTCATCCACATATACTTATCAGAAATTCTATAGTGCTCCCACTCACTTTATTGCAAATACAAGTTTCTCGTAAACTTTGTATAAACTCAAAAACTTTGATCAACACATCAAAGCGTATATTCGAACTCCGAGATGCTTGCTTCAGTCCATGGAAGGATCACCGAAGCTTGCACACCTTTTAGCATCCTTAGGACTGACAAAACCTTCTGGTTGTATCACATACAACCTTTCCTCAAGTAAACCGTTAAGGAAACGATGTTTTGACATCCATCTGCCAGATTTCATAATTGAAAACGCAGCAACTGCTAACATAATTCCAACAGACTCTAGCATCGCTACGAGTGAGAAAGTCTCCTCGCAGTCAACCCCTTGAACTTGTCACAAACATCTTTGCAACAAGTCGAGCTTTACAAATAGTGACATTCACCATCAATGTCTGTCTTCATTTTAAAGATCCATTTGTACTCAACGACCTGCCGTCCAACGAGCAAGTCTACCAAGTCTATACTTGGTTTTCCATACATGGATCCTATCTCGGATTTCATGGCCTCCAACCATTTGTTGGAATCCGGGCCCATCATCGCTTCTCCATAGCTCGTAGGTTCATCGTTGTCCAACAACATGACCTCCAAGACAGAGTTGTCGTACCACTTAGGAGCAGTACACATCCTTGTCGACCTACAAAGTTTGATAGTAACTTGATCCTGAAGCTTCATGATCATCATCATTAACTTCCTCTTCAACTAACATAGGCTTCACAGTAACATCTTTCTGCGCTGCGCTACTCTCTGGTTGAACAAAGGTTTAACAACCTCATCAAGTTCTATCTTCCTCCCACTCAATTCTTTCGAGAGAAACATTTCCTCGAGAAAGGATCCGTTTAAGCAACAAACATTTTGCACTAGGATCTGAGATTGAAGGTTCACCCAACTGATCTTATGGTATTCTATGAAGATGCAATTTGTCCGCCTTGGGTTCGACCTCATTAGGTGAAAACATTTTCCACACAAGTGTCACATCCCAAAATATTAAGAAATGACAGCTTAGGTTTCTATCAAACCATAATTCACATGGTGTCATCTCAACGGATTTAGATGGTGCCCTATTTAAAGTGAATGTAGTTGTCTCTAATGCATAACCCCAAAATTATAGTAGTAAAACGACAAGAGACATCACAGTATGCACTATATCAATAGAGCATGACTATGATGTTCGGACACACCATCACACCATGGTGTTCCAGGTGGCGTTAGTTGTGAAACAAATTTCACGTTGTCTTAAGTTGTATGCCAATCTCGTAACTCAGATATTCACCTCCACGATCATATCGCGGTCATTTTTATCTTCTTGTCACGATGATCTTTAAACTTCACTCTGAATTTGGTTGAACCTTTCAAACGATTCAGACTTGTGTTTCATTAAGTAAATATACACTATATCTACTCAAATCATCAGTGAAGGTAAGAAAATAACGATATCCACTGCACACTACAAGACTCACTAGATTGCATACATCAACATGTATCATTTCCAATGAATCACTTGCCCGCTCCATCCAACGGGGTCCTTTAGTCATCTTGCCCAAGAGGCATGGTTCGCATGTCTCAACCGATTCGAGATCGATGAGTCCAAATATCCATCAGCATGGAGTTTCTACATGCGCTTTATACCAATATGACATTTAGCGGCAGTGCCACAAGTATGTGGTACTATCATTATTAACTTTGTATCTTTTGACATCAATGTTATGAACATGTGTACTACTACGATCAAGATTTCAACAAACCATTCTCACTGGGTGCATGACCATTGAAGGTATTATTCATGTAACCAGAATAACTATTATTCTCCGACTTAAATGAATAACCGTATTGCAACAAACATGATCTAATCATGTTCATGCTCAACGCAAAACACCAAATAACATTTATTTAGGTTCGTCACTAATCCTGAAGGTAGAGAGAGCGTGCGATGTTGATCACATCAACCTTGGAAACACTTCCAACACATATCGTCACCTCACCCTTAGCTAGTTCTCCATTTATTCTGTAGCTTTTATTTCGAGTTACTAACATTTAGCAACCGAACCGGTATCCAATACCCAGGTGCTACTAGGAGTACTAGCAAGGTAAACATCAATAACTCGTATATCAAATATACTTCTGTCGATGTTGCCAGCCTTCTTATCTACCAAGTATCTAGGGTTGTTCCGCTTCAGCGACCTCTCACCTCATAATAGAAGCACTTAGTCTCGGGTTTGAGTTCAACTTTGGGTTGCTTCACTGGAGCAGCAACTGACTTGCTATCCATGAAGTTTCCCTCCTTGCTCTTGCCCTTTTCGAAACTAGTGGTTTGATTAACCATCAACACTTGACGCTCCTTCTTGATTTCTACCTTCGCGGTGTCAAACATCGCGAACAGCTCAGGGATCAATACTTCTATCCCTGGTGTATTATAGTTCATCACTAAGTTCTAGTAGCTTTAGTGACAGTGACTTGGAGAACTATATCAATCACTATCTTATCTAGAAGATCAACTCCCACTTGATTCAAGCGATTGTAGTACCCAGACAATCTGAGTACATGCTCAACGATTGAGCTATTCTCCTTCATCTTACAGGCAAAGGATCTTGTTGGAGATCTCATATCTCGCAACACAGGCACGAGCCTGAGATCACAATCTCTGCTCCTAGAACATCTCATATGTTCCGTGACGTTCAAAACGTTTCCGTGCCTCAATTCTAAGTCGTAATGCATGACGCACTAAACTATCAAGTAGTCATCGAAACGTGCCTGTCAGATGTTCACAACATCTATAGACGACGCTAGAGGGGGTGGCACACCGAGCGGTGCATTAAGGACATAAGCCTTCTGTGCAGCAATGAGGACAATCCTCAGATCACGGACCCAGTCCGCAATATTGCTACCAACATCTTTCAACTCTATTTCTCTAGGAACATATAAAAATACAAGGGAGCTACAGCGCGAGCTAGTAATCTACAACATAATTTGCAAAGACACTTTGACTATGTTCATGATAATGAGTTCAATTAATCATATTACTTAAGAACTCCCACTCAAATTGACATCCCTCGGGTCATTCGAGTGATACATGATCCAAATTCACCAACTCAAGTTTGATCATCACGTGAGTTAAGGTGGCTTCAATGGTGAACATCATTATGTTGATCATATCCACTATATGACTCATGCTCGACCTTTCGGTCTCTTGTGTTCCGAGGCCATGTCTGTACATGCTAGGCTCGTCAAGTTTAACCTGAGTGTTCTGCATGTGCAACACTGGCTTGCACCCGTTGTATGTGAACGTAGAGTCTATCACACCCGATCATCACGTGGTGTCTCAACACGACGAACTTTCGCAACGGTGCACACTCGGGGAGAACACAATTTTATCTTGAAATTTAAGTGAGGGATCACCTTATAATGCTATCGTCGTACTAAGCATAACAAGGTGCATAAAAGGATTAACATCACATGCAATTCATAAGTGACATGATATGGCCATGAACTTGTGCTTTAGATCTCCATCTTGAAAGCACCGGCATGATCTTCATCGTCACCGGCACGACACCATGATCTCCATCATCTTGATCTCCATCAACGTGTCGCCATCGAGGTTGTCACGCCCTGCATGCTTCTACTACTATTGCTACCGTTTAGCGATAAAGTAAAGCATTACATAGCGCTTAATGATTGACACGCAGGTCATACAATAATTAAAGACAACCCTATGGCTCCTGCCGGTTGCCGTATTCATTGACATGCAAGTCGTGATAATCTATACATCACATGATCATCTCATACATCACATATATCACATCATGTAATTGGCCATATCATATCACAACATACCCTGCAAAAACAAGTTAGACGTCCTCTAATTGTTGTTGCAAGTTTTACGTGGCTGCTACGGGTATCTAGCAAGAACGATTCTCACCTACGCATAAACCACAACGGTGATACATAGATTGCTTTTCAACCTTCTCAAGGACCGCCTTTGTCGAATCCGATCCAACTAAAGTGAGAGAAACTGTCACCCGCAAGCCATCTAAGCAACAAGTTGCGTCGAGGGAACCGGTCTCTCGTAAGTGTACGAGTAATGTTGGTCCGGGCCGCTTCATCTCACAATCCCGCTGAACCAAAATCCGACCAAGGGAGGAAGCAATCTAAGCATCAACGCCCACAAACCTTTTGTGTTCTACTCGAGATCTCATCGAACCATCAACCTAGCTCATGATGCCACTGTTGGGGAACGTCGCATGGGAAACAAAATTTTTCCTACGCACACGCAAACCTATCCATGGTGATGAGCATCTACGAGAGGGAGAGTGGATCTACGTACCCTTGTAGATCACTAAGCGGGAAGCGTTAAGAAACGCGGTTGGTGTAGTCGAACTTCTTCGCGATCCAAATCTCCGAGCGTCCCGCGATCTCATCACGATCCGTCCCGCGATCCAATCACGATCCGTCCCGTGAACTCATCACGATCCGTCCCGCGATCTCATCACGATCTTGATCACGATCTGTCCCGCGAACTCATCACGATCCATTCAGCGATCTCATCACGAACCGTCTCGCGATCTCGATCACGGTTCTTCCGATCTAGCGCCGAACGGACGGCACCTCCGCGTTCAGCACACGTGCAGCTTGATGACGATCTCCACCGTCTTGATCCAGCAAGAGGAGGTGGAGAGGAGAGAGAGTTCACCGGCAGCATGACGGCGCTCCAGTGATGGTGGTGGAGAAATTCCGGCAGGGCTTCGCCTAAGCGCTGCAGAAAACCGATCTAGAGGAGAAACTATGCACCGGTGGAACGGGTAGCACGTGGCCGGAAATTCTGTCCAAAAACCACCCAATCCACTAGTATATATAGGAGGAGAGGAGAGGAGAGGCAGCCAAGGCCTTTGGGTCGGCCGAAATAGGAGGTGGGAAGAAATCCTACTTCACCTCCAATCCTAGTTGGAGTAGGATTGCCTCCTATTGGCTGATTTTCCACTTTTTGCTTTAGGACTTTCTCTCCTGCGCCATGGGCCTTTGTGGCTGTTTTCCCAGCCCACTAAGGGCTGGTTATTATTCTCCCACAGCCCATGGACCTCTTGGGGTCGAAGTACCCCTCCCGGAGGTCTCCCGGTACACTACCGGCACTCCCGGTACACTACCGGCACTCCCGGTACACTACCGATGAGCCCGAAACTTTTCCGGAAACCAAACTGGGACTTCCTATATATGAATCTTTACCTCTGGACCATTCCGGAGCTCCTCGTGACATCCGGGATCTCATCCGGGACTCCGAACAAACTTCGGTCACCACCATACATAACTCTACACTACCAAAACGTCACCGAACCTTAAGTGTGCAGACCCTGCGGGTTCGAGAACTATGTAGACATGACCGAGACACCTCTACGGTCAATAACCAATGGCGGGACCTGGATGTCCACATTGGTTCCTACATATTCTACGAAGATCTTTATCGGTCGAACCTCTATGTCAAGGATTCAGTTAATCCCGTATATCGTTCCCTTTGTTCTTCGGTATGTTACTTGCCCGAGATTCGATCGTCGGTATCTCCATACCTAGTTCAACCTCGTTACCGGCAAGTCTCTTTACTCATTCCGTAATACAAGATCCCGCAACTAACAATTAGTCACATTGCTTGCAAGGCTTATTGTGATGTTGCATTACCGAGTGGGCCCTGAGATACCTCTCCGTCACACGGAGTAACAAATCCCAGTCTCGATCCATGCCAACTCAACAGACACCATCGAAGATACCTGTAGAGCACCTTTATAGTCACCCACTTACATTGCGATGTTTGATACACACAAGGCACTCCTCCGATATCTGTGAGTTGCATGATCTCATGGTCATAGGAACATATACTTGACATGCAGAAAACAGTAGCAATAAACTGACACGATCATATGCTATGTTTGTAGTTTGGGTCTTATCCATCACATCATTCTCCTAATGATGTGATCCCGTTATCAAATGACATCTCATGTCCATGGCTAGGAAACCTTAACCATCCTTTGATCAACGAGCTAGTCCATTAGAGGCATACTAGGGACATGGTTTTGTCTATGTATCCACACATGCATTTAAGTCTCCGATCAATAAAATTATAGCATGGATAATAAACGATTATCATGAACAAGGAAATATGATAATAACTAATTTATTATTGCCTCTGGGGCATCTTTCCAACAAAGAGCACTCGGGGGCTTCAAACTGCGCCCAGAATAGACGAGCCTAATTTCCTTCCCCCCGCAAAGCATAGAGCTGATTCGCGTTTGCTGCACTCTTCTAGAGGTTGGAGCAGGCACCTGAGGAATGCCACACTTGGTTAAGCAACTCAAACTTGCTATCCCCGAAGATACACTATAATAAGTACGGCTTACCATCCATTATAACCTTCGCCTGGCGGACTTTCTCCTCGAAGAACCTCCTATCCACCCGCTCCTTTTGGAGTTCGGTTTTCAGGGTGGATAGTTCAACGGCTTGCTCCTTTCCTTTGTACTCAAGGACCTCGCACTTGTGGCTGGCGTCCTTTTGCTCCTGTTGGATCTCCTCCACTCGAGTCTCGTTCTTGTCGCTGGTGGCTCTTAAGGCCGAAAGTGTGGTAGCCACTCATTCGGCCGCCGACCTCTCGTCTGCAGCCTCATTCTTTGCATTCTGTAGCTCGTCCTTGAGCTTCTCCATTTCCTTCACTGAGGTTGTGTAAGCATCAAGAATAAGAATACTGCATCGATAGTAGGATGACAAAAATCTTTTGGATATTGAGTAAGGCTTACCTTGCGCCTCATCGAATCTCTTCTTAAGTGCATCAAGCTCGTCTTCGGAACTTTTGAGCTTCCGATTCAGCTCATCTAGCTCGGCGACATTCATAGCCACAGCTGGTGACAAAGCCTATAAGGAGCAAATCCTTATCAGGTTACATGGGTTCAAAATTACCGAACTGGCGTCAATCTGATCCTATGTCCGGTCCTCTTAAGGGTTGGATAGAACATTTCGAACATATAATTTAGTATATAGTTCGGACAACGATCCATGATTGACCCCTATGTTTTGTAAACACTTTAGTACTTGATTTTCACTCTTATTATTCTCCTGTTTTGCTTTACTAGCTCTAGCAATATCATCGTTGAAAATTTGTTCATGAGTCATAGGAAGCCAACTAATATTTATATCCTTATGAACAAGAGTATACTGATTCTACCTACCATGGTGTACAATTTTTTAATCAAATTGCAATAGTCTACCAAGTAAAATGGAACATGCTTGCATGGGTACCATATCACAAGCAACATAATCAACATATGTAGCAATGCTAAAATGCACATGAAAAGTATGTGTTACCTTAACCTTGCAAATATTTTTGAATCATTGTATGTAATAAAGATGAGGATTTGGTCTAGTGGTGAGAGGCAAATTCTCCACCATCTCCATTATAGCCAAGTTTTTGCAGCCCCCTCCATCAATGATGATGTGGAGAGAATTTTCGTTCACAACTCCCTTTTTATCGAACAAGTTGTGCCTCTAATTTTGCTCACCCTATGTTAGCAACACACTCAAAACAGGTTAAGTAACTAAATTTTCACACCCGTCAGCATACTCAGCAACCATGCATTTTGTCTCTTGGTGAGTATCCTCGACACCATGTTCTTCACTTGTAATAAGAGCCAAAGTCTCTTTATCATAATCACTAGCAAAGTCATATCCACCATCCTTAGTAACGATAATCACACGTTTGGATAGGCATTCTTTCGAAAGGTGACCTCCATCCTTCCAACATGACACAAAGGTGTTGTGCCTCATGTGTTTTTCCTGTTGTGCCATGTTTGAAGAATAACTGTTTGTGGGACCCAAAGGTGTGCCCTGGGAGGAGGGTGTTGGTGGTCCTATTTTCTGCTATCTCGGTTGGAGTTGGCAGCTAATTTAGGCGGTTCTGTAGCAGGACTACTGGAAGTAGATGGCGTACATGGAGTCCATGATGAAGTTTGTATTGCAAAAAATAGTTCTTACCAAAGCCTGTTGATCTCGCACTTCAGGTTCAGCTTTGTAAGCAAGATGGAATAAACGAATGGTAGTGTTGTACTCCTTATACTCTATACTGGTCTGGATCTCTCTATTTAACCCACCCATAAATCATGCAATCATAGATTCATGATGCTCAACAATACCACATCTAATAAGGCTAGTTTGTAATTCCTAATAATATTCCTCTACATAAATTTTCCGTTGTTATAAAAACTAGAAATTTTGAAGTAAATCGCATTGATAATATGGTGGAACCCAATGAGTTTGGATATCAGTTTTCAAAGCAGCCCATGTAACATGGATATTATCATGGTAAATTTTGCAATGTTTAGACCAACAAACACAATGAAAACTAGTGAGTGCACAAACAACAACAACAACACACATATCCTCGGGATATTGCAAGCATGTAAAACATTGTTCAGTTTCTACCCTCAAGCGGTGGAATATTTACTTTTACTTTAGCGACATTGTCATGATCTCGTACCCGAGGGGGTGGTGCAGCCCTACCATTGTGATTGTAGCACGGGAACGACCTGGTGCTTGTGCTGGTGATTGTTCGTAGTTCTCATTTGGAGCAACCTATTATTTCTCATTGTAATCACCATCGTAGACAATGTTTTGGTCAACGGTAGTTGCAGTAATAGGCATAAAAGACACAACAGTAGCAACAACATCAGAATGTTGGCCTTCCTCTAGGGGCACACGTCGTGCGTGCCCTCACGTGATTTGGATGGCGGTGTTGTTATTGGAGAGGTGCGACAGGTGCAACATGTGGTAGACGTGCGAGCACCTCATTGAACTTAACATCTTCTCCAAACTATCTAGATTTGCCATGGCCTCTCCAAAGGTGTTCATCATATCTTGCACATGTTTACCCATCATTTGTTGAAATTTGTCATGATCTCCCAGCCAAGCTCGTCGGTTTGTGATCCTCTCATGGTTAGCAACAATACAACACACGAGAGTATGATGGTGTGGTGGATAGTCACAAATCCGTGAAGCAAATCTCAAATACTTACCAGTTCTTACCTAGCAGCAGGCGGTGATCGACAACCGTTGTAGTCAAAACTCTCAAAAGCATGGATAGAGCAATTACCAGGTGGAGTCAAATGCATGACGTAGATGTATGTGGAGCTGGGATGGCTTATAATATGGTAGCAAAAAGGGTCAACAATAATCAATTCAGAGATGCAAAGTTGAATAAATGCTCAACGAGGTACTGTGTCAGTCCTAGGCTAGACCGTACTTGAGACACGAGCCTAGAACACTAATAAAAACAGAACGTCATGTGTAAACAAGGACGCAATGATAGAGGCCAGGAATGCATCCGAGCTAGAATAGACACCAAATACTGGCGTGACATAGCTCAGGTCAGAGGCATCAGCAACCCATAGTGTTTCACGGACGAGGTGATGCAACATCAATTCCCAGAGGGGTTTAAACCTATGAACATAGAGAAGTACGATGGGACAACTGACCCAACCGCATGGATTGATGACTTCCTCCTCCACATCCACATGGCGTGAGGGGACGATCTCCACGACATCAAATATATCCCCCTAAAACTCAAGGGGCTAGCTTGGCACTGGTTAAACAGCCTCCCCGAAAACTCCATCAGATGTTGGGAAGACCTACAAGATGCATTCCGATCTAACTTCCAGGGCACCTACGTTCGGCTGCCGGATTCCACCGATTTAAGCAACATCGTTCAAAAGCCCGGAGGGTCTGCACGAATATTCCAGAATCGATTCTTGACCAAGAAAAACCAGATTGTTGACTGCCTAGACGCCGAGGCAATAACCTCCTTCCGGCAGAATATTTAGGATGAATGGTTGGCCTGCTAGCTCGGCTAGAATAAACCTCGGACTATGTCCACCCTCACATCACTCATGACATGCTTTTCCGCAGGCGAAGATAACTGGCTAGCAAGACGTATCCATAGCTCCTCGAAACCTCCGAAGTTCGGTACGACAACGGGAAACTAAAGCGCAACAAGAACAAGCACCGGCAAACCAATAATGATGCCGATGACACGACCGTTAATGCTGGCTTCCGCAATTCCTGACCCAGGCATCGAAAGAAGCCTCCTAAAGGCAATCGCGACGGACCCACCCCGATAGAGAAGATCATGGAAAGGTCTTGCCAAATCCATGGCACTCAAGAGAAGCCCACCAACCACACACACCGTAACTGTTGGGTCTTCAAACAGGCTAGCAAACTCACACCCGAGGATCAAGGCAAGAGCCCTCAAAGCGAGGATGAGGATGAGCCTTAGAGTCTGGTGGGTGGTGGAAAGAAGAAATTTCCTCCAGAGGTGAAAACAGAAAATATGATATATGCCACCCATATTCCCAAGAAGGAGAGGAAGCGTGCCTTTCGGACCGTGATTGGAGCTCGGGAGCCAAAATCTACTTACGTACAATTGCTTACGCGTTCGGCGTATTGGAATTCGCTTTATATGCATTGGTTTTGAACTATGTATTGAGTTAATAGTTGGCTTGCCTGGCTCATGTGCTTGCCAATTTACGTTCTGCTCGTTCGGCTAAAAGGGCAAAGGGAGAGCCCCTGCGATTGTGTATCCGGCTAGCCTGGTCAAGCACCTCAGGTCAGAAAGCCGAAATCTGACTATCATAGTATGCGAGAGCCTGTTTGTGAATCCGAGCTTAAAGTGTTATACTCAAATCTTCGTAACAAACCATGTGATACTAGCTTTAGCCGCGGTTCATCCAAACATCACAAAACACCGGGGGCTAGTCATCAGCCCGCCGCAGTCTTTTCGCACCGCTACGGCTAAGTGAAAGCAATAAAGAATTATGGTATGATTGCCTAGTCCATCGCACTCCACCGCCTTCGGGTTCCGATAGCTCGGCTAAGGGAAATAGTGCATTGGTGGAGACACCCCATGTAGTATCTACATGGGGGCTGAAGCCGACAACTCGTAGCTTTCAGTTTCAACGCCCACACAGGAGTTATAAGGAATGCAAAACATTGAAAGAATGATAAATTATAACCTTAAAATGTTAAAATGTCTTCGTACACATTACAATCTACTCATACATGTTCTCTTTTGAAAATTGCGACTCTATCGCCCGAGCACCCTCCATTACTACGGAAAAGTATAGCTCCGGGGCTCCTATGTTCCTTTCCAGGAGGGGTTGAGCGGTGGATATCTTCATTGGATCAATCCCTAGCCAGTGCACCTTGGACTTTGCAAAGGCCATCCGAGCTCCTTCGATGCAGGAGGAGCGCTTTAGTGCATCAATCCGGGGTGGCGCATCGACCAACTTTTGCACCAGTACGAAGTAGCTCTCCTTCAATGGCTCGTTTGGCCATAGCCGGGTACAGAGATCCTTCATGGCCAGCTCCGCCATCTAGTGCAGCTGCTTCAGCTGCTCAGTAAGGAGAGGAGAGCACTCGGGGGCTTCAAACCTTGCCCAGAATAGACGAGCTTCATCTCCTTCTCCCCGCAAAGCATAGAGCTGATTCGCGTCCGTTGCGCTCTTCTGGAGGTTGGAGCAGGCGCTTGAGGAACGCCACACCTGGGTAAGCAACTCAAACTTGCTATCCCCGAAGACACACTGCAATACGGCTTACCATTTTCTATAAACTTCGCCTGGCAGACTTGGTCCTTGAAGAACCAACTATCCACCCGCTCCTTTTGGAGTTCGGTTTTCACGGTGGATAGTTCGGCGGCCTGCTCCTTTCCTTTCTACTAAAGGACCTCACACTTGTGGCCGGCATCCTTCAGATCCTATTGGATCTCCCCCACTCGATCCTCGTCCTTGTCGCTGGTGGCTCTTAAGGCGGAAAGTGCAGTAGTCGCTCGTTCGGCCGCCACCCTCAAGACTGGAGCCTCCTGCTCCGCATTTTGTAGCTCGGCCTTGAGCTTCTCCATTTCCTTCGCTAAGGCTGTGTAAGCAGCAAGAATAAGAATATTGCATTGACAGTAGGATGACCAAAATCTTTTGGATATTGAGTAAGGCTAACCTTGCGCCTCGTCAAATCTCTTCTTAAGTGCATCAAGCTCGTCTTCTGAACTTTTGAGCTTCCGATTCAGCTCGTCTAGCTTGGCGGCATTCACAGCCGCCACCGGTGATGAAGCCTGTAAAAATCAAATCCTTATCAGGTTACATGGGTTCAAAATTACCGAATAGGCGTCAATCTGATCCTATGTCCGGTCCTCTTAAGGGCCGGATAGAATGTTTCGAACATATAATTTAGTATATAGTTCGGACAATGATCCATGATTGGTCCCTATGTTGAGTAAACACTTTAGTAACAACCTGATTTTCACTCTTATTTTTCTCCTGTTTTGCTTATCTAGCTCTAGCAATATTATCTTTCAAAATTTGTTCATGAGTCATAGGAAGCCAACTAATATTTATATCCTTATGAACAAGAGTATACTGATTTTTCCTGCCATGGTGTACAATTTTTTAATCAAATTGCAATAGTCTACCAAGTAAAACGTAACATGCTTGCATCGGTGCCATATCACAAGGAACATAATCAGCATATGTAGGAACGCTAAAATGCACATGAACAGTACGTGTTACCTTGACCTTGCCAATATTTTTGAACAATTGTATGTAATAAGGATAAGGATGTTGTCTATTGGTGAGTGACAAATTCTCCACCATCTCCATTATAGCCATGTTTTTGCAATTCCCTCCCTCAATGATGACGCGGAGATAATTTTTATTCACAACTCCCTTTTTATGGAACAAGTTGTGCCTCTGATTTTGCTCACCCCGTGTTAGCTACACACTCAAAACAGGTTAAGCAACTAAACTTTCATACCCGTCAGCATACTCAGCAACCATGCATTATGTCTCTTGGTGAGTACCCTCGACACCCTGTTCTTCACGTGTAATAAGAGCCTACGTCTCCTTATTATAATCACTAGCAAAGATATATCCTTCATCCTCAGTAACGATCATCACAAATTTGGATAGACATTCTTTCGCAAGGTGACCTCCATACTTGCAACAAGACATATAGACTCATGTGTTTTTCCTGTTGATGCCATGTGTGAAGAATAACTATTTGTGGGACCCAAAGGTGTGCCCTAGGAGGAGGGTGTTGGTGATGCCTATTTTCTACTATCTCGGTTGGAGTTAGCGGCTAATGTAGGCGGTGTTGTTCAAGGATGACTGGAAGTAGATGGTGTACATGGAGTCCATGATGAAGTTTGTACTGCAAAAAAATAGTTCCTGCCAAAGCCTGTTGATCTTGCACTTCAGGTTCAGCTTTGTAAGCAAGATGGAATAAACAAGTGGTAGTGTTATACTCCTTATACACTATAATTGTTTGGATCTCTCTATTTAACCCACCCATAAATCGTGCAAGCATAGCTTCATGATGCTCAACAATACCACATCTAATCAAGCCAGTTTGAAATTCCTAAAATTATTCCTCTAGAGAAACTTTCCGTTCTTATAATAACTAGAAATTTTGAAGTGAATCACGTTGATAATATGGTGGAACCCAACGAGTATGGATATAAGTTTTCAAAGCAGACCAAGTAACACAGATATTAGCATGGTATGTTTTGCAATGTTTAGACCATCAAACACAAGTAAAACTAGTGAATGCACAAACAACAACAATAACAACAACACGCCTATCCTCGGGATATTGCAAGCATGTAAAATGTTGTTCAGTTTCTACCCTCAAGCGGTGGAATATTTACATTTACTTTAGCGACATTGTCATGATCTCGTACCCGAGGGGGTGGTGCAGCCCTACCATTGTGATTGTAGCCACATGAAGGACCTGGTGCTTGTGCTCGTGATTGTTCGTAGTTCTGATTTGGAGCAACCTATTCTTCCTCGTTGTAATCACCATCGTATACAATGTTCTGGTCAACGGTAGTTGCAGCAGCATGCATAGAAGCCACAACAGTAGCAACAACACCAGAATGTTAGCCTTCCTCTAGGGGCACACGTCGTGCATGCCCCTACGTGATTCGGATGGCGGTGTTGTTATTGGAGAGGTGCGACAAGTGCAACATCTGGTAGACGTGCAAGCACCTCATTGAAATTATCATCTTCTCCAAACTATCTAGCTTTGCCATGGCGTCTCCAAAGGTGTTCGTCATGTCTTGCACGTGTTTACCCATCATTTCTTCAAATTTGTCATTTTCTCCCAGTCTAGCTTGTCGGCTTGTGATCCTCTCCTGGTTAGCAGCAATACAACACACGAGAGTATGATGGTGTGGTGGATAGTCATAAATCCGTGAAGCGAATCTCAAATTCTTACCAGTTCTTACCTAGTAGTAGGTGGTGATCGACAACCGTTATAGTCAAAACTCTCAAAAGCTTGGATAGAGCAATTATGAGGTGGAGTCAAATGCACGACGTAGACGTATGTGGAGCTGGGATGGCTTATAATATCCTAGCAAAAAGGGTCAACAATAATCAATTCAGAGATGCAAAGTTGAATAAATGCTCAACGAGGTACTGTGCGGTCCTAAGGCTAGACCGTACTTGAGACGCGAGCCTAGAACACTAATAAAACCACGACGCGATGTATCTCCTTTTCCACGCTTTTAAAAAAGTCCACTTTTTTCCTCACCAACATTTTTTTTGATAATGTCTCCAAATGGTCTAAAAACTGACTGGCCAGTATTTTCTAGACTTAGTTTTGTTTTGAAACTGGACCTATTTCTTTACTGAGGGCAACACAAAAGTTGGGGAGTCCACCTTCATCACGACATGTAGTATGGCGTGAACTGGAAATAAATAAGAGAGATGCAAATACTGGACTCAGACTAGAATCGATGGCAGAGTGGTGGATATATGTAGGGGCGGTAGAACACAGACTAGTGTAGAATCTGTGATCGAGGTGGACTCGGATTGGTGTTATGGCGATGGATATGTGGTGGTGTATATGGACTTGGATTGGTGGCAGATATACTGTGGTAGTATATGGTAGCAGTGATGATGATGGTGCGATGGCGCTATATGCCAGTGGTGATGCATATGGTATAGTGGTGTTATATGGCAGCGATGAAGATGGTGTGACGGCAGTGTGCAAACTTGTGAACATAACTCAAAATGGTAAAGGACTAGACACCAAGAGTCGCAACTCAACATGACAATGCTAGCAGAAATTCAACAAAGAAAAACACCAACCACAAAATTGCAAAAGGCTTAGATTGGTTCGGATATGATGAACTAGCCCTAATTTTCTATGGCTTTTATTTGTAGACTATAGGAATAAATAATATATGCAATCTAACTAGGGAAAAAAGTAAAATCGGATACCACTTGATAGAGGCGAACGTGTGATGCGGAGCATCCCATGGTCATCCCCATGGACCAATCACCAACACCTCAAGCTCCAAAGGCTCCCATGAAAAGAGCCCGTGCACGTGCCGTTGAAATCGAGGTGACATCTCTCCTATATGATTCTCCCTTTAACACTCTTGGAACATGGATGCTACCTCAAGAGGAGACACTTTCTGTGCTTAGGTACCAATAAGAAGGAAGGGATCAAGAGGAATCCAAAGAACAAGGAGAGGGATTTGGGCCAGCCCAGGAATTGGAGGTACAACAGGCCATCAACGGGTCAACCACCAGTCAACCAATACAACCGATCGACTACCGCGAACTACCACACCAACCTCGACCAAGTTTCTGTTTTGAAGCGATTCGAGGCTGGATCCATCCCAGTTGTTTCGCCTCACGCTTCCAGACCGGCACAACCAGCCCAAGCCCCGGTAAAAACGGTCCCAGCTTCATGGCACACCTCCAGGAAGGGTACAACTGCCACCAGCGGTACAACCGGTAGTCTGAATAGTATAACCGCCCTTCATCTCTATAGTAGAAGGAGTTACGACTCGTGTACCCCCCACTTATCCCTTATGCTATAAATACTCCTCTTCTACCTCCGTTTTAGGGTTAGCAATATGTTGGCTCATAGACTAGTTGCGCATTGCTCCTTCCATCCACTTCTCCCTAGGAGATTGACACCTCTTTGAGAGAAGATCTTATGGATTCAAAGGGCCCTTCTTAGGGAAGATCCCCATGTGGATTCAAGGCCCTCCTTTTGAAGTGGGAATACTACCTGTACTTCTATCCGTTTCTTGAATTTGAACCTTGTATCTATTGTTCATTGGATCTAGTGGATAAGTGATTTGAGGATTGTCCTTGAGTGTTCTTTGTTTTCCTCTTGATTTTACTCTCTTTCCCCTCCAAGTGTGAAATGGCCGGCCCTTATGGGTTTGCCCCATATCATCTTGGTATCATGAGCCACATTGATTCACATCTTGGAGTCTCATCCTCCACGTTGTAGCCAATTTTTGTTTACCTTTGACCTATTTTCGAAAATTCCCACAAAAATAGCCATACCAAAATTTCTTGAATTCTTTGCATTTTAGGAGATTTTGTTGATTTTGATTAGTGGATTTCATCGTGGGCAGGTAGATCTAGCTTTTCCCATCATTCCCATCATTTTCCTCCACAAAATTTCCACAATTTTCTTCTAACCCTTCAATTCAGATCTCCGGTTTCTCCCAGGAGCGGTAGAACAACCCTAACAAGCGGGGAAACTACCAACACCTCCAGGACGCCCCAAGAGCAGTACAAGCGCCCTTCAAAGCAGCACTACCGCCCCTCCCAGTTTCAGCCACGTTTGGTTCGCCATTTTCACCGTAACTAATTCATCTGGAGTCTAATTTTGACATTCATTAGCTCGTTGGATAGCTTGACATGCCCCGTCCATCTAGATAGGTTCCATCATCATTTGACTCCATCAAAATTTGCCCATTTTGGCATTTTTTCCTAAGCCTCCACCATACCTTCCGCATAACCATTCCACCGTACACTTTAGTCAACTTAACCTAATTTGTTTGAGATTTTGAGTTGCGATTTTTGTTTCCTTAAGTGTTTCGGATAATTAGGGATGGCTTGCCATTAACATCATCGCCACTCATCATCGCCTTGGCATCGACACCGACAATGACCATTTCACCTTTTGGCACCTCAACCGTAAGCAAGGATGGTAACTACAACGACATTATACCCTTGCCATTACATTGTTACCCCGAGCCTATTTGTGTTACTTGCCTATCGACACTAGCCATTGAGTATTGCCGGGTAACGCTACTTGTGCATGTCAGAGATACATACTCCGCATAGCTTCACTTGTGTGGATATATCATAGTATCATCTCTTGTGTTACAATAATAACCGCATACATAATTGGTATCTTGGTGTGCATGTACCGCACTGTAACCATAGAAAACATCACCTGTAAAAGAAAGAGAAGCAAAGCTTTTAAGCAAGAGCAAAAGATCAAAAGAAATAGCATCGCAAATTTTGCATACCATACTTTATCATCCTGGATCACTTGAGTGAGTGACACGTGCCTCATAGATACAGATAGCAAGTTGGGAATAGGAAGATGACACGTTTTATTTCTTATAGGTTGTACACACATTCGTATCACACCCATTTGAGCAATCGTGCTAGTGTCTCTCTAGTGTTGTGCAACACGAGCGTTTCCCATGGATTCCACATTTTGTGCTCATTCTTTGCTTGCGCGACCCCACTTATCTCTCTCTCTCTCTATATATATGTGTGTGTGTATACTCATCGCTATTGATCTACATTGTCTTACTTCCTAATTTGCGAATCTCTTTCAACATTTTTTAATCTTATCTTTGAATTGCTTGAATTTTATACCACCATCCTAACCAAGCTACTCCATAATTCTATTATTGTGTCAGTGTGAGAAGGACGATCTTTGGTACCAATTCTACTATATCCATATTAGAACATTGAGTTCTTGATTCGTTTTGAAATTTTGGAACAGTACTTAGTTTTCCCTTCTCATTCTTCCACTAATATTCTACTTGAGTGTTATGGATAGGACTACCATGTCGAACCCGACATTCGAGGAGCTTGGCGATGACGCGAACGACTACATCACCAAGGTGCATCTCTTCGGCGCGCACAAAGCAACTACCAAGCACAAGATGTCTTGAACAACCACATCAAGCAACTCGCCACCGACTTGCGCGAATCCGAGGTGCGCACGCGGGACTAGCTCAACACCAAGCTCTCAAACCAAATGGAGGAGTGACGTTCCTTGATGGTTAACCGCTCTCCTTCAACATCTACTTTGTCAAGGCGATGCCATTCAAGTCGCCACTCATCGGAGTACTCTTCCGTCACAAGTCCTCGCCAAGCACGTTCTCGTCATAGAACCACTCCATTTCAAGCTTGCCACAAGGTCGTCAACGTTAAGCTAAGGAGAATACATTATTTGGCAATGCATTGCAAGCTCACATATGAGAACGTGACCAACGTCTTCAACAAGAGCAAGAACAAGAATGACAACACCGAGAAGAAGAACAACATCGTGGCCATGAACAAGCGCTTCAAGCATAATGTGCCCTAGGAAGAGCGCAACTGCCGAGCTCACAAAGAACAAGAAGCACTCCGGCGAGCACAACCACCGAGCTCACGAAGAACAAGAATCACTCTGGCGAAAACGATAAGAAGAAGCCACTCGCCAAGACGAGGGACAAGAAAGAAGGAACCGAGTGCGAGGACCTCGTAAACGGCGTCAAGAACATCACGTCGAGAGCAATGCTGACGAAGCTCCATGGCAACCATAACGTCAACTCGACAACAACAATGATGCACCCGCTCCGCGTGAAGGAGCTCGCCAAAACAATTAAAAGAAAGAACAACGCTTCGGCAAGCTCAAGTTCACAATGCCTAAGTTCTCAGTAAGCAATGACCCCGAAGACTATCTCTCATGGGCCCTCAAAGTTGACCAGATTTTCCGTTTACACAACTTTGAGGAAGAGAACAAGATTTCCATCGCTTCTCGTGAGTTCTAGGACTATGTTCTCATTTGGTGGGAACAAGTGATTGAGTGAAGAATAGAAAGAAGTGAATCTCCAATCACCACTTGGGCCCAAATGAAGGACCTCATCAGAGCTCGCTTCATCCCAACCCACTATAACCGTGATCTCTTCGAGAAGCTAAAACTACTGAAGCAAGGTACCAAGTCAGTAGATGAATACTTCCAAGAGATGGAAATTGCAATGATCAGAGCTAATGTCAAGGAAGATGATGAGCAAATAATGGCACGCTTCTTGAATGGTCTCAACTACCAAGTCAAGAAAATGGTGGAATTCCAACCATACTCCAATGTACACGAGTTAGTACATTAAGCAACCAAGGCAAAACGTCATGTGCAAGATGACTACAAGTACTCGAAATTCTCTTCCAAGATCTACCGGTTAAATGCACAAGCTTCTATGACCAAGACGCCTTCGACTACGAAATATACAACACCTACCGGCGACATGTCAAGTTCTAGGGACAAGATAACTTCGTCAAGCCGCCCTCCTACTTCAAGTAACTACAAGCCAAGAGCTTCATCCTCTATACCAACAACGGATGTCACCGCTAAATCAAGCTCCATCAAGTGTTTCATGTGCCAAGGCCGAGGCCACAAGACATACGAGTGTCGAACAAGACGCACCTTTAATATTCAAGATGATGACAACTATGACTCTATGAGCGACGATGAGGTGGGAGCATTGGAGCATGTAGCCATGCATTGACAAGTCAATGAAGACGAAGATTCACACATATTTTTTGATAACGATCTGAGCCCCACACTCAATGTCTCAAAGGTTTGATACTTCAACAACAACAATATGAATACCAACGTTGGCACATCTTCCATAGCAAGGCTGGCATCCAAGGAAAATCTGTCAAGGTCATCATCGACGGTAGAAGTTGCCATAGTTTGGAAAGTGAGGACCTTAGTTCCAAGATCCAATTAGTCAAGAAGATGCACCCTCGCCCCTAAAAGCTCCAATGGCTTAGCAACTCCGATACCCTCCATTGACCACACCGTGCAAGTTTCCTTAAAGATAGGCGCTTATGAAGACACCTTGGAGTGTGATGTGGTTCAAATGTCTGTTTACTATCTCCTCCATGGGAGACCTTGGCAATTCAAACGTGACATGATCAATGCCTCCAAGTCAAGTGACCACCGACAAGAAAGCTTCATCCCATAGTGGAGATAAAAGTGTGAGAGTGATCCACCTAAAAGAGAGTGAGCGTCGCAAGCCAAAATTGAGTGACTCCATGATGAGGGACATGAGAGATATAGTTATTTTAGCCACCAAAAGAGACTTGAGGGATGTGAGTGAGAGCCCATCGACCGTTCTTGACTATGTACTGGTGTGCAAAGATGACGTCGTATGGACTAACCCTTAACAACATCTTCCGCTTGTGTTATCTCATTTGTTGCGGGAATTGCAAGACATTTTCTCGATGAGCTACCACCGGGACTACCACCAAAACGGGGGATCAAACACCGCATCGACCTTATACCTAGAGCACCACTTCCAACCAAGGCACCCTACCGCGTCAATCCTGAAGAGACTAAGGAAATACAAATTCAAGTCCAAAAACTCCTTGATAAAGGGCATGTACATGGACACTTAAGTCCTTTTATGGTTCAGGTGATTCTAGTCCCTAAGAATAATTGTAGTATGCGCATGTGCTCCAGCTTGCTGCCCTATCAAGGTATAACTGTTAGATATCGCCACCCTATTCTCACCTCAATGACAGGCTAGATGAACTTATTGGTGCCACTACATTTTCCAAAATTGACTTGAAAAGTGGTTACTATAAAATACGCATACAAGAGGGCGATGAGTGGAAAACGATGTTCAAAACTATCTCTGGTCTCTATGAATGGCTAGTTATGCCTATGGGTTTATCCTAAGCACCAAGTACTTTTATGTGAGTCATGCATCATGTCTTACGACATCTCATTGGTGATTGCATTGTGCTGTACTTTGATGACATTCTTGTTTTTAATGAATCTCAAGAGGAGCACGCCAAACATGGTAGGGAAGTATCGCAAGTTCTTAGGAATAGAAAAATGTACTTATGGTGTTCAGAAGGTTGTTTCCTAGGATTTGTGGTTTCTTCTAAGGGTGTTCAAGTTGATGAAACTAAAATTGAGGCTATTAAAACTTGGCCCACCCATACCTATTTATAACAAGTGTGTAGTTTCCTTGGACTAGCTGGATTTTGCCGTCCCTTTGTTTAAGATTTTAGCACAATTGCATCTCCTCTACGTGCATTGAGCAAGAAGAATACACCCTTCATTTGGGGACCAACGCAAGGCACCACATTCCTTGAGCTTAAAAATATGCTTACTCATGCACCTTTGCTTGCCTTACCCAAATTTGACAAAACATTTTAAGTGCATTGTGACGCTAGTAGTAATGCCCATTGTTCAAAAATTCATCCGATTAACCAGTTAAGTTGCCAGTTAATCGCTACTCGTAGGGTGACCGAATTGAATAGCACCTATTCATCGCGTTAACTTGCCAGGCCGATTAATTGGCCAGTTAGACCGATTATTCAGTCGTCATAGCAATTAATGAGTTGCCAGTCCGATTAATCGCTACTGGCCCATTAACTGGTGGGCAAACCTCCCGCTACATCATGCTCCTTTCATCCCCACAAAACCTGGCTGGTGGCTAGCCAGGTCATCACCGGTGCCAGCCACCACACCACACCACACCTCAACTGCTCCACCACTCTGGTCACCTGCCTGGACTCGCCCCCTGGCTACTCCCCATCCTCTCCCATGGGATTCTCCCAACTATCTTCCTCCATGGCATCACTAGCAGGCAAGGTACTACCATGTTTCCCCCCTATCTTATTGGAGAATCCAACATTCATATATTAGTAAATATGGACAGGTTTGTTATTTGTTCTATATTGTGTGATGTATGTTAGCAAGTATATGGACAGGTTTGAATGTTAAATTAATAATTCTGATTTTTGAGATTTTGTAGATTTGGATGTATAATGATTATTAATTTTACCTCTCGTCCATTTTCTATAAGCCTACAATAGAAATTTTCGTATATTACATATCTAGGTCCATGGAAGTATGGTATAATACATAAAAATATATAGATATAAGTTGACAAATTTTTATTTAATCTACCGATTAATGGTCGAGAGAATAATCCAGCTAATAGGTCGATTCATCCATTAATATCTACTCCCAACAAACCGAGCAGCTACGAGTTACCGATTTCGTGAACATTTGTAATGGCATAGGTGGTGTGCTAATGCAAGAGAAGTGCCCAATTGCGTATTTTAGTGAGAACTTTCTAGTGCTCAACATAACTATCCCATATATGATAATGAATTGCATGCTTTTGTGCGAGTATTACATGTTTGGGAGCTTTATCTCCGCCATCATGAATTTTTCATTCATACCGATCATGAAGCTATCAAATATCTTAAGGGTCAAACTAAGTTGAAAAACAACATGCCAAATGGACTGAATTCATTGAGTCTTTTCCTTATGTCATCAAATACATTAAGGGTAAAGGAAATGTCATGGCGGATGCTCTTTCCCGCAAATGCATGCTAGTTACTCGACTTGAATTGAAGGTCATTGGTTTTGAGCATATTAAAAATTTGTATGAGCATGATGCTTCCTTTGCTAATCCATATGCTAAGTGCCAAGTGAAACCTTGTTGAGAGACCTTCTACATGACAGATGGCTATCTTATGCATGCTAAAAAAATTATATACCCGAGTCTTCTCTTCGTTTGTTCCTTTTACAAGAGGCTCGCGATGGAGGACCTATGGGTCAATTTGGATGCGACAACACATATTCCATGCTATCCAACAATTAATTTTGGCCACAGATGTTTGGTGATGTTGCATGCTTCACCAACCGATTCTCTACATGTCGCAAAGCTATGTCAAAAGCTTAATCCCATGGTCTTTACATGCCTCTTCCTATGCCTTTTCCAATCATGGGAAGACATTAGTATGGATTTTGTGCTTGGTTTTCCACGAACTAAAAATGGCCATGATTCCGTTTTTGTTGTTGTGGATCGTTTTTCCAAGATGGATCATTTCGTTCCATGTCATAAGATCGACGATGCTTCACATGTTGCAAATCTGTTTTGTAGGCACATCTTATGACTACATGGCATCCCCAAGACCATTGTCTCGGACCATGACGTCACATTCCTTAGCTAATTTTTGAAGACTCTATGCGCGAAGCTCGTAATCAAGCTACTATTCTCTTCGGCCTATCATCCACAGAACGATGGCCAAACGGAGGCGATGAACCGGACGCTATCTACCCTCCTACGCGTGTGAATCAAGAAGAATCCCAAGGAATGGGAAGATTGCCTCCTCGTCACCGAGTACGCCTACAACCGTGCACGCCACTTCACTAGTGACAAGCCTCCTTTCAAAGTGGTCTACGTCTTCAGCCCTTCGTCCCCATTGGACATACTTCCACTACCACTCCAACAACGCGTAAATGTGGATGCAATACCAAGGTCAAGCTACATCACAAAGGCACACGATTGAACACCAAGTGGAACGCGTCACCAACAAGTGCAACCTCAACAAGCATCCCATGGTGTTCAAGACCGGTGATCTTTTGTGGCTCCACCTATGCAAGGATTGCTTTCCCGCCGAGCACAAGCCCAAGTTACTTCCTTCAGCCGACGGACCATTGAAGGTGTTGACACTCTACAACGACAATGCATACAAGGCCGACATTCCACACGACAAGTCCAATGTGAGCGACATCTTCAATGTCAAGGACCTTTCCCCATTCCCATGTCATGAAGATCTTGATCCCAGGATGGAACTTTCCCAATGGGGAGGCGGAGATGATGTGGAGCATCCCACGGTCATCCCCGTGGACCCATCTCCACCACCTCAAGCTCCAAAGGGTCCCATGACAAGACCCCATGCACACGCCATTGAAACTAAGGTGACATCTCTCCTATATGATTATCCCTTTGACACTCTTGGAAGGGATGCTACCTCAAGATCTTTACCATAGCTTATTCAGCTGGCCCTTTGCCAACTACTGGCAGATGGCAAAGCCCTTTGTCGTCCGCCTACCATGCCTTTGCCATCTGCCATGGCGGATGGCAAGTTTCCTGATTCCTATAGTGAGAGGAGATACTTTATGTGCTAAGGTACCAAAAAGAAGGAAGGGATCAAGAGGAATCCCATGAACAAGAAGAGGGTTTTGTGCCAGCCTAGGAATTGGAGGTACAACTTGTCAAAAAATCGGTCAACCGGTACAACCTGTCGACTACCGCCAACTATCGCTCCAACCTCGGCCAAGTTTCTGTTTTGAAGTGGTTAGAGGCGGGATCCCCCTCGTTATTCCGCCAGACGCCTACAGACATGCACAACTAGCCCAAGCCCCTGTACAACCGGTCCTAGCTTCATTGCACGCCTTCAGGAAGGGTACTACCTCCACCAGCAGTACAATCGGTGGTCTGACCGGTACAACCGCCCTTCATCTATGCAATAGAAGGAGTTACGACTCGTGTACCCCGACTTATCCCTTTGACTATGAATACTCTTCTTCTACCTCCGTTTTAGGGTTAGCTATGTGTTGGGTCATGGACTAGTTGGGCATTGCTCCTTCCATATACTTCTCCCTATGATATTGACACCTCTTTGAGAGAAGATCCTATGGATGCCAAGGACACTTCTAAGGGAATATCACCATGTGTATTTCAAGGCCCCTCCTCTCGGACTTGGAAGACTATCGGTACTTGTATCCGTTTGTGGTATTCACACCTTGTATCTCTTGTTTGGTGGATCTAGTGGAGGTGTGATTTGAGCATTGTCCTTGAGTGTTCTTCATTTGCCTATTGATTCTCCACTCTTTCCCCTCCAAGTGTGAAAATATCTACCCTCCCCGAGTTCCTGGGCTGGCAATGGAGGACAACACTTCATCTCCTTCGCCTTACTCAATTATATTGACTCCAACAATGGTGATTCCAAAGACACGGCTGTTAATGCCGGTTTCCGTAACCCCCGATCCGGGAAGCGGAAGAAGCCTTCTAAAGGCAATCATGACGAACCTACCCCGCTGGACAAAGTCATGGAGAGGACTTGCCAAATCCATGGTACCCAACAAGCCCTCCACCCACACCAACCGTAAATGTTGGGTGTTGAAACAAGCTGAGAAACTCATAGCCGAAGAGCAAGGCAAGGGCCCACGCGGCAGGGACGATGACGAGCCCCATGGTCCGAGCAATGGAGGACAGAAGCAGTTCCCTCTAGAGGTAAAGACTGTGAACATGATATACGCCACTCACATACCCAAAAAGGAGAGGAAGCGCGCCCTTCGAGATGTCTACATCGTAGAACCTGTAGCCCCGAAGAATAACCCATGGTCAGCATACCCGATCACCTTTGATCGACGAGACCATCCGACCAGTATCCGTCATGGGGGTTCGGCGGCCCTCATCCTAGACCCCATTATCGATGGGTATCACCTCACTAAAGTGCTAATGGACGGAGGAAGTATCCTCAATCTGATTTACTCAGACACGGTGAAAAAGATGGGTACAGATCCAACAAGGATGAAACCTAGCAACACTACCTTTAAAGGAGTGATCCCAGGCGTTGAAGCCTGGTGCATGGGCTCTGTGAGCCTAGAAGTAGTGTTCGGTTCGCCCGACAACTTCCGCAGCGAGGACTTGTGTTTTGACATTGTCCCTTTCCGTAGCGGTTATCACGTCCTGTTGGGCCGCATAGCATTCGCTCGCTTTAACGCCGTCCCGCACTACGCATATCTCAAGCTCAAGATGCCTGGGCCCAAGGGGGTCATTACTGTCATAGGCAACACAGAGCATTACCTTCGAACTGAGGAACATGCATTGGCCCTGGCTGCCGAATTCCATTACGATAACAATCGGCCAACACCGAAATCTGTCATAAAGGCATGTAAGGTTGACAAACGAGCTTGTTCTCAGTCTGAACTCCCGGAAGCTTCTTCTCCCTAGAAATAGGGACACGCTCCTCATTACACAGCCCTAGCGCCCTTCAAACATGTGTCAAGACGGCACAACTTTGCACTCAAGATTCCATGGGCAGCAGTGGGCAACTATCAAAGGGAAAGTGTCTGGCTTGACCGAACTACTGCTAGTACATGTCCCCGGACAAACCACAGGTACCATCAAGGACCCACTAAAGCGTAAAGCTCATCAATACTTCGGCGACCTCTCAAGATATTCTTCCCAAGGTCCGCTTGACGACACCAATCACTCTTAAAGGAATGCAACTCCCTAGGGGGCGCAGAAGATGACACGCGACTGGGCACATCGAGGACGTCAAGCCACCCATAGAAGGCCCCTGTTACAACCTCTCCTATGTAAACTTTATATTTCCTCGTCAAATACCTGTAAACAATGGCATCGGCAATTTGAGTTATCAGAATTAATGAGCAAATAATAGACCACTGTACATGGCTTCTTCGCTATTTTTTATGCTACATATTCTGTTCTTCCCTCATGAACACTTCCTGCGAAACTGTTCAGTATACATTACGATGCAACCAACTAATAGACCAGGATTGAATTTAAAATAACACCCTAAGCAACACCCCTACACAATTGATCATGTGTTCTGCGTCTTGGATTTTCCGTTATATGCATTGGATCCGAACTACGTCTTGGGTCAATCATTGGGTTGACTGGATCCTGTGTTTGCCCTCTTACTTTCCGCTCGTTCGGCTAAAAGAGCAAAGGGAGAACCACTACGACTGTGCTTCCAGCTTGCCTGACCAATCACCTTAGGGGAGAGAGCTGAAAAATGTCTGCCATAGTAAGCGAGAACCGGTCTGCAAATCCAAGCATAAGTGTCATACTAAAAAATCGATCGAGGTTATTCCGTGTCATACGATGGGTTTCATACTTGTACAAACCATGTGATGCTGGCTTTAGCCTCGATACATGCGAACATCATAAAACACTGCGGGCTAGTAATCAGCCCCCACATTTTGTAAGCTCCTATGGCTGACCGCAAGAGATAAATCATCATAGTCCGATTGCCTTGTTCCCCTCGCACTACCACTTCGGGCACCGATACCTCGGCTAAGGGTCATAGTGTGGAGGCAGAAACACCTCGCGTAGTATCCACGTGGGGGCTGATGCCGATGACTCGCAACTTGCAGATAAAACGGCCACATGGGAGTCAAAATAAATACTAAAACTTAAAAGACATGATAAACCATGCAACCTCATTATAAAGCGATAAAAGTCTTTGAACACTTTACAACAAATTCATTCATAAATTTCAATTTTCGAGCATTGGGTTTCTATCGTCCGAGCACGATCCATCGGCATGGAGAAATACTGCTTAGGACGCCTGTTCTCCTTCCCATGGGCAGAGGCCCGGTGGCCATCTCGGTCGGCTTGAGCTTCGTCCAGTGCACCATGGTCCTTATAAAGGCCATCCGAGCTCCCTCGATGCATGTAGAATGCTTTAGCGTGTCAATCTGAGGTGCAGCATAGCATAGTTTCCTCACCAAGCCGAAGTAGCTGCTCTACAACGGCTCTGCAAGCCACAACCGAATGCAGACACCCTTCATGCCCAGATCCACCATCCTGTTTAGCTCCATCAGTTGCTTAATCTATTCAATCAGAAGAGGAGAGCGCCGAGGAACTCAAACTGTGCCCAGAATAGCCGAGCCTCATCTTGCTCCTCCCGCGAAGCATAAAACTTGTTCGCGTCCGCTGCACTCTTTTGGAGGTCCGTATAGGCGCCTGTGAGCAACACAAACCTTCTACCACCAAAGGCACATTTTAGTAAATATGGCTTAGCATCTATGACAGCCTTGACTTGGCGGACTTCTTCTTCAAAGAATCGCCTGTCCACCCGCGCCTTTTGGAGATTAGATTTCAGCGTGGACAGCTCGGTGGCCTGCTGTTTGCATCCTTGAGCTCCAGCTGCACCTCCTCCACCTAGGCCTCATGCTTGTCGCTCGCAGCTTCTAACGCTGATAGAGCGATTATTGCTTGTTCGACCACCGCCTTCTCATCTGCGACCACTTTCTTCATCTTTTTTAGCTCGGCCTTGAGGTTCTCGACCTCCGTAGCCGAAGTTGTGGTACAAGTAAATGAGTAATTACACTGGGTTAATAGTCTGGATTAATAACGATAGATAGCCTAGATATTTTAATTCGGCTTACCTTGCGCCTCGACAAACCTCTTATTCAGGCGACCGAGCTCCTCATCGGACCTCTTGAGCTTCTGATTTAGCTCGGCAATCTCCATGGTGTTGACAGCTGCCGCCGGCGCCGAGGCCTGCAAAAAAATAAATTAATAAATGTCAGGTTATGTGTGTTCAAACCCCCGAATTGTCAAGAATATGACCCTATGCTCGGTCCTCTTAAGGGCTTTTAGAACAGTGCGGGACAAATGGTGCCTTGTCATTGTTGGTCACTCCTGGGTATTTGACCCCCGGGTGATTTTTTCAAACCCACCCAGGGCTCAGGGGATACTACATATATAAAGGGAGAACAAACTTACTAAAATTAAATTTTTCTGAGTATTACGTGGCTCTCCTTGAATCCCATTAAGATACCATTGAAGGCCACTTTTAGTCCGCTATAAATGGAATGAATTCCTTGCAAGACCGCACAAATAAGGGTGCGGTGATCCTCGGAGATGGAGGTGCTTGATAGATCTTCGTCCATCATTACTAGCCACCTAGTCATGGGTGGCACCGGTGGCGACCGGCCAACCCGATCTCCGACAAGGGATTGAGCCAGTAGCTCTGGAGGCATAGTGCGCTCCGGAGATGTCCTCGGAGGGGTCATGGCATTCCTCTTTCCACCCTCCTCAGCGGCTAGCAGAGTTTCCTCCCCCTAGTCTTTGGCGGTCGAGGCATTGACCTCGGCCATGACATCATGTCTCCCACCTCCTGTGTTTGGCTCTGAAGGAGCCTGGCGTGATAACACCTCTGCGGCCTCTTTCGAAGCCCCTGGAGGCGTGGGGTCTGATGGAGTCCCACTCTCCGCTAGCTCGGCGGCTAGACACTCCCCATCCGATATTTGGTCGGTGGGGAGAACGCGTGGTGGGCTGCAAATTCAAAGGCATTCGTCCATTTATAACATTACAAACTTCACATAAATGACCCAGGGGGTGTTCGGATTCGTACCTTTGGGCTGGGGCATGACCCTAAGGTGCCTTTGGGGAACCCTCTCGAAGTCTTTGGATTCAGCATCGGAGTCCAAGCTGTCGTTGGCCAGGATGAACCTTGGCCGACATGCCCTCTTTGGGGCAGGAGGAGGTAGATCCTCCATGGTGTCTAGCGATGCCGCCCTCTTTCTTATGAGGGGAGTCGCCTTCCCCCCATCTTGGTGCTCTTCCTCATGAGTAGAGGAGGCATGGGTGTCGTCGGACATATTGTCTGGCAGGTCCCATATGTGGATGCCTTCTCAGTTTTTATTCTTTTCCCCCCTCTCCGGCATTGTGTATGGCAAAACGACGACCATCGACGTCATGAGATCCGACTCGGGGCCTTTGGACTGTGGGGCCGGACAATCCATTTTGATGACCTGGCTTAGCCACATCTGTAAACATAACAGGGAGGTTGCTTAGCTCTTTATCAGACAATAGGGCTGGAGTATTAAAATTATATCATACCTAGGTAGGAGGGTTATCGGCGCTTAGGCCCAAGTCCTCGTCCTCGGTTGGCCAGCTCTTGTCGGGCTTGAATAATGCCTTTCACAATTTCTGGTGGGTAGAGCGGAAGAATCTTTGCAGTGTAGGCTGGTCCTTGAGCTGATTGGCCAACATTTGGGAGGCCCGACGCTGGCAGGAAAGAAGGCGATGGTGGAGCACGACCTGTACCGCATTGATCAGCTCGATCTTGGTGATTTTACAGTGATTTTACCTCTGCGTCTGACCCCCAGTCAAGGCCTTTCTTTAGCCATGAGATTAACCTCGCAGGAGATCCAGACCTGAACTCGGCAGGTGCCGCCCAACCCTCGTCCCTTTGTTCAGTGATGTAGAACCATTCCTTCTACCAAATCTTGATTGTATCGATACTGGCCGGCCACTCGACGCAGGGGAGCTTACTAATTACCTCCCCTTCGCAGTCGCCTTGCTCACCCGTGACTATCTTCGGCTTGATATTGAATACTTTGAGCCAGAGGCCGAAGTGTGGCTCGACCCGCAGGTAGGCTCAATAGACGATAATGAATGCTGAAATATGCATAAAAGAGTATGGGGGAAGATCGTGGAAGTCTAACCCGTAGAAGAACATAAGGCCCCTAACAAAGGGGTGGAGCGGAAAGCCTAGTCCCCGGAGGAAGTAGGGGACGAACACCACCCTCTCACCCGGCTTCAGGGTTGGGACCACCTGTTTCGCTTTAGGAGCATGGTGGAAGACGTTGGCAGGGATGTAGCCAATGAACTGGAGGTCTTGAATGTCCTTGTCGATGACCGTGGAGGCCTCCCAGTTTCCCATAGAGCCTGAACCCGCCATGGCTAAGCTTAGAGGAGAAATTGAGGAATAACTGGATCCAGGCTCCCGGAGCATGGGAAGGTTGAGGAAGCAAGGTATGTGAATAGGGAGCATGAATAGGCCTTGAGGGTTTTCCGCCCCTTTTATGGTGCTGTAATACCAATAGCCTCTCTTTTATGGTGCCACAGGCTTCACCACTTCCCGAAATATCCGTGTCGTTACGCACGCGTGAGAAAACCTAGGGCATTAATCATATCCCATGTGAAATGGAGCACGATCTATACATTGATGAGTCATGCCAATGTAAAAACAGCCTCAAACTGCGAATCAAGTTTTCATAACTGGTTTAGCGGTCGTGATAGGCCACGACCCTTGGTCAAAACGGCTGTCAGAAAACACTATTTACACTTTGATGTTTGGCCTTTGGGGCTAAGCAACTCATGGCGTTCGGACGATCGTATGATCGGCAAAATTACGCGTCATCGGAAGCCGGACTAGTCTCAGCTGATCATTAATGGGAAGAAGAACTCACCCCGCAAGTCGATGACTCCGACCACGTGGAACTGCCTGTGCTGTGAACCTTGGCGTTGGGGGCTAGTTCGGGGGCTACTAAGGGAGTCCTGGACTAAGGGGTCCTTGGGCCGCTGGCCTATCTCCCAATAGGTCGGCTTGGTGGACCACTCTCTGACTATCGTGGGAAGGGCTGGATACGCCCCGACCCCGTGTTCTAGACGGAAGTCTTGAAGGCGCGTCGTGCACTCCAAGTCAAGATGAGGAAATCGGCATCTCCATCCCTGGCAGGAGACCTATCATGTGTAAACCCTAGGTACCCCACGGTGTCTATATGAACTAGGGGGGGGGGTTAGATTGTAGGGCAGAGAAACTCATCTAGGGTTTTAGCTATCGGATCTCGTGGTAGATCAAATCTATAACCTTCATACGCATCAATATAATCGAGCAGAACGTAGGGTTTTATCTCCATAGGAGGGACCGAACCTGGGTAAACATCATCTCCTTCGTCCCCTCTTACCATCGATCCTAGACTCACAGCTCGGGGCACCCTACCCGAGATCTGCCGCTTTTGACATCGACAACAGGTTTGCCCCGTATCAAGGTGTCCCATCTTTTGATGAGATGGAGTGATGAGGACATACTTGCTTCACCTCATTCGCCATGTTCTCCTCATGATAAATCTCACATAAAAATGGACCTTCCAAAAATAAGACATTTTTGGGTCCCATGACAAGGAGTCGTCCCAAACAAGTAGAACAAGAGGTGAACTAGCTCCTAGCTGACCATAATTCAGCAATCCATGAGAACTTTATACTACCTAAATCTTGTGTGCTGATTTTACTCAGGTACAATGCTGAGGGCAACCAAAAACTTTCAACACATGAAGAAACAAGTTCTAAATCCCATACAACAAGTTTGAAGAGAACAAACTTCAACTCTGACGCAAAGCATGTGTTGGTGACAAGGGCAACTAGTTACATCCCACAGAAGAATAGCAAGCCATCACAACACTCTACTGTTGCATGCCCAAGTTCCAAAATTCGTCCCAGAACTTGCTGCACCATGTCGCACAAATATATAAGTAACCATCATGTGTGGGGGTACAAAATGGACAATATATGACGTCTACATTCAGGATAATCAAACGATGCTTCATTTGTAGTCCTGAGTCAAAGGATATGAGAGTCCCAATGAAAGTTTCCAGAGCATTAATTGTTGTGCGAGGCTCCATGAGTTTGCTCCCTTTAACCAGGTGGTTAGGACGAATTTGAGACCCTCTTTTGGAGTGGATTTACACCTAAACTAGGAGGGATGTTCCTTCCCTCACTTCAGCCACAACTCTTTGGCAATTTGGTTTCAACATAGGTTAGCTAAGTGCAACCAGAATCTTGTTTGAGAGTTTATTTCCACCATAGCTCTTGTACTTTTGCCTTGTGAGAGGGTAAACTCATTTTGTGATTTTACAACAGCAGCCATTTAGGTGGCAACCAGTTTGCTCTTCCAACTTCGTGTGTGGTTGCGTGGATTGGAATCCTAAGAGTGTGGTTGGCCGAACACTTGTTGTTGGTTGTTGCATATAAAGTAGCTAGCTACAGTCTCGTCAGGTTGCACTAGTTATCCGATACCCGACAATTTTGTTGGTTGGGATAGAGGGTTTCCTTTGTCTTCAGGTGGCGTTGATTCTGACGAGGACATCCCTACTAATGTTACACCAACATCCCCACCACCTACACATATTGGACCAATTACTAGAGCATGTGCACGCCAACTGAATTGTTAGGTACTTTCGTTTCTTGGAAATCCTTCTAATGTTCATGAACATATGATGCTTCCTAAATTAGATACTTTTGGTTATGCATTAAGAACCTAGCATCGACAAAAAGAATGGCCACTGGAGCGGGATCAAGCATGGACAAGAAGGTGCGCGCGCGGGAAGGAACAACGGACTTTCAAGTGGTGTTTTTCACACTTTGAAGCCAACATAATGAGAGCATGAAGGCTTGGATGAAATATTCAACATGCCACTTCATAAATTTCGTCCATAGGCTATTATAGGTGCTGAGCCACCTTATTTTTGGGCCAGGCCCATGTAATTTCGAAATAACATATTATAGGCAGTTTTTAGATTCTCTGTGTGTGGGAAAACTGAGTTAGGGTCGGTTTCAGACCCCTCCTCCAAGGGGCCATGAAATTCCCCTCTCTTCCCCCACATATACAGCCCTTAGGGTGCCGTTTTATACTTGTTTTTTTAGATTACAAGTTATCCATAGATGCAACTTTGTGTCCTTCGTTTGTGTTCCACGAACAGACCAAGACGTCATAGGACCCCATTTTCATTAATAAAGTTTTCCTGTTATATTCACAATATCCTGATTGCAATTTCAGTTTCTTGCTTGTTCTTTGTCTACGTGCAGGAATTAGACCTTCGTGGTTAGGTTGACCATGCTCTGTCATGGTCACTAAGGCGCGATGTACTTGCATGTTCGAAGTCAGATCGTCGAAGTCTACTCCACCAAAAAAGGTAGCCACCATCTCATGAAAGACGGGACACCTTAGTCTCTATCAAGTGGTATCAGATTTCGACGTTGCTTGGTGAGATTTTACTAGTTTTTCATAGTGTGATGCATCAGTTCTTTATACCTTTAGTCGACAAAAAAGCCATAGAAAGGTTAGTTCATCATATCGGAACCAATCTGAGTCTTTGCATAATATTTTCAGTGGTTTTGCTTTGCTGAATTCGCGGTTGCATCGTGTGTCGAGTTGCTAGTCTTAGGGTCTAGTCCTTTAGTGTTTTGAGTTCTGTTCACAAGTATTCATGCCTCCACCGCACCATCTTCACCACTGCCATATACCATCACCCACCACCACAAGCACCACTGCCATATACCATCACCCACCATCATTGTCATCCTTGCCAGATATCTCCACCCATCATCACCATCCATTTGTGTCCATATATACCACCATAGATCCGCCGCCAATCTGAGTCCATCGCATATTAGGTTTGATGTTGGGATCCCTTTGTTATCAGTTTCGAGTTTCCTTGCATGTATAGGTTTCGAAAAAAACTCTGGAGACCCCGGAATGTTTTTAGGCCAAAATTTCACCGGGTGAATTTTTCCCTATCTTGTTTTTATAATTTGCAGAGCGTTTTGATACATTTGCCATCGTAGTGATTTTTTGTTGCTATTTTTGGTCACCGCAGCCCCAAATCGCTCCGAAAAAATAGTCATTTTTTGTTCCTATCCTGTGTATATGTCTTGCAAAGAGTTTGGAGACACTTGGCATTACAATGATTTTCTAAAAAAATAGCAAAAAAAAACAGGCACAAAAAAGAATATTTTTAGAGTGTGCTCTTCCCTTGATTGCGTGTAGCATCGTGCTTTTATTGGTGTTCTAGGCTCGCATCTCTAGTGGTCTAGCCTAGGACTAGCACAGTATCATCTTTGAGCATTTATTCAACTTTGCATCTCTAATTTGATTATTGCTAACCCATTTTGCTACCCTATTATAAGACATCCAAGCTCCAGATACATCTATGTCGTGTGTTTGGCACCACCTAGCAATCGCTCTATCAAAACTTTGAGAGTTTTGACTACAATGGTTGCCGATCGAGGGAGGGGCGAGGAAGGAGGGGGCCGACGGCCTGATGTGTGCTGGACGTCGAGGCAAGCCAGTAGGCAAGAGGGGGGAGCCCGAGGCTACCGGGGGTTGTGATTGGGCGGCGGCTACAATGCGGGTGTGCAATTTAGCAGAGCGCCCGTTTGGCATGCCATGACATTCCAACGATATCGTTGGCACGGCCATAGGTGTCTAGGGGCTCTAGGAAGGTTTAATCAATGTGGGTGTGGCATTGGATGCTCTAGTGATCCATCAGGGTGAGAGAGGAATGGAGAGAGATATGGTTTTCTGCTGTAGAGGGGGTAAAAATGGGGTTTTCACCCCCCCTCAATCAGTGACCTGAGGCCATGGGCCCTTTCATGGAGGTATAGGAGGGTCATGATGGATTGTGGTAAAAATTGGGGGTCATGGAGAACTACGGGAGTGGCCAAAATAGTACCTTTTGTAATTCAACAAATGGTGTTTGATGCAAGTTTGAGCAAGTAAAAAGATTCTACTAACTATGATACTTAACTGGATCAAATGGTAGGTAAAATTAAGATTTACCACCAAGTTTGAAATTTGTTGAGGAAAGTTGCCAAACCTAGAAATCAACAGAAATTGGTTTCTATAGACCTGGTCGTGCTAAGCTATTATACTTAATGCACCATTTTGTGTGGTGGAATTATTTGGATAATAGAGCACGCCCAAAAAGTTTGGGACCAATTAGGGAAACTTGATAATGCAAGAATTTCCAATGAGCAGAAAGGGATTTGGGGGGATTTGGAAAACTGAATGTGTTCTCCTTGATTTACCACTTGGTATGGATGCATTATTGGAGGTGTTGGGGATATAACCCCATGGTATGACCCGCCCCAAGGGCTCCGGGTTATGCTTGGCGGCTCTACACTGGCCCTAGGTGACCCGGTGGTCCTAAAGCCCAGGAGGATTGGCAGCTCATAAGGTGGGCCAGACGGTGGCCCAGAAGACCCGGGTGTGTAAGCCAACCGGGGACAACTTGGACAAGAAGATAGAGGAAGACTCAGATAGACAATGAGAGTCGGTTACCAATTGTATGACCCGTGGTCTGGACCTCCTATATAAGGGCAGACCTGAGGCGACTTAGAGATCAGGTTATTGAGTACTAGGTCAAGCTTCAACTCGCTTGTAATCGATACATCAAGCAATACAACCACAAGCAGGACGTAGGCTATTACCTCGAGTTGAGGGGCCGAACCTGGATAAATCCGTGTCTCTCGTCCCAGTCAACCCCTTTGAGTCCATTACGTTAGGAATGGCCTCGAACCAAAGTCCATTTACCCGGACATCTGCCATGATAAAACCACGACAGTTGGCGCCCATCGTGGGGCTTGCGCTCGGTGGTGTTGAGTTCTCAAAGGGCTCTCTCCCGGGACTCGAGGGATACGTGGTTGGTAGAATGAGCAAGAGTCGCCGTGGCCAGCTCTACATCGATGATGCCGGCTGGGGGTTGATGCCGGTTCTGTGGAGTATGGCTTTCGGGTTCCATTCGGTGGGATCCACGTGTTCATCGGAAAAGTTGATGGAGCAACACCCGGGCTAGACGTCTGCACCAACCTCATCAATCCGGCTCGGCGTCTACAACCTACTCGTAGCGTGCAACCCGCCCGCGTTAGCCCGGGCCGGAAGCACGTCTTCGTGGGATTTACTCAAGGTATGGATATGGAAGCTTCCGGATCACAGGAAACTCTCATTTACTCAGATGACGAATCTTCAAGCGGAGAAACAGAGTCGGTCTACAGGCTTCACAATGGCAGGCTCGGGGGCTTTGATGAGCTCTGCCCTGAGTCGGATTGCTTTGAGGCGGACGATCTTGGGCCGCCGGTTCATGCTGCCATGTTCATGGCGGGGTCAGTCCCAGGCACAAATAGTATGCCTGCAGGGGCTGTCACCTCAGGCGATAACCCGCCGCCGCCGGCTCAAGTTCTTTTGGAGCTGATGGACGAGCTCACGACCCTAATGGCCATTGATGTTACACCGGACAATCAAGCGGCTAGGAACTTGGAGATTGCAAGGATCAAGGACCAGATGGCAGAACAGCAGCAGAGGATGGTTGAGTTAAAAACCCAGATGGAGCAAGAGGGAGAACGCATCAAGATAGACGCTTTCCGTCTCGGACTGGAGCAACAATCGGCAGCCATAGTCCATTGGATGAGGCATCAATCCCGTCTGCCGGAACGTTATGAGGCAAGAAACCTCTTCAACACACCTAGGACAGGGCGAACAACGGATGCACCTGGAAGCCGCCCAGCGGCTCGGCCAGTGACTCAGCCGACCCAACGAAATCAGGCCTCGCGTGCGGCCTTTCCAACACCGGCGGGTCATTATTCTAACCCAACCGAGAATATGGTAGCAGCGGCCACCCGGCTCAAAACAATTCCTATTCCGGATGAAGCACCCTCTGTGGAGGATGTGCGAAACGCCATTGGATACTTGCATACGGCGATGGCCCAGTAGGAAAAGTACACCTACAGCTGGAGCTGTGTTCATTCAACCCCTCTCCCTAGCCGAAGTTTTAGCTGGCGTTACGAGTCGTCGGCGGATTCCAGCAGCAACTGGCACCGAGAGATTCCAATGGGTCGTCGCCCGGCTATGGATGCAAGAGGCTAGCAAGAGGTGATAACTTTAGCCGAGGTGGCCTACCAGGAGCCCGCACCATCTGTGTTAGTAGAAGTCGGAGGAACCACCAGAGTGGGGGGAGTGCCATGTTTATCATCGTCTCTATGGAGTGAGCGGATGCCAAAGGATTTCAAAGGGCCCTGCAAGGTTCCAAATTACACCGCTGATTTACCCCCAGAGGCTTGGGTGGAAAGTATGAACTAGCCATGGAGATGCTAGACGTCAGTGAGGCGGTTTGTGCCAAATACTTCATCATGATGCTTGAAGTCCCGACCCGCACATGGTTAAAGGGATTGCCACCCAATACCATAAAATCATGGGCAGAGCTGAGAGCCAGATTCATTAAAAACTTTCAAGGAACATGTAAACAGCCCATGACCATCTCGGATCTGAATCACTGTGTTCAACAGGAGAATGAGTCAGCTCATCATTGGGTACGGCGGGTCTTGACCATCATCCACTATTCAGAGCAGATCACGGCGGCTCAGGTAGTACTGATCCTAGAGAAGAACTGCCACTTTGTCTCGTTAAAACAGAAGCTTGGCCGGCTAAGGCGTACATGTTAGGACATGGGAGAGCTCATGACAGCTCTCACGAAATACGCCAACTCGTATAACACAAAGGATCCAGGCTCCGACGAGGAGAAGGCCGGCCAAGGCAAGAAGGGCAATCAGAGCAAGGGTACGACAAACAACGGTAGCCAGAGCAAACATAAGAATCCTCAGGCCGGGTCAGAACTGGTGGCCAATGCAAGTACCAATCAGAATGAACACAGGGGCAACAGGAGGTTTAGGCGCTGAAGGGTCCTTGTCCGGATCACGGTCAACCCGATAAGCCGGGGAACCACACATGGGGAGAGTGCCATTTCATGTAGAAACTTAAGAATCACTTTAGACACCCCAACAATCAGGACGGTGGCCCTCCGGGCGGCTCTAGACATGGCGGGTCAGGCGCCGGTTTTGGGTCTGGTGGCTCAGGGTTTGGTCACCTAGGTCAAGGTAATCAAGGAGGACACCAGTAGCATTCTGGTAACAACAATCAGCAACAGCGTAATCAGTCTGGCTATCAGAGTAACCCGAAGTAGCTCAGCTCCGTTCAATACCATGTTTTCACAACCAGCCTCAACAAAAGGGATCAGAAGTTGTGCAAGCGGGCGGTCAATACGGTTGCACCAGCCCTGCCACAGTATTTACGATGGTATGAGTATGATATAACATGGAAACGGGAGGATCACCCGCTGCGTGTCGATGACCCCGGGCGGCTGGCTTTGGTTGTGGCTCCCCAAGTGGGGGGGTATATGGTGAATAAAGTGTTAATGGATGGAGGCAGCAGTATTAATATCCTCTACTACGATACTTTTCAGAGGATGAAACTGCTAGACAAGGACTTAAAACCCTCGTCCACCATATTTCATGGTGTGGTGCCAGGCAAGTCAGCGTGTCCAGTGTGCAGGATTTCTTTGGAAGTGGCCTTTGGCGACGAGTATAACTACAGGGTAGAGTCCTTGTGGTTTGAGGTGGTAAAAATCAAGAGTCCTTACCACGCACTGTTTGGACGTCCGGCTTATGCAAAATTCATGGCTAGGCCTTGCTATGTATACTTGCAGCTCAAGATGCCCGGCTTAAAAGGTACTATTACTGTTCATGGTGACCGAAAGACGGCCATTGAGTGTGAGGAAGGAGATGCGGCTTATGCAGAGTCCAGTTGCGCTTAGGAGGAGCTTAAATTTTACAAGGAGAATGTTGACCTGGAGGATATGACCCCACTGAAAAAGCCCACCATGGAGGTTGAGTCGCCCCTTAAGTTTTCAGCAGATGATACTAAGGCGGTAGATTTCACTCCGGGCGACTCATCCAAACAATTCATCATTGGAGCTCATATGGATCCCAAATAGGAAAGCGCGCTCATCGAATTCATCCGTGAGAATCGGGACATCTTCGCATGGAAACCTTTTGACATGGCGGGTGTACCGAGAGAGTTGGCTGAGCACGACCTTAATGCGGATCCGAAGTTTAAGCCAATTAAGCAATTTTTATGGTGGTTTAATGAGGAGAGACGCAAGGCCATTGGGGAGGAAGTTGCCTGGCTCTTGGCAGCGGGTTTCATTGTTGAGGTTTTTCACCCGGAGTGGTTGACTAACCCGGTGCTGGTGCTCAAGAAGAACGACACGTGGTGTATGTGTGTGGACTACACGGACCTTAACAAGACTTGCCCGACTGATCCATTCGCCCTCCCTCGTATTGATCAAATCATTGATGCTACGGCGGGTTGTGAAAGTTTGTGTTTCTTGGACGCTTACTCAGGTTATCATTAGATCAAGATGGCAGTTAAAGACCAGGAGAAGACGGCTTTTATTACACCTTTTGGGGCATTCTATTATGTATTTATGCATTTTGGGCTCAAGAGTGCCCAGGCGACTTATCAGCGATGTGTGCAGAACTGCCTTCACAGTCAGATTGGCCGCAACCTCCATGCTTACATATATGACATCTTGATCAAATCCAGGAAGAAGGAGACCCATTTGGGTGACTTAATGGAAATCTTTGATAATCTCCGGGTCTATAAGATGATGCTTAACCTGACTAAACGTGTCTTTGGTGTTCCGGGTGGCAAGCTCCTGGGATTTCTTGTTTCTAAACGTGGCATTGAGGCTAACCCGGATAAAATCAAGGCTGTCACTTCTCTGGCAGAGTCGGCCTGTATTAACGATGTCCAACGCTTGGCGGGGCAGATCGCCGCGTTGAGCCATTTCATAAGCGCCTTGGAGAGAAGGCTATTCCTTTATATTAGATGATGAAGAAGTCGGACAAATTCGTCTGGAGCAAGGCAGCGGCTGAAGCACTTGAGGTGCTCAAGAAACAGTTGACTGAGCCGCCGGTGCTGGCTATGCTGGGTGATGAAGAACCGTTACTTTTATATGTGGTGGCTAATAATCGGGCAGTAAGCGCTGCGATTGTGGTCGAGCGCAAGGAATCTGGAAAGGAGTATCCGGTTCAAAGGCCGATTTATTATATAGTGAGGTCCTGACGGAGTCCAAGCAAAGGTACCCGCATTGGCAGAAGCTGGTATATGGGGTTTTTATAGCCAGCCGCAAATTAAAGCACTATTTTTTAGGGCACCAGATAAGCATGGTTAGTTCTACTCCGTTGGGGACATAATCTAGAACAGAGATGCCACTGGAAGGATTGCTAAGTGGGCATTGGAGTTAGGATCTCTTAATCTAAAATATGTGCCTCGTAAGGCCATCAAGTCCCAAGCTCTTGTGGATTTTATAAATGATTGGACGGAATGTCAAGCCCCTGAGGAAAAGCCGAATGACACATACTGGGCTATACACTATGATGGATCCAAGCAGCTAGAAGGGTCAGGCGCAAAGTTGTTTTGACGTCTCCTAAAGGTGATAAGTTTTGTTATGTGCTCCGGCTGATGTTCCCATGCACTAACAATGCGGCTGAGTATGAGGCTCTGCTTCATGGGCTTAGATTAGCCAAGGAGATGAATATAAGCTGGGTAAGGTGTTTGGGCGACTCAGATTTGGTGGCTTGGCAGGTTTCGGGCACTTGGGACTCCAAAGACCCATGGATGGCAGCTTATCGGTAGGCGGTTGATATTATTGACGACCACTTCAAGGGGTATCAGGTGGATCCCATTGATCGTCGCAAATATGAGGCGGCAGAAGCGCTATCACGGCTAGGCTCCCAACGAAAGCCGGTGCCGCCCAATGTATTACTGGACGTCTTACATCATCTGACTATTAAGTTACCTTCGAGGAAGAGGATTTGGCCATTCCTGACCCGGAGGAGGAGTTAGTGGTGGCTTTGCACGCTATCCCAGATTGGACTGTCCCCTACCTGGCCTATCTGACCCGGGGCGAGTTACCTGATGATGAAGACCTGGCCAGGCAGATTACCCGGCACTCCAAATCAATGACGATAGTTAATGGTGAGTTGCACAAGTGCAGCGTGACTGGTGTTTTTCAACGCTGTGTCTCACCTAAGGAGGATTGGCAAATCTTAAATGAAATTCATGATGAAGATTGTGGACATCATGCCGGCTCGAGGTCACTGGTAGCCAAGGCTTTTCGGCACGGGTTCTTCTGGTTGACATCTCACAAGGATGCAGAAGACTTGGTTCGCAAATGTGCCGGCTGTCAAAAGTTTGGCCGGCGTGCTCATGTTCCGGCTCAAGAGTTAAGGATGATACCAATTACATGGCCGTTTGCAGTATGGGGCTAGACATGGTAGGGTCTTTCAAAAGATCCAAAGATAAGAAAACACACCTCTTGGTGGTAGTTGATAAGTTCACCAAATGGGTAGAGGCAGACCAGTTAGCAAGTGTGACGCGGCTACATCGGTTGAATTTGTTAAGAAGCTGATCTACCGTTTTGGTTACCCTCACAGCATTATCACCGACAATGCCACGAATCTATTAAAAGTGGGCTATGAACGAGTTGTGTGACAAGGAGCACATCCGGCTGGATGTTTCAGCAGTTGCGCATCCATAGTCTAATGGTCAGGCAGAGCATGCTAATCAAGAGATTCTAAGGGACATCAAGCCATGGCTTATGGTTACTTTACAATGAACGCCCAGATGTTGGGTAGAAGAATTGCCTTCCGTCTTATGGAGTATCAGGACTACCCCCAACATATCTACAGGTTATACACCTTTCTTTATGGTGTACGGTGCTGAGGCAGTACTGCCGAGTGACATCCGGCATGATTCACCATGTGTGGCGGCTTATGTTGAGACGGATAATGAGACGGCACATCAAGACGCGTTGGATGCTTTGGAAGAAGCGCGGGAGCTGGCGGCTGCCCGATCGGTGATCTATCAACAAGACCTGCGCCGCTACCACAGTCGCAGAATTAAGACCCGGACGTTCCAGGAAGGCAACTTAGTGCTCCGGCTGATTCAAGACCAGATAGGCATACATAAGTTATCACCTCCTTGGGAAGGACCTTTTGTGGTCAGTAGAAATCTCAACAATGGGTCATACTATCTCGTCGATATCAGGGATGACTCAGAGACGACGGGTCAGGAAACCCGCCGGCCATGGAACATAGCACATCTACGGCCGTATTACACATGAGGGCGTTGAGACTCGCCATTTTACACTATCATTGTGCATACCATATATAAATAAGATAGCATCCCCGCAAGACGGGACCTCTTTTGTTACATGCATCTTTGTTCATACAAGAAGAGTTCATAAAAATTCTAGTTGATAGATCAAATGTGGCAAAGGGAGGCTTCTTACCTTCGGGTATTGCTTCTAATGCCTATCAGCCCGGCTCTATGCCAAAATCTCTGGCTAACATGATTAGCCGTGGTGGAGGGAGCTTTCTTACCTTCGGGTATTGCTTCTAATGCTTTATCAGCCGGCGTGTATGCCATATTGCTGAAGGGGGCTTCTTACCGTCGGGTATCGCTTCTAACACCCTATCGGCCGGCTTCATGCCAAATCTCCGGCTAACACGATTAGCCGCGGTTGTAGAAAGTTTTTTACCGACGGGTATCTAACCCTAACAACCAGCGGAGGGTGGCTTCTTATCTCCGGGTATAGCTTCTAACGCCTTATCGGCCAGCCTTTATGCCATCTCTGGCTAACCAGATTAGCCATGGTTGTCAAGGGGGCTTCCCACCTCCGCGTGTAGCTTATCTAACCTTAAACAACCGGCGGAGGGCGGCTTCTTACCTCCGGGTATAGCTTCTAACGCCTTATTGGCCAGGCTTTATGCCATCTCCGGCTAACCAGATTAGCCATGCTTGTCAAGGGGGCTTCCCACCTCCGGGTGTAGCTTATCTAACCTTGAACAACCGACGGAGGGCAGCTTCTTTCCTCCGGGTATAGCTTCTAATGCCTTATCGGCCAAGCTTTATGCCATCCTCGGCTAACCAAATTAGCCATGATTGCCAAGGGGGCTTACCACCTTCGGGTATAGCTTCTAACGCCTTATCGGCCAGGCTTTATGCCATCTCCGGCTAACCAGAGTAGCCATGGTTGTCAAGGGGGCTTCCCACCTCCGGGTGTAGCTTATCTAACCTTAAACAAACAGCGGAGGGCGGCTTCTTACCTCCGGGTATAGCTTCTAACGCCTTATCGTCCAGGCTTGATGCCATCTATGGCTAACCAGATTAGCCATGGTTGTCAAGGGGGCTTCCCACCTCTGGGTGTAGCTTATCTAACCTTGAACAACTGGCGAAGGGCGGCTTCTTACCTCCGGGTATAGCTTCTAACGCCTTATCGTCTAGGCTTTATGCCATCCCCGGCTAACCAGATTAGCCATGATTGCCAAGGGGGCTTACCACCTCCGGGTGTAGCTTACCTAATCTTGGCCACCAATGTCTTCTGTGTTGACAAAGCAGCATAAGGGCTCAAAGCAGCATACAAAGGCAATTGAAGGGCCAGATCATTTTATACAACATAATAGAACAAGATTTAGCAGAAGCAAAAGTGACATCTAGTCTATTACATACACTCCCTAAGGAGCCCAAAATTTTGTTCAAGTTTTTTCAACACCACAAGGCGAGTCATGGAGAGTCGGCTGTTACAAGTTTTTCAAAGTAAGGACTAGCTAGCTGCCGGGTCATCCTGCTCCGGCTCTTCGGTGGCCCCGATATGGAGATTGTCCAAGTCTCAGTTGCAATTCGTTAGAGCCGCAAAAGAGCCTTCTTCAAAGTAAGGAGACAGGTCAAGGTCAGGAGCGAAGGGGTCCTTACTGCGGTTGGGCGTTAAGTCCTTGCACTCGTAAAGCGGGCCGCGGATTCTCTTTTGGTCAGGGCCATAAGCCGACTGGTAGGTCGTCAAGTCAGCTTCCTCCGCTAAGACGAAAGCCAGCACTCCGGACTCCTTTACGCACCGGCTGTAGTCAGCATCAGTGAACTCAGAGCCGTCTTCTTTCTTTGAAGGGAATCCATCCATCATCTCGGCTGATGTCAGCTCCGGAGAGAAAGCCAAGGCCCAGCTGATGCCCGCAATCGCTCCTTGGCGGGCGGCGGATTTCTTTAACTCGGCAATCTGCTTGGGCATGGTGGACAAGAGCTCGAAGATGCCCTTGAGAGTCGCAGGAATCTTGTATTTGTATTGCACAACTTTAATAGTGCACATTGCGCCGCAGTACAGCTGCTCCGTCAGGGTATAGATAGCCTTCAGCGGCAACAGACTGTTAAAAGCTAGTTGCCGGCTCCTAGGGCCTGCATACGTCGAAAATTTCATGATGAGTCGCTAGTACAAGTATTATATGACCATTGAAGCACAAGTTATCAGAAACCTACCGAAGAGGGCGGCTGTCATTCTGGTAATATGACGCTTCAAGGCTTGGAGTTCATCTGATGCAGCTATCAACCGTTGATCAGCGTCATCTGCCTACTTGGTCAAGGAGGCCTTCTCAGAATCGGCTGACTTTTAAAGGCGGCAAAGTCGGCCTTAATTGTAGCCAACTCCTCAGAGAGAAGCCGTCACTGCTCATCTATAGCACTTCGAGCTATTTGTTGAGCCACCAGATTGGTCCTCAGATACATCAACTGCGACCCAGCTTCAGCTAAAGTTTCCTGTGGTGTGTCAAAGCATAATATCAGTAGGCAAGTCTCCAAACAGATCGCAAGCAATATGTATGACACTTGGGGGCTAATGTATATTTTCAAACGCTTTGGCACAGAAAGACCCGGCTCAACTTTGGACTAGATTGAGCCGGCCCTTGGGGGCTACGGATTTGGATGTTCTACGAGGAAGATCATGAAAGACCCGACTCAACTTTGGGTTAGATTGAGCCGGCCCTTGGGGGCTACGGATTTGGATGTTCTACAAGGAAGATCGTGAAAGACCCGACTCAACTTTGGATTAGATTGAGCTGGCCCTTGGGGGCTAAGGAAGGTTATAATAGGAAAGGAGTACCTCATATTTTTTCTTCATCAGACTGACCAGTCGAAGCTCCAGATCCCGGCTGGTGGAAAGCCGGTTCACATAACCGGCGTGAAGCTCTTCGGTTGTCATCTTCTCAAAAGAAGAAGATTCAAACTCCAACTTCTTTGAGGCTTCAGCCGGCTCTTTATGCTTGGTCAGCACGTGAGCCGGGGGAGACTAGAAGCCAGAGCCGGTGATCACAACGTCCGGAGTGGCATCGTTCTTGGTCATCTGGGCAGGACTTGGTGGCTTCGAAGGACTCCTTGGAGGGCTCTCTGGGATGATGTCTTCCACAGCCAGCCCAGTAGATGCGGCTGGCGGATCCACATCCGGTCGTGCCTCGTCCGGTTGTTCGTGCTCTGGCTCTTGGGCTACGGGGCTAGGTGAGGACTTGTTCGTCTTTCGACGTTTCTCTTGGGCCCTGGAGAGCACAAGTGTCGGAACCCAAGGGTTACAGCCACCAAAGGGAATGGAAATGCACGATTAAAGGAAATACTTACAACGGATTAATCTTAGGAGGCGGCAGGGCGGTCGTCGTAGAGTCGCCAGAGGAAGGTGACCTCTGCGAGATAGTTGAGAAAATATAAGACAATATTTAAATGGCAAAGCAAACCAGTCAAACAAGAGATATATACCTCTGCAGGGCATTTCTTTGGAGCTGGGGAGTTCGGTAAACCGGACATGAGATCTGTAGAGCCGGTGCTCCGAGGTCTGACGACGATCAGCCTGTTGTTGCTTTTTAAAAGGAAATTGAGGGTCCAGATAAGCAACAGGGTGAGACAAAGGAACTTTCCTAATAACCCGCCGCGGCTTCCGGGGGATAAAATATTCTGAGCCGGAAGAAACATAGATTACCTCAGGGGTGTTGGCACGGCTCGTCTCCATGTCATCCTGTCAGTAAAACAGGTGTTAGTGAAATGAGAAAACAAAGTCTCAGGAAACAACGAAAATTGTACCTCTGAACCGGATGATTGTGGCGGGTCAAACCATCCCTCTTGTGGGGCATCCTTCCTAGGCTTCTTAGCCGGGGCCTTCTTCTTGGTATTTTTCATGGGAGGGATGTATTACGTCTTCCAGAAATCAGAGTCGGCCTGAAAGAATAAGCCGGTTAAAGGCAGTAGATCAGCAAGGTACAAGTAAGGTCCAAGAGACGAATGGGAAGAAGTTGCTTACATCTGGGGCCGGATTAAGGGCACTAAAGGGGATCAACCCAATAGCGCTGCAGGCGCCGGATGTCTCATGAACGAGACTCCAGATAGCAGTGGTGATGCCGTCTTCTGTCAAGGTTGACTAGATGAAGCAGAGTGAGCTTTCGTATTCGCCCTTGTACTCGCACATAAGGCGGCTTTTGTGGCTTAACGACATGATCCGCTAAGAGATCCAGCAGGGGATCGGGTCAAGTCCGGTTAAGCCATTGGACATGAGGGCCCTAATCTTGGCATGAGCTGGCTCGTATCTTGCTCGCTCTGAAGCTGACAGCCGGCCAGCAAGCTCTGACGTTGTCTTGAGCCGAGAAGGACGATAACCCGACAATGGACGTTCACCCTCTAGAGAAGTATCTTTGCAATAGAACCATGTTTTATTCCAGTCCTTTGGGTGACTCGGTAGCTGCATAGCCAGAAAGGTGATGTCCCGGCGTCTTTGGATGGAAATTCCACGCAGCTCGAGACTCGGACCATCCTTCACTTCAGTTTGATGGTTGCCATAGAAGAACTCCCAGAACAGGCCTACCCACGGCTTGGCTTGCAGATAGACTTCACACAACACTTGAAAGTTGCAAATGTTTGAGACAGAGTTGGGGGCGAGGTCTTGAGGATGGAGTTTGTAAAAATGAAGGACATCGCGGAAGAATTTTGAGCCGGGAGGACCAAACCCCGCTCAATATGGTCCGAGAAAACGACCACCTCTCCTTCTTGGGGAACGGGTTTCAGTTCATCACCCGGGACCCGCTAGTGGATGGCATCTTTGGAAGGGAGAGTACCAGCGTGGACAAAGTCCATCAAAAAGTCTTCCATAACGCATGACCCGACCCAGTTACAGGAGTTCGAGGCACGAGACATTCTGTCGGTTCAAAGATTGTGAAAATTAAAACATGGCGAGTCAAGAGGAGATTAAAATCTATGGCGACTTACGAGCTTAATGATTCTATGTATAAGATGCTATACTCCGGCTGATGAGAGCCGCCGCAGAGGCGGAAAATTTGGCTAAGTCCTAAAAAACAGGTTTCACAAACTACCACCATATTTATGGATCTACAAAAGCAGGAAAAAGGTTCCTATTTTTAGATCTAGTGAAGAACAGACGAAATAGATGAAAACGGAAATGATGAGAAGGAGCCGTGATGGGCCTGTGCATTGTGCACGGTCGCCCCGTGCGCGGTGGCGCGGCCAGCGTGAGCGTCAAGGGTGCGGCCAACGTCGGAGGACCCCGAGCAACGGTGTCGGAAGAGCCCACGTGAAGGTGACGGGCTTCCTACAAACCCTACCGGCGCGGTAATGGATCTAAGTAGAAGCACGGGCTTACCGGCGATGGCGCAGTGAAACACGGATGAAGCTCTGGTTCGCACAGGTTGATGCAGCGTCCTGTCGTCGACGGAGCGGAGGCGGCGCCGGAGCTGGAGGTGATTGAAGCGGCTACGTCAAGAAGAGGAAGACGAGGAAGCAAGTGGGAGAAGTGGTAAATCGCCTGGGGCGGTCCTATTTAAAAGGAGAAGGTGGAATGAGCGCGAAAATCTAGGCGACGGAAACATTTCGGCCAAGGCGGACGCCTCGATTTTCGGGATAGTCACTTAATGCGAAGATTTGGTGGGTACTTCAGCGAATCTTTCCTGCAGGGTCAACGTGATGTCATGGCGGGTCATTCCGGGCGACTCACCAAAAGAGCAAGACAAGAGGGTTAAGTGAGCAAGCTCAAATCAACCTGGGGCCTAATGTTGGGGATATAACCCCACGGTATGACCCGCCCCATGGGCTCCGGGTTATGCTTGGGGGCTCTACACGGGCCCAAGGTGAGCCAATGGTCCTAAAGCCCAGGAGGATTGGCGGCTCATAAGGTGGGCCGGAAGGTGGCCCAGAAGACCCGAGTGTGTAGCCACCCGGGGACAACTTGGACAAGAAGATAGAGGAAGACTCGGATAGACAATGAGAGTCGGTTACCAATTGTATGACCTTTGGTCTAGACCTCCTATATAAGGCCAGACCCGGGGCGACTTAGAGATCAGGTTATCGAGTACTAGGTCAAGCTTCAGCTCCCTTGTAATCGATACATCAAGCAATACAACCACAAGCAAGACGAAGGCTATTACCTCGAGTTGAGGGGCCGAATATGGATTAATCCGTGTCTCTCATCCCTGTCAACCCCTTTGAGTCCATCACATTAGCAATGGCCTTGAACCAAAGTCCGTTTACCCGGACATCTGCCATGATAAAACCACGACAGGAGGGATAGATCATGTCCACAAAGTTTGAGCTTAAGGGAGATAGTTGGCAATGGAGAGTTGCTCAAATTTGGATCTGTACAGAGAGGATTTTTGAATATTTTGGTGAACCAAAACAATTGGTATTGAGAAGAAACTTTGCAAATATAGTATGTGTGACATTGTGGAATTTTCCTTGATTTATTTGAGAATATTTCTGATAGAAATATTTCAAATGCTTGAAATAGGCAGGAATGGTTTTGTCCAATATTTTGAACATGACCATGTGTTCAAACTCTTATATATGGACAATATATCCACTAAGTTTTCCTAAATTTTCTCAAATATTTTTAAAGCGTAAAAATATTTTTTCCTAATAAAAGACCATTTCTGGACTTAATAAAAAGCCTTTAAATAAAATAAGAAGACAATCTTTAAAAATTATATAGTAGGTTCCAAATAAGTCCCTTGTGTCAAAATATTCCACCCAATTTGAGGACCTGTAGTACAAACCTCAATTCTGGGGGTTTTGAAAACCTAATTTGAATAAATGCTTTTTGGCAAAAATAATATTTTCTAAAAATATTTTTAAGTCCTATACACATGGCATGATCATTGGATAATAGTTGGGATCTAGGAAAAGAGTTCTGAGAGTAGGAGGGAGATTTATGAATATAGATGTAACAGCCCGGGACCGAAGCTCCAAAAGATTCCCCTTTTATTTCGTTGTCATCATGTAATTTGTTTGGTTGTCACATTCATCATCGCATCATTCGCATCATCTGCATTGTATCATCACTCCATTGTCATCATTTTCCAAGTCTTGCATCCATCGTAGTTGCCGGTACTCTCCATTCGTATCGTCGACCGTTTCAAGACCGACCACACATGCACGTGCCCGCGACATCGATGATATTTTTTTCCAAAAGTGTGTATAAAACTTTCTCGGATTTGGTTGAAACATGGCGAGCAGTCGTAATATATTGTAGATAGATGTCCTGCCAAATTTCATCTCATTCCGAGTTTGTTTGATACCCGAACGGTCGACCATAGTGACACCATCATCGGTGTATTCATTGGACGTTACAGTTTATAAAACTTGTGCTAGGTCTCATTTCCCTCTCATCTCAAACCCATGGACTTCATCACACCCACTAGCCCCTCCTCCAGTTGTTTGATCGCGATCCAACGATCAATATTGCCCTAAAACCCCCTCCTATTGCCTACCTGCTATAAATAGCAGATGAACCCCTCAACACTTTGGACAAACCCTATACCCTAGGCAGACCAACTCCCTCATTCCCGCACAGCGCCGCCACCCAACCAACCGTTCTCCTCCTCGAATCGCGAGCGCTGGCCTCCACCCACGAAATCCCATGACCCAATCCACAACCACCCCATCCCTTTCTCTAGACCATTGGATGAAAGATCCGATGACCCAGGAGCCTCCTGGATCACCCCAGCTCCAACTCTCGAAACCTCCTCGATCCCGATCTGGATCGAGGGAACAAGCACTCATCTGCCTACTGTGCCTCCGTCCCGAGCTCCTACTCGCCTCGTCGGATGTTGCTGCCAACCAGGACCCAGCCCCCGGACCAACAGGTCATGTGCCTCGTGTCCAAGGTTGTCAAAATCGTGATTCTGTTGTGCGATTCTACGACTTTACGATCCAAATTGACCCCTCTAATTCTACAATTTTACTTCATAAAATCTACATTTCTACGATCCTGATAGTGAAGATTCTACGATTTGAGATTCTACCATTAGAGTTCCGATCCGATTGAGAATCGCGATTCTGACGACCTTGCTCGCGTCCCTTGCCCTCCTTGCTGGCTCTCGTGCTCCTCTAACCGCCTCGCTCTCTCTCTCTTTGCTGCATCGACACAAAGAACCAAGGCGAGCTGCCGTCGATCTACTTTAGCTAGCGACCATCCACCATGCGGCTGCTCGGATCTGAACCAACATATCCAGATCCTTCCGTTCCCATCGCCCATCATCCTCCCCATGGCCGTCGACCGTTGCTACCGGCATCGTTGACTCTGCCATGGCCTCTTGTTCTTCTGCATTGAATGTGCCCAGGGAGACGAGCGCCCTCGCATCAACCGATTGATCGCCAGCATGGATTGGTGCCATGTCGTGCGCCTGGGTGCCTACCTTCCTCCGTGCCTGGGCTAGCTTGCCCTGCAAGGCCCAACCAATGCTTGCCTCACCTCCTTCTAGTCGAAGGACCATGGCCCATGGTGATCAGTCCCCTTTTTTTGATGATGGGCTTGCCCCATGTGTAATTGTTGTTATGCCTTGCCTAGTGCACTTGTTAGTTAACCAACGCCCACCAGTTTCGGCCCGCGTAGGGTTTTTTCAGATTCTGTGAATTTAGTATTTATCACAGGAATTACAGATTTGCAGAATAGTCCCTTCAGTTCATGCATTTAATATCTCATGAACCATGCATCAGATCAAAATACTTTATATATATAAAATGACTAGAATTTCGTGTAGATTCACAATATCTAGCTCTCACATGTTTTTAAAATGACTAACTTGCTGTTTTCATGTAATTTACGTAATTGACATGCTAAAACGAATTGTTTCATAGCTAATTAACCGTTGCTCCGATTCAAATGTTCCATATATGTAACTTGACTAGAAATTGACTAGAATCACATGACACACTTTATTTTGCTGTTTAACTCATAATTTGCATTTGGGGTTGCTTCGGAAATACTATCAGTTGTTGTTGTCCTCATTACGATGCCTAGATAGATTGTTTACTGATGCTTCACCTATTGCCATGTTTATCAACATTTAATATTGTTGTGTACCTAATCGAGAGTGAACTAAGTAATTCGAATGTGGATTTTATCAACATGAAACTCGTTGCATATTGATCTTAACTTAATGTGTAGTAATTGATTGTGGTACGTTGTCATGTCATGCATAACATGCATCATATTTGATTGTGCATCCTGTCATGCATATGTTGTGGTGTTTACCGTCTGTTGATTGTAGTTTCGGATTATTCCTTCTCGATAGAGTTTCGAAAGCATTCGGAGTATGAGGATTCATTCATCTACTTCACGGATTCATTCTTCTTCCAATCGGGATCTCAGGCAAGATGATCATTTCCCTGGAAACAACTACAATCATTGCCATGCTAGTTGTCTCGTTTTCTATCACTATGTCACGTTACCTACCACTTGTTTGACAAGCCTCACATATATTCCATGACAAGAATCTAACCCCTCCACATCCCAGCAAACCATTGTTTGGCTATATTACCGCTTGCTCAGCCATTCTTATAGCATTTCTAGCTGCAGGTGCAATTGCTTCCATGTGACAACATGGGTATTTTTTGCTATATCACAATATTATTACTATTTAATTTACTCCACTTATATACTTGGTAAAAGGTGGAAGTCTAGGCCTTTTGTTTGGTGTTTTGTTCCATCTTTGCCGCCCTACTTACTTCTATGCCGGTGTTATGTTCCATATTGGGCGCTCCTAACATGCTCGGGGTTGTTATGGGGACCCCCTTGATTTTCATTTTTTGGATAAAACTTGTCTGGCATGGCCCAAAGTTGGTACTACATTTGCGTAATAACTAATAAAATGCATAGGGACCTGCCGACACCCGCGGATAATTAATCAACAACCCGGGCCAGTGCTCCTCATGAGTGTTGGTCCAAATCGGTAGATATCCGGTGCCTCCGGGTCACCCGGGGTGTCAGCCAACCTGATGTCTTGCCCATCTGGCCAGACACTGAGAACGACATACGCGGATCCTATCGGGTTTTATTGGTAAGTCAGAAGGCCTTGTTGGATTTGTTTTACCTTTCTCGAACGTCTTGTGCGAGGAATTCCGAAAATACTTTGGGCTATCTCGAGGTGGAGGTTTTCCAATGGAATTACCTAAGTAATCACAAGATTCGTGGTCGAGGTTATTCCCGCTGCATGTGGTTAGTTTATGATGGATGAGTTGGAGCACAACTACCGGGTTAAATCTTTCAGAAAGTCATCCCGCGTTTGCATGGCAACCTGGAAACTTTGTTTAACACCCGATCATAGCAAACTTTAAGGAAACCCAAATAAAATACACCAACCATGTGCATAACTATGACTGTCTCTACTCGTGAATCCTTATCCGAGAGAGAACACGATGGGGTTATGTTTGACGTAAGTAGGTGTCCAGGATCACTTAGTGATCATTATTAGTTCTCGTCCGTTAGGCGTAGACCACCCACTATTGGAAATATGCCCTAGGGGCAATAATAAATTAGGTATTATTGTATTTCCTTGTTCGTGATAATCGTTTATTATCCATGCTATAATTGTATTGATTGGAAACTAAATACATGTGTGGGTATATAGATAACACTATGTCCCTAGTATGCATCTAGTAGAATGGCTCATTGATCAAAGATGGCTAAGGTTTCCTAGCCATCTGTTTCCTAGCCATGAACATGAGATGTTATTTGATAACGGGATCACATCATTAGGATAATGATGTGATGGACAAGACCCAATCTATAAACATAGCATATGATCGTGTCAGTTTATTGCTATAGTTTTCAGCATGTCAAGTATCTGTTCCTATGACCATGAGATCATGCAACGCACTGACACCGGTGGAGTACCTTGTGTGTATCAGAAGTCGCAACATAACTGGGTGACTATAAAGGTGCTCTTCAGGTATTTCTGAGGGTGTCTCTTGGGTTGGCATGGATCGAGACTGGGATTTGTTACTCCGTGTGACAGAGAGGTATCTCAGGGCCCACTCGGTAATACAACATCGCAATAAGCCTTGCAAGCAATGTGAGTAAGTGTTATCCACGAGATCTTGTATTACATAACGAGTAAAGAGACTTGCCGGTCACGAGATTGAACTAGGTACAGAGATACCGACAATCGAATCTCGAGCAACTAACATACCTAAGAACAAAGGGAACAACATACGGGATTAACTGAATCCTTGACATATATGTTCAACCGACATAGAGGTTCAATCTTCGTGGAATATGTAGGAATCAAATGGGCATCCAGGTCCCGCTATTGGTTATTGACCATAGAGGTGTCTCGGTCATGTCTGCATAGTTGTCGAACCCGCAGGGTCTACACACTTAAAGTTTGGTGACGATATATGTATAGTTGAGTTATTATGTTGGTGACCGAACGTTGTTCGAAGTCCCGAATGAGATCCTGGACATGACGAGGAGCTGTGGAATAGTCCGAAGGTAAAGATTGATATATGGGATAATAGTGTTTGGTCTTCGGAAGGGTTCAGGAATTCATCGGAAGTGTTTCGGATGATTCCCAAAATGTTCGGGGTACAAGAAAACTTTATTTGGGACAAGGGGTAAAGCCCATGAGGCTTTAGGAAGGTGCAAAAGGTGTTTTGCGGAGGTCAAGGGCCAGACGCCAGGGACCTTGGCATCTAGGGCCAGATGCTGAGGACCTTTGCGTCTGGTCCTGGAGTCCGAGGAGGACTCTTGCCTTGCGGGCAAACCGACCTTGAGGAGGATTTTCTCCAAGTTTTGACCCCAGGGCTCAACATATAAATAAAGGGGCGGGCTAGCACTTGGAACACATCAAGAAACCCCAAGCCATGAGCCGGCAACCCCGTCCCTCTTGTTTATCCTCTGTCATTGTTTCTGTTGTGCTGGACAAAGCCCTGCAGAGATTGTTCTTCACCAACACCGTCACCATGTCGTCGTGCTGCCGGAACTCATCTACTACTTCACCACCGCTCGCTGGATCAAGGAGGTGAAGGCGTCATCAATCCGTACGTGTGTTGAACATGGAGGTGCCATCCGTTCGGCGCTAGATCGGAAGGACCATGATCAAGATTGCGAGACGGATCGTGATGGGATCGCAGGACAGATTGTGATGGGATCGCGGGACGGATCGTGATCAAGATCGCGAGATGGATCATGATGGGATCACGGGATGCTCGGCGATTTGGATCGTGAAGACATTCGACTACATCAACCGCGTTTATTAACCCTTCCGCTTAGTGATCTACAAGGGTATGTAGATCCACTCTCCGTCTCGTAGATGCTCATGACCATAGATAGATCTTTCGTGTGCGTTGGAAATTTTTTGTTTCCCAAGAAACATTCCCCAACTGTGGCATCATGAGCTAGGTCTATGTGTAGATGAGATCTGGAGAAGAACACAATGGATTTTGTGGGCATTCATGCTTAGATTGCTTCCTCCCTTGGTCATGTTCTGGTTCAGCGGTATTGTGGGATGAAGCGGCCCGGACCAACCTTACTCGTACGCTTACGAGAGACCAGTTCCAACAATTGACGTGTAACTTCATTGCACAAAGATGGCTGGTAGGTGTCTGTTTCTCCTACTTTAGTTGGATCGGATTCGACAAAGGAGGTCCTTGAGAAAGGCTGAAAAGCAACTTATGTATCACAGTTGTGGTTTTGCGTAGGTGTGAATTGTTCTTGCTAGATACCCGTAGCAGCCACGTAAAACTTGCAACAATAATTAGAGGACGTCTAACTTGTTTTTGCAAGGTATGTTGTGATATGGCCAATTACATGATGAGATATATGTGATGTTTGAGATGATCATGTATTGTATAGAATATCACGACTTGCATGTCGATGAGTACGGCAACCGGCAGGAGCCATAGGGTTGTCTTTAATTATTTTATGACCTACGTGTCAATCATTAAGCGCTAGGTAATGCTTTACTTTATCGCTAAACGGTAGCAATATTAGTAGAAACTTGGTGGGTGCGACAACCCCGATGGTGACACTTTGATAGAGATCAAGATGATGGATATCATGGTGTCATGCCGGTGACGATGGAGATCATGCCGGTGCTTTCAAGATGGAGATCAAAAGCACAAGTTCTTGGCCATATCATGTCACTTATGATTTGCATGCGATGTTAATCCTTTTATGAACCTTGTTTTTCTTAGGACGACAGTAGCACTATAAGGTGATCCTCACTTCAATTTCAAGATAAATTGTGTTCTCCCCAAGTGTGCACTGTTGCAAAAGTTTGTCGTGTCGAGACACCACGTGATGATCGTGTGTGATAGACTCTATGTTCACATACAATGGGTGCAAGCCAGTGGTGCACATGCGGAACACTTGGGTTATACTTGACAAGCCTATCATGTACAGACATGGCCTTGGAACATAAGAGACCAAAAGGTTGAACATGAGTCATATAGTAGATATGATCAAGATGATGATGTTCACCATTGAAGCTACCTCAACTCACGTGATGATTGGACTTGAGTTGGTGAATTTGGATCATGTATCACTTGAATGACCGGAGGGATGTCAATTTGAGTGGGAGTTCTTAAGTAATATGATTAATTGAATTCATTATCATGAACATAGTCAAAGTGTCTTTGCAAATTATGTTGTAGATTACTAGCCCACGATGTAGCTCCCTTGAATTTTTATATGTTCCTAGAGAAATATAGTTGAAAGATGATGGTAGCAATATTGTGGACTGGGTCCGCTCGGTGCGTCACCCCCTCTAGCATCGTCTGTAGATGTTGTGAACTCTGACATGCACGTTCCGATGACTACTTGATAGTTCAGCGTGTCATGCATTACGACTTAGAATTGAGGCTCCAAAACATTTTGAACGTCATGAAACATATGAGATGTTCTGAGAGCTGAAATTGGGATCTCAATCTCGTGCCCGTGTTGTGAGATATGAGATCACCAACAAGATTCTTTGCCTACAAGATGAAGGAGAATAGCTGAATTGGTGAGCATGTGCTCAGATTGTCTGGATACTACAATCGCTTGAATCGAGTGGGAGTAGATCTTCCAGATAAGATAGTGATTGATATAGTTCTGCAAGTCACTGTCACTAAGCTACTAGAGCTTTGTGATGAACTATAAAATGCCAGGGATGGAAATAATGATCCTTGAGCTATTCAAGATCTTTGACACTACGAAGGTAGAAATCAAGAAGGAGCATCAAGTGTTGATGGTTAGTGAAACCACAAGTTTCGAGAAGGGCAAGGACTAGGAGGGAAACTTCATGGATGGCAAGTCAGTTAATGCTCCAAAGAAGAAACCCAAAATTAAACCCAAACCTGAGACTAAGTGTTTCTATTATGCGGAGAGCGGTCGTTGAAGTGGAACAACCCTAGATACCTAGTAGTGAAGAAGGTTGGCAACGTCGACATAAGTATATTTGATATATGTATTATGGATGTGTACCTTGTTATTAGTCCTAGTAACACCTGGGTATTGGATACTGGTTCGATTGATAAATGTTAGTATCTCGAAATAAAAGCTATGGAATAAACGGAGACTAGTGCTACTTCTTGAGTATGCGTTGGTTTCCCATGAAGATAACCATTTGATGCAGCAAAGTAGATAAGTATTTCCCTCGGTTTTTGACAACCAAGGTATCAATCCAGTAGGAGATACAAGCGAGTCACCAATACATGTACCTGCACAAAGAATCAAACTCTTGCACCCAACGCTATAAAGGGGGTGTCAATCCCTTCACGGTTACTTGCAAGGATGTGATCTAATAGAGATAGATATAATAGGATGCTTGAACGGAAAGTAAAACTAAAAGTAAAAATAAGGCAGCAAGTATTTTTGGTATTTTTGGTTTTAAATTGAAAGTATAATATGGAAAATAGACCCGGGGGCCATATGGCTCACTAGATGGCTTCTCTCATGGTGGCAAGTATTACGGTGGGTGTACAAATTACTTTCGAGCAATTGATAGAAAAGCGAATAATTATGAAGGTATCCAAGGCAATGATTATGCATATAGGCATCGCGTCCTTGACAAATAGACCGAAACGATTCTGCATCTACTACTATGACTCCACACATCGACCGATTCCTGCCTGCATCTAGAGTATTAAGTTCATGAAGAACAGAGTAACGCATCAAGTAAGATGACATGATGTAGAGGGATAAACTCAAGCAATATGATGAAAACCCCATCTTTTTACCTTGATGGCAACAATACCATTACCTCCCTACCCCCACTTTACCTCGCTACCCCTACTTTGTCACTGGGTGAGTACACCGCAAGATTGAACCCAAAACTAAGCACTTCTCCCATTGCAAGAATTACCAATCTAGTTGGCCAAACCAAACCAATAACTCGAGGAGACATGCAAAGATATGAAATCATGCACATGACAATTCAGGAAAGACTTAAATAATATGCATGGATAATCTGAACATAAACCCACAATTCATCGGATCTCGACAAACACACCGCAAAAGAGTATTACATCGGATAGATCTCCATGAAGATCATGAAGAACATGGTATTCTGAAGCAAAGAGAGAGAAGAAGCCATATAGCTACTAGCTACGGACCCGTAGGTCTGTGGTGAACTACTCACGCATCATCGGAGGGGCAATGGAGTTGACGTAGATGCCCTCCATGTTCGAATGCCCCTCCGACAGATTACCGGAAAAGCCTCGAAGATTGGATCTCTCGAGAACAGAGGCTTCTAGCGGCGAAGAAGTGTTTTCGTTGCTCGTTCTGATAATGATGGAATATTTGGGTGTTTATAGGTGGAATATTAGGGTTAGGGGAGCTGCCGTGGGCCCACAAGCTTGCCCGATGCGACCTACCCACCTAGCCATGCCCTAGGGCTTGTGGCCCCATGGTGGCTCCTTTGCTTTGGTTCTCAAGTCTCGTAGTTTCATTTCGTTCCAGAAAAAAATCATTCCGAAGGTATTATTCCGTTTGGACTCTATTTAATATTCCATATTTGGGAAACTCAAAAACAAGGGAAAACATAAACTGGCACTAGGGTCTAGATTAATAGGTCAGTGCCAAAAATAAAATGAAATAGCATATTAATGCATATAAAACATCCAAAACATATAATATAATAGCATGGAACAATCAAAAATTATAGATACGTTGGAGACGTATCAGCATCCCCAAGCTTAATTCCTACCTGTCCTCGAGTAGGTAAATGATAAAAACAGAATTTTTGATGTGGAATGCTACCTAACATATTTATCCATGTATTATTCTTTATTGTGGCATGAATATTCAGATCCGTAAGATTCAAAACAGTAGTCTAATATTGACATAAAAACAGTAAAACTTTGAGCACACCAACAAGGTAGCCGTGTCCTTTCAAAATAACATGGCCTTAAAAAGTTATCCCTACAAAATCATATGGTCTGGCTATGCTCCATCTTCCCCACACAAAGTATCTAAATCATGCACAACCCTGATGAACAAGTCGAGCAACTGTTTCACACTTTTGGTGTTCTCAAACCTTTTCAACTCTCATGCAATACATGAGCGTGAGCCATGGATATAGCATTATAGGTGGAATATAATATGGAGCAGGTGCAAGGGAAAAAACGAGAACATAGTCTCACGTCAACTAGGCGTATCAACATGCTATGGAGATGACCGTCAATAGAAATCAATGTGAGTGAGTAGGGATTGCCATAGAACAAATGCACTTAGAGCTATAAGTCTATGAAAGCTCAAAAATAAAACTAAGTGGTCGTGCATAATGAATATCCACTAGTTATATGAAAGTGACAAAATAGGAGGCTCTCTATCATGAAGATCATTGTGCTACTTTGAAGCACAAGTGTGGAAAAAGGTAGTAGCAATTGTCCCTTCTCTCTTTCTCTCATTATATATATATATGGTGGGCTTCTTTGTCCTCTTTTATTATTTTTTTGTTTGGGCTTTGCTGGCCACTCTTTTTTGTAAATTCCGGATACTCATCCCAACTTGTGAGGGAGTCATAGCCTCCACCATCCTTTTCTATCAGGGGACAATGGTCTATTAATGAAAAATCATCACACTTTTATCTACTAATAACTCAAATAAAAATAAATTAAAACTTGATTCCTATGAAAAAATATGACTCTATATGCAATATGAAGTGATGATGCAAGTTATACAAAAACTACATGGTGGAAGTTGCATGGCACTATATCTCGGAATGGCTATGGAAATGCCATAATAGGTAGGTATGGTGGCTGTTTTGAGGAATATATGGTGTATGTTTTGCGGAATATATGGTGGCTGTTTTGAGGAAGGAGGGTTTGGTGTACCAGTGAAAGTTGCGCGGTACTAGAGAGGCTAGCAAGGGTGAAAGGGTGAGAGTGCGTATAATCCATGGAATCAACATTAGTCATAAAGGACTCATACTTATTGCAAAAGTCTATTAGTTATCAAAAAGACATTAGACTTATGCTCCTAGGGGAGAGGTTGGTAGGAGTTAACCATCGCGCACTCCCGACCCTCACACAAAGGTCGACAATCATTAAACAAATCATGCTCCGACTTCGTTACATAACGGTTCACCATACGCGCATGCTACGGGAATCACAAGCTTTAACACATGTATCTATTCCAATTCACAACTACTCCCTAGCATGACCCTCATATTACCATCCCTATTATCTCAAAACTATATGCAAGGACCCAAACTTCTCATAGTTTTTAATGCACTTAATATGAAAGTTTTTATTATATCCCTCTTTGATGCCCATTATATTAGGACTAAATTCATAAACTAAACAAATTACTATGTTGTTTTAAGAAACTCTCAAAATAGTATAAGTGAGTAATGGGAGTTCAATAATCTCTATAAAATATAACACCACCATGCTCTATAAAGATATAAGTGAAGCACTAGAGCAACTTTGCCTAGCTCAAAAGATATAAGTGAAGCACATAGAGTATTCTAAACAATTCACGATTCAGCGTGTCTCTCTCAAAAGATGTGTTCAGCAAGGATTATTGTGGCAAACTAAAAAGAAAAGACTCATATCATACAAGACGCTCCAAGCAAAACACATATCATGTTGTGAATAAAAATATAGCCTCAAGTAAATTTACCGATGGATTGAAGATGAAAGAAGGGATGCCTTCCAGGGCATCCCAAAGCTTAGGATTTTTGGTATACTTGAATATCACTTGGGGTGCCTTGGGCATCCCCACGATTAGGATCTTGCCACTCTTTATTCCATAGTCCATCAAATCTTCACCCAAAACTTGAAAACTTCACGACACAAAACTCAACAGAAAACTCATGAGATCCGTTATTATAAAATATAAATCACCACTTTAGGTACAGTTGTGAACTCCCTATTTAGTTGTATTTTTGTAATACCAACTGTATTATAACTTTTCCATGACTCATACGCCGTGATACGACCCATAGATGCACCAAAATAAGCAAACAACACAAAGAAAACAGAATTTGTCAAAAACAGAACAATCTATAGCAATCTGTAAACTTCGAATACTTCTGGAACTCTAAAAGTCTGAAAAATTATCAAAATCAGGGAAATTTGTATATAAATATTTTTTAAAATTTATAGATCAAATCTACTCTCTGAAAATTTTAGAAAAGTCCTGGACCTAGCGCAAAAGTTTTTGCTTTTTAGCAAGATCATAACAACAACTACCATAGATCACCCCAAAGGTTTTACTTGGCTCAAACACTAATAAAGAAACAAATACACAATTTCAGAATTAATAATGTGCCAAACACACCAAAACAGAAGCAAAAAGTAGAAAGAAAAATAAAATTGGATTGCCTCCCAACAAGCGCTATTGTTTAACGCCCCTAGCTAGGCAAAACGCAATAGATCTAGCTATTGTCATCTTTGGTATGCAATCCATAAGTACCTATCATGATAGATTAATAAGTTAATTTTATTTTGTTTCTAGGAAAGTGTTCCATGCCCTTCCTTAATGGAAATTTGAATCTAATATTCCCTTCCTTCATATCAATAATTGCACCAATTATTCTAAGGATAGGTCTACCAAGAATAATAGGACATGTAGGATTGTAATCTATATCAAGAACAATGAAATATAAGGGAAAATAATTCCTATTTGCAATAATAAGAACATCATTAATTCTTCCCATTGGTTTCTTCATAGTGGAATCCACAAGATGCAAATTTAAGGAACAATCATCGAATTCACGGAAACCTAACACATCACATAAAGTTTTTGGAATCGTAGAAACGCTAGCACCCACATCACGCAAGGCATGGCACTCATAATATTTACTCTTAATCTTAATATTAGGTTCCCACTCATCATATAGCTTCCTAGGTATAGAAATTTCCAACTCAAGTTTTTCTTCAAAAGCTTTCATCATGGCATCAACAATATGTTTAGTAAAAGCCTTGTTTTGACTAAAACCATGAGGATAGTTGAACATGGATTAATAAGGAAATACAATAAATTAAAGATAATCTATAATGATTAAAGGCCTTGGAATCCAAAAGAGTGGTTCATTACTATTTAATACTTTGACCTCATCAATCCCACTTCTGTCAACCTTAGCATCAAGATCTATAAACTTTGAATCATTGGGACGCCTTTTTTACTAAAGTTGACTCATATCCAGTACCATCCTTATCAATATTAACATTGGAAAACAAATATTCAATAGGAGTTACATCAATCACTTTAAGATCTTCATCAATATTATCATGAGAACATACTTTTTCAAGCCATTCATGCTTAGCACGAACTCTAGTGATTCTGTCCTTACACTCATCAATAGAAATTCTCATAGCTTTTAAAGATTCATTAATATCATGCTTGGGTGGAATATATCTAATTTTTAAAGAATCAATCTCAAGAGAAATTCTATCAACATTCCTAGCCAAATCATCAATCTTAAGCAATTTTTCTTCAATCATAGCATTGAAAGCTTTTTGCGTACATATGAATTCTTTAATATTACTCTCAAGATCAGAGGGCATCTTATTATAATTTCCATAAGAATTGCTGTAGGAATTACCATAATTATTAGAGAAATTACTAGGAAACAGTCTAGCGTTGAAATTACCTCTATAAGCGTTATTACCAAAATTATTCCTACCAACAAAATTCACATCCATAGATTCATTATTATTTCCAATCAAAGAAGAAAAAGGCATATCATTAGGATCAATAGGAACACTTTTACTAGAAAATAGTTTCATCAATTCATCCATCTTTTCACTCAAAGTATTAATCTCTTCAATAGCATGCACTTTTTTACTTGTAGGAGATCTTTCGATGTGCCATTAAGAGTAATTTTCCATAATCTTATCTAGGAGTTCAGTAACTTCTCCTAATGTGATTTCCATAAAAGTGCCACCCATGGCGGAATCTAAGAGATTCCTAGAAGAAAAATTTAATCCAGCATAGAAAAGTTGTATAATCATCCATAAACTCAAACCATGCGCGGGGAAATTCCTAATCATAAGTTTCATCCTCTCCCAAGATTCTGCAACATGTTCATGATCAAGTTGCTTAAAATTCATTATATCGTTCCGAAGGGAGATGATCTTAGCGGGGGGAAAGTACTTGGAAATGAAAGCATCTTTACACTTATTCCATGAATCAATACTATTTTTAGGCAAAGATGAAAACCAAGTTTTAGCATGATCTTGTAGTGAGAACAGGAATAGCTTCAATTTAACAATATCATTATCCACATCTTTCTTCTTTTTCATATCACACAACTCAACGAAAGTACTTAGATGGGATGCGACATCTTCATTAGCAAGGCCGGAAAATTGTTCTTTCATAACAAGATTGAGCAAAGCAGCATTAATTTCATAAGATTTCGCAGTAGTGGCGGGAGCAATAGGAGTACTAATAAAATCATTATTATTAGCATTGGAAAAGTCACACAACTTGGTATTCTCTTTAGTCATCGTGACAAAGCAAGTAATCAAGCACACAAACAAGCAAAAAGCAAACTAAAAGAAGAACCAAAAAGGGCGAATAAAAAGGCAAATCATTTTGGTATTTTCTAAAAATTGTTTTAGAAGCGGGGGAGAGGAAAATGAGAGGCAAATGGCAAATAATGTAAATGAAAGATATGAGTTTGTGATGGGTATTTGGTAGGCTTGATGTAGATCTCCCCACAACCAAACCAGAAATTGGCAAGTAGAAGAGAGAGTTCTTATCTTGACTTGCTATGCATCTCCCCGACAACGGCGCCAGAAATCCTTCTTGCTACTTCTCGAGCATGCGTTTGTTTCCCGTGAAGAGGAACTGTTTGATGTAGCAAAGTAGATAAGTATTTCCCTCTGTTTTTGAGCACCAAGGTATCAATCCAGTAGGAGATACAAGCGAGTCACCAATAGATGTACCTACACAAAGAATCAAACTCTTGCACCCAACGCTATAAAGAGGTTGTCAATCCCTTCACGGTTACTTGCAAGGATGAGATCTAATAGAGATACATATAATAGGATGCTTGAATGGAAAGTAAAACTAAAAGTAAAAAATAAGGAAGCAAGTTTTTTTTGGTATTTTTGGTTTTAGATCTGAAAGTATAATATGGAAAATAGACCTGGGGGCCATAGGTTTCACTAGATGGCTTCTCTTATGATGGCAAGTATTATAGTGGGTGAACAAATTACTGTCGAGCAATTGATTGAAAAGCAAATAATTATGAAGATATCCAAGGCAATGATTATGCATATAGGCATTATGTCTATGAAAAATAGACCGAAACGATTCTGCATCTACTACTATTACTCCACACATCGACCGACTCCTGCCTGCATCTAGAGTATTAAGTTCATGAAAAATAAAGTAACGCATTAAGTAAGATGACATGATGTAGAGGGATAAACTCAAGCAATATGATGAAAACCCCATCTTTTTACCCTTGATGGCAACAATACAATACGTGCCTCGCTACCCCTACTTTGTCACTGGGTGAGGACACCGCAAGATTGAACCCAAAACTAAGCACTTCTCCCATTGCAAGAATTACCAATCTAGTTGGCCAAACCAAACCAACAACACAAAGAGACTTGCAAAGATATGAAATCATGAATATAAGAATTCAGGAAAGACTCAAATAATATTCATGGATAATCTGAACATAAACCTACAATTCATCGGATCTCGACAAACACACCGCCAAAGATTATTACATCGGATATATCTCCATGAAGAACATGAAGAAGATGGTATTGAGAAGAAAAGAGAGATAAGAAGCCATCTAGATACTAGCCATGGACCCGTAGGTCTGTGGTGAACTACTCACGCATCATCGGAGGGGTAATGGAGTTGATGTAGATGCCCTCGATGATCGAATCCCCCTTCAACACATTATAGGAAAAGGCTCCAAGATTGGATCTCTCGGGAACGAAGGCTTCTGGCGGCGGAAAAGTGTTTTCGTGGCTCATTGTAATAATGATGGAATATTCGGGAATTTATAGGCCAAAGATTAGGGTTAGGGGAGCTGTCGTGGGCCCACAAGCCTGCCCGGTGCGACCTACCCCCCTTGGTCGCCCCTAGGGCTTGTGGCCCCACGGTGGCTCCTCTGCCTTTGCTCTCAAGTCTCGTAGTTTCCTTTCGTTCCAGAAAAAATCATTCCGAAGGTTATATTCTGTTTGGACTCCGTTTAATATTCCTTATCTGTGAAACATAAAAACAAGGAAAAAATAGAAACTGGCACTAGGCTCTAGATTAATAGGTTAGTCCCCAAAATAATATAAAGTAGCATATTAATGCATATAAAACATCCAAAACAGATAATATAATAGCATGGAACAATCAAAAATTATAGATACGTTGGAGATGTATAACCTAGGTAACGGTGAGGTGACAATGTGTGTTGGAAATGTTTCCAAGGTTGATGTGATCAACATCGCACGCTCTCTCTACCTTCGGGATTAGTGACGAACCTAAATAAATGTTATTTGGTGTTTGTGTTAAGCATGAACATGGTTATATCATGTTTATTGCAATACGGTTATTCATTTAAGTTAGAGAATAGTGGTTATTCTGTTTACATGAATAATGCCTTCAATGGTCATGCACGCAATGAGAATGGTTTGTTAAATCTTGATTGTAGTAATACACATGTTCATAACATAGATTCCAAAGGATACAAAGTTAATAATGATAATACAACATACTTGTGGCACTGCCGCTAAATGCCATGTTGGTGTAAAGCGGATGAAGAAACTCCATGCTGCTGGATCTTTGGACTCCTTCGATTTTGAATCGGTTGAGACATACGGACCATGCCTCATGGGCAAGATGACTAAAGACCCCGTTTTTGGTATGATGGAGCGGGCTAGTAACTTATTGGAAATAATACATGTGGATGTATGCGGTCCAATGAGTGTTGTAGCGTGAAGTGGATATCATTATTTTCTTACCTTCACTCATGATTTGAGTATATATAAGTATATTTACTTAATGAAACACAAGTCTAAAACGTTTGAAAAGTTCAAACAAATTCAGAGTGAAGTTTAAGATCATCGTGACAAGAAGATAAAAATGTCTACAATATGACCGTGGAGTTGAATATCTGAGTTACGAGTTTGGCATAGAACTTAAGACAATGTGAAAGTTGTTTCACAACTCATGCCACCTGGAACACCATAGTGTGATGGTGTGTCCGAACGTCGTAGTCGTGCTCTATTGGATATGGTGCGAACTATGATGTCTCTTATCGTTTTACCACTATCGTTTTGGGGTTTTGCATTAGAGACAACTACACTCACTTTAAATAGGGAACCATCTAATTCCATTGAGATGACATAGTATGGTTTGGCAAAACCCTAAGTTTTCATTTCTCAGAGTTTGGGAATACGAAACTTATGTTTGATAATCTCAAACCCAAAGCAGAAAGGTGCATCTTCGTAGAATACCCTAAGAATAGTTGGGTATACCTTCTATCTCAGATCGGAGTGCAAATTGTTTGTTGCTAAAAATGGGTCCTTTCTCGAGAAAGAGTTTCTCTCGAAAGAATTGAGTGGGAGGAAGATAGAACTTGACATGGTTGCTGAAACTTTGTTTCAACCAGGGAGTAGCGCAACGCAAAAAGATGTTTCTGCGGAGCCTATATCAGTTGAAGAGGAAGTTAATGATGATGATCATGAAGCTTCAGATCAAGTTACTGTCGAACATCGTAGGTTGTCAAGGATACGTACTTCACCTGAGTGGTACAGTGATCATGTCTTGGAAATCATGTTGTTAGACAACGATGAGCCTACGAACTATGAAGAAACGTTGATGGGTCTAGATTCCAACGAATGGTTAGAGGCCATGAAATCCGAGAATGGCTCCATGTATGATAACCAAGTATGGACTTTGGTATACTTTCCCATTGAATGACAGGTCGTTGAGTACAAATGGACCTCTAAGATGAAGACATATGCTGATGGTAAATGTCACCATTTATAAAGCTCGACTTGTCGCAAAGAAATTTATGACAAGTTCAAGGAGTTGACTGCGATGAGACTTTCTCACTCGTAGCGATGCTAGAGTTTGTTAGAATTATGTTAGCAGTTGTTGCGTTTTTCAATGATGAAATCTGGTAGATCGATGTCAAAACATAGTTTCCTTAAGCGGTTTTCGTAAGGAAAGGTTGTATGTGATACAACCGGAAGGTCTTGTCACACCTAAGGATGCTCAAAAGTATACAAGCTCCAGTGATCCTTCTATGCTCTGGAGCGAGCATCTCGGAGTTGGAATATATGCTTTGATGAGGTGATCAAAGTTTTTGAGTCTATACGAAGTTTATCAGGAACTTGTATTTACAACAAAGTGAGTGGGAGCACTATAAAATTCTGATACGTATATGTGGTTGACACATTATTTATCGAAAATGATGTAGAATTTCTAAAAAGCATAAACGGTTGTTTGCAAAAGGTTTTTCAAAGGAAGACCTGGATGAAGCTACGTAATTATTAGGCATCAGAATATATAGAGATAGATAAAGATGCTTGATGAGACTTATGATGAGTTCATACCTAGACAAGATTTTGAATGAGTTCAAAATGGATCAGTAAAGGAAGGAGTTCTTGCCTGGTTTGTAAGGTGTGGAGTTGAGTGAGACTCAAAGCTCGACCACGACAGAGGAAAGAGAAAGGACGAAGGTCGTCCCCTATGCATTATCCATAGGCTCTATATTGTATGCCATGCTGTGTACCGCACTTGTGTGTACCTTGCCATGAGTCTTTCAAGGGGTACAAGAGTGATCTATGAGTGGATCACTGGACATCGGTCAAAATTATCCTTAGTAACTATTGGACTAAGGAAATATTTCTCGATTATGGAGGTGATAAAGAGTTCATCGTAAAGGGTTACGTCGATGCAAACTTTAACACCAATCGGGATGACTCTGAGTAGCAGTCCAGATACGTATAGTGGAATAGCCATTTGGAATAGCTCGAAGAGGAGTGTGGTAGCAGTGTCTACAATATGACATAGAGATTTGCAAAGTACACACGGATCTGAATGTCGCAGACCCGTTGACTAAAGACCTCTCTCACATGCAAAGCATGATCAAACCCAAGTACTCGTTGGGTGTTAGATTCATAACAATATAAATCACATGGTGATGTGAACTATATTATTAACTCTAGTGCAAGTGGGAGACTATTATAAGTATGCCCTAGAGGCAATAATAAATTAGTTATTATTATATTTCCTTGTTCGTGATAATCGTTTATTATCCATGCTATAATTGTATTGATTGGAAACTAAATACATGTGTGGGTATATAGACAACACTGTGTCCCTAGTATGCATCTAGTAGACTAGCTCATTGATCAAATATGGCTAAGGTTTCCCAGCCATGTACATGAGTTGTTATTTGATAACAGGATCACATCATTAGGAGAATGATGTGATGGACAAGACCCAATCTATGAACGTAGCATATGATTATGCCAAATTATTTCTACAATTTTCTGCATGTCAAGCATCTGTTCCTATGACCATGAGATCATGGAACACATTGACACCGGAGGAGTACCTTGTGTGTATCAAACGTCGCAACGTAACTGGGTGACTATAAAGGTGCTCTATAGGTATCTCTGAGGGTGTCTGTTGGGTTGGCATGGATCAAGACTGGGATTTGTTACTCCATGTGACGGAGAGGTATCTCAGGACCCACTCACTAATACAACATCACAATGAGCCTTGCAGACAATGTGACTATGTGTTAGCCATGGGATCTTGTATTATGTAACGAGTAAAGAGACTTGCCGGTAACGAGATTGAACTAGGTATAGAGATACCGACGATTGAATCTCGGGCAAGTAACATACCGAAGAACAAAGGGAACAACATACGGGATTAACTGAATCCTTGACATAGAGGTTCAACCGGTAAAGATCTTCGTAGAATATGTAGGAGCTAATATGGGCATCCAGGTACCACTATTGGTTATTGACCATAGAGCTGTCTCGGTCATGTCTGCATAGTTCTCGAACCCGCATGGTCTACACACTTAACGTTTGGTGACGATATATGTATAGTTGAGTTATTATGTTGGTGACCAAACATTGTTCGGAGTCTAGGGTGAGATCCCGGACATGACGAGGAGCTCTGGAATAGTCCGGACGTAAAGATTTATATATGGGATAATAGTGTTTGGTCTTCGGAAGGGTTCCGGAATTCATCGAAAGAGTTTCGAATGTTTCCCGAAATGTTCAGGGTACCAAAACACTTTATTTGGGCCAAGGGGTAATGCCCATGATGCTTTAGGAAGGTGCAAAAGGTATTTTGCAGAGGCCAGGGGCCAAACGCCAGGGACCCTGGTGTCTGGGGCCAGACGCCGAGGACCTTGGCATCTGATCCTAGAGTCCGAGGAGGGCTCTTGCCTTTTGGGCAAACTGACCTCGAGGAGGAGTTTTCTCCAAGCTTTGACCCTAGGGATCAACATATAAATAAACGGGCAGGGCTAGCACTTGGAACACATCAAGAAACCCCAAGCCATGTGCCAGCAACCCCGTCCCTCTAGTTTATCATCGGTCATAGTTTCCGTTGTGCTTGGCAAAGGCCTGCAGAGATTTTTCTTCACCAACACCATCACAACATCATCGTGCTGCCGGAACTCATCTACTACTTCACCATCGCTCACTGGATCTAGGATGTTAAGGCTTCATCAAGATGTACGTGTGTTGAACAAGGAGGTGTCGTCCGTTCGGCGCTAGATCGGAAGGACCATGATCAAGATTGCGAGACAGATCGTGATGGGATCGTGGGACGGATCGTGATCAAGATTGCGAGATGGGTCATGATGGGATCGCGGGACGCTCGACGATTTGGATCGGAAGACGTTCGACTACATCAACCACGTTTCTTAACGCTTCCGCTTAGCGGTCTACAAGGGTATGTAGATCCACTCTCCCTCTCGTAGATGCTCATCACCATAGATAGATCTTGCGTGTGCATAGGAAATTTTTGTTTCCCATGCAACATTCCCCAACACCCACTTTATTTTTTGTATTCGTAAGTTAGCCACTCAAATAAATTCTTAGTGCATGGTGCAACCTCACCACTTATCCATACCTCACCCATTAAGCTTTGCTAGTCTTGATAGCCTTGGAAATGAGATTGCTTAGTTCTCGTGGCTCACATATTACTATAACAACAGTTGCAGGTACATGTAATGCGATGATGTGAAGTGAGAGCGATGTTTGTTTGATTTGGAGTTCTTCTTCTTAATCAAGCTAGGATGGGTTCCAGGCGACATCCTGGGATAGCAAGGATGATGTCATTTTATCGTTTGATTTCATCCGTAGTCGGACCCTGCTCTTCTCTATGATGTTTGAATATGTTGTTGAATTGATGTGATCTTGATGTAGCTTATAGTGAGTGTAAGCCAATTCCATATACTCATATCTTTTGTACCTGTACTTGTAATGATATCCATTCTTGCAAAACACCGAGATGCGCTCCTATAGTTCTCGAGGCCCTCGAGTAAAAATAAAGATAGGATCACATCTTGGGCATTACAAGTTGGTATCAAAGCCTGTAACGACCTAGGAGCTCCCTTGATTGATCGAACTTGGCTGAGTCGAGTCTAGTGAAAAAACTATTTTGGGTATAGTTATATTGAAGAGTATGATTATTTTACTCCTATTCTATACTCTGGTGAGGTATTCGACTTAGGAATTTTTATTCTATCCTCTTCTCACTCAATTTTTTAGGATCATGCTAGTATTTTGGAATCTCTATGATGCCGATGTGATGGAGTTCTGTACTTGGTGCCTCCTGTTATTGAGGAGTAGAGATCCAAGGGATTCTTGACACATCGTTATCATTCAGTTTCCTCAGTATCTCAGGATGGAGGATGTTCGAAATTGCTTCAATACTAGTAGTGGCGATAGTAGTCCGGCATCCCCAGTACTGGTGTGAAGAGAGTTCAGATATACTGCCATTCTTAGTATCATTGTGTTTTCGAGTGTCTGAGGTAGATGAATTTACGATACCTCTGGTTATGTGTTGACGGATGTGTTACATTGGAGCGTAGTATCATGTTAGGAGTTGAGTGATGTGTTTTGCTCCTTGTATCTGTGGACCAGATTGCATAATCATAAGATTTCGGGGGTTCTTAGGTATTACATAGTCTATCTTTCTAAAAAATGTGCGAATTAAGGTTGGGGTTCGACATCTAGTGGATTCGTTTGTTCACGGTCTTTCTTACAGAGGACAGTCTTGATATATGTCATCAGATATGCTTTGTAAATCCTTGTAGTTCGCTACACCTAGGGATCATATTCGAGCATCATTTCAATATGACAATCCAATGTACGATCAAGCCCGTGCGAACCTTACCACGAAAATATCGAGCGGAATGTCTATCATGAATTTTTTCTGGCTTGTTTTGTAAACCTCATCCTATGTTTTGTTGGAGTATGGTAATTGAAGTTGCTTCAATGTCAATTGGTGATCTCATATCTTTGTGAAGTACTATTCTCATATTTCTATGGAATTGCTAATTCTTGTGCTCAATAAAGTTGTCATATCAATTCTTTTCATCCGGTGTGCTTCTCTTCAAGATAATTCTATCCTCTTCAATATTTGCAACATCAACCCTCATATGTCTTTCTGGACTTCTTTTCACCCGTCTTAAGTTCTTCTTTGTTTTTCCCACCCTCCCGCCTTTTTAATTCATCAATTAAATTCACATCCAAGTGCCATTCTTTCATTGATGCTTCCACTATCTTTTCTTCTGTATCGTATCTAGTGAGTCAGTGTGAAGATGCTCAGAAGCTTCAAGTTCATCGTTCTTCATTCTTGTTTTCTTCCATGGTGGATTCAATTCAAGATTTCAATGTTCATCATATCCTTTTCATCCTTTAAATATTCTCTCATGGTCAAATCCTATTCAAGCCTCTCTTGTTTATTCATCCTCTCTATATTCTATCTAGATTGCTGAAGATATCTTAGGATATTCGTGTTTTCATGCAATACTTTCGAATTATTTAAAGGTTCTCACCTCTTCATGTTTTCATTTGTACCAATGCAATCTCTGTGTCTAAGTAATTGTTTCAACGGTGGTTTCCTTTCAATGGGCCCATACCCACAGGTTTTCCCCAAGATCTTACCTGGCTCTTCTAACCTTTCCAGAGATGTCCTCGAGTTCTTTTCAAATATGATGTAAGAATGATTTTTATCAGTCATATTCCTTCTCCATGATCGCTTCGAATTATTTTCATCATTGGCTAAACCGTTCTTTATTCATTATTATGGAGTATCTCAGTAATTTATGGTGTTGTTTCTGGTCATCATTCTCTATGTTGAAGACCGACGGAGAGTTTCTCTTAAATCTTTGCCATCATGAGTAAGTCCTTCCATATCTATCAAGAGTATTTCAGAATTGTTTTCATTTCTCGATCCTCCGAAGGCCATCATTTCAGAAGATTTTCTTTTTTCTCAGCATTCAGCTTTCGTTCTCAAATTATTCTCAATTGTTGTCCCTTCATTCGTATCCCAATTATTTCGGTGCTTCGTTCAACAGTTCTCTAGGCGGATCACGATCTCTTCGTTCTCATGTATCTCCATACATTAGTAGAATCTTCATTCATTTCAAATTCCTATCGGTGTCTCGTTCAAGAGTTCTTCAAGTTCATGGTATTCTCTCTTCAATCTTGCAAGAAGAATAAATCGTCTGCCAAATCCATTGCTTGTCATCAATTTAACTTGATGAAGGATAAGCATAACATAATTCTTATTCTTGTTTCTTCAAGGTTATTTCTATCTTTCTTCCGGTGTTGTGCATGTTATGAATTCTTGATTCTAAGTTCTTCTTCTTTTCTTGTACGGAGTTTCATGTTTTATCAAGCATCTCATTGGGAAACTTCATCTAAATCTTGGAGGGTCGTGATCTTATTCTTCAACCTTCAATCCTTTTGACCATTTGTTTGTATATGGAGGTTCTTCATGGTGGTTCGTCAAGAATATCATCATTCTCGAATTATTCTTCAAGATTCTTGTGGTAGTACCTCAAGTATTCATTATCTTGCATTTCAAAGTGCAATTCATTGCCCCTTATCATTCGAGATGGTGTTATAGCATTCTTGATTCATGAGGAGTCTCGAAGAGTAGTTGACAAGAATGCGATATCCAAACCCATCAACTTCCTTATTGGAGCTATCTTGGATTGGATTTCACCTGATGCATTTCCTTAGGGTTGTTGCTATCATGGTGTTTATCATGATCCAAGTCTCAATGAATCCTCTTGTGAAAGAAGTTTCGCCTCTCTTGGTGCTCCCAATGAATCAATTGTTTGGATTAGTGGCTGGTTGTCAACTCATAATTTTGAGATGGTTTCCATATGCCCATAACAAGCCTATTTTTTCGTTGTTGATGTTCCAACAACTCCATTCAATATCTTCTTTCTAAGGATGCTTTTCAAATTCAATTGTAGTAGAATTTTTTATTTTCTTCTTTGTTCTTTTACTTCCATCGTTGTAGCGTCTATTCTTTTGTTCCGGAGGCCTTGTGATGTTGCTCCCTTTGTTCCATCATATCGTTTTGTCAAAGATCATGTTCTTTCCTCGCTTAGCCATCTAACCGGAGTGTTGTGACACGTTCTCAAGTTCTTTCATCTTATCAATTTCGCCCCTCCATCTTACCGAAGTGCTGCCAAAATTTCTTGTGAATTCTTGCGTGTTCCTCATATCATTCTTCATCTATTTAAAACTTTAAATAATCAGTGGTTTCACTCATTCGTCAAAGAATCAAGTAAATTTAACCTCTTCCTCTTCTCTTCCTCTTCCCCTTCTCATCCTAAGATCTCCGGGCGAGATCTCTTGTAAGTGGAGGAGAGTTGTAATAGCCCGAGACCGATGCTCCCAAAGATTCCCCTTTTATTTCATTGTCATCGTGTGATTTTTTTGGTTATCGCATTAATCATCGCATCATTTGCATCATCTGTATTGCATCGACACTCCATCGTTGTCATTTTCCAAGACTTGCATCCGTTGTAGTTGCCAGTTCTCCCTGTTCGTTTCGTCGACCGTTTCGAGACCAACCACACATGCACGCGCCCGCGACATCAATAATATATTGTTTTTTTCAAAAGTGTGTATAAAACTTTCTAGGATTTGGTCAAAACTTGGCGAGCAATTGAACTATATTGTAGCTAGACCGTCCAAATTTTATCGCATTCCGAGTTCGTTTGATACCCCAACGGTCGACCGTGGTGGCACCATCATCGGTGTATTCGTTGGATGTTTCGGTTTATAAAACTTGTACCGGGTTGCTCATTTCCCTCTAATCTCAAGCCCACTAGCCCCTCCTCCGGTTTGTGTCATCTGATCGTGGTCCAACGATCCATATTGCCCCAAAATACCCTCCTATTGCCTACCTGCTATAAATAGCAGATGAACCCCTAACCATTTTGGACAAACCCTAGACCCTAGCCACACCAACTCCCTCCATTCCCACACAACTCCGCCACCCAACCAATAGCCCTCCTCCTCGGAACGCAAGTGCCAGCCTCCACCACCAAATCCCATGACCCAATCCACAACCACCCCAACCCTTTCACTAGACCATTGGATGAAAGATCCGACGACCCAAGAGCCTCCTAGATCGCCCCAGCTTCAACTCCCGCAACCTCCTCGATCCTGATCTGGATCGAGGGAACGAGCGCCTGCCTACCTATCATGCCTCCATCCCGAGCTCCTCCTTGCCTTGCCGGACGTCTCCGCCAACTAGGACCCCGTCGCAGGACCAACAGGTCATGTGCCTCACGTACCTTGCCCTCCTTGCTTGCTCTCGTGCTCCTCTAACCTCCTCGCTCTCTCTGTTTGCTGCATGAACATAGACAACTAAGGCGAGCCATCGTCAATCTACTTCGGCCGACGACCATCCACCATGCCGCCGCCCGGATCTGAACCGCCATGTCCAAATCCTTTCGTTCCCTTCCTCCATTGTCCTCCCCATGGCCGTCGATCGCTGCTGCCAGCATCATTGAGTGCTCCATGGCCTCGTGTTCTTCTGCATCAAACGTGACCAGGGAGACGAGCGCCCTATCATTGACCGATCGATGGCCAGCATGGATCGGTTCCATGTCGTGGGCCTGGGTTCCTACCTTCCACAGTGCCTGGGCCGGCTTGCCCTGCAAGTCCCCGCCAGCGCTGGCCTCATGTGCTAACAGCCAAAGGCCCATGGCGAATGGTGAGCAGTCCCCTTTTTTCTGATGATGGGCTTGGCCCGTGTGTAATTGCTATTATGCCTCACCTAGTGCACTTGTTAGTTAACCAACGCCCACCAGTTTCGACCCGCGTAGTTTTTTTTTTCAGATTCTGCGAATTTAGTATTTATCCGACGAATTAAAGATTTGCAAAATAGTCCCTTTAGTTCATCCATTTAATATCTCATGAACTGTGCATTGGATCGAAATACTTTATATATGGAAAATGACTAGAATTTCGTGTAGATTCACAATATCCAGCTCTCACATGTGTTTAAAATGTCTAACTTGCTGTTTTCACATAAATTACGTAATTGCCATGCTATAATGATTTGTTTCATAGCTAATTAACCGTAGCTCCGATTCAAATGTTCTATATATGTAACTTGACTAGAAATTGAGTAGAATCACATGACCCACTTTATTTTACTGTTTAACTCATAATTTGCATATGGGATCGCTTCCGACATACTATAAGTTGTTTCCGTCCTCATTTAAGATGCCTAGATAGATAGTTTACTAATGCTTCACCTCTTGCCATGTTTATCAACATTTAATATTGTTGTGTACCTAATTGAGAGTGCACAAAGTACTTCAGATGTGGAGTTTTGTCAATATGCAACTCATTGCACATTGAGCTTCACTTAATGTGTAGTAATTGATTGTGGTGCGTTATCATGTCATGCACAACATGCATCATCTTTGATTGTGCATCATGTAATGCATATGTTGTGATATTTACTGTGTGTTGATTGTTGTTTCGAATTGTTCCTTCTTGATAGAGTTACAAAAGTGTTTAGAGTGTGAGGAATCATTCATATACTTCACGGATTTGTTCTTCTTCCAAGCGGGGTCTCAGGCAAGATGATCATTTCCCTAGATACCACTATTGTTGTTGCCATGCTAGTTGTCTTGTTTTCTATCGCTATGTCACGCTACCTACCACTTGTTTGAAAAGCCTCCCAAATATGCCATGACAAGCCTCTAACCCCTCCACATCCTAGCAAACCATTGTTTGGCTATGCTAGCGCTTCCTCAACCCTTCTTATAGTGTTTCTAGCTGTAGGTGCAATTGCTTCCATGTGACAACATGGATATTTTTTGCTATATCACAATATTATTGCTATTTAATTTAATGCACCTATATACTTGGTAAAATGTTGAAGTATTGGCCTTTTGCTTCAGGTTTGGTTCCATCTTTGTCGCCCTAGTTACTTGTGTACCGGTGTTATGTTCCATATTGAGCCTCCTAACATGCTCGGGGTTGTTATGGGGAACCCCTTGATTTTTCTTTTGGGATAAAACTTGTTTGGCAAGGACCAATATTGGTACTATATTTGCTTAATAACTAAAGAAATGCATGGGGACCCGCCAGCACTCGTGGATAATTAATCAAGAACCCGGGCCATTGCTCCTCATGAGTGTTGGTCCAAACCGGGCGATGTCCGGTGCCCACTGGTCACTCGGGGTCTAAGCCAACCCGACATGTGGCCTATACGGTTGTACCCTGAGAATGAGACACACGACTCCTATCGGATTTTGTCGGTATGCCAGGCGGCCTTGCTGGATTTGTTTTACCTTTCTTGAACGTCTTGTGCGAGGAATACCGAAAATACTTCGGGCTATCTCGAGGTTGAGGTTTTCCAATGGAATTGCCTAAGAAATCATGGGGTTCGTGGTCAAAGTTATTCCTGCTGTGTGTGGTTAGTTTATGATGGATGAGTTGGACCACCCCTGTAGGGTTAAATCTTTCGGAAAGTCGTCCCATGGTTACATGGCAACTTGGAAACTTTTTTTAACACCCGGTTATACCAAACTTGAAGTAAACCCAAATAAAATACACCAACCCTATGCGTAACTATGACTATCTCTAGTCGTGAATCCGAGAGAGAACACGATGGGGTTATGTCTCCCGTAAGTAGGTGTCCAGGATCACTTAGTGATCATTACTAGTTCATGGCCGTTATACGTAGACCACCCAATTTGTTTTCTGTATTCCTAAGTTAGCCACTAAAATAAATTCTTAGTGCTTGCTGCAACCTCACCACTTATCCATACCTTACCCATTAAGCTTTGCTAGTCTTGATACCCTTGGAAATGAGATTGTTGAGTCCCCGTGGCTCACAGATTACTACAAAAACAGTTTTAGGTACAGGTAATGCTATGCTGTGACGTGAGAAAGATGTTTGTTGCATTTTGAGTTCTCCTTCTTCATCATCATCAATCTAGGATGGGTTCTAGGCGACAACATAGTATAGCAAGGATGATTTCATTTTATCCTTTGATTTCATCCGTAGTCGGACCCTGCTCTTCTGTGTGATGTTTGAATATGTTGTTGTATTGATGTTATCTTGATGTAGCTTGTGGCGAGTGTAAGCTAATTCCATATACTCATCTCTTCTGTACATGTACTTGTAATGATATCCATTCTTGCAAAACAACGAGATGCGCTCCTATCCTTGTCGAGTCCCTCGAGTCAAAATAAGGATAGGATCGCATCTTGGGCGTTACAATAGAGCACCAGCAAGAAATCAAACAAGCAAGAAAATAGCACACAAGTCAAGCACTCATAGGCACTCAAAAACTTTTAATTCACCCTAATTTTTGTGTCATGTTAACTTAGTCATGAGGCAAAACACAGGGTGTGACAGACCTACCCCCTTACAAGAATCTTGTCCCCGAGATTCTTAGGCTAGGCGGGAAAGATGCGAAAATTCATAGGTGAGGTAGTCTTCATGTTTTCGTGTGGCTTCCTCCTCGAAGTGATTGCTTAAATGGATCTTCAAGTGCTCGATGATATAGCTTCGAGTGCATAACCAACTTTGTCTATGGGTGAACAGGGTTCTTGTGATATGCTAGGCTTGCCTAAAGGTCAAGGTTTTGGAGAACGAGGTCATCGAATGGCCCTGGCTCGCATGTGCATTCCAAGGTCGGAATACGTGGCAAAGGAGGGTGTCGGTGTGCTGGTCCTAGGACTGCTCACGTTGGTTAGTGACATCTAGATGTCTCACGTTAGAATAGAAGGATCCAGGTCTTGGCGTAATTTCCGAGTAAGGGAAATCGTCAACTTCGTTGGAGCAGTAGACCTTCCGATGCTCGTGGTCTTCAATAGGAAGGATGTTAGAGTTTTTCGGCGTAGGTTATTGGTCGAGACCTTCTGCTCGACTAAGTTGCTTACGTAGGTTGTTCATCCTTCTTTGTCCATTTGTCCTCATCGTTGCAGACATGCGTCTCTAGCGGGTCTTCGAGCGTTCATTCTACATGTCTCTCCGTAGAAACCATGGCAAAGGTTTGGTCTGAGTGACATCCCTAAGACTAAGCTTAGAGACTTGGTGCCAAAATGGGTCCTACTATCTCGGAAGGTTTCTGGGGAGTTCTAGATAAGCTGACTATCCAGAAGTATAGAACAATCATTTAGCCCCCACGGTCTAAGGCTTGGCAAGCAGGGTGAACTACCTTTGACGGGGTGTTCACCATGAGTGAGTGAGGGTCTACACCCTATATTGTCTAAAAAGGGGCTGATAACAAAGTCATGATAGTCGTCCACTCCATTCCAGGCATTTGAAGGGAGTAGGTATGTCACGCTCATCGTACACCATCAAGGTGTTGGAGTGAGAGGTGTTGTCAACTTGTTGGCTCCTTCTTATTCAGGAACTGATAGGTGGCCATTAAAGCAAGGGGCTACTAAATCCCGTTGACGTCCAAAGGCTTCTTCATTATTGAATGTCATTGTTTCTTGATATAGTCTAGTTGACGTATCTGGTAAAGGAGTGGTCGTTGACTTCTCTCGCTTCTTCTTTTTTGTCTTCATGGTTCCTTGACTGTAGCGGTTCTACATCTTGCTTGGGCAAGAATGTCATCTGCTGCATGGAGGGTACTCCAAGGAGTCCAACTTTTTCAACGTGAAACCTTGTACTTGAGAGGCATGGTAATTGGTGTTCCTGGGCTGGTCCAAATAGGACTAAGGTGTTCCTTCATCTCATTGGGTAATTAAGTATGTGATCCGTGAGGACAACAACATAATTCTCCTAGTATGACATACACACATTTCTCATGGGATAGGTGAGAGAGGCGACTGTTTGTTCCGGGTGGTGACTGGTCCATGGGTTTGTGGTCCAACCTAATAGAGGTCCTTGTGGCCACCTTCCATATGAACATGTCTGCTAGAGGTCCGGGTGGTGTATCGGCCATAGTCTAACGACTTAGAGCCAAGACCAATGGTCATAATTCCGACCATATTGTGCCTCGGCAAAGCTTCTAGGTTTCAAGGAGCTTAGTATGTGAGTGAACGTCTATCATCTTATCCTTGAGCAGAGTTATTCGATGCCAATAGTCCTACTATTTACTCCAAACAAATCATCCTATACCATCAAAGGCATCATCTCATATAAGTCACTTCAACATTACACATGCTACTCCTGTCTCCATAGATTTAATAGAAGGACGACCCATACTCTCATGCATACTCTATAGCCATTCATCTATACCCCTATGTAAAGATCCTCGGGATAGCATACAAGCCGCTAAGCTTGATCATGACACTGTAATCCAAGTGCCCTACTAACCTATCCAAGATCTAAGGTATTGCATTACTATGCTAAGGAAACACGTAATAAACCAATCCAAGATTTTGTTTCCTTTCTATGAATCCAATTAATAAATCCTCGAATACCATCCCCTATTACATGACCTATTACTGCTACAAATCCAATACAAGTGTCGTTCCATATATCTCCAGATTCCCTAAATCCCCAAATTCCAGAAGGAACTATCTCATCATGATATAACCATCAATTCCCGTCATGATGACCCAGAGAATTCCGAAGTTAGGTACATATGGATCCTTGAATTGATTGTAACAACAATCCAATATTCCTAGTTTGTCTTCCACCAAGAAACATGGTATCAAGATCAATATTATCGGACTAAATCCAAATTACTCCGAACTATGTGGTTTGATTTATGTTGAGAACCTATTAGAATCACCTATTTAAATCCAAGGTTTACATCTAGTAAGAATTCCCTACTAGTTACTATAGTTACTATTGTAACATCATCAATCCACTATCGATATTACTTGCCAGAGTCAAGTCATTTATCCACCAATAATTTCAGCTGCCATCACAATGGTCCTACTAAATCCAATTTGCTCAAGGGGAAAGTAAGTTATGATATTCTTTAAATTTCATCCATCAATCTCCCGATCATCCTAAAAATCTCGCTATCCACCAAAGGGTCTCACACGCTTCCTCAAGATATCTGTTATAGCCTCGTCAAACGATTAATCTACTAACCATTTATCCACAAGATGATCTATCCCATGGCATCAAGGTTCTAGTGCTAGCGAAAGAATGAAGGATATTTCATCACTATGATCACTAGCTCCATAATGAACCCAGTGCCAAGCATGGGTTTCCGATCTTGAGGGAAAAGCCTAACCCTACAGGGTTGCGTCTGGTTGAGTATGTTGTAGTCATAATCTTCAACGCTAGCTGTCCGTGGAGGTGGATCGTTGGTGCATCTTGTCTTGCTGGTCTTTAGGTTACGAGAGGGGTAAGAGGGAAAGTAGCATAGAGGGAAGTTCCTAAGGGGGTGGTATAGTGCAATTGCAATCAAGCAAGTGCCTAGAAGGCCAAACACAAACATCAAGGTAAGGTAGGTGATATAGTCATGCACTTGTTGCCTAGGGAAAAAGTGTGACTTATATCAAAGCACAAACAAGCAAAAATGAGCAACAAACAATCAAGGTTCTATCGAAACCATCATATGGACCCGACTTCGCATGGGGGATCCATGACTCATCCTACCCTAGTGGTCCTCGGACTCAATATTGGTGTTGCTTCGTCTCTCGGAGAGGAGTCCGCGCAATCTTTAGGCTCTTCTTCAGGTGTCCCTATGTCTCTTGTTGTTGTCCATCGAAACGATCCTGGTTGTGCCTGAAGATTCCTTGACGACTTTGAGTCTGGTGAGTTGACGACGAAGGTGATTCTTCATAGCTCCTGTTGATAGGGTCTTCTAGCGTTCTTCATAATCTGGACAATGCCTTCTTGAATTTCAAGGTGTCGAGAATTCCAGGTGGTTAATCCTTTATGCAATGACATAAACAAGGCATGGTAGAGTTGTATCATGTAGGTCACATTGATGATATCATTGGCACCAAGAGCGGCGGATGATGAGAACCATTTTACTGCTCACTATAGTGAGGCGGACCAAATGGAAATGTTCTCTATTGTAACATCCCAAAATTCCATTTTGGAATGTTATGAAATATAGCTATGCATCATCATCATCATTGCTTGAATGTATGAACTAGTTGAAGTGCTTCTTCTGAATTTCTGAAACCCCTTTCTACTTTCAATATGCTTCTTTCACCTAATTGAAATTCTTGGTAAAAAGTTCAAATTAGAGAGGAGGAACATGACACTCCACACCAGGACCTAATTGGTGATTTATTTGAACAATAAAAACCAGGGGTTGTTTTGAAACTATTTGCAAAAGGATTTAAAAACAATTAGGCCATTTCTGAAAATAATATTTTTTTCAAAGTGTTCAAATAACAGAATAAAAATATTCGCTGGAATATTATAAAGGGAAAGCTTTTAAAGCTATTAAGGCCCGGTCGGCCCATCCGCAGTTACCGGCCCCTCCCTACTTTCCTAATAATCGGCCACCATCGCGCCCGCGAAACCCTCTCTCTCTCTGACCAGCGGGACTCACCCGACCGCCGCAAACCTAGCACCGGTCATCCCCTCCATCCCGCACGCGCCGCCGCCGCCGGAATCACCTCCTCGCCGGATTTGCGCCCCTTTCCTTTCCCCGACCCCTCTCTGTCCCTTTATAAGAGAGCCTCTCCCCCGCATCCATTTCCCCCCTGAGCCCCCTCTCTCCTTGCCTGAGATACCGCGACGACCTCGCCGGAGTTGCTGCCCCACCGAACCCTTCCCCAGCTTGTGCCCATCGCCTCGGACCTCCTCGAACCTCTCCGACGCCACCACCCATCGTGGGAGCCCCGCCGCTGTCATTTGGAGCCTTCCGACGTCGCCAACGACCACCGGAGTGCCGCCCCGTCGACCTCGCCGCTTCGGACCGCCTGAGATCCCCTCGCCGGCGACCTCCATCCATGGTGAGCTTTCCCCATCCATCAGATCTAGACCCGGCGGCCAAGATTAGAAGTTTTAATTGCTCGAACCGGTATCCTCTTAGGCTCGGTCAACCGCCCGTAACCCCGCTCGCACACTCCCCCTTAGCCACTCACAGGCTGCCACGTAGCCGCCTGGCCATCCGATAGTTTTCTGTTTTTTTTCTGTTTTGTTTTAGTTAAGAGAAACTTTTCAAAATTTGTTTTAGCTATATCTTTTAATCTGTTTAATGTTTTGAACTAATTATTTTTGCATTAGGTTCCTAATTTCATGTAGTTTCACCCTGTAGTTCTAGATTTCAAATTTGAACTCTAAACTTTGAATTTAATCAAATTTTCTCAAATCATTCAAATCTGAATAACTAGAGTTTAAAAATAGATTTTGATTTGAATCTTTTTGCTACTGCTTGGTATTAGTTAGGACTATCTTATTGCTTAGTTTGAGGATTTTTAGGATGATTTTGATTAGTGTTCTAGCTATAAACAGATTCTGCCTATTAGTTAGTATAGTTTTATTTATTTAGTTTTTAGTTAGTTTCAATTAGATTTAGTTTTATTTTTTGTAGTAGGTTCTGTTGCTTAAACATTTAGTGTTTTACTTACTGTTAATAAAAACATAAATTTGCTTAGTTTGTTTCTTTATTAACATAGGAATCTCAACCCCTTTTCGAATAGGTGTAATTTGATTAAAACAACTAGTTAGTAATAGTTTTTCTTTCAACAAAGTTTTATATAATTTAATTATGTTTTCTAAGACAAGTTTTTAGTAATTTATTTTCTATTTAGAAAATGTTTTGTAATAAATAATAAGTTTTGTTTTGCTCTTTGTTAGTAAAACTATAGTTGCTTCATATAGTATTGTTTACCAAAACTTTTAACACCATACTAAGAGTTTCTTAACAAAACTTTAAATTGATTTTATTCTGTTTATTAATATAATATTTTATTGTTTTCTTGCTGTCAACTATTGTTTTGTTAATACAAATGGTTTCATTATGTTAGTAGTGTTTTATCAATCATCTTTTAGGAAACAAAACTTTGTGTGTTTTTCTTGCTTGTGATTTTGTGCATTGTTTTGTCTTGATTGTTTACTAGTTCATTTCTGATTTTGTGAGTTACAAATAATTTTGTTGTATGCTTATTGAGTACTCTTGTTTGCTTCGTTAGATTATCCGGAGTGCGAGGCTTGTTACCTAGAGTCACTCACGTACGAAGACCATCAATCAGGCAAGTCACTTTGATCATCTTTACCCATGTTTTTATTGCATTAGTTCTACCATTCCCCAAATTGCATGCAAAGTAGGTAATTGGAAATTTGGTTATTTGATGTAGTATCATGTGGTAGGTACCCCAATCCCTTGACACATTGGCCCCGGGAAACGTTGTTTTACATTTTCCTATGCTACTAGTAGACGGGGTTGGTTGTGTGATTCATGAGGGTTGTGAGATTAATTACAAGACCTACATAATGATCAAGACTTCAAGACTCCGAGTTTTCAACTTACCTCTGGGTGGATGATGGTTGAACGGCACCCTGGAGAAACCAGTGGATTTGCCTAGGTGTTGCTGGAGATGGCGAGTATACACGCGGAAAGGTCCACCCAGGCACAAAGAGATGGATGGATGCTTCAAGACCCAAGGCTTACCTGCACAGCCACAAGTCATTATGGGCTCTGGCTTGGTTCGATATCGTGGTGACCTTGGACAGGCGGTGCTACGAGATGTAGAGGAATGGTAGGAAAGGATGGGCACAGACAGAGTCGCAGGGAAACCCTTTGGAAGACCATGTTTTGGTCATCCGTTTCTCAAACACCCTGAAGTGCGAGAAATCAAACGGAGGCGACCAAATCTTGTGGGGAACGTGTGCAAAACTCTGCAGAGTACTCAAACCTAATCGATTAGCCGTGTCCACGGTCATGGACGACTTGAGCCAAAGGAACTGAAACTTCCGGAAACCCTCAACACAATTAATATGATGATGTGGGTAATTAATAACTTGGGTAAGAGAATTGGTTGGTGGAACCATCTCATTAATCAACCAACTTAGTAATAATTTTGCTTAGCCCCTCTCTTGATGTAGGAAAAATCTGGCTTTACGCAAAAACTACCACCCTACCTGCCATATATGCATGTAGACTAGATGATTATATTTTCACCCCTCTCTTGTGACTTTGCCGGCATATTCCAGATGCTGTGCTACACGGCTGCAACGTATCATGTTGCAGAGTACTTTTCCGACTAGGAGTGAGGATACTCTCTACGCTCGGTAAGATGCCTTTGGAGTCAGATGGACTCATCTACCTTCAATGCTTCCGCAAGATTTAGATATTCTCATGAGTTGGCCTTTAGCCACTTTATTGTAATATTTATTGTAATAAAGGACTCGATATGAGATTTCGATTAATATAATGCTGTGTGATTTCCCTTTGATATATACATTGATGTACCGTGTGTGTACCAGCATAATCTTGGGATGGTACGGAAACACCGGAGATTCGACCTCTCAGGTCGGGTCGCTACAGAAATGGTATCAGAGCACACGCTGACCATAGGACGTAACCTCTAGGATTGGAAAGACTTAGGATTGTTTCTCTTTGTCTTGAAAATTCTTATACTCTCATCTACTCATTTCTGACTTCTCTCCGATTATTTCAAAATTTATAGATGGCCACCTTCATCCCAGTGTTGATCACGGATTTTGTCAGCCTGACGCAATGATGCCCTTTGGTAAGGAGCTGATGAGGATCATCAAGGACATGAGGATTGCTTTGCCGAGCATCATCGGGACACCTATCATGTCCTTTCCACAAGATGGACGCTACAGGATCGAGGTGCACATCCCAGGGAAGACCTTTGGGAATCGGAAGGAACCCATCGACTTCAAGTTTGTGGCACCCAGTTGGATACTTATACGTATTCAGGAGGAATACAGAGGTGGAACCATGTCACCAGGACTCAGCATGGTTTGTCGCAGGAATGCCAATGGAAACATCATAACCCCTCCCACTGCAGACACCACCATTTCCTATATCCAAACCCTGGAGACTCACATCAGGACTCTGGAGCTTCGAGTTCGTGCTGATACGAAGACAATCAAGAATCTGATGAACCGCGAGCTGGACCTTGAAGCTGACCTGCGGGAAGCCAACTATGAACATGAGCATGAAGTGAAGGACTTCCTAGAGAGGATCGATGAGCAGAATACTCGCATCGCAACTCTCGAGGAGCAGCTGGACATGGGGGAAAATCTTGACCCCGAAGGAGACATGGCTCCCTTCATCTGCGACGATGATGACTATGAGGAGAGCACCACTGGAGGAGGCTCAGTCACCATGTACTTCTGAGGAAAACTTTAGTCATGCCCTCCAATGTATCTTTTATTTTTTTCGACGTTAAATCGTAGGTCGATGTTCGGTTTGATTGAGTCTTGTATTCCGATGTTTGAACTTGAGTTGAATAAATGAATGAGTGTTTGGTGTGATATGTTTGCTGCATTGCATATGGGTAGTGAATTTCTCCTTTTAGGCCCTTGTTCTATTCTAATTCTCACCCCTCTGAAAAACAGCAAGATGCCTCCACGACGTGAGTCCGACTTCACCTTCCCGCCGGAACTCACCCAACTTCTTCAGCAGCAGAATGCACTGATGCAGCTATTGATCCAGAATCAGACCAACAACCAGAATAACAACCACCACCATCCACCCCAGGCTGACAATCTCACCCGTTTTCTGAGGTTGAACCCTCCAACTTTCTCCAGCAGCACTGAACCCATTGTGGCAGATGACTGGCTCCGTAAGATGGAGAGAGAACTCGTCACCGCTGGATGTACTGATGCTGAGAAAGTGCGCTTTGCCGCACATCAACTGGATGGACCAGCAGCTTCATGGTGGGAGAACTACACCACCACATATCCTATTGCTGATATAACTTGGGAGCAGTTCAAGCAAGCTTTCCGCACCGCACACGTTTCAGCTGGAGCTATGAGTCTGAAGAAGCGCGAGTTTCGCAACTTGCGCCAGGGTAGTCGCTCCATGGCCCAGTACGTGGACGACTTCAGCACATTGTCACGTTATGCACCAGGAGACGTGGCCGATGATGCGGCCAAGCAAGAGAAGTTTCTAGAAGGACTCAACGATGAGTTGAGCATGCAGCTGGTAGTGGCTACCTTCAACAACTACCAAGAGCTGGTGGACAAGGCCCTCATCTTGGAGGGAAAGCAGCAGCAAATTGAGAACCGCAAGCAGAAGTATACTCAAGGGAAGTTTAACTCTGGAGCTCATCAGAAGCCCTGCTACTCCCTGTACTCAGGGAATATCGGATCAGGGACCGGTAAGTTTGGAAGGCACACTCATGCCGTGCACAACCATGGAGGCCACAACCATGGAGGAAATGGGAATGCCCGTCCCAACAATGGCAACTTCAAGACTGACAATGGGAATGGGAACAACAACCAGGACCGTCACGCTCCTACTCAGAAGGATCTGAGCCACATCACCTGTTTCAAGTGCTAGAAGACAGGGCACTATGCTACTGAGTGTCCCTAGAGCAAGCAGGGAAATGGAAACGGCAACAACAACGGCAACTCCGCAGCCAAGAAGCCAAATCCGTTTCCTCGTGCCCAGGTGAACCACCTCGACGTGGAAGAAGTCTATGATCAACCCGAGATTGTGGTTGGTAAGTTTTTATTGCATTCACATCCAGTTACAGTACTTTTTGATTCCGGTGCAACTCATTCATTCATATCAAGGGTAGTTGTGGATAAGTATGGTTTGCCCACCAAAACCCTTAGTCAGCCCATTAAGGTCAGTTCCCCAGGAGGTATGATGATGGCAGGGATAGGATGCCATTCTTTGAAACTTCACATAGGAAACCATGTTTTTCCCACCGACCTCATCATCTTAGAATCCCAGGGATTGGATGTAATCCTAGGCATGGATTGGATGACCAAGTATGAAGGAAATCTTGATTGCCCTAGCAAGTCTGTTTCACTCACCACCCCGGAGAACAAGAGGATTAAGTATGTATCCCGACGCACCCAGATGAGTGCTCGGTTAAATTCTCTTACAGGAGTTGTTCAGGAGGAAGTACCTGTGGTAAAAGACTTTCTGGATGTATTCCCGGAAGAATTACCAGGCATGCCACCAGATAGGGAGATTGAGTTCCTAATAGAGCTACAACCAGGGAAAGCCCCAATTTCCAAGAGACCCTATCGGATGCCCGCAAATGATTTAGTGGAAATCAAGAAGCAGATTAAGGCGTTATTGGACAAGGGGTATATTCGCCCAAGTTCTTCACCTTGGGGAGCCCCAGTTCTTTTGTTGGAGAAGAAGGATAAAACCTTGAGAATGGTAGTCGATTATCGTGCCTTGAACGAGGTGACTATCAAGAACAAGTATCCTCTGCCGATGATTAATGATTTGTTTGATCAGCTAGTAGGAGCCAAAGTATTCTCCAAGATCGATCTTCGATCAGGGTATCACCAACTGAAGATTCGTGAACAGGATATACCCAAAACAGCTTTCACCACAAGGTATGGCTTGTATGAGTATACTGTCATGTCCTTTGGTTTGACTAATGCTCCTGCCTACTTCATGAATTTGATGAACAAAGTGTTTGTGGAATATTTGGACAAGTTTGTCGTGGTGTTCATCGATGACATTTTGATATTCTCCAAGAACGAGGAAGAACACAAGGAACATTTGCGTTTAGTTCTGGAGAAGCTGAGAGAGCATCAGTTATATGCCAAGTTCAGCAAATGTGAATTTTGGCTGACGGAAGTCGGATTAATTGGACATGTTATTTCCGGAGATGGAATAGCAGTGGACCCCGCTAAGGTTGAAGCCGTCATCGAGTGGAAATCACCCACCTCAGTTAAGGAGATCCGCAGTTTTCTGGGACTAGCCGGATATTACCGAAGGTTCATTGAGAATTTCTCAAAGATTGCCAAGCCCATGACAGAGTTGTTGAAGAAAGAGTCTAAGTATATTTGGACTAAGGAATGTGAAGCCAGTTTCCAGGAGTTGAAGAAACGTTTGGTCACAGCCCCAGTGTTGATTTTGCCCAATATTCGGAAGGACTTCCAGGTTTACTGTGATGCTTCACGTCAAGGACTTGGAGGAGCACTCATGCAAGATGGAAAGGTTGTAGCTTATGCATCCAGACAACTACGACCTCATGAGTTGAATTATGCCACACATGACTTGAAACTAGCAGCCGTAGTGCACTCACTCAAGACCTGGAGACATTTCCTTATCGGAAATAGTTGTGATGTTTACACCGACCATAAGAGCCTGAAATATATCTTCACGCAGAAAGAGTTGAACCTCAGATAGAGGAGATGGTTAGAGTTAATCAAGGACTATGACATGAGATTACACTACCATCCAGGTAAGGCAAATGTGGTAGCAGATGCCTTGAGTCGCAAAGCTTATGTGAACACACTAACAGCGGGAGGATTACCCCAGGAGTTAGCCGATGATCTCAGAGAGCTCAGGCTAGAGATAGTTCCAAGTGGATATGTTGCCACACTAGAGATCCAGTCCACCTTGACCGAAAGAATTCGTGAAACCTAGAAGAGGGACAAGGAAATAGCTGAGATTAAGCAAAGAATGAAAGATGGTAAGGCTAAAGGTTTTCGTGAGGATGAGAAAGGAACTCTGTGGTTTGAGAACCGCATCTATGTGCATAATGACCCAGAGCTCAGGAAGTTGATACTTCAGGAAGCCCACGATTCCCCTTACTCGATACACCCAGGCAACACCAAGATGTATCTGGATTTGAAGGAAAGTTATTGGTGGACAGGTATGAAGAAAGATATTGCGGAACACGTTGCAATATGTGATGTTTGTCAGCTAGTAAAGGTAGAACATCAGAAGCCAGCAGGGTTACTCCAACCTTTGCCGATACCCGAGTGGAAATGGGAAAAGCTTGGTATGGACTTCATCATAGGATTACCAAGGACCCGATCAGGTTATGATTCCATCTGGGTAGTGGTAGACCGCTTGACCAAGGTAGCTCATTTCATTCCAGTGAAGACCACCTATACCAGCGCTAAGCTAGCCAAGATATATATGACCAGGATCGTATGTCTGCATGGAGTTCCGAGGAGTATCGTGTTAGATAGAGGAACACAATTTACCTCAAAGTTTTGGCATCAGTTACATGAAACTTTGGGTACGAGGCTGGAATTCAGTACAGCTTTTCATCCGCAGACCGATGGACAGACTGAGAGAGTCAACCAGATTCTGGAAGACATGTTGAGAGCTTGTGCGCTAGATTATGGATCAAGTTGGGATGACAACTTACCTTACGCAGAATTCTCGTACAACAACATTTATTAGACCAGTCTGAAGATGGCCCCTTTCGAAGCATTATACGGAAGGAGGTGCAGAACACCATTGACGTGGGATGGTGTTTGAGAATTAATATGATCATGGACGACTTGAGCCAAAGGAACTGAAACTTCCGGAAACCCTCAACACAATTAATATGATGATGTGGGTAATTAATAACTTGGGTATGAGAATTGGTTGGTGGAGCCATCTCATTAATCAACCAATTTACTAATAATTTTGCTTAGCCCCTATCTTGATGTAGGAAAAATCTGGCTTTACGCAAAAACTACCACCCCACCTGCCATATATGCATGTAGACTAGATGATTATCTTTTCACCCCTCTCTTGTGACTTTGCCAGCATATTCCATATGCTGACCTACACGGCTGCAACGTATCATGTTGCAGAGTACTTTTCCGACCAGGAGTGAGGATACGCTCTACGCTCGGTGAGATGCCCTTGGAGTCAGATGGACTCATCTACCTTCGATGCTTCCGCAAGATTTAGATATTCTCATGAGTTGGCCTTCAGCCACTTTATTGTAATATTTATTGTAATAAAGGACTCGATATGAGATTTCGATTAATTATAATGTTGTGTGATTTCCCTTTGATATATACATTGATGTACCGTGTGTGTACCAGCATGATCTTGGGATGGTATGGAAACACCGGAGATTCGACCTCTCAGGTCGGGTCGCTACATCTATTAGCAACCACATTGATGATCATTGACACATCATTGGTAATGACAGGACTTCTCTATTAGCGATGCATATAATGATCTTGCATATCTTATTCCCTGGCCATCATAGGCCAAGGTTGCATCATCCTAGGCAAGTGTTGAGGGTTTCACCATCTTCCTAGTCTTGATGCCTTTATCCCTCAAGAAGGTATCTTCTGTTGGTATTTTCTAGTCATGGTGTCGTCAAACTTATGCGAACGTCCGGAAAGGTGGCTTCCTTCCAGGTTACCAATGAGGATTTCAAGAAATCCAGTGGTCAGGGGCACAAGGGTAGTAGCGACAGGTTTGCACAGTTTTGAAAAGCAGATGAGGAGAGCTAAGAGTAAAATGGTGGAAGTGCTAAGGCAAAAACCTTTGCTTCCTTCAAAAATTTTGGAGAGATGAGAATTATAGTGGTTTTGTATGTAATTTTGAAGGGTTTGGAAAAATAGTTTTTTCCTAACTAACATCCATGTTAACTAAGGGCTTCCTACAATCAGGATGGCTCTGATACCAGCTCTATGAGGAACCCGACTCGTAAGTTGTGATGATCGACTGTACATGCAAAGTGGTCCTAGATATCAATGCTCACTGAACACACAGAAACAAAATAAAAAGAGTCTTACATCCATTACATAGTGTTTTACTCAAATATGACCTTTATGGCCAAGTATTCATAAACTTGCAGCGGAAATCTTCAAGGATAGCATGAACCCATGTCATCTGCCTTAACCCTATAGGCATTTTGACTAGGAAGCGTCCTAGCTCTCATGTTCGTCACCAAGGTAATATTCAACATAATCTGATCTTTCATGCTTGTCCAATAAAATAACCACTAGAAAGCCAATGAGTACTTCGAATGTACTCTCAAGCAACCCATGTTTGGAATAAAGTTTAACAGAGCGTGATATAGCACTAATAGGTAATTTTGCGGAAAGCTAGTCTGAGTGCAATGACATGTTCAATCAACTTGTAAAATCATGCGTCAACATGTTGAAGATATCCATATGGACAAGTTATAGATATCATTATAATAAGGGTTTGAACATCGCGTGTTCAATCATTTCATCAAGTCTTCCAACTTAGCTCAAGTACCTGTTTGTCACACACACACACACACCAAGTTTTGTGAAAACATCTGTACGTAGTTTAAGCAGCACCACCCAACTTTCCTTGACCATGGACATGGCTATTTGAATAGTTTTACAATCTATAGAGGTTACACACTTTATCCACAAGACTTGGGGAACTTCCGTGTCATCCACGACTCGCGGTATCTCACATACCCAAGGTAAGCACCCGAACATTGCCTTTCCCCCGACAATACTAAACAAAGAGTCCACTCGATTGCTACACATGCCTCATGATGTACATCATACGAGCCTCGCTCCAGATTGTACCATCCATGAAGGTACCAACGGTGTGCCTGGTGCCTGTGAAGACATCGCATGATCGTCCTTACCGACACGACCCCGTATCGAGAGTGACCACATCACTCCCACCACTTGTAATGCAGGCTCTATGCTAGTACCTATCAAAGTAATCAATGAAGCCCCATCCCATAAAGGTGTATCATGGTTCTAAATGTAAGGTTGGGACGGTCGACAAATCTTAAATCTAATCTGTTATCGAAAACACGCACACTCACTTGCTCCGGTACACCACTTCTTTCGCAAGTGGTTACCTAACTCAACATCATCTCCATCGAGCATTAGTGGCACTCGACGGGGTTTTCGAAAAGTCTTTGAAAACATTTGTTTTTCGACACCATGCATATTCCCGATCCCACTTGCGTAGCATCTATTAAGCATCCTGTATACTTCCACCCGCACAACCCTCATAAGAAGTTAGGGTCATGCAAGATGCAAGTAACAATGGCAAAAGTATTGTAGGCATCCCACCGAAGGGGAATAGCACACCAACATTATCAATTCATCGAAACAACATGGTCAATGGACTACTTGCCCGACTTATCAAAGTCTTCAAGGTCTTCAAATGCTTCTCGTCCCACTCTGAGCACTTTGTTTATCCCGTCAACTATCATAGGAAACAACCGCAATAAGCAATAACAACAAGCACACAATGGTAGTGCTCTATAAATAGGACTTTTAATTTTCTTGGACACCTCTGGTTATGAAACAAATAACCAAGGATGTTTTATTTGAAGTCGGTCAAGGCGGAGTTTTGAATGAGGGAAATGAATGAAATAATGATCCTATTAGAAGTCTACAAAAAATATTTTGGTAAAAATGAGTGGATGCAACTAACAAATAGGGCAAAATTTTAGAAAATTTTGGGAAGTTGTTCCACTGGATTTGGAGTTGGCATGATTACACTATGGATTTGCAAAATGGATCATATATGAAGGAATTGTCCATTATTTGACATGGTATCATAAGTGTGAGGGAAAATGTGCACATCTTAACTCATGATTTTAGATGCACCTATGATTTTGAATCGCTCCATTTGGAGTAGATATGGCTCCACTAGGAAGTTTTGCAAGTGGGGCTTGAATAATTCAAATATGAATTTAAACATTGCAAAAGTATGAAAGCTGTATCATTAAGTAGAATGGGATTTTATAAAAATATAGGAATTTGAATCATCAAAATTGGAGGTCATATGAATTTATTATGGATATGTGAAGTAGTCTGCAAAAAAACAGGAAAAGAAATTTACCAAAATGGTCAATCGACGCACTAGGCACGGGATAGGAAATGGGGCGGCCCAGTGGATTGGCCAAGCGGGGGAGCATCGACATCAAAGGCGCCCCATGGGATATACGATTCCCCAGGGTGAAGGCGGTACCCAATAGGGGCATCTCCACTCAAACTACTGGGCCCGGATACTGGGTCGCTTACGGGCAGGCCCCACCGGCAGGTCTTCTCCCCCCTCCGCCCAAACAAGGCAGTGGCCAGGGAGGTTGTGGCTGAGCGTGCACCAGTGCTTTCCCTAGTGGCTCCGGCCACCTCTGGCGGCACCCTGGCCATGCACGCGAGCAGGAGGGCGAGATGCGTTCACTGGCGCGATGCACGGACTACGGGAGCCGTTGGAGCATCAGCAGTGGCGGGCAAGGCAGATGGAAGCAATGGCAAGGATGGCGGGGGCAGCAGAGTCAATGAGAGAGGAAATGGGGGTGGGGCAGACTAGTGGATGTCGCTTGGTCGATCCTCATGGGTAGAGGGTAACAGGGTCATCAAGGGGCTTCAATTTGACCAGAGGGGCTTCAATTTGACTAGAGGCCGTCGGCAAGGCCTCAGCCATGGTCATCGGTGGAAGGCGCGAGAGAATGAATGGGTGGCCCGGGGAAGTTCTACGGAGGTGTGGAAGGTCGAAGGAGTCGATCGCGAGGCCAAGGGGCATCTTTATGGCCAGGCGATGACGTTCCCTGAATGATGCCTATGGCCATGGTGCACATGACACCAACGAACAAATTAGCACTCCGGACTTTGTCTTCGGCCTTGTGGACGTGGTGTTGGGACAGGTAGGGGTGAGAGGGAGAGCGGGGACATCCTCAGGAGCTCGCCCGTGCGAGGCCAACTACTGGCCGAGTGGTGCGGCAACGGGCACGTGTGGTAGAGCGAGGAGTGGCGAGGAAGGAGGGGTCGATAGCCCGACGTGTCTCGGACGCCGAGACCACCTAATAGGTGAGAGGGGGGAGCCCAAGGATGTCGAGGGCTGCGATTGGGCAGCGGCTACAGTAAGTGTGTGCACTGTAGCTGAAAGCACAACATGCTCGCTTGGTGGTTTTGATAATTCTTGACAACATACATTGTCTCTTGGACTAATACTTTTACCTAGTGTGTTTTAGATAAAGTCCATCGAGAGTGATGGGTTGGCAAAAGGAGTGTTAAGAGTATCCCCAGGGAGAAGAAGAAGAAGGAATAACTTTGGCCAAGCTTCAAGGAAGAGGACTCTACATTTTACATTTGTGAGAAATCACTTTGAGTCCATAGGAAAGCCAATACTATTAAAAGGGTGTAAGGTTTTGTTGGTGAACAAAATGCGCATACGTGCACAAGTGATAGTCACCACATACACCCACAAGCTCTTCCAAAAAAGTCTGTCCAATGCCAAATATTCAAAATCGATGCAACCAACACTTTCCACTTGGTGCCACCGATTCCAGAACCTAGACAAACTCAGCCAAACCCTAGCCACTTCGGTGCAACCGATTCTGATTCGATGCCACCAAGTTTAGGTTGCCAACTTTCTATTACACAAATTCTAAATATCGGTCTCGCCAAGATTGTTGGATCGGCATCACCGAGATTGGGCAATCTAAACGTTGGTCACCTTATTGGTGCAACCGAGTTTCCTATACCGGTCTCACCAAAATTCAAAAGTTGCCACCTTTTGGTCACTTCGGTACCATCGAGATTAACACATCGGTGTCACAGAGTTTGTCATTTTGTGTGTAATGTTTGGACTTTTGGAGATGCCTATATATACCCCTCCACCACCACTCACTCGGAGGAGAAGCAGTCAGAATAGTTCCCCACTCATACCTACTGATTTTCTGAGAGAGAGCCACCTACTCATGTGTTGAGATCATGCCATTCCATTCCTACCATATGAATCTTGATCTCTAGCCTCTCGAAGTTGCTTTCCACCCAATCAATCTCTACCACCAAGCCAAATTTTTGAGAGATTGATTGTGTGTTGAGGAGTCTATCATCTTGAAGCACAAGAGCAAGGATTTTATCGACACAATCAAGCCCTTTACGTTTTGGAGGGTGGTGCCTCTTAGATTACTTAGGTGTCTCTTGGGAGCCTCCTACTTCGTGTTGTGGAGTGAACCAAGATGTTTGTAAGGGCAAGGAGATTGCCTACTTCGTGAAGATCTACCTCGAGTTAGGCTAGTCCTCCGTGGATGTAGGCCATCATGGTATAGTCAAGGTTGCTTCTTCATGGAACCCTCCATGGTTAGATACCATTGTGGACTCTCGTGACCATTACCCTCTGTGGGTTGAAGACTCCATTAACGTGGATGTACGATAGCGCCACCTATCGGAACACGGGAGAAATCTCATGTCCCTCATACGGCTGATCTCCCTATCTCTACTCCTTACTTCCATGTGGAATGTCTTTACTTTCCGCTGCTATACTTGATGACTTGCATGTGTAGGGTGTTCTAGATTTGCTATGTATGCTAATAACTACCAACACTTGATTTATGCTTGAGGTAGTTTTAAATTCCTGTAAATAGTCTATTCACCCCCTCTAGACATACACTTCTAGTGATCCCACAATTGGTATCAGAGCATTGGTCTCCATTGCTTCGGTTTCAACACCGTGGAGGAAGATGGATGTGTCTAGTGTGGAGAGTTTGTATTCTAGAGTGCCCATTCTTGATGGTGAGTACTATAGTCGATGGAAGAATGCCATGATTAATCCATTTGATAAATTCCATTTAAGAGGATATATTGAAAAACCCCATGTGCTCCGCATTTATGAATTGCATCCCACAGACGAAGAGGAAATTAACATGCTTGGTAACCTAAAAACTGTCAATCTTATTGTGAGAGGCTTACCAAGATTCATGCTTTCTCAGTTGAAGAAATTTTCATGTGCTTATAGTTTGTGGGATGATTTGGAGAAACGATATAAAAAAATCTTTCATTAGGTAATCTTGATGAAATTCTTCATAAAACTATTGATTTTCACAAAATGAAGCCTAGTGATCCAAACTTTGATAAATGCCAATTGGAGCTTCGTGATCTTATGCGTGATAAAGAAGATGTCAGAACTATCAACAACATTATTATTGAAGCCATTCACATTCATAAATCTGAACATTGTCATGGTTATGATTCTAACGAGTCTATTGTTTTCTATGACGCGGAGATTCCACCAAATGATGACAATGAAGAACATAGCTACTATGATGAAGATGTGTTGTTCGACACCGAGCATGAAAATATCATGAGGAATCAAAGTCTAATGGTGAAGTTCAAGGATTACATATCTGGCGGAAAAGAGTGGATTCTCAACAGTGGATACACGTATCACATGACTGGTGATAAAGACATGTTCCAAGAGATCACACCTAATCAAGGTCCTTAGAGGTACGTGACTTTGGAGAAACTCTAAGGGTAAGGTACTTGGCCTTGGTAAGGTGGACATATCTCATGATAGCTCAATTCAAAATGTGATGCTTGTTGAATCTCTTGGCTAAATTCTTCTTTCCGTTTCTAGACTAGCAAACTTCGGTTTCAATGTGCTATTTACTAAAGTAGATTGCGAAGTGTTTCGATTTGATAATCATAAAATTGTCTTTACCGGTATTCGTAGAGGTGATCTAAACATTGTTGATTTCACTAAAAAGGCTCAACCTCGTACTTGTCTCATTGCAAAATCATCTAAAGGTTGGATGTGGCATAGAAGGTTTGGACATGTAGGCATGCGCAATCTCGATAAGCTTATCAAGGACGATCACATTCTAGGTGTTAAGGATGTTATCTTTGACAAAGATAGACTTTGTAGCAATTTTCAAGCAAGAAAGCAAGTAGGTGGAAGTCATCTGGTCACGAATATCATTACTACTAAGAGACCACTCGAGTTACTTCATATGGATCTCTTTGGTCCCAATGCTTACAAGAGTCTCGGTGGAAACTCTTATGGTCTAGTTATAGCTGATGATTTTTCCAGATTTACGTGGGTATTCTTTCTTGATGATAAGTCTCGGGTACAAATGATCTTCAAGAACTTCTCTCGCAATGCGTAAAATCAGTTCGAAATGAAGATCAAGAAGGTTCGGAGCGATAACAGATCGGAGTTCAAGAACACCCTTGTGGATACCTTTCTTGATGAAGAAGGTGTCTCACATGAGTTATCGACTACGTACACACCTCAACAAAATGGAGTTATTGAGAGAAAGAACCGAACGCTCATTGAGATGTCAAGAACGATGCTTGACGAATACAAGACGCCAAAACACTTTTGGGAAGAAGCCGTGGAAACAACATGTCATGCCACAAACAGAGTTTACTTGCACAAGCTTCTCGGTAAAACGACATATGAGCTTCTCACTGGTAACAAACCGCAAGTTGGATACTTTCGGGTATTTGGCTCAAAGTGCTACATTCTTGATAAGCATCAGCATACTAAATTTGCCCCTAAATCTCATGAAGAGTTCCTACCTGGTTATGGATCGAACTCTCACACTAATCGTGTCTACAACAACTTCACTCTAAAAGGTGAAGAGTCAGTAGATGTGATGTTTGATGAATCTAATGGTTCACAAGTCGAACAACTGCCATATCGTGTAGGTGATAAGGACACTTCGGAAGCTATCCAAGACTTGTCTTTTGGAAAGATTCGTCCCATGGAGGTGAAGGAAAGTACTTCGTCAACTCAAGTGGAAGCCCCTACTTCACGTCAAGGTGAACCACAATATGACATGGAGGCATCCCCAAGCAGTACACAACGAGATGATGAAAAGGAGGAAGTACATCATGAAGATCCACCACAACCTCCTTCACCACCTTCTCAAGGGAACACCACCTTCAACAACAATGAATACGAAGGAGATGATGATAAAGAAGAAGCTCCACCATCCAAGAATCGGAAGTTGACCCGAGTTCGAGCACAAGTGACCAAGAACCATACCCTAAACCAAATTTTTGGTGACATACAAACCGGGAGAATCACTTGCTCTAAATCTCATCTAGCTAACTTTTGTGAGGATTATTATTTTATCTTTGGAATTAACCGTTCAAGGTAGAACAAGCTCTTGAAGACGCGGATCGAGTGAGCGCTATGGATGAAGAGCTTCACAACTTCGAGAGGAACGAAGTGTGGACACTCGTGGAGAAGCCCGAGGATGAGCAAAACATCATCGGAACCAAATGGGTGTTTCGGAACAAGCAAGATGAAGACGGTCAAGTCGTACGCAACAAGGCACGTCTCGTAGCTCAAGGATATACGCAAGTCGAAGGTATGGACTACAGTGAGACCTATGCCCCCGTTGATAGATTAGAAGCTATTCAAATTCTTCTTGTCTATGCTAATCACCATGATATCACGCTTTATCAAATAGACATTAAAAGTGCTTTCTTAAATGGTTAGATTGAAGAAAAGGTCTATGTTAAGCAACCACCTGGTTTTGTAAATCCTAAGAAACCTAACCACGTTTACAAACTTTGCAATGCTTCATATGGACTTAAGCAAGCTCTCCGCGCTTGGTATAAATTCCTAATGAAGTTTCTTATTGAAAAAGGATTCGAAATTGGTAAAATTGACGCAACATTATTCACAAGGAGAGTTAATGGTGAATTATTTGTGTGCCAAATTTATGTGGATGATATTATCTATGGATCTACTAACCCACAATTTAGCGAGAAGTTTGGAAGGTCGATGTCAGAAAAGTATGAGATGTCTATGATGTGTGACCTGAAATTCTTTCTTGGTTTACAAATTAAGCAATAAAGAGAATGAACTTTCATCTCTCAAACTATGTAAACCAAAGACTTAATCAAGAAGTTCAACATGAAGGAGTGCAAAGGTATGAAAACGCACATGTACACCTACGGTCATGATGATCTCACTAAGGAGGGTGAACTGGTTAATCAAAAGGTTTATCGATCAATGATTGGTTCATTTCTTTATCTATGTGCCTCCCGTCCCGATATTGTGCTGGGGTTTGCATGTGTGGTAGATATCAAGCTTCACCTAAAGAAATGTCATCTTAACGCTTTGAAACGTATTGTGAGATACTTGATTCATACACCAAACTTTGGCATTTGGTATCCCAAGGGATCTTATTTTAATCTTGTTTGCTACTCTAACTCAGACTATGCCGGTCACAAGGTTGATAGAAAATCCACCTTGGGTACATGTCAATTTCTCGGTAGATCTCTTGTGTCTTGGTCCTCCAAGAAACAAAACTCGATATCTCTATCTACCGCTGAAGCTGGATATATTGCTGCTAGATCATGTTGTCCACAATTGTTATGGATGACACAAACGCTTATAGATTATGGAATCTGTGTTAAAAATATGCCATTACTTTGTGACAATGAGAGTGCTATTAAGATTGGTCATAATCCTGTGCAACATTCTCGAACCAAGTATATTCAAGTTCAACATCACTTCATTCGTGATCATGTTGCCAATGGAGATATTCATCATAAGCATGTCCGTACTAACAAGCAATTGGCCGATATCTTTACTAAGCCACTTGATGAAAAAGCATTTTGTCATTTGAGGAGTGATTTGAACATCGTTGATGCTTCAAACTTGAGCTAAGATCACTCAGATGCATGCGAAGCAATGAGCTTCAGTGTCCATTCCATGCTATTATCTTGAATATCATATATCTTGGAATTCTATGCTCCGTTGGATTGCATCTAACCCTTTGTTGGTACTTGGAATAACAACACTACACAAGGTTGCCAACAACTCATATCTTAAGAAATCTTGTCATGACCAAGAATCCACAACCTCGCTTTGATGATGAAAGGAAGAAGACAACAAAACATATCCTTGACATATATTTCTCATTTGGTATCAGCTCACAAATTCGTATCATGTCATTTGGATATATCATGTTTATCCTTGTGTGACTAACCTATGTAGGTGAAAAGTGAACGAAAACAACAAGGATTGCTCCCAACTCAAGATGATCTCCATCAACTTAGAGGATCCTCATCAAGTTCACCTACAAGTCACGTCAACAACATCACTCAGAGGTATGTACTCATATTCTTGATATAGCTTTATCCCAAGTCATCAGATAAACCAAACCAAAGGATATGAAGACATTAAAATGCTTAATCCAAATATGGTAACCCTATTTTGAGCTTAACGATGAGTATGACCTGTGATCAAGTATTCTTGCTTGGCTCCTAAGTCAATACACTCTAATATAGGTGACCTACTCACCGCCCATCATCTAGTTAAGCTTTTGGTTGGTTCCTTCCCTATTTCGCAGAATTTCTTGGAACCACTAAAATCCTCACTAGTTGGTACCCTTTTGTAAAAATAAACTTCTGCATTTTCTTGAAAATTTCTTTTCACACTGTGTTATTGGCAGAGGTTGATAAGTCTCCAATGTCAAAATCTAATTGCCAAGTTTCTATTTCTGTCTTGGAGCCTCCGATTTAAATATCTCGGTTCTACCAATTTAGTAGACGAGCTACAAAATTTCATCTCGGTTCCATCGATTTATTTGAACCAGAGTCACCGTTTTTTCTCTCAGTATGTGTTTCTTTAGTGATTTTGCAATTGGTATCTTTCTGGTGATGTCCTTGTTACTACAATGATCCCTTATTATTTAAAAAAACTTAGGGGAGAAACTTTATTCAAGGATCCGTAACTCAAGGGCGGAGAAGTCTTACAAGCCATCAGCTTAGCCAAAGAGAGAGAAATCATTTTCCATGATTCCCTCAAATTTTCATTTCTATGACCCCTACATTCTATGATCCTTGTTCTCAAGGATCCCTTCTTTGTCAATGATCCTTGTATCCTACCCTGTGTATGACCTTTTTGGAAATTAATGCCAAAGGGGGAGAAATATACAAATATTCATGCTAAACGGAGATAGATGCTTATGCAAAGGGGGGATATAATTAAGGGGGGAGGAAAACATCAAATTTACATTTACAAGTTTATAATATCAAAGTAAGGGAGAGAAAATATGTTTGGAGGAAAATATGCTTATTTCATCTTAGATCTTTTCTCACCCTATCCAATCCCAATATCTACATACTAAGATTCAGGGGAAGAGGATGATCCACTATTTCCATATCGAAGGGGAGAAAGTTCTAAATGATCTTGGAGACATATCAATCTTGAGGATTTGCTACCTTATATATGTTCTCCATATCTTTGTACTTTTGAGTTATGTTGCCTTTTTTGATTGGTAGAATACTCTTGTGTTTCCTAACAATTTTTCTCAAGTGTGTTTCTACTAATAGAATGCTCAAGAACTCAAGGTAAGTGTATGCATCATATCTTTGATCAAGATGATCTCTTTATTCTTGCACATATTGTTTGCAAGAGTGAAGTCTTGAACAAGGATACAACTCATTCACATATACTTGATGCATATAGCCAAGATACACATGACTTATTATATCCCTTCTACTATATGTGTGTCAATGCATTCCAAAGCAACTGTCCTTTAAATGTATTACACACATTTAGGGGGAGAAAGTCTAAGTCATGAGTCTCTCAATGTATTCATTATATACATGCATATCTTTATTTGAAGCTTTGATTGTATGTTGTCATCAATTACCAAAAAGGGGGAGATTGAAAGCACAACATGCTCCCTTGGTGGTTTTGATAATTCATGACAACATACATTGTTTCTTGGACTAATACTTTTACCTAGCGTATTTCAGATAAAGTCCATAGAGAGTGATGGGTTGGCCAAAGGAGTGTGAAGAGTATCCCCAAGGAGAAAAAGAAGGAATAACTTTGGCCAAGCTTCAAGGAAGAGGACTCTACATTTTACATTTGTGATGAATCACTTTGAGTCCATAGGAAAGCCAATACTATTAAAAGGGGGTAAGGTTTTGTTGGTGAACAAAATGCTTAGACGTGCACAAGTGATAGTCACCACATACACCCAAAAGATCTTCCACAAAAGTCTGTCCAAAGCCAAATATTCAAAATCGGTGCAACCAACACTTTCCACTCCATGCCACCGATTGCAGAACCTAGACAGACTCAGCCAAACGCTAGCCACTATGGTGCAACCGATTCTGCTTCGGTGCCACCGAGTTTAGGTTGCCAACTTTATGTTACGCAAATTCACAGTATCGGTCCCACTGAGATTGTTGGATCGGCGTCGCCGAGATTGGGTAATCTGACCGTTGGTCACCTTATCGGTGAAACCGAGTTTCCTATACCGGTCTCACCGAGATTGAAAAATTTCCACCTTTTGGTCACTTCGGTACCACCGATATTAACACATCGGTGTCACCGAGTTGGTCATTTTATGTGTAACAGTTGGATTTTTGGAGATGCCTATATATACCCCTCCACCATCACTCAGTCGGAGGAGAAGCACTCAAAATAGTTCCCCACTCATACCTACTGATTTTCTGATAGAGAGCCACCTACTCATGTGTTGGGATCATGCCATTCCATTCCTACCATATGAATATTGATTCTATATCCTCCCCAAGTTACTTTCCACCCAATCAACCTCTTCCACCAAGCCAAATGTGTGAGAGAGTGATTGTGTGTTGATGAGTCTATCATCTTGAAGCACAAGAGCAAGGAGTTTATCGACACAATCGAGCCCTTTACCTTTTGGACGGTGGTGCCTCCTAGATTGGTTAGGTGTCGCTTGGGAGCCTCCTACATTGTGTTGTGGAGTGAACCAATATGTTTGTAAGGGCAAGGAGATCGCTTACTTCATGAAGATCTACCCCGAGTTACGCTAGTCCTCCGTGGACGTGGGCCATCATGGTATGTCAAGATTGCTTCTTTGTGGTACCCTTCGTGGGCAGAGCCCTCCATGGACTCTCTTGACCGTTAGTCTCTGTGGTTTGAAGACTCCATAAACGTGGATGTACGATAGAGTCACCCATCGGAACCATGGGAAAAATCGTGTGTCTCTCATGTGTTTGATCTCTCTATCTCTACTCCTTAATTCCATGTGTAATGTCTTTACTTTCCGCTGCTATACTTGATGACTTGCATGTGTAGGGTATTCTAGATTTGCTATGTATGCTAAAAACTGTAGACACTTGATTTTTTGCTTGAGGTAGTTTTAAATTCCTGGAAATAGTCTATTCACCCCCTCTAGACATATACTTCTAGTGATCCCGCTGTAGCATGCACCAGAGCGCATGTTTGGCATGCCACGGTATGCCAACGTCATCCTAGGCACGACCATAGGTGTCTAGGGGCTCTACAAGGGTTTAAACAACGTGGGTGTGGCATTGGATGCTCTGGTGATCTGTCAGGGTGAGAGAGGAGTGGAGAGAGAGATGGTTTTCTGCTGTCTAGGGGGTCAAATGGGGTTTTCACGCCCCCAATCAGTGACATGAGGCCATGGGCCCTTTCCTAGAGGTAGAGGAGGGTCATGAGGGACTATGGTAAAAATTGGGGGTCACGGAGAACTACGGGAGTGGCCAAAATAGTACCTTTTGTAATTCAAGAGATGGTGTTTTTTGCAAGTTTGAGAAAGTAAAAAGTCTCTAGTTACTATGATACTTAACAGGATCAAATGGCAAGTAAAATTAAGATTTACCACCAAGTTAGATATTTGTTAAGGAAAGTTGCCAATGAAACTTTGGCAAGCCCTAGAAATCAATAGAAATAGGTTTCTATAGATCTGGTCATGCTAAGCTATTCTACTTAATGTACCACTTTTTGTGGTGGCATTATTTGGATATTAGAGCATGACCAAAAAGTTTGGGACCAATTAGGGAAACTTGATAATGCAAGAATTTCCAATTCTTGAAATCAGCAGAAAGGGAATTGGGGGTATTTGGACAAGTGAATCTGTTCTCCTTGATTCACCACTTGGTGTGGATGCATTATTGGAGCGTTAGATCATGTCCACAAAGTTTGAGCTTAAGGGGAGACAATTGGCGATGTAGAGTTTTTCAAATTTGGATCTGTACAGAGATGGTTTTGGGATATTTTCGTGAACCAAAACAATTGGGATTGAGATGAAACTTTGCAAGATCATCACATATAGTATGTGTGACATTTTGGAATTTTTCTAGATTTATTTGAGATAGAAATGGTTTTGAAGGGTTTCGTCAAAGTTTTGAACATGACCATGTGTTTAAACTCCTATATATGGTCAATATATATCCACTAAGTTTTCCTAAATTATCTCAAATATTTTTAAAGCATAAAAATCATTTTTCCTAATAAAAGACCATTTTTGGACTTAAGAAAAAGCCTTTAAATAAAATAAGAAGACAATCTTTAAAAATAATATTTTGTGGTTATGGGAAGTTATGTATATAGTAGGTTCCAAATAAACCCCTTATGTAAAAATATTCCACCCAAATTGAGGACTTGTAGTACAAACCTCAATTCAGGGGGTTTTGAAAACCTAATTTCAATAAATGCTTTTTGGCCAAAATAACATTTTGTAAAAGTTTTTTTAACTCCTATACACATGGCATGATCATTGGACAAGAGTTGGGATCAAGGAAAAGAGTTCTGAGTGTAGGAGGGAGATTTATGAATATAGAGCACCAGCAAGCAAGCAAATAGCACACAAGTCAAGCACTCATAGGCACTTCAAAAGTTTTAATTGGCCCGAATTATTGAGTCATGTTAACTTAGTCATGAGGCAATACACAAGGTGTGACAGTAATAGTTCATCAGAGTCTTTATGTCTCAGACAGTTTTCCCCCGTTCATCTCCATTGCTTGTTCATGTGCAAAACCTCGTGACTCGCATTGTAGGAGTGAAGCGGTTTGAGCCACAGATTCATTTTTCGCATAACATCTTGAAACCTCCCCTTAGAATGTACACATTTACCCATCATTGCTTCACAAGTCCCGTACTTGGTTTTGTAAATATTTTCCTTTTCTGTATCTTTGGTAGATCCACAATTGTAGCTACTCTAGTAAAAACTTGCTTTCATCTGCACTTAGCGAAAACTAGATGCTTTATAATCCAGAGTGAGCCGCCCATATTTTCTGGCGACTTAATGGCTGTAACGCGCCATGCTTCGGTTTGCTGAACCAAAAAGATGTCCTTATAGGGAGATGTATCCCTCCATAATGCTTAGGACCTCTCCCTTAGTTCCATTAAGGTAACCGCCCCTTTATTCCATTAAGGTAACTCGCCATGTTGAAAACTACCTCTTGTAACTAGGTGGCTTCCCAAGTCTTTGAATCCATCCTTCAAGACAACCAAACACAAAGATTTTTACCACCTCAAGAAATAATCGGTTGGCGGTCTGCCCTTGGAGAGGAAATTCCTAAGATGGTGGAAGGAGAGGTGGTAATCTTGTTGGATCATCTTCTCAGGGGTTTCTCTCCACCCGGGTGAAAATTCTTCCGGGACGCCTTGCACTTCTTAAACCTCCATCCTCTAGACTTGGCTCCCAGTTTCATTTGGAATCTATGCCAGTTACAAGTACTTTGTGAGGTGTACCTGCAAATAGAACCTTTTGTCTCCCTTTTTAGGGAGTTTTTCTATATAAACTGCCAAACTGAGTGTGCCTATGGCCCATGCCATGAGCTTGGTGGAATCTCAATCCAGAGGAGGAGGGACATTTTCCCCCTCCTATCGTTCTGCCAAGCCACACAAAGGGGTGGAACAAGAGCTAGTTTTATTCTCAAAACATGACTCCGACAAATGAGAATCCCCTGTCGGGTTATAGGCCAGAGTTCCTTCCCATGAATATTGAACTTCCTGCCTGGGCTTCTTCGGAAGAACGTGCTCAGCATGCCCATGTTTACCCAAAGTTGAGGGCCTTATTGGCCAATGGGTTAACTGGGATTAACTTGACCTAGTGTTTGGTGTCTTGGAGCATTCTGTCGCTAAGCTGTCGAGGCGGCTTGATGTATACCTACACCGGCGACTAGGAGGACCCCCAGTGATTTAACAATATAACCTTGGACGTCGATGAAGTAAATCAAACGGTGAAGAAGTTGTTGGCCGAAAGTCTGGCTGCTTGTAGCCAAGATGGACTGAAGCCGTTTATGCTCATAACCCAGCACCTCCAGTAAGGATTTTTGATGATTATCTGGCCTTTACCAATGATTTCTTCCTTAAACTTCTTAAAATTTACCTGTTATTTTTATCCTTGATTTAATAGGCCAAGTCTCCATTTTGGTCATGAAACTAGAAAAATCTGCTGCCACGAAGACGAAAGGCCCTCCAGCTTCAAAGAAAGATAAGGTGGTCGTCGAGGAGTAGTCACCCATGGGCGAGTTAGAGACAGTCGGAGTTCAATCAGATGTAGAAATCAAATACCTTTAACTATGCTTCACTGAACTCCATTGATATCTATTTTTCTTAGGGTGACGTTGACATGATCCCGTTTAAAGATGTTGAGGTAATTTCCATCTCCTCCATCTCAGAGCCCTTATCGCCAAGGAAAACAAGGCGGGTCATTCAGAAAGTTAGTTTTTCTCACCCGTATGCTCATTTTGATCCCAATTTTATTTTGAAGCAAGCTCAGCATATGTCAAAGCACAAGACCCGAAGTGGTAGTGCTGATCTTGCATCCGGCTTACCCAACAAGCCGGCTGCTCGTAAGCGCCCGTCTCAGGTACCTTTCCACTTGGGTTCTCTCTTTCAAGCTCAACTTGAATTATCAATCTTTTACTCATCCTCACTATTAGTAGGAGTCACCACCTTCGTCTGGCGACTCAACTGCTTCCAAACTTCCACCCTTGTGATCAATCCTAGGTGAGTCTCTTTTGTTAGATGCTTGCCTTTGTATGCCTTTTGGCACTTTTTTATAATGCCTTCTTGTTTAGTAGGGCTCTAGACAAGGCCAAAAAGAGGAAAACTTGCGAGTTGTCCACCGATCCTGAAGCCCCTAAGCTAGAAATCCCGACTCCTCTACCCCTGAAGCTTAGGCAAGTCATCTTGACGATCATCAGGAGGTCCAGGTTGATGTTACTCCTCAACCTGAGCTCCCGAGTACCAATGTTGTGGGTACTGAACTTGACCCAGCAGTTTGTACTGACCCGCCTAGTCCTCCCAAGACAACTGAAGAAACTCCTTGTGACAAGAACGAATTTGTGATTACTGGGTCATGTTAAGCAGTCCCTCGGGTTTCCAAAGTGCTGACCAAACTCGTTTCTAAGGACAAACCAACACCACTAGTGATAGTCAAAGCCAAGCTGGAGCTTCCAAACTATGACAGCATGAGTGCTGAAGAACGTCATGCTAGTTAATTGGATCGTCTTGCAACAAGTCGGGAAATGGAAGTTGGACATGTTAGCATGATGAAAAATAAGTATGAGGTATGCTCCTCTTTATTGTTTACTTTGCATATCCTTATCCAGCCCCCAAGGCCCGACTCATTTTCGTGATATGAGTCAGATATTTGATAACGAGTCTTAAGAACTCAACCTGTAGCCCCCAAGGGCCGGCTCATCTCCCTAAGATGAGTCAAATCTTGTGTAAAAAAGTTCAAGAACTCAACCCATAGCCCCCAAGGTCCGGCTCATCTTCTCGAGATGAGTCGGGTCCTTTGTAAATTTTTGAAGAAGACAACCCGTAGCTCCCAACGGCCGACTCATGTTCTTGAGATGAGTCGGGTCTTCTTCATATCCTTGTCTCCGAAAGAGTTCAATACATTAGCCCCCAATTGTCAAGGATACTACTTCCAATTTGCTTGAGACTTGATATAATATTTCATTCTATGAGTTTGAATCTTGTGCTCTTCTCATTGTCATTGGATATCCTGACTCCTTTAGGCAGAAAGCTTTGTGGGAGTCAAGCGTATCCGACTTGAAGAAAGATTTAGAAAAAGGGCAAAATAACCAAGCCGCGGCGGAAGAAAAACTACACCTCACTTGGAAAATACCAAGGTACTTTTAAAAAAAATCCTTTGTTGTTGAGAGGCCCTCCTTGCTGAAGCACGCAGAGAGTGCTGAGGGTCAGCTGAAACCCGTCATTGAGGAACTGGCTGGGTTGAAACGACATATTGCGACTATGACCCAGGCTATCTTTGGTAAGTCTCTCATGGTATATTTTGCAAAAAAACAACATACTTGGAGATACACCGTCTAGCGTTCTTTGATTCTTATGTTATTTTGTAGGACCCAGGACATCCAACCTCCAAGAGAACAGCTTGATAATGCTGAAGGCTGTATATACCTTAGCTGAGCAACTCTATACCGGAGGCTGGCTTGTTATTAAAGTTGTGATGGGATAAAAGGAGCCAATATCACTTATCAAGGATGTGCTAAGGTCCTTTCAACTATTCCCAAGAAAGTCGAAGAGATGAAAAAAATCAGTCGCCCCTTCTAGTGCAACTTCTGCTTTCAGCCAGGCGTTTGCCTACGTGGAGGAGCTTGACCCGACAGAGATGGACAAAGGTTTCCCTAAGCTCAAGGATGATGGCATGGATTTTGGTTATGTGTGTCAAGACGGCTCGCATGCTGGCCACACAACTTGTTGTTCGGATGGGCTTGAAAGAATAGCAGGCGACTTATGATGCGAGCAGTTCGCGAATTCAGCCACCCAACTTCATATTAGTGGATCTTCAGATTGACCCGTCCCCTATTCCAAACGAAGAGGTTGTATTTCACACCCTAACTCATTGCAACTGGTACATGGAAAATCTTAAGATTGTAGAGCTAGAAAAAGCAACGGAGGGTGACCCGAAGGCGGCTCAGATGACAAAACATCATGAGGCTAACCCGAACGACGCAGGAGGCAAAGCTCATGAGTGATGTAAAAATGATTTAAGCCGTATGTTGCCTTAGCCCCCATGTGTTGCGCCAAAGAAATATTTTGTGACTCTTGACTTGAGTCTGTAATAGGAGTAGTTTAAAAAACTTCCTAAAAAACTCTGTCATGCCTTCCTGCATGTTTGCTTTGGTGAAGGTTTTTATCCTATGATCCTTTGGCCCTTCAACAATTATTGTATACTACTATGTTATCCTGCTCTCCTTGAATATTTCCACCATGCTTTGATGAGCTTTTTAGGAAAACTAGTCGACAGACAAATCTTAATGATTAAAGCTTCAGGCTTTGTTTTGACAATACTTAACCGGCCATAATATGACGATGATTGGTAATTCGGGCTCTCATGTCTGAGCCGGTAATAAAACAACGTTGTACCTTCAAAATTTATGTGGCGGGAATAATTAACAATGTCAAGTATTGCGGTATGAGCCGGCTTAATGAATCTTGACAATAAAGGAGTGGATTTTGAGGCTTAATTAGACATGCCAGCCTTTTTCGAGCCAGATTGTCAATTCCAATCACTTAATTTTGGTTAAACCAAAAAGAAAATGATAGTGTAACCTAGCCCAAGGACCAAGCTTTATGCAGCAAGCATGAATAAATATGACATTTATTCGAATAATATGATGTCATGCGCAAGTAAAAAATAAAGCTTGGCTCAAGTCTTGCTTCAATGAAGTAGTTATGATAACCCGTGGTTTATCCAAGCTCTCTACATGACGGCTCTCTCGTGACTCAAACCGATGTTTTAAACTTAAGAAGTTCAGGGTTCCTGAAAAAGGACTGACTCTTAAGATTGCATGGGGTCACCTGATTAGAGTCGCATCAATTGTACATGCAGGTTTAACCACATGTGGAGTTTTTATTTTGCCGGGTCAAGAGGGTGAGAAAGCTGAACTCGATGAGTTTGAAGCTCCCAAATGCCCAAAATAGTCATGGATTTTTTCCGGGTCACAAAGGTGAGAAAGCTAAACTCAGTGAGTTGGAAGCCCCCAAGTTTGCGGCTGAAATGACAAGAACTCCGAATTATGGGTAAGCCGACTTTATTTAAATATAAAGAAGTATGCATAGAATTTGTAGGGGGAAGGGAAAGTACAAAAGCAAAGGAGTCGGCGTCTCGAAACATAGTATGGCTGTAAGCGAGCAGTGCTCTGGGGCTGGCTTATTTTCTCCTTGGCGACACATGATCTTCCTTGCAAACCTTCCAAGTAATACTATTTTAAACTCAAATACTAATGATACTTACCGTTGTTCGTCTACTTGGAATTGCTTTGGAAGCCACCTTGATTATTGTGTTGATTGTTTTGGCCAGAATGCTGTGCATTGACATTATTTGCCGAATGGTGGAAACCAACGCCTAAGCCGGCCTACAACCCATTGATATGTCTCCAACATATCTATAATTTTCTATGATGGCATGCTATTATATTATCTGTTTTGGATGTTTTATATGTATTAATATGCTATTTTATATTATTTTAGGGACTAACCTATTAATCTAGAGCCAAGTGTTAGTTTCTGTTTTTTCCTTGTTTTTCAGTTTGCAGATATGGGTTATTAAACGGATCCCAAACGGAATAAAACCTTCGGAAGGAATTTTTCTCAAAGGAAACAATTCGATCAAGCTTGGGGTGCACGTCAGGGGAGGTGCCAGGGCGCCACAAGCCTGCTAGGCGCGGGGGCCCTGGCCACGCCTAGCAGGCTTGTCGCTCCCTCGCAGGTGTCCTAACCCTATTATCTCGCCTATAAATACCCAAATATTCCCCCAACATCAAAAAGGGCCACACAAATACTTTTCTTCTGCCGGAAGCCTCCATTCCCGAGAGATCCAATCTTGGAGCATTTTACAGTAATCTGTGGGAGGGGATTTCGATCACGGAGGGCATCTACATCAACCCCATTGCCCCTCCGATGATGCGTGAGTAGTCCACCATAGACCTTCGGGTCCATAGCTAGTAGCTAGATGGCTTCTTCTCTCTCTTTGATCTTCAACACCATGTTATTCATGATCTTCATGGAGATCTATCAAATGTAATCCTATTTTGTGGTGTGTTTGTCAAGATCCGATGAATTGGGAGTTTATGTTTAGATTATCCATGAATCTTATTTGAATCTCCTCTAATTTCTTGTGTGCATGATTTCATATCCTTGCAAGTCTCTTCGAGTTATTTGTTTGGTTTCGCCAACTAGATTGGTAATTCTTGCAATGGGAGAAGTGCTTGGTTTTGGGTTCAATCTTGCGGTGTCCTCACCTAGTCACATAGTAGGGGTAGAGAGGCATGTATTGTATTGTTGCCATCAAGCGTAACTGATGCGGAGCATCCCATGAGCACCAGCATGGACCCATCACCAACACCTTAATCTCCAAGTGGACCATTGACGAGAGCCCATGCACGTGCCATTACAAATGAGGTGACGTCACTCCTTTATGACTCTCCCTTTGATATTTTCGGGACATGGATGCTAGAGACACTTTGTGTGCTTAGGTATCAAGAAGGAGGAAGGAAACAAAAGGAACACCAAGAGCAAGGAGAGGATCAAGAGTTTGCCCAGGAATTAGCAGTACAACCGGGGCACCACCGGCCAAGCATTGCCGCCCGGTACAACCGTCCCGCCACCGCCAACAACCGCGACAACAGGGGCCCCAAATCTGTTCGGCTGAGGTTCAAGGCCAATGCTTCACCGATTGAACCGTTCAATGCCTAGTTTCTGGTACAACCAGTCACTATCCCGGTACAACCGGCCTACCTGCACGCAGGAGCGTGCCCAAGGCAAATGTATCTCCCTCTTCCTTACCCTTTCATGACTAGCACTATATTCCCCTCCTCGTTTTTAGGGTTAGCTATGGTTTGCTCTTAGATAGTTGAGCATAGCTCCTTCCACTATGTCTCCATGGAGATGCCTCTCGAGGAGAAGATCCCTAGTGGATGTTAAGGCCCCTTACGAGGGAAGATCCTCCGGGATATCAAGGCCCCTCCTTACGGAGTGGGAGATCGCGTACCACTACTTGTATCGTTGTTTGACTTGGGATCTCGTTCCTCATGTGCTATCGTGATTCTAGTGGATGTGTTATCGTGTTTGCTCTTAGTGTTTTCCTCTCGTTCTTTCCCGTGTTCTTCGTGTTCTTCGTGAATCCCCCTCCAAATCGTGAAAGATCGACACACATGGGCTTGCCCCATATCATATTGGTATCATGAGCCATGTTGATGACAAATTTGGAGTCTCCCCCACTGTTTTCTAGCCAATTTTTTCTTTGTTATGACCTAATTTCAAAAATCCCCACAAAAATATCCATACCAAATTTTCTTGATTCATTGGATTTGAGAAGATTTTGTTGTTTGTGATCCGTGGATTCAGTAGTGATCAAGTGGATCTAGCTTTTACCTTCATCCCAATCATTTTCCTCTACAAAATCACCCGAATTTTGTTTTTCCCATGATGTCAAAGCTGAAGTTTTTCCTCGAGCATTACAACCGCCCGGGCCACCGGTACAACCGGTAATCCACAGGAATGGTACAACCGCCCAAGCGACTAGTACAACCGCTAATTCCATGTTTCCCAGGAGCGGTACAACCAGCTACCACAAGCGGTACAACCGCAATGTCTCAAGTTTGCAATTTTGTTCATTTTCTCTTTCGCCCATTTTCTTCCACAACCCATTTGCATCTGAGATTTTGAGTCACGAGCCCGCCACTTCCTAAGGTGTTTCGGCTAATTAGGAGTGGTCTTCATCAACATCGCCGATCATCATTACCCCGCAACGTCGCCAACAAACTCTTCATTGACAACTCATGGCAAGCAAGGACAGTAACTGCAATGACACTCTTGACTCATATCCTTGCCATCGCATTGTTGCCAATAACCTGTTTGCCTTACTTGCCTATCTAGACTAGCCATTAAGTATTGCCAGGCCATGCTACTTGTGCACATTAGTGATACATACTCTACCTAGCTACCATTGCATGCATATACATCGTAGTATCATCTCTTGTGTTGTAGAGTACCCGCATACATAATTTCTATCTTGGTGTGCACATCCTGCATAGTGACAATCCAAATATCATTGAACAAGGAAAGATAAGTGAAGCTTTTAGGCAAGCTCAAAGAACAATAGCATCACAACATTTGCATATCATACATCATCGCTTTGGATCACTTGAGTGAGTGACTCGTGCCTCATACATAGCAAGTCGGGAATAGGAAGACGACGCATATTCTTCTATTATTTTAGTTCATTCTTTTGAACAAAAAATTGTTTGATAATTTTAGTTGCATAATTTCCATTATTTTTGTTTTGTTTTTTGCTTTTTTTTGTTTTATTTATTTCAAGTGTGTTTTATCATTATATTCTTTTTGCTATTAATGTTTTGAACGAAAAATACTTTGATAATTTTAGTTGCATAATTTTTATATAATTATAGTTTCAAAAATACTACAGGTTTATAAAAGCTTTTTAGTTGATTCTTTTTTGAACTCCACTTCCACGATGTTTTTGATAGAAATTAAAAAGCACTTCAAATGAACTCTGAAATGGTTGAAAGTTGGCATGGTATCATCATTTCACCCACATAGCTTGTGCTAAAAAGTTGAGAGGGTTATGGAAAAAACTGGATGAACTTCGTGTACAAAATGGACAATCTCTTTTGAAGTATCACGATTTCGGACGAAAACTCATCTTTTACAAAGGGATTTCATTTTTTAACTTATTTGAACTCCATACTTTTTGTGTGTTCAAAATGCACCATTCAAATCCACATCATCAATTTTCAACCCTTTTTGACTTGATCATTTGATATTTTTATGCACTTACTGATTTTTTGATATAAATAACCCTGATATTTAAAAGCACTTCAAATGAACTCTGAAAAGGTTAAAAGTTGGCATGGTATCATCATTTCCCGCACAAGGCATGTGTTAAAAAGTTGAGAGAGTTACGGCAAAAACTGGATGCACTTCATGTACAAAATGGATAATCTCTTTTGAAGTATCACGGTTTCGGACGAAAACTCATCTGTTACAAAGGGAATTCATTTTTTCGAACTTATTTGAACTCCATAATTTTTGTGTGTTCAAAATGCACCATTCAAAGCCACATCATCAATTTTCAACCCTTTCCGACTTGATCATTTGGTATTTTTCATGCACTTACTGTTTTTTGAGCTAAATAACCCTGAAATTGAAAAGCACTTCAAATGACCTTTGAAATGGTTTAAAGTTGGCATGGTATCATTATTTCACCCACATAGCATGTTATAAAAAGTTGAGAGGGTTACAGCAAAAACTAGATGCACTTCGTGTACAAAACGGACAATCTCTTTCGAAGTATCGGGGTCTTTGATGAAAACTCATGTGTTACAAAAGGCATTTCATCTCTTCACATGTAACTGCAATGATATAGTTGTAGAGAGAAAGTCTTCACTTTTTCTTTGCTTGTGTCCTTTGCTTATTGTGCCGTAACCACGGATAATCTTCATCGTTTAACAAGGTGCTTGGGTCAGCCTTGACTTTAAAGGGAGGAATTTCATGAAACTTCTCATAATCTTCAGACATGTCTATCTTGCCCTCCAATCCCACGATGTCTCTTTTTCCTATAATAACTATGTGGCGCTTTGGCTCATCGTATGATGTATTTGCTTCCTTATCTTTTCTTTTTCTCGGTTTGGTAGACATGTCCTTCACATGGAAAACTTGCGCCACATCATTGGCTAGGACGAATGGTTCGTCTATGTACCCAAGATTGTTCAGATCCACCGTTGTCATTCCGTACTGTGGATCTTCCTGTACCCTGCCTCTTGACAGATTGACCCATTTGCACTGAAACAAAGGGACCTTGAAATCATGTCCATAGTGAAGTTCCCATATGTCCACTATGTAACCATAATATGTGTCCTTTCACCTCTTGGTTGCTGCATCAAAGTGGACACCGCTGTTTTGGTTGGTGCTCTTTTGATCCTGAGCAGTCGAGTAAAATGTATTCTCATTTATCTCGTACCTTTTGTAAGTCATTACAGTCAAAGATGGTCCCCTGGCCAACGAGTACAGCTCATCAGAAATAGTGTTGTCACGTATGAGACGTGTTTGCAACCAACTGCCAAAAGTCCTGATGTGTTCACATGTAATCCAGTTGTCACACTCCATAGGTGTTTGGAGCGCAGAATATTCTTGTGTTCATCGACATACGGGGTCACAAAGGTAGAATTCTGTAGAACTATGTAGTGTGCTTGAGACCAAGAATGCCCATCCCTACATATTATTGAGTCCGCTCCTAGCGTGCCTTTTCTAGTTAGACTCCCCTCATACCGATTGAGGGAGACCAATCTTCTTAAGGTCAGGAATGAATTCAACACAAAACCCAATGACATCCTCTGTTTGATGGCTCATGGTGATGCTTCCTTCTGGCCTAGCACGATTACAAACATATTTCTTTAAGACTCCCATGAACATCTCAAAGGGGAACATACTGTGTAGAAATATAGGGCCCAGAATGACAATCTCGTCGACTAGATGAACTAGGACGTGCGTCATGATATTGAAGAAGGACGGTGGGAACACCAGCTCAAAACAAACAAGACATTGCACCAACTCACTCCTTAACCTTGGCAGGATTTCTAGATCGATCACCTTCTGAGAGATTGCATTGAGGAATGCACATAGCTTCACAATGGCTAATCGAACGTTTTCCGGTAGAAGCCCCCTCAATGCAACCAAAAGCAGTTGCGTCATAATCACATGGCAGTTATGAGACTTTTTGTTTTCGGAACTTTTTCTCTCCCATATTTATTATTCCCTACATATTGGACGAGAATCTAGACGGGACCTTCATACTGAGCGGACATTCAAAGAAGATTTCCTTCCCTTCTTTGTTAAGAGCATAGCTGGCAGGACCTTCATATTGCTCTGGATGCATGGCGTCTATTCCATGCACACGTTTTTCTTCCTCATGTGCCTCCGGTGTATCTTTTGTCTTCCCATACACTCCCAAGAAGCCTAGAAGGTTCACGCAAAGATTCTTCGTCACGTGCATCTAGGTCTTTCCAATAGGGTAGGTCCCAAAATATATATTTCTTCTTCCACATGGGTGCGCGTCCCTCAGCGTCATTCGGAACAGATAGTCCATCGGGACCCTTTCCAAGGATTACACGTAAATCATTGACCATAGAAAGTATGTGATCACCAGTACGAAGGGTGGGCTTCTTCCGGTGATTTGCCTCACCTTTGAAATTCTTTCCTTTCTTTCGACATTGATGGTTGGTCGGAAGAAATCGACGATGCCCCAGGTACACATTCTTCCTCCATTTGTCCAAATATATACTATTAGTGTCATCTAAATAGTATGTTCATGCATGGTATCCCCTATTTCTTTGTCCTAAAAGGTTACTGAGAGCAGGCCAATCGTTGATGGTTACAAACACCAATGCATGTAGGTCAAATTCATCGTGTTCGTTCTCATCCCACACACGTACACCTCTTCCATTCCATAGCTGTAAAAGTTCATCAACTAATGGCCTTAGGTACACATCAATGTCATTGTCGGGTTGCTTAGGGCCTTGGATGAGCACTGTCATCATAATGAAGTTCCGCTTCATGCACAACCAAGGAGGAAGGTTATACATACATAGAGTCATTGTCCATGTGCTATGCTTGCTGCTTTGGTCGCCAAAAGGATTAGCGCCATCTACACTTAAACCTAACCATACATTCCTTGGGTCACTTGTAAAGTCTCTCCACTGTCTCTCGATCTTTCTCCACTGCGACCCATCAGCGGGTGCTCTCAACTTCCCGTCTTTCTTACGGTCCTCTTTGTGCCATCGCATCAACTTGGTATGCTCTTTGTTTCTGAACAGACATTTCAACCGAGGTATTATAGGAGCATACCACATCACCTTGGCAGGAACACTCTTCCTGCGGTGCTCGCCGTCAACATCACCAGGGTCATCTCGTCCGATCTTATACCGCAATGCACCGCATACCTAGCATGCTTTAAATCCTCGTACGCACCGCTGTAGAGGATGCAGTCATTAGGGCATGCATGTATCTTCTGCACCTCCTATCCTAGACAGCATACAACCTTCTTTGTTATGTACGTATTGTCGGGCAATTCATTATGCTTTGGAAGATTCTTCTTCAATATTTTCAGTATCTTCTCAAATCCTTTGTCAGGTACACCATTCTCTGCCTTCCACTGCAGAAATTCCAGTGTGGTACCGAGCTTTGTGTTGTCATCTTCATAATTGGGGTACAACCCTTTTTTTTGATCCTCTAGCATGCGATCGAACTTCAACTTCTCATTTTCACTTTGGCATTGACTCTTTGCATCAACAATGACCCGGCGAAGATCATCATCGGGCACATCGTATGGTTCCTCTTGATCTTCATCTTCCCCCATTGCAGCAATACCGTATTCAGGAGGCACATAGTTGTCATCATCCTCTTCTTCTTCATTGTCTTCCATCATAACCCCTCTTTCTCCGTGCTTCGTCCAAACATTATAGTGTGGCATAAAACCCTTATCAAGCAGGTGGAAGTGAAGGGTTTTAGAGTTGGAGAAAGCCTTCATATTCTCACAAACAGTACATGGACAATGAATAAAACCATTCTGCTTCTTTTCCTCAGCCGCTTTGAGAAAATTATGCAAGCCCTTAATATACTCGAAGGCACGTCAGTCACTGTACATCCATTGCCGGTTCATCTGCGTGCGTTATATAATTAAGTGTATTTAAAACCATTACAACATATCATGAATAGAGAAGTGACCAAATTAATAGAAACTCATCATCACATTAAAGCCAAAGTACAATAGTCACCAAAATAAATACATATAGTTCATACATAGTTCTCATTATTGAACAACATATAGCTCTCTAGAGCATCTAATTAAGACATACAGCAAAACTATGTAAAAAAATTAAATGAAAGAACAAATGTGATCATAACCGTTACTAAGGTACCAATTGATCCAATGGCATAATGATACCAAGCCTCAGTATGAATGGCATATTTTCTAATCTTTCTAATCTTCAAGCGCATTGCATCCATCTTGGTCTTGTGATCGTTGATAACATCGGCAACATGCAACTCCAACTTTATCTTCTCCTCTTCAACTCTTCATAATTTTTCTTTCAAGTCATTGTTTTCTTTTCAACCAAATTTGACTTCTCGACAAGAGTTGCTATGTGGGTTGGAATTTCCGGTTCAACTACCTCCTCCTACATTAAAAAATCTATGTCACGTTGGATGGCATAATTGTCATAAAAACTAAATAAAACAAATAGTTATAAAAGATAATATATACCACATCCGAATCATAGACAAGACGAGGGCCAACGGAGGCAGATACGAAAACCATCACACTATATTATAACAAACAATAATAAAAGTAAGAAAATTACACAAGTATCTATCTAAATCATACAAGTAAAAACGTTTTTCTTTTAGAAAGAATACAAGAAGAAGAGGCTAACCACGATGGTCCGGGCATCGAGATGGGCGTGGGCGATCGATGGTGGTGAGGACGGGGACGGGACAGGACAGATCGCCAAACCTACAAAAATCTTGAGGAAAATGTAGCTTGGAAAAGGAGCTTCGAGATGAGAAAGCTTAAGTGTGGCTTGGGCATTTCATCGAACACCTCATGTGGATTGGAGGTGATCTAGAGCACCACAAATCTCTCACCTCGCTGGTCAGAAAAACAAAGCAATGTGGAGTGCTATGCTCGCTGGCGAGGGGGTATATATAGGCATCTCATTGGTCCCGGTTGGTCACTGGAACCTAGAATAAAGGACCCCATTTGGTCCCGGTTCCAGCCACAAACCGGGACCAATGGTTGTGGGCTAGGAGCAAGGCACATTGGTCCCGGTTGGTGTCTGGAACCGTGACCAAAGGGGTCAGACAAACAGGGACCAATGGCCCACGAGGCCCGGCCGGTGCCCTGGCCTCACGAACCGGGACCAATGCCTCCATGGGTCTCAGTTCGTTAGTGAACCGGGACTAATGGGCTGGCCCGCCCTGGACCAAAGCCCTATTTTCTACTAGTGCGAGGGTCCGGCAAGAAGCGTGTTGGCCGAGGAGGCCGCCCACGGCAAGCCCAAGCAATAGAAGGATCGGACCTCCCGTGGCCGCGACAAGCAAGAAGGAGATGATGATGATGTCGAAGAGGATGACGAGTCCAGTGATCATGAGTTTCAGAAGGCTACAAAGATGATGTGCATAGAAGGAGGAGCCTCATTGCATTCCTCTCACCACCCACTTAAACAGTGGGCGCGCGAGGTTAATGCAGGAGAGCCTTCTATCGGCGCACAAAAACCTCTGAAATGGTCCAACACTCCTATCATCTTCGATGCTGAGGATCACCCTGATTGCATAACTGCGGTCGGGTGCCTGCCGTTGTTGGTCTCGCGAACAATCTGCAACCTCAAGGTGATGAAGATGTTAGTCAGCAGTGGGGCCAGCTCGAACCTGATCTCGCCCGATGTCATTCGGAGGCTCCAAATTCCTGATGAAGATCTCGAGCCGACGGGTGCTTTCCAAGGGTTCAATTCGGGAAGGACTCAGCTGAAAGGCAGCGATATCAACTTAAGAATGGAGAAGATCGTTTTTGACGTTGCCGAGATCTCGTTGCCATACAACGGCATTCTCGGCCGTCTGGCACTGGCCAAGTTCATGGCGGCCACCCACTTCGCTTACAACGTGCTGAAGATGCCCGGACCAATGAGCATCATTACCATCCACTCCGACAAGAAAAGCGTGCTTGTTTGTGCCGACCAACTCTACTGGGGTGCAGTCCCAGCACTTGCCGCCAAGGCACTTGCTCCTACCGCTGAAGCTCCTGGGGGGGGAAGAAGACCGGCAAGGCCTCTGGCGCACAGTCCGGCAAGCGCACCTCTCTGGGGTGTTGCGCTACTGTTGACTATGTGCCAGAGAGCTCCACCGACAAGAGCAAAAAGTCCAAGGCTGAGCCTCTAGAGACCAATAAGATGCCTGCCAAGGAGGATGGCATGGGGGGAACTTTCACCATAAGTTCCACCCTTGACGACAAATAGGAAAGCATGCTCGTCGCCTTCCTGTGGGTGAATGTCGATGTGTTTGCATGGCAACCATCCGATATCCCCGGTGTTCCCAGGAAGGTGATTGAGCACCACCTTGCTGTATGTCCGCACGTGCAGCCCGTCAAGCAGAAGGTCCAGAAGCAAGCTTTGGAGTGGCAGCAATTTATTGTCAAGGAGATCAAGAAGTTAGAGGCAGCTGGCCTGATTAGAGGAGTGCTCCACCCTACGTGGTTGTCCAATCTAGTCATAGTACGCAAGGCGAATGGCAAGTGGAGGCTATGCATTGATTTCACAGACATCAAGAAGGCCTGCCCCAATGATCCTTTTCCCTTGCCGTGCATCGACCAGATTATAGACTCCACTGCCGGATGCAATTTATTATCCTTCCTTGACACCTATTCCGGTTATCATCAGATATTTATGGCCAAGGAAGACGAAGAGAAGATCGCGTTTATCACCCCATGTTGTACGTATTGCTTTTTGCGTATGACTTTCGGGTTGAAAAGCGCTAGTTTTAACTTTGCAAGAGCAGTCCAGATTGGTTTTGAGCCCTAGCTACATAGAAATATGGAGGATTATATGGATGACATAGTGGTCAAAACCAAGGACAAGGCCACACTCATACCAGGCCTAGAAGCGACATTTGCCAATCTACGCAAGATCAACATGAAGCTCAACCCTAAGAAATGTGTGTTCGGCGTTCCATCCGGCAAGCTTCTCGGGTTCCTTGTGTCTCAACGAGGAATCAAAGCGAATCCCGATAAAATCAAAGAAATTGAGCAAATTGAGACACCAAGACGAGTCAACGACGTGCGACACCTTGCCAGCTGTGTTGCTTCTCTGAGTAGGTTCATCTCAAAATCTGCTGAGCGCGCCCTGTCCGTTTTCAAAATCTTGAAGAAGGCAGGTCCAATGAAAATGACTCGAAAGAAGCGGCGGTGGTGCAGGATTTGAAGAAGTACCTTTCCTCTCTGCCAGTCCTAGTCACACCAAAACCACAAGAGTCGTTGCTGCTATACCTGGCGGCAACGATCAAGTGGTGAGCGTTGCGCTACCGGCTGAAAGAGAGGTTGACGAAGACAAAGTGGCAATGGCAGGGACACCAAGCGACGAGCCAAGGCATTCCCCGGCAGGATCTGGTGCCGACAAAGAAGGATCTGCGCAGTTGGAAAAGATAGTCCAGAAGAAGAAAGTGGTGCAACGACCAGTCTATTTTGTCTGCTTGCTAGATCAAGGTATTCTGGCATGCAAAAATTGCTCTTCAGCCTTCTCATGGCCTCGAGGAAGTTGTGCCATTACTTCCAAGCACATGAGTACACTGTTGTCACCCGCTTCCCACTACAACGGATATTGAGAAACCCAGAAGCTACCAGCAGGATTGTGGAGTGGGCTCTGGAACTATCAAGCTTTGGTCTTAAGTTTGAAAGTACTTGAACCATTCAGAGCAGGGCCTTGGCGGAGTTCATTGCAGAATGGACCCCAGCGCTCATTGAAGAGATTCCATAGTCAACTCTCCCCAGCAAGGAAGCCGATCATGAATGGATCATGTATTTTGATGGAGCCTTCTCGCTGCAAGGTGCCGGTGCGAGAGTGCTGCTTGTCGCACCCACCGGAGAGCACCTCAGATATATGGTCCAAATGCACTTTCCCCGAGAGAGTTCAACGAACAACACTGACAAGTACGAAGGACTGCCTGTCGGTCTCAGGATTGCGGCGGACCTTGGGATCAAGAAGCTTATTGTTAGAGGTGATTCTCAACTTGTCGTCAGGCAAGTGAACAAAGATTGAAAGAGACCGTTGATGGAAGCCTATGTAGATGAAGTGAGGAGGTTGGAAGAACGTTTTGACGGCCTACAAATGGAGCATGCTCCATGTGCAGAGAACAGTGTTGTCGATGGCCTGTCAAAATGTGTTGCCCTTAAGTTACCTATAGAACCAGGAACTTTCATGCTCTAACTAACTCAACCCTCCGTGACACCATCAACTGGACAAGAGAAGAGAAGAAAGTTAAGTTTCGGCAAGTATTTTCCGGCAGAGCTTCTCGAAACCTCAAGTGAGAAGATTGCCAAAGGGACGACAAGCTTGTCGGTGAGTACTATGCTCCAGCAGAGCCCCCGGCTCTTGCCGTAGAAGCATATGCTCCCACCAGGCTTGGCGGGGCGCAGCAGACTCCGGCAGGCCCTCAGGCCCTTGCCATTGAGGCAAATGCTCCCCCGAGAGAGGATATGCCTTTAGTCCTTGTTGTCGAGCCCCAGGCTCCAACATGGGCACATCATGTTGTCCAATTCCTTCAAACGGGAGAGCTCCCCGAGGAACAAGAGGAAGCACAGAAAGTAGCCCGCCAGTCTCATATGTACCAGTTCGTAGACAACATCCTATACAGAAAGAGATCAAACGGCTTGAAACTCAAGTGCATTTCTCGGGAGGATGGACTGGAGCTGTTGGCAAAGATACACGGAGGCATATCTAGGTCCCACATAGGGTCAAGAGCACTTGCTGGAAAGGCATTCCGGCAAGGTTTCTTTTGGCCCACTGCCCTCCAGGATGCAACTGCATTTGTAACCAAGTGTGAAGCATGCTAGTTTCATTGAAAGAAGCTACATCAACCAGCTCAAGTCCTTCAAACAATCCCTCTCTCCTGGCCATTTTCGGTCAGGGGGCTTGACATCTTGGGCCCCTTTCCCCGTGCTGCCGAGGGCTTTGAGTACTTGTATGTGGTGATCGACAAGTTCACAAAGTAGCTGGAAGTGCAAGTAGTCAGGAAGGTGACAGCACAGTCAGCTGTCAGGTTCTTTAAAGGACTAGTTTGCTTCTTTGGTGTTCCCAACAGGATCACTACTGACACTGGCACACAGTTCACGAACCGCACCTTCATGTAGTATGTCCAAGACCTGATAAAATTTGTTTTGCTTCCGTTGCCCACCCGAGGAGCAACGTCCAAGCGGAGAGGGATAATGTTGAAGTGCTGCGAGGTCTCAAGACAAGAACTTTTGATAGGGTGCACAGGTGCGGAAGGAATTGGATTGATGAGTTGTCAATGGTTCTTTGGTCAATCATGACGACACCAAATCGAGCTACCGTCCAGACACCCTTCTCCCTTGTCTATGGGGCAAAGGCAGTTATACCCACGGAACTCACATACGGGTCTCCTTGAGTGCTCGCTTATCATGAGCTCGAGCAAGAGCAATTGCGGCAAAACGACGTGACCCTCCTTGAGGAAGACCATCTTCAGGTTGCTATGAGAGCTGCACGCTACTAGCAAGCCTTGCGCTGCTACCATAGCCGCAAGCTCAATGCTAGAAGTCTTGAGGAAGGCGGCCTTCTTCTTCGGCGAGTTCAATCCGCCAAGAATCCAAACAAGTTGACACCAAAGTGGGAAGGCCCTTATCGGGTAGTACAAGTCACTAGGCCCGACGCAGTCCGCCTAGAGACCGAGGATGGTATTCTCGTGAGCAACTCGTGGAATATCAAGCATCTTTGAAAGTTCTACCCATGAGGCGCGGTAGCCGGGCCAGCCCCGGCAACCACCTTTTGTACAAGTCTTGCCGCTGAAGCATGTAATCGTTGGTACAAAGCCAGACTCAGACCCTGTGCGTAGATAAGTAAATATAGTGTTCTGCAATCCTGTTCGATTCTCATGTTTACTTATGTGCATGTTTATCTGAAGTGTTGAATTGCACTTAATTCCCGCAAGGACTAACGAACCGCCAAGGCTCCATATCCATATTCTCTCTTCTTTCTTTTTCCAAAGGACAGAAGAATCCCTCGTGTGCAGCTTTGCCAAGGGGGAATGATGGTACGGATACTTATGAGCAACGTTCATGTTCCAAAAAAAACTTGTTGGAAGGAGAAAGGCAACAAAAAGATAAGTTGCGAAAACCCCATGTGAATCCTTGCCGTAAAGTTATTTTCCTTGAGCGATTTCTACTTCTGTATGGAAAACCTGCACGCATGGGAACCTTTTCGTGATTGGATGTGCCCTCATCGTGTTTGGGACCGCTCAATGGCTTAAGTGGCTTCGCCCGCGCTCCTTGTTTCGTTTCGAGTCCGCTCAACGATCCAAGTGATAGCGCTCGCCCCCTTATCCCATTATTGAGTAAGGCCGATGCCTTGAACAGCCGCGCCAAGGACGCCAAGGTGTCTTGCCAACAGTGGCACCGCCAGCAGGCTGCTACTTACCCGTTCCTCAAAGTGCTTGTGGTAGGACTACACACACCAGCAAGATTCTTTCAGAAAGGGCGTAGGGAAAATTCTAGACACAAAATCAGTCTAACAAGGAAGATAATGCGCATTCATTCAAAATAAGGTGAAATTTGCATAAGATACTGCTTTTTTCTAAGAACATCTTTATTTGACTTTCTCCCCTAGGGGAGATTACAAGAAGAAAAACATGGAAAGGAGAGGCGGGATACAAGAATAAAAGATGGCGAGAGGCCCCTGACAGTAGCCTGGCCTGACCCCTCTGGACCAGCACTGCGCGGACGAGCAGGGCTGTCAGATGGGCAGGCAAGAGCTTGGTCCCACCTGGACCAGCATTACGTGGACGAGAGGGCGAGAGCGGGCGGAAAGGGGGATCGACCCCAGAAGCCAAAGTCCATGGGCATGCTGGAGCTGGAATATGAGGCACCGCCCGGGACTAAAGCACCCGGTAAGGTCATCTTGCCGGGAGGGGGAGAGACGTGAGCTGGCAATGATGGTGCGGCCGGCGGTCAGTCTGAGCTAGAATATTCGGACTCCGACTTGACCGTTCGAGGACTGGACTCATCGCCGCTGTCCTCCCCGTCACTCTTGCTAGAGGACAAGATTTCGGCGCTGCTCGCGCTCTCTTCGCAGCAGCTAAGGCAGATGCCGGAGCTCCCATAAATCTTGATGGAGAGTGTATCAGCCTCCGTCAATTTAAAATGAAAAACGTGCCCTAGCTGGATATTGTGGGCACGGGTGCAGGTCTTCCAACCGCTCCTGAGGAACATCATGCGGCGCGCTAGATACTCAACGTCCACCCGCGTCGCACCATTGGAGCACCCTGCCACCCGCAGTCATAGGAAGGGCGGTTGGTCGTTCTCCATCGCCCTCGCGAAGAGGCATGGGAGGCACATGTGGCTCCGGAGGGGACTGCCCAGCTCGAGGACGAAGTCCAGCGCCGCCCCCTTGCGTGGGCTTCTTCGATGGAGATGCTTGGCATCAGAGAAGGGGGTGGAGTAGTGATCCGCCTCCCCCAACCTCGTCCTCCGCGGTGGCCATGGCCCCTTGCGCCTCCTCCACCATGCGAACTCGACCCTCCCACCGCCTCCATGGCTGAAGCGGTGGCATGATCTAGACAAGAGCTCCTCCTCGCAGCCGAGGAAGGTGATCGCCCTTGCCCCTTGGTCATGGAGAAGGGTTGGCGCTACCTGAAGATTGAGAAGACGAGGGAGGAGGTGGACTACGAAGTCTTGCACTCGAAGGGCGAAAGAAGGATGGATGAGCTCCACACCCGCCGTCCCCAATTTATAGGAGGAAGCGCGGGGGCTGGCTTTCCCCCACTCCAAAGGACGCCGCCCACCTCCTCCAATAGCGGCGCCTTCGATCATGGGGTGAACAGCAACCGCCCCATCGCCCCAATCCATGGCGCCGAAGTTACTGCTTTTTCTCAAGGACTTTAAGTCATAGGTGCCCGTTGCTAGCTCCCCGCTATGCATGCGACGCGCGTGTCAGAAAAGACTTGTCATGGTAATTAAAAACTCAACAGCCGCGCCACACACGTATCCCACTACTCGCATTCAATGGGCATCGTGGGGAAGCACAGCGAGCGCAATGATCACAACTACTAGGCCATGCCACGCGTGCCCGTGCACTGTTCCACTACTAGGAGAAACCCACTAGTAGCGCTTGAAAAACCTATAATAGTAGCGCTACGTCCAACGCTACTGCTAAGGCGCTATAGCTAAGTTATAACAGTAGTGCTGGTTGGTGCAGCACTACTGCTAAGTTTTGTTAGCATTAGCGCTGCACTTACCAGCACTACTGCTAACTATCTGTAGCGCTGTAGAGATGCAAGCGCTGTTAATAATCCAACACTGCTGCTAGATGGCTTCCACCGCTGCTGCTAGTATTACTGCTTTCACATATTCACACCCCCTCTACGTATTTGTGATATATTTATACATGCTCTATATAGTAGTTTCATCAGATCATCATAATACATCATTGTCATATAAGAGTTCCTCATCATCATCATTTTTGTCCATGAGACATGATATAACAACTTTGTCACTAGTTATAACAACAACAACTTATCATCATCATCATCATATAACAACTCCTCATCATCATCATCAACTTGGGCATCAACTTGGTCACTAGGTCACTAGTAATATATAATCAGCACTAACTAATTGTTCTTACAACCTAGGACCTACTGCTGCTGCTCTCTCTCAGGTAAAATAGCATAAACCATGTGTAGCACTCCTTCTTCATCATATTGGAGAATGCATATCAACATGTCTCCTAATTGTGGGTTGCGCTTTTGATTACTCCCCCCTAGTACTTCTCTGTGATCCTTCACAATTTTGCTCCAGTATTTTACTAATAAGACTTGCTCACTTCGAGTAATGATGAATGCACTCATGAGTAATACATGATATCTTGGCCGTAAGCTAACCATTACCATGCGACCTTTAGACTCGATCCAACGAGGCACAACACTCATCAGGAGTCCCTGTTGAAGAACATCGTAGTAACATACTTAGCAATGAAGTTTACCTTAAAAAATAATGTATGCAAAAGATGCGCTGAGGACAAATAGTAAAAATCTTACCATCTTTCCTAGATAGATGTGACCGTAGTTCAATACGCACACTAATGGTCACACGTTTTGAGTACTAATATCTCAAAGTGTAGGAAAATAACTTGTCTTGACAGCATCAAGATCCTCAAGCCATGAAACATAATGACCTATCTCCTCACAGTTTAGTTCAGCACCAGGACAGTAGTAGGTGTTGTCTATCAAGCGCTGGACATGTTTGCTTAAATGGAAATATGCTGTCAATAGAAATTAGTTGTCAACTATTTTTAAATATACAATATAAATTACTTAATAAATATGGTTGAGAAACTCACATAATGGTAGAAGAGGAGGCGTCTGCACATCGACCCAGATGTCGATATTACCTTCAATTTTATCTTCCAGACAAATATCAAAGGTGATAAGCATATTAGGGTCAAATGCATAAGCCTTGCATAGTGATCTCCAACTTTTACATTAAAAATAGGAGTAGGTGTATGCATTGTACAATATTACGGCAAAAGTATAACCATGCTCGGTCCTCAAGTGAACTCTCTTTACCTCCATACATTTTTTAGTATCGAAACCAATCTTAACAAAGGCATAAATTCTTGCATGGCAGGGGATACGCTAGTAGAATAGTAAAAAATTAAAATTATAAGTTGAAGCAAAAGGAGCAGAAGACGTGCTTAATTACGAAAAAAGACTTGTCGTTGTGACTTACTATATCCACTTCGAAGGTCTCATCTATCATGATGCTGAAGCGCCTACCACCAACTAGGTGATGCTTGTCGCACAGGCCGCGCTCGTCTTCGTAGTATTCGCACATAAGGAATTCCCTTTTGTTGTCAGACATTTCCTATGTTCATAGTTGAAACATTTAAAATCAATCAAATGCAACTATTAGGAAACTGGTCAACCCACAGATCACTATTACTCAATATGCAACGGATTGACTTTCGGTCTGTCGAGTATTTCCTTCCTAAACTCTAATCTCACGTATATGGCGGGCACTCCCTATGATATTTCTACGGTCGGTGATGGTGGCTCCTCCATTCGTTCCCGAGTGGATTACACCAAAATGTCTAGCACACGGGAATGAAGGAGAAGCGACCCCCACGACAACAGTCGGGATTCTTCCTCTCTCATATTTTGACTGTCGGCGATGATTGCTACTCCTCCTTTCCCTAGTGCATTACAAATATCTAGCACAAGGTAAAGAAGGAGAAGTGACCCCCATGACAACAGTCGGGATTCTTCCTCTCTCTCTCTCATATATATATATATATATATATATGGTGGACACTCTCCCTCATTGGAAGGCACACAAGGAGCCGAAACAGACCTAAAATCAACCCGTTCCATATATCGATCAATGACATAGAAAAAATGCCCTATGGTTTTTGGAATATCATTGAATTCCTGTTCTGGAAAATCACAAACACTCGATATGTCCTACATTGTAGCACAAGTCATGCTAAAATTCATGAAAAAAAATCGGCATTAACTTTACTAAAAACATGACATATCGAGTGCCTAAAATTTACCGGAATGGAAACGAATCAACATTCCGACAAAACTATCAACTAAACCCTAGAAACTATCCTAAATCAAAGTGTTATATATGAACAGAGGCTTATATCAACTAAAAACTATCAACAATGTCTAAATTTTTACTAATCAGTTAATCATACTAAATCAAAATTGTTATATATCAACTACAAACTATTAAGTAAATCGAAATGTTGCAAATCAACAAGAAAATATCAACTAGCCTACTAAATCAAAATGTAGCATGGAGGAGGGGTTGTGGATGGAGGAGGCAGGAGGGAGAAGGAGGGGCGACTGAAGGAGGTAGGAGGAAGGAGGACGGAGGAGGAAGGCGGAGCGAGGAGGGACCGGCCGATGGCAAATGGAGGAGTGGAGGGAGGAGGGAGAAGGAGGGGCGACTGAAGGAGGGAGGAGGAAGGAGGACGGAGGATGAAGGCGAAGCAAGGACAGTCCAACCAGCGACGAATGGAGGAGTGGAGGAAGGACGAAGGAGCTGGGGTGGGGAGGAGGGAGGAGGGGGAGGATTACCCAGTCCAAGGAGGAGGGGGGTGACGGCAGCAGAGGGAGGAGGGGTAGGCGATGGCGACAGCGAGTGGTAGGGGGCACAGAGGAAGCGACAGTGTGAGGGGGGTGAGGGGCCGGGAGTGAGGAAGAGAGAGGGAGCGCACGGGGTGGATAAGGTTGGCATAGCAGTAACGCGGGTTGGTACCAAGCGCTACACCTAAGTAGAATAGTAGTAGCGCTGGTTGAGGAAGGGCGCTACCACTATACCTACCCTATCGGGAATGGTGTTGGAATTATAGTTGCAGCATGTTTTATACATGCCACGCTACTGATATGTGTTTATTAGTAGCGTTGTTGTTTTACACGCACTACTGCTAAGTAGCAGTAGCGCCTCCTTTTAAAAAGTGCTACTGGTAAGCTTCTGTGTATAAGGTTTTCCCTAGTAGTGTTTGGGCCTAGCCCAACAACGCCTCACGACATGTATGGTCCAGGCCTAGGGGCTCCTGTCGGTCCACTAGAGTTTTTTAGGCCATCTAGTGCCCCATTACTCGTGCACGGGCAGTAGTAGCCACCCCAGTGGCAAGGCCCAGCGAAGACTTGTCAAGCACCAGCACAGAAGACTCAAGACTACCGGCAAGACCTTCCCAGGAGGGCTTTGGAGCCTCCAGGCCCCCAGCAAGGCAAGGTACTGACAAGGCAAGGACCTGGCAAGGACCGCCAACGCACAGGCCTAGTGTCGATTCACCTAGATGCGTGTCGCGGTGTCAGCGTTGGAGGGAGCTAAGTGGAGACGATGGGATGGGCCCCCGTCCCATCCCACTGACGGACTGAGGCCCCTGACGTTGCATTTAATGCTCTTGTCCTACTTCGTCAGGGTTAGGTACGATAGCACTATAGCACTGTGCATCCCGTGTGCACACTGTACGCCACTATTCGGATCCCCTTAGGTATAAAAGGAGGCCCAGGGTGTTACTGAGGAGGACTTTTGGACTTTGGAATCTTAGACTTTTGGCTTTTCGGCCTTTAGACAGTTGGGCAGTTAGACAACCGGACAGCCCGATAGTTAGACAACTTGAGGTTCCCAAGCTCACGTAGCAGCCATTGATGGCGCTCCTCTAGCTCGACCCCTAGAACATGATCAATATAACCAAGCAGGAGTAGGGTTTTATGCATCCTTGCGGCCCGAAGTTGGGTAAAAACTCCCCGCACGAAGCTCACCAGACTGGCTCTTTGTGCCAGCTCGCCCCCTGCCGAACCGAAAGGGGTCCCCATGATCCCATAGGTGTTCATCCCCACGACAAATGGCCTCCCTCGAGTTCCAAAATTACGTGCTCATTTGGTGGGAACAAGTGATCGCGCGACGAAGAGAAAGAGGTGACACTCTAATCACAACTTGGGAACAAATGAAAGAACTCACGCGAGCGCACGTGATAAGAGCAAGGCATCAAGTCGGCTGAAAAGTACTATCAAGAGATGGAGATGGCCATGATAAGAGCACACATGAAGGAGGACGATGAGCTAGTGCATCAAGCCTCCAAGGAGGAACGTCAAGTTAAAGAAGACTATAAGTACTCCAAGACCTCCTACAAGACCTATGGTGCACCTACTCAAGCTACTCCAACTACGCCCCTTCTACAATAACCTCCATGACCAAAGATGACAAGTCAAGCTACAAGGACAAGTCGTCTTCATCCTCATGCAATGCACACACAAGGAAGACAAGAGCGTCATCCTCTATACCAACACCGGATGACGTCAAAACAAGCTCCATCAAGTGTTTCATGTGCCAAGGCCGAGGCCACAAGATGCATGAGTGCCCCACAAGACGAAGCATGATACTCCAAGAGGACGGCTCCTATGAATCCATGAGTGATGATGAGATGGAAGCTTCGGAACAAGTGGCCATGAACAGACAAGTAAATCAAGATGAATACTCTCAAGTTTTTTGTGACAACAATCTGAGCCCCTCTCTCGCTGTCTCCAAGGTGTTGCCTCTTCAACAACAACAAGACGAGGACCAACGATGCCACATCTTCCACACAAAGGGCGGTATCCAAGGGAGATCCGTCAAGGTCATCATCGATGGAGGAAGTTGCTATAATTTGGCAAGTGAAGAACTTTGATCCAAGTTGTAGTTGACCAAGAAAAACATCCTCGCCCCTACAAGGTCCAATGGCTAAGTGACTTCGGCATTATCCAAGTCGACCACACCGTGCAAGTTTCCTTCAAGATCGGCGCTTATGAAGACACCTTGGAGTGTGATGTGGTGCCCATGACCATTTTCCACCTCCTCCTTTGGAGACCTTGGCAATTCGACCATGGCGCCATACACAACGAGCACACCAATCAATATAGCTTCTAGATGAAGGGCATCGAATATGTGCTTTGCCCTATGTCTCGTAGTGAAGTGATCACCGACAAGCAAGTTTCGTCCCATCGTAGAGAGAAAAGTGAGAGAGTTATCCACCTCAAAGCGAGTGAGCGCCACAAGCCAAACTTGAGTGACTCCACGATGAGGGACATGAGTGACCTAGTTATATTTTCCACCAAAAGAGAGTTGAGGGATGTGAGTGAGAGCCCATCGACCTTCCTTCACTACGTAATAGTGTGCAAGGATGATGTTACCCGGCCTAACCCTTCACAACATCTTCCTCTTGTGTTATCTCAATTTTACAGGAATTCGAAGATGTGTTCCCCGATGAGCTACCTCCAGGACTACCACCAAAACAAGGGATCGAACACCGCATCGACCTCATCCCCGGCGCACCGCTTCCCAACAAGCCTCCCTACTGCATCAACCCCGACGAAACAAAGGAGATACAAAGGCAAGTCCAAAAACTCCTAGATAAGGGCATGTTCACGAGAGTTTGAGTCCTTGTGCGGTCCCCGTGATCCTAGTGCCTAAACATGATGGTAGTATGTGCATGTGTTTCGATTGCCGCCCCATAAATGCTATCACCATTCACTACCATCACCCTATACCACACTTAGATGACATGCTAGATGAACTTAGTGGTGCCACTATATTTTCCAAGATAGACTTGAAGAGTGGTTACTACCAAATTCGCTTACAAGAGGGTGACGAGTGGAAAACCGCTTTCAAAACCAAATTTGGTCTCTATGAATGCCTAGTAGTGCTCATGGGCTTATCCGAAGCACCGGGTACATTCATGTGCATGATGCATCATGTATTTCACCACTACATTGGGTATTGTGTTGTGGTCTAATTTTATGACATCCTTGTTTTTAGCAAATCTCTAGAACAATACGACACACATGTTAGAAATGTCTTGCAAACTCTCCACAACGAAGAACTTTACACTAACATGGAGAAATGCTTTTTTGGTGTGGACAAAGTTGTTTTCCCAGGATTTTTGGTTTCCTCAAAGGGTGTCCATGTTGATGATTCTAAGATTGAGGCAATTAAAAATTGGCCTACACCCACCAATTTGCAACAAGTGTGTAGCTTCTTGGGTATAGCAGGTTTTTACTGCTGCTTTTTGAAAGATTTTAGCACTATTGCTACCCCTCTACATGCTTTGAGCAAGAAAAATGCACCATTTGTTTGGGGATCGTCCCAAGACACCGCTTTCCATGAACTTAAGAATTTGCTTACTCATGCACCTTTGCTTGCCTTGCCTAATTTTGACAACTTTTGAAGTGCATTGTGACGCTAGTGGTAATGGCATAGGAGGTGTACTTATGCAAGAAAAGCGCCCAATTGCGTACTTTAGTTAGAAACTTTCTGGAGCTCAATTCAATTATCCTATCTATGACAAGGAATTGTATGCTTTTGTGAGAGTCTTACAAGCTTGGGAAAATTATTTGCGTCTGCATGAATTTGTCATTCATACCGATCATGAAACTCCAAAGTACATCAAGGGTCAAACTAAGTTGAACAAACGTCATGCTAGATGGAGTGAATTTATTGAGTCTTTTCCTTATGTTATCAAATACAGTAAGGGTAAAGAAAATGTGTTGGCGGATGCTCTTTCACGCAAATGGATTCTCGTTACTCAACTTGAATTGAATGTTGTTGGCTTTGATCATATAAAAGTCTTGTATGCGCATTATGATTTTTTTGATACACCTTATGCCAATTGCAAAGTGAAAACTTGTTGGGAGAACTACTACATGAAAGATGGATATCTTATGCGTGCTAACAAACTTTGCATTCCAAAGTCTTCTCTTCGTTTGTTGCTTTTGCAATAGGCTCACGATGGAGGACTAATGGGTCACTTTGGACACGACAAGACATATGCCACCCTCTACGACAAGTTCTATTGGCCAAAGTTGCTTCGTGATGTTGCCCGCATCACCAAGCAATGCTCTACATGCCGCAAAGCTAGGTCAAAAGCTCAATCCCATGGTCTTTACATGCCTACTCCTATACCGTTCCAACCTTGGGAGGATATTAGTATGGACTTTGTGCTTGGATTGCCATGAATAAAAGGTGGGCAAGATTCCATCTTTGTTGTTGTGGATCGTTTTTCTAAAATGGCTCATTTCATTCCTTGTCATAAGATCGATGATGTCTCACATATCGCCAATCTCTTTTGTAGGGAAATCTTACACCTACACGAAGTGCCAAAGATCATTGTCTCGGATCTCGACTTCATGTTCTTGAGATAGTTTTAGAAGACCCTTTGCGGCAAGCTCGGCATCAAGTTACTCTTCTCTTCAGCCTACCATCCGGAAACCGATGGCCAAACGGAGGTGACGAATCGGACACTTGGAACTCTCCTACGTGTGTTGATCAACAAGAACATCAAGTAATGGGAAGATTGCCTCCTGATCGCCGAGTACACCTACAACCGCACAAGACACGTCACCAGTAACAAGTCTCCCTTTGAAGTGGTCTACGACATCAACCCATTGTCCCCATTGGACATGCTTCCGCTTCCACGACAAGAATGTGGCAACATGGACACAAGTGCAAGGGAGAACTACATCAAGAAGATGCATCAAGATACAAGGAACACCATCGTGCACCAAGTGGAACACACCACTGCCAAGCGCAACACCAACAAACATCGCATGGTCTTGGAATCCGGTGACCTCGTGTGGCTACATCTAAGGAAAGAACACTTTCCTAACGAGCGCAAGTCCAAGATGCTACCTCGCGCCGACAGCCCATACAAGGTGTTGGAGCGCTAGAACAACAATTCTTACAAGATCGACATTCCGCATGACAAGTACAATGTGAGCGACACCTTCAACGTCGCGGACCTCTCCCCTTTCCATGGTGATGAAGATCTTGATCCGAGGTCGGATCCCTCGCAAGGGGGGGAGATGATGCTGAGCATCCCATGAGCACCACCATGGACCCATCACCAACACCTCAAGCCCCAAGTGGACCATTGACGAGAGCATGTGCACGTGCCATTACAAATGAGGTGACCTCACTCCTTTATGACTCTCCCTTTGATATTTTCGGAACATGGATGCTACCTCAAGAAGAGACACTTTGTGTTCTTAGGTATCAAGAAGGAGGAAGGGAGCAAGGAGAACACCAAGAGAAAGGAGAGGATCAAGCATCTGCCCAGGAATTAGCGGTACAACCAGGGCACCACCGGCCAAGCAACGCCGCCCGGTACAACCGGCCCACCACCAAAAACAACAAGGGCAACAGGGGCCCTGAATCTATTCGGCTGCGGTTCAAGGACGGTACTTGACTGGTTGAACCGGTTAATGCCTAGTTTCCGGTACAACCGGTCACTATCCTGGTACAACCGGCCTACCTGCACGCACTAACGGGCCCAAGGCCCATGTATCTCCCAGTCCCTTACCCTTTCGTGACTAGCACAATATAAACTCCTTCCCCTCCTCGTTTTTAGAGTGATCTATGGTTTGCTCTTAGATAGTTGAGCATAGCTCCTTCCACTACCTCTCCCATGGAGATGCCTCTATAGGCGAAGATCCCTAGTGGATGTCAAGGCCCCTTATGAGGGATGATCCTCCGGGATATCAGGGCCCCTCCTTCCGGAGTGGGAGGTAGCATACTGCTACTTGTATCATTGTTTCACTTGGGAACTCGTTCCTCGTGTGCTATCGTGATTCTAGTGGATGTGTAATCGTGTTTGCTCTAAGTGTTTTCCTCTCGTTCTTCCCCGTGTTCTTCATGTTCTTCGAGAATCCCCCTCCAAATCATGAAAGTTCACCACACACGGGCTTGCCCCATATTAGTAACAAGATGGGGTTTTCATCATATTGCTTGAGTTTATCCCTCTAAATCATGTCATCTTTATTAATGCGTTACTCCGTTCTTCATGAACTTAATACTCTAGATGCAGGCAGGAGTTGGTCGATGTGTGGAGTAATAGTAGTAGATGCAGAACTGTTTCGATCTACTTGTCATGGACGTGATGCCTATATACATGATCATTACCTTGGATAACTACATGCTTATTCTCTTTTCTATTAATTGCTTGACAATATTTTGTTTACCCACCATGATATTTGCCTTCAAGAGAGAAGCCTCTGGTGATACCTATGGTCCCCGGGTCTATTTTCCATCATATATTTTCAGATCTATACCTTGCTGCAATTTATTTATCTTTTACTTTCCGCACTCGTTTACATCTATCTCTTTCAGACCTAATCCTTGAAAATAACCATGAAGGGACTGACAACCCCTTTACAGCGTTGGGTGCAAGAGTTTGATTGTTTGTGTAGGTGCAACCATTGGTGACTTGCTTATTCCTCCTACTGGATTGATTCCTTGGTTCTCAACAACTGAGGGAAATACTTATTTACTTTATTGCATCACCCTTTCCTCTTCAAGGGAAAACCAACGCTAGCTCAAGAGGTAGCACCCATGTATCGGGTCTTTAAAATAGTAACTGTTTAAGTGTACGAACGGGCCACATAGCTGAGAGTCTGCAGCGGATGGGTGAGTTTATCCTCGCTTTCCGTAAGCTGGCCATCACGTGACAAGAGCCGCCGGTTTAACCTTATCCAGTACATGGTCTCTAGTGAGATTGACCACCAAAAACATTGAGCGGCTCACGGTCTCTAGTCGACATTAACGGGTAAGAGTTCGACGGGTCACCTAGAGGAGTAGCAGCAACATACAGGTAGGTTTATCTCGAACTGGTGGTGGTTGAAGAGCTGATCAACAGGGTGCATAAGCTTAACCCGGTGGGTTGGAAGCCCCCAAATGACCTTTTTGACGGAGTCAACTTTTGGGCATACAACCCAGCCTTACGGTGGTTGAACAACCGATCAAGAGAGTGCGTAAGTTAAACACTGGCAGGTTTGAAGCCCCCAAATGACCTTGTTGACAGAGTCAACTTTTGGGTATACAACCCGGACTGACAGTGGCTGAAGAGCTGATCAACAGGGTGTGTAAGCTAAACCCTGGCGGGTTGGATGCCCCCAAATGACCTTGTTGACGGTGTCAACTTTTGGGTATACAACCCATCCTTAAGGTGGCTGAAGAGACGATAAAGAGGGCGTGTAAGCTAAACCCTGGCAGATTGGGAGCCTTGTCCATTAGTTCCATCCATTGGAAAGTGTCATGGTACTGGATGTTAATGCTGCTGCCACCATCCATCAATACATTTGTAAATTTGTAACCTCCAACCTGAGGTGGCACCACTAGTGCCAAGTACCTCGAGTTCTCGGCCTGCGGTGGGTGATCCTCCCTATTCAATGAGATAGGATATTCACACCACTTCAAATACTGCAGGAGAGCCGGTGTTGTTGTGTTGACCGCCCTCTTGCGTAACTTTTGATCTTGTTGGTCCAGGCTTGTAGTGAATAGATGATACTGGCCTCCGCTGAGTTGCTTCGGGTTACTCTGGTACCCTCACTGGTTGTTTTGTTGCTGACCACCATTGTCGGACTGTTGATGGTGACCGCCTTGATTGCCTTGACCCTGATAACCGGACCCTGAGCAGCCTCCACAAAATCCGGTTCCTAAGCCGCCCGGATCTAAGCCACCTGGCGGTCCGTTACCATTATTAAGATACTGGTGAAGGCTGCGGTCCCAAAACTACCACATAATACTGGAGTCCCTCCATGTGTGGCCCGTCGGCTTATCGAGGCGGATGTGCTCTAGGCAAGGTTTGTTGAGCATCTCTTCCAAGTTAAAGGGAGTCTTACACTTGTTAACAGGCAGCTTTAAGTTACCATTTCCCTTGGCACGATTATTCCTGGTGCTGGTGTTTGCTACCAGCTCTGACCCGTTGTCCGGGTTCTTTCGCTTGCCCGGTTGTTATTTCCAGCTCCGTTCTGTTGTTGACTCGTGCCACTGTTATTCTTCTTGCCTTGGGTTGACCTCTCATCATCAGATTTCGCATCCTTAGTAGTATCTGAATCTACGTATTTCGTTAGAGCCGTCATGAGCTCACCCATGTCTTGACACGAACGCTTTAGCCACCCGATATTTTGCTTGAGGGGTAAAAAGTGACAGTTTTCCTCTAAGACCAGGACCAATTGAGACACGGTGATGTTCTCGGAAGAGTGGATAACCGTCGAAACCCGCCATACCCAATGATGGGCTGACTCACCTACCTGCTATATATAGTGATCAAGATCCACATTCGTCATAGGTTGCTTGCATGTTCCTTTGAAAAATTTGATAAAGCGCGCCTTCAATTCGGCCCAAGATGTGATTGTATTAGGAGGCAAACCCTTCAAAAAAGTGCGAGCCGGTCCTTCCAGCATCATGATAAAGTACTTTGCACAAACCGCCTCACTAACGTCCAACATCTCTATGGCGAGCTCATAACTCTCAATCCAAGCCTCGGGGGGGGGGGGGGGTAAGTCGGCCGTATAATTAGGAACTTTACGCGGCCCCTTCAAGTCCTTGGGCAAGCGCTCCTTTCGTAGAGCCGCCGTCAGGCAGGGCACACCAACCCCCCTAGATGATGTGCCAGCCCCTATTTAGGCAGAAGGGTTCATTGGAGCCGGCTCAGGGTTCACGAGTAGTCTGTCACTGGCGTTGACCCCCACTGAGCCCGCCCACTGTCCATGATTAACTGAGCATCAGCCCGTGGTAAGTCATCACCAGGCGGATTGCATCGTTGTTCGCTCCTGGAAACTGTTGCCGACTCCAAGCGCCAGCTGTAGCTACGGCTAGGGATGGATCTGGAGTGCACACGACTCCAGTTGTATGTGTAATTTTTCTTGCTGGGCCACAGCTGTCTGCAACAAATTAATGGTGTTTTGTGCCTCCTCGACAAACGACATCCCTTCGGAGAAGGGGAGTGCATCAAGACTGGAAGCCGCTGCTACCATGTCTTCCATCGGGTTAGAATAATGCAGATGTAGTGTCAAAAGGTGCCGCAGCAGAATACGATCTCTCGGGGGTGGGTCTTGCTGCAGCGGCACCTCAACTTCTCGGGTTACAACCGATGGAGTGCTTGGTTCCGCTCTGGGAGTGTTGAAGAGGTTTCGGGGCTGAATAGGGAGTCCGACTTGAACCCTTCTTCGAAGAACCGCCTCCGAAGCACGCTAGTCTAAGCTAAAACGGAGGGCCTCCGCCGTCAGACATTCCGACTCAACGTTCATCTGGATTTGCTATGTGTTGATATCCTCCTGGGCCTGAGCCATCAACCCCTTAATTCGGGTAACTTCCGCATTGCGCTCTACCTGATTCCCAACTGTTACTTTAGTGGCCATCTGGGTCCTTAACTCATCCATTAGTTCCAGCAAGACCTGGGCCGGTGGCTTAGGAGGCCCCACCTCTAGCGTGGTGGCTCCTGCCACTGCTACGGATGTCCTATTGTTGAAAACCGGTGCCAGGCCTACCATCAATACGGCGGCTCGGCTCGGTGGGTCATAGGGCTCTGGAATACTGTCACCATCACAATAGCCCCCGTGTCCACTGTCATGAAGCGGATTGATTGACTTCGCACTACTACAAAATAGGCTGTTAGTGGCGCACCCGTTTTTAATATTAATGGCGCACTATGGGTGTGCCACTATTAACACGCCACTACTAACAAATAGTAATGGCACACCTTTGGAGCGCCATTAGTATCCTAGATAATAGTGGCGCACCACAGAGTGCGCCATTACTATATCCAACAGTGTGCCATTAATATGCCTCCTAGGGGGCCATATTTCCCTCCACCTATGCTCCCAGGTGCACCATTACTATGCCCCATAATGCGCCACTGGTATTTGGCCCTGGTGTGCCACTAATGCTCAGTATGGTGCGCCACTACTATGAATATTAGGAATTATTAGTTTTGCTTTTCTGGTATTTGCACAGGTTACAAAATACGTTACAACACAAAATATAAACATCACACAATAGAATTCATCATATTAGTCTCCAAATTCGAAATAGCGAACAAAGTTCAAACATTAGCCAAGTTTAGGTCTCGAGACATTAGCAAAGTTCATCGTATTAGCCGAGTTTATCGTCACATTACAAAGTCGATATCGATCATCTAAACTACCATCACATAGAAGAGAGTTGCGGTCACGATGAGCATCATCATGATGAAACTGGTCTTCATCCGATTCCTCCTCCGCACCCTCCCCTCTCCCGCCAGATAGCGCGCGTATCTAGCTTTCGCCTCCGCCCTAGTGGTGTATCCTTTGTAACTGTTACCGCTAAAACGGTGAACCTGTCTCCAACACTCCTCCCAGTCATCGTAGACTCCGGGAACCTTACCCTTGTACACGACATACGACGGCATCTCTATGCACTAGACAAAAAAACGTTAGTAGCAATTCACAGATAATATATAAGCAATATATAAGTATGCAACAAAAGGATCGGAAGAGAAAAGCAACACATTAATACCACGATTCATGGTCCTACTAATAAATAGAATCGATTACATATAAGTTGAACGATTGTCCAAACTAAAGAGACATACAAGTTCATTAAAGTTTAATTACAACATGAGCTAAACTCTTCTTCCAGAACTACATAACATCAATACTTTCGACTCGGCTCAGGGACCGGAGTGTGGATGAAGCCGCCATCTTTCGTGATGGTCATGAATGTGTGGTCATTGTCAGCCAGCATTTGTAGCGTTGTTTCTATTTCACTGTTGGACGGTTGATATTTGAGGTAGAACTGCCCCGAGGTACGAAGGACATATTGATAGATGATTTCCGCAATATCTAACTGGATGCGAAAGAATTCTTGTCTGATGTCTGCGTCCTGGATTTCCGACAAGCGTGCGGCCCAATCTTTGAGATTACTTGGTAGCATAAGGTGATGAAGGTCACGTACGATCACCCACATGTGATGGAGGGCATAGTAGGCATCCTTCTGACTTCTAGGAGGCTGCTTGACGTAGGGGAACGTCGTTACGGTGGTGAATACGTGCTTGTCGTACCTATAAATTGGCCTCCTGAAGGTGCCTCCGGATTTGGCGTAGTCGGGGAGAGCATCATCAAGAACTTTCTTGATATTTGTGTAGTCTTTCTTCGACTGATGGTCCGAGTCGAAATACGTGGCCATGGAATATTTCGGGCTTAAGAGGATGAGTGTGCAATGTGTGTCACTGCACAAAACACGAAATGTTAGAGAAAAAAAGAACGATCAAAATCTAAGAAATCATATGTTACGGGGCGGTGAGGGGATGACTTACTCGGGAAAGTAAGGCACGAGGAAGTTATCCTTATCTGGGTTCGTTAGAATGACGCCTTCGAGGTATGAACTCGCGACTTGCCGGTCCCCAGCACTGCCCAAGATCTTGGCACGCATGTAGAAGGGGTCGACTATCACGATGTCCGGGGTCTTGTCTCTAATGATCCGCATCTCCATACTGAGCGAAAATAGCCGAACGAAGGTGTAGTGCAGCGGATAAAGGTTAAACATAGCGAAGATGTCATCAAACCACAGGACAATCATACGCCCGACGGTGCTCTCGACAAAGCCCTTGCCCTCTGGCACCTTGGCCACGAAAACCAGGTATGCCACATCATTCTCGGTGAGACGCCGCTTCTCCATAGTAAGAACACCATCATGCAGACTCTGCATAGCACCTGCTGCAACATTGAGTAGATTAGTCGGTAGCATCGGCCTACCCGCCACATGCACCGTCCTCGAGATATCCTTAGGTATTGGTGGCCCCTCCTGAGCACGGATCATACTCGGTGCCGGCTGGCTTGCACCCTTGTTATTTTTTCTTTTCCGTGCCATCTGCTTCTTCCGCTGTAATGGGATCGAGTTCTGCTTAGAGACCACCTTCTTGAGTGTCTTGGGGCTGATAATATTTCGCACCTCGGCTGTTTGAGTCTCGATGAAGGTGGCAGCTGGAGGCGTCTCCTGAAAACTGAACAGACGACGCCTGTTGCAATTGGGTTTCTCCGCGGTACCAGCTAGATCTCGATCGTCTTTTGTAGGGTTGGGTTCTTGAGAAGGAGGCCCCAAGAATTCGTCACCGTACCCATCTTCGTTGATGTACTTATCGACGTTGGAAAATGTACCGTCGTCGTCCAGATCCTGTGTCGTATGCATGTGCGGATCAGCTGACGGCACTTGCGTTGCAGCGGTCTTGCCATGGCTTGGCGCCGGCACGACTGGCGATGTTGTCTGTGGGGTGGTGTCCCCCACCCCCAAACGAATCTGGCTCTTCGGCCAAAGCATGGACCAGTTTAAGCAGGCATTGAGGGTCATCACATCATCTTCGTCGGCCCCAGGGGGTCGATACGGAGGTAACAAGTCGTCGCAGCCCCGCAGCACCCGAACCAGTTGAACCCTATACACGGTGGGTGGCATCGGATTACCGTGGAACACGCAGTTGCCCGGTTCAATGATTTTGGCCTTGGCGACATCGATCAACTCGCTGTCCACGAAGTGCAGGAGAGTGCATGGAACGTTGGCGGCGCCTTGCGAAAACATGAAGATGAAGTAGTCATCGGCAGAGGCTTAGTTACCGTGATGGCGTCCAACTCGGCTAATGTCGAGGCACCGCCAACGGCGGGCATGCAAGTGATGGAGGGGCCACTTTCTGCTGAGGTGCCTGCCGGCGTATTCTTCCCACACCCGGGTGCATTAGGGTCTAGTACCGGCACCGACGCCGGAGACACCAATGCCGCCTCCGCCGGAGACACCAATGCCGCCTCCGTCGGAGACATCATTGCCGGCGCGTTGTGCGAGTTGCTACCCATGAAGCTGGGAATCAGGGGCGGCCCCTGTTGGCCGCCCGCAATCCATCCCCGTAGCCCCTCAAGCAAGGAAGGCATAATGGCGGTGATCATCGCTCCCAGTTGGTCTCGCACTTGCTCTTGGACTATCTTCGGAATCCGTGCCACTTGTGCCTTGAGTTCTTTAACCTCGCGCTCCTGGCTTTCCAAGCTGGTCTTTCTCTCCTTTCGCCCAGCCTTATAGTATTCCGACCATTTCGTGGACAAGCCTTCGCCGGCCACACGACCAGCTGACGACGGCTTACTGAACTTATCCTTTTGTTTCAGATCGTTCAACGCCCTATTTAAAGAGGTGTCCCAAGGGGCATCAGGCGGGGAGCTCTGAGACCCCACGCTACTGCTTTCAGTTTCCTGCGGAAGGAACGTGAACCATTTAGAAATTTGGCTTCATTAATTAGAATGCAACCATATGGAGGTAATTATGCGGGGGTGTATTCCTTACCAGAACACGCTCAAGCTCCTTCACCTTCGGATTTGTGGTAAGCTCCCCTGTTACCGGGTCCACCTTGTACTGGGCCCCGTCATAGTTCCTGGTCTGCTTTTCATGGTATTTATCAAAGAGGGGCGGTAGGCCTTGCGCGGCACGCTCCGCGTCCTCCTTGTCCCATTTAGATTCCGCCACTCTATAACCGCCGGGACCGAGTTTGTGGACCCCTAAGTTCAAGTCCCACATATCTTTCCCCCACTGATTGGATTCCGCGGATGCGTTGCTCTAGCACTTGATCTTGAACTCCAGGTAGTCCTCTTCGCTGATCGAAGGATTTGTCGCCTTGATCTTCTCATAACTATTACCACTTAGAATCCTTATCTTCACCGCGGCTCTCCAAGTAGCCAGGGTCGTGCTCATCTTCGTGAGGGCGGCACTGTTCACTTTATTCCCTGAGAGGCATGTGTTTGCAAAGTCACCGGGGAACTTGTATCGTTCGTGCAACTTCATGAAGAGGAGGTTGCACAAATTCCCTCGGTCAGGATGCCTTAGGTTCTCGGTGTTGATCGAGACGGTGCTCCGGAGAATGCACGCGAGTTGTCCCGCGTACCCACGGACTAATTCTTTGGGCTCCGTTGGATGCCCACTGGAGGACACTTCAGTAAATTCCTCCTTGACTATGCCGAGCACGTTCGAGTGCCGGTCCTTCTGTTGCCTCTTTGGTTGGCTACCATCTATGTGTTCGCTGCCATCATCAGTGGTGGCATCCCCAGCGGCACCATCAGTGGTGTCATCCCCGACGCCACTAGGGGTTGTGTAGTCGGGATCGGTGTCATCCGCGGCATCCTCATAGCGGTGAGGTTCTTCCTCCATCTCCTGGGACAGCTCCCAGAATGGCTTGCTCAAACCACCGGCCTCATCGTTCTCGGCCATGTTCGCTCTAAATAGGAAAAAAGGCTACTAGAGTTATTGGATGAGATCAGGGTAGTATCTATTCTTCTCAGATTTAGAGGAAAACTGAGAATAAAACATACAAAATGTTGATTAATTTTTGTTTCGGTTGAGAATCAGGCACCTTCTAGGTCAAGAAAATTGGGCATGACCTTTGCTAATTTTCTTGACCTAGGAGTGCCCCATTCTCAACCGAAACAGAAATTAATCAACATTTCAGAAGAAAGAGGTAACTATTTGTCCCTGCACAAAAAAGGCCTACATATAGGCACAACCAACATATAGGCCCAAACTAGAGCATTCCAGAAATTTTCTTCAAATAGAGGCCCTTGAGGTTTGCTAGCTTCCCAAAAGGTGGGAGGTCATGTAGTGAGTTTATTGATATTATGTCTGTTTTTCTTCCTATTACAACAGTTTACAAATAACGTTACAAATAACAATTAAATTTGGACAAAAATGACCATAATGCTTAAATTTGGAGAAAAATGACCACAATGCAATTATATTTCTAGTCTTCTACTACAGACTCACGACCATTTATGTGCTAGATAGATTGTTTTGTCTTCTGTGTTGAAGTAATTTATAAATCACGGTCCGAGACCGATGATATGAAGGGGTGTTACTTGAATATGACTTCCAGTATGTGCAAGAGAGTTGAATTTTACTCCAAAGAAGAACCACCTCCCTTTCAAAATGACCAATGACCCATAACCCCACAAGAGGATCGTTATATGATTAATTTTTGGTTTACTCTTGCAAGACAAATTTGCGGCTCAAAAAGTGAAACATAACTCTTGGAAGATAAAAATTCAGAGATGCAATCTACTTATCCCAGATTGTAGCAACTGCAGTACTGCATCTCTCTCTCCCTCTCAGTGATCAATTAAACTAACTATAATTACCAACCAAGTAGAGCAGCCTCCAACTACTGCTGAAGATTTCTGCAATGAACTTGAGGAAGCTCAGCTCAAGTGTTTGTAAACCTATCAGTCTTTCATCTTTTTACTGTGCCATCTGGGGTTAAGTTCATTCAACATGGCCAATTTATTCATATACAATGCGGCAAAATCATTTCTAGTTGTAGTACCAAGACATATAGTACATTTTAGTAGCTGCTGAATAGTCTTTTCTTAATCGAAGATACCTGAAATAGAAGCATGGAAGCAGAAGAAAACTGATGGTAAACGAAACATTGCTACACTGAGGCATTAGATTTGTAAATAAACAATATGAAAGAAACTAAGAACCAATCATGAAAATTAGCGAAGCATTGGATAGGTCACAACATGGATCAATCTTTGATGTCCCCTTTCTTGCTTCCTTATGTGTGACCCTGGCCCGAGCAAAAATAACATACATGGGAATGTAGTATTAATTAACTTTGTTTTCAAAGCTTACTGTAAAAGCAGGGTACACATATTTAATACAGGGACTAAGTGATTTAGCAAACATCTGAATCTGTATTGAAAAAGCTGAATCCTAGCAAGACGGTCGCCAATCCGTATAGAAGTAGAAGAAGCCTTGATTCTTACACATGTTTAATATAGGGATTAAGTGATTTAGCAAACATCTGAATCTATATTGGAAGAAACCTGAATCCTTGCAAGACGGTCGCCAATCCGTATAGAAATAGAAGCAGCCTTGATTCTTAAAATTTGTAGAAACGATGAAGAGCCCATGACCATGTATGACAATTATATGTGTATCTGATGGGCGAAAAGTTGTCAAGAAGGGAGAAAAGTTGCCTGATGTGCTTTTCTTTTTGTTCTCTTTAACCACACACATACTATAGATATACTCCTCTATATACCTCTGTGGCTTTGTCCATGGTGTTTTTTTTTCACTCTCCTGTATGTTTCATCTACAGTCAGGTTTACCCCCTTTCAGAGCAGGGGATTGGGTTCTTGCCTTGCTGCTGGAGGTTGCAGCAGCAATATGCTTGGCATCGATCATCCGTCTATAGCATGACCTTTTTTTTTGTCGAGAATCGAAATAAAATACGAGCATGAGTATGGGTGTTGTGAGCGAGAAGGTTTGAAGGTGATCAAAGCCAGAACACTAAAAAACAAGAGGGGGATGAACAGTCCATGGCCACTATTTTAGCAACTGAAGGCATATTTTAGAAAGAAGCATATTTTAGAAAGGGCGTTGTAGTGCTTAATTAACACTTATTTTTATAGATGGATGATTTTTGCCATTATCCTAGTCCTTGTGTTGCTTATCAGGACTAGATGTAGGTTCATTTTGCCATTATCTCCCTGAACCCTGATACACTCATGATCTCCTTGCAATTGATGCTCTGCTCTACGCTGCCCTGCCCTGTTTTTATGAAAATAATGGAGGGGAAAGGAGTTATTAAGTTCTGTTGACATGCTATAGATTGTACACAGAAAAAATTCATCTAGATTAACAGAGCACATGTGTAGATCGAATACCAATTGTTTATAATACTAATCTCAATGTGGACTAATTAACAGAGCATATGAAAAATTCATCTAGATGAAGTGGACCTTTGTAGTGCTTGTAGAGAGAATAAATTTCCACAGCTTGAGACACAAATCATATTACATATACATGATATGCAAATATCAGTACAAATCAAAATATAAATATACAGTAATAGTAGATACTGACCTATAAGTATAAAAGCCAAAGCATGCGAGATGAATACAGCAACGTCCATGGGAGGTCTGTCACAAAGCTAGGAACGCGAGAAGACAAATTGCCCGTGTGTAGATCAAATACCAATGATGGAATCGTGTTGCGTTAATGGTGAACCAGCGGGGAAATGACCATGAGGGGAGAGCGGTCGGACCTGCGGCGAGGCGGGGCGTGTGGCGGCGGCGGCGATCGGGCGGCGTGCGGCGGCGATGCTGCATCGTCTGGCGGCACAGCCGGGAGGGGGCGTCCTAGCGGGGTCGAGCGGCGACCCGCGATCGACGACGGAGCGGGGTTGGCTGCCAACCCTAGCCTGATACGTGAGCGAGAGCAGAGAGGGGATGAGGTGTTTGTGTGCGTTTCCTGTGTATATCGAGAGGAAGAGTTCCCAATGGCGCACTAGGTGGGGTGCGCCATAAACAAGGATAGCAATGGCACACTATTGCGAGGTGCGCCATACACAAGTTTAGCAATGGCGCACTAGTGTGGGGTGCGCCATAAATACCGGGGATAGCAATGGCGAACTATTGCGGGGTGCGCCATTACTAACTTTTTTCTAATTTTTTTGGATTTTTAGTTAATGCTATAATATATTTCGTTTGTGTGCAGAGAAGAGTTTGTGCTTGTGCGTCTAGTTTCTTTAGAGTGTGCTCGTGTGCAACACATGCGTTTGCATGCCCAAACAAAAAGCACAACATGTTGGTCCCCTCTTCTCTCTCCCCTCCTGCCCTATCCTCATCACATGCATGGTCTTCGTCTATTTTTTTATTCTTCTCTCAATCGAATACTTTGTAATTAGCGTTGGGTGACTTCCTTATGTACCATGTCCGCGGACCACGTCCGGACACAAAAAATGAACATATACTAAAGGAATTTGTGGGTCAGCATTGGAGGTGCCCTTAATATAGGGTATAGATATGATACTGCGTAAGATATAGTGCATGGAGTGTATCCTTCACGTATTTAATATAGTGCATGGAGAATATATATGATAAATGCACAAACGAAATCAAGTGACATGAAATAACAGTCATCAAAGATTGAGCTTGCCACTGACACATGTACACACGCGGCCGACACGTCGTGATTCGATCTTCGCTATATTTTCACAATCTTCTAGACCTTCTTTCTCGTGGTTGAATAATTTAGCCCCGGAACCCCTTGAATTCTTCTGTTGAACGGACGTCCTCTAGGTAGGGTGGTCTTGCTTCTTCTTGTGGTGTATGGTACTTCATCGTTGTTGTCATCTTCCATCTTTGGGTCACCGTACTTGTCGAAGTCTTGCTCATTGGCGACTCCATCCATTCCGATGATGTTCCTTTTGCCTCTCCTCACGACAACACAACTGGGCTTTGACGGGTCGGTAATGAAGAAGCATTGGTCCACTTGGCAAGCCAGTACCCATGGCTCATTTTTCGTGGTGACGTTTGCGCCCGCGGTCTTGGATTTGGTTTCGGGTATAACCATGGTGGTGAAATACTGGTCTTCTTTTAGGACTCTCTTGGCCCATCTGACACGGAACATCAGGACCTTCTCTCCAGCGTAGCTCAACTCCGAGATCTCCGTAGTATCTGTCCTTGTCGTTATCGGTGTAGGATTCCATCGTTACCCCGGAGTTCTGATAATTGCTCTTCATGTCCTTTTCCTTGGTGTAGCCTTTGATATCGTACGCCTCATAGGTCATCAGGTTATGCTCGGCGCCCTGTGACAAGGCGAATTTGAGTTTTTGTTCCGCCGAAGAATCCTCATGTAAAGGGTACGACAGAAGCCTATCCTTGAACCAATGCGTGAAACATGAGTTGTGCTCTTTGATTATATCTCCATCCGTCCTCTGTTGGCCTTGGTCATTGTACGTCTTCTCAATAAAGGTTTTGTGCTCTACCACCCGAGGATCGACCACGTTTATGTGTTGTAGCGCGACTAGGTTTTCTCTTTCAAAGTCGATGAGTCGACCCTTGAAGTCGACATGCATTTTGCGGTGACCCTCGCAGTGACCCCATCCAGCGAGCCTGCCAAGGTGCCTGTTGACGGGCAGACCAATGGGGTTCTCGATGCCTAGATAATTCGTGCAGAAGGAGATGCACTCTTCGGTCAGAAAGCCCTTGGCTATGCTTCCATCTGGACATGCCCTGTTGCGAACGTATCCTTTGATGACACCATTCATCCTTTCGAACGGCATCATGCTGTGCAGGAACGTCGGCCCGAGTTGGATGATATCCTCCACGATATGGACCAGCAGATGCACCATAACGTCGAAGAATGCGGGTGGGAAGTACATCTCAAGCTCGCATAGTATCACCACGATCTCTTCCTGTAGCCTTCTAAGTTTCTTCACGCCAACTGACTTCCGAGAGATGACGTCAAAAAAGTTGCATAGGACAAATAGTGTTTCACGGACGTGAGCGTCCATGATCCCACGGATTGCAACTGGAAGTATCTGCATCATCAGCACGTGACAGTCATGAGACTTCATCCCGCTGAACTTCTGCTTCGCTGAGTCTAGGTATCTGCTTATCTTCCCCGCGTAACCGTAAGGAAGTTTTACTCCTACGAGGAAGGTGAAAAACTACTGATCTCCTTCTGACTTAGAGTGAAGCACGCGGGAGAGCATTCATATTCGATCTTCTTGGCCTTTTTGCCTTTGTTGCGACGACTTTCCGTGTCCTTCGCCTCATCATCATCATCATCATCATTAGGGCATTTTGCGTGAAGCTCCTCCCTGATGCCCATTGATTGCAAGTCTTCCCTTGCTTTAGGCCCATCTTTGGTCCTCTCTGGCATGTTGAGCAGGGTACCAAGCAGACTCTCGCACACATTCTTCGTGATATGCATGACATCAAGTCCCAGAAAACAGACCTCGTTTTACATACCTTCAGCAACGGCTCTGGCGCATTTCGCTTCTTTCCCGGCGGTGGGCACTCTTTCCAATTTTTCAACAGCTCGTCTACTTCCTCGCCGCTCCTCATACGTGGGGGTCTTCGGGGTTCGGTTTCACCATCGAACAGATCCTTGCGTTTTCTCCATGCGTCATCGTCGCAAAGCCACCTTCGATGTCCCATGAACATAGTTTTCGAAGACCCGGGATCTCTATCTAGCTGGCGATACGTTGTGTCATCCATGCACCTCACGCATGCACTAATCGGTGGACCACCTGCCCCGCGACATATCCGTAACCGAGAAAGTCGTGCACCGTCGTGAGCAGTGCGGCTCTCATAGGGAAATATTGTTTCGCTGCAGCGTCCCACGTATTGGCTGGCAATTTCCACAGCATGTCTAGCTCCTCTTTCAGCATCCCCAGATACAGATTGATGTCGTTCCCTGGTTGTTTCAGCCCTTCAATTAGCATACTCATGTGAATGTACTTCCTCTTCATGCACATCCAGGCGGAAGGTTGTACATCCACACAAACACAGGCCAGGTGCTATGTGTGCTTCTCTGGCTGCCAAACGGATTGACTCCATCGGTGCTCGCGCCCAGCATGATGTTCCTTGGATCGTCCCCAAATTCTGGGTGTTCGAAGTTCAATGCTTGCCACTGGCTCGCATCCTTAGGGTGACTCAGCATCTTGTCTTTTTTATTTATCTCCGGATCATTTCCGTCATCTTCTTGCTTCTTCTGCTCCCTATCCGCGTGCCAACGCAGGAGCTTTGCTAGCTTAGGGTCCGCGAAATACCGTTACAGACGAGGAGTGATTGGAAAGTACCACACCACTTTTCGAGGAGCTTTCTTCCTCTTCTTGTATCGAGTGATGCCACACACCGGACATATGGTAGACTCCACGTGCTCATCCCGATAAATGATGCAATCGTTCATGCACACATGGTATTTCACGTGCGGTAAATCCAGAGAACACACGATTTTCTTCGGCTCCTCCAAACTGGTCGGGCACTCGTGCCAGAATGACATGTTCTCGTCGAAGCATGCGTCGGTCATTTTGTGTTTTACCTTCATCTCCAGAGCCATGAGCGTTACTTTCAGGTGGGTATCCTCGGTCCTACATCCTTCATACAATGGAGTAACCGCGTCTATCTCCAGTTGATCCAGCTTGGCTTTCTCTCGGGCGACAGCTCTTGCGTTACCCGTCTGCTTGAGAAGCAGCTCTTGAATATGAGGGTCCTGCACCCAGCCCATCGATGGTCCATCGTCATCTGCTCCGGCATCTTCATATTCATGATTATGCCCTTCGTCTTGATCTTCCTCATCATCATGTCCGGCATCTTCTACATGATGACTGTGTCCTGCATCTACTTCGTGATCATGTCCTGGAGATTCTTCGTCTTCTCGCCCGCCCTTGCCGCTATTGTCTTGCTGTCCTTCTTATTTCTTGACCGGCCCCCATGGTCGACTTCATAATCATCTTCATCACCTTGCCACCGATAGCCATCCATGAAACCATGCACGAGCAGGTGGTCCCGCACCTGTCTGGAATCCGGGTACATAAGGCTCTTCAGCTTGCATCTTCGACACGGACATCTTATCTCCGCCTCGTTCTTTTGAAGCATCTCGGCCTTCGCGGAGCTCACAAACCTATTCACGATGCCTTCATTCATCGTGCGGACCATGGTCACCTGCGGGGTAGAGAAAAACGATATTTTAGAACCAAAAAAATTTGGCATGACTTTGCCTAAAATAGGACCAAAAAGAATGCATAGTGCCAAATTCTCGCTGAAACGGAAATGAATCAACATTCTGGCAAAATATTGGCAACATTTAGGGGAGGGTCATCACCACAACCAATGGCGCACCACAAACATACGTAGATCTAGGCCATAAAAAGTGTGTACGTTGGAGGGAGAAAAAAGTAGATCTAGAACATAAAGAAAGCTTTCCCCTTACTTACCTATCAAAAAAAGGAAATTTAACCACTTAATTTGGGTGAATCTATGGTGCAAATGAGGTGAGGAGGAGGAGGCAGCCGAGACCAAGCTTTGTAGCTAGAGGTGGAGAGAATGAAGAGGGGAAAGTGAGTGTGGTAGGTGGCTGTAAAAAAATAAATATCTAGCTGCTCTCACGTTACCAATGGCGCACCTCCTAAGAATGCGCCATTGGTAACCAAGGTTACTAATGGCGCACCTGATGCATGGTGCGCCATTACTAGTTTTGAAAACAAAAATTGAAAAAAAATGTTAACAGTGGTGCACCGTGGGTGTGGTGCGCCATTAATAGTTAAAACTAGTAATGGCGCACTTCCACCTGGTGCGCCACTGCTAAGTCTGGGGAGGGGTGTAGGGCCAGGACACAACTAGTAATGGCGCACCACACACCAGGTGCGCCATTAGTAATATGGACATTAATGGCGCACCACATAATTAGTGTGCCACTAAGGTCTATATTAGCTATAGCCCTTTTCCTAGTAGTGTCGCATCTCCGCTGGAGGATCCTTCATCCCAAAGATCCAAAGTTTCCCCTCCTAACACGGAATCTTCCCTGCCTTGCGTGTAGCCGGCGATGACACTCCTCCGCCCGGGTTGAACACGAGCAGGTTGCACACGCCGGGCCGTCTCAACGAGGTCGGTGTAGATGTCCGGCCCGGTCATAGAATCGCCGATCTTGTCGATAAATACGTGAATCTTGCCGAAGGGAACCCGGTACCCGTACTCGATTGAGTTGGCCTCCCGTCCCCATCCTGCATCATAGATGTAGAGCTCGCCACGACGACACTTTGTCAACATGCCGACGGCGTATCCCTTGATCCCTGGGAGAGAGCCCTTTGAGAACTCAACACCACCGCGCGCTAGTCCCATGGTGGGCGCCAACTGTCTTGGTTTTGTCACGGCAAATGTCCTAAGACTTAGGTTCGAAGCCATCGCTAAGGCGGTGGACTCAAAGGGATTGGTCGGGACGAGAGACACGAGTTTACCCAGGTTTGGCCCCTCGAGTAGAGGTAAAAGCCTACGTCCTGCTTTGTGTTGTATTGATGGAGTATCCATTACAAGGGAGCGACTTCTCTTGACCTAGCTCTCGATTGATTGGTTTCTGTCCAAGCCACCCTAGGGTCTCGCCTTTATATAGGAGGTCGAGTCCCTGGGTTTACAAGAGTCCTACACCGACTCACACAAGGTATTCTACCCTGTCTCTAAGCCGCCTTGCCTTCCTAGGCAAGCCGTCACAGGGCGGCTTATTCGTCCGAGTCTCACGCCATCTTCTGTCTCCGGGCCTTCATCTGGGCCCATCAGGTAAACCGCCACGCGGCCTGGCCTTCGTCTTCCGGCCCACTTTAATGGATCTTGATTATGAGCCGCCAAGCGTGACCCGGCCCTTCCTGGCTAGGTCTCTCCATGGGGTTATATCCCCAACAACCCTTTGTGTCTTTGCTAGTTTTATCTTCATCTGAACTAGGATGCTTTGTTCCATCTGACTCAATGTACCTAGTGAGTACATCCATCAAGACGCACATATCTTGCACCCTCCGCTTGAGTCGTCCGAGCTTTAGGACTAGCGGCTGAAAGTGGCAATTCCTTTCTAGAATCAGGACGGCTTGAGCCATCGTGATGATGTCTGATGAATGTATAATCTCCATGACCCGACGGGTCCAGTGATGGGCTAACCCATCGACTCGCTAGAAGCAATATTGAAGGTCCACAATCATCATTGGCCTCTTGCATGTTCCTTGGAAATTCTTTATGAAAGCTCTTTAAGTTCTACCCAAGTATTGATGGAATTAGGCGGTATATTTTTCAACCATCTTTGAGTCGGGCCTTCAAGCATCATGGTCAGGTACTTGGCGAACACGTATCACTGACATTGAGTATATCCATCGCCAACTTGTAGATTTTGATCCAGGCCGCCAGCTCAAGATTTGTTGTGTAATTCGGCACCTGATGAGGCCGGTTGAAATCTTCACGCATACGCTCCGTCCAGAGAGGCGGTGACAGACAAGGTATCCCAGTTGTCCTACTATTGTTCCCAGTTTCCGTTTGAGGAGGTGGCTGTTGGATCACTTGTGCTGCTGCTTCCACCTCTGCTTGTCGTGTCCTCCTAGATGCATCAAGAACTTCCTGTGCTCCTAGTAGTATATCCTGGGTTGGGGGAGTTTGGAGCTGTTTCTAGCGCCCACTCCTAGAGACAGCCGGAGATTCCAAGTGGCGATTCTGACCATGGCTGGCGTACGGGGTGGAGTTCATCCGGTCGTGTCTCTAAGAATATTGTGCTTGTTGCACCACCGCTATTTTCAGCATCTCGATAGCATTCCTTCCCTCAATATCAATAGGGGTGTACCCCATTATGGGCGATGTTTCCAATGTCGGTTGCAGCGAGCATATTGTCAATAGTGCTATAAAAATGACAACGTGCGGTTTGAAAATGCTGTGGTGGCGAAGGAACTAACGGTGGCTGGGGTGGTTCGTTTTGCTATTTTATAATCGGTTGCTCATACACCCATTTTGCATAATGTTTTACTACTTCCATTTATAATGTTTTTATGCATAATAATGCTTTGGGGAGTAATTCTAATGTTGTTTCTCTCATAATTTGCAAGGTTTACATCAAGAGGGAGAATGCCGGCAACTGGAATTCAACACCCAAAAAAGCACGTCAGAGATAGTTATTCTGCAGAACTCCAATTAAGCTAAAAAATCACGGGGAATATATTTATATTAAATAAGAATTTCTGGAGCAAAGAACTACCGGAGGGGGGGCACCAGGTGGTCACCCTCCATTAGGGCGCGCCTGCCCCTGCCCGCGCTCGGGCAGAGGGTGGGCACCCAGGCCCACCTCTGGAGCCCATCTTCTGGTATATAGTCCCAATTAACCTAGAAAAAAATAGAGGAGGACTTCTGGGAGGAAACGCCGCCGCCTCGAGGCGAAACTTGGGCAGGAGCACTTTTGCCCTCTAGTGGAGCGATTCCGCCAGGGGAACTTCTCTCCCGGAGGGGGAAATGGAAGCCATCGCTATCACCCACAACCCTTGCATCTTGGAGAGGCCAATCTTCATCAACGTCTTGAATAGCACCATCTCCTCTCAGACCCTAGTTCATCTCTTGTTTTCAATCTTTGTTCCTGAACCTGAGATTAGTACCTGTGGGTGACTAGTAGTGTTGATTTCCTTATGTAATTGATTTCTATATGGTTTATTTGGTGGAAGATTATATGCTCATATCCATTATGATATTCAATACACCTCTTATCTTGAGAATGCATATTATCTGTGTGTAGTTTCCTTTCTTCTTGAGGTCACGGGAGAAGTCATGTTGCAAGTACCTGTGTGAATTTGATATGTGTTTGATATTTTGATGATATGTATGTTGTGATTCCCTTAGTGGCGTCATGTGAACGTTGACTACATGACATTCACCATCCTTGGGCCTAAGGGAATGAATTGTGGAGTAGTTATTAGATGATGGGTTGCGAGAGTGACAAAAACTTAAACCCTAGTTTATGCGCTACTCCATAAGTGGCTGATTTGGGTCCACATGTTTAGTGCTATGTTTGTACTTTGTCTTAATACTCTCGTAGTTGCATTTTCTTGCGAGGGGGTTAATCATAAGTAGGTTGTTAGTTCAAGTAAGAATAGCACCTTAGCACCGGTCCACCCACATATCAAATTATCAAAGTAGCGAACACAAATAAAACCAACATGATGAAAGTGGCTAGATGAAATTCCCATGTACCCTCAAGAACACTTTTCTCATCATAAGAGATATTCTTGGCCTGTCCTTTTCCACAAAAGGATTGGGCTACCTTGCTGCACATTACCTATTGTTACCGTTACTTCCTCATTACAAATTGCCTTCCTACCAAACTACTTGCTACTTACAATTTTAGTGCTTGCAGAAATTACCTTGCTAAAAACCGCATATTTTATCCTTCTACTCCTCGTTGGGTTTGACACTGCTACTTATTGAAAGGACTACGATTGATACCCTATAGTTGTGGGTCATTAGTTTCCCAACCCCAGCGTCTGCTAAGGGGTATTGATGAGTTGTTGCAGCTCGAGGTTTGGTGGAAGCTGGCTTTGATGTGTCCTTTAGAAAACCACCTCAGATGCCTCTCTTTGGCGCTCTAGCTTCCAATCCTCGGCCTTAAGGCGCTTCAACTCATCATGTATAGAGGCATGTAGTTCTGCCATCCCGGCATTCTTAGCATCTATTTCCCTCTGTAAGTCAATCATCTGGTCTCTCATCTTGGTCAGCTCCACGTTACGCCCTTCTTGGTTTTCTGTAGTAATGGGACTTTCCACAAGTTTCTCCATCTCGGCAATCAGATCCGCCATTGCTTGAGCCGGCATCTTGCCCGACCCTCCTGACTCGGAAGCATCTCCTGGTACAGACGCGTTTTGAGCTGCCATGACTCTTGTCATGTAAACGACGACTTTCCTAGTTGACACATGGACTTCCTCGAGGGCTTCGGCCTCCAGAGGCCCTCCAAGTCTACCATCATAGACAGGACATATCGACTCAGTTTCTCCCATAAAGGAGTTACCATCTGAATCGCCGAGAACACCATCGCTGCTCGGCGGCTCATCCGTGAGGGAAACTCGCTGAGTGAAGCCGACAAACACGTGATGCCGGCCGGCTCCATCCCTATGGAGTCGTACGGGCCGAGCCGGATTGTTGGTGTCGATGTAGAAATACTGTTTGGTGACAGTTGTATCAAACCCACCAAGGGGGATCGGGTGCTCATACTTGGACGAGCCACCCTAGATTCCCGGGATTGGATCGTCGATGCAGATCTTGCCGTGGCGACTCTTGATCATCTAATCAACCACGTACTTCCCGAACCCTTTTCAGGTTCCCTTTGAGGACTCAATCACACGAGACGAAGGCCACACGGTGGGTGCCAACCATCGTGGTTTTGTCACGGAAGATGTACTCATGCAAGGACTTAGGTGTGAGACCATTGCCCCTGGATGGCGATTCAAAGAGATTGAACAAGAACGGGAGGCGGGTTTACCCAGGTTCAGCCCATCCAATGGAGGTAATAGCCTACGTCCTGCTTTGTGTCTATATTAATGGAGATGTCGATTACAAGGATGCGAGATCGCTAACATAGTTTTCAAGGGTGTCTAAGTTGAGTCTTTTGGCACTCGGGGGTTGCCTTATATATAGGTTAAGACCCCACGGTTTACAACAGAGCCCAAGTCATATCATGGCACGTAACCTACCATATCTCTAATACGCATAGTCTTTCAAGCAAGGAAGTCTCCTAGCGTGATCCGCCTCGCGCTCCTAAACCGCTGTATCCTGGTCCGTGGGCTGGCCGATGGCTTGTTTGGCACCCGCCTTAACGGTCTTGTCTTCTTGACATGTCCCATCTTTGATCATCTAGGAAGCCGCCAATAAGTTAACTCGGGCCAACAGGGCGGGTTACACCGCGGGCTTATATCCCCGACACATACTTTTCAGAAAATTGAGTGGGCCTAGTCTGAATTATTCTACATATGATAAGCAATTATATCCTCTTGTTCGGACTTTAGAAACATGGCAACGTTATTTATGGCCCAAAGAATTTTTCATACATACTGATCATGAATTTTTGAACCATATTAAAAGTAAACAAAAAATCAATCGTAGACATGCTAAATGGGTTGAATTCTTTGAGACTTTCCCTTATGTCATTAAACACGAGAAGGGTAAAGAAAATGTTATTGTTGATGCATTGTCTCATTGTTATACTATGCTTTCATAACTTGACTTTAAAATATTTGGTTTGGAGATCATCACAGGTCAATATGTGCATCATACTAAATTTCAAGATGTGTCCGAGCATTGTAAAGAATGTAGAACGTGGAACAAGTTCGTCATTAATGATGGATTTGTGTTCCATGCTAACAAGCTATGCATTCCAGCTAGCTTTGTTTGTCTTTTGTTGTTGCAGGACGTGCATGGAGGAGGATTAATGGGATAATTTGGTGTGAAGAAGACGGAGGACGTACTTGCTACCCATTTCTTTTGGCCAAACATGAGATGAGATGTTGAGCGTTTTGTTGCTCGCTGCACTAAATGTCAAAAAACTAAGTCACGACTCAATCCTCATGCTTTATATATGCCTTTCTTGTACCTGGTTTTCCTTGGGAGGATATCTCTATGGACTTTGTTTTATATTTACCTCGAACAAAGAAGGGGATGGATAGCACATTATTGTCTTGGATAGAATTTACAAAATGGCACACTTTATACCATGTCATAAAAGTGATGATATTGTTAATGTTGCTGATTTGTTCTTTCGTGAAATTATTCGCTTGCATGGTGTGCCAAATACAATTGTTTCAAATCATGATGCTAAATTTCTTAGCCACTTTTGGAGATGTTCATGGGCAAAGATGGGGACAAAACTGCTTTTTAGTACTACATGTCACCCCAAACTGATGGACAAACTGATGTAGTCAATAGATCATTGTCTACCATGCTTAGGATTGTTTTGAAGAATAACCTGCAAATATGGGAAGAATGCTTGCCTCATATTGAAATTTCTTATAATCGTTTGCTGAATTCTACTACTATGATGTGCCCTTTTGAAGTTGTGTATGGTTTCTTACCTCATGCACCTATTGATTTGTTGCCTCTTCCATCTTTGGAGAAGGTTAATTTTGATGCTTAAGAAAATGCTGAATTGATATTAAAAACCCATGTGTTAACTAAGGAAAATATTGAGTGTATGAATGCTAAATATAAACTTGTTGGAGATAAGGGTAGAAAACATTTTGTTTTTGCACCTAGAGATCTTGTTTGGTTACATTTGCGTAAGGATAGGTTTCCTGATTTGCACAAGTCAAAGATAATGCCACGTGTTGATGGTCCTTTTAAGTGTTAGAGAAAGTAAATGACAATACATAAAATCTTGAGCTGCCTGTAGATTTTGTGGTTAGACCCACATTTAACACTGAAGATTTGAAGCCTTATTTGGGTGAGGAAGATGAGCATCCATCGAGGACGACTCCTTTTCAAGAAGGGGAGGATGATGAGGACATACCTACTAATGTTACACCCACATCCCCACCAGCTACACATATTGGACCAGTTACTAGAGCCCGTGGACGCAAACTAAATTGTTAGGTACTTTCGTTTCTTGGAAATCCTTCTAATGTTCATGAACATACATTGCTACCTAAACTAGATACTTTTGTTTTACTTATGAATGAAGGAGCTAGCATTGACAAGAAGGTTGGCCATTGGAGATGGATCAAGCATGGATAAGAAGGTGTGCACGCGGGAAGGAACAATGGAGTTTCAACTGGTGATTTTCGCGCTTCTAAGCCACCATAATTAGAGCATGAAGGGTTGGATGAAATATTCAAGATGAAACTTTATAAATTTCTTCCATAGGCTATTATAGGTGTTGCGCCACCTTATTTTCGGGCCAGGCCCATGTAATTTCGAAATACCATATTATAGACTGTTTTTAGAGTCCGTATGTGTGGCAAAACTAAGTTAGGGTTGGTTTCGGACCCCTCCTCTAAGGGGCCAAGAAATCCCCGTCTCTTCCATCATATTTACATCCTTTAAGGCGCCGTTTTAGACTTGGATTTTTTTAGGTTACAAGTTCACCGTAGCCGCAACTTTCCATCCTTCGTTTGTGTTCGACGACCACACTAAGACGTCACAAAACCCCGCTTTCACCGATAAATCTTTCATCTTATATTCGCAATATCCAAATTGAAATTTCATTTTCTTGCTTGTTCTTCTTTTGCGTGTCAGAAATAGACCTTCGTGATAAGGTTGATTGTGTTGCAGCATGGTAAATAACCTCTCAAAGTTGGTTTAGCGATTGCTAAGGCGCGACGTCCTCGCACTTTCCTATTCGCGTCGTCAAAGTCTACTCCACACTACAGGACTCAGGTACTTTGCCATTGGTGATGGTAGACGGCAAATGATAGGTTCATAGACAGCAAACTCCTTCGCTGTTTGGGAGCAGATGGCCCCACTTCCAGCATAGAAAACCACCATAAAGGGCTACTTTGCCATCTACATAACAACAGTGGACGGCAAACAACTTTGTCGTCTTCCATATGGGCCCTGCAGACGGCAAAGTGAGTGGACGGTATAGCATTGAGGTTAGCCCCACTAGGTGGCAAATGGGAAGCTTTCTCATCTTCCCACATACGGCAAAGATACAAGCTCCTTTGATGTCTTCTAGAGACTGCAAAGTGGCCAGATGGGTCAGCTAGCCATAGGAGGCTACTGGCATACTTTGTGGTGTACCAGCCGATGGCAAAATGTCATAGTTTGTCGTCTAGAAGCCTATGGCAAAGTGACCAAACGGGTCATACCTGGTGCTCCTAGGTTGCACAGGTTGTTGCCACGTGTCAGCTTTGCCGTCGGTGGCAGACGACAAAGAGCCTGTATTTCCCTTTTTTGTTATATCCAAGCATTTTCACAGGCAAATATATATATATATATTTCATAGAAACTATATCCCTGCCATATGGATATGATCATCTAATAAACATACCAAATCAAAAGTGCAACTTTCACCATATTACAATAGTTTCATCCACACATACATAGTTTCATCCATATTACAATAGTTTCACCCATCGGTAGCAAGTTTCACATTGTTCATCGATACAAAATAAAAAAAAGTAAACACAAGCACTCCATCAATGCAAGCTTCCTTGAAGTGAATCAAATCCGCAAAGTGGTAAATAAGAAAGTTAGAAGAAGAAGACTAGAAGAAGAAGAAGAAGAAGGGTTTTTCTTCTCTTTCTCCTCTTGTTTTTCTTCTTCTTATTGCTTATTTGTGTCATTTTAGAGCTAACCTAGGTAATTATGCCATTTTTGACCTAACTAAGCTTGTTGTGTCATTTTGGAAGAAAATAAGCTAAGTATATGACATTTATAAGGTTACCAAGGTTATTATGCCATTTTTGACCTAAGTACGCTAATTATGCCATTTTTGACATAAGTAAGCTAAGTACAACTCATTATTGAGCTAACCTAGGTAATTATGCCATTTTTGAATTACATAAGCTTATTATGTCATTCTAGAGGAAACAAAGCTAAGTATAGGTCATTTTAGAGCTAACTTAGGTAAAATTGGTCATTTTGAAGCTAAGTAATCTTATTATGTCATTTAGGAGGAAAATAAGCTAAGTATAGGTCATTTTAGAGCTAACCAAGGTTATTATGCCATTTTTGACCTAAGTAAGCTAATTATGTCATAAATGAACTAAATAAGCTATGTATAGGTCATTATGCATTTGTTAATCAAAACACTAGAGAAAACTTACCATCATCACGAAGGTGAAGCACCGGTGTTCCTCATGCCGGTTACACCTCAAGAATGTTCGTGCGATGCTTGTCTAGAGTTATGATGCACCATAGATCATTTGCAATGTCTCGTTAGCATGATGAAACTCAAATGTTAAGACTAGTAACTAATGACCATTCAAATGAACCTCACCGTGGTCACCAGAGCAATGACTGGCATCGGCAGAGGGGTCTGACCAGTCTTGTTGCACACAAACTACCCATTTGATTTTGATGAGTCAGTCAAATTAGTTAGTAATGAAACAAAATTTACGTGCATGATTTTGCTAACATGTAGAATAAACATACCACGAGGAGCACATACATGGCCTGGTGAGCCGCCTCATTCCGTGCTCTCTGCTCCTCCAACAACCTATCCATCCTCGCCTCCAACTCCCTCTCCTTCTCCACCGCCTATAGGTCCCTATCCTATAGAATTGCCTTGGTTGTCTCTCTCTCTTTCTAAAGAGTTGTCTGCAACACCACTCCTCGTTAGCATTGAAATCATCTTTGTTTGCACACACAATTTAATGGAGAAAAGATATCTGAGTCCATATAACTAACCTCAACGGCGCGCTCGACTGGCCGTGGACGAGGCCTTATCTCTAGACAGGAGCTGGTTTGGCGCGCCTTGATCTCCGGAGAGTGCGAGGACAACGTATAAGTCCATCTCCAATAGCTATCGAGCCATGGGGCCTCCCGCCACCATCCATGATCACCAGCTTTGGATCAATAGGTTGCTGGCGTGGGTTAAAGTCCTCCCCTTTCCTTGCCTTCCCCTCATCTCTGTACCTCACGAGCTTATGGTGGGAGGATATGTTGGTAAAGTTCTTGGGATGATCGAGATTAGAATCAGAGAATGCCTTGGCCTTCTTGTATGGGTTAGTATGGGCCACGGCATGGAGTACATACACCTCTAGCACCTCCATGTTATTGTGTTGCGCCTAAAGGAGAGGAACAAAGTATTAGTAAAGGGCTCAAGCTAGCATCAAGAATGAATTGCATAAATCATGAAGCAAACCACATACCCAGTTCCGCCCGAACTGATATAATTTGGTGTTGCCTTCATGGTGTGGCACACAAACCATTTTGGCACGCCGGTCCTTGGCATTGTTGTGGATGGCTAGCCACTCATCTAAGCACCACTCTTCCACCAATGCCTCCCAACAATCCATCTTATCCGCACACCATCTCGGGGGCAACTAAGTTAGTAAAGAGAAATTTGGGCGCTATGCCTACGAATCAAATCAAGGAAACCAAGTACAAGGCCTTAAGAATAGGTAATTAACCTTTAGGTATTGCTCCTTTTGTAGAAACTTTCTGAGGCACGATGCCTTGTCCTTCTTAACATGCTGCGAGGCGTAGTAGTATCGAACATCCTGCAACCGAGCCTCATGTCGTAAGTTCTGTAGTAGGTGCCTATACTCGGCATCGATAACTATTGCTGCAGACTCTTCGTCTCCCTCCTCACACCTGTAGAAGGTCTGCTATCAAACGAGACAACACTGACTAGTACAATAACTAGGTATTGTTGATTTATAATTTTGTAAAGGAGAAATTGCCAAAACTTTCTGATCACCATGTCGGCCCTCGAGTGGCACAAGACAACGTTGATCGTCTCCAACAGTGTGGCCAGGGCAGCCAAATAGTGCTCCCAGCTCAATCCTAGCTCGGGAAGCTGACCCTCATCAGGCAACATGACAAACCCAGGGAAGTTTTTCCGGCAAATCACAACAAGGACGTTGTTGGACCCGCGGACATCCTTGGCATGAATCCAACCCCTATAGTATGACAAAGCCAACGTTTTAGATATTTGAAGAAACGTGGAGGAAAAAGGTTAAAAAGAGTAAATGCACTTACTTCTTCCCATCAGGCCTTATCAACCACCTCTGCTTACGGGTTGCCGGCATGGGCGGGAGTCATGTACTACCATGCTGATAGATGTTGCCCCCTGAACTAACTCCTCCTCGCTATCAGAAAACCGATGTCCGCCACCATTAACATGATCACTCGGCTCCTGCTGATGCAGATCCGGCCAGATATCCCATCAAGTCTGCTGGGACGTAGCATGATCCCTGTTCTGCTCCACAATCTTGTGGGAGAAAGTGTCTGGGACAGGAGTCTCGTGGGTCAAAGGCTCGTCGACTTAAGGCTCCTGGATAGGTGTCCACGTAGCCTCCACCTCTGATGGCTCCACCCTTGCAGTCTTGTGCTCGGGAGAATCAGCTAGGGGTGGCGGCAAGGAAGGTGTATTAGCCTGAGTACATCTATCGCGGCCACATGTACCTCTACTAGCTCTCTTCTTCCCCCGACCTCCTCTCCCAGTGGGCAACAACGCCAATGAAGAAGCTCTCGCCTGTGTCTGCATACTGTAAAGAAATGCTCACTTGAGAGACTAGGGTGGAATGGAAGTACCCCTCAAACCACACGCGGATGAAGGAGCCAGGGATCGCTCTGGACCCGCGCCCACCATCTTTCAACACATGCCATGACAAAGAGTAAACAAAATTAGTACAACATAAAAAAATTGAATACCGACATGAATAATGATATGTATATAATTTAAGTGTATCGTCATCATGTATATAATAAAAATTGAATACCTAACATGAACTAATAATAATCTTGATAGTCTATACATGCTGTGGGATCAATAAATGCATCATCGTCATCACTATCATGAATGACGTGCTCATCGGGAGCATCGGGAACAACATGTGGAAGGCCTCCTTTATGTAATCGGTCAAGCATTCATAGGTCATCCGCAACAGTAACCACTTCTTGTTCCGGCCCAGGGGTGAAGGCGGATGCACTGTCGTTGTCTACTTCAATGTCCTGGGGTGAAGTAGAGAGGTTCTTGAACCATTTTTTGGAAATATGTATTTCTTGGAAGAATTCTCCTTCATATGTGTTTGGGTTAATGTGACGTTCATAATCCTCTTCATTGGGGGGAGGTCATCTAAAAAGTGGCGGCCCTTGATAAACGACATCCCAGCCATTAAGATTTTGATCAATTTGGCAGGCGGACGTTAGATAGAAAAGTTGGGTCGTCTGTTGAGCCATAATATAGACATCGGGAACATCTAAATGGGTGCTTTGTTTGATTTCAGCTAGACCTATATTTTCATGAGTCCTTCTATTCTCCTTCGGCAGGAACCAATATCATTTGAAGACTACCATATTCGGTGGCTTTTCACCATAGAGTAGAAGTTCATAAATTGCTTCAACTCTTCGATAATACTTGGTACCTCCTTCGTCGATAGTAGAGACACAAAAAAATTTGGAGTTTCGGTTGGCCATAAATAGATCTTTGACAACGATACGAAAGCGATACCCGTTCATGTCATATTTGTCAAATGAACAAACCTTATAGTTAAAACTATTAGCAACTTGTCTCAGTTTGTCATCCAATCCATAGACTCTGAATTACCCTACAACTTTAATACGAAAGGATTGTTGCATTACATGCAAATTAGGCGAAGAAATGAAATGGACCAATGGAAATTACCATTTATTCGAACTAAGAGATGAAACCGGGATAGCTGCCTCCATGCTTTGCGAGAAGCTCATACTCTTTGATGGAATCCTTTTGGATCGCTGCTCCAACCGAGTATTTGGTGACGTATCGAATATCTCAAGTATTCGGGAATAAGAGCAGTTTAAAGGAATTAGAAGTTGTGAAACAATGTACCGAGAACTTACTCGAAGTACGGCTGCAGTTTTGTTAGGTTGTTGAAGATATAAAATGAAATGGTCTGCCATTCTTCGACATCCAACACTATTGCTTTGGATCCACCGGCTAGTGCGAGCTTCCCTTTGAATAGGCTAAGCTTGATCGACCTTTTTAGGGTCGCTAGCATTGTACCGAGGCTTCAGATTATGCAAATGATAATTTTTGGCTTCATAATTTGCTGTCACGAACTTTGCTGCCTCCTCAGTAATGAATGCCAAGGCCATCGATCATTCAATTCTACATTTATTTTTACATTTTTCTCGAAGCGTCTTCTGCATCCTCTCAGTCATGTAGCACAAATGATTTTGCATAGGCCCCCCAATCTTGCCTCGGTCGGGAGATGCAAAATCAAATGTTGCATTAGCTTAAATAAGCCCTGTGGAAAGATCTTCTCTAACTTGTAGATCAACTCTGGCGCCAACTCTTCCATTTCATCTAGCATGTCAGGCGATAGTTCTTTTGCACAAAGACAATGGAAGAAGTAGCTCAGCTCTGTCGGTACTAGCCATTCATCCTTAGGGACAAAGCCATGAAACATCACTGGCATTAACCGCTCAAGCCATATGTGCCAATCATGACTCTTGAGACCAAATATTTTCAATTTGTCAAGACTCGATCCCCTCTTTAGATTCGCTGCATACTCATCGGGGACCACCAATTGCATTCTCACCCACAAGATCATTTCCCTCATAGCCGGCCTTCCAAGATTGAACCATGCCTTTGGCTTCATCCAATTCTGATTTCTTTCGGTTGTCGCATGTTTTGTAAAGGTCTATCACATAGAGCCTCCCGATCGAATCTATCCTTAGGATTATCCTTTGACTTCCCCTCTATGCCGAACAATGTACCAAAAAGGGACTTGGCGATATTCTTTTCAGTGTGCATTATGTCGTGGTTGTGTGGGCAAATGAGGTCTTTGAAGAAAGGCAGATCCCACAAGCATGTCTTGTGAGTCCAAGCGTGTTCTGAATTATACCCTTTGAACTGTCCTAGATGCTTTGGATCAGGTTCGAGAGCGTTTAACTGATCTAGGGTCTGTTGGCGTGTCAACGCTAGTGGTGTAGAGTTTTTGACAACTCTACCTTTGATGAAATTTTTCTTGTCTTTTCTAAACTTATGGCGTGGATCCTGGAACTGTCTATGCAAGTCGAAGCAAGAAAACTTGCGACCTGCCTGCAACCAACGGAACTGAAGAGCTGCCTTGCATGTGGGGCATGGGAACCTTCCATGCACACACCAGCCAACAAATAGCGCATACGCAGACAACGAATAGCGCATACGCAGGCAAGTCATGCATCGAGTACATGTACCGCACGGTGTCGTATGTCTTGATCCCATTATCCCAAGCTTCCTCCAAGTCATCTTTAAGTGGATGCATGTACACATTCATATTCTTCCCCGGATAGTTGGGTCCTAGAATTATCAGCATCTGAAAAATGTTCCTTCTTTGCATAATCTGTCCGGGAGTGATTGAGTGGAATGACAAATACAAGCCCACAACTGTATTGGGTTGTCGTCATACCATTTGTGCTGATGCCGACTCGAGGATGCTTTGGATCTGTAGCTTTATCCTTCTGTTATGCATCAAAGTGCTTCCACGCAAAAGCGTCTGAAGTGTGTACCAACATTTGGCTCCCATCTGCATCTAGTTGAGTTATTTTTCCTAATTTGTTCCATGTCATCTGTCTAGCCGTCTCTTCGACCATGAAAAGACATTGAAGCCTTGGTATGATTGGCACATATCGAATAACATTAACGGGGATTTTGGTCTCAATCTTCTCATCCATATCGTTGTCTACCACAACATACCTGGCAGACATGCAAATGGGACAATAGTTGAAGCCGCATACTCAAGCCTAAATAAGGCACAACCATTCTCATAGGCATCTATCTTCTCATAGGTTATCTTAAGTACACGGAGGATTTTGTCCAACTGGTACATGTTTGCAGACATTACATGTCCTTTGGGTAGAAAGCATCCAAATAGTGTCATCATCGCGTCATAGCATTCTCTGTCCAAGTTGAATTGAGCCTTCGGAGCCATTACTTGCGCGATGACATCCAGCTGACAAAGATTGGTGTGCTCGTGGAGAGGACATTTTGAAGAATCCAACATTTCATAGAAGGTCTTTGCAGATTCCTAAATCTCATCGTCCAAATCCCGAGCATCATCAAAGTCTTGCACCATGTCTTTGATCCCGGTACCATGCTCGTCGGTGCGGTGATGAACCACCTCAGCTCTGGCATGATGGGAAGACTCACCATGAAATATCCACACCGTATAATCAGGCGTAAAACCCCAATTCTAGAGGTGTTTACCCATTTCCCCCTCTATCCTCTTTTAAAAGTTGTCGCACCGGACATAGGGGCACCAGGATTTTCTCTGGCCATTGCAAATGCGTCTCTCACAAACCCCTTGGGTTTTGTTAACCATTCATTGGTCATGTATTTCTGACTAGTGTGACCGATGTAAATCAATGTACGATCACTCTTCTTGCCTAGCTACTTGACACACAAGAAAAAGATATATAGTTCAACATATATATTCATCAGTTAATCAAGTTTGCCAATTTTATTACATCGATGCAACCTACACGCTAATAGGTAAAGGTAGGTCCTAATCACACCCGGGTATGTGTAGATTGGTGTCGTTTTCCCATGTTCTACTCCGGATTCGACGCAAAATTTCGGCAACACCTCCCCATTGTTCTCCTTATACACGTCTCGGCAATAAACAAACATGATGTGTACCTGGAGAACAATAGGGAGGCACTAATGATATTATGCATCGGATCTGGAGCAGAGCATACGAGAAAACAAACCCAATCTACACATACTCGGGCTTTCCATGTATAACGTTGGACAATTCGAAAGAATCGCGGTTATAAATATGAAAATGCATGCATATTTATAACTGTAACCCTTTCGAACGGGAGACGCATACTGGTCACGCATACTGATGATTTAATCTACCTATAGCTAGCAAGTTTCATCGACCCAAAGGCCGGAACAGAGCAAATGAAGGTGGGAGGAGATGTCATTTGTGCTTACCCACGAACGGAGGGGCGGAGCTCGTCAAATGCACTGGGAGGTTTCCGAACACCAGAACCTTGCAGCGACGAAACAACTGCACATTTTAATCCACCCAGTCAACACAAATATCACGTTTTTTATAACAAATGCGGAAAATATATGACCTAACTCATAATTTACAAAACTATGACTCCGTCGGCCTCTAAAAGTACGAAGAGCACCTTTTTGATAAATACGAGACCGAAGATGTGTCTGGGGTCGGCGTCAGTGGCGTCAGGGGTGGCGTATTAACACGTGTGCGGGGGATTGTAATGGCTATATATCGGTGACATCTTCCCATTGCCACGAAGGTGAAAGTGCCTAGTGTCGTGCCGGGGTGGCATGCCGTGGTGTCACCATGGTGTTGTGTCGGGTTTCACCGGTGTGTCATGAAGGGGGCTCACTGGAGGGGCGTCACCGGGGGTGTCTTGACGGGGATGTCGTGCCGGGGGTGTCATGTAGGGGGCTCACCAGAGGGGCATCACTGGGGTGTAGTGTCCGGGTGTCAGGGTTTCCTATCGGAGCGTCCTGTCGGGGTGTCGGGGCGTCGTGTTGGGTGTCGTATCAGGGCATCGTGTCAGAGTGTCAGGCTGTTGGGGCGTCGTGTCGGGGTGTCGATGCGTCGTGTTGGGGTGTCGGGGTTTTGTTTTCTTCATCCTCCTCTTCTTCCTTTTCTTCTTCTTCTTCTTCTTCTTCTTCTTATTATTATTATTATTTTATTATTATTATTATTCTCTTCTTATTCCTCCTTTTCTTCATCATCATCATCTTCTTCTTCTTCTTCTTCTTCTTCTTCTTTTCCATTTCCTCCTCTTCTTCTCCTTCTCTCCTCTTCTTCTTCTTCTTCCTCTTCTTCTTGTTCTTCTTCTTCTTGTTGTTGTTGTTCTTCTTCTTGTTGTTCTTCTTCTTCTTTCTTCTTCTCTTCTTCTTCGTCGTCATCATCTTCTTCTTCTTCTTCTTCCTCTTCTTTTGATTCTTCTTCTTTTCCTTCTTCTTCTTATTCTTATTCTTTTCTTCTTTTCCTTTTTTCCCTTATTTTCTTTTTCTCTTCTAAGTTTATTCTAACCTAATAAACTACTAACTAACTTGACAGAAAAATAAGACAAAACAAGAAAAGGTGGGGGCGGTCGGGCACTCACCGGAGTTGGGTGTGGCAGCCAGGCCGGCGGGGCGAGGGGGGAGCCGGCATGGGGTCGGAGGTGGCGCGGTGGTGGGGGTCACAAAGGGAGGGTGAGCTGCAGGGAGGGGCTGGCGCGATGGTGGGGGTGGCACGGTGGTCGTGGGGTAGCACTGTGGAGGCAGGAAGAGAGAGAGGTGGGGAGAGGGGGAGATAGCACAAGGAGGGGGCGCCGCGGGCTGGGGGTCAGCAGGGGGCGGGAGCGGCATGGTGGTGGGGGAGAGAGAGGGGGTGGGAAGGGGGCGATGTGGCCATTATATTGACATCCTCTTTGTCGTCTGCTAGCAGATGGAAAAGAGGGGGAGGCAGACGGGAACGACGTAGCTGACAGTAACCATGCCATCCACTTAACCACGGTGCAGTGGGGCCCGCCTAGTCTCTTTGCTGTGTGCGTGGTGCATCTTTGTCGTCTACTAGCAGATGACAAAGAACAGGTTGATGGCAAAGAGTACCTTTGCCATCAGTGCATAGTTTGTCGTCTATTTTCCAGAAGTTGACGGTAAAGACATGCTTTGTCGTCTACTGGGAGACAACAAGGAACTAGAAGACGGCAAATTCTCTGATTCTAGTAGTGCCACCAAAAAACGATAATGACCAGCTCATCGAATGACGAGACACATTTGCCTTTATCAGATTCCCTCATCAAGCAGATCCTCCATGAACATCGGGCCAACACCTATCATCTTGGCATCAGACCTTCGGGTCACACTGTAGGATCTTGTATCCCTAGCTTAGTTTGTGTTCTTGTTCATCCTAAAGTCCAAAAAAAGCCCCATAAAAATCACCTTTACCAAGCCCATTTTCATCCTTTAATCTGTTATTTGGTGAGTTTTATCAAGTTCTTGTCCACTATGTCTTTGTTTTTTAGTTGCTGGGTTTCCCCCGTCCATTCTTGGGTGTTTGTGTTCATTTTCATGCACAGATTTCCGATCTGCATCACCCACCAAATAATGAGTATCTTTGTCACCCGGAGTCCGCTTTGAGTGTTTTGTGCATTTTGGAAAGTCCGCTTCATGAACATTCCATCTATCCTTGTTAGATCGATTCCCATCGTGTTTTGCACCCAGAAAATCATATTTGTTTGTGTGTGTTTCCTGCCAAAGTATCAGTTGCTTGTTCTTGTTATTTTAGCATGAATCAAGCTACTATTCTCTTCGTCCTATGATCTACAAAACGATGGCCAGATGGAGGTGACGAACCGTACATTATAAACGCTCCAACACATGTTGATCAAGAAGAATCTATGGGAATGGGAAGATTGCCTCCTCATCACTGAGTATGCCCACAATTGCTCTTGTCAATTCACCATCGGCAAGTCTCCTTTCGAAGGTGTCTACAGCTTCAACCCTTTGACCACATTGGACATACTTCCACTACCACTCCAAGAGCACGTCAACATGGATGCAAGTGCAAGGGCAAGCTACATAAAAAAGATGCATGAAGATACACGGCACATGATTGAACACCAACTGGAACGCGTCACCAGCAAGCACAACCTCAACAAGAACCCCATGGTGTTCAAGACCGGTGATCTCAAGTGGCTCCATCTACGCAAGGATTGCTTCCCCGCTGAGTGCAAGACCATGTTACTTTCTCGAGCCGACAAACGTTTCAAGGTGTTGGCACGCTACAATGACAATCACTACAAGATCGACATTCCACGCGAGAAGTACAATGTGAGAGACATCTTCAACGTCAAGGACCATTCCCATTTTCATGGTGATGAATATCTTGATCCGAGGATAGATATTTCCCAAATGGGTGGAGATGATGGGGAGCATCCCATGGTCATTGTAACAGCCTAAGACCGATGCTCTAAAAGATTCCCTTTTTACTTCCATTCTCATCTCCATTGCATCGGCACTCCGTTGCCGTCATTTTGAAAACTTGCATCCGTTCGTAGTTGCCGGTTCTCTCCGTTCGTGTCGTCGACATTTTTGAGACCAACCACACAGACCCGCCCGCGACATCGATCAATTATTGTTTTTAGAAGTGTGTACAAAACATTCTGGGATTGGGTCAAAACTTGGAGTGTGGTCTTCCTATGTGATAGGTAGACCGCCCGCCAGATGTTGTCACAATTGGAGGTCGTTTGAAACCTGAACCGTTAAACCTATAGCGGCACTATAGCCGGTCTATTCGTCGCACATTTTCAGTTTATAAAACCCTTTCATGGGCCGCAATCTTCCCTCTCATCCCCATCTAGGCCATCTACACAGCCAACCTAGCCCAGCTAGCCCCCTCCACTTCCGGACTGTCCGATCTCGACCGAACGGCCCGAAAATGACCTCAAACCCCTAACCCTAACAAATTCTGCTATAAAAAGGAAGGCCTAGCCTTCCTAATTTGGAAACCCTAGCCCTTCGCCTCGGAATCCGCTTTGCCCAACTCCCAGCTGCCACCTCCCTCCCACCTCTAGTGCCACGGGCCCACTAAGCCCATCCACGGCCTGCCTGAACTCGAACCCCGTAGTCGCTCGCTCTCAAGCTCTCACAGCTCCCCGAGCCGAGCTCCCGACCCCGTAGCCCTGCCCTTGCTAGCCGTTGGAGACCCCGGTGTCCACCGACGGACCTTGTCGTCACCTCGTCAGGTTGACCCTTGCCGCTGCGCTCCTCTCCCTTCTCCTCCCTCCGATCTCCTCTTTATCTCAAGCTCTCTCTCCCTCCCTGTACATGAGATGTCCGCCATGGTTGGCTGCTCGAAACTCCACCGCCATTCGTCGTCGGGACCTCAACACAGTTGCCAGATCTGGTTCCCCCGCATTGCGATGGACCCATTACCGACAACCTGACACCTAGCGATGCCTCCTCACTGGAGAACTTGAAGGCGGCAGCAGCCATGGCATGCCTCTCTGTGTCCAGGGAGGAGAACGAGACCGCAACGAGCGCCCTTCCCCATTGACCCGCGCCTGGGCCTCACAGGCGCCCTTGTCCGCGCCTCTCCTCTAGTCCAACTCGAGTTTAGGCCTGACTATAACAGCCCATGACCGATGCTCCAGAAGATTCCCCTTTTATTTCCATTCTCGTCATGTGATTCATTTGGTTGTCGCATTCATCATTGCATTATTCGCATCATCTGCATGGCATCATCACTCATTTTCGAAAACTTGCATCCGTTCGAAGTTGCCTGGTTCTCTCCGTTCGTGTCGTCGGCCGTTTTGAGACCAACCACACACACACGTGCTCGCGGCACCGTTTATAAAAAATGTTTTAAAAGGCGCACTCAAAATATTCCTGGATTGGGTCAAAACCTGGCGTGTGGTCTTATTATGGTGTAGGTAGGCCGCCTGCCAAATTTTGTCGCATTCTGAGTTCGTTTAATACCCCAACAGTCAACCGTAGTAGTGCGGTCATCTGTTTATTTGTCGGACATTTTGAAGTTTTAAAAACTCTGTCACGGGCCGCACATCTTCCTCTCTCCTCAGCCCATGCCCCCTCTACATGGCCCACTATCACCTAGCTAGCCCCCTTCACTTCCGGGCCGTCCAATCGAGATCGAACGGTACGAAAACGGATGAAAACTGCTAACCCTAACTTAAATGCTATAAATAGACCGCTAGCCTCCTCCCACCTCCTAATCTGTGTCCAGCCACGTCCCCGCTGCCACTTGGCGCCACCACCCACCTGCACTGCCGCCAGCCACCACAGCTCCCAACCGAGCCACCAAATCAGCTCAAGCTCAAGAGCCTTGATCCCGGCCGTTCGTGGTCAGATCGGATGACCAAGGCGCCCGCAAGCCAGCCGACCAGCTCCCTTGAGCCAGCCAGCAACCTCCCACCTCGCACAGGGCCCGAAGCCCAGATCCGAGGCCCGCTTGAGGCCCGGCCATGCCGCTTGGCTCCCGCAGCCTGCACGCGCTCGAGTGAGCATCCCGTGGCTCCCCCCCCCCCCCCCCACCCCGAGCTCCTCCTATGGAGCAGCTCTGCACCGTGCCCCGCCGCGCCTTCGCTGGAGGTGAGCACCCATGTCGCCGCTCCTCCAACCGTGCTGCGACCCCGTCGCCTCGCTGACATTCCTCGCCCTGTAGGTCCCTCACCGGAGCATCGCCGGGCAACCCCCACGCCGGACACCCGCGTCCTCACCGCCCGCTGCCGGGAATCGCCGGATCCGGCCGCCCTGGAGTCGCACGCACCAGATCCGCCCTTGACCCGCACCGGCCCAGACGCTGTTTAGCATTTGCCCAAGGGCGCCACCCGTGGACGTTGAGAAGCTTCGTCGTGCCCCGTCGGGATCGAGCGACAGGCGCTCGATCCGCCCGTTGCGCTCGTGTGGGCCGCGCTGCTTCGCCAGGCGCAGCTCCGCCGGCCCAGCCGTGTCACCAAGGCCCAACCAGCAGCTCCTTCCGCATGGGCCGAGAGCCCACTAAGGCGAGCCCCCAGTGCTATTTTTCACCCTATGCGCTGAATAGCTAAGCTGCGCCCAGGTGCCACTGTTGGGGTATCTAGTTTCGGCCCTTGACTGTATTTTTTTCTGTCCTGCGATTTTGTCAATTAACCAATGAATTATAAAATTGCAGAAAACCCCCGGTTCTTCATAATAACCAGCTCTCACATATGTTTATCATGTTTAACTTGCTGTTACCATTGTTTTTGCATTAATGCCATGTCAAAAATAATTGTTTAATAAATTTTAAACCGTAGCTTTGATTTTAACAATCCACAGATGTAACTTGACTAGAAAAATGTGTAGAATAACATAGTGACATTCATTTGGCTATTTAACAACTCTAAAATTTTGAATAGGGCAGAACAGTAGTAAATTCGAAAATTACATATGGGGACTTCCCGGAATTGTTATATGTTGTTTCTGGCCTCATTTAAAATGCCTAGATGTGTAGTTGTTTGTGATTGACCCCTTGTTATGACTAACAACATTTAATATTGATGAGTACCTAAACGAGAGTGAACTAAATAATTGAATGAGGAGTTTTCTCAATATGCAACTCGTTGCATATTGAGCTTCACTTTAAAGTGTAGTAGTTGTTCGATGTGATTTCCCAGGCCTTCCATATTTAATCGGACAGGCATCGTATTTGTTTGCGCTTTATGTCACATATATGTTGTGGTGTTACTGTGTGTTGATTGGTTTTTTCGGTTTGCTTCTTCTCGATAGAGTTCTGAAAGCGTTAGAAGTGTGAGGATTCATTCGACTACGTTGGCCCGTCTTCTTCACGGACTCATTCTTCTTTCAAGCGGGATCTCAGGAAAGATGACATATTTCCCTAGATACCACTACTATCATTGCTATGCTGCTTTTATCGTATGTCTCGTTACCTACCACATGTTTGTCAAGCCTCCCAACATTGCCATGATAAGCCTCTAACCCTTCCACATCCCAGCAAATCTTTGTTTTGCTATATTACCGCTTGCTAAGCCCTTCTTATAGCGTTTCTAGATGCAGGTGCAATTGCTTCCATGTGACAACATGGACATTCTTTTGTTATCACAATATTATTGCTATTTAATTTAATGTACATATATACTTGGTAAAAGGTGGAAGGCTTGGCCTTTTGCTCGGTGTTTTGTTCCACTCTTGCCTCCCTCCTAGTTACTTGTGAACCGGTGTTATGTTCCATAATTGAGCGCTCCTAACATGCTTGGGGTTGTTATGGTGACCCCCTTGATTTTCGTTTTGTGATAAAACTTATCTGGCAAGGCCCAACATTGGTAATACATTTGCCTAATGGCTAATAAAATTCATAGGGACCCGCCGGCACCTGCGGATAATTTAATCAACCCCCGTTCCAGTGCTCCTCGGGAGTGTTGATCCAAGCTAGAGTCGTGTGTGGGGCCAACCCGGGGCAACTCGGGCGATTTCTATCAGGCCATCGTACGATGCGCTCATCTGGTCGTGTCCTGAGGATGAGATACACTGCTCCTATCGGGTTAGTCGAGATGTCGGGCGGCCTTGCTGGATTTGTTTTACCTTTCTCGAATGTCTTGCGCAAGGAACCCCGATCTTCTTCGGGCTATCTCGAGGTGTCGGTTTTCCTATGGAACTGCCTAGGAATATCACGAGATCCGTGGTCGAGGTTATTAACGCGACGTGTGGTCAATTTGTGATGGATGAGTTGGAGCACCCCTGCAGGGTTAAATCTTTCGGAAAGCCGTGCCCGTGGTTATGTGGCAAACTTGGATATTTTGTTTAACACCCGGTCATAGCAAACTTGAAGTAAACTCTCATAAAATACACCAACTGTGTGCGTAACCGTGACTGTCTTTTCTCGTGAGTCCTTATCCGAGAGAGAACATGGTGGGGTTATGTTTGATGTACTAGGTGTTCAGGATCAGTCAGTGATCATAACTAGTTCACGTCCATTATGCGTAGACCACCAAACTTTACTTTCTATATTCGTAAGTTAGCCACTCAAATAAATGCTTAGTCGCTTGCTACAGCCTCACCACTTATCCATACCTCACCCATTAAGCTCTAATAGTCTTGATACCCTTGGAAATGAGATTGCTGAGTCCTTGTGGCTCACAGATTACTACAACAACAGTTGGAGGTACGGGTAATGCGATGCTATGCCATGAGCGCGATGCTTGTTTTGATTTGGAGTTCTTCTTCTTCTTTATCAATCTAGGATGGGTTCCAGGCGGCAGCCTGGGACAACAAGGATGGATGTCATTTTATCGTTTGATTTCGTCCGTAGTCGGACTCTGCTCTTTTGTAAGATGTTTGAGTATGTTGATGTATTTATGTGATCTTGATGTAGCTTGTGGCAAGTGTAAGACAATTCCATATACATGTACTTGTAGTGATATCCATTCTTGCAACACGACGAGATGCGCTTCTATCCCTCTCCAGGGCCCCGTGCGAAAATATGGATAGGATCGCAGCTTGGGCGTGACACCGACTCCCCTGCCTTCTGGGCCTCGGCCCATGGTGAACTTCACCTAAACCCCTCCCAATGCAAGTTTTGGCCCAATAACATTATTTTTCGTGGAATGAATTTTGTCAATTAATCCAATGAATTTTTCGTGGAATAACATTATTTTTCGTGGAATGAATTTTGTCAATGAATTTTGTCAATTAATCCAATTAATCCAATAACATTATTTTTCGTGGAATGAATTTTGTCAATGAATTTTGGCCCAATAACATTAGTTTTGGCCCAATAAGCTATGGAATTTTTTTATGAATAGTCATCTTGAATATTTTGTCCATGTCCTTGTATGTCATCATGGGGGCTTCAAAGTGATGAAATCTGTACTAGAAACGCCGTTCTGGTTCCCTTCCCGCATGTCTTCATCTCGATGTTTGATCCTTCTCCAATGTTCATCTATCTTATCCACGCTAGTCCCTTCATTACTAATCAACACAAATGTATCTGTTTTAGGCAACATCATATTCTCATGAACATTAGAATTGTTACCAAGAAACAAAAGTACCTGGTACATAATTGGCGTACGCGAGCTCTAGTAATTGCTCTAATATGTAGAACAACATGTGTTGTGGGTGTAACAATGGTATTGATGTCCTCATCGGATCTTATGATAATTTCTCTAAGTAAACAACAAGAGATTTATAGCAATTTGGAAGATCATTAGCAGTTCAAGAAAGAGCTTCATGTTCTTTGGTCAATTCCTGATTTTTCTCGCTCTCTTCGACCAACAACCCTTCTTATTTCCTCAAGTTGTTCAAGTTCATCTTGCTGATTGAGCTATCTTAGCATGTTTACGGAACATGGTGCTTTCTGAAGTGATATCATTCATATGTTTTTTAGTGTTTGGAAGATACCTAACCATTTTAAGATTTTGCCATGAAGTAGAATTCTGATTTTCCTTTGCTTAAGAATTCTTCCTCAGAGAGACGTAATTCATTTGAGCCGAGAGCAATGTGAGTGTTGCCTAGGCCTTTTAAATATAAAATAATTCATCATAACCATTATTGGAACTTGAGTCAGATTGATAATTGTTAGAGTCCATGATCATTCTAACGAAGGCACTAGCGATGACAAACATATTCTTCATGTTGGAAGCTATTTGCGCATTCGAGTTTATGTCAGTGAATGGTCTCATTTAAGAAGATGAAGGTTTTTCATTCTAGAGCTTAGTATGACATTCAAACAACCTGGTGTAGTGAAGTGCCATTGATCTTTTGCTCAGTGTATCTATTTCCCATGCTGGAGTAATAAAATAACTCAATTGCACTTATAGCATTGCATTTCTAGAAGAGATGGGATGGGTGAAGAATCTTGATCATTAGATATTTTAACCGTTCGGTCGATCTCTCAAGCTCTCCGTTCAGCGAATGTTGATCTTCTATGTCTTCCTAGGAGCCTCCATAGCCCAAAATATTTCACCTTATTCTTTGGAGAAAGAATGTGAGTCCTCGTTTAGCCTTTTCTGTCACTTCTTCATGGATGATGAGAAGTTCCATGATTTTGGAATATTCCATTTCATCGAAATATGGTGTTTCTTTGATCTAGGTAATGATCAGATCAAAGGAGTCATTGACAGCATTAAACATCTTCACAATCACTTATTTATCACTAATGTCTTTGATGCCTTATTGACAAAGACGAGTAACAATGTTACTAAGGTGTTCAGTAATTTCGGTGACACTTTATCCTCAAAGGCTTCTAAAATGTTTGAACATTATATGAAGCATTTCGGTATGGTTTTTTGTTCTAGCTATAGACAAGTCATTAACATACTTAATAGAAATCAACATTTTCTTCGTAGTTTCCAACTTTCAAACTAGCATAAAAACTTCTCTCGAGATGCTATCACAAATGATGTCTTTAGCTTGAGCATCAAGTTGAATGTTTGTGATATCTTCGAGTGTTGGCATTTCGGGATCACGAGCAACATATCTATTTTCAGTCATTTCCCACATCTCGATGCTTCTAGCTTGCATGTTGATTCTCATTCGGTTTTTCCATTGAATATAATCATTTCGATGAAATATAGGAATTCTCTTAGAGTGCCTGGATCCACCTGAAGGCGACATACTCACACCAAGGTCTTCAGACCTTAATAAGCAGAGACAAGGAGTACCTTGATCTGATACCAATTGTAGGCACTCAAAGTATATCGACCATAGGGGGTGAATCAGAGATTCAAAATTTCTTTTGGAACTTTGAACACTTCCAAAACACAACAGCAGAAAGAGTATAACGAGTAAATAGCGGGAGGTACAACCTATGAAAACTATGTGATAACTTTATTAAAAAGTGTGGTGGGCAAATTTATCGATGAAATATTTAATCACACTTTTAGCATAGCAATTGATAACATTCACATATATGATGGCCACAACAATAGATTACTTCAGCTATCATTCAACCCAACTCACTGAGTAAAATTCCTATTGAATGAGATCACCTATGCGAGTAAACTGTAAGATCACAACGAATGACAATCAATGAATATAAATGAGAGGAGAGTGTAAAGTTGTTGTGCTCGATGCCAACAAATGATCTGGTAGACCAGTTCACTGTTCTGCAAAAGAGCTACTTCTGGTTGGACGAAGTTGTGATTTAACATAGGAGCAAAACTCTCTCCATCCTTTTCTTGCTCAACTCGAAGCTGAACAGATTCAGTTGAATTCCCTCTTGGTGGATAGTTTTTGGCGATATCCAAACCTTCGACAAACTTTGTCTTTCGTGAGCACAACTACGCTTGGTCATGCCACAGACTACAATTACTCTTGGTTCCCGAAGACTTGACTTAGAGACAACAATTTCTCTTCGTCCCTCAAGCCGATGCCTATCCTTATAGAGAGTGTGTATCTCTCAAGAGTAATAAAACAAGAACACTAACTTAGCTCTACCATGATGCTGAACCACCGTCTAAATTTTGGCTCTTGATTTCTCTCTCGATGGATTTGAAACTCAAATCTTTAGGGGAGGGGATGCTCAATCAATAATCTTTGAATTCTCAAGTGGAGCAGCCAACGATCAACGTTGGAGCGGGGTGGCTATTTGTAGTCGCAGCCTTCCTGGGAGGGAAAAGACCAAATTAGACTTGGGCATCAGGCAATAGCTAAGTGCCACGAATGCAAATGTTGGATCTGAGCATAATGATAACATTCCTTGTTGAGCAATAATGCTAACTCCCAAGTCCGAAAGATATCTCATGCACCACCGAAGAACAACATCTTCTGCTAACAGGTAATCATTCGAAGCATAAAGAAATTTCTCTCGATCTCTCATGGGTTCAGGTTAAGCATCGCATAGAACCTAAGCTTCGAGAACTTGTACCCCACTTAACTTACAGAGGTCCTATGACTCTATGAATGAGAAACAATAAAACGAAAAAATTGCTATGTCTTCACTTTGTCTTCATCTTCTCTACTGCATTAATTTCCTTCGGAGTCACCGAATGTATTTCTTTGATTCATCAAAATTTTAAGGGCTCAATTCTCTCACCATGAGAAGATCATCAACAATTCACCAAGAAGGATAGCTCATCCTTCTCTTTTGATCAATGTGGATTCAGAGAAGTTCCTCAACCTTGATCCCGAATCATGCATTCATATCGGACTTGCATGGACTATTTCTTTCTATAAGCACTAGTAGTAAAATTAGTCCATGCATGTTTCTGGAAACAATCTCCAGAACACAAGAGGGAAAATCATTGCACCAACAAAATTGCTTACATGAATTAGGTTTATGGTTTGATGGATATATTGGCACTCTTTAAGAGAAGCATCAATCGATTTCTCTTTATTTGTAGATATTCTCACAACTTTGTGTTATGTAACATCCCAAAATTTCATTTTGGAATGTTATGAAATATAGCTATGCATCATCATCACATTGCTTGAGTGAAATGAAATGTTGGATTTTCCCTTTGAAAATATAGCTCTTTTTGTTTTCCACTTCAACCTATTCGCAAAACCCTGAAATATTTCAATTGTGAGAGGAGGAACATGACACTCCACACCAGGGGCATTTTTGTGAAGTTTTGAACCATAGAAACCCAGGGGGTTATTTGAAAATTAATTGCAAAAGGAATTATTTTGTCATTTAGGCATTTTTTGAAATTGTTTTTTAAAGTATTTATTTTGGCCGTAGAAAAATGTTCATTAAATTGCATTTATTCCCCTGGTCATTTTAATATATAAATTTTCATTTTTGGAAATTATTTGATTGCCATAATGTAGTTTCCTTTATGTGTAAATTAGAAAAAAGGAAAATATTTCATATTTGGAAAGTCCACCGCAGCCCACCTACCAAATCAAGCCTGGATCAGATCCGAAATTAATTCAGATCAGCCACCGACGCCGCACCCCCTCTTCCCCTCTCTCTGTCGCATGGGACCCACCGTCCGATCATGGATCGCCCGCGCTCACCTTCCTTCTTCCCCCCCACCTTCCTTACCTCGCCGGCGAGCTCCCACCGCGTCGGATCTCTCTCCACCTTCCATTTTCCCGAGCCCTCGTAGCCTCTTTAAAATGCCCCTGCCTCACCGTGTCCCATTCCCCCCCCCGAAACCCCACCTCCCCTCGCCAGAGCGCTGCCCCCGCACCTCGACGGAGCTCGACTCCCCACCGAAGCTGCCTGAGCTTGTGGCCGTCGCCCCCTTCACCCCCACACCCCATCGTCGCCACCCACGAACGCCGAAGGACCGCCACCACCGTTTGGACCATAAAGACACCACCCTCGACCACCGCGACGCCGTCCCCGACCACCTCCGATGCTCCGCCGCCGTCGACCGTCGCCGGAGACACCCCGACCCTCTCTGTAACCAACTGCCCCTCCCTAGACCGTCAGATCTAGATCCAACGCGTAGAAATAGATCACTTAAATCCCTGAATCGGTATTCGTTAACGCTCGGTCACCCACTCGCTAGCTCCCGCATGCACACGGCTTCGGCCAATCACATCCTGACACGTAGGCCATTGTCCGTTAGGATAGTTTTTCCTTTTCTGTTTTTGTTTTAGAAAAACAGAATAGTTCTGTTTTCATTTTTGTTATATCTTTTAGGATATTTAGAGTTTTTGACTGATTCTTTTTGCAACATGTCATAAATTTCATGTAGTTTCTGACTGTTGTTTTAGTTTTCATATTTGAGCTTTTAAATTTGAATTTTGTTAAATTTGATCAAATCGCTAAAACTTGAATAACTTGAGTTTAAAAACTTATTTTTGAGTGATTCTTTTTGTCACTGCTTTATATTAGTTAGATTTACCATCCTGAACTATTTGAGTATTTTTAGGATATTTTCGATTAGAGTTTCTAGCAAAAACAGATTGTGTTTAGTTCTTTTTAGGGTTTATTTGAATAGTTTTTATTTTAGTTTGTTTTGATTTTGTTTTATTTCAACTTTCTATTGTAGCTCTTTTAGTTTTCTGTTGTTCAACATTAGGAGAATTATTTTCTGATAATAAAAATATTTTGTTTTGTTTTGTGCTCTATTTTCAATAGGTAAACTTTGTTTTCACCATAAGTATTGTTTAGTAAAAGGTTTGGTAGTAATTCTTTTGCACAATTTTTTTGGGTGAAATACTTCTTGTTTTCTAATAAAATTTTACTTTTTATTTTTCTGTTTATTTATATATTAGTTGCTGAAAACAATTCTGATCTTGTTTTGTTTTAGCAGAAGTTTTGCCACAAAAGTTGAGAGGTTTTCTATTTGTTTTGTTTTCTTTTATTTTGATTGTGCTATTGATTTGTACTAGTACTATTAGTTTACCTTGCTGATTGTTGTAAGTGGTGTTGTGGTTATGCTTATTGTGTGCTTTGTTTGATTCGTTAGATCATCCGGAGTGCGAGGCTTGTTATCTAGAGTCACTCGAGTACGAAGATTGTCAGCAAGGCAAGTTACTCTTATCATGTTTACCCATGTTTTTATTGCATTAGTTCTACCATCTCACCATTTGCATGCAAAGTAGGTAATTTGGAAATTTGGTTACTTGATGTAGTATCATGTGGTAGGCACCCCTCAACCCTTTGACACTTTGGCCCCGGGAAACGTTGATTTAATTTTGCTATGCTATCAGTAGACGGGGTTGGTTGTGTGATTCATGAGAGTTGTGACATAACAATTACAAGACCTACATGATGATCAAGACTTCAAGACTCCAAGTTTTCAACATACCTCTAGGTGGATGATGGTTGAACGACGCCCTAAAGAAGCCAGTGGTTAGCCTAGGTGTTGCTGGAGAAGTGCCAGTATTCACGTGGAAAGGTCCACCCAGGAACAAAGAGATGGATGGATGCTTCAAGACCCAAGGCTTACCTGCACAGCCACAAGCCATTATGGGCTCTGGCTTGGTTGGATATTGTGGTGACCCTGGACAGGCGGTGCTACGAGATGTAGAAGAACGGTAGGAAAGGATGGGCACCGACAGAGTCTCAGAGGAAGCCCATAGAACACCATGTTCTGATCATCCGTTCCTCAAACACCCTGAAGTGCGAGGAATCCAACGGAGGTGATCAAATCTTGTGGGGAACATGTGCAAAACTCTGGAGAGTACTGAAACCTAATCGATTAGCCATGTCCACGGTCATGGACAACTTGAGCCAAAGGAACTGAAACTATCTGGAATTCTCAACACAAAGAATTATAATGATGTGGCTATTAATGACAACTTGGGTATGAGAATTGGTTGGTGGAACCATCTCATTAATCAACCAACATCGTAGTAATAACTTCTGTTTTGCCCTCTCTTGTTGTAGGAAAAAATTGGCTTTACGCTAAAAGAACTTATTTCCCCCACCTGCCATATATGCATGTAGAATAGATGATTAATTTTCACCCCTCTCTTTTGTGACTTGCCGGCATATTCAATATGCTGACCTACACGGCTGCAATGTATCATGTTGTAGAGTACTTTTCCGACCAGGAGTGTGGATACGCTCTACGCTCGGTGAGATGCCCTTGGAGTCATATGGACTCAACTACCTTGAAGCTTCCGCAAGATTTTGGTTTAGTTCATCTCATGAGTTGGCCTTCAGCCACTTTATTGTAATCCTTATTGTAATGAAGGACTCGATATGAGATTTTGATTAATAAAGATGTGTGATTTTTCCTTTGATATATACATTGATGTACCGTGTGTGTACCAGCATGATCTTTGGATGGTACGGAAACACCGGAGGTTCGACCATTTCAGGTCGGGTCGCTACATTTTAGTTTGAAAGTTAATATTGGTTCTGATCCGTGAATCATTGAGATGCATAGGCATCTTTCTTGTATTTATTATGGTAAAATTATGAGTTTGGTGTGAATATTGGAAGCTGTGAAACACAACATGATGATGTAGGGGACAATAACCCTATCAAGTTGTTCCATACAAGTTATAGGGTAGTTCACATTTTGCCTTGTCAAAGACAAAACCTCCACCGCTCCTCTTCAGTTACAAAACCACTATGTCTCCTCTCATATTCCATTCCAGAACCACCACTACACCTCTTCCATTCCAAAACCACTGCATCTCCTTTTCCATTCCCAAACTACCGTTGGCTATGGGAAAGTACATCGATGGGGGATTATAATTGATATGTTCAATGGCATTCGACGACCATGTGAAGTTAGCCAACTTGGTGCAAAACAAGTCGTGGTTTAACAACCAGCCGGAATTAGCAACAGAAGCGATAGAGATGGCAAAATATCTCAAACCAAGAGAAAAGGTGATGATCTTCCCAGAGGGAGTCCAGCGGGAGCATATAGAGCTGCTCCTTTGGGCCATGGAGTAGAGAGATTCGTCGAAATTGGTAGTGAGGGGAAGGACGTGGAAGTACCAACCAAGATCAGGCATCCACAAGAGCATCTAGAGGGTCCAGGATCAAGAATCCAGCTGTCGGTGATGGTTGTGAGGGTGTCATGACAGCACGAGCGGTGGAGTCTTCCTTGGTTTTACCCAAATACAAGAGGAGGAAAGCAGTTGTTGTGATGTTACTTCCTTGCCATTCTCCATGGTTCCCTCATTGTTCACCTTGTCTGATAGGGCGGCACTCTGCGACCAAGGAATAGGAGGGGAGTGCTCTGACGAATATTCAAAGGATGAGCTTCGGGTTATCAATGTTTGGAGGTTGTTAATTTTGTTTTGTGTTCTGTATTTTGAGTTCTTTAAGATATGAATGTCTTTAGTATTTCACATCTTTGCACTATTGAGCATATGAAGTATTTGCTGAATTTTGGAGATCTGTTTTTAGTCTTTCAAAAATGTAGTTTCATATAAAATTTAAGTCCATGTGATTTTAGAAAAGAAACTACGAGTTTCAGTTTTACAAAAGAAACTGCAAGTTTCACTTTCAAATAAGACACTTCTAATATGAGAGGCGACACATTTATATCAAGACGCCATTCTCAAAAATGGATAACAACATGTTGGAAATTTTATTCATGGTAAAAAATGGAACTACCAGCAAGTTCAAATCATGTTGATCCACATTCATGTATAGTACATCTTCATATGATGCATACTCAAAAAGATATGTTAATTTCAAAGTGCCCACATAATGTTGAGTATGCGGAAACAAAGAGAGAACTATGGAGAACTTTTTGCTAAGTTTTGGAGGTGGTGTGTTTTGCTAAAAAGGGGGCCCCACATGTTAGTAAGTTCAGTGGAAAAAATTGGGGATTATTCCACAGACCCTGGGGAAACGAACCCAGGCCAAGCAGGAATTTTGGAGGCCATGTAGCCACTGGGCTACTGCATTGTGTTCGACCGAAAGAAGGCGCACAACTTAAGAAATTTATTCATGGACTGATACAACAAGCTAATGTTTTATTTGTTTTAATAATAAATTTAAGAAAAACTCCCACACTAATACTCGCGATAGCAATTCCCAAGCAAAAATACGGTAGACAGTAGAAGTGACATGCATTAACATATTGCTTGTCAAATATGTGGTAAACCTTAGTCCACAGTCTCTAAGTTCTTGTATAAATTAATATATCATGCTCTTGTTCAAGATTTCATCCTCTTCCTCAAGCCATAAGAACATAACCAATGCCAGCAGGACTGCCCACTCCCTCCTACATCGGCTGGCGATGGTGTCACACGCCTCGACGACCCATCCTAGCCTATGACGGTTCTCAGGCCATCCCTGTACTCCTGCACATCTCCTTTAATCCTCAGGTGATGGTAGCCCTACCGTCCCACCTTGCACCCGAACCAGTCAACCCTGTGTCGTCCGCTACACCACCACATCTTCCCCTAGTCCAGTTCGTTCCTCTCTAAGGCTTTGACTTCATCCTCCGCCTATGTTCTCTCACTACAGCACCGCCATTTGTCATTGTCAACATGGACAAAAAACAAGAGGAATATATAGGACTATTGTGGGATCACTATAAGGGATGTCTAGAGGGGGAGAATAGACTACTTGCGAAAATTAAAACCTAACGTTTTCCCAAGTAAATTGGTTGGCAAATTTTAGCAATTCTATCAAGTCTAATTGTAACAGCCCAGGACTGACGCTCCAAAAGATTCCCGTTTTATTCCATTCTCGTCTTGTGATTCGTTTGGTTGTCGCATTCATCATCGCATCATTCACATCGTCCTATTGCATCGGCACTCTATTGTCATCATTTTTCAAAAAACATGCATTCGTTCATAGTTGCCGGTTCTCTTCGTTTCCTTTGTCGGCCGTTTCGAGACCAACCACACACGCACGCACCCGCGGCATCGTCACAATATTATTTTCCAAAGTGCATTTGAAACCTTCTCGGATTGGGTCGAAAGTTGGCGTGCGGTCTTGTTATATTATAGGTAGACCTCCTACAAAATTTCAACGCGATCAAAGGTTGTTTGATACCCGAACGGTCGACCGTAGCGGCACCATCATGAGTTTATTTGTGAGAACTTTTCGGTGTTTTAAAGAAACTCGTGTAACGGGACACCACATTCCCTCTCATCCCACCTAACCCTAGCCCCTTCCTTATATCAACACATCCCCATGCCATTTTTGGGTTAAAAACCCTAGGCCTAGACTCCCCTAACCTCTAGCCACCACCCCTGCCTCGTTTTCCGCACCCAGCCTTAGCCCCACCACCACTTGTCGCCACCAAACCATCCAGCGCCGTCGCAGCCGCGTCCGCAGCCAACCAGGGGCTGCTACGCGCCCCCTGTGCCACCCCAAGTCGCCGAGGCCCTCCTAGGCCCGAGCGGAGACCGCCCGAGCACATCGGGGCCCGACCGACCAGCCCGCACCCGGGCGTTCTCGTCCTGAGATCCAGATCGGGAGGGAGCTCCCGATCAAGAGCCGCGTCGCCAATGGACGTCCCCACGTTGGCCGGCCACCGGAGACCTCGCCGCCGATGACCACCGAGTCGAGCTCATTATGCCTCTTCTCCTTTCCTTGATTGTTGTTCTCTCTCTCTCATCTCAGCTCTCTCCCCTACGAACCCCCCCTTTGTAGGAGCTTCCTCGTCGTGGGCTAGCGCCACCGGAGCTCCGCTCACTTCCACTGTCGAAAACCGGCCGGATCCGCCCGTCCCCACTTCCTCCTGGCCACCTCCGGTGTCGCCCCGCCGTGTCGTCGTCCGCCACCGCCGGCCTCCTGCTTGGCCTCGAGCGGACGAAGGGGACGAGCCTCGACGCCCGTTGACCCCCCCCCCCCCCCGCTGCTGCGTGGGCCACAACATCCTACCAGACCCAGCCTTCCTAGCCACTGCTAGGCCGCCTACCGATAGGTCCATGGAACCTAGGTGAGCAATCCCAGCTCCCCGTCACCCTGAGTGCCCTTTTACTATGTTTAGCCCTAGTACAGAATAGGCCCATGTTATGTTTTTCTCGCAGAACGATTTAGCTATTTATCCATAACATTTTTTATTTACAGAAAATGCATCATTTTAAAATGCTAATAATTAATTAACCGTGCATCGGATCGAAATGTTTTTTATATTTAAAATGTGTACCAAGATGTGTGGATTATTAATATCCCTTTTTCATGCATGAAAAATGTTTATTGTGACGTTTGCATTCAACTCGCATAAATGTCTTGATTTTGCATTGCGCATATTTATTTAACCGTGCATTGGAATTAATCAAACCATATATGTAAAATGTGTAGACTAATTATATTACATTTTTATGCATGATAGAAAACGTTTGATGTGTTGTTTGCATCTAAGTTGCATAAATAACTTGCTAAAACGGGTTATGTCCTAATCTTGCATAAATGGTGTGTCATTTGTTTTATAGCAAAAACCCACATATTATATGCAAATTTGTGTGTAGAAAAATCCATAGAATTTATCTGTGGATTAATTTTGTCATTTGAGCAAATTTGTGTGCATGTTATTTTTTGCTACGATGCCCTTTTCCTATTTTCGTGTGATTAAATCCATGAGATATGAATTATTTATTAACATGAGATATGCCCTTTGACATGTGTAACGGCCCTGGTCATTTTGTTTACCATGATAACCCAAGTTTTGGTGTTGTTTTCTTGTTGCCTTCATGCTATATGAATGTTACTATTTTGATATGCCCAAATATTTCAAAGTCTGGAATCTGTAATGTTTTGTTGCTGTCTTGCCATCTATTTTGCTAATGATCTATAGCCTCTTTGGGGTTGGTATAATGGAGTTATTTGTAGTTTATTATGTCCTATAGCATGGTGTTAAGTTTCATGCCAATATATGCCCTATAGCATATAGATTTACTTCTGCCAATATGCCTTCGTGATAAAAACTGCTCTCTTAAAACTGAGATTTTCACTATGTCTGAAAACTCCTTAGTTCAACATGTCTTCTTGTGAGCTCATTTCCTAATGATCCATGCTTGTAGTCAACTCGATGTTAGTAGATGAATTGTTGAGCATCATGTAGGCTAAATCACCATGTCCTTGTTGTGTATTTTAGATGGATGTAGTTTGTTGATTTGTGGGTTGCAATATGCTATGTTGCTGTTTTGGGAAGATTTCTACTAAACTTGTATTGGTGATTGTGGTTGAACCATAGCTCCATTTTGGACATGCCACATATGAAAATTGCTTCGAATTTCATGCAGTATTAGAATATATTGCTGAATTAATGATTTTAAATGTTTGTAGTTGTCATTTTCATGCATTTTGCACTCATGCCATGTCAACCTTGTGATGGTCATATGTTTTAGACTGTAGCTCCGTTTGAGATGTTCCATATTTGTACATTGACTAGAATGACGTGTAGAATTGCATGGTACACTTTATTCTATAGTTTTAAAAATATAATATTCTTAGAACATATGTGGGCCGAAAGCATAATATGCATATGAGGTCTTTTCAGAAATGCTATAAGTTGTTTCCGGCCTCATTTAAGATGCCTTGATAGATAGTTTACTTATGCTTCACCTCTTGCCATGTTTACCAACATTTAACATGGATGTGTACCTAAACGGTAGTGAACTAAGTATTTCAAATATGGAGTTCCATCGCTATGCAACTCATTGCATATAGAGCTTCACTTAATGTGTAGGAGTTGATTGTTGTGCCTTGCCATGCCTTGCATAATTAAATGGACATGCATCATATTGGTTTGCGCATCATGTCATGCATATGTTGTAGTGTACCGTGTGTTGATTGTTACTTCAAGATTGCGTCTTCTCGATAGAGTTCTGAAAGCGTTCGGAGTGTGAGGATTCGTTCGACTATGTCCCGTTCGTCTACTTCACGGATCGTATTCTTCACGTTTTCTATCACTATGTCTTGCTACCTACCACTTGTTTATCAAGCATGCCAACATTGCTGTGATAATCCTCTAACCCCCCTCCACACATCCCAACAAACCTTTGTTTGGCTATGTTACCGCTTTCTCAGCCCTTCTTATAGCATTTGTAGCTGCAGGTGCAATTGCTTCCATGTGACAACATGGATATTTTGTTATATCACAATGTTGTTGCTATTTAATTTAATGCACATATATATTTGGTAAAATGTGGAAGGCTTGGCATTTTTATTGGTGTTTTGTTCCACTTTTTACGCCCTAGTTACTTGTGTACCAGTGATGTCTTCCATATTTTGCGCTCCTAACATGCTCGGGGTTGTTATGGGGACCCCCTTGATTTTCGTTTTGGGATAAAACTCGTCTGGCAAGGCCCAACATTGGTACTATCTTTGCCAAATAACTAATAAACTTGCATAGGGACTTTTCGGGCCACGTGTATAATTAATCATAAACCCGGGCAAGTGCTCCTCATGAGTGTTGGTCCAAACTAGAGCCACCTGCGGGACCACCTCGGGGCAAATCGAGGGACTTCTATCACGACACTTTACTTACTACTCATCTGGTAGTGCCCTGAGACGGAGATACACGCGGCTCCTATTAGGATCTGGCCTACCAGGCGGCCTTGCTAGATTTGTCTACCTTTCTCGAACGTCTTGTGCAAGGAATTCCGAGAATGCTTCAAGCTATCTCGAGGTTGCAATTTTCCTACGGAATAGCCTAGGAAATCACGGGATTCGTTGTCGAGGTTATTCCTGCGTCGTGTGGTTCATTTGTGATGGATGGGTTGGAACACCCTTGCAGGGTTAAATCATTCGGAAAGCCATCCCTGTCGTTACGTGGCAACTTGGAAACTTTGTTTAACACCCCGTCATAGAAAACTTGAAGTAAACTCAAATAAAATACACCAACTGTGTGCATAATCATGACTGCCTCTTCTCGTGAGTCCTTATCCAGGAGAGAACGCGGTGGGGTTATGTTTGACGCAAGTAGGTGTTCATGATCACTTAGTGATCATTACTAGTTCACGACCGTTATGCATAGACCACCCACTTTACTTTCTGTATTCGTAAGTTAGCCACTTAATAAATACTTAGTTGGTTGCTGCAGCCTCACCACTTAACCATACCACACCCATTAAACTTTGCTAGTCTTTATACCCTTGGAAATGAGATTGCAGAGTCCCTGTGGCTCACATATTAATACAACAACGATTGCAGGTACAGGTAATGCAGTACTTGAACATGATCCCAATGATTGTTCTATTTGGAGTTCTTATTCATCATCGATCTACAATGGGTTCCAGGCGGCAGCCTGGGATAGCAAGGATGGATGTTATTTTATCGTTTGATTTCCTCCGTTGTTGGACCCTGCTCTTCTGTATGATGTTTGAATATGTTGTTGTATTGATGTGATACTGATGTAGCTTGTGGCGAGTATAAGACAATTCCATATACTCATCTCTTCTGTACATGTACTTGGAATGATATCCATTCTTGCGAAACGATGAGATGCGCTTCTATCCATGTCGAGGTGCTCGTGCCGAAATAAGCATAGGATCGCATCTTGGGCGTTACACAAATGCAACCTACACATGCTAGTTAACATGTATGGCAGAGGAAAGCATAGACAAGCATATGTAAGAAGGATTAGATATAGGAAGGTCAAATGCAATTGGAGACAGGAAGGTTTTTCCCGAGGCTCCGATAGGTGGTGCTATCGTACATCCATGTTTATGGAGACTTCAACCCAGAGAGGGTAATGATCGCGAGGGTCCACGGAGAGCTCCACCCACAAGGGGGTCCTCGAAGTAGCAACCTTATCTATTTCATGATGGCCTACATCAACGGAGGACTAGCCTTACTTGGGGTCGATCTTCATGAAGTAGGCGATCTCCTTGCCCTTACAAACTTCTTGGTTCCACTCCACAATCATGAAGAAGGAGGCTCCCAAGCAACACCTAACCAATATAGAAGGCACCACCCTCCAAAAGGTAATAGATGTGGTAGTATGATGAACTCCTTTCCTCAACACTCAATCACTCTCTCACAGGTTTGGCATGGTTAGAAGAGATTTATTGGATGGAAACCAACTTGGGGGAGCTAGAAATCAAGATCCATATGGTAGGAGTGGATAATCTTGATCTCAATACAAGGGTATGTGGTTCTCTCTCAAAAATTGGATATAACAATTGGGCATGTGTTTTGAGTGCTTCTCTTTCGGGTGAGAGGTGGTGGAGGGATATATATAGGCATGTCCAAAACTCCAACCGTTACAACATTATTGCCGAACTCGGTGAAACTGGAGTAAAAACTTGGTTGCACCGACTAATGCAAAATATGGCAACTTTGGCCTTTTCTGTGAGACCAATATATAAATCTTGATGGTACCAATATGGGTGACCTAGGCAATTTCCAAATCTTGGTGTCACTGATTCCTCAAACTCGGTGGGATCGACTTTAAGAAATTTATTAACCTAAAGTTGGTAACTGATTCTCGGTTGTACCGAATGGAAAATTGGTAGTACCGACATGCTAGAGTTTGGGTGGCTTTTTGTCTAGGCTAAAACTAGTTGGATCTTAATGTGAATTTTTGGTATCACCGAATTTTTACTTTTGGCTTAGGGCAGAAGGTTTTTGTGGGATAATGGGTGAGTTTTTTTGGTGGCTAATCTCTAAGCACTTGAGCAACCAGATCATCAAATTTTACCAACATCCCCTTTGAATAGTATTTTCTGTCCTATGGACTCAAAAGTGATTTATCACAAAATGTAAAAAATGTAGGGTGTTTTAGTTTGAAGCTTGGCCAATACTATTCCGTTCCTTCTTCTTCTTGTGAATTATCTTCACAGACCTTAGCCAACTTTCCCCTATGGACTTCATCTGAAATAAGCTAGGTAAAACTATTAGTGCAAGAGATAATGTATGTTGTCATGAATTATGAAAACCACCATGGGAGCATATGTGCTTTCAATTTCCCCCTTTTTGGTAATTGATGACAACATACAATCAAAGCTTCAAATTAAGATATGCAAATATATAATGAATACTTTGAGAGACACATGACTAGGATATGCTCCCCCTAAATGTGTGCAATCCTCTTAAGGGATAGTTGCTTTGGAATGCATGGCCACACACTTAATGGAATGGATATGAAGAGTCATGTGTATCTTGGCTATACGCATCAAATATATCTGAATGAAGTATCTCCATGTTCAAGATCAGCTCTTGCAAACAATATGTGCAAGAAGCAAGATATTATCTTGTACATGGATATGATGCATATGCTTACCTTGATGTTCTCGAGCCATCTAAATAGTAGGAACACACTTGAGAAAACAATGTTAGGAAACAAAATAGTATTCTACTTATCCGAATGCAAAAAAGATCCAAGAGTACCAAGAAATGGAAGACATATAAAAGATATTGTTTCTTAAGATAGATATGTCTCCAAAGGCATTTAGAACTTTCTCCCCTAACTATGAAATTATAATTCTTCCTCTCCCCCTAAATCACATCATGTAGATATTAGGAGTAGGTAGGGTGAGACAAGTCTAACAAATAGTCAATAAAATTCAGAACACATTCACTCTCTTTATTGATGTCCCCCCATTTGGTAATCTCCCATTGTATACAAGCATAAGCTACGATATTCTCTTCATTAATGTTATACCTCCCCCTTTAGTGTGAGCATGAGCTTTGAAGCTTTGGTATTTCTCCCCCTTTGGCATTAATTTCCAAAAAGGTTCATACACAGGGTCAGATAAAAGGATCATTGAGTGAGAAGGGATCTTAGAGAACACGGGTCGTTGAAATTACAGATCATAGAAGGTAACGACTATAGAGAGCATTAGAGACTAAGGCATCCGTGAGTAAAATTTCACCCCCTTTTATTTCCTAAAAACTATTTAAGATTTCTTCCCTTTATTAAAGGGATTCTTGAAGAAATAGGAATTCTTAAAATTTTGACAAAGGGCAGTAAAGATAGAAAAATTGATATCTCTAAGGAGAAATGGGTCGGTGGAACCGATAAGTGATTTTGCAGCCTATCTGCCGAATCGGTAACACCGATTATTTTAAATCCAAGGCTCCGAGGTGCTAAATAGAAACTTGGATACGTTTGTCAAAAGAAACTTTTTAGAAAGTCTCAAAATATTCAAAAAAATTGCAATGAATTTTCAAATATAACTGCAAGGAATTTTCAACTATATGAAGATTGAGTGGTTCCAAGAAGGCACACAAATATAAGATGAACTAAACAAGATGCTTCATCCAGATGATAGTCGGTGACTAGGTCACCTATATTAAAGTATCTTGACTTAGGATCCAAGCAAGAACACTTGATAATAGGTCATACTCATCTTAATCTCAAAATGGGGTTACCATTTTTTGTTTAAGCATTTTAATGTTTTCATATCACTTGAGTTGCTTTAGCTCATTTCTTGGAGTAAAGGTATTACAAGGATATGAGTACACACCTTTGAGTGGTCTTGATGACTTGGCATATATGAGAACTTGTTCTCGATGCTCAATATTGATGAAGATCATCTTTACTTGAGAGATATCCTTGATGGTTTTGGTTCTCTTTTCACCTACATGGATTAGTCATGCAAGGAAGAACAAGATATATCCAAATGACAAGAATGAAATTTATTTATCAAATGATTGTCAAGTATATGGTCTGTGTTGTCTTCTTCCTTACATCATCAAAGAATGGTTGAGGATACTTGTCCATGACAAGATTTCCTATGATATTAGTTTATGGCAATCATGTGAAGTGTATTTATTCCAAGTACCTACAAAAAGGTTAGCTGCAATACAAGGGAGCATAGGTTTCCAAGATATGAAAGATTGTTATGTCAAAGATATCACAGAATAGTCATGTAAGCTCATGCCCTTGCATACAACTGAGTGAGTCTAGATCAAGTTTGAAGCATCAATGATGTTCAACTCACTCCTCATGTGAAAAAACACTTGCTCGTCAAGTGGCTTAGTAAAGATATCGACCAATTGTTTGTTAGTACAAAAATGCTTGAGATTGGTATCTCCTTTGGCAACATGATCACGAATGAAATGATGTCAAACTTGAATATGCTTAGCTCAAGAGTGTTGCATAGGATTATGAGAAATTTTGATTGCACTCCCATTGTCACATAAGAACGGTACACGTTTCACATATATGACGTAATCATTAAGAGTTTGAGTCAACCATAGCTATTGCGCTCAACATGATCCGACGTCAATGTTTTCCGCTTCGGTAGTAGATAGAGATATCGAATTTTTGTTTCTTTGGATGACCAAGATACAAGAGATCTACCAAGAAATTGGAAAGTACCCGAGGTGGATATTCTATCAACCTTATGTCCGGCATAGTCCGAGTCGGAATAACCAACAAGGTTAAAGGAAGATCCCTTGGGATACCATAGGCCAAAGTTTGGTGTATGTATCAAGTATATCACAATTCTTTTCATGCCCTTAAGATGACACTACTTAGGAGAAGCTTGATATCTAGCACGCATGCACACACTAAGCATGATATCAAGACGAGAGGCATATATATATATAGCAATGAGTCGATCATTGGTCGATAAACCTTTTGATCAACCGGTTTGTCCTCCTTGGTGTGGTCAACATGCCCACTCGTAGGCATAGGAGTTTTCATACCTTTACACTCTTGGATGTTGAATTCTTGATCAAGTCCTTGGTGTACTTGGTTTGAGAGATGAAAGTTCCTTCTTTCAGTTGCTTGATTTGAAAACCAAGGAAAATTTTCATCTCACACATCATGGACATCTCATACTTCTCGGACATCAACCTTCCAAATTTCTCACTAAATTGTGGGTTAGTATATCCAAAGATAATATAATCCACATAAATTTGGCACACAAATAATTCACAATTAACTCTCTTAGTGAATAAGGATGCGTGAGTTTTACCAATTTCAAAACCCTTTTCAAGAAGAAACTTCATTAGACATTTGTACCAAGCACAAGGGGCTTTCTGAAGTACATAAAGAGCTTTACGAAGCTTGTAAACATGATAGGGTTTTTTAGGATTCACAAAACCAGGGCGCTCTTTAACATAGACTTCTTCCTCAATCTCCCTGTGTCGGTGCACTAGAGTTTTTTGGCTCTCCAGTGCCCCTTACTCGTGCACAGGCAGTAGTAGCCATCACGGCGGCCAGGCCCGGCACGGACTTGCCAGATACTAGCATAGGAAAATCAAGATCACCAGCAAGGCCTTGCCAGGAGGGCTATCGACCCACCAGAGAGGGAGCCCGGCCCCCGCACGGCAAGGCCTAGAGAAGGCGAAGCCCTAGCAAGGCGAAGCCCCGACAAGACCCCGCCAGTGCAAAGGGCAGGTGTCAATCCACCTGGACACGTGTCGCAGCATCCATGGTGGAGGGATCTAAGCGGTGTTGATGGGACAGGCTCCCATCCCATCCCACTAATGGACAGAGATGCCTGACGATGCATTAAATGCGCCTGTCCTACTCCATCAGTGTTAGGAATGATAGCACTGTAGCTCTGTACACCTCGTGTACGCACTGTTGGGATCCCCTTAGAGTATAAAAGGAGGCCCAGGGCGATACGATAGAGGACTTTCGACTTCTGGAATTTTGAACCCTTGGACTTTTGCACCTTCAGGGGCCCTCTAGCGCACACACGAGGTAGTAGCTCACGGCATCCCTATAGGAAGAACCCTAAGAACACTCTCAATACTACCAATCAGGTGTAGGGTCTTATGCATCCGTGCGGCCCGAACCTGGGTAAAGATCCCCGCGTGCTTTTCATCAGACTGGCTCTTTGCACAACCGACCCCCCGCTGAACCGAAAGGGATCCCCGTGATCCCATAAGTGTTCATTACCACGACATCTTTGGTGTGCTAGGTAGGGGGCAAGAGGGTTCTATGAAACCGTTCTGGTAGTCAACGTGCCAATTCCTTCGCGCTCATCTTCACCATGGCTCCCAAGAAGAGGAGCCCAACAGCAGCTGGCCCATCCATGCCCGCCATCCCTGTATCCGCACAGACAGGAGAGGGCATAGACGTAGGTGGAGGAGAAGGAGGCGGAGGTTCGGAACCTCCGCGACGCTCCGGTGATCAAGGCCAAACTAGCGGCGACACTCGCCGCAGAGACACCCATGAAGTCGGTAGGAACCCCCGCGCCCCTGGATCTCAAGACGGAGCATTGCCGCCTACGGGTGGTACGAGAAACTCCGGGGACGGAAGGGTATCCTCCAGGGCACCCATGCCGGCCGCTACACCGTGCCCTTCTCAAGAGACATGCGGGGGACCGTGCCAAGGAGCCCGCAATTCTTAATGTCCCCATAGGAAAGCTCTTGCGCATCCTTCCCAAGATGCGCAAGACCAGCTTGCTCACTAACATGCAGGAGGGAGTTACATACCGACATGGGACCATGGCGGTGCTCCTTCTAACATGGTTAGGAATCAGAGCACCTCGCGCTCCTCACGCCATTCATTACCGACCACGTCGGGGGAAGAAATGGCGCGGGCATAGCTACTCCTAAACTTCCCGCCGGCTGTGGAGAAGCTCGATGAATGGAAAGCCACCATTCATAGCCTCCTCAGCCTCGCGGATAAGTTTTGGTCCACAAAGCCGGCTCGTGCCAGTGGAGAGAAGACCGAAGGCGACGCGACCTTAGCACATTCTCCTCCACAACAACGGCACGATCACCGACTTGGCAGACCAATTCCCACGATGGCTACTCGACAGCGTCATCTGACCCACGGACGCGTCGCGATCACCGTCAAGTTTGTCGAGAATGCGGCAAGGAACACGCTCGAACTGCAATCGAGCGGCGGTGGAAGCGCGCCTCTAGTCGGATCGATGCGTGGGGCCCACTATGGACAAGTCTATGCCAGGGTATCCTGTCAGCCTACCTTACGAGGTGGGTTGTCCAGCGTTTACCCATGAGCTACGGCAAGTCCAATGGCCCAACTCTCGCACGTTCAAGCTAGAACTCCCGGAGAAGTATGATGGTAAGACTCATTCGTCAGAATTCCTAAGCATCTACACCATTGCGGTGCAAGATGTTGGGAGTCAGGACGACAAGATACTCGCCAACTAATTCCCGTTGGTGCTTAAGCCCAACATCAGGTCATGGTTGATGCACTTGCGAGAGGGGTCAATCGCCTCTTGGGAAGACCTTTGAAAGGAGGTCATCAAGCTCGTGGCCAAGAAAGTGACCTACACATCATCCCTAAGAAGGAGGGCGAAACTTTCCCAAGTACATCCAAAGGTTCAGCCGCATGCATCACAACATCCCAGACGTTCATCCTGCCGCTGTTATCAGTGTGTTCCATCAGAACGTGCGCAACCATAGGATGCGGGAAGTGCTGGCGACGAATAGAATCAGGGACGTCGCTGAGCTTTATGCTTTGGCAAACAAATGTACTCGGGCTGACGAAGGAAGGAGGCTCCCCGGCGAAGACGTCGGCCTAGAGATCAACTCCGAAGACGAAGACACCGCTGCCCCGGCGGCGGCAGAACAAGAAGCGTAAGGGCAAGACCGTGCTAGGTGTTGAAGGATCCGGCAACCCCAGCACAGCCAAGAAGGTCAAGGTTGTTGACCCCAGCAACGATGTTGCCGGGTGCACCTCTTGCAACTCCCTGGCGGCTGCCGACAAGCCAGAAGACTCTGGCAAGCAGTATTCCAAGATCCAGCGCACCAAGGGCCCTGATCTCCATGACTGCCAGCAAGTTGAACAACTTGCCGACAAGCAGAAGGCCGAGTACAAGAGGCGAGATGAGGAGAAGGGCTAGGACAGTGCTGGGGGGTCTGGCAATAAGCATGTTGGTCGAGGAGGCCGTCGCAGCAAGCCCAAGCAACAAAAACACCGGCCAGCCCGTGGACGCGACAAGCAAGAGGGAGATGATGTTGATATCGAAGAGGACGGCGAGTATAGTGAGCATGGGTTTCAGAAGGCTATAGAGATGATGTGCATAGAAGGAGGGGCCTTGTCACATTCGTCTCACCGCCAGCTTAAATAGTGGGCGCGCGAGGTTAATGCGGCGAAGCCCTCTATCGGTGCGCAGAGACCTCTAAAGAGGTCCAACACTCCTATCATCTTCGATGCCGAGGACTACCCTAATCGCATAACTATGGTCGGGTGCTTCCATTGTTGGTCTCGCCAACAATCCGCAACCTCAAGGTGACGAAGATGTTAGTCGATAGCAGGGCCAGCCTAAACCTGATCTCGCCCGATGTCATTCAGAGGCTACAAATTCCTAACTAAGATCTCGAGTTGACAGATGCTTTCCAAGGAGTCAATTCGGGAAGGACTCAGTCGAAGGGCAAGGTCACACTACTGGTGATGTTTGGCAGCGATATCAATTTCAGAACAGAGAAGATCGTTTTTGACCTCGCCAAGATCTCATTGCCATACAACGGCATTCTTGGCCGCCCGACACTAGAAAAGTTCATGGCGGCCACTCATTTTTCTTACAACATGTTGAAGATGCCCGGGCCAATGAGCGTCATCACCATTAACTCTAACAAGAAAAGCGCACTTATCTGCGCTGACCAACTCTACTGGGGGGCAGCTATAGCACCTGCCGCCAAGGCACTTGCTCCTGCCGCTGAAGCTCCTGGGGGGAAAAAGACCGGCAACACCTCTAGCGCACATTTCGGCTAGAGCTCGCCCTCGGGGTGCTGCGCTCCCGTCGATGATGTGCCAGAGAGCTCCACTGACAAGAGCAATAAGTCCAAGGCATCTACACCGGACACCAAGAAGGTGCCTACCAAGGAAGATGGCACTGGAGGAACTTTCACCATAAGTTCCAACCTGGATGACAAATAGGAAAGCGCGCTCGTCGCCTTCCTGTGGGCGAATGTTGATGTGTTTGCATGGCAACCATCTGATATCCCTGGTGTTCCCAGGGAGGTGATTGAGCACCACCTTGCAGTCTGTCCACACGCACGGCCCGTCAAGTAGAAGGTTCGGAAGCAAGCTTTGGAGCAGCAACAGTTTATTGCCGAAGAAATCAAGAAGTTAGAAGCGACGGGCCTGATTAGAGGAGTACTCCATCCTACGTGGTTGGCCAATCCGGTCATAGTGAGCAAGGCAAATGGGAAGTGGAGGCTATGCATTGATTTCACAGACATCAACAAGGCCTACCCCAAATATCCTTTTCCCTTGCCGCGCATCGACCAGATTGTGGACTCCACTGCCGGCTGTGACTTATTGTCTTTCCTTGATGCCTATTAAGGCTATCATCGGATTCTCATGGCCAAGGGAGACGAGAAGAAGACCGCATTTATCACCCCGTGTGGTACGTATTGCTTTCTATGTATGCCTTTCGGGTTGAAAAGTGCTAGTTCTACATTTGCAAGCATGGTCCAGATTGGTTTTGAGCCCCAGCTACATAGAAATGTGGAAGCTTACATGGACGATATAGTGGTCAAAACCAAGGATAAGGCCACACTCATATCAGACCTAGAAGAAACATTTGCAAATATGCGCAAGATCAACATGAAGCTCAACCCTGAGAAATGTGTGTTCGGCGTCCCATCCAGCAAGCTTCTAGGGTTCTTTGTATCTCAACGAGGAATCGAAGCAAATCCGACAAGATAAAAGCAATTGAGCAAATTGAAGCACCAAGACGAGTCAAGGACGTGCGACGCCTTGCTGGCTGTGTTGCTGCTCTAAGTAGGTTCATCTCAAAATCTGGTGAGCGCGCCCTGCCCTTTTTCAAAATCTTGAAGAAGGCACATCCTATGAAATTTACTCCAAAAGCAGAGGCAGTGCTGCAGGATTTGAAGAAGTACCTTTCCTCTCCACCAGTCCGAGTCGTGCCCAAACCACAAGAGCCGTTGCTGCTATATCTGGCAGCAACAAATCAAGTGGTGAGTGCTGCACTAGTGGCTGAAAGGGTGGTTGACGAGGAAGCGGCAACAACGGCAGGACCGCCAAGTGACGAACCGGGACAATCCCCGGCAGAGTCTGGTGCCGACAAAGAGGGATCTGCACAGTTAAAAGAGATTGTCCAGAACAAGAAAGTGGTGTAGCGACCAGTTTATTTTGTCAGTTCCTTGTTACAAGGGGCTCGGTCGAGATATTCTGGCGTACAAAAATTGCTCTTCGGCCTTCTTATGGCCTCGAGGAAGTTGCTCCATTACTTCCTAGCACATGAGATCATCGTTGTCACTCGCTTCCCGCTATAGTAGATATTGTGGAACCCAGAAGCTACCGGCAGGATTGTGGAGTGGGTTTGGAACTATCAAGCTCTGGTCTTAAGTTTGAGAGCACCTTGACCATTCAGAGTGGGACCCGTGCGGAGTTCGTTGCAAAATGGACCCCAATGCCCGACGAAGATATTCCAGAGTCAACTCTCCCCTTCAAGGAAACCTGATCGAGAATGGATCATGTATTTAGATGGAGCTTTCTCGTTGCAAGGCGCTGGTGCCGGAGTGGTTCTTGTAGCACCTACCGGAGAGCACCTCAGATATGTGGTCCATATGCACTTTCCCCGGAAGAGATCAATGAACAACACTGCTATGTACGAAGGGCTGCTTGCCGGTCTCAAGATCGCTTATTGTCAGGGGTGATTCTCAACTTTTCGTCAGGAAAGTGAACAAAGATTACCAGAGCCCATTGATGGAAGCTTATGTGGATGAAGTGAGGAAGTTGGAAGAGTGTTTTGATGGCCTGCAAATGGAGCACGTTCCATGTGCAGAGAACAGCGTTGCCGATGGCCTGTCAAAGTGTGTTGCCCTTAAGTTGCCTGTGGAACTAGGAACTTTCGAGCTCCAACTAACTCAACCCTCTGTGACACCATCAATTGGACAAGATAAGAGAAGAAAGTTGAGTTCCAACAAGTATTTCCTGGCAGGGCTTCCCGAAGCCACCCGCAAGAAGGTTGCTGGAGGGAACGACATGCTTGTTGGTGAGTACTATGCTCTGGCAAGGCCCCGGGATCTTGTCGTAGAAGAATACGCTCCTGCCAGGCTTGCCAGGGTGCGGCAGACTTCGCTAGGTCCTCAGGCCCTTGCTGTCGAGACAGATGCTACCCCAACGGAGGATAAGCCTTTGGTCCTTGCTGTCGAGCCACAAGCTCCGACATGGGCGCAACACATAGTCCATTTCCTTCAGACAGGAGAACTTCCTGGGGAAGAAGAAGAAGCAGAGAGAGTAGCCCACCGGTCTAATATGTACCAGTTCATAGACAACGTCCTGTACAGATAAAGACCGAATGGTGTTAAACTCAAATGGATTTCCCAGGAAGATGGACTGGGGCTGTTGGAAGAGATACATGGAGTCATATGTGGCTCCCACATAGGGTCAAGAGCCCTTGTCGGGAAGCATTCCGACAAGGCTTCTTTTGGCCCACCGCCATCTAGGATGCAATGACATTGGTAACCAAGTGTGAGGCATGCCAGTTTCATCAACCAGCTCAAGTACTTCAAATGATCCCTCTCTCCTGGCCATTTTCGGTCTGGGGGCTTGACCTATTGGTCCCCTTTCCCCGCGCTGCCGAGAGCTTTGAGTACTTGTAAGTTGCAATCGACAAGTTTGCAAAGTGGCCTGAAGTGGAAGTAGTGAGAAAGGTGACAGCACAGTCAGCCGTCAAGTTCTTTAAGGTACTAGTTTGCCACTTTGGTGTTCCCAACAGGATCATCACTGACAATGGCATACAGTTCATGAGCCGCACCTTCATGCAGTATGTCCAAGACCTTGGTAGCAAAATCTGTTTTACTTTCGTTTCCCACCCGAGGAGCAATGGCCAAGCAGAGAGGGCTAATGATGAAGTGCTGCGAGGTCTCAAGACAAGAACTTTTGATAGGCTGCACAAGTGCAGAAAGAACTGGATTGATGAGTTGCCGGTAGTTCTTTGGTCAATCAGGATGAAACCAAATCGAGCTAACGGCCATACACCCTTCGCCCTCGTCTATGGGGCAGAGGCAATTCTCCTCATGGAACTCATGTACGGGTCGCCTCGAGTGCTCACTTATGATGAGCTTGAGAAGAGCAGTTGTGGCAAGACGACACGACGCTCCTTGAGGAAGACCGTCTTAAGGTTGTTGTGAGAGCTGCATGCTACCAGCAAGCTTTGTGCCGCTACCACAACCGCAAAGTTAATGCCAGAAGTCTTGAGGAAGTCGACCTTGTTCTTCGGCGAGTTCAGTCCGCCAAGAATTCCAACAAGTTGACGCTGAAGTGGGAAGGCCGTTATCGGGTAGTACGAGTCACCAGGCCTGGCACAGTCCGCCTAGAGACCGAAAATGGCATCCTAGTGAGCAACTCCTAGAATATCGAACATCTTTGCAAGTTCTACCCATGAGGCGCGGTTGCTGAGCCCCCCGACAACCACCTTTTGTACAAGTCTTGCCGATGAAGCATGTAATCCTTGATACAAAGCCAGGCTCGAACCTTGTGCGTAGTTAAATAAAGATAAGTGTTCCGCCATCCTGTTCGATTCTCATGTTTACTTATGTGCATGTTTATCTGAGGTATTGCATTACACTTAATCCCAGCAAGGACTAACGGACCGCCAAGGTTCCATATCCATATTTTCCTTTCTTTCTTTTTCTCAAAGGACAGAAGGACCCCTCGCGTGGAGCTTTACCCCGGGGGGATGGTACGGATACCTATGAACGACGTCTCAAAAAATTTTGCCGGAGGCAAGATGGCAACAAAAGATAAGTTGCGAAAACCCCAAGTAAATCCTTGAAGTAAGATTATTTTCATTGGGCGATCTCGACTCCTGTATGGAAAACATGCACGCGGAGAAACCTTGTTGTGATTGGTTGTGCCTCTATTCTGTTTTGAGTCCGCTTAACATCCTAGGTGACTATGCTGGAAGCACCAGGGTCCCTTGCTGGTAGCAAATTCGCCAGCAGGCTGCTAGAGTCCCACACCTAGCACTCGCAATAGAGATATGTGAAAAAGAGCGGTGTTGGGGACTACTCCGGCAAAGTTTTCATAGAGGTGGGCAAAAACCGCCATGGACATCATGGCATTCGGCGTGAAATCCAAGAGGTGGAAGCAATTAGTGAACATTCGATAAAGAAGTCCAAAAAGGGGGGCAGAGCCTACAGTAAAAGTAATTGGCAAAGAAAGGGTATTTGCCTGGGCCGTCCCCAGAGGGGCCTGGACTCACGGTAGTGGCAAGATGTGCCGTCGTCTTCGCCGCCCACATCCACCAGTATTGTTTCTTCAAGACATCCAAACTGAGCCCCGACAGAAAAACAACGTGCTCATTCCGCATCCTCACCATCTTGTTCTCCGAGACGGCCTCTGTTTCCTTGCCCTTGCTAGGTTTGGGAGGCATGGGGGTGATGAACGCGGGGGCTAAGAACGAAGAGAGAGCAGTGGCGTCGATAGGAGGGAGGGGCTCTGTTTCGGGCTCGAGGAACAAGGCGGTGGTGGTTCTCAGACTGGGAAAGGCGAGAGGTAAACAAGCAACACCTCTGCAATTTCCTCTTTTATGGGGAAGGCGCGGTCCAGTCTCTTTACTAAAATAAGCTAACATGGAAATGTTTCACGGACGCGCTGCTGTAACAGCTCCACCGCGCACGTATCCCACGTCCCGCATTCAATGGGTGTCTTGGGAAGTGCAGCAAGCGCAATGATTAAATTGGGCCAAGCCCAACAGCATCTCACGACGTGTGTGGCCCAGGCTCGGGGGCTCCTATTGGTGCACTAGAGTTTTTGAGCTCTTTAGTGCCCCATACTCGTGCATGGGCAGTAATAGCCATCCAGGCGTCCAGGCCCGGCAGCGAATTGCCAGATACAAGCACAGGAAAATCAAGATCACCGGTAAGGCCTTGTCGGGAGGGCTATTGACCCACCAGAGAGGGAGCCCGGCCCCAGCAAGGCAAGGCCCCGACAAGGCGAAGCCCTAGCAAGACCCCGCCAGCGCATAGGGCAGATGTCAATCCACCTGGACACGAGTCGCAGGGTCGACGTTGGATGGATCTAAGCTCCTATCCCATCCCACTGATGGATAGAGATGCCTAACGGTGCATTAAATGCGTCTGTCCTACTCTGTCAGTGTTAGGTATGATAGCATTGTAGCTCTGTACACCCCCTGTATGCATTGTACGCCACTGTTGGGATCCCCTTAGAGTATAAAAGGAGGCCTAGGGCGATACGGTAGAGGACTTTTGACTTTTGGACTTTTGAACCCTTGGGCCTTTACACCTTAAGGGGCCCTCTAGCGCAAACACGTGGGAGTAGCTCGCAGCATCCCTGTAGCAAGAACCTTAAGAACGCTCTCAATACTACCAAGTAGGAGTAGGGTTTTACGCATCAATGCGGCCCGAACCTGGGTAAAGATCCTCGCGTGCTTTGCATCAGACCGGCTCTTCGCGCAATCGACCCCCCGCTGAACTGAAAGGGATCCCCGCGATCTCATAGGTGTTCGTTCCCACGACACCCCATATAGAAATGCGCTTTTAATGTCCATTTGGTAAAGGGTTATGTCATGGTGATTGGCATAAGCAAGTAATATAAGATTACCTTCAAGTCTAGCAACGGGGCACAGGTCTCACCCTAGTCCATATCTTACTTGTGTGTAGCCGTATGCCCCAAAACATGCCTTGTTGCGAACCACTTGACCATCTTTGTCTTGCTTGTTTCTAACAACCATTTGGTTTTGATGATTTTTGCTCGTCTTTGGGCATCTCTACTAGTGTCCACAATTTGTTCCTCTCAAACTTGTGTAGCTCTTCATGCATAGAGTTCACCCTATCTGGGTCTTCAAGCACTTCTCCCACCTTCATAGGTTCAATACTAGAGATCAATGAGTAGTGCTCACAAAAATTAGCTTACCGGGTTTTAGAGCGAGTGATTCTCCCGGTTTCAATGTGACCGAAGATCTGCTCTAGGATAGCTTTTTCTTGTTGGATGGTGGATCTTCCTTATCATCATCTTCTTCTTCATTGTTGTTGAAGGAGTCGTCTCCTTGAGGTCGTGGTGAAGGGGGTTGAGGTGGATCATCATGATGTACTTCTTCCTCCCCTTCATCTTGTCGTGTACCGCTTGTTGATGCTTCCATGTCGTGTTGAGGTTCGACTTGACGCGAAGTAGGAGCTTCCACTTGGGTTGATGAAGTGATTTCCTTCACCACCATGGGACGAATCTTCTCAATGGACAAGTCTTGGATAGCTTCCGAAGGTTCCTTGTCTCCTACATCATTTGGGAATTGTTCGACTTGCAACCATTAGATTCATCAAACTTCACATCTACCGTCTCCTCAACTTTTCGAGTGAAGTTGGTGTAGACACGGTAAGTGTGAGAGTTTGATCCGTAACCGAGTTGGAAACCTTCATGAGATTTAGGAGAAAATTTAGAATGACGATACTTATCAAGAATGTAACACGTGGAGCCAAATACCTGAAAGTATCCAACTTGGGGTTTGTTACCGGTGAGTAGCTCGTATGCCATTTTACCAAGAAGCTTGTGGAGATTGACTAGGTTCGTGACATGAAAAGTTGTTTCCACATCTTCTGCCCAAAATTGTCTTGCCCTCTTGTACACGTCAAGATTTGTTCTAGCCATCTCAATAAGAGTTCGATCTTCCTCTCAGCAACTCTATTTTGTTGAGGCATTTAAGTAGCCAAGAACTCATGTAGAATCCCCTCTTCGTCAAGAAAGGTGTCCATATTTGTGTTATTGAACTCCAGTCCGTTGTCGCTCCGAACTTTCTTGATCTTCACCTCAAACTGATTTTGTGCTTTGCGAACGAAGTTATTGAAGATCTTTTGCACCTATGAATTATCATCAAGAAATAATACCCATGTAAATACGGAAAAATCATCAACTATAACTACACCAAAGGAATTTCCACTGAGGCTCTTGTAAGCATTGGGACCAAAAAGATCCATAAGAAGAAACTAGAGTGCTCTCCTAGTATTCATGATATTGTTTATGGGGTGACTTCCACCTACTTGTTATCCGACTTGACAAGCACTACAAAGTCGATCTTTGTCAAAGATAACATCTTTAACACCAATAATATGATCACCTTTGATGAGCTTGTTTATATTACTCATACCAACATGTCCTAGCCTTCTAAGCCAAAGCCAACCTTTAGAATATTTTGCAATAAGCCAAGTGCGAGGTTTGGATCTCTTAGTCTAATCAACAATGTATAGATCACCTCTACGAAAACTTGTAAAGACCGTGATATAATTGTCTTGGTGAAACACTTGGCAATCTACTTTAGTAAATAGCGCAATAAACCTAAGTCGGCAAGTCTAGATATGGAAACAAGATTGTAGCCAATGGATTCAACAAGCATGACATTTTGAATAGAACTATCATGAGATATGGCCACCTTACCAAGACCAGGTGCCTTACCCTTGGACCTATCTCCAAAAGTCACATACCTTTGCAGTCCATGGTTTGGTATGATCTCTTGAAACATGTCTCTATCTCCATTCATGTCATCGGTGCATCCACTATCGAGAATCCATTCCTTTCCTCCAGATATGTAGTCTTTGAAGTTTGCCATTGTCGGGGCAGGATGCACTCAGTCACCTATGGGGCCGCAAGCCCTTTGTAGTTCGGCAGGGGCAACATAACATGCACAAAGAGTGGAGATGGTGAGACGGCGCGGCGATCGGGACACGGGTGATTTACCCAGGTTCGAGCCGCTGTAAAGCGTACAACCCTACTCTTGCTTTTGGTGGATTGATCAAAGGAACACGAAAGGCACGCAATGCTCAAGCCTGGCAAGGGTTGTATTCGGGGAAAGAGATGCTATGTGAGTACATGTGTCCATAGGTCCGAATATTTAGGTAGGCACTTTAGGAAAAATATAAATGTAGTCTAGGTGGCGTGCGAGGGTGCATCCCCGGCAAGATCCTACCACCGCTCTAGCTAACCACTGCACCATAGCTTGACATGCCTACAGACGGGTGTCAAGGGGGCATAATCTGTCTTCTAGCGTGTCACCACGTGCTTAGCGAGATCCACTTAGCCACTTGGGAGCTCGACACCGCATCGATAAGTGACTAGTGTAGTGATGTGGTGGAGCGGTGGTCCATGTGTTGGCGCTTGACGAGGGACTAGCTTGTCGGGTCTCCTTGAGAGTACGAGCGCCTTGATCCCTAGCAACCATCGGGGACGTGCTTGGCGCGCTCCGAGCTTCTCTTGGGTTGTAGCATCAATCTTTTCGACATTGCTTGCCCTTGATTTGTGTCTGTGTTGATCAATTCGGCTACTACTGCCTTTGCATAAGTCGGGGGCACTAGGTACCCATGTCCTAGCCCACATGCGCATGCCTAGATCCGTTGAGTTAGGCCCAAAGTTCATGCACAGGCACGCAATGTGAGGAAGTAACCACCAATTTACTAGTCAGCAATGACCCACTACCTCAGGCCGTTTCCGCCATGTGTGCCGCATTCATTGCGGGAGGTTGCGGTGGGTGCTCGTGACTTAAAGGCCTGATCATGGTAGAAACTACAACGCCATGCATAGGAGCAATGTGGCAGTTACCTGTTCGCTCGTGATCGTGGGTAGTGGAATTGGTGGAGGCGCACGGCGAACCTTGGAGCGGAGGAGAGCCACACCCCGTGCTCTCCCCTATAAATTGGGAGGTCGCAAGGGGCGATGTTGATCTATCTCCTTCTCCTTCTCGGTCCAAAGCTCGCAGAGGTTGCCCTTCTTCTCCTGTCTTCAAGCTACACCTTCCCCCTGATGGCCAAGGGGAAGGGTCTACCGAATGCGCCGGCCATCCCAAGGTCTTCTTGTATCCATGAACAGGTCCCACTGCAAACCGATGGCTAGAGGATCCCGAAGTGGGGCAGCAGGAGGCGCGGTGGTCGTGCTAGGAGCAGTTGCGGCGGCACACCTGCCACTGCGTCGCCCACTGCTTCAGTCTTGAGGGAACGTCGCATTGTAGATATTGTGCTGGATTCCATAATGGAAACATAGTGCCGAGGTGGCCCGCGGTCTTTGCGCTCCTTCTTCAAGGTGATGAAGACAAATCGCCCGTACAACCGCTAGTCGCACGCGAGTGGTTCGAGAAGCGGTTCATTGTGTATCACTATGGAGTTCTCCATCCATGGCATTATGTATGACTCGCATGGGTGGGAGTCGTTTGCTCTCGTATCCTTCATAAGGGCGGGGAGTATTCCACGTCTTTGGCCACCAGGAACGACCATGCTCACTTTGAGTTCCCTTGGGGGTCTTGGCATCCGACTCGGTCGCCGCATCGAGGCTTCAGACGACAGCAAAGGCGTTCGCTCGAGTGGTTGTGATGAAGAAGACAATGGCGGTGGCGACCTGTGGCGCTTTAGGAACGGAGATGAAAACTTCGACGCCTTGTGATCGCTGGCAGCACCATCATCAATAGCTGGCTTTGGCAACTCCACCATCTGAACCTGCCCTTCGCCTTCTTCCTCCCAGCCGGCTCTGTCCCGCCATGCCTCGGTGCAGGTTCCTTCGGCTCCTCTAGGGGACGTGTCCCTCCGGTCATGGTGGGGAGATGCTGAATCCCAGCCAGGCGCTCCTTTTGCCCTCTTTTTCTTATCCACCTAACTTGTAGGAGGAGAGGGACAAGAAAGGAATTATGGGCACTTATCTTTTTATAGTTCAAAAGATGTAGGCACTTGTCAAATTTTAACTGATCAAAATGTAATCTCTATCCAATTTGTATTGGAAATGAATGAAAGAATGTTATTTTTCCTCCTTAAGTAATATCCTTTTCTCCTCTTGTTTCTATTGTGTTTGAATGTCTGTCCTTGCCGCATGGGGCCACTTGTCGGGTCACCGACAACCACGAGTGACAAAGGGGGATTAAGTCCCCGGCAACAAGATTGTATCATTTCCCGGCAAGGCTCCTTGGCGGTATCAGCGCGGTCCCCCAGAATTGATGAGTATTAGGAGCTGGGGAACGGCTCGTCTCGGCAAGGGTTTTCATCACGTGGAGGACTCCATCGCTCACACCTAGAAGGAGGTTAAGGATTTCCTCTAAGGGAGAAAATCAACATGGAGCCTGCGATATGCGATTAAACTTATCTTTTCCAGGCAGTATCTTTTTCTGGATTATGATGGGCCATCGTCCTTGTTCCTTCGCCTTACTCCTATGTTTTATGGAAAAACACACAGGGGAAGAAGCCTCTATCCCCGAAAAGAGAATGCGGCAAGAAGGATGATAAGCTCAACAAGTATTACACCAGATATCTATAGTTCAAAAGCAATAACATTGTGATCATAAAAAGGTTTAGAGTAAACATGCAATCCAATGATATTATGCATTGCCTAGCTTTTATTATTGTTGCTTTGGATCTGGGTCTGGCATTTTACAAAGGGTTACATGCAACTTCGGCAAAGCTTGTACAAAAGGTGGCTTCCGGGGACTAAGCTGACAGCCGTGCCTCATGGGTAGAACTTATGTAGCTCAATATTCCATGAGTTAAGCACCTTAGTGCTATTTTCCGTCTCCAGACGGACAACGCCAGGTCTGATGACTCATGCTACCTGGTAAGGGCCTTCTCACTTCGGCATCAACATGTTGGTGCCCTAGGAGGTCTGAACGGGCCTAAGGACAAGGTCGCCTTCCTCAAGACTCCGAGCGTGGACCCTGCGGCTATGGTAGCGGTGCAGGGCTTGGTGGTAGCATGTAGCACGCATAGAGGCCCGGAGACGAACTTCCTTGAGGATCATGTCATCATCATGCCGTCGCTTCTCTTGCTCTACTTCGTTATAGGCAAGTACTCGAGGTGACTAAAATATGAGTTCCGTGGGGAGCACTGCTTCCACCCCAAACACTGGGGAGAAGGGCGTCTGACCGGTGGCTCGATTCAGTGTCGTTCTAGCGAGCGTTTGCCACTCCTTCGCAGCCTATCGAAAGTCCTTGTCTAGAGCCCTCGCAACACTTCAGCATTGATCCTCTCGACTTGCCTTTTTCTTCTTGGATGGGCAACAAAGGTGACGGAGACCTTGCTTCCAAGGTTTTGGATGTATTCCATGAAGGTGTGGCTCGTGAACTAGGTGTCGTTGTCAGTGATCACTCTATTGGGCACTCCAAAACGGCACACAAATCCTTTCATGAACTTGATAGCTGACTGCATGGTCACCTTCCTCACTGGCTCCACCTCAGGCCACTTTGTGAACTTGTCGATTGCTACGAACAAGAACTCAAAGCCCCCGATAGCGCGGGAAAAGGGGCCCAAGATATCAAGCCCCCATACCAAGAACGGCCAGGACTAAGGGATCGTCTAAAGAGCTTGCACTGGTCGATGGATATTCTTTGTATGGAACTGGTAGGCTTCACACTTGGTGATCAACTCAGTTGCATCTTGGAGGGCAGTGGGCCAATAGAAACCCTACCGGAAGACTTTCATGGCAAGGGCCCTTGATCCAATGTGAGAAACACATACGCCTCCGTAAATCTCCGCCAACAGCTTTAGTCCATCCTCCCGGATATGCACCTCAATTTCACACCGTTTGGTCGTCTTCTGTACAAGGTGTCATTGAAAAACAGGTATATACTTGACTGACGGGCTACTTTTTTGGTCTCTTGTTGTTCCTCGTGGAGTTCTCATGTTTGCAGCAAATGGACTATCTGTTGTGCCCAGTTTGGAGCCTGTGGCTCGACAACAAGGGTTAAAGGTGTTTCCTCACTAGTGGGAGCACATACCTCGACTGCATGAACCAAGGGCTCTCCAGGAGGGAGCTGCTCACCAACCGAAGCGGGAGTCCCCCCGACAGCTTCTCTACCAGCGGCTTTGGGAAGCTCTTCTAGGAAATGCTTGCCGGAGTTCAGCTATCTTCTCTTCTTCGCCATTGCCGACGGGGATACTAATGATTGAGTGAGGCGGAGGACAAAAGTCCCTGGTTCTAAAGGACGCTTCTGTGTGGCGCACTTCGATACATGATCCGCAATGATGTTTTCCGCTCGTGGCACATGTTCTACCTACAATCCATCGAAGTGTTCCTCTAGTTTCCTCACTTCCTCTTCGTATGCTTCCATCAACGGGCTCTGATATTCTTTGTTGATTTGCTTCACCATGAGCTGAGAATCTCCCCTCAAGATCAGTTTCTTGATTCCCAACTCTACCACAATTCTAAGTCCAGCAAGGAGCCCCTCATACTCTGCGGTGTTATTGGTGGCCTCCTACCGGGGGAAGTGCATCTGGATCACATACTTGAGGTTCTCTTGAGTGGGGGTGAAGAGAAGCATGCTTGCTCTGGCACCCTGGAGCGAGAAAGATCCATCAAAGTACATGATCCGATCCTTGGGTGCCTCCTTACCGGGGAGAGTTGAGTCTGGAACCTCTTCGTCTGGTGCGGGTCCATTCTACAATAAAATCTTCCAATGCCTGCTCTGTATCATGGAATTTCTCTCATACTTCAATCCAAAACTCGACAGCTCTAGTTCCCACTCAACTATCCTGCCAGTGGCTTCGGGGTTCGTCAATATATGCTGTAGTGGAAAGCAGGTGACAACTATTATCTCATGGGCTTGGAAGTAATGGCACAACTTCTTCGAGGCCATGATCAGGCCAAAGATCATATTTTGCACTCAAGAGTACCTTGACCTAGCCCCGTGGAATAGGGAGCTCACAAAGTACACTAGTTACTGCACCACTTTCTTCTTTGTTGCTTCCATAGAACTTCCTTCACTCGCTTATTGATGTCCCCCTTGCTCCGTATCGGGCCCTGCCGTGGATGCTTCAGTCTCGTCCTTGGTAGAAATAGTCGTAGCAGCTGCATCTTCATCCACATTTTGCTACGCCACCAGCACTGCACTAACCACTTGATTCGTTGCCGCCACGTATAGCATCGACGGTTCTTGCATTTTAGGGGCGACTAAGGTGGGAGCAGAGGAAAGATAAGCCTTCAGATCCTGCAACGCTGCCTCTGCTTCCGGGGTCCACTTCATCGGCCCAGCCTTCTTCGCTATCTTAAGGAACGACAGGGCACGTTCAGCAGATTTGGAGATGAATCTGCTCAACACAGCAACACATCTGGTCAAGTTGTCCTTGATAGTCTTGGGTTCTTGTATCTGCTCAATTGCCTTGATCTTGTCGAGATTGTCTTCTATTCCTCGATGAGACACAAAGAATCCACGCAGCTTGCCGGAGGGGATGCCAAACACACGCTTCTCGGGGTTGAGCTTCAAGTTAATCTTGCGCATGTTTTCAAAGGTTTCTTCTAAGTCTTTTATGAGAGTTGCTTATTCCTTGGTCTTGACTACTATGTCATCCATGTAGGTTTCCACGTTTGTGTGCAACTGAGGTCCAAATCCAATCTAAACGGCCCTGGCAAAGGTAGACCCGGCGCTCCTTAACCCGAAGGGCATACTTACAAAGAAGTACATGCCACACGGAGTTATGAATGCGGTCTTTTCTTCATCTTCCTTAACCATGAATATCTTGTGGTGTCCGGAGTAGGCATCCAAGGAGATAAAATCACACCCGGAAGTTGAATCAACAATCTGATCGATGCGCGATACGGGAAAAGGGTCCTTTGGGCATGCCTTGTTCAAGTCAATGAAGTCCATGCATAGCCTCCATTTCCCATTCGCCTTGCGCACCACTACCGGATTGGTAACCAAGTTGGATGCACTACTCGTCTGACCAATCCAGCTGCTTCAAGTTTTTTGATATCTTTGGCAATGAACTGTTGCCGTTCCAAATATTGCTTCCTAACCTTTAGCTTGGCGGGTTGGGCATGAGGGCAGACAACAAGGTGGTGCTCAATTACCTCCCTGGGAACACCGAGGATGTCAGATGGTTGACAAGAAAAACACATCAACATTCGCCCATAGGAAGGCAACGAGCGTGCTTTCCTATTTGTCAGTAAGGGTGGCCCTGATGGTGAATGTACCACCAGTGCCATGCAGCCTTGCCAGGACCTTCCTCATCTCAGGATTGGTGATCTTGGTCTTCTTGCTAGTGGAACTCTCCGCCAGGCAATCTTGAGGTCGAGCGCACTCGAAAGAGGTGTGCTTCCCGGAGTCCTTGCTGGTATTTGTACCATATTTCCTTGCTTTCTTCAAACTCTTGGCGGGAGCCGGGATTTCCCCTGCTTCAGCTGCTACCGTGTCTCGATACATCTTGTCCACGCATATGATTGCATCCTTCTTGTTAGATGGAATGGATATGATTCCAATGGGTCATGGCATCTTGAAGGTGTTGTAAGCGTACTTATACGCTAGCATGAATTTTGCTAGAGCTGGGCGACTGAGAATTCCATTGTAGGGCAGGGGAAAGTCAACCACATAAAATACCACCCTCTTCGTCTGGTAGTTCAACTCCCTGCCAAACGTCACAGGCAAAGTGATCTTTCCCTTGGGTCAGTTCTGCCGGGATTCACACCTTCGAATGTACCCGTTGCCTTGAGCTCTTCGTCAGGGATCTGCAGCCTCTCAACCACCATAGGGGAAATCAAGTTCAATCCTTTGTCGCTGTCAACTAACCTCTTGGTAACCTTGATGTTGAGGATTGTTGGGGAGACCAACAACGGCAAGCATCCGACCATAGTGGTACGGTGAGGATGATCCTCTTCGTCAAATATGATAGGCATGCGGGACAACCTATGTGGTTTCATGGATTCTGCAGCAGGCTACATGGAATTGACTTCACGTGACCACTGCTTGAGTTGGCAATGAGAGGAATGCAAGGATGCACCCCCATCAACACACATAGCTTTAGTTGCCTTCTGAAGTTCTCGATCACTGGAATCCTACTCTTCATCCTCATCCTCACTCATGCCATGTGTCTCCTTCTTATTGCGACCTATGGCCATCTTTTGCTTTTGTTGCGTGGTCTTGCCGCAACGGACTCCTCTGCCACCACGACCCTTCTCGGAAGCACTGTCTTAGACCTTCTCCTTGTCGTGTTTCTCGTACCTAGCCCTCCGTTTCTCAGCTAGCTCCTCAACTTGGTGGAATTCTTGGAGATGGTGTGGTGGATCTTGCAGCATGGCCCATTGGACTTCCTGGATTTCTCTACGCCAGTGGCCTCCTGGCAATCAGTACACGTGGTAGCTCCCTTTCTAAGGGTCTCGGTCTTGGCTTTCTTGCCGGTGCTGAGATCACCAGAGCTCTCAACGGCTAGCACCGCTTTTCCTTTGCACTTCTTGTTGCGCTTTCGGTTCTTCCCCTTTGAGCCAGGGGCATCGTCATCGTCATCTGAGTCGATTTCAATGCCAGTCTCCTCTCCGGGCAATCGCCTTCCCTCTTCAGCACGAGCACACTTGTCCACCAATTTGTATAGCTCATTTACGGTATTGGGGAGTTTGACATTCATCTTAGCCCACATCCTCCTGTTGCGCATGTTCGAGTGGAATGCGGCGATCACAACTATAGGGTGTATCTCCGGAATGTTGCGGTGCACTCAACTGAATATCTGGATATACTTCCGTAGAGTCTCTCCCCCTTTGTACGGGAGGACTTGCGGGTCATTGGGTTGTCCAGGCTCTTGGTGGCCGCCGGTGAAGGCGCCGACAAACTCGTTGCGTAGGTCATCCCATGATGAAATGGAGTTTTCTGGCAGGTGCATCAGACACGATCTCACATTGGGCTTGATTGCCAAAGGGAAATAGTGGTCGAGCACCTTCTGATCCCTTCCTCTGGCAGCTTGAACGGCTATCGTGTAGATTCCCAGGAACTCTGCCGGGTTCAATTTTCTGTTGTACTTCTCTATCAGCTCTGGCTTAAAAGCTCGGGCCGATGGCCAGCGGACCTGCCGCAGCTCGCGAGTGAAGGCAGGTTACCCGGCCTTGTAAGGTAGGTACCCGCCAACACTGGGTGTGGGGTTGCCATCACCTGAACCTTTGCACTTGTGAGATTGACGGTTTGCTTTTCTACACCGCTCCACGGTTGCCATCACCTGAATCTTTGGGTCTGATGTCGCAGAGGGGGCTGCACCGTGGGTGTGGCCCCCTCGACCCAATAACTGGCCCGGGATGCTGTCGCTGTGTGCATACATTGTGATGGCTCCACATGCTCAGACTTGTTAGCTTCGACGAAGGAGATCAAACTCTGGATTGTAGCCCTCCACTCGTCCATCTTGTGAGCTGCCGGGAAGAAGTTTTGCAGCATCTGGACTCACGCCATCGCTTCCGATGTCATATCCGGTATGGCGAAGGAGGCGGGCCGCAACGTCGTCTGGCTCCTAGTAGAACTAGGATGGCCGTCACCACATTCCAGTCGTCGTGCGCTGCTTGCTGGGGCGGTCTAATGTGGAGGAGGCCGAGCCCATGGGTTTGTGGCCCCGCTCGGCGCTTCATCTTGCTATGGATATGGCATGTACTAAGTGGACGCTCCGGTGATGGGCGCAACCAAGGCGTCACGACTTGCTCCAGATTGTGCTCCACTGTGGCGGCCACGGCCATCGACACGGCATGGAGACGGAGGCTGGTTGTTTCCTCTGCCTGCGGCACCGGGACCATGCTCACCAGGTTGTTGCTGCTATTGCTCCTCTCTGGCATTCCCCGCCCCAACTTCCTCCATGGGGAACACAATGGTGGAGGCACCTGTGCTGGACACGTCTCCCACAACACCAGCCTCGCTTGTAGCCGCTGTAGTGCAAATGGTGTCCGTAGCTGCATGCAAGGGAGCCTTCAAAGTGGAAGGATGTGTGGTTGCACCGGACTTATTCTTGGGACCCATGGATGAAGAAGATGATGATAAAGATTGATTCATCGCTCACGAACTCGGGTTCGCACAAATGACGCACCCCTACCTGGTGCGCCAAAGTTGTCGTGGTAGGATGCACTCGATCACCTATGGGGCCACAAGCCCCTTTGTGATTCGACAGGGACGAGATCACATGCACAAAGAGTGGAGATGGTGAGACGATGCGGCAATCGGGACACAGGTGATTTGCCCATGGGTAAAGCATAAAAACCTACTCCTGCTTTTAATGGATTGATCAGAGGAACACGAAAGACACGTAGCGCTCAATCCCAGCAAGGGTTGCCTTCGGGGAAAGAGCTACTACGTGAGTACCAGTGTCCAAAGGTCTGAATCTTTATCTTGGCTGCCTCGGGCCTCCTTTTATAGTCGAAGGGGCAACCACAATGGCAAAATAGACAATGTCTGATGATTAGATAGCTAACGGTACTATCATACCTAACTCTGTCACTTTAGGACAAATGCCATAAATGCAGTCTAGGTAGCGTGCGGGGGTGCATCCCCGGCAAGCTCCTACCACCGCTCTAGCTAACTACTGCACCACGGCTTGACACGCCTACAGATGGGTGTCAAGGGGGCATAGTCTATCTTCTAGCATGTAACCGCATGCTTAGCGATAGCCACTTAGCTACTTGGGAGCTCAACACTGCATCGATAAGTGACTGGTGTAGCGATGCGGTGGAGCGGTGGCCTATCATCTCGCGCTTGCTAGCGGACTAGCTTGTCGGGTCTTCTTGAGGGTGCGAGCGCCTTGGTCCCCGGCAAGCACAGGGGATGTGCCTGGCATGCTCCGAGCCTTTCTTGGGTTGTAGTATTGATCTTGCTGGCATTTCTTGGTCTTGGTTTGTGTCTGTGTTGATCGGTTCGGCTACTAATGCCTGTGCATAAGTCAGGGCCACTTGGTAGCCATGTCATAGTGCACTGACAGTCATGAAACTTAGAGTCTCGCATTCGATGTCGAACAACTCATCCTCATCATAGTAGCTATGATCCACGTCATCATCATCAATTTAGCTATCCTCATCATAAGAGACAAGACATTCATTAGGGTTGTGATAATGACAATGTTCATGTTTATGAATGCAAATGCCTTCAACAATGATTTTGTTGATGGTAATGACATGTCCTTTAGCACCCCTGAGGTCACGAAGCTCAAACAAGCATTTATCAAAGTTGGGATCACTAGGCTTCATCTTATGAACGGAAATAGCTTTATGAAGAATTTAAGCAAGATTACGCAATGAAGAATTTGGATATCGATTCTCCAAATCATTCCACAAAGTATAAGCACATTAAAAATTCTTCATTTTGTCAAACACAAATCTAGGCAATCCTTTGATAATGAGATTAACAGTTATAAGATTGTGAAGCATGTCAATTTCATCTTCCTTCATGGGATGCAAGGGATCAATGGGAGGTACATAGGGGCTCTTAACATACTTTCTCAAATGGAACTCATTGAATAGCTCAAGCATCTCATATTTCCATTGACTATAGTACTCCTCATCGAGAATAGGCACTCTCCCACTAAGACTTCCCAAACTAGACACATCCATCTTCCTTGAGCCGTGATCAAACCGAAGCTATGGAGACCACAGATCTGATACGAATTGTGGGATCGTTAGCAGGGACATCCAGAGGAGGGGTGAATATACTACTTGACAAAATTAAAATCTAGCCTTTTCCCAAGTAAATTGGTTGGCAGATTTTGGCAATTCTAACAAGTCTAATGCACCCTACACATGCTAGTCAATAAGTATGGCAGCGGAAAGTAAAGACAAGCATATGTAAGAAGGAGTAGAGATAGGAACATCAAACGCAATTGGAGATACGAAGATTTTTCCCGTGGTTCAGATAGGTGGTGCTATCGTACATCCACGTTTATGAAGACTTCAACCCACGCAGGGTAACAGTCACGAGAGTCCACGGAGGGCTCCACCCACAAGGGTTCCACGAAGTAGCAACCTTGTCTATTCCATTTTGGCCTGCAGCCATGGAGGACTAGCGTTACTCGGGGTAGATCTTCATGAAGTAGGCGATATCCTTGCCCTTACAAACTTCTGGGTTCAACTCCACAATCATGAAGAAGGAGGCTCCCAAGCAACACCTAACCAATCTAGAAGGCACCACCCTCCAAAAGGTAATAGATGTGGTAGTATGATGAACTCTTTGCTCTTGTGCTTCAAAAGATAGTCTCCTCAACACTCAATCACTCTCTCACAGGTTTCCCATGGGTAAAAGTGATTCAATGGATAGAACGTAACTTGGGGAGTCTAGAAATCAGGATCCATATTGTTGGAGTGGATGATCTTGATCTCAACACAAGGGTAAGTGGTTCTCTCTCAGAAACTTGGATATGGCAAGTGGTGTGTGTTCTGAGTGCTTCTCTTGCGTGTGAGAGGTGGTGGAGGGGTATATATAGGCATCTCCAAAACTCCAACCGTTACAACATTATTGCCCAAATGGTGAAACCGGAGTAAAAACTCGGTTGCACCGACTAGTGCAAAATGTGGGAACTTTGGCCTTTTCGGTGAGACCGATATATAAATCTCGGTGGTACCGATATGCGTGACCTAGGCATTTTCCGAATCCCAGTGTCACCGATGCCTCAAGCTCGGAGTGACCAACTTTAAGAAATTGGTTAACAGAAAGTTCGTCACTAATTCTCGATTGCAACTAATGGAAACTTGGTGGTACCAAGATGCTAGGGTTTGGCTCGGTTTCTGTCTAGGGTAAAACTCTATGGACCCGAATGGGAATATTTGGTGTCACCGAATTTTGAATTTTGGCTTAGCATAGACGGTTTTTGAGGGATAATGAGTGAGTATTTTTGGTGGCTAATATCTAAGCACTTGAGCAATCAGATCATCATATTTACCTCATCCCCTTTTTATAGTATTGGCTTTCCTATGGACTCAAAAGTAATTTCTCACAAAATGTAAAATGTAGAGTCTTGTATCTTGAATCTTGGCCAATCCTATTCCATTCCTTCTTCTTCTTATATCCCTTTTAATAGTATTGGGAATTATCCTGATATCCCTTATCCATCTTTCTCTGTGGACTTCATCTGAAATAAGCGAGGTAAAACAACTAGTTCAAGAGACAATGTATGTTGTCATGAATTATCAAAACCATCAAGGGAGCATATGTGGTTTCAACTGTACATGGAGAGGCTGATATTTGGGACCCGCTGGGTCTAGCAAGTGCCCCCTTAATTAAAAATGCTTCCTCTTGATGGTATACTAATTACCTAGAAGTATAGGGGTTCATTCGTAGTCCTTTGAATAAGTAAAAGTGTCGAACCCAACGAGGAGCAGAAGGATAAGATAAGCGGTTTTCAGCAAGGTAATTTCTACAAGCACTAAAATTGTAAGTAGCAAGTGTTTCGATAGCAAGGTAATTGGTAACGAGCAAATAACGGTAACAATAGGTAAGGTGCAAGAACGTAAACCAATCCTTTTCACTACAGGAATAAGCAACTTTGCGGTTAGCCATCCCTGATGGCAAAGGCATGCATGGCGGACGGTAAAGGCTTTGCCGTCGGCCAGCAGACGGCCAACCATCCGGCTGAATAAGCTACGGTAAAGGGCGCTTTGCCGTCTGTTGGCTGACGGTAAAGACCCTTAGGTCTTTGTCGTCAGCCAGCTGACGGCAAAGACCATGGATGGCACATGTGGCAGCTTACGGCCGTTAAGGGGTTAACGACATGCTTTGTCGTCCGCTGGCAGACGGCAAAGACCTAGGGATCTTTGTCGTCTGCCAGCGGACGGCAAAGCAACTGTTTCTTTGCCAGCCTATGTGATTTCTTTGCCATCCGTTGGCGGACGGCAAAGACCTAAGGTTCATTGTCGTCTGCCAACGTACGGCAAAGAAACCACATATGCCAGCCTAGTGCTACCCTAGGTTGCACAGGTACCTGCCATGTGGTAGATTTGCCGTCCGCTGGCAGACGGCAAAGCTCTTTGCCATCCGCCAGCAGACGGCAAAGAGCCTGTATAGTATCTATTTTTTCTTAAATTCCTTCAATTTCATAGAATTTCACATATATACATATATACACATTTGAAAATACTTTGAACAAGCATAACAACACATATACATACCAAATCATATCCCTGCCATATGGATATGATCATCCAACACATATATATACATACCAAATGAAAAGTCCATATGCAACATATATAGCTAGCCAACATATCCCACAACAAGCATACAATGGTTTCATCCATACATACATACATACATGGATAGCAAATTTCACATTGTTCATCCTACAAAATCAAAACAAAAAGGAGGCACAAGAAGAAGAGTAGACTCCATCAACGCAAGCTTCCTCATCAAAAGCAAATCTGCAAATTGGGAAAGAAGAAAGTTAGAAGAAGAAGAAGAAGAAGAAGACTAGAAGAAGAATACTAGCTAGAAGAAGAAGAAGACTAGAAGACGAAGAATTTTTGTTCTCTTTCTTTTTCTCCTCTCCTCTTCTTTATATTCTTCTTCTTCTAACTAAGGTAGGTAAAATGCCATATTTTAGCTAAGCTAGGTAAAAATGCTAAGTCTAGGTCATTTTAGAGCTAATCTAGGTAAATAGGTCATTTTGGAGGTTAGTAAGGTTATTATGTCATTTTTACCTAAGTAAGCTAATTATGTCATTTTTGAGCCATCCTAGTTAAAACCGGTCATATTGGAGCTAGGTAAGGTTATTTTGTCATTTTGTAGGAAAATAAGCTAAGTTTATGTCATTTTGTAGCTAAACCAAGGTTATCATGCCATTTTTTACCTAAGTATTATTAGTATGTCATAAATGAACTAAAGAAGCTAAGTATAGGTCATTTTTGAGCTAACCTAGGTAGTTATGCCATTTTTGAGCTAACTAATCATATTTACTCATTTTTGAGGTAACTAAAAAATGGCAAGTGTAGGTCATTTTCGAGCTATCCTAGTTATAATCGGTCATTTTGGAGGTAGGTAAGGTTATTTTGTCTTTTTGGAGGAAAATAAGCGAAGTCTATGTCATTTTGGAGCTAAACCAAGGTTATCGGTTCTATTTTTTACCTAAGTATGCTTAGTATGTCATAAATGAACTAAAGAAGCTAAGTATAGGTCATTTTTTAGCTAAATTGGTCATTTGTTAAGCTAAGTATGCATTTGTTAAGAAAAACACTTGGGAAAACTTACCATCATCACAGAGGTGACGGACTGGTCGGATTTTCGCCGGGCTGAGATGGAGAAGGATCGGTCGGGGTTGCGGCAGACGTAGAAGGATCAGTCGATGCTTGTTGGGAGGCACACTGCACCAAAGATCATTTACAATGTCTCCTTAGCATGATGCAACTCAAATGTGAATACTAATAACTAATGACCATTCAAATGAAACTCACCGTGGGTGTTATAGCAATATGGGGCATCGACGGAGGGGTTTGGCCATTGTTCTGGCACACGGTCTGCACATTTTGTTTTCACGAGTCATTCATATTAGTTAGTGATGAAACGAACATTACGTGCATGATTTGGCTAATATGCAGGAGAAACTTACCACAAGGAACTCGTATAGGGCCCGGTGAGACGCGTCATTCCGGTTCCTCTCCTCCTCCAACAGCCTAGCCGTCCTCTCCTCCATGTCCCTCTCCCTCTGTGCCACCTGCCTGTTTGCCTCCGCCAGAAGCTCATGGGCACTAGCCTCAGTGGCGAGCTCCATTGGCCATGGACGAGGCCTTATCTCAGGATCGGAGCTCGTTTGGCGCTTCTTGATCTCCGGGAGAGTTCTAGGACAACATATCATTCCATCCCCAATGGCTATCGAGCCATGGGGCCTCTCGCCACCAGATATCATCACGAGCTCTAGATAAAAAGGACTCTGGCTTGGATTGAAGTCCTCCCCTTTCCTCGCCTTCCCCTCATCTCTATACCTCACGATCTTACTGTGGGAGGAGATGTTGTTGAAGCTCTCTGGATGATCGCGGTCATCCTGAGAGAATTCCTTGGCGTTCTTGTACGAGGCAGTATGGGCCATGGCATAGAGGTCGAACAGCGGTGGCACCTCCTTCTTTTTTTCTCGCGCCTCAAATAGAGGAACAAAAAATTAGTTAAGGGCTCAAGCTAGAATGAAGAATGAAATTGCATGAATCATGAAGCAAACCACATACCCATTGATCCTCGTACTCAAACAGGTTGGAGCTCCCTTGATGGTGTGGCACACCTTTCATTTGGGCACGCTTTTCCTTGGCCTTGTTGTGGTCGGCTAGCCATTTGGGAGAGCACCACTCATCCACCAATGTCTCCCAATAGTCCATCCTATCCACACACCATCTCGGGGGCACCTAAGTTAGAAAAGAGAAATTTCAGTGCTATGCCTACGAATCAAATCAAGGAAACTAAGTACAAGGCCTTAAGTATAGGTAATTACCTTCATGTACTTCTCCTTACTCAGATAATTTTTGTGGCACTTCTTATTGGCCCTCTTAATGTTAGTCGAGGTGTAGCAATCTCGAATAGCTTGCACCCGAGCCTCGTGTCGTAAGTTCTGAAGTAGGCACTTGCACTCAGCTATGAGAACAATAGCCGCGTCCGCCTTGTATTCCTTAGGACACATGTAGAAGATTTGCAATCAAACAAGACAACACTTATTTGTACAATCACTAGGTGCTCTTGATTTTTAATTCTGTAAAGGAGAAATTACCCAAAACCAACGGATTACAATGTCGGCCACCGTCTCGTACAAGACACCGTCGACCATCTCCTCCGGCGGGGCCAGGGCAGCCATGTACAGCTCCCATGTCAGTGCTACCTGTGGAACCTCACCCTCACCTGGCAACTGGACCATCCCTGGGAAGTGGTGCCGGAGAAGCACACCAAGCACCTGGTTGGGCCTGTGGACACCACGATCGTGTTTCCAACCCCTGCAGTATGACAAGGCTAACACATTAGATATTAATTTGAAGAAACATGAAGGCAAAAGGTTAAAAAAGAGTAAATGCACTTACTTCTCCGCATTAGACACAATCAACCACCTCTGATTGCGGGTCGTCGGCACGGGCGGGAGCTTTTTACAACCACTCTGGTAGACCTTCTTGCCCTCCTCAACTAGCTTGCCCTTGCTATAGGTTTCCTCAGACAAGTTGTCCTCACCATTAGCATGGCCACTAGCCTCCGGAGTCACGTGGGACGAAGACTCGGGGACTGCAGTCTCTTGGGACGAAGACTCTGGGACCGGAGTCTCCTGGGACGAAGGCTCGGTGACCCGAGGCTCGTCGGCCCAAGGCTCAGCGACCGGAGTCCAAGACGGGTCCATGTCAGACCGGTCCACTTGAGATAGAGCTCTCCTATGGTCAGGAGAATCAGCTGGGGGTGGTGGCGAGGAAGGCGCAGCAGCCATGCAACATCACCGGCATTACCCGCTGAAGCCATATGTGCCAATCATGACTCTTGAGACCAAATATTTTCAATTTGTTAAGACTCGCTCCCCTCTTTAGATTCGCTGCATACCCATCAGGGAACATCAACTGCATTTTCACCCACAAGATCACTTCCCTCATAGCTGGCCTTCCAAGATTGAACCATGCCTTTGTCTTCCTCCAGTTCTTATTTCCTTTTGGTTGTCATATGTTTTGTAACGGTCTATCACATAGAGCCTCTTGATCGACTCTAGCCTGAGGATTATCCTTCGACTTCCCCTCTATGCCGAACAATGTACCAAAAAGGGCCTCCGCGATATTCTTTTCAGTGTGCATCACGTCGATGTTGTGTGGGCAAAGGAGGTCTTTAAAGTAAGGCAGATCCCACAAACATATCTTGTGAGTCTAGGCGTGTTCCGTATTATACCCTTTGAAATACCCTGGACGATCTGGATCCGGCTCGAGAGCATTTATCTGATCCAGGATCTGTTGGCCTGTCAACACAGGTGGTGCAATGTTTTGGAAAACTCTACCTTTGATGAAATTCTTCTTGTCTTTTATGAACTTATGGCCAGGATCCAGAAACTGTCTATGCATGTCGAAGCAAGAAAACTTGCGACCCGCCTACAGCCAATAGAACTCAAGAGCTGCCTTGCAAGTGGGGCACGGGAACCTTCCATGCATACACCAGCCAACGAATAGCGCATACGCTGGCAAGTCATGCGACGAGTACATGTACCACACATGCATTTTGAAGTTCTTTTTGGTAGCGGCGTCATATGTCTTGATCCCATTATCCCAGGCTTCTTGCAATTCATCCTTAAGTGGCTGCATGTACACATTCATATTCTTCCCCGGATATTTGGGCCATAGAATTATCAACGTCAGGAAAATTTTCTTTCTTTTCATAATCTCTTAGGGGGGATTGAGTGGAATGACAAATACAGGCCAACAATTGTATTGTGTTGCCGTCATACCATACACATTGAACCCATCCGTGCTGATGGCAACTCAAGAGTGCCTTGGATCTGCCGCTTTATCCTTATGTAATGCATCGAAGTGCTTCCACGCAAAAGCGTGTGAAGTGTGTCCCAACATTGGATTCCGTTCTGCATCTAGTTCTGTTCTTTTGCCCAATTTATGCCACGTCATCTTTCTGGCCGTCTCTTCGACCATGAAAAGACGTTGAAGTCTTGGTACGATTGGCAGATACCGAAGAGCATTAATGGGGATTTTGGTTTGAATCTTCTCACCCATACCGTTGTCTACCAGAACATACCTGGAAGAATTGCAAATGGGGCAATAGTTCATGGTCGCATACTCAAGCTTAAATAAGGCACATCCATTCTCATAGGCATCTATCTTCTCATAGGGCATCTTAAGCGCATGTAGGATTTTGTCCAACTGGTATAGGTTTGCTGGCAATACATGGCCTTTGCGTAGAAAGCGTCCAAATATCGTCATCATCGCTTCGTAGCATTCTCTGCCTAGGTTGAACTGAGCCTTCAGAGCCATTACTTGTGCGATGGCATCCAGCTGACAAAGCTCAGTGTAGTCGTGGAGAGGACGTTTTGAAGACTCCAACATTTGATAAAAGGCCTTTGCAAATTCCTCCATCTCATCATCCGAATCCCGAGCATCATCAAAGTCTTGCACCATGTCTTCGATCCCGGTACCATGCTTGTCGGTGCGATGATGAACCACCTCACCTCTGGCACGTTGGGCAGACTCAACATGAAATGTCCAGACCATATAATTAGGCGTAAAACCCCACTTCTGCAGGTGTTTGATCATTTCAAACTCTGACTTCTTCTTAAAGTTGTCGCAATCGACACAAGGGCACCAGGTTATTTGCTGTCCATTTGCAAATGCGACTCTCACAAACTCCTTGGTTTTTGTTATCCATTCATGCATCATGTCTTTCTGAGTAGTGTGACTGGTGTGCATCCACCCACGATCACTCATCTTGCCTAGCTAATGGACACACATAAAATATATACATAATTCAGCAAACCATATTCATCAGTTAATAGAGTTTGTCAATTTTATTATGTCGATGCAACCTAGACGCGAGTAGGTAAAGATAGGTCCAAATCCCACCCGAGTATGTGTAGATTGGGTTCATTTTCCCATGCTTCGCTCCGGATCCGACTCACAATTTCGGCAGCACCTCCTCGCTGTTCTCCTGATACACGTCTCGGCAATAAGCAGAGAGGATGTGTACCCGGAGAACAACAGGGGAGGCACTTGCAAAATTCTGCATCGGATATGGAGCAGAGCATATGGGAAAACGAACCCAATCTACACATACTCAGGTTGTCCATGGATAACGTTGGACAATTCGAAAGAATCACAGTTATCAATATGCTAATGAATGCATATTTATAGATGTAACCCTTTCGAATGGGAGATGCATAGTGGTCACGCATATTGATGATTGAAGACACCTATAGCTAGCAAGTTTCATCGGCACGAAAACCGGAACAGAGGAAATGAAGGGGGCGGGAGGACATGTCATTTGTGCTCACCCACGAACGCAGGGGCCGAGCTCGTCGAACGCACGGGGAGGTCGTCGAACAGCAGACCCTCGCAGTGACAAAATAACTGCACATTTAAATCCACCTGATCAACATAAATATGATATTGTGTATAACAAAATTGAAAAATATATAACCTAACTCATAACTCACAAATATATGACCCGTGTTGTGTCAGGGTCGGGGTGTCGGGGGTGTCGTGTCGGGGTCGGGGTTTCGGGGGTGTCGTGTTGGGGTCGGGGTGTCGGGGGTGTCGTGTCGGGGTAGGAGTGTTGTGTCGGGGTGTCTGGGGATCGGGGTGTCGGTGGTGTCGTGTCGGGGTCAGGCTGTCGAGGGTGTCGTGTCGGGGTCGGGGTGTCAGGGGTGTCGTGTCGGGGTAGGGATGTTGTGTCGGGGTCGGGGGTGCCGTGTCGTGGTTTCGGGGTGTCGTGTAGGGGATCGGGGTGTCGGTGGTGCCAGTGGTGTCGTGTCGGGGTAGGGGTGTTGTGTCGATGCCGGGGGTGTCGTGTCGGGGTGTCTGGGTGTCATGTCGGGGGTCGGTGTGACAGCCCAAGTGCTGCCCCTACCTTTTTTGGGCATGTAACCTATGTGGACCTTGTTGTGATGTGTGGATGAATGAGTTTGTCTTGCCATGTCTTGTTCATGCATCTTTCCTCATGCATATCATCATCATGCATGCATATTGTTTTGGGTTATGCTTCTTAACCTTGTTGCATGTGAGTGTTCTTGTGGTTGTTGTGTTTCAATGGAATCTACTCACCTCCTTCCCCCTCTCATATTCTTTTCAAAACATCCCAACCTTTAATCTTTATTCCATTGGCATTTAATCGACAGAATTAATCCGCCTTATTATTTGTTAAAAATGTCCAAGTAGTACTAATGATTATTGTGAGCTCATGTGTGTTGTTCTTGTGGAGCTTTGAGCCTTGTTATAAATTGGTTTCGAAAGAACAACAACCTTTTAATTATGTAAGTGTGCAATATACTTGCTCTAAAAATCCTCTTCTCATTTTTATAAAGTGGAGGATTTTCTTCTAATCTCAAAAGTATTTTGTTTCTAAAATATTTCCTCTTCTTTTCCCCTGGGGTAATTGTTTTGCTCTGTCCTTTTAAAATAATAAAACCATGTTGGTTTTTGTTTTTCCCAGTGAGAGAGCGATAGGAGTGGGCCAATTCCCTCCTCCTTGCGGCCCAGCTGGTGCACCGAAGCTGGCCCAGCCACGCGAACAGCCACCTGCTCCCATTGCTCGCCGTCAGGTTCAGTGCGCCTCTGAGAGAGAGAGCTACAAGTGTGCGCGCTGTCGCTGTCAGGGCTCACGGACGCCGAGGCCGGCGCCGTTTGCCCCCCTTTAAAGGAGTGCGGGTCCCTAGGGTTCCTCCTCCCTTCCTACCGCTGCCAAACCCATCTCCCCTCTCTTCCTCCCTCTTCGTCCCTTCCCTTCTCTATCAGAGAGTGCAGCGTCAGGTAAGTTCAGAGAAGGGCAGCTTTGGTCGCCGGCGCCGCCTCCGGTTGCCCTCATCCTCTTCGGTGATGGCCTGGTGCTCGAGGGCGTTGTCCGCGCCCTGTTCCAGGCACTTGGGCGAGGAGTCAAGTTGTGTGTGTTGCCTTCTTCTTCCCCCCGCATCGCCGGAGCCATGGCGTCTTCTACCCCTTCGTCCCGCTGTCGTCCGCGTCCCTGCATCTCCGAGCATCCCCTCGGTGAGCCGCCGCGTCCCCGCCTTGTAGTTTTGCCGCTCCGTTGCCGCAGTCCTCACGTCACCGTCACTTAGTGCTCGTGTCGCCACCGGTAGCCAAGGTGTGGCCTTGAGGTCGCTCCATCCTCCTTTTCGTAAGACGAGTAGGGGAACGGAAACCCTGTTGTTCCCCGCCCCTGCCTGCAAGTTCGTGTCGCTGGATGCCCCCTGTAACCGCCGGAATTCGTCGCCTCCGCCGTTGTCTGTCGCCGGAGTGGCAAGTTTTAGTTTCGTCAGTAAATCGCTGTTTGTTAGTACTATCTGCACTCATCCGCCTATTTGTCGTGAACCGATGCGTAGCACAATGGTAGCCGTCTCTCTGTGCGCTCAAGAGAGCGTGGGTTCGATCCCCCGGTTCCAAGTTTTGTTTTTCCCTTTTCGTGATTGGCCGCGTGTGGTGTTTTGTGTTGGGGATCCGGTGTGGTGTAGGATCCGGTGTGTTGTGTGTGTATGGTAGATCTGGTGTGTCCACAACCACGATCTAGTGTGGCTACAGTGTGTGTGTGTGCATGCTTGTGTGTGTGCTTGTGTAGTGTGTGTGTGTGTGGTGTGTGTGTGTGACAAGTGGGCCCATGCCCCACTTGTCATACACTATTTATTTTAATGTGTGTTTTAATGTTTTACTGGTTATATTAGATCATTTCCAATTATAGCTATAATTCCAAATCTGGACATGATCATTTTTGCACATGAGCATTTTTGATATGTTTTCACTTATAGGAGTGGATGATGATTTTGCTATGTAGTTTTTGTCATGATGCTCCATGTGACTATATGGGTATGATACATGAATTTGGGGTAGAAAAATCTCAGGAATTCATTGGTGCTATTGGTTTGGTATTTTGAGAAAGTTTGACAAAATGTCATTTTATCTCATAGTGCCATTTTGTCATTTTTGCCATGTTTAATCCATGCATGCTATGATGTTTGTGCCAACATGACTTTGGTAGTCTTTGATGTGCAGAATGCCATGGTATTTATCTTTGTCATGATAAACTTGCAAATAAGTGGGAACCATGCTCTAAAGTAGCCACTAAAATGTTGTTGTTTTCAACCATGCCAAATATTTCCAAGTCTGAGAATTTGCTGTTATTTTTATGCCATGAAGAGTGGTTGCTATCTTGTGATATGTTGAGAATTAGATCAAGCTTAGTGCTAGTGATTTGAAGTAGGTGTTGTCTTCTACCATACTGTTAATTTTCATGCCATGAGGTGATCTCTAACACCATTAGTTTCTGTTGTCAACTTGCTACCAGATTAACTCAGCTTCCAGAAAACTGTTATTTTCACTGTCCCAGAAATCTATTTCATCATGCCAACTTGTGCGCTTCATGCTTATTGATGTGTGCCTCCTTTCCAGTTTGTGTAGTTGGATAAGTTGAGAAGCATGTTATGTAGTTTCTGTCAATGCCTTATTAGGTATTGTAGGATTCGTGTAGCTCAAGTTATTGGTTGTGAAAGTTGCTATGTTGTTGTTTTGTGGCAGATTGTTGTTTTAGTGTTTTGTGACTTGTGGGAGCTATACTCCATGGAATTGGTTGATATTTGGCTCTATTATGGTTGGTTTTTCATTGCCTAACTAGTGGCTACCTTGTAATGCCATGGAATATCCCAGGTCCTTCTTGTCTTGTGTTTTGCCTTCGTATCTTGTCGTGAGCATATCCTGAGAACCGTAACCATATTTCTTACGTTCTACATATGCATTTGTATTGTTTTTGCTTGATGCATCCATATTTGCCATGTTCATGCATGTATAAATAACATAACATAAGGTTCTGTCCAGATTCATTAATAACCAAACTTTTGCATGTGAAACATGACTAGTTAGGATTGTCATGCTAAAACTCTTCACATAAGCATGCATCATTATTTCTTGTGCATTGCACCTTGGTTGCTTGTTTATTCTTGCTGTTTCTTTTGGGTAGACGCGAGCGTTGAACCTGATTACGAAGAGCCAGGCGAGTACAACTACGAGGATCCCGCTACTTGTTCCACTGAAGAACCAACGGGCAAGATGATCGTACCCGGATCCCGATACTATTTTCGCTGCTAGTTGTCTCGCACTTATCTCTACTTTTGCGCTACCTACCACTTGAATGCCAGCCTCCTAATTGCCATGATAGCCTCTAACCCTCCACACTCTAGAAAACCGTTGTTTGGCTAAGTTACCGCTGCTCAGCCCCTCTTATAGCATTCTAGTTGCAGGTACAGGTTGTTCCATGTGATAACATGGATTTGGCTTATCACAATATTAACTGTTATTTAATTTAATGCACATATATATCTTGGTATCGATGGAAATCTTGGCCTTTTGCTAAGTGTTTTGTTCCGCTGTTACCACCATAGTTTCTTGTTACCGGTGTACTATTTTCCATACTTTGCGCTCCTAACATGCTCGGGGTTGTTATGGGGACCCCCTTGTTTATTCGGTTAAGATTGAAACTTGTCTGGCAAGACCAAACTTTGGTACTACATTTTCTTAATAACTTAATAAAATTTGCATAGGGCTTTGCAACCCCGTGGATAATTAATCAACCCCCGGGCCAGTGCTCCGCATGAGTGTTGGTCCACCCACCTAGCAGTCGGCGGTGCCACCTCGGGGCAACTCGAGGCATTTTTAGGCAACCATCCACTTTGCATAGACAGATGATGCCCGTTGATACAGAGAGCTTGGCTCTAGAAGCGGATCTTACTCACCGGGAGGTCTTGCTGGACTTGTTTTACCTTTGTCAAGTGTCTTGTGTGAGGGCTCTGACTTTCTTTGGGTTATCTCGAGGTGTTGGAATTCCTTTGGAGTTGCCTAGGATGCTCACGAAATCTGTGGTCAGGGCTATTCCCACGAAGTGTGGTTAATTTATGATGGACTAGTTGGAGCACCCCTGTAGGGTCAATTCTCGGAAAGCCGTGCCCGCGATTATGTGGCAACTTGGATATTTGTTTAACACTCGGTTATAGTTAACTTGAAGTAAACTCTAATAAAATGCACCAACTGTGTGATTAACCGTTATCGTCTCTGCTCGTGAACATGAACCGACAGAGAACATGGTGGGGTTAGGATTGACGTAAGTAAGTGTTGAGGATCTCATAGAGGTCACTCTAGATTTGACCACGTATTTACTTTCATGTTTCGTAAGATTAGACACCATAAATGCTTAGCACTGCTGCAAACTAAACACATACCCCATCCCAACCTAAACCTTGAATAGTCTTGGTACCCAGGCGTGAGATTGATGAGTCCTCGTGGCTCACAGATTACTACAACAATCCAGGTACAGGTTCAGATGAGCTCGTGACAGATGACATGATGTAGCTCCAGCCGGAGTATGACGAGGAACGCGGCAGGGAGTATCCAGATGAGTAGAGGGCCGTGGTCGTGATCTTCGGGGCTACCAAGATAGTATCACTGCATCTGCTTTTATCGTTTGTTTTTCGTCCGTAGCTGGACCTGTCTTCATATTGATGTTTGAACCTTTGAGTGGAATTGTAATTTAGCATGTGGCGAGTGTAAGCCAACTCATATACTCCTCTCTTCTTAAATGTATGATGTAATGATGCTATACTTGCGAACGTTGAGATGCACCTCTATCCCTTGTCGAGGCCCTCATGCCTTAATATGGATAGGCGCGCATCTTGAGCGTGACAAGTTGGCATCACAGCCATACGACCATAGGAGCCCTTTGCTTGATCGAACTTGGCCGAGTCGAGTCTAGTAAAAAACTATTTTGAGTCTAATTATATCAGAGAGTAGGATTCTTTTTACTCCTCTTCTATTCTCTGGTGAGGTATTTGACTTAGGAATTTTGATTCTACTCCTCTTCTCGCTCAAAATAGTTTTTAGGATCACGCGGGTATTTTGGAGTCTATATGATACCGATGTGACAGGGTTCTGTCTTGGTGCCTCCTATTTGACTTGATTTCTTTCAGGGAGTCAAACTCCAGGGAATGTTGGCACATTGTTATCATTCAGCTTCCTTGATATCTCAGGATGGAGAGTGTTTGGACTTACTTCAATACTTGTCGTGGTGAGATAAGGTTGGAGTCACCCAGTACTAGGGAGGCGTTCAGGGTACCACCATGGTTTAGTATCGTTGTGCTTTCGAGGATTCAGTTAGATGGATTTGCGAAAGCCTCTGGTTATGTGTTGAAGGATGGATACAGTTGGGTTGTAGGATTGTTAGTTGTGTGAGATATTTCCTCCTTGTATCCCCCACACCGGATTGCATAACCAGAAAGTTTTCAGAAGTTCTTAGGTGGGAACTCTTATAGTCATCTAGGATCATCTTCTTCAGATGTATGAGGGCATATACATTTGTTCCGAGTAGTTAGCTCAATACTTTTGTGTTATTGCAAGTGGCTTCTAATATCTAATGATGTTATCGTAAACCGAAGAAAGCATTCTTACTAATTTTCAATAGGAAGGATATGATGTTATTGTTCAACTTCTTTCTAGCATTTGATTTAGCTATTGAATTCATCTTATCAATGAGGTGCTGATGTTCCTGTCCATCTTCAGGATGGCTCCACAAACTCGCGGGAATCTGGGTCGTGGTGAGGAGCAGGCTGATTTTCCACCACCCCCGCCATGCCTCCTCCTCTAGAAGCTTGGCAAGCTATGATGGCCACAACCAATGCGAACACTCAGATGTTGCTCAAGTTGTTGCAAGAAAGAGATTAGGGTCAGCAAGGCTTTCAAGGGAATTTTCAGAATCAACCTCAGTTTGCAACGCTCAACCAGTTCCTTGCCAACCAGTCCAAGTCTTTCACTTGTTGTGAGCAGCCTTTTGATGCTGATGATTGGCTCCGCGATATGAGTAAGCATTTTGAGTGCAGCAATGTCAGGCCAGAGGACTTTATAAGATTTGCATCGTTCCAGCTCAAGGGCCAGGCAGCTGATTGGTGGCAGTAGTACAAGGATTCCAAGGGAGATCATGTTGTTACTTGGCACAATTTCCATCGTGACTTCAGGGCCCATTACATTCCGACAAGCTTTGTCGAGGAGATGCGTGAGAAGTTCAGGCACCTGAAGCAGGGAAGCAAGTTTGTCTATCAGTACAACGTTGACTTCCAGAATTTGGCCCACTATGCTAAGCAAGATGTTCCAGATGACAAGGCGATGATCTATCAGTTCAGAGGTGGTCTCAAGGATGAGCTTCTGCCAGGTCTAGTCCTTCAAGAGCCTTGTGAGTTTGATCAGTTCTACAACATGGCTTTGAAGGTCGAGGCAACTCAGCTTAAGTTGGAGAACTCAAGGAAGCATTCAAGGGATTCATATTCTTCTTCTTCTAGCTCTCAGATGGTTCCTAAGCAACAGAAATATTAGGTGCCAAATCCTCCTCCGTTTGGTCCTCCTCAGCAGCAGAAGCAGTTTGGTGGCTGTGGTTCTTCCCACCCACCCAACCCAGGTTATCAGCAGAGACCCCAGGCGTCCAAGGAAGCTTTTGTTCCTCCTCCAGGCAACTTTCATCCGCTATGTGAGGTTACTTGTCACAAGTGTGGTCAGAAGGGTCACTACTCCAACAAGTGCAACCAGCGGCGACTTCCGCCTCCTCCTCCAGTCAGGCCTCCAGGCAATGCAATGGTGAAGCATAATCCCAAGTCAGCAAGGGTGAACACGGTGAATGCAACAGAGGCAGAGGATTCTTCTCAAGTGATCATGGGTAATCTCTTAGTTAATTCTATTCCTACAAAAGTTTTGTTTGATACTGATGCTTCGCATTCATTCATTTAAAGGCCGTTCGTCGAGTTGCATGATTTGTGTCCTATTAGTCTATCCAAGCCTTTGTCAATAGTTTGTCCCGGCAAGGTGATAAATTCTCGTTTTGTTGTTCCGGATCTTTCTATGAAGATGGGCAATTATTCTTTTCTGGCTTCCCCTATTGTTCTCGGCAATTCTGATATTGACCTCATTTTGGGCATGGACTTCCTGGCTATGAATAAGGCTTATGTAGATTGTCAAGCAAAAGAAGTCAAGCTGACTCATCCTTCAGAAGATGTGATTAGCTTCGCGGCTCATGATGACACAATCCGTCTCTTTGCTCTTAATGAGAAGGGTGAAATCTCGGCCATTCCTAAAATTCCGGTGGTTTGTGAGTATGAAGATGTCTTTCAAGAAGAATTGCCAGGAATGCCTCCGCACCGGCCAGTCGAGTTTGTGATTGACCTCGAGCCCGGAACTGAACCGGTTTGCAAGCGCCCTTATAAACTTGGCCCCGAAGAGCTGAAAGAGTTGAAGAATCAGCTAGATGAACAAGAACGTCTGGGTCTGATCAGACCAAGTTCTTCTCCATGGGGTTGTGGTGTTCAAGAAGAAGGATGGCAAGGACCGGCTTTGTGTCGACTACCGTCCATTAAACAAGAAGACAATCAAAAACAAGTACCCACTTCCCAACATCAATGAGTTGTTTGAGCAACTAAAAGGTGCCAAGGTTTTCTCGAAGCTTGATCTTCACATGGGTTATCATCAGATTCGCATTCACGAAGAAGACATTCCTAAGACCGCTTTCAGGATGAGTTTTGGCACTTATGAGTACACTGTCATGTCGTTTGGTCTTGCAAATGCTCCCTGTAGCCGCCGGAATTGGTCGCCTCCGCCGTTGTGTGTCGCCGGAGTGGTGAGTTTCAGTTTCGTCAGTAAATCGCCGTTTGTTAGTACTAGCTACACTCATCCGCCTATCTGTCATGAACCGATGCGTAGCGTAGTGGTAGCCAACTCTCTGTGCGCTCAAGTGGGCGCGAGTTTGATCCCCCGCTACCCCCCTTTTTGTTTTTCCCTTTTCGTGATTGTTCGCGTGTGGTGTTCTGTGTTGGGGATCGGTGTGGTGCAGGATCTGGTGTGTTGTGTGTGTATGGCAGATCTGGTGTGGCCACAGCCACGATCTGGTGTGGCTGCAGTGTGTGTGTGTGTGTGTGTGTATGCTTGTGCGTGTGTGCTCGTGTAGTGTGTGTGTGTTGTGTGTGTGTATGTGTGACAAGTGGGCCCATGCCCCACTTGTCATACACTATTTATTTTAATGTGTGTTTAAATTTTTTATTGGTTATATTAGATCATTTCCAATTATAGCTATAATTCCAAATCTGGACATGTTCATTTTTGCACATGAGCATTTTTGGTATGTTTTCACTTATAGGAGTGGATGATGATTTTGCTATGTAGTTTTTGTCATGATGCTCCATGTGACTATATGGGTATGATACATGAATTTGGGGTAGCAAAATCTCAGGAATTAATTGGTGCTATTTCTTTGGTCTTTTGAGCAAGTTTGACAAAATGTCATTTTATCTCATTGTGCCATTTTGTCATTTTTGCCATGTTTAATCCATGCATGCTATGATGTTTGTGCCAACATGACTATGGTAGTCTTTGATGTGTAGAATGCCATGGTATTTATCTTTTTCATGATAAAATTGCAAATAAGTGGGAACCATGCTCTAAAGTAGCGACTAAAATGTTGATGTTTTCAACAACTAAATATTTCCAAGTCTGAGAATCTGCTGTTATTTTTATGCCAGGAAGAGTGGTTGCTATCTTGTGATATGTTGAGAATGAGATCAAGCTCAGTGCTAGTGATTCGAAGTAGGTGTTGTCTTCTACCATCCTGTTAATTTTCATGCCATGAGGTGCTCTCTAACACCATTAGTTTCTGCTGTCAACTTGCTACCAGATTAACTCAGATCCTAGAAATTTGTTTCATCATGCCAACTTGTGAGCTTCATGCTTATTGATGTGTGCCTCCTTTCCAGTTTGTGTAGTTGGATAAGTTGATAAGCATGTTATGTAGTTTATGTCAATGCCTTGTTTGTGGTTGTAGGATTCCTTTAGCTCAAGTTATTGTCTGTGAAATTTGCTATGTTGTTGTTTTGTGGCAGATTGTTTGTTTTACTGTTTTGTGACTTGTGAGAGCTATACTCCATGAAATTGCTTTATATTTGGCTCTATTGTGCTTGGTTTTCCATTTCCTAACCAGTGGCTACCTTGGAATGCCAAGGAATAGCTCAGGGCCTTCTTGTCTTGTGTTTTTTCTTCGTATCTTGTCGTGAGCGTATCGTGAGAACCGTAACCCCGTTTCTTATGTTCTACATATGAATTTGTATCGTTTTTTCATGATGAATACATATTTTCCATGTTCATGCATGCATAAATAACTTAACATAAGGTTCTGTCCAGATTCATTAATAACCAATCATTTGCATGTGAAACATGACTAGTTAGGATTGCCAGGCTAAAACTCTTCACATCAGCATGCATCATTCTTGCTTGTGCATTGCACCTTGGTTGCTTGTTTATTTTTGATGTTTCTTTTGGGTAGACGAAAAGGTTGAACCTAAGTACAAAGAGCCAGGCGAGTACAACTACGAGGATCATGCTACTTGTTCCACTGAAGAACCAATAGGCAAGATGATCGTACCCGGATCCCGATACTATTTTTGCTGCTAGTTGTCTCGCTCTTATCGCTACTTTTGCGCTACCTACCACATGAATGTTAGCCTCCTAATTGACATGATAGCCTCTAACCCTCCTCACCCTAGCAAACCGCTGTTTGGCTAAGTTACCGCTGCTCAGCCCCTCTTATAGCGTTCTAGTTGCAGGTATAGGTTGTTCCATGTGATAACATGGATTTGGATTATCACAATATTAACTGTTATTTAATTTAATGCACATATATATCTTCGTATCGGTGGAAGGTTTGGCCTTTTGCTAGGTGTTTTCTTCCGCAGTTACCGCCATAGTTTCTTGTTATCGGTGTAATGTTTTGCATACTTTGCACTCCTAACATGCTCGGGGTCATTATGGGGACCCCCTTGTTTATTCGGTTAAGATTAAAACTTGTATGGAAAGACCCAACTTTGGTACTATATTTTCTTAATAACTTAATAAAATTTGCATAGGGCTTTGCAACCCCGTGGATTATTAATCAACCCCCGCGCCAGTTCTCCGCATGAGTGTTGGTCCACCCACCTAGCAGTCGGCGGTGCCACCTCGGGGCAACTCGAGGCATTTTCAGGCAACCGTCCACTTCGCATAGATGGATGATGCCCGTTGATAGAGAGTGCACGACTCTAGAAGCGAATCTAGCTCATCGGGAGGTCTTGCTGGACTTGTTTTACCTTTGTCGAGTGTCTTGAGTGAGGGCTCTGACTTTCTTCGGGTTATCTCGATGTGTTGGAATTCCTTTGGAGTTGCCTAGGATGATCACGAGATCCGTGGTCAAGGCTATTCCTGCAGAGTGTGGTTAATTTATGATGGACTAGTTGGAGCACCCCTGTAGGGTCAAATCTTTTGGAAAGTCGTGCCCGCAGTTATGTGGCAACTTGGATATTTGTTTAACACTCGGTTATAGTTAACTTGAAGTAAACTCTAATAAAATGCACCAACTATGTGAGTAACCGTGATCGTCTCTGCTCATGAACATGAACCGAGAGGGAACACGGTGGGGTTATGATTGACGTAAGTAAGTGTTCAGGATCTCATAGAGGTCACTCTATATTTGACCGCTTATCGTAGACCGCATATTTACTTTCATGTTTCGTAAGATTAGCCACCAGAAATGCTTAGCGTTGCTGCAAACTAAACACATACCCCATCCCAACCTAAAGCTTGAATAGTCTTGGTACCCGGGCGCAAGATTGCTGAGTCCTCGTGGCTCACAAATTACTACAACAATCCAGGTACCGGTTCAGATGAGCTCGTGACAGATGACATGACGCAACTCTAGTGGGAGTATGACGAGGAACGCGACAGGATGTACATGATGTATCCAGATGAGTAGAGGACCGTGGCCGTGATATTCGGGGCTAGCAAGATAGTATCATTGCATCTGCTTTTATCATTTGTTATTCATCCGCAGCCGAACCCTGTCTTCATATTGATGTTTGAACCTTTGAGTGGAATTGTAATTTAGCATGTGGCGAGTGTAAGCCAACTCATATACTCCTCTCTTCTTAAATGTATGATGTAATGATGCTATACTTGAGAACCTCGAGATGCGCCTCTATCCCTTGTCGAGGCTACCGTGCCTTAATATGGATTGGCGTGCATCTTGGGCATGACAGTCGAGGTGTCGGTGGTGTCGTGTCGGCGATCCTTGACCCGGTTACGTCGGTGCTGATGCACTCAGTTGCCGATCCTCGACCCGGTTACATCGGTGCCGGCACACCCCATCACCGATCCACGACCCGATTTTCCTTTTTTCCTTTTCTTCTTCTCCTCTTCTCCTCCTTTTCTTCTTCTTCTTCCTCTTCTTCTCCTTCTCCTCCTACTCCTCCTCCTCCTCTTCTTCTTGTTCTTCTCCTTCTTCTTCTTCTTCTTCTTTTGTACTCAACCTCCTCCTCCTCCTCCTTTACTTCTTCTTCTTCTTCTTTTTCTTCCTCTTCTTCTTCTTATTCTTCTCCTTCTCCTCCTCTTCTTCTTCTTTTCTTCTTCTTCTCTCTTCTTCTTCTTCTTCTTCTTCATTTCCTCTCCTCCTCCTCCTAAAGAACTAACTAAATAACTAACCAACTTACTAACTTAACAGAAAAAACTAACTAACTAACTTATTTTTTTCTAACCTAATAAACTAAACTAAATCTAAAAAACAGAAAAATCTAAAAAAAGAAAAAAAGAAAAACCTAAACTCACCGCCGGTGGGGGTCGGGGCGGCGGTGGGGTGCGGCGGTGGGGTGCGGCGGTGGCGGGGTGCGGCAACGGCGGTGCGTCGATGTCGGCGGGCGGGGCGGCCTGGGTGGCGACCGGCACAGGGGAGGGAGCGAGGCGGTGGCGGGATGCGGCAGCGGTGGTGGCCAGGTGCGACAGCAAAGGTAGGGTGCGGCAGCTGCGGCAGCGGCGGCGGGATGTGGTGGCGGCGGTGGGGTGCGGCTGCGGCGGCGGGGTGCGGTAACGGCGGCAGCCGGGGTAGGGGAGGGTGCGGGGAGAGAGAGACAGAGAGAGAGAAGAGAGGGAGGAGGGGGTAACGGGCATTAGATAGGGTCTTCTTTGTCGTCCGCTAGCAGACGGCAAAGAGGTAGGGTGGGCCGTTGCACTAAGCTGGCCTCCACACGGCCCCACCCCACCTCTTTGCCGTTTGCCAGCAGACGGCAAAAATCTTTGCCATCAGCTAGCAGATGACAAAGTGCTTCCTGATGGCAAAGCCCCCCTTTGTCGTCTGCCACATCCTTGTCGTCTGTTTTCCGCTAGCTGATGGCAAAGCCACTCTTTGCCGTCCAGCAGCAGAAGGCAAATATGTGGCAGATGACAAATCTTCTTATTCCAGTAGTGTTTGTGGCAAAGGATAGGCCAAAACTATCTCTTATGATGAGCAAAGTGTTCTTGAGGGTAAACGGGAATTTCATCTAGTCACTTTCATCATGTTCGTTTGATTCGAGTTCGCTACTTTGGTAATTTCTTACTTGAACTAACAACCTACTTATGATTAACCCCCTCGCAAGCATACGCTACTACCAGAAAAGTATTAAGACAAAGTGTAACAATAGCATTAAACATGTGGACCCAAATAAGCCCCTTACAAAGTAGTGCATGAACTAGGGTTTAAGCTTCTATCACTCTGGCAAGCCATCATCTAATAACTACTCGGCAATGCATTCCCTTAGGCCCAAGGATCATGAAGTGGACGTTCACATGACACCACTAAGGGAATCACAACATACATATCATCAAAATATCGAACTCATATCAAATTCACGTGCTTACTTGCAAGATGATTTCTCCCGTGATCTCAAGAACAAAAGTAACTACTCACAAATAATATGCATGCTCAAGATCAGAGGCGTATTGAATATCATAATGGATCTGAACATATATTCTTCCTCCAAATAAACCATATAGTAATCAACTACACAAGGTAATCAACACTACCAGTCACCCACGGGTACCAATCTGAGGTTCCGAAACAAAGATTGAACACTACATATGAACTAGGGTTTGAGAGGAGATGGTGTTGTTGAATATGTTGAGGAAGAATGGCCTCCCTAAGATGAGAGGGTTGTTGGTGATGACGATGGCTACGATTTTGACCTCCAGGAGGGAAGTTCCCCCGGCGGAATCGCTCCGTCGGAGGTCAAAGGTGCTCCTTCCCAAGTTTCGCCTCGAGGCGGCGACGCTTCATCACGAAAGTCCTCCTCTTATTTATTTTTAGGTTTTTTGTGACTTTATACAAGAAGATGGGCTTCGAAGGTGGGCCTGGGTGCCCACCCTCCACCAGGGCGTGGTTTGGGGGCAGGTGCGCCCTGATGGAGGGTGGCCACCTGGTGTCCCCCCTCCGGTAGTTCTCAGCTCCAGAAATTATTATTTAATGTGTAAAAATTCTTCGTAAATTTTCAGCTTCATTGGTGTTGTGCAGAATAGGTATATCTCACTTGCTTTTTCGGGGTGTTGAATTCCAGTTGCCGGCATTCTCCCTCTTGATGTCAACCTTGCAAATTGTGAGAGAAAAGGCATTAGAATTACTCCCCAAAGAATTATTATGCATAAAGACAATACAAATAACAATAATAAAACATGATACAAAATGGATGTATCAACTTCCTGTAACAGCCCGGGACCGACGCTCCAGAAGATTCCCCTTTTATTCCATTGTCGTCTTGTGATTCGTTTGGGTGTCGCATTCATCATAGCATCATCTGCATCATCTTCATAGCATCGTCACTTGTTTTCAAAAACTTGCATTCGTTGGTAGTTGCCGGTTCTCTCTGTTCGTGTTGTTGACCGTTTCGAGACCAACCACACATGCACGCACCCGCGTCATCGTTAAAATGTTGTTTTTAAAAGTGCGTATAAAACTTTCTCGGGTTGGGTCGGAACTTGGCTTGCGGTCTTGTTTTAGCGTAGGTAGACTGCCTGTAAAATTTCGTCGCAATCAGGAGTTTGTTTGATTCCTGGACCGCTAAATATATAGCGGCACTAGCCGGTCAAATTGTCGGAAGTTTTTGGTATTTTAAACCTCATGTTGCGGGCCACCACTTCCCTCTCATCTCAGCCCAACACCCCTCTACACAGCCCACATGGCCCTGCTAGCCCCTCTTCACTTTCGGACCGTCGGATCGAGATCCGAAGGTCCGAAAACGAAGCAACCCCAACCCTAAGACCCTCCCCCCAGCCTATTTAAACAGCCCTCCTTCCATTTGTAGTCAAACCCTAGCCATTAATTTGCGCCCCAATCCCCACCAGCCAGCCAAAGCCCACCTACCGGACACGTCCGGTTGGCCGCCCGGACATGTCCGGCGACCTCAGAGCCTCCGCAGCGCACCCTTGTCCCCGAGCTCATGTCCATGGCGCCCAAAGGGTCCGAGCCCCTGTGCCTCCCCACCGCTGGCCGGTGCCCCGTGCCGGCTGAGCCACGCCTCACCGCGTCACCCTAGCACCAGTCGCCGCCAGCCACCGCCTGCTACCGTACCCGCCCTCTGTCACCCTCGCGCTGCAGGCCTCCCTACTCGTCGAAGCTCACCTCCACGCCTCCAACCCATAGATCTGGGCCGCCGCCCCTGGATTCGCCCGTCCCCGATCCTTCGACAGCCCCGCTCACCTCCGGCCGCCCCTGCCACGTCATGTCCGCCTCCGTTCCATGGTCATGCGGGAGGACGAGGCTCCCGCCTCCCGCTCGCAGCATCCGCATGGGCCAGCAAAGGCACGCAGGCCTAGCTGCCTTGCCTCGGCCTGCATCCACACTGAATTGGCCGAAAGGCCACTAGGTGAGCCGCCCCCAGTGCTATTATTCCGCCCCTGTGCATTTTTGCTATGTTACGCCTCTTTGAACCATTGGGCCAGATCCTAGATTTGGCTCGATTCGTTTATTTTTCGGTTTGGAGAATTTACTAATTATTCCAGGATTTACAGCTTTATGGAAAACCCCCTAGTTTCATGCATCTAATAACTTTTCAACCGTGCATCATACGTAAAAACTTTATATATGAAAAGTGACTAGAATTTCGTGCAGATTCACAATAAACAACTCTCACATATGTTTAAAATGTTTAGCTTGTTGTTTCCATATAATTTGCATAAATGCCATGTAAAATGATTTATTTCCTATCTAATTAACCGTAGCTCCGATTTTAACGATCCACGTATGTAACTTGACTAGAAAAATGTGTCGAATCTCATGGTAATATTTATTTTTATGTTTACCAACTCTAAAATATGGTTAGTTCAGATCTGGACCAAACTTAAAATATGCATATGAGGTCATACCGGAATTGTTATGTGTTGCTTCCGGTCTCATTTAATATGCCTAGTTGATGTAGTTGTTTGTGCTTCACCTCTTGCCATGTTTTAAAACATTTAATATTGATGAGTACCTAAACGAGAGTGAACTAAATAATCGATCGTGGAGTTTCATCAATATGCAACTTGTTGCATATTGAGATTCACTTTAATGTGTAGTAGTTGTTTGATGTGATTTGCCATGCCTTGCATATTTGACTTGGACAAGCATCATATTTCTTTGCGCATCATGTCATGCGTATGTTGTGGTCTATCTTGTGTTGATTGTTTGTCTCGGATTTGTTCTTCTTGCTAGAATTCCGAAAGCGTTCGGAGTGTGAGGATTCGTTCGACTATGTTGGCTCGTCTTCTTCATGGATTCATTCTTCTTCCAAGAGGGATCTCAAGCAAGATGACATATTTCCCTGGGTACCACTACTATCATTGTCATGCTAGATGTCCTGCTTTTATTGTTATGTAACTCTACCTACCACTTGTATGACAAGCCTCCCAACATTGCCATGATAAGCCTCTAACCCCTTCACATCCCAACAAACCATTGTTTGGCTATGTTACCGCTTGCTCGGCCCTTCTTATAGCGTTTCTAGCTGCAGATGCAATTGCTTCCATGTGTCAACATGGACATTCTATTGTTATCACAATATTATTGCTATTTAATTTAATGCACATATATACTTGGTAAAGGGTGGAAGGCTTGGCCTTTTTCTCGGTGTTTTGTTCCACTCTTGCCGCCCTAGTTACTTGTGAACCGGTGGTATGAGCGCTCCTAACATGCCCGGGGACCCCCTTGATTTTCGTTTTAGGATAAAGCTTGTCTGGTAAGGCCCAAAATTGGTACTATATTTGCCTAATAACTAATAAATTGCATAGGGACCCGCCGGCACCCGCGGATCTTTAATCAACCCCCCCGGGCCAGTGCTCCTCATGAGTGTTGGTCCAAACCGTCAACCACCGATGGCTACCAGGGGCAACTCTGTGACTGGCCTACCGGAAGTTTGGACAATCCGTCGTGTCCTGAGAACGAGATACGCGGCTCCTATATGGATCGTCGACACGTCGGGCGGCCTTGCTGGATTTGTTTTACCTTGCTCGAACATCTTGAGTGAGGAATTCCGATTATTCTTCGAGCTATCTTAAGGTGGCGGATTTCCTGTGGAATTGCCTAGGAAGATCACGCGATCCGTGGTCGAGGTTATTCCTGCTGCGTGTGGTGAATTTGTGATTGATGAGTTGGAGCACCCCTGTAGGATTAAATCTTTCGGAAAGCCGTCCCGCGGTTATGTGGCAAAGTTGGAAACTTTGTTTAACACCCGGTCATAGCAAACTTGATGTAAACTCTAATAAAATATACAAACTGTGTGCGTAACCGTGACTGTCTCTTCTCGTGAGACCTTATCCGAGAGAGACGTGGTGGGGTTATGTTTGACGTAAGTAGGTGTTCAGGATCAGTTAGTGATCATTACTAGTTCATGTCCGTAATGTGTTGACCACCATACTTTACTTTCTTTATACGTAAGTTAGCCACTCAAATAAATGCTTAGTCGCTTGCTGCAGCCTCACCATTTAACCATAACTCACCCATTAAGCTTTAATAGTCTTGATACCCTTGGAAATGAGATTGCTGAGTCCTTGTGGCTCACAGATTACTACAACAACTATTGCAAGTACAGGTAATGCGATGCTTTGGCGTGAGAGGGATGCTTGTTTGAGTTGGAGTTATTCTTCTTCATCATTAATCTAGGATGGGTTCCAGGCGCCATCCTGGATAGCAAGGATGGATGTAATTTTATCATTTGATTTTGTCTGTAGTCGGACCCTGCTCTTCTGTATGATGTTTGAATATGTTGTTGTATTGATGTGATCTTGTAGTAGCTTGTGGCGAGTGTAAGACAATTCCATATACTCATCTCTTCTATACATGTACTTTTAATGATATCCATTCTTGCAACATGACGAGATGTGCTTCTATCCCTGTCGAGGCCCTCGTGACAAAATAAGGATAGGATTGCATCTTGGGCGTGGCACTTCCCCAAGCTTAGACCTCACTTGTACTCAAGAAAAATCAGATATCGAAGAAGACGCCCACATGGTTCGAGAGAGAGGTGTCGATAACAACAAAATACTGACATAGAAGCATCATGCTTATCATTATAACAGCAACAAAACTAACATAAAAAATTTTATTTTATCGCAGTATCATATAACTTCTTATGAGCAAGTAACAATTCATCACAACATGGAAGTATAAAGCATAAACCTTATTGGAAACCAACAAACTATGTTCTCAATCAACTTTGCAACTACAATTCATCATATTTTCAGTAAGAGTCTCATGTAGCAGCCTTCTAGCAAGTTCACATACTCAACCATCATTTAGTCTTCTAAGATTGCCAATGCTCATAACATACCTATGGACAAAAAGTTTCAACCAGACATATAGAAAGATGGGGGCTTATAGTTTGCCTCCCGACATATTCACCTTGAGCGTGATGTCAACAATAAAAAATCATGCTCACTCATATCCAACTGGTCATATGTGCCTAGATCTTTCCTCACCACATGTTGCTTGCCAAAGGAGAAAAATAAAATGAAGTACGGAAGAATAGTTTGAATCTTGCATAAAAGTAAGTACATGAAAGTAAAAGATAGGCCCTTCGCAGAGAGAAGCAGATGTTTTCATGCACTTTTTAGTTTGTATGCCAAATCCCTTAGCGCAAAAGAACGTCACGTTGCATTGCCTCTTGTGATAGCAAGCTTTATCATGGAGTCTATCACTTTTATTACTTTGCCATCACAACTTCGTGCAACAATTTTCTCCTGTACAAATTGATCCAACACTTTTAGAAGCAATTTTTATTGCCTTGATGCACCGATGACAACTTACTTGAAGGATATTATTCAATCCATAGTTAGGTATGGTGGAATCTCAAACATGAGTTTCGGTTTTGGTTTTTGGATGCACAAGTATTATCTCTACTTAGTGCGGAATTTTTGGCTAGCAAAGATATTGGGCAAGCACCATATGTTAAATGATCTATGACAATATAACTTCTATGTGAATATGAACAAGCATAAATCATTACGTTGTCTTCCTTGTCCAACGCCAACACATTTGGCATATAATATTTAATTGGGGCTCACAATCATAAAAGGTGTCCATGATAGTATATTTGCATGGAAATCTTCTCTTCTCTACTTAATTCTTTCATGAGTTGCATTATTGACTAATGCTATGTTTGCCAATCTCCAATAAATTTTTACAACTTATACTTTTCTTTATTGTGATCTCATTACTCACCATAAGATTAGTGTATGATATTTTCTCATTTATTTTCTTTTATCAAGATTGCAACAAGAAATTAAAAGGGGCAAAAGCTCAAACTAAACTTTATTATATACCTCTCACTCAATTACATCGATGGATAGATCATGAAACTAGCACTCGAAAATGGATCATACTAAACTTTTACTCAAGTAAATCATGAAAAGTCTAAGGATCAAAATAAAAGAAAAAAGGTGAAATTGATGTGATACGATACTAGGGCACCTCCCCCAAGCTTGTCTCAAGCCAAGGGGAGTGCCCATACTTGTGTACCCAGATCTCCTTTGGTGGTGGTGATGATGAAGGTGGTGGTGAGGCGTCACACTCCATATCCAATAAGTACTTCAATTTGCACATGACGCGCTTGAGGGTGGTGATATACTCTTCTAGCAAAAGATTTTCACTAGTGAGGAATTTATTTGAACACGAACCTCCTCCAAAGCCCTAAAAGCTTCAATTTCAAGAGGGTTAAGATGAGCATAGTAAGGCCAAAGGATATCTTCTTCTTCTTCTTCCACTATGCCCGTCGGTTTCCCTCCTTCTTCAACTTGATTCTTCATAGCCTCCTTGCCCTTGTTCTCCTTATTGGCTTCTTTTGGCTCTTCTATTTTCAGCTCCATCTTCACAAACCAAGCATCTTCTTATACGTTATTGGGAGAGGAAAAAGACATGATGGTTGGCTTGACAGATTTGCGAGAAAAACAACACGAAACAAGAACAGAGGAGAATCTCGCGATGCGGTCGCCAAAACAGTTGGGGTTATATATAGTGAATTTTTATTCTTGGAAACCAAGCAAAAAAAATAAAAACGGGGTCGGGAAGGTTCCCAAGGTGGGCACGCTCCACCAGGGCACGCCAAGGATGGCAATCGTGCCCTGGTGCTTTGTGCACTCCTCGGTAACCTTCCGATTTATTTTTTATTTCCTAAAATTCATTAATATTCCAGAACTGATAAAAATTATTTTAGCGGATTTTTCGGAGACTATTTACTCATCGTATCACGAACCTCTTTATTTCCACAATTTTAGAGCGTTCTAGAAGGTTTATTTTATGTGTTCCTATGGTGTCATGGTTTCGATAACATTGCTTTCAACATTAATAGGCGTACCTGAGATATAGTGCTTAATTCTTTGTCCATTGACCACCTTCATGTTGGTACCTTCAGCATTATTAATCCTAATAGCTCCACAGTGATAAACATCTTCTATAACATAGGGTCCTTCCCATTTGGAGAGAAGTTTTCCCGCAAAAAAACTGAAACGATAATTGTACAAAAGAACATATTCTCAAACTTTGAATTCTCGCTTTTGGGTTCTTTTGCCATGCCATCTTTTTACTTTTCCATTAAATAACCTGGCATTTTCATAAGCTTGGGTTCTCCATTCATATAATGAGCTAATATCAAATAACCTCTTTTCATCAGCAAGTTTGAAATCATAGTTTAGTTCTTTGATAGCCCAAAATGCTTTATGTTCTAATTCTAGAGGCAAATGACAAGCTTTTCCATATACCGTCTTGTATGGAGACATACCCATAGGATTTTTATACGCTGTTCTGTAGGCCCAAAGTGCATCACCTAATTTCTTAGGACAATTCTTCTGGGATCTATTAACATTTTTTAGTAATATCAATTTTATTTCCCTATTGCTAAGTTCAAATTGATCACTAGATTGAGGATGATAGGGTGATGTCATTCAATGGTTAACATCATATTTAGCAATCACCTTACGAAAAGCACCATGACTAAAGTGTGAACCACTACCAGTCATTAGATATCTAGGGACTCCAAACCTTAAAAAATAACTTCTTTAAGCATTTTAATGGAAGTATGATGATCAACACTACTAGTTGGAATAGCTTCTACCTACTTAGTGACATAATCAAGAACAACCAATATATGAGTGTACCCATTAGAGGAAGGAAAAGGTCCCATGTAATCAAAACTCCAAACAGCTAATGGTTCAACAACAAGTGAATAGTTCATAGGCATTTATTGACGCTTACCTATATTAGCAATTCTTTGACATTCATCACAAGACGAGACAAATTACGAGCATCATTGAACAGAGTAGGCCAATAAAAATAAGATTGTAATACCATATGAGAGTTCTATATCTACCATGATATCCCCCATAAGCTTCGAAATGACATTTCCATAAGATTTGTTCATGTTCATGCTCAGGTACACAACGTCTAATAATACCATCTACTCCTTCTTATAAAGATGCGGGTCATCCCAAAAGTAATCTCTTAGGTCATAGAAGAATTGTTTTTCTTTTGTTGGTATTTGAAACTAGGTGGAATATATTTAGCAACAATGTAATTAGGATAATCAGCATACCATGGAGTGTTTTCAGAGACATTTATTACAGCGTGTTGTTCATCACGAAAACTATCATCAATAGGTAGTTGGTCTTCAAGAATATTTTCTAACCTAGACAAGTTATCAGCTATGGGGTTCTCAGCTCCCTTCCTATCAATGATATGTATGTCAAATTCTTGAAGCAAGAGAACCCACCTAATTAGTCTAGGTTTAGCATCTTTCTTTTCCATAAGATATTTTATAGCGTCATGATCAGTGTGAACAATAACTTTGGAATCAACAATGTAAGGTCTGAATTTATCACATGCAAACACGACTCCTAAAAATTATTTTTCAGTAGTGGCATAATTTCTTTGGGCACTGTCTAGAGTTTTGCTAGCATAATGGATAACATTTAATTTTTCATCAACTCTTTCTCCTATAACAGCACCAACAAAATAATCACTAGCATCACACATAATTTCAAAAGGCATGTTCCAATCAGGTGGTTGAACAATAGGTGCAGTGGTTATGGCTTTCTTTAGTGTTTCAAAGGCTTCCATGCAATCATCATAAGAAACAAAGGGAATATCTTTTTGAAAATATTAGTAAGAGTCCTAGAAATCTTTGAGAAGTCTTTACTAAACCTCCTATAGAAACTAGCATGACCAAGGAAACTTTGAATACTTTTGATATCTTTAGGACATGACATTTTCTCAATTGCATCAACTTTAGTTTGATCCACCTCAATACCTCGTTCAGAGATCTTATGGCCCAATACAAAACCTTCATTAACCATAAAGTGGCACTTCTCCCAATTCAAGACAAGATTAGTTTGTTCACATCTCTGCAAAATTCGATCATGGTTGCTTAAGCAATCATCAAAAGAAGTTCTGTAAATGGAAAAATCATCCATGAAAACCTCCACAATCTTTTCACAAAAATAAGAGAATATAGCAGGCATACATCTTAGAAAGGTGGCAGGTGCATTGCATAAACCAAAAGGATTATGTCTATCAGCATAGGTTCCAAAAGGACAAGTAATGTGGTTTTCTCCTGATCAGATTGTGACACGAGTATTTGAGAAAAACCAGAATATCCATCTTGGAAGCAAAAGCATGTGTGCTTAGATAATCTTTCAAGCATGTGATCAATAAAAGGCAAGGGGTAATGATCTTCTCTAGTAGCTTTATTTAATTTTCTAAAATCAATTACCATTCTATAGCCAGTAACAATTCTTTGCGGAATAAGGTCATTTTTATCATTAGGAACAAAAGTGATACCTCCTTTCTTACGAACACAATGAACGGGACTCACCCATCTACTATCAGCTATATGATAGATTATACCTGCTTCCAGAAGCTTTAATATTTAAGTTCTTAGCACTTCTTTCATCTTGGGATTCAATCGTAGTTGGTGATCAACAAGGGTTTAGCACCAGGTTCGATATTAATCGTGTGCTAACATAGAGTGGGACTAATGCCCGTAAGAATATCAAGAGTATATCCAATAGCAGCCCGGTGCTTCCTCGGAATTTTTAATAATCTTTCTACTTCATGTTCTGAAAGGTTAGCACTAATAATAAGATGATATATCTTTTTCTCATCAAGATAGTCATATTTCAAAGTGTTAGGAAATTGTTTAAGTTCAAACACCTTTATGTGGAGGAGGACCTACAAGAGTTTCAATAGGCAAATTGTGTTTCAGTAGAAGTTGTTGTTCAAAGAAAATTTTATCTATTTCATTTCTTTCATGAAAGTACAAATAATTTTCATGGTCTAGCAAATATTGTTCTAGTGGATCAGTAGGAGGAACGGCAATAGAAGAAAGACGAATTATTTCATCCTGATTAGGTAATTCTCTACCACCAAGTTGTCTACTAATCATGGAAAAATTAAACTCATGAGACACACCACCAAACTCAACACTGACAGTTTCCTTTTTGCAATCTATCTTAACATTAACAGTGTTCAAGAAAGTTCTACCAAAGATAATGTTACAAAAGTTATCTTGTGGGGAACCAAGAACTAGAAAATATGTAGGATATTTTATTTTCCCACAGAAGACTTCAACATCTCTAACAATCCCAAGTGGTGTGTTTGTGTATCTATTAGCAAGTTTAATAGTAATATAAATATCTTTCAACAGGTGATTTGTCATTCATAATTTGGTGATATAAGGTAAAAGGAATAGCACTCACACTAGAACCCAAATCACATAAGCCATGATAATAATGATCTCCTATTTTAACTGACACAACAGGCAAGCCAACTACGGGTCTATGTTCGTCTTTTTCATCGGGTTTAACAATTCTAGCAGCTTCATCACAGAAGTAAATGACATGCCCATCAACATTTTCTACCAAGAGATCTTTAACCATAGCAACACTAGGTTCTACTTTAATTTGTTCACAGGACTTAGGTGCCATAATATTAATTTTGTGAACCACAGTTGATACCTTAGCATGTTCCTTTATCCTAACAGGGAAAGGTGGTTTCTCAATATAAGTAGTAGGCACAACTGGATCAACATTGTAAATGATAATTTCTTCTTTAGCAATGACCGGTTCTTTAATTTCTCCTTTAAGAGGGCTGATATTCAAACCACTTCTCTTTAGGGAGATCAACATGAGCAGCAAAGGATTCACAAAAAGAGGCTACTATCTCAGAGTCAAGTCCATATTTAGTGCTAAACTTGTGAAAAGCATCGGTATTCATAAAAGATTTAACACAATAAAATTCAAGCTTTATACCTAATTCGTTACCTTCGTCGAGTTCACAATATTGAGAGTTGCATTTAATTCTTTCCAAGAGATCCCATTTGAATTCAATAGTCTTCTTCATGACAGAACCAGTACAAGAAGTACCGAGCATGGTTTGATCATTATGAGAAAGCAGAGCATAAAATTTCTGAATGATAACTTCTCTCATGACATCATGATTGAGGCATGAATATAACATTGAATTAGGCCTCCCCAAGATAGAGCAATACTTTCTCCTTCATGAGACCAAAAATTATATATATAATTCTGATCATGATTAACTAGATGCATAGGATAAAACTTTTGGTGGAATTCCCAATTAAAATGATTCCAGTTCCATGATCCAATATCATCACATATAATATACCATGTCAATGCTTTTCCCTTCAAAGATAAACGGAAAAAATTCTTCTTAACTTCATCTCCGAATAAATCTGCAAGCTTAAATAGTCCACAAATTTCTTCCACATGTATTAGGTGCATATCAGGATGTTCAGTTCCATCTCTTGCATAAGGACTAGCTAGCTATTGTTCCAACATACCCAAAGGAATTTGATAACCAATATTTGCAGTAGGTGATGTAGATTGAGGGCAAACTAATTGTGGTTTCGGTCGAGGTGAAGATACCCCGGACTAACCCCTCAAAGCATTACTTTCCATAGTAACAAGTGATAGTAAATTTCAGCACGTAGTATAAGTTTTTCCTTACCAATTTCCACTTACCAAGAGCGCTTCACTCCCCGGCAACGGCACCAGAAGATAGTCTTTATGACCCACAAGTATAGGGATCAATCATAGTCCTATCGATAAGTAAGAGTGTTGAACCCAATGAGGAGCAGAAGGAGATGAGTAGCGGGTTTTAGCAAGATAATTTCTGTAAGCACTGAAATTGTAAGTAGCAAGTCTTTTGATAGGAAGCTACTTTGTAACAAGAAAATAATGGTAAAAATAGGGAAGGTGCAGAAAGGTAGACCAATCTGTTTGTGGAAAAGGACAGGCCAAAACTATCTCTTATGATGAGCAAAGTGTTCTTGAGGGTACACGGGTATTTCATCTAGTCACTTTGATCATGTTGGTTTGATTCGTGTTCGCTACTTTGATAATTTGATATGTGGGTGGACCGGTGCTAAGGTGATGTTCTTACTTGAACTACAAACCTAGTTATGATTAACCCCCTCACAAGCATCCGCAACGACGAGAGAAGTATTAAGAAAAAGTCTAAGCATAAACATGTGGACCCAAATCAATCCCTTACGAAGTAGCACATAAACTATGTTTAAGCTTCTGTGACTCTGGCAACCCATCATCTTATAACTAACCCACAATGAATTTCCTTAGTCCCAAGGATGGTGAAGTGTCATGTACTCGACGTTCACATGACACCACTAAGGGAATCACAACATACATATCATCAAAGTATCGAACACATATCAAATTCACATGATTACTTGCAACATGATTTCTCCCATGACCTCAAGAACAAAAGTAACTACTCATAACTAATGTGCATGCTCAAGATCAGAGGTGTATTGAATATCATAATGGATTTGAACATATAATTGTCCAACAAATAAACCATATAGTAATCAACTACAAAAAGTAATCAACACTACTAGTCACACACAGGTACCAGTCTGAGATTCCAGAACATAGATTGAACACAAGAGATGAACTAGGGTTTGAGAGGAGATGGTGATGTTGAAGATGTTGATGAACAATGGCCTCCCCAAGATTAGAGGGTTGTTGGTCATGACGATGGCTTTGATTTCCCCCTCCGGGAGGGAAGTTCCCCAGCGGAATCGCTCTACCGGAGGGCGAAAGTGCTCATGCCCAAGTTCCGCCTCAAGGTGGCGGCGCTTTGTCCCGAAAGTCCTCCTCTGTTTTTTAGTTTTTTGGGACTTTATACGAGAAGACGGGCTCCGGAGGTGGGCCTGGGTGCCCACCCTCCATCATGGCGCGGTTAGGGGGCAGGCACTCCCTGCTGGAGGGTGGCCACATGGTTGCCCCCCTCCGGTAGTTCTCAGCTCCAAAAATTATTATTTAATGTATAAAAATTCTTCGTAAATTTTCAGCTTCATTGGAGTTATTAGGGGGGCATGAGCACCGGCAGTTGAGGAAGCTGATGATTCTGCCGACGGTGCCCAGTACTTGGCCTTCTTGGAAACCATGGCAGTCTGTCAAGGAGCAGCGCGAGATGGTTGGACTCATGGATCAAAAGGGGAAAGAACTGCAAGATTGGTATAATCAGCGTATCTTTTCCCTCAAGGAGTAGCACGAAATTCTCGCCGCAGACCAGGCAGAGGTCGCAGCCAAGGAGACCCGTCTAGCGGAGCACAAAGCGCTTCTGGATGCTAGAAGAGGCAGAAACTCCTCCCGGTAGGAGGCCCTTAATGCTTCCCTTCGTGGCAAGGATGAGGAACTAGAGGCTCGCGTTCTAAAGCACACCAAAGAGATGGAGGACGGCCATGAAGCTTCCCTCGACACACTATCCTTGGCATCTGCTAATCAGTTCAAGAAAGTTTCTAATGACCTTGCCGCTGCTGTTGCCGCCAAGACCACTCTAGACACCCAACTAAGCAAACTAAAGGAGGACCTTGACAAGAGTCACAAGGAGATCAAAACCCTCAAGGAGGAAGTGCAAACCACTTTGGAAATGGTGCAATCACAACTTTCCTCCAAGGACCATGACCTTAACGTGGCCAATGGTGCCATCTCCGATTTTAAGTCAAAGCATGCCTCGTTGGAGAAGGACATCAAATCTGCCGGTGCAGATGAGAAACTTCTACAAAAAACTTGGACAATGTACAGTCCCTCCAGGAAGAAGTCGAGAACAAGTTGAAGAACCAAATTGAACAACGCGACCTTTGTATCAAGAACTTGACCAACATTGTTGAGCGCCTTACTACACAGATATCGAGCATGAACATGAGGAGTTGGGCCTTCTCCGTCAACCAACATGAAGTCACAAGCGTCAAGATGACACTCTTGTTCGAGGGCTTGACCGAAGGGCTAGAAGCGTATGAACATGAAAGATATGCTTGCTTTGCAAATCAATCATGGAAGATGGCCCCCAATGCCCTCTTACTGGTTTTGAGCAATCTGGCATATTTCTATCCGGAGCTCGACCTCTCTGTAGGTTTCAAGAATCTACTATCGGGTACTGATGTCTTTGGTTGTCGAGGAGATAGCTAGCCCTCTTGCCGATAGGGTCCTTTCAGTCCGGAGGGTAGAGGGGGAAACCGGAAGTAACTTCGATTCATTTCTGTTGCTATGATGTCATGTATTTTAAGACACAACATGTATCTCGTATTAGACTACGCACTACTTTTGCTTGGAAGTTGCTGAACTGATGTTTTTATGTAAACTTGTGTGATCCCTCCCCTTGTTTCCCTCTTGGTATTCACACCGTTATTTTCTTTACGTGTTTTGGTTGCCCGCGAACAACGTGTTGACGTGATTTCTTTGAGGAACAGGTCCTTAGCATTCAGCTGGCAAGGACACGCTGCCTGCGAGTTTTTTCCTTGTAGGTCTTTGACGCTGCCGCACGTTCCGTTCAGCTGGCTCGAAATGAAACGAGGGCGCGAATAAAAGACGGTAAGGTTTCATCACGTGCAAGATTCACCATACGAAACCCTGTTAACTAGGGGAGTTACACAAATGTAAATGCTAATGCAAGTTTATAATCATGTCAACTTAGCTTTGTTGTAGTTTCTTCCCTTCGCCTGGGTACGTGCTTATTGAAGCGCATCATCCCTCCTTCCATATGCGATCGCTTCTCTCCTTCGGGATTCCCGACAAACACATGCATGCACATTCGCCTTCATCTTGAGAGGAAAAAGGAAGCGGAGAGGGACAAATGGAGAAACTTGGGAACTCCCTAGTTATGAGCATAATCTTTGACATGGATCTGCCGGTTCAATGTACACATTCAAAAATAACTACTAATGATGGGGTATGGTAATATTCCAGCTTCCCATATCTCTACTCCTCCCCTTCACACCCGCCGGCCTCATAGAAACCAACACGGCAGAACCATTGGTGAACGAGACCTTGTCGTGCTTCACTTGCCAGGACAATCCACTAGCGGACTCACTCCAGCATTTGGATCGGGAATTGTCCTTTTTCGAAAGGTGAATTTAGAACCGAGCCTTGCACGAGCTCATCAACATCAATGTCGGCGTCCTGGGAATGGGGGTACCCAGACTTGCCAGCCCGCGGCCTAAGGTGTGGCCCGCTTCAACAGATAGTATAGACCGGCATGGCTTCTCTCAAAACAAGACCATCGTGATGGCCCCTGCCTAGTGACGAGATCGATGTCAAGACCGCCTGAGGATAGCATCCCCCAGGATGCCTCCCGACAAGCAAAGATTCCTATGCCAATGCCCAACCTCCTGAGGACGAGATGACGTGGGCCCTGACGACAGAGCCGGATGGGTGCCAGCAGGTGCATGGGGAGGATAGTTTCCTCTTTGTTGCTAGGGAGACAAGGACATCCGCGGGTTCCCAAGGAATCTCCCAAAGGTTTCCTTCCTAGTGCAACGAGGTTGATACCACGAGCTCGGCAGGACAAATGTCATCGCCGAGCCCACCACTACATCACCCCCGAAGCTTTGTAGCAGAAGAATACCTTTAGTCAGGATAAGATGTACCTCATGTCCCATTTCAAACTTGTCCATTGTGGGATCCCTTCCCGCCAGACAGATATAGGAAGAGGACCTAGGCCACCATATATAGAGGCGGGGATGCGCCGTAGAGGAGACAGATCCAAAAAAATCGAGCACCCATGCTAGGTTGCTCACCTCTATACCAATTCATCCACAACCCTCCTCGTGAGGCAATCCACCCAAAGCAGGAGTAGGGTTTTACGCTTCGTAGCGGCCTAAACCTGTGTAAATCCATTTGTCAGTCTTCTTTGCTATGATCATGTGAGTCCCCTTCGACGATGTTGTGGAGCGATGATATTGAGGCTGAATCTTGTGGGGATCTTCGCGCACGCCCCTGGGTTTGAACCTCTTGGGGTTTTGCGGAGCCCAAAATCTGACAATCAGCGACGCCACCGTTATGTTGAACTGCTCACCGGCGGGGAAAGGAAGGAAAAAGAGGAGCACAATTGGATACCTCCTTTGTGTGTTCTTTTGGCCGAGCCGCACCCTCCTAGGGTTAAGCGGGCTTGACGACCGCGATGGTGATGATTCCGTTACTTGGCTCGCTTCTTCCTTAGTCGCGGAGTTAGCCGTGCTGCTCCGTCTATGGCGTATGCATCGACAGCGGCGTCGACACTCCCTCCTTCGCCTATCAATGCCTCCATACTGTTGATACGTGAAGGAATCCGGAGAGGATGAAGTTCGTAGGAGACATCATTGTTCTTCCCCTTCGACACGGGTTATGTTGGCATCGACCAACTCTACGCCCTCAATCTCAGGTTTGCACCAACGCAACGCCCCAACCTGGCACGCCAAAGATGTCGGGGCTGGATGCACTCGATCACCTATGGGGCCATCTATTCCTCAAAAAACTATGGGGCCAACGGCCCCTTTGCTATTCGGCACGGGCATGGACGCAAGAACAAAGAGGAGAAACAATGAGATAACACGGCGATTTACCCAGGTTTGGGCCGCTGTGAAGCGTAAAACCCTACTCCTACTTTGTTGGTGGATTGATAAGAGGAACATGAAGGACGTGCAGCACTCCAACCCGGTAAGGGTTGCCTTCAGGGGAGTTACTACACGTGTACAAGTGTTCAAAAGTCCGAATCCTAAGCTAGGTTGCCTTGGGCCTCCTTTTATAGCGCAAGGGGCAACCAAAGTGGCCAGACAGGCATTGTTTGATGATTAGATAGCTAGCAGAGCTTATGATACCTAAGTCTCACATTAGTGACAAAATCTCATCATTTCTAGTCTAGGTGGCACGCGTGGGCGCATCCCCGACAAGCTTAGGCCTCCGCTCTAGCTAACTGTCACACCACAGCTTGACACGTCTATGGACGGGTGTCAAGGAGGCGTAATGTATCTTCCAGCGTGTCGCCAAGTGCTTAGCGAGATCCACTTAGCCACCTGGGGGCTCGACACCGCATTGGCAAGTGAATGGCCTTGCGATGAGGTGAAGTGGTGGCCGATAAGCTTGTGTCTGCCGAGGGATGGCTTAGCCACCTGGTGCCTCTGCTCTAGCTAACTGTCGCACCACAGCTTGACACGTCTATGGACGGGTGTCAAGGAGGCGTAATGTATCTTCCAGCGTGTCACCAAGTGCTTAGCGAGAGCCACTTAGCCACCTGGGGGCTCGACACCGCATTGGCAAGTGAATGGCCTTGCGATGAGGTGGAGTGGTGGCCGATAAGCTTGTGCCTGTCGAGGGATGGCTTGTCGGGTCTTTAGGAAGGGCGCACGTCCTGGTCCCCGGCAAGCGCCGGGGACGTGCTTGGCGTGCAGCTGTCTGGGCATGGGCTGCCGCGTCGGGCTTGTTGGAGTCTTTTCTTGATCGTTTGCCGAGTTCGGCTCGATGTCCTTTCTTGGCATGCTTAGGTTGCCGCACTAGAGGCTTTATCGTCCGCGCACAAGTCAGGGGAAAAATACCCTTGTTTGTATACCCCGACACCAACTTAATTGGCCCACGTCTAGCATAAAATGATATGCCACGTCTTACTAACTCATCAAAATAAATATTTAACAAGAAGTTCGCAAGGAAATTCTTCATGATTGCATACAAAAGCTTGCTAAGATTTAAGGACCAATGTAAGAATAACACTCATTATGTACTTTCATTTATAATAAAGTGCTCAACACCGGTTTAGTTATTTAACATTGCTCTGTCCAACCCAATATTATATTTTCAACCAGCCCGGCAGATTCATGTAGTTCGAGAAAGTATAAATGGGTTGTACTTTCTAAGAAAACTAAATAAATGGACCGCATTAATGCTACATTATTTGTTCACCTAGCGTAGAAAATGGACTATCAATTGCAAAAAAAAAAAGATTGAATTTCTATAATCTTTTTGGAGGCTGGCATGTGGGATAATAGGTAAAAACCTACGCAAAGCGTTGTTAACTTAGCAGATAGATGCAAAGGTGTCCGGTCTTTTGATGAGATGGTGGCTATCATTTTTGGTGGAGTAGACTTTGACGATCCGACTACGAATGTGCGAGGACATCGTGCCTTAGCAATTGCTAAACCAACTTCGAGAGGATATTGACCACGCGGGAGCATGATAACCTGACCACGAAGGTATATTCCCTTCATGCAAATGAAGAACAAGCAATAAACTGAAATTGCAATCTGGATATTGCAAATATAAGAGGAAAGCTTTAATGATGAAAGTGGGGTTCTGTGACGTCTTGGTGTGGTTGTGGAACACAAATGAAGGACACAAAGTTGCAGATATGGAATACTTGTAATAAACAAAACCCAAGTGTAAAATGATGCCCTAAGGGCTATGTATATGGGTTAAAAGAGGGGGATTTCTTGTCTCCTTGGAGGAGGGGTCTGAAACAAACCCTAACTTAGTTTCCCCACACATACGAACTCTTGAAACATGCTATAATATGGTATTTCGAAATTACATGGACTTGGCCCAAAAATAAGGTGGAGCGGCACCTATAATAGCCTATGGACGAAATTTACAAAGTGACATCTTAAATATTTCGTCCAAGCCTTCATGCTCTCATTATGGTGGCTACAAAGTGCAAAAATCACAACTAGAAACTCCATTGTTCCTTCACACTCGCGCACCTTCTTCTCCATGCTTGATGCCTCTCCAATGACCATCCTTCTTGTCGATGCTATGTCCCTCATTCATAAGTACAACAAAAGTATCTAATTTAGGTAGCATCATATGTTCATAAACATTAGAAGGATTTCCAAGAAATGAAAGTACCGGGTAATTTAGTTGGAGTGCACGGGCTCTAGTAACTTGTCCAATATGTGTAGCTTGTGGGGATGTGGGTGTAACATTAATAGGGATGTCCTCATCATCATCCCCTTCTTGAAATGAAGTCGTCCTCGATAGAAGCTCATCTTCCTCACCCAAATAAGGCTTCAAATTTGCAATTTTAAACGTCGCACTAACCCCAAAATCTGCAGGCAGCTCAAGATTATATGCATTATCATTTATTTTCTCTAACACCTTAAAAGGACCATCATCACATGGCATTAGCTTTGACTTGCGCAAATCAGGAAAGCTATCTTACACAAATGTAACCAAACAAGATCTCCTGGTGCAAAGACAACATGTTTTCTACCCTTATCTCCGCCAACTTTATATTTAGCAATCATGCGCTCAATGTTTTCCTTATTTAACTTGTGCATTTTTAATATCAATTCAGCACATTCTTGAGCACCAAAATTAATCTTCTCCAAAGATGGAAGAGGCAACTAATCAATAGGTGCACGAGGTAAGAAACCATACACAGCTTCAAAAGGGCACATCTTAGTAGTAGAATGCAGTGAACGATTATAAGATAATTCAATACGAGGCAAGCATTCTTCTCATATTTCCAGGTTATTCTTCAAAATATCCCCAAGCATGGTAGACAATGATCTATTGACTACTTTAGTTTGTCCATCAGTTTGTGGGTGACATGTAGTACTAAAAACTAGTCTAGTCCCCAACTTAGCCCATAAACATCTCCAAACATGGCTAAGAAATTTATCATCACGATCTGAAACAATAGTATTTGCTACACCATGCAAGTGAATAATTTCACGAAAGGAAAAATCAGCAACATTAGCAGCAACATCACTTTTATGACATGGTATAAAGTGTGCCATTTTTAAAAATTTATCCACGACAACAAATATGTTATCCCTCCGCTTCTTTGTTTGAGTTAAACTTAAAACAAAGTCCATAGATATATCCTCCCAAGGAACACTAGGTACAGGTAAGGGCATATATAAACCATGAGGATTGAGTCGTGACTTAGTTTTTTGACATGTAGTGCAGTGGCAACAAAACGCTCAACATCCCTTCTCATCTTTTGTCAAAAATAAATGGGTAGAAAGTATACCCTCTGTGTTCTTCATGCCAAAGTGTCCCATTAATCCTCCTCCATGCGCCTCCTTCAACAACAAAAGACAAATGGAGCTAGCTAGAATGCATAGCTTGTTAGCACGGAACACAAATCCATCATTAATGAAGAACTTGTTCCATGTTCACCCCTTTTTACAATTCTCCAACACATCGTTAAATTTAGCATCATGCACATATAGATCTTTGATGGTCTCCAAACCAAATATTTAAAGTCAAGTTGTGAAAGCATAGTATAACAAGGAGACAATACATCAACACTAACATTTTTGTTACCCTTCTTGTGTTTAATGACATACTGGAAAGTCGAAATGAATTAAACCCATTTAGCATGTCTACGGTTCAGTCTTCCTTGACTTGAATATGTTTCAAAGATTCATGATCAGAATGTATGACCAATTCCTTGGGCCATAAATAGTGTCACCATGTTTCCAAAGTCCGAAAAACAGCAGATAATTCCTTATCATAAGTAGAATAATTCAGACTAGGCCCACTCAATTTTTCAGAAAAGTATGCAAGGGGTTTACCATCTTGTAATGACACACCTCCTAATCCAATTCCACAAGCATCACATTCAAGTTCAAAAGTCTTATTAAAATTAGGAAGTCAGAGTAAACGAGCATGTGTTAACTTACCTTTCAATACCATGAAGGCTTCTTCCTGTGTGGTACCCCAAACAAAAGGCACATCCTTCTTTGTAAGCTCGCTGGGAGGTGCAGCAATGGTGCCAAAATCCCTCACAAAACACCTATAGAAACCAGCAAGGCAAAGAAAAGTCCTCACTCGTGTGATCGTTTTGGGTTGCAGCCAACTCTCAATAGCTTCAATCTTGGCTTTATCAACATCAATTCCCTATGGAGTAACAAAATAGCCAAGAAAAGATACTCACTCGGTGGAAAACGTGCACTTCCCAATGTTACCAAACAAACGTGCATCACATGGAGTAATAAAATCAGCATGTAAATGTTCCATGTGATCTACTATAAATCAACATATCATCAAAATATACTACAACAAATCGTCCAATCAAAGCACATAAAACCTCATTTATTAATCCCATGAAAGTACTAGGTGCATTAGTTAACCAAAAAGAACCACTCACGTAACCCAAACTTAGTTTTAAATGTTGTTTTTCATTCATCTCCCAATTTCATACGAATTTGATGGTATCCACTATGCAAATTAACTTTGGAGAAAATGTATATCCACTTAATTCATCAAGCATATCATCTAGCCTAGGAATAGGATGGCGATAACGAATACTAATATTAGTAATGCCTCTAAAATCCACACAGATACGCGATGTTCCATCCCTTTTCGGCACTAGAATTATACGAACAACCCAAGGACTAAGGGATTTGCGTATATAACCTTTGTCAAGCAGCTCTTGTAGTTGATGGGTAATCTCCTTCGTCTCCTCTGGATTGGTACGGTACGGTGCATGGTTGGGTAGCGATGCACCAGGAATTAAGTCAATTTGATGCTCAATCCCTCGAACAGGTGGTAATCCCGGTGGCATGTCTTGTGGAAAGACGTCAGCAAACTCCTGTAAGATGTTAGTGATAGAAGGATGCAAAGAGTGAGGCATGCCCTCGAATGAAAATAATACCTCTTTGCATACAAAAGCATACCAAATAGATGTAGTAAGATCCAAATCAATAATATCATATTTACTAGCAAGTAAACATCCACTCTTCAATTTTATTTCAGATGCAACACTAGATGATGGTTTATTAGGCTTATTGTGTTGCTCAAATTCCTTTGCTACAATGTTATTTCACTCTTATTTAGATCTTGTTTTTCTTTACTAGCTCTAGTAATGTCATTTTTCATAATATGTTCAGCAGACATAGGAAGCAAAGTTTTCTTTTGATCACTCTGAATAGGAGATACAAATTTGCCCTACCATGGTGTACAGAATTTTTATCAAATTGCCATGGTCTACCAAGTAAAACAGAACATGCTTTGATGGGTACTAAATTTATAAAGTGACATATTGAATATTTCGTTCAAGACTTCATGCTCTCATTATGGTGGCTTGAAAGTGCGAAAATCACCACTTGAAACTCCATTGTTCCTTCCCGCGTGTGCACCTTCTTCTCCATGCTTGATCCCTCTCCAATGGACATCCTTCTTGTCGATGCTAGTCCCTTCAATTATAAGTAAAACAAAAGTATCTAATTTAGGCAGCATCATATGTTCATGAACATTAGAAGGATTTCCGGGAAACAGAAGTATCTGATAATTTAGTTGGCGTGCACGGGCTCTAGTAACTGGTCCAATATATGTAGTTGGTGGAATGTGTGTGTAACATTAGTTGGCATGTCCTCATCATTAGAAAACAAATGATTCTCATACCCGTAACCATTGGATGTAGTCCAACAGCAGGCGTGCATCTTCAATCTCTTGTCATCTTCCTCCAGCATCGAAAGGACGTCCTACTCCTGCCTTTGGCGGCTAGCGGTGCTGCTTCACATGCCTCGCTGTGAAGCTCTACCCCACCATCGGCCAAGACATCCCTCCACGTATCAACACCTCCTATTTGTCTCCACTAACAACACTCCCATGTCGCACCCAAACCAGTCAACCCTCGTAGTCCTCCCCATCTGTGACTCCACTACATCTTCCACATATCCAGGTCGTTCTTGTCCAGGTCCTCTCCATCGTCCGCCGCTTTCGTGCGCTCAACACGGCGTGATGAATGTGGTCAACAAACATGAATCATACGAAGAGGAATGTGCATGGAGAGGCTGACCGTGGGGATGCATGAGGTCGATGGATGCACGCATGCATTTGCCTCTATTACGCAGAAAAAACTATTCCTCCCTGACAGATGGGACCCACCAGCTATATCTTCGCACATAAGGAAGTGCCTCCTTATCCCCCCTGACAGTTGGGGCCCCCAGGTCAAAGCGAATGTAATGTTATCTATGTGGTTGAGAATGTGTACATATATACTGGTCGATCAATCTCTTTGGAATGATGAACCATGGTCGAGTAAAGAGCAGCACGTGTCATAGTAGAGCCATCGAGGTAGCGTGTCATGCAATCTTGTCCAAGTTGTGTACACGTACGTATAACCATGCCACAAGAAATTAAATACAACCGTGTAAGTATATGCGGGAGGGGTCTCGAATGCGTACTTGCCCATACATTCGACTAGTGCTTGTGTACATGGAGAGGCAATGTGGTAGATGTAAAGGACGGCAGCAACGACATCCTATTCATGGGCAGCCGACCGGCTGGGTCAGAACGAAGGACTGCATCACAAAGCGGCTCGCCTGGAGGTGTGGCGTACTGCAAAACGGAGGAAACAAACTTATGTTAAACCGACTATGATCAAAATGGGTTCTAATGGTATTGTACCGGAAAACAGAGGGAACATGCGGTTGTTCAACCGACTATGGTAGAAACAGGGTCATGTTTGACATTAGGGGTGTGGCATACCTTAAAACAGAGGAAACAGACTAACTATGGATGAAATGGGGAGATGGGGTGTCTCGTACTACAAAACGGGACTCCACTGGCTACTTTTCATCCATCGTTAACTAACTCTAGCCTCCATGGGGTCTTGTTCATCCACCCCAACACAGGCAGAGGTGAGACATACTATTTTAAGGCTTCCTCATGGTCCTATTCATCTATCGCCAACCACCTACTTCTACCATGGGGCCTACGAGCGGGAGGCATCAACGAGAATTCTTCATCCACAGCCAACCAACTATCTAGGTCAATTCACCATCTCTCGCACAAGGGGCCTGATCAATGCAAAGTATCGACTCATTCTACTACACGTACCGCATGCGGCAACAACATGCATTGGTCATCAAGAGGCAACCAACCGGCTACTAGGTCAACTCACGTCTCACATGGGGTCTCGATGCAATGCATTGATTGATCGGGTTTAGTAAGAAGTAAATGGAACGATTGCTTGAGTGCAGTTATAGCAGCCAATGAATCCCTCAGGTTCAGTTCGCAGCCAAGGAATCGCTTGTGGTTTAGTATGCAGTGCGAGGGATCGATCGCTTGTGTTTGGTACATAGTGTGAGGGATCGATCACTTTTGTTCAGTACATAATGTGAGGGATCGGTTGAACAGTCGCGTTCATCAAGCAAATGCCTCACTCGATCGGGTTAAATTAACAAGCGAATGTCTCGCACACAGGCGCTTATGAGAGAAATCCACAAAGAACACTAAATAGCTCGTCCACGACCACCCACTGATTGCCACCATAACAGGGAAATACCCGAAAATTTCCTCGCCCTTACTTCTGACACGATTCTTTATGCGATGGACGGCCCAATGAATCTCATGCAGGTGCGTCTCTAGCCTTCCCAGGACAAAAAGGCAATTTTCTTTCATAGTAATAGAAGTAGGAGCCCATGACATCTATCATGATACAAGTTTTCCTCATAATTATCGTCCTGGAGGTGTCATACCAATGACAATGTTTTTTCGTTCGGCCCATAATGTTTTTGTAGTGCAAGCGAAGGAATAGGTTCGACAACCCAAAAATGTAAGAGTTAATCATTGTTTTCCTAACGCAATAACAGAGAGCAAGAGCAAGAGTGTGGGATTGTGTTGGAATATTCAAGGATTATTTTTGTGCCTGGCACTTCTGAATACAATAATGCTCTTCACCGGTGTCAATGATCACAGCATCGGAATCATTTTCAATAGAGAAGTAACAAATACCAACAAACAGAAAAAGGAATAACATTGAATGCAACGCACATCCAAATGAATAACATGTGATGTTAAGGTAGTAAATTGACCTAATGCAATAGCTATTCATATTAGTTGAAGTGGAATTGAAATATATAGCAAATTCCAACTCCAAATACTATTTAGTATTTTGTCCCAATCATCATTTGTCCTAAACAGTGATTTTAAGTTTCTCAAACGTGCATGAACATGGCATAAACCGATTCTTCATATTTGTTGATCATTTTTAATATATAAATTATTTTCGTGTGAATTATGGCCTATTTTATATGTTTTTTAAGTTTGGGATACTTTCTACAACTAAATAAGTTATTTAGATTTATTTGAAATTCTAGAAATGAGTTATTGTGTGAGCATGGTCAATACTGACATCATTAGGTCAACCACAATCAAACCTGTCATGTGGGACCTAGCAGTTAATGACTTAGTTAGTTAACTTGTGTCAATTAGAGATAATTTCCGTCCTAACGGAAAACTGTCAACGGGCAGGTCCCACATGGGAATGCCCTAGAGGGTCAGTAGGTTAGTCTTAAACGATCCTTAGCCGGCGTTTAGTCACCGGTGGCGACTAGGGACGGCGAAGAATATAGGAAATCCTACTCGGTGACCGAAAGCACAATAGAGACGCTCTATACATAGCTGGCGGTCACGTGCATACAATGATATAAGGGACATTAACGGAGATTGCCCGAAATGACGGCGACGTCCACCTGCGCGGTGGCGGGAGTTCGTACATTGACGGCCATGGCGCTACGGTTCGGCTATAGATGAACTAGTAGGCGTGTTAGGCTCCTAGGACCATGCTGAACACACTACAGTGCTCGACTGCAAGATATAGTGGTTGTAGCCACGATGACGTCATGGCCAGCGGTGGTGATCTCTCGGGCTCTGATGTGAACACAACTATGGGGCAATCAATATGACTGTATTAGGGGGAGAATGAGCGGGAGCTCACGGCAGACTCGAAGAGCAGGTCAATGGGCAAGGGAAGGCTTCTGTGGCGGTCATTCGACGGTGGGCATGCACGGTGGATGAGGAGGAATATGAGGATGTTGGTGACGATGTGGTGCTCCAGGGCTCGGGATCTTTCGCATAAAGAAGGAGTGGTCAATGGGAGAGTCGATGGACATAGTGCTTGAGAACGAGGGTGCATTGTGGCCACGCTGGACGGTGATGTGGTTACGGAGGCTTTTGGTGGTGCACGAAATCGAGGGAGGGAAGGGTTAGGGTGAACACAGAGAGAGGGGGAACTGGTAGAGGGGGTCTTAGAGATTTCCATGGCGGCCTTAATAGACCCGGGGAGGAGCAGGGAGGAGGTTGAAGAAGACATTGTTACCCCTGATGGGCTTGGCCTGTCCTGCCAAGTAAGAAGGCCCGTGTAAAATACCTTTCCTTTTTTCTTTTTTCTTTTTCATTTTCCATTTATTTGTTTCATTCTATCCAAAACATCAAATCATTTATTAACCTCCTGAAAATTATAGGTGAACTGAGAGGACATGTTCAGGACCATATAACAATTTTCAGAATAATTAGATTCACGTCCTATTAAATATGGATATGAACTCAACACTACAAGAAACATTGAAAATGCCTATGGCTGAAGATATGCCTACAGGCCCCGTAGGCATAGTGGGAGCTTAGCCTACGCCTGAACCGAAATTGTCGGCAAATCTGCCCTGTCGGCAAAGCTAGAGATTTGCCTACGGTGCCCGTAGGCATATGTTGGCCGTCGGCAAATAACGTCAGAACCGATGGGCCCCGTAGGCATATAATGGGTCGTCGGCATAGAGCCCAGACACAGATGAAAGGCTGACCCGGTAAAGCTATGCCGACGGACCTAATGGCGGCCGTCGGCGTAGATGTTGATGTCGCCATGTGTCACACGTATGCCTACGGTTAAACCGTGGGCATACATACGATACCGCCACGTGTGCCACGTATGCTTACGGTTAAACCGTAGGCATATATACGGTTAAACCCCCTCTTGTTTTGATTTCCAAATGAGGCAAATTTTATATCTATTTTCTTCAAAAAGTTTCAAGGATTTCAAAATTCATGTGTTTAGTTTAAATTGTTTAATTATTACTTTCGTGCTTTGCCTACGGTCAGGGTCAATCGGGCTAGGGTCAGGCCGGTCCGAGGCCGGAGCGGGGTAGCTATGCCACCAAAACTTGCATTGGGCCCTCATACATGTATGAGAGTGTGGTGGGATGTTTAAAGAGCCAACGCGCAGCTCCGAAGTATGACCCCTTCACGGACGGCGATAACACCAAAGTAATGTTTGGTAGTTTTGTTTTTATCCTTGCATTGGTTCCTCATGTCTACTTGTTTAATGTTTATATCACTAGATAGCAATTAAAAATCATGTGTTCAGTTTGAAATGTTTAAATATTACTCTGATGCTTTGCTATAATATAAAAAAGCGGGCCAAAACTTTGCCTACGGTTTAACTGTAGGCATAGCCCTAGCTCGAGCAACCAGATCATGACACGTGTCATCTATGCCTACGGTTACACCGTAGGCATGTAACCGTAGTCATAGCCTATGCCTACAGTTTTAGGCGCTTTGCCTACGGTTTTAACCGTAGGTATATAGTTGTTTTAGTCATTTAATTGTTGTTTTTTATTATTTTTAGTTAGTTCTTTCTGTAGATTTTAACATGTTGTAGTATGGTGCATATTGAATGCACAAAAAGTCTGGAGTTGAAATAAGTTTAAAAAAATGAAATGCCTTTGTAATAGATGAGTTTTCGTCTGAAACCTTGATACTTCGAAGAAGATGGTCCAGTTTGTACATGAAGTGCATCCAGTTTTTGCCCTAAGCCTCTAAACTTTGTAGCGCATGCTATGTGGGTGAAATGTTGATACCATGCCAAGTTTCAACCTTTTCAGAGTTCATTTGTAGGGCTTTTCAATTTCAGGGTCATTTAGCTCAAAAAATCATTAAATGCATGAAAAATAGCAAATGAAGTTAGAAAGGGTTGAATTTTGAGGATATGGCTTTGAATGGTGCATATTGAATGCACAAAACGTCTGGAGTTGAAATAAGTTCAAAAATGAAATGCCTTTGTATCAGACAAGTTTTCATCCGAAACTTTGATACTTCGAAGGAGATGGTCCAGTTTGTACACAAGTACATCTAGTTTTTACCGTAACACTCTCAACTTTGTAGCACATGCTATGTGGGTGTAATGATGATACCATGCCAAGTTTCAACCTTTTTAGATTTCATTTGTAGGGCTTTTCAATTTCAGGGTCATTTAGCTTAAAAAATCATTAAATGCATGAAAAATAGCAAACAAAGTTACAAAGGGTTGAAATTTGAGGATGTGGCTTTGAATGATGCATATTGACTGAACAAAAAGTCCGGAGTTGAAAGAAGTTAAAAAATGAAATGCCTTTGTAGCAGACGAGTTTTCGTCCGAAACTTTGATACTTCGAAGGAGATGGTCTAGTTTGTACACGAAGTGCATCCAGTTTTTACCGTAACCCACTCAACTTTGTAGCACATGCTATGTGGGTGTAATGATGATACCATGCCAAGTTTCAACCTTTTCACATTTCATTTTTAGGGCTTTTCAATTTCAGGGTCATTTAGCTCAAAAAAAATCATTAAATGCATGGAAAATAGCAAATGAAGTTAGAAAGGGTTGAAATTTTAGGATGTTGCTTTGAATGATGCATATTGAATGCACAAAAAGTCTAGAGTTGAAATAAGTTAAAAAATGAAATGCCTTTGTAACAGACGAGTTTTCATCTGAAACTTTGATACTTCGAAGGAGATGGTCTAGTTTGTACATGAAGTGCATCCAGTATTTGCCGTAACCCTCTCAACTTTGTAGCACATGCTATGTGGGCGAAATGTTGATACCTTGCAAGTTTCAACCTTTTCAGAGTTCATTTGTAGGGCTTTTCAATTTCAGGGTCATTTAGCTCAAAAAAAATCATTAAGTGCTTGAAAAATAGCAAATGAAGTTAGAAAGGGTTGAATTTTGAGGATGTGGCTTTGAATGGTGCATATTGAATGCACAAAAAGTCTGGAGTTGAAATAAGTTCAAAAATGAAATGCCTTTGTATCAGACGAGTTTTCATCCGAAACTTTGATACTTCGAAGGAGATGGTCCAGTTTGTACACAAGTACATCCAGTTTTTACCGTAACACTCTCAACTTTGTAGCACATGCTATGTGGGTGTAATGTTGATACCATGCCAAGTCTCAACCTGTTTAGATTTCATTTGTAGGGCTTTTCAATTTCAGGGTCATTTAGCTTTAAAAAATCATTAAATGCATGAAAAATAGCAAACGAAGTTAGAAAGGATTGAAATTTGAGGATGTGGCTTTGAATGATGCATATTGAATGAACAAAAAGTCCGGAGTTGAAATAAGTTAAAAAATGAAATTCCTTTGTAATAGATGAGTTTTCGTCCGAAACCTTGATATTTCGAAGGACATGGTCCCGTTTGTACACGAAGTGCCTCCAGTTTTTGCCCTAAGCCTCTAAACTTTTTATCACATGCTATGTGGGTGAAATGTTGATACCATGCCAAGTTTCAACCTTTTCAGAGTTCATTTGTAGGGCTTTTCAATTTGAGGGTCATTTAGCTTAAAAACTCATTAAATGCATGAAAAATAGCAAATGAAGTTAGAAAGGGTTGAAATTTGAGGATGTGGCTTTGAATGGTGCATATTGAATGCACAAAACTTCTGGAGTTTAAATAAGTTAAAAAATGAAATGCCTTTGTACCAGACGAGTTTTCGTCTGAAACTTTGATACTTCGAAGGAGATGGTCCAGTTTGTACACGAAGTGCATCCAGTTTTTACCGTAACCCTCTCAACTTTGTAGCACATGCTATGTGGGTGTCACGATGATACCATGCCAAGTTTCAACCTTTTCACATTTCATTTTTAGAGCTTTTCAATTTCAGGGTCATTTAGCTCAAAAAAATCATTAAATGCATGGAAAATAGCAAATGAAGTTAGAAAGGGTTGAAATTTTAGGATATTGCTATGAATGATCCATATTGAATACACAAAAAGTCTAGAGCTTAAATAAGTTAAAAAATGAAATGCCTTTGTAACAGACGACTTTTCGTCCGAAACTTTGATACTTCGAAGGAGATGGTCCAGTTTGTACACGAAGTGCATCCAGTATTTGTCGTAACCCTCTCAACTTTGTAGCACATGCTATGTGGGCGAAATGTTGATAACATGCCAGTTTCAACCTTTTCAGAGTTCATTTGTAGGGCTTTTCACTTTCAGGGTCATTTAGCTCAAAAAATCATTAAATGCATGAAAAATAGCAAATGAAGTTAGGAAGGGTTGAATTTTGAGGATGTGGCCTTGAATGGTGCATATTGAATGCACAAAAAGTCTGGAGTTGAAATAAGTTCAAAAATGAAATGCCTTTGTACCACACGAGTTTTCATCCGAAACTTTCATACTTCGAAGGAGATGGTCCAGTTTGTACACAAGTACGTCCAGTTTTTACCATAACACTCTCAACTTTGTAGCACATGCTATGTGGTTGTAATGATGATACCATGCCAAGTTTCAACCTTTTTAGATTTCATTTGTAGGGCTTTTCAATTTCAGGGTCATTTAGCTTAAAAATTCATTAAATGCATGAAAAATAGCAAACGAAGTTAGAAAGGGTTGAAATTTGAGGATGTAGCTTTGAATGATGCATATTGAATGAAAGAAAAGTCCGGAGTTGAAATAAGTTAAAAATGAAATGCCTTTGTAATAGATGAGTTTTCGTCCGGAACCTTGATATTTCGAAGGAGATGGTCCCATTTGTACACGAAGTGCATCCAGTTTTTTCCCTAAGCCTCTAAACTTTTTATCACATGCTACGTGGGTGAAATGTTGATACCATGCCAAGTTTCAACATTTTCAGAGTTCATTTGTAGGGCTTTTCAATTTCAGGGTTATTTAGCTTAAAAAATCATTAAATGCATGAAAAATAGCAAATGAAGTTAGAAAGGGTTGAAATTTGAGGATGTGGCTTTGAATGGTGCATATTGAATGCACAAAAATTCTGGAGTTTAAATAAGTTAAAAAATGAAATGCCTTTGTAGCAGACGAGTTTTCGTCCGAAACTTTGATACTTCGAAGGAGATGGTCCAGTTTGTACACGAAGTGCATCCAGTTTTTACCGTAACCCTCTCAACTTTGTATCACATGCTATGTGGGTTTTATGATGATACCATGCCAAGTTTCAACCTTTTCACATTTTATTTTTAGGGCTTTCCAATTTCAGGGTCATTTAGCTCAAAAAAATCATTAAATGCATGGAAAATAGCAAACGAAGTTAGAAAGGGTTGAAATTTTAGGATGTTGCTTTGAATGATTCATATTGAATGCACAAAAAGTCTAGAGTTGAAATAAGTTAAAAAAAATGAAATGCCTTTGTAACAGACGAGTTTTCGTCCGAAACTTTGATACTTCGAAGGAGATGGTCCAGTTCGTACATGAAGTGCATCTAGTATTTGCCGTAACCCTCTCAACTCTGTAGCACATGCTATGTGGGCGAAATGTTGATACCATGCAAGTTTCAACCTTTTTAGAGTTCATTTGTAGGACTTTTCAATTTCAGGGTCATTTAGCTCAAAAAAATCATTAAATGCATGAAAAATAGCAAATGAAGTTAGAAAGGGTTGAATTTTGAGGATGTGGCTCTGAATGGTGCATATTGAATGCACAAAAAGTCTGGAGTTGAAATAAGTTAAAAAATGAAATGCCTTTGTATCACACGAGTTTTCATCCGAAACTTTGATACTTCGAAGGAGATGGTCTAGTTTGTACACAAGTACATCCAGTTTTTACCGTAACACTCTCAACTTTGTAGCACATGCTATGTGGGTGTAAAGATGATACCATGCCAAGTTTCAACCTTTTTAGATTTCATTTGTAGGGCTTTTCAATTTCAGGGTCATTTAGCTTAAAAAATCATTAAATGCATGAAAAATAGCAAACGAAGTTAGAAAGGGTTGAAATTTGAGGATGTGGCTTTGAATGATGCATATTGAATGAACAAAAAGTCCGGAGTTGAAATAAGTTTAAAAATGAAATGCCTTTGTAATAGATGAGTTTTCGTCCGAAACCTTGATATTTCGAAGCAGATGGTCTCGTTTGTACACGAAGTGCATCCAGTTTTTGCCCTAAGCCTCTAAACTTTTTATCACATGCTATGTGGGTGAAATGTTGATACCATGCCAAGTTTCAACCTTTTCGGAGTTCATTTGTAGGGCTTTTCAATTTCAGGGTCATTTAGCTTAAAAATCATTAAATGCATGAAAAATAGCAAATGAAGTTAGAAACGGTTGAAATTTGAGGATGTGGCTTTGAATGGTGCATATTAAATGCACAAAAATTCTGGAGTTTAAATAACTTAAAAAATGAAATGCCTTTGTAACAGACGAGTTTTCGTCCGAAACTTTGATACTTCGAAGGAGATGGTCCAGTTTGTACACGAAGTGCATCCAGTTTTTACTGTAACCCTCTCAACTTTGTAGCACATGCTATGTGGGTGTAATGATGATACTATGCCAAGTTTCAACCTTTTCACATTTCATTTTTAGGGCTTTTCAATTTCAGGGTCATTTAGCTCAAAAAAATCATTGAATGCATGAAAAATAGCAAATGAAGTTAGAAAGGGTTGAAATTTTAGGATGTGGCTTTGAATGATGCATATTGAATGCACAAAAAGTCTAGAGTTGAAATAAGTTAAAAAAATGAAATGCCTTTGTAACAGACGACTTTTCGTCTGAAACCTTGATACTTCGAAGAAGATGGTCCAGTTTGTACATGAAGTGCATCCAGTATTTGCCGTAACCCTCTCAACTTTGTAGCACATGCTATGTGTGCGAAATGTTGATACCATGCAAGTTTCAACCTTTTCAGAGTTCATTTGTAGGGCTTTTCAATTTCAGGGTCATTTAGCTCAAAAAAATCATTAAACGCATGAAAAATAGCAAATGAAGTTAGAAAGGGTTGAATTTTGAGGATGTGGCTTTGAATGGTGCATATTGAATGCACAAAAAGTCTGGAGTTGAAATAAGTTAAAAAATGAAATGCCTTTGTAACAGACGAGTTTTCGTCCGAAACTTTGATACTTCGAAGGAGATGGTCCAGTTTGTACACACGTACATCCAGTTTTTACCGTAACACTCTCAACTTTGTAGCACATGCTATGTGGGTGTAATGATGATACCATGCCAAGTTTCAACCTTTTAAGATTTCAATTGTAGGGCTTTTCTATTTCAGGGTCATTTAGCTCAAAAAAATCATTAAATGCATGAAAAATAGCAAATGAAGTTAGAAAGGGTTGAAATTTGAGGATGTGGCTTTGAATGATGCATATTGAATGCACAAAAAGTCCGGAGTTGAAATAAGTTAAAAAATGAAATGCCTTTGTAATAGATGAGTTTTCATCCGAAACCTTGATATTTCGAAGGAGATGGTCCCGTCTGTACACGAAGTGCATCCAGTTTTTGCCCTAAGCCTCTAAACTTTTTATCACATTCTATGTGGGTGAAATGTTGATACCATGCCAAGTTTCAACCTTTTCAGAGTTCATTTGTAGGGCTTTTCAATTTCGGGGTCATTTAGCTCAAAAAATCAATGAATGCATGAAAAATAGCAAATGAAGTTAGAAAGGGTTGAAATTTGAGGATGTGGCTGTGTATGGTGCATATTGAATGCACAAAAATTCTGGAGTTTAAATAAGTTAAAAATGAAATGCCTTTGTAACAGACGAGTTTTCGTCCGAAACTTTGATACTTCGAAGGAGATGGTCCAGTTTGTACACGAAGTGCATCCAGTTTTTACCGTAACCCTCTCAACTTTGTAGCACATGGCATGTGGGTGTAATTATGATACCATGACAAGTTTCAACCTTTTCACATTTCATTTTTAGGGCTTTTCAATTTCAGGGTCATTTAGCTCAAAAAATCATTAAATGCATGAAAAATAGCAAATGAAGTTAGAAAGGGTTGAAATTTGAGGATGTGTCTTCGAATGATGCATATTGAATGCACAAAAAGTCTAGAGTTGAAGTAAGTTAAAAAATGAAATGCCTTTGTAACAGACGAGTTTTCGTCCGAAACTTTGATACTTCGAAGGAGATGGTCCAGTTTGTACATGAAGTGCATCCACTTTTTGCCGTAACCCTCTGAACTTTGTAGCACATGCTATGTGGGTGAAATGTTGATACCATGCAAGTTTCAACGTTTTCAGACTTCATTTATAGGGATTTTCAATTTCAGGGTCATTTAGCTGAAAAAAATCATTACATGCATGAAAAATAGCAAATGAAGTTAGAAAGGGTTGAAATTTGAGGATGTGGCTTTGAATGGTGCATATTAAATGCACAAAAAGTTTGGAGTTGAAATAATTTAAAAAACTGAAATGCCTTTGTAACAAATGAGTTTTCGTTCGAAACTTTGATACTTCGAAGGCGATGGTCCAGGTTGTACACGAAGTGCATCCAGTTTTTACCGTAACCCTCTCAACTTTGTAGCACATGCTATATGGGTGTAATGATGATACCATGCCAAATTTCAACTTTTTGAGAGTTCATTTGTAGGGATTTTTAATTTCAGGGTCATTTAGCTAAAAAAATATCATTAAATGCATGAGAAATAGCAAATGAAGTTAGAATGGGTTGAAATTTGAGGATGTGGCTTTGAATGGTGCATAATGGTTTTAAAAATGAATTTTATTTACAAAAGTTATTTCAAAAAGAAGATTTTTCCTACAAAATCAAAAAAATTGATTTAAAAATCAATAAATGATTTCATATTTGGATTCCTCACATTTTTTTGATAATAATGGATATATTATTTTTTCGAATTTTGATTTAGGGAGTTAAAGATATTAATTATTCCATATTAAATGAATAAATGGCAAAAAATGAATAAAATAATATTATTACTTATTTCATTTTCATTGAAATTCAATATTATTATACTTAATTTGTTTATTTTAGTAATTGTTTGGAATTCAAAAAATTAAATCATTTGACATTAAGACCTAAGGGTTAATAGGATTGATAGCTTACTATTGGCAGGAAAACAACAAGTGCAGACTTGGAAACTAGGGGCGATAGAACCAGGAAGTTAAGCGTGTTGGGGCTAGAGTAGTAAGAGGATGGGTGACCAGCCGAGAAGTTGCTGCAGTAGTGAGAGGATGGGTGACCAGCCGAGAAGTTAGACGATTTGGAATGAGTGATCCACGCTGGAGCAATGACGACGGGTGATTAGAGATTAGATTGTAAAATAATTCAAAGATTTGAAAATCGAAATAAAACTTAAAAACAAATCAAAAATATTCAATTTTAAAAAAAATGGCCAAAACTATGCCTACGGTTTGCCCGTAGGCATAGCCCTAGCTCGAGCTACCAGATCATGACACGTGTCATATATGCCTATGGTATGCCGTAGGCATATATCTGATCTATGCCTACGGTTACACTATAGGCATCTATGTGATGTATGCCTATGGGGGAACCGTAGGTTTATTGTTGACACATGTCGGCATCTGAGGTATGCACGTGTGCATACGGCACTTGACGGACGCGCCGTCAAGTATTGTTGTCGACGGGTATATATGCCTACAGTAACCGTAGGCATAGATAAGGTATGCCGATGGTTTTTCTATGCCTATGGGTGGTGCAGGTTTGCCGACGCTATCAATGCCTATGGGTTAAAACTTAAAAACAAATCAAAAAATATTCAATTTTAAAAAAAATGGCCAAAACTATGCCTACGGTTTACCCGTAGGCAGAGCCCTAGCTTGAGCTACCAGATCATGACATGTGTCATATATGCCTACGGTATCCCGTAGGCATATATCTGATCCATGCCTACGGTTACACTGTAGGTATCTATGTGATGGATGCCTACGTGGGAACCGTAGGTTTATTGTTGACACGTGTCGGCATCTGAGGTATGCACGTGTGCGTGCGGCACTTGACGGACGCGCCGTCAAGTATTTTTGCCGACAGGTATATATGCCTACGGTAACCATAGGCATAGATAAGGTATGTCGATGGTTTTTCTATGCCTATAGGTGGTGCAAGTTTGCCAACGCTATCGATGCCTACGGGTATATGCCTACAGGGACCGTAGGCATAGGCTATGTGTACGGTTTTTGTCTACGGGTATATGCCTACGGGGACCGTAGGCATAGGCTATGTGTACGGTTTTTGTCTCTTTACCTATGGTTTAAACCGTAGGCATATTCGATGATTCCTGTGGTGCAATTCAAATACAATATGATTAAAATTTAGCGACCCAAAAAAATTACTGCAAAATTTTCTTACATTTTTATTTGGAATTTAGCTCTTGCAAAAATTTGCGAACATTTCATAAGGTCATCTTGGAAATAGGGAATGATACCTCTATGGTTGTTTTTCACTTTTATTTAATTTTCTAAGGCTTAAAAATTCCCTCAATTCAATTACTAGAATTTAAATATGATGCATGAGTACCTCTAATGCAACTACTTATAATCAATTATTCTAGAGATGTGAGAAAATCGTTATACCAGCTTTTACCCACATCTTTTTATTGTCTGCCTTTTTTGACTTCCTCTTTTTCATTATTTTTCGGGATCGATGGCAGAAAACACAGAGGACCAAGGGGATCCCATGACGACGTTGGCAACCCGCTCCCTCATGGAGTCCTTACCATGCGTGTTGAATTTAGGGTCCTCAAGATATCTTGACAGTTCGCTCTTCGTATCGTGCAACTAGCATCTCCCTTGGCGACATGTCCTAGGTAGCACACTCGACAGATGGGCGCCATGGTGATGTGTTTGGGTTCGAACTTTCTTCCCCACTAAAGAACCTTTACAAGTGTTGTACATTAAAAATTGTGCCTAACCGGTATGTTTTAGAAGGTACATCATATGCATCATTACCAAAACAACTTAAGAATTATCGTGCAAAAACAATACCGAAAGAAGGGAAGTTCACATGTTTCTATGCCATGGTTTATATTATATCTATCATAAAATATCCATTGTTATAAAAGCAGGCAACATGGCAATTATGTTAGGAACAAATGAACACGTCAGGTGCATAAGTCTCATGAAATCTTCATTTTTGCTTTGTTTTCTAGCCTTCCACCAGCTTGCACAAGTAAACCTCTACAATCCAGTATGTCAATTATCGTCGAGTGTTACAATCGTTGGAACTTGCCCATGATTCATGAAGTCTATCTTGTTCAACCTAACATTATAGAGGACCTGCTCTGGGAGTTCCTCTTGCTTTTGGGCCTGCATTAGGATTACAAAATGAATTGAAGAAATGATCATAAGTCAGACAATAGAAATATCATATTTTCCTTGGAGAACTAGATAGTTTATTTTAGAGTGAGTTCCGTATTTTACACCTTAAACATGGTTGTCTAGAATTCTCTTGTCCAATTGGAGAAACCTCTTACAAACTTCATTGGTCATCTATGTTTTATGTATGGTAGCTTTGGCATGAAAAATATGTGTCCACTTGGTAAAGCATATGATCCTTAATCATTTAGAGCCTATATAAAAAAAAGGATCCCAGCAGGCCAATCAATCTCGTCCTCGCCAATCACACACACCCGAGCCATCGCATTCTTTTCGTTCATATTCCTCCATCAAGAAACACTATCATTTTCCTTCCACCTCACTTTACCTGTTCTTCTTTGCTGCGTGATCACCATGGATTCCATGTCCTAGCACGCCTCTCATTTGCTCTCTCTTGCCATCATGCCGTCGATGATGCCCATGCACTACCCAAAAGTGCAGCATTGCTAAAGTGCTGCCTCCAACATTTCACGAGAGCGTCGTGATGGGGTGGTGCTCCCCCCTCCCGCTGCCCTCTATAAGATGAAGGAGACGGTGATGAAGGGAGGAAGTGGTGGCCCACTTCCTGTCATTAGGGACGCCTGTGGTCCCCCAACCACCCCATCCCCTTGTACCTCGTAGTGACCAGAGGTCAAGGGGTATTTTGACTGGAGCATGAGCCTCTATGGAGAATCTTCAACCCCCGTCAGTAGAGTTATGACCAGCAAGCAAAGAAGACTAACCTTGGTTCCCGTGAGCAAAGTAATGATGTTGAAACCGACAACTCGAAATATTAGAGCGGATAAAATGGCAGCTGGTAGAACAAGCAACGAAGCATGATACGATCACATGGCCATGGGGCGGCGATGGGTCGTGCGGGATGTTGCTGTTGGAATTATGAGTCCTACAACTATATTCAAATGTAGGAATTGCTAATTTCGCAACGCCTCATTATGGAATTATAATGCATTTATACATGGAATTACTTTACATGATTATCATGGAATTACCACTTGTTGGAACGTACTTAAGTTATATGCTTAAGGAAGCTGGTGGATTATTAGTGGAATACGATATACTATTTATATTGGAAATACTAATCGGGTATAGTGATAATGAGAAGGAGCTATATCGTATATTTAGATTACAACCCTAATGTTAATCTACATAACTAGAGGAATTTACACTCTATTATGACGCGTTGCTCACAAGCGTGTGCTCCGGGGACATAACGGGTAGAATCCCTTAACCGAAAAATATGATCGTGGTTGGTAATTTGCTTTGGACTCTATCTTGGAAAATAGTGGAAAATACTAGGAATATTATATCTGTATAAGAGGTGGACTCTTTGGAAACACGGTATAAGAAGGTCCCTACCCCCTAGCCACAGATATGCGAATTGTGAGCGGCACCAGGGATAAGCGCAAAGGAATAGCGGGTAGACCACAAACCCTAAATTTCTAACATTGGTATCAGAGCAGGTTTAGTCACCCAATTCCACACCGTCATCGATACGTTCTGCTGCAACTCCGCATCTATCACTGCTCGCCGACAGGTTGAATACACTACAACTCTGCATCACCCATCGTCCGCGAGGTATTCTACTTCAGCGCCATGTCAATTCGGCTAACTGTTGTGCGCTAGATCGATGTGTTACCTCCCACTTGCAATCAAGCACGAAACTGTTGGACCCTCACGAGGCTACACTTGATCTGGAACACAAAATATATAAAACAATCGATTGTGACATGATCGAGGATCGAGGAAGACTGGTACTCGCTGGCTCAGTGGCTCTGGTAGTCTTGCACACAATCGTGCAAGGACAGGGATCATGGAAGGAAATCAAGAAGCAAGCCTAGTTCATGTGGAAGATCAAGAAGTATTGGAAAGAAAAGGGCATGCAATTCTTAGTTCACCTGGATCAAGGAAAGAATTAAGTAAGCCTAGCTTTGATACGTACGAGTTGTATAGGAATCAATTAGGCCTTCGTACATGCGCATTGCTCGCAGTGCCTTGCTTCGGAATATATCCCACGAAGGAACCAAGCATCTCTTACATAGTCTGTATAATCGCACATTAATCTAGCCTGATGAGGTTGCCGCTCCTTCGAAGTCTACACTCAATGACTTGACCAGCCAAACAAGCTAGCTGCTCGGAAACTTGACCATGCCTACTGCCTCTGCCACCTACGTTATTAAGAATAGTATATCCCCTTTAAAATTACAGGAATTTTCGGACATTAGTTGAAGGAAGGATAAGGGATCTTCTTCTTGTTTGATGGCTAATCTATTGCATATACGTCATAACAAGGAAAATATGTCTACTCCTTGGAAGAAGTTAAGAAGGACCCTGGATTAAATATCTGGATGGACTGCACGAAGTAAATGGTTTCATACTAAAAATCCCCATGGTTTAATTATTATATAGAAAATTATGCATACTGGAAAGGAATATTGAAGAAGTTTTATTATTGAGCATCACTTGTTTGTGGAGGAAGATGAGACTCACTCCGAGGAGAAGGAAAATTTCTCTTCATTTGTCAGTATACCTAACGACAAGTTTTTTTGTACTATATTCATTTAGTTGGGGCTATTTTTTAAAGTATAATTGGCCTGTGGCTTGTCTCATTGCTGGAATACAATAGAAAATTTTTTGGTCCTAAGGCGGACGGCAAAGGACAAGTTTACCGGGTTTTTCTTTGTCGTAATGTTTGTCGTCTGCTGACGGACGGCACAGGCCTTTGCCGTCCGGGATCCTTCCCTTTGCCGTCAGCCATGGCAGACGGCAAATTCCCTGATTCCTGTAGTGATATTAAATGTTCCAAAGTAAATTACACATATTTATGTGCTTTGTCATTGTTGCTAAATTTTATACACTTTGGAATTGGAAAATTTGCCATCAAACTCCTATATGGAGGAAACCTATTATTGTTATGGGACACTATGTGCAAGTTCAGTGAGAAGGGATTTGATTTATTGTCTGTCTTGGAATCTATTTACTATGACATGTTATTGTAATAATTAAGAGCGAAAATATTGCTCAATGGTTAAATTAGTGCATTATGGATTTTCACACAATGGTCTATCTTTCTTGATGTCCATTGGTAGTTGGCAAACAAATTTGTTTATTTGGAAGAGATAACTCTATATGGAGGAATACCAACAATGGGAACACATGCTTGGAATTTTATTATTTAAATCATCAACGACTTGGTCACGTATCTTAGAACTATATGAATTAGATTATTTATCCTAGAATTCAAAACTTTAGTGGGAGGATAATGGTATTTTCTGAAGCATACATACTGGACATGTTTTAACTGGCACACCTTTTATTAAGGTGGAAGGAGATAACAAAAGGAAACTTCACATTATTTTGATATAGTTATTGTAATTTTTCCCACTCCCACAAGAGGCTAGATTATTTATTTTATCACATTCATTGATAACTGCACTTGATATGGTTATGTTTTTACTATTTGAAATACAAGACAGAATGTTTTATTGCGCTTGTCACATTATGTACTTAAGTGGAAAATTAGTTGATTAAAAGATATCAAAGTTTCAACAACTGATTGGCGGGGGAAAGTACACTTCAGGAATATGTCAATTGAACATGAAAAGACCATGAAACTATTGACCATTGTAATTGACCATTTTTTTGGAAGAAGCATTGCATACATACTGTTGGTTGTCAATATCGCACAAGAATATGTCAATTGAACATGAAAAGACCATGAAATTCGGGAAGGAATAAACTCAAATGAGGAAGAGAATAGTTTGGGAACTTAAATTCATACCAAACAACCGCAAGCCTATTGTCCGGAACTGATTTTTTTCGTAAGGAAATTTTGCACACTAGAATATTATAATGTCACTCTTGTTATACAATTCTTTACATGAAGGGAAATATAATTTGTGGAAACTCTTTCTTCTGGAATTCTATGGAAGAGGAACTAAAGACATGGTTTGTTAATTGAAGACATTAATGTATGGTATTATAACAAGCTTCACATCAATGGAATATTAGGTCATATGATTTTCTAAATGAAGGAAGGTGGTCATCTAAAAATGTAAGTATAAGATATTTTTCAATATTATTGTATTGCTAACATGTTTTGTTGTTTGCAATGATAAAGTTACATTGATGGAAGTGAAAGCTTGGTCATGTTTTAACTTTCATATGAAAGGAATGTTCGAAGCTTCCTATGTTTTGGGAGTGGAACTACATAGGGCATGTTTTGAAACTTTTCCTATGGAATATTGACAACTTATTAAAGTACCTGGAATCAAACACAGTGAGGAATTATGTTTGAACTCCTAAGGCCAAGGGGATAATGGTGTTAAAACTTACTGTAGCTTCATTTTACAATCATACCTTAGCTTTTGGAATTTATGTTGCACTCAAGCGGTGGAAGGAAAGACGAGCAACTAAGGGAATCTCACACATCATTTAAGATTTTGGAAAGTGCATCACAACTTGTCACTTGTTCTGGAATTTATATTAAAGGTTTAACACATTGAGGAAGCTATTACTATATCTATCAGATGAGAAATAAGTCCAGGTACACATATTCAAATATTATTTTTAGTACTAATATGGTGCAGGTTCACTAACTAAAGTCAGGAAATTATTTCGAAACTTGGTTACTCATGAAACTTCATTTACTAGTTGGATTTTATTTATGTGGTTCTGAATATTTATTCAACATGGTTATCATATATTTTGACTTGATGTGGAATTATACATATTATTGATTATGTGATAAAAAATAATTGATGCGGAATTTTCACTTGAGGAAGTGATACTCAAGGTGCCTATAAAGGTGGAATTACACTTGAGGAAATAATACTCGAGGCGCCTAGGACAGTTATGCTTGAATATTTAGGTAGAAACTAAGGTCTCTAGTGATCTTAGGTGTCACAACAAGGAGACATATTGAGGGAATGTATCACATTTTTGTGTGGGTTTTTTTTCAACATAGTGTTAATATGATTGTTGGTCCCTTGACTAAGCCTCTAGGTCATGAGGTATTTTGCAAGCATTTTAAGGCTATGGGTTTATGAATATTTGAATGATCGTTTTGGATAAGTGGGAGATGTTGGAATTATGTGTCCTACACCTATTTTCAAACATAGGAATTGCTAATATTCGGAATACCTCATTATGGAATTATACATGTATTTATACATGGAATTACTTTACATGATTATCATGGAATTATCACTTGTTGGAACGTACTTAAGTTATATGCTTAAGGAAGCTCGTCGATTATCAGTGGAATACGATATACTATTTATACTGGAAAGACTACTTGGGTACAATGATAATCGGAAGGAGCTAGATCGTATAGTTAGATTACAGCCGTAATGTTGATCTACATAATTGGAGGAATTTCCACTCTATTATGATGTGTTGCTCACAAGCATGTGCTTCGGGGAGATAACGGGTAGAATCCGTTAACAGACAAATATGATCATGGTTGGTAATTTGCTCTCGACTCTATCCCAATAACTAGTGGAAAATACTAGGAATCTTATATCTGTATAAGAGGTGGACTCTTTGGAAAGTCAGTATAAGAAGGTCCCTACCCCCTAGCCTCATATATGTGAATTGTGAGCGGGACCACGGATAAGCACAGAGGAATAGGGGGTAGACACAAACCCTAAATTTCTAACAGTTGGAACTAGCAGTAGGGTGTCTTGTGACAGCCGTGACACTAGGCTCCAAGTTCAATGCCCATTTCTGGCGAATGCTAAATCGACGGCACCAAAAGATGTGACCACTAGTAGATGGTGTTGGAACTGATACCGAGAGATATTGTAATCGACATTAACGACGCTTCAACCGGCGGCCAATAAGATGCAACCGGTGGCTCATGGTACCATATAGAATTTTCACCGATGATGCAACGAATTAGATGACCGTCCATGGTGAATGCTATGAACGTAGCCTCCATGAGCTTTAGTTGGTGAACGGAAATGTGAGAACCAGCCATGTAGAAAGCAGCGACAATGAGGCATGGGCATTGTTGCCCCATGAGATGGTAGGGTTGACTCTGAGGTACTAGTTATAATGATAGCAGAGGGCTGCTAGGAGCAAATTGGTCAGGGGAGAAAACCTAGGGGTCTATATGTCATTTCCAAAAACAAAGGTGTCTCTTTATGAGGTGTGCTTTGAGCGAGGGATGCGTGTCCCGTGGGTAGTTGTTGTTTTCTCCTGTGTGTTTTGAAACATCAAGACTTCATTGTTCAACTGATTTCCAAATCTTTTGCAATAGCATGAGAGGTAAACTCAGCGATATTAGAATCTCAAAACAAGGAAGTTCTACTGCTAAAAGAATTAGTTGGTAAGATACGAGCCACCTCATTCGCTTTCACACTGATAATGTGTATACTCAGTCTTGGCGAAATCAAGGGCAAGCTGTCTGCATTCCATTACTGTGGCTATGTTGGATCCAGTTGCTATTAGGAATTACAAAGCATGGTTTTTGGGCGTATGATTTGGGTTATGGACGGTAAGCTGGCTCTTAACGGCACCTTGTATAATATGTTCAGATTGAGCAAACAACAGAGAGAAATACATATATATAATCTAAATTGTTGATGTGTGTTCCTTCGTCATTCATGCCTTGGTACCTTATGTAATTTACCAATAGGTAGGCATAATAATCTTAACGCTCATAAATACATAGCTAAACATACAAGTATGCAAACATATGAATAATTCATTCAGGGGAGCCTCCCCTCTAGTTATCGTTTGCGAATGCATTGGCCTCGGCATGCATATGCCTCCTCCCACACATTAGTGGGAAAAGTCATACATGTGGACTCAAATTAGTAACCAGGGACACGCCACAACTATATTTCAAAAATTATAGTGCCGGGTAGCAAGAAGTGCCCATCGCTCCTCTAATCACATAAGTGGAGGGCACAAATTACCACACACTCTTCCAAATTTGCTCGCGGGCCAAACAAATCTGTTACAAGAACATGCATCGTACCCGTCATAGCTCTAGGTCATAGTTGTGGCTGCTTTGAGTAATAGCTCACCACTCATAAACCTTTCAAAATTTGATCGCGGGGCAATAACATCACCCGCGAGCGAGCCGTAACGCCCACCATTGGTTTTTTTTTCTTTAGTGGCAGGCACTAAAAGGACCCGTCACATCATTATTTGGGATGAACAATGCTATTTCTTAAACATTCCAAGAGTTAGCAGTGGCGGTCGCTGGGTCCACCCACCACACATATTTTTTGTCTAACAAGACCTTAGAAACTAACTTTTCCAAAACAAGAATAGTCTCAAAATTGTGCATCTAGCTTCCCAAAGTGTGTTTGAAGATCCAGAGAGATAAAAAGATGGAGTTATGTTTCACCATTTCCATTCTAAACCATAACACATCAGAGGATTGGAGAGTTTTTTTACATGAGGTGCATCAAGTTTTTTCGTAACGCTCTCAATTTTCTACCACACCATACATGGGTGAGATGTGGACACCATGCAAACTTCAGCTCTTTTGGAGGTTGTTTCAATGTTATTTCGTGCTGAACACCATTTTGCCCCTTTTAGTTCCCGAAAAAGTCATATATTGCCTCGAATATAGTGGACATACTCTAAAAGTGGTCATTTTTCCATGACATGGCTTTTTATGGTGTGTAGTACTCGTAGAAAAAGATTGAATATCAAGAGATATAAAAATATGGAGTCTAGTACGGAAACGCAGTGGTTCCCATTCGAAACCCTGACACATCGAGGGAGGGTGTCTGTTTTGTACATGAGGCGTGCCAAGTTATTTCCGTAATGTTCTCAATGTCTACCACAACTTACACGGGTTAGATGTAGACATCATACAAAGTTACAACACTTTTCGATGTCTTTTGCAAGTTATTTCCTGCTGAATAGCGTTTTGCCCCTTTGAGTGGCCAGAAAAACAGATATTGCCTTGAAAGTAGCAGAGAAACTCAAAAAAGTGGCCATTTTTGAGCACATAGCTTTGTATGTGGTGTAGTAACCATAGAAAAAAATGAAGTCCAAGAGATATAAAAAGTTTAGAGTTCAGTGTGGAAAGGCGACGATTTCCGCTCAAAACTTTGACATGTCGGAGGACAGTTTCTGTTTTGTACATGAGGTGCATCAAGTTTTTTTCGTAACGCTCTAAATTTTCTACCACACCCTAAACGAGTGATATGTATACACGATGCAAAGTTTCAACACTTCCGTAGGTTGTTTGCGTTAGTAAAAAGATTAGTATTTTGCCGATGGATCATAGTTTACGTTAGTTATCTTTTTTTCATCGCCATATTGTGTTCATTGACGGCAAACACTCTTGATTGATGGCAAAATCTTTGTTGTCATCCCTTCCAAAAGAAGATGACAAAGTATCCCTTTGACGATTTAGAATATGTAGACATGCTGACGGCAAATTCTTTGCCATCTTTATTCCTGCCTTTGACATCTATACTTTGCCGGATGGCAAATTGACTCACTCATGTAGTGCATGTTATTTTTAGGCTGAACATGGTTTTACTCCTTTTAGAGGCCTAAAAATCAGATATTGCATCAAAATTAGCACACATACTGAAAAGGTGGTCATTTTTCAACACGTGGCTTTGTATGGTGCGTAGTATTCGTAGAAAAAGTTTGAAGTTCAAGAGATGGTGGTTTCCATCAGATGCGTTTTCTACATGACTTGCATCATGTTTTTTTGTAACATTGTGAAGTTTCTATCACACCCTCGATGGGTGAGATATATACACCATGGAAAGTTTCTACACTTTCGGAGGTCATTTGCATCTTATTTCACGAGGAATATTGTTTTGCCCCTTTTAGTGGCCTAAAAATAAGATATTGCCTCAAATATTAGCAAACTTACATGAAAATGGTAATTTCTAGCACATGGCTTTGTATGGTGTGTAGTACTTGTAGAAGAAGTTTGAAGTTCAAGATATATAATCAATATAGAATTCTGTGTGGAAAGGTGGCGGTTTTTGTTAGAAACACTTACACATCGGCGGAGTGTCCATTTTGTACACGAGGTGCATCAAAAAAATTCTGTAACACTCGAATTTTTTTACCACACCCTACACGCCTGATATGTAGACACCAAGCAAAGTTTAAGCATTTTGCAGTTCCTTTACACATTATTTCCTGCCGAACAACGTTTTGCCCGTTTTAGTGGCCACAAAGTCTGATATTTCTCGAAAAATAGGGGGCGTACTCGAAAAGTGGTCATTTTGAGCATTTGGCTTTGTATACTGTGTAGTACTCATAGAAAAGTTTGAAATTGAATTGGTCTGCAAAAGTAATGAAGAAATTTTTGATTTACATAGGTAAGGTTCGTGGTGGGGGCACTGCCAAGTACCCACCACGAGACGTACTTGTGGCGGCAGGCGTTTTGTATTACCCGGTACATAGACACACCAAAAACATTTACCCCTTAGATAGTTTTCCTCCTTTCAAATCTCGCTCTTGCATGTCTCTGCTCTTGCCCACTCTCGATTAATGAATTCACCCGCCACCGTCCATGCCTATTTGCTCGCTGCCATTGCACAGTCACCACAAACCCCACCACTTTCCTGTGTTCTCCTCCGCTTCCACTTCGGTGTACACCTCCTAAACAAGTCTCCGGTCCCTCTCCTCCACCAAAGTCACCGGCCCTCTCCTCCAACACCATTACTGACCTCTTCTTTTGTCACCGCTGTCACAACAAGCCATCTCCTCCCAAGGTATGTTGTGAGCCTCATTTTTCTAATGCCTACGCACCATTCAATTGTGTTGGTCAATGTACATTCACACATTTGTGGGATCATTTCCAGGACTTGATATGAGTGCCAATGTTTTGATCAAATGTCGATTCGTTTCTGTTTTGTCAAATTTATGGCACTCAATATGCCCTACTTTCAACAAAGGTCATGTCGAAATTTTCTATCGATATTTAGTGTTTATATTTTTATCATAACTCTTTGTCATCATTCTATAGTTTGACGAGTGTATCCCCATGCCAACCCCGACGTCGACAAGGGCACAAGTTTATGTAGATAAGGCTAACCCTCACATAGATATGGGCCAAGATCAATGGGAAGAACCCACCACTAGACAGGGGGAAACAAGCCACATGGATGGGATTTCATCTAGGACCACTGGCACAAAAAAGATCAAACGAAAGACTAGGGATCTGAAAAAGATTCACGAAGGTATCATTAGAATCATTGAGGTTGGATGAGAAGGCAGGGCCATCACCCCAGCTGACACAACAAAACATATAGAAAAATGCCAGGTTGCATCTAGATATATAACATCTTGATCATTGCAAAGATGACACAGCAAAACATATAGAAAAATGCCAGGTTGCTCTAGATATATAACATCTTGATCATTGCAAAGATTTGGGCGGAGAAAGAGAGAACCTACTGAACGTATTACACCATAATTATGAATTTCCTCAGACTACAAACAAATAGCCAAAGAGAATGCCTTCTCAAAATGGCCAAATAGTTTAGGGAATGGAAGATCAGGGTCTCCTACTGTCTAATGGGTAAGAACTTTGAGACCTTTAAGCGGCTGAATCATACTATGGATTCTGGAGGCTAGTCAAAGTTCTATGAATACTTAGAAAGCGATTCATGCAAGGAGGTTAGTGGTCATTTTCGTAATTTATTGAAACACCTGTCGTGGTGGTTACAAAGCTGCAGTGCCTAAGTGGGAGAAGGATTCTGCGGACTTTGAAGCCGCGAGTAAACTGCCTCTGTTTTTTGAAGCATCGAGATTGTGCTCGTGACTTCCGTTTCCCCATGGATCATGTAGTCCAAGACCGAGATACTAAAGAGTCGGTCCTCCTAGTGTCAAAACATCGGTCAACAGAGGAGAACCTTGTCGGTGTACTAAGAAATAGGGACCTTAGTACCCATACTTGTACACAAACCATCGCGGCCACCGAACCGGAAAGACCTTGTTGGACGAACGCCAACCTTAAAGCAACATCAAGCATGGACCAAGACAACCAGCAAGCCTGCTTGTTGGTGGAGAAAGCCCGACTGCGGAAACTCCGGCCAGATCTCCACCTGCCAAGTCGTCGCTCCATGTTGTCAGGCTGATTGTGTACATCAGCTAGGTGGTGAACGGGCAGGTGGTTAGGTGGAGCTAGTCGGGCGCGTTTCAACCCGAGGGATTTACAACATGTTTAAAGACACCCATCCCATGGCGTGGCAAAGGAATAAGAGGTAGCTGGGGAACGACACAGAAGGAAAGGCAATCCTTGCCGAGAGACGTTGCCAGCATGCCACCTCATGATGCATTCAATGCGCTTGTCCTAGTCCGTCAGAGTTAGGTATTTCCCACTATATCTCCTGTCAGTAGTTTTGGCATCTATAGTGTACATTGTTTACCCATGTAATGACCATTTTGGCCACTGTGGTACCCCTTAGACTATAAGAGGAGGCCCATGGCTACCTTTAGAGAGGTCGACACTTCATTCATTTGCATGCGTAGCCTCACTCCTCGAGCATTCCTTTCCGGGTGGTAGAACTCCTATACTGTCAAGTTATATATGCACAAAACACAGGATGTAGGGTTTTACGCTTCCGAGCAACCCGAACCTATCTAAACCCTTCGAGCTTGCATGGATTGGTGATGCTCTTTGTGCGTGCGAATTCCTACAGTTGAACCACAGAGGGTCCCCATAGGTCCCACAGATTGTCGTATGCCCGACATCTTTGGCATGCCGGGTAGCAGGGTTCTCGCATGTGAACCTTCACAGATTTTTGCGTGTCATCGCTAACAACTTCATCGAAACCTATGCCTCCTAAGAAGGCCAAGGGTGCATCGACACCTGCCCGGACTTCATCCAAACTTCCCTCGCAAGCGGTCGCCAGCGACAAAGACGGAGGCGGATCCCGCACTCCCCACACCGGCGAGCACATCAACAACATAGTGTGGAGTTCCATGAGTCGCGAGCTGGACCCTGACGTCATGGCGACAGGAAACATGTCGGCGCTGACAACAACTACAGCGTAAGCGGCAGCCGCGATAGCAGCGGCGGCGACACGGGACCTCCGTTGAACCCCTCGCAAAACATCTGCGACCAACACACCTAGGGAGGTGGCCTGGGGCGGCGCCTCACAAGTCCTCTGTGCATCACTCCCATGATGCATAGGGACAAGCTCATCCTCAACCTCTTGGAGAAGATGGACGGCGCGCGACAGGACGGGGGAGCACTCTTCCTGACATGGTTAGGAGCAAAAACATCACACCTCGCACCTCTCCATTTCCAAGACAACGAAGGAAGCTCTAGCACAAGCCCAGCTATTGCTGAACTTCCTACCTACGCCAGGCAAGATGGACGACTGGAGGGAGACCATACAAAGCTTGCTGAGCTCTGTGAACCGTGCCAAGCCTGATGTGGCGGGTCCCTCGCGTGCACTCCATGCGACCTCCACGAGGCCCTCTGCTGGATGCAGTGCTGGCGGGACAGTCATGGTGTAGTCGCCACCGCAACAACAACAACCTTCCTGCTGGACCAACTTGTCAAACGAAGTGTCTTACGCATAGACGGAGCCATGGAAAAAAGCAAGACCAGCGCCAAGTCTAGAAGGACGGCACAAGGAGGACGGCCGCACCACTATCCAGAGGCGGAGGGAGATGTGTCGTTGATCGAATGAAAGTATAGATCTAGGCGTCCACGAGTCTGCACCGGGGATACCTGGCAGCCTACCTTACGGGATAGGTTTCCCGACATTCACCCATGAGTTGCGGCATCTCTGCTGGCCCTCCAGTAGAGCCTTCAAGCCTGAGCTTCCCGACAAATACGACGGCAAGATCAGCCCTTCTGAGTTCCTCACCATATATACCATCGCCATGCAGGCCACTGGGGAACGAGATGAGAAAGTGTTCGCCAACTACTTCCCACTGGCGCTCAAGCCTAATTTTAGGAGTTAGATGATGAACTTGCCGGAGGGGTCAATTTCCTCATGGGTCGATCTGTGCAACCAGTTAGTTGGCGCATACCAGTAGGGCCACAAACTCCCAGGGCAGCCTAGCGATCTGCATGTGCCTCCCTAGAGATGGCGAGTCCCTCCATAATTACATCCAGAGGTTCAACCGCATGCAACACAACATCCCCAACATCCATCCTGTCGAAGTGATTGTCATGTTCTACACGAACGTACTTAATCAACGGATGTGTGTAGAAATGAGCATCAACAAGGTGCGGGATGTCTCTGAGCTTTAGGCCCTGACTGACAAGTGTGCATGCGCTGAAGAGGGGAGAAGACTCCTGGAAAATATTCTGGCACAGAAGTCGACTCTAACGATGACAAAGATGTGCCCGCCTCCAAGAAAAAGGGCCGGAGGCGCAACCAAAAGCGCAAGGGCAAGGCATTCATGGTCGTCGAAGGGACCAACAACTCCAACACCGGCAAGAAGGCCATGTCCAAAGGATCCGGCAAGGAGGCCGCCGCTTGCTCCAGAGATGATGAGCCCGCGGTAGAAGAAGTTCGGTAGATCATACTACAAGATCCCCCTCACCAAGAGACATGACATGATGAAATGCCTCCAAGTAGAATAGCTTGCCGAAAAGAAGAAGAAAAAGTATGATAGCCATGACATGGAGAAGGGCATGATGGTACAAGTGGCTCCAACACGAAGAACCATGGTGGACGCGGTGACCACTGCGGAAAGACTAAGCAGCAAAAGTAGAAGCCTGCTAGGGGCCAATACAAGAAGTGTGATGATGAAGACGGCGATGACGATGAAGATGAAGAGTGATCTGATGGCCACAAATTCTAGAAGGTTTTGGATGCTATGTGTGTTGAGGGAGGCGCATCTTTGTACTCCTCTAACCAACAGCTCAAGAGATGGTCCTGTGAAATCAACGCAGCTGTGCCAGCAACAAAGGAAAGAAAGCCCATCAAATGGTCCAACACTCCCATCATTTTCGATGTTGAGGATCACCCTGACCACATCACTATTATCGGGTGTGTGTTGTTGTTGGTATCACCAACAATCTGCAACCTCAAAGTCATGAAGATGTTGGTCGATAGTGGGTCCAGTCTGAATCTAATATCACCCGACGTGATCAAACGCCTGCAGATTCCCGACTCGGATCTTAAACCAACATGGTCTTTCCAAGGGTTCAACCTAGGAAGATATCATCCCAACGAGAAGATAACTCTACAGGTTACATTTGGTAGCGAGCTCAACTTCAGGATAGAGAGGATCATCTTCTAGGCCGACTAGCATTGGCAAAGTTCATGGCGACATCCCATCATGCCTACAACACACTCAAGATGCCAGGGACGATGATCGTCATCACTATCCATGCTGACAACAAACACACGGTCGTTTGCATCGACAAGCTCTTCCGGGAGGCAGTGGCAACATCTCCCGACACGGCACTCGCTCCTGTCGACAAAGCTCCTAGGGGAGGATAAGAACAAGACTTCTGGAAAATCTCGTAAGGACAAAGGGAAGGGCACCACGGAGTGCGGCACGCTCGTCGATGACTTACTAGAGCCCTATGCCTCCAGGAGCAAGAAAAACAAGGTGACCATCCCCATGAAGAAGCAAGTGGCTGCTCGGGAGGACGGTGAGGGCAGTGCTTTCACTATAAGTAACACCCTCGACGGTAAATAGGAAAGTGCGCTCATTTCCTTCCTTTTGGCGAATGTCGATGTGTTTACCTAGAAACCATCTGACATCCCTGATGTTCCCAGGGAGGTGATCGAAAACCACCTTGCCATCTGTCCTCATGCATACCATGTCAAGCAGAAGGTCCAAAATAAGAACGGGAAATCCAATAGTTTATCACCAAAGAGATCAACAAACTGGAAGCAGCAGGCCTAATCAGAGGTGTGATCCCCCAACATGGTGGTTGGCGAATCGTCTATTGGTGCACAAGGCAAATGGGAAGTGGAGACTTTCCATTGACTTCACTGATGTCAATAAGGCTTGCTCGAAGGCCCCTTTCGCCTTGCCACGCATTGATCATATAGTGGACTCAACTACCGGTTGCGACCTGTTGTCTTTCCTTGATGACTACTATGGTTACCGCTAGATCTTCATGACCAAGGAAGATGACGAGAAAACAACATTGATCACTCCTTGCGGCACGTACTGCCTTAAGTGCATGTCGTTCAGGATAAAGAGTGCAGGTTCAACATTTGCAAACTTGCGCAAGATCAACTTGAAGCTCAACTCCGAGCAGTGGGTGTTTGGAGTCCCATCCGGCAAGCTCCTTGGGTTCTTTGTGTCACATCACGGAATAGAAGACAACCTCACCAACATCAACGCAATTTAGAAGTTGGAGGCATCGAAGAGCTTCAAGGACGTACTACTCTTGGCGGGCTTTATTGTCATCCTCATCAGGTTCATTTCCAAATCCACAGAGCACGCCCTATCAATTTTCAATATCCTGAAGAAGGCATGCCCAATGATATGGACTCTAGAAGGAGAGGCAGCGCTGTATGATTTGAAGAAATACCTATCCTCAACGTTGATCCTAGTCATGCCTATACCCGAGGAACCGTTGTTGCTATATCTGACAGCAACGAACCAAGTGGTTAGTTTTGCGTTGATGGCAGAGAGGGAAGCTGAGGAGGGCGAGATGGCAAACCTGAGCCGGTAACCGGAACCAGAGCCAGCCCCGGCAAGCCAAGGAGCCGACAACGCAAATGTGACACAATATGAGGGTAATAGACTATACAAAAAAAGAAGATGGTGCAGCAAACAGTGTACATTTTCAGGCCTCTCCTACAGGGGCTAGGTCAAGGTACTCTAGGGTGCAAAAACTACTTTTCGGATTTCTCATGCTCCCTGCCCCCCAGAAGTTTCACCACTACTTCCAAGCACACCACATCACTTTCGTCACTCGCTTTCCGTTGCAACGCATCCTGAGTAATGCAAAAGCAACCTGTAGGATTGTCGAGTGGGCGTCGGAGCTGGCTAGCTTTGACCTGAGCTTTGAAAGCACAACAACCATAGAGAGCAGAGCCCTGGAAAAGTTCATCACGGAATGAACGCCGACGCAAGACGAAGAAATTCCAGAAACAGTCCTCCACAGTAAGGAAACACCTCAAGAATGGGTCATGTACTTTGACAGAGCTTTTTCGCTGCAAGGCGCCGGTGCTGGAGTGTTCCTTGTCGCACCCACCAAAGAGTTCCTCAAGTATGTGATCCAGATGCATTTTCCCCAGGAGGCATCAACTAACAACACAACTGAGTATGAAGGGTTGCTTGCCGGACTACGGATAACAACTGATCTTGGCATCAGAAAATCGATAGTCCAACAAGACTCATAGCTTCTTGTATGCCAAGTGAACAAGGATTACCAGAGCCCCCTGATGGAAGCCTACATAGATGAAGTGAGGAAGTTAGAGGAGCATTTTCATGGTCTGCAGATAAAGCATGTCCCCCGTGCAGAGATCGATACTGCCGATGACTTGTCAAAACAAGCCGCTCAAAAGTCACCTGAGGAATCAGGCACTTTTGTACTTTGACTCACTCAGCCATTTGTCACACCATTTGATCGGTGAGCCATGAAGAGGAAGGTCAACTCCGGCGACTATTTTTCGGCAGAGCCATCAGTGGTCACCAAGAAGGTCGCCGAGGGCGACAAGACGCCTGCCGGTGAGCAGCAAGCTTCGATCGAACCAGTGGTCCTTGCGGTGGAGGCTAGCGCTCCTGCAGTGGAAGAGACGCCTTTAGTCCTTGTCGTCGAGCCAGAAGTTCCGACATGTGCATAGAAGATCATCCAGTACCTCCATACAAGAGATCTCCCCAAGGAACAAGAGTAAACTTTTAATATACAAATTCCGGAATGATGGGCTATTAATCCCTTTCAGACAGGAGATCCCCTTTAGAGGCAATGATGGACTATTAATCCCTTTGCCTATCATGATGCCCCACGCCACTAGTTGCATGCTATGTGGTCAGCACTGAAAGATGATGAATAATATACAAATCGGGTCAATACTAAAATCTTCTTAGCACTCGCCCCTCATCACTTACCAACGCTTAGCTAGGAGTCTGTGTTGAGGGCCATCACTGAAGGGTCCACCTCAGAGGCATCCGTGATAAGCCTCACACGATAGTTAACACTAGCTAGGCTTCACTGTTGAGGGCCATCACTGAAGGGTCCACGTCAAAGGCATCAGTGATAGTCCTCACACGATAGTTAACACTACCCACTCGACAAAAGACCGATTAGTGATGAGGTCATCATACACCTTAGTTTGCTTCGCTCAGATGAAATTTTATCATTGATGATCATTGATTATATTAACTCATCACTGAACACCTCAATAGTTGTCGGTCATTAGGGACTCTCTAGAATTTAATCGACTTCCTTCCTGCATTGACCAATAGGAATGTGAAACGGAGACACATTCATGCATCCGTGATTATTAGTGCATGCATAGGTCCTAGTGAGTAGGATTGGACCGTTGATGATTCACACAACATGATGACACCTGTTTTACTAGCGATGTTTCCCACATTGTCTTCAGCTATATATATGGAGTAATGGCACGTCCACAACCCCTCACTTGAGTTGCCTCACTGCTACTCCCCCCTATGAAGCAGTGTCTTATCACTTGCTCCACTTTTCCATCCTTTCCTTTCACTAATCAATACACTTCTAGTGGCACGTTGACATATTGTCATACTAGATCCCAAGTAGGTTAGATGAACCCGTAATTGTTTGGTCTCTAACGTTCGGTTAGATAATACCCCACCCGTAGCTACCAGAGGAGATGAACACCAACTAGCGGAGAACTGGGCATTGTGCAAAGCCTTTACAGTTCAGTGGGAGGAGGAGAAGAGTGCGCACGAGGAAACTCGTCAGTACAACAACACCAATGTCAAGTTCAAAAAATTATGCGTAGAATCAATACAAGTAGAGGTGAAGTCCCATGCAGCCCTGGAAGCAGCTATAGGCCCTGACCATGCAAACTAACGCTAGCATAATAGCTGACATGGAGTGTTGTAAGAGGTTTTAGAAGTGGCCTTGGGTCTGGTGGAGAGAGCCCACGACTTGGCTACGATTGGCAAGTTGGAGGAACTTAAGTACCTATTATAAATATTAGTTATTTTTAATTATGTAATTATTCTCACGTATTGTCTTAAGTTTAAAAATTCCACGGATACACCTGTTGGTTACTGCCATTACTTCTGGTGGGATGTTAACTTGCCCAATAGATCAATACTAGTCCTTCTTGCATACTTTTTCCTCACTCGTGCAGACCTCAGACCAACTTCCCAGTCGGTCACTCATCCTGAAATTGCTCCAAGTTGAGCACGCTTAACTTTGGAAAAGAAGGAATTCCTTATTGATATGAGCAGTCTATCATCCCTATTAAGTCAGGCTCTCACATACACACCCACTCAAAAGAACCTACATCCTCTTCAGCTCAGAGGAATGTTACCTCTAGGCATACGTTTGTGCCACCTATCCATCACATGTGCCATGCCATGTGCCACGGTGGGTCACAAACTTCCTGCACAACATGACCACGTACCTGGCCTACAACAATCCGTAACTACGAGGGTCGGCTCTGATACTAACTTGTAACGCTCTGGACACACCCATTGATTACTGGTCATTACTCCTGGTGGGATCGAGACTAGCCCCACAAATCGAGACTAGTCTTTCCTATGCACTTGGTCCTCATTTGTGCGCATCTCGGACTAACTTCCTTGTCAGTCACCTATCCCGGAATTGCTCCAAGAAAGCATCCTTATCTTTGGAGTTCTTTCCAAATGGGATCCCAGAAAAGAAAGAATTCCTTATTGATAAATATTCTATCATCCATATTAAGCTAGGCTCTCACATATATTTTATCTTGTAATATTAGCTTTGTGTAATCCAGTAGCAAAATAGCATGTGCATTGCAACAGAAGGAAAAAATATTACGCGACCTTAACTCAGCAACCATGACTTTAGGCCTCATAGGTCTACGTCCTTTTTATAGCACATGGGATCCCATGATGACGTTGGCAACCCGCTCCCTCATGGAGTCCTTACCATGCGTGTTGAATTTAGGGTCCTCAAGATATCTTGACAGTTCGCTCTTCGTATCGTGCAACTAGCATCTCCCTTGGCGACATGTCCTAGGTAGCACACTCGACAGATGGGTGCCATGGTGATGTGTTTGGGTTCGAACTTTCTTCCCCACTAAAGAACCTTTACAAGTGTTGTACATTAAAAATTGTGCCTAACTGATATGTTTTAGAAGGTACATCATATGCATCATTACCAAAACAACTTAAGAATTATCGTGCAAAAACAATACCGAAAGAAGGGAAGTTCACATGTTTCTATGCCATGGTTTATATTATATCTATCATAAAATATCCATTGTTATAAAAGCAGGCAACATGGCAATTATGTTAGGAACAAATGAACACGTCGGGTGCATAAGTCTCATGAAATCTTCATTTTTGCTTTGTTTTCTAGCCTTCCACCAGCTTGCACAAGTAAACCTCTACAATCCAGTATGTCAATTATCGTCGAGTGTTACAATCGTTGGAACTTGCCCATGATTCATGAAGTCTATCTTGTTCAACCTAACATTACAGAGGACCTGCTCTGGGAGTTCCTCTTGCTTTTGGGCCTGCATTAGGATTACAAAATGAATTGAAGAAATGATCATAAGTCAGACAATAGAAATATCATATTTTCCTTGGAGAACTAGATAGTTTATTTTAGAGTGAGTTCCGTATTTTACACCTTAAACATGGTTGTCCAAAATTCTCTTGTCCAATTGGAGAAACCTCTTACAAACTTCATTGGTCATCTATGTTTTATGTATGGTAGCTTTGGCATGAAAAATATGTGTCCACTTGGTAAAGCATATGATCCTTAATCATTTAGAGCCTATATAAAAAGAAAAGGATCCCAGCAGGCCAATCAATCTCGTCCTCGCCAATCACACACACCCGAGCCATCGCATTCTTTTCGTTCATATTCCTCCATCAAGAAACACTATCATTTTCCTTCCACCTCACTTTACCTGTTCTTCTTTGCTGCGTGATCACCATGGATTCCATGTCCTAGCACGCCTCTCATTTGCTCTCTCTTGCCATCATGCCGTCGATGATGCCCATGCACTACCCAAAAGTGCAGCATTGCTAAAGTGCTGCCTCCAACATTTCACGAGAGTGTCGTGATGGGGTGGTGCTCCCCCCTCCCGCTGCCCTCTATAAGATGAAGGAGACGGTGATGAAGGGAGGAAGTGGTGACCCACTTCCTGTCATTAGGGACGCCTGTGGTCCCCCAACCACCCCATCCCCTTGTACCTCGTAGTGACCAGAGGTCAAGGGGTATTTTGACTGGAGCATGAGCCTCTATGGAGAATCTTCAACCCCCGTCAGTAGAGTTATGACCAGCAAGCAAAGAAGACTAACCTTGGTTCCCGTGAGCAAAGTAATGATGCTGAAACCGACAACTCGAAATATTAGAGCGGATAACATGGCAGCTGGTAGAACAAGCAACGGAGCATGATACGATCACATGGCCATGGGGCGGCGATGGGTCGTGCGGGATGTTGTTGTTGGAATTATGAGTCCTACAACTATATTCAAACGTAGGAATTGCTAATTTCGCAACGCCTCGTTATGGAATTATAATGCATTTATACATGGAATTACTTTACATGATTATCATGGAATTACCACTTGTTGGAACGTACTTAAGTTATATGCTTAAGGAAGCTGGTGGATTATTAGTGGAATACGATATACTATTTATATTGGAAATACTAATCAGGTATAGTGATAATGAGAAGGAGCTATATCGTATATTTAGATTACAACCCTAATGTTGATCTACATAACTAGAGGAATTTACACTCTATTATGACGCGTTGCTCACAAGCGTGTGCTCCGGGGACATAACGGGTAGAATCCGTTAACAGAAAAATATGATCGTCGTTGGTAATTTGCTTTGGACTCTATCTTGGAAACTAGTGGAAAATACTAGGAATATTATATCTGTATAAGAGGTGGACACTTTGGAAACACGGTATAAGAAGGTCCCTACCCCCTAGCCTCAGATATGCGAATTGTGAGCGGCACCAGGGATAAGCGCAAAGGAATAGCGGGTAGACCACAAACCCTAAATTTCTAACATTGGTATCAGAGCAGGTTTAGTCACCCAATTCCACACCGTTATCGATACGTTCTGCTGCAACTCCGCATCTATCACTGCTCGCCGACAGGTTGAATACACTACAACTCTGCATCACCCATCGTCCGCGAGGTATTCTACTTCAGCGCCATGTCAATTCGGCTGACTGTTGTGCGCTAGATCGATGTGTTACCTCCCACTTGCAATCAAGCACGAAACTGTTGGACCCTCACGAGGCTACACTTGATCTGGAACACAAAATTTATAAAACAATCGATTGTGACATGATCGAGGATCGAGGAAGACTGGTACTCGCTGGCTCAGTGGCTCTGCTGGTAGTCTTGCACACGATTGTGCAAGGACAAGGATCATGGAAGGAAATCAAGAAGCAAGCCTAGTTCACGTGGAAGATCAAGAAGTATTGGAAAGAAAAGGGCATGCAATTCTTAGTTCACCTGGATCAATGAAATAATTAAGTAAGCCTAGCTTTGATACGTACGAGTTGTATAGGAATCAATTAGGCCTTCGTACATGCGCATTGCTCGCAGTGCCTTGCTTCGGAATATATCCCACGGAGGAACCAAGCATCTCTTACATAGTCTGTATAATCACAGATTTCTCTAGCCTGATGAGGTTGCCGCTCCTTCGAAGTCTACACTCGATGACTTGACCAGCCAAACAAGCTAGCTGCGTAGAAACTTGACCATGCCTACTGCCTCTGCCACCTACGTTATTAAGAATAGTATATCCCCTTTAAAATTACAGGAATTTTAGGACATTAGTTGAAGGAAGGATAAGGGATCTTCTTCTTGTTTGATGGCTAATCTATTGCATATACGTCATAACAAGGAAAATATGTCTACTCCTTGGAAGAAGTTAAGAAGGACCCTGGATTAAATATCTGGATGGACTGCACGAAGTAAATGGTTTCATACTAAAAATCCCCATGGTTTAATTATTCTATAGAAAATTATGCATACTGGAAAGGAATATTGAAGAAGTTTTATTATTGAGCATCACTTGTTTGTGGAGGAAGATGAGAGTCACTCCGAGGAGAAGGAAAATTTCTCTTCGTTTGTCAGTATACCTAGCGACAAGTTTTTTGTACTATATTCATTTAGTTGGGGCTATTTTTTAAAGTATAATTGGCCTGTGGCTTGTCTCATTGCTGGAATACAATAGAAAATTTTTTGGTCCTAAGGCGGACGGCAAAGGACAAGTTTACCGGGTTTTTCTTTGCCGTAATGTTTGTCGTCTGCTGACGGACGACAAAGGCCTTTGCCGTCCGGGATCCTTCCCTTTGCCGTCAGCCATGGCAGACGGCAAATTCCCTGATTCCTGTAGTGATATTAAATGTTCCAAAGTAAATTATATATATTTATGTGCTTTGTCATTGTTGCTAAATTTTATACACTTTGGAATTGGAAAATTTTCCATCAAACTCCTATCTGGAGGAAACCTATTATTGTTATGGGACACTATGTGCAAGTTCAGTGAGAAGGGATTTGATTTATTGTCTGTCTTGGAATCTATTTACTATGACATTTTATTGTAATAATGAAGAGCGAAAATATTGCTCAATGGTTAAATTAGTGCATTATGGATTTTCACACAATGGTCTATCTTTCTTGATGTCCATTGGTAGTTGGCAAACAAATTTGTTTATTTGGAAGAGATAACTCTATATGGAGGAATACCAACAATGGGAACACATGCTTGGAATTTTATTATTTAAATCATCAACGACTTGGTCACGTATCTTAGAACTATATGAATTAGATTATTTATCCTAGAATTCTAAACTTTAGTGGGAGGATAATGGTATTTTCTGAAGCATACATACTGGACATGTTTTAACTGGCACACCTTTTATTAAGGTGGAAGGAGATAACAAAAGGAAACTTCACATTATTTTGATATAGTTATTGTAATTTTTCCCACTCCCACAAGAGGCTAGATTATTTATTTTATCACATTCATTGATAACTGCACTTGATATGGTTATGTTTTTACTATTTGAAATACAAGACAGAATGTTTTATTGCGCTTGTCACATTATGTACTTAAGTGGAAAATTAGTTGATTAAAAGATATCAAAGTTTCAACAACTGATTGGCGGGGGAAAGTACACTTCAGGAATATGTCAATTGAACATGAAAAGACCATGAAACTATTGACCATTGTAATTGACCATTTTTTTGGAAGAAGCATTGCATACATACTGTTGGTTGTCAATATCGCACAGTCGCTCCTTATGGGTTGTACACTAGAATAGAATATATTTTATTGCCAGCGAATTCTTAATTTCTACAAAGCACATAGCAGGATTTTTTTCATGGTTATTCTAATGGATCAAAGGGTGTCTACTTTTTATCTGGAAAAGGAAAACTGGTGGAAAGTAGGAACACAATTACTTTTATGATCAAGGATGAAATTATTGACAATCATACTGGAATGCAATCTTGACCCCAAGGAAACTACAAGTGACACTCCCAACACTGACATGCTTAGGATAAGTGGGAGGAATTAACTTGGAATGTTATCTTTGGACAATTGTTATGTGATTTTTGGGAAGTCACTCTAAATACTAGATGAAGAAGAACGCTTAAATTTTTTATCCATGCCAACTATGGGTGGAAGAAATTCGGGAAGGAATAAACTCAAATGAGGAAGAGAATAGTTTGGGAACTTAAATTCATACCAAACAACCGCAAGCCTATTGTCCGGAACTGATTTTTTTCGTAAGGAAATTTTTCACACTAGAATATTATAATGTCACTCTTGTGATTCAATTCTTTACATGAAGGGAAATATAATTTGTGGAAACTCTTTCTTCTGGAATTCTATGGAAGAGGAACTAAAGACATGGTTTGTTAATTGAAGACATTAATGTATGGTATTATAACAAGCTTCACATCAATGGAATATTAGGTCATATGATTTTCTAAATGAAGGAAGGTGGTCATCTAAAAATGTAAGTATAAGATATTTTTCAATATTATTGTATTGCTAACATGTTTTGTTGTTTGCAATGATAAAGTTACATTGATGGAAGTGAAAGCTTGGTCATGTTTTAACTTTCATATGAAAGGAATGTTCGAAGCTTCCTATGTTTTGGGAGTGGAACTACATAGGGCATGTTTTGAAACTTTTCCTATGGAATATTGACAACTTATTAAAGTACCTGGAATCAAACACAGTGAGGAATTATGTTTGAACTCCTAAGGCCAAGGGGATAATGGTGTTAAAACTTACTGTAGCTTCATTTTACAATCATACCTTAGCTTTCGGAATTTATGTTGCACTGAAGCGGTGGAAGGAAAGACGAGCAACTAAGGGAATCTCACACATCATTTAAGATTTTGGAAAGTGCATCACAACTTGTCATTTGTTCTGGAATTTATATTAAAGGTTTAACACATTGAGGAAGCTATTACTATATCTATCAGATGAGAAATAAGTCCAGGTACACATATTCAAATATTATTTTTAGTACTAATATGGTGCGGGTTCACTAACTAAAGTCAGGAAATTATTTCGAAACTTGGTTACTCATGAAACTTCATTTACTGGTTGGATTTTATTTATGTGGTTCTGAATATTTATTCAACATGGTTATCATATATTTTGACTTGATGTGGAATTATACATATTATTGATTATGTGATAAAAAAATAATTGATGCGGAATTTTTACTTGAGGAAGTGATACTCAAGGTGCCTATAAAGGTGGAATTACACTTGAGGAAATAATACTCGAGGCGCCTAGGACAGTTATGCTTGAATATTTAGGTAGAAACTAAGGTCTCTAGTGATCTTAGGTGTCACAACAAGGAGACATATTGAGGGAATGTATCACATTTTTGTGTGGGGTTTTTTTTCAACATAGTGTTAATATGATTGTTGGTCCCTTGACTAAGCCTCTAGGTCATGAGGTATTTTGCAAGCATTTTAAGGCTATGGGTTTATGAATATTTGAATGATCGTTTTGGATAAGTGGGAGATGTTGGAATTATGTGTCCTACAACTATTTTCAAACATAGGAATTGCTAATATTCGGAATACCTCATTATGGAATTATACATGTATTTATACATGGAATTACTTTACATGATTATCATGGAATTATCACTTGTTGGAACGTACTTAAGTAATATGCTTAAGGAAGCTCGTCGATTATCAGTGGAATACGATATACTATTTATACTGGAAAGACTACTTGGGTACAATGATAATCGGAAGGAGCTAGATCGTATAGTTAGATTACAGCCGTAATGTTGATCTACATAATTGGAGGAATTTCCACTCTATTATGATGTGTTGCTCACAAGCATGTGCTTCGGGGAGATAACGGGTAGAATCCGTTAACAGACAAATATGATCATGGTTGGTAATTTGCTCTCGACTCTATCCCGGAAACTAGTGGAAAATACTAGGAATCTTATATCTGTATAAGAGGTGGACTCTTTGGAAAGTCAGTATAAGAAGGTCCCTACCCCCTAGCCTCATATATGTGAATTGTGAGCGGGACCACGGATAAGCACAGAGGAATAGGGGGTAGACCACAAACCCTAAATTTCTAACAGTTGGAACTAGCAGTAGGGTGTCTTGTGACAGCCGTGACACTAGGCTCCAAGTTCAATGCCCATTTCTGGCGAATGCTAAATCGACGGCACCAAAAGATGTGACCACTAGTAGATGGTGTTGGAACTGATACCGAGAGATATTGTAATCGACATTAACGACGCTTCAACCGGCGGCCAATAAGATGCAACCGGTGGCTCATGGTACCATATAGAATTTTCACCTCTTGGAGAAGATGGACGGCGCGCGACAGGACGGGGGAGCACTCTTCCTGACATGGTTAGGAGCAAAAACATCACACCTCGCACCTCTCCATTTCCAAGACAACGAAGGAAGCTCTAGCACAAGCCCAGCTATTGCTGAACTTCCTACCTACGCCAGGCAAGATGGACGACTGGAGGGAGACCATACAAAGCTTGCTGAGCTCTATGAACCGTGCCAAGCCTGATGTGGCGGGTCCCTCGCGTGCACTCGATGCGACCTCCATGAGGCCCTCTGCCAGATGCAGTGTTGGCGGGACAGTCATGGTGCAGTCGCCACCGCAACAACAACAACCTTCCTGCTGGACCAACTTGTCAAACGAAGTGTCTTACGCATAGACGGAGCCATGGAAAAAAGCAAGACCAGCGCCAAGTCTAGAAGGACGGCACAAGGAGGACGGCCGCACCACTATCCAGAGGCGGAGGGAGATGTGTCGTTGATCGAATGAAAGTATAGATCTAGGCGTCCACGAGTCTGCACCGGGGATACCTGGCAGCCTACCTTACGGGATAGGTTGCCCGACATTCACCCATGAGTTGCGGCATCTCTGCTGGCCCTCCAGTAGAGCCTTCAAGCCTGAGCTTCCCGACAAATACGACGGCAAGATCAGCCCTTCTGAGTTCCTCACCATATATACCATCGCCATGCAGGCCACTGGGGAACGAGATGAGAAAGTGTTCGCCAACTACTTCCCACTGGCGCTCAAGCCTAATTTTAGGAGTTAGATGATGAACTTGCCGGAGGGGTCAATTTCCTCATGGGTCGATCTGTGCAACCAGTTAGTTGGCGCATACCAGTAGGGCCACAAACTCCCAGGGCAGCCTAGCGATCTGCATGTGCCTCCCTAGAGATGGCGAGTCCCTCCATAATTACATCCAGAGGTTCAACCGCATGCAACACAACATCCCCAACATCCATCCTGTCGAAGTGATTGTCATGTTCTACACGAACGTACTTAATCAACGGATGTGTGTAGAAATGAGCATCAACAAGGTGCGGGATGTCTCTGAGCTTTAGGCCCTGACTGACAAGTGTGCATGCTCTGAAGAGGGGAGAAGACTCCTGGAAAATATTCTGGCACAGAAGTCGACTCTAACGATGACAAAGATGTGCCCGCCTCCAAGAAAAAGGGCCGGAGGCGCAACCAAAAGCGCAAGGGCAAGGCATTCATGGTCGTCGAAGTGACCAACAACTCCAACACCGGCAAGAAGGCCATGTCCAAAGGATCCGGCAAGGAGGCCGCCGCTTGCTCCAGAGATGATGAGCCCGCGGTAGAAGAAGTTCGGTAGATCATACTACAAGATCCCCCTCACCAAGAGACATGACATGATGAAATGCCTCCAAGTAGAATAGCTTGCCGAAAAGAAGAAGAAAAAGTATGATAGCCATGACATGGAGAAGGGCATGATGGTACAAGTGGCTCCAACACGAAGAACCATGGTGGACGCGGTGACCACTGCGGAAAGACTAAGCAACAAAAGTAGAAGCCTGCTAGGGGCTAATACAAGAAGTGTGATGATGAAGACGGCGATGACGATGAAGATGAAGAGGGATCTGATGGCCACAAATTCTAGAAGGTTTTGGATGCTATGTGTGTTGAGGGAGGCGCATCTTTGTACTCCTCTAACCACCAGCTCAAGAGATGGTCCTGTGAAATCAACGCAGCTGTGCCAGCAACAAAGGAAAGAAAGCCCATCAAATGGTCCAACACTCCCATCATTTTCGATGTTGAGGATCACCCTGACCACATCACTGTTATCGGGTGTGTGTTGTTGTTGGTATCACCAACAATCTGCAACCTCAAAGTCATGAAGATGTTGGTCGATAGTGGGTCCAGTCTGAATCTAATATCACCCGACGTGATCAAACGCCTGCAGATTCCCGACTCGGATCTTAAACCAACATGGTCTTTCCAAGGGTTCAACCTAGGAAGATATCATCCCAACGAGAAGATAACTCTACAGGTTACATTTGGTAGCGAGCTCAACTTCAGGATAGAGAGGATCATCTTCTAGGCCGACTAGAGTTGGCAAAGTTCATGGCGACATCCCACCATGCCTACAACACACTCAAGATGCCAGGGACGATGATCGTCATCACTATCCACGCTGACAACAAACACACGGTCGTTTGCATCGGCAAGCTCTTCCGGGAGGCAGTGGCAACATCTCCCGACACGGCACTCGCTCCTGTCGACAAAGCTCCTAGGGGAGGATAAGAACAAGACTTCTGGAAAATCTCGTAAGGACAAAGGGAAGGGCACCACGGAGTGCGGCACGCTCGTCGATGACTTACTAGAGCCCTATGCCTCCAGGAGCAAGAAAAACAAGGTGACCATCCCCATGAAGAAGCAAGTGGCTGCCCGGGAGGACGGTGAGGGCAGTGCTTTCACTATAAGTAACACCCTCGACGGTAAATAGGAAAGTGTGCTCATTTCCTTCCTTTCGGCGAATGTTGATGTGTTTACCTAGAAACCATCTGACATCCCTGATGTTCCCAGGGAGGTGATCGAAAACCACCTTGCCATCTGTCCTCATGCATACCATGTCAAGCAGAAGGTCCAAAATAAGAACGGGAAATCCAATAGTTTATCACCAAAGAGATCAACAAACTGGAAGCAGCAGGCCTAATCAGAGGTGTGATCCCCCAACATGGTGGTTGGCGAATCGTCTATTGGAGCACAAGGCAAATGGGAAGTGGAGACTTTCCATTGACTTCACTGATGTCAATAAGGCTTGCTCGAAGGCCCCTTTCGCCTTGCCACGCATTGATCATATAGTGGACTCAACTACCGGTTGCGACCTGTTGTCTTTCCTTGATGACTACTATGGTTACCGCTAGATCTTCATGACCAAGGAAGATGACGAGAAAACAACATTGATCACTCCTTGCGGCACGTACTGCCTTAAGTGCATGTCGTTCAGGATAAAGAGTGCAGGTTCAACATTTGCAAACTTGCGCAAGATCAACTTGAAGCTCAACTCCGAGCAGTGGGTGTTTGGAGTCCCATCCGGCAAGCTCCTTGGGTTCTTTGTGTCACATCATGGAATAGAAGACAACCTCACCAACATCAACGCAATTTAGAAGTTGGAGGCATCGAAGAGCTTCAAGGACGTACTACTCTTGGCGGGCTTTATTGTCATCCTCATCAGGTTCATTTCCAAATCCACAGAGCACGCCCTATCAATTTTCAATATCCTGAAGAAGGCATGCCCAATGATATGGACTCTAGAAGGAGAGGCAGCGCTGTATGATTTGAAGAAATACCTATCCTCAATGCCGATCCTAGTCATGCCTATACCCGAGCAACCGTTGTTGCTATATCTGACAGCAACGAACCAAGTGGTTAGTTTTGCGCTGATGGCAGAGAGGGAAGCTGAGGAGGGCGAGATGGCAAACCTGAGCCGGTAACCGAAACCAGAGCCAGCCCCGGCAAGCCAAGGAGCCGACAACGCAAATGTGACACAATATGAGGGTAATAGACTATACAAAAAAAGAAGATGGTGCAGCAAACAGTGTACATTTTCAGGCCTCTCCTGCAGGGGCTAGGTCAAGGTACTCTAGGGTGCAAAAACTACTTTTCGGATTTCTCATGCTCCCTGCCCCCCAGAAGTTTCACCACTACTTCCAAGCACACCACATCACTTTCGTCACTCGCTTTCCGTTGCAACGCATCCTGAGTAATGCAAAAGCAACCTGTAGGATTGTCGAGTGGGCGTTGGAGCTGGCTAGCTTTGACCTGAGCTTTGAAAGCACAACAACCATAGAGAGCAGAGCCCTGGAAAAGTTCATCACGGAATGAACGCCGACGCAAGACGAAGAAATTCCAGAAACAGTCCTCCACAGTAAGGAAACACCTCAAGAATGGGTCATGTACTTTGACAGAGCTTTTTCGCTGCAAGGCGCCGGTGCTGGAGTGTTCCTTGTCGCACCCACCAAAGAGTTCCTCAAGTATGTGATCCAGATGCATTTTCCCCGGGAGGCATCAACTAACAACACAACTGAGTATGAAGGGTTGCTTGCCGGACTACGGATAACAACTGATCTTGGCATCAGAAAATCAATAGTCCAACAAGACTCATAGCTTCTTGTATGCCAAGTGAACAAGGATTACCAGAGCCCCCTGATGGAAGCCTACATAGATGAAGTGAGGAAGTTAGAGGAGCATTTTCATGGTCTGCAGATAAAGCATGTCCCCCGTGCAGAGATCGATACTGCCGATGACTTGTCAAAACAAGCCGCTCAAAAGTCACCTGAGGAATCAGGCACTTTCGTACTTTGACTCACTCAGCCATTTGTCACACCATTTGATCGGTGAGCCATGAAGAGGAAGGTCAACTCCGGCGACTATTTTTCGGCAGAGCCATCAGTGGTCACCAAGAAGGTCGCCGAGGGCGACAAGATGCCTGCCGGTGAGCAGCAAGCTTCGATCGAACCAGTGGTCCTTGCGGTGGAGGCTAGCGCTCCTGCAGTGGAAGAGACGCCTTTAGTCCTTGTCGTCGAGCCAGAAGTTCCGACATGTGCATAGAAGATCATCCAGTACCTCCATACAGGAGATCTCCCCAAGGAACAAGAGTAAACTTTTAATATACAAATTCCGGAATGATGGGCTATTAATCCCTTTCAGACAGGAGATCCCCTTTAGAGGCAATGATGGACTATTAATCCCTTTGCCTATCATGATGCCCCACGCCACTAGTTGCATGCTATGTGGTCAGCACTGAAAGATGATGAATAATATACAAATCGGGTCAATACTAAAATCTTCTTAGCACTCGCCCCTCATCACTTACCAACGCTTAGCTAGGAGTCTGTGTTGAGGGCCATCACTGAAGGGTCCACCTCAGAGGCATCCGTGATAAGCCTCACACGATAGTTAACACTAGCTAGGCTTCACTGTTGAGGGCCATCACTGAAGGGTCCACGTCAAAGGCATCAGTGATAGTCCTCACACGATAGTTAACACTACCCACTCGACAAAAGACCGATTAGTGATGAGGTCATCATACACCTTAGTTTGCTTCGCTCAGATGAAATTTTATCATTGATGATCATTGATTATATTAACTCATCACTGAACACCTCAATAGTTGTCGGTCATTAGGGACTCTCTAGAATTTAATCGACTTCCTTCCTGCATTGACCAATAGGAATGTGAAACGGAGACACATTCATGCATCCGTGATTATTAGTGCATGCATAGGTCCTAGTGAGTAGGATTGGACCGTTGATGATTCACACAACATGATGACACCTGTTTTACTAGCGATGTTTCCCACATTGTCTTCAGCTATATATATGGAGTAATGGCACGTCCACAACCCCTCACTTGAGTTGCCTCACTGCTACTCCCCCCTATGAAGCAGTGTCTTATCACTTGCTCCACTTTTCCATCCTTTCCTTTCACTAATCAATACACTTCTAGTGGCACGTTGACATATTGTCATACTAGATCCCAAGTAGGTTAGATGAACCCGTAATTGTTTGGTCTCTAACGTTCGGTTAGATAATACCCCACCCGTAGCTACCAGAGGAGATGAACACCAACTAGCGGAGAACTGGGCATTGTGCAAAGCCTTTACAGTTCAGTGGGAGGAGGAGAAGAGTGCGCACGAGGAAACTCGTCAGTACAACAACACCAATGTCAAGTTCAAAAAATTATGCGTAGAATCAATACAAGTAGAGGTGAAGTCCCATGCAGCCCTGGAAGCAGCTATAGGCCCTGACCATGCAAACTAACGCTAGCATAATAGCTGACATGGAGTGTTGTAAGAGGTTTTAGAAGTGGCCTTGGGTCTGGTGGAGAGAGCCCACGACTTGGCTACGATTGGCAAGTTGGAGGAACTTAAGTACCTATTATAAATATTAGTTATTTTTAATTATGTAATTATTCTCACGTATTGTCTTAAGTTTAAAAATTCCACGGATACACCTGTTGGTTACTGCCATTACTTCTGGTGGGATGTTAACTTGCCCAATAGATCAATACTAGTCCTTCTTGCATACTTTTTCCTCACTCGTGCAGACCTCAGACCAACTTCCCAGTCGGTCACTCATCCTGAAATTGCTCCAAGTTGAGCACGCTTAACTTTGGAAAAGAAGGAATTCCTTATTGATATGAGCAGTCTATCATCCCTATTAAGTCAGGCTCTCACATACACACCCACTCAAAAGAACCTACATCCTCTTCAGCTCAGAGGAATGTTACCTCTAGGCATACGTTTGTGCCACCTATCCATCACATGTGCCATGCCATGTGCCACGGTGGGTCACAAACTTCCTGCACAACATGACCACGTACCTGGCCTACAACAATCCGTAACTACGAGGGTCGGCTCTGATACTAACTTGTAACGCTCTGGACACACCCATTGATTACTGGTCATTACTCTTGGTGGGATCGAGACTAGCCCCACAAATTGAGACTAGTCTTTCCTATGCACTTGGTCCTCATTTGTGCGCATCTCGGACTAACTTCCTTGTCAGTCACCTATCCCGGAATTGCTCCAAGAAAGCATCCTTATCTTTGGAGTTCTTTCCAAATGGGATCCCAGAAAAGAAAGAATTCCTTATTGATAAATATTCTATCATCCATATTAAGCTAGGCTCTCACATATATTTTATCTTGTAATATTAGCTTTGTGTAATCCAGTAGCAAAATAGCATGTGCATTGCAACAGAAGGAAAAAATATTACGCGACCTTAACTCAGCAACCATGACTTTAGGCCTCATAGGTCTACGTCCTTTTTATAGCACATGAGATCCCACCATGTTAATTGTTTTGCTTAGGTGTTCATTTCCAATATGGATCCGCATGGTATGAAAGAAAGATGGGTCATGCGCTATTGATTAATGTTGCACCAAAATAACATTTAAAGAATAATCAACATGTAAAATAACATCATACACTATTTATAAATATTCGTATAATATAAATCCATATATAATGTGTTAAATATCTAAAAAGGTAAAAAAATACATTTAAAAACTAGGTTGTGGGTTGATTAACAGAAACATACTGGTTTTTATGCATAAGTGAAAATTTGTCTTAATCTTGGACTACGGGTAGATTAACAGAAACAACTAGAAGTTCTCTATGAAAGTGGTTTTTTTTCCTAAAACCTGGACTCTGAGTCGATTCTCGATAAAGACAAAGGCTTTTTTGAAAAACATCTGATGGATGGGCAGAAGCACGAATTCTTCTCAATACGTATAGAAAAGGAAAAAATCAGTCTCACATGGATATAAAAAAAACTTTAGGGCCCTATGATTTACAAATAATTCGGAGGAACACTCTTTTCTTCACTTTTATGGGTGGTGGAGATGTGGGGTCATTAATTTACTTCAAATTTAGCGGCAGTTTGGTTGATAGACAAAAAATTCAAATAAACAATTAACAAAGAGTTTTTTAATTATGGGTGGCAGGGTGGGTAATTTATTTCAATGTTAGGAGCAGTTCCGTTAACAGACAAAGAAACAATCAGCAAGTAGTTTTTTCACATATGAGTGGCATGGCGGTTAATTTACTTCAACTTCATCGGCATCTTAGGGTAGGTGGATAGACCAAAGAGAAACACATCATCTGTTATTATTAGGTATAAATGTGGACCGAGTTTCGTTCAACTATAATCAATTATGTGTGATTGATTATTCATCGCAAATATTTCGTTTCCACACGAAGTTCTAAATTCTAAATCAAAGACAATGAAATAAGACATGCATTTAAATCACACCATATTAACTAGAGCAAAATTTTGTCATTACTAAAACACCATTAGGTATGCCCATCTATGATGTCATGTTCCCACTTAATTTCATTTATTCTTTTAATTCGTTGGGTGCACAAATATTCTTAAAAGCCAGTTTCTCTTAAGAGGGTCTGATTAATCTTCCCTAGGTATATCGTAAATTTACAAGGATACACCTCACTTCTAAACACGAGTGACCGCATGCTCTCTTGTTTGATATATAAAGATTCATACATACATGGAAAAGAACCTAACAATAATTTAAAAACACACAAAAAACAACTATTTCGTAACCTATACTCTCTCCATCGACATATATAGGTTCTAATAAGTATTTCGCGGTCGCAGTTGACCATTGGTAAAAAAGTATAACATGTACGATATAAAAGTAATATCATTAGGAACTCCATTCTCTCACCAATTTAAGAGTATCTTTTGTTTAATATGAAAGGCATATATTATTACTCTAACATGTGGTCAAAGATAACCTCAAAAATTGTATTAGCGCTGAAAATCTATTTTCAAAACAAAACTTATATTCCTATGCCTTAGCTAAGTGATAATTATCGGTCTTATGGATAGAAGTACTATTGCCATATAACTGACCGGACACAAAGCACGACTACTGAATGATGGCTAATCATAGTATTATACGACATTCTAAATACTTAACCCTACTGAGATAGATGAGATCAACATATGTCCCACCAAATTTTCCATGTCACTGCCACTATGTCGCATTGTTCCTTGGCCTGCTTGTTGCTCGGTGGTATCATCTCCCGCCCTCCCCCCACCGAATCTATGGTACTACAACATCACCGCACACCATTGACGATGAACTGTCATCAACATGCCATGTCCTTGGGTGCCCATGTATGCTCATCCATGTGTGTTCCCATGTGTGCCTATGTAAGGACTGGTCCATGTGCGGTGTGTTCAGGTCTCTCGCGTTGCGTGTGCTGTCGTTCACCCTTCATCACTTCCATGTTCTTTATACACGACAATGACCACAATGGTGAGTTCGTACACTCATATGTTTTTGTTACTCCCTAAGCTACTTTTTGTCAATATGTTGTTTGTATATGAATTGTGCTCTACTTCATCTAACAATGGCAATAGTAAGAAAATTAGGCATTGTGCCATATCATTGAATGCAAATGCACATGTTAAATTCAAAATTCCAAGAGTTAAAAAAGATTGTGTTGCAATTTCTATGGGATAATGTCATTGTACTAACAATTACAAAATTAAGCATGTTGCAGTTCCTATATCATAATGCCATTGTTCTAGAAGTTATAAAATAAGAATGTTTTGATTGCTATGTCATGGTTCTACATGTTCAATTACTATTGTGCTAATATTTCAAAAATATAAGAATATTCCTAGTAATGTGTTAGGTTTTAGCATATCCTCTCACCAAGTTTGTATATATTGGCAAAGATATTCCCTCTGAACTTATTTCCGCTCATCTCATGTGGACTCCTTTTCAAACAGAGATAGGTGTTTCTATCGCAGTGCACAAAAAGATTATGTTGTTTATTTTTCCTATGAAGAACATTAATGAAACCAACATGCTCTTCTATATTTTGCACCACCACCTACCTCTTGGAGAAGCTAGGGCAGAAAGGAGGCTATATTTCATTACCTACAATTGTTGTGTCGGTTCTTTAGTTTGGCTACCTGATAAAATAATTAGTGTTGTCTTGTATTCGTGTGTATCTATGTATATTTTGCTCTTCTTTTCAAACATGGAGACACCATTCACCACGTTACTAATGGGACAATGCTTATGCAAATTCATTTCTTTTAAAGAGTGCTCTGTACAGTGCAACCAAAATGTCGGCCACTAACCTTTCTGATTTTTTCTCGCATTGTACAAGAAGATTGAATCTTCACAATATTCCTTGATACAACTACACTAGCTATTTATTCAAAAACGAAACAGGTTGCAGTTAGCAAGACACTGACATATCTATTACAAATAAGATCGCTCCACGTAATTCATAAATATATATACACATATCTATTCATTTCTAAAAAATATTTTTAGCATGCTTTACCACGGGCCTCAATAACTGGCTATTGAAAATCAACATATTTTAATTCATTCGATAGTTCAAATATTGAATGCACCATCATAGAAAAATAGAGAAATAATAAACACAGGATTCAAAACCCTCCAAGTGAAAAGCTACCAACGTGATTATGATGGTATGCAACTATTTGTATATCAGGCTAGCAATTTATGTGAATGCCATGAAATCCAACATAAGATATTTTATATGTGTGATTGCTATTAGATGGTGTTATTTGTACTAATGTGTAGCTGAGGTATAGTGCTAGTCGTAGTTCTACTAGAACAGTAGCAGTGTAGCTAAAAATTGCCAGCCAACATTTGACATCACTGATCGGCCTTTACCCAATGGTTGACAGTGATATGCCTCTGCTTCCTGCCCTTTGGATAGCTAGAATTGATAGGCCAGACCATCTCTAATATGCCTCATCACTAACAGGCTACCTCGCCCGTCAATGATGGCAAAGCCATTACTGACGTGCAACTACTAATAGGTCACTTGTGTGTTAGTGGTGATATGATTTGGTCGGTCACTACTATTAGGTTTTTAGTAGTGGGTGCATGTTATCGCACCAAGTATGAAAAAATATGATATCATTGTGCCGCTCAACTAAGATCCCCCCTTAAAATAGTGAAGAGTTCATTAACAAGTGGACTACGACCTTCGACATGTCGTCGGCTAGCCACCACATGGGCCTCTCCTCCCTAGTGATCCTAATAGCATGGTGGATTCATATAGATTGTATTCATATTCTCATGTGAGAATCCTTCCATCTCCCAACTCACTTTGATCATTTGCGATGAAGCTCGTCTCTATGTGTTATTTTGTCAACTAGCATGGTCACTATCTTGCATGATATTTAGCCCTATATTTTTGGCTTGAGTGCTTAATAAGGCTAATTATCCCCAACAATACACTATCCATCTTGATGTTTACATGCCTCCTGGTGTTCTTGTACTTTATCCCTCTCGCTGCAAATGGTAAGATACCAACTAGGTTGCCTATTCATGAAATACAATACTAAAAGTTTCGAAAGGTGTGAAACTTCTAATCGAAACTAATCAGTACCAAAAGGATAAATTACTAAAGAAGTCTGTGGTCGAACTTTACTTTGCCAACTATTATCAACATATAAACATTGCATCTTGTATTCAATGTCATCTAAAATGACATGCGTTTTGAAGCAAATGGAGTAATTATAGATGGAAAAACAAACTCACCTGAATGGTCAAACCCAAATCAAGGATGCCATTCTTTAGGCGTTCCCTGAATGAATCTAATCCCCTCCTTGCAATGTAGCTAAACCGGTGTATATCTAGATCTATCTCAAAGTAGTTCTCACCCTGGTTATGTAAGAGATAAAACAATTAATTTCATGTACACTAGTATAATGCCCAATTTATTATTATATTTGCAAACATTGAAACAATGTAGAGAAGAATGAAATGGTTTTGACCCTCCTACTGAAGTTTTTATGTTTGTTTTTCAATTTATCATTATGTTCTTATGTTTAGTTATGAAAATTAAAGAGGAAAGTTACTATCTATTGAGAATAACTGAAGATATTCTATGTTCTCAAATCATTTATGTAACGCCCAAGATGTGGTACTATTCGCATCCTAGCTTGAGGACCTCTATAGGGATAGAATCGCATCTTGTCATTTCAAGTTGATATTGGAGCAAACAATAACATTATAACAATAATGAAAAGAGGCGGACTCGGGCTATTACAATTTATTAGTTCTGAAATATTTATTGAGTGTCTTCGGTCAAACACACACACACACACAAACACAAGATTTTTAATATTTAATTATGTCCATATAATATTATATCGAAGGGAAATCGTTCCTAAACCTCATAAAAACAATGTTGAGGACGAGAGAGGACTGGCTTCTCGTTGTATGCTTGGACAAGCTTTTTCTCTGTGGAACTCAACTGAAGATCATCTGGGTTAACCAACCCAGCCATGATTTTCAATCGATCTCTATATGCCATTGTAGATTCCGATGCAAACCCTTTCACCTTCTCACATTCACCCACAAGAAATCTCTGCTAGCACACACATTAATATAACTCATTGAAAAAATTACTAATATTACAACATTAGTATGTTGACTTTATAAGGAACTCACCATGATGGATTCCTTAAAATGCTCAGAAACCTCCTTGTCAAAGTACTCAGAGATTTGAAAGTACAAACAAAGGCTAAACCCTTCTCCATCGCTGTCCCCGAGGAACATAGCAGCAGGATACGTAGGCATCTGTAATTTAGGAAAAAGGAAATGAAGATCAGAGCAATGAAGATGATAAATATGTATACCTACTAGATTTACCTGGATGTTGACGATCAAAAGTGCTGGGAGCTTATGGTGTGGTTTGAGTTGTGGAAGATCAATGTGTTGGGCAATGTGCGAAACCTTCTTGGGGCTCGCAAACAAGTCTACGCCTATTGGGTAGTATGCGGCATAATTCGGAGCTGCACATTTCTTCTTATCCCTAAAATGGAAATTAAAATCAGAGGTTAGGTATGGTCATCCCCTTAGCAACTACATTTTCCTCTATAGTTTTTTCATACCTGAGGAATGTTTCACTCCTTAGTTTGAAGATGGATGGATCAATTTGTGACCATTTCCCAAGTGTGGGATTTTCGCCGCCAGATGGGATCGTCATCCCTCCCTTGGGACGGATGACATATTTCTTTGATTCATCTACATTATTTACACTATTAGGTGAATTCATATTTTTATGGTTTAAAGATAGGAATTTTACCATCAATTATTTATGTAAAAAATGTTGTATTGAGAATGTCTCGTCTGGTGTGTTTGGCTGGTGTTGCTCCTTAATTATGTTACCTTGTCGTTTCTACGAGGATATCCTCATCGTATGAGATTTTAGGAGATTAATATTTCCATCCTTTTGTAAGCAGTGAAACATGGTCCAAGAGCCCACTACCAATTAGGGTTATGACCAAGGGTCATTTTGGATTTTTCACATCAAGGGAAGGTGATTTCTAGCTTCCTATGAAACACTTCACCAAGTGGTGAGTAGAATATTAGGTTAGCCTCCATTTATGATGTGGGTGAGAAAACCGAGAGATTATGTGAAGAAGATAAAGATTGAAGGAAGATCTTCCCATTAAGCAAAGGAAGTTCCTCCCCAAAGTTGTGAAAAAACAGATCTACCACCTTCTCTCTTTCAAGTTGTGTTTGCATGTTTTTTGATTAGATTGTTACAATCTGTCACTCTCATAGTCCCTAGTCTTGTTAATGTGATCAAAGAAACATATATTGTCATGTATAAGAACATATAGTGTCACCTAGAGAACAAAGTGTTGTATCCTGCATGCGATAACAGTGCAAATAGATTGGGTCACTTCGGCTCATGGATTTTGCCACAAATGGTGGGTTTACCATGCAAAAATGAGGTGCAATGTGTTAACATTGATATTGTAGTTAATATTGGTGTTCCTAACCCAAGATATTCTGAGGTGTGTCTGGGATGTTGTGAGAGTTATTTTCCTCATAACCTTGTATAGGTAAAAGAACTGGTGCAAGATTACTTGGTTTCCAATATAGGTTTAGGCCATAAGTGGGTTCTAATTCCCAATAGACGGATACCACCAAGGTAGCTAATCCCAGTTTTTTTATTATACTCGAATATCTTGCTCATAATTTCTATGGAAGAAGGCACCACAACAAGTTGTGTGACAAAACTTGCTTAGATACACACCGGTGTCACATAAGAGGAATGGAGAGTGATGCATAGAAAGACAGTAGGTATGAATTGTACCAACATTAATCACCATTTATTACACCATGTTGCAAATGAAGAAGTGTGTATGAGATGTGCCACACTATGGAGTCTATATATGAGAGGAAGTCACAAATGAACAAGGCTTTAGTTATCAAACTACTTGTTAAGTAGAGTACCGAGATGGAAATAGTGTCATTGAACACTTTTGTGTCTCCTAATGCCATATAGATCAATACCCAATGTTGAATATCAACATTGAGGATGAGGAGAGCATTGTTGCTAATCGGTTCCATCCTTGATAGTTCGAACACGCTTGTTTCATCCTTTAGATATTCAGCTCCAGATTGTAAGCTTACTTTGGAGATGGTGAAGAGTACATTAAGGTACAAATAAATCCAGATGGATATCAGAGTCAAAATAGAGTAAAGAAATTACTTGTTGTCATTGTGGCACATTGAGACATATAAAGGTGTGAGTGTTACAAATACAAAAGAGAGCTTCCTGAGGGTAAGCATACAATTAAAACCGGGAAAAAACATGGGAATAATTCAGCCATGACTTCACAAGTTGAAGACTACTTAGTCACCGAAGATGAAAAAATCTATAGTGATGTTCATGATAATGCCATGAGTTCGGATGTGGATGTGTTGCGTCCTCCCACATTGCATATAAAATAAGTATTGCACATCTTACATAAGATACACTACTAGCATAGTGAGGATGGGAAATAGTGGTTCACCGAAAGCTATTGGCATGGGCTATGTATGCATTGAAGCACACAAATGTTGTAGGTTGATGAACAATGATGCGAGCCATGTTCCCAATCTAAGTTTGAATTTGTTATTCTAGTCAAGCTTAGTGATATCGAACATCCTAGTTATTTTGTTGACGGATATTGGAAGCTCACCAAATGCTCTTTGATTGTTGCTCGAGGAAGCGTGTAAGGTTTTCTCTATAAGTCTGAAACCAAGTTGTCTACATACATGTTGAACATTGTCGAGAAAGAAATTTCAATTGATTTGTAGCACAAGAGGAATGGTCATATTAGTGATAAGGGCATGCACTCTCTTTCTACATGTAAATACCTCACTAAGTTGAAAGGTATATACTTGAAGCCCGATGAACATTGTTTTACTAGAAAACAACACATGCTTCCATATTTATGAAGCCGAGGAACATTGTTTTTGACCTTCATCATTACTGTACCACAATTTTTTTATTATGTGTTGAAAACAATCATCAGGGGATATAACCATGAAGGATTTCCCTATCAAAATGGAAAGTGAAACTGGTAGGAAGCTACAGTGTGTGATACCAAACTATGGTGTTGAAAGCCAAAGCCCTTTAGAAAGGTACCACCGAAAGTATGGCATCATGTTTGAGAAGAATCCTACCAAGACAGTTTATCTCAGTGGTATTGTAGAGAGAATGAATACGACACTCACCAAAAGTGTCACACTTATAATTGACTAAAGTATTCATGAATTTTATTTATGTGCTTGAACTATGTTTCTTAGTTCCTCTTTTTGGTGACATTACTCACGGTGTTTGGTCAGGAAAGGAGATATCTTACAACTACTAGAAGGTTTATGGTTGAAGTGCCTTTTTCCTCACACTCATGGATGCGAGATTCAATCTTGACAGCAAGATAAAGTAATGCATCTACCTTAGCCACCCTTGTGAAGAGTACGGCTATGGTGTGAGGTATCAAACCAATAGGAAGATTCTGGGAAGTTAAGATATGGTATTCATGAAAACTGAAACAATAAATGATAGTAGGAAACAAGAGAAGCCAAAGACCATCACATATTAGGTTGACATGGATCCAATACACCCTTTTCTCATGCATGGGGATCATGGAGGAGGTGATGACACTAAAGACAATAAAGATGCAAGTAGCTAATGTAGTACTCGTCCAAGTGGTGAGGAGACATCTAATGATACTTATAATTATGGTAATGATGATTTTAATGAAAATTCACCTGATTCACAACAAGTTTAGGAGCAAGAAGTTCAACAGGTTGTGTTGCTTCATTCATGTATACACCATATCTATATGTAGTGATGTGATGCAAATGAAACTTAATGATATGAGGAGACAATGTCTAATAGGCACAAGAATGAATGGTTGGAACCCATGCAAGATGAGACAAATTTTCTATATGAGAATGACACCTTGGAGCATTATTACATTGTGGCATAGGACGATATATATAGAAGTAGTCAAAGGGATTCATAGTTGTAGGCAAGGATCATTATTTGTCCAATTAAATAAGAGCTTCTACCACTTGAAGCAAGCTCCACATAGTGGTACAAGAAATTTGAGTCTTTTATCACTGATGTTGGTCACCATTAAGCACAACTTGGGCATTATGTCTTCATTAAGAGGTGTGTCCATGCTGATTTTACTATTTTCTTGTTATATGTTAATGAATTGTGTTAGGAATGGCACTAGAGGATTGCTCTCCATTAAGGATTTGGGACCAACCATGCAAATAATTGGCATGGAGATCTCCCATGGTAGATCAAGGAAGTTGCTTTGTCTCTCACAAGAAAGATACTTTGGGAATGTAGTTCAAAGGTTACATATAAAATATGCAAAATCATGTAACTATCTACTAGCAAGCCATCAAATTTTGGCTATTGAACAGTAACCTACAAACAAGAAGGGAAAACAAATGATTTAAGTACATACCAATATATTGTGGGCAATTCGATGTATGCCATGGTGTGCACGAGGCCTGATATTGCCTATGGTTTTAAACTTGTTTGTCATTCATAATAAATTCATGTAAAGCTCACTAGATAGAAACAAAGTGGATGCTCGAATATCTCAATGGAACTTCTTCAACATGTTTATGCTTTGGAAGTGGTGATCTTCTATTGCAAGGCATTGCATATGGAGATCATGCTGGTGACATCGATTATAGAAGGTCAACCTTTGGATACCAAACGACTTGTGTTGGGGATAGAAGTGTCATGGCAATCAAAAATATAGATATGTGTTTCTACGACCACCTTAGATGTCGAGTAGAAAGATGAGCCCGATGCTTGTAAAAAGTTTTGCAGATGAAGAAAATTTTGAAAGAGATCGAAATGAATCAAGATAAGTATGTTTTGTTTTATGAAAATAAAAGCACTATTAACATGAGCAACAATTCATGTTATCACTCTTGAGCCAAGCACAATGATGTGCATACCATTGGATTCCATATGTAGCGAGTAGAGAATTTCCAAGTTGTTATAGTTTTACAGGAATCATACTGACAAGAATGATTTAGATATGATGACGAGGATATGGAAAGTTGAGAATCTACAAAAAAGTTAGGAGGTAATGGGAATGCAAATTCCCGCTCGTGAGATTTGTTGCAATTTCCTCCTCATCTAGGTTGTCAAGACAGGACACATTAAAGTGTTTTTCATGCAGCACAAACTTGTCCAAAAAGATCACAGTGAAGGGGATATCCATCCTCCCATCCAGTAGTCACTTGGAGGCATGGAAAATGTTAGGTTGGCATCCAGGAAAGAAATATAAGAAAAAACAAATATATAAAGGAGAGGAGAGGGATATTGAAGGAAGAGATTGACATCATGTGATGGGAGTTTCTCCAAAAAGTTATTTTGAGATCCACCATATTATATCCTTGAAGTGGTGGTTCCACCCTCGGTAGTAAGATTTACCAGTCCCGAGTTCTGGCAATCTGAAATCAAGTTGTTGTCATGCTGGATAGAAAGAACTTGATGTATTAGACTCTCTAGTGCTACCTACAGTAGATTTGTTGTACCCACATTTAAAACAAATGAAGAAGATTTGGATGGCTTCTTCCTATAGATTTAGCCTAAGTTGTGGTATTTACAGATACAATTATGTTGTTATTGTGCTGATGTTACTGTAGTAATTTAGATTGTCTCTCCTGATTAGACACTATCTCAAGTGCATATGGGTATTGTGAGTGGTATTTTACTCACAGATGATACGGCATAGTGCAGCATCAGGCCCTGGGAGACTGGGATGCTGGCAGGGTATGGCCGAGAAATTCTTCATGGACCATAGCGTATGTTAGCTCGATAGCATACTATATATCACTATAGCAACAAGGCTTGTGAGGGCATGTGCCGATCCTAGCTCTTGTTGTAGCATATGTTTCCCGTTGTGTAAGAAATAATCTTCAAATTAGTAAATGAAGCATTTCTTGGATTACTTTATTTCTATTATGGGTTTAGACCATAAGTCTAACATTTCCAAATCTTTTTGTTTTTTTGTTTTTTATATTCATATAAGTAGGTGGTTTCTATATATAAATCAACAACATGAGCTTGATGTTGAAACAAACTATTCAGTGGGACTTAATTTTGTCTTACCAATGTCAGCACCACACAAGGAGTCATCGTCACATGATGTCCTCTTGTAGGAGAGCCGTATAACTGTAGACTTCCTCTTCGCTAGGCTGACAGAGGTGAGTTGTTGCATCTTCTCATTAAAACTAATGGAGTGTAGCAACTTCCGTATGTGAGACGGGGTTCTTGGATCCTTGTTATTCTTGTCCTCTACATCATTTTTCTCCTTGGAACTTGCCACACACTTGCTGGCACATATTGCCATGATTTGGCTCCTACGGGCTGGATCATCACCACCTGTGCATGTGAGATCATATGTCAGATTGACATCTTTGTGATGGTGTTTTCAATCTTCCTTTTAGGTGCTTGCATACATACCGTCGTCTCTTTTCAAATATTGTTCAACTGACAATGTCATGGGGACACCTCGCCATAATTTACCGATGCGAGAGAGAGCGTCAGTGAAATGTGATGCCTTCTCTCGCTTCTTCTGTTCCTCATCTTCTTCTTCATCGTCAGAAAAATCTGCAGTACGAGACATACATGAACCGGGGAAAGCAATCTATGAACACCAGAAATTAGACATCTAGATTTTGAAAGGCAGAAATACCTGCATCAACACTCTTGAATTCATCCTCATCAGAATTGTCCTCAAGGATGCTAACGGAGTCGAACCAGGCGTCTTCTTTGCAGCTACCATTGGAATCCTTCTCACTATGGTGCCACTCCATCTGGGTGACGTGGAACATCTTGGAATGATTCGACTTGCTCGCGGACTCAACGTGGACTATCTCGCTCATGGAGAAGTCGGTGGTGCGCCCTCTTGCATCCACAATCCGTGGCTTGGGACATTCCGACATGACTAACCGGGGATTTCCACGCCCTCTTCTGCCCCTCCTCGTCGTGTAGTACCTTTCTGTTCGGCGATTCTCAAGAGCTGACTTGGAAGCACATGAACCCATTGTACTATTTGCTTTACTTATAGTCTCTATGCTTGGATCTACAATACTAGCTTCATATATGGTAACTAATGGGCCGACCTTCAATTAATTAGTATATGTATGTAGTACAAACATGAAATGTAGTAGGCCTGATCTGCAAGCACAAGTACACATACATAAGGGTGGCTGGAGCCTAAGGCTAGTCTAGAATACATTTCTAGAGCGAGGACAACATGTTTGGGGAGTGTGTGCATGTGTGGCAACCTACTACATTATAGGCATTATTGTAGAGTTCATTGTGTTTCCATTGTCAGAATGAGATCGGTAAACTTCTCCCTTCCTTTTTGGTAGTTTGTGAGGACACTTTCAATTTGATAGAAGCTTCTCGCTTGGTTTGCATAATGGAGAAAATAATTGTTTTCACAATAAACCAGGAAATCTTTGTTTGAAAGACAATAATTGTGATCATGTATGTCTTGTATTGTTGAATGGGGAATGCTATTAAATATGCATATATAGCACATATGAATGGATCAAGTGTTTCTCACAGGGTTGCAGGCACAAATGTGGTTGTCAGGGAATTTGTAAAGTCAAAGACAAGGAAATCTTTGAGAAGCATCAAATTCAAAACCAATAATGATCTAGGAAGAATCGTTAGGTGAACATGTGAATTATAATTGGGAAACCAATGATGGAAAGTTTTTGTGCATAAACAAATGACTTATATGTTGTAGCATAACTATATAGAGAACATTGATTTCTTGTGTTAGTAAAAATGAGTTATTCTATTTTTGGAAAGACATAAAAATTAGTTTTCTAACTGAATAACAGAAAAATAGTCTAGAAACATTGAAAAATGAAAAGAAGTGACGCGGAAGATTTAATACTAAATTTACTAGAGTAGTTCAACCCTAGTTATTGTTTAGTTCTTTACTTGCATGCGCACATCATATATGAATATATGTATGAATAAGCACGTTTATTCATAAATACAAATTCTATTGTGTTTTCCGTATCTCGAAATACATGAGCACAAATTTTACGAGGAAAATAGTGCATACAAATCTAAAGTGTAGAGATGAGAGAGCAAGAGAAAAGGATGATGTACCTCTCAAATTAATCTTGGAAGTTGGAACAATGGGCAGTAACGAAAATGTACATGCATATATGTAAGTATAGTGTTGTCCCTGCCACACACGAAGGTAGGCAAAATGAGGGAGACACTATGAGCGATCCCGATGCCACTGCCTTGTGCAAGCACGGTGGACGTGAAACCGCCAAGAGGCCTGAAGAAGGAGGCGGGGAGAGGATCCAACAACTGGATAAAGAAGCTTAGTAGCAACAACAACACCATATATTAATTAGCATTATCCGTATATAGCATGTTTCCTTGTTTGGTTCTTGTGTCCACTCAGGCGAGCACACATGCATGCATGAGGGCGTCAGCAATAAATAGCCAGGATAGTAAACGAGGCAAGATGGGCCCTACATTTTTAGATATGATGCAAGAATCACGTGATTTTACATAATAAGCCCCCAAATAATAGCCGATGAGGTTAGCGGCTTACAATGTAGAAAAAGAAGAAATTAAGCCGAGGATTTCAGCTATATAGTGAGAAAACGTAAGTGTATAGTTAGAAGTATAATTAAGTTTGTTTGAGACAAGTATAGACATAAATATACAAGTTGTTTAAATCATGCATCATTGTCTCCATTTTATGTGTGTGTACCATCTATTCTGACATTGGGTGCAGAATAGTTGTTTACGCAACACTTCTGAACCTCCTTCGGAAGCTAAAAGAACTGCACTGCTAGCCAATTTACACTGCAATGTGAGTAGAAAAAACTGCACACGTTTTTTCGGCACCATTTTCGATCAAGTTTCTAAACCATTTGCCAGAACAAGACGTATAATATCTCGTTGGATAGCTAAGGAAAATGCGCAACTTAGCCATGTTGAACACTTTTCGAGATTCCTGACGGTTTAAGCGAAGTTTTGAAAACGGTGGTGTCACCCATGTGTTTGTATCACATTGCTATGCTATAGTTTTATAAAATTTGGACCCATTTAAAACTTTTTGAGTGCTAGTGCTTGTTTGAAATGGTTTGATGGTTGCTTGTTTGGTTGATTGTGTTTTAGCACTCAATGACCTTCTTCTCCCCATATTCATCTTCTTGATCCAAACTCCCTGACCAATGATCATATCATGTGTATAGGATCTACAAATATTTTTATAAAAAATTATTTTGGCGAAAAAGCATTTATTCAAAGTTAGGTTTTCAAAAACCCTCAGTTAAGATTTGTACTACAAGTCCTCAAATTAGGTGGATTGTTTTTCCTCAAAGACTCTATTTGGAACCTACTATATATAAGTCTTTCCAAAATCACCAAATATTAATTTTAAAGGTTATTTTCATATTTTATTTAAATGTTTTTTGTTTAGGTCAAAAATGGTTTTCATAGGGAAAAATTATTTAAATGCTTTTAAAATATTTGAGAAAATTTAGGGAAACTCAGTGGATATATATTTTCCATATATATATGAGTTTCAACACATGGTCATGTTCAACATAATGGGAAAAACCCTCCAAAACCCTTTCTGCTTAAATCAAGCATTTGAAATATTTCTATAAAAAATATTATCAAATAAATCCAGGAAAATTCCTGCAAGTCACCCATGCTATATGTGATGATCTTGCAAAGTTTCATCTCAATCCCCATTGATTTAATTCACCAAAATATCCCAAAACCCTCTCTGTCTAGAATCAAATTTGAACAAATTTAAGGAGGTGTTTGATTCGGGCAAAATGCTCCATTACCTGTTTACGGTGGAAACCAAAAATGTTACGCACGTTTGGTACATGTACGCTATAATTTGATGCCTCCGTAAACGGTTACATGCTTGCTGTCGATCGATACCACCCACAACCACATGTAAACTATTGCTCCTCCCCATGATCCCCTCCTTCTCGACTGAAGCTGCCGCTTCCCCGATCCCCTTTGAGCCCTCCTCTACCTCCCCTCGATCCTCTCTTCCTCATCCAGCGCCACCGGATCTGCGCCATGGCAGTCGTCGGGCACGACCTGCATCGCATCTAGGGATCCTCTGCTCTCCCGTCGTTCCCAAAAGAAGCCAGCGCTCCAATGCTGAATCCACCTTTGCCCGCCTCTGATGGTCGTCGAGGAACTGCCCGAACATGTGTCTTCTCCTCCTCCTCTTTTCTCGCAACCGCATCGATCGTCTTGTATCAATCGCTACTGTCCCTGGTCATCAACTGCCGCACCAAATCTCCCTCGTCGCCGGATAGTTCGCTGAAAGGTATCTATTTCCATTAGATAGCCGAACCAAACAAGATTTGATTTTCTTAATACGGAGTTGTTACACCTGCAACTTGATTCCCTTTACATTAACATTACCTCTCCTCAAAACAAACACCTCTGGTTGTCGTAGGAAGGGCCGGATACATTGAGAGCCCACATTCCAGAAGGAATTCCTGAAGACACATTGTGCACTCCAAGTCAAGATGAGGAAATCGGCATCTCCATCCTCGGTAGGAGACCTACCATGTGTAAACCCTAGTACCACCCGGTGTCTATATAAACCGGGAGGGTTTTAGATCGTAGGGAAGGAAAACTTGTCTAGGGTTTAGCTATTCGATCTTGAGGTAGATAAACTCTATAACCTTCATAAAATCAATATAATCAAGCAAGACGTAGGGTTTTACCTTCATAGGAGGGCCCGAACCTAGGTAAACATCGTCTCCTTCGTCCTCTGTTACCATCCATACCAGTCTCACAGCTCGGGACCCCCTACCCAAGATCCGTCGGTCTTGACACCGATAGTAGGGAGTCCGCATTACTAGTGGCGGGAGGGTATGAGTTACTCTCTAGATACGGGGTCGTTCCTGGTAGGGCCACCATGTACTATCTTACAAGCACCGGGCACATTGTTGTATTCCTTCATGGATGGTACTATGTTGAGCAATGCTCGTGTTTTGTACATTATGAAGGCACAGACCAATGAGTGGACTCTTTTTTTAGTATCATCATGGGAAAGCCATTGTTCGGGTTCTTACCTCGGGTATGTAATATACCACGAGCCATGGCTTGACATGGAAGTTCCCCGAGTCTTGTGGGTAAAGTTTGCAACCTCTGCAGAGTGTAAAACTATTCGAATAGCCGTGTCCACGATCATGGATAGTAGGAGGGCCTGCTTAAACCACGTCCAATGTTTTCACAAACTTGGCGTGTGTGGTGGAGAAAGATGATGGTTGAACGAAGTCCGATGACTTGGCATGATGATTGAACATGAGATGTTCAACCCCTTTTTATATTCATATCTGTAACTTGTTCACATGGATACCTACAACATCATGATGCATGATCTTACAAGTAATTTATCATGTGATTGCACTCAAAATTAGCTTTCTACAAAACTTACATACTTAGTGTTATATCATGCATTGTTATACCTTGTTCCAAAATATGGGTTGCTTGTGAGTACATTTAAAGTACTCATTGGCTTTCCACTGGTTGTTTAATTGGCCAGGCATGCAAGAGCAGAGATATGGTGAAGAGTTCATTGGTGGCAAACATGCTAACTAGGACGGTTCCTAGTCAGAATTCCTGTAGGGTTAAGGCAGATGGCATGGATCGAAGCTTTCGATCAAGATTTCCGCTGCTACTTTATGTTTGTTATTTGGCCTTCAAGGCCCTATCTATGTAAGACTTGACCTTCATGATATTTATTTGTGTAAGACGCTAAGTATGGATGGAAGACTCTTCTTATTCAGCTTTTGTCTGTTCAATGAGCATTGATATCTGGAACTACTGTACACGTGCATTCAGTGATCACGACTTATGAGTCAGGGTCCCCATAGGTGGGCACCCGACGAGTGTTAGAGAGTGTATCTTTGCGTTTTTTCCATACCACCCGTCGGAATGAACCAAATGATACAGTGTATAGACTTCTGAACCTCCTTCGGAAGCTAAGAGAACTGCACTGCTAGCCAAAATACACTGCAATCTCCTTCTGAACCTCCTTCAGTGATCATTTTGGCACTGTTTTCGCTCCAGTTTCTAAACCTTTTTCGGAACGAGGCATATAATATAGCACTGCATAGCTACAGAAAATGCGCAGCTTATCCATGTTGAACACTTTTTGATATTCCACATGGTTTAATTAAAGTTTTGAAAATGGTGGGCGCCTGACAAGTAGTAGAGAGCGTATTTTTGCCTATTTTTCCATACCGCTCGTTGGAATGAATCAAATGATACGGCGTTGTAAAGGTAACGTCGAGGCACAACTTTTTCATGTAGATAACACTATCTAATTATTTATAGTTTAAAACAGAAACACGTAATTCTGTTTTTCAAAAATTTCGATTTTTTGGTACGGTTTTCGCTGCAGTTGTTTGACCGTTTGTCGTAATGAGGCGTGTGATACGGCGTTGGTAAGCTATGGAATAGCCTTATCTTTCATATGTTGGACATTTGTTGACATTCTTCACGGTTTTAAATGAATTTTGAAAATGGTGCGGCGGCCAATGAGTGACAACAAGCGTATTTTCATGATTTTTTCTAAGCCGCTCGTCGGAATGATGCAAATGATACGCTGCTCGAAAGATATCAACGAAGCGCAACATTTTCATGTCGAACACTCTCTCTAATCCTTACGTTTAAGAGTAGTTTTCAATTTACCAGAATGCAAACACCGTTTTTCGCGACACCAAAATAGACGAGTAAACTGCATCCGACACAAAACCGCACTGCTTTAGACTGTAGACTACACTATATCTAACGGGTAAGAAACTATATGGGTTCTTTTGTTCTTTTTCTAACTTTTTTGTGAACGGGAGTGGCTCGTACATGAAAATTGTTAGACGGAGAATTGGATTGCATTTCACAGTGGACGTAAGTGAACCACAATACTTCTGAAAAGTGAGCCGCATTTATTTTTGTTGTTTCTCTAACATTGTGCACTTCACGTGGGGCGTAAGTGAACCGCTAAATTCTGAAAAGAGAGCCGCATTATTTTTGTTGTCGTTTTTAAAATTTTCGTGTAACACGGTTTGGATGGTTCGAGGCGGAAAATTGGACGGTTCAATATGAAGAATTGAACTATATTGTTTTTCCATATCTTTTATTTTCGTGGTATTTGGTACTGCAAGGATCGAAATTAGTAAACAACATGTTTTTTTAACAAAGTGAACCACACATATTTTGCAACAACGAGGTACAATGCCATTTAAGTAGAAGGGAATTCCCTCAATGAAAAAGCACAAAGCAGTGAATTCTGGTGATAACATCCAGTAGATAGCATAATTAGCACTCGAGCACCACCGGTAGCTATTTGCACAACAAAAAACACAACAAAAAGTTGACATCCATTCAGAGACGGACTGCATTGTATCCCCCAGCCGCATCACATCCACAACAATAAGAGTCGCACAAAGGGCGATCACTCGCGATGTCCACCTGTCTCTTACTGTCGGATGCCCAGCCCTATCTCCCCGATTCCTCTCCCTCTCCCTCTCACTCCTTTGTCGCCGACACCGGGTCGCCGTACCTCGTGGACAGCCCCTCCCTCTTGCCGGATTGTTCCTCGTGGCCAGCCCCTCCCTATCGTCGGATCGTTCCTCGTGGCGAGCGCCTCCCTCTCGCCGGATCTTCCCTCGTGGCCAGCCCCTCCTCTCCTCGGATCATTCCTCGTGGCCATCCCCTCCCTCTCGCCGGATCTCACGTCGGCTTGGAGGTCCCTCGGTGCTGCCACCGGTGCGGGAGGCGTCCGCGGCCGTAGGGGATGGGGATCGAGCGGCAAGGCCCATGGTGCGTTCCGGTCGATGGCTTGCTCAGGCTGGCGCGGGATCAGAGCCCCCATCGATGGGTTTCTTGCAGCTTTGGCTGCATTTTTGTCAAATAGTGGGGATGATTACCGCGACCTATGGCTCGATGGCGAGGAGGGAAGCAACCGCTGATCGAGGAGGACGGCACGACCACTGCGGCGCAGGTCAAGACTCAAGATCATGGTCCGTCCCCACACATCTCCTCGAGTTAGGTACACCACCTCCTCCTTTCCCATTATCCTCACACCTCCTCTCTCTCGTCTTCTCTTACCTCCTTTCTATTCTCAATCCTTATCCATGGAGGTGGTTAATGATGATGCATTGGATGTCTCTTCTAATTTTGCATTGATTTACTATGTCAAGATCATGCTTAGACGCATAATTAATTTGGATAAAAGAAGTAATCTATTTGCATCCAGTAGATGATGCATTTAGTATCTATTTTTGTTGGTTATGATTGGACTGGCTGGGCAGCAGAAGCCACACACCGTGGATGGAACTGAGCTGGGAATTCCTAAATTTTATGTGTCCCACAAGCCTCATCTACTTGAAACAAAATTTCAGGGTAGGGTACAGTAGGATAATTGCGTCATCAGAAAGTACGGATTCATGTGCTCATCCTCAAATTAGGTCTGATTCATTAAACCGCTACAAATTTAGCAACTCATGGTCCGTTAATTTACAAAGTTATCAGGTGGAGAATGGTAAAGAGTGGCATCATGCCTTTGTCTTGGGAAGTTGTTTCTTTCTTATTCCTCAACTTTTCTTAATAGCTTTATGAAATGGATTTTATTTAGAGATAACATATATATTGTTTCAATGTTCTGTGGTGTTCAAAAGATTCAGAATTTCAGGGCATTTTATTTTTGCACATCTAATACTTACTATGTTTTTTGCCTTTTATTTTTGTTACTGTATAATGTAGAATGGTTAATTTTTGTCCCATCATGGTGTCTGCAGCTTTCGCAGCCTCAAGTTGTCCTTCCATAGCATCCCATGGCATCGTGACTTCATGGCTCCTACCACCCAGCACCTCTGACAACCACTTCGACTGAACCGATGTGCTACTAATTGCTGACAGAGGTGCGTGATGATGGTTGTATGTGTTTGGTGTTGTTGTCTGCTGCTGGTTCTGCTGCGGTTGCTATGTGCTACTAATTGCTGCTTGTTGTTTGTGAAACTAGAAGCTCCATTTATCACAAGTTAGTCTTGCTTCTATTTTGTCGGTTCTTGATTCCACATAGATATCCATTTTTTGCTGGAGAACATGACAAGATTTCTCTGTTTTACTTCTGATTTATCGATCGATCTGCAGGATGTGTCATAGGCGAACGAGGAACACACGGCTGGAGAACATGACATGGAGAATCTGGAACCTGGAAAGGAAGGAGGTGATCTATTTCTCTTGGATTGCAACCTCCTCGTGTGAGATTCTATTAGGTTGGGTTTGTGTGAATTATGTACATGCTTGTAATTTTGTCAATGCACATGAAGGATTTCAAGCCCATGATTTGTGGTTCTGGTTCTTTTTCAAATTGCCATGATTTTAACCAAAAATTTAGTGTAGATTCTAATTTGTGTTGTAAGTGCATGCCATTTTTGGTTTACATGTTTATTTACAGCTTACATCTCTTATTGCAATTTGTAGGATGAGAACTGGGGCATGGATCAGTACTATGCTATCTGGATTTATGATCTGATTCATGCAAACTGTGAAAAATAGCGAGTACCGATCATTATATAGTCACAGTGAAGCTCCAGGTATGACTGACTGCTTAGAATATGAGTTTCAGGTTCTGTAATATGAAAGAGAATTAGGCTCGACAAGATATACATTGATATTTGTATTGTGAAATTTTAGTCTCACATTGACTGAAAATGTATTTGTTAATAATTAACATCAATGTCTTGAACATTTATTTTATTGAATTAGGTTCTGTAATACATTTTCCTAAAAAATTTAAGATGTGTTGAAATTGAAATATGTGCATGTTATAGAATGGATGTGGTACCAGAAGTGGTATAGTATTTAAAAAAAATTGGCCTGGTAATGGAAATACATATGGTGTTGAAATTCACATGATACAAAGGATTTAAAGACTACTAAATTTCATTAGATACTCTTGGCATTACCTTCTGAAGCAGTTCTGGGTCTGGTTCATCCACTTCAGCAGTGAAGATGTTCAATCTCCAGTGACAACTCCTTCTGCCTCTGAACATTTTCTGCACTCAATGAACCATGAGACACCTTTTCCCGTTCTCGTATGGCCCCTCTAATCCTTCTCTTTGTACTCTTTAACACTATTCTGTCCCACCTGTGTAAGACGTCGTGGACTTCAGCTAGCCTCCCCACCAAGCTGGTCACTCCAGACCCTACTCCGGACGGATTCCAAGCAAGCATTTCAACCAATGGTGAAGTTATTGGAAGAACTACAAGCTACATACCGCTCCTGTGTGAAGCATAAGATTTTTTGTTCTTTTGGGGATAGTCACCATGCTTGGTCACAGTTAGAACTACATATGTGTGTAAGGGAAAAAGAAAAGAAAAGAAAAGGGACATCTAGTTGTTTTATACCCATTGTAACTAAACATATTTATTGCCTAACATCCCCACCTTGTTTTCTGCACCTTTTCTTGTCCATTCAAATCTAGCAAAAGATGTGGTATACTATACTTATGTGCTGCTTGTTGACTTGATAGCAGCCCTAATCATCCATGCTTCATAATGAGTAGCGATTTGGGACTTTGTTTAACTTTCCAACATATGTTTACTGAACTGAACTTGTATAGTTTATTAGTATAGAGCTAGATCTCTCATTCTGCTCAACACAAGTCCAGCAAGTGGGTCATGATGAACCAATTTCGGTTCTGCTCTCTTGCATTTGGATGCCCATGATCATACTGATCTGGTCTCTATTGTAGGTTCCACCACAGAAGCATTGAACTTGTTGATTTTCTAGCCTCCTTGCAACCGAGCCAAGGGAGCATCGTCGGTGGATCCAGGAGGACCGGTGTGGGATCCGCTATGGCTGGTAATGCATCTCTTCCTCCCCATCCTCTTGATGTTCCTAAATTTTGCACTGAGTTTTGAGGTGAGGCTCAAAAAGATATAGTGGTTACCGGCGACGGACGATGAAGACTGACCCGGGATCTGAGACAGTGGATGCATTTAGCACGGGGTGAAGATGACACTCCATCCAAGATAACTATATGTTTCCTTATTTTTGTGGAGATGATTCCAGTACTCTTTATCAATGTGATGTTAGAACCAAGATGCATGTGTCGTTTGTTACACGTAGTGTCTAATGAACTTTCAATTTTTTCCATGATGATTTGAAATCCATGGTTTATCCACACTCTATGCTATAACACTACGATACAACAACACTACACAGTATAAGAAGGAAAGTTAAAGGGGCGCCTCCCACCTGGCACCGTCTAGATTCCTCTCAAGCTGCGCCACAGGTGGCACCCCAACCGGTAGTAGCATTCAAAGTGACTCCATTCAAACTCTGAATGGACTGCAGTTAACAATGAAATGCACCACTCAACAATTTTTACAATGAGCCTCAGTTTCCAAAAAAAAAAAAAGTAACGGGGAGTACACCACCCTTCCTTCTCCATGTGGAGTCGTCGTTGGTGTTGTTGCCCTAGTGAACTGGATAGAATTGCATACTTGACAAACTGGTGCATCAGACCCATTGAAAAAAATAGCGCGCTATAACGCTGCAAATAGCACATTATAGCGTGTAGAGAATTGTCTCGTTCAATTAATGAATGTATAATGCCTCGCTAATAGCATGTTATAGAGCGTTATAGCATGCTAATAGCATTTCATGGGCGATGATATTTCGTATAGCGCGCTGTTTTTTCCTTTCAGACCTAGTGGACCGCACGTGCTGCTCCCGCAAACTGCAGTCCGCATGGATCCCACGCCATCCCACATAACAATTGCGAGCGAAGGTTGCGGCAGCGAAGGACGAGTGCCTGCCTCGGTGCTTTGGTGCAGGGGAGCCCCTATCGACGTCTCTCTAGCCACCGAAGGGGCAACACAGAAGCGGACATCGTGATGAGTAGGGGTGTGGGACGACATCGATCTAGTGGCTAGCGCTTTTGGGCGGGGCGATGAGGGCGGCGGTCGGAGGCTGGGGCAGGCACGGGGGAGGAATGCGGCCATCCAGAACATCACCGGAGATGCGAGGAAGGTGGCCCGGCGGCCAAATCCAGCGCGAGAGGGACATGACACGACGTAGATCGCCCCTGAATCCATCAGGGGGAGGAGGTGCGCCGATGTGGGCGGCTGAGATCCAGCTATCTAGGGCGTGGCGGCGATGTGGGATGGGGAAAGGGATGCACAGCGGCTGTCGGGCGCGGCTGGGGGCGTTCCGGTGATGTGGGATGTGGAAAGGAAGGAGCGGAGGCCACGGGGAGAGGAGGCACAGTGGTCGTAACTAACAGCTGCATGGGCCTCCAGGGTGGGGTGGGCGGGGCAGGGTGGGGCGCCGTCGGGAGGCAACCAGCGGGGCGAGGGGCAGCGCGCGCGTGCTGGACAGGGCGAGGCATGGCGTCGAGGGGAGATAGTGGGCGGGCGGTGTGGGAGAGAATCAAAGAAGGTGCTGAGTGGGGATGGGGGTGGGTTGGCTAAGGTTAAACATGGGCTGGGCCGCTGGGGTGGGTTGTCTTTTTTTCTTTCTAAGTTTTGTAGTTCGGTGGTGTTTCACATGTTAGTCCGGTTAGCGGTTTTTTTTTTGCGGAACGGTTAGCAGTTGTGAGAATAAGAGATCGGTGTTAGAATAAGACTCTTAAGTGGTGTTGTCAAAATAGACCTACCCTATATTAAAATAGATATCCATTTTGGCTCCTGGGTCTAGATGATCCCGCTATCTAGTCAGGACAAGCATTTCATAATTCTACCCCTGAAAAGTATGTGGTTGTATTGCGCTCAAAAGAATTGAACTATAGCCCACGTCCATGAATGGACAAATTACATGGCAAGGTAACGGTTGTGAGTACATATGTCTTCATGACGGGCATGTAGAAGACGATGCCCTTCTAGACCACTGTCGTTAAACGGAGTCGTCGATGGGTACTCTAACGGCTAACACACCTCCACTGACACTTTCCTCGGCATGATTCATAATATCCCCATCCACGAGGGTACGCCTACCTCACAACTCTCACCAGATCTCCGCTTTAGTTGTCGTCCTCAACCTCCCATCGCAGCTCGGCGGCAATGCCCTCCCACTGTTCCCATACCCTCTTGTGGCGAAAACATCCTTACCTTCCCCTGTGGGAAGACTTGCTCCAAGCATGGAGATCGTTTCTACAAGTGTATCAAAAAATATGTATGTTTTCAACCCATCACAATCCAGCTAGTACTAGCAAACCCAATGTATGCATCTTTTTCTTATATGCATATCGGGAAATGTCTGTTTATGAGTGACAGGAAGGCTATGAGAAGTACCTCCCGAAAAACAAGAAGCAAGTGTGGGCCCTGACTAGATCCCCTCGTTTTAGCCACCACCGGCTTTGTCTGCCATCACCTCTGATGTCGCTATAGTGCAAGCCCGATCTAAGATCTCATTAGGCTCCACATCATGCTTGTAGCTGGTGGGTATGTGTGTGTAGAGTGAGAGAAGGGTATGGGTTGTCCATGACCTAATTGTGTGTCACACCCTGTGTTTGTATCACCTTGTCATATTTGGATTTATAAAATTTGGAGCCAACTAAAACTTTTTCAAGTGCTTGTGCTTGTTCGAAATGATGTTTGCTTGCTTGATGATTGTTGTGGTTGTGGCACTCTTAGATTCTATCCCTCTCCATATTCATCTTCCTTGACCCAAACTTCTTGCCCAATGATCATGCCAGGTGAATAGTGCCCAAAACTATTTTTACCAAATTTTGTTTTGACCAAAAATGATTTATTCAAATTAGGTTTTCAAAACCCCTTGAAATGAGGTTTGCACTCCAAGTCCTCAAATTGGGTGGATTCTTCTTCACCAAACGCTTTGCTTCAAACCTACTATATATAAGACTTTCCAAAACCACCAAATATCAATTTTAAGGATAAAACCAGAAATGTTTTTTCATAGGGAAAAATTATTTAAATGCTTTTAAAATATTTGAGAAAATTTAGGGGAACTCAGTAGACATATATTGTATATATATATATATATATATATATATATATATATATATATATATATATATGAGTTTCAACTCATGAGCATGATCAAATCATGGGCAAAACCCCTCAAAACCCTTTCTGTTCAAATCAAGCTTTTGAAATATTTCTATGAGAAATATTCTCAATAAATTCCAAGAAAATCCCAGCAAGTCAACACTATCATAAGTGATGATCTTGCAAAGTTTCACCTCAATCCAAGTTGTTTTGATTCATCAAACCATCCCAAAACCCTTCCTTTCAAGATTCAAATTTGAACAACTTTACATTGTGAGGTTTCTCCCCTTGACCTCAAACTTTGTGGGCATGCTCTAATCACCAAATAGTGATGGTACACTAAGTGGTGCATCAAGGGTAAAAGTCTAGCATCACTAGATCTGCAGAAACCTGATTCTTTTAGTTTCTAGGGTTTACCAAGTTTCCATTGTCAACTTTTCCCACTTGAGCTCAAACTTGGTGATCCATCTCATTTTTACCTAGCATTTGATCCTGTTGAATATCTCAGTAAGTTGGTAAATTCTTCTTGCCCAAAACCCTATCAAACACCTTCTGCTAAAATAGTAAAGACACCATTTCCACCCCTTCCTCTTTTACCCTTGCCCCCAACTTTTTACCACAACCTCTTGTAGATGCCTTGTACCTCCAGTAAATTCCTCAGGGGCACAACTCAATGATTTGGGGGGTAAAACCTTCATTTTTACCCTTGGACATTAGCCATTCCTCCCTCTCACCTTTCCTTCTACCCTAGACCCCCCTAGCCTCAGGTGCATTGTTTAACTCCCCTGGATCCCTTGGACACAAGTGGACGCACCCAAGGTGCCAAATGCATGCCCCGGCATGCAGAGCTCGCGCTCTAGAGCGCGCTATAGTGCGCACCCGCACTGTAGCTGCTGCCCAACGAGCGCTCCTGATAGCCTAGGGCCTCCCCAACGTGTCCCCCTATCCCCCTTGACGTCCGCATTCGGTGATCATGACTTATTAGTCGGGGTCCCCACATTGTGGAAAGGAAGTGTCATTGGCATGACTAGCACATATGCCCACAAATTGCAACGAGAGAAAATGAATAGTTGTATATCCAAATTTAATCAAAATATATAGCATATGCATGTATTGCAACAAATACAAAATAGTTAAAGCTTTCATGTGGTATTCGAGACTTTACATGTAGAAATTGAGTAATGATGAATCAATTAACATTAACATAATAATATCCATGAACATAATGAGCATAATCATTACTATTTAGATCGTACTTCCAAAACACTTCAACATTTTCAACTTGACACAATACAGGAGCGTGAGCCATGGATATAGCATATGGATGGAATAGAATATGGTGGTATATGTCAAAGGAGACAAAAGGTGGGAAATTATCACATGAACTAGGTAAATCAATGGGCTATGGTGATGCCCATCAATCGATATCGATGCAAGGAGTAGGGGTTGCCATGCAACGGATGATTTAGAGCTATAAGTGTATGAAAGCTCGAATGAAACCAAGTGGGTGTGCATCTAACTTGCTTCCTCATGAAGACCTCGGGCATTTGAGGAATCTCATCATCGGAATATACAACCAAGTTCTATAACGAAAAATTCTCTCTTGTATATGAAAGTGGAAAAACTAGAGACTCTCTATATGAAGAACATCACGCATGAGTGTGGTAAAGGATAGTATCAATGTCCCTTCTTTCCCTTTTTTTCTCTTTTCTCTTTTTTTATGGTGGGTTTATTTGGCCTTCCCCATTTTTTTCCCTTTTCTTTCGTAGTCTAATCCCTAGTTGTGGGGGAATCAAAGTATCCATCATCCTTTCCTCACGGGGACGATGCTCTAATAATGATAATCATCACACTTTTATTTACTTACATCTCGAAATTGCAGCTCGATAAAGAATAATATGACTCTATATGAATGCCTCTGGTAGTGTATCAGGATGTGAATTAATCTAGCATAACATGTAATCAATGATGAACGATGGCGTTGCCAAAAATACAATGTGAGGTCTATATATATGATCATGCAAAGAAATATGATCATGAACACACATGTCATGTGACGGAAAGGTGGAAGTTGCATGGCAATATATCTCAGAATGGCTATGGAAATGTCATGATAGATAGGTGTGGTAGCTGTTTTGGGGAAGATATAAGGTGGCTTATGTGTGATAGAGCGACTCATTTCATGGGGTTTGGATACACCGGTGAAGTTTGCACTGCCCCTCGAGGTGAGAAAGGGTAATGCACGGTACTAAGGAGGCTAGCAAATTATGCAGAGGTTATAGTGCCTATATCCATGGGCTCATATTATTCATAAAGAATTCATATACTTATTGTGAAGCCTTCTTAGCTTTCTAAGCAAAGCATTGCCGCACACCCCTAGGGAGGAGGTTGGGAGGAGTTAAGCATCACGCGCCCTTGATTCGAGCAACACGATATGATTTCATTTCAGACATAAAAATGCTCACACCACATCATCATGCCATGACCAATATTTAGATGATAATTTAATAATAGACTTTAATACCGATATTCCTACTAACCAATGATCATGAACCTATATCCTCATGTCGGTGTACTAAAGAAAGGATGCTTTAGCACCCTGACTTATGCATAGATGGTAACAACCTTTGGCCCAACAAGCCTTGCCCGAGGATTCTACATCCAAGATAGTGGCCAGCGACAAGGCCAAGCCACCAATAAGCCTACATGTCGGTGCAGAAGATCCGACAGCTATCACTCCCGGCAAGATCATGTTACCGCACCATAGATCCACATTGTCGGGCTGATTGTTGCCATCAATGACGTATCGAGCGGGAAGGCTGTTAGGTAGGCCTTGTCGAACACGCATGACGTAGGGTATTAAGCCTCTGTGTGGCCTGAACCTGTCTACACCATCGCATGCACTTTGGTTGGTGACGCTCTTCGCACACATGAATCCCCATAGTTGAACCGCAAAAGTGACCCTACTAGTCCCATAGATTGTCGCATGCCTACATCTTTGGCGTGCTAGGTAGGGGCATGTTTGGTGCGTGGATCTTAACCAACTTCTTTGCGTCTTCAACAACGTCTTCACCAATGCCCATGGATCCCAAGAAGACCAAGAGTGCGTCGACGATCACCCCATCCATGTCCAAGTTGCCCTCGTAGGCGGCCACAAGAGATGGTGACGGAGGTGCGCACTGCACTCATTAGTTTGTTGAGCGTAGCCGCAACACCACGTGGAGTTCTGCGAGCCGTGACCCAGACCGCACCATCGTGGTGACCAAGGATGCACAAGTAGCGTCCGAGGACAATGTTGCGGTGACAATAGAAGCGGTGGCGGCGAGACCTCCACTACGTCCTTCCCAACATAACCGCGACCAGCCCCTGCAGAACAGTAATGACCCCGAGTGCCGCGCGGACAAGGCCCATGTGCGTCTATTGGAATTGGGGCTCCGCAGACCCAACAAGGTTCAAACTCTAGGGCATGTGCGAAGATCTCAACCGGTTCAAGGTCTTATGGCCTAGCTTCGTCAAGTATGTGCGAGCAGGGAAGAAGATGGACTCAGAGATTTACCCAGGTTTGGGCCACCTTGCGGTGTAAAACCCTACTCCTGCTTGTGGTGGATTGGCCTCATGAGGAGGTTGAGGAGAAACTAGTACAATGGTTGAGCAACCTTGCGAGGGCTCGAGGGTGAGGTGAATTGGATCCCTCTCTACGGTGGAGGCTAGTCCCTATTTATAGTGGCCACGGTCCTCTTCCCTTATCACACAGGCAGGAAGGGATTCCACAACAACAAAATTCAAAGGGGGACAAGAGGTACATCCTATCCTAACTAAAGGTGGTGTATGTCTGCAAAGGTTCTATGCATGACGCAGTGGTGGGCTTGGCGATGTCATCTGTCCTTCCGAGCTCATGGTCTTGGTCTTGTTGCACTGGAAGGTAAACCTTTGGGTGATTCCTTGGGAACCCGTGTACGCCCTTGCGTCCTTAGCAGGAAAGACAAAATTGTCCTCCTTTGCGCCCGCTGGAGCCCGAATGGCTCAGCCGTCAAAGCCCACGTCATCTCGGCCTCACGAGGCCGGGTACCTGCATAGGAATCTCCGCTCCTCGGGAGGTAGCCTAGGGGATGACACTCCTATGAAGGTCTTGGCATTTCTCGCCTCACGAGGTTTGGGCTCTCGTGAGGTATTTGACTTGGGTGGCTTGTTGCTGGGCCATACTAGGCCGTCAAGGTGAGCCACGTGCTGGGCCGTAGGTAGGCATGTCTGGGTACCTCCGATCCGCTGACAGTAGTCCCTGGGCCCAAGGAGTGCTCGGGCTAGCTTTGAGGCAAAGCCAAGGGGGGAGACCGAGGCGCCGCGGGCCCTAACCGCCTGCAGGCCAGGTTCGATGCGTGGCACACGACAGGGCGCAGACGCCTCCACTTCCCCATGTTGCCTTGGTAACTGCCCCGACTGACATGGGCTGGCACGCACTGCGGGGCCATCATTGCCCAGGATGTGGAGGGACGCCGGTTGGCCTCTGATCGGCTATAATTGGGCAAAAGAGGGGAAGCCCCCAGCCCATCTTCATCTTCTTGCCTCCTGCCTTCAAGCCGCCACCTCCACAGCCATGGCGCTAGTGAGGAGGTTCTCTGCTGCCGAGAAGGGGAAGGCCCCCCTGGAGGGACCAGGCTCTCCGATGCCCCAAAGGGGCATGACCATCCCCGGAAGTACATCACGGCGCCGATGGTGGCCCTCCGTGGGCGCAGGTGCACTCCCACACAGGGCGGCGCTACCTTCGGCAGCCTTGGGCCTGCCACGTAGGCAGTCGTAGTGGCCATGGCGGCTATGACCGAGGGGGATGCTAGCTATGGCCGTCAGGCCACCTCTTCCACGATTCTACTCAGCTGATGCGCTCTAGGAATTCGTGGTGTGGTCAGAGAGGCCAACGATCACCTAGTTCTCGCTCCCGCGCTTCTTCGCGGAGGCGCTGCCGGCCGGAGGGCCTGCTGGCCTATGGCTGCAGGCCGATGGTTGCTTTAGCGCAGCCTCATGGGTGGAAGTCGAGGTGACCCCCGCGGGCTACATGTTCCTGACCCATGAGTGGCAGACATTTGCCCGCGCCCGCGGCCTGGAGGGGAGGTCCACCCTGCACTTCAAGCATGATGGGGTGGCGACGCTCTTCGTCAAGATCTTTGGGGAAGGCGACGGGCGCTTGGAGTGCTGCCCGGAGGGCAACAACGACGACATTGACCGCCTTCCCGCCACCGACGGACATCGCGATGGCTGCGCCCTCAGCGGTGAACTTTCCCTTGGCGACGGCCGCAACTTCTCCAGCGATGGCGACACCTCCTCCGGGGGAGCTTGAGCGACGACGACTACGACGAGCCACCACGTCGCTGCGCCCTGACCAGGAAGGACGGTGAGCCGCTGCGTCGCCGTGTCCCTGCCCCTGAGGACGTCGAGCCGTCATGGCGTCGCGCCTGCATCAAGGAGGAGGAAGACTCCGACTGAGCGCCGGCAACGCTGGAGCCAGGCCTTAGGAGTGACGGTCTTCGGGAGGCCGTCATTTGCTTTTGTTTCGTGCATCAAGAATCATGGAGAGTCCCGTGGGGGCGTTTAATGAATTGTGGCGCTTGCGCCTTTATGTTAGCGTTTTTCGTTTCGTGCCCTAGTTTTTATGTCGCTACAAATTGAAATGTTCCTGCTCGTCGCGATTAGGGTAACTTGTGATTAGGATAACCTAGCTTGGCGTGCCCGTGGTAGGTTCTCGCGTCCTGAGGACATGTTCCTATAGAGCTTCTTTCCTTAGTTGTCCTTCTTCTGGCGATCATCTGGGTTGGAGCCCCCGAGCGAGGGTTGATCACCGCTGGTATGTTGGGTCGGAATGCCCGGCAAGGCCAGGAGATGGGCGCTCCTGAGGTCGGGGGATGGAGGCAATATTTTCCACTGGCTCGCTTCGAGAGCGTCGCGCGAGGATTAGGACGCCAAAGTTTTTGCAAGGTGTGTGCACGGCCTGGAGCCTGCACGCCGTGCCCAGCCCCCGCTCGCGGGGCACGCGCGTGCAAGGGCTGACGGGTGCCAAACCCCTTTAGAAAGAACTCAAAACAAGAAATGCTGCAAGGAGAAAATTCCCACCTCATTTTTCGAATAAGATGCAAAAACTTCAAACTTCATTCCAAAAGGTGGCAAATTTGGTTACAAAAAGAGAGGAAACAACAACAACGTCCGACACCTAGACTAGTCATCCCCCAGCATGGAGCATGGGGCATCTCTTGGGCTTGGGCATAGTCGTTGAATGATAGTGTCGTCTGCCAGTGCGGAGCATGGGGCTTCCACTTGGGCATGGGTGGGAACCCCTCCACGCCCTTGGGGCGCTCCGGGCGTATACAACCCACTCATTATTACGTGAGAGTGTCACGGGTAGAACTTGCGGAGATGCAGGATGTTCCATGCATTCTGGATGAGGACCCCGTCCTGAGTCTCCACGCGCACGACGCCAGGCCTGGATACACGTCCGACCCTGAACGCCCCCTCACATGGGCGAGAGCTTGTGCAAGCCCTCCCTAGAGAGGACCCACCTCAGGATGAGGTCTCCGACTTCGAGGGTCCTGGAGCGGACACTGTGGCAATGGTATTGCCGCAACGCCTACTGGTATCTTGCTGCACGGAGCGAGGCTTGGCGGCAGGCCTCCTCCCCGAGCAGGAGACCTGTCCCCTGCGTGGCATCCTGACGCTCCTCGTCGAATGCCAAGACTCGTGGGGAGCGATGCTTGACATCGTTCTGGAGGACCACCTTAGCTCAGCAGACGAGGAAGAATGGGGTCTCGCCGGTAGGCTTAGTCGCAGTGGTGCGGTTGGACTACAACACGGATTGAAGCTCACCGAGCCAACCCCTGCCACATGCCTTGAGCTTTTTCTTGAAGCTCCATGCCTTGAGGCCCCTTGGGACCTCTACATTGTCGCGCTCGGCCTGGCCATTGCTCCATGGGTCTGCCACCAAAACGTAACATATCTGCGTTCCAAGGTTAGCACAATATGTCCTAAAGAGGTTGCTCGTGAACTGTGAGCCATTGCAAGTAATGATATGGTTGGGGACACCGAAGTGGCTCACGAGGCCCCTAATGAACTTGACAAAAGAGCCGATGGGGATGGTGCGCACAGGATCCACCTCCGCCCACTTGGTGAACTTGTCGATGGCGACATAGAGGTTGCAGTAGCTTCCGGCTGCCCGAGGGAAAGGGCCCAGTATGTCCAGCCCCCACACCGCGAAGGGACAGGAGAGTGGAATGGTATGGATACCCTGCGTGGGCTAATGAATCTGCTTGGCATGGAATTGGAAGGCCTCGCACGATCGGACCAGCTCGATGGCGTCGTTGAGCGCCGTGGGCCAGTAGAAGCCGCTGCGGAACGCCTTCCCCACGCGGATGCGAGAAAAGGAGTTCTGCCCGCAGTCGCCACCATGGATATCGGCCAACAGCTTGTGCCCATGTTCCTTAGATATGCACCGCAACGAGACGTCGTTTGGGCGCCTACGGTACAGCTCGCCGTCCTTCAACCAGTAGGCCGTGGCCTGGCAAACCACACGTTCCGTGTCCTGCTCCTTCTCTAGAAAGGTGCCGCGGAGAAGGTATGCCTTGAAGTCCTCGGTCTAGTCGCTGGTCTGGGGTTCCAGCGCCATGAGCAGGTAGGCTCCTGAGGCCGATCTGCATGCCGGGGTACCTAAGGCCGGGGCCGGCGGTAGCTCCTCCTGAAGCGGCACCGGGCTTGCTGCCTGGGGTGCCGTTGATTGTTTGAAGAGTCTCTCCTCGAAGACACCAAGCTCCTGGGGCTCGTGGCGTGATGCCCTCTTGGCAATGTCGTTCGCTTCCTTATTTGCACTGCGCAGGACATGTTGCAATTCCAAGCCCTGGAAGCGCTTTTCAATTTTACGTACCTCTTCCAAGTACGCCTCCATGTGCTCATCCTTAGGCTTCTACTCCTTGTTGGAGAAGTTGACGAGGAGCTGGGAGTCACCCTTGACGATGAGGTGCTTGTCCCCCAGGGCTATGGCAGCCCTGAGGCCCGCGATCAAGCCCTTATACTCTGCGATGTTGTTGGAGACCTTTTCACCATGCTAGAAGCAGAGCTGTACAACATAGTAAAGCTTGTCCTTGGTTGGCGAGATGAGTACAACTCCGGTCCCCGCGCCTTGCTGCGTGAAGGCACCATCGAAGTGCATGACCCAGCCGTCAGGCACCTCATCGTCGGGCGCAAGGGACTGACCCTCATCCAGCCCCCGATCGGGAGCATCTGTCCACTCCGCCACGAAGTCAGCAAGGTCCGTGCCCTTGATGACCCTAGTTGTGCTAAACTCCAACTAGAAGGCCCGCAACTTGATGTTCCACTCCGCAACCCTTCCAGACGCGTTGGGGCTACACAGCACCTTCGCCAGGGGGTATGCCGAGACAACCTTGATGGGGTGACCCTTGAAGTAATGGTGCAGCTTCCTTGAAGCGATGTGGAATGCGAGCAAGAACTTTTACTACATGGGGTAGCGCACGCGCGCATCCCATAGCACGGTGCTGATGTAGTACACTGGATGCTCGATCAGGCGCGAGGTGTCGGCGCCGCCTTGCTCCTCAGGGGGCGTGAGGGACTCTCATGTCGCATGAGTTGGTGAGGTGACAAGGGCCTCAGGAGTGACATCCTGAGGCGGCGAGCACTGTGCAGCCCCTTGTGAGCCATCTTGCTTCGCTCCCGCATCGGCGAGCTCCTCCCGGATCACTACGAGCAATGTGCTGGCTGAGTGGGGGGGGGGGGGGGGTAGCCGCCAAGTAGAGCACCAGGGGCTCACGATCACGGGGCGCCACCATAACGGTGGCTCGTGAGGTACCACTTGAGTTCTCTAAAAGCGGCCTACGCTTCAGGGGTCCACTCAAAGGGGCCCTTCCTCTTCATGAGCTTGGAGAAGGGGAGGGCGCGTTCACCAAGCTTGGAGATGAAGTATCCCAAGGCAGTCATGCAGCCCTCCAGTTTCTTCATCTCCTTGAGGGTGTGAGGCGAGCGCATCTTCTCAATGGCCTTGATCGTCTCTGGGTTTTCCATGATCCCTTGGTGCAATACTAAGAAACCGAGCAGCTTGCCGGACGGGACCCCGAAAACGCACTTCTCCGGGTTGAGCCTTAGGTTCACTCAACGCAGGCTAACGAACGTCTCCTCTAGGTCCTCGGTCAGGGTCTTCGCCTCCCACAATTTGAACACGATGTCATCGACGTCTGCCTTGACATTTCTCCCGAGCTGTTGCCCAGGGCAATGTGCATCAACCGCTGGAAAGTCACGCCAGCGTTCCGCAACCCAAAGGGCATGCATGTGTACGAGTAGATGCCGCATAGGGAGATGGACTCTGTCTTCTCAACATCCTCTACCGCCATCTTGATTTGGTGGTAACCTAAGAAAGCATCCAAAAAGCATAGCAGGTCGCACTCGGCGGTGGAGTACATGATCTGTTCGATGCGTGGGAGAAGGAAGGGGTCCCACGGAGAAGCCTTGTTGAGACTTGTGAAGTCGATGCACATGCGCTCCTTCCCAACCTTCTTGGGGACGATCACACGGTTGGCCAGCCAATCAGGGTACCGCACTTCCCGAATAACACCGTCTCCCAACAACTTGCAGACCTCTTGGATGATGAATGCTTGCTTTTCTTCTGCTTGACACCTCGCCTTCTGCTCAGGAGCGCGTTAGGGCACACCATCAAGTGGTGTTCGATCACTTCCCTCGGGACGCCCACCAGGTCGTATGGCTCCCAAGCAAATAGAAATCACATTTGCTCCCTTGGTGGTTTTGGAAATTAATAACAACATATATATCATTGAACTAATGTTTCCACTAAGCATGTTTTAGGAAAAGTTCAATGATGGGTTTGCAAAAGGATTGTGGAATACCCCAATATGCAAGGACATAGATTGGCGAACCTTCAAGCAAGAGGACTCTACATTTTACCTTTTGTGAGAAATCACTTTGAGTCCATAGGAAAGACAATACTATCAAAAGGGGGTAAGGAACTGTTGGTTAACAAAATGCTCATATGTGCACAAGTGATAGTCACCACATACACCCACAAGTTCTTCCACAATAGTCTTTCCAAAGCCAAATATCCAAAATCGGTGCAACCAACACTTTCCACTCGATGCCACCGACTCTCAGCCTCAGACAAACTCAGCCAAACCCTAGGCACTTTGGTGCAACCGATTCCATTTCGGTGCCACCGAGTTTGGGTTGCCAACTTTCTATTATGCAAATTCACTAAATCGGTCCCACTGAGTCTGTTGAATCGGCGTCACCCAGTTTGGCAATCATACAATTGGTCACCTTATCGGTGCAACCGAGTTTTATGTGTCGGTCTGACCAAGATTCAAAAGTTGCTACCTTTGAGACAACTCGGTACCACCGAGATTAACATATCGGTGTCACCGAGCCTAACTTATTAGGTGTAATGGTTGGATTTTTGGAGATGCCTATATATACCCCTCCACCACCACCTACTCGAAAAGAAGCACTAAGAATAGTTCCCCACTCATACCTACTAATTTTTTGAGAGAGCGCCACATACTCAGGTGTTGAGATCATGCCATTCCATTCCAACCATATGAAACTTGATCTCTAGCCTCCCCAAGTTGATGTCCACCCAATCAATCTCTTCAACCAAGCCAAATATGTGAGAGAGTGATATTGTGTTGAGGAGTCTATCATCTTGAAGCACAAGAGCAAGGAGTTCATCAACATTATCGAGCCTATTACCTTTTGGAGGGTGGTGCCTCCTAGATTGGTTAGGTGTCACTTGGGATCCTCCTACTTCGTGTTGTGGAGTGAACCAAGAAGTTTGTAAGGGCAAGGAGATTGCCTACTACATGAAGATCTACCCCGAGTTAGGCTAGTCCTCCATGGACATAGACCATCATGTTATAGTAAAGGTTGATTCTTCGTGGAACCCTTCGTAGGTAGAGACCTTCGTGGACTCTCACGACCGTTACCCTCTGTGGGTTGAAGACTCCATAAACGTGGACGTATGATAACATAACATATCGGAACCACAGGAAAAAATCATCGTGTCTCCAATTGCGTTTGATCTTCCTACCCTTCCTTTACTCAGATGCTTGTCTTTACTTTTTGCTAGATTACTCATAGACATGCATGTGTAGGGTGTACTTGACTTTCTATGAATGCTAAAATATGCCAACACTTAAAACCGAGAAAAAGTTTTATTTGGTCAAGTATTCTAATCACCCCCCTCTAGCACTACTTTCGATCCTACAAGTGGTATCAGACCAATGGTCTTCATTGCATTAGTTTCACAACCTAGGAGAGTATGGCGTCTAGTGAGGGAAACTATCACCGTAGAGGTCCGTACTTTGATGGCAATAATTTTGCTAGTTGGAAGCACAAAATGAAAATGCATCTTCTTGGTCATAACCCCTCTGTTCAGGCTATTGTTCGTGTTGGATTGCAAGGTGAATTCTTTGCGGATGGAAGGGAACCGGATCACGAAGCGACTGCGGAAGAATTGAAGATGTTGTAACTCAATGCTCAATCATGTGACATTCTCTTCAGCTGCCTATACACTGAAGAATTCAACAAAATCAGCCGTCTTGAGATTGCAAAAGAGATTTGGCATACTTTGGTTGATATGCACGAAGGTACCGAATCTGTGAGAGAATCCAAGTTGGTTGTTCTTCAAAGTCAGCTTGACAAGTTCAAGATGAAGGATGGTGATGGAGTCGCTGAGATGTACTCTAGGCTAGCTCTCATCACCAATAAGATTGCCGGCTTAGGAAGCGAAGAAATGACGGACAAATTCATCATCAAGAAGATACTTTGAGCTTTGGATGATCGATATGACACCTTATGCACATTGATCCAAATGATTCCCAACTACAAAGATCTCAAGCCAACGGAAGTGATTGGAAGGATTGTTGCTCATGAGATGACACTCAAGGACAAGGAAGAGCTTCACCACAAGTCTAGCAGTGCGTACAAAGACACAAGTGATGCTCCCGCAACTTCAAGCGACAACCTTGTCACAAATGAAGAGATAAGCCTCATGGTCAAGAAATTCAACAAGTTCTACAAGAATAGAAGCAAAGATCGAAGCTCCAACTCAAGATCTGAAGAGAAGCGTTCTTCAAGTCGTGGCCAAAACTGCTACAATTGTGGGAAGCTTGGATAGTACTCCAATGAGTGCATGACTCCTTACAAAAGGAAAGATAAGTCACCAAGAAGACGAAGCTCATGAGATGGGTCACCTCGAAGAGAGAGAAGGTGTAGGGATGATCGTTATGAACGAAGACCCTCAAGGAGAAGTAGGTTCTCCGAGAAGAAGGACAAGTATGCCAAGAGATACTCAAGATGAAAACATCAAGCTCATGTTGGTGAATGGGTTTCCGGCTTCGAATCCGACAACCACTCCGAGAGAAGTTACCACTCCAACTCCAACTATAGTCAAGATGAAGGTGTTGCTGGACTTGCACTAGTGACAACCGACTCCTACGAATATTTGATTCACCAAATGAAGGGAGTGGATGTTTCTTCATGGCTAAAGGCCCCAAGGTATCACACCCCGAGTATCTTGATTTCAATAGTGATGAGGATGACTTGCTATTTGACAAATCTAGTAATGTTAGTCAAGATGAACTTGCTAATAATAACTCTAGTCTAGATAAGTCATGAGATGATGATAAGTTGGAAATAGAATGACTAACTCAAGAACTAAACACTCTTAAGTTAGCTCATGAGTCAACTCTACAAGATCATAGGGAGCTTGTAAGGACACACGAGAAGCTCCGCTTCGAGAAGCTCAATTTAGAGCAAGAGCATGAGTTCGTTAAAGCTATCAATGACGATCTTCGAAAGAAGACTTCCTCTTATCTAGCCAAACGACTTCTCCTGTATACCTTCATGTCACAAGTTATGAATAAGAAAGCTAGTAACAATGGAAAGAAAGGTTCTTCAACTATTAGAAATAAAAATGATAAATCCAATGATATTGGTTCTAGTAGTTCTATTGATCACACTAACTCTTCTCTTAGCCAAGTTACACTTGACCAAGAAAATGAACTTTTGAAAGGGATTATAGAGAAAGGTATCTACAAGAGTCTTGAAGGGCGGAAACAATTTGAGGAGATTGTAAGAAAGCACGGAGGATACCGAAAGAACCGCGGTGTTGGCTACTTCAATTCTAATGGAGTTGAATGAGAAGAAGGTCAATACCCCAATCCCAAGTTTGTTTCACAAAAGGAGAAGTATGAAAATACTCTCCCCAAGGGAACAAAAGCTCAAGATGACCTTCCACCACAAGACCCCAAGCTCAAGGGCAAGAACAATATTCAAGAGGACATTGACTCATATGAAGATGAATTCCAAGCTTTGGTGAAGTGGGTTCCCAAGGCTACTACAAGCTCAACTTCTACAAGTGCTACTTCAACACCAAGGATTCCCATCAACTTGATGTGGGTCCCCAAGAAGAAGAACTAGAGAAGTTCTTGAGGGGTGACTCCGCCAATAAAATACACTCATATTCATTATTGGCAAGAACTACTTGCAATCAACTTCAACAACATGCAATAGTTCAAGGAGTCACACATTCCCTCTAAGGTAAGCAAGGGATAAGGCAATCAACAAATCAATGGACATCATCATGTATGCTTTGCACTCCATCTCCCTAGATATCCTTGTATTTATCTCTTGTATGTTGGTACTAACCCATGTAGGTGAGAAGAGTAATGAAACAACAAGGATGCTCCCAACTCATGGTGATCATCATCAACTTTGAGCATCCACCACTACTTCACCTACAATAAGTCTTCATCGACAAAACCAAAGGTTAGTTTATCCCTCCTATGGGGAGATGTCACATCAAGGGGGACCTTTACTCCAAATCTTGATTCAAAGCATCTCATAGTATGTGACAACATTAAATGCTTCATGTAAAAGTGGTAACCCCACTTATGCTTAAACGATCAGTATGAACTATGATCAAGTATTCTTACTTGTTTCCTAAGTCAATATACTCATATATAGATGACTCTGTCATCGCCAAAGTGCTTGTTAGATGCTAGTGTGTTTGTGCATAGTTGACATGTTTTCATTTGACATCTTATTGTGTGAGCATGTTGGTCTGCATTTATTTACTCATTCGAGGACATCTAATTGTTGCTATTTGGTTTTGATTTTTCATTTGCCAATTGGATGTACAAGAATGCCTAGGACAGCTACTCTAGCTATCAATGCTTTCTCACCTCATATTCTATTCATGCCGCATCACAAAATTTGAACAAGTACTTTTCGATCTCTCTTTGTGAGGAGCACTCGGAGTTCCGTATCGACAAAGCACCGACTATTAAAACCTCCCAAGAGCATGTTGATGGAACCAACTCAAAAATCTCGGTCTCACCAAATGCCTATGGTTTATCTGGTTTTTGAATCTCGGTACTACCAATTCCATATTCTCGGTTACACCAAGTTTCCCTGTCAGCTGACAGTTGAGAAACTTGGTGACACCGAAAATTTAGAATCAGTATCACCGACAATAAAGGGTATATATGCTATGGACCCGACGCTTTGAAATTTAATCTTCAATCTCCGTGCCCTAAAACCCTAAGCTGTCGTCTCGAAGACCCCTAGTAATCGCCTTGCCTCCCAGAGCGTCTTCGCCACTGGGAATCGCCGCCGTCGACGAAATCTTCTCCATCGTCGCCACCATAGTGGATCCATCGCCAAGTTAGGGTATGGATTCGTCCCCTCCTTGCGCTCCAACCTCTAATTCTTGCGCATTAGGGATTTTCCATCGTCTAGCCACCGTTTGAGATTAATCTGTCCATAAGAAACTTCCATTAGATCATGAACAATCGATTTTCTTGGGTTTGTCGTCCACCCAAATGAAACTTTATGGAACCGAAGCGAATAAATCGGCGTCACCGATTTGCCCTCTGTGTTGTTGAGAACTATCTAGGTGAAACCACGTACTCCTTTTTGGTCTCACCAAAAGGAGTGCCAAGTTTCTGTTGAAGAGAAAGTCAGTCTCGGTAGCACCGATTTTTTTTGCTTCGGTTGTACCGATTTTCATGTGACAGAATGCAAACCTTGAGAATCTTTTGTTCAAACTTTCAAAAACTCTTCATTTTATGATGACTTATCCTATTCCACCCTTCTCAACTCTATTCATAGGGTCAGATATGTCAGATGCTAAGGATAGCCAGAAATTGCAGGAGCAGAACATTGACATGAGTTCAGGCACTAGCCCTGGGTCCAACTCATTTTCAAATCCAGGCATCCCTGGTTCTCATGGGTTGCCTAAGGATGTTACAAGGACCAGGAAGAGACTGAATTCAGACGAGGAGGATTCAGACTTTGTGCCAGAGGAGGTTCTTGCTAAGAAGTAAGAGAAGGCTGCAAAGAAGTCAGCCAATGAAGCCACCTCATCGAGGAGGATAGTCAACAAGACTTATGCACCTCCAGAGGCTATGACAGCACCTAAGAGTGCCAGGGCTAACATGACCATTGAGCACCCAAGGAAGTCTTTGCCTAAGAAGGAAGTAGAGAAGAAGTCTAGGAAGAGGATCGTTCGTGTTGTTCGTAGGCCTACCTCAATGTTTGAGGATCCAGAGGAGGCTGCTGGTGATGCTGCTAAGGAGGAGGAGGAGGAGGAAGAGCATGTTGTCAAAGCCCCTCACAAGAAGAAGCAGAAGAAGCTGTTGGCAGATGCTATGCCAAAGCCAGGTCGTTCTAAGAGCACCAAGGATGCACCTAAGAAGGTTGCTGTAGAGAAGTCCAAGAGGACTACCAGAGACATTCCAGCTGCTGAGAAGAACAAAGGATCTACTTTCAAAGAAGCTAATGATGATGCTATGTCTGCTTTGATGAAGCAAAGACCTCATCTTCTAGAAAAAATGCCATCCATCCTATTGCTGTTGATATGACGAAGAAGATGGATGCATGATTGAGAGAATGGGGAGCTATTGATCCTTACTCTCAAAGGAGGAAGACAACAGTGGACTACAAGTTCTACACTAAGGAGCAACACGATTTCTGTGAGACGATCTTGCTTGACAAGAGTCCAGCTGTGAGTGATATCAGATATGCCGATTGGAAGTACATCAAGGAAAATGAGAACTATTTCCCATGTGTGCAAGACAACTTCCACTGCATTGGCATTGACCTTTCCTTAGAAGGATTGGCGCAATTATTGACATGAAAGAAGGAAATATTAGATTCCAATTTCCATTAAGGAAAGGCATGGAACACTTTCCTATAAATAAAATAAGATTACCTTGTGAATCTATTACGAGGGCTACTTCTGGATTGCATACCAAAGATGACAATACCTAGATCTATTGCGTTTTGCCTAGCTAGGTGCGTTAAATAATAGCGCTTGTTCAGAGGCAACCCAATTTTATTTTTGTGTTATGTTTTGCTTCTGTTTATTGAGTGTTTCCCACATTATTACTTCTGTAGTAATTGTGTTTTGGTATTTTAATTAGTGTTTTACCCAAGTAAAACCTTTGGGGTGATCTATGGTAGTTGTTGATTTGATCTTGCTGAAAAACAAAAACTTTTGCGCTCGGTTTAGGAATTTTCTAAATTTTCAGAGCGTAGAATGAGTATGAAATGTTTACACAAGATTCATATATAAATTTCCCAGGTTGTCCTAATTTTTCAGAATTTTTTGAGTTACAGAAGTATACGAAGTTTGCAGATTGCTACAGACTGTTCTGTTTTTGACAGATTCTGTTTTCTTTGAGTTGTTTGCCTATTTTGATGAAACTTTGGGTTGTATCATGTGGTATGAACCATGGAGAAGTTAGATTAAAGTAGGTATAAAACCAATATAAATAAAGAATTATTTCATAACAGTACCTAAAGTGGTGATTTATTTTCTTATACTAACGGATCTCACGAGTTTTCTGTTAAGTTTTGTGTTATTAAGTTTTCAAGTTTTGGGTAAAGATTTTATGGAATATGGAATAAGGAGTGGCAAGAGCCTAAGTTTGGTAATTCACAAGGCACCCCAATTCATATTCAAGGATTACAAAGAGCCTAAGCTTGGGGATGCCCCGGAAGGCATCCCCTCTTTCGTCTTCAATCCATTAGTAAATTTACTTGAGGCTATATTTTTATTCACCACATGATATGTGTTTTGCTTGGAGCGTCTTGTATGATATTAGTATTTGCTTGTTATTTTTCCACAATCATCCTTGCTGAACACATCTCTTGAGAGACACACGCTGAATCGTGAATTTGTTAGAATGCTCTATGTACTTCACTTATATCTTTTGAGTTGGGCAATTTTGCTCTTTGTGCTTCACTTATATTTTTTAGAGCACGGTGGTGTTTGCGTTTTATAGAAACAATGGAACTCTCGTATCTCACTTATATTATTTTGAGAGTTTCTAAAACAGAATGGTAATTGTTCTAGGTTATGAATTTAGTCCTAATATGATAGGCATCCAAGAGGGATATAATAAAAACTTCAGTATTAAGTGCATTGGGTATTTATGAGAAGTTTGATTCCTTGCATAAAGTTTTGTGATATAAAGATGGTAATATTAAGAGACATGTTAGGAAGTAATTGTGATTTGGTAGAAATACTTGTTTAAAGGTTTCTGATTCCCATAGCATGCACGTATGGTGAACCGTTATGTAAGGAAGTCGGAGCATGACTTGTTTATAGATTGTCGACCTTTGTGTGAGGGTCGGGAGCGCGCGATGTTTAACTCCTACCAACCTCTCCCCTAAGAGCACATGTTTACTACTTTGCTTCAATGACTAATAGACTTTTGCAATAAGTATGTGAGTTCTTTATGACTAATGTTGAGTCCATGGATTATACGCACTCTCACCCTTCCACATTTGCTAGCCTCTCTAGTACTGCGCAACTTTCACCTATACAACAAACACCTTCCTCAAAATAGCCACCATATACATTCCTCAAAACAGCCACCATATATCCTTCCTCAAAACAGCCACCATACATACCTATTATGGCATTTCCATAGCCATTCCGAGATATATTGCCATGCAACTTCCACCATTTCCTTTTATGACTCGCACGATCACTTCCATATTGCATATAGAGTCATATTTTGTCATAGGTATCGAGTTGTACTTTTCTTTTGAGTTGTAAGTAAATAAAAGTGTGATTATTATCATTAATAGAGCATGTACCATGTGAGGAAAGGATGACGGAAGCTATGATTCCCACACAAGTGGGGATGAGATTCCGGACTTTATTAAAAAAGGAGGCCAGTGAAGCTCAAATAGAAAAATTGAATAAAAGAGGCCTTAGAGGCCCACCAAAAAAGGAAAAAATGAGAGAAAAGAGAAAAGGGACATTGTTACTACCTTTTTCCACACTTGTGCTTCAAAGTAGCACCATGATCTTCATCATAGAGAGTCTCCTATTTTGTCACTTTCATATAGTTAGTGGAATTTTTCTTCATGATGCAAGTCCACTTAGTTCCTTTTTGAGCTTTCACACACTTATAGCTCTAGTGTATCCGTTGCATGGCAATCCCTACTCACTCATATTGATATATATTAATGGGCATCTCCATAGCCCGTTGATACGCCTAGTTGATGTGAGACTATCTTCTCGCTTTCCTTGACAACCTCCACCATATTCTATTCCACCTATAGTGCTATATCTATGGCTCACGCTCATGTATTGCGTGAGAGTTCAAAAAGTTTGAGAAAATAAAGGTTTGAATACAATTACTTGACTTTTCGTCGGGGTTGTGCATGATATAAATACTTTGTGTGGGGAAGATGGAGCATAGCCAGACTATATGATATTCTACGGATAACTTTCTTTTGCCATTATACTTTGAAGAGATGCAATTTCTTTGCTAGTGTGCTTGAAACGTTACTGTTTTTATATCAATATTTAGCTTTTGTTTTGAGTCTTATGGATCTGAACATTCATGCCACAATAAAGAAAATTACATGGATAAATATGTTAGGTAGCACTCCACATCAAACATTCCGTTTTTATCATTTACCTACTCGAGGACGAGCAGGAATTAAGATTGGGGATGCTGATACGTCTCCAACGTATCTATAATTTTTGATGATGCCATGCTAATATATTATCTATTTTGGATGTTTTATATTCATTAATATGCTATTTTATATTAGTTTTGGGACTAACCTATTAATCTAGAGCCTAGTGCGAGTTTCTGTTTTTTCCTTGTTTTTGAGTTTTGCAGATATGGAATTTTAAATGGAGTCCAAACGGAATAAAACCTTCGTGAGGAATTTTTTTGGAAGGAAACATCGATCAAGCTTGAAGTCCATGGCAGGGGAGGTGCCACGGAGCCACAAGCCTGCTAGGCGCGGACCCCTGGTTGCGCCTACCAGGCTTGTCGCCTCTCGGCATGTATCCTAACCCCAATTCTTGGCCTATAAATTCCCAAATATTCCCCCAACACCAAAGGGAGCCACGAAAATACTTTTTCGCCACCGGAAGCCTCCATTCCCGAGAGATCCAATCTTGGATCCTTTTTTGGTAATCTGCCAAAGGGGGTTTCGATCATGAAGGGCATCTACATCAACTCCATTGCCCCTCCGATGATGTGTGAGTAGTCCACCATAGACGTACGGGTCCTTAGCTAGTAGCTAGATGGCTTCTTCTCTCTCTTTGATCTTCAATAGCATGTTCTTCATGATCTTCATGGAGATCTATCCGATGTAATCCTCTTTTGTGGTGTGTTTGTCAAGATTCGATGAATTGTGCGTTTATGATCAAATTATCCATGAATCTTATTTGAACCTCCTATGAATTCTTATTTGCATGATTTAATATCCTTGCAAGTCTCTTTGAGTTATTGGTTTGGTTTGGCCAACTAGATTGGTAATTCTTGCAATGGGAGAAGTGCTTGGTTTTGGGTTCAATCTTGCGGTGTCCTCACCCAGTGACATAGTAGGGATAGCGAGCACGTATTGTATTGTTCCCATCAAGGGTAACAAGATGGGGTTTTCATCATATTGCTTGAGTTTATCCCTCTACATCATGTCATCTTTCTTAATGCGTTACTCTGTTCTTCATGAACTTAATACTCTAGATGCAGGCAGTAGTCAGTCGACGTGTGGAGTAATAGTAGTAGATGCAGAATCGTTTTGGTCTACTTGACACGGACGTGATGCCTATATGCATGATCATTGCCTTGGATAACTACATGATTATTCGCTTTTCTATCAATTGCTTGACAGTCATTATTTTACCCACCATGATATTTGCCTTCAAGAGAGAAGCCTCTAGTGAAACCTATGACCCCCGGGTCTAATTTCCATAATATAGTTTCAGATGTATAAACCAAAAATACCAAAAATAATTTGCTGCAATTTATTTACCTTTTACTTTCCGTTCTTGTTTACATCTATATCTATCAGATCTAATCCTTGAAAATAACCGTGAAGGGATTGACAACCCCTTTATAGCGTTGGGTGCAAGAATTTGATTGTTTGTGTAGGTGAAACCATTGGTGACTTGCTTATTCCTCCTACTGGATTGATACCTTGGTTCTCAACAACTGAGGGAAATACTTATCTACTTCGCCGCATCACCCTTTCCTCTTGAAGAGAAAACCAACACACGCTCAAGAGGTAGCACCCATGTACCTTTGCATTCAAACATTGTGCATTTGCATTCAAATGCACATTTAAAATTAATGCACAAGTTTAGGGGGAGCTCTTGCTTATCACATTCTTCGCAAAGCGACGATTATATTCATTGATTATATCATATGTTGAAGCTTTGATCTATATGTTGTCATCAATTACCACAAAGCGGGAGATTGAAAGCACATTTGCTCCCTTGGTGGTTTTGGTAATTTATAACAACATATATATCATTGAACTAATGTTTCCACTAAGCATGTTTCAGGAAAAGTCCAATGATGGGTTGGCAAAAGGATTGTGGAATACCCCCAAATGCAAGGAAATAGATTGGTAAAGCTTCAAGCAAGACGACTCTACATTTTACCTTTTGTGAGAAATCACTTTGAGTCCATAGGAAAGCCAGTACTATCAAAAGGGGGTAAGGTACTATTGGTGAACAAAATGCTCATATGTACACAAGTGATAGTAACCACATACACTCACAAGATCTTCCACAAAAGTCTGTCCAAAGCCAAATATCCAAAATCGGTGCAACCAACACTTTCCACTCGGTGCCACCGATTCTCAGCCTCAGACAAACTCAGCCAAACCCTATCCACTTCGGTGCAACCAATTCCATTTTGGTGCCACGAGTTTGGGTTGCCAACTTTCTATTACACAAATTCACAAAAATGGTCCCACTGAGTTTGTTGAATTGGCGTCACCGAGTTTGGCAATCTGGTCGTCGGCCACCTTATCGGTGCATCCGAGTTTTATGTATCTGTCTCACTGAGATTCAAAAGTAACTACCTTTGAGGTAACTCGGTACCACCGAGATTAACATATCGGTGTCACCGAGTGTGACTTATTAGGTGTAACGGTTGGATTTTTGGAGATGCCTATATATACCCTCCACCACCACCTACTCGAAAAGAAGCACTCAGAACAGTTCCCCACTCATACCTACTGATTTTCAGAGAGAGGGCAACCTACTTATGTGTTGGGATCATGCCATTCCATTCCAACCATATGAATCTTGATCTCTAGCCTCCCCAAGTTGCTTTCCACCCAATCAATCTCTTCCACCAAGCCAAATATGTGAGAGAGTGATTGATCTAGTGCCTAGTGCTAGTTCTTGTTTTTTGCGTGTTTTTTGTTTCGCAGAAATTCCATATCAAATGAAGTCCAAATATGATAAAAATTTACGGATTTTTTTGGAATATTTATGAATTTTGAGAAGTAGAATCAAAGCAAACAGATGCCCACACTAGGCACAGAGTACAAGGGTGCGGTTTAGGGCCCAAACGTGCCATGCTAGAGCATGCCCACCTCGTAGGTCGGTTGGAGCTGTCCTTCGGGCGCAAGAAAGCTAATTTTTGGATAAAAATCCCCTCAATATTTCAGCCAGATCAGAGTTACGGATCTCCGGGAATATAAAAACGGTTTTCCTCCACAAAACAGGAACGCGATACAGAAGAGAACAGAGAGGGAGATCCAATCTAGGAGGGGCTCCCGCCCCTCCACTGCCATGGAGGCCATGTACAAGAGATGGAACTCTCCCATCTAGGGGGAGGCCAAGGAATAAGAAAAATAAGGAGGGGGCTCTTTCGCCATCTCTCTCGGTGGCACCGGAATGCCACCGGGGCAAGCATCGTGACGGCGATCTACATCAACAATCTTGTAGCCGTTAACACCAACTCTCTCCCCCTCTTGTAGCGGTGTAACACCTCTCTTCTCCACTGTAATCTCTAGTTAAACATGGTGCTCAACTCCATATATTATTTCACAATGATATTTGGCTATCCTATGATGTTTGAGTAGATCTTTTTTGTCCTATGGGTTAACTGTGGTATGATGTTATGGATGTGAGTTGTATGATGATATGGTGTTGTCCTATGGTGCCCTCCGTGTCGTTCAAGCAGAGGGATCCCCGATGTAGGGTGTTGCATTATGTTCATGATTCTCTTATGGTGGGTCGCGTGAGTGACATAATACACACACCCAAGTAAGGGGGTTGTTGCGTATGGGAGTAAAGAGGACTTGATACCTAATGATATGGTTGGGTTTTACCTTAATGATCTTTAGTAGTTACAGATGCTTGCTAGAGTTACAATCATAAGTGCATATGATCCAAGTAGAGAAAGTATGTTAGATCATGCCTCTGCCTCATTGAATATAACAAGTATCTATTGTATCGTATTCAATTACCTAGGGACAATCTTTCTCTTGCGTTACACAAAAATATTGCTACAAAACTATTTAATTTTATTGTTATTTTATTAAAACAACACCTAACTTTTATTTCCACGTTCTTTATTAGCTTGCAAAGTACGTCTAGTTTCATTCCCGCAAAGTAATTTCATACTTGTTCTAGGTAAAGCAAGAATTAGCGTGTGTAGAGTTGTATTGGTGGTCGATAGAACTTGAGGGAATATTTGTTCTACCTTTAGCTCCTCGTTGGGTTCGACCCTCTTACTTATTGAAAAAGGCCACAAACGATCCCCTACACTTGTGGGTTATCAAGACCTTTTTCTACCGTCGTTGCCGTAGAGCAATAGCGTGGGGTGAATATTCTTGTGTGTGCTTGTTTGATTTATCACTAAGTAATTTTTATTTTCTATTATTAGTTTTTTTATATCTTTAGTTATGGATATGGAACACGGAACACCAAAGAAATTAGTGGTACTTGCTACTCATGGAGATGGGGAACCTCCTAAAACCCTCGATGCTAGTTATGTGCAAAGTATTAAATACTAGTTTGATAATCCTGAGAAAACCACATTCAACTTGATAATGGGAGTAATTTCGGATCATCGTGAATAGATTAGGGATTATCGCTTGTCTCAAAAAGTGAAATTGTTATGGGATCAAATTCATATGTTGTATTGGTGTGCTCGGGACCTATGCTTGATATATGATATGACTTGTTGCTCTAGGCTGAAAGCTCCACACATTCCCTTTTCATGCGAATTTAATGATAATGAAGCCCTAGCTTCTTATGCTAATGGTATATATGATTACATGATGTGGAACGAATAGAAGATTTGGTGCTTTCAAGGGTGCTTATGAAATTGCTTATTTGCTTTAAAAGTATGATGATGTTTCTTACGAATCTGAAATTTATGCCATACTTAAATGTTGTTATGATGATTATGAATGCAATGCTTGTATTATTGATTTTATTCAAAGAATGTCCGCTACCTTGGAAGAGTCTAATATTTTGCAGGGACCTATGGAAGAAGAAGTTACTAAAATTGTGAGCTCATTAGATGAAAAAGATGATGAGAGCGAAAAACAAAAGGAGGAAGAGCGGATTGATCACCCGTGCCCACCTTCTAATGAGAGTAACTATTCAACTCTTACAATTTTTGATTACCCTTCGTGCTTACCAAAGGATGAATGCTATGATGATTTCTATGATCCTTTGGATTCGTTTGAAATATCCCTTTTTGATGAACTTGATGCTTGCTATGCTTGTGCCCAAGATGCCAATATGATTTATGCTTATGAAGATGAACTTGCTATAGTTCCTTATGTTAAGCATGAAATTGTTGTTATTGCACCCACACATGATATTCCTATTATCATTTTTAATTCTCCCAACTACACTATATCAGAGAAGTTTGCTCTTGTTAAGGATTATATTGATGGGTTGTGTCTTGCTACTACACATGATGATTTTGATGAATATAATATGCATGTGCTTTCTGCTCATGCTTGCAATTATTATGAGAGAGGAACTACATCTTCACCTCTCTATGTTTCCAATAAAATAAAATTGCAAGAAACTACTTATGATATGTATTGGCCCTTACTTTGTGTGAATGAATTGTTCTTTTATTACCTGCCAATGCATAGGAATAGATTTAGACTTTTTTTTATATAGTACAATTCACTTTGTGCTCACTACTAAATTGAGGCATTATGATCCTATAGGAAGTCTACAAAAAATATTTTGGTAAAAATGAGGGGATACACCCAACAAATAGGGCACAAATATAGAAACAATTGGTAATTGGTTTCGCTGGATTTGGAGTAGGCATCGTTTTCCTATAATTTTGTCAAGGTGAAGTAAATGGAAGATAGGGCTATTTACTAGATCCAATATAATCAATTCATAGAAAATATGTTCGTCATGGCTAGATAAACATGCAATGATTTTATAATCATGTAGAAATTTGAACCACCTCATTTGGATTTGATTTGGACTCTCTAGGAATTTTACAATGTGGGCTTTACAATAAAAGAAATGACCAAACTATTGGTGGAGGAGAAATATGTTATGAAAAATGTGAAATGCACATACTTGGGTACCACAAGATTTTATAAATCTGTAGAAATTTGAATCAACAAATTTGGAGTTGTATTTATTTAATTGTGATTTTTGGAAGTTTCTGTTAAAAATAAAAAGGAAAAAAGGGGGTTATACCAAACGGGCCAGACAGTGAGCGGAGGCAACTGGGCCGGCCTAGTTCCTCAGCCCTGGTGACGCCGAAGGTCTACTTCGCGGAACACGTTTTCCATTCGGGAAGACGTTTTCCCGTGGAAGCTGTTTCCAGCTAACCTGACAACGGGCCCGGGCGGACAACTTAGAGGTTGACTAGTGGGGTCGTTGGCCCCACTTGTAGGGCCATATCTTTCCTCGCGCCTGTGCCGGGTAGAGTGTCAAGGGAGGCGGGACAAATCATGCGACGACGCTTGCTCTGGCAGCTCCGTCCATCTCCGGGGAAGTTCGACACACCGGCGAGCTCAGGGGAGAGCCTTCATCGCCCTAGATGGTTTTCGGCTCTAGGGAAGGCTGGGGTTGAGTGCAAAGGCAGCCACGGCGGAGGGTGTTGATGGTGATGGGGGCACAATGATGTGGCCACCAGAGAGGGGAAAATGGATAGCGGAGCAAGTTTTGAAGATGGTGGTGATGCTCTGGTGCACACCTTGGGAAATGAGGGCTTTTGTTCCAAGGGAATTTGACCGTGGCCGAGGCGGCGTCATGGCAGTCATAGGGAGAGGGAGAGGGCACAGTAGGAGGATTGAGTGGTCTGGGACGTATCTAGGAGGCGGAGAGAGAGCAAAAGGCCAGAGGAGGGGCGATCGGGTTGCTTCTTATAGCCGAGCGTGCTTTCACCATGGACGTCATCCATGGCAACAACACGACCGTCGCTAGGGACCACGGGGGTGCTTCGGAGCACGTCTACGAGCTTCATGGCCAAGGTTTGGGACCAGGGGTAGAAAAAGGGAGAGCGGGAGTTCTTAGGGGAGGGCCCCGAGCAAGGGCAAGGAGTGGCGTTTGACACAGAGCTGGGGAGGAGGGACCCGACCGGCTGGTGCGCAGAGGGCGTCAAGGCGACCATGTGGGACACGACCCCAAAGCCCAATGTTTGCGGGAGCCTCAGGATGGGTGTCGCTACAATGCCTAGGCACACTGTAGCATGCTCCGAAGCGTGGCCACTATTTGCCATGATGTTGTTTGTGGCTCTTTGGCACGTCCTATGGTGTCTAGGGGTATCTAGGGGTGCAGACAGGGAGCAAATTAACCAGAGGTGCGCTAGAGGTGCCTTAGGGGAGAGGGCAAGTTGATAGAGAGGGAGAAATCTGCTGTCCAGGGAGATAAATGGAGAGTTTTACTATGTCAATAATTGAGCTATAACCATGCCGAGTTTACTGGAGGTAAAAGACATCATCTGAGAGTTGTGGTAAAAATTCCAGGCCATGGAGATCAATGGAAGTGTTGAAAACATCAGTTTTGGTTTTCTCCCACAAGGTGCTTGTGCTGGTTTTGAGCTAGCTAACTTGTTCTACTTGCTATAAAACTTGGCAGGAGTAAATAATAGATAGAAATGAGGCTGAGCACCAAATTTGAACTCATATGAAGAAGGTTTCCCATGTAAACTTGGTAAACCCTAGAAATGGGCAGAAATGGAGTTTCTTAGATCTAGCTATGCAAATCCATTCTCCTTGATGCACCACTTGGTGTGGATGCACTATTGGAGTATTATAAAATGTCCACAAATTTTGAGATCAATAGGAGACAGTTGGCAATGTAGGGTTGCTCAAATTTGGATCTAGACAGAGAGGGTTTTGGGATAATTTGGTGAACCAAATCAATTCGGATTGAATGAAACTTGGCAAGATCATCCCATATGTCATACGACACATGCTAGAAATTTCATGTATTTATTTGCAAATATTAATTATAGAAATATTTCAAATGCTTGACATAGGATGAAATGGTTTAGAAGGGTTTGGTCCAATATTTTGAAAATGACCATGTGTTTAAACTATTATATATGGATAATATATGTCCACTGAGTTTTCCAAAAATTTCCCAAATATTTTGAAAGCATAAAAATAATTTTTCCTAATAAAAGATCAATTCTGGCCTTAAGAAAATGCCTTCAAATAAAATAAGAAAATAATTTTTAAAAATTAATATTTTGTGGTTTTGGGAAGTTACGTATATAGTACGTTCCAAATAAATCCTTTGGGGCAAAATATTCCACCCAATTTGAGGACTTGTAGTACATACCTCAATTTAGGGCTTTTTGAAAACCTAAATTGAATAAATGCTTTTTGGCCAAAATAATATTTGATAAAATAGTTTTAGGTCCTATACACATGGTATGATGATGGTACAAGAGTTTAGATCAAGGAAAAGATTTTTGACTAGGAGAGAGTTTTATGAATATAGAGCACCAACAAGTAAAGAAACAAGCAAGCATATAACACACAAGTCAAGCATTCATCGTCACTCCAAAAAGTTTTAATTGGCCCTAATTTTTGATTCATGTTAACTTAGTCATGATGCAAAACACAGGGTGTGACAGACCTACCCCCTTACAAGAATCTCGTCCCCAAGATTCCTAGGCTAGTCATAGAAAGGATGCGGAAATTCCTAGGTGAGGTAATCTTCATGTTCCATGTTGCTTCTGTATAGTGTGGTTGCTCCATCGAATCTTAAAGTGCTTGGGGATATACCTAAGAGTGCATCATCGACTCCTTCTAGGGGTGAACGGGGTTCTTGCACTATGCTAAGCCTTCCTAAAGGTCAAGGGTTTGGTGAACGAGGTTCATGGCCTGGCTTGCGTGTGTATTCCAAATTTGTAATACGTGGTAGAGGTAATGTGTGTGCATGCTCGCCCTGGGGCTGCTCACATTGGTTAGTGACAACCAGATGTCTCGTGCTTAGACGAGAAGGGTCAAGGTCTTGGCATAATTTCCCGATGACGGGGAATCGGCAATTTCATTGGAGCAGTTGATCTTCCGGTGCTCGTGGTCTTAAACAATAAGGATGTTGACGTTTGTCGATGTAGGCTTCTTGTTGAGGTCATCTACCTGAGTGAGTTGTCCTAGTATGTTCTTCATTCATCCTCGGCCATTTGTCTTCGTCGTCATGGGCACACCTCTCTGGCTGGTTTTAAATAAGCCGACTATCCGGAGTATAGAATAGCCACCTAATCCCCAAGGTCTGAGGCTTGTTAAGTGGAGTGACCTACCTTTGATGAGTGGTTTACCATGATCGAGCCCTAGATTGTATCATAAGGGGCTGGTAACGAAGTCATGACAATCGTCCACTCCATTCCAGGGATTTGAAGGGAGTAGGGACGTCACGCTCACCGTACACTGTCAAGGTCTTGGAGTGAGAGGTTTTGTCAACTTCTTAGTTCCCTCTTAGTCAGGAACTGATAGGTGGCCATTAAAGCAAGGGGCTACTAAATCATGTTGACGTCCAAAGGCTTCTTCGTGCTTGCATGTCAGTGTTTCTTGATATAGTCTAGTTGATGTATTCGATAAAGGAGTGGTGGTTGACTTGTATTGCTTCTCCTTTTTCGTTGTCGTGGTTCCTTAACCATAGTGGTTGTCCATCTTGCTTGGGCAAGAATGTCCTGTGCTGCATGGAGAGTACTCCAAGGAGACCAACTTTTTCAAGGTGAAACATTGTACTTGAGAGGCATGGTAATTGGTGTTCCTGGGGCTCGTCCAAATAGGACTGAGGTGTTCCTTACTCTCATTGGGTAATTAAGTATGTGATCCATGAGGACGACAACATAATTCTCCTGGTATCACATAAAAACATTGCTCATGGGATAGGTGAGTGAGGCGGTCGTTTGTTCTGGGTGGTCACTTGTCCATGGGTTTGTTTTCCAAGCTAATACAGGTCCTCGTGGCCACCTTCCATATGACCATGTTTGGTGGAGGTCAGGGTGGAGTATCGGCCATAGTCTAGTGACTGAGAGCCAAGGCATATGGTCATAATCTGACCATGTTATGGCTCGGTAAAGCTTCGGGGTTTCAAGGAGCTTAGGATGTGAGTGAACGTCTAACATCTTATCCTCGAGCATAGTTCTTTAGATGCCAATAATCCTTCCTATTTCTCCAAACCAAATCATCCTATAGCATTGAGGGCATCATCTCATATAATTTATCTCCATCAACAACTATGCTACGCATATCACCATGGCTATAAGATAAGGACAACCCATACTCTCATACATACACTATAACTACTCATATATTTCCCTATGTAAAAATCCTCGGGAAAGCATACAAGATGCTAAGCTTGATTATGACGCTACAAATCCAAGTGTTCAGCTAATGTATCCAAAGTCTAAGGTGTTGCATCTCTATGCTATGGAAACACGTAATAAACAAATCCAAGATCTTGTTTCCTTCCTACTAATCAAATGGAATCAATCCACGAATACCATCTACTATTACATGACCTATAATTGCTACAAATCCAATACCGGTGTCGTTCCATATATCTCCAGATTTCCTAAATCCCAAAATTCCAGAAAGAACTATCTCATCACTGTATAACCATCAATTCCCATTATGATGATCTAGTGAACTCCGATGTTAGGTGCATATGGGTCCTTGAATCGATTCTAACAACAATCCAATATTCATGGTTTGTCTTCCACCGAGAAACATGGTATCAATATCAAGATCATCGGACCAAATCCAATTTACTCCGAACCATGTAGACTTACTTAACACCAATCACTCTATTAGGATCACCTATTTAAATCCAAATCTTATGTCCAACGAGAATTCCTACCTGTTCCTCCAAGAATCTTAGCTTGTGATCATAATTGTCCTACTAAATCCAATTTTCTCAAGGGGGAAGTAAGTTATGCTACTCTATCAATCTTGACCCATCAGGTTCCTCTACCAATATTAAGCCTTGTAACCCACCAAAGGCTCTCAACTACTTCCTCAAGATATCTATTACAACCTCGTCAAATCATTAGCCTACTAGTTATATATCCTCAAAACAATCTTCCCTATAGCATCATTAGTTCAAGTGCTGGCTTAGGGATGTAATGTGTTTGTTCACTATGATCACTAGTCCCATAATGAACCCAGTGGTAGGCAGGGGTTATTGAAGCTTCAACGAGTGCTCTAGAAAATCCATGTATTAAACATGTGATCAAAGGCTTGTGCTGGGGGAGCTTGTGAGGTCTATGTTGGTTTAGGGAGGGGTTTCCAATCTTCAGGGAAAAACATAACTATACGGGGTTGCGTTTGGTCAAGTACGTTGTAGTCGAAGTCTTTAGTGCTAGTTTCTTGTCGAGGTGGATTACTGGTGCATCTTGTCTTGCCGGTCTTCAGTTCATGAGAGGGGGAAGAGGGAAAGTAGCATAGAGGAGAGTGCCTAAGGGGATGGTATAGTGCAAGTGCAATCAAACATTTGCCGAAAAGGCCAAACACAAACATTAAGGTAAGGTAGGTGATATAGTCGCGTACTTGTTGCCTAGGGAAAAAGTGCAACTTTCATGAAAACTCAAACAGATAAAACAAGCAACACACATCATGGTTCCATTCGAACCATCGCACAGACTCGACTTTGCATGGGGAATACATGACTCATCCTACCCTAGGGGTCCTCCGACTCGGTAGTTGCGCTTGCTTCGCGTCTCGGAGAGGAGTCCGCTCAGTCTTCAGGGTCTTGTTCAGGTGTCCCTTTGTCTCTTATTGTTGTTCGTCGAAACTATCGGGTTGTGCCTGCAGAGTCCTTGACAACTTTGGGTCTAGTGAGTTTACGACAAAGGTGATTCTTCACAGCGGTTGTCTACAAGGTCTTTTGGTGACTTCATAATCGCGACAATACCTTCTTGTCTTCTGAGATGTCGAGGGTTCCAGGTAGGCAATCTTTTATGCAATGACATTAACAAGTCATGGTAGAGTTGTATCTTGCCGGTCACGTTGACGATTTCATCGACACCAAGAGCGGGGGATGATGAGGATAGTTTTCCTGCTCACTATAGTGAGGCAGACCAAATGGCGAGGTTATCATGCACCGGTGGATGCCGACACGTCATTGGTAATGACATGATTGCTCTATTAGCAATGCATATAATGATCTTGCATATCATGCCCTGTTCATCATAGTCTGAGGTGGCATCATCTTGGGAAGTGTCGAGGGTGTCACCATATTCCTAGCCTTGATGTCTTCATCCCTCGAGACGGTATTTTCCGTCGGTATCGTCTCGTTGTGGTGTCATAAAACTTGAGTCAATGTCTGGCAAGGTATCTCCCTTCCAGGTCACCCACGAGGATTACAAAGAATCCGTTGGTTGGGGCATAAGGGTACTATCAACCGTTTGCAAGGTTTTGAGAAGTAGAAGAGGAGAGCCAAAACAAAAAATGGTGGAAGTGTAGAGGCACAATCCTTTAGTTTATTGGAAAGCTTAGAAGAGGCAAGAAATATGGTAGCCTTTGCAAGTGTTTTGAAGGGTCCGGGGAAACAATTTTTTTCCTATCTAACGTCCATGCTAACTAAGGGCTTCCTATAGTCAGGATGGCTCTGATACCAGCTCTGTGGGGACCCCGACTCATAAGTCATCATCACTGAATGTACATGCATAGTGATCCGAGAGATCAATGCTCACTAAACACACAAAAATAGAATAACAAGAGTCTTACATCCATTACATAGCGGTTTACTCAAATATGGCCTTTATGGCCAAGTCTTCATATGATTTCAGCGGAAATGTTCAACGATAGCGTGAACCCATGCCATCAGCCTTAACCCTACATGCATTCTAACTCGGAATTGTCCTAGCTCGCATGTCCATCACCAAGATAATCTTCATCACAACCTGGTCTTTCATGCCTGGCCAATAAAATAATGAGTGGCAAGCCAATGAGTACTTTGAATGTACTCACAAGCAATCCATGTGTTGGAACACGGTATAACAATGCATGATGTAGCACCAAGTAGGTAAGTTTTGCAGAAATGTAATTTTAAGTGCAATGACATGATCAAGTAACTTAAGTAAGCATGCATCAAACATTGAAAGGTTGTCATGTGAAAAAGTCATAGTCATCATCATAAGCAGGGGGTGAACATTCCATGTTCAATCAACATACCAAGTCAACGGACTTAGCTCAAGTATCATCTTTGTCACCAACACACACACACGCACCAAGTTTAGTAAACATTGGACATAGCACAAGAGCGGTCATCCAACTGTCCTTGACCATGGACACGGCTATTCGAATAGTTTTACACTTTGCAGAGGTTGCACACTTTACCCACAAGACTCGGGAAACTTCCGTGTCAAGCCACTACTCGCGGTATTGTCCATTCCCGAGGTAAGTACCCGAACATTGTCTTTCTCCTGGCGATACTAAACAAAGAGTCCACTTGATTGGTACCCAGCCCACATGATGTACATCACAAATAGCATTCATGCGGGGACCAACAGTGTGCTCGGTGCCTGTGAAGACAGTGCATGATCGTCCTTATCGGCACGACCCCGTACCGAGAGTGATGACGCCACTCCTGACACTAGTAATGCGGGCTCTATGCTAGTACCCACAAAAGTAATCAACAAAGACTTGTCCCATAAGGGGTATCGTGGTTGTACATGTAAGGTTGGAATTATGGTTGCAACTTACACTAATCCATTTTCAAAAACCACACACACTCACTTGCTCCGTTACAACACTTCATTATCAAGTAGCTACCTATCTCATCATCATCTCCCTCAGGCATTAGTGGCACCGATCGGGTTTTTGAAAAGTCTTTGAAATCATTTTTGCTTCCATCACCATGCATATTCCCATCCCACTTGCATAGCAACTAATAGCAACCTGACTACTCCCACCCGCACAACCCTCATAAGAATGGTAGGGTCATGCACGATGCAAGTATCAATGGTACAGTATCGGAGGCATCCCACCAAAGTGGTCACCACATTAACATGATCAACATCTCAAAAATAAGTGCTATATGCCTGATACGTCTCCATCGTTCTACTTATCCAAACTCTTTTGCCCTTCTTTTGGACTCTAATTTGCATGATTTGAATGGAACTATCCTGGACTGACGCTGTTTTTAGCAGAATTGCCTTGGTGTTATTTTTTGGCAAAAATAAAATTTCTTGAATTGATCTGAAAATTTACGGAGAATATTTTTGGAATTAATAAAAAATACTGGCGCAAGAATCAATCGGAGGGGTCCACCCACAGGTGGCAAGCCTGCCAGGCGTGGCCATCCCCTAGGCCACACCTAGCAGGCTTGTGGCCCCCCTACTGCTCAACCGACCTGAATTCTACTCCTATTTATTCCTATTCGCAAAGAAAAAAAATTAGAGAGAAGAGTTCATCGTGTTTCACGATACGGAGCCGCCGCCACCTCATATTCTTCCTCGGGAGGCCAGATCTGGAGTCCGTTTTGGGCTCCGGAGAGGGGAAATCGATGCCATCGTCATCACCAACCATCCTTCATCACCAATTCCATGATGTTCTCCTCCGTTTGTGAGTAATTTCATCGTAGTCTTGCTGGACGGTGATGGGTTGGATGCGGTTTATCATGTAATCGAGTTAGTTTTGTTAGGGTTTGATCCCTAGTATCCACTATGTTCTGAGATTGATGTTGCTACGACTTTGCTATGCTTAATGCTTGTCACTAGGGCCCGAGTGCCATGATTACAGATCTGAACCTATTATGTTTTCATGAATATGTATGTGTTCTTGATCCTATCTTGCAAGTTCTAGACACCTATTACGAGTTATGGTTCAAATCCCCCAGGGTGACAATAACTGGGATTCTTTCCGATGATTATCGTAGTTTGAGGAGTTCATGTATTCACTAAGTGCTAATGCTTTCGTCCGATTCTCTATTAAAAGGAGGCCTTAATATCCCTTAGTTACCATTAGGACCCGCTGCCACGGGGGGGTAGGATAGAAGATGTCATGCAAGTTCTTTCCCATAATCATGTATGACTATATACAGAATACATGCCTACATTACATTGATGAATTGGAGCTAGTTCTGTGTCACCCTATGTTATAACTATTGCATGATGAATGCCATCCGACATAATTATCCATCACTGATCCATTGCCTACGAGCTTTCCACATATTGATCCTTGCTAAGTTACTTTTTTGTTGCTATTGTTACTTTCACTACAAAACAATTACTATCACTTCTGCCACCGTTACTATTACTTCCATACTACTTTGCTACTGAATACTTTACAACAGATATTATGTCTTTCAGGTGTGGTTGAATTGACAACTCATCTTCTAACACTCGAGAATATTCTTTGGCTCCCCTTGTGTTGAATCAATAAATTTGGGTTGAATACTCTACCCTCAAAAACTGTTGCGATCCCCTATACTTGTGGGTTATCAAGACCTTTTTCTCGCGCCCTTGCCGAGGAGCATAGCTCTATTCTCTGATTCACTTGGGATTTATATCTGTTGATCACTATGAAGAATATGAAAGATCCAAAAACCAAGATCTATCCCTCTACTACGAGGGGAGGTAAGGAACTGCCATCTAGCTCTGTGCTTGATTCACGTTCTGGTATGAGTAAGTTTGCGACAACACCATCTGCTAGTAATTCTGACATGTCGCAAGTAATTGATGATGCCACTTCTGCTATGCATGATGCTTATGATGATACTTTGCTTGATAATACTGTGCCACTTGTTGAATTTCTTGATGAACAAATTGCTAGAGCCAATGCTGAAAATTATGATACTTCTGAAACTGATGAAATTATTGAAACTGAACACTACGAGACACCTGCTAGACCTAGCTCTACTAGATATGAATTGCCTGATATTCTCGAGGGTTATTTTATGGATGGAGAGGTAGCTAGGGACTTTTTTGCTTGTAATGATAGAGATGATCTTAAGAAATTGCTATGCAAGTGGAAGGAAAAATCTTTGAATGCTAGAATGAAATATGATCCTAAGTTTGCTACTTCACCTCGCTTCGTTACTGATAAGGATTGTGAATTCTTTGTCGATCCTGAGTTAATTACTTTGGTTGAATCTGATCCTTTCCATGGTTATGAATCTGAAACTGTTGTGGCACATCTTACTAAATTGAATGATATAGCTACCCTATTTACTCATGAGGAAAAAATTCATTATTATCATATTCTTAAGTTGATTCCTTTCTCGTTAAAGGGTGATGCTAAGATATGGTTTAAATTCTCTTGCTCCTGGTTGTGTGTGTAGCCCCCATGATATGATATATTACTTCTCTGAAAAATATTTTCCTGCCCATAAGAAAGAACCTGCCTTGCAGGAAATATTTAACTCTGTGCAAATTGAAGAAGAGAGTCTCCCACAAGCTTGGGGGAGGCTCCTCCAATTACTAAACGCTTTTCCTGATCATCCTCTCAAGAAAAATGAAATACTTGATATTTTTATAATGGACTAACCGATGATTCTAGGGACCACCTAGATAGTTGTGTTGGTTGTGTTTTCAGGGAACGAACTGTTGAACAAGCTGAAATTCTATTGAATAATATATTGAGCAATGATAATGATTGGACTATCCCCGAACTACCACCGAAGACAACTCCAGTGAAAAGAGGTATTCTATTTCTCAGTCCCGAAGATATGCAAGAGGCAAAGAAATCTATGAAAGAAAAAGGTATTAAAGCTGAAGATGTTAAGAATCTACCACCTATTGAAGAAATACATGGTCTTGATAACCCGACACAAGTAGTAGAGATAAATTCTCTTCGTACATTTGATGAAAGCGATATTCCTTATAATAAGCCTGCTAGGCAATGCTTGGATGAGTTTGATAATTTTGTTGTGAAGCAAGAAAATTTTAATGCTTATGTTAGTAGACAATTGAAACATAATGCTTTCATGCTTGACCGCTTAGGCGACTGTATGAGTAGAACTATCAATGATCTTAAACTGATTAGTAAACATGCTTCCATGGTAACTACTCAAGTAGAACAAGTACTCAAAGCTCATAATGCTTTGCTTAATGAGATGAATAGTAAGAACAATGATCATTCTATTAAAGTTGTGACTAGAGGTGGAAGAATGACTCAGGAACCTTTGTATCCTAAGGGCCACCCTATGATAATTGAGCAAGATTCTCAAGGGAGTAATATTGATGCACCTAGTCGCCCCAGTACTAAGAGGAACAAGGATGATGATAGAACTTTGCATGCTGCTAGTGAACCTGTTATAGATACACCTGAAAACCCAAATGATATTTATGTTTCTGAAGTTGAGACACAGTCTGATGACAAACATGAGCCTAGCGACAAAATTACCGATGTTCATGTAGGTACTCAACCTAGTAATGATAATTATGTGGAGATTGAACCTGTTGTTGATCTTGATAACCCACAACCTAAGAATAAAAGATATGACAAAAGAGATTTTATTTCTAGGAAGCATGGTAAAGAAAGAGAACCATTGGTTCAGAAACCCATGCCCTTTCCTCCTGAACCATCCAAGAAAAAGGATGAAGATGATTTTGAGCGCTTTGTTGAGATGCTTAGACGCGTCTTTTTGCGTATGCGCTTGATTGATATTCTAAAAATGGCTCCTTATGCCAAGTATATGAAAGATATTGTGGCTAATAAAAGGAAGATACCTGTCAGTGCACTAGAGATTTTGGGCCATGTAGTGCCCCTTTACTCATGCACGGGCAGTAGTAGTCGCCATAGAGGCAAGGCCCAGATAGACTTATCAAGCACCAGCATAGAAGACTCAAGACTATCGGCAAGACCTCGCCGGGAGGGCTGTAGAGCCTCTAGGCAAAGCAAGGCCCCCGGCTAGGCAAGGTCCCGGCAAGGCAAGGCCCCGACAAGGACCACCAGTACACAGGCCAGGTGTTGACTCACCTAGACGCATGTCGCGGTGTCAATGTTGGAGGGAGCTAAGCGGCGCCATTGATAGACTGAGGTGCCTGACGGTGCATTTAATGCTCTTGTCCTACTCCGCCCGAGTTAGGTACGATAGCACTGTAGTAGCACTATGCATCCCGTGTGCACACTGTATGCCACTGTTGGGATCCCCTTAGGTATAAAAGGAGGCCCAGGGCATTACATGGAGGGGGTTAGACAGTCAGACAATCAGACAGTTGGGCAGTTAGACAACCGGACAGCCCGACAGTTAGACAACTTGAGGTTCCCAAGCTCACGTAGCAGCCGTTCATGGCGCTCCTGTAGCTGGAACCCTAGAACATGATCAATATAAACAAGAAGGATAGGGTTTTACGCATCAGTGCGGCCTGAACATGGGTAAAAAAACCCGCGCGTCGCTCACTAGACTGGCTCTTCATGCTAGTTCGCCCCCCGCTGAACCGAAAGGGATCCCCATGATCCCATAGGTGTTCATTCCCATGACATCTTTGGCGCGCCAGGTAGGGGGCGCATGAGTGGTGCGAACCCGTTCTGATAATCTGCGCCCCAGCTTCATCATCGCCATGACCCCCAAGAACAAGGGCCTGATAGCAGTTGGCCCATCCGCGTCCGCCATTCATGTATGTGCACAGACATGAGATGACATGGATGCGGGTGGAGGAGGAGGACGCGGAGGTTCGGAACTTCCATGACACTCCGGTGACCAAGACCAAGCAAGGGGCGACATCCACCATAGAGACGCCCATGGCGATGGTGGGAACCCTCACGCCCCTGGGTCAACGGACAGAGCGGTACCGCGTGTGGGTGGTACGGCGAACTTTGGGGGCGGAAGAGTATCTCCCAAGGCACCCACGCCGGCGCCTCCGCCGTGACCTTCTTAGGATGCGTGTGGAGAGCCGTGCGATGGCGCCCGCAGTTCTCAACGTCCCCACAAAAAAGCTCCTGCGCATCATTCCCAAGATGCGCTGGACCAGCATGCAAGCGGGAGTGGCATACCGATGCGAGACCGTGGTGGTGCTCCTTCTAACACGGTTAGGAGTCAGAGCACCTCGCGTTCCTCACGCCGCTCGCTGGCATCCACGGCGGAGTAAGTGGTGGCACGAGCGCAGCTACTCCTGAACTTCCCTCCTGCTGCGGAGAATCTCGACGAATGGAGAGCCACCATTTAGAGCCTTCTCAACCTCGTGGATAAGCTTCGGCCCATAGGGACGCCTCTGACCAGCGGTTAAGTGCCCGGAGTTGGCGCGACCTCGGCGCACTCTCCTCCGTGATAGCATCGTCGGTCGCCGACCCGATGGACTGACGCCTACGACGGTTACTCAATGGCGTCGTCTGACCCACGGACGCGCCGCGACCAGCGTCATGTTCTCCGGGAACATGGCAAGGAAGACGCTTGAACCGCGATCGAGCGACAACGAGAAGCATGCCTTCAGTCGGACAGGCGTGCGAGACCCACTGTAGGCAAGTCCGTGCCGGGGTACCCTGTCAGCCTACCTTACAAGGTGGGCTGTCCAGTGTTTACAAATCTAGTGGCCCAAATCCTGCACGTTCAAACAAGAAGTCCCAAAGAAGTACGATGACAAGACGCATCCATCAGAGTTCCTGAGCGTCTACACCATTGCGGTGCAGGTTGCCGAGGGCCGCGACGACAAGATATTGACCATCTACGTCCCGTTGGTGCTTAAGCCCAACGCTAGGTCATGGCTGATGCACTTGCCGGAGAGATCCATCGCTTCCTGGCGGACCTGTGTCACGAGTTTGTTGGCGCCTTCATCGGAGGCCATCAAGCTCCTGGCCAGGAGAGCGATTTGCCCATCATTCCCCAGAAAGAAGGCGAAACTTAGCACAAGTACATCAAGAGGTTCAGCCGTGTGCACCACAACATCCCAGACGTTCACCCTGCCACTGTTATCAGCGCGTTCCATCAGAACATGCGTAACCGTAGGATTCGGGGAGAGCTAGCATTGAACAGAGTTAGGGACGTCACCGAGCTTTATGCTCTAGCAGACAAGTGTGCTTGGGCTGAAGAAGGGAGAAGGCTCGCTGGCGAAGATGCCGGCGCAGAGGTTGACTCTGAAGATGAGGATACTACCATCCCGACAAATAAGGGCCGATGACAGAACAAGAAGTGCAAGGGCAAGACCAATTCTTGCAGTCGAAGGATCCGACAACCCTGGCGCCGCTAAGAAAGGCAAAGTCGATGACCCCGGCAACGATGTTGCCGGGTGTGCCTCCTGCCGTGACTTGGCGGCTGCTGGCAAGCCAGAAGACTTCGGCAAGCAGTATTGCAACATCCATCGCACCAAAGGCCATGACCTCCAAGACTTCCTGCAAGTTGAGAAGCTTACCGAGAAGCAGAGGGCCAAATATGAAAGACGCGATAAGGAGAAGGGTCAGTATGGTGCTGAGGGGTCCGGCAAGAAGCACGTTGGCCGAGGAGTCCACCGTGGCAAGCCCAAGCAACAGAAGGATCGGCCCGCCTATGGCCGCGACAAGCAAGAAGGAGATGATGATGATGTCGAAGAGGATGACGATTCCAGTGATCACGAGTTTCAAAAGGCCATGAAGATTATGTGCATAGAAGGAGGAACCTCGTCGCATTCCTCTCATTGCCAACTTAAACAGTGGAGGTTAATGTGGCAGAGCCCTCTATCGGCGCACAGAAACCTCTGAAATGGTCCAACACGCCTATCATCTTCGATGCCGAGGATCACCCTGATCGCGTAACTGCGGTCGGGTGCCTACCGTTGTTGGTCTCGCCAACAATCCACAACCTCAAGGTGACAAAGATATTAGTCGACAGTGGGGCCAGCCTGAACCTGATCTCGCCCGATGTCATTCGGAGGCTGTAGATTCCTGACGAAGATCTCAAGCCGATAGGCGCTTTCCAAGTGGTCAATTCGGGAAGGACTCAGCCAAAAGTCAAGGTCACGCTGCCGGTCACATTCGGTAGCGATATCAACTTTAAAACGGAGAAGACCGTCTTGGACGTTGCCAAGATAACGTTGCCATACAACGGCATTCTCGAGCGTCCGGCACTGGCCAAGTTCATGGCAGCTAGCCACTTCGCTTACAATGTGCTGAAGATGCCCGGACCAATGAGTGTCATTACCATCAACTCCGACAAGAAAAGCGCGCTCATCTGTGCCGACCAACTCTACCGTGGTGCAGTCGCAGCACCTGCCGCCAAGGCACTTGCTCCTGCCGCTGAAGCTCCCGGGGGGAAGAAGACCGGCAAGGCCTCTGGCACACAGTCCGGCAAGCGCAACTTTCCGAGGTGTCGTGCTACTACTAATGATGTGCCAGAGAGCTCCACCGGCAAGAGCAAAAAGTTCAAAGCTACCCCGCCAGAGACCAAGAAGGTGGCCGCCAAAGACAATGGCATGGGGGAACTTTCACCATAAGTTCCGCCCTGGACAACAAATATGAAAGAGGGCTTGTCGCCTTCCTGCGGGTGAATGTCGATGTGTTTGCATGGCAAACATCTCATATCCGTGGTGTTCCTAGGAAGGTGATTGAGCACCACCTCGCCGTCTGTCCGCACGCGTGGCCCGTCAAGGAGAAGGTTCAGAAGCAAGCTTTGGAGCGGCAATAGTTTATTGCCAAAGAAATCAATTAGTTGGAAGCGGCTGGCCTAATAAGAAGAGTACTCCATCCTACGTGGTTGGCCAATCCAGTCGTAGTGTGCAAGGCGAATGGGAAGTGGAGGCTATGCATTGATTTCACAGACATCAACAAGGCCTACCCCAAGGATCCTTTTCCCTTGCCGCGCATTGACCAGATTGTGGACTCCACTGCCGGCTGCGACTTATTGTCTTTAGTTGACGCCTATTCCAATTATCATCAGATTTTTATGGCCAAGGAAGACGAGGAGAAGACTGTGTTTATCACCCCATGTGGTACGTACTACTTTTTGTGTATGCCTTCCGGGTTGAAAAGAGCTGGTTCTACCTTTGCAAGAGCAGTCCAAATTGGTTTTGAGCCTCAACTGCATAGAAATATGGAGGCTTATATGGACGACATAGTGGTCAAAACCAAGGCCAAGGCCACACTCATATCTTACCTAGAAGAGACATTTGCCAATCAGCGCAAGATCAAGATGAAGCTCAACCCTGAGAAGTGTGTGTTCGGCATCCCATCCGGCAAGCTTCTCAGGTTCTTTGTATCTCAATGAGGAATCGAAGCAAATCCCAACAAGATCAAAGCAATCGAGCAAATTGAGGCACTAAGGCGAGTCAAGGACGTGCGATGCCTTGCCGGCTGTGTTGCTTCTCTAAGTAGGTTCATCTCAAAATCTGCTGAGCGGGTCCTCCCCGTTTTAAAAATCTTGAAGAAGGCAGGTCCAGTGGAATGGACTCCGGAAGCGGAGGCAGCGCTATAGGATTTGAAGAAGTACCTTTCCTCTCCGCCAGTCCTAGTCACGCCAAAACCACAAGAGCCGTTGCTGCTGTACCTCGCGACAATGAATCAAGTGGTGAGTGCTGCGCTGGTGGCTGAAAAAGAGGTTGACGAAGAAGCAGCAGCAACGACAGTGACGTCAAGCGACGAGCCAGGGCATTCCCTGGGAGGATCTGGTGCCAGCAAAGAAGGATATGCCCAGTTGGAAGAGATAGTCCAGAAGACGAAAGTGGTGCAACGACCAGTCTATTTTGTTAGCTCCTTGTTGCAGGGGGCTAGATCAAGATATTCTAGCGTGCAAAAATTTCTCTTCGGCCTTCTTATGGCCTCGAGGAAGCTGCGCCATTACTTCCAAGCACATGAGATCACGTTGTCACCCGCTTCCCGCTACAGCGGATATTGAGAAACCTAGAAGCTATTGGCAGGATTGTGGAGTGGGCTCTAGAGCTATCAAGCTTTGGTCTTAAGTTTGAAAGTACTTCGACCATTTAGAGCAGGCCCTTGGAGGAGTTCATTGCAGAATGGACCCCAACGCCCGATGAAGAGATTGTAGAGTCAGCTCTCCTCGGCAAGGAAACCGATCAAGAATGGATCATGTATTTTGATGGAGCTTTCTCGCTGCAAGGCGCTGGTGCCAGAGTGCTGCTTGTCGCACACAACGGAGAGCACCTCAGATATGTGGTCCAAATGCACTTTCCCCAGGAGAGGTCATCGAACAACACTACTGAGTACGAAGGGCTGCTTGCCAGTCTCAGGATCGCGGCGGACCTTGGGATCAAAAAACTTATTGTGAGGGGTGATTCTCAACTTGTCTTCTGGCAAGTGAACAAAGATTACCAGAGCCCGTTGATGGAATCCTATGTAGATGAAGCGAGGAAGTTCAAAGAACGTTTTGACGGCCTACAAATGGAGCACGTTCCACGTGCAGAGAACAGCGTTGCTGATGTCCTATCAAAGTGTGCTGCCCTTAAGTTACCTGTGGAACTAGGAACTTTCGTGCTCCAACTAACTCAACCCTCCGTGACACCATCAACTGGACAAGAGAAGAGAAGAAACTTAAGTTCCGACAAGTATTTTCCGGCAGATCTTCCCGAAGCCGCTAGTCAGAAGATTCCCCGAGGGAACGACAGGCTTGTTGGTGAGTACTATGCTCCGACAGGTCCCCCGGCTCTTGCCACAGAAGCATACGCTCCCTCCAGGCTTGCCAGGGCGCAGCAGACTCCAGCAGGCCTTAAGGCCCTTACTGTCTAGGCAAATGCTCCCCTGGCAGAAGAGACGCCTTTAGTCCTTGTTGTTGAGCCCCAGGATCTAGCATGGGCACAACATATTGTCCAATTCCTTAAAATGAGAGAGCTCCCCGAGGGACAAGAGGAAGCAGAGAAAGTAGCCCGCCGGTCTCATATGTACAAGTTCGTGGACAACGTCCTATATAGAAAGAGATCGAACGACGTGAAACTCAAGTGCATTTCTCGGGAGGATGGACTGGAGCTGTTGGCAGAGGTACACGGAGGCAAATGTGGCTCCCACATAGGATCAAGAGCACTTGCCGGAAAGGCATTCCGGCAAGGTTTGTTTTGGCCCACTGCCCTCCAGGATGCAACTACGTTAGTAACCAAGTGTGAGGCATGCCAGTTTCATTCGAAGAAGCTACCTCAATGAGCTCAAGCCCTTCAAACAATCCCTCTCTCCTGGCCATTTTTGGTATGGGAGCTCGACATCTTGGGCCCCTTTCCCCGTGCTGCCGGGGGCTTTGAGTACTTGTATGTGGCCGGCGACAAGTTCACAAAGTGGCCGGAAGTGGAAGCAGTGAAGAAGGTGACAGCATAGTCAGCCGTCAAGTTCTTTAAGGGACTAGTTTGTCGCATTGGTGTTCCCAACAGGATCATCACTGATAATGGCACACAGTTCATGAGCCGCACCTTCATGCAGTATGTCCAAGACCTTGGTAGCAAAACCTATTTTGCTTCCGTTTCCCACCTGAGGAGCAACGACCAAGCGGAGAGGGCTAATGTTGAAGTGCTGCAAGGTCTCAAGACAAGAACTTTTGATAGGCTGCACAAGTGCGGAAGGAACTAAATTGATGAGTTGCCCGTGGTTCTTTGGTCAATCAGGACGACACCAAATCGAGCTACCGGCCAGACACCCTTCTCCCTTATCTATGGGGCAGAGGCAGTTCTCCCCATGGAACTCACATACAGGTCTCCTCGAGTGCTCGCTTATGATGAGCTCGAGCAAGAGCAGTTGCGGCAAGACAACGTGACGCTCCTTGAGGAAGATTGTCTTCAGGCTGCTGTGAGAGCTGCGTGCTACCAGCAAGCCTTGCGCCGCTACCATAGCCGCAAGGTCAATACCAGAATTCTTGAGGAAGGCGACCTTGTTCTTCGGCGAGTTTAGTCCGCCAAGAATCCAAACAAGTTGACGCTGAAGTGGGAAGGCCCTTATCGGGTAGTACGAGTCACTAGGCCCGACGCGGTCCGCTTGGAGACCGAGGATGGCGTTTCGGTGAGCAACTCCTAGAATATCGAGCATCTTCAAAAGTTCTACCCATGAGGCGCGGTTGCCGGGCTAGCCCCGGCAACCACCTTTTGTACAAGTCTTGCTGCTGAAGCATGTAATCCTTGGTACAAAGCCAGGTTCAGACCTTGTGCGTAGATAAATAAAGATAAGTGTTTTGCAATTCTATTCGATTCTCATGTTTACTTATGTGCATGTTTATCTAAAGTGTTGCATTGCACTTAATTCCAGCAAGGACTAATGAACCGCCAAGGTTCCATATCCATATTTTCATGGTACAGATACCTATGAGCGATGTTCCAAAAAAATCTTGCCGAAAGGAGAAAGGCGACAAAAAGAGTTGCGAAAACCCCATGTGAATCCTTGTCGTAAAGTTATTTTCCTTGAGCGATTTCGACTTCAGTATGGAAAACCTGCATGCACGGGAACCTTGCCGCGACTGGATGTGACCTAACTACGTTCGGGACCGCTCAATGGCTTAAGTGGTTTTGCCCACGCTCCTTGTTTCATTTCGAGTCCACTCAACGATCCAAGTGACAGTGCTCGCGCCCTTATCCTGTTTTGGAGTAAGGTCGACGCCTTGAACGGCCGCGCCAAGGATGCGAAGGTATCTTGCCGTTAGGGGCATCGCCAGCAGGCTGCTAAGGACCCATTCCTCAAAGCCCTTGCGGTAGGACTACACACGCCGACAAGATTCTTCTAGAAAGGGCGTAGGGAAAATTCCATACATAGAATCAGTTTAACAAGGAAGATAATACACATTCATTCAAGATGGGGTGAAATTTACATATGATACCGCTATCTTCTAAGTACATCTTCATTTGACTTTCTCCCCTAGGGGAGATTACAAGAAGAAAAATATGGAAAGGAGAGGCGGGATACAAGAATAAAAATATGGCGAGAGGCCCCCGGTAGAAGCCCGGCCTAACCCCTCTGGACCAGCATTGCGTAGACAAGTAGGGCTGCCAGATGGGCAGGCAAGAGCTTGGCCCCTCCTGGACCAGCATTGCACGAAGGAGAGGGCCAGAGCGGGCAGAAAGGGGGATGGACTCTAGAAACCAAAGTCCACGGGCCTGCTGGCAAGGACATCTTGCCAGGAGGGGGAGAGGCGTGAGGCAGGTGATGACGGTGCGGCCGACAGTTAGTCCGAGCTCGAATCTTCGGGCTCCGACTTGACCGCCTGAGGACCAGACTCATCACCGCTGTCCTCCCTATCACTTTCGCTGGAGGACAGGCTTTCCGCACTGCTCGCGCTCTCTTCGCAGCAGCTGAGGCGGATGCCGAAGATCCCTTAAATCTTGATGGAGAGCGTATCGGCCTCCGTCATTTTAAAATGAAGAACGTGCCCCACCTGGATGTTGTGGGCACGGGTGAAGGTCTTCCAACCGCGCCTAAGGAACATGACGCGGCGCGCTGGATGCTCAATGTCCACCCGCGTCACGCCATTGTAGCACCCCGCCACCCGTGGCCACAGGAAGGGCGGTTGGTCATCCTCCACATCTCTGGCGAAGAGGCTACGTCTCCATTGTATCTATAAGTTTTGATTGTTTCATGCCAATATTCTACAACTTTCATATACTTTTGGCAACTTTTTATACTATTTTTGGGACTAACATATTGATCCAGTGCCCAGTGCTAGTTTTTGTTTGTTGCATGTTTTTTGTTTCATAGAAATTCCATATGAAACGAAGTCCAAACGGGATAAAAACTTACGGAGATTTTTTTGGAATATATGTGATTTTGGGGAAAAAGAATCAACGCAAGACGATGCTCAAGGAGGTCACAAACCTGCTAGGCGTGACCCATACCCCTGGCTGTGCCCTGAGGGCTTGTGGCCACCCCTTAGGTCGGTTGGAGGTGTCATTTGTCTACAAGAAAGATAATGTTTGGAAGAATAACCCCTCAAAATTTCATCCCTATCGGAGTTATGGATCTCTGGATATTTAAGAAACGGTGAAAGGCCAAAATGTGGGAGCGCAGAAACAGAAGGAAACAAAGAGAGGGATCCAATCTCGGAGGGACTCTCGCCCCTCTGTCACCATGGAGGCCAAGGACCAAAGTGGAAACCCTTTTCCTATCTAGGGGGAAGGTCAAGGAAGAAGAAGAAAAAGGAGGGGGGCTCCTTCCCCCTCTCTCCTAGTGGCACCGGAATGCCGTCGGGGCCATCATCATGACAACGATCTAATCCAACAACTCTGTCATATTCAGCAACACCTCCATCACCTTTCCCCATCTATTTACAGCGGTCCACTCTCCCACAACCTGCTGTACCCTCTACTTGAACATGGTGCTTTATGCTTCATATTATTATCCAATGATGTGTTGCCATCCTATGATGTCTGAGTAGATCTATTTTGTCCTATTGGTTGATTGATGATGAGCTAAAGGTAGAACAAATATTCCCTCAAGTTCTATCAACCACCGATACAACTCTACGCACACTTAACGTTCACTTTACCTAGAACAAGTATGAAACTATAAGTACTTTGTAGGTGTAACGGGAAAGGCTTGCAAGAAAATAAAGAGCACAGAAATAAAAACTAGGGAATGCTAAGATAAAGAAACAACTAAGTTAGTTTAACAAGTGTGGAAAAGTGGTGGTAGGAGTTGCGGAATTATCCCTAGGCAATCGATAACTAGACTGGTAATCATTATTGCAATTTTATATGAGGGAGAGGCATAAGCTAACATACTTTCTCTACTTTGATCATATGCACTTATGATTGGAAATCTAGCAAGCATCCCCCACTACTAAAGATCATTAAGGTAAAACCCAACCATAACATTATAAGGTATCAAGTTCTCTTTATTTCCATACGCAAACAACCTACTTACTCGGGTCTGTGCTTCTGTCACCCAGCTCAAGATTTTATTGCTAGGAAGCATGGTAAAGAAAGAGAACCATTAGTTCAGAAACCCATGCCCTTTCCTCCTAAACCATCCAAGAAAAATGATGAAGAGGATTTTGAGCGCTTTGTTGAGATGCTTAGACCTGTATTTTTGCATATATGCTTGACTTATATTCTAAAAATGGCTCCTTATGCTAAGTACATGAAAGATATTGTGACTAATAAAAGGAAGATACCTGTCGGTGCACTAGAGTTTTTGGGCCATCTAGTGCCCCTTTACGCATGCATGGGCAGTAGTAGCCGCCCCAGTGGCAAGGCTCGGCGAAGACTTGTCAAGCACCAGCAGAAAAGACTCAAGACTATCGGCAAGACCTTGCTGGGAGGGCCGTAGAGCCTCCAGGTGAAGCAAGGCCCCGACAAGGCAAGGTCCCGGCAAGGCAAGGCCGCGGCAAGGACTGCTAGCGCACATGCCAGGTGTAGATTCACCTAGACGCGTGTCGTATCGTCAACGTTGGAGCGAGCTAAGCGGCACCAATGGGACAGGCCCCCGTTTCGTCCCACTGACGGACAGAGGCGCTTGACGGTGCATTTAATGCTCTTGTCCTACTCCGCTATAGTCAGGTACAATAACAATGTAGCAGCACTGTGCATGCCGTGTGCACACTGTACGCCACTATTGGGATCCCCTTAGGTATAAAAGGAGGCCCAAGGCGTTACAGAGAGGGGGTTAAATAGTCAGACAATCAGACTTGTAGCTAGAACCCTAGAACATGATCAATATAACCAAGCAGGAGTCGGGTTCTACACATCAGTGCGGCCCGAACCTGTGTAAAAAAACCACGCGTCGCTCACCAGACCGGCTCTTCGTGCGAGTTCGCCACCGGGCGAACCGAAAGGGATCCCCGCGATCCCATAGGTGTTCGTTCCCACGACAATACCAGAAGCTGCAATTTTCACAATGCTTGCTAATTATAATTTTAAGGGTGGAGTACCAAAGAAATTAGGAGATCCAAGAATACCAACTATACCATGCTCTATTAAAGGGAATTATGTCAAAACTGCTTTATGTGATTTCGGAGCTGGTGTTAGTGTTATGCCTTTCTCCTTATATCGTAGACTTGATTTGAATAAGTTGACACGCACTGACATCTCTTTGCAAATGGCTGATAAATCAACTGCTCTACCTATTGGTCTTTATGAGGATGTACCTGGCGTAGTTGCAAATGCTACTATCTTAACAGACTTTCTTATTCTTGATATTCCCGAGGACGACAGTATGTCGATCATCCTTGGTAGACCCTTTTTGAATACTGTAGGGCTGTTATTGATTGCAACAAAGGCAATGCCACTTTTCATATTAATGGTAATGTGCATATGGTACACTTTCCGAAGAAACAACCTCAAGTTCACAGTATCAATTCCATTGAAAAAATTCCGACGATTATTATTAGAAACTTTGAATTCCCTCTTCCTACCGTCAAGAAGAAATATGATATACTTATTGTTGGGGAAATACATATCCCCATTGAGGTAACTTAGTGATTATTTGAAAATTCTCCGATTACATGTTACTCGAAAGAAGTTCGTCAATAAGACTTGATCAACCTTATTGATGGATTCCTTTTGATGAGCATGAGATGGTTGAATTTAGAAAGCACAACTTTCTGTACCCAACCTTTATTTTATGTTAGTAAAGGTTGAGTAAGATGGTTAAATTAAGTAAGATGCTATTAAGTAAGATGAGCATGAGATGGTTAAATTAAGTAAGATGCTATTATTTTTCTATTTTCTGAGTTTTCCGTGCAATAGAAAAACGACCTGAAAATAAAAGTTCCTCAAATGCACTAAAAATGTAGTATGATTTTTTAAGGAATATTTAAAAATATCTGGCACTGAGCACACTACAAGGGGCTGCACCAGTCGGTCACAAGCCGACAAGGCGCCGCCACCCCCTGGCCATGCCTAGCAGGCTTGTGGGTCCCACATGGCCCCCCTTCACTTATTCCAGCACCCATCCACTTCATCTTGCTCCATAAAAAATCACACCATTGCTCAAACCCGTGTTCTATCTCTTTTTTGCTGCTATTTTCGATCTCCTTGTGTAAAGCTTCATTCGCAAAACTGTTTTGGGAGATTGTTCTTCGATATGTGACTGCTCCAATGGTCCAATTAGTTTTTGTTATAGTGCTTTATGTATTGCAATTTTTTGCTGCTGTGGCGACCTTGTTCTTGAGCTTGCATGTCAAATCTGTATGGTCCCAAGTAGTTTTGATGCATGATATAGCCTCTAGGCACTCGTGGGAGTAGTTGTTATGAGTTTTGTTGAGTTTTATTCACTTTTATTTTCAGTAACTAAAAATTTCAGAATTTTTCAGAGAAAGAAATGCTGAGGAGATTGTTAAGAGGCTCTTCAAGCCGGAGTTCTCAAGAAGATGAAAATGAAATGAAGGAGAAACCCAAGTATAATCTTCCTCGCGTCGAAGAAGTTCGACCATGTGAATGGCCACGTGACACATTCTTGAGGACATCCGACATTTATGGCGATTTCTATTATTTGGCTGAGAATGCAGGCCTCACCAACTTCCTCAACGATAAGTGTGACCAGTACCTCCTTCTCATGAATACCTTTGTGCAGAATTTTCATTTTCATGTTAGGGAAGACCCTCCTATAGTAGAATTTCAGTTGTATGATGTGCCTAAGAAAATGAACCTCTATGATTTTTGCAAAATTTGCAAAATACCCTATGAGGGCCGCGTCAGGGAACCATGTCCTAGAGACATGGAAGATTTTATTGCCGCAGTCATTGTAGGGAAAGAGTGAGGAGTTTCAAAGGCAAGAGCAGCTAGTTTACATTTTCCTGTGCTAAGCTATTATTCATTATTTGTGGGGAGATGTTTACTTGGTTGCTGGGAGAGTGGAGGTCTTAGTGCCCCTAACGTCGCCATTCTATGCCATGCTTTATTTGCTGATAGAACCTTTAGCCTGGGCGCTATGGTAGCCCAAAGGTTGAACTCCAACCGTTTAAGGGGGCCCATATTCGGAGGTATCCATGCATCTCGTCTATCCAAACACTATGAGATACCGAATAGGCTTGACGAGGAAGATGAGAGGCTGCTGCCCTCGAAGTTCTTAGATTACGACCGTATGGTAGCACATGATGTTATTAAGAAAAATCATGATAGGAGGTTGCTTTATAACTTAGTTTTCAGCCAGGGTACTTGTGAGATTATTACTCTGCCTACTTCTTCTTTGTTCGATATTCACTCAGGCAGGTACACCATTATGCCCGAAGACATTTACAAATATTGGGGTCTGACGCAACCCCTAGCTCTAGAACCGGCACCAGCCCTTGATCCTTACACCGAGCCAGATTTTCAGTGGGAGCCACAGGAGCTCGCCAACCAATGGAACTCTAACGACGCTTTGGAGTATCCGAGAGAGAGAGAGAGTTGTTTCCAGCCATGGCCCTAGACCAACTTAGGCCAGAATCCTAAGCTTGGGGGAGTACATATTTCTCATTGACTTTACATTCATGCTCTCACACTCATCTTAATTTGTCGGGTTCATACTCTTTCATTGTACCATCCATAGTAGTTTATTTCCTTGTTTCGCTTTCTTCTTGTGTGTTTAATTAACTTTGAGAAAAATACAAAAAAATAGTTCTAGCTTTACCTGCTAGTTGCTTAGTTGTAGCATTGAAGATAACCCAAAAATAATTTTTCTTCTTCTTTTGCTTGTTGGGAGCTTTCCCGTGTAAATAGTTTTTCTCGTTCTTGTTTTGATTTTCCTTCCTCTTTGAGTCATAAGGAGAAGAGCACAATGAAAATGATGAGTGGCTCTCATATGCATAATTGTTTATTAATCAGAGAGCCGATATTGCCTTGCCTTCTCCTTTGAGTTATTGTTTGCAGATTCTAGCTTAGTCCAATGCACGTGCACTCTTGTTATTATCTAGACCATTCGGTCATGCAAGTGAAAGACAATAATGACGATATTTGATGAAAAGATTGAGATGGAGAAAAGCTGGTATGAAGTTGAACTATCTTGCTTTTGTAAATATGATTAGCTCATCGTTCCAAATTCAATCCATTATGGGTGAAACATATTGGCAATGACAATTAGAGATTATAGTTACTCATGCCATGCTTAATTAGCTAAGAGTGGATAAGGGTTTATCTTGGGTGCCAACATGGATATTAAAATGTTTGCTATGTAGTATGATGGGATGGTATCCTCCTCTGAATGATTCAAGTGGCTCGTCTTGGCACATGTTTGTCATGGGGAACGAGCACCTATGGGATCGGAGGGACCCCTTTCGGTTCGGCGGGGCAGAAGGCTTGCACGAAGAGCGGGTCTGATGAACAAAACGCGGTGATTTTACCCAGGTTCGGGCCACAGAGATGCGCCGTGAGCGCCGTGAGCGCCGTGAGCAGCTGCCACGTGCGCGAGCTTGGAGGTCCCAAGAGTAAAGGTCCAAACGTATGAAAATCCAAAAGTCCTCTACCGTATCACCCTGGTCCTCCTTGTATACTGAAGGGGATCCCAACAGTGGCGTACAGTGTGTACACGGGGTGTACAAAGCTACAACGCTATAATACCTAACACTGACAGATTAGGATAGGCCCATGTAATGCACCGTCAGGCATCTCTGTCCGTCTATAGGACGAGACAGGAGCCTGTCCCATCGGCACCTCTTAGCCCTCTCCAACACTGACGCCCCGACACACGTCCAGGAGGATCGACACCTGGCCTATGTGCTTGCGGGGCTTTGCTGGGGCTTTGCCTCGCCGGGCTGCTGGGCCTTGTCTTTGCTTGAGGGTTCGATGGACCTTCCGGCAAGGCCTTGCCGGGGGTCTTGATTCTTCTGTGTTTGTACCTGGCAAGTCCCTGCTGGGCATCGTTGCGAGGGTGGCTACTACTGCCCGTGCACGACTAAGGGGCACTAGGAAAGCCCAAAACTCTAGTGCATCGACAGGAGCCCCCGGGCCTGGGCCACACACGTCGCGAGGCGTTGTTGGGCTAGGACCGAACATTGCACGGGCATGCGTGGCAGCGCCTTGCGGTTGTGATCATTGCGCTTACTGCGCCTTCCCACGACGCCCATTGAATGCGGGATGTGGGATACGTGTGCAGTGTGGCCATCAAATTTTTAATTACTCCGTCACGTTGTTTCCTCCATGCGCACTGCATGCATAGTGGGGATCCATCAACAGGCACCCGTGACTGAAAGTCCGTCGTAAAGGCAGTAACTGTAGTGCCATGGATTGGAGCAACGGGGCGATTGCTATTCACCCCGTGATCGAGGGCACCATTATTGGAGGAGGTGGGCGGCGACCCTTGGAGTGGGGGAGAGTCAGCCCCGCGCTTACCCCTATAAATTAGGGGATAGCGAGGGCGATGCTCATCCATCCTTCCTCCCTTCTCAGAGTGAGAACCTCCATAGCTTGTCCTTCCACGTCCTCTTGACCTTCAAGTGGCACTTGGCCTCATCCATGAATAGGGGGCGAGGGTGGCCACCGTCCTCGTCTCCAAGGAGGAGCTGTCATTGGGATCATGCGACCGCTTCAGCCACGGAAGCGGAGGGCCTCCCGAGCGCGCGTGGTGGAAGGGGCGCAAGGGGTCATGGTCGTCGTGGAGGACGAGGTCGGGGGAGGCAGAGCGCTACCCCACCTCCTCCTCCGACACCCGACCCCTTTCTTGAGGAGACCCACACCGATGGGACGGTGCTAGATTTCATCCTCGAGCTAGCCGTTCCCGTTCGGAGCCATCTGCGCCTCCCTCGCCCTTTCTCCAGGGCGATGGAGGCCGACGAGCCGCCCATCCTGTGGTCATGGGCGCATGGTTGTTGTAATGGCGCGACGTGGGTGGACGTCGAGTACCCAGCAAGTCGCATCATGTTCTTCAAGCGTGGCTGGAAGACCTTTGCCCATGCCCACAACCTCCAGGAAGGGCACGTGCTTCGTTTTAGAATGACAGAGGCTAATCTGCTATCCGTCAAGATTTATGGGCGCTCAGGCATCCGTCTCAGCTACTGCGAAGAGAGCTCGAGTGGCGCCGAAAGCTCCTCCTCGAGCGAGAGTGATGAGGAGGAAAGCGACGAAGATAGTGACGATGAGCCTGGTCTTCAGGCAGTTAAGTCGGAGCCTGAAGACTCGAGCTCGGACTGACCTTCGGCCGCACCTTCACCGCTAGCCTCATGCCTCTACCCCTCCCGGCAAGACGGCCTTGCCGGGGGCCTCTGTCCCAAGTGTTGCCTCATCTTCCAGTTGGGTCTTCCGGCAGGCCTGCGGACTTCGGCTTCCGGGGTCTGCCGCCTTTTCACCCGCACTGGTCCTCTCCTCTGTGCAATGGTAGTACAGGAGGGGCCAGGTTCTTGCCTACCCATCTGGACACCCTGCCCCTCTGCGCAGTGCTGGCCCAAAGCGGCCAAGCTGGGCTTCTGTCGGGGGCCTCTCACCATCTTTATCTTCTTGTAGCCTGCCTCCCCTTTCCATATTTTTCTTCTTGTAATCTCAAGTCAAATAATGATGTACTTAGGAAAAGACAATATCTTTTGTAAATTTCACCCTATTTTTGAATAACCGAGTAGTATCTTCCTTGTTAGACTGTTTATGTGCATGGAACTTTCCCTACACCATCTCCGAAGAATCTTGCCGACATGTGTAGCCCTACCGTGAGCGCTTTGAGGAACGGGTCCTTAGCAGCCTGCTGGCGCTGCCACTGCCGGCAAGATACCTTGGTGTCCTTGGTGCAACCTTTCAAGGTGTTGGTCATAAACTGAATAAGGGCGCGAGCACTATCACTTGAGTCGTTGAGCGGACTCGAAACGAAACAAGGAGCACGGGCACAACCACTTAAGCCATTGAGCGGTCCCGAAACATAGTGAGAGCGCAGCCAATCGCGGTAAGGTTTCTGTGCATGCAGGTTTTCCCTACAGAGGTCGAAATCATCCAAAGAAAATAATTCTACAGGAAAAATTCACTTGGGGTTTTGCAACTTATCTTTTTGTTGCCATGCTCCTTCTGACAAGATTTTTTTGGGACATCACTCGTAGGTATCCATACCACCATTCTCCCCCCGGCAAAGCTGCACGTGAGGTAACCTTCTGTCATTTGAGAAAAAGAAAGAAGAGAAAATATGGATATGGAACCTTGGTGGTCCATTAGCTCTTGCCGAGATTAAGCATAATGCAATATCTTAGACAAACATGCACATACGTAAACAGGAGAATCAATCAAGATTTGCAGAACACTTATCTTTATTCAACTACGCACAGGGTCTGAGCCTGGTGTTGTACCAAGCATTACGTGCTTCATCGACAAGACTTGTACAAAAGGTGGTTGCCGGGGGGCCCGACAACCGCGCCTCGTGGGTAGAACTTTCGAAGATGTTCTATATGCTAGGAGTTGCTCACTGGGGTGCCATCATCGGTATCCATGTGGACTGTGCCAGGCCTGGTGACTCGTACCACCTGATAAGGGCCTTCCCACTTCAACATCAACTTGTTGGAATTCTTGGCGGACTGAACTCACCGAAGAACAAGGTCGCCTTCCTCAAGACTTCTAGGATTAACTTTGTGGCTATGATAGCGGCGCAAAGCTTGCTGCTAGCGTGCAACTCTCAGAAACAGCCTGAAGACGGTTTTCCTCAAGGAGCATCGCGTCATCTTGCTGCAACAGCTCTTGCTCAAGCTCATCATAAGCGAGCACTCGAGGTGACCCATATATGAGTTTCATGGGGAGAATTGCCTCCGCCCCATAGACGATGGGTAAGTGTGTCTGGCCGGTAGCTTGATTTGGTGTCGTTTTGATTGACCAAAGAACCACCGACAACTCATCAATCCAGTGTCTTCTGCACTTGTGAAGCTTGTCGAAAGTTCTTGTCTTGAGGCCTCGCAGCACTTCAACATTAGCCCTTTCCACTTGGTCGTTGCTCCTTGGGTGGGCAATAGAAGCAAAATAGATTCTGCTGCCAAGGTCTTGGACATATTGCATGAAGGTGTGACTCTTGAACTGTGTGCCATTATTAGTGATGATCCTGTTGGGAACACCAAAGCGGCAGACTAGTCCTCTGAAGAACTTGACGGCTGACTGTGCTGTCACCTTTCTCACTGGTTCCACTTCTGGCCACTTTGTGAACTTGTTGATTGCATCGTACAAGTACTCAAATCCCCCGAGGGCGCGGGGAAAGGGGCCTAGGATGTCGATCCCCCAGACCAAAAACGGCCAAGAGAGAGGGATTGTCTGAAGGGCTTGAGCTGGTTGATGCATTTTCTTTGAATGAAACTCGCATGCTTCACACTTGATTACTAGCACAGTTGCATCCTAGAGGGTAGTCGGCCAAAAGAAACCTTGCCGGAATGCCTTCCTGACAAGTGCTCTAGATCCTATGTGGGAGCCACATATGCCTCCATGTATCTTCGCCAACAGCTCCAGTCCATCCTCCCGAGAAATGCACTTGAGTTTCGCGCCATTCGGTCTCTTTCTGTATAGGATGTTGTCTACGAACTGGTACATATGAGGCCGGCGGGCTAATTTCTCTGCTTCCTCTTGTTACTCAAGGAGTTCTCCTGCTTGAAGGAAATGGACGATGTGTTGTGCCCATGCTAGAGCGTGGGGCTCAACAAGAAGGACTAAAGGCATATCCTCTACACGGGAAGCATTTGTCTCAATGGCAAGGGCCTGAGGCCCCGCTGGAGTCTGCTTCCCCCCGACAAGCTTGGCAGGAGTGCGTGCTTCCATGGCAAGAGCCGGAGGCTCCGTCGGAGCATGGTGCTCACCGGCAAGCCTGGCGTTGTCCCTGTCAACCTCCTCGCCGGTGGCTTCTAGGATCTCTACATGGAAATACTTGTCGGAACTCAACTTCCTTCTTTTCTCTTGTCCAATTGATGGTGTCACGGAGGGTTGAGTCAGTCGGAGCACAAAAGTTCCTGGTTCCAGAAGCAACTGAAGGGCAGCACATTTTGACAGGCCATCAGCAATGCTGTTCTCTACACGTGGAATGTGCTCCATTTGCATGCCATCAAAATGTTCTTCCAACTTCCTCACTTCATGTACATAAGCTTCCATCAATGGACTCTAGTAATCTTTGTTCACTTGCCCAACGAAAAGCTGATAATCACCTGTGACAGTAAGTTTCTTGATCCCAAGGTCTGCCGCGATCCCGAGACCGGCAAGCAGCCCTTCGTACTCGACAGTGTTGTTCGTTGATCTCTCTCGGGGAAAATGCATCTGAATCATATATTTGACGTGCTCTCCGGTGGGTGCGACAAGCAGCACTCCGGCACCGGCGCCTTACAGCAAGAAAGCCCTATCAAAATACATGATCCACTCTTGATCGGTTTCCTTCCTGGGGAGAGTTGACTCTGGAACTTCTTCATCCGGCGTTGGGGTCCATTCTGCAATGAACCCTGCCAAAGCCCTGCTCTGAATGATCAAAGTGCTTTCAAACTTGACACCAAAGCTTAACAGTTCCAAAGCCCACTCTACAATCCTGCCGGTAGCTTCTAGGTTCCGCGAAATCCGTTGAAGTGGGAAGCGAGTGATAACGGTGATCTCATATGCTTGGAAGTAAGGGCGCAGCTTCCTCGAGGCCATAAGAAGGCCGAAGAGCAGCTTTTGCACGCCAGAATATCTTGACCTAACCCCTGCAATAGGGAGCTGACAAAATAGACTGGGCGCTGCACCACCTTCTTCTTTTGGATTGTCTCATTCAACTGCGCAGATTTTTCTTTGCCGGCACCAGACCCTGCCGGGGAATGTCCCGACCCGTCGCTTGGTGGCCCTGCCGTTGCCGCTGTTTCTTCATCAACTTCTCTTTAAGCCACTAGTGCAGCACTCACCACTTGATTTTGGCGCAACTAGGACTGGCGGAGAGGAGAGGTACTTCTTCAAATCCTGCAACACTGCCTCCGCTTTCAGAGTCCATTTCATTGGACCTACCTTCTTCAGGATTTTGAAAAAGGGCAGGGCGCACTCAGCAGATTTTGAGATGAACCTAGTAAGAGCGGCAACACAACCAACAAGATGGCACACACCTTTGACATGTCTTCGTGCTTCAATTTGCTCAATTGCTTTGATCTTGTTAGGATTTGCTTCAATTCCACATTGAGAAACAAAGAACCCGAGAAGCTTGCTGGATGGGACGCCGAACACACACTTCTGAGGGTTGAGCTTCATGTTGATCTTGCGCAGATTTGCAAATGTTTCTTCTAGGTCCGCTATAAGCGTAGCCTTGTCCTTGGTTTTGACCACAATGTCATCCATATAAGCCTCCATATTTCTATATAGCTAGGGCTCAAAACCAATTTGGACCGCTCTTGCAAATGTAGAACCAACACTTTTCAACCTGAAAGGCATATGCAAAAAAGCAATAGGTACCACATGGGGTGATAAATGCGGTCTTCTCCTCATCTTCCTTGGCCATGAAAATGTGATGATAGCCGGAATAGGCGTCAAGGAAAGACAACAAGTCGTAGCCGGCGGTGGAGTCCACAATCTGGTCGATGTGCGGCAAGGGAAAAGGATCTTTGGGCAGGCTTTGTTAATCTCTGTTAAGTCAATGCACAACCTCCATTTTCCATTCGCCTTGCGCACTACAACTCGATTGGCCAACCACGTTGGATGGAGTACTCCTCCAATCAAGCCCGCCGCTTCGAGTTTCTTGATTTCTTTGGGAATAAACTTTTGCTTCTCCAAAGCTTACTTCTGAACCTTTTGGTTGATGGGCCACATGTGTGGATAGATGGCAAGGTGGTGCTCAATCACCTTGCTCGGAACACCGGGGATATTGGATGGTTTCCATGCGAACACATCGACATTCGCCTGCAGGAAGGAGACGAGTGGACTTTCCTATTTGTCGTCAAGGGTGGAACTTATGGTGAAAGTTCCTCCCATGCCATCCTCCTTGGCGGGCACCTTCTTGGTCTCTGGCGGAGCTGCCTTGGACTTCTTGCTCTTGCCGGTGGAGCTCTTTGGCACATCGTCAACGGGAGCACAACACCCTGAGGAGGTGCGCTTGCCGGAATGTGTGCGGGAGGCCTTGCCGGTCTTCTTCCCCCCGGGAGCTTCCTCGGCAGGAACAAGTGCCTTGGCGGCAGGTGCTGCAACTGCCCCCAATAGAGTTGGTCGACACAGATAAGCGCGCTTTTCTTGTCGGAGTTGATCGTGATGACGCTCATCACCCGGGCATCTTCAGCACATTGTAAGCGAAGTGGGTAGCCGCCATGAACTTGGCCAGTGCTGGGTGACCAAGGATGCTGTTGTACCGCAACGCGATCTTGGCATCGTCAAAGACGATCTTCTCTATTCTGAAATTGATATCACTGCCAAATGTCATCGGCAGTGTGACCTTGCCCTTTGGCTGAGTTCTGCCTGAATTGACCCCTCAGAAAGCGCCTGTCGCCTCGAGATCTTCATCAAGAATCTGCAGCCTCTGGATAACATCAGGCAAGATCAATTTCAAGATGGCCCCGCTTCGACTAGCATCTTCATGACCTTGAGGTTGCATATTGTTGGTTAAACCAACAACAACAGGCACCCGACCGTAGTTATGCGATCAGGGTGATCCTCGGCGTCGAAGATGATAAGAGTGTTGAACCACTTCAGAGGTCTCTGGGCACTAATAGAGGGCTCTGCCGCGTTAACCTCACGCACCCACTGTTTAAGTTGGCGGTTTGAGAATGCGAAGAGGCACCTTCCTCGATGCACATCATCTCTGTAGCCTTCTGGAACTCATGCTCGCTGGACTAGTCGTCCTATTCGATGTCATCATCATCTCCCTCTTGCTTGTTGCGGCCACGGGCGGGCAGATCTTTTTGTTGCTTGGCCTTGCCGTGACAACCACCTCGGCTAATGTGCTTCTTGCCGAACCCCTCAGCACCATCCTGACCTTTCTCATTGTCCCCCCTCTTGTACTGGATTTTTGCTTCTCGGCAAGCTGCTCAACTTGCCAGCAGTCTTGGAGGTCGTGGCCTTTGGTGCGATGGATCTTGCAATACTGGTTGCCAGAGCCTTCTAGCTTGACGGCAGCTGCCATAGCATGGAAAGAGGCGCACCTGGCAACATCGTCGTTGAGGTCACCAACCTTGCCTTTCTCGGAGGCACCGGGGTTATCGGATCTCTCGACGGCAAGAATGGCCTCGCCCTTGCATTTCTTGTTCCTCCGTCTGCCCTTCTTTGCCGGGATGGTAGAGTCTTCATCTTCAGAGTCGACCCCTGCACCAGCGTCTTCACCGGAGAGTCTCCTCCCCTCTTCAGCCCGAGCACATTTGTTTGTCAGAGCATAAAGCTCGACAACATCCCTCACCCTGTCATCGCCAACTCTTCCCGCATCCTGCGGTTGCGCACGTTCTGATGGAACGTGGTGAAAACAGTGAAAGGATGAACATCTGGTATGTTGTGGTGCACGTGGCTGAATCTTTGGATGTACTTGCACATGTTTGGTTAGGAGGCGATGGATCCTTCTAGAAAGTGCATCAACCATGACCTAACATTGAGCGTAAGCACCAATGGGAAGTAGTTGGCGAGTATCTTGTCGTCGTGACCCCCGACAGCTTGCACCGCAATGGTGTAGACGCTCAGGAACTCCGACGGGTGAGTCTTGCCATCATTCATCTTTGGGACCTCTGGCTTGAATGTGCGGGAGTTGGCCAACTGGACTTGCCGTAGCTCACGCGTAAACGCTGGACAACCCACCTCGTAAGGTAGGCTGGCAGGATACCCTGGCGTAGACTTGTCTATAGTGGGCCCCGCATGCCTATCAGATTGAAGGAAGGCTTCTCGTGGCTGCTCGATTGCAGTGCGAGCGTCTTCCTTGCCCCTGTTCCTGAAGAACTTGATGCTAGTCGCGGCGTGTCCGTGGGTCAGACGACGCTATTGAGTAGCCATCGTAAGTGTCGGTCCGGCGAGTCAGTGACCGATGTTGCTGTTGTGGGGTAGAGTGCGCCGAGGTCGCGCCGTCTCTGGCCTTCTCTCCACTGGCGCGAGCTGGCTCGGTGGACCGAAACTTATCTGCGAGGCCGAGGAGGCTCTGAATGGTGGCTCTCCATTCGTCGAGCTTCTCCACAGCAGGAGGGAAGTTTAGGAGTAGCTGTGCTCGCGCCATCGCCTCTTTCGACGTGGTCGATAGCAAACGGCGCGAGGAACATGAGGTGCTTTGACTTCTAACTGTGTTAGAAGGAGCACCGCCGCGGTCCCGCGATGGCACGCCACTCCTGCTAGCATACTCGTGAGCATGCTGGTCCCGTGCACCTTGGGAGTGATGTGCAAGAGCTTTTCTGTGGGGACGTTGAGAACTGTGGGTGCCGTGGCGCAGCTCCTCGCGCACGTCATGGGAAGGTCACGGCGTAGGAGCTGGTGTGGGCGCTCTGGAAGATACCCTTCCGCTCCCGGAGTTCGCTGTACCACCCGCAGGCAGTACCGCTCCGTCCTGGGACCCAGCGGTGTGGGGGTTCCCGCTGCCGCCATGGGTATCTCCGTGCCGGGCGTCACTGCTTGCTTGGCCTTGATCACCGCCGCATTGCGGAAGTTCTGAACCTCCGCCTCCTCCTCATCCACCCGCGTCTACACCGTCGCCTGTCTGCGTGGATACAAGGACAACCGATGCAGATGGGCCAACCACCGTCAGGCCCTTCTTCTTGGGGCCCATGGCGATGATGAGTATAAAGGAACTGGCGCGCTGATCACCAGAACAGGTTCGCATGACCTAATCTTCCCCTACATGGCGCGCCAAAGATGTCATGGGGAACGAGAACCTATGGGATCGGAGGGACCCCTTTCGGTTCGGCGGGGGAGAAGGCTCGCATGAAGAGCAGGTTTGATGAACAACACACGGTGATTTTACCCTGGTTCGGGCTGTAGAGATGCGTAAAACCCTACTCCTGCTTGGTTGTATTGAGAATGTTCTTAAGGTTCTAGATAAAGGAGCGCCGTGAGTAGCTTCCACGTGCGCGAGGTAGGAGGTCCCAAGACTAAAGGTCCAAAAGTCAGAAAATCCAAGAGCCCTCTACCGTATCGCCCTAGGCCTCCTTTTATACTGAAGGGGATCCCAACAGTGGCCTATAGTGTGTACGCGTGGTGTACAGAGCTACAGTGCTATCATACCTAAAACTTACGGAGTAGGACAAGCGCATTTAATGCACCGTCAGGCATCTTTGTCCGTCTATGGGATGGGACAGGAGCCTGTCCCATCGGCACCGTTTAGCCCTCTCCAGCGCTGATGCCACGACACGCGTCCACGCGGATTGACACCTGGCCTATGTACTCGCAGGGCCTTGCCGGGGCTTTGCCTTGCCTGGTATTGCCGGGGGCTTGTCTTTGCCTGAGGGTTCGATGGCCCTTCCGGCAAGGTCTTGCCGGGGTCTTGATTCTTCTGTGTTTGTACCTGGCAGGGCCCTGCTAGGCCTCGTCGCCAGGGTGGCTACTACTGCCCGTGCACGAGTAAGGGGCACTAGGAAAGCCCAAATCTCTAGTGCCCCGACAATGTTCATGCATGTAGTTGAAATAAAATCAACATAGCCTCTAGAATATTTGTGTTTATGGTGATTTATATCCTACTCATGCTTGCATTTAATGTTGGTTAACCTCAAAGCATGTTGATGACTATGTCACTCTCTAGTTGGTTGCTCTCCAGTCTTTTGCTAGCCTTCACTTGTACTAAGCGGGAATACTGCTTGTTCATCCAATTCCTCAAACCGAAAGTTGTTCCATATGAGTCGTCCATACCTGCCTATATGCGGTATTTACCTACCGTTCGAAGTAAATTTGCATGTGCCAAACTCTAAACCTTCAAATGAATATTTTGTTTTGTATACCCAAATCTCTCATGTGGCGACTGGGGGCTGTCAGTATTTTCCATGCTAGGTGGGTTATTCTCACGATATGTGGTGATTTACTATCATTCACGAGAAAGTGGCTGGTAATCGGGATGCCCAGTTCCATGCTCGAAATAAAATCAAAATATAATTAAACAAAACTCCCCCAGGACTGTGTTTGTATGGACGGTACCTGTGGATTTGGCTCGCCGTGGAGTGTGACTGATTGGTGGAGGGGGAGTAAAAACTTTATCATTCTATTTGGGAACTGCCTATAATGTATCTAGCATGGAAGATATTGAAAACCTCTTGGTCATTATGTGAGCAATGAAAGCATACCTCTCGAAAATTATTACTCATCTATGTTTAAAAACTCGAGCTCTGGCACCTTTGCAAATCAATGCTTCCCTTTGTAAAGGGCCTTTCCATTTACTTTATTGTTGATTCATCCTCTTCTCATAAAAGGCACCAGTTAGAGATCACCACCATCATTTGAATGCTTTGCTGTTAATTGATATTGAGTATGAGCATCACGGGATATCTTCCACCGTGAATTATAATGTCTAGTCAGTCCTTGTTCTTTAGAGGTGCTCTGCATTTATGTTTTGCGGTCTTAGAAAGAGCTAGCGAGATATCATTTCATCATATTGTATCATGATTGTTTGTATAAAAGTATTATCATCCGAGAGTTATTATTATTGCTTGCTAGTTGATTATGTCATTGATATGAATAAATGTGAGACCTAAATGTTATTGTGAACGTGGTTAGTCCATGATCTTTGCTGAAAATCTGAACATCAGTTAGACATATTTACAACAACAAGATCAAACAGAGTTTATAAAAGTTTTTCTTTATCACTTTCAGTTTATCAACTGAATTGCTTGAGAAAAAGCAATGGGTTAAGCTTGGGGGCTTTGATACGTCTCCATCGTATCTACTTTTCCAAACTCTTTTGCCTTTGTTTTGGACTCTAATTTGCATGATTTGAATCAAACTAACCCAGACTGACACTGTTTTCCGCAAAATTGCCTTGGTGTTATTTTTTGCTGAAATAAAAGTTCTCGGATTGATCTGAAAATTTACGGAGAATAGTTTTGGAATTAATAACAAAATACTAGCGAAAGAATCAATCGGAGGGGGGCCACCCACAGGTGGCAAGCCTGCCAGGCACGGCCACCCCCCTGGCAGCGCGTAGCAGACTTGTGGGCTCCCTACTGCTCCACCGACCTCAATTCCACTCCTATTTGTTCCTATTTGCGGAGAAAAACTTGGAGAGAAGAGTTCATCGTGTTGCATGATACAGAGCCGCCGCCACCTCCTGTTCTTCCTCGGGAGGCCATATCTAGAGTCCGTCTTGGGCTCCGAAGAGGGGAAATCGATGCCATCATCATCACCAACCATCCTTCATCACCAATTCCGTGATGCTCTCCACCGTTCGTGAGTAATTCCATGGTAGGCTTGCTGGACAGTGATGGATTGGATGAGATTTATCCTGTAATCGAGTTAGTTTTGTTAGCGTTTGATCCCTAATATCCTCTATGTTCTGAGATTGATGTTGCTACGACTCTGCTATGCTTAATGCTTGTCACTAGGGCCCGAGTGCCATGATTGTAGATCTGAACCTATTATGTTTTCATGAATATGTATGTGTTCTTGATACTTTGCAAGTTGTAGACACCTATTACGAGTTATGATCCACATCCCCCAGGGTGACAATAGCTGGGATTCTTTCCGGTAATTACCGTAGTTTGAGGAGTTCATGTATTCACTAAGTGCTAATGCTTTGGTCCGGTTCTCTATTAAAAGGAGGCCTTAATATCCCTTAGTTTCCATTAGGACCCCTCTGCCATGGGAGGGTAGGACAAAACAAGTCATGCAAGTTCTTTTCCATATGCATGTATGACTATATACAGAATACATGCCTACATTACATTGATGAATTTGAGCTAGTTCTGTGTCACCCTATGTTATAACTGTTGCATGATGAATGCCATCCGACATAATTATCCATCACTGATCCATTGCCTACGAGCTTTCCACATATTAATCCTTGCTAAGTTACTTTTCCGTTGCTACTGTTACTTTCATTACAAAAATGCTACTGTCACTTTTGCCACTGTTACTGTTACTTCCATGCTACTTTGGTACTAAATACTTTGCTACAGCTATGAAGTCTTTCAGGTGTGGTTGAATTGACAACTCAGCTGCCAGCACTCGAGAATATTCTTTGGCTCCCTTGTGTTGAATCAATAAATTTGGGTTGAATACTCTACCCTTGAAAACTGTTGCGATCCCTTATACTTGTGGGTTATCAATGCCATGCAAATAAAAGGGTTCTTAGTCATGGTCAAAGGGCTGCTTGCCTAGCTTATCCAAGTCTTTGAGGTCTTCACACGCTTCTTGTCCACTTCGAGCACTTCGTCTACTTCGTCAACTATCGCCGGAAACAACTGCAATAAGCAACATAATAAGCAGAGGAATAAAAGTGCTCTATAAATATGATTTTTATTTTTCTTGGACATGTCTGGTCATAAGAAGAATAACAAAGGAGGTTTCATTGGATGTGGATCAAGGTTTTTTTTGAATGATGGAAATAGAGTCATTATGATCCTATAGGAAGTCTAGAGAAAATATTTTGGTAAAAATGAGGGAATACACCCAACAAATAGGACACAATTTTAGAAACACTTGGGAAGTGTGTTCATTGGATTTGGAGTAGGCATGGTTTTCCTATGAATTTCTCAAGGTGAAGTAAAAGGAAGATATGGCTATTTACTAGATCCAACAGAATCAAGTCATAGAAAAAATATTCATCATGGCTAGATAAATAGGGAATGATTTTAGAATCATCTAGAAATTTGAACCACCTCATTTGGATTTGATTTGGACTCTCTAGAAATCTTACAATGTGGGCTTTACAATAAAAGGAATAACCAAATTATTGGTGGAGGAGAAAAATGTTATATGGAAAAATGTGAAATACACATATTTGGATACCACAAGATTTTACAAATCTGTAGAAATTTGAATCAACCAATTTGCAGTTGTATTTATTTAATTTTGATTTTTGGAAGTTTCTGTTAAAAAGAAAAAGGAAAAATGGGGTTATACCAAACAAGCCGGACGGTGAGCGGAGGCAACTGGGCCGGCCCAGTTGCTTAGCCATGCTGGAGGCCCTGGCGATGCCAAAGATGTACTTCGTGGAATACGTTTTCCATTCAAGAAGATGTTTTCCGATGGAAACCATTTCCACTTAACCTCACAGCGGGCCCGGGCGGACTGCTTAGATGCTGACCAGTGGGGTCGATGGCGCCACTGGTAGGGCCATCTCCTTCCATGCGCCCGTGCCAGCTAGAGAGTCAGGGGAGGCGGGACAGAGCGCGTGCTGGCGCTTGCTCTGGTAGCTCCGTCCATCTCTGGAGAAGTCCGACACACCGACGAGCTCACGGGAGAGCCCCCCGTCGCCCTAGCAGACGTTGATGCTCTGGTGCGGGGAAAGGTTTAAAGATGGTGGTGATGCTCTGGTGCAGACCTTGGTAGAGGAGGGCGTCAGTTCCAAGGGAATTTGGCCGAGGTCAAGGTGGCGTCATGGCAGCCATGGGGGCGGGGAGAGGGCACATGAGGGGGATTGGGTGGTCCGGGATGTGCCTGGGAGGCGGAAAGAGAGCGAAAGGCTAGAGGAGGGGTGCTTAGGTTGCTTCTTATAGCCGGGCGCAGTTTCAGCATGGACGACGTCCACGTCCATGACACGGCCATCGCTAGGGACCACGGGGGTGCTTCCGAGCACGTCTACGGGCTTTGTGGGCAAGGTTTGGGTCTAGGGAGAGAAAAAAGGGAGAGCGGGGAGTGCTTAGGGGAGATCCCCAAGCTCAGGAAGGGAGTGGCCGAGCCGGGCGACCGGGTGCATACGTTGTGGAGTTCGTCGGAGAGCGGGGGAGGAGGGGCCCGACCGGCTGCCTTGCGGAGGGTGTCAAGGCCACCACGTGGGATACTTCCCCGAGGCCCAATGTTCTCGGAAGCCTCTGGATGGCTGTCACTACAGTGCGTGGGTGCACTGTAGCACGCACCATAGCGTGGCCACTACAAGCCATGGCATTGTCCATGGGTCTTTGGTGCGTCCTATGGTGTCTAGGGGTATCTAGGGGTGCAGACAAGTTGCAAATGGACTAGAGGTGCTCTAGAGGTTCCTTAGGGGAGGTGGCAAGTTGAGGGAGAGGGAGAAATCAGCTGTCAAGAGAGGTAAATGGAGAATTTTACCAAGTTGATAATTGAGCTATGACTATGCCATGTTTACTGGAGGTAAAAGACATCATCTAAGAGTCGAGGTAAAAATTTTAGGCCAAGGAGATCAATGGAAGAGGTGAAAACATTAGTTTTGGTTTTCTGCCAGAAGGTGTTTGTGCTAGTTTTGAGCTAGATAACTTATTCTACTTGCTATGAAACTTAACAGGAGTGACTAATAGATAGAAATGAGGCTGATCACCAATTTTTAACTCATATGAAGAAGGTTGCCCATGTAAACTTGGTAAACCCGAGAAATGGGCAGAAATGTAGTTTCTTAGATCTAGCTATGCAAATCCATTCTTGTTGATGCAACACTTGGTGTGGATGCATTATTGGAGTATTACGAAATGATCAGAAATTTTGAGATCAATAGGATACAGATGGCAATGTAGGGTTGCTCAAATTTGGATCTGGATAGAGAGCGTTTTGGGATAATTTGGTGAACCAAATCAATTGGGATTGATATGAAACTTGACAAGATAGTCCCATATGTCATATGTGACATGCTACAAATTTCTTGTACTTATTTGAGAATATTTATTATTTAAATATTTCAAATTCTTGAAATAGGAAGAAATGGTTTTGAAGGGTTTTGTACAATTTTTTGAAACATGACCATGTGTTTAAACTCTTATATATGGGCAATATATGTCCACTGAGTATTCCTAAATTTTCCCGAATATTTTGAAAGAAAATTTTTCGTAATAAAAGAACAATTCTGGCATTAAGAAAAAGCCTATAAATAAAATAACCAAATAATATTTAGAAATTAATATTTTGTGGTTTTCGGAAGTTATATATATAGTAGGTTACAAATTAATCCTTTGGGGCAAAATATTCCACCCAATTTGAGCACTTGTAGTACAAACCTCAATTCAGGGTTTTTTGAAAACCAAAATTGAATAAATGCTTTTTGGACAAAATAATATTTGATAAAAAATAGTTTTAGGTCCTATGCACATGGTATGATCATGGGATAAGAGTTTAGATCTAGGAAAAGAGTTTTGAGTAGGAGGGAGTTTTTTGAATATAGAGCACCACCAAGTAAACAAACAAGCAAGCAAATAGCACCAAAGTCAAGCATTCATCTGCCCTCCAAAAAGTTTTATTTGGCCCTAATTTTTTAGTCATATTAAGTTAGTCATGATGCAAAACACAGGGTGTGATAATAAGCCATATAAAAGTTATAACACACAAGTTGCAAATATAAAATATGAATGGGTTTGCAATAGTACTTAAAGTAGTATTTTTCTTTATTATACTAACGGATCTTACCGGTCTTCTATTAAGTTTTGTGTGAATGAAGTGTTCAAAGATTGAGGAGGTCTCGATATGAGGAGAAGAAGGAGATGCAAGAGTTCAAGCTTGGGGATGCCCAAGGCACCCCAAGTAAATATCCAAGGATACTCAAGCATCTAAGCTTGGGGATGCCCTAGAAGGCATCCCATATTTCTTCGACAAGTATTGGTACGTTTCCAGATTCGTTTCATTCATGTGATATGTGCAAATCTTGGAGCGTCTTTTGCGTTTGGTTTTCATTTTTCTTTCATGCACCATGCTGGTATGAGATAGTCCATGGTTGATTTATAGAATGCTCATTGCACTTCAATTATATCTTTTGAGTATGGATTTATAGAATTCTTCATGTTCTTCACTTATATCATTTGAAGTTTGGATTGTCTGTTTCTCTTCACATAGAAAACCGTTATTTGAAGAATGCTCTTTTGATTCACTTATATTTATTCGAGCATGGTCTTTTGTAGAAAGAATTTCACATACATCTAATTAGAGAGTCAACAGGAATTTGTCAATTGCATGGTTAGTCATAAAATCCTACATAAAACTTGTCGATCACTGAATATGATATGCTTGATTCCTTGCAATAGTTTTTCGATATAGAGATATACTATGTGGGAGGTACTAGTAAACGGTCGTGGATTAGTAAGAATATTGATGTTAAGGTTTGTGATTCCCAAATAATGCACGTATAGTCTCTCGTTATGCTAGGAAGTTGGAGCACAATTCTTCCTTGATTGTCTATCTTTGTGTGATGGTCGGGGGCGTGTGATGGTTAAATCCTACCAACATCCCCCTAGGGGTATGCATAGTAGTAATTTGCTTCGAGGGTTAATAAACTTTTGCAATAGGTATGTGAGTTCTTTATGACAAATGTGAGTCCATGGATTATACGCACTCTTACCATTTTGCAATTTGCTAGCCTCTACGGTACCTCGCATTGCCCTTTCTCACCTCGAGAGTCGGTGGAAACTTTTCCGGTGCATCCAAACCCCGTGATATGGTACGCTCTATCACACATAAGCCTTATTATATCTTCCTCAAAATAACCACCAGACCTACCTATTATGGCATTTCCATAGCCATTCCGAGATATATTGTCATGCGACTTCCACGATTTTTGTTCTGATGACTTGAGCATTCATTGTCATATTGTTTTACATGATTGTAAGATAGCTAGCATGATGTTTCCATGGATAGTCCATTTGTTGATATCTTTGCTATGCTAGATCACTACACAACATTCATATAGAGTCATATTTTGTTCTAGGTATTGAGTTGTAATATCGTGTTATGAGTAAATAGAAGTGTGCGAATCATCGTTATTCATTCTTAGAGCATGTCCCAGTGAGGAAAGGATATGGAGACTATGATTGCCCCACAAGTCGGGATGAGACTCTGGATGACAAAGAAAAAAGAAAAAAATATAAAAAAAGAAGAAAAGAAAAGAAAAGAAAAGAAAAAAATGATTAGACACAAACAGAGAAGGGGCATGCCAATTCCACACTTGTGCTTCAAAGTAGCACCATGTTTTTCATGTTGAGAGTCTCCTATGTTTTCACTTTCATCTACTAGTGGGCATTTTTCATATAGAGTTAGCTTGCACACCCACTTAGTTTTCATATTGAGCTTTCATACACTTATAGCTCTTAGTGCACCCGTTGCATGGCCATCCCTACTCCTCGCATTGATATATATTGATTGGCATCTCCATAGCTAGTTGGCACGTTTAAAATGTTGAAGCACGTTAAGAAGTACGAACCAATTGCCTGGCTGACACCAGGGTATTACATGATTTATACTTTGTGTTAAGAAGAGAGAGTATGACAAGGCTATATGATTTTGTAGGGATAGCGTTCTTTAGCCTTGATATTTTGAAAGACATGATTGTTTGTTGGGATGACTGAGTGTTAATTTCTTTATGTCAAAACTAGAAGCTTGCTTTGAATCACTTGTGTCATCATATTCATACCATGATTAGATATATGATCAAGATTATGCTCGGTACCATTCCACATAAAAAATATCTTTTTTGTCATTTACCTACTTGAGGATGAGTAGGAATTAAGCTTGGGGATGCTAATACGTCTCCGTTGTATCTATAACTTTTGATTTTTTCATGCCAATATTATACAACTTTCACATACTTTTGGCAACTATTTATATGATTTATTGGACTAACCTATTGATCTCGTGCCCAGTGCCAGTTCCTGTTTTTTGTGTGTTTTTGTTTTGCAGAAATTACATATCAAAGAAGTACAAACGCAATAGAAATTTACGTAGATTTTTTTTGGAATGTTTGTGAATTTTGAGAAGTGGAATCTATGTAAACGGAGGACCACAGTGGGCACAGAGTACTAGGGCACGTGCTAGGGCCAAAACGCGCCATGGTGGAGCATGCCCATCTCGTAGGTCGGTTGGACGTATCCTTCGGTCGCAATAAAGATAATTTTGGGATAAAAATCCCCTCAAAATTTCAGCTCGGTCGCAATGTAAGAAACGGTTTTCAGCCAGAAAACAGGAACGCAAAATAGAAGAGAACAAAGAGGGAGATCCAATCTAGGAGGGGCTCCCACCCCTCTGCTGCCATGGAGGACATGTACCAGAGTGGGAACTCTCCTCCCATCTATTGTTGAGGCGAAGAAATAAGAACAAGGAGGGGGCTCTCTCCCCCTGTCTCCCGATGGTGACGGAACGCCGCAGGGCAAGCATCGTGATGTCGTTCTCAATCAACAATCTTGCCGCCATCAACACCAACCATCTCCCTCTCTTGCAGCGGTGTAATACCTCTATTCCCTGCTGTAATCTCTACTTAAACATGGTGCTCAACTCAATATATTATTTTGGAGTGATATTTGGCTATCCGTTGAAGTTTGAGTAGATCTCTTTTGTCCTATGGGTTAATTGTGGTATTATGTTATGGATGTGAGTTGTATGATGATATGGTGCTGTCCTACGGTGCCCTCCGTGTCGTGTAAGCGGAGGGATCCCCACTGTAGGGTGTTGCAATATGTTCATGATTCTCTTATGGTGGGTCACGTGAGTGACAAAATACACAAACCCGAGTAAGGGGGTTGTTGCGTATGGGAGTAAAGAGGACTTCATACCTAATGCTATGGTTGGGTTTTACCTTAATGATCTTTACTAGTTGCAGATGCTTGCTAGAGTTCCAATCATAAGTGCATATGATCCAAGTAGAGAAAGTATGGTAGCTCATGCCTCTCCCTCATTGAATATAACAAGTATCTATCGTATCATATTCAATTACCTAGGGATAATTATCTTGCGTTACACAAAAAGCTTGTTACAAAACAATTTACTTTTATTGTTATTTTATTATAATAGTACCGAACTTTTATTTCCACGTTCTTTGTTATCTTGCAAAGTACTTCTAGTTTCATTCCCGCAAAGTAGTTTCATACTTATTCTAGGTAAGGCAAGCATTAGCGTGCGTAGAGTTGTATCGGTGGTCGATAGAACTTGAGGGGATATTTGTTCTACCTTTATCTCTTCGTTGGCTACGACACTCTTACTTATGGAAAAAGGCTACAAACGACCCCCTACACTTGTGGGTTACCAGGCCCCGGGGCAGCAAAACGCTCGGCAAAACGACCGCACGGCTCCTTACGTGCCTTGAGCCATGCAGCCTGCGCGCTTGCCGGCCCGTGGCGAGCATGGGGGGTCGCCGCCGTGGCGGAAGCGAGGGTCGGAGGAGCGATGTGGCCACCACGCCATACGGAGAGTGGCATAGACGAGTCCTACTACCCGCGAGCAGCTGGGTCGGTGGCGGTATTGGCTGCGGGAGAGATGGAGCGGCGCAAGACGACACGGCCCACGGGCACCGTATGGGCAATGCGAGCAGCCCAGTGCTTGGCGGGCATCGGCCATGGAGCGATGAAGTGGAGATGGAGGGGAAACGGAGGAAGATTACGACACGCCCCTACCAGGCGCGCCAAATTTCGGAATTGGGGCTTTGCAAACCCAACAAGGTTCGAACTCTAGGGCGTGTGTGAAGATCTCAATCGGTTCAAGGTCTGAAGCTCACCACCCTATGGCCTAGCTTCATCGAGTACATGACAGCGGGGAAGAAGATGGACCTAGAGATTTACTTAGGTTCGGGCCACCTTGCGGTGTAAAACCCTACTTCTGCTTGTGGTGGATTGGCCTCACGAGGAGGTTGAGGATGAACTAGTAAAGTTGTTGAGAAACCTCGCGAGGGCTCTAGGGTGAGGTGAATTGGATCCTTCTCTACGGTGGAGGCTAGTCCCTATTTATATTGGCCATGGTCCTCTACCCTTATCGCACAGGCGGGAAGGGATACCAGAACGACAAAATTCAAAGGGGGACAGGAGGTACATCCTATCCTGACTAAAGGTGGTCTTTGCCTGTGAAGATTTTGGACATGACACAGTGGTGGGCTCAGCGATGACATCCGTCCTGCCGAGCTCGTGGTCTTGCTCTTGTTGCACTGGAAGGAAACCGTTGGGGGATTCCTCGGGAACCCGCGTACGCCCTTACCTCCTTAGGACGAAAGAGGAAACTGTCCTCCTGTGCGACTGCTGGCACCCGCTTGGCTCACCCGTCAGAGCACACGTCATCTCGGCCTCACGAGACCGGGTACCTGCATAGGAATCTCCGCTCTTTGGGAGGTAGCCTGGGGGATGACACTCCTCCAGAGGTCTTCGTGTTGCTCGCCTCACGAGGTTGGGGCTCTCGCGAGGTCTTTGACTTGGGGGCTTGCTGCTGGGCCGTACCGGGCCATCAAGGTGAGCCACATGCTGGGCCGTAGGTAGTCATGTCTGGGTACCGCCGATCCCAGAACGCCGACATTGTCATTCTCAAGATGTGCAGGGCCAAACTCGACATCGACCTCCTGGTGACCACATGTAGCGTGCGTCAGGGTGGGACAACACTCCTCCTAATTTTGTTATAAGTAAGAGTGCGACCCATGCTTTGTGCCATGCCATGCCCAAGACTATGAAGAAAGCTCTGGCGCAAGCCCAACTTTTGCTAGAATTTCCTCTCACGCTGGAAAAGGTGGAAGACTGGAGACCCACCATCCAAAGGCTCCTAAGTTTTTGCACCCGTGACAAGCCAAAGGTGGTAGGGACCTCAAGAACGCGCCAAGTAGGGCCTATGAGGCATACTAGCGGGCATGTTGCCGGCGGGACACATACGCTAGAGTCACCCCTGTAGAAGCAATGGGAACAACCTCGCTGGAATGACATGCCAAACAAGATGTCCTTTGCATTGTCAGACCCGTGGCAGCAACAAGATCAGTGCCAAGTCTTGAAGGAGAAGCGGAGGCAGAAGGAGGATACCCACACCACCATCACGTGGTGGCGGGAGGCACGTCACCAATCAAACGACTGTGCCAATCCAGTCATCGATGAGCCTATGCCCGGGGTACCCGGCAACCTACCTTACAAGATAGGTTACCCAACATTCACCTGTGAGTTGGGGCAAGTCCACTAGCCCTCCACCAAGACCTTCATGCCTGAGTTGACCGACAAAAGGAAGGCAAGGTCATCCCGTTGATACGTCTCCAACGTATCTATAATTTATGACGTATGCACGCCATGTTTACAACAATTCTATATGATCTTGGTATGATTTTATTAGAACTAACCCGGACTGACGCTGTTTTCAGCAGAACTACTATGGTGTCGTTTTTTGTGCAGAAATAAAAGTTCTCAGAATGGGATGAAAATTTGTGTTGATTTTTATGGACCAAAAGAGACCCCCGAAGCACAAGAGCTAGGCCAGGAAGTGGACGAGGAGGCCACAAGCCTGCTAGGCGCCCCCTAGGGCGCACCCCTGTGGCTTGTGGAATCCTCAAGCCCCTACTTGACGTGAGATCGACGCCAAAAATTCCTATAAATAATAAAACCTCTAGAAAGAAACCTAGATCGGGAGTTCCGCCGCCGCAAGCCTCTGTAGCCATGAAAAACCAATCGAGAGCCCATTCAGGCACCCTGCCGGAGGGGGAAACCACACCGGAGGCCATCTTCATCATCCCGGCGGTCTCCATGACAAGGAGGGAGTAGTTCACCCTCGGGGCTTAGGGTATGTACCAGTAGCTATGTGTTAGATCTCTCTCTCTCTCTCTCTCTCTCGTGTTCTTGAGATGTCATGATCTTGTTGTACTGTGAGCTTTATTGATATAGATGAATCATATGGAGTTTTCCCCTATCTATCTTCTTGTGATGAATTGAGTTTTCCCTTTGAAGTTTTCTTATCAGATTGAGTCTTCAAGGATTTGAGAACACTTGATGTATGTCTTGGGATGAGATATCCGTGGTGACAATGGGACGTTCTATTGACCCACTTGATGTATGATTTGGTGATCAACTAGCGGGTTCCGTGACCTTGGGAATCTATGCATAGGGGTTGGCATATGTTTTCATCTTGAATCTCCAGTAGAAACTTTGGCCTTGTTTCTAAGCATTGCAATACCGTTTGTGCTCACTTTTATCATTAGTTACCTTGCTGTTTTTATGTTTTCAGATTACAAAAACCTATATCTACCATCCATATTACACTTGTATCACCATCTCTTCGCCGAACTAGTGCACCTATACAATTTACCATTGTATTGGGTGTGTTGGGGACACAAGAGACTCTTTGTTATTTGGTTGCAGGGTTGTTTGAGAGAGACCATCTTCATCTTACGCCTCCCATGGATTGTACACCTTAGATCATCCACTTGAGGGAAAATTTCTACTTCCTACAAAACTCTACGCTTGGAGGCCCAACATGAGTCTACAAGAAGAAGGTTGCATAGTAGACATCAAGCTCATTTCTGGCGCCGTTGCCGGGGAGGTGAGTGATTGAAGGTATATCTTTATATATTGCAATCAAATCTTTAGTTTCTTGTTTTTCAATAGTTTGGTTTCATAAAATAAAACTACAAAAAAGGAGTTTAGGTTGCATCAATTTTTTCATCTCTTTAATGCCTTTCGTGAAAATGATGATTCGGAAAATTGTGCTCAATTGGTTGAGGAAGAATTTATGAAAATACTTTATGAGAATTCCTTGAATGATGAGAATGATTGCAATATTTCTAGTATGAATTCTTTGAATATCCATGATGCTAATGATATGCAAATCCACAAGCTTGGGGATGCTATGTTTGACGAAGATGATATTTGTAGTGCCCCAAGTTTTGATGAGAAAAACTATTATGATGATGGCATGACTCCTATATATGTTGATTATTGTGATGACATGTATGCTATAAAGTGTAATGAAAACCATGAAACTTTTCATCATGATTTTAATATTCAAAGTGGTTATGTCAATCAAGTACCTCATGATAGTTATTTTGTTGAGTTTACTCCCACTATTTGTCATGAGAAGAAATTTTCTTGTTAGGAGAGTAGTAAAATTTCTATGCTTGTAGATCATGAAAATAATGATTTATGTTATTCTTATATTGTGGTATTAATTCATGATTATACTGAAAATTATTATGAGGTAGGAACATATGCTTGTAGGAATTGCAATAATATCAAGTTTCCTTTCTATGTGTTCAAGGTTTTGAAGTTATGCTTGTTTTTCCTTCCTATGCTTGTTGATTATTTCTCCCATAAATTCTTTACTCACAAAATCCCCATGAATAGGAACTGTGTTAGACTTAAATGTGCTTGTCATGAGATTCATGATGCTCTTTTGCATGTTTCAATTATTATATCTATACGGGCATCATTGAAATCATCATGCCTAGCTAAAAGGCATTAAAGAAAAGCACTTGTTGGGAGACAACGCAACACTTTTACCTTCTGTTGTTATGTTTTTATATGATTAAGCTATTTTATTAATCATGTTTGTGTCTTTTATTTCAATAAAGTGCCAAGTAAAGCCTTTGGGTTAGTGTGATACTTACTTGTTCGATTCTGTGCAAAAACAGAAAGTTTTGCGTCCATTATATGAATTATATGATTTGACTAGAGAGTAAAAAAATCTGAATTTTTGTCACAACATTTATATGCAAATTTTGTGATACTTACTAGTTTTGCAGAATTGTTAGAGTCAGGGAAGTTTGGTGATCATTCAGATCTTTACAGACCATTCTGTTTATGACAGATTGTGTTTTGCATGCATAGTTTGCTTGTTTCAAGTGTTCCTATAGATTATATTGATTAGTATAAATTGTGGGAATGATGGAATACATTATTATCATGTGGTAATAATTATGAATCTTGTCTTGACAGTACCTAAGTTAATGATCTATATTTATTACACTAACCCTTCTCACAAAGTTCCGTTCAGTTTTGTGTGATTGAAGTTTTGAAGTTTTGGGTGAGACACCGATATGAGGAGAATAAGGAGTGACAAGAACCTAAGTTTGGGGATTCCCAAGGCACCCCAAGGTAATATTCAAGTAATACTCAAGCGCGTAAGCTTGGGGATGCCCCGGAAGGCATCCCCTCTTTCGTGTTCAACACTATCGGTATATCTTACATGGAGCTATATTTTTATTTGTCACATAATATGAGGTTTTCTTGGAGCATCATTTTATTTTGTTGTTATCTGTTAGGTGTTATTTATAATCTTGTTTTTCAATAAAAAGTTCCAAGAAATGCCTTTAGGATGCTTGAATTGCATGTTTGATGTGTGCTGCGTAAAAACAGAAACTTCTCCTGTATTGTTTGAATTTTCATATTTTACTGGAACGTGGAAAGTTTCTGAACTTCTTACACAGTATTATCATATAAATTATTTAGCATGTTCTAAAGTTTCATAATTTTTTGAGTTACAGAAGTCCACTTGTTTAATAAATTGCTACAGAATGTTCTGTTTAGATAGATTGCTGTCATAGATTTGATATCTACTTATCCTATTATTTCCATAGCCTACACTGGGATATATAAATTGTGGAAATGATATTATACAATACCTAATCTTTGAAAATTATTGTGAAACTTGTCCTGGCAGTACATGAAGTGTTGATTTGTTCTTATGTGTACTAACCTATCTCACGAGTTCTTTTTGAGTTTTGTGTGGATGAAGTTTTTGAGGTGAAATTGGGATATGAGAGGATTAAAAAAGATACATAAGCTCAAGCTTGGGGATGCCCAAGGTACCCGAAGTAAACATTACAAGAACTGTCAAGCATCTAAGCTTGGGAATGCTATGCATCCCACCTCTATTCGTCAACTATCGGTTAGCCTATGTTGAGCCTAAATTTTTATTCATTCACATGATGCGTCCTATTCTTGGAGTGCTATTTTTATTTTGCTTTTTGTTTAAATAAAATACTCAGATCTGAAAATATTCATTGATATATATACATATAGATATATAGATAGAGAGAGAGAGAGAAGAAGTCCTCACATAGCTACTTAATTGTTTGACTAACATTGATCTTCAATTTTATGTTTTGGAGTAGTTTTGTCATTTACTCTCGTGTTTCACTTATATCCTATGAGTAAATGGTTGAAGGAATTGAATATCATAAATATGAAATTATATATGTTTTATATGCTTATCCTATGGGGAGTAATGACTTCACATATATGAAGTATAGGTGGTATAATTTATTTAAAGTTGGCAAACACCGCATTGGTCACTTGAAAAATTGATGAAACAATATTGAAGGAAGAGATATTTCACATGTAATTGTACTATCTTGGACATCTTCTATTATTTTCAGCCCCATTAATTATTTTCAAACTTGAGCAAATTAGTTGAATGTGGACAAGGAAGACAACATAATGAGTTATGCTTGGGTATATTTGTATAGAAGTTATATTGTTAAGGATCCTCCAACATGTGGTGCTTGCTTCCACCTCATACTAGCCAAAACTCCCGCACCAAGTATAAATACTACTTGTGCATCCAAACACCCTTAAACCCAAACTTGTTCAATATGAGTCCACCATACCTACCTATATGTGGTATTTACCTAACGTTCCAAGTAAATTTGCATGTGCCAAACTCTAAACCTTCAAATAATATTTTGTTTTGTATGCCCGAATCGCTCATATAGTGACTAGGGTCTGTCAGTATCTTCCATGCTGGGTGGGTTATTCTCATGATATGTGTTGATTCACTATCATTCACGAGAAAGTGGCTGGTATTCGGGATGCCCAGATCCATGATCAAAAATAAAATCAAAATATAATAAAACAAAACTCCCCCAAGATTGTTGTTTGGATAGACGGTACCCGTGGATTCGGCTCGCCGTGGTGTGTGATTGATTGGTTGAGGGGGAGTAAAAACTTTACCATTCTATTTGGGAACCACCTATAATTTATCTTGCATCGAAGATATCAAGATCTCTCAGTTGTTGTGTTGACAATGAAAGCATACTGCTCAAAAGTATTATTCATCTCTGTTTTAGAAGCCCGAGATCTAGCACCTCCACAAATCAATGCTTCCCTCTGCGAAGGGCCTATCTTTTACTTTCTAGTACTTACCTTTATAGAAGAGTCATGGTGATGTTCACCACTTCCTATATTTCGCCTTTTTCTCTTGGCAAGCATAAGGTGGTGGGGTAAGATCCAGGCATATATGGCCATTCAAATATATTTGATCATGAATTATTATTGTTGACAATTATCTATGTGATAAATAAGTTGGGAGGCAAAACTTTACCATTCTATTTGGGAACCGCCTATAATTTATCTAGCATCAAACATACCGAGATCTCTCGGTTGTTATGTTGACAATGAACGCATATTGCTCAAAATTATTATTGATCTCTATTTTAAAAGCCCGAGCTCTAGCACCTCCACAAATCAATGTTTCCCTCTGCGAAGGGCCTATCTTTTACTTTCCAGTACTTACCTTTATACAAGAGTCATGGTGATCTTCACCACTTCCTATATTCCGCCTTTTTCTCTTGGCAAGCATCATGTGGTGGGGTACGATCCAGGCTTATATGGCCATTCAAATATATTTGATCATGAATTATGATTGTTGACAATTATCTATCTAATAAATAAGTTGGGAGGCGAAACTTTAAGCCCCTATCTTTCTGTGTGTTCGATGGATGCAATTTGTTCTAAAAATATGCTCTGAGAGTTAGCAATCATGGAAGACTATATGATAGTTGAGTATGTGGAATTTGCTAAAGGAAAGCTCTTACATAGACCCATCCTAGAAATAAGATGAATTGCAATTATTTGGTGACTGAAACCATAGTTTGTTAGTGTCGTGGGAACAAGCCTGACAGTAGAAGGTAGGGGTACGAAAGGAGAGGGCAGAGTCCTAGCTACGGCGAGGATGTACACACTAGGGTCCTAGTTCAGGCCCCTCTCATGGAGGTAACAGCCCTACGTCTTAGTGCTCTAGAGCTTTGTCGTGTATAGAGTAGAGATTAGAATGGTTGCGAACCCTAGTGCCAGAGGGGTGGGGCGGCTTATATAGAGTTCGCTGCCCCTCGTAATTGCCAGGCATCCAAGGGTACGATCATGGGTATAAATGCTACTAATGACGACTGGCCTAACGCCTGCTTGTTGGCCTCCTGGGGTGGCTTCTGGTCTTCGGGCGTCGACTAGAAGTGAGGTCTTCCGAGTGACAGGTGACTATCGAGTGGAATAAGAAGCTTCCGAGTGGATTGCTTGTCGAGTGACTTGAGCGTCATGGGGAATCCAGTCGGAATCTTTCTTGTGATCTTTAAGTCCTCAGATGTAGTGTCCTTAGGTAGGGTATGTAGGTCAGGCCTAGGACCCTACCCTAGGTACATATCATCGTCATTATCCCCCGAATGGATCAGGGTTCGAGTGGTGAAAGGGGGTATCGATGCCAGTTCCGAACAAGACACCGAATCTTGCGAATGATATTCGGGGCTTCAACGAAACTTGTGTCGACTGAACTCTTTGTCATTCGCCCGGATCGATCAGCCTTGAAAGTGCCCGAATGAACGTTCAATGTCAACCCTGTTCCGAGTGTTCTGAAGGAATCTTTAGAGGTGACGGGCCGGTCTGTCAGTCCCGGATCTTGCGAGATATGAAAATTTGGGAAGCACGCGCGTCTGCAATGATGACGCCACGACCGAAGTGAGTGGGGGCATTACGCCTTGATTTCCATGCCATTCATTTTGCCACGTACGGGGCGTCGTCTGTGGTTGGGATATGTGTCAGTGAGGCACTCGACGGGGTATAAATCCTGAGGTGCCGCGGATTGCACAATACCTTTCCCCAAATTTCCTCTCTTCCTCCGCCTCCCTTGTCTCCAGTGCTCCACTCCGCTCTGCTCCGATGAGCTTTGCTGTCGTGATGACGAAGGGAACCACGGAGAAGTTGGAGCGTGCCAAGAAGGGAGCCACGAAGGGCAAGGCCAAGAAGCCCTCGACTGTCCGGTTCACCATGCCGTCGGGGTGGATCCGGGGGGACTTTCTCCCCTCGATAGTCACCCGCGCGGACGTCGAGAACCTTGCCATCGACGGGCTCATGGCAAACGGCGCCTGGAGGTTGCCGGAGGTGGAGTGCGAGCCGGAGCCACGCGAAGGAGAGCGGGTTCTTCTCCTCTCCCACATCTAAAGAGGTGTTTCCATGCCTCCCCATCCTTTCTATAGAGGGTTTTTGAACTTCTTCGGAGTCACCTCCACCACTTTCCGCTTGTAGAATATTTGAAAGTTCACCACTCGAATAGATCAGGTCTTAATCGAGTAGGTTTTGGTCTAGTGGGGGCATGCTGAGTGCACCCACTAGGTGTAGTCCCCGAGACTGCTATCGAGTGCTTGCATTGGCAGGGGTCTTAGAGTTCGACTTATGCGGAATACGTTTGTTGCTCGACATGTCGAGCGAAGTTTTGTTCTGGCCGTCCCACACCAAAGCTACCTTGTAGGTTTCATGGACATCATTCATCGACCATGATATGACGCTACTTCAGGGTAGTGGGGCGGGGATCACTCAACAGATCGAGCGTTAGCATGTCTAGTGGGGGCACTCTGAGTGCACCCACCGGGTGTAGTCCCCAAGAACGGTGTCAAGTGCTTGCACTGGCAGGGGTCTTTAAAGAGACGATATTCATATGCTTGCGCATGTTTTTTTATTTATTTGCCACTCGACGGATCGAGAGTTAGCAGATCCAGTGGGGGCACGCTGAGTGCACCCATTGGGTGTAGTCCCTGAGAGTGCCGTCGAGTGCTTGCACTGGCGGGGGTCTGATAGAGATCGTCGAATGCTCAGACAAGGCAGACCTTGTCGAATGTCTTAAGAACCAGTGAGGGCATGCTGAGTGCACCCATTGGGTGTAGTCCCCAAGGCTACTATTGATCGTAGACGATGAGCAGTAGTCTTAAAAACTTGAACTCAGGACTTCTACCGTAGACGGAGTACGATTCTCAATCGACATGTCGAGTGTACTTTATTTTTATTAACTATTCCCACACCGAGGCTACCTTGTAGGTTTCATGGACATCATTCATCAACCATGATATGATGCTACAAAGGAGCAGCGTGGGCTTGACGGTTCACTCGACGGATCGAGCGTTAGCAGTTCTAGTGGGGGCACTCTGAGTGCACCCACTAGGTGTAGTCCCCGAGACCGCCGTCGAGTTCTTGCATTGGCGGGGGTCTGATAGGAACCATCTTCAACTCTAGGCTGTTTACGGTACGCGGAGTACACGTGCCACTTGACATGTTGGGTGGACTTTTGCTTGAATTCCTCTTCCCCTAAAAGCAGGTTTCAAGGACATCATTTCATCAACCATGATATGACGATAATTTAGGGTAGTGGGGCGGGGTGGGGCGGGCGCACCACCCAGCCGACTGTTTTTGACCTTCTGCACTCCGAAGTGTAGGTAATTCTTGTCGACTGAATTTCTGTCTTTGTTAATTTCAGAGAGCTTGCGAACTTGGCACGCAGTACAAGGACCTTGAATATGAAAGGAACCAGCCGCGAGTGGACTTGGAGAACTCCAATAGCTGTTTGGAGCAAGTGCGGACTGAACTGAAAAGTTTGGGAGGTAACTTCTATCGACTCGGCGCATTCTTATCCTCACTGTCCATGCTTTGAACTGAGTGTTCTCACTCAAATAGACGTATGCGATGAAAATCGTCGACTCCAAGCGCGACTCAACAATGCTATTTCCTTAGATACCATGAATAAGACACTGGAGGACAAGGACAAAGCACTTGCTGATGCTCAATGGGTGGCGAAGGAGAAGACTGAAGCTGCTGAATAGAAGCTGGTCGCCGCCAAGAGAATGGAGGTGGAAAACTCTAAGCTGAAGCAGGAGAGGGTGGAGCTTATCAAGAAAACTGAGCAGCTAACCAACAGGAGCAATGTCTTGGACAAGTACATCATGCTCGACGGTGAGTATCTCTGTTGACTGAACTTCATAGAATCTTTGACGACTGTATCTCATTAATTCTCCTCCCATTACTTCTGCCCAACAGAATTCTGCCAGGACTTTGAAAAAGAAATTGAAGAGATCAAGCCTAGTTTGGATCCCAGCAAGTCACCTATTGGAGATGCAGTGACCATGAACATGTTTCGACTCAACGTCAGGCTCCAAGGTGTTGAAGCATATATCCTCCGAATGAAAACTACGATGGAGAAAATCGATAAGGAACTGTGGCCCAAAGACACTCTTCAGCTTGACCATACATCCATGACGACACGCCTTAACGACCTTCCCAGTCGAGTGCAAGCCTGGAAGAAATTTGTTGCCCACCGTGGAGCTGACGTGGTGCTCTCCCTTGTAAGGGTCCATTGCAAGGAGGCAAGGGAGGAAAAATTGAAGGATCTCCGAGTGATGAATATGAAGAAACTTTAGTTTGAAGATTTCATGGAGACCTTCATCTATGCAGCCACAAGGATCGTAGATGGAATCGACATGGACACATTCATCAAGCCAGCCAGCCCATCGGGTCCTTGAGAAACTTTGTCTTTGAGAAAAAACTTTATTTGCCTCGGTATGCCGAGTGGAATTGCATCATCTTTAAAACTTCATTCAAGCCTTAAGCCTGAGCACATTTGTTTGTTCGCGAAACATTTACCCGCAATGGAACTTTTGAATTTATCTGCATTTGGCTTTCAATCATTTGTTCGACTGATTTTTTTTGACTTAGGTGAAAACTGGTTCATAGCTAAGCCTCTGAGTGTGAGGGTTGCTCAACACTCGAAATATTTTTGAACCTAGGCAAAGACTGATTTGCAGCTAGGACGTCGAGTGGATGGACTACTATCCACTAGGCAGGGTTTTTAACTTAGGCGAAAGCATGTCCGCAGCTAAGCCCCCGCCTGTGAGGATTGCTCAACACTCGGAATAGTTTTGAACCTAGGCGAAGACTGATTCGCGTCTAAGATGATGAGTGAATGGATCACTATTCACTCGACAGGGTTTTTAACTTAGGCGAAAGCATGTTCGCAGCTAAGCCCCCGAGTGTGAGGATTGTTCAACAGTCGGAGTAGTTTTGAACCTAGGTGAAGACTGATTCACAGCTAAGTTGTCGAGTGAATGGACCGCTATCCACTCGGCAGGGTTTTTAACTTAGGCGAAAGCATGTTCGTAGCTAAGCCCCCGGGTGTGAGGATTGCCCAACACTCGGAGTAGTTTTGAACTTAGGCGAAGACTGGTTCGCAGCTAAGCCCCCGGGTGTGAGGATTGCTCAACACTCTGAGTAGTTTTGAACTTAGGTGAAGACTAGTTCACAACTAAGTCAGCTAGTGAATGGACTGCTATCCACTCAGCAAGGTTTTTAACTTACGCAAAAGCAGGTTCGCAGCTAAGACCCCGAGTGTGAGGATTTATCACCACTCAGAGTGACCCCAAGCGAGAAATTATTTGATCGGAGTCGACAAAAGACTACGGAAGTCTAACTGGCATATATGACATGCTCTGAAATATTTTTATTACATCAAAAACCTTTCAGTCTCTACGTATACAAGCGTCGGAACAAATCTGCGTTCCAGGCTCGTGGCTCGTCCATCTGCTTCTTGAGGTTGTACAAGTGATAAGCTCCGTTGTTCAACACCTTTGTGACGGTGAAGGTACCTTTCCCACGCAGGAGCGAGCTTGTGGGGACGCTATTGATCCACTCCGAGCACCAACTCTCCCTCATGAAATGACCGACTCTTGAGATTCTTCACATGGAAGTGCCGCAGATCTTGCTGATAAGTTGTGGTCCGGATCAGAGCCATCTCCCGCTCTTCCTCTAGGAGGTTGATGCCATCCTGTCTGGCTTGTTCAGCTTCGGCTTCAGAATAAAGTTCCACTCGGGGAGAGTTCTAAAACAAATGACTCAACAGTACAACTTCGACTCCATAGACCAGGAAAAAAGGAGTTCATCCAGTCGACTGATTAGGCATTATTCTTAGGCCCCATAAAACATATGGCAGCTCTGTCACCCAGGCTCCAGCCGTATGTCTAAGTCGTGCATGAGACGAGGCTTCAAACCTTGCAGGATGAGGCCGTTAGCTCGCTCAACTTGTCCATTGGTTTGAGGATGTGCAACAAAAGCATAATCCACTCGAGTGCCCTGTTAGGTGCCGAAGTATATGAATTCTTCCGAGTCAAAGTTGGTGTCGTTATCTGTGATGATTCTTTGGGGGACGTCGTATTGGAATTTTTTCCCTCATGAATGTGACTGCCGTACGAGAGTTTAATTTCTTTATCGGCTTGGCCTCAATCCACTTTGTAAATTTGTCGAATGCAACGAGCAAATGAGTGAATCCGCCCTTTACAGTCTGAAAGGGACCAACCATGTCTAGGCCCCAGACAACAAACTTCCAGGAAAGGGGGATTGTCTTCAGGGCAGACGTCGGCTTGTGGGATAAGTTTGCATAGAACTGGCACCCCTCACAATGATCGACAATGTCTTTGGCCATCTCATTAGCCCTTGGCCAGAAAAAACCAGCTCGGTATGCCTTAGTGACTATCATCTTTGAGGATGCATGATGGCCACAAGTTCCCGAGTGGATTTCATCCAGAATCACTCGACCTTCTTTGGGGGAAATGCAACACTGTGTTATGCCAGTTGCGCTTTCTGTGAACAGCTGATCCCCTATCACAATAAAAGTTTTGGACCTGCGCACAATCTGTCGAGCTTCAGTCTCATCTTCAGGGAGTTCTTGTCTAAGGATATATGCAATATAGGGCACTAGCCAATCGGGAATGACGACAAGAATGTCCAAGACTAAATCAATAACTACAGGGACATTGACTTTAGTCGGATCGGAGGAGCTCATAGCTTGCGGGGGTTCTTCGGTGAAAGGATCTTCCTGTATCGAAGGAGTATGGAGGTGCTCTAAAACACATTGCTGGGGACATGCCGTCAAGTGGATCCAATCTTTGCTAGCTCATCAGCTTCTTGATTTTTCACTCGGGGGACATGATGAAGTTCCAAACCCTCAAATTTCTTCTCGAGCTTTCTAACAGCACTGCAACATCCAGTCATAGCGGGGTTTCCAACGTTCCACTCCTTCATCACTTGATTGACCACCAAATCTGAGTCGCCATAAACCATCAGACGCTTAATGCTGAGTGAGATGGCCATGCACAACACATATAAAAGTGCTTCATATTCTGCTTCATTGTTGGAGGAATCGAAGTGGATTTGCAGGACATAACTGAGTTTGTTGCCCTTTGGAGATATCAAGACAATGCCAGCATCGAACCCATTCAACATTTTAGAGCCGTCAAAGAACATGGTCCAGTGTGCCGAGTGAATCTGGATTGGTTGTTGCTGTTCAATCCACTCGGCCATAAAATCTACAACTGCCTGAGACTTGATCGCCTTCTTGGCTTCAAACTTAATGAAAAAGTATATGAGTTCGATTGCCCACTTAGCCACTCGACCAGTTGTGTCCTAATTGTTGAGAATCTCAGATAACGGAGCATCACTAACGACTGAAATTGAGCAGTCTTGAAAATAATGAGCCACCTTCTTTGCTGACAGGTAAATACCATAAACGAGCTTCTAGTAGTGCGGATATCTCTGCTTCCAGGGAGTCAAAACTTCAGACACATAATAGACTGGGCATTGGACTTTGTAAGCCTTGCCCTCCTCTTCCCGCTCAATGGTTAACATTGTACTAACGACCTGATTAGTGGTTGCGATGTACATGAGCAATGACTCTTTGCTGCGAGGAGCAGCAAGCACCAGCTAGGTGGAGAGCAGGGTTTTGAGCTCGACAAACGCTGCTTCAGTCTTTGGAGTCCACTCGAACGTATATAACTTCTTCATCAATCGGTACAAAGGTAATGCCTTCTCACTGAGAGGAGAAATGAATCGACTAAATGCTGCCAAGCAACCTGTGAGCTTCTGAACATCGTGCACTCGCACAGGAGTCTTCATTCAGGTAATGGTGCTGATTTTCTCACAACTGACATCGACCCCTCGTTCGGAAACGAGAAAACCAAGTAACTTGCCACCAGGGACACCGAAAGTACACTTGGCCGGATTCATCTTTATATCGTCTCTCCTCAGATCGGCAAATGTTTCGGCCAAGTTAGCCAACAGGTCGAAACCTTTGCGGGACTTGACAACGATATCATCCATATACGCCTCGACATTCTGAGGGATCTGGTCGAGTAAACACTTCTGAATCATGCGCATGAAAGTAGCACTAGCTTTTTTCAAACCGAATGGCATGGTGATGTAGCAAAAACACCTGAATGAGGTGATGAAGGCTGTTTTTATTTCATCTGGGCCAAATAGACGGATCTGATGGTACCCAGAGTAAGCATCTAGAAACGATAAACGTTCGCATCCTACAGTCAAGTCAACAATCTGATCTATGCGGGGGAGCGGAAAATGATCCTTCGGCCAGGCCCTATTGATATGCTTGAAGTCAATACACATACATAGTGACTTGTCCTTCTTGGGAACCATGACAACATTAGAGAGCCACTCGGAGTGGTAAATCTCCCGAATGAGCTTGGCTTGCAAGAGATGAGCCACCTCTTCGCCGATCGCTTTACGCATCTACACCGCCGATCGACGCAAATGCTCCTTTACAGGCTTGGCCTTGAGGTCAACTCTTAGTCGGTGCTCAGCCAGCTCCCTAGGAACCCTCGGCATGTCAGCAGGCTTCCATGCAAAGATATACCAGTTCTCATGGAGGAACTGGATGAGCTCGGCTTCCTATTTCCTGTTGAGTGTTGACGATATGTTGGTTGGAGCGGGAGTTGGATCTGTCGGGTGAATGTGCACCTTCTTCACTTCCCCTGCCGACTGAAATCCCGACTCAGAAGCAGGCTTCTTAGCGCGTAGCAAATCAGCAGGGTCAGCGCTCTTCTTTTATTCTTCCAGCTCGACCATGGCCATCTGTTGATCGGCGATCTTGGAGCCTTGTTGGAGGCACTCTTCGGCCCACTGTCGATTGCTAGTAACCGTGATCACACGATTAGGACCTGACATCTTCAACTTGAGGTACATGTAACATGGACGGGCCATGAAACGAGCATAGGCGGGCCGACCCAGAATGACATGATAAGCGCTCTAGAAATCCACGACTTCAAACGTCAACTTTTCCTGTCAAAAGTTCTTATCTGTTCCGAATGTCACATCCAATGCAATTTGGCTGAGCGACTTGGCCTTCTTCCTCGGGATGACTCCGTGAAATTGCATGTTGCTCTCACTCAGCCGGGACATCAGAATGCCCATCCCTTTAAGGGTATCTGCATAAGGAATGTTTAGGCCAATACCACTATCCATGAGGACCTTGCGGAGTCGAGTGCCCCCCACAACCGGATCAAGCACCAAGGCCTGTCGACCGGGAGTGGCCACGTGAGCAGGATGATCCGACTGATCAAACATGATGACAGTCTAAGACCACTTGAGGTAGGTGGGGGTGGTAGGAACGACCATGTTGACCTCCCTGTTGATGAACTTCAATAAGCTCTTGCTTTCAACATCAACAATAATCATCAATGTTGCGTTGACATCAGGGAACATTTCTTTGTGTTCATCATCCTTCTCAGGAGTTTTCGCAATCGATGGAGTCTCTTTGAACTGCTAAATGAGCAGTCGACATTGCCGAGTGGTATGCTTGGGCAATATCAAGTTGCCCTCATCATCTTTCCTCATGTGAATTGCACACGGTAGATCCAAGTAATCAGTCCCTGACTGATTCTTTCCTTTCTTGGGGGCAAACTGACCTTTGGTCTTCCCCTTATTCTTTCCTTGGGCCACTAGAGCGGCCGTCTCTGCCTGAACAGGGCCTTCAGCCTTCCGCTTTTGCTTTCGACTGGAGTTACTGCCATTGTTGTTGTCGACTACCTTTCCTTTGCCGCTGCGGAGGCGACCTTCCTCTTTGCCATTGGCGTACCGAGTGGTGATTTCCATCATCTTGCTCAGCGATATATCACCTGTTCGACCGAACTTCAAGTAAATCTCTCTGTATTTCACACCATCCTTGAAAGCACAAACAACCTGATGGTCAGAAACATTCTCCACTATATGATGTAGAGTGGACCAGCGCTGAATGTAATCCCTCAAGGTCTCATTGGGCTTCTGAACACAATGCTACAAGTTAACCAGCCCGACAGGATGCTTGCAAGTGCCCTCAAAAGTTCTGATGAACACTCGGGCGAGATCTTCCTAGCAATATATACTAGATGGAGACAAGCGATTAAGCCATGCACGAGCTGAACCATCCAACATCAATGACAAATATTTCATTGCGACATTATCATTGCCGCCACCAATTTGGACTGCCACTCGGTAATCATCCAACCAAGTCTCCGGCTTGGACTCGCCAGAAAACTTCCCGATCCCAGCCGCCAACCTAAAGTTGGTGGGAATCTCTATAGAACTTATGGCCCTGCTGAGGCACGCGGGGCCAGAAATAACAGCTGTGCTGCCACTCGGAAAATCCCTGTCCAGACCATCTCTATGGGCACTGCCTATGTCGATCCGCCCCTGAGTGAGGAGATCACGAGCGTCAAACTCTGCATTCCACTCATCATCGAACGAGCGCCTTTCGTCCTGGTGCCGGGGCACGTGCGGACCACCCTACGGAGGAGTGGACACTCGACGGCGGTCGTGATGGTGAAACTGATCCCTAAGCTGATCTTCATGAAAACCTCCGCCCCTTCAGTGCAAGGGCGATCCAGGGCTATGTGCCGACTGAACTGTTTCAGCCCTGGGTGAGTTACTATGAATCCTATTGCGCGACTGCGAAACAACAGAATTCTGACGCTGCGCTGCATCCAGCAAAGTTCTAATATGCATCAACCCTCTACCAGCCTCTGACCATGACGGCTGAATAGAATCTGCTATCCTAGCAGTAGCTGCAACGTTTAACACAGGAGTACGGTATACCTCAACATTGTTGTGAGATCCAGTCAGAAACAGCTGTCGCTGACATCGACTGGAAACTAGTGGATGCTGATGAGTGTGCTCGTCGAATTCTCTCAGATGCTCTTCAAGCCAGATGCGCATGGCCTCCAAGGCCTGGGCCTTGGCCGTCATACCGACGATGGGAGTATGAAGGACTTCCCCATAGCGGTGCGACTATTAACTCGACTGTCTGCCAACTTCCCTCCTATCGTGGCCGAAGCCCGATGGCGGGCTTTGATGAGAACCAGCCATCAGGACCTCCACAGCGGGATCGCAGTTTTTGCACTCGGAAGGGACGTCCGACTGATCGGAGTCCGAGTCGAACACGCCGTGGAGGGACTCGGCGGGCTCGATCGCCGCAATCTGTGGAGATGAAATTTGGCGAGCTGCCGCATGCTCGACCCAGCACTGGAGTCGTGAGCGAACGGAACGCTTGCAATGACGAGCAGCGGGCAAGGACGGTGAATACAGAGTTGACGGATGCCACAGCAACATGCCACAAGAGCTCGTGTGGAAGTGCGCAGCCCCTCGGACTTCGTAGCACCTCAACGTCGAGAGGCGCTTCCTGAAGCCTTGCCGAATCGTCGGCGAAGAAGGTGAGCGCTCCGAAACGAATCTCATGGCCCAGAGCAAAAACACCGCCGGAAGACATGGTGAAGGGTTAAAAATGCAACCTCGCCAGAAGTCTCTTAGACGCCTACCCACGGTGGGCGCCAACTATCGTGGGAACAAGCCTGATAGTAGAAGGTAGGGGTACGAAAGGAGAGGGCAGGGTCCTAGCTACGTCGAGGATGTACACATGGATGTATGAGTTCAGGCCCCTCCTGTGGAGGTAACAACCCTACGTCTCAGTGCTCTGGAGCTTTTTTGTGTGGAGAGTAGAGATTACAATGGTTGCGAACCCTTGTGCCAGAGGGGTGGGGTGGCTTATATAGAGTTCTCTGCGCCTCGTAATTCCTAGGCATCCAAGGGTATGATCATGGGTATAAAGACTAGCATTACTAGTAACGTACATTATAAATGCTACTAATGATAACTAGCCTAATGCATACCTGTTGGCCTCCTGGGAGTGGCTTCTGGTCTTCGAGCATCGACTGGAAGTGAGGTCTTCCGAGTGACAGGTGACTGTCGAGTGGAGTAAGAAGCTTTCGAGTGGATTGCTTGTCGAGTGACTTGAGCATCATGGGGAATCCTGTCGGAATCTTTCTTGTGATGTTTAAGTCCTCAGATGCAGTGTCCTTAGGTAGGGTATGTAGGTCAGACCTAGGAACCTACCCTAGGTACATATCCTCGTGAGTTAGTTTTCAAGAAACTTTATGGTCTATACTTTAACATGTGAACAGCTTGTTACTTCATCATGAGAAGTTTTATGAGATGAGCTACTCTTTATGATATATAATGATGCTACATAAAGTGTTTGGAACTATCATTGATCAAATTTATGCACTATGCTAGCATTCACACTTCCTAAATTATTTCTTTTATCATTTACCTACTCGAGGACGAGCAGGAATTAAGCTTGGGGATGCTGATACGTCTCCAATGTATCTATAATTTATGAAGTACTCATGGCACGTTTACAATAATTCTATATGATTTTGGTATGATTTCATTACAACTAACCCGCACTGACACAGTTTTCAATAGAACTACTATGGTGTCTTTTTTGTGCAGAAATGAAAGTTCTCGGAATGGGCTGAAATTTATGGTGATTTTTTATGGACCAAAAGAGACCCCCAAAGCACAAGAGCTGGGCCTAGAAGAGGACGAGGAGGCCACAGCCTGCTGGGTGCCCCCCTAGGCCACACCTTTATGGCTTTTCAACTCCTCTAGAATCCCCTTGACGTGAGACCGACTCCAAAAATTTCTATAAATCCTAAATCCTCCAGGAAGAAACCTAGATTGCGAGACTGCCGCAAGACTCTATAGCCACGAAAAATTAATTGGGAGCCCGTTTCGGCACCCTACCGGAGGGGGAAACCATCACTGGAGGCCATCTTCATCATCCCGGCGGTCTCCATTGCAAGGAGGGAGTAGTTCACCCTCAGGGCTGAGGGTATGTACCTATAACTATGTGTTGGATCTCTCTCTCTCTCTCTCTCTCGTGTTCTTGAGATGGCATGACCTTGATGTACCACGAGCTTTATTGATATAGATGAATCATATGGAGTTTTCCCCTCTCTATCTTCTTGTGATGAATTGACTTTTCCCTTTGAAGTTTTCTTATCGGATTGAGTCTTTAAGGATTCCAGAACACTTTATGTATGTTTTGCGATGGGATGTCTGTGGTGACAATGGGATGTTCTATTGATCCACTTGATGTATGTTTTGGTGATCAACTTGCAGGTTCTGTGACCTTGGGAATTTATGCATAGGGGTTGGGTCATGTTTTCGTCTTGAATCTTTGGTAGAAACTTTGGGGCACTCTTTGAAGTTCTTTGTGTTGGATTGAAAATGATGAATTTGAAATTCTGTGATGCATATCACATAATCAAGCCCATGAGTACTCGTGGTGACATTGGAGTATCTAGGTGACATTAGGGTTTTGGTTGATGTGTGACTTAAGGTGTTATTTTAGTACGAACTCTAGGGCAGTTCGTGACCCTTGTAGGGATAGCTCATAAGATTGATCGGATAATATAACATTGAGGTGGTTTCGTACCCTACAATTTTTTTCGTTTGTTCTCCTCTATTTGTGACTTTGGAGTTAACTCTTTGTCGCACGTGAGGGATTTACATATGATTGAACTATGTCAGTATTGTTGAGAGAACTTGCACTAGTGAAAGTATGAACCCTAGGCCTTGTTTCTAAGCATTGCAATATCGTTTGTTCTCACTTTTATCATTAGTTACCTTGCTGTTTTTATATTTTCAGATTACGAAAAATATATCTACCTTCCATATTACACTTGTATCACCATCTCTTCGCCGAACTAGTGCACCTATACAATTTACCATTGTATTCGGTCTGTTGGGGACACAAGAGACTCTTTGTTATTTGGTTGCAGGGTTGTTTGAGAGAGACCATCTTCATCCTACGCCTCCCACGGATTGATAAACCTTAGGTCATCCACTTGAGGGGAAATTTCTACTCTCCTACAAAACTCTGCGCTTGGAGGCCCAACACGTGTCTACAAGAAGAAGGTTGCATATTAGACATCACCTGTCTGTCTCCATTGGCATATACACCATTGTGATTCCGGATGCTAGGGGATGTAACAGGAAATTATTCGCAAACTACTTCCCGTTGGCAGCACCACATCCGTGCAAGTATATATAGACGTTCAGCCATGTGCAGCACCACATCCCTGACATCCATCCTGCCATCGTGATTGCCGGATTCCACACAAATGTGCACATCAGGCGGATGCATGAGAAGATGAGCATCAACAAGATGCATGATATCGCTGAGCTTTATGCGCTGGATGATAAGTGTGAGCGAGCTAAAGAAGGGAGGAGGCTCCCCAGAGAGGAAGCTGGCATGGAGGTCGACTCCAACAACGAAGATGAGTTTTCCTCCAAGAAGAAAGGCCGAAAGTGCAATCGAAAACGCAAAGGCAAGGTTGTCATGGCCGTTAAAGGTTCTGGAAACCCCAACACCGACAACAAGGCCAAGAATGAAGGCTCCGGCAAGGAGGCCGCCACCTGCTCCGACGACGAGGAAGACGTGGCAGGAGAAAAAACCGACATGCCTGAAAGATCCACCTAACCATGGGCTACAACATCACTGAGTGCTGCCAAGTCAAGCAGCTTGATGAGATGCAAAAGAAAGAATACGAAAGGCACAACAAGGAGAAAGGCCAAGATGGTGTTGGTGGTTTCGGCAAGAAGAACCATGGCGGCTGTGGTGGTTATTGCGGCAAGGCCAAGCAACAGAAGGAGAAGCTTGCTAGAGGCCGAGACAAAATTCCGACGACGAGGGCGATGATGATGAGTATGAAGAAGAATCTGATGACCAATAATCCTAGATGGTAATCGTTGTCAAGTGCGTCGGTGGAGGTGCATATTTGCACTCCTTTCACCAACATCTCAAGCAGTTGGCCTGTGAGATCAACGCGGCAGAGCCCCTCAAGTGGTCAAACACTCACATCATCTTTGATGATGAGGATCAGCCTGAACGCACCACCATTGTTAGGTGTGTGCCATTATTGGTCTCGCCAATAATCTGCAACCTCATGGTGACAAAGATGTTGGTCGGCAGAGACGTTCCAAGGAGTCAACCCAGGAAGATGCCAGCCTAAGGGGAAGATTTCTTTGCTGGTAACTTTCAGCAACGAGCTCAATTTTAAAATAGAAAATTTTTCTCTGATGTTGCAAAGATGCTGCTGCCGTAAATTGGAATCTTGGGCCCACAGGTGCTAGAAAAGTTCATGGCATATTCTCACAAGCCTGCAACATGCTCAATATGCCGATTTTAATGAGCGTCATCACCGTCCATGCTGACAACAAAAGCGCAATTCTCTACTTCAACAAACTCTACCAAGAGGTAGTGGAAGCGTTTGCCGACAAGGTACCTGATACTACCGGCAAAGCTCCCTGGGGGGAGAAGAACAAGAGTTTGACAAGACATCTGGAAGCGGCCCGTGAGATCTTCGGGAAGCGTTCCGCTGAGTGCAGCACACCCGTCGAGGAATTGCAAGAGGGCTCTGTCACCAAGAGAAAGAAGAGCAAAGTGACCATTCCCAAGACAAAGCAAGTGGATGCAAGGGTGGATGGAGAGGGTGGTACTTTCATAATAAGTGCCACCCTCGACGACAAATAGGAAAGCCCCCTCATCTACTCCTACTGGAAATCATCTCACATCCCCGACATTCCCAGGGAGGTCATTTAGCACCTTCTTGTAGTTTGTCCCCATGCATGCCCCATCACGGAAGGTCAGGAAGGAGGATCTGGGGATAAAGAGTTCACCGTTGCGGAAATCAAGAAGCTAGAAGTGGTAGGACTGATTAGAGACGTGATCCACCCAACATGGTTTGCCAATACAGTGGTAGTGCGGAAGGCAAGCAGAAAGTGTATGCTCTGTATTGACTTCAGTGATATCAATAAAGCTTGTCCAAAACATCCCTTTCCCTTGTAATGCATTGATCAAATAGTGGATTGATTGTTGGTTTCCATCTACTGTCGTTCCTTGATGCATACTTTGGTTACCATCACATCTTCATGAACATGGAAATCGAAGAAAATACCATATTCATCACCCCATGTGGTACATACAACTTCAAACGTATGCCTTTCGGGTAGAAGAGTGCCGGTTCAACATTTGAGAGAGATATCTTTATTGGTTTTGAGCCCTAGATGTACATAAATGTGCAAGCATATATGGATGATATAGTGGTCAAGACCAAGTACAAGGCAACGCTCATCAGAGATTTAGAATAAATGTTTGCAAACTTGCGCAAGATCAACTTGAAGCTCAACCCCGAGAAGTGCGTATTTGAGTCCCATCCAGCAAGATTCTTGGTTTCTTCATGTCACAACGTGGGATCAAAGTTAACACCACCAAGATTGAAGCAATCGAGCAGTTGGAGGCACCAAAGCATGTTAAGGATGTATGCCGCTTGGTGGGTTGCATCACTGCCCTTGGCAGGTTCATCTCTAACTCTGCAAAACGCGCCCTGCCATTTTTCAAAATCTTGAAAAAGGCAGGTCCAATGACATGGACTCTCGAAGCAGAGGAAGCGCTACAAGATTTGAATAAATACGTGTCCTGAGTGCCAATACTAGTAACACTTAAACCGCAAGAGCCGTTGTTGCTATATTTAGCGGCAATGAATCAAGTGGTTAGCATTGCGCTGGTGACAGTGCATTATATTGAGTAGAGGGGGGTGAATATGCGATTTGTACAAATTCATCACTTGAGGAATTTCAACATGAGGAATTTTAAATGTGATGAATAACTAGCAATGGAATAAGTACTCAAGTGCATGAGAAACACAGTGACATCATAGTCATCATGATGAAATAAAAAATGCACACATTACAAGTAGCATGATACAGGATAAACAAGTGATGAACAAGGTAACTTGAAGAATTTGAGGTGAGGAGACTGTGGAAGTCTTTAGTCAAATTCTTCAAATAGTAACAATCAATTTCATCAACAAGTATACAAGGAAATAGAGGGATTGAGGAAATACAACCAGGTAGCTCGATGAAGACAATGGTTTGATGACCTAGTTCCAACTACTGTGATAGTCGTACATCTGGTTTGGAGCGGCCTGGTATTTAAACCAGAGGACACACAGTCCTTACCGTATTTTCCTTGAGATAAGGTCACAAAGTCCCCGCTCAATACTCGTGGTAAGTCTTGAGGGTAGACTTCCAAAACCCTCACAAACTGGTCACCCGATGATACACAATTGTCTGATGGATGCTCTAGACCAAGATCACTCTGCGCTCCCCAATTGACTGCAGGATGCACTAGACCATGACGCCTAACCATTTGGAGGATACATAGTCTTCAAAGGTAACAAGCGTCGGTTCCACACAGGAACAATCTCATCAGTGATGCTCAATCACTTTGGGTTTGGTGGTTTTGATTTGGATTTTCCTCATTGATGATTTTCTCTCAAAGTCCTTGGAGGATGGGTTGCTCTCAAATGACAAGTGTCAGTTCTCTCTCTCGGAGCAGCCAAACAACTAGTGGTTGTGGGGGGTGGCTCTTTATAGCCAGAGTGCAACCTGACATGGTAAGACATAAATGCTCCCAATGATATGACCGTTATGTGGATAAGATAATTGGGGACAGCTGGCGCTAAGCACACCAACGGTCGGAATTTTGAACTATGAATGTCCTTAGGCTTATCATGTTCCTCACTTGTAGGCAATTCGCACTAGAGAAATCCTAACTCCTCAGTCAGATCAATTTCATCAGAGACCAGAAGAACTTCGTCTCTGTCACTGAAGAACTTGACTGAACCGTATGAGATTTCGAAAGGCTTCAGCCGAAGGATTGGATAGGTTGAGGATTTTGAGTTGATCATCAGTTGAAAATTTTCCTTTGTATTACCTCAGCCCCCTTTAACAGTACGGTGTTTCCTATGACTCACAGAAAGGAGATGAAACTACAAAAACAAAAGTCTTCACACTTCATAGTCCTCGTTCATATCTTCAAGGTCACACCAACTTCTTCATTTTCAAAGTCTTCAGGGAATACCAAAGTCTTCAGCAAAGTCTTCACCAAAGTTTTCAGTTGACGAAATACATTTTTAGGGGTTGGTGATCTCCGAATATATAAAACTCCTCATCGACTTATAGAGCCTGTGTACACTCACAAACACATTAGTTCCTCAACCTATAAGTCTTCAATACACCAAAATCACTAAGGGGCACTGATGCACTTACAATCTCCCCCTTTTTGGTGATTGATGACAAATAGGTTAAGTTTTCAACGAGAATAAAGATATGGAGTGTAAGTACTGAGTTTGAGGAATTTTATTGCAAGATATAGAAGAACTCCCCTTGAAGGGATTGTTTCCATATCCGCATGAGGAATTTGATGGTGCTCGAAGACATTCTTCTTGTCAAACAGTACTGATGCATAATAGTTCATCTGTGTAGGAGTCCAGAATCTGGTGTGCCTGGCCCTGGCTGACTCATATGGATTGGGTCCAGTGAAGAAAATGTGCTCATCGAAGAAATTGGTCTTGATGAATTTGGGGCACTTTGAGCCTTTGAATAGCATTCGTGGCTTTGGCTGAAGGTTTGAATATAAGCGGCCCACAATCTACTTGGCATAGGAGGAACTTCTTTAAACTGAGGGATTTGTACAACAGTTTCCTCAGTGGCAGTTGGAACAACAACTTCTTCAGCTGATGTAGTTGGAATTTCTACAGGGGCAGTTACGACCAAGTCATCAGGTCTTGTATGAATTTCTTCAGTCTGGGCTGGAGACTGAGGAATCTATGACAGAGGAGTGGTCATTGGTGAATTTGGGTGTGCAGCTTCCCAATATTTATCAATGATAATAGTGTTGTGTTTCCAATGTCCACGCCCTCATCAATTTCTTCAACGCCGGCCTCTTCAGAAGTTAACTGAGGTTGCGGCGATGATACGTTTGGAGTTGAAGCATTTTCTTCCACTTCAATTTCTTCAACAATCTGCTCTAAGGTAGCAGCAGACTGATCCTTTTCTTCTTGGTCATCATTGGGGATGACATAGTCAACACCAAATGGTACTATTTCATAGGCTGACACAGAGCTGATAGGAGTTGCATCAAACGGTTCTTTTGAAGAACTTGGTAGTGTCTACAATTTATTCACTGCTAAGGAATCTGAAGTTGATGTTTTTCTTTTCAGTTCCTTCTTCTCTGCAGCCTTGGTTTTCTACGCTTCTGATGCAGAAGGATGGTTGATGATCTTCACCCTTGATGATTTTACTGTTTCTGTAGAGGGTGAAAAAGGAGCATTTTCTTTAGGTGCAAATGATGCAGTCACCCTTGTGGTCTCAATTTCCTCAGGAGCGGCAAAAACTTCAGCTGGCATGGCAATTTCATCAGGCACAACAGTGGAGGTTTCCTTGGCAGATTCTTCAGCAACCTGAATTTCATAAGCTGCAGGAGCAGTTTCTTTAGCAGGCTGAGCAGATTCTTCAGCGTGAGGACTTTGTGGTTGCGATCGAGTTGCAACCCTTGAGTTATGATCTTTAACGGCAGCTTGGACTGCCCTGACAAATCTTACTTTGGTGCCCTTCCATTCAGCATCATATTTGTCTTGTTCTTTAGAAAGGCATCGAATTTCAGACTAAGCAGTGATGAGTTGATTTGGAGTCAAATTCATCACGTTATTCCTGAGAAAATTTTCTTTTCGAGCCCTGCTCCTCTTTGCTCTCAGAGCTTGATCTCTTTTCCATTTTTCCTCAGCAATAAAGTGAGTGAGGACATGGTCCCCACCAAGAGGAAGGTTCAATGAGGAAAGTGGGGTGCTGGGATCCTCACGCCATATGTCAATGAAGTTGAGGATCATCTTGGGATCCATCATAAGAGGAATAGAGCTTCCTTTGGCTATTGCCGCCCTTTGCTGACTTTCTCTGATGATTTCTTTCAATTCTTCTTCATCAACCTCATCATCATCCTCAGATCCTGAGGGTACATTCACTATAGCTTTGCTAGTGTGAGGACTTGGTCTTTGGCCTCGTCAAGAAGTTTTCTTCAATTTCAACATAGTGGGACTTGTGGAAGACTGTGTTTGAGCAGAGGGACTTCCAGAGACCTTTGAAGCAATTGAGAACCCCTCTGTCCTCTGACATGATACAAGGTGAACAGGTGTTGAGGACTTTGCGGCAACAGCAGAGGACTGAGCAACCACAGAGTTAGTGGCTGAGGCCTTTGAAGGCTTTGCTTGAGGAATTGAAGTGATGATTTCGAAGTTGAAGACTTTGACTTCACAACAGATTTCTTCACAATTGATTTCTTCCGAGCACTGGCAGAGGCTACGATAGTGGCAGTAGAAGCAAAGTCTTTGTTGAGTTGCTTCACAGCCTCTTTTGCTTTCTTCGTCAGCTTGGCTTGCTATCTTTCCCATTCATGAGGAAAGTCATCACCAGTCTTGAGACTTGTGGGATCAGCAGTTTGGTTCGGAGCCAAGGGTGGCCTGTTGCAAGCGGGTTTAACTGCGAATTTCATCATATACTTGGGAGTGACATAGCGATATTCTTTCCACTCCTTTGCCCATCTCCTCTCATTTTTCTGTAAGCGGATCTTTCTCTGCTTTAGTGTTTCTTTGCCATGAGTTTCTTCATCTGGACTGCAATATTCCTCATACAGTTCATCAGGTATCTCAAATGCAGTTTGCACTTCAGGTTTCTTTCCACATTTCTGTGGCTTGTTGCCATCAGCCATTTTCTTAGGCTGAGGATTCAGAACTCTTGAAGATTATGAAGATGTACATAGTTTTTCCTCAAGAAATGCTGCAAATGAGTTAAGTTGATGAGAACCTAGTGATTCATCAGCAGACATGTTTGTACCTGTGACCAAAGTATTGGTGCGAGGAATTTGAAGAGGTCATATGCGTTCTCAGAAGTTTTTCAAAAACATCAAGTGTGAGGAATTTGACCATGGGTGTCTCGAGGATTTTCACTAAGTGTTCTTTGTCTTAGGTTCTAGAGTTGTGCAAATTTTTAGGATCCACACAATTGAGGAATCTTGAAGAAAATCACAACTTAGGGAAAAACATCAAGTGTATGAACATGTAAGGTGCTTTAGAATGAGATTTTTGAAGAATAAACACCTTTGAGGAAATTATGGACAATTTGAAGATCAAACAAGGGCAGTAAAACATATTTTATTTACCCTGATCAAGAACACAATGAACTGATAGAAGAAAACGAGGAAGTTCGTCCGTCGAGATCTCCCACGCCCTAGCTTGGCAGAGGGAGACAACTATAGTGGCGGCAAGGTGAAGACTTCCATGGCCGATGCGAGTACAATGACGGCAAGGTTGAGGCAGTGAAGCTCTTCCACTCCGACAGCGATGATTTTAGCGGCGGCGCAAGGTCAGAGCTCGGGGGAGAGTATGAGTGAGGAGTAACTGAGCATAGTGAAAGGGAAGGGGTATTTATTGCGGAGGTGAAAACCAATCTGTCCGAAGATTTTGGAGAAGATTGCCCTTGACCCTTGCTCTCCACGTGACATGTGTCACCCATGTTCTAAGTAGTGGCGATAGTGGGGGATCGTGGGTTATCTAGTCGTGGGAATCGGAACGGTTTGAGCGGGAAGTGTCAAAAATTTAGATAGTGAATTTTTTTAAGTTTCCGTTCGCAAATTCTTCAGCTGTCAAGGACACAATGAAGACTTTGAATGAGTTTCAAAGTAGAGTGCATATGAAGAATTGTGAACATACTAGGTTGAGTTTAGCATAGAGGGGGAAAGGGTCCGATCACATTCACTTAGATGATGCCGAGGGGTCCAGCAAGAAGCATGTTGGCCAAGGAGGCCGCCACGACAAGCCCAAGCAACAAAAAGACCGGCCTGCCTATGGCCGCGACAAGCCAGAGGGAGATGATGATGATGTCGAAGAGGATGACGAGTCCAACGAGCATGAGTTCCAGAAGGCTACATGGATGATGTGCATAGAGGGAGGTGCCTCATTGCATTCTGCCCACCGCCAACTTAAACAGTGGCCATGCATGGTTAATGCGGCGGAGCCCTCTATCGGTGCCCAGAGGTGTCTAAAGTGGTCTAACACTCCTATCATCTTTGACTCCGAGGATCACCCCGATCGCATAACTGACAATCCACAACCGCAACCTCAAGGTGCCTACCATTGTTGGTTTTTCTGACAATCCGCAACCTCAAGGTGACAAAGATGCTATTCGACAGTGGGGCCAGCCTGAACCTGATCTCGCCTGATGTCATCCAGAGGCTGCAAATTCCTAATGAGGATCTCGAGCCAATAGGCGCCTTTCAATGGGTTGATTCGAGAAGAACTCAGCCAAAGGGCAAGGTCACGCTGCCGGTTACGTTTGGCAGTGATACCAATTTTAGAATGGAGAAGATCATTTTTGACGTAGCCAAGATTTCGTTGCCGTACAATGGCATCCTTGGTCGCCCAGCACTAGCCAAGTTCATGGCGGCCACCCACTTCTCTTACAATGTGTTGAAGATGCCCGGGCTAATGAGCATCATCACTATCAACTCCAACAAGAAAAGCACACTTATCTGCATCGACCAGCTCTATCGGGGTGCAGTCGGAGCACCTGCCGCCAAGGTACTTGCTCCTGCCACTGAAGCTCCCAGGGGGGAAGAACACCGGCAAAACCTTTGACGCACATTCCGGTGAGCGCACCTCCTTGGAGTGCTGCGCTCCCGTTGACGATGTGCCAGAGAGCTCCACCAGCAAGACCAAAAAGTCCACGACAACTCTGCTAGAGACCAAGAAGGTGTCCGCCAAGGAGGATGGCATGGGGGAAACTTTTGCCATAAGTTTCACCCTTGACAACAAATAGGAAAGTGCGCTCGTCGCCTTCCTGTGGACCAATGTCGATGTGTTTGCATGGCAACCATCTGATATCCCCTGTGTTCCCAGGGAGGTGATTGAGCACCACCTTGCCATCTACCCACACGCGCGGCCTATCAAACAGAAGGTGCGAAAGCAAGCTTTGGAGTGGCAATAGTTTATTGCCGAAGAGATCAAGAAACTAGAAGCATCTGGCTTGATCAGAGGAGTACTCCATCCAACATGGTTGGCCAATCCAGTCATAGCGCGCAAGGCAAATGGAAAATGGAGGTTGTGCATTGATTTCATAGACATCAACAAAGCCTGCCCCAAAGATCCTTTTCCCTTGCCGAGCATCGACCAGATTGTGGAATCCACCGCCGGTTGCAACTTCTTGTCCTTCCTTGATGCCTATTACACTTATCATAAGATTTTCATGGCTAAGGAAGACGAGGAGAAGACTGCATTTATCACCCCATGTCATACGTATTGCTTTTTGCGTATGCCTTTCGGGTTGAAAAGTGCTAGTTCTACATGTGCAAGGGTGGTCCAGATTGGTTTTGAGCCCCAGCTACATAGAAATATGGAGGTCTATATGGATGATATAGTGGTCAAAACCAAGTACAAGTTTATGCTCATATCACACCTAGAAGAAACATTTTCCAACCTACGCAAGATCAACATGAAGCTCAGCCCTGAGAAGTGTGTGTTCAGCATCCCATCCAGCAAGCTTCTTGGGTTCTTTGTATCTCAACAAGGAATCGAAGCAAATCCCGACAAGATCAAATCGATAGAGAAAATTGAAGCACCAACACGAGTCAAAGATGTGCATCGTCTTGTCGGTTGTGTTGCTGCTCTGAGAAGGTTCATTTCAAGATCTGCTGAGCATGCCCTATCCTTTTTCAAAATCTTGAATAATGTAGGTCCAATGAAATGGACTCCAGAAGTAGAGGCGGCGCTGCAGGTTTTGAAGAACTACCTCTCCTCTCCGCCAGTCCTAGTCGCACCAAAACCACAAGAGCCGTTGTTGCTATATCTGCCGGCAACAAATCAAGTGGTGAGTGTTGTGGTAGTGGCTGAAAGAGAAGTTGATGAGGAAGCAGCGACAATGGAAGGGCCACCAGGCGATGAGCCAGGACATTCCCCGGCAGGGTTTGGTGCCGGCAAAGAAGGATCTGCGCGGTTAAAGGACACAATCCAGAAGAAGAAGGTGGTGCAGCGACCAGTCTATTTTGTCAGCTCCTTGTTGCAGGGGGCTAGGTCAAGATATTCCGGCGTGCAAAAGTTGCTCTTCGGCCTTCTTATTTCCTAGAGGAAGCTGCGCCATTACTTCGAAGCACATGAGATCACCGTTGTCACCCGCTTCCCGCTACAATGGATCTTGCGGAACCCAGAATCTACCGGCAGGATTGTGGAGTGGGCTTTGGAACTATCAAGCTTTGGTCTCAAGTTTGAAAGCACCTCGACCATTTGAGCAGGGACCTGGCGGAGTTCATTACAGAGTGTATCCCAACGCCCGATGAAGAAGTTCCAGAGTCAACTCTCCCCTGTAAGGAAACCGATCAAGAATGGATCATGTATTTTGATGGAGCTTTCTCGCTTCAAGGTGCCGGAGTGCTGCTTGTCGCACCCATAGAAGAACACCTCAGATATGTGGTCTAGATACACTTTCCTCGGGAGAGATCAACAAACAACACTGCTGAGTATGAAGGATTGCTTGCCAGTCTCAGGATTGCGGCACACCTTGGGATCAAGAAACTTATTGTCAGGGGTGATTATCAACTTTCCGTCGGGTAAGTGAACAAAGATTACCAGAGCCCGTTGATGGAAGCTTATGTAGATGAAGTTAGGAAGTTGGAAGAACATTTTGACGGCGTGCAAATGGAGCACATTCCATGTGCAAAGAATAGCGTTGCCGACGGCCTGTCAAAGTGTGCTGCCCTTAAGTTACCTGTGGAACCAGGAACTTTCATGCTTTAACTAACTCAACCCTCCATGACACCATCAACTGGGCAAGAGAAGAGAAGGAAGTTAAGTTCTGACAAGTATTTGGTAGAGCTCCCGGAAGCCGCCGATGAGAAGGTTGCCAGGGACAACGACAATCTTGTCGGTGAGTGCTGTGCTCCGGCAGGACCCCGGCTCTTGCCGTGGAAGCACACACTCCCGCGAGGCTTGCTGGGGTGCAGCAGGCTCCGGCGGGTCCTCAGGCCCTTGCTGTTGAGGCAAATGCTACCCCGGCAGAGGATATGCCTTTAGTCCTTGATGTCGAGCCCCAGGCTCCATCATGGGCACAACACATCGTCTAGTTCCTTCAAACAGGAGAATTTCCCGAAGAACAAGAAGAAACAGAGAAAGTAGCCCGTCAGTCTAGTATGCACCAGTTCGTGGACAACATCCTGTACAGAAAGAGGTCAAATGGTGTGAAGCTCAAATGTATTTCCCAGGAAGATGGACAGGAGGTGTTGGCAGAGATACATGGAGGCATATGTGGCTCCCACATAGGATCGAGAGCACTTGCCGAAAAGGCATTCCAACAAGGTTTGTTTTGGCCCACTGTCCTCTAGGATGCAATGACATTAGTAACCAAGTGTGAAGCATGCCAGTTTCATTCGAAGATATTACATTAACCAGCTCAAGCCCTTCAAACGATCCCTCTCTCCTGGCCATTTTCGGTCTGGGGGCTTGACATCTTGGGCCCCTTTCCCCGCGCCGCTGGGGGCTTTGAGTACTTGTACGTTGGAATCGACAAGTTCACGAAGTGGCCGGAAGTACAATAAGTGACAAAGGTGACAACACAGTCAACCATCAAGTTCTTCAAAGGACTAGTGTGTCGCTTTGGTGTTCCCAATAGGATCATCACTGACAATGGCACACAATTCACGAGCTGCACCTTCATGCAATATGTCGAAGACCTTGGCACCATAATCCGTTTTGCTTCCGTTGCCCACCCGAGGAGCAATGGCCAAGCGGAAAGGGCTAAAGCTTAAGTGCTACGAGGCCTAAAGACGAGAACTTTCGACAGGCTACACAAGGGCAGAAGGCACTGGATTGATGAGTTGGCGGTGGTTCTTTGGTCAATCAGAACGATTCCACATCAAGCTACCGGCCAGACACCCTTATCCCTCGTCTATGGGGCGGAGGAAGTTCTCCCCAAGTAACTCATATATGGGTCACCTCGAGTGATCGCTTATGATGAACTCGAGCAAGAGCAATTGTGGCAAAATGATGTGACACTCCTTGATGAAGACCGTCTTTAGGCTGCTATGAGAGTTGCATGCTACCAGCAAGCTTTGCGCTGCTACTATAGCCGCAAGGTTAATGCGAGAATTCTTTAGGAAGGCAACCTTGTTCTTCGGTGAGTTCAGTCCGCCAAGAATTCCAACAAGTTGACGCCAAAGTGGGAAGGCCCTTATCGGGTAGTGCGAGTCACTAGGCCTGGCGTAGTCCACCTGGAGACCGAAGATGGCACCCCAGTGAGCAACTCCTGGAATATCGAACATCTTCGCAAGTTCTACCCATAAGGCGTGGTTTCCGGGCCTCCCAGCGACCACATTTTGTACAACTCTTGCCCGTGAAGCATGTAATCCTTGGTACAAAGCCAGGCTCAGGCCGTGTGCATAGTTGAATAAAGATAAGTGTTCTACAATCTTGGTCGATTCTCAAGTTTACTTATGTGCATGTTCGTCTGAGGTGTTGCATTAAAATTAATAGCGGCAAGGTGTAACGGACCGCCGACGTTACATATCCATATTTTCTCTTCTTTCTTTTTCTCAAATGACAGAAGGTCACCCCGCATGCAACTTTGCCGGGGGGAATGGTGGTATGGATACCTATGAGCGATGTCCCCAAAAAATTGCCGGGAGGAGTACGACAACAAAAAGATAAGTTGCAAAAACCCCAAGAGACTTCTTGCTATGGAGTTTTTTCCTTGGGCGACTTCGACTTCTGAACGAAAAACCTGCACACACGGGAACCTTGCCACGATTGGCTGCGTCCTCATTGTGTTTGGGACCACTCAACGGCTTAAGTGGTCGCGCCCATGCTCCTTGTTTCATTTCAAGTCCGCTCAACGTCTCAAGTGATAGAGCTCACACCTTTATTCTGTTCGAGCGCAACCAACACCTTGAATGGTTGTACCAAGGACGCCAAGGTATCTTGCGAAAGGCTTCACAAAGCTCGGGTTGAAGAGGCTTCAGAATAAGACTGTTGCAAGACGCCTTATGGCTGAGCGCATCTGCAATGACATTTGTTTTTCCAGGAGTATACTCAATGGTTGGATTGAAGTCCTCAAGCATTTCCACCCAACAAGATTGCCGAAGATTAAGATTGGTTTGAGTGAAAATGTACTTCAAGCTCTTGTGATCGATGTACACCTCAACTGGTCTACCCAACAACAAATACCTCCAAGTCACTAGAGCATGCACAACTGCCGCCAACTCGAGATCATGAGTGGGGTAGTTCTTCTTTGCAGGCTTCAACTGACGCAAGCAACAATCTTCTTATCTTGCATGAGAACACCACCAAGACCTTGGAGAGAAGCATCATAGAAAACTTGGAAAGGCTTTGACTGCTCGGGAGGAACAAGAATTGGAGCTGAAGTCAGTCTCTGGTTGAGTGTATTGAATGCCACATCACACTCAGGAGACCATACATACTTGACACTCTTCTGGAGGAGATTGGACAGAGGCTTAGCAATTTGAGAGAAGTTCTCCACGAATCTTCTGCAATAGCTAGCAATCCCGAGGAAGCTACGAAGTTGCTTCACATTCTGAGGAGGCTCCCACTTCAAGATTGCCTCAACTTTCTCAGGGTGCACTTTAATGCCCTCGGCAGAGATCACATACCCAAGGTACACCACTTCATTGAGCCAAAACTCACACTTGGAAAACTTGGCATAGAATCGATATTCCCTTAACTTGTCAAGCACAAGGCGGACATGCTCTGCATGCTCTTCTTGTGTCTCAGAGAACACACGGATATCGTCCAAATAGACTAAGACGAACTCATTCTTGAAAGGAGATAAAATGAAGTTCATCATTCTTGAGAAGGTTGGAGGAGCATTTGCAAGACCAAACAACATGACGGTGTACTCATAAAAGCCAAAACTCATCTTGAGAGCGGTCTTTGGAATATCTTCTTCGCGAATGCGAATCTGATGATAACCCATGCGAAGATCAAGGTTCGAGAAAACCTTGGCACCTTTCAGTGTTCAAACAACTCATTGATGTTGGGAAGTGGGTACTTGTTTCTGATTGTCTTCTTGTTCAATGGACGATAATCGACATAAAGCCGGTCCGTGCCATCTTTCTTCTTGACAAACAAAACACCACAACCCCATGGAGAAGAACTTGGTCTGATCAGACCCAGACGTTCCTGTTCATCTAGCTGCTTCTTCAACTCTTTTAGATCTTTGGGGCCAAGTTTATAAGGGCAATTCTTCTGGGTAGACATCTTCATACTCACAAACAACCAGAATTTGAGAAATCACCGATATTTCACCCTTCTCATTAAGAGCAAAGGGATGGATTGTGTCATCGCGAGCCGCAAAAATAATCACATATTCCGAAGGATGAGTCATCTTGACTTCTTTTGCTTGATAATCAACATAAGCCTTATTCATAGCTTGGAAGTTCATGGCCAAAATGAGATCAATGTCGGAATTACCGAGAACAATTGGAGAAGATAGAAAAGAATAATTTCCCATCTTGATAGAAACATCCGGAACAACCTAATGCAAACTCATGCGCATGCTCGGAGAGACCACACGAAAAGGACTTGCTAAATGCTCCACTGATAACTCATGCATAGCGACAAAAGGCGTAGATATGAATGAATGCGATGCACGAGTATCAAACAAAACTTTTGCAGGAATAGAATTGACTAAGAGATTACCCATAATCACATCATGAGACTGCTCTGCTTCAGTTGCATTCACCATGTCCACCCTTGTTGACTTGGTATTATGCTTCACCAATGCATTGCTTGGAGGCTTGACTAGAGGAGGAGGCAGAAGACGCCGCTGGTTACACTTGTGTGAGTAGTGACCCTTCTAACCACACTTGTGACAAGTAACCTCAGATAGCGGACGAAAGTTGCCTGGAGGAGGAACAAAAGCTAGCTTGGACGCCTGGGGTCTCTGCTGATATCCTGGTTTAGGTTGGTGGGAAGAACCACGGCCACCAAACTGCTTCTGCTGCTGAGGAGGACGAACCGGAGGAGGATTAGGCACCCAATATTTCTGCTGCTTAGGAACCATTTGAGAGATGGAAGAAGAAGAATATGAATCCCTTGAACGTTTCCTTGAGTTCTCCGACTTGAGCTGAGTTTCCTCGACCTTCAAAGCCATGTTGTAGAACTGATCAAACTCACGAGGTTCTTGAAGGACTAGACCTGGCAGAAGCTCATCCTTGAGACCACCTCTGAACTGATAGATCATCGCCTTGTCATTGGGAACATCTTGCTTAGCATAGCGGGCCAAATTCTGGAACTTGATGTTGTACTGATAGATAGACTTGCTTCCCTGCTTCATGTGCCTGAACTTCTCACGCATCTCCTCGACAAAGCTTGTCAAAATGTAATGGGCCCTGAAGTCACGACAGAAATCGTCCCAAGTAACAACACGATCGTCCCTGGAATCCTTGTACTGCTGCCACCAATCAGCTGCCTGACCCTTGAGCTGGAACGATGCACATCTAACAAAGTCCTCTGGTCTGACGTTGCTGCTCTCCAAATGCTTACTCATGTCACGAAGCCAGTCATCAGCATCAAAAGGCTGGTCACAACAGGTGAAAGACTTGGGCTGGTTGTCACGGAACTGATTGAGCATCGCAAACTGAGGTCGATTCTGAAAATTCCCTTGAAAGCCTTGCTAACCCTAATCTCTTTCTTGCAATATCCTGAGAAACATCTAAGTGTTCACATTGGTTACGTCCATCATAGCTTGCCAAGCTTCTGGAGGAGGAGGCGGTGGCAGGGGTGGTGGAACATCAGCCTGCTCTTCACCATGACCCGGATTCCCGTGAGTTGGTGGAGCCATCCTGAAGATGGACAAGAACATCATCACCTCATTGATAAGATGAATTCAATAGTTGAATCAAATGCCTGAAAGAAATTGAACAAATAACATCACAACCTTCCTACTGAAAAACAAGTAAGAATGCTTTCTTCGGTTTGCGATAACAACATTAGATATTAGAAGCCACTTGCAATAACACAAAAGTATTGAGATAGTGTTGCTCGGAACAAATGTATATGCCCACATACACCTGAAGAAGATGATCCTAGATAACTACATGAGTTCCCACCTAAGAACTTCTGAAAACTTTTTGGTTATGCAATCCGGTGGGGGGGATACAAGGAGGAAATATTTCACACAACTAGCAAACCTACACCTGAACTGTATCCATCCTTCTACACATAACCAAAGGCTTTCACAAATCCATCTAACTCGAATGCTCGAAATCACAATGGTACTAAACCATGGTGGTACCCCGGATGCCTTCCCTATACTGGGTGTTCACCGCGACAAGTATTGAAGTAATTCCGAACACTCTCTGTCCAGAGATATCAAGGAAGCTGAATGATAACGATGTGCCAAATTTCCCTGGAGCTCGATTCCTCGGAAGAAATCAAGTCAGATAGGAGGCACCAAGACAGAACTCCGTCACATCGGTATCATATAGACTCCAAAATACCCGCGTGATCCTAAAAAATATTTTGTGCGAGAAGAGGAGTAGAATCAAAATTCCTAAGTCAGATACCTCACCAGAGCATAGAAGAGGAGTAAAAAGAATACTACTCTCCGATATAACTAGACTCAAAATAGTTTTTACTAGACTCGACTCGGCCAAGCTCGATCAAGCAAACGGCTCCTATGGTCGTATGTCTCCGAATACCAACTTCTCACACCCAAGATGCGCGCCTATCCAGATTAAAGTACGAGGGCCTCGACAGGGATAGATGCGCATCTTGTCGCTCGCAAGTACAACATCATTACATCATACATTTAGCAAGAGATGAGTATATGAGTTGGCTTACACTCGCCACATGCTAAATTACAATTCCACATCAAAGAGTTCAAGCATCAATCCAAGACAGGGTCCGGCTACGGACGAAAACAAACGATAAAATGAAGATGCAATGCCACTGGCTTGCCAGTCCTGAAGATCACGACCACGATCCTCCACTTGTCTGGATAAGTCGCGTACATCTTGCCACGCTGCTCGTCATACTCCCACTGGAGCAGCGTCACATCATATGGCGTGATCTCATCTGTACCTGCACCTGGATTGTTGTAGTAATCTGTGAGCCACGGGGACTCAACAATCTCGTGCCCTGGTACCGAGACTATTCAAGCTCATAGGTTGGGAAGGGGAATGTGTTTAGTTTGCAGAAACACTAAGCATTTATGGTGGCTAATCTTACAAAATAATGAAAGTAAATATGTGGTCTACGATAAACGATCGAATCTAGAATGACCTCTATGAGATTCTGAACACCTACTTACGTCAATCATAACCCCACCGTGTTCTCTCTCGGCTCATGTTCACGAGCATAGACGATCACGATTACTCACATAGTTGGTGTATTTTATTAGAGTTTACTTCAAGTTAACTATAACCGGTGTTAAACAAATATCCAAGATGCCACATAACCGCGCGCACGGCTTTCCAAAAGTTTTAACCCCACAGGGGTGCTCCAACTAGTCCATCATAAATTAACCACACTCCGCGGGAATAGCCTCGACCACGGATCTCGTGATCATCCTAGGCAACTCCAAGGGAATTCCAACACCTCGAGATAACCTGAAGAAAGTCAGAGCCCCTCATGCAAGACACTCAATAAAGGTAAAAGAAATCCAGCAAGACCGCCCGACGTGTCGACGAACCCGATTAGAGCCGCATATCTCGTTCTCGGGACACGATAGATGAGCTATGGTTACCACGCCAATCACCAAGTTGCCCTGGGCGGCGTTAATAAGCTACTCTGGGTTGGACCATCACTCATGAGGAGCACTGGACCGGGTTGTTGATTAGTCCACGGGGTTGCAAAGCCCTATGCAGTTTTATTAAGTTATTAAGAAAATGTAGTACCAAAGTTGGGTCTTGCCAAACAAGTTTTAATCTTAACTGAATAAACAAGGGGGTCCCCATAACAACCCCGAGCATGTTAGGAGCCTAAAGTATGGAAACATAACAACGGTAACAAGAAACTATGGCGGTAACGGTGGAACAAAACACCTAGCAAAAGGCCAAGACTTCCACCAATACCAAGATTATGTAGATTAAATTACATAACAGATAATATTGTGATATGCCAAATCCATGTTATCACATGGATACAACCTGCACCTGCAACTAAGAACGCTATAAGAGGGGCTGAGCAGCGGTAACTTAGCCAATCAAAGGTTTGCTAGGATGTGGAGGGGTTAGAGGCTATCATGGCAATATAGGAGGCTGTACATTCAAGTGGTAGGTAGAGCAAAAGTAACGGTAAGAGCGAGACAACTAGCAAGCAAAAATAGTATCAAGATCCGGGTACGATCATCTTGCCTGTTTGTTCTTTAGAGGGACAAGTAGTAGGATTGCCGTAGTGGTACTCTCCTGGATCTTCGTACTTAGGTTCAACGTTTGCGTCTACCCAAAAGAAACAGAAATAATAAACAAGCAACCAAGGTGCAATGCTCAAACAAGAATGATGCATGGTTTATGTGAAGAATTTAACATGGCAATCCTAAAGTAGTCATGTTCCACATGCAATAGTTTAGCTATTTACAATTCTAGACAGAACCTCATGTTAAGTTATTTAAACATGCATGATCATGGCAAATATGGATGCACAATGCCAAAACGATACAAATCCATATGTAGAACGTAGGAAACGGAGTTACGGTTCTCACGCTACGCTCACGGTAAGATACGAAGGCAAAACACAAGACAAGAAGACCATGGGCTATTCCTTGGCATTCCAAGGTAGCCACTGGTTAGGCAATAAGAAACCAACCACAATAGAGCCAAGGATCAAGAAATCCCATGGAGTATAACTCCCACAAGTCACAAAACACTGAAACAAACAATCTGCCACAAAACAGCAACATAGCAACTTACATAGCCCACATCTAGAGCTACAGGAAGACTCCAGCCACAAATAAGGCATTGACAGAAACTACATAACATACTTATCAACTTATCCCACTACAAAATATGGAATGGAGGCACACATCAATAAGCATGAAGCCCACAAGTTGGTATGATGAAACAGATTTCTGGGACTTTGTGAAAATAACAGTTTTCTGGAATCTGAGTTAAGCTGATAGCAAATTGACAGCAGAAACTAATGGTTATAGGGACCACCTCATGTCATTAGAAATAACATTATGGTAGAGGGCAACCCCTACAGCAAATCACTTGCACTGAGCTTGAGCTAATTCACAACATATCACAAGATAGCCACTCCTCATGGCATAAAAATATTAATTGATTCTCAGACTTAGAAATATTTAGCATGTTTGAAAACAACAACATTTTAGTAGCCACTTTAGATCATGGTTCCCACTTGTATGCAATTTTAACATGACAAAAATAAATACCATGGCATTCTACTCATCAAAGACTACCATATTCATGTTGGCACATTTATCATAGCATGCATGGATTAAATATAACAAAAATGACAAACTGGCACTTTGAGACAAAATGAAATTTTGTCAAACTTGCTCAAAAGACCAAACCAATTACCCCAATGGATTCCTTTGTTGATTCTACCCCAAAATCATGTATCATACCCCTATACTTGCATGGAAAAACATGGCAGAAAACTAGGTAGACAAATACCCCACATTCCTTTAAGTGAAAACTTACTACAAATGTCCATGATAAAAAATGCACATGACCAGATTTAGAAATATTGCTAGAAGTGGAAATAGCCTAAAAATAATAATTAACACAATAAAACAATAAAAAGGTAGTGTATGACAAGTGGGGTCTGGCCCACTTGTTGCACACACCACACACACACTCAGCTACACACATACACCACACACACAGACACACATTGGATCTGCTAGCCACAGCAGGTCCACACCACTTACACCACACACAAGCACACACAGCTCAGTGCATAGCCACACGGGATCCCCACGTAGTCGCACTGGATCTGCACACAAAACACCGCTCCTAGCCAATCTAAATAAAGGAAAACAAAAAAAGGGGGGCTGGTTCCCATGGGGTGTCGAACCCGGGTCTTCCCCGTGGGAGACGAGCGCGGCATTCAACCGAGCTAGGAGGGATATCTGAACTAGAGGGGAGGCACACCACTAGTACTAAATCGCAGGGATCTGACGAAACTGAGCATCCACGGCGGCAACAACAGCGGCAAGGCAAGCGCAAGGGGGGACTCCAGCGAGGGAGAACCCCGGCGGGGGATGCGGGATCCCTAGGGACTCCATCCCCAAGGCGAGGGAGTGGAGGCACAAAGCGGAAGGCACATGGCAAAGGGGCGCTCGAGCTCGAGCTGGTGCTCGCTCAGGGCCATGGCGACGTGGCAAAGCAGAGGCAAGGCAAGGCGCAAAGAGGGGGGAACTGCGCTACTGTGAGCTACTGCAAGTGCAGGGCACGCCCACACACGAGCCCATTGCGGACTCATCTGAAGGCCCGGCCTTGCATAGCTCCGGGAGCACAACATCGACAGCACCACGACGACGTCTACAACGGCCTAAGAAGGAAGGAGAGGGAAGGGATCGAGCATGGGGAGTACCTCTACTACCTGTGACAAGAAGAAGGGGGCTGGGGAAGCAGCAGATCAATGACAGCACCGTGGGGAACTCCGGCGAGGCCCTGATCCGAACAGCAAGGAAGAAGCACCAGGCTGCTTGGCCTTGAGGACCCTCCTGGATGCAGGGGTAGAAGTGGAACATGAGTAGGTGTTCTCCCCGTGCACCAGGTCATCGAAGAAGCGGCGAGGACGCTACGTCTAGGCACGAGCAGAGCTCGGCTGGAGCATTAGGAGCATGGCGACGGCGAGGCTTGGGGAGAGGCTTACCTGCGGCGACGATGGAAGGAGAAGGGAGGAAAGGGGATAAGAACCTCTAGGGTTGCATGCCGGTAGGTTATAAAGGAGGCTCGGGCCCTAACACCGTCTCGACGTACGCGCCACGGCGGTGATCTCTCTCTCTCGCACCTCGCTCTGACTCTGACGGAAAAGGCGACGGGAGCAGCTCTCTGTCAGGCGTGCGAATGGGCTGCGCGCGACGCCTGGCTGGGCCACGGAAGGAAATCGTCCCAGCTCTGCTAGCTCTCACAGGGTATAAGGCACATGGCCTTTCCCTTTTAATAAAAACCACCACACAAGAATAACCATCAGAGGCAAAATAACAGGTCTTTAAGTAAAACAAAAATACTTTTGACTAAAAGGAAATGAGACCTATTTAATAAAATTAGCAAGAAGATTTTTAAAGCAAGTATTTTTTTAAATATTATGAAAACAACACTCTGTTATTTTTAAGCCCCAATCTAACATAGCTCAAAACTCCAAGAGAACAATACACATAGGTTCAAGATAATATTGGCTACCTCATGAACATTTTTAAAAGAATTATAAAGCAAATTAATTCTGTTGATTAATGATAATAGGAATAAAAGGTTTTTAGGTTGGTTTGTTTTGAAGTAATAAGAGAGGGGCGGGGTGGGAGGAGATGATGCCCATTCAAGCATACCTCCACAAGACCACTCACAACACAACAAGGTCAAGAAGCCACCACGTACAATCCATGCCATGATGATGAAATGATATGATGCATGATGCAAGAATGCATGAGACAAAGTCATGGATAGGAGAAGTAAAGTAAATTCATCAAATTACACAAGGTTCACACAGGTACATGCCACAAAAGGTAGGGGCAGCACTTGTGTTGTCACAAGTTCCTCCACCCAATGGTAGTCGGACTCATGAAGAGATCGGACCAAACATGGCTTGATGCCCGTCACACCCTGTGTTTTGCCTCATGACTAAGTTAACATGACTCCAAAAATTAGGGCCAATTAAAAATCTTTGAGTGCATATGAATGCTTGACTTTTGTGTTTGTTTGCTTGTTTTTTTGATTGCTTGCTAGTGCTCTAAAACTCCCTCCTACTCTCAAAACTCTTTTCCTTCATCTAAAACTCTTTTCCAATGATCATACCATGTGTATAGGACCTAAAAATATTTTTATCAAATATTATTTTGGCCAAAAAGCATTTATTTGAATTAGGTTTTCAAAACCCCATGATTTGAGATTTGCACTACAAGTCCCCAAATTGGGTGGATATGTTTTCTCCAAACACTTTATTTGAAACCCACTATATATAAGACTTCCAACCACAAAATATTAATTTTAAATATTATTTTACTATTTTATTTAATGGATTTTTCTTAAGGCCAAAATGTTCTTTTATTGGGAAAATTATTTAAATGCTTTAAAAATATGTGAAAAAATTAGGAAAACTCAGTGGACATATATTATCCATATATAAGAGTTTCACCACATGGTCATGTTCAAAATATTGGACAAAACCCTTCAAAACCATTTCTGCCTATTTCAAGCATTTGAAATATTTCTATAAGAAATATTCTCAAATAAATCCAAGGAAATTATAGCATGTCACATATGACATATGTGATCAACTTGCCAAGTTTCATATCAATCCCAATTGTTTTGGTTCACCAAAATATTCCAAAACCATTCCTATCCAGAATCAAATTTGAGAAACTTTACATTGTAAAGTATCTCCTATTTATCCCAAACTTTGTGAGCATGTTCTATTACCTAAATTATGATGCTACACTAAGTGGTGCATCAAGGAGAATAGTTTTGCAAGCCTGGATCTACAGAAACCTGATTCTGTTGATTACTAGGGATTACAAAGTTTACACTATCAACTTTCTTCAAATCATCTCAAAACTTGTTATGAGGACCAAATGGACTTACCACTTACCTCTATTAAATATCGGGGCCATTGGATACCCCTAGATGCCCTAGGACAGCATCAAACACCTTTAGTCAAAAACTTGTGGGCAAGCATTATTGACCCAAAAAGATTATGCTTGTCCCCAACTTTTTACCACAACATATTATAACCCCCCTCCTACCTCTAGTAGCTTTGCCATGGCCTCTGATCAATTATTGGGGGCTAACTCCCTCACTATCCCTCTCTTTATACCATGGAAAGACCTCTCTTTCTCCTCTCCCATTATTCTATGCACACAAATGCCCCCAAACTCTAACACAACTTGAATTGCATACTGATGCATTAATCCAAACGCAAAGATAGAATGCTCATGTGGAAAATGTGGGGAAATCATCTGAATATACATTTTGGCAGAAACAGAGACATTGAACTACATGTACTCTATAGAATCATCTCCCTGAGATGGATATTAGTGGACATGTAGTCCTTCCATACTCAGGGTCACCAAACAAAGCTTTGTTCCAAGTGGCCTAAAGTAAAAACACATTAGATGAGCCCCAAGTTTGCTGCTGCAAACTTCCTAGAAGTGAAATCCCATCTCATATAGCTCCATTTCCCTTGCACATTTTTCAGTGAACTCTATCATGCATGCCTTGCACGCTAGACATGGTTGGCCGACCAAAAAGTCATCATAGACATGCCTTTGCGTGGTGACCATGTTGTTTGCATGCAAAAACAATGCTTTGCCAGGCCACCTTGTCCTGTAGCTCCAAACCAGCTCTAGTAGGGCATCCGCGCGTGGTAGGCAACCCATACTTGCCTCCCATGCCTATCCCCGACACCAGCAAAGATCCAAGGCCTCTCTACTGAGCGTGCTCACTGCACCCAAAGCGCATCCACCCGAGCTCCCCTCTCGTTGCCCCCTACTTCTACATCCCCCGGAGCACGCTCTCGCACCCTAGGCTATGCCTCCCACTTCCAGGGACTTCCATTGCCAATCCCCTCGAGCTCCAGAGCTCGGCCTCCCCTCCAATAGCCACCATGTCGCCGCCTTGGCCCGCTAAAATTAGAACTCTCCCGAGCCCATTTTCTCTATTGAGATTCACCATGACAACCCCTGCATCGCCTATGACCTCCTCCGTGCTCCATATCATCCTACCCATGGCCATGGCATGCTACCCATCTCGGCCGCTGCCGTCCTCTGACATGGCCGACGTCGCGGCCGACTCCGGCCCTTTGAGCGTCGAGACCCATCCAGGGCGGTAGAGCATGCTCTTCTCAGCTCACTGGTTGGCAGGGCCTTATCGGGGATGGCCCATGACGCTTGGACACGGCACCGGCGTGGGTCTCAGCTGGCCCCCTCTGTATGTCCCCTGCCTGAGCGGGAGGTGGTGCAAGAACCTGACAGGAGGGGCCAACCTGTAAGTGGCTAAGGCCCCGGTCCATCAGTTAAGTGGAGACAGCTTCCGGGCAAGCCGTTTCCCATGGTCGAAGGTGTATTCCTGGAATACACCAACGACGTCGCCTCTGCTCCGCCCAGCCCAGTTTTTATCCAGTGCCCATGGCACATTTTAGCCATGGGTAATTTTCTTTTTCCTTTTTCTTTATCCATTGAAACAAATAATCCACAATAAAATCTTTATAGCTCCAAATTTGATCATTGAAATTTCTAGAGACTCCTAAATTCATGACGAATCCAAATATGTGCATTGCACAATTTTTCCATGTAACATATTCTGCTCCACAAATATTTTGGTTGTATCTTGTATTATGGAGCTGCATTGCAAAATTCCTAGAGAGTCCAAATCAAATCCAAATGGAGTGATTCCAATTTCTAGGTGCTCTAAATATCATGCCTTATTTATCAGGCCATGGTCAACATTTTTACCATGCACTGATTCTGCTGTATCAAATAAACAGCCCCATTTTTTCATTGTTGCCATATTTTGAAATTTACAAGAAAATCATCCCAACTCCAAATCTAGAGAAACCACTTCCCACATGTTTCTAAAATTATTCCCTATTCGTTGCCTCCATCCACTTTTTCTCTTAAAAATATATTTTTCTGGGGACATCTTATAGGATCATGTTTTCCTCCATTTCTACCATTCAAAACTCCCCATTGACCCACATCCACCAAAACCTCCTTGGTTATTTTTCTCATGACTAGAGGAGTCCAAGAAAAATAAAAATCCTATTTATAGAGCACTTTATTTCTATGTTTGTTGTGTGCCAATTGCGGTTGTTTCCAACTATAGTTGATGAAGTAGAGGAAGTGCTCAGGATGGACGAGAAGCCTGTGAAGACCTCGAAGACTTTGCAAAGCCATGCAAGCAGCCCTTTGACCATGACTATGAAAACTTTTATTGCATGGCATATATAACTTTATTTCGTTGTATTGATCATGATGATGTGGTATTCCCCTTCGGTGGGATGCCTCTGACACATTCTTGTTGATACATGCATCGTGCGTGACCCTACCTCCTTATGAGGGTTATGCGGGTGGGAGTAGTTAGTATGCTAGTAGTTTCTACACAAGTGGGATGGGAATATGCATGGTGATGGAAACAAAATGATTTCAGAGACTTTTCAAAAAAACCGTCGGGTGCCACTAATGCCCGAGGATGAAGATGATGATGTGATGGGTAAAAACTTGAGAAACAAGTGGTGTACCGGGGCAAGATGTGTGGATATGTTTTCAAAAACGGAGGGTTTAAGATTTGTCTACCATCCCAACCTTACATGTACAACCAGGATACCCCTTCTTTGTTGATTACTTTGGTGGGTACTAGCATGGAGCCCGCATTACTTGTGGCGGGAGTGGCGTGGTCACTCTCAATACGGGGTTGTGTTGGTATGGACGATCATGCGTTGTCTTCATAGGCACTGGGCACATCGTTGGTCCCTGCATGGATTCTATGATCGATGTACATCATATGGGCTGTGTACCAATTGAGTGGGCTCTTTGTTTAGTATCGCCAGGGGAAAGGCATTGTTCGGGTGCTTACCTCGGGTATGTTAAATATCACGAGTCGTGGATGACACGCAAGTTCCCTGAGTCTTGCGGGTAAAGTGTGCAACCTCTACAGAATGTAAAACTATTCGAATAGCCATGTCCACGGTCAAGGACAGTTAGGTGGTGCCACTTAAGCCACGTCTAGATGTCTTCGCAAACTTGGTGTGTGTGTTTGTGTGTGTGGTTGACATGGAGATGACACTTGAGATAAGTCAGATGAGTTGATGGCATGACTGAACATGAGATGTTCAACCTCTGCTTATGATGATATCTATAACTTGATCATATGGACCAAATGGATATCTGCCAACTGTTGATGCATGCTTACATATGTTAGTTGATCATGTCACTGCAGCAAAAATTAGCTTTTGGCAAAATTATCTACTTAGTGCTATATCATGCTTTGTAGAACCTTGTTCCAAACATTGGTTCCTTGTGAGTACATTCAAAGTACTCATTGGCTTTCCACTGGTTATTGTATTGGCCAGGCATGAAAGAAAAAGATACGATGAAGAATACCTTGGTGACGAGCATGCAAGCTAGGACACTTCCCAGTCAGAATGGCTATAGGGTGAAGGCAGATGGCATGGGTTCACGCTATCCTTGAAGATTCCGCTTCAAGTTTCTGAAGACTAGGCCTTAGGGGCCACATTCAAGTAAAATAGTATGTAATGGATGTAAGACTCTTGTTATTCAGTTTTTGTGTGTTCAGTGAGCATTGATCTCTGGGATCACTGTGCACGTACATTCGGTGATCATGACTTATGAGTCGGATTCCCTATAATGCCGCTCGTAATGAGATCGTTTGCTCGCTCGACCTGTTCATTGGTCTGCGGATGATAGACCGATGCATAATCAAGCTTTGTGCCCATTTTTGGGCACCAGTCCTTGACCTCTTGGGTTGTGAAGTTGGATCCATTATCCATTATTATACTACGCGGGACACCGTAACGGTGTACTACGCGAGATATAAAGTTGATCACTACTCCGGATTTAGCTGACTTAACGGGCTTTGCTTCTATCCATTTGGTGAACTTGTCAACCATGACCAGTAGGTATTTATTTTTCTTTGTACCCCCTTTAAGGGGTCCGACCTTGTCTAGCCCCCAAACTACAAAAGGCCATGTGAACGGAATAGTCCGAAGAGCTGTTGGGGGCATGTGACTTTTATTTGCAAAGAGTTGACAACCTACGTAATTCTAAACAAGTGACTGAGCGTCCGTCCGAGCAGTGGGCCAAAAGAAACCAGCTCGGAAGGCCTTGCTAACAAGGGATCTGGTAGCGGTGTGATGCGTGCCCATGCCTATGTGGATTTCAGCGAGGAGCTCCCGTCCTCTTCCTCAGATATACACCGTTGTAATAATCCGGTTGTGCTTTTCTTATATAACTCATCCTCGTGTACTTTGTCGGCCTTGGATCGCCAAACTATGGGACGTGCTGCAGTTTGATTGTCAGGGAGTTCCTTGTGAAGAAGGTAAGCGAGGAAGGGCTCCATCCATCGTGGTATTACTGCCATTACCTCATGAGCCGAGGGTGTTTCATTCATCTTTGAGCCGCCGATAATGCCATCATCTGGCTCGTTTATGGGGGGAACAACTTCGTCCGCTGTATTCGGACTAGTGGCATTGTCATCGTCCTGCCATACTACGAAAGGCTTAAAGAGCTGCAGTAGGAAGGTGTTTCTCGGGACAGGATTGCACTTGGCTCCCATACGGGCTAGTATGTCGGCGGCTTGAGTGTTGTCGCGAGCGATGTGGTGAAATTCCAACCCCTCGAACCGAGCAGATATCTTGAGGACGGCGTTTCTATATGCCGCCATCTTCGGATTTTTGGCATCAAACTTGCCATTAATTTGGGATATGGCCAGGTTTGAGTCTCCCCGTACCTCTAACCATCGTATGCCCATTGATACCGCTATCCGAAGACCATGAAGGAGGTCTTCATATTCGGTTGCATTGTTGGAGTCAGCATACATGATTTGCAACACGTATTGCACATTGTCGCCTATGGGGGATGTGAGGATAACTCTAGCCCCTAGTCCGGCCAAGGTCTTAGATCCATCGAAGTACATTGTCCAACGGGAGTATGCACTGTATTCCTTGGGGAGTTCGGCCTCTGTCCATTCAGCCAGGAAGTCCATCAGTTCCTGAGATTTTATGCCGCTGCGTGGGTTGTAGGTTATTTCAAAGGGAAGGAGTTGAATGGCCCATTTGGCTATGCGGCCGGTGGCGTCCCTGTTGTTCATTATATCATTCAGAGGGACTTCCGATGCCATTGTTACCGCAAGCTCCTGGAAGTAGTGTTTGAGTTTCCTCGACGCTGTCAATACTGTATAAGGTACTTTCTGGTAATGTGGGTATCTGCACTTGCACTGTGTTAGCACTTCTGACACGTAATATACCGGTTTCTGAGTCCGAAATTTATGTCCCTCCTCATCTCGTTCAACGACGAGCACCGCACTGACGACTTTGTTGGTGGCTAATATGTATAATACATGGGCTCACTAGCACCCGGTGCCGTGAGGATGGGATTGGTTGCCAGTAGTGTTTTGGTTTGTTCTAACGCAACCGTTGCCTCATCAGTCCATTCGAACTTGTTGGTCTGTTTCAGCAGCTTATAGAGTGGCAAATCCTTTTCGCCGAGGCGGGAGATAAAGCGGCCTAACGCCGCTACGCACTAGGCTAGCCTATGGACATGCTTTAGCTCTTTGGGAATTGGAAGTTTTGATAGAGCACGGATCTTAGCTGGATTGGCCTCTATTCCTCCATGGGAGACGATGAATCCAAGCATCTTACTAGAGGGAACGCCGAATACACATTTTTCCGGATTGAGTCGTATATCATATTCACGTAGACTAGCGAAGGTTTGACGTAAGTCATTGATCAACTAGCTGACGTGTTTGGTTTTGATTACCACATCATCCAAGTGCGCCTCGACAGTCTTACCGACCTGTGTCGCGAGGCAGGTCTGGATCATGCGCTGGTATGTGGCCCCGACGTTTTTAGCCCGAAAGGCATCGTGTTGAAGCAGAATAGTCTCTTGATTGGATTCCTTCATTTTAATTTGATGGTATCCGGAGTAAATGTCAAGGAAACACAACAAATCGTGTCCGACTGTGACATCGATGATCTGGTTTATGCGTGGTAAGAGGAAAGGGTCCTTGGGGCAGCCTTTGTTGAGGTCTTTGAAATCGACACACAGCCACCAAGACTTGTCTTTCTTAGGTACCATCACCAGGTTTGCTAGCCACTCAGGGTGTTTAATATCCCGAATAAATCCGGCCTCGAGCAGTTTAGCTAATTCTTCACCCATGGCTTGCCGTTTGGGCTCAGAGAAGCGGCGTAGAGTCTGTTTCATGAGCCGACGTGGGATTCTGGGCATATCCGAAGGATGTCAGGCAAAAATGTCCCAATTCTTGTGGAGAAAATTCCGTAGCGCTTCATCCATAAGGGGATCAAGCTAGGCTCCGATGGACGCTGTCTTATTGGGGTCCGCTAGATGTACCTGAAATTTAACGATTTCCTCTACGGGTTTAAAGGACGTGGACTTGGGCCTTTTTACTAAGGATCACATCGTCCTTGTTAACTGTCGACTGTAAGGCGGTCAACTCTTCGGCAGCGAAAGTTTCCGCTAATGCCTCGAGGGCGAGCACTGCTATTTTATTTCCGGCCCGATGGGCTATGTTCGGATCACTGACGACCGTGATCAGTCCATTTGGTCCTTGCATTTTGAGTTTCATGTACCCGTAATGGGGTATTGCCTAGAACTTTCTAAAGGCGTCTCGTCCCAATAGGGCGTGATATCCACTTGGGAAGGGGACGATGTTGAAGAGAAGTTCTTTGGATCGGTAGTTTTTGGGCGTGCCGAACACCACGTCCAGGATGATACATCCGGAACAACGCGCCTCTTTCCCTGGGATAATTCCTCGGAAGGTTGTGTTGCTATGTTTGATGCGAGATCGGTCGAACTGCATTTTTTCCAGGGTGGCTTCATATATGAGGTTAAGACCACTGCCGCCGTCCACTAGCACTTTATGTAGCCTGTACCCATCGATGATGGGGTTCAAGACTAGTGCAGCAGGTAAGTGACCGAGAAGAATGGGTGGTTGCCACATGGGATGTGTTCCCGAAAGTAATCGGTATGTCTGCCCATGGGCTAGTGGTTGCCACATGGTAGACTTGCTCGATCTCCCTAAGAGCTCTTTTATGCCTGTTCCTCGAGGGGAAGGTCCCATAGACCGTCAGTACTTCGGCATTAGATCCGGGCAGCGAAGGAGAGCGCCTTCTCGACGGAGCTGCTTCGAGGATAGCCTTGTGCTTTTTGCGACTTGCCTCACGACCTAGCAAGCTCGAAGGCTGTGAGTTGGGTTTGTGTTTGACGACACGGAATCTATGGGGAAAGGTTTATCCAATAGTACGTCAAGGACAGTGCTGGTCCCTGAAAAGGGGTTGTTTCTTTTTTCGACCGGTTTGTACCTGGCTGGCCGATTTGGAGGTATGCTCCTTTTCCGAGCTCCTTTAGGGTGTTTGGGGAGAATTGGTTCCAAGAATAACTATTCCGATTGCCATACGATCTCTATCGCAAAGTACTTCTGTTCCAATTCGGATAACTCCGAAAAGTCACTTAGGTGACAGCGGGCCAGGGTATTCAGAACCCCTTCATCATGGCAATTGCGAAGTAAATTGCCGCTACATCTTGGCCACTAAGACCTTTTACTCTGCTCCTAGCGACTAGGACTCTATCCCAAAAGTGGTGGACTGATTCTCCTTGTAATTTCTTGATATCCCAAAAGTCCGAACACATGGGCTTTGGTGCGATACTTGGATGGTCATTTTGGGTGGTGGGCGGGAGAAAATTCGGTTCCATGTCGCAATGACTGTTTGTAACTACAGTTTCCAAATCGTGCGAAGGATTCTAGACTGGTGATGGTCCAGCTTGTCGGGCCCCCGATCATAAGTCATATGAATCTAGACTATAACGTATCACATCACTTTGCAGCCTCACGCACGGTAAGCTCCACGGCTGCAACCTTACCTTAGCCGGGACCGTTTCCGTCTTTTGGCTCACGTATGTGAACATGTCGCTGGCAATCAAACGACAGAGAGCCCGGGCCGAAATGACTAGTCATAGAACCCAAGTGGCACATCCATACGGAAACAGGCATACGTATCCCAACAATGCAACTGTCGGCCTCAAATGAATGTAGACGAGTCATAGCAAGCTACAAGGACTCCATTACGTCGTGAGACATAAATGCCATCACCGCACGTAGACGAGTCATAGCAGGCTATAGGGACTCCATTACACTGCGAGACATTTCCCCGAAGGGACAGACATAGCAGCAAGGAAGTATACATGCCGGTCAATCAATGTGTCCGGAGCAGTAGCAAGCTACCAAGGTCCGATGGAAGCACAAAGAGGCAGTTTCCCATAAAGAGTACTACTAATGGGACACGACTAGGTGTCGGATCCCATACATACTGTTGCACTTCACACGTACGCACAACATGCCTGATATGCATAGATACAACCATGGCATCACAACATAACCATCCAACAACTTTTATTTAAGGGGCTCAGATGAGCCTTCCATAACATGTTCTTACAGATAGGGGTCACATGGCCCGGCACTCAAGTCATACAAACAAGTCATACAAACCAAGCGGAAGCATAAACTGTCTGAGTACAGATAGATGAAAGGGTAAAAAGGCACATGGCCTGACTATCTATAGCTCGCCATAGGGCATAAGGTCGTAGCTGGGACACCAGCTATTCGGCATCGTCGACATCTAGATAGAACCCACCTAATGGGTCCTGGGTCTCATCTGCAACATTTATTAAGCAAACGTGAGTACAAACGTACTCAGCAAGTCTTTAAAACAGACCTAGTCTATTCATGCTCATGTATCAACATGGGGAGTGGCGGAGTTTATGCAGCAATGCCAGCTTTGACTCATGGCTAACCTACACTGCACCATTTTTAGATCTTTGTTTAGATTTTAGTTATCGCACACGGGTCCACTAACTCCATGACAATACACCACCATGGATTCACTTCTATGTCCTAGGAGAGTGCCATCCACGGAACTCACACTTGTCTTGATATCTTTATGAGTATCCATTTGATTATCTAGGAACAGCATAAGTTTTCTAAGTAGTCCATATCCGAGGACGCGGATATTCGAATAGTTTCATACCCTGCAGGGGTGTACTTCTTCACACATGCTCTCGCCACTTATCGCCGTGTGATCTTAAAACCATGCACCTCGGCAACCTTCAAGCGGAAGCCCAGTGAGGGAGTCGGCCACGACCGTCAATCACATAAGACCTCTAGTCCAGGTTATCGCCTATTTGAGACTGAACCTGCACGAAAGTCCAGCCGAAGTTTCCGCTACGGCCCCAAACGATGTCCACAGGGTTCCCAAGCCCACCATTCGGGTGACCCTTGGTACACCATGCCCCTGCCTACCGCGTCGTAACCCACCCCTAGGGTCGGCGCTACGCACGGCCTCCAGCATGCTATAAACACCAGAAACTACTTGCAACTCCTGGACTAAGGACTAAGCGATTGAAAAGTCAAGAGGGTCAATTAATTATACCAACGTGTGGTACTAACTAGTCTTGGATTACAAACACGGAACTCAGTTCCTAAGAACGGTCCCAATGAGACAACCCGCTATGTACTCCTACATAGACTCTCATCGCAACCTTTACCAACTCGGTTTCATCTTAAGCCTATCACATCAGAACATCATTATTTCACTCCAGTTTATCACCCAGATGAATCGGACCTGACACAACTCTAAGCATAGCAAGCATAGCAGGCAATGTAAGCTAAGAACATCATGGCACAAGCATCTACCAGGTATGCTAGGTTGCAAGGTTTAGCTATTTACTGTGACAATGACAGGTCGTGCAAAAGAATAGGTTCATCTACCGTGTATGACAGGCAAGTGAACGTTTGTGCTAATGCAATAAACAAGAGCAGGAGCGAGAGAGTGGGATGTTATTGGAATGATCAAAGGGGGTTGCTTGCCTTGCTGGGTAGCAGAAAAGTTCTCTCCTTCGCTGGAATACTCGGGGGTATCCTCAAAAGTAGGGCCTACCGCAATGCAGATAAATAACAATCAATACACTCAAGTGCAACAATATGATGCATGATCATGACATGGTAGCATATAAGGATGGGCTAGTGCAACTATTGTCCAAGTTAGTTTGAAGTGAGCTTGAATATAGGTTCAAAATCAATCTCCATTTCATATTCCATATATTAACCTATTAGTAAATGTCAATGTTCACCTACATAGGTTGCTCTAACATGCATGATAATAGCACCATTACATTCATTGCATTTTTCTGATAAATTTTCATATATAAATTATTTTCATCTGAGTTACACATTAATTTATATGAATTTTTGAAGTTTTAAACATTTTCTAGAATTATTTTAAAGCTAGAAATTCCTTTATTACATCAGCCTGATGTCATCATGGCGTCAGCAGGTCAGCTGATCTGTCCAAGTCAAACCTGATGTGCGGGGCCCGCACGTCAGCGACACAGGAATAATCCCCGCACTAACCAGGTTCTGACCCGCATCTGGGGCCCACTGGTCAGTGGCTGGGGGGCTAATTAGCAGGGGGATTAGACCCTGATGGCCTTCCACGTCAGCATGCCGGAGGCCAGCCAGAGATGACCAAAAACATGGCGGCGACTCGCCGGACTTGCGCATCCGGTGGCCATCTGGCACACGGAGGGCACCAGAAGGTAGCCTGCGCACACGTGCGTCTAACGAATCAGCAGAGGGGGCTTGGGGTCACCGGAGACGTCGGCCACGTCGAGCTTGGCGGCGGCGGTGGCTCGAGCAGGACCGGCTACTACGCTAGAGGGCACGAGGAAGTAGGGGGAGAGGGGGAGGAGCACCAGCGTCTCACCGCGGTTCCAGCAGAGGCGACGGCAAGGTCGGGGGAGGTCTGGATGGGGCTCCGGTGGCCGGCGGGGAAGAAATGGCGGTGGCGCGTCATGGAGGGCTCCTGACGTCGACTGGCTTCACGGGGAGGACGAGGGGGTCGCTGCGGGGCTGTTGGGGGGCTCAGAAGGGCGCGGGGGTGGCTAGAACTACGGCGGCACGGCGACAACGAGCTCAGCCATGGCGGGCAGAGAGGGCGAGAGAGAGAGAGAGAGAGAGAGAGCTCGCGAGGGGGAGAGGGAGAGGAGAAAGAGGCCATGACGAGGAGGCCTCACGCTAGCGCTCTCTAGGCCCTCCAGGCCAGCAGCCAGGCAAGGAGGAGGTGGTCGGCGTGTGCCCGTGCGCGGCGAGTGCACGCCCCTGTCCTCCTAGCGAGAGGACAGGGATGACTGGCCATGGGCCAGTGGACCGGTTCCCCCTAGGCCTTTGCCCTTTTTCTTTTCTTTTCTTTCTGATATTCTACTTCTGACATTTGTTTTATTTCTTTTTCAGGTACAAATGCTTTGATAAAATATGTCAAATATTTTATAATATCAAGTTTGAATATTTCAAACTCCAATAAAAAGTTTCAGCATATTTTGAAATATAAAGTATTGATAATGCTTTGTCTGGCATTTTTAGAGGCTTTGTTATTTATTTTTAAATTGCTATAATTGTTCAAATATTTAAAATGGCCCTTGATATATTCATGTCCATATTGATCCGACATAGGGAACATTTTGTATGGGCATTTTGAGTTTGTTGAGTTTTCACCAACTTTTAATTGATTTGATTCCAATGTGAACTGGGGGTTTCTTTTAATCCCCATTTCATGTTGATGCAAAATTGAAACATGATGCACACACATGCTGTCCTATGATCTAGCTAGGGATGTGACAACTCACCCCCACTCAAAAGAATCTCGTCCCAAGATTTTGAAGTCGTCGGGAAGAGCGCGGGGTACTCTAGTCGAAGACGATCTTCTCTTTCCCACGTGGCCTCCTTTTCAGAATGGTGTGACCACTAAACCTTGAGAAACTTGATGTTTCGACGCCGAGTGGTATGCTCAGCTTGATCAAGAATACGAACAGGGTATTCTCGATATGTAAGGTTATCTTGGAGATCAAGCACTTCGTGGTCTACTTAACAGACAGGGTTCGAGAAGCAACGCCTGAGTTGCGAGACGTGGAAGACATCATGAACCTTTGAAAGATGCGGCGGAACTTCCAATTGGTAGGCAACCTCTCCTCGTTTAGAAAGAGTGCGAAAAGGTCCAATGTAACGAGGAGCCATCTTGCCCTTGATACCCAATCCATGGGTACCCTTCAAAGGTGTAACCCGAAGGTAAGCCTTCTCGTCAACTTCATAGGTCACAGCCTTATGATGGCGATCATATTGGCTCTTTTGACGAGATTGGGCTGTTTTCAACTTTTCACGAATAATGCAAACTTGCTCCTCTGCATCTTGGATCATATCCGGGCCAAAGAGTTGCCTCTCTCCGGTTTCTGACCAGTTAAGAGGTGTTCGACACCTTCGTCCATAGAGAACTTCAGAAGGGGCTTTGCCCAAGCTTGATTGATGACTATTGTTATAAGCAAATTCAGCAAATGGAAGACATTTCACCCAGTTCATACCGAAGGATATAACACAAGCTCGGAGCATGACTTCGAGGATTTGATTGGCGCGCTCAACTTGACCACTTGATTGCGGTTGGAAAGCAGTGCTAAAGGATAGATGAGTCCCTATAGCGGTTCGAAAACTTTCCCAAAATCGGGAAGTAATGATACTTCCACGGTCTGAGTTAATCTCCAATGGAACACCATGAAGAGAGACTATTCGAGAAACATATAACTCCGCTAGCTGACTAGCAGTTATACTCTCCCGAACAGGAAGAAAATGAGCCACTTTGGAAAGGTGGTCAATGACCACAAAGATAGCATTATTCCCTCTCTTGGTCCTGGGAAATCCGGTAATGAAATCCATACCGACCTTATCCCATTTGCATTCGGGAATAGCTAAAGGCTGAAGGGTGCCAGTAGACCTTTGATGTTCTGCTTTCACGCGGCGGCAAACATCGCAATTAGCAACAAACCGGCCAATTTCTCTCTTCATCCTAGTCCACCAGAACCTCTGGCGTAGGTCCTGATACATCTTTGTATTACCCGGATGAATTGTGAGAGGAGAATCATGAGCCTCCTTAAGGATCAGCGATCTTAAGCGTGTGCTCTTGGGAACCACCAACCTGTTCTGGAAGAACACAACACCCTCATCGTCCTTGGAGAAATCTTTAGCGTTTCCGCTAGCAATATTCTCCTTGATCCGGGATATACCCTTATCATACTTCTGGACAGCTACTATTTGATCCTTAAGATTAGGTTTCTCCACCAAGTTGGATAGGAATCCTTGAGGAACAATGTCAAGGTTTAACTTCATAAATTCCTCATGGAGAAGTGGTGGACCTTGTTGTAACATCAGGTTGTTACAATAAGACTTACGACGTAGTGCATCAGCCATAACATTGGCTTTCCCCGGGGTGTAAGTTATCCCTAAGTCGTAATCTGTAATCAACTCAACCCACCGTCTTTTCCTGAGATTCAAATCAGGCTGGGTGAAAATATATTTTAGACTTTGGTGATCAGTGTAAATTTTGCAACGATTACCCAAAAGGTAATGTCGCCAGGTATTCAGTGCATGGACCACAGCTGCAAGCTCAAGATCATGTGTTGGATAATTATCCTGATGTGGACGCAACTGTCGAGATGCGTATGCAATCACATGTCGATCTTGCATGACAATGCAACCTAGTCCTTGTCGCGAGGCGTCGCAATAGATAACGAAGTCCTTCGAGAAATCTGGTGGCACCAGAACGGAAGCAGAGGTCAGTTGTCTTTTCAACTCCTGAAAACTGTGCTCGCATTGTGGAGTCCACTCGAACTTTTTATCTTTCTTGAGGAGTTCAGTCAGAGATTTTGCAACCTTGGAGAAATTCTTGACAAAGCAGCGACAATAGCTCGCTAAGCCAAGGAAACTCCGACCTTGCTTAACCGATTCAGGTTGAGTCCAATCTAGGACGGCCTGAACTCTCTCGGTAGTGACAGCAATACCTTTACCAGAGATAACGTGGCCTAGATAGGTCACTTCGTGCAAACAAAATTCACACTTGGAGAATTTGGCATACAGACGGTGCTCTCGAAGTTTCATCAATACCAACCCTAGATGCTCAGCATGTTCCTGTTCGTTCTTCGAGTAGATGAGTATGTCATCAAGGTAAGCCATGACGAATTTATCCAAATACTCCATGAAGATCGAATTCATCAAGTGAGAGAAGGTGGCTGGGGCATTGGTTAAACCGAAGGACATAACAGTGTACTCGTATTGGCCATAACGAGTAACAAAAGATGTTTTTGGAATGTCCCCATTCCTAATTCTGATTTGATGGTATCCCAACCTCAAATCCATTTTGGCAAAGACAGAGTCTCCAGCGAGTTGATCATACAAATCGTTGATCCTGGGGAGCGGATACTTGTTCTTTATGGTGACTAGATTCACTGGCCGATAATCCACAACCATCCGATCCAATCCATCCTTCTTCTTGACGAAGAGGACGGGACAATCCAAAGGATGCCATCTTATAGGGTCTTCTGGCTATTAGGGTAGTCCCTGGGATGAGGTCTATCACAAACTCAACATCTCTGACAGGTGGAATTCCTGCCAGTTCTTCTGGAAAGACATCCGGAAAATCATGGACTACCGGAATATCTTCTAATTCTGGAAGAGGGGTAGCATTGAGGGAATAGAGTTGGCGCTTGGCTGTTCGAGAGGAGACATTAACTATCTCACCCGATGGATGTGTAAGTTGACATTCCTAGTATGAGTATCAATCTTAGCATAGTGGGCTTTCATCCAGTCCATGTCTAAGATGATATTGATGTCCAAAAACTTGAGGGCTATCAAAGATGCTAGGAAGACTAACCTATCCACCAGAATCTCATTATCATGGCTCACTCTAGAAGTTTGCCACTTTGAACGAGCAGTCTGAACTACTAAAGGAGTAGGCATATCACAAAAAGACATGTTATGCAACTGTGCATAACTTTCCGAGATGAAAGAATGAGATGACCCAGTATCAAATAGAACAGATGCTGGATGGCTATTGACAAGGAGTGTACCTAGGATAACATCAGGATCCTCAAGGGCTTCCTTAGCAGAAACATAGTTCGCTCATCCATGAGCAGGAGTTGGCTTCACATAGAAAGCTTTTCCCGCCTTCCCACGTCCAACCGGTTTGGCATTGTTCCGAGGACACTCACAGGAGTAGTGTCCTGGTTCCCCACATTTGTAGCAAACCACGGTGGCACGGGGAGCAACATTGGCAGGAGGACCTCCAAATGTCCTGGCTGGAGGGTTGGGTTGAGCTGGGCGAGGCACCTGGAAGGATAGCCTCGCGGTGTACCTTGGCGGTAGAGCTACATTGGGCACTTACACCCGGCGTTTGTTGGAGCTCGAGCCAAATGTGGGGCTGAAGTCACGGTTGTGCTTCCTCATGGCCTCATAGTTAGTTTGTCCAAACTCGACATTGATAGCCTTGTTGACGAGAGCCTGGAAGGTTGTGCACTCATGCAGGCGCAGATCTCAACGGAGCTCAGGATTAAGTCCCTTGCGGAACCTAGCCTATTTCTTGGCATCGATTGAAACTTCCTCCTGAGCATAACGAGCAAGATTGCCGAACTCACGGCTATAGGCATCCACTGACAGTCTGCCCTGGGTGAAAGCACAAAATTCCTCTCTCTTGCGATCCATCAGCCCTTCCGGGATGTGATGGTTACGGAATGCCACGCTGAATTCTGCCCAAGTTGGTGCGGGGCCTGCGGGACGCATGGCTTCATAATTTTCCCACCACAGATTGGTAGCAAAGGTCACCTTGTTGGCCTCAGATACATTGGTAGCTCAGATCTTACGGAACATGCTGGTCAGCCAATCATCCGCATCGAGTGGGTCGATCGAATGAGGATACTTGGGTGGGCATAGCTTGACGAAGTCACCAAGGGACACACCATCATTGTGATCATTGCGGGGAGCACGCGCTGTGTTCTGCTCAATTCGTTCTAGCAGCCTGTTGGTCTCCCTTTTGTTTCGCTTAGCTTCAAGCATCTCTTCTACCAAAGAGGGTGCATGTGGCTGGTTCTCTTGCCTTGGCTGGCTTCCCTCACCCTCCTCGGGGGCAGACACGGGGTTATTCCTAGTTGCCACCATCTTGGGAATACAAACCCACAACTTAGCCATAGAGGACATCAACTCTAAGACATGAGATAAGGAATGTACTCGACAACATGGAATGTAGGGTAACTCCCAAACAACATGGTAATCACAACTTCCATATGAACACCATGATTCATACACACCATGACAAAGTTCAGTACAAGCCCAAGCTGAATACAAACTACGGAGAGATGAAACAACTTATCAGAGGCATTACAAGCTTCCTATACATTATCTATCTACATCTCCGGAACTCAACTCTCAACCTCAGTCATATCCCACAAGACACGCAGGACTATGGCGATACGACTACTACCATACTAGTACTAACATCCACGCGCTCAAGCATCACCGTAGAATGCCTCATACAGGTTACCCCCGTGACCCGCGAGCTGTACTTCAAGATCCGGAAACACTCTAGCCTATGATCCCTGGAAACCATAAGGACACGGATGTGGCCTTGGTCCCCTTGTTGGCGGAAACATCGGTCCTCGAAGAGGGGTGATGCCTCCAACATCAGTCCAGTCTACGCGTGCTGGGAGATGAGTCCGCGATGGGTTCAGCATCTCCAAATCTCCATAGCCTGTCTGCACGACAGGTGCCAACTACGTCAGGGCTGTCCAAAGACGTGCACGGGTAGCATAAAGCTCCATGCGAAGGGCACGTGCATCACGTTCCCTGTTCTCCAACATCTGAGCGGTCACCTGCAGCCTAGGGTCCTCATGAGAATGATCATAGTAGGCTGCGCTAAGATAGCCATCCTCTCCTCCCATAGAAGCAGGAACATAACATAACTCTGTGTTCTAAAGCAGACCATGGTAAAACCTCATGATAGTCAACATGGTGTAGGCGGCCTCCTGAACTGCCATGTCTATGGTGACACCTAGTCCATAAGTCCAGTGAAGCGGCTCTGCAGCTCTAGGATATGAAGGATAAATCTTAACAGTACACAGATACTGGCTCTGGTTGAAATCTCGATACTGTTCCTCCACTATGTACTCTGATTACCAACGGTAGCCAGCCTCCAACATAACTCTAACCAACATGGCCGTGTGACCCGGTACATTGATGCACCTGGTCAAACGGACCACCTGACGGGAAGGACGAGGGGGCATCTGAAACAGAGAATGATGCAAAGACATAGAGACTCTAGCAGAAATTGGACATCATAACGTCTGTAATTGCTCAAAAAGATTTTGAGACAACTGCAAAAGAATGGAAAAACATAACCACTCGACTTTCTAGACTCAAATCTCTTCTCCATTTGTTTGTCACACCAACAATACTCAAGTACCTACATACACTTGTAAACAAGCTAGCTATTAGTCCATGGTTAGTAACTCGTCATCCTAAGCAATAGATGAGAAGCCTAGTTCTTATCCCCATAGAAAAGATGAGAATGACTCAGAATAGAATAACTTGGGAAGAGGAGTAAAACTAGCCTTACGTTCCCTTCCACAATCAATTCCCCTACTTTGCTATAGTGTTTCTAGACTCAACTTCGACCGGTTTGGATTGGTAGTCCTACAGTCAGTCAGGCTCTGATACAAATGCTGTCGGGCCCCCGATCCTAAGTCATATGAATCCAGACTATAACATATCACATCACTTTGCGGCCTCATGCACGGTAAGCTCCACGGCTGCAGCCTTACCTTAGACGAGACCGTTTGCGTCTTTTGGCTTACGTATGTGAACATGTCCCTAGCAATCAAACGACAGAGAACCGGGCCGACATGACTAGTGGCGCATCCCTAGCTAGATGTCCTAGGATAGCATGTGCTTACATCATGTTTCATTCTATTGCATCAACATGAAATGGGGAACAAAAAGAAACCCCAAACTCACTTTGAATCCAAACAATTCAAATTTGGTGAAAAATCAACAAATCCAAAATGCCCACTAAAAATGTTCCCTATGTCTGGTAAATTTGGACATGATTATAATAGGGATCATTTTAATTATTTGAAAACCTAAAGCAATTTAAAAATAAATGTTAAAGCCCCTGAAAATGGTAAACAAAGCATTATCATTATTTCTGATTTCAAATTATTTTGAAACCTTTCAGATAAGTTTGAAATATTCAAACTTGATGATATAAAATGTCCTGGATATTTTACAAAGTCATTTGTACCTGCAAATAAATAAACAAATGTCAGATCATTTAACAGAAACGAAAAAAAAAGAAAAAAGAAGAAGAGGAGGCCAGGTGGAGCTGGCCCAGCTAGCCTAGCAAGCCCCACCGTCTTCAACCTCCTGCCAGTAGGCAGGAGGGCGTGTGGCAGTGGCGCGCCGGCCAGCTCCTGCTTGCCTGGCTGCCGTGGAGCCCCCTGGGAGCGCCAACGCCCTCCCCCCTCGCCGTGGCCCTTTTCTCCTCCCTCTCTCTTGCCCACTGCTCTCTCTCTCTCGCTCCCCCTCTCTGTTCTTCTCTCCTGTTGGCATCCAAAGCCGTCGCCGCCGCCGATTTGTCGCCCTGGCGCCTCCCCGAGCCCGCGAGCTCCGTCATAAGCTGCGCCGTGAGCCCCTCCGTCGATTCCCCTCCTTCTCCTTGCCGTCTAGCCGTCGTAGCCGCCGTTTCTGTCGCGCCTGAAGCTCCCCACCGCCGGCGTTAATGGCCACCGCGGCCAGAGCACCCACCGTGCTCAGTTGAGCACCCCGACGTGCTTGCGCGGGCCCGTAGGTGCTGCCCCGACCTCCAGTGCCCCCTCCCGCAGGCCCTAGCACCGAGGCCTCCCTTGACCAAGCTCCGGCCGCCGCCTTCGGCGTCGTAGCCACGATCTCCGGCATTCCTCGCGCCCTCTGCTAGCTCCCCTGGGTGTGGGTGACCAGGGGCCTCGCCCTAGTGCCTCCCGCTGCCGCTCCCATGGTCGGCAGCATGGATGCCGCCGCGACCAGAGGTCGCCGGCAACGAGCCCGTCGCCTGAGCCCTGTAGGTGGGCCCCCTTGTCACGTTAATTAACCCCCTCCCTGTGCCATTGACAGGTGGGCCTTGCCCTGCTAATTAGTAGTTACTTTAATTAAAAAAACTATTAGATGCCTGTGTCATTGACAGATGGGGCCCAGCCGCCAGGTTTGACATGGGCTGGCGCCTTTGACCTGTTGACGTCATCATGACGTCAGGCTGGCATAATAAATTCAATTTTGGTTTTAAAATAAATTCCAGAAATTATTCAAAAGTTCAAAAAATCATATAAATTAATCTGTAAGTCAGATGAAAATAAATTATATATGAAAATTTATCAGAAAAATCTAATGAATCCAATGGTGCTATTGTCATGCATGTTAGAGCAATCAAAATAGGTGAAAATTGACATTTGTTAATAGGTTAGTAAATGGAATTTAAAATGAAGAACAATTTTGAACCTATATTCGAATTTATTTCAAATCAACATGAACACTAGTTGCATTAGCTCATCAATACATGCTATCATGCCATGATCATGCATCATATTGTCGCACTTGCATGTGTCGATTGTTTCTTATCTGCATTGCGGTAGGCCCTGCTTCTAAGGATACCCCCGAGTATCCCGATAAAGGAGAGAACCTTTACGCTACCTAGCAAGGCAAGCAACCCCTTTGATCATTCCGATAACATCCTACTCTCTCGCTCCTACTCTTGTTTATTGCATCAGGACAGTCGATCACATGTTAGTCATACACGGTAGATGATCCTATTCTCCAGCATAACCTGAGATTGTCACAGTAAATAGTCAAACCTTGCAACCTAGCATACCTGGTAGATGCTTGTGCCATGATGTGCTTAGCTTACTTTGCTTGCTATGCTTGCTATGCTTAGAGTTGGGTTAGGTCTGATTCATCTGGGTGATGAACTGAGTGAGACGATGTAGTTCTGATGTGGTGATATAAAGATGAACTCGATTTGGTAAAGGTAGCGATGAGAGGCTATGTAGGAGTACATAGCGGGTTGTCTCATCGGGACCGTTCTTAGGAACTGAGTTCCGTGTTTGTGATCCAAGTCTAGTTACTACCACACGTTGGGATAATTAATTGACCCTCTCGACCTATCATTTGCTTAGTCCTTAGAGCAGGACTTGCAAGTAGTTTCTGGTGTTTATAGCATGCTGGAGGCCATGCGTAGCGTTGACCCTAGGGGTGGATTATGACGCGGTAGGCAGTGGCACGGTGTACCAAGGGTCACCCGGATGGTGCGCTTGGGAACCCTGCGCACATTGTTTGGGGCCGTAGCGGAAACTTCGGCTAGACTTCCGTGCGGGTTCAGTCTCAAATATGTGATAACCTGGACTAGAGGTCTTATGTGATTGACGGTCGTGGCCGACTCCCTCGTTGAGCATCCGCTTGAAGGTTGCCGAGATGCATGGTTTATGAGCACACAGCGAAAAGTGGCGAGAGTGTGTGAAGAAGTACACCCTTGCAAGGTATGAAACTATTCGAATAGCCGCGTCCTCGAATATGGACTACTTAGAGAACTTATGTTCTTCATAGAAAATCTAATGGATTCTCATAAAAATATCAAGATAAGTGTGAGTACCGTGGATGGCACTCTCCCAAGAGGGAAGTGAATCCATGGTGGTGTATTGTTATGGAGTTAGTGGACTCGTGTGCGATATCTAAAATGTAAACAAAGAGTTAAAATTGAGTAGTGTAGATGAGTCAAAGCTGGCATTGCTGCATAACTCCACCTCCCCCCTTTGTTGATACATGAGCATGAATAGACTAGGTCTGTTTTAAAGACTTGCTGAGTACGTTTGTACTCACGTTTGCTTAATAAATGTTGCAGATGAGACCCAGGACCCATTTGGTGGGTTCTTTCTAGACGTTGACGATGCCGAATAGCTGGTGTCCCAGCTACGACCTATGCCCTGTGGCGGGCTGTAGATAGTCAGGCCATGTACTTTTTATCCTTTCATCTGTCTGTACTCAGACAGCTTATGCTTCCGCTTGGTTTGTATGAACATGTTTGTATGACTTGAGTGTCGGTTCGTGTGACCCCTCTCTGTAAGAACATATTAGGCAAGGCTCATCTGAGCCTCTTAAATAAAAGTCATGTTGTTGTATAGTTATGTTGTGATGCCATGGTTGTATCTATGCATATCGGGCATGTCGTGCGTACGTGTGACGTGCAACGGTATGTATGGGATCCGACACCTAGTCATGTGCCTTTAGTAGTACTCTTTACGGGAAACTACCTCTTTGTGCTTCCACCAAGCCATGGTAGCTTGCTACTGCTCCGGACACATTGATTGACCGGCATGTATCCTTCTTTGCTGCTATGTCTGTCCCTTCGGGGAAATGTCTCACGGTTTAATAGAGACCCTATAGCCTGTTACGACTCATCTACGTGAAGTGATGGCATTCGTGTCTCACGATGTAATGGAGTCCCTGTAGCTTGCTATGACTCGTCTACACATGCTTAAGGCCGACACCTGCATTGCTGGGTTATGTATGCCTGTTTCCGTACGGATGTGACGCTTGGGTTCTATGAGTAGTTATGTCGGCCCGGGTTCTCTATCGTTTGATTGCCAGCGACATGTTCACATACGTGAGCCAAAAGATGCAAATGGTCCTGGGTAAGGTAAGGCTGCATCCGTGGAACTTACCGTGCATGAGGCCGCAAAGTGATGTGATATGTTATAGTCTAGATTCTTATGACATAGGATCGGGGTCCCGACAACTAGTCATAGAACCTAAGTGGCACATCCATAGGGAAACAGGCATACGTAACCCACAATGCAGGTGTCGGCCTCAAGCGCGTGTGGATGAGTCATAGCAAACTACAAGGACTCCATTAAGTCGTGAGACATAAATGCCATCACCACACGTAGACGAGTCGCAGCAGGCTACAGGGACTCAATTACACTGTGAGACATTTCCCCAAAGGGACAAACACAGCAGCAAGGAAGGATACATGCCGGTCAATCAATGTGTCCGAAGCAGTAGCAAGCTACCAAGGCCCGATGGAAGCACAAAGGGGCAGTTTCCCGTAAAGAGTACTACTAAAGGCACACGACTAGGTGTCGGATCCCATACATACCGTTGCACGTCACATGTACGCATGACATGCCCGACATGCATAGATACAACCATGGCATCACAACATAACCATACAATAACTTTTATTTGGGGGGCTTAGACGAGCCTTGCATAACATGTTCTTACAGATAGGGGTCACATGACCCGACACTCAAGTAATACAAACGAGTCATACAAACCAAGCGGAAGCATAAGATGTCTGAGTACAGACAAATGAAATGGTAAAAAGGCACATGGCCTGACTATCTACAGCCCGCCATAGGGCATAAGGTCGTAGCTGGGACACCAGCTATTCGGCATCGTCGACATCTAGATAGAACCCACCTGATGGGTCTTGGGTCTCATCTGCAACATTTATTAAGCAAACGTGAGTACAAACATACACATCAAGTCTTTAAAATAGACCTAGTCTATTCATGCTCATGTATCAACAAGGGGAGTGGTGGAGTTTATCCAGCAATGTCAACTTTTACTCATGGCTAACCTACACTACACCATTTTTAGCTCTTTGTTTATATTTTAGTTATCGCACACGAGTCCACTAACTCCATGACAATACACCACCATGGATTCACTTCCCTCTCCGAGCCCTCTAGGCCGGCAGCCAGGCAGGGAGGAGGTGGCTGGCGTGTGCTCGCGCGCGGCAAGCGCACGCCCCTGTCCTCCTGGCAAGAGGACAAAGATGACTGGCCATGGGCCAGTGCGCCGGTTCCCCCTGGGCCTCTACCCTTTTTCTTTTCTTTTCTTTCTGATTTTCTATTTCTGACATTTGTTTTATTTCTTTTTCAGGTACAAATGCTGTGATAAAATATCCCAAATATTTTATAATATCAAGTTTGAATATTTCACACTCCAATAAAAAAGTTTCAGGATATTTTGAAATATAAAGTATTGATAATGTTTTATTTGGCATTTTCAGAGGCTTTGTTATTTATTTTTAAATTGCTAAATTGTTCAAATATTTAAAATGGCCCCTAATATATTCATGTCCATATTTATCAGACATAGGGAACATTTTGTATGGGCATTTTGAGTTTGTTTAGTTTTCACCAACTTTTAATTAATTTGATTACAATGTGAGCTTGGGGTTTGTTTTAATCCTCATTTCATGTTGATGCAAAATTGAAACATGATGCACACACATGCTATCCTATGACATCTAGCTAGGGATGTGACACAGCTTTAGAATGATTCCCTGCCTCTGATTCACCGACAAGGTCTTGGTGATCAAGGACTGAAGTATAAACGGTTTTACATTCCAGCTGTCCAGCAGAATCTGCAGCTAGACACTCGATGGTAGCGACAATGTGGGTGACCAGAGGGACATGAATCTCCCGATCATTGGGTATGATCCTGACGCGGTCATAGATCAGAACCTCGTCATCTGATCTACGCATAGCTTCGATCCGATCGGACAACTTGTTTAAGATCGACGCGATGGCAGGGTGCGTGTCGCTGATACGAGTGGATTCTTCAAGTGGTGTGATGGTTCCAGAGTTAAGCCAAAGCGGGTCTATGCCTGTTCCACCACGGGACATGATGTCTCGGGCGTCAAAGCATCCGGACTTATAGGGTTTTATCCGAAGGTTGAGGGTTCCATTAGAACGAGTGTTCCACGTGAATCAGCCACAAACTCTAGGGTTCCGAACTTGATACTCTGATTGGGGGGAAACCTTCCAGTGTGGCCATCACGGCTAATCGGGCTGGTATGCGACAATATGTCTTTGTTGATGAAACTCTGATCGGGAGCGAGAGTCCCCTCGATGCAGATCTCACTACTGGTGATGGGGTGAGCCATTGATTTCTTCGGCGCTCTGAAAGGAACTCTCAATGAAAGCACCAATGTCGGTGTCAAAACCGGTGGATCTTGGGTAGGGGGTCCCGAACTGTGTGACTAGAATCGACGGTAACAGGAGACAAAGGGGACACGAGTTTACCCAGGTTCGGGCCCTCCTATGGAGGTAATACCCTATGTCTTGCTTGGTTGTATTGATGATGTAAGGGGTTACAGAGTTGATCTACCTCGAGATCATATAGCTAACCCTCGATGAGTTATCCTCTCTACACCCCTAAAATTTCTAGCTTATATAGATGCCGAGGGTGCCCTAGGTTTACACATGGGCGGTTACATGCCGAAGAGATAAACATGCCTAACTATAGCCAATAACTTGGAGAATATGTCAGATCTCCTCGAAGCTTCCATCTGGCGTAGGTGGTCTTCGATCGTCCGATGCTTGCCTTGCGGCCCATACAATACGGCGCATATACAATAGGTCGGCTATCTGAGGACCCCCTAATCCAAGACTCCCTCAGCAGGCCCCTTTGTGGTTCGGTGGGTGTGAGGTCGCATCCACAAAGATCGGAGGTAGTGAGATAGCACGGCGATTGGGTGCTAGTGTTTTACCTAGGGTTGGGCCGCTGTGAAGCATAAAACCCTACTTCTGCTTTGGTGGATTTATGAGACGAACACAAAGCACATGCAACGCTCGAAACTGGCAAGGGTTTCCTTCGGGGGAGCTACTACATGAGTACATGTGTCCAAAGGTATGAATCTTGCACTAGGTTGCATTGGGCCTCCTTTTATAGCTCAAGGGGAAACCACAATGGCAAAACAAACATTGTCTGATGATTAGATAGCTAACAGTGCTATCATACCTAACTCTGGCACTTAGGATAAAAAGCCATAAATGCTTGTCTAGGTGGCATGCAGGGTTGCATTCCCGGCAGGCTTCTACCACCGCTCTATCTAACTATCGCACCACATCTTGACACACCTCTGGATGGGTGTCAAGGGGGCATAATCTATCTTCTAGCATGTCATCATGTGCTTAGTAGGAACCACTTAGCCACCTGAGGGCACATCGACAAGTGACTGGTGTTGCAATGCGGTGGAGCGGCGACTGATCGAGCCATGCTTTTCGGGGGTTGGCTTGCCGAGTCTTCTTGAAGATGTGTGCGCCTTGGTCCCGGGCAGGCACCGGGGACGTGCTTGGTGTAGTCTAGGCCCGTCCTAGGCTATTGCATTAATCTTGCCAGTGTTGCTTAGCCAACACAGGTCACCTCTCCTGGAGTCTTGGTCTTGGATGCTTGATTTTGTCGTGATAGTAGCTTTCCCTGTCAGACTCGGACCATTGGCTCGGAGGCTTATCGTCCATTCACAAGTCAAGGGGGAATAAACACCCCTGTTTGTGTACCCCAATATCTATGAATGATGATAATGATGATGTTGGTACCTTGCCTGACGATACTGTGCCACCAGGCGAATTTCTTGATGAACAAATTGGTAGAGCTAAAGAGAATGAAATTAATGAAACTGATGAAGTCCTTGAAACTGATAACCATGGAACACCTAATAGTCCTAGCTCTCCTAGATTTGAAATGCCTAAGATACCTGAGGTTTATGTTATGGATGGAGAAGTATCTAGAGACATTCTTGCTTGTAAGGATAGAGATGATCTAAAGAAATTACTATGCAAGTATTAAAAAAAGACTTTGAATGCTAGAATGAAATTTGATCCTAAGTTTCCTACTTCACATATCTTTGTTACCTATAAGGATTATGAATTCCCTATCGAACTATAGTTAATTACTTTGGTTGATTCTGATCCTTTCCATGGCTATGAAACTAAAACAGTAGTGGCTCACCTTACTAAGTTGAATGATATAGCTACCCTTCTTGCTCATGATGATAAGATTCGACACTACTATATTCTAAAGTTATTTCATCTCTCATTAAGGGTGATGCTAAAACATGGTACAATACACTTGCTCCTGGTTGTGTGCATAGTCCCCAGGATATTATTTACTACTTCTCTGAAAAATATTTTCCTGCTCATCACAAACAAACCTCCTTACAAGGAATATTTAACTTTGTGAAAATTGAATAAGAGAGTCTCCCACAAGCTTGGGGGAGGCTTCTCCAATTTCTTAAATCTTGGCCTCATCACCCTCTTAAGAAAAATGAAATACCTGATATCTTCTATAATGGACTAACTAATGCTTCTAGGGACTTCCTAGATAGTTGTGCTGGTTGTGTTTATAGGGAACGAACTTTTGAACAAGCTAAGGAACTATTGAATAATATATTAAAGAATTATGATGATTGGACACTCCCCGAGCCACCGCTTGAACCCACTCTGAAGAAGAGTGGTATATTATGTCTCAATCCTAAAGATATGCAACAGGCAAAGAAATGTATGAAGGAAAAAGGTATTAAAGTTGAGGATGTTAAGAATTTACCACCTATTGAAGAAATACATGGTCTTGACACACCACCACCTCCACATGTGGTAGAGCTAAATTCTTTGTTAAAGTTTTATGAAGGTGACATCCCTTACAATAAATGTCCTAGTCAATGCTTATATGAGTTTGATAACTACATTAGGAAACAATATCACCTCAATGCAAATGTACTAAAATAGTTAAAAATATATTTCTATATGTTATTTAGAATCAGTAATGATGTTAGAGGTGTAGGAAAACATGCCTCTATGGTTCAAACTCGGTTACAACAACTTGCTAAATCTAAAAGAAAATTGCTTAATGAAATGAATAAAAATATGAATGAGCATGCTATTAGAGTAGTGACTAGAGGAGATATAATGACCTAAGAACCTCTTTATCCTGAAGGTCATCCTAAAGTAATTCAACATGACTCTCAAAGAATTAATGTTGATGCACCTAGTCCTTCTAAAAATAAAAGAAAAAGAAAAATGATAGGACTTTGCATACCTCTTGTAAACCTGAGATAGAAAAACTTCCTAATAAGAATGATGTCTCTATTTCTAATGCTAAAAATCAATCTGGTGATGAACATTCACCTAGTGATAATGAAAATGATAGTGATGTTCATGAGGACTTCCAACCAAATAATGATAAACAACCATATAATGATGTAGAAATAGAACCTGCTATAGATCTTGATAACCCAGAACCTAAAAATAAACAATATGATAAAAGAGACTTTGTGGCTAGAAAACGTGGTAAAGAAAGAGAGCCATGGGTTCAGGAACCCATACCTTTTCCACCTAAACCATCTAAGAAATAGGATGATGAAGAATTTGTACGCTTTGCTGAAATGATTTGGACAGTATTTTTGCGTACCCGCTTAACTGATATTTTAAAAATGGCCCCTAATGCAAAATGCATGTAAGACATCATCATTAATAAAAGAAAGATACCTGAAGCTCAAATCTCCACCATGCTTGCTAATTATTATTTTAAGGATGGAGTACCTAAAAAACTTGGAGATCTTGGAATACCAACTTTACCTTGCTCCATTAAAAGAAAATATGTCAAAACTTCTTTGTGTGATTTGGGAGCTGGTGTTAGTGTTATGCCTTTATCTTTATATAAAAGACTTGATTTGAATAGACTCACACCTGCTGAAATATCTTTCAAATGGCTGACAAATCAACTGCCTTACCTGTAAATATTTGTGAGGATGTGCCCGTAGTTGTTGCAAATATTACTATCTTAACATACTTTGTTATTCTTGAGATGCCCGAGGACGACAATATGTCGATTATCCTTTGTAGACCCTTTTTGAATACTGTTGGGGCTGTTATTGATTGCAATAAAAGCAAAGTCACTTTTCATTTCAATGGTAATGAGCATATTGTGCACTTTCCGAAGAAACAATTCCAAGTGAATGGTGTAAATGTTATTGAAAAATCTCTGACACTCACTATTGGAAGTTTTCAACTAACTCCACCTACTACCAAAAAGAAATATGATATATTTATGGTTGGGGATAAGCATGTACCCATTGAGGTAACTTAGTGTTTTACGAAAGTTCTTCGGTTTCATGCTAATCGAAAGAGGTTGTTAATAATACTTGATCAACCTTATTAATGGATCATTTTGAGAGGTATGAAGTTGATGAATCTAGTAGACACAACCTTCTATATCCACTTTTTGTTTTATCTTTTCTGAGTTAAATAAATTAAAATTCCATATTTATCCTGTTTTCTGATTTTTCCGTGCAATAAAAAATGACTGAAAAATAAAAGTTCTAAGAATGTCCTGAAAATTTTACACATTTTTTCTAAATATTTCTGAATTTCTGGTGATAATAACATCAGAGGGGGTGCACCTGGTGTCCATAAGACACCAGGGCACGCTAGCAACCCCAAGCGTGGCCTGGTGGGTTGTGGTCCCGATGTGGGTCCCATCACTTACTTGTTTTGCCCATGTCATCTCCTACCTCTAGAAAAAAATTACCATAGCATCTCCCTCGTGTTCTTGCTCACAAACCCATGGATTTCGATCTCTATTCTTGAAGATCCGTTTCCGAAACGGTTTTGGCGGATTGCTTCTTGGTATGTGACTCCCCCATTGCCCAAAGTAGTGTTTCATTTAGTGGTTTATTTTTAGAATAATTATATACTCTTGGTGCTTATGTAGATGAGCTTGCATGTTGAATTCTTAGAATTCTAAGTAGTTTGAATGGTTAATATGGCCTCTAGGCATACTTATGAGTAGTTGCTATCAATCTTGTGAAGTTTTGTTAACCAAATTTTGTGTCACAATTTTTTCCAGCAATTGTTCACAAATAACATTGCAATTCTTTAGGAGTTATTCAAGGAGAAGATCCTTGGGGGCATCTTCAAGTGGAAGCTCTGTCCGACAATCTTACGCTAAACCAAGTGCAAGCTCGATGCGGGGCGCCGACACCAAATCATGCCTTTGGCCGTGTAATACGTTCATGGAAGTTGCAAGTATCAAGGAAGAATTTGAGCAGTATGTTCACAACACCGATCTCGCTCCCCGCTACCTCTTGAGCGTGCGTTGGTATTCCCTCGAAGAGGAAAGGGTGATGCAGCGAAATCGATAAGTATTTCCCACAGTAGTTGAAAACCAAGGTATCAATCTAGTAGGAGGAACAAGCATGTCACCAATGGTTGCACCTACGCAAACAATCAAACTCTCGCACCCAACGCTATAAAGGGGTTGTCAATTCCTTCATGATTATTTGCAAGGATTAGATCCGATAGATATAAATGTAAACAAGAATAGAAAGTAAAAGGTAAATAAATTGCAGCAAAGTATTTTTGGTTTCAAGATCTGAAAGTATATTATGGAAAGTAGACCCGGTGCTCATAGGTTTCACTAGAGGCTTCTCTCTTGAAGGCAATTATCATGGTGGGTAAACAAATTACTGTTAAGAAATTGATAGAAAAACGAAGAATCATGTAGTTATCCGAGGCAATGATCATGCATATAGGCATCATGTTCGTGTCAAGTAGACCAAAACGATTCTGCATCTACTACTGTTAGTCCACACATCGACCGACTCTTGCCTACATCTAGAGTATTAAGTTCATGAAAAAGAGAGTAACGCATTAAGAAAGATGACATGATGTAGAAGGATAAACTCAACCAATATGATGAAAACCCCATCTGGTTACCCTTGATGGCAACAATACAATACGTGCCTCGCTATCCCCACTATGTCACTGGGTGAGGACCCCGCAAGATTGAACCCAAAACCAAGGACTTCTCCCATTGCAAGAATTACCAAACTAGTTGGCCAAACCAAACCAATAGCTCGAAGAGAATTGCAAGGATATTAAATCATGCAAATAAGAATTCAGAGGAGATTCAAATAAGGTTCATGGATAATCTGAACATAAACTCACAATTCATCAGATCTTGACAAATACACCACAAAAGAGGATTACATCAGATAGATCTCCATGAAGATCATGAAGAACATGGTATTGAAGATCAAAGAGAGAGAGAAGAAGCCATCTGGACTGGTAGGTTTGTGGTGGACGACTCACGCATCAACGAAGGGGCAATGGAGTTGATGTAGATGCCCTCCGTGATCGAAACCGCCTCCAGTAGATTACCGGAAAAGGCTAGAAGAGTGGATCTCTCGGGAACGGAGGCTTCCGGCAGCGGAAAAGTATTTGGGTGTCTCCCTTTGGTGTTGGGGGAATATTTGGGAATTTATTGGCCAGGAATTAGGGTTAGGAGAGCTGCCAGGAGGCGACAAGCCTGCTAGGCCCGGCCAGGGGGGCCGCGCCTAGTAGGCGTGTGGCTCCCTGGCACCTCCCCTGCCGTGAAATCCAAGATTGATCGACTTGTTTCCTTCCAAAAAAATTCCTTCCGAAGGTTTTATTCCGTTTGGACTGCCTTTAATATTCCGTTTGGACCATCTTTATATCTCAAAACTTTATGCAAGGAATCAAACTTCTCATAAATGTCCAATGCACTTAATATGGAAGTTTTTATTGTATCCCTCTTGGATGCCTATCATATTAGGACTAAATTCATAACATATACCAATTACCATGCTGTTTTAGAAACTTTAAAAATAATATAAGTGAGGTATGAGAGTTCAATTATTTCTATAAAACGCAAACACCACCGTGCTCTAATAAATATAAGTGAAGCACATAGAGCAAAATTGCCAAACTCAAAAGATATAAGTGAAGTATATAGAGCATTCTAACACATTCACGATTCAGCGTATCTGTCTCAAAAGATGTGTGAAGCAAGTATGATTGTGGAAAACTAACAAGCAAAGACTCATATCATACAAGACGCTCCAAGAAAAAACGCATATCATGTGGTGAATAAAAATATAGCCTCAAGTAAATTACCGATGGATTGAAGACGAAAGAGGGGATGCCTTCCGGGGCATCCCCATGCTTAGTGTCTTTGGCATCCTTGAATATTACTTGGGGTGGATTGGCCATCCCCTAGCTTAGGCTCTTGAAACTCCTTATTCCATATTCCATCAAATCTTTACCCACAACTTGAAAACTTCGCAACACAAAACTTAATAGAAAACTCGTGAGATCTGTTAGTATAAGAAAATAAATCACCACTTTGGGTACTGTTGTGAATTAATTCTTCATTCATATTGGTTTTATACCTACTGTAATATAACTCCTCCATGGTTCATACAACATGATACAACCCAAAGATTCATCAAAATAGGCAAACAACTCAAAGAAAACAGAATCTGTCAAAAACAGAATAGTCTGTAGCAATCTGAAAACTTCGTATACTTCTGTAACTCAAGAAATTCTGAACAATTAGGAAATCCTAGGAAATTTATATATCAATCTTGTGTAAAAATTTCAAACTCATTCGACGCTCTGAAAAACATAGAAAATTCCTAGACTAAGCGCAAAAGTTTCTATTTTTCAGCAAGATCAAATCAACAACAACCATAGAGCACTCCAAAGGTTTTACTTGGCTCAAACACTAATTAAATCACCAAAACACAATTACTACAGAATTAATATTTTGGGAAACACTCAAAAACATAAGCAAAAGCAGAACACAAAAATAAAATTGGGTTGCCTCCCAACAAGCGCTATTGTTTAACGCCCCTAACCAGGCAAAACACAATAGATCTAGGTATTGTCAACATTGGTATTCAATTACTAAATTGCACACTTATAAGCCCTAGGAGGGCCATTTTTCTTATCAATGATAATACTCCTAGGTAAAAAATTAAAGAGATTCAATGGTGGCAATTGGTTCCTTAATAATATTGAGAAAGTTAGGGGGAATACTTATCATCTTAAGATCTTCATCTTTACTAGAAGATTCACCCTTATTTTTAGGAACATAAACAAACTTGGTAGCCTTAGGAGGGGAAGGAGTTGGGGTAGTTTGAAGCGAAGCAAAAGAGGATCCCAAGTTAGTAATAATATCCTCTAGCTTGCCAATTCTAGAGGAATCTTGTTCCAATTTTTCATTAACTATGGGCTCCTTTTCCTTCAGATCTTTTAAGGTAACTCCTACTTTAGATCCATAATGAGTAATGTGATTATGAATCTTTTTGTACAAGGTTTCAATAAGCTCAACCGTAGCAACCCTTTTTTCAATAATATCAAGCCTTCTCATCACATGTTCTAGAGTCAAGATTGTTCCATTAACCATAATTGGGGGTGAACCTAACAAATTTATCATAGCACTATAAGAATCAAAGGTATGACTTCCCAGAAAAATCCCTCCCATGATGGCATCTAGAACTTATCTATTCCAAGGAGTAATACCCACATAAAAATTGCGAAGGAGAACGGTAGTAGATTGCTTACAAATAGATCTATATTGAAAATTGCAAATTCTATACCAAGCATCTTTTAGGTTTTCTCCTTCCCTTTGCTTAAAATTAAGAATCTCATACTCGGGAGTATTAGTTATAGTGGTAAGGCTAGCCATGAGTTCAAGCAATCCAACATACGAGCAAATGGAAGGCAAACAAAAGAAGGGAGAAAAAAGGCAAATATTTTTTGGTATTTTCTTAAAATAGTTTTAGAAGTGGGGAAGAGGAAAACGAGAGGAAAATGGCAAATAATGTAAATGCAAGAGATGAGTTTGTGATGGGTACTTGGTAGGCTTCATGTGTATCTTCCTCGGCAACGGCGCGAGAAATCCTTCTTGCTACCTCTTGAGCGTGCGTTGGTTTTCCCTTGAAGAGGAAAGGGTGATGCAGCAAAGTAGATAAGTATTTCCCTCAGTTGTTGATAACCAAGGTATCAATCCAGTAGGAGAAACAAGGAAGTCACCAATGGTTGCACCTACACAGACAATCAAACTCTTGCAGCCAACGCTATAAAAGGCTTGTCAATCCGTTCACGATTATTTGCAAGGATTAGATCCGATAGATATATATGTAAATAAGAACGGAAAGTAAATGGTAAATAAATTGCAGCAAAGTATTTTTGATATTTTTGGTTTATAAATCTGAAAGTATATTATGGAAAATAGACCCGGGGGCCATAAGTTTCACTAGAGGCTTCTCTCTTGAAGGCAAATATCATGGTGGGTAAACAAATTACTGTCAAGCAATTGATAGAAAAGCGAATAATCATGCAGTTATCCAAGGAAATGATCATGCATATAGGCATCACGTCCGTGTCAAGTAGACCGAAACAATTCTGCATCTACTACTATTACTCCACACATCGACCGACTCCTGCCTGCTTCTAGAGTATTAAGTTCATGAAGAAGAGAGTAATGCAATATGATGAAAACCCCATCTTGTTACCCTTGATGGCAACAATACAATACATGCCTCGCTACCCCTACTATGTCACTGGGTGAGGACACCGCAAGATTGAACCCAAAACCAAGCACTTCTCCCATTGCAAGAATTACCAATCTAGTTGTCCAAAGCAAACCAGTAAATCAAAGAGACTTGCAAGGATATGAAATCATGCAAATAAGAATGCAGAGAAGATTCAAATAAGATTCATGGATAATCTGAATATAAACTCACAATTCATTGGATCTTGACAAACACACCACAAAAGAGCATTACTTCGGATAGATCTCCATGAAGATCATGAAGAACAAGGTATTGAAGATCAAAGAGAGATAAGAAGCCATCTAGATACTAATATGGACCCGTAGGTCTACGGTGGACTACTCACGCATCATCGGAGGGGCAATGGAGTTGATGTAGATGCCCTCCGTGATCGAAACCCCCCTCCGACAGATTACCAAAAAAGGCCCCAAGATTGGATCTCTCGGTAATGGAGGCTTCCAGCGGCGGAAAAGTATTTGCGTGGCTCCCTTTGGTGATGTGGGAATATTTGGGGATTTATAGGCCAAGAATTAGGTTAGGAGACCTACTAGGAGGCGGCAAGCCTACTAGGCGCGGCCACGGGGCCCGTGCCTAGCAGGCTTGTGGCTCCCTGGCACCTCCCCTACCGTGCACTCCAAGCTTGGTCGATTTGTTTCCTTCCAAAAAAATTCCTTCCGAAGGTCTTATTCCGTTTGGACTCCCTTTAATATTCCATATCTGCAAAACTCAAAAACAAGTGGAAAACAGAAACTGGCACTAGGCTCTAGATTGATAGCTTAGTCCCAAAAATAATATAAAATAGCATATTAATGCATATAAAACATCCAAAATAGATAATATAATAGCATGCCATCATAAAAAATGATAGATACATTGGAGACGTATCACTCCCTTGATCGAAGATAAGTGCACCCAACACCTAAACCTCATAGAGACGTTTACTAAGAAATTTAAATATTTTCCTCATGAGTCTAGAGTTTTATTTAGCCTTTATAATAACTAGCAAAGTGGCCTGCTCAATGCGCGGGCTAGAACTTATAAAATTCAATGATGGGAACATAATGTTGGATGTTTTATATAGAAAAATTGAACAAAATGTGATGACACTTACAAATATAATACTTACGAAAATAGTTTAACAACTCAATATAAATCATTCATATGGGCAACATTTGAGCCATTGTAACGTAGAAACTATCAGTTTTTGTGTAATCGAATGTGAAGAAAAAACGTAAATGTGAGACTTGAAATTTAAGTATTTCAAGACTAAACAAAATTGTTTAGAGAACCAGCCACTGTTTGATAGGTTAGTGCGGCGGTTTTGAACCTAACTATGAATGTCTTTCAGTAGAGAAAAATATCTTTCTTTGCTTGTATTGAGGTGTTTCCTAAACTAGTTGGCAAATTGTCTATATGGTTGCATTCTAGAAACATGTTGGCTTATTCGCATGATATCTAAATACACAATATAAGTTTTTTTCTTAGTGTGCAAATTGAATATTTGTATGATCAGTCCTATTGAGATATCTATATTGGTATCATATTCGTATTTTTTTAGCATGCTGCGTTGCTTTGAGAAGTAATAATACTCGAACACATTTTATAAAATAGAGTTACGTGTTTGTAAATTTTAATATTATCGGAAAAGCAAATGTATTTTATGTGACCAGTGGAATATTTAGTTTGTGACCTAATCATTGAGATTCAAATGGTAGGTAATTTTTAAGCAAGTATTTCCCAAATTATTGTTGATACAGACAATTTCAGAATGAACTCTTGTTGGTAATAAAACTTGTTCGTCGTTTTTGTGCTTGGGAGATGCATGGACAATGTCATTCACATCCAACAGAAGAAACACCTTTTTTAAGTAGAAAATAATTGAATAGGAAAAGGAGGGTTGATTGCATTCTAGGAGTAGGGTGTTTTGGTGAGAGGGTTCCATGGTGGCCGTGAAAACAAATAAAAATTCAAACTTTATGGCTTAAAACGAAAACTGCGAAAATATGCATGTATACAAGGATGAAATGTATGTGTGTGTGTAAAAATTCATGAAGAAATACTTTGAATTGCGACCTGTAGAAAGATTAAACAAATTCAAGAACTTTTGGGATGAACAGTATCATGTGCTGAAAAACCACAAATTTGTTTTTTTTGCATACCTCTCATTTCAACGTATTTCACTATGAAATTTTACACACATGTATCTTATGCGTCTATTTATATCTGTATTTTCAGAATTTTTTGAACATAAAAATATGAATTTTGAATTAAAAAAGGCATTCATGGAGCTCGACCTCCAAAAGCAATTTTGGGAATTCTAGTACATACAAAGTATATAGATACACGAATGCACTCACATTACAAGCTTACTATATAATAAGCGTCAAATATCCGATACTAAAGAATATCAATGTTCCTGATAGTATCACAATGATTATCAATCTGTATCTTTTATCCAATATAGAAATTGTAAGATACCATAAACTTATCAAATCCCATACTAAAGTGAGTGAATGTGTCTATTTTTTACTGTTTACATTAAATTTATGTACAACAATATAGCGGACCGGTCCGCCATGTTAGAGTTGTAGTTTCTATGTATACGTATATGTGTATATTCCGGTATCATATACCGTTGTATTTCCTTGTTGTACAAGTTGATCTATCAATATAAAGAGATGCCAGCCGGTTCGGGCTAACCACGGAAAATAACATCTTTGATTTGGTATACAGAGCAGGCCGACCCAACCTAGGGTTTCTGCTCGCACCCGCGCTTCCGCCGCCGCCGTCTCTCTCGCTGTAGCAGCCGCCACCTGCGTGCCGCCACCACAGCAGTCCGTCGCGATGACCTCCTCCGTGTTGCAACTCTCCTGTTCCGGCGACGCGTTGGCCTGGCCCTCCACCCCATCCATCCCCGCCGTCGCCATCATCTCCGCCCCTACCGGCCACAACATCAACAACATCACGATGCGCTTAGATCACACTAATTTTCTTCTGTGCAAGATGCAGGTCGTCCCCAACATCATCGGCCAGGGATGGTACAGCTTCATGGACGGCTCCTGCCATGCGCCTCCGGCCACGATCGTCGAAGGAGACGTTGCCAAGGCCGTGACCAAGCCCAATCCGGACTACGCCTTGTGGTTCTACACGGATCAGCGTGTTCTTAGCATCCTCGTCGGCTCCATGACGGAGGAGATCCTTGGCCATGTCATTGGCCGCACCACCGCGTCATCTGTATGGGTGTGCCTCGAGTCGATGTTCTCAGTGCAGAACAGGGCAAGGGTGCGCCAGATGCGTCGTCAACTCTCGACGCTGAAGAAGAGCGACCTCACCGTGGCCGCCTACTTTCACAAGATGAAGGTTTTCACGGACACCATGGCCCAGGTGGGGTCGCCTCTCTCCGATGCTGAGGTAATCGACTACATCGTCATCGGTCTCGGGCCTTAGTACGAGTCCCTCCAGCATTCTCACACGGTGCTAGCTGCCGCCGGTGCTGACAATCTCACCCTGTCGGACTTCTACTCCATGCTTCTCTCCTGTGAGTCCCTCAAGGAGCAGAACGCCTATGTCCCCGAGTTCTTCACCTCCGCTAACGCCATGGCGTGGCAAGGCGATGGCCGTGGAGGGGGGCGTCCCTTCGCCGACACCACCAACGACGGCCGCTCCGGGGGTCACCCTATTGCCCCACAAGGAGGCGGTCAGTACAACGGCGGCCAGCAACAGGCCTCCCGTGGCAACCGCTCCAACCAGGGGGCGGTGGTGGCGGCAACGGCGGAGGTGGCCAGGGCAACGGCGGTGGCAGGCGCAACAATTGCCGTGAGCGCCCCGCTGTTAGGTTTGCAGGAACTGGGGGCATGAGGCTCTTCAGTGCAAACAATGCTACAATCACGCGTTCCAGTACGACGACAACCGTGCTGGAAATTCTGCCTCTTCCCAGCCTGGCCCTAGCCAGCCTTGGCTTTTCGACACCGGCGCCACCGACCACCTCACCAATGACATGAGCCGGATGAACATCCAGGAGCGCTATACCGGCACGGATCAAGTGCAAGTCGCCAACGGTTCAGGTTTGTCTATTACGCATGTTGGTCACTCTCGTTTACCTGGTTCATCCGCACCACTTGAACTTAAAAATATTCTTCTTGTTCCTGAACTTAGCAATAATTTGCTCTCTGTCTATCGCCTTGTCTCTGACAATAAAATCTTCGTTGAGTTTCATAAATTCTTTTTCTGTGTCAAGGACAAGGTCACAAAGAAAATTCTTCTTCGCGGTAGGAGTCGTGGCGGCCTCTACCCTCTTCCATTCAGCCGTGCCGTAGCTTCTGGACATCATGCGTCTTCCGGCGTTAGGCTGACTACCGAGCAGCGGCATCGGCGTCTTGGTCATCCTTCAAATAAAATAGTTCAGACCATTGTTAGTTCAAATAAATTGCCATGTTCCTCAAACATCGAGTCTTCCATGTGTGATGCTTGTCAGCATGCTAAGAGTCACCAATTACCATATAATTATTCTACCCGTGTTTCTATATCACCACTTGAGCTTATTCACACGGATGTTTGGGGGATTGCTTTGCCCTCTTCCGAGGGTTTTAAGTACTATGTTAGCTTCATTGATGACTATAGTCGCTATTGCTGGATATACTTAATCAAACATAAGTCTGATGTTGAGAGCATCTTTTACACTTCTCAAAACCATGTTGAGCGTCTTTTAGATGCTAAGGTTTGTTCTGTTCAGTCTGACTGGGGGGGAGGTGAGTATCACCGTCTCCATGGTTATTTTCATCGCACCGGCATTGCTCATCGTGTGTCTTGTCCGCATACTTCTCAATAGGATGGGGGGCGTTTCTTACCGCTTGCTATCTCATCAATAGGATGCCTACGCGTGTTATCAACAATGCCACACCTGTGTTTCACCTCCTTAACATGCTTCCCGAGTATTCTTTTGTCCGCACATTTGGCTGTGCGTGTTGGCCTGGTTTGCGTAAGTATAATTCACGTAAACTCGAGTTTCGCTCTCGGATGTGTGTGTTTCTTGGTTATAGTCCCATGCATAAAGGTTATAAGTGTCTTGATCGCTCCACTGGTCGTATTTACATCTCTCGCGACGTCGTTTTCGACGAGATGGTGTTTCCCTATGCCACTCCCGGTGCCACTATTGATGTTTCCAAACTCCTTCCAGTGTCGCTTCCGTCTAATGAACCAGTTACTCAAAGCACCGACACGCGTAGTTATGACATTACCTTGTTACCGGCTAATGCACCTGGTGTTGTCGTTAGTTGTCCTGTGCAGGTTCCCGGGACGTCCCCGCTACCGATCGACATATAGGCACCATCGGCGCCACCACCTCTGCATGCCTCAGATGGCACGCCCGGGCCTGCCTCCCATGCAGGCACGCAGTCCTGGTGCGGCCTCCTGCACCGCTTCTGGAGCTGACCCCGCCCCAGCCGACACGCCGGCCCCGGTCTCTGACCGCGGCCCGCGTTCGCGTTCTTCGTTGCCTAGGCGGTCGTCTGCATCGCCGGCCCATGATGGGTCTCCTTTGCTAAGCTCGTCCTCGCCCGCATCTCCGGCCCCTGATGGGTCCACTTCGTCGCGCTCGTCGCCACCTGCTTCACCGCCCTCGTCGTCTCCAGCACTTTTCGCTGCCGAACCACCACGGGCCGTCGTCACACGACAACGTAATAGTATCTCCCGTCCTAAGGTGTATCGGGACGGCACGGTTTGGTATGATCCTTATCGCCGCCAGGCATTTATGGTGGAACCTGCGTCTCATCGCACCGCTCTCTCTGAGCCGGCTTGGCGTGCTGCTATGGAGGCTGAGTTCGCGGCTCTTCAGGAGAACAAGACATAGATATTGGTACCCCGTAAACCTGGCACTAACATTGTTGGCAGCAAGTGGATCTTCAAAACAAAGTTTTGTCCTGATGGTTCAGTTGATAAATACAAGGCGAGGCTTGTGGCACGCGGCTTCACACAGCAGTACGGTATAGATTATCATGATACTTTCAGCCCTGTGGTTAAACCAGTCACAGTTCGCCTGGTGCTTTCTCTGGCTGTCTCTCGTGGTTGGTGCCTTCGTCAGATTGATGTGAGTAATGCCTTCCTTTATGGTTTTCTTTCTGAGGAAGTATATATGCAACAGCCTCCTGGTTTTGGGATTCGCGGTGTCCTCATTATGTTTGCAAGCTGCAGCATGCTCTCTATGGTCTCAAACAGTTGCCCCGTGTCTGGTATGCACACTTGAGTGACAAGCTTCATCAACTCGGTTTTATTGCTAGCAAGGCGGATACTTCTCTGTTCATCTTCGATCATCAGGGAGTTGTGATATATGTGCTCGTCTATGTGGATGACATCGTCTTGGCTGCTCCTCTTCGTCTGCTGTTGAGAAGCTGGTTGCCACTCTTTCTGGCTCTTTTACTATCAAGGACCTTGGGCGCTTGGAGTATTTCCTTGGTATTGAGGCTGCTTATAACTCTGAGGGTATGGTGTTGACGCAGCATAAATATGCTCTTGATCTCTTGCACTAGGCCAACATGGAGCAATTTTGGCCTGTTACTACTCCCATGTCTACTTCCGACAAATTGTCTCGAGATCAAGGAAAACCGCTGAGCTCTGAGGATGCTTTCAAGTACAGGAGTCTTGTTGGGGGTCTTCAGTATCTCACCCTGACGCGTCCAGACTTGTCCTTTGCTGTTACAAGGTGTGTCAGTACTTGTCGCAGCCTACTACCGCTCACTATGAGGCAGTGAAGCGCATTCTTCGATATATTCGAGGCACCATGTCTATTGGCTTGCGTTTCCGGTGCTCTACATCTACGGGGCTGAGTATATTCACTGATGCAGATTGGACGGGCTGTCCTGATGATCGTCGTTCCACGGACGGTTTTGCCATTTTCCTTGGACCCAATCTGGTATCCTGGAGTTCACGCAAGCAACCTACGGTTTCTCCCTCAAGTACTGAGGCAGAGTACAAGGCTTTGGCCAATGGCACCGCTGAAGCTATATGGATACAGTCGGTGTTGAAGGAGCTTGCTGTGTTTCTTTCCCACCCTCCCGTTTTATGGTGTGACAACATTGGCACCACATACTTATTTGTCAATCCAGTGTTTCATGCCCGCACGGAGCATATCGAGGTTGATTTCCACTTTGTGCGCGAGCGGGTTGCCTTGGGTGCTCTTGATGTTCGGTTCATCTCCACTGGCAATCAGTTGGCTGACGTGTTCACGAAGCCTACTACTCAGCTCACACTTCGTCGCTTCCGTTCCAATCTCAACCTTGATCACGACGGTTTAGATTGGGGGGGTGTTAGAGTTGTAGTTTCTATGTATACATATATGTGTATATTCCGGTATCATATACAATTGTATTTCCTTGTTGTACAAGTTCATCTATCAATATAAAGAGATGCCAGCCGGTTGGGGCTAACCACGGCAAATAACATCTTTGATTCGCCATACTCATCATGCTATATAGTTCATATGAATCTTGTTAGTATACATTAGTATGTAGTCTTAATTTGAAGATATTTCTTCTGGAAAACACCAAGTTCCCATGTACGTATGACGATCTAAAAGGCCAGAAACGTCATCTAGCTGCATAAGCATCAGACAAAAAGTGTTCATTTATGTTTCTACCTTGCGAAAATTTCTATATAGACTACTGCCTTGGCCACTTCTTCATTGTTTTTCTACCTTTGTCGTATATCTTTACTCACTCTATCCCTTTTTGTGACTCTTTGGAGTACTACGATTTTTTTTTGGTTTTGGCAGACATAGTCCTACTATGTTTACATATTGTCCCCTGACTTACATTGACATATGATATTGTCTCTCCTTCAGAAGGATCATCCACACATATTCAGTTAGTGACACTCATTCTTGTAATATATACCTCTTCTCCAACATGTAGTCCTGTTATTATCTACGAATCTTCTTTGAAGTTGAACAATAGCACTGCCATCCCTTTACAATTGCCTAACCTGGCACTTCCGATGATATCAGGTAGGAGCATCATGGCTAGGCTTTCTTCTTGTTTTAGCTTGGCTCTGCTCTCATTCTATCATCCCGGTTCAGAGTCACCACTGATGCAGGTCTAACTCGACCCCCTTCCTCTCCACCGGCGTCCCTGATTAGACATCATCAGCATAATTTGTGTATAAACTGTCGCACACATGTCCCATATTTAACATACAGAGGATTTTAACGTAATCTTGTAATATATGTAAAAACAAATTTCAAGTTCCAATATGTACAGGCATTGAGAAGCATGTCTGTATGCACACATATACATCTAATTGGCTTCAAGTAAATTTTAAGCCAGTTGTAATCTAAGAAAACTAGAATACGCATTAATAAAGAATGGATTTATGAGGAGTTCAAGAAACCCTGACCTCCAAGATAAACGGTCGGCCGAGTCATAAAGTTGGTGTACGTAAACAACTTCAATCCAGATTGTTGTTGTGGTTCCTCCTATGTGTAGATATTGCCCGCAGCTGAATGCAATGATTACTCGACAATGAGCGGAGCTCAACCATGTCCACATACCAACATCAACTGCAACTGCAACGTGTATGCGTTTGTCACTCATGGCAACCTCAGTCATATACTTGTCTATCTAGCTACTGCCGCATATATGCGTCAACCATGTATCACATCCATGCATGCCTCCATGAACCCTCACGTCTATCCCTATCTTCAGATCCAATGAAGTAATTATCAGTTAGTCACGCTAGGAGTCCCTGTAGTCACGCCATGATATCTGCTCTACACCACCATATCATTTGTCCCTGAGCCAACCTGTCTCCGACTGACCATGACAGGCCTCTGGTACTACAACTCCATATCATTTGTCGCTCCGTTCCACAATGTAGCGCGTCCTCGATTTTTGATCTTGAAGTTCGACCATAAATTTAACCAACGAGACCGATTGCGGTGGGAGCAAAAATTATATCCTTGAATTCATATCGAAAACACGAATTCAGTGGTATAATTTTTGCGCCCGTCGCAATCGATCTCGTTGGTCAAATTAATGGTGAAACTTTGATCTCGAAAAACACGAACGCACTACATTATGGAACGGAGGGAATACTATATATATCTACATGTAGCATCGCGATGACATCTGACTCTCTGTTTGCCTACGTACTCTCTTGTCCCTCGCCTTTCTTGCAATGTACGGCTTATGTGGTTGACGGCTCGTTTGGTGTTGGTACTGATACGAACTCCTGATTACTTTCATTCGATTAATCGTTAGCCAAAATTGGAATTTGGACAATCAAATACCCACTATATCGATGAACACAAATACTACTAAGATACATGTTGCGGCAAAATATACACATCAGTCAAATACCCACTATATTCATTTTGATCATGTGAAAATATTGAAAAGATACCAGTAGTCAAATAACACGTATCATGAGTGTTGAAAGAACAACTTTATGGAGAAAGTGGTATAATAATTATTACATCTACAAAGATAATTTTTAAGACAGATAAAACAAACACAATTAGAAGAAAGTAAGTTTGTAATTAGTATCAAATTTTTGGATGGGCATGTAATGAAAAAGAAAACACACTGTGTACATGCCGGAGAGCACGCCGTTGGCTGCCGATTTATTGCCGGCAGAAAATGTGTGCCTCCACCTATATAAGCTAGTAAAGCAAGAAGATCGATTGATTTTTTTTGGAAGGCTAGTACGTACCAAGAAGTTAGCTGATCAATTCCTCCACCGGCAAGACACGCATGCAGGAAACTCGTATTCGTCTTGATTTCTTGGGAAGGCCAGTACGTACGGAGAAGCCTGTTAATCAATTCTTGCGCTTGCCGGAAACACGCACAGAAAAAGGCAAATCGATCCATATGGTATAGGAAGCCTTGCCTCAAAATCAAAGTAGGGAGGGAGAGAGCCACGGACTCACCCTTTAGAACGCACTCAGGAAACACATATTCATCTTGATTTCTTGGGGCGGCTAGTACGTATGCAAAAACCCCTAATCAATTCTTCTGCTGGTCGGAACAGAGATCAATCCACACAGAAAGACACGGGCACACATCTCAGATTGGTAATGAACATGACTCTTATTTTAGATTGATAATGAAAGGTTAGCACAGTAGGTAATTTTAAGGATGGCATTGCTGGGAAATTCTACGACTCTAAATTAGATCTAACGGTTGTGTTTTCTAGATGTAAAAAATTAAAGGTTAGTCGTTTCTAATTTTTGTGATAATTTTTAGCATATTTATCTTTATTCTGGTTAACCTTTCAAGCATTTTTTATATATAATAGATGCTTTCACCATGCCCTTAGATATGCTCTGTGAAGCGTGCAAAATTTCGTATTGGGGTTCGCTAGACGAATCATCAAAATCTGCGTATGAGTCATTTTTGATTAATCTTTTCAATGATGAAGTCAGAGGTGTGAGACAAGATAGAATAAAAAAGCATCTATTTTTCATCTATACAATAGTTTGCATTATTTAATGACAAATGCATAGTAGGTAAATAAGATTGTAGCACATTGTGCGCTCCTGATTTGAGTCTTATATACACTGTTGTCACGTTAGTTAAACGTTATAATCTAGAAGCAGTTGTTGCACGAAGATTGAATCACAACGCTAATAGTGGTCACTTTTATGATGGGATTTATGCCTCCTGTCTAGCTATGGAGATGAGCGTGTCCCCTTGGCTTAATGATCGTATCTTACCTAATCAGTACTTAGACTTGGAGGCCATAAAACGCCAAAAGTTCCTTAGAGGCACAGTCGATAATTATACTTACAACTTGAGGTTCAATAACGGTCACATTGTACCTATCGTATTGCCTACTCCTACTCTCTTTAATTATCACAAGAGGCGAAGATATTACGTCCTTGAGAGCGAGGCCCACACGTACAATGCGCATGTTGAAGCTGCAAGACGGGCTGAAGAGGCTGCGCCAAGAGCCTCGATGGGCTATCACTCAGACTATTATCTAGGCTACGGATGGTGATTACCAAGCCAGGCCAAAAGTCTAAGCTTGGGGGAATATGTATTTCAACCGTCATTATATCCATGTTCACACATTTCATTCTAGTTGTCGGTGTCCTCACTTTTTCATTGTATTATCCATGCTAGATTTATTTCCTCGCTTTCTTTTCGTGTGTCTGAAAAACTTTGAGAAGACCTAAAAATATTTCTTGCTTCTTTTCGGGTTTTCTTCTTAGGTTAGTTAGATGTAGTATTAAAAGATAACCCATAAAGATTTCTTGTTTCTTCTTTGCTTGTTGGGAGTTATCCCATGTAAATAGTTTTTCTCATTTTCGCTTTTCCTTATTTTATTTGTTTTCTTCACGGAAAAAAACTCCAAAAATATTTCAGTGTGTTTCTCTGAAATTCTTTTCCTTTTATTGAGTCATACTAAGGAGAAGACCACGATGAAAATATTGAGTGGCTCTCATATGCACCAGTGTTGATCTAACAAAGTGCCTATAATACTTTGTCTTTTCCTCTTGAATGAAATGCTTGCCGATTCTAGCTTAGTCCTCGACATTCTTGCACTACTATTATTTTCATATCAGTTGGCCGTGCAAGTGAAAGACAATAATGACGATATTTGATGATGTGATTGTGGCAGAGAGAAGTGGGTATGAACTCAACTTGTTTTTCTTTGTACATTTGTTTAACCTAGTATCCATACTTCAGGATATTATGATCGAACATGTTTGCAATGACAATTAGATATTATACTTGCTCATGCCATGCTCAAGTAGCTAGGAGTGGATAATGATTTATCTTTTTGATATCAACATGCATTGAAATGGTTGTGATGTAGTATGATGATATGTTATCCTCCTCTGAATGTTTGAAGTGGCTCGACTTGGCACATGTTCACGCATGTAGTTGAATCAAAACCAACATAGCCTTCACGATATTTATGCTCATGGTGTCCATATCCTATTCATGATATCACCCAATGTTTATTATTCATAATGCATGTTCATGATCGTTTTTGCTCTCTAGATGGCCCCTTCTCAACCTATTTGCTAGCCTTCACCTATACTAAGCGAGAATACTGCTTGTACGTCAAAATCCTTAAACCAAAGTTATTCCTCATGAGTCCACTATATCTACCTATATGCGGTATTACTCTGTCATTCCAAGTAATTTGCATGTGCTACCTTTGAAATTTCAAATGAACATCTATTATGTGTGCCTGGACCGCTCATGGAGCGACAGGGGGCGGCAGTATCTTCCATGTTAAGCTGTTTATTCTCATGATGAGTGCTTATTCACTCGTCCTTGCACGACAGGGGTAGTAATAGGGATTCCTAGTCCCGAAATCAAAGAAATACCAATAATTAAAAAAACTCCCCCAGGAATGTTGTTGGTATGGACGGTACCTGTGGATTCGGCTAGCCTTGAGTATGTTTGTTGGTTGAGGGGGAGTAAAATTTTACTTTTACTGCTTGGGAACCGCCGCTAATGTGCTTAACATGGATGATATTGATAACTCTTGGTCGTAATGTTGACAGGAAGGGTGCACCTCCCGAAATTATACTATATGATTTAAGCTTTGAGCTCTGGCACCTCTGCAAATCCCTGCTTCCCTCTACGAAGGGACTATCTATTTATTTTTATGTTGAGTCATTACCTTCTTAAATAAGCGTCATATCTGAGAGCACTATGTAATAGCCCGAGACCGACTCTCCAGAAGATTCCGTTTTATTCCATTGTTCTCCTCTGTGTTTTGTCTGGTTGTCGCATTCATCATTTCATCATTCCATCTTGTCATTAATTTTGTAACTCAAATAAATAAACTACATAGATCTTTGGATCTATTTAAATTGAGGGAATTCATATGGTGATTTCTCTTTATAACTTATAAATATCCTCCCAATATGTTAGGGAGAAAAAATAATATTCCATTAATTTGGAATCATCGGAACACATTTGCATAATAAAGCCCATGCCTTTTCTGCTGAGTTTGACCTCCAAACCTTGTCAATAGTTCTTTTTTGCATTTATCGAGGCTCCACCTCAAATCTCAACATTTTTGGATCTATCCAAACCTTGTCCTAATTAAAACTTATTTGGATCAAATTCAAATATGTTCGAATACAATTATGTCGTCAGGGCCAATTGTTGTTTTCCTTGGATCAAGCATATTGTGTGGGGTCCTGGAATTTTTCCCCACTATCAGAATGCACTCCTAACCTCTCTTTCCTTTTCTATCTTTTCGCTATTTTTTCTTTTAAGAAGAAGAGAAGTAAGGAGAGACGGAGCCTAGCAGCTGGCTCATTTGGCCTAAAGCCTAGTCGCCCCCTCTAACCCTAGCTCCAGGGGAGAGAATCGTGCTCAATCCCATCTCCCTCCCGAGCGCCTTCGTTTTTTGATTCTCGTGAAGTGTCCTTCCTTCCTACAGCTGATAGGGCAAAATCGTTGTTTTTACGATCCCTATGTAGACAGCCCTTTTTTTCTAGTATTTACTAGAAAATTTGATCCTCTTTTTTTTCTTTCTATAGTGGAGATAGTCGCACGTAATGTCAGATCACGGCCATATTATTAAAAGCATGCGGTAAGAAGGGGTTTTGTTCTAGTGCTCGGAAATAATATTCCAAAGCCTTTGTATGCTCTCCACTGCTTGTGTGTATAAGGCCTATGTTATAGAGTATATAACTTCGATCATAGGGATCGATTTCTAGTCGCGTAGCTTCATAATAATTTTGCAAAGCTTCTGCATAATTTCCTTCGGATTGAGCCAACATCCACTAAGGTCATTCATTCTATTCAAAAAATCTCCGTTCCAAAACCGTACATGAGGTTTTCATCTCATACGGCTCCTCCCTTCTGTACATCTATAGTACTAAGCGAAATAATCTATATAATCAAAATAGAATTAGTCCCGTCTCATTATGAACCAAAAGAGGCTGGTATTTTTCCAAGAAATCTCTAGCCAACCTTCCAACAAGAGGTTTTTCTTCACACCAATGAATTCTATTAATGCTAGAGGAAAATGATAGCTCCAATAATTTCTTTGTTCTCAGCGCCTCCTATTTAGAGGAATTAGCTACTTGAACAATATTTGATGGTTATAGGGGTATCCAAAGTATAGACATGATGGTTGTTTGTTATCCCAACCATTCTTCCCAGCCCTGATACCGATCAGGAAAGGGGTAATTTCTAACAAAGTTTTTCTCTTGTTGATTCCTGTTTCTAGGTGTAGTGCTTTTCTCCCCTATGCTGCCTACGGATACTAATAGAGTAGGATTGGCCTGTAATCCATACCAGACCATATCCTGTAGGTGTAACCTTTCGCTCAATACTCAAATCTACAATTGAAGTATCTGAAGCCGCATCAATCGAGGATACACGATGGAAGGAATTGTTAGTTCGCCTCACCTTCCCGAAGCGTGGGTTTGTTTGCTTTACAAATTTTGTTCTCTCTATGCCAACCCCTTCTCTTTTTTGTAAGACTGAGGTATAGGTAGGTCTAAAAAAGAAAAAAAAGAGTCAAATCGCACCATCTCTAGAATAAGTAAATGTCTTTTTTCTCTCATGACGTTGTCGGAATTATCCGCAATAAAATATTCGCTATAATTGAGAAGGTCTTATCAATGAAATTTCCATTTACACGGGATCTAGGCATAATTCCCAACCCATTCTATATAGAATTGTTTTCATTCCTTCACAAAATAACATAAAAACAAACACATTCTATTCTTGTAATTATAAATAGATTGATCCATATGCTCTAAATCCATATGCTTTAAATCGATAAGAGAGATATGGATTTTTCGCTCAGCTCAAATTGTATCCTTTTCCTTCTGTTTGGAAATGGAGAGATATTAAATATTTGACTAAGACTGGATTTCATTCCACTTTCCTATTTCTTAACAACAACTTATGTCATCAACTATTTCGTTTTTTCAAAGTTATTAATTGTCTCATACTCTATTTTTTATTCCAATGGTGTAGCGTATCTTATGCAAACGGAATTCTAAGGTTTCTTTATTTTATTATGCGGGAAAACCTAAATTAATTTTTTTATTTTATAGCGAGCAAAATTTCTAGTAAAAAATCATGTATCCTTCCACTTAGATCAAAAGGAATTTTTCCAATAGATTTAGGGAACCCCCGAGCGGTTGTGGTTGTACCTGTACTGCAGGAATAAGAAAACTCGCTATTCACTCAGTTTATTTTCCATAATAAGTTATGTAGGAAAGATGGCCGAGCGGTTCAAGGCGTAGTATTGGAACTGCTATGTAGACTTTTGTTTACCGAGGGTTCGAATCCCTCTCTTTCCATTTTTCTTAATTCATCAACGTTAAGGATCACACAGGGTCAGGAACAACGAATCTCTTTATGATAAATAGATCCATTTTGCAAGTTCGTTATTACGGGTAGTTCCTACAAAGAATCGGACTAATGACGTATACAATGCTTGAATTATCGATGTAGATGTTACATAGTGGCTTCTCATCCTTCAGAGACTACGAGTGTAATAGGAGCGTTCTTTCGCTCTCAGAGAGGAGCACCGCCTCGTCCAAGAGCCCCAGCGCCGCATCCGACACCCACGTTGGCGACCTCCTCCTCTAGCCCTGCTTGCGCCTGCCTCTCCTGCTCCTCACATCGCCCCTCCGTTTGCCTCGCCCTTTCCCCGTCCATGGTGCCATTGTCCTCTACTAGCAAGCTGCCACTCTCCCCCCGCGCCGCTCACCCTATCCAGCCACTGGCTTGGCTCCGCCTCGCCTGCCGCTTTGCTACGCTCCCCTTCCCTTGCGGCCTGGCCAGCCCCCTCACGTGCCTGAGCCACCCCGTTCGTTTGCACCACGGCGGTCAGCAAGCCGCTGCTGGTAAGCGACGCTTGCAACTGCCCCTTCCTCCTACCTTAGTTGCTCACCCTGCCTTTGTTGCCGCTGCTTGTTGTCGTCGCTACCATCTGTTGCTCCTTGCTGCCGAGGCAACAACACCATAGTTTTGATGAGCCCCTGTAAGAAAATTCCCCGTGCCACATCCAACCAACACGGGTTTCGCCAATTGTTAGATCGATCGTGTACCTCTACCTCCATCTACGGAATCGCCAAGACCGAAGTGTTGTGCTTCTTCGTTTTGGTTTGGCTACACTGCAAGACCCGAATGCCAAGTACCCGACAACCCTACGAGCGTCAAGTTCTTCTTCGATGTGCACAACTACGATTCCGTGTACCACGACATCAACGATCCTCAAGTTCGACTACATAACCGTGTACGACTACCGTCGGCGAAGATCAGCAAGAATACCTCTAAGTTGTCATGGATCCATCAAGACCGTCGAGTGAACGACTACTTCCACTAAGACACGAGTACAACTACTTCCACGACGACCGCGACAAGCCATGAATTCCACTAAGACACGAGTACAACTACTTCCACGACAACAAATTTGTATGATATTTGAATATGTTGTTCTATTGATGAGATCTTTATGTAGCTTGTGGCGAGTGTAAGCCAATTCCATATACTCATCTCTTATGTAAATGTACTTCTAATGATATCCATTCTTGCAACACGACGAGTTGCGCTTCTATCCCTGTCGAGGCCCTTGTTCCAAAATAAGGATATGATCGCATCTTGGGCGTGACAAGTTGGTATTATAGCATGTACCAACCTAGGAGCCCCCTTGATTGATCGAACTTGGCCGAGTCGAGTCTAGTGAAAAACTATTTTGAGTCTAGTTATATATCGGAGAGTAGGATTCTTTTTGCTCCTCTTCTATGCTCTGGTGAGGAATTATAACTTAGGAATTTTGATTCTACCCTCTTCGCACTCAATTTTTTTTGGATCACGCGCGTATTTTGGAATCTCTATGATGCCGATGTGACGAAGTTATGTACTTGGTGCCTCCTGTTATCAAGGAGTAGAGCTCCAAGGGATTCCTGGCACATCGTTATCGCTCAGTTTCCTTAGTATCTCAGGATGGAGGATGTTCGAAATTGCTTCAATACTAGTAGTGGCGAGAGGAGTCCAGCATCCCCAGTACTTGTGGAGAGAGTTCGGATGTACTGCCATTCTTAGTATTGTTGTGTTTTCGAGGGTCCGAGATAGTTGGAGTTCCGAAGGCTCTGGTTATGTGTTGAAGGATGGATACAATTAGAGTGTAGGGCTTGTTAGTTGTGTGAGATATTTTGCCTCCCTGTATACCCAACACTAGATTGCATAACCAGAAAGCTTAGGGAGTTCTTAGGTGGGAATTCAAGTAGTTACCTAGGCTATCTTCCAACAGATCATGATGTGAGGTTGGGGTTCGACATCTAGTGGATTCGTTTGTTCACGGTCTTTCTTACAGCAGTTCTCGTTCTGTCTTAAAGAGTCCTTGTAGCTTGCTACGACTCGGGGATGCTTTGTATGTCGTGTGCACTGCCTTGTACATGATGGATACTATAAGATCAAGCCCGTGCGAACCTTACCACGAAAATATCAAGCGAAATCTCTATTATGCATTTGTTCTGGCTTGTTTCATAAGCATCATCCTTTGTTTTGTTTTGTATATTATAATTCGAGTTGCTTCGATGTCAAGTAGTGATTTCATATCTCTTATAAGTAGTGTTCTCAAATTTTACGGGAATGCTATTCCTTTTGTTCAACTGGAGTTCTCATGAAATTATTTCAACCGGTGCGCTCCTCTTCAAGATAATTTTATCTTCTTCAATAATTGCAAGATCAATCCTCATGTTTCTTTCAGAGTTATTTTCATATGTCCTAAGTTTGTCTTTGTTTTCCCCACCCTCCCGACCTTTTTCTTCAATAATTAAATTCTCATCGAAGTGCTTTTTCTATTCATGTGATGCTTCCGCTATCTTTTATCTCGTATTGTTGCGAGGATCCCTTGTGAAGATTCTCAGGAGTTTCAATTTCAAGATCTATCCTCATATTCCAAGTTCTTGTTATTATTCTTCTTAGGTGGATTCAATTCAAGCTCTCAGCGTTCGCCATATCCTTTCTCATTTGTTCAAGGATTGCCCATGTTGGAAATTATTATCCAAGCCATTCTTGTTTATTCCTCTTTCTATTATATTTGGAGTGCTGAAGATATCTCAGAAGACTTTCATTTCCATTCATGTCCTTTTAAATTATTTCAAGGTTCTCACCTTATCAAGTTCTTAATTTTTACCGGTGCAATACCTCTTTCTAAGCAATTGTTTCAACTTTTGAGTGGGCCCATAACCCACAAGTTTGTCCCTAGGATCTTACCCGACTCTTCTAATCTTTCCGGAGATGTCCTCAAATTCTTTTCAAATATGATGAAAGAATGATTCTCATAAGTCATATTCCTTCTCCATGACCGCTTCAAATTATTTTCATCATTGGCGCAACTGTTCTTTATTCATTATTCCGGAGTGTCTCAATAATTCATGGTGTTGCTTCTCGTCATTATTCTTAGTATTGAAGACCGAAGGAGAGTTTCTCTTAATGTTGGTCCACCCTCTTGAAGATTTGTCATCTCATCTTGATGCTTTCCTCTCAAATTGTTTCCATTCATGAGAAATTTCTCCCATATCTACCTGGTGCATTCAGAGTTGTTTTCATTTTCCGATCCCCCCGAAGGCCATCATTTTGAAAGATTTCTTCGTTCTTAGCTTTCGGCTTTCGTTCTAAAATTCTTCTCAATTGTTGTCGCTTCGTTCGTATCTCGATTATTGTGGTGCCTCGTGACGTTTTCCATAAGGTGGATAGTGATCTCTTTGTTCCCATGTATCTTTGTTCAATCATAGTATCCTCATTCGTTGTGAATTCTTACCAGTGTTCTAGTAATGACTTCTTCAAGTTTGTGCTCATATTCCTCTTCGATCTTCTAGAAGAATAAGTTGTGTGCTCCGTTGCTTGTGATTAGTTTAACTTGATGAAGGATGAGCATAACATAATTCTCATTCTAGTTTCATCAAGGTGATTTCAATCCCTCTTCCCGAGTTGTGCATCTTATCAATTCTCGATTATAGTTGCTAATCGTTTCATTTCCGAAGTCCCAAGGTTTCCCGAGTATCTCTTTGCGAAGCTTATTCTAAATCATGGCAAGGCTTGCATCTTAATTTTCCAAACCTTCATTCTTTGATCATCATTTGTTTACAGAGTTCTTCAAGATGCTTCTTCATGGTGGGTTGTTAAAGATGTAATTCTTCTTGAAGTATTCTTCTAGATTCTTGTTCGAGGTGCTCAAGTGTTCTTTAACTTGGATTTCTAAGTTCAATTCCTTCTCCATTGTCTTTTGAGATGGTTTTATTAAATTCTTGATTATGAGGAGTCTCGATGGAAAATTGTCAAGAATAATAATAAGTAAACCCAGATTGTATTCTCGGAGTTATCTTGGGTTGGATTTCACCCAAAACATTTCACCCAAAGCATTCCTAAATGATCCAAGTTTGCCCCTCCTCTTATTGGTGAAAGAAGTTTTCATCTCTTTTTCTCCCAAGCAATCCTTGTTTTGTAAGTGGCTCGTTATCACCTCATTATTTTAAGATGTTGTCCATAAGCCCACAACAAGCTTATTCTTTTCGTTGTTGGTTTTTCAACAACTCCGTTCAACCTATGCTTCTAAAATTCATTGGTGGTATAAGTTGTCATTTTCTTCTCTGTTCTCTTCTCTCCAAAGATCTAGCTTCTATTCTTTTATTCCGGAGGCGTAGTGGTGTTGCTCTTTTCAACTAACACCTAGTTTGATTAAGATCATGTTCTTTGTTTGCTTATTCATTTGACTCGAGTGTTATGTTATCTGTTCAAGTTCTTTTCCTTCTTATCAAGTTTGGCCTCTCTTTCCTCTCGAAGTGCTTCCCAAATTTGTTGTGAATTCTTGCTTGTTCCTCGTGTCAGTCTTCATCTCGTTGCAACCTTCCATGGTCATTGGTTTCACTTGCTTGTCAGAGAAGCAACTAAGTTTACCTCTTGCTCTTTCTCTTCCCCTTTTCATTCTTAGATCTTGAGACGAGATCCTCGTGTAGTGAAGGAGATTTGTAACAGCCCAAGACCGACGCTCCAGAAGATTCCGATTTATTCTATTGTTCTCGTTTGTGTTTCGTCTGGTTGTCACATTGATCATTTCATCATTCCATCTTGTCATTAAGTTTGCAACTCAAATAAATAAACTGCATAGATCTTTTGATCTATTTAAATTGAGGGAATTCATATGGTGATTTCTCTTTATAACTTATAAATATCCTCCCAATATGTTAGGGCGAAAAAATAATATTACATTAATTTGGAATCATCAGAACACATTTGCATAATAAAGCCCATGCCTTTTCTGCTGAGTTTGACCTCCAAACCTTGTCAATAATTCTTTTTGCATTTATCGAGGCTCCACCTCAAATCTCAACATTTTTGGACCTATCCAAACCTTGTCCTAATTCAAACTTATTTGCATCAAATTCAAATATGTTCGAATCCAATTCTTTCGTCAGGGACAATTGTAGTTTTCCTTGGATCAAGCAAATTTTGTGGGGTCCTGGAATTTTTCCCCACTATCAAAATGCACTCCTAACCTATCTTTTATTATCTATCTTTTCGCTATTTTTTTCTTTTAAGAAGAAGAAGAGAAGTAAGGAGAGACGGAGCCTAGTAGTTGGCCCATTTGGCCTAAAGCCCAGCCGCTTCGTCTAACCCTAGCTCTAGGGGAGAGCATCGTCCTCGATCCCATCTCCCACTCGAGTGTCGTCGCTCTCAGAGAGGCGCACCGCCTCATCCAATAGGTCAATCGCCGAGTCCAAAGCCCGCGCTGCTCCTCACATCTCCCCTCCTTCGGCCTCACCCCTTTCCTCGTCCATCCCGCCATTGTCCTATACCGGTGATCTGCCACTCTCCCCCCGCACCCCTCATCCCGTCCAGCCGCTGGCCCTGGCTCCACCTCGCCCGCCGCTTTGCTCTGCTCCCCTTCCCTCGCGGCTTGGCCAGCCCCCTCACGTGCCTGAGCGACCCCGTTCATTTGTACCAAAACGGTCAGCGGGCCGCTATCGGCAAGCGATGCTCGCAGCCTCCCCTTCCTCCTAGGTTAGCTGCTCGCCCCGCCTCTATCGTCGCTGCTTGTAGCCGTCGCTACCATCTATTGCTCCTTGTTGCCAAGGCGGCAACAACATAGTTTGGACGAGTCCCTGTAAGCAAATTCCGCGAGCCACATCCAGCCAACACGAGAATTGCATCAAGTGTTAGTTCGATCGTGTACCTCTACCTCCATCTAGGTAATCACCCAGACTGAAGCCTTGTTCTTCTTCATTTTGGTTTGTCCACACTGCAAGACCCGAAACGCCAACTACCAGACAACCTTAGGTGCGTCAAGTTCTTCATTGATGTGTACAACTACGGTTCGGTGTACTACGACATCAATGACCCTCAAGTTCGACTACATAACCGTGTATGACTACCGTCGACGAAGATCAGTAAGAGTACCTTTACATTGTCATGGATCCATCCAGACCATCGAGTGAACGGCTAGTTCCACTATGACACTAGTACAACTACTTCCACGACAACCGCGATGACCCATGAACATCTACATCGCAATGACTCGATCCACTCTGTAAATGCATGCTTCGAAGGTATAACATCGAGTCGACCGCCCATGGATGAATGCATAGTTGTATGAGATGTAGGTTTTGATGTGGGTAGTCGCCCATGAATGTTAGTTGCAGTCCCTCGACCCTTGCCGCGGACATGTGGGAACCTGGTAACCGGGATCACCCTATTATGTTTTGCATGTCCCGCACACGACCACACTTTCTTTGCGTCGGCATCTCAACAAGTTGCCGGAACGGAAATGTTGCCATGGTATCATTTTTGGACTCATCGTCGTGGCACCCTTTTCTTTCTGCCATGGGGACAAATGCTTCATATCTTAGTCATGTTCTTATTTTCTTCAATTACATAATACTTGAATATTTCATCCACATTCATGTTCAAACATTTAAAATTATGTGCATTAAAAATTGCCTAATGTCATGTTAGAACCGCTTATGTTATAACTAAATAACCGTGGCTCCGATGCTAATGTTTTATATATGTAACTTGACTAGAAAAACGCGTATAATCTCATGGTGACATTTATTCTATTGTTTAATAACTCTAAAATATTGTTAGTTCAGATCTGGACCAAACATAAAATATGCATATGAGGTCGTTCTGGAATCGTTATTCGTTGCTTCCGGTCTCATTTAAAGTGCCTAGGTGATGTAGTTTATTGATGCTTCACCTCTTGCCATGTTTTACAATATTTAACGTTGATGTGTACCTGAACGAGAATGAACTATATAATTTGAATGTGGAGTTTCGTCAATCTACAACTCGTTGCATATTGAGCTTCACTTTAATGTGTAGTAGTTGTTTGATGTGATTTGCCATGTGTTGTGGTTTTGTCACAGCAGATGTCCAAAGATTCAGGTTTGAGGCCATCGCTAAGGCGGTGGACTCAAAGGGGTTGGTTGGGACAAAAGACACGGATTTACCCAGCTTCGGCCCCTCAAGATGAGGTAAAAGCCTACGTCTTGCTTTGTGTACATTGATTGGAGTATCGATTACAAGGGAGCGTATTCGCTTGACCTAGCTCTCGATCGATTGGTTTCTGTCCAAGCTATCCCCGGGTCTCACCTTTATATAGGAGGTCAAGAGCACGGGTTACACAAATCTCATACCGACAATTACAACTGTCTGACTCTGTCTCTAAGCATCCTTGTCGGCTCTGGAAGGCTATCTCCTGGAGGCTTACGTGCCCGAGTCTTGCGTCTTCTTCCTGAATCCATCCTCCGTCTCAGCCCATATGGTAAGCTGCCGTGCAGCCCAATCTTCCTCTTCCATCCCATATGCTAACGAGCCACCAGGTATGACCTGGCCCCTCCTGGGCGGGTCTTACCACTTGGTTATATCCCCAACATTAGGAACCAAAAGTATTTGAGCTTGCTCATGTCAATCTCCACCTTTTAACCAGCGGCGAGTCTCACACCCTTGTCACCTGAAAGGGAAAACACACAACCCGCCATGAGGTCAGCTTCATACATGTTGAAAAGATTCCGTGAAGTATGCCGTAGATCCCCTCATTAAATGGTCGTCCCGAAAATCGAGGCATCCGTCTCGGTCGGTCATCATTTCTCGCCTTGATTCCCGCATGCTCGTTTGGACATCCACCCCTTTAAATGGGACCCCGAGGGGGTCTTTTCATTTTCTCAGCCGCCACTACTCGTCTTCTTCCTCTCGACGCCAGCGCTCTCGAGCTCCGTCACGCCGGTGGAGTCCCGTCGCCGTCGTCTAACTTGGCCGCTGCATCAACCTGAACGCTTCAAGACTCTTGCCCGCGTCCACCGCATCCTTAAGGTATGTTCTTCCTCCTCTTTCAGATATGTAACTTCCAACTCAAATCCTGTCAAGTTCATCGGACTCCATTAGCATGCCTGTTCATCATTATAGTGTCAACTGATGAGTAGCTCCTTAAATCTTGTGGTATTTTTCAATCCACCATGGTCATCCATGGGAAGTTTAACGACATTTCATGTTAGATCCATATACTGCTCCCCCACTTGCGTGAACTGCCTGTTCTTCCTTAGCCACTTTTTAGGTTTAGAATATATTTGATTTTTCCTTGCCTGTAGATCTTGTAGTCTCAGCATAATATGTAAAACCTGTTTGAATGTCCTTAGCAATTTTTGCATCATGGACTTGTTCACTAAACCCGCCATCAAACCTCTGGCTCTTTCGATAAACTATACCGGTGGCTTAACGTTATAGTATTTAATTTCATCAGTCGTCTTGGTTGTCTAGTCACTTTCTGACCCGCCGCGTACTACCCCCTTTCACGGCCTTGACCCGCCATCATGTCTCGAGCATCTTCTTCCTGTGACTGGGTGGGATCTGGAGTCTCCGAACAGTTCCAGCAGGATTTTGTAGAGGTAGGAATATTGCTGGCTCAGAACGTCATTCGTTGGTGGGTTCCGGAGCTAGAGAAAAGACCCATCCCGGAAGTGGGTGAAGTTGTTATATTTTCTGATCATAATATACGTGGTTTCAGCCCGCCCGAATCTATGTTCTTCCGAGACGTCCTCCATTTCTTTAAATTGCATCCTCAAGACATTGCCCCGAACTCTGTCTCCAACTTGTGCAACTTTCAAGTCTTGTGTGAGGTTTACATGCAAGAAGAGCCATCTGTCGATCTATTCCGTGATTTTTTCTATGTTAACCACCAAATGGAAGTGGCAGCTGGCCCAAGGTTGGAGCTCTGCGGAGTCTCCATCCACAGACGAAGAGATCTGGTTTACACGACCATTCAAATGTTAAGTCATCCCATAGACTGGAGCAGAACTTGGTTCTATTACAGAGACATGTCTCCAGAGGGTGAAAACCCCGTGTCGGGTTATCGTCCTACCCGGCTCTATACTTCTAATGAGCTTCCAGACTGGATGTCAGCCACGACACGAGTGAAGTATGCTTCGGCTTTCATCAAAATCAAAGCTCTTCTACCGAACGGGTTCACGGGAGTGGACTTAACCTGCTGTTGGATCTCATGGAAGGTCTTACCATTGAGCCAACATGACCGGCTTATGTGTGAATACACAGGCGATGCAGATGATCCTCTCTTCTTCAACCACACACCTTTGACAGAACAGAACATCACCTCTGCTACCAGGGGACTTACTCGCGAATCCCAAGAAGCTTGCCGTTTAGTTGGGTTAAAACCTTTCTGCGTCGCAAACACGGCTCCAGACGTAAGGGCGGCTTTCAAATTTACTTTCTCTCCGTCTCGATTATATATATATAGCAATCTTAACTTGTCTTGGCGGCTTTCGCTTACAGGCTAACTCCAGCTTCTGGAAGAAAAAATACACTCCTCTAGTGAAGAAGAAGTCTCGGGCGGGTAACACCCGTCGCCACAAATCAAAAGCGTCGGCTCAAAACCTGCTTGAACTTGACGACTCAGAGGTAGAATTTGATCCCCTTGGTCATCCTTTTATGCAACTTACTGACAATGACTATACACAGGAGGAGACAGAGACGAGCCATGCCAACGCCCTTGAGGTAACTTATCTTTCTTCCGACTTAGAAATCTTCCCACAAGCAAAGATACAGCGGGTCATCCGAAAAGTTCCTTTTTCGCATCCTCCCGCTTATTTAGATCCCAAATTTTCCTTCAAAAAACAACATCATGACTCTCGGCGTCAGACCCCGAGCACCGGCTCTGGTGATCTCATGACTGGCTTACCTAACGCCCTGGCACCGCGGAAACGTCCCGCTGAGGTACTTACTATTATGTCCGTCTTATATTTCCATAATGCTACCTTACTATTATGTATAACTATCTTAATTTGTAGGAGTCACCTCCTTCTTTTGGCGACTCAACTGCCTCTAAACTTCCTCCCATGAGGGTCAACCTAGAGTATGTCTTCACCTCTGCCGTGTGCACATTACTTGTATTACTTTTGCACCGTGTTGATTCTTTTCACTTTCAGGCCACAAGCCAAATGTAGGAAAGTAGGCGGGTCTACCGTCACTCCAACCGTTCAACAGCTGGATCCTGCTGAGCCGTCCCTGTCTCCTGCTAAATCTTCTCAGGCTAACAAAGAAACACCTGAGCAATCTCCCCCACCCTTGGAGTTGGCGGGTCATCATTTGGCGGCTCTCGATAGTCCAGTGGCTGACCCTAAGACACCCAATCCTATCGCTAAAGACTCGTCTCTCCCTGATGTTACCATCACTGGGACGGGTTATCAATCTCCCACTCACCATACTCTGACAAGGCATTCTAGCAAAATTTCTACTTGCTCTTCCGAGAAGCTTGACTTCGAATTCCCTGTCTTGGAGAAGATGACTACAGATGACTTACACGTTGGCTATCGGAACCACCTGTCTGCTAGTCGCAACATCGAGAGCAAGCTTGTTGGCTTGATAAAGAAAAATATGAGGTATCTTTCATCTTCTATCTTTCTCTTATACCCTTACATAGCCCCCAAGAACCGGGTTAATATTACAAATAATATACCGGCTCTTCCAAACCTTCAATCATATTGTATAGAGCCTAACCTATGATCCCCGAGTACCGGATTAAACTGCATATAAGCCAGTACTTCATACTAGTCTAGAGTATTATGATAATGATGAGCCGGATCTTCCATATTTGAAAAGCCCGCCAGGTGTAGCCCCCAATTCCGGTTCATTATGCTAGTGATGAGCCGGAACTTCATCGCGGATTTTAAAATGAAAACACAGACATTAGCCCCCAAGTTCGAAGTATATTGCTTGCAATGTGCTTGGGATTTGTAAGAATAATTCTATCCTAGCGACTTAACATTGATAATCTTTCACTTGTGAAATGCAGGAGGCATTAGATACTGCTGAGTCTGAGTGGGCCGTCTTAAGGGAAGACCTGACAACCCAACAGACCGCCCGAGCCATAACGGAAGACAAGTTGCGGGCGGTTGTTGAAAATATTGAGAAACTCCAGGCTGAATTTACTACGTATAAAAAGACCACCGAAACTGAGCAAGCTGCCCTGGTGAAAAGTGCGAGCGATACAGAGGAACAACTCAATCTTGCATCGGCGGAGCTAAAGACTCTCAAGGATCATATCTCCAAGATGACTGCCGCTATCTTTGGTAAGTGCATATGGCTTAAAGAATAATTTCAAGAAATAAACACCTACCGGGCGGCTTATACCTTCGACCTTATCTTGTAGGCAAAAGGAGCCGCCAGCTATCCTCTGATAGTCTAATGAAGTTGAAAGCAGTCTACACTTTGACGGCGAAACTCTATAGTGGGGTCCTTTGCACCATCAAGGCCATGATGACAGCCAAGTACGTCCCAAAATTTATGAGGGGGGTCATAGAAAACTTGTCCACCTTGCCAAAGCAAATGGATGAAATAAGGTGATCAACCGCTAGGAGAGGCGCCATAGCTGCGCTAGGCCGGTCCCTGGTCTTCGCTCCGGAGTTAACCGCTGAAGAGATGATGAACAGCTTCCCTTCCAAGAAGGACAATGACTCAGATTTCACCGAAGAAGATTATGCCAAGTGCGTTAAGGCCTATAGACAGCTTGCCTCCATACTAGTTGATGAAACAGACCTGGTTCCTTACCAGGCGGCTTATGACGAGAACAACCAACGGGTGCGCTGCCCGACCTTTGAAGCTAGAGACTTAGTCCCTACACGTCGTAAGCCGCTCTTCGCCCCTAACGGTGATCTATCTCTACTTTTATATTATGCACAATTTGAAGCCTTACTAAACTACAAGTAGGATGTGGATCATCTTCAGATCGAAGATCCCGAAGACCCGGCGCAGGATGACCCGTCGGCCAGTTAAACTCTTTGTTCCCAACTGATTGTAACCTGGCCAGCTGAGCCGGAAAACTTTAAGTCCTTCATCTTTTGAGCCCTCGGAGAGCCTTGTAATATATCTTGCAATATTCTTATGTCTTAACAGCGACTCATCTTTAGGGATAAAGCCTGCAAAAACACAACAAAATACTTGGCAATGTTTGCCTGGGCAGCTTTAGAAAAGGATAACCTGGAGATCTTAATATAGCCTTGCTTCATATGAATGCAATGTATGATGCAGCTATGATGTAATGCATGATGCAATATGTATATGATGCAGGATGTGATGTTATATGGATGATGCAATGCATGATGATCTTGCTCTCCCCTTGTTTTTTGTTTTTCGAAAACTCATTTGCTGGCCCTTCTAGGGTGTACTGTTGCTTTGAACTGCCTAACAGTGCAGGGTCTCTAATGAGAGTGACCATCAATCTTGCACGACTCAGGGTCTCTCGGCAAGATTAACTGTTAAGGGCACAACAGACCAAAATTTGCAATGGGGTGAGTGCCCCTAGGACCATCAGCTACTTCTCACATGACATAAATCCGTCGTTTGAACCTTAAGCAACATCACTTGTCAAGAGTACGACGGGCCACTTGGCAGAGAGTACATAGAAGATGAGAGAGTTTCCCACGCCGTTGTATGAGGCCCTCGCAGGGGGTGAGTTGAGAGCTCGCTACACCCCTGGACGAGCGGCAGGTACATACAGGCAGGTATAACCCAGTCTTACAACGACTGAAAATCCAACCAAGAGTGGGGGGCGACCTTCACCCACTCTTGAACTTGCTCTGGGTCCATGGCCCGTCTTCCATCATGGCACCTATGTTTGAACGACTCGCATCATGGCGGCCCATCATGTTTGGCATCAATGGCACCCATGTTTGAATGGCTCGCATCATGGCGGCTCGCCCTCTTGAGTGACTTGAGATCCTTCACCCGTAAGGTAGGGCACCCATGTTTGAATGGATCGCAACGTGGCGGCTCATCATCTTGAGTGACCTTGAATCCTTTGGCAATAATACGGCGCACCCATGTTTGAACGGCTCACAATGTGGCGGCTCATCCTCTTGAGTGACCTTAAATATTTCATGAATAAAGCAATGCACCCATGTTTGAACGACTCGCAATGTGGCGGCTCGTTCACTTGAGCGAACTTAAGCCTTTTGCCATCTTGCACGGCACCATCGCGTGGGCCTCCGATTTGTAAGCCGCCATCTTGCAGACTGCCATCTTGTAAGTCGTCGCACAATGGTGCTACTTTGGCAGAGGAGCCGGTCAAAAAAGGGTGAGCAAGCTAAACCCGGCGGTTTGGAAGCCCCCAAGTCAATATGTAGAGGAATTCATCCTTGCACAAATCTTTTATGCAAAAGAGAAAAACGGCAAAGGTCCCATCTTGTAGGGATGCCAACTTTATTATATGAGAAGTATAAATACAATGAAATATGTATGTACAAAGATAACAGTCGATGACTCAAGTATAGTAAGGCTATAGATGAGCAATGTTCCACAGCCGGTGAGTTTCCTGCCCGGAGGTACGTGACTCGTCTCACACGTAGATGAGATAATAAGACCCATTGTTCAGATTCCTGCTAACCACGAAAGGTCCTTCCCATGGGGGTGATAACTTGTGCACATCTGTCTGATCGTGAATCAAACGTAACACCAAGTTGCCTTCTTGGAACGTCCGGGTCTTGACCCCGCGGCTATGGTAGCAACACATGTCCTATTGATAAATCGCCGATCGAGCTACTGCACGATCGAGTGCTTTATCTAGAGCATTCAATGCATCCTAACGTGCCACCTCATCGTTAGTTTCCACATAAGCCGCCACCCGTGGTGAATCATGATATATGTCACTTGGTAACACGGCATCCGCACCGTAAACCATGAAAAAGGGGGTGTAACCCGTCGACCTGTTAGGCATAGTATTGATGCTGCAAAGGACGGACGGCAGCTCCTCAACCCAACAACCCGGCGTTCTATGTAAAGGAACCAAGAGCCGGGGATTGATACCTCTCAAGACTTCCTGATTGGCATGTTCCGCCTGACCGTTGGGCTGTGGATGAGCGATAGCCGAAACATCAAGCCAGATTTGCTCGCTCTCACAGAGCACCTTCATAGCCCCCTTGGACAAATTTGTGTCGTTATCTGTAATGATGCTATGAGGCTATCCAAACTGGTAGATCAATATTTTGACAAACTGACTATCGTGGCCACATCGCACTTACTTACCGGCTCAGCCTCCACCCACTTGGTGAATTTGTCCACTGCCACCAAGAGGTGGGTCTTCTTATCCTTAGACCGTTTGAAAGGTCCGATCATGTCAAGCCCCCATACTGCAAACGACCGAGTGATCGGTATCATCTGTAATTCTTGAGCCGACACGTGAGCATGTTTTCCGAACTTCTGCCACCCGCCACACTTAGCCACTAGATCCTCCGCGTCCTTATTGGCCGTAAAACATAAGAAGCCATGTCGGAAGGCCTTGGCACCAAAGACTTTGACCTTGCATGATGTCCGCAATCACCAGCATGTATTTCATATAAGATTTCCATACCTTCCTCCAATGATGGTCATGGACTTGGAATGCCTCACGATTTGCCACGCTAGAGTCTCATCTTCAGGCAACTCGCCCAGGGTCAAGTATGACAGGTATGACAACGTCCAGTCTATAGCATGTAAAGCCGCCACTAGCTTCCCTTCCGGGTCAGGAATAGCCAGATCCTCCTCTGAAGGTAGCTTAACAGACGTGTGATAAAGTACGTCCAAGAAAATATTAGGTGGCACCGGCTTAAGCTGGGAGCCTAGTCTTGACAATGCATCTGCCGCTTTGCTCTTGCATCGATCAATATGATCCACCTAATAACCCTTGAAATGACCAGCGATGATATCTACCTATTGCTGATAAGCCGCCATGCGTGGGTCCTTGGAATCCCACGTGCCTGACACCTGTTGTGCCACAAGATCTGAGTTGCCAATGCAGTTAACTCGACTCAGGTTCATCTCCTTGGCCACGCGAAGTCCATGAAGCAAAGCTTCCTACTTAGCTGCATTGTTCGTGCAACGAAACATTAGCCTTAACACATAACACAATTTATCAACTTTGGGGAGGTTAAGACAGCTCCATCCCCCGAGCCCTCCAACTTTCTGGACCCATCAAAGTGAATCATCCAATATGTGTTGTCTGGCTTTTCCTATACCGACTGACACTCCGTCCAGTGATTTATGAAATTCACTAATGCCTGAGACTTCACAGCTGTGCGAGGTGCATACATCAGATTGACAGGCCCAAGCTCCAGCGCCCATTGAGCAATTCTACCAATGGCTTCCCAATTATGTATTATATCTCCCAACAGAGCAGAGTTAACCATGTTGATTTAATGTCCAAGGAAATAATGCTTCAACTTGCGGTTTGCCATGAACACCCCATATATTAGCTTCTACCAGTGTGGGTATCTTTGCTTTGATTCTATGAGCACCTCACTGACATAATAAACCGGCCTCTGAACCGGATACTCTTTCCCTGCCTCTTTACCCTCCACCACAATCACAACACTAACTTCCCTATTGTTAGCCGCCCCATAAAGGAGCATTGGTTCCTTCTTAGCCGGAGCGGCTAAGATCGGCGGCTCAACCAATTGCTTTTTAAGCGTTTCAAGAGATTCATCTCCAGCCTCACTCCAAACAAAGTCATCCGTCTTTTTCCTCATCTGGTACAGAGGAGTAGCCTTCTCCCCCAGGCGGCTGATGAAGCAGCTTAAAGCGGCAATACGACCTGGCAACTGCTGCACATCATTGACGCTCGCCGGCTTAGCTAGTTACGTGATGGCCTTTATCTTGTCCGGGTTGGCTTACATACCTCGTTCTGAAACCAATAAACCCAGAAGCTTGCCTGCAGGCACCCCAAAAACACACTTAGATGGGTTAAGCATCATCTTATAAACTCGTAAGTTATCAAATGTTTCGTTCAGTTCATCCAACAACGTCTCCTTCTTCCTTGACTTAACCACAATATCGTCCACATAAGCATGAACATTGCGCCCAATCTGACCGTGAATGCAATTCTGCACACAACGTTGGTAAGTTGCCTGTGCACTTTTGAGCCCAAATGGCATGGACACATAGCAGAAAAATCCAAAAGGTGTCATAAACGAGGTCTTCTCTTGGTCTTTAACTGCCATCTTGATCTGATGATAGCCTGAATAAGCGTCCAGGAAACATAAACTCTCACAACCCGTCATCGAATCAATAATCTGGTCGATACGAGGGAGAGCAAACGGGTCAACCAGACAAGCCTTGTTAAGATGCGTGTAATCTATACACATACGCCACGTGACGTTCTTCTTGAGCACCAACACAGGGTTGTCTAACCATTCCGGGTGAAATACCTCCATAATGAACCCTGCTGCCAAGAGTCGGGCTACCACTTCTCCAATTGCTTTACGCCGCTCCTCGTTGAAGCGATGGAGGAATTGCTTAATCGGCTTAAACTTAGGACCACATTAAGGTGGTGCTCATCGAACTGTCTCGGTACACCTGGCATGTCAGATAGCTTCCATGATAAGATGCCCCGATTCTCATGGATGAATTCGATGAGCGCGCTTTCCTATGTGGGGTCCATGTTAGCCTCAATAATGAACTACTTGGTTGAGTCGCCCGGAGTAAAATCCACCAGCTTTGTGTCATCAGCCGCAAACTTTAGGGGCGTCTCAAACTCTGTACTGGGTTTCTTCAATGGAGTCATATCTTTCGGGTCAATGTTACCCTTTTAAAACTTAAGCTCTTCCTCTACAGAACTTGATTCTGCATACACCGTGTCTCCTTCCTCGCATTCGATGGCTACCTTCTGATCACCATGGACTATGATTGTTCTGTTGAGAGCCGGCATCTTGAGCTGCAGATAAACATAACAAGGCCTGGCCATAAACTTTGCGAAAGCTGGCCGACCAAACAAAGCTTGATACGGTCTCTTAATCTTCACCACCTGAAACCACAAGGTCTCCACCCTCTAGATATAGTCATCTCCAAATGCCACTTGCAAGGGCAATCTTCCCTACTGGGTAGGACGACTTGCCTGGCACCACCCCATGAAAAACGGTCGATGATGGATTAAGAGCCTTGTCAGTTAATTCCATCCGTTGGAAGGTGTCATAGTATAGGATATTGATACTGCTACCACTGTCCATGAGCACTTTGTAAACTTGTACCCTCCAACCTAAGGAGTGACTACCAGAGCTAAATGAACCGGATTGTGGACCTATGGCGAGTGATCCTCCTGGCTCCACGTAATCGGGTACTCTGACCATTTTGAGTATCGCGGGAGAGCCAGCGTGGCCGCTTTGACCGCCCTATTGTGTAGCTTCTCATCCTGCTTATCCAGTCTCGTAGTGAAGACATGATATTGTCACCCACTAAGATGTTTGGGGTTGCTCTGATATCCTGAGTGGTTATTCTGTTGCTGACCACCATTGCTCTACTGCTAATGATTTCCTTGATTTCCTCGATTCTGATTGTTTGGCCTTGATGACCTGAACCTGACTCGCGAGCACCAAAGCCGGCTCCTGAGCCGACCGGACGTAACCCGCCTGATGGGCTGCTACCATTGGTGTGATTCTGACGAAGGCATTGCTCCCGAAATTGGCGCATAACGCTACACTCCTTCAAAGTGTGGGTGGCCTCCCTGTCCGGTAGGCTGTCCGCCGAGCAAGGTCTGTTCAACGCATCTTCCAAGGTGTAAGGCACAGGTGCCCTATTCCTGTTGAACGGTGGCCTAAAGTTCCCGTTGCCTCTAGGGCGACCGTTCCCGGCCAGCTGTGCGTTTGTGTTTGCTACAAACTCTGACCCGCCATCTGGGTTCTTCCGCTTGCCTAGGCTGTCATTCCCAGCACCTCCCTACTGGTTCTTACCATTGCTGCCCTTCATACCCTGACCTGACTTCTCATCATCGGAGTCTGGGTCTTTGGTAGTATCTGAATCCGCATATTTAGTGAGAGCCGTCATGAGCTCACCCTTACCCTAACAAGAGCACTTCAACTGCCCGAGCTTCTATTTCGGGGGCACAAAACGACAGTTCCTTTCCAAAATCAGAACTGCTCGGGACGCTGAAATATTCTCAGATGTGTGGATCACCATCGAGACCCGCCATGCCCAATGATGCGCCGACTCACCTTCTTGCTACACACAAAGATCCAGATCCACAATCGTCATTGGTTGCTTGCAGGTTCGCTTGAAATTCTTGATGAAGCGTGCTTTCAACTTGGCCCAAGACGTGATGGTATTAGGTGGCAACCCCTTTAACCAAGTGTGGGATGGTCCTTCCAACATCATGACGAAGTATTTCGCACAAACTGCCTCGTTGACATCCAACATGTCCATAGCAAGCTCATAGCTTTCGATCCAAGCATCTGGGGTAGATCTGTCGTGTAATTGGGCACCTTCTGTGGCCCCTTAAAGTCCTTGGGCAAACGTGCACTTCTTAGATCCGATGTAAGACACTGCACACCAAATCCCTTGGCAGAAATGCTGATGGGTGTTGCTGGTGCCGGCTTAGGGACCTCCGGGTAATCCATCACCGGTGTTGATCCTCGTTGTTCCTGGCCCCTATCCATAGCCCCCTCAATATCCATCTCAGGCGGGTTGTTATTGGGATGGTTTCGCCTCTGCTCACTGCTGGAGACGACAGGCGTCTAAATCCGCGGGATGTAGCTACGACTACGAACCGGCGTGTAGTGCACCCTGCTCCGGTTGTGTATGTACCTCTCTTGCTGAGCCACCGCTATCTGCAATAGGTTAATCGCATTCCTCGCCTCTTGGGCAAATGGAGTCCCTTTGGCCAAGGGGAGAGCATCAAGCCTGGCAGCCGCCGCTATCATATTTCCCACCAGATTAGAGTAATGGTCGGGTGGCGTCACAACGTGCCATGACAAAGGTCTGTCCCTCCATGGCGGGTCTAACTGCCGCGGCGCCTCTGCCCCCGGGTCACCATTCGCAGTGTACTTGGCCTGGCACCAGGTGTATTGAAAAGATTCCGAGGCCGAATAGGTAGTCTGACTTGAGTCCTTCTACGCTGAACCGCCTTCGACGCCCGCTGATCCAAATCAAAAAGGAGAGCCTCCGTCCTCAAACGTTCCGACAAAGCATTCATGTGAGATTACATTGCATTGATATCCCCTGGGGCCTGAGCCATCTGTCCCTTTATCCGGTTAATCTCGATGTTGCGCTCCGCCTGATTCTCGGCTATCACCTCTGTGGCCATCAGAGTCGCTAGCTCCTCCATGAGCTCCAGTAAAGCTTGAGCCGGTGTCTTAGGAGGCTCCACATCGGGGGGGGGGGGGGGGGGGGCTCTAGCCGCCGCTCCGGAAGTCACACCGTTGGAAGCCGGTGCAGGGCCTTCCATGAACACAGTGGCCCGGCTCGGCGGGTCATAGGGCTCCAGAATACTATCGCCATCGGCATAGCCCCCTAACCCGCCGTCATGAAGTTGATATATCGATTCCACCCTCACTGGAAGACCCTTCATCTGAGAAATCTAAGGTCTCTGCCAACAAGGAATCTCCTCTGTCCTCTGTAAGACGATGAAAACACTCTTCCGCCCGGGTTGAACATGGGCGGGTGTCGCGCGCCGGGCTTGCTCGACGAGGTCGGTGCAGATGTCCGTCCTAGGTGTAGATCTGTCCAGCTTGCCGATGAAAAGGTGCGTGTTGCCAATGCGAACACGATAGCCGTACTCCACTCGGCCGGCTTCAGGCCGCCATCCTGAATCGTCGATGTAGAGCCTGCCCCGATGGCTCTTTTTCATGAAGCTGACGGTGTATCCTTTAATCCCTGAGAGAAAGCCCTTTGAGAACTCAACACCATCGTGTGCCAGCCCCATGTTGGGCACCAACTGTCATGGTTTTGTCATGCCAGATGTCCAAAGACCTAGGTTTGAGGCCATCGCTAAGGTGGTGGACTCAAAGGGGTTGGTTGGGACAAAAGACATGGATTTACCCAGGTCCGGCCCCTTGAGATGAGGTAAAATCCTACGTCCTGCTTTTTGTATATTGTTTGGAGTATTGATTACAAGGGAGCGTATTCTCTTGACCTAGCTCTCGATCGATTTGTTTCTGTCGAAGCCGTCCCCAGATCTCACCTTTATATAGGAGGTCAAGACCACGGGTTACATAAATCTAATAACGACTCTTACAACATGTCTGACTCTATCTCTAAGCCGCCTTGCCAGATCTGGTAGGCTATCTCCGGGCGGCTTACGTGCCCGGGTCTTATATCTTCTTCCCGACTCTGGTCCTCCGTCTTAGCCCATCTGGTAAGCCACCGTGCAGCCCAATCTTCATCTTCCAGCCCATCCACTAACGAGCCGCCACGTATGACCCGGCCCCTCCTGGGCGGGTCTTACCATTGGGCTATATCCCCAACACCATGCCTTGCATATCTAAACTGGACATGCATCAGATTTGTTTGTGCACCATGTCATGCATATGTTGTGGTGCTCCATGTGTTGCTTGTTGTTTCGAATTGTTCCTTCTCGATAGAGTTCCGAAAGTGTTCGGAGTGTGAGGATTCATTCGACTATGTTGGCCCGTCTTCTTCATTGACCCGGTCATCTTCCAAGCGGGATCTCATGCAAGACGAACCATTTCCCTGGATACCACTACTGTCAGTGCTATGCTAGTTGTCCCGCTTTTATCGTTATGTCTCGCTAGCTACCACTTGTTTGTCAAGCCTCTGAACATTGCCATGAAATCCTCCAACCCCTCCACATCCCAGCAAACCTTTGTCTGGCTTTGTTGCCGCTTGCTCAGCCCTTCTTATAGCGTTTCTAGCTATAGGTGCAATTGCTTCCATGTGACAACATGGACATTCTTTTGTTATATCACAATATTGCTGCTATTTAATTTAATGCACATATATACTTGGTAAAAGGTGGAAGGCATGGCCGTTTACTCGGTGTTTTGTTCCCCTTTTGCCGTCCATAGTTACTTGTGTACCTGTGTTATGTTCCATAATTGAGCGCTCCTAACATGCTCGGGGTTGTTATGAGGCCCAACATTGAATTTGGTTTTAGGATAAAGCTTGTCTCGCAAGGCCCAACATTGGTACTACCTTTGCCTAATAACTAATAAAATGCATAGGGACCCGCCGACACCCGTGGATAATTAATCAACAACCCGGGTCAGTGCTCCTCATGAGTGTTGGTCCAAACTAGAGCCACTTGCGAGGCCACCTCGGGGCAACTCGAGGAATTTCTATCAGGCCACCATACTTACTGCTCATCTAGTAGTGCCTCAAGACAGATACACGCAACTCCTATTGGGATCTTGCCTGCCGGGCGGCCTTGCTGGATTTGTTTTATCTTTCTCGAACGTCTTGAGTGAGGAATTCTGATTTTTCTTTGGGCTATCTCGAGGTGGCGGGTTTCCTGTGGAATTGCCTAGGAAGAGCAGGAGATCCATGGTTGAGGTTATGCCCGCGGCGCGTGGTTAATTTGTGATGGATGAGTTCGGGCACCCCTGTAGGGTTAAATCTTTCGGAAAGCCATGCCCGCGGTTATGTGTCAAACTTGGATATTTTGTTTAACACCAGGTTATAGCAAACTTGAAGTAAACTCTAATAAAATACACCAACCGTGTGCGTAACCATGACTGTCTCTTCTCGTGAGTCCTTATCCGAGAGAGAACACGGTGGCGTTATGCTTGATGTAAGTAGGTGTTCAGGATCACATAGTCGCTTAGTCTCTTCGTCATGCGTAGACCATCATACTTTACTTTCTGTATTCATAAGTTAGCCACTCAAATAAATGCTTAGTCGCTTGCTGCAGCCTCACCACTTAACCATACCTCACCCATTAAGCTTTAATAGTCTTGATACCTTTGGAAATGAGATTGCTCAGTCCCTGTGGCTCACAGATTACTACAACAATAGTTGCAGGTACAGGTAACGCGATGATTTGACATGAGCGTGATGCTTGTTTGATTTGGAGTTCTCGTTCTTCTTCTTCACCACTCTAGGATGGGTTCTAGGCGGCAGCCTGGGATAGCAAGGATGGATGTCATTTTGTCGTTTGTTTTTGTCCGTAGTCGGACCCCACTCTTCTGTATGATTTGGAATATGTTGTTGTATTGATGTGATCTTGATGTAGCTTCTGGCGACTGTAAGCCAATTCCATATACTCATCTCTTCTATAAATGTACTTGTAATGATATCCATTCTTGCAACACGACGAGTTGCGCTTCTATCCCTGTCGAGGCCCTCGTGCCAAAATAAGGATATGACCGCATCTTGTGAGGGACACACTATTGTTATCCTCATGCATTTTGTATAGTTAATGTTGGATGCATCATGACTGTATCTTTTCTACCATGACTTACAATGTTTAGTCCCTATTTGAACTTTTGAGGAGCTCTACATTGATGTTTTGCGGTCTCAGAAACAGCTAGCGAGATACCACTATTGTCATATTATATCATGATTGTTTTGACAAAGTGTTTGCATTTGAGATATTCTAGTATTGCTTGCAAGTTGATTATGCAATTTATATGACTTAATATAATCTTTAGGATTTATTGTTGACATGGTTAGTCATAATCTTTGCTGAAAACCTAGGTGCTACTTAAGCATATATATGTAAAGCAGAACAAAAGAGTTCTTAAAAGTTTTCTTTATCACTTTGAGTTTGTCAACTTAATTACTTGAGGACAAGGAATTGTTTAATCTTGGTGACGTTGATACATCTCCATCGTATCTACTTTTCCTAACGCTTTTTCTCTTCTTTTGGACTCTAATTTGGACGATATGAATGAAACTAACCCGGACTGACTCTTTTTTCAGCAGAACTGTCACGGTGTTGTTTTTGTGCAAAAAAATTCTCGGAATTGAATGAAAGTTTTTGGAGATTTATTTTAGAGTAAATAAAAAATACTGAGGGCAAAACCGCCGGAGGAGGGGGCCTGGTTGGGCACAAGACACCAGGTCGCGCCAACACCCCTAGACGCGCCCTAGTGGGTTGTACTCGCCTCGTGGCCCTGCTGACCCTAATTCTGGCACTATAAATTCCTATTTCTGGAGGAAAAATTCAAGGAGAAAGTTTTATCGCATATCACGAGACGGAGCCGCCGCCACATCCTGTTCTATATCGGGAGGCCAGATCTGGAGCCCGTTTGGGGCTTCAGAGAGGGGACTCTTCGGTCTTCGTCATCATCAACCCTCCTTCATCGCCAATTCCATGATGATCCCAATCGGGAGTGATAAATTCCTTCGTAGGCTTCCTAGTCGGTTAGGAGTTGGATGAGATTCATTATGTAATCGAGTTAGTTTTGTTAGTTATTGATGCCTAGTATCCACTATGTTCTGAGATTGATGTTGCTATGACTTTGCCATGCTTACTGCTTGTCACTAGGGCCCGAGTGCCATGATTTCAGATCTGAAGTGTTTATGTTATCTACATTATATCTATGCTCACTGACTCATCAGACCGATCTTGCCTAGTCATATGCATATGGGGACCCCGACTCATAAGTCGTGATCACCGAATGCACATGTACAGTGATCCTAGAGATCAATGATCACCGAGCACTCAGAAGCTGAATAACATGAGTCTTACATCCTTACATACTGTCTTACACAAATAAAGGCCAGCTAGGACATGTCTGACATAGATATGGACACAAGGGCCAAACAATTAAACATAACAAACATCGGAAATCTTGGTCGAAAAGAGTGAACCCATGCCAACTATTCACCGTATTCCTGCTCTTCCATGCCTTGACAATTAAATAACCAGTGGCAAGCCAATGAGTACTTTGAATGTACTCACAAACAACCCATGTTGGGACAAAGCAATAATAATGCATGACATAACACTATAATAGATATTTGCAGAAAGCTAATTTTGAATGCAACGACATGATCCTGTAACTATGTAAGCATGCATCAACAGTTGGCCGATATCCATATAAACAAGTTACAGATATCATAATAAAAAGGGGGTTGAACATCTCATATTCAATCATCACGTCAAGTCATCTGACTTATCTCAAGTATCATCTATGTGTCACCCACACAGACACCAAGTTTGCGAAAACATGTGGACATGGCTTAAGCAGCACCACCCAACTGTTCATGAATGTGCACACGGCTATTCAAATAGTTTTACACTCTGCAGAGGTTGCACTCTTTACCCACAAGACTCGGTAACTTCCGTGTCATCCACGACTCGCGGTAAATTTCATACCCGAGGTAAGCACCCGAACAATGCCTTTCCCACGACGATACTAACCAAAGAGACCACTCGATTGGTACACAACCCTCATGATGTACATCCCACGAGCGTCGCTCCATATCATATCATCCATGCAGGGACTAACGGTGTGCCCGGTGCTTGTGAAGATAACACATGATCGCCCATTCCGATGTGACCCTGTCTCGAGAGTGACCACTTCACTGTCGCTACTAGTAATGCGGGATCCCTGCTAGCACCAACCATAGTAATCAACAAAGCCCCATCCCATCATGGGTATCGTGGTTGCACATGTAAGGTTGGGACGGTCGACAAATCTTAAACCCTCCATTTTTGAAAACACACACACATCCTGCCCCGGTACACCACTTCTTTCTCAAGTGGTTACCTAGCACAGCATCATCATCACCCTCGGGCATCATCACCCTCAAAAATCTTTGAAATCATTTTGCTCCCATCACCATGCATATTCGCGATCCCATTTGCGTAGCATCTACTAAGCATCCTATCTACTCCCACCCACATAACCCTTATAAAAATGGTAGGGTCATGCACGGTGCATGTATCAAAGGTAAAGTAGTGGAGGCATACCAACCAAAGTGGTCACCACATCAACATGACCAACATCACAGAAATAAGTACTATATGCCATGCAAATAAAAGGGTTCATAGTCATGGTCAAAGGGCTGCTTGCCTAGCTCAACAAAGTCTTCAGGGTCTTCAAAGTCTTCGGGTCCAACTCCCTCGTCAATAATGCAATCTATAGTCACGATAAATAATGATAATAATAAGCATCACACAAAAACAGAGCACAAAATTCTATTAATAAAATGCTACCCTACTCTGATAAATACTACAAACTATTATAAGAATATTAGTCAAAGATTTTGGTAGCAAAAAGGTTCTTAAATTCTAGAGGCTAAAAATTTCTAAAAGATTCCTAAAATAAAACAGTAGATAAAAGATTTGAAACAAATTATACAGATGTCACTCTTAAATTCTAGAAAATATTCTAAGATGTGTGGAGTTGGAATTTTCTCAATAGGACAAATAATTTGTCATGTGCAATATTTGGGATCCTAAGAGAAAAGAAAAAGAAAAGCGGGTTCGGGTAAATGGGCCAAAAGCAGCTGGCTGAATCGGCCCAGCCGGCAGAGCCGACCCACGTGATCGTGGCACGCGCGCGCGACTGCTTCAAACTTGACCGGTGGGCCAGGCCGGTTACCAAGAGAGAGCGATGGTGGAGACCTAGGGAGGGTGAAAAGCGAGCCCTGCTTGTCATCACCTTCCTCAGGCCAAAGAAGGTCGTGGGGGCTCACCGGCAGCTACAGGGCAAGGGAAGGCGAACGGCCACCGACGTGCTCAGGGGCTCGACACGAGTCAAATGGTGGTGTAGGGGGCACTGGGAAGCTCCCATTCGCCGGCGGCGGCTCCTCAGGAAGGGGATGCTCGGGTCGTCCTATGCACCAAACAGAGGGTGGATGGAAGGAAACGGGTAAAGAGGGAGCAGGGATTCCGGATCGAGAGTAAACGAGGGCCGAGAACATCGTTTATGTCGTGGGAAGGATTCCGACATTAGAGAGGGGTAGGATAACGGAGCATGATCTATTGAGATGCAAAAGGGTGACACAGTGGTTTTAACGAGTTCGGGACTCTCAAGGTGGACATAACAACCCTACGTCTCGTGCTCTAGAGAGGCTTTGCTTATTTGTCATGAACACGGACTTACATGGTGTATTTGGTAGAGAGAGAAGGAAGAAGAAGGATCCCCCTTAGCCTAGTTGTGGTTGCGGCTTATATAGAGTGTGCCACCCCTTTACCTCATATGTTACAAAGTAGGGCATTGACGATGTAACGCCAGATGGTGCTTCGACTGCCTTGTCCAGAGTGGGCCTCGCATGTCCGAGTGAGACATACGACCAAGTGATTTATTGTCTTCCGAGTGGATGGGATGTTGCTTGTCCGAGTGAATAGTATGTATGTATTTGTCTTGACCCAACTTACGTGTGGACCCAGGCTTCTATGATATTTCAACCCTTCAGGGGCCTACCTATTTTATGTGTCACATCCCTAGCTAGATGTCATAGGACAACATGTGTGTGCATCATGTTCCAATTTTTGCATCAACATGAAGTGGGGATTAAAAGAAACCCCAAGCTCACTTTTGAATCAAATTAATTTAAAGTTGGTGAAAACTCAACAAACTCAAAATGCCCATACAAAATGTTCCCTATGTCTGATAAATATGGACATGAATATATCAGTGGCCATTTTAAATATTTGAATAGTTATAGCAATTTAAAAATAAATAACAAAGCCTTTGAAAATGCCAAATAAAGCATTATAAATACTTTATATTTCAGAATATCCTGAAACTTTTTATTGGAGTTTGAAATATTCAAACTTGATGCTATAAAATATTTGGGATATTTTATAAAAGCATTTGTACCTGTAAAAGAAATAAAACAAATGTCAGAATTAGAAAACAGAGAGAAATAATAGAGAAAAAGAGCAGAGGCCCAGGGGGATCCGACCCATCCGGCCCGTGCCAGTCATCCCTGTCCTCTCGTGAGGAGGACAGGGGCGCGTGCTCGCCGCACGCAGGCACGCACTGGCCAGCTCCTCCTTACCTGGCCGCTGGCCTGGAGGGCTCGTAGAGTGCCAACGCGAGGCCTCCTCGCCGTGGCCTCTTCTCCTCCCCTCTCCCCCTTGCGCTCTCTCTCGCGCGCTCTCTCTTCCCCCTCCTCTCCTCTATTCTTCCCCTCGCTGGACTGAAGACGCCGGCGATTCGCCGTCTCCCATGCATCCCCGACCACGCCAAGGCGCCAGAAGACCCTTCAGTGAGGCCCCAGATCGTTTCCCCCCTAGCCCGACGACGTTCCCCTCCGCTAGCCCCGCCTATCGATGGAGCAGAGAGGAGCTCGCCGCCGGTCATGGCGTAGCCATGGCCACAATGGCCACAGCTCGCACCTAACCGCGGGCTCATGCTCGTGGTGCGTCCAGGAGCCCGTAGCCGCCCCCAGCCGCTCCTCCCATGCCCTCTAGCACCGTAGCTGGTCCTGCCTGAGCCGCTGCCGCCACTGAGCTCGTCGCCGGCGTCGATCCGGACCACCACATCCTCTGGCTTCCGGCTAGATCGATGGGTGCTTGAGGGCAGGCCTTCCCACTGCTCTCCGCCATCCTTTTGGTCGCCAGAGGAGGAGATCCGACCCCCTCCACCGCCCCTGACGTCGCCGGCGGCTCAACGCCGGCGAGTCAACCGGCGCTGACCACGGGGTTTGACCCCAGGTCAGCTGACAAGTGAGGCTCACCCCACCTCTAATTAGGATTAGATTAAGCAAAATTATTAAACTAATCTAATTATGCTAATGGCCCACTGACCAGTGGGCCCTAACCTAATCTAAATAGTAATTAGTTAATTAGTTAATTTTGTTAGTGACTAGGTCACTGACCAGTGTGCCCCACTGGTCAGGTTTGACCTGGCCTGGTTAGCTGACCTGCTGACGCCATGATGACGTTAGGCTGATGTAATAAAAGGAATTTCTAGTTTTAAAATAATTCCAGAAAATATTTAAAAATTTAAAAATTCATATAAATTAATCTGTAACTCAGATGAAGATAATTTATATATGAAAATTTATCAAAAAAATCCAATGAATCTAATGGTGCGATTATCATGCATGTTAGAGCAACCTATGTAGATGAACATTGACATTTACTAATAGGTTAATATATGGAATATGAAATGTAGATTGATTTTAAACCTATATTCAAACCCATTTCAAGTTAACTTGGACAATAGTTGCATTAGCCCATCCTTACATGCTACCATGTCATGATCTTGCATCATATTGTTGCACTTGCGTGTATTGATTGTTATTTATCTGCATTACGGTAGGCCCTGCTTGTGAGGATACCACCGAGTATTCCAACGAAGGAGAGAACCTTCCCACTACCCAGCAAGGCAAGCAACCCCCTTTGATCATTCTGATAACATCCCACTCTCTTGCTGCCACTCTTGTTTATTGCATTATGACAAACGTTCACTTGTCTATCATGCACGGTAGATAAACCTATTCTTTTGCATGACCTGTCATTATCACAGTAAATAGCTAAACCTTGCAACCTAGCATACTTGGTAGATGCTTCTGCTATGATGTGCTTAGCTTACTTTGCCTGCTATGCTTGCTATGCTTGGAGTGTGTCAGGTCCGATTCATCTGGGTGATGAGCAGGAGTGAAATAATGATGTTCTGATGTGATAAGCTTAAGATGAAACCGAGTTGGTAAAGGTTGCGATGAGAGGCTATGTAGGAACTGAGTTCCGTGTTTGTGATCCAGGACTAGTTACTACCACACAATGGGTTCCGGTAACTCGACCCTCTCGACTTTTCAATCGCTTAGTCCTTAGTCCAGGAGTTGCAAGTAGTTTCTGGTGTTTATAGCATGCTGGAGGCCGTGTGTAGCGCTGACCCTAGGGGTGGGTTATGACGCGGTAGGTAGTGGCATGGTGTACCAAGGGTCACCCGAATGGTGGGCTTGGGAACCCTGCGCACATCATTTGGGGCCGTAGCAGAAACTTTGGACGGACTTCCATGCAGGTTCAGTTTCAAAGGCGATAGCCTTGATTAGAGGTCTTATGTGATTGCCGGTCATGGCCGACTCCCTCGCTGGGCTTCCACTTGAAGGTTTCCAAGGTGCATGGTTTTCAGAGCACACGCCAATAAGTGGGAGAGCGTGTGTGAAGAAATACACCACTACAGGGTATGGAACTGTTCAAATAGCCGCGTCCTCGGATATGGACTACTTGGAAAACTTATGTTGTTCATAGATAATCAAATGGATACTCATAAAAATATCAAGACAAGTGTGAGTACCATGGATGGCACTCTGCTAGAAGAGGGAAGTGAATCCATGGTGGGGTATTGTCATGGAGATAGTGGACTCGTGTGCGATAACTAAAATCTAAATAAAAAGCTAAAAATGGTGTAGTGTAGGTTAGCCATGAGTCAAAGCTGGCATTGTTGCATAAACTCCACCACTCCCCTTGTTGATACATGAGCATGAATAGACTAGGTCTGTTTTAAAGACTTGCTGAGTATGTTTGTACTCACGTTCGCTTAATAAATGTTGCAAATGAGACCCAGGACCCACTAGGTGGGTTCTATGTAGATGTCGACGATGCCGAATAGCTGGTGTCCCAGCTATGACCTTATGCCCTGTGGCGGGCTGTAGATAGTCAGGCCATGTGCCTTTTTACCCTTTCATCTGTCTGTACTCAGACAGCTTATGCTTCCGCTTGGTTTGTATGAACTTATTTGTATGACCTGAGTGTCGGGTCATGTGACCCCTATATGTAAGAACATGTTACGCAAGGCTCGTCTGAGCCCCTTAAATAAAAGTTGTTGTATGGTTATGTTGTGATGCCATGGTTATATCTATGCATATCGGGCATGTCGTGCATACGTGTGACGTGCAACGGTATGTATGGGATTTGACACCTAGTCGTGTGCCTTTAGTAGTACTCTTTACGGGAAACTGCCTCTTTGTGCGTCCATCGGGCCTTGGTAGCTTGCTACTGCTCCGGACACATTGATTGACCGACATGTATACTTCTTTGCTACTATGTCTGTCCCTTCGGGGAAATGTCTCGCAGTGTAATGGAGTCCCTATAGCCTGCTACGACTCGTCTACGTGCGGTGATCGCATTTATGTCTCACGACATAATGGAGTCCTTGTAGCTTGCTATGACTCGTCTACACGTGCTTGAGGCCAACACCTGCATTGTTGGGTTACGTATGCCTGTTTCCGTACGGATGTGCCACTTGGGTTCTATGACTACTCATGTCAGCCCGGGTTCTCCACCGTTTGATTGCCGGCGACATGTTCACATACGTGAGCCAAAAGACGTAAACGGTCCCGGCTAATGTAAGGCTGCAGCCGTGGAGCTTACCGTGCGTGAGGCCGCAAAGTGATGTGATATGTTAAAGTTTGGATGCATATGACTTAGGATCGAGGTCCCAACAGCGTTGGTATCAGAGCCTGACTAACTGTAGGACTACCAAGACAAACCGGTCGAAGTTGAGTCTAGAAACACTATAGAGAAGTAGGGGAATTGATTGTGGAGGGGAACGTAAGGCTCTTTTTACTCCTCTTCCCAAGTTATTCTATGCTGAGTCTTTCTCATCTTTCCTACGGGGATAAGAACTAGACTTCTCATCTATTGCTTAGGATGACGAGTTACTAACCATGGACTAGTAGCTAGCTTGTTCGCAAGTGAACGTCGGTACTTGAGTGTTGTTGGTGTGACAAACAAATGGATAAGAGATTTGAGTCTAGAAATTCGAGTGGTTATGCTTTCCAATCTTTTGAAGTTGTCTCAAAATCCTTTTTGCGCAATAACAACCGTTATGTTGTCCAATTTCTGCTAGAGTCTCTAATGTATTTGCATCATTCTCTGTTTCAGATGCCCCCTCGTCCTTCCCGTCAGGTGGTCCGTCTGACCAGGTACATCGATGTACCGGGTCACACGGCCATGTTGGTTAGAGTTATGATGGAGGCTGGCTACCGTTGGTACTCAGAGTACACAGTGAAGGAACAGTATCAAGATTTCAACCAGAGCCACTTTCTGTGTACTGTTAAGATATATCCTTCATATCCTGGGGCTGCAAAGCCGCTTCACTGGACTTATGGACTAGGTGTCACCATAGACATGGCAGTTCAAGAGGCCGCCTACACCATGTTGACTATCATGAGGTTTCACCATGGTCTGCTTCAGAACACAGAGTTCTATTATGTTCCTGCTTCCATGGGAGGAGAGGATGCCTATCTTAGCGTAGCTTGCTATGATCATTCTCATGAGGACCCTAGGCTGCAGGTGACTGCTCAGATGTTGGAGAACATGGATCGTGATGCACGTGCCCTTCACATGGAGCTTTATGCTACCCGTGCACGTCTTTGGACAGCCCTGACGCCGTTGGCACATGTCGTGCAAACAGGCTATGGAGATTTGGAGATGTTGAACCCATTGCGGACTCATCTGCCAGCACGCGTAGACTGGCCCGATGTTGGAGGCGTCACCCCTCTTCGAGGACCACTATTGCCGCCAACAAGGGGACCAAGGCCACATCCGTGTCCTTACGGTTTCCAAGGATCACAGGCTAGATTGTTTTCGGATCCTCAGGTTTAGTTCCTAGGTCACGAGGGTAACCTGTATGAGGCATTCTACGGTGATGCTTGAGTACGTGGATGTTAGTACTAATATGGTAGTAGTCTTATCGCCACAGTCCTGCGTGTCTTCTGGGATATGACTCGGGTTGAGAGTTGAGCTCCGGAGGTGTAGATAGATAATGTATAGGAATCTTGTAATGCCTCCGATGAGTTGTGTCATCTCTCCATAGTTTGTATTTCAGCTTGGGCTTGTACTGAACTATGTCATGGTGTGTATGAATCATGGTGTTCATAGGGCAGTTGTTATTACCATGTTGTTTGGGTGTTTACCCTGCATGCCATGTTGTCTAGTACATTCCTTATCTCATGTATTAGAGTTGATGTCCTCTATGGCCAAGCTGTGGGTTTGTTTCCCCAGGATGGTGGCAACTAGGAATAACCCCGTGCCTGCCCCAGAGCAGGGCGAGTGAAGCCAGCCAAGGCAAGAGAACCTACCACACGCGCCCTCTTTGACAGAAGTGATGCTTGAAGCTGAGTGGAACAAAAGGGAGACCAAAAGGCTACTGGAACAAATTGAGGAGAACACAACGCGTGCTCCCCGTAATGATCATAATGATGGTGTGTCCCTTGGTGACTTCGTCAAGCTGTGCCCACCCAAGTATCATCATTCGATCAACCCACTCGATTCAGATGATTGGCTGACCAGCATGTTTCGTAAGATCCGAGCTGCCAATGTATCCGAGGCCAACAAGGTGACCTTTGCTACCTACTTTCTGGAAAGGACCCACCAATCTGTGGTGGGAAAATTATGAAGCCATGCGTCCCGTAGGCCCCGCAACAACTTGGGCAGAATTCAGCGTGGCATTCCGTACCCATCACATCCCGGAAGGGCTGATGGATCACAAGAGAGAGGAATTTTGTGCTTTCACCCAGGGCAAACTGTTAGTGGATGCCTATAGCCGTGAGTTCGGCAATCTTGCTTGCTATGCTCCGGAGGAAGTTTCAACCGATGCCAAGAAACAGGCTGGGTTCCGCAAGGGACTTAATCCTGAGCTCCGTCGAGATCTGCGCCTGCATGAGTGCACAACCTTCCAGGCTCTCGTCAACAAGGCTATCAATGCCGAGTCTGGACAGACTGACTATGAGGCTACAAGGAAGCACAACAGTGACTTCAACCGTGCATCTGGCTCGGGCTCCAACAAACGCCGGGTGTGGGTGCCCAACGCAGCTCTACCGCCAAGATACACTGCGAGGCCATCCTTCTAGGTGCCTCGCCTAGCTCAACCCAACCCTCCAACCAGGCCATTTGGAGGTCCTCCTAAGAATGTTGCTCCCCATGGCACCATGGTCTGCTACAAATGTGGGGAACCAGGACACTACTCACGTGAGTGTCCTCAGAACAATGCTAAGCCGGTTAGACGTGGGATGTCGGGAAAAGCTTTCTATGTGAAGCCAGCTTCTGATCGTGGATGAGTGAATTATGTTTCTGCTGAGGAAGCCCTTGAGGATCTTGATGTTATCCTTGGTACGCTCCTTGTCAATAGCCATCCAACATCTATTCTATTTGATACTGGGGCATCTCATTCTTTCATCTCAGAAAGTTATGCACAGTTGCATAACATGTCTATTTGTGATATGCCTACTCCTTTAGTAGTTCATACTCCTGGTTCAAAGTGGCAAACTCTAGAGTGAGCCTTGATAATGAGATTCTGGTAGATAGGCTAGTCTTCCTAGCATCTTTGATAGCCCTCAAGTCTTCGGACATCAATATCATTCTAGGCATCGATTGGATGAAAGCCTACTATGCTAAGATTGATACTCATACTAGCAATGTTCAACTTACACATCCATTGGGTGAGATAGTTAATGTCTCCACTCGAACAGCCAGGCGCCGACTCTATTCCCTCAATGATAGCCCTCTTCCAGAATTAGAAGATATTCCGGTAGTCCGTGACTTTCCAGATGTCTTTCCAGAAGAACTGCCAGGAATTCCACCTGTCAGAGATGTTGAGTTTGTGATAGAGCTCATTCCAGGGACTGTCCCAATAGCCAGAAGACCCTATAAGATGGCACCCTTAGAACTAGCCAAACTTAAGATTCAACTCGATGAAGCTTTGAAGAAAGGTTTCATCCGTCCTAGTTCTTCTCCTTGGGCTTCTCCCGTCCTCTTCGTCAAGAAGAAGGATGGATCAAATCGGATGGTTGTGGATTATCGGCCAGTGAATCTGGTCACCATAAAGAACAATTATCCGCTCCCCAGGATCAATGATTTGTATGATCAACTCACTGGATCCTCTGTCTTTTCCAAAATGGATTTGAGGTTGGGATACCATCAATTCAGAATTAGAAACGGGGACATGCCAAAAACGGCTTTTGTTACTCGTTATGGCCAATACGAGTACACCGTTATGTCCTTCGGTTTAACCAATGCCCCAGCCACCTTCTCTTGCTTGATGAATTCGATCTCCATGGAGTATTTGGATAAATTCGTCGTGGTTTACCTCAACAACATACTCATCTACTCGAAGAACGAACAGGGACATGCCGAGCATCTAAGGCTAGTGTTGATGAAACTTCGAGAGCACCGTTTATATGCCAAATTGTCCAAGTGTGATTTCTGGTTGCCAGAAGTGATCTATCTATTCCACGTGATCTCGGGTAGAGGTGTTGCTGTCAATCCCGAGAGAGTTTAGGTTGTCCTTGATTGGACTCAACCTGAATCGGTTAAGCAAGTTCGGAGTTTCCTTGGCTTAGCGAGCTATTGTCGCCGCTTTGTCGAGAATTTCTCCAAGGTTGCGAAACCTCTGACTGAACTCCTCAAGAAAGATAAAAGGTTCGAGTGGACTCCACAATACAAGCACAGTTTTCAGGAGTTGAAAAGACGACTGACCTCTGCTCCCGTTCTGGTGCCACTAGATTTCTCTAAGGGCTTTGTTATCTATTGCGGCGCCTCGCAACAAGGATTAGGTTGCATTCTCATGCAAGATCGCCATGTGATTGCGTACGCGTCTTGACATTTGCGTCCACATGAGGATAATTATTCAACACATGATCTTGAGCTTGCAGCTCTGGTCCATGCACTGAAAACCTGGCGACATTGCCTTCTGGGTAATCGGTGCAAAATTTACACTGATCACCAAAGTCTGAAATATTTTTTTCACCCAGCCGGATTTGGATCTCTGGCAAAGATGGTGGGTTGAGTTGATTATAGATTACGACTTAGGGATAACTTACACCCTAGGAAAAGCCAAAGTTATGGCTGATGCAATAAGTCGTATGTCTTATTGTAACAACCAGATGTTACAATAGTGTCAACCACTTCTCCATGAGGAATTTCGGAAGTTAAACCTTCACGTTGCTCCTTAAGGATTCGTTTCCAACCTGGTGGCGAAACCTACTCTTACGAATGAAATTAGAGAAGCCCATAAGCATGATGTCGGGATATCTCGGATCAAGAAAACATTAAGAAGGGTAATGTTAGGTGCTTCTCGAAAGATGATCGAGGTGTTGTCTTCTTTGAGAACCGCTTGGTGATCCCAAAGAAGCAACATCTATGACAATTGATCCTTAAGGAGGCTCATGATTCTCCTCTCACAATTCATCCGGGTAGTACCAAGATGTATCAGGACCTACGCTAGAGGTTCTGGTGGACCAGGATGAAGAGAGAAATTGCCCTGTACATTGCTAATTGTGACGTTTGTCGTCTCGTGAATGCAGAACATCAAAGGCCTGCTGGCACCCTTTAGCCTTTAGCTATCCCCGAATGGAAATGGGATAAGGTCGGTATGGATTTCATTACCGGACTTCCCAGGACCAAGAGAGGGAATAAGGCTATCTTTGTGGTCATTGACCGCCTTTCCAAAGTGGCTCATGTTCTTCCTGTTTGGGAGAGTATAACCGCTAGCCAGTTGGCAGAGTTATATGTTTCTCGAATAGTTTCTCTTCATGGTGTTCCATTGGAGATTAACTCAGACCGTGGAAGTATCTTTACTTCCTAATTTTGGGGAAGTTTTCAAACCGCTATGGGGACTCATCTATCCTTTAGCACTGCTTTCCACCCACAATCAAGTGGTCAAGTTGAGCGAGTCAATCAAATCCTCGAAGACATGCTCCGAGCTTGTGTTATATCCTGTGGTATGAACTAGGAGAATTGTCTTCCATTTGCCGAATTTGTGTATAACAATAGTTATCAATCAAGCTTGGGCAAAGCCCCTTTTGAAGTTCTCTATGGACGAAGGTGTCGAACACCTCTTAACTGGTCAGAAATCAGAGAGAGGCAACTCTTTGGCCCGGATATGATCCAGGATGCAGAGGAGCAAGTTCGCATTATTCGTGAAAAGTTGAAAACAGCCCAATCTCATCAAAAGAGCCAATATGATCGCCATCATAAGTCTGTCACCTATGAAATTGATGAGAAGGCTTACCTTCGGGTTACATCTCTGAAGGGTACCCATCAATTCGGTATCAAGGGCAAGTTGGCTCCTCGTTACATTGGACCTTTTTGCATTCTTGCTAAACAAGGAGAGGTTGCCTACCAATTGGAACTTCCGCCGCATCTTTCCAAGGTTCATGATGTCTTCCACGTCTCGCAACTCAGGCGTTGCTTCTCGGACCCTGTCCGTCAAGTAGACCACGAAGCACTTGATCTCCAAGATAACATTACATCTCAAGAATACCCTGTTCGTATTCCTGATCAAGCTGAGCATACCACTCGGCGCCAGAACATCAAGTTTCTCAAGGTTCAGTGGACACACCATTCTGAAAAGGAGGCCACATGGGAAAGAGCAGATCGTCTTCGACTAGAGTACCCCGCGCTCTTCCCGACGACTTCAAAATCTCAAGACGAGATTCTTTTGAGTGGGGGTGAGTTGTCACATCCCTAGCTAGATGTCACAGGACAGCATGTGTGTGCATCATGTTTCAATTTTTGCATCAACATGAAGTGGGGATTAAAAGAAACCCCAAGCTCACTTTTGAATCAAGTTAATTTAAAGTTGGTGAAAACTCAAGAAACTCAAAATGCCCATACAAAATGTTCCCTATGTGTGATAAATATGGACATGAATATATTATGGGACATTTTAAATATTTGAATAGTTATAGCAATTTAAAAATAAATAACAAAGCCTCTGAAAATGCCAAATAATGCATTATCAATACTTTATATTTCAAAATATCCTAAAACTTTTTATTGGAGTTTGAAATATTCAAACTTGATGTAATAAAATATTTGGGATATTTTATAAAAGCATTTGTACCTGTAAAAGAAATAAAACAAATCTCAGAATTAGAAAACAGAGAGAGATAAAATAAAAAAGGGCAGAGGCCCAGGGGGAACCGGCCCATCCGGCCCGTGTCAGTCATCCCTGTCCTCTCGCCAGGAGGACAAGGGCACGTGCTCGCCGCACGCCAGCACGCGCCGGCCAGCTCCTCCCTGCCTGGCTGCTGGCCTGGAGGGCTCGGAGAGCGCCAGCGCGAGGCCTCCTTGTCGTGGCCTCTTCTCCTCCCCTCTCCCCTGCCTGCTCTCTCTCACGCGCTCTCTCTTCCCCCTCCGCCCCTCTGTTCTTCCCCTCGGCGGACTGATGACGCCGGCGATTTGCAGTCTCCCATGCATCCCCGACCATGCCAAGGCACCAGAAGACCCTCCGATGAGGCCTCGGATCATTTCCCCTTAGCCCGACGCCATTCCCCTCCGCTAGCCCTGCTTGTCGCTGGAGCCGAGAGGAGCTTGCCGCCGGTCATGGCATAGCCGTGGCCACAGCGGCCACAGCTCGCACCTCACCGCGGGCTCGAGCTCGGGGTGTGTCCAGGAGCCCGTAGCCGCCCCCAGCCTCTCCTCCCATGCCCTCTCGCGCCATAGCCGGTCCTGCCCGAGCCGCCTCCGCCATTGAGCTTGTCGCAGGCATCAATCCCGACCACCCCAGCCTCTGGCTTGGGGCTAGATCGACGCGCTCTCGAGCACCGGCCTTCCCAGTGCTCTCCACCGTCCTTTTGGTCGCCGGAGGAGGAGATCCGACCCCCTTCGCCGTCCCTGACGTTGCCGGCGGCTCAACACCGGCGAGTCAACCGACGCTAACCACGGGTTTGACCCCAGGTCAGCTGGCAAGTGGGGCCTGCCCGACCTCTAATTAGGCTTAGATTACGAAAATAATTAAACTAATCTAATTATGCTAATGGCCCCTGACCAGTGGGCCCTAACCTAATCTAATTAGTAATTAGTTAATTAGTTAATTTTGTTAGTGACTAGGTCACCGACCAGTGGGCCCCACTGGTCAGGTTTGACCTGGCCTGGTCAGCTGACCTGTTGACGCCATGATGACGTCAGGCTGATGTAATAAAAGGAATTTCTAGTTTTAAAATAATTCCAGAAAATGTTTAAATTTCAGAAATTCATATAAATTAATCTGTAACTCAGATGAAGATAATGTATATATGAAAATTTATCAGAAAAATCCAATGAATCTAATGGTGCTATTATCATGCATGTTAGAGCAACCTATGTAGATGAACATTGACATTTACTAATAGGTTAATATATGGAATATGAAATGTAGATTGATTTGGAACCTATATTCAAACCCATTTCAAATTAACTTGGACAATTTTTGCATTAGCCCATCCTTACATGCTACCATGTCATGATCTTGCATCATATTGTTGCATTTGCGTGTATTGATTGTTATTTATCTGCATTACGATAGGAACTGCTTCTGAGGATACCCCCGAGTATTCCAACGAAGAAGAGAACCTTCCCGCTACCTAGCAAGGCAAGAAACCCCCTTTGATCATTCCGATAACATCCCACTCTCTCGCTCCTACTCTTGTTTATTGCATTAGGACAAACATTCACTTGTGTGTCATACATGGTAGATGAACTTATTCTTTTGCATGACCAGCCATTGTCACAGTAAATAGATAAACCTTGCAACCTAGCATACCTGGTAGATGCTTGTGCCATGATGTGCTTAGCTTACTTTGCCTGCTATGCTTGCTATGCTTACAGTTGTGTCAGGTCTGATTCATTTGGGTGATGAACTGGAGTGCAATAATGATGTTCTGATGTGATAAGCTTAAGATGAAACTGAGTTGGTAAAGGATGTGATGAGAGGCTATGTAGGAGTACATAGCGGGTTGTCTCATTGGGACCGTTCGTAGGAACTGAGTTCCGTGTTTGTGATCCAAGACTAGTTACTACCACACATTGGGTTCCGGTAACTCGACCCCTCTCGACTTTTCAATCGCTTAGTCCTTAGTCTAGGAGTTGCAAGTAGTTTCTAGTGTTTATAGCATGATGGAGGCCGTGCGTAGCGCTGACCCTAGGGGTGGGTTACAACGCGGTAGGCAGTGGCACAGTGTACCAATGGTCACCCAAATGGTGGGCTTGGGAACCCTACGCACATCATTTGGGGCCGTAGCGGAAACTTCGGCCGGACTTCCATGCGGTTTCAGTCTCAAAAATGCGATAGCCTGGACTAGAGGTCTTATGTGATTGACGATCATGGCCGACTCCCTCGCTGGGCTTCCGCTTGAAGGTTGCTGAGGTGCATGGTTTTAAGAGCACACGGCGATAAGTGGCGAGAGCCTGTGTGTGAAGAAGTACACCCCTGTAGGGTATGGAACTATTCGAATAGCCATGTCCTCGGATATGGACTACTTGGAAAACTTATGTTGTTCATAGATAATGAAATGGATACTCATAAAAATATCAAGACAAGTGTGAGTACCATGGATGGCACTCTCCCAGAATAGCAAAGTGAATCCATGGTGGGGTATTCTCATGGAGCTAGTGGACTCATGTGCGATAACTAAAATCTAAACAAAAAGCTAAAAATGGTGTAGTGTAGGTTAGCCATGAGTCAAAGCTACCATTGCTGCATAAACTCCACCACTCCCCTTTTTGATACGTGAGCATGAATAGACTAGGTCCATTTTAAAGACTTGCTGAGTACGTTTGTACTCATGTTTTCTTAATAAATGTTGCAGATGAGACCTAGTACCCATCAGGTGGGTTCTATCTAGATGTCAACGATGCCGAATAGCTGGTGTCCCAGCTACGACGTTATGCCCTATGGCGGGCTGTAGATAGTCAGGCAATGTGCCTTGTTACCCTTTCATTTGTCTGTACTCAGACAGCTTATGCTTCCGCTTGGTTTGTATGAACTTGTTTGTAAGACTTGAGTGTCGGGTCATGTGACCCCTATCTATAAGAACATGTTATGCAAGGCTCGTCCGAGCCCCTTAAATAAAAGTTGTTGTATGGTTATGTTGTGATGCCATGGTTGTATCTATGCATATCGGGCATGTCGTGCGTACATGTGACGTGCAATGGTATGTATGGGATCCGACACCTAGTCGTGTGCCTTTAGTAGTACTCTTTACGGGAAACGGCCTGTTTGTGCTTCCATCGGGCCTTGGTAGCTTGCTACTGCTCCGGACACATTGATTGACCGGCATGTATCCTTCTTTGCTGTTGTGTCTGTACCTTCGAGGAAATGTCTCGCAATGTAATGGAGTCCCTGTAGCCTGCTACGACTCGTCTATGTGCGGTGATGGCATTTATGTCTCATGACGTAATGGAGTCCTTGTACCTTGCTATGACTCGTCTACACGCGCTTGAGGCCGACACCTGCATTGTTGGGTTATGTATGCCTGCTTCCGTACGGATGTGCCACTTGGGTTCTATGACTAGTCATGTTGGCCCGGGTTCTCTATAGTTTAATTGCCCGCGACATGTTCACATACGTCAGCCAAAAGACGCAAATGGTCCCGGCTAAGGTAAGGCTACAGCCGTGGAGTTTACAGTGCATGAGGCCGCAAAGTGATGTGATATGTTACAGTCTGGATTCATATGACTTAGGATCAGGGTCCCAACATTATGCATCCCCGACAGTAGCCCCTGTGACTTTCATTGATTGCTGGCAGTCGGTTGGAGTCTGCATAGTTTGTTAACCTCGAATGTTGTTGTCGGACCTGACCGAGCAGAATGTTTCTTTTATTTCTCTTCCGATGGGGGCAGGCTGAGTGCAACCATTGGGTGTAGTCGTCGAGCCTCTATTAGACTAGATGAGTCGGGCAGAGGGTTTATGTCTTCCAGTGCGGAACTGAACTAAACAGGTGAACTCTGATGCGCTTGGCATAGTTAATTGTTGCAATCTAGAGCTGAATCATTCAGACTGATCCTTGTGCACTGAGCACGGTAAATAGTTATAACCTAGAGTTGGGCTAGTCGGGTAAACCTTCATGTGGTTGGCATGTTGAATGCTTTATTGAGTCTACCTTATACTATTTCTCAATCAAGGACAAGTTCCCGGTTGTGTATGACGTCCTCACTCAGAGTAGTTTTTAACTTAGGCAAATCAGGTTCGCAGGTAAGCTGCGGAGTGTGGATGACGCCCTCGCTCGGAGTAGTTATTGACTTAGGCGATATGGAATCGTAGCTAAGCCCCCGAGTGTGGAGTATGTCCGCACTCGGTGTAGTTTTTGACTTTAGGCGATACGGAATCGCAGCTAGGCCCCCGAAAGTAGAAGATGTCTGCACTCGGAGTAGTTTTTTACTTAGGCGATACAGAATCACAGCTAAGCCCCCAAAAGTGGAGGATGTCCGCACTTGAAGTAGTTTTTGACTTAGGTGATACGAAATTGCATCTAAGCCCCCGAGTGTGGAGGATGTCCGCACACGGAGGAGTTTTTGACTTAGGCGATACGGAATCGCGGCTAAGCCCCGAGTGTTGAGGATGTCCGCACTCGAAGGAGTTTTTGACTTAGGCGATACGCAATCGCAGCTAAGCCCTCGAGTTTGGAGGATGTACGCACTCGGGGTAGTTTTTAACTTAGGCAATACCGAATCGCAGCTAAGCCCCCGAGTGTGGAGGAGGTCCACACTCTGAGTAGTTTTTGACTTAGGCCATCCAGAATCGCAGCTAAGTCCCCGAGTGTGGAGGATGTTCGCCCTCGGAGTAGTTTTTGACTTAGGCGATACAAAATCGCAACCAAGCCCCCGAGTGTGGAGCATGTCTGCACTCGGAGTAGTTTTTGACTTAGGCGATACAGAATCACAGCTAAGCCCTCGAGTGTGGAGCATGTTCACCGGGGAAGTTATTGACTTAGGCGATACAGAATCGCAGCAAAGCCGACCGATGGCGCGCGGGGCGGCTGAGTGATGAAGACATGCCACATGGAGTGGTGACGCATAGTAAGTCCGAGTGAGGTAGACGAGTCCGTCCGAGTGGTGACACGCAGGGCGGCCAAGTGATGTCTGTAGAGGAGGCGTCTAACCCAGTGATGGTACATGGGGTGGCCGTGTCCAGTACGTCATCGAGGGGCGTCCGAACACGTGACAACGTGCAGGGCAACCGAGTTGAGCATGTTGTCGCGGAGGCATCCAAAAAAGTGATGGTGCGTGGGACTACGAGACCAGCATGTCATCGAGGATGTGTCTCAACAACTCGAAACACACGAACGACCATTGCGGCAACTCAGCCTGAGTAGCGACGAAGATGGCGCACAGATGAGTCGCTTGATCCCGTAACCTGTGTATGAAAAATAGCAGAAGCCAACATAAAAATTTATCAAAGTAATTTGATCTTTTCTTAAATAATTTGTGTAAATAACACCCATGGACACCCGCTGGGTGTGCCAGGTTCTTGTTGGTTTGGTAGCAGCAAGGGTCTAACAGAGTGCAGGATCCAACTGTACTTCTACAAGTGAAGGATCCGACTGAACCCATTTGAGCACTGGACCCAAACGAAGCGGAAGTGATGTGTTCCCACATAAAATAAACAACCGAGCGCAGAAGTACACTCGGTGGCATGGCCTCCGAGAGAACGTCATGTGTGACTTCCTCGACACTCGGTGATGCGAAAGCAACTATTTAATTGAATGCAGCATATGAAGAATGACTTAGCTGTCTGATGGCGCAGGAGCAGCCGAGTGACAAAGGAGTGTCCAGCTGAGTGATGGTGCATGGAGAAACCAAGTGACGAAGGAGCGTATAGCTGAGTGACGGTGCGCAGATCGGCCGAGTGACGAAGGAGCATCCAGCTGAGTTGACGGCGCGCGGAGCGACCGAGTGACGAAGGAGCATCCAACTGAGTGACGGGGCGCGGAGCGGCCGATTGATGCAGGTCTGTCTTACCGATTGGCGAGGCGCAGGGTGCCATCTCAAGACTTGACTGATAGTTATTGTTGTAGGAGAACTCGGCGAATGGTAGGCAATCTTCCCACTTGTCTCCATATGCCAAAACACAAGCACGGAGCATATCTTCGAGTATCTGATTTACTTGTTTTGTTTTCCCACCGGTCTGAGGGTGAAAGGCCGTACTGAAAGACAACTTGGTTCCCATTGCTTCTCGAAACTTCTTCCAAAACCTTAAGGTAAACTAGGTTCCTCGATCTGACACAATCTTCTTTGGAACTCCGTGAAGAATTACGATCGGTTGATGTAGTGGTTTCCTAGATGGCTTCCGTCATAGGTGGTCTTGACAGGAATGAAATGGGCTACCTTGGTCAGACGATCGACAATGACCCAAATGGAATCATGTCCCTTGCTATACCTTGACAATCTCATGTTGAAGTCCATCCCAACCTTGTCCCACTTGCATTCAGGCACTCTGAGAGGTTGCAATAGTCCAACGGGTTGCTGATGCTCTGCTTTGACTCTATGGCATATGTCACACTTAGAACAAAGGTGCCTATTTTCCGTTTCTTGCCATGCCACCAGAATCTTGCCTTGAGGTCTTGGTACATCTTGGTTCCTCCAGGATGGATGGAGTACTGAGTGTCGTGTGATTCCTGAACCATACGAATCCTTTCTCATCCACTGAGAATCATGGGGCCTTGCCTACCTTGATCTTCCTCTTGATGACTTCAACGCTCGTGTGTCCCTTTTGAGCTTCCTTAATAACGTCCATCAAGGTAGGCTTCGCTTCGAGGTTGGCGGGGAATCCAGTTGCAACTAGTTCCAAGCCGAAGCTTTCAAGCTCTTCATATAGGGCGGATAGCCTTTCCTTAATCATAGCATTGAAGGACCAAGCCTTTATGCTTAAGGCGCTTGCTACCACATTAGCCTTTCCGGGCTGGTATTGAACAATGAGGCCATACTCCTTCATCAACTCCAAACATCTTCGCTGCCTCATGTTCAATTCCCTTTGGGTGAAAATATACTTCAAACTCTTGTGGTCTGTGTATATCTCAAGGTCATGAGTAGCGTCGTTCTCTTCATGAGGATGTAGCTGCCTGGATAGATATATTACAACTCTTCCTTCTTACATCAGAACACCCCCAAGCGCTGTTCTCGATACATCACAATATATCACAAACTCCTTGTGGATATCGGGGGTGGCAATAACTGGGGTTGTGTTCAATCTCTTCTTGTGTTCTTGGAAGCTTTCTTCACACTTTGGCATCCATTAAAACTTCTTGTCCTTCTTCAAAAGTTGGGTCATGGGTCGGGCAATGCTTCTCACTTCCTTCACGTTTGTTGGGGATTGCCATTTAGTCACGACTTCAATCTTGGCAGCATCAACTGACAATCCTTCTGCAGTCAAAAAATGACCCAAGAATCCAACTTCATGCAACCAGAATTCACACTTGCTGAACTTGGCATAAAGCTGGTGCTCTCGAAGCTTGTATAGGACCAATCTCAATTGTTGCTCATGCTATTCTTCAGACTTGGAGAAGACGAGTATGTCATCAATGAAGACAACAAAAAACTTGTCTAAGTACTCCATGAAGCCCTTCTTCATGAGGTACATGAAGTAGGTAGGGGAATTGGTCAACCCGAATGACATGACCGTGTATTCATACAGGACATATCAGGTTAAAAATGCCATCTTGGGAATGTCTTGGGGTCTGATGTTCAACTGGTAGTACCCTGACCCGAGGTGCATCTTGGAAAACACCTTCGCTCCATTCAGCTGATCGAATAGGTCCTCAATCTTGGGGAGTGGGTACTTGTTCTTTATCGTGACTTCATTGAGATAACGGTAATCGACACAGAGTCAGATAGTTCCGTCTCTTGTTGACACAAACAAAACAGGCAAACCCCAAGGAGAGACACTAGGGCGAATGAATCCTTTTCTGAGCTGCTCTGCTAGTTGCTTCTTCAATTCAGCCAACTCTTCGGATCCCGTCCTATAGGGCTTCTTATAAATGGGCCCTGACCCGGCCATTAGTTCAATGATGAACTGAATGTGGTGGTGAGGAGACATTTTGGGCAGCTCGTCAGGAAATACATCTAGGTATTCACATACCACTCACACTTGATCCAACTCAATTCCCGACAGATAGTTAACTTGAGGGCCTTGAGGGGAGGCATAGCCAGGGACATACTTGACTTCCACTCCCTGGCTATTGGTCATGGTAACTATGCTCTTGGCATAGTCTAACAAGCCTTGGTACTTGGTTAACATGTCCATGCATAGGATCACATCGAAGCCTTCTGACTTTAGGATGATAAGGTCTGATAGGAAGTCTACCATGTTGATGTTAATCTAAACTCCTTTACAACCTATCCTAGACTTCGTAACTGATCCCTAGGTTTGTATCAACATACGACTACCAAGGGGTGTAGGCTTCATGCCACTCTCTAGTGCAAACTTTTAAGTAACAAAAGAATACGAAGCTTCACAGTCAAACGATACTGTTGCTGGGGTTGAGTTGATGTGGAACCTACCCAGTATGATGTATGGGTCTTCCTGGGCTTCCTCTATAGTGATGTGATTTGCACAGACCTTTCTATTGTTGTGTTGGTTGCGGGGAGCGGGATTCCTAGGTGGCACTCCACGACCTTGACCTTGGTTCGACGCATTGGGGCGCGGTGCATCTGGATTCTTGTTGGGATAAAGCCTAGAGATGTGTCATGGCTGACCACATCCAAAGAAAGTGACTTGCCGAGGGTTGTTGTTTTAGTTCCCACTACCATTGTTGTTATTGGGTTTGTTGTAAGCTAGCCTGGGATTGGCATACTGCTGAGGCTGGTAGCTCGGACGAGGTCCAGGAGGTCTAGCCTGCTGCGGCTGATAGGTTGGCTTGGCTGGGACTGGCAGCAACGGGCAAGGCTTCTGGTTGCTGGAACTACCCTTGCTAATCATCTTGCACTTGCGAGTGTCGTCTATGCCATGACGCTTGTCTTCCAGTATGAGGGCCCTGTTCACCAGGTCGAAGAAGGTACGACAGTTGCGGAGAATGAGCTGATACTGCAGGGTTTGCTGAAGCCCTTCCATGAAGCGTTCCATCTTGGCAGCCTTCGTGTTGACATCTTCAGGTGCATACCTTGACAACAGGATGAACTTCTGCACGTACTCCTTGACAAAGCCACTTCCTTGCTTTAGTGCTCGGAATTCTCTCTTCTTGATAGCCATGATCCCAGAAGGAATTTCGGTGGTGCAGAATCCTTCCTTGAAGTTATCGCAAGTGATCCCAGGATCTCCTTGCATGACCTTGAATCCATCTGACCAAGCTCCAGCGATACCACCGAGGCAGTGAGAGGCATATAACACCTTCTCACGATCCTCATTGCAATTGACTAGTTCAAGGAGGTCCTCAATGGTGCGAATGCGAATCCATTCGTCAGAATCCAAGGGTTCAGCAGTCTCGGTAAAGGTTGGGGGCGATTCTTCATTAACTCAGACAGAGTGGAGCGGCCATTGCCGTTCTTGCCTTGCTGCTGGTTGTTCACAAGGACTTGAGCCATCTATTGAATAGCAGCAGTGTTGGTCTAGTGTTCCTCCCGGATAACTTGGAATAACTGAGCAATGGTCATGTTCTCCGGTGGAGGTTGTGGAGGGGGAATGCCGCCTTGTGTCTGCTCCCTGTGTCCTCTAGCCTGAGCATCCCTACCAACTCCCTGTTGCTGGCTGGAGTTGTTGGCTTCAGGGTTGGTGAAGGAGCAGCCAAGACAAACAACTGGAGTAGACTAGAGAAAAAGCAATAACCAAGAAAGTGCACCTAAGGGGGTTTGTATAGTGCAAGTGTGATAAAACAGAGGTGGAAAGACCAACACATATATTAAGATAAGATAGACCATGGAGTCACTTACATGTTTTCTAAGGCAAAAGCGCGACTAGCATCAGAACACAACAATCAAAACAAACAACAAGCACACATGGTTTCAAATGAACCATTACATGGACTCGACTTCGCATGAGGGGTACATGACTGATCCTACCCTAGGGGTTCTCGAACTCAGGTGGTGGAGTGCGCTGCTTCCTTCCCAAGAGGAAGGAAGACTTGGTTGCTTGCTGGGACTCCTTCTGGCATGATGCCCATGATTTCCATACTCGAAACATGTGACGAGAATACAGAGCTGCTACTCGGCCTTGGGTCAAGATGTCAGCAGTTTGGCGGAATAGCTCTTGAATGTGGTGAAGTTCCTGGCGAAGCTTCACGGTCTCCTCAATTAGGTTGTAAACCAGACTAGCGGCGGAAAGGCTGAAGTAGGTCTGGAATCTGAGGGGCATGCCATCCTACTTGGATGGAACCAGCGTCAGGGTTTCGCAGATGTTGTCCTTCCTGATGGGTAGGTAACGAGTGGCTGGGTCGTCGTCGATCTCTGGAATCATGCCTTGAAGGTGGACAAGTGCCTTCTGGGCTGCTGTCTCGACTGCGAGTGCCAGGGTCTCCATTTGTGGTCCTTCAAAGAACCAACTGGCTGGGGAGTCATTTGCCTTCACAAACACTTTAACGTTATAATCCTTCGTGATTGCATCGACCTTGTGCTCGTGGTAGAGGAAAAGAGGTGGTTGGCGGAGCTAACACTTCTCTAGGCTATCCCCAAGGAGTAGGGGAAAGCCGGATGAGCTAGGTGGGCTTCAGGTACGAGGGCCATCTACAAGGTTTTGAATGGAGGAGAGTCAGCAAGAGTTTGAAATAGACTAGAAGAGAAGATAGGTATAACATTTGTTGCACCTAAAAACTTGGCACAATTTTGAAAAGGTTTTATCCCAACTAATGTGCATGGTAACTAAGGGTGTCCTATAGTCAGGATGGCTCTGATACCAACTCTATGGGGACCTCGACTCATAAGTTGTGATCACCGAATGCACGTGTACAGTGATCCTAGAGATCAATGCTCACTAAACACACTAAAGTTGAATAACAAGAGTCTTACATCCTTACATATCATCTTACACAAATAAAGGCCAGCTAGGCCAACTCTCATATAGATAGGGCCACAAGGGCCAAACATCTAAACATAACAAACAACTGAAATATTGGTCAAAAAGCGTGAACCCATGCCATCTGTCTTAAACCTACATGCATTTTGACTAGGAAGTGTCCCAGTTGGCATGTTCGTCACCAACGAACTCTTCACCGTATTCCTGCTCTTCCTTGCCTGGCCAATTAAATAACCAGTGGAAAGCCAATAAGTACATGCAAACCTAATTTTGAATGCAATGATATGATCAAGTAACTATGTAAGCATGCATTAATAGTTGGACGATATCCATATGAAGAAGTTATAGATGTCATAATGAAAAGCGGTTGAACATCTCTTGTTCAGTCATCACATCAAGTCATCTGACTTATATCAAGTATCATCTCCGTGTCATCCACACACACACCAAGTTTGCAAAAACATCTAGACGTGGCTTAAGCAGCACCACCCAACTGTCCGTGACCGTGCACGCGGCTATTCGAATAGTTTTATACTCTACAAAGATTGCACGCTTTACCCACAAGACTCGGGGAACTTCCGTGTCATCCACGACTTGTGGTACATTTCATAGCCGAGGTAAGCACCCGAACAATGTCTTTCCCACGGCGATACTAAACAAAGAGTCCACTCGATTGGTACACTGCCCCCTAAACCCTAAACACTGAGCCTCGCTCTTGGTCGTTTCATCCATGAAGGGACCAACGTGGTGCCCGGTGCTTGTGAAGAAAACGGGTGATCGCCCATTCTGGTGCGACCCCGTCTCGAGAGTGACCACTTCACTCTCGCCACTAGTATTGCGGGCTACCTGCTAGCACCAACCATAGTAATCAACAAAACCCCGTCCCATAAGGGGTATCATGGTCGCACATGTAAGGTTGGGATGGTTGACAAATCTTAAACCCTTCATTTTCGAAAACACACACACACATCCTGCCCCGGTATAACACTTCTTTCTCAAGTGGTTACCTAGCACATCATCATCACCCTCGGGCATTAGTGTCACCCGACGGGGTTTTCGAAAAATCTTTGAAATCCTTTTGCTACCATCACCATGCATATTCCCGATCCCATCTACTAAGCATCCTATGTACTCCCACCCAAATAACCCTCATAATAATGGTAGTGTCATGCATGATGCAAGTATCAACGGTAGCGTATCGGAGGCATACCCACCGAAGTAGTCACCACATCAACATGATCAACATCATGGAACTAAGTGCTATATGGCATGTAAATAAAAGGGTTCATCGTCATGGTCAAAGGTCTGCTTGCCTGGCTCAACATAGTCTTCGGGGTCTTCAAAGTCTTCGGGTCCAACTCCCTCGTCAACAACGCAATCTATCGTTGCGATAAATAACGATAATAATAAGCATCACACAAAAACAGAGCACAAAAATCTACTAATAAAATGCTACCCTACTCTAATAAATACTACAAACTATTATAGGAATATTAGTCTAAGGTTTTGGTAGGAAAAAGATTTTTAGCACTATTTATAACAGAGGCTAAAAATGCCTAAAAGTGGTTTTAAAATAAAACGGTAGATAAAAGATTTTTAACAAATTATACAAATGGCACTTTAATTCTACAAAATATTCTAAGATTTGTGGAGTTGGAATTTTCTCAATAGGACAAATAATTTGTCCTGTGCAACATTTGGGATCCTGAGAGAAAATAAAAAGGAAAACGGGTACGAGCAAATGGGCCAAAAGCAGCTGGACGAATTGGCCCAATTGGCAGAGTGGACCCGCGCGAGCCTAACGCGCGCGCGACTGCTTCAAACCTGACCGGTGGGCCTGGGCGGTCAGCGAGAGAGAGAGGGAGGCGGGAGACCTGGGGAGGATGAGAAGCGAGGCCTGTTTGTCATCACATTCCTGGAGGCAGAGAAGTTCGAGGGGGCTCATCGGTGGCTACATGGCACGAGGATGCGAATGAAGGTCATCGACGTGCTCAGGGGCTCGCCTCTAGTCGAATGGTGGTGGAGGGGGTGCTCGGCTCGGTACCGTGCACAAAGGCCCTCGGGGCTTGCTTGGGTGGCACATGGGCTCGTTTGGGATGAGGAGAGAGAGATTAGAGGGGAGAGGAGGCTCGAGGGAGGCCCTCTTATAGGAGACCCGTGGCGCATGGTCCGCTCGTGCACCGGTGAGGAAGATACCAAGGCCAGAGGGCATTGGAGCAAGCCGGGGGAAGTCATGGGCACTCGTGGGGTTGGTCTACGCCTACGGCAAGGAAGAGAGAGTGAGAGACAGGACATGCGTGTGCGAGCCCGTGCATTAGCCGAACCGGGTGGCCGCGGCGCACGTGTGGGAGGTCATCGGAGAGGGAAGGAGGAGGGGCTCGACGCGGTGGCGGTTAGCGGACATCGAGGGTGTCTAGGGGGATAGTTCCCCGCATCCCTAGGCTGCCGGGAGGCTCGGATGGGTGTGGCTACAGTGCGGGTGCAACAGTAGCACATTCCAGAGCATGAAAATCGCCAACATTGTTGTTGCCCGTGCGCTCTGGGATGCACCACCTTGTCCTGTAGCTCTTGGAGGTTGCTTAGATGCTCCTAGGATGCTCCAGAGCTATGGTGACGGGAGGAAAAATAAAAATGGGAGGATAGAACCTCCTGTTTAAGCTGTCAAGAAGAAAATAGGGGTTGTACCGCACCTAATGCTTGAGTGTTGCCCAGAGAAAGTTGGTGGAGGTGAAGTGAAATGCTAGTGAGCTGTGATAAAAATTTGAAGTGAAGGAGAATAGCAGAAGGGGGTCAAACAAGATTGTTTACAAAATATGCAAAATTGTTTGATGATGGTTTGTATAAGCAAATGGAGTTTTCCTGCCATGAAATTTAACAGGGGCAAATGGTGAGAAGAAATAGGGTTTATCACCAAGTTTGAGCTTGATTGAACAAAGTTCACAATGTAAATTTGTGAAACCCTAGAAAGAAACAGAATCAGATTCCTGTAGATCTAGTATGCATTTACATTCTCCTTGATGCACCACTTGGTGTGGTATCCTTATGTGGGTAATGGAACATGCCCACAAAGTTTGGGGTCAAGGGAAGAAACTTCACAGTGTAAAGTTGTTCAAATTTGAATCTGCACATGTATGCTTTTGGAATATTTTGATGAAGCAAATCAATTGGGATTGAGATGAAACTTGGTAAGATCATCACATATGACAATTGTGTCTTGCTGGAATTTTCTTGGAATTTATTGAGAATATTTCTTATAGAAATATGTCAAAAGCTTGATTTGGACAGAAAGGGTTTTGAGGGTTTTTTCCTATGATTTTGAACATCACCATGTGTTTAAACTCATATATATTTAAAAATATATGTCCACTGAGTTTTCCTAAATTTTCTCAAATATTTTTAAAGCATTTAAATATTTTTTTCCTACAAAAGATCATTTCTATCCCTAAGAAAAATCCTTTAAAGAAAATAGTAAAGTAATCTTCAAAATTGGTATTTTGTGGTTTTGGGAAGTCATATGTATAGTAGGTTTCAAATAATGCCTTTGGGGGAAAAGGATCCACCCAATTTGAGGACCTGTAGTGCAAACCTCAACTTAGGGGGTTTTGAAAACCTAATTTGAGCAAATCCTTTTTGTTCAAAATATATTTTGATAAAATTAGTATTAGGTACTATACACATGGTATGATCATTTGGAAAGGATTTTGTATCTAGGAATATGAATATGGAGAGGAGTAGAACCTCAGAGTGACAAACATAATCAACCAGACAATCAAACAAGCAACAATTAAAACAAGGATGCACTGAAAAAGTTTTAATTGGTTCCAAATTTTATAAATCTAAGCATAGAAAGGTGATACAAACGCAGGGTGTGACAATGCAGCTATTACATGTTATGATCCGTAAACACCAAAGTGACAATAGTTGGGATACTTTTTGGTGATGACCGTAGTTTGAGGAGTTCATGTATTCACTATGTGTTAATGCTTTGTTATGATTTTTTATTAAAAGGAGGCCTTAATATCCCTTAGTTTCCTTGTGGACCCCTCTGCCATACGAGGGCGGGACAAAAGATATCATGCAAGTTCTTTTCCATAAGCACGTATGACTATTTACGGAATACATGCCTACATTACATTGATGAACTGGAGCTAGTTCTGTGATGCCCTAGGTTATGACTCTAAAAAGAGGAGTATCATCCAACGAATACACCGATCTAGTGCCAACGAGTTTTCTGCATATTGTTCTTGCTAAGTTAGTATTGTTGTTGTTACTGTCGCACCTGCTACCAAACCATTATTGCTACTGTTAGCACTACTGTTATTGTTACCACTGCTAATACTCTCAAATATTCTTTGGCTCCCCTTGTGTCGAATCTATAAATTTGTGTTGAATACTCCTACCCTAAAAAACGGTTGCGATCCCCTATACTTGTTTGTTATCACTTACTCCCTCTAGGACTATCTCACTGATATGGTTGGTTGGATCACTTAAAGGGTGGTGATGGCTCTCAACCTCACATAGGAAAGTTGGTAGGTTTTTCATGGATGGGGCTAGTGGTGGTCACGCTCATTCTCCTACAGGAAAATGCACTCAATGACACATATGGTGGAGTCACTCAGCTTACTCATGTGGTGGTGGCTCTACTCACATGAAAATTGGGGAATCTCATCATATGTGGATGTCAGAGATATGTGACGTGGCTTGACACTACGTCGGTATTTCCCCAAAGAGGAAGGGATGATGCAGCACAGCGATTGTAATTATTTCCCTTAGTTATGAAACAAGGTATCAATTCATAGAGGAAGATCATGCATCTACATAGACAGAACCTTCACACAAATAAAAAATACTTGCAACCCGACGCGCAAGAGAGTTTGTCAAGCTCTCAATGGTAAAAAGATAGACTAGGTAGTGATAGTTTTGGCAAATGGATCTTGCAATAACACAAAATAAAATAAGTAAACAAAAACTGCAGCAAGCTATTTTTTTGATCAATATATTTGAAAACAAAGAGGAAAAGTAGTAGATCGGAAATCAATATGTTGGAAAACTAGACCCATGGGCCATATGTTTCACTAGCAGCTTCTCTCATGAGTATAGTGCACGGTGGGGGAACAAATTTCTATTGGGCAATTCATAGAAGATCAAGTAATCATGAGGGTATCTAGGCAATGGTCATTATATATGCGTCACATCCAAGATAAGTAGACCATAATGATTCTGCATCTACTTCTATTACTCAACACATCGACCACTATCCATCATGCATCTAGTGTATTGAGTTCATGGGAAAAGGGAGTAATGCAATAAGAATGGTGAGATGATGTCAACCAGATCTATTCATGTAGGAATAGACCCCATCTTGTTATTCTTAATGGCAATGATACATGTGTGCCTTGATACCCCTTCTATCACTTGGAAAGAACACCGCAAGATCGATACCATCACAAAGCACCTCTTCCCACGGCAAGAAAAATCGATCTAGTTGTCCCAAATAAATCAAAGATTCGAAGAACAAATATGAGGCTATAGTTAATCATGCAAGTAAGAGATCAAGAAAACAAAAATCATATTCATGGATAAAAACTGATCATGAACTCGAAATTCATCGCATCCCAACAAACACACTGCCAAAGTCATTACATCAAATAGATTTCCAAGAGACCATTGTATTGATAATAGTAGAGAGAAAGGAAGCCATCTGGCTACTGGCTATGGACCCATAGGCATCATCAGACAGGCACCTATGATGAAGGTGAACCCCTCCATGATGGTGTTAGATTGGATCTCGAGGTTCTGGAACTTGTGGCGACTGGAATTGTGATTCGTCGACTCCCCTATTGTTTTTCCAATATTTGTCAATTTATAGGCTCGATAGTCGGGGGAGGGGTGTCTCGAGGTGGGCACCACCCACCAGGCCGTGCTAGGGGCCTCTGACGCACCCTAGTGGGTGTTCCCCACCTCTGGCCTCCTCTGTGGCAGGTGTTTGGCCCATCTGGGTCTTCTAGTCCAAAAAAATCTCCAAAAGTTTTCAGGACGTTTGGGCTTCTTTTGATTCTGATTTTCTAGGAACTAAAAACCACTTTGGCACTATGTCAATAGGTGAGTCCCAAAAAATGATATAATGTTGTTATAAAATGATTGTAAAATATCCAAGATTGATAATATAACAGCATGGAACAAGAAAAAAATATAAATATGTTTGAGACCTCTCAGCATCCCCAAGCTTAATTCATACCTGTCCTCGAGTAGGTAAATGATAAAAACAGAATTTTTGATGTGGAATGCTGCCTAACATATTCATCGCATATTATATTCTTTGTAATATGGACATTTGGACTTTTAGATGGTTCGAAGCAATAGTCTAGTTTTGACATGAAAACTTTAATACTAAAGCATATCAACAAGAAACCATGTCTTTCAAAATATCAACACTAAAGCAAGTTATCCCTAGGCCATCATGCTCAATCATTGATCCATTCATGAAACGCACTCAAATATTGGCTACACCTAATGCTCAAGTAGGATCTTAGTGCCTCCTAGTTGGTGCTTTATAAGAGAAGATGGAGACTCAAATCGAAAATAAAAATTGCATAGAATAAATAGATAGGCCCTTCCCAGAGGGAAGTTGGGATTTGTAGAGGTGCAAGAGCTCAATGTTAAAATTGATAGAGATAAATATTTTGGGGGGCATGCCTTTCCTGCCAATGGAAAAGACTGAGATTTCAATATGTTTCCATGATAGATACATCATAAGCGGTTTGCAAACAAAAAAGTTTATCCCTTTTTCCACCATACTTTCACTTTCCATGCCTAGTCGAATTCACGGTTGCCTTCCATACCAACACTTTCCAAGGAATTTATTATTTGCCAACATAAAGTATTTTTTCTTTTAATTTCATTTCGTTAATGGGCATCCCTATTACCGCGTACTATCGTACAATGACAAGTGAATGAACACTCATCTTGAGAGTAACACATCTAGCATGGAAAAATACTGGTCACCCCCTATCGTTTCATGAGCAGTACGAGCACACAAAAAGGATTTTTTTTTGAAATTTAGAGATGGAACATACAAATTTGCTTTGAACCGCATGGAAATACCGTATATAGGTAGGTATGGTGGACTAATATGGCAAAACTAGGTTTACGGATTTTGGATGCACAAGTAGTATTTCTACTTAGTACAAGTGAATGCTAGCAAATAGATTGAGAAGCATCCAACCAAGAAACGAAAAATCACATAAGCGAGCATTAAGCATAACTAGCACAGAATAATGCACCATAGGAAGGATGTAATTTCATAGCAAAACTATTGACTTTCATTCTAGCATAGGGAATCACAAACCATAACATCAATATTCTTACTAACCATAGTTACTCACTAACATAACTTACATATTATTATTGTCATGTCTCAAAACTATAACGAAGAGTTAGGTTTAATTTGTCCTCTTCATGAATGTTTAACTTTGGGACTAGTTTCATATATTTCAATTGCATTTGAGAAACTCATATGGATTTAAGTGAAGAACATGAGAATCAAAGTTTCATCTCTCAAAATGATATAAGTGAAGCATGCGAGGATTCCTTCAAAATTACTAACTCTCAAATTAATATAAGTGATACATGAGAGGATTTCTTCAAAATTACTAACTCTCAAATTAATATAGGTGAAGCATGAGAGAATTTCTTCAAACATGTAAAAGCACGCCGTGCTCAAAAAGATATAAGTGAAGCACTAGAGCAATGTGATAGATCAAAAAATTTAAGTGAAGCATAGAGAGCAATTGTAGTGAATCCTAGCATAATTTTGGATATCTAAAATAGGTATGTGCAACAAGGATAAAAAGCGAATAAAGCAAATATACAAGACACTCCATGCAGAACTCATGATATGTGATGAATAAGAATATAGTTCCAAGTAAAATACAGATGGTTGTTCGAAGAAAAAGGGGATCCACTCGGGGCATACCCAAGCTTAGTTGCATGTTACTCCTTGGATATTATCTGGGGGTGCTGTAGCATCCCCAATCTTTGGCTCTTCTTACTCCTTATCCTTCATCCATCGTGATCTCACCCAAAACTTGAAAACTTCAATCACGCAAAGCATGACAAAATTCTACAGAGATTTGTTAGTAGAATAAAGAAAAATTACAACTTTAATTACTTTTGTACACCCATTAAAATTATCTACTGTATTCTAACTTTGACATGACTTATACCCCCTGATACAAGCCATAGATTCATCAAACAAGCACACAATGCAACAAGAACAGAATATGTTTTAGACAAAAGAATATGTAGTAATCTGTACTCTACGCATACATGTATCTCCAAATATTCTGAAAGTCAGAAAACATAAAGAATGTGTATAGAATTATTTTGTTAAAATTTCAGCTCATTATCGTGTTCCAGTCAAAAATTAAAATTCGTGCACTAGAGACAAAGTTTCTTTTTCAGGGTCTTTACTTGGTACAAACACTAAATAAAACATAAAAAGACAATAATAACAGAGGCATAATTGTGCAGACACTAAAAAATAGAAAGGAAAAGGATTAAAAATATTTTACTCATTGGGTTTCCTCCGAACAAGTGCTATCATTTTACGCCCCTAGCTAGGGATACACATAGATTCAAGTATTATCATCTTTTTTCTGATTTTTCATAGATGTATTTTCATCAAAAGACTTTGTAAATACAACTCAAAACACATTATCCATGGAAGTTTTAGCAATATCAAGTTGTCCATCTATGTATCTTGTTTGACTAGCAGCTACAAACCAATAGTATTGTTGGTTAACAACATTAAAAGTTTGTTGGATCATATCTAAAATGGGTACTTCCTTTTTAAGATTTTCATCAAAAATTTGATTATTTATAAGCAAATATCATAACATGTAATCACTTTCAAAGGATCTCATCTATTACTGGTTTTTCATGGCTCTTACCAAAATGATAAAAAAATTCCCTAGCTTTTCGTACTATCTCATCAAATTCATTCATGAGAACAAGGGTAGCTAATTTTTAGCTTCAGGATCTTTTAAAACATGTAGATCATAAAACACTCTTTGCACAATAGGATGTGTGCGGATAAACCTATTTTCATGTTTTAGAACTAATGTTGAGATAACTTCTGCATAAGTTTTAGTTCTTTTAAGTATAGTGGCATCATCAGGAGTCAAGTTTCCAACATAATTGAAAAATTCTTGTATAATTTATTTTCCTATAACGTTCCCTTCCCCAAAAACAAAAGTTTTAGAATCCAGATTACCAGAATGTCCAATTTTAGGAGTCATGCCATCATCTGTTTCTGCCATACCAAAATTACTCATGGTGACAAATAAGCAAAAGATTAAACGGGAAATTAGCAAACGAGAAAGAGGGCGAACAAAACAGAAAATTTGTGAAGTGGGGAAGAGGAAAACGAGAGGAAAATAGAAAATAATGTCAATTGCAAGGATATGACATTTGTGATTAGGAACCTGGTAGATGAGATTGCTTCCTCCCTGGCAAGGGCGCCAGAAATTCCTTCGACACTGCTTGAGACTACGTCGGTATTTCCCCAAAGAGGAAGAGATGATGCAGCACAACGACGATAAGTATTTCCCTCAGTTATGAAAGCAAGGTATCAATCCATAGAGGAAGATCACACACCTACATAGACAACACCTGTACACAAATAACAAATACTTGCAACCCGACCCGTAAGAGAGGTTGTCAAGATCTCAACGGTGAAAAGATAAATTAGGTAGTGGTAGTTTTGGCAAATATATGTCGCAAGAGCACAACATAAAATATGTAAACAAAAAGTGCAGCAAGGTATTTTGTTTTTTGGATTAATAGGTCTAAAAACAAAAAGGAAAAATAGTAGATCGGAAAGCAATATGTTCGAAACGTAGACCAAGGGTCCGTAGGATTCGCTAATGGTCTCTCTCATGAGTATAACGCATGATGGGTGAACAAATTACTATTGGGAATTGATAGAAGCTCAAATAATCATGACAATATCCATGCAATGACCATTATATAGGCATCACTTCAAGATAAGTAGACCAAAACGATTCTGCATCTACTTCGATTACTCCACACATCGACCGCTATCCAGCATGCATCTATTGTATTAAGTTCATGGGAAAATGGAGTAATGCAATAAGAACGGTGGCATGATGTAGACAAGATCTATTCATGTAGGAATAGACCCCATCTTGTTCTCCTTAATGGCAATGATACAAGCGTTCCTTGCCGCCCCCTATGTTACTGGGAAAGAAGATCGCAAGATCGAACCCATCACAAAGCACCTCTTCCAATGGCAACAACAATCGATCTAGTTGGCCTAACTAAATCAAAGAGTCGAAGAAGAAATAATAGGCTATAAGTAATAATGCAAATAAGAGATCAAGAAGAGTCAAATAATATTCATAGATAGAAACTGATCATGAACTCAAAAATCATCGGATCCCAAGAAACACACTGCAAAAGTCATTACATCAAATAGATCTCCAAGAGACCATTGTATTGAGAATCATAGAGAAAGAGGAACCCAACTAGCTATTGCCTACGGACCCTTTGGTCTATGGTGTACTACTCAGGCATCATCGAAGAGGCACCTATGATGAAGGTGAAGCCCTCCGTGATGGTGTTAGATTGGAACTTGAGGTTCTGGAACTTGCGGTGGCTGGGATTGTGTTTCATCGACTCCCCTACGGTTTTCTGAATTTGTTTTTAATTTATAGGCTCGACAGTCGATGGAGGGTGTCCCGAGGTGGGAACCACCCAATAGGATGCGCCAGGGGCCTCTGGCGCCCTGGTGGGTGTTCCCCACCTCAGGCCTCCTCTCTGAAAGGTGTTTGGCCCATCTGGGGTCTTCTGGTCCAAAAAAATCTCCAAAATTTTTCAGGACGTTTGGTACTGATTTTCTACGAAGTAAAAAACCAAGCAAAAACAACAACTGACACTTTGGCACTATGCCAATAGGTCCCAAAAATGATATAAAGTTCCTATAAAATGATTGTAAAACATCCAAGATTGATAATATAACAGCATGGAACAAGAAAAATTATAGATACGTTGGAGAACTATCAATATGTAGATGCAAATATCTCCATGCTCAACTTATTTTGTTGCCTCGGTTGGAGGGATAGTCCCATGCTCAACCTCCTCATCCATAATGCCTCTGAAGATGAATGCCATAGGATGTGGCGAACCATCACTCTCCACCAAGACCGAAGGGAACATCCCAAGCTCGGCTTTGATGCTTGAATCCAAGTTTGAGTCCCATGTGTGCGCAACCTTCATGTTGCCGAAGAGGGTCATTCTTGTTGTCGTGGACGAAGTTAAAATCCCATGCTCGACCATCTTCTCGTCATTGCCTTGTATGAGGGTCGTCGTCGCGTGCCTTCATGACCAAAGGGAGATTCCCATGCTCGGCTATCTTGCTCGGGATGCCTCCGAAGATGGAAGAGTCATCCATGCATGTAGTCCGTCAACTTGATGTTGGCATCGAATCTTGTAGTTGATGGTGTTCTCCGTCTTTGCGCACTTGTTGCTTGGAGGTGGCCTCCGCTTCACGATGATGTAGATCACGAGGTTGATGGTTGTTGTGGCGGTCGTCCCAAAGATGAGGACGTGCCCGACTTGTGCTTACATGGGATGGGCGCTCCGAAGATTTGCAACTTCAGCATCTCCACCTTCAAGATGACGAAGGGGGAGAAGACTTGTAGTTCTCCAACACATGTGGAACATGCTCCATGTGTGTGTCCAACTTGTTGCCGATGTAGTCTCTTTTCCGCGCTTCAAAGTGTCATATGTCGGTGGCGAAAATTGCTCGAGTTTTTGGTTGATGTAGTTGTACATGTTGATGTAGTCGTCGAAGACCGTAGATGATGCGCTTTCCCTATCCATCAAAATACTCGAGCAAAGGTGAGTGGGAAATGAGATAAAAATACCAAGATACTGTTCCCAATGTTAAGGATGTATCCCGCCTCACTCAATGTGAATTCAGAGAATAGTGGAATTGTTACTGGACTTGTTCACTCACGCCTACAAAGTAAAGCTTATTGGAACAACCCGAGACCGACTCTCCCGAAGATTCTTGTTTTATTCCATTATCACCATGTGATTTATTTGGTGTCGCCTTGATCATCACATCATTCGCGTCGTCTGCATAGCATCGGCAATCCGTTACCATCATTTTTTCCAAAACACACATTTTTTCATAGTTGCTAGTTCTCTCTGTTCTCGTCGACGACCGTTTCGAGACCAACCACACACGCAAGCACCCGCGTCATTGTTGAAATATTGTTTCTAAAAGTGCATACAAAACATTCTTTGATTGGGATGACACTTGGCGTGCGGTCTTTTTTTATTGTAGGTACACCACCTGACATTTTTTATCACATTCGGAGGTCGTTTGATACCCCCAATGACTATCTGTAGCAGCATAATCATCGGTTCAATTAGCGGACATTTTCGGTATTTCAAAATCTGTCATGGGCCACAAATTCACTCTCATCTCAACCCACAACCCCTTTACACATCCCACTAAACCTACCTAAACCTCTTCGCAGCCGAATCCATCCGATCACGATTCGTGCAGATGAAACAAAAACCCTAGCCCCTGCCTATAAAATTAAGGCCTCCTTCCATTTTGGGCAGACTAACCCCTCCCCTAGCTTCGTTTTCCACGTCGGGTGATAACCCACAAGTCTAGGGCATCGTTTGTAGCCTTTTTCGATAAATACGAGGGTCGAACCAAACGAGGAGCTAAGGTTTGAAAAAAATATTCCCTCAAGTTCTATCGACCACCAATACAACTCTGCGCACGCTAATGCTTGCTTTACCTAGAACAAGTATGAAACTATTTTGTAGGTGATAGCAAGGTTGTCAGAATCGTGATTCTGAATCGGCTTGGAACTCCGATGGTAGGATCGCAAATCGTAGAATCTTCACTATCAGGAACGTAGAAATGTAGATTCTATGAAGTAAAATCATAGAATCAGAGGGGTTAATTTGGATCGTAAATTCGTAGAATCGCATAACGGAATCGTGATTCTGACAACCTTGGGTGATAGGATAGTTTGTGTGAATAAAACTAGAAGTACTCTGCAGGGATAAAACTATGAGTAAAAAGCAAGATAATAAAAGTTAGTTGTTTAGTAGAAAGCTTTTGTCAAACAAGAAGGTTATTTGTCCCTAGGCAATCAAGAACTAGATCGGTAATCATTCTTGCAATTTTACATGTGGAAGAGGCATGACCTAACATACTTTCTCTACTTGGATTCTGTTCACTTTTATTTGACCCCTAGCAAGCATCCACAACTACTAAAAATCATTAAGGTAAAACCCAACCATAGCATTAAGTATCAAGTCCTCTTTACTCCCATATGCAACAACCCCCTTACCCGGGTTTATGCTTTTGTCACTCAAGCAACCCACTATAACAGAATCATGAAGATATTGCAAACACCCTCCAATAGGGACCCCTCACATTTGCGCGAGACAGAGGGCATCGTATGACAACACCATAATAAAATATACACTCAAACCAACCACGGTCGTCGATTAGCCCATAGGACAAAATGGATCTACTCAAACATCATAGGATAGCCACATATTATTGGGAAATAATATATAGTGTTTAGCGCCATGTGTATGTAGAGATATCAGTGGGAAAGAGGGGAGTTACAATGCTGCATAGACGGGGAAAGAGTTGGTGTTGACGCCGGCAAAATTGTTGGTGTAGATTGCCATCACGATGATTGCCCCGACAGCGTTCCGGCGCCACTGGGAGAGAGGGGGAGAGAGCGCCCCTCCTTCTTCTTATTCCTTTGCCTACCACCTGGATGGGAGGAGGTTTCCCCCTCTGGTCCATGGCCGCCATGGCGGCGGACCGACAACAGCCCCTCCGAGTTTGGATCTTCCTCTCTATCTCTTCTTTTTCGTGCTCATGCTTTCTGGCCGAAAACTATTTCTTATATTCCCAAAGATTTGTAAATCCCATTATTTTGAGATTTTAACATGACCCCCCCAAAAAAATTAGCTTCTCTACGCCGGAAGTAGAGCTCCAATGGACTTACGAGGTGAGCATAACATACCAGGGCGCACCTAGGCCCTCGGGCTTGCCGTGGTGTATCTTCTTAGATTTTCGGTATTGGACCTTTGGCCCAAAGCCCATCTGAAAATATGAAATTCTCCTGGCCCATATGAGTTGGCTGTGTGTGTCGTGTGAGTGGTACTAAAGGTTAATCCGACCCCGATAGTAGAGGAGACCTAGACCTCTTTATAAGGTGAGGTCTTCTTGCACTTGTATGAGAGTGAGAAGAGAAGAGGCCCTCGCGCACTCCTCCTCCTCACCCGCCTCACCACACCACAACTCGCCTTGTCACAACACGCCAAGCTCATACCTACGCTCTTATTTTTGCCGGTCAGGAACAGAGTGTCCTTAACAGGCCCGACACGATCTGAGACGTCGGATCGTGGGCTGTAACCGAGTCTGATGTGGGTCTATTCCATGTATCTGCACCCTGTCACACATATATATATATCCGGGAGGACCTTCCCAACCCTAGTCAAAATCACAACATATGGTTTCGCACCATTCCAGATCATTGCACATCCATACAAGTCTTCTCCATCCCTCCTTCCAGCGTGCACCGCGAGAAGGGGCAGCATGCCTCCGGAACCCTGCCTCTCGTGATCATGTACGGGAGAGGGGCGATCAGGTTTTTGGGGCGGTTCTACACCTACTGCACCGTATGCAATCTTGTCCTCTTTGTTTGAGATCATGCTAGAATTTCTATGTCGAGTTTGTTTCGTAGATTGGATCTACTTGTTTATGATGCAAGTCTGCACGATTTGTTTAATCTATGCTCTTGCTGTCATGATTTATTTTCTGCTTATTCAGATTAAATATTTTGGTAATTTGCTCATATCCTAAACAATCCAAAAACATGATTATAGGCAATTTACTCCGAGTGGGTTTGTTGTGCATCTGAATCCGCCTACCTTCAAGGGAGTGCAATGTAAGAGATGGCACACGAGAGCAGTCTATTGTTTTTCAGACCATGTATTGCTATGATGCCACCAAGGGTAAGCCCGAGGGCGATCTTAATCCTACACAATAGGAAGCTTTTGAGACGATCGATACCCATTTCAAGGGCATCCTTCTGAGTGTTCTTGACGATTCCATTGTGGATTCGCCGTCTGGTGACACATGGCAAAGCTGCTCTTTGCCATCTGCTGTCATAAAGCAGATGACAAAGAACTGCCACATGGCAAAGGCATTGTTTGCCATGTGCTAGTTCTTTGTCGTCTACCCCAAGATGGCAAAGAGATCCAGGGTAGACGACAAAGAGCTAAGGTGGGTCCCATTGGACCTTGGGCCTGGACAGGTCCAAACAACGACATCTTTAACGTCAGGGGCTCCTTTGCCATTTGCCCTGGCTCTCTTTGCCATCTGGGGCAGACGGCAAAGGAGATGCCCTACTAACGGCCGTCCCCGCCCCCACTCCTCTCTCTCTCACTCTCTTCCTCCCTCCCTCCACCCTCCCTCCCCTACGACCGCCACCGCCAGCCGCTTCGCTGCCGCTACCAACCTCCCCCATGCCGCCTCTCCCCCGGCCACCCCTCCTCGGGCGACGCTCCCTAGTCCGCCCCTCTTGCGGCCCACCCCTTCCCACACCGCCCCTTCCCCTGCTGCCCCTCCCCCAGCCGGCCCTGCCCCGGCCGCCCCTCCCTTGGCCACCATAGGTCATGCCCCCACTCCGGTGTTGGCCTCCTCCACCTCCACCAACGCCGACCTCCACCTCCCCCACTGAAGTGAGCCCCCTCTCGCTCTCTGTTTTTTCATTTTTTTTCTTTGTTTGAGTAAATTTTCTGTTCTGTTTTACCATTAGTTAGTTGTAGTTAGTTAGTTAGTTGTAGAAGATGTAAAAAATGTAGTTTAGTTGTAGTTACTAAGATTTTAGGAATTAGGGTTACTTACCTTATTTAGTTAGGTCTAGAATTAGTTAAATTTTAGTCCTACTATTAGTTAAATTTAGTTTAGTGTTAATTTTGTTTAGGTTTAGGTTTAGGTTTAGATAATTAGATAATTAGAAGAGGGAAAAAGGATAAGAGGGGAAAGAAGAGGAAAATGGAAAAAAGAAGAAAGAAGAAGAAAATAGGAGAAATAAGAAGAGGAGAAGAAGATATAGACAAGAAGAAGAACAAAGTAGATGTGGAAAAGTAGTAGTTATATATATATATATTTTTCTATCGGGATTGAACATTCTTGTTGATCACGTAGATTTAAATGTGCAGTGCTTTCGTGGAGGACAAGGAGAAGACAATGGGTGATCTTGCTTGGATCTACGCTGGTCACCCTAGTCAGAAAGACCTGACCAATGAATGGTTAATAAAAACCAGGGGGTTTGTGAGAGCCGCATTTGCAAATGGCCAGAAAAAAACATGGTGCCCCTGTCCCAAATGTGACAACTTTAAAAAGCGGACAGTGTTTGAAATGGGTCAACACCTGTAGAAGTGGGATTTTACGCCTAATTATACGGTGTGGAATTTTCATGGTGAGTCTAACCAACGTGCGAGAGCTGAGGTGGTTCGTCGTCGCACCGACGAGCATGGTACCGGGATCGAAGACATGGTGGAAGACTTTGATGAAGGTCGGGATTCGGATGATGAGATGGAGGAATCTGCAAAGGCCTTTTATGAAATGTTGGAGTCTTCAAAATGTCCTGTCCACGAGCACACTGAGCTTTGTCAGTTGGATGCCATCACGCAAGTAATTACTCTGAAGGCTCAATTCAACCTAGGCAGAGAATGCTCCGACGCTATGATGACGATATTTGGACGCTTTCTACCGAAAGGCCATGTATTGCCTGCAAAACTATACCAGTCAGACAAAATCCTCCGTGTACTTAAGATGCCCTATGAGAAGATACATGCCTATGAGAATGGATGTGCCTTATTTAGGCTTGAGTATGCGGCCTTAAACTATTGCCCCAATTGCAATTCTTCGAGGTATATTGTGATAGACAACGGTATGGGTGAGAAGATTCAGACCAAAACCCCCATTAATGTTCTTCGGTATTTGCCAATCGTACCAAGACTACAGCGTCTTTTCATGGTCGAAGAGATGGCCAGACAGATGATATGGCACAAATTTGGAAAAAGTGTCGAAGTAGATGTGGATGGGAACAAGATGTTGGTACACACTTCAGATGCTTTTGCATGGAAGCACTTCAATGCATTACCTAAGGATAAATCGGCAGATCCAAGGCATCCTCGAGTTGCCATCAACACGGATCGGTTTAGTGTGTATGGTATGACAGCAGCACAATACAGTTGTTGGCCTATATTTCTCATTCCACTCAATCTCCCCCCGGAGAGATTATGAAAAGAAATAAAATGTTCCTGACGTTGATAATTCTAGGGCCCAAATATCCGGGGAAGAGTATGAATGTGTACATGCAGCCGCTTAAGGATCAATTGCAAGAAGCCTGGGATAACGGGATCAAGACATACGACACCGCTACCAAAAAAAACTTCAATATGCATGTGTGGTATATGTACTCGACGCATGACTATCCGGCGTATGCGGTATGCATTGTCTGGTGTGTGCATGGAAGGTTCCCGTGCCCCACATGAAGGTAGCTCTTCAATTCCGTTGGCTGCAGGCGGGTTGCAAGTTTTCTTGCTTTGACATGCATACGCAGTTCCTGGATCCTGACCATAAGTTCAGAAAAGACAAGTAGAATTTCATCAAAGGTAGAGTTGTCAAAAACACTAGACCACCTGTGTTGATAGGCCAATCGACCCTTGATTAGTTAAACACTCTCGATCCGGATCCTTTGCATCCACGGTATTTCAAAGGGCATACGACAGAACACGCCTGGACTCACAATTCATGCTTATGGGATCTGCCTTACTTCAAAGACCTCATTTGACACGATGCACACTGAAAAGAATATGGCGGAGGCCATTTTTGGTACATTGTTCGTCATAGAGGGTAAATCAAAGGATAATCCTAAGGCTAGAATCGACCAGGAGATTCTATGTGATAGACCGTTACAAAACTTTCAACAACGGAAAGGAAAGCAAAGTGTAGCAAAGCCAAAGGCATGGTTCAATCTTGGAAGGCCAACTATGAGGGAAATGCTATTGTGGGTGAAAATGCGGTTGATTTTCCCCGATGGGTATGCTGCGATTCTAAAGAGGGGAGCGAGTCTTGAAAAATTGAAAATACTTGGTTTCAAGAGTTATGACTGGCACATATGGCTTGAGCGGGTAATGCCGTTGATGTTGCGTGGCTTTATCCCTAAGGATGAATGGCTAGTACTAGCCGAGCTGAGATACTTCTTCCGTTCTCTTTGTGTGAAAGAACTATCGCCTGGCGTGGTAGATGAAATCGAAGAGTTGGCGCCGGAGTTGATCTGCCAGTTAGAAAGGAACTTCCCATTGGGCTTCTGTAATCCAATGCAGCATTTGATTTTGCATCTCCCAGCCGAGGCAAGATTGGGGGCATTCAAAATTGATGGTGCTTCTCAACTGAGAGGATGCAAAAGACGCTTCGAGCTAAATGTAAAAATAAATGTAGAATGTAAGCATCGATGGCCGAGGCATTCATTACTGAGGAGACGGCAAACTTCCTGAATGCACACTACGAAGCCAAAAATCATCATTTGCATAACCCGAAGACTGGGTACAATGATGGCGATCCTAAAAAAGGTCGAGCCAACATCAGCCTATTCCAAATGAAGCTCACACCAACCGGTGCTTCGAAAGGGAAATTGTTGGATGTCGAAGAATGGCGGACCATTTCATTGTATATCTTAAACAACCTAACAGAAGTGCGGCCATACATCGAGTAAGTTCTCGGTAAATTATTGTTCCGCAACTTCTAAGTCCTTTGAACGACTCTTATTCCCGGATATTTGATATAGTCGATACGTTGCCAAATTCTCAGATGGAGTGGTTATCGAAAAGGATTTCATTGAAGAGTATGAGCTTCTGGCAAAGCATGGAGCCGACTATCCCGGTTACATCCACTACTAGGGAAAACCCTAGTCGTAGCGCTCAAAATATGCATAGTAGTAGCACTGGGTCCAGCGCTACTGCTATCGCGCTACAGCTAAGTTTTAGAAGTAGCGCTAGCTTGGCAAGTGCTACTACTATGTGCTGTTAACAGTAGCGCTTGCCTGGAAAGAGCTACTGCTAACTATCTCTCGTGCTTGGACAAACGAAGCGCTGCTGCAAATCCAGCGCTGCTATTAGATGATTTCCAGCGCTACTGCTATTACTCCTGCTTTCGCAGATTTACACCCTCTACATATTTGTGATGTATTTATACACGATCTACACAGAAGTTTCATCAGATCACCATAATACATCATTGTCATATAAGAACTCCTCATCATCATCATTTTCGTTAATGAGACATCATATAACAAGTTGGTCACTAGTCATAATTACAACTCCTCCTCCTCATCATCATCATCAACCCTAGCACATTGTAGCACATAATAACACATTGTACCTAGGACCTAGTCCTCTGTCATAGGACCTACTCTACCCTCTCTTAAGTGCAATATCATAAGACAAGATAGGCCCTGACTCTCCATTATGGACAATGGAGATCATCCTGTCTCCCATTCTTGGCCTATGCACAATGTTGCTTCCAAATATCTCTCTATGATTGACCATACATTTTTCCAATCTTTGATTGTCATGTCTTCATCGGTTTTAGAAATTCGGTATGGACAGGAGTGATGTGTAGGCTGACCTCGTCATGGTGGCCCTAAGCTAATAACAACAAAGCGACCTCTCAGAAACATCAGACGAGGCACACAATCCTTCGGTATTTTCTGTTGAAAAACATAGTAATAACTTTGTAGTTAGCAATATAGTTTAGTTTTAGAAGAATTTATGCAAAAGATGCACTGATGTCGTGATAGTAGAATTTAAATCTCACCAATCTCCATGGATGTTACCGTAGTTCACCACATGCACTAGTGGCACGTATTGACCACAATGTGCAGGAGTTTGATAATAGCTATTGTAATTCTCAAGATGACTAAGAAATGCAGTAAGATGATCTTTCTCCTTACAAGTTAATTCTACTTCATCACTGTAGTAGTAGGTTCTGTCTACCATCTTCCGTACATGTTTTGAAGAATGAAAATAAGATGTCAATGCAAATAAGTTGTCAACTATTTTTAAATAAACAATATAAATTACTTAATTAAAATGGTTGAGAAACTCACATAATGGTAGAACTGGAGGCGTCTGCACATCGACCCAGATGTCGATGTTACCTTCAATTTCATCTTTCGGACGAATATCAAAGGTGATAAGCATATTAGGCTCAAATGCATAAGCCTTACATAGTGCTTGCCATGTTTTGCATTCAAAATAGCAGTAGCTATCTGCATGGTACTATTTTACAGGAAAATTGAAACCATGCTCGGTCCTCAAGTGAACTAGCTTTACCTCCATATCATTTTTAGTATTGAAACCAATCTTATCCAAGAAAGCAATTCTTGCATTGTAGGGGATATGCTAGTAGAATAGTAAAAAAATAAAATTATAAGTTGAAGCAAGAGAAGCATAAGTCATGCTTAATTACGAAAAAAGACTTGTCATTGTGACTTACTCTATCCACTTCGAAGGTCTCATCCAGCATGATGCTGAAGCGCCTACCATCAACTAGGAAAGGCTTGTCACACAGGCCAGGCTCGTCTTTGTAGTATTTGCACATAGGGAATTCCTTTTCCTCATCAGACATTTCCTATGTTCATAGTTGAAACATTTAAAATCGATCGAAGGAAAGTACGAGAAAACTGATCAACACACAGATCACTATTAATCCATATGCACCGGGTTTACTTTAGGTCTGTCAAAGTCTTTCCTTCCTAACTCTCATCTCACGTATATGGTGGGGACTCCTTCTGATATTGCGACCATCGGTGATGGTGGCTCCTCCATTTGTCCACGAGTGCATTACACCAAAATGTCTAGCACACGAGAATGAAGGAGAAGCGACCCCCATGACAACAGTCGGGATTCATTCTCTCTCATATATATATATGGTGGAGACTCTCCCTCACTAAAAGAAACACAAGGAGCCGAAACAGACCTAAAGTCAACCCATTCCATATATTGAGCAATGACATAGAAAAAATGCCCTATGTTTTGCCGGACTGAGTAAATCATCTCTTGTGTCCGTACATCGTCGAATAGTATCACTAATACATCTCGAATAGTATCATACATATAACATCACTAATACAATCCGAAGAAGCATGGAGGTCTTGGGGTCATAAACATTAAAATTCAGAATAAAGCCCTCCTGTTGAAATTCTTGGACAAGTTCTATAATAAGGCAAATCTTCCATGGGTATAGCTAATATGGGATTCATACTATGGTGACTCTATCCCACATGCAAAGCCCATGATTGGTATGTTCTGGTGGAGATAGCTCATTAAGCTTATGCCCATATTTCGAGGTATTGCTTTACCCTCCGTTGGTACTAGCCAGAATATCTCTCTGTGGCATGATAGTTGGACTAAGGATTTTCTTAGCAACTCACTCCAATGCCTATTCTCATTTGCCATCGAGGAAGATATCTCGGTTCATAGGTTCTTCTAGGAAGCAGATCCATATTCTAAGTTTCATTTACCACTGTCTCCTGAGGCTCATGATGAATTCCAAACTCTGCTGAATCTCAGTCCATTCCCTGCAGACAATTCATCGATATCTGATTCATGGACATATATCTGGGGCAGCAGTTTCTCATCCAAGAATTTTTATATGCATTGTGATGCATCGATTGCAGCTCCTGCTCGCTTCTTATGGATCTGGTCATCTAAACTGCACATGAAGCTGAAGGTTTTCATGTGGCTTCTCCTAGCTGATCGGTTGAACACCAGAAACATGCTCAAAAGGAGACATTTCAATATTGGTAATATTTATTCATGTGTGCTCTACGCGGCGGGGTGTGAGAAACGATTGAGCATCTTATCTTTGAGTGTCCTTTTAGTGTTCATTGTTGGAGAAGAGTGGGTATTACCTGGAATTCAGATACATCTACCATTTCTGCCATTCAGCAGGCTATCCTATCCTTCACAAGTCAACTGTTCTTTGAATTGGTGGGAATTGTTGCTTGGAATATATGGAAAGAAAGAAATAACTTTATCTTCAGGCACATTCCACCACAATATTCTAGGAAGGATAGATCAAAAGAAGACCTTCTCTGGTTGAAGCACAGGGTTGATCCCAAGTTTTGGGACTATTTAACACTAGTAGCTCTAGCATTGTAATTCCTCTGGTTGCTTCCAGAGCTTCCTCATTTTGCCTCCCACCTAGTATCTTGTTTTAGTTAGACAGTGGGGAGACCATCCGGTCAACCCACAACATGTAAATTGTAAAATGGTTTAATTAATCTAAAGCAGTAGGAGCCTCTCCTACTGATTACAGCTCAAAAAAAACGACGGGTATCGACATTGGCGGTGGACACCCAAAGAGAAGGAACCTTCACAGGTCATAGCTCGGGTGAGATCCCTGAAGAACCTGCCAGGTATTGGAGAACCTGGCGTCCAACGCAGCCATATAGCGTCAGGCATGCTCGTCCTCCTCCCTAACACGACAACGTATCACCTCCGCGGGGGGCAGCTCCCTCTGCACCGACAATGGCCCACACGACCGCCACCAAATAACCTCCGGGTCGATGACGGGCTGCATCCTCACCAAGTTGCGTGCCCCGAAAGGTAGGACCTCGTAGTACTAGCCCGGTGGATCCCTCTCCCAAACATGGCCCCTAATATCCAGCAGGCCTCCTCCACCGAATTGACGACGAAGATGCGGGCCAGTCATCGTCGACGTCGAGAAGTAATTCTTAATTATGAAAACAAATTAATAAATTTCTAAACTTAAATATATGCAATACAAAAACTAAATTAGATCATTATTATTCATCACGGGTTGACTATCGTTCTATCGGGATTCTCCTTCCTCTCTCATATATGGTGGACACTCCCTCACTGATTTTTCGAGCGTCGATGATGGTCGCTACTCCTTCTTCCCCTAGTGCATAACAAAGGTCTAGCACAAGGAGAAGAAGAAGAAGCGACCCCCATGACAACAGTCGACAGACTTAAAGTCAACTCAAAATGTCGTTTAATTCTCTTTCTAGCAAATCTGGGTCACTCGATATATCCTACATATTCTAGCACAAGTCATGCTGAAATTCATGAAAAAATCCTGCATGTCCTTTGCTAAAATAGGACATATCGAGTGCCTGAAATTTACATGAACGGAAATGAATCAACACTCCGGCAAAACATAGGCCACTATGAGGTGTTCCCTGCAAACATAGGCCACTTGGGCAAGCACTAGTAGTACAGAACACCACATATCGTATATTACATGAAAATTGTCACAACTACACATGTAGCTACTACGCTACTACAACTATCAAAACATCTACACCGTCATCGACATGGGGATTTGGTTGGTCTCACCTCGAGGTCAGAGGTGGTCGGTGACGGGGACGATGGCGGGGATGATGTAGGGGCTCCTTGATTTCCACAAAAACAAAATATAAACAAAAACATTATTATCCTCATCTTAGGACTTAGTGAAACCCTATCTCTAAATCATCCTAGTTCTAGCGGTAAAAAATACTAAAAATACCTTGTTCTAACCCGAAAAATTAAAAAGACCTATACATTTACTAAAAATAGCATAGTTCTTGCCGTAACATCTGTCCATCCATCCATCTATGTATATATCCTCATAAACCCTAGTTCTAATCATCGACATGGGCATTTTCATATTTTATTTGATATCGACATCGAACAAAATCTATTGTATTCAAAAACCTACATTTACTAAAAAATCATATAGCACAATACATTTCTATACCTAAATTTCCTATTACTGATTTATTTAACTAATAATTTTATTACTAAATTCTATTACTACAAAAATTTGTATTATAGAAAGGAGGAGCAGGAGGAGGTGGGAGGATAAGGGACGAGGAGGGAGGAGGAGGAGAGAGTAGGAGAAAGGAGGGGGAGGAGGAGGGAGGAGGAGGGGCGGGAGGAGGAGGAGGGAGGAAGAGGGGGCCGCCAAAGGGAGGAGGAGGAAGGGGGAGGAGGGGGCCGCCGAAGGCAGGAGGAGGATGAGGGAGAAGGAGGGGGCCGCCGGAGGGAGGAGGGAGGGACCTTGGGGCACTGGTGGGCGACGGTGGGCAGCGGCAGCGACGACGGAGACGACGCGCGGCAGAGTGAGTGAGAGTGTGAGGGGAAAGTGAGGAAACGCGCGGGCCGTACGTGTGAATAAGGTTCCCCATAGTAGTATCGCTGGTTCTTAACCACCGCTACTACTAAGTTCAATAGTAGTAGCGCTTTAGGTGAAGAAGTGCTATAGCTATTCTATTTGCGAAGAGAGGTGGGACTAAAGTTTGGTCTTAGGAGGGGACTGAATTTAGATGTAGCGCTGGTTATAGGAAAGAGGTATTGCTAAATTCAATAGCAGTAGCGCTTTTAACCTATGAAAGCTACTAGTATACCTAGTCTGCCTAAAACGGTCTGGCTATTGTAGTAGCAGCGTGTTTTATATCTACAACGCTACTGCTATGTGCATAGTAGCAGCGCTCTTTCTGCCCAAGCGCTACTGCTATTTATCAGCAGCACTTCTTTTTTAAAAGTGCTACTGGTGAGCTCCTTGTATAAGCATTTCCCTAGTAGTGATCTCTTGGTTCAAACAAAGGGTAATTAATTACCATTAATGGACCATTTGATTTCTTGGTCTAATTTGCGGCTAATGCATCCATTCTTCCGTATTAAACTTGTAGGCTGATGTAGAGTTTACGGACGCCGAGTTGAGAGAAGTGGCTAATGGTTTTGACTATAAGGTCCATTTATTTGACAAATACAACATTAACGGGTATCACTTTCGTACCTTTGGCAAAGAGCTATCTATGCCCGACCTAAAGACTACAAATTTTTGTGTCTCTTCTATCAGTGAAGGAGGTACCGAGTATTATGGAATTGTTAAAGCAATTTATGCATTTCTATTCTATGGTGAAAACCAACTGACCGTCATAGTCTTCAAATGTTATTGGTTTCAGCCGAAGGAGACTAGAAGGACTCATGAACATATAGGGCTAGTCGAAATCAACCAAAGCACCCATTTAGATGTTCCCGATGTCTATATTACGGCTCAACAGGCGACACAAGTTTTCTATGTACCATGGGCCTGCCAACTGATCCAAATATGAAAGGTTGGCATGTCGTTTATGAAGTGCCGCCAAGTTTTAGACCACCTACCCTCAATGAAGAGGATTACGAACCTCACATTAACCTAGACACATATGAAGGAGAATTCTTCCAAGAAACACATATGTCCAAAAAACGTTTCAAGAACCGCTCTACTTCACCCAGAACAATGAGGTAGACAGCAACAGTGAATCTTTCTTAACCCCTGAGCCAGAACAGGAAGAGCCGGAAGGAGAAGCGGTTACTTCTATGGATGACCTGTCACTTCTTAACCGATTACATAATGGAGGCCTTGCACATGTTCTTCCTAATAGTGATGATGATGGTGCATTTATTGATGATAGTGGTGAACATGATGCATTTATTGATCCCGAAGCATATATAGATGATCAAGATTATTATTAGTTCATATCAGGTATTCAACTATTATTATATACATATATAAAATTAGAGTTCATGTTAGGTATTCGATTTTGTTACTCATGTTGGTATTTATGATGATGATACACTTAAATTATATACATTTTATTACTCATGTTGGTATTTATGTTGTACTAATTTCATTTACTCTTTGTCATGGCAGGTGTTGAAAGATGGTGGGAAAGGGTCGAGAGCACTCCAAGGCTCCTTCTTCGTCGGCATTTGGTGGGATGTGTACTCCCATTCCTCCCGTCTCTCTGAAGAGCGTTGCTCTCTACTCTGCATGGAGTGGCCACTTCTTCGATAACCATGGCCCCCGTGAAAGGAGGTCGACCCCCCACAAAGAAGAGAGCTACTAAAGGTACACGTGGTGGCGGAAGAGGTAGGGAGGCTACACGGACTCTGGTTCACGAGCCTCGGGTCGACGAGCCTCAGGTCGACAAGCCTTCGACCCACAAGACTCGTGTCCTTGAGGCTTCGTTCCAGGAGACTCCGGAGCAAAGCAGGGGTGATGGTACGTCCCAAGAGACCCAGTAGGATACCTGGCTTGAGCTGGGTCAGTGGGAGCCAAGTGGCCATGCTGATAGCGACGAGGAGCAGGGTGAGGAGGCCACCATCTACCAGCATGGTAGTACGGGGATCCCGCCCGTGCTGGCAAACCGCGAGCAGAGGTGGTCGATTCAGCCAAATGCAAAAAAGTAAGTTCATTTACTCTTATTTAACCTTTTGCCTTCACATTTTCTCAAATATCTAATTTGTTGGCTTTAATTTGTCATATTACAGGGGATGGATTGTTGCCAATGGTGTCTGCAAGCCCAACAACGTCCTTGGTGTGCTTTGCCGGCAAAACTTCCTAGGGTTTGTTCTGTTGTCCGATCGGGGTCAAGAAGAAGGAATGACATGGGAGAACTATTTGGGTGCCCCGTCCCCCCCCAGGAGGTGGATATCGACGGTGTTTTTTGCGACATGAGGGCCGACACGGTGATCAGACAGTTCTGGTTAATTTCTCCATGACACAATTAAAAGTCAACAATAGCTAGTTATTGTACTAATCAGTGTTGTCTCGTTTGCAGACCTTCTACATGTGTGAGGATGGATACGAGGAGGCCGCGACAAAGGTTATCGAAGCCGAATGCTGCCGCCCACTTCAAAACTGGCGGCACAAAGCTCGGGTGCAAGCTGTTCGAGGCTACTACGCCTGCGGCGTATTAGGAAGGAAAATACGACGTGTCGCGACTATAAGATGGAGAAGGAGCATTACATGAAGGTAATCTCATATTATTAAGGCCTTGTAGTTAGTTTCCTTGATTTGATTCTTACGCATAGCGCTCAAATTTCTGTGTATTAACTTAGGTGCGCCTAGGATGGTGTGTGGATAAGATGTATTGTTGGGAGGCCTTGGTGGATCAGTGGTGCTCCAAAAAGTGGGAGGCCAGCCACAACAATGCCAAGGAGAGGCATGGCAAAATGGTTGGTGTGCCACACCATTAAGGGAGCGTCAACTTAAATCAGTTTGGTGAGAACTAGGTATATGGTTTGCTTCATGACTCATGCAAATTGATTCTTAATGCTAGCTTCAGCCCTTCAATAATACTTTTTTTCCTCTCTCTCTCTTTTAGGCGCGTCACAATAAGATGGAGGTGCCAGATATGTATGACCTCTATGCCATGGCCCATACTGCCTCGTACAAGAAGGTCAAGGCATTCTCTCATTCTAACCTCGATCATCCCAAAAACTTCACCAACAACTCCTCCCGCCACAAGCTCGTGAAGTGTAGAGGTCATGGGAAGGCGAGGAACGGGGAGGACTTTAACCTGAGCCACGGGACTATTGATCTAGAGCTGGTGATGATAGCTGGCAATGGGACACCCCATAGCTCGATCGTCATTGGAGATGGCCTTATAAGTTGTCCTAGCACTCTCCGGCAGATAAAGGCACGCCAAACGAGCTCCTGTCCTGAGATAGCACCTCATCCATGGCCAGTCGAGCTCGCTAGCGAGGTTAGTTTAATGGACTCAACTATATTTCTGCATTACGTTGTGTGTGCGAACTAATATGATTACAATGCTAACAATGATTTGTGTTGCACGCTGCTATTCGGAAAGAGAGAGAGGCAACACATGCGCTTTTGGTGGTGAAGGATAAGGAGATGAAGGAGATGGAGGAGAGGCCGCTACGTTGTTGGAGGTGGAGAGGGCATGGAACGATGCGTCTAACAGGGACATGTACGAGCTCTTCATGGTAAGTTTCTTCTTTATGTTTGTCAAATCTTGCATTTTAATGTTCGTTTCATTAAAAACTACACAGTTTGACTTGTCGAAACCAAATGTACAGTCTATGTGCGAGAAGACCGGCCACACCCCTCCGGCGATGCCAGTCATTAACATGGCGGGGACGGTGAGTTTCATTTCAATGCAGTGATCTTTTGAGTGTAATCATGCTAACGACACATTTCAAATGATGTTTGGTGCATAATATATCTCGAAACGCATCGCACGACCCTTCTACAGGGCAGCCTTCTCTAGGTGAAACAAGGCAGAGCCACCGTGCTTCACCTCCGTGCTAACGAGAATGGTATGTTTTTTCTAGTGTTTTGCTTAACAACCGCATAATCATGGTTACTTACCTTACCTTAGCTCCAAAATGACAAATTTACCCAAGTTAGCTCTAGAATAACCATACTTAGCTCAGTTTCCTCCTAAATGACAGAATAAGCTTAGGTAGCTCCAAACTTTCATAATAAGCTTAGTTAGCTCCAAACTGACCTATTTTACCCAAGTTAGCTATAAAATGATCTATAATTAGCTTAGTTAGCTCCAAAATGGCAAAATAAGCTTAGCTACCTCCAAAATAACATATTTTACCAAAGGTAGCTATTAAATGACCTATAATTAGCTTAGTTAGCTCCAAAATGGCATAATAAGCATAGTTATCTCCTAAATGACCTATTTTTACCTATATTTAGCTTACTTTCCTCCTAAATGACATAGTAAGCTAAATTAGCTCCAAAATGGCCTATTTTATCAAAAATGACATATACTTAGCTTAGTTTCCTTCTAAATGACATAGTAAGCTAAATTACCTCCAAAATGGCCTATTTTATCAAAAATGACCTATACTTAGCTTAGTTCTCTCCTAAATGACATAATAAGCTTACCTAGCTCCAAAATGACCTATTGTACATAGCTTAGCTATTAAATGACCTACACTTAGATTAGTTAGCTCCAAAATGGCATAGTAAGCATAGGTAGCTCCTAAATAACCTATTTTTACCTAAGTTAGCTCTAAAATTACGTATAGTTAGCTTAGTTTCCTCCTAAATGACGTAGTAAGCTAAATTAGCTCCAAAATGTCCTATTTTATCAAAAATGACCTATACTTCGCTTAGTTAGCTCCAAAATGGCATAATAAGCTTAGCTAGCTCCGAAATGACCTATTTTACCAAAGTTAGCTATTAAATGACCAATAATTAGCTTAGTTAGCTTCAAAATGGCATAATAAGCATAGTTAGCTCCTAAATGACCTATTTTAGCTAAGTTAGCTCTAAAATGACATATATTTAGCTTCGTTTCCTCCTAAATGACATAGTAAGCTAAATTACCTCCAAAATGGCCTATTTAATCAAAAATGTACTATACTTAGCTTAGTTCTCTCCTAAATGATATAATAAGCTTACCTAGCTCCGAAATGACCTATTTTACCCAACTTAGCTATTAAATGACATATAAGTAGCTTAGTTAGCTCCAAAATGGCATAATAAGCATAGTTAACTCCAAAATGACCTATTTTTACTGAAGATTGCTCCAAATGACGTAGTAAGCTAAATTAGCTCCAAAATGGCATATTTTATCAAAAATAGCCTGTACTTAGTTAAGTTCTCTTATAAATGGCATAATAAGCTTACTTAGTTCTCTTCTTCATCTAGTCTTCTTCTTTTAATTTTCGTATTTCCCATTTTGCAAATTACATTCACTTCACGGAAGTTGGCACTGATGGAGTGCTTGGGTTACTTGTATTTTTTTTATTTTGTATCAATGAGGAATGTGACACTTGCTACATATGGATATGAAACTACGTATGTATGGATCAAACTATTGTAATATGGTTTGGTACGGATGAAACATGCATTATATGTATGTATGTATGGATGAAACTTATTTTAATATGGTTATTGGTATGGCAAAAACATTATTTCTATGAAATATATATATATATATATATCATATATTACTATGAAATTTTTTATAATAATAAATAAAAGAAAATGGACATTTTGGTTACTCTTTGTCATCTGCCCATGGACGGCAAAGGGGGGCCTAAGACAGACGTCAAAGGAGGGCCTAAGGCAGACGACAAAGGGGGGATTCCAGGTGGCAAAGGGACTTAAAACCCTGCTCCCTAGGTCTTCTTTGCCGTCAGCCCACGGACGGAAATGGGGGGCCTAATGCTGACGGCAAAGGGTGGACCCTAGGCAGACGGCAAAGACTGTCATTAACACTTCACGACCCTAACCCCATGGGTCTGCCGTCCATGATCTTTGCCGTCTCCTCCCCCACGACAAAGATTCTTTACCGTCCATGGGCACAAAGTGGACAACAAAGGACCTCTTTACCAGATTTTTCTTTGTTGTAATGTTTGCTATCTACCGACGGACGACAAAGGCCTTTGCCGTCTGGGGTCCTGCCCTTTGCCGTCAGCCATGGCAGACGGCAAAGTCCCTGATTCGTGTAGTGATTCGTATATGTCGTTTGACAACGGCAAGGACATGTGGGCTGCACTCGAGGCCAAGTTTGGGGCCTCGGACACTGGCAGCAAGTTGTACGTCATGGAGCAATTCTATGACTACAAGATGACTGACGAGCGCCCTATTGTTCAGCAAGCTCATGAGATACAATCACTCGCCAAGGAGCTTCAGTAGTTCAAGTGTGAGTTGCCGGAAAAGTTTGTGTCTAGAGGCATAATTGCCAAGCTTCCACCTTCGTGGAACAATTTTGCTACTTCTGTGAAGCACAAGAGACAAGAGTTTACCATCTCGGATCTCATTGGATTGCTTGATGTTGAAGAGAAGGCGAGAGCGAAAGACACACATGCTCGAGCGGTCGAGGGAGCTTCTAGTTCCCACATCGTGCAGAAGAAGAACTTGCATCTCAACAAGTCCTAGAACAACAAGAACAAATCTCAGGGCAACTGCAAGTTTATTTGAAAGAATGAGCCTTCACAATCTTCCAACTTCAAGAAGAATTCTCATAAGAAGGGGAATGGACTGTGCGATCCTAATCACTAGGCTTCGAGATGTCCTAACCGCTATGAGGAGCGTGAACATGAGAAGAGCGGCAAGTCCGGTAATGTGGTCATTAGTGATACTGATATGAAGGATTCTGGGTATGGTAAATTTCCTACCATCCTTTTAGTTTGTCATACCCAGATTGGTTAATTGACACCGCTGCCAATATACATGTTTGTGCTAATGCCTCCATGTTTTCTTCTTATCAGGTCATAGGGACATCCCTCGTTCTGGTGGGTAATGGGTCACATGCCATCGTTCGAGGTGTTTGTACGATCGATCTGAAGTTTACTTCGTGGAAGATCGTGCGCCTGAAGAACGTTCATCATGTTCCATCCATAAATAAAAATCTCGTCAGCAGTTCCCGTTTGTGTCGAGACGGTTTTAAGTTGGGTTTCGAGTCCAATAAAGTTTTAATTTCTATGTATGGACAATTCGTTGGAAAGGCTATGAGTGTGGAAGCTTGTTTCGCCTGTCTTTGTCAGATATTTGTACTAAAGTTATTAATAACGTTTGCCACGATAATGAGTCTAATATTTGGTATTTGCGACTTTGTCATATTAACTTTGGTAGCATGATGCGGCTACCCAATATGAGTTTGATTCCGAAATTCACTACTGTCAAAGGCTCCAAGGGCCAAGTGTGTGTGGAAGCTAAGCAACCTCACAAGTCCCATAAGACTGCAGAGGCGAGTGACTTGGCGCCACTAGAGCTTATCCATTATTATCTTTGTGAGATGAATGCTGTATTGTGAAAAGGTGGAAAGAAATACTTCATGACGTTGATGACTCCACTAGATAATGTTATGTGTATCTTCTGAAATCAAAAGATGAGGGTTTAAATTTCTTGAAAAATTATGAAGCTGAAGCAGAGAACCAACTTGAGGTCCGATCATGGTGGAGAGTATTTTTCCAATGAATTTGATTCTTTTTGTGCAGAACATAATATAATCCATGAGAGGACGCCTCCCAACACACCTCAATCAAATGGGGTGTCCGAAAGAAAGAAGCGATCTCTAACTGATTTGGTTAACACCATGGTAGACACATCGGGTCTCTCCAAGGCATGGTGGGGGGAGGCAATAATGACTGCATGTCATGTCCTAAACCGAGATCCCATAAAGAATTAAACCATTACACTATTTGAGGAATGGGAAAGGAAAAGGATGAAACTCTCTTATCTACATAATTGGGGTTATTTGGCGAAAGTCAATATTCCAATTCCCAGGAAGGACGAGCTTGGACCAAAAACCCTGGATTGTGTTCTTCTAGGCTATGCTTTTCATGGCATTGGCTATAGATTTTTGATAATAAAAGCTGAGGTATCTGACATGCATGTTGGTACAATTATGGAGTCGAATGATGCTACTTTATTTGAGTGCATATTTTCTATGAAGGATAAGCCTAACTCATCAAATCAGGAGATACCTGATCTATCTACTCAGGGATTTTCTATAATTCCTGAACCCACCATTGCGATGGAATACGTTGATAAACCTAAGGAGGAAGACAATGAAACTCCTATAAGGAGTAAGAGACGAAGGACTACAAAGTCCTTTGGTGATGATTTCATTGTGTACCTCATGGATGACACACCAGGACTCTTTCAGAAGCCTATGCATCTTCTGATGCCGACTACTGGAAGGATGCTATTTGTAGCGAGATGGATTCCATCTTAGCTAATGGAACCTGGGAAGTCACTGATCGTCCTTATGGGTGCAAACCTTTAGGATGTAAGTGGGTGTTCAAGAAAAATCTTAGACCTAATGGTACAATTGAAAAGTACACGACACTTCTTCTTGCTAAGGGTTACACCCAGAAAGAAGATGAAGACTTCTTCGATACTTACTCACCTATGGCTAGACTGACCACTATTCGGGTGCTACTATCGTTAGCTGCCTCACATGGTATTCTTGTTTATCAAATGGATGTTAAGACAACTTTCCTCAATGGAGAGTTGGACGAGGAAATTTACATGGATCAGCCCGATGGTTATGTAGTACCCGGTCATGAAGAAAAGGTGTGCAAGTTATTGAAGTCTTTATATGGCCTTAAACAAGCTCCTAAGAAGTGGCACATGTCGATGTAAAAACCAGCGGATCTCGGGTAGGGAGTCCCGAACTCTAAGAGTGGGATCAATGATAACTTGAGACAAGGGAGACAAGGTTTCCCAGGTTCGGGCCCTCCTATGGAGGTAATACCCTACGTCCTGTTTGATTGTATTGATGATATGTGGGTTACAGAGTTGATCTAGCTTGATATCCAATAGCTAAACCCTAGATGAGTTGTTCTGTCTCTACAACCTAAAAGCCTTTGGCTTATATAGACGTCAAGGGTATCTAGAATTTAGACAGGGCCAGTTACACGCGAATAGATAAACATGCCTATTCGCTACATAAACGTGGAGGACAAGCCACGATTCCCGAAGCTTCCTTCCTGGAGACAGGGCCTTTGATCTATACAAAGTTTGGCAAGCGGCCCATGCAATCCGGCCCATAAGAGACATGTCGGCTTCTCGAGGAACCCTTAATACATGACTCCCTCAGTAGTCCCCGAACTTGCCTCCAACACAAAGGGTCTTAGCTTCAATTGCTTCATTCGGCTTGCGAGGTGAGTTCTTCCTGCTGAATTTAGTTCGGCCTCTGATGTCATGCAGTTTACCGAATATAGGCATCTCTGAACTTCATGAATAGGTTGGCCTTGAAGGCCAAGCATCAAGGGGTAAAACAACATCCCCTGATGACCATTCTAATGAAAGGTCACGACCCACCACGACTGCTAAGCCAGTTGCAAAAATTGATTCATGGTTCGAGGCCTTTTTTATCAACACGCTCTATCAATGCACACATCGTGTCCCGTTTTATATGAGATACACTTAATCATGCGCGTGCAAAGGCACGCACGTCTCAGGAAGCGGAGGGATTCACGGTGCAGCAAGGGGAGGCAAAACAGCGATAAGCCTCATAAAAGGGGGAAAAACCCAAGGCTTAACCACACTCCCATTCGCACCCTCTGCTTCCCAATCCTTGTGAGGGTCTACATCGCAGATCTAGGTATTCCACCACATCTTCTACAAGCTAATCCAGGGTGGGCTCCGACTCCAATGGCAAGTGGGAGGCCTCCATGGTCACCGACCAAGGCCTCCATGGGCTACCTGCCCGCTAACATCTTCCATCGCGCATGAGAAGGACCATGTGATCCCCACTCCGAAGCCAGGTGAAAGGGTGGTCTTTATTCCCCACTTCATCCAGGGATTGAGCTTCCCACTCCACCCCTTCGTGAGGGGGCTCATGTTCTTCTATAGCTTAGACTTCCATGACCTCCCACTGAACTCTTTCATGCACATATCGGCCTTCATCCTCGTCTACGAGGCCTTTCTGCGGGTTGAGCCACACTTTGGTCTTTGGCTAAAAGCGTGTCGCAGGCAAACTCACACACTGTAGCAGGGATGTCATCGGCAAGCTCACCCGCGTCCTCTGGCCCTCGGGCACCTTCATCGACACCATCAAAGTATGGCAAAAGGAGTGGTTTTACATCACCGAGCCAATGGAGGAAGGCGAAGCTGCCCCCGCCGGATTCAAATCCGGTCCCCCTACCAGATTAACCTCGTGGATCCAAAAGGGCCTCAACTGGGGGTCGAGCAAGGAGGTGAGCGACCTATAGAAGCACATCGGCTCCATGGTCGAGGACAACATCGCGCAGACCAACATGGTCCAGGTCATCCTCTGGTGGCGCATCCTCCCCTGTCAGCGTCGAGATACTCCCTTGTGGGCTCGTCATCTCGACAAGGAACCCATGATTCAACACCTTTTCCACACTACTTGAGAGAAGCTATGGAAGACGCTCTTCCAGTTGTAGAAGGATTGGCCAGCCAAAGAGGAGGATTGGGGACTACACGCCATCAAGCCTGCTTCCAAGGTATAGAGCAGCTCCATTTGATCGGCTCTATTTCTCATAAAGAAGTTTCTAAAACATCTTTCTGATCATTCTTTGCAGAAATGGTTGAGCAAAGCCACAGGCATCGACTGCCCGACACCTCACCCCGAAGACCCGCAGGGCTGGGCTGTTAGCGGAGATGCTTGTCGAGGCGTCTTACGTGGCGCCTACGAAGAAAGACAAGAAGAAGAAACCAGGCCAAGAAGGCCTGCGCATCAGCGACCAGCCAAAGGCTATGTCCAAAGAAACTCATGCCTCCTCGAATCAAGAGGAGCATGAGGACGAGGACGAATGCGAGGGGGTGGGGGCGATTCCCCCTTGCAAGAAAGACATCGGTGTCATCGGACGCCGCCGAGGCGGTACCCCCTCCCGCCCCGAAGAGAGCGCGTAGGTCACAGGTAATCCTGTTTGACGACAGTTCGGGCTCGATACCGAGTCCGATGACTTCGAGAGGGTTCCACGAAGGAGCCTAAGAGTTAAGCCCCCATCTCGGAGGTAAGGATCCCAAAACCACCTCGAGTTTTATTAATAATCTTTTTGAGGGTTACTGCCATGAAAGCATTCGCCCATTATGCATCCCCCACGCGTCCTCCCCACCGACCAGATTTTGGACGGGGAGACCCCGCCCGCCGATTTTGCGCAGAGCGGGGATGCATTGCACCCGACTACTCTGGGTCCGCTAAGGACACTATGGAGGTGTCGTCCCAACATGTTCCTATGGATCCGGGCACCAGTGGCGGGGGAGATGATGTCATGGTCGAGGGAGGATAATACCTCAGGCACCGAAGACCGCGGCGCAGGACCCCACTCGGATACTGAGGAGACCGTACATGCAGATATTTAGTCTCCTCCGAGGAGCACTCGAGAGCGCACCCTGGCTCCAGAGGTTCCGGTTCAATCCCCAATCTTTTATCGGGTTGTCCGATCACCACCAGCACCATCGACCAATGGGTGGCCGGTCATGGGGGGGGGGGGGCTTTTTCAAGCACCTCCATCTCCAGGGAGCACCGCACCCTTATGGGTGCGGTATTGTAGAGCATTCAGTCCGTCGACAACGGACTGAAAGAGGCCTTCATGGGTCTCCTAACGGGCTTTCAGGTAAGACACGCGACACTGTATTTGCAAAATGGTTTATTTTTTTATGATTATACATATGAAAGCCACCGAGCCCTAGGTTAGTTCGAAAAAACTTACCTAGGGGTCAATCATGGATCCGGTTCTGAACTATATACAAAAATGTATGCTCGAAACATTCAAATAACCCCTAAGAGGACTAGACATGTGATCGTATTGAAGAAGTACAGATGTATTGAAACAATGTAACCTAACAATGATTTGTTTATTACGGGCTCCGTCATCGGCGGCGGTTTTGAATGGCGCCGAGCTGGATGAGCTGAATCGAAAGCTCAAAAGCTCCAAAGACGAGCTTGATCCTCTAAACAAGAGATTCGACGAGGCGCAAGGTAAGACTTACTTAGTATCCAAAAACTTGTGGTTATCCTAGTGTCGATGCAGTATTCTTATTCTTGATACTTACACAACCTCGGCGAAGGAGATGGAAAATCTTAGGGCCGAGCTACAAAATGCGAAGCAGGAGGCTTCAGTTGAGAGGACGACGAACGAATGAGCGACTTTCGCATTGTTGGCTCTAAGGGCCACCATCGACAAGCACGAGGCTCTAGTGGAGGAGATCCAATAGGATCTCAAGGACGCCGGCCACAAGTGCGAGGCCCTTGACCAAAAAGGCAAGGAGTAAGTTGCCGAACTATCCACCATGAAAACCAAAATCCAAAAAGAGCGGGTGGATAGGAGGTTTTTCGAAGAGCAAGTTCGCCAGGCAAAGGCTATAAGCGATGGTAAGACATCCTTATTGCAATGTGTCTTTGGGGTTAGCAAGTTCAAGCTGCTTAACCGGGTGTGGCATTCCTCAGGCGCCTACTCCGACCTTCACAAGAGCGTGCCGAATGTGGATCAGCTCTATGCTTCGCGAGAAGAAGGAGATGAAGCTCGCCTATTCTTGGCGCAGTTGGAAGCCCCCGAGCACTCTCCTCTTCTTGTCGAGAAGATAAAGTAGGAGATGGAGCTGCACCAGATGGAGGAGCCGGCCATGAAGGACCTCTACATCTGGTAATGGCCAAACGAGCCATTATCAGGCAGCTACTTCAGCCTGGTTCAGAAGTTGATCGATGTTGCGCCCCGCCTCGAAGTTATGAAGCGCTCCTCCTACATCGAGGGAGCTTACACTAGTAGAAAACAGACCTTTCGTCCCAAGCATTAGTCCCGGACTGGTTACGAGCCGGTACTAACAATGGTATTAGTCCCGGTTCGTGCCCGCTCCAATGGCTAGGAGCAGGGCAACATTTAGTACCAGCTCGTGAGCAATCTTTAGTACCGGTTAGTGTCACGAGCCGGTACTAAAGGGGCGTGGCAGGCTTTTGGTCAGACTTGGGCCCCGCATGCACCTTTACTACCGTCTGGTGTCACTAGCCGGTACTGAAGACTTCCTACATATATGGTAATTTTTAGGTTTTATATAATTTCAGTTTCAAAAATACGAGAGGTTTATAAAAGCTTTCAGAGTTTCTTTTTTGCTATTAGAGTTTTATGAAAGCTTTTTAGTTTATTCTTTTTGATATTGAAGAATATTATAGTCAATAAAATAATATTAAATTAATTATTTTTAGTTCATTCTTTTTGCTGGATGCACTTCATGTACAAAACGGACAGTCTCTTTCGAAGTATCAGGGTTTCAGACGGAAACTCATCTCTTACAAAAGCCATTTCATTTTCTTGAACATATTTGAACTTCAGCATTTTTGTGTGTTCAAAATGCACCATTTAAAGCCACATCATCAATTTTCAACCCTTTCTGACTTCATTTGTTATTTTTCATGCAGTTACTGATTTTTTTGAGCTAAATGACCCTGAAATTGAAAAGCACTACAAATGAAGTCTGAAAAGGTTGAAAGTTGGCATGGTATCCTCATTTCACCCATATAGCATGTGATAAAAAGTCGAGAGGGTTACGGCAAAAGCTGGATGCACTTCGTGTACAAAATGGATAGTCTCTTTCGAAGTATCAGGGTTTCGGACGGAAAGTCATCGATTACAAAAGACATTTCATGTTATTGAATTTAGTCGAACTCCAGGATTTTTGTGTGTTCAAAATGCACCATTCAAAGCCACATCATCAATTTTCAACCCCTTCTAAGTACATTTGTTATTTTTCATGCAGTTATTGATTTTTTTGAGCTAAATGACCCTGAAATTGAAAAGCACTACAAATGAACTCTGAAAAGGTTGAAAGTTGGCATGGTATCATCATTTCACCCACATAGCATGTGATAAAAAGTTGAGAGGGTTACGGCAAAAGTTGGATCCACTTCTTGTACAAAACTGACAGTCTCTTTCGAAGTATCAGGGTTTCGGACGGAAAGTCATCGGTTACAAAAGACATTTCATTTCCTAGAATTTAGTTGAACTCCAGGTTTTTTGTGTGCTTAAACATGCACCATTCAAAGCCACATCATCAATTTTCAACCCCTTCTGACTACATTTGTTTTTTTCATGCAGTTATTGATTTTTTTCAGCAAAATGACCCTCAAATTGAAAAGCACTACAAATGAACTCTGAAAAGGTTGAAAGTTAGCATGGTATCATCATTTCACCCACATAGCATGTGCGAAAAAGTTGAGAGGGTTACGACAAAAGCTGGATGCACTTCAAGTACAAAACAGATAGTCTCTTTCGAAGTATCTGGGTTTCAGACATAAACTCATCTGTTACAAAAGGCATTTCACTTTCTTGAACTTATTTGAACTCCAGGCTTTTTGTGTGTTCAAAATGCACCATTCAAAGCCACATCATCAATTTTCAACCCTTTCTCACTTCATTTGTTATTTTTCATGCACTTATTGATTTTTTTGAGCTAAATGACCCTGAAACTGAAAAGCACTACAAATGAACTCTGAAAAAGGTTGCAGGTTGGCATGGTATCATCATTTCACCCACATAGCATGTGCTAAAAAGTTGAGAGGGTTATGGCAAAAGTTGGATGCACTTCGTGTACAAAACGGACAGTCTCTTTCGAAGTATTAGGGTTTCGGACATAAACTCATCTCTTACAAAAGGCATTTCATTTTCTTGAACTTACTTGAAATCCAGGCTTTTTGTGTGTTCAAAATGCACCATTCAAAGCCACATCATCAATTTTCAACCCTTTCTGACTTCATTTGTTATTTTCATGCTATTATTGATTTTTTTGAGCTAAATGACCCTGAAATATAAAAACACTACAAATGAACTCTGAAAAGGTCGAAAGTTGGCATGGTATCATCATTTCACCCACATAGTATGTGCTAAAAAGTTGAGCGGGTTATGGCAAAAGCTGGATGCACTTCGTGTACAAAACGGACAGTCTGTTTCGAAGTATCAGGGTTTCGGACATAAACTCATCTGTTACAAAAGGCATTTCATTTTCTTGAACTTATTTGAACTTCAGGATTTTTGTGTGTTCAAAATGTACCATTCAAAGCCACATCAACAATTTTCAGCCCTTTCTGACTTCATTTGTTTTTTTCATGCAGTTATTGATTTTTTTGAGCTAAATGACCCTGAAATTGAAAAGCACTACAAATGAACTCTGAAAAGGTTGAAATTTGGCATGGTATCATCATTTCACCCACATAGCATGTGATAAAAAGTTGAGAGGGTTACGACAAAAGTTGGATGCACTTCGTGCACAAAACTGACAGTCTCTTTCGAAGTATCAGGGTTTCGGACGGAAAGTCATCGGTTACAAAAGACATTTCATTTCCTAGAGTTTAGTTGAACTCCAGGTTTTTTGTGTGCTTCAAAGTGCACCATTCAAAGCCACATCATCAATTTTCAACCCCTTCTGACTACATTTGTTTTTTTCATGCAGTTATTGATTTTTTTGAGCAAAATGACCCTAAAATTGAAAAGCACTACAAATGAACTCTGAAAAGGTTGAAAGTTAGCATGGTATCATCATTTCACCGACATAGCATGTGCTAAAACGTTGAGAGGATTACGACAAAAGCTGGATGCACTTCAAGTACAAAACATGCAGTCTCTTTCGAAGTATGAGAGTTTCGGACGTAAACTCATATGTTACAAAAGGAATTTCATTTTCTTGAACTTATTTGAACTCCAGGCTTTTTGTTTGTTCAAAATGCACCATTCAAAGCCACATCATCACTTTTCAACCCTTTCGGACTTCATTTGTTATTTTTCATGCAGTTATTGATTCTTTTCAGCTAAATGACCCTGAAATTCAAAAGCACTACAAATGAAGTCTAAAAAGGTTGCAAGTTGGCATGGTATCATCATTTCACCCACATAGCATGTGCTAAAAAGTTGAGAGGGTTATGGCAAAAGCTGGATGCACTTCGTGTACAAAACGGACAGTCTCTTTTGAAGTATCAGGGTTTCGGACATAAACTCATCTCTTACAAAAGGCATTTCATTTTCTTGAACTTATTTGAAATCCAGGCTTTTTGTGTGTTCAAAATGCACCATTCAAAGCCACATCATCAATTTTCAACCCTTTCTGACTTCATTTGTTATTTTCATGCAGTTATTGATTTTTTTGAGCTAAATGACCCTGAAATTGAAAAGCACTACAAATGAACTCTGAAAAGGATGAAAGTTGGCATGGTATCATCATTTCACCCACATAGTATGTGCTAAAAAGTTGAGAGGGTTACGGCAAAAGCTGGATGCACTTCGTGTACAAAACGGACAGTCTCTTTCGAAGTATCAGGGTTTCGGACATAAACTCATCTGTTGCAAAAGGCATTTCATTTTCTTGAACTTATTTGAACTCCAGCCTTTTTGTGTGTTCAAAATGCACCATTGAAAGCCACATCATCAATTTTCAACGCTTTCTGACTTCATTTGTTATTTTTCATGCAGTTATTGATTTTTTTGACCTAATGTCTCTGAAATTGAAAAGCACTACAAGTGAACTCTGAAAAGGTTGAAAGTTGGCATGGTATCATCATTTCACCCACACAACATGTGCTAAAAAGTTGAGAGGGTTACGACAAAAGCTGGATGTACTTCATGTACGAAACGGACAGTCTCTTTCGAAGTATCAGGGTTTCGGACATAAACTCATCTATTACAAAAGACATTTCATTTTCTTGAACTTTAGCTTCCCCCATTGCAGCATCACCATATTCAGGGGGAGGGTATTTGTCATCATCATCTTCTTCTTCGTTGTCTTCCAGAATAACCTCCCTTTCTTCGTGCTTGGTCCATAATAAGTTGAGATAGTTGTATGTTGTTTTATGAGATGTATGTATGAACTATAAGTATCTATTATTTGTAGTAATAACATTTGGTCACTGCTAGATCTACTTTGGGTTGTAATGTGATGATGAAGTTGTATTAATTTGGTCACTTTCGATGTTGTGTAGTGAACCCGAGCCGGCAATGGATGTACGATGACCGGCTAAGTCCAGGGTTTCTTAATAGTGTGCATGATTTTATTCGTGTGGCTGATGCAAACAAGCAGAATGGCTTAATGTGTTGTCCATGTCGTGACTGTAAAAAAGATAGGAATTACTCTACCTCAAAAACCCTTCACTACCACTTGCTGAAGTCCGGTTTCATGCCCGGCTATAGCTGTTGGACCAAGCACGGAGAAAGTGGGGTTATAATGGAAGACAATGTACAAGAAGAGGATGATGACAACAATGGGGGAAGCTGAAGAAGAGGCATCAACGGGGGAAGCTGAAGAAGAGGCATCACATGAGCCCGCTAATGATTTGGGTCGGGTCATTGCTGATGCAAAGAGAAACTGCGAAAATGATAAGGAGAGGTTGAAGTTGAAACGCATGTTATAGGATCACCGGGGTTAGTTTAATATATCAGAAAAACTAGAGAAAAATTGGGACTCGATTTCACCAGGTTTACCCGGTGAAGTTTTCTCAGATTCTCAAAATCCTACAAGTAAAAAAAGTTATTTCAAAAAGAAGATTTTTTCCTACAAAATCAAAAAAATAAAATAAAATAATTTTACTTAGAAATAAATAAATGATGTCATATTTGGATTCCTCACATTTTTCTGATAATAATGGATATATTATTTGTTGAATTTCGATTACAGATTTAAAGATATTAATTATGTCATATGAATTGCATATAGGCAAAAAAATGAATAAAATAATATTATTTCTTATTTTATTTTCATAGAAATTCAACATATATTTTTTATTTTAATAATTGTTTGGAATTAAAAAAATTAAATAATGTGACATCAAGACCTAAGGGTTAATAGGATTGATACCTTACTATTGTCAAGAAAACAATAAGTGCAGACTTGGAAACAAAGGGTGATAGAACTCGAAAGTTAAGCGTGCTCGGGTTAGAGTAGTGAGAGGATGGGTGACCGGCTAGGAAGTGAGATGATGTGGAGTGAGGGTGATTAGAGATTAAATTGTCAAATAATTCAAAAGCAGTGAAGAGGGGTGATTAGAGATCAAATTGTCAGATAATTCACATAATTGAAAATCAGAAAAAAATATTAAAAAATTCAAAAAACAAAAAAAATTATTTTAAAAAACGGTTGGTAACACTTAGTACCGGTTGGTATCACCAACCAGTACTAAAGGTCCTCCACCACCAGCCCACGCAGGTAGCCACGTGGTGGGCCTTTAGTACTAGTTGGTATCACCAACCGGTACTAAAGGTCCTCCACCACCAGCCCATGCAGGAAGCTACGTGGTGGGCCTTTAGTATCGGTCCGTGGGCTAGCCGGTACTAAAGGTCTGGACCTTTAGTCCCGACCTGTTAGTACCGGTTGAGGAACCGGTACTACAGGAACATACCGACCGGGACTACTGATCGACATTCTACTACTGTTAGATGGCCTTCACAAAGGCCAATGTGCACCGTGCGGGGCTGGATCCGATGAATATCGCAACTGCCTTGCTGCCTCCTGGGAAGGAACACAGTCACCACGAGCTATACTTCGCTGGAGTGATGGAAGGTGCTCAGGCGATAGAGTCATAGTGTTCGAAGGAGAAAATGGATGAATAGGTTGTAATGTGTCCGAATATATTTTAAATTTTTAATGCTATAAAATTTTCATGCTTTCAATGGCTTTCATTCCTTTATAACTCTTGTGTGGCCGTTGAAACTAAAAGCTGTGAGTCGTTGGTTTCAGCATCCATGGAGATACTACATGGGGTGTCTGTGCCAATGCACTGTGTCCCTTAGCCGAGTTATCGGAACCAGAAGGTGGCAGAGTGCGGCGGACCAAGCAATCATACCATAGTGCTTTATTGCTTTCACTTAGCCGTAGGGGCGCGAAAAGGACTACGGGGGGCTGATGACTAGTTCCCGGAGTGTTGTGATATTCTCATGAACCGTGGCTAAGGCCAGCATCATATGGTTTGCATGAAGGACAAACCCCTCGTATAACACGTAATATCCTTTCACGAGGATTTAAGTATAACACTTTAAGCTTGGATTCACAGACCGTCTCTCGCATACTATGACAGTGAGTTTTCAGCTTTCTTCCCTAAGGTGCTTGACTAGACTATATGGAAACACATACACAGGGGTTCTCCCTTTGCCCTTTTAGCTGACAAGCATAACGTAAAGGGGCAAGCACATGAGAGGGGAAACCCAACTATTTACCCAAGACATAGTTCGGAATCAATGCATATAAAGTGAATTCCAAGACATCGAATGCATAATAAGTTGTACATAAGGCGAGTTTTTTAAACTCGAGCCCCCAGTCTATTAGCCGGTTGCGCCGTAACATACTGAACATTTTCAAGAGAAGAGGGAGAAAAAGGAAATAGGTGCCAAAAAGGACAATGAGACAAACATGTAAAATGATGCTATATTTTTCTCACCAACTCTTATTGCTCGGACTGCCAAAGCAACTTCTTACAGGTATGTGAAGAAAAGAACAAAAAAGAAGAGATTCTACAGGAGTGGCTGTACGAGGGGTCTTCGATTGGTGACCTTAAGTACTCGATATGCCCTACCGCTTATGTACTCCTGTACCTTGGTCCGCCTCAATAGGTGGTAATGTTCGGAGAACGGATCTTGCAAACAAGGTCTTGAGAAGTCCCCGAAGTGTGGACGAGCTTTATGCCTTGGGAAGGCCCTTTGATAGTACCTACATTGTGTCTGAAGACACCGTAATGGTAATAGTTCGGTCCACCCGAACACTTACCCTTTCCCCCCACCGTGGCCCATGGAAATTTGAGTGCGAAGTTGTGCCTCCTTGGCATGTACTTTGATGGTCCTAGGGTTGTGTCATGGGGAGGAAATCCCTATTTAAGGGGAGGGGAAGGTTCTGGGAGTTCAGCCTGAGACCGTGCTCGCTTCCCCACACTGTGCGCCTTTATGGCAGATGTCGGAGTTTACCGATCATCGTTGTAATTAAATTCAGCCACCAGGGCCAGCACATGTTCCTGAGTTCAGAGAGAGCGCTCCTTATTGCCATTAACAGTAATGACCCCCTTGGGGACGGACATCTTGAGCTTGAGGTATGCATAGTCCGGAACGACGTTCAAGTGAGCGAACACTGTTCGGCCGAGCAAGGCCTTATAGCCGCTGCAGAAGGGTACAATGTTGAAGATCAAGTCTTTGCTGCGAAAGATATCGGGCAAGACGAAGACCACTTCCAGGCCGACGGAGCCCGTGCACCGGGACTCGACACTTGGGATCACTCCGTTAAAGGTAGTGTAGCTGGGTTTTATCCTCGACGGATCCAGTCCCATCTTTTTCACCGTATCCGAGTAAATCAGGTTAAGTCTACTTCTTACGTCCATTAGGACTTTTATGAGGTGATACCCATCTATGATGGGCCTAGGACGAGTGCGGTCGAAGCATAGAACGTGATCACGTCGATTAAAGGTGATCAGATATGCCGACCATGGGCTGTAGGCTCTACATCATAGAACTCTCGAAGGGTGCGCTTCCTCTCCTTCATGGGTATATGGGTGGCGTATATCATGTTTACTGTCTTGACCTCTAGATGGAATTTCTATTATCCGCCACCAATCGGTCCCCGAGGCTCATCCTCATCCTCGTTGCGAGGACTCTTGACTTGATCCTTGGGCGGGAGCTTGCTGGCCTGTTTGAACACCCAACAATTATGGTGTGTGTTATTAGTGAGCTTCTCTTGAGTCCCATGGATTTGGAAAGGCCTTTCCATGATCTTCTCCAGCGGGGTTGGTCCGTCGCGATTTCCTTTAGGAGACTTCTTCCGCTACCGGGTGTTGCAGAAGCCGTTGTTAACGTCCATGACATCGACATCACTGTTGTTGTGCCGGCACTTGTTTTTGTTGCGCTTTGGTTTCCCATTTCCATCCCAAACTTCAGATGTTCCGGGGTCTCCAGAGTGGTGGCTGCATCTCGCTAGCCAATTATCTTTGCTCGCAAAAAAGCAGGTCATGCGGCATGTAAGGGCGGACATAGTCCAATGTTTAACCTGGCCAAGCTAGCGAGCCAGCCATTCATCCTGAATATTATGCCGGAAGGAGACTATTGCCTCGGCGTCCGTGCAATCAACAATATGGTTCTTCTTGGACAAGATTAGATTCCAGAATTGCCGCGCAGACTCTCCGGGCTTCTGAACGACATTACTTAGGTCGCATGAATCCGGCGACAGGACATAGGTTCCCTCGATGTTAGATTGGAATGCATCCTCTAAGTCTTCCCAACGTCCAATTTAGTTTTCCGGGAGGCTGTTTAACCAGTGCCAAGCTAGCCCCTTGAGTTTTAGGGGGTGATATTTGATGGCGTGGAGATCATGTCGTCAAGCCATATGGATGTTCAGGAGAAAGTCCTCAATCCATACGGCTGGGTCAGTTGCCCCATCGTACTGCTCTATGTTCACGGGTTTAAACCCCTCTGGGAACTGATGCTACATCACCTTGTCTATGAAACAAAGTGGGTGAGCGGCGCCTCTGACACGAGCTATGTCGCGCCTTTACTCGACGTCTATTCTAGGCTGGTTTCGGTGCTATCCTCTATTATTGTGGTCAAGCCATGGTCTGTACCCTTTCTATCTATCGGGTGAGTAACCTCTGCATCCGTAGATGGATCCTATACGACCTGCTCTATAGACTAGGTCGTCCCGCGGGTCGAACCTATCATTGGGCTCTAGTGGCTCCTTTCCCCTTCTGCGGGGCATCGTCGGTCTGTAACCGGTGTCGTCAGCTGTCCTGTCACGTCCGCAAGGAGGGCGGTCTGGCTTGTCATATTGCTTATGTTCGGGAGACGGAGTCTCAGTGAGCTCATCATCAAATTGTGGTAGCAGCCTTCTGCGTGGGTAGCTCTTAGGTTGGACAGATAGACTGGTACCTTACCCTTCCTCTGTTGAGAGCACTCTCATCCATCTATCATTGAGGTCATCTTGTTCGGCTTTAAGTTTTCATTCTTTTGCTTTCAGGCTGCCTGCCATGGCTATGAGTTGTTTCCTGAACAGTTCCTGATCCTCGAGATTGTCATGGATGTCAAGGTTAATGGCTTCTGGGATGTCCTCCTCCTCTACGGGAGGGAGGTAGTTATCATCCTCGGAATTGTTAAATTCATCGGGCTTGCGCTGGTCTTCAGGCTTCTCTTGACCCTCTAGCGGTGTTCGGGGATATCAAGGTTGCTTAGGTCCTCTGGGGTATCTCCGTCCACGGTGCTGATCATAGCCATTCTTCCCTTTTTGCCTTTTGACCGCTTATGTGGCTTCCAGTTCCTTGACGGCGCGTCACCCGATTTGTCGCTATCGTTCTTAGGCGTGTTTTCACCATTACGTTAGGATTGTCTACCATCTAGGCATTGTATGTGCAGGTGGCCAACCATCGCCCAGTGTTAACGGGGGTGGGGGCGCAATCCTCTTCATCCATGTATTCTGCCTCCTCGGAGGCATATTCCAACATGTCAATTAAGTCTTCGAGTGTGTCTATGAAGTGGGTGGTGGGTGGGTGGGTCAAAAAATTCGCCCTGGCTTGCTTTTTGACAGATCTGAGCACAAATCGGGGTTGGATCGTCGGTAATTTCCATTGACAAGATCTGGTCAAGTGCCTCGTTCCATGTGGAGAGCCCGATCGGGTCAAATTGCATGGAGCTGTCGGAGTTGATCTCCGATGTGTCTAGACAAGTGGAGTGTTCAGAAGGAACAAGTATCCGGTCCTCTAGTACTATTACCGGATCCGGACTAAGAGTTGGGCAATCGCCAGGGTTAGCCTCGTGGGCATGACCGAAAAGGAGCTCAAGGTTAAAGCCTGAGAGTCTTCGGGCATGGCAGGCGAGACTGTGAGCCCGCTTAATGACAAGTCACCCCTAGGATCCACGGAGAACTCTACGTTCCCTAATCTAACCTCTTGACCAGGGGCAAAGCTTTCGACATGGCCTAGATGGCTGGTCCGGTCGGCGTGCAGCACAATGCTCCAGAAGGCAAAGATCTGTTTGGGGACGAAAGTGTCCATGTTGCAGACCTCCTCGTTGATGACAAGGAGAGGCATCGATTGCTTGGGCGATCGAAGTGGAACTCTCAATGAAAGCACATATGTCGGTGTCAAAACCGGCGGATCTCGGGTAGGGGGTCTCGAACTGTGAGAGTAGGATCGATGGTAACAGGAGATGAGGGAGACAAGGTTTACCCAGGTTCGGGCCCTCCTATGGAGGTAATACCGTACATCTTGCTTGATTTTATTGATGATATGTGGGTTACAGAGTTGATCTACCTCGAGATCCGATAGCTAAACCCTAGATGACTTGTTTTATCTCTACAACCTAAAACCCTTCAGCTTATATAGATGCCAAGGGTATCTAGGGTTTACACAGGGTCGATTAAACGGCGAAGAGATAAACAAGCCTATTCGCTACATAAACGTGGAGGACAAGCCACGATTCCCGAAGCATCCTTCCTGGAGACAGGGCCTTCAATCGATCCAAAGTTCAGCAAGCGGCCCATATAATTAGGACCATAAGAGACAGGTCGGCTTCCTGAGTACCCCTTAATCAAAGACTCCATCAGCATGAGAAGTTTTAAAGAACATTAACTACTACAGGATTTGTTTTAAACGAATCTGACATGTGTGTATACTATCGCCATGGTGGGGGTGAAGGAGTTATTCTATGTATGTATGTCGACGACATACTGATCTTTGGAAGAAACCTTGATTTAATCAAGGAGGTTAAGGATTTCTTATCTCGTTCTTTTGAGACTAAGGATCTTGGAGTAGCTGATGTTATTTTGAACATCAAGCTATTGAGAGATGAGAATGGTGGGATTACACTTCTTCAATCTCACTATGCGGAAAAGGACTTGAGTCGTTTTGGGTATAGCGATAGCAAGGCCTCTCCAACTCCATAGGATGCTAGTGTGTTTCTTCGAAAGAATCGATGGATTGCTAGAGATCAACTAAGGCTTTCTCAGATTATTGACTCGTTTATGTATTTGGCGAGTGCCACGAGGCCTGAAAACTTGTTTGCTATGAGCAAACTAAGCCGGTTTGTATAAAAACCAGGACATGATCATTGGCATGTGCCTGAGAGAGTTATGCACTATTTTAAAGGCACCGCGAGCTATGGGATTCACTACACTGGGTACCCATGGGTACTGAAGGGTTATAGTGACTCAAACGGGATATTTGATCCTGATGAGATTAAAGTCAGAAGTGGTTATGTTTTTACACTTGGTGCTGGCACTGTTTCCTAGAAGTCTTGCAAGCAGACCATCTTAATGAGGTCAACTATGAAAGCAGAACTCAGAACATTACACACATCCGTGGTTGAAGCAGATTGTCTTCATCAACTCTTGATGGACTTACCTATGGTTGAAAAAACAATACCCGCTATCCTGATGAACTGGGATAATCAAACTGTGATCATCAAGATAAACAGTTCTAAGGATAATATGAAGTCCTCAAGGCATGTGAAGAGGAGATTCAAATATGTCAAAAAAATGAAGAACTCCGGAGTTATTCCGTTGGATTATATCCAAACATCTAAAAACTTGGCAGATCCATTCACAAAGGGTTTATCACGTAGTGTGATTGAAAATACGTCGATGGAGATGGGTTTGAGACCCACCTTATGTCACACCCTCTGTTTTGCCTCATGACTAAGTTATCATGACTCAAAAATTAGGGCCAATTAAAAACTTTTTGAGTGCATTTGAATGTTGACTTGTCTGTTATTTTCTTGCCTGTTTGATTGCTTGCTAGTGCTTTATAATTCATAAAACATCCTCCTACCCTCAAGAACTCTTTTCCTTGATCCCAACTCTTGTACAATGATCATGCCATGTGAATAGGACTTAAAAATAAATTTACAAAATCTTATTTTGGCCAAAAGGAATTTATTCAAATTAGGTTTTAAAAAAACCCTGATTTGAGATTTGCACTACAAGTCCCCATGTTGGGTTGATCCTTTTTACCAAAATACTTTATTTGAAGCCCATTATATATAAGACTTGACAAAACCACCAAATATTATATTTAGAGATTATTTTACTATTTTATTTAAAGGCTTTTTCTTAAGGCCAGAAATGGTCTTTTATAAGGAAAAATTATTTAAATGCTTTAAAAATATTTGAGAATATTTAGGAAAACTCAGTGGACATATATTGTCCATATATAAGAGTTTCAACACATGGTCATGTTGAAAATATTGGACAAAACAGTTCAAAACCATTTCTGCCTATTTTCAGCATTTGACATATTTCTATAAGAAATATTATCAATTAAATCCTAGGAAATTCTAGAAGGTCGCACATGTCATGTGTGATGATCTAGCCAAGTTTCATCTCCATCCCAATAGTTTTGCTTCACAAAATTATTCCAAAACCCCTTTTGTCCAGAAATAGATTTGAGCAACTTTACAGTGTGAAGTTTCTCCTTTTGAACTCAAAACTTGTGGGCATGTTCTAATCCTCAAATAATGATGTTACACCATGTGGTGCATCAACGGTAGCAGAAATCCCCTCAAAACCATTTCTGTTGATTCCAAGAATTTGGTAATATTACATTGCCATGTTTCCCCATTGGTACCCAAACTTTTTGTGCAAGTTATAGTCCCTAAAATATGACACCACATCAAGTGGTGCGTCAGGAAGGATAGTTATTGTTAGCTAGATCTAAGCAACACCATTTCTGCCCATTTCTAGGGTTTGAATTTTTTACATTGGCCACTTTATCTAAATGTGGTCAAAACTTGTGCTCAAGCTCATTTCTACCTATTTCTCAATCCTGTTAACTCGCATGTCAATCACAGCAACTTAGTTGGCCCAAAACTCCATCAAACAGCTTCTGGTAGAAAACCAAAGCTGATGTTTCCCCGCTTCCCTTGCCCTCCTTGAGCCTAATATTTTTCCACAACTCCCAGGTGATGTATTTTACCTCCAATAAGCTTGGAATGTCCATACACCAATTATTGGTGGGGTAAAGCTTCACATTTCCTCTCTGGTTAGCAGGGTTGCCAACTCTTTTCAGCTCTCCTCTTGCCTCCACCCCACCCCTCCTCTACAAGAGCATCCTAGGAGCATCCATACATACCTCAAAGACAAGAGGACAAGGTGGGCATGCCCAGATCACGTGCTTCATGCCATGGCATATAATATGCATGCTCTGGAGCACGCTGCAGTGCACCCCCACACTCTAGCCGCCCCCAATCCAGGGCCCCGACCACCTCGGGCGTCTCCCGCATGTCCCCTGAGACCGCCATGATGTCCTCAACATGAAAGCTGGTCGACCCCTCCTCTATCCCCCTCTGCCGGCCTCTCCTCGTACGCGCACGGCGCCACCCAAGCGCACTAGCGAGCAAGCTCACACGCTTGATGACCTGGTACTCCCCCGCTCCCTCTCTTTCCTTCCCTAGACGTGGATCTCGTCAACATGGGCCGCAGACATGGGTCAGAGGTCCCTGCAGCACACCAGTGATGGCCATGACCTCGCCGGTCCTTGGTCCATGGTGCGCGAGCGCCTAGGCTATAAGAGCCTCCCCCTCAACCCCCTCTTGGCTCCCTTGGCTCTCCCTCCCTCAAATGAACCTCCTGGATCGGCCCGTTCCTTCTCTCATGCCCTGCTTCAACATTCATGGCCAGAGCCCCCTCGTCGGCCTCTTGTGAAATTCAGCCACGATGGCCTCTCCCTCTCCCTTTAAGCCTCACGAGAGCCCCCAGCATCCCCCAAGATCTTCCCATGCCCCTGCGCATCCTCCTTGCCGCCTAAGGACCGACCCCATGGCCGCTGTAGCCGGTCTCCACCGTCGCCAAGTCCTCGCCTTCCCCAGCGCTCTTTGGCAAAATGGGCCCCCCAGGCGGATCCGGGACTCTTCTTGAGCTTTCCGACAGCCAGAGCTTGGCCAGAGATGTCCCGACCTGCCCGAACGGCGCTGGAGGAGGCACTTCCTCGCCTCCTCTGTTGCGTCTGCTCGAGCAGGAGGGAGAAGACAGACCCGATAGGCAGGCCTCGGCTGTCAGCGATCGAGCGGTCGGTCCCCCCTTTCTAAGTGGAGGCGCCCCCGCATGCACATGCCTTCCCGCAGCAATGGCGCCCCACCGGAAGTCCGCCTTCGACGTGGCCGGCCTAGAGTGTGTGGCCAAGCAGTTGGAGCCGGCCCAGTGCACCTCAGTGCTAAGTTACGCCTAGTGTGTGGATTAGGCCCATTTGGGTAATTTCTTTTTATCCTTTTTATTTTCCAGTAAAACAATAGGAATTCATAGAATATCCAAATCGTCTCCAAATTTGATGATTCACGTTTCTACAAATTCCTAAAATCATATTCTATTCGAAAATGTGATCTACACATTTTTCCTCCAAAAGTTCCTGTAGAGTTCAAATTCAAATATGAATTTGAACTATGATATGCCCCCCTTGTAAAATCCATAATGGATTCAAATCAACTCCAAATGGAGATATTAAAATTTCTTGACGCTCTATATGTCATGCCCAAATTGTCTAGCCATGTTGAACATTTTTACCATGCACCTATTCTGTTGGATCTAATAAATGGACCATTCTCCATTTATTCCATCTAGCAAATTCATAGGGAAACCATCTCGACTCCAAATACAGTGAAAGCACTTCCCACATGTTCCATAAATCATGCCCTGTTTGGTGAGTGCCTCCACTCATTTTTATAAAAAATGTTTTGTGTGGACATTTTATAGGATCATCATTCCCTTCATTTCCACCATTCAAAACTCCCCCTTGACCCACACCTACCAAAACCTCCTTGGTTATTTCTATCATGACTAGAGGTGTCCAAGAAAAATAAATCTCCTATTTATAGACCACTTTTATTTTCTGCTTGTCCTGTTGCTTATTGTGGTTGTTTACCGACGATAGTTGACGAGATAAACAAAGTGCTCAGAGTGGACAACAAGCATGTGATGACCTCGAAGATGTTGCTAAGCCAGGCAAGCGGCCTTTTGACCATGACTAAGAACCCTTTTACTTGCATGGCATATAGCACTTACTTCCGTGATGTTGATCATGTTAATGTGGTGACTACTTCGGTCGGATGCCCCCGTTACTTTTACCGTTGATACTTGCATCGTTCATGACCCTACCATCCTTATGAGGGTTGTGCGGGTGGGAGTAGATAGGATGCTAGTAGATGCTACGCAATTGGGATCGGGATTATACATGGTAACGGAAGCAAAGAAATAGTTTCAAAGGCTTTCGAAAACACTATCGGTTGCCACTAATTCCCGAGGGAGATTATGACGAGTTGGGTAACCAATTGAGAAATAACTGGTGTACCAGAATAAGTGAGTGTGTGTTTTCGAAAACGAAGGGTTTAAGATTTGTCGACCATCCCATCCTTACATGTGCAACCACGATACCCCTTATGTGACGGGGCTTTGTTGATTACTATGGTTGGTGCTAGCAGGGAGCCCGCATTACCAGTGGCGATAGTGAAGTGGTCACTCTCGAGACGGGGTCGTCCTGGAGTGGAAGGCCATGCACTGTCTTTATAGGCACCAGGCACACTATTGTGTTCCCTTATGGATGATTCGTGTGATGTATATCATGAGGGATGTCACCAACGAGTGGACTCTTTGTTTAGTATCACCATGGGAAAAGCATTGTTCGAGTGCTTACCTCGGGTATGTAATATACCGTGGGTTGTGGATGACACGGAAGTTCCTCGAGTCTTGTGGGTAAAGCGCGTAACCTCTGCAGAGTGTAAAATTGTTCAATAGCCATGTCCACAGTCAAGGATAGTTGGGTGGTAGTGGTTATGCCATGTCCAGATGTTTTCACAAACTTGGTGTGTGTGTGCAGATGATAGAAGGATGATACTTGACACAAGTCTGAATACTTAATGTGATGAATGAACATGAGATGTTCAACCCCTCCTTATGATGATATATGTAACTTGTTCATATGGATATCTGCAAACTGTTGGTGCATGCTTACACATAGTTTCTTGATCATGACATTGCATTTAAAATTGGATTTCCGCAAAATACCTACTTAGTGCTATTTCATGGATTGTTATTGCCTTGTTCCAAACATAGGTTGCTTTCGAGTACATTCAAAGTACTCGTTGGCTTGCCACTAGTTATTTTATTGGCAAGCCATGAAAGATCAAGCTATGATGAAGATTACCTTGGTGACGGACATGCGAGCTAGGATGCTTCCCAGTCAGAATGCCTATAGGGTTAAGGCAGATGGCTTGGGTTCACGCAATCGTTGATGATTTCCACTACAAGTATATGAAGACTTGGCCATAGAGGCCATATTTGAGCACACACGGTATGTAAAGGATGTAAGACTCTTGTTATTCAGTTTTTGTGCGTTCAGTGAGCATTGATCTCTGGGATAACTATGCACGTACATTCGGAGACCACGACTAATGAGTCGGGGTCCCCACAGGTTATGAGTTGTCCATAGTGGTAACCGACTCTATGCAATCGGAGATCCCATGAAGTAGAATTGGGAGACTAAGCTGTTGGACAGCTAGAAGGAGAGTATCCCTATATTTGCGATCCCACTTCACGAAAATGTAATATTCTCATAATCCGCATGGCAGGTTGATACCTATCTTAATGTGTTCCAAGTGGCTTATTTGGGTAAGCAGAGATGTTGTCCCACAGAACATCCCTAAGGAACACACCTATATGAATTTGACTACAAACGTCGCAGTTTGTCAGAATTGGGTGTTCTCTAATAAATTCATTAAAGGCCTTGGAGTATGACGTATACGCTCCACCCGCGGGGAAGCCTTGCGGCAGCCCAGTATCGGTCAAGGATTTGTGTGAAACTTGACTTGTAGAAAACTTGTAGTTCAAGGCATAGTCCACTATTCAAGTTGTGATCTAGTGTAGCATCAATTTCTAAATGGAAGTTCAAATTAATAGTCTCCATCAAGAACCGGTATATAAACAATGTTTTGGAGCTAACAAATGATGAGTGTCGGTGCACTAGAGTTTTGGGATCTGAAGTGCCCCTTACTCATGCATGGGCAGTAGTAGCCACCCTGGCGACGAGGCCCAGCAAGGACTTGAAAATCAAGACCCCCGACAAGACCTTGCCGGGATGACCATCGAAACCTCATGCAAAGCCAAGGCCCCGGCAAGACCCGGCAAGGCAAAGCCCCTGCAAGGCCTCGCCAGCGCATAGGCCAGGTGTCGATCCTCCTGGACACATGTCGCGGCATCGGCGTTAGGCGGGGCTAAGTGGTGCAGATGGGACGTGCCCCTTTCCCGTCCCACAGACAGACAAAGATGCCTGACGGTGCTTTAAATGCGCCTGTCCTACTCCATCAGTGTTAGGTATGATAGCAGTATTGCTCTATACACTGTACATGTACACACTGTACGCCACTATTGGGATCCCCTTCGGAGTATAAAAGGAGGCCCAGGGCAATACGGTAGAGGACTTTTGGACCAGTCTTGGGACCTTTTAGCTCACGCGCATGGCAGCTGCTCACAGCTCTCCTATAGCTAGAACCCTAAGAACTCTCTCAATACAACCAAGTAGGAGTAGGGTTTTACGCATCCTTGCGGCTTGAATCTGGGTAAAATTTCCATGTGCCATTCATCAGACCTGCTCTTTGTGCGAGCCCTCACCCCCGCCGAACCGAAAGGGGTCCCTCCGATCCCATAGGTGTTCATTCCCCACGACATCTTTGGTGCGCTAGGCAGGGGGGATAGGTCGTGCAAACCTATTTCGGTGATCAGCACGCCGGTTTCTTCATACTCGTCATCTCCATGGCCCCCAAGAAGAAGGGCCTGACGTCGGTTGGCCCATCCGCATTCGTTGTCCCTATATCTGCACAGACAGGCAACAACGTAGATGTAGTTGCAGGAGGAGGAGTCAGAGGTTCAGAACTTCTGCGACGCTTCGGTTATCAAGGCCAAGCAAGCGGCGACGCCCGCCGTGAAGACACCCATGGCGGCGGCAGGAACCTCCATGTTGCTGGGTCCCAAGACGTAGCGGTACCGCCCGCGGGTGGTACGACGAACTCCGGGGGCGGAAGGGTATCTTCCTGAGTGCACATGTCGGTGCCTATGCCACAACCTTCACAACATGCGCGCGAGGAACCGCGCCACATCGCCCGCTGTTCTCAACATCCCCACGGAAAAGCTCCTGCACATCACTCCCAAGGTGCACGGGACCAACATGCTCGCCAGTATGCTAGCGGAACTGGCGTGCCGTCGTGGGACCGCGATAGTGCTCCTTCCAACAAAGTTAGAAGTCAGAGCACCTTGCGTTCCTCGTGCCTTTCGCTATCGACCACATCGGAAGAGGCAATGGCGCGATCACAACTACTCCTAAACTTCCCTCCTGCTGCAGAGAAGCTCAACGAATGGAGCGCCTCCATCCAGAGCCTCCTCAGTCTCACAGATAAGTTTCGGTCCACCAAGACGGCTCACGCCAGTGGTGAGAAGGCTAGAGGCGGTATGACCTCCGTGCATTGTCCTCCACTACAACAACGCCAGTCACCGACTCGATGGACCGACGCTTATGATGGTTACTCGACGACATCATCGGACCCACGGACATGCCGCGACCAGCGTCATCTTCTTCGGGAACAGGGCAAGGAAGACGCTCGAACTGCAATCGAGCGACGGCGGGAAGCACGCTTCCAATCTGATAGGCGCGCGGGGCCCACTGTGGACAAGTCTGCGCTAGGGTATCCTGTCAGCCTACGTTATGAGGTGGGTTGTCTAGCGTTGACCTGTGGGCTGCGGCAAGTCGAGTGGCCCAATTCCCACACGTTCAAGCCAGAAGTCCCAAAGAAGTATGACGGCAAGACTCATTCGTCGGAGTTCCTGAGCATCTACACCATTGCGGTGCAAGCTGTCGGGGGTCACGACGAGAAGATACTCTCCAACTACTTCTCCTTGGTGCTTAAGCCCAAAGTCAGGTCGTGGTTGATGCACTTGCCAGAAGGATCCATTGCCTCCTAGGCAGACCCGTGCCACGAGTTTTTTGGCGCCATCACAGGAGGTCATCAAGCTCCAGGCCAAGAAAGTGATTTGCACATCATCCCTTAGAAGGAGGGTGAGACTCTGCACAAGTACATCCAAAGATTCAGCCACATGCACCACAACATACCAGACGTTCATCCTGCTGCTGTTATCAGCGCGTTCCATCAGAACATGCGCATCCACAAGATGCTGGAGGAGCTGGTGATGAACAAGGTCAGGGATGTTGCCAAGCTTTATGCTCTAGCAGACAAATGTGCTCGGGCTGACAAAGGGAGGAGAATCCTTGGCTAAGACGTTGGCGTAGGGGTCGGCTCTGAAGATGAATACACCACCACGGCGGCAAAGAAGGGCCGGCGGCGGAACAAGAAACACAAGGGCAAGGCCATGCTTGCCATCAAGGAATCCGGCGAATCCGGCACCACCCAGAAGGGCAAGGTTGATGATCCCGAAAAATATGTTACCGAATGCGCCTCCTGCCATGCCATGGCGGTGCCAACAAGCCAGAAGGTTCCGGCCAGTAGTATTGCGAGATCCATCGCACCAAAGGCCAAGACCTCCAAGACTTCAGGCAAGTTGAGCAGCTTGCCGAGAAGTAGAAAGCCGAGTACGAGAGGTGATACAAGGAGAAAGGCCAGGATGGTGCTGAGGGCTCCGGCAAGAAGCGCATTGGCCAAGGTGGTCACCGTGGCAACCCCAAGGAACAAAAAGATCGGCCCGCCCATGGCCGCGACAAGAAAGACTGAGATGATGATGACACTAAAGAGGACGACGAGTGCAGCGAGCATGAGTTCCAGAAGGCTATAGAGATGATGTGCATTGAGGGAGGCGCCTTGTCGCATTCCTCTCACCGCCAACTTAAATAGTGGGCGTGCGAGGTTAACGCAGCGGAACCCTCTATCGGCGCACAGAGACCTCTAAAGTGGTCCAACACTCCTATCATCTTCGACACCGAGGATCACCCTGGTCGCATAACTGCGATCGGGTGCCTATCATTGTTGTTTTCACCAACAATTCGCAACCTCAAGGTGACGAAGATGCTAGTCGACTGTGGGCCCAGCTTGAACCTAGTCTTGCCTGATGTTATCCAGAGGCTATAGATTCCTGACGAAGATCTCAAGCCGATAGGCACTTTCCAAGGGTCAATTCAGGGAGAACTCAGCCAAAGGGCAAGGTCACGCTGCCGGTGACATTTGGCAGTGATATCAATTTCAGAACAGAGAAGATCGTCTTTGACGTTGCCAAGATCTTGTTTCCATACAATGGCATCCTTGGTCACCTAGCACTGGCCAAGTTCATGGAGGACACCCACTTCACTTATAATGTGCTAAAGATGTCGGGGAGAATGAGCGTCATCACAATCAACTCTGACTAGAAAAGCACGCTTATCTGCGCCGACCAACTATACCGGGGGCACTTGCAGCACCTGCCGCCAAGGCACTAGCTCCTGCCGTTGAAACTCCCAGGGGGAAGAAGACTGGCAAGGCCTCTGGCACATAGTCTGGCAAGCGCACCTCCTCCGTATGCTGTGCTCCCGTTGACGATGTTCTAGAGAGCTCCACCGGCAAGAGCAAGAAGTCCAAGGCAGCTCCACCAGAGACCAAGAAGGTGCCCGTCAAGGAGGATGGCACGGGGAGAACTTTCACCATAAGTTGTGCCCTTCACGACCAATATGAAAGCGCGCTCATCCCCTTCCTGCTGGCGAATGTCGATGTGTTTGCATGGCAACGTTCTGATATACCCGGTGTTCCCAGGAAGGTGATTGAGCACCACCTTGCCGCCTGTCCACACGCGCGGCCCGTCAAGCAAAAGGTCTGGAAGCAAGCTTTGGAGCGGAAACAATTTATTGCCGAGGAGATCAAGAAACTAGAAGCGACTGGCTTGATCAGAGGAGTACTCCATCCAACATGGTTGGCCAATCCAGTGCTAGTGGGCAAGGCAGATGGAAAAAGGAGCTTGAGCATTGACTTCACAAAGATCAACAAAGCCTGCCCCAAAGATTCTTTGCCCTTGCCGCACATCGACCATATTGTGTACTCCACTGCCGGCTGCGACTTGTTGTCTTTCCTTGACGCCTATTCCGTCTATCATCAGATTTTCATGGCCAAGGACGACGAGGAGAAGACCGCATTTATCACCCCATGTAGTACGTATTGCTTTTTGCGTATGCCTTTCGTGTTGAAATGTGCTGGTTCTACATTTGCAAGAGCAGTCCTGATTAGTTTTGAGCCCCAGCTACATAGAAATATGGAGGCTTATATGGATGACAGAGTGGTCAAAACCAAGGACAAGGCTATGCTCATATCAGACCTAGAAGAAACATTTGCTAACCTGCGCAAGATCAACATGAAGCTCAACCCTGAGATGTGTGCGTTCGACTCTCCATCCGGCAAGCATCTCGGGTTCTTTGTATCTCAAGGAGGAAATGAAGAAAATCCCGGCAAGATCAAAGAGATTGAGCAAATTGAAGCACGAAGACGTGTCAAATATGTGCGCCGTCTTGGCGGCTATGTTGCTGCCCTGAGTAGGTTCATCTCAAAGTTTGCTAAGCGTGCCCTGCCCTTTTTCAAAATCTTGAAGAAGGTAGGTCCAATGAAGTGGACTCCGGAAGCGGAGGCACCGCTGCAGGATTTGAAGAAGTACCTCTCCTCTTCGCGAGTCCTATTTGCGCCAAAACCACAAGAGCCGTTGCTGCTATATCTAGCGGCAACAAATCAATTGGTGAGTGCTGCGCTAGTGGCTGAAAGAGAAGTTGATGAAGAAGCAGCGGCAATGGCAGGACAACCAAGCGACAAGCCAGGGTAATCCCTGGCAGGGTCTGGTGCCGGCAAGGAAGGATCTGTGTAGTTGAATGAGACAATCTAGAAAAAGAAGGTGGTGAAGTGACCAGTCTATTTTGTTAGCTCCCTATTGCAGGGGGCTACATCAAGATATTTGGGCGTGCAAAAGTTGCTCTTTGTCCTTCTTATGGCCTCGAGGTAGCTGCACCACTACTTCCAAGCACATGATATCACCGTTGTCACTCGCTTCCCGCTACAGCAGATCTTGCATTACCCAGAAGCTACCGGCATGATTGTGGAATGGGCTTTGGAACTATCAAGCTTTGGTCTCAAGTTTGAAAGCACTTCAACCATTCAGAGCAGGGCCTTGGCGGAGTTCATTGTAGAATGGACCCCAACGCCAGATGAAGAAGTTCCAGAGTCAACTCTCCCCGGCAAGGAAACCGATCAACAGTGGATCATGTATTTTGATGGGGCTTTCTCACTTCAAGGTGCAAGTGCCAGAGTGCTGCTTGTCGCACCCACCGGAGAGCACCTGAAATATGTGATTCAGATGCATTTTCCCTAGGAGAGATCAACGAAAAACAGTACCGAGTACGAAGGGCTACTTGCCGGTCTCAAGATTGCGGCAAACCTTGGGATCAAGAAAGTCATTGTTAGTGGTGATTGTCAGCTTGTCGTCAGGCAAGTAAACAAAGATTACTAGAGCCCATTGATGGAAGCTTATGTAGATGAAGTGACGGAGTTGGAAGAACGTCTTGACGGCCTACAAATGGAGCACGTTCCACATGCGGAAAACATCATTGCCAATGGCCTGTCAAAGTGTGCTGCCCTTAACTTGCCTGTGGAACCAAGAACTTTCGTGCTCCCAATGACTCAACCCTCCGTGACACCATCAACTGGATGGGAGAAAAGCAGGAAGTTGGGTTCCAGTAGGTAGTTCCCGACCAAGCAGAAGCCAGCGGCGAGGAGGTTGTCGGGGACAACGTCCTGCTTGCCGATGGGCGTCGTGCTCCGGGGGAGCCTTCGACTCTTGCCGTGGAAGCACACGCTCCTGCCAGGCTTGCCAGGGTGCAGCCGGCTCCGGCGGGGCCTCAGGCCCTTGCCATTTAGACAAATGCTCCCCCGCTAGAGGATATGCCCTTAGTCCTTATTGTCGAACCCCAGGCTCCAGCACGGGCACAACACATCGTCCGTTTCCTTCAAATAGGAGAACTCCCTGAGGAACAAGAGGAAGCAGACAAAGTAGCCAGCCGGTCTCGTATGTACCAGTTCATAGATGACGTCTTGTATAGAAAGAGACACAATGGCGTGAAACTCAAGTGCATTCCTCGGGAGGATGGACTGGAGCTATTGGTGGAGATATACAGATGCATATGTGGCTCCCACATAGGATCAAGAGCACTTGCCGGGAAGGTGTTCCGGCAAGGTTTCCTTTGGCCCACTACGCTCCAGGATGCAACTGCATTAGTAACCAAATGTGAAGCATGCCAGTTCCATTCAAAGAAATTACATCAACCAACTCAAGCCCTTCAAACAATCCCTTTCTCCTGGCCATTTTCAGCCTGGGGGCTCGACATCTTGGGCCCCTTTCCCTATGCTGCCGGGGGCTTTGAGTACCTGTACGTTGCAATCGACAAGTTCACAAAGTGTCCGGAAGTGGAAGCAGAGAGAAAGGTGACAGTACAGTCAGCCGTCAAGTTCTTCAAAGGACTAGTTTCCTGCTTTGGTGTTCCCAACAGGATCATCACTGACAATGACACACAGTTCACGAGATGCACCTTCATGCAATATGTCCAAGATCTTGGCAGCAAAATCTGTTTTATTTCCATTCTCCACCCAAGGAGCCATGACCAAGTGGTAAGGGCTAATGCTGAAGTGCTACAAGGCCTCAAGACAAGAACTTTCCACAAGCTGCGCAAGTGCGGAAGGCACTTGATTGATGAGTTGCCGGTGGTTCTTTGGTCAATCAGGACACCAAATCGAGCTACCGACCAGACACCCTTCTCCCTCGTCTATGGGGCGGAGGCAGTTCTCCCCACGGAACTCATATGCGGTTCACCTCGAGTGAACGCTTATGATGAGATCGAGCAAGAGCAGTTGCAGGAAGATGACGTAACGCTCATTGAGGAACACCGTCTTCACGCTGGTGTGAGATCTGCATGCTACCAGCAAGCTTTGTGTTGCTATCATAGCCGCAAAGTTCTGCCAGAAGTGTTGAGGAAGGCAACCTTGTTCTTCGGGGAGCTCATTCCGCCAAGAAATCCAACAAGTTGATAACGAAGTGGGAAGGCCCTTATCGGGTAGTATGAGTCACCAGGCCTGGCGCAGTCCGCCTAGAGACCGAAGATGGCATCCTAGTGAGCAACTCCTGAAATATTGAACATCTTTGCAAGTTCTATCCGGCAACCACCTTTTGTAGAAGTCTTGTCGCTGAAGCATGTAATCCTTGGTACAAAGCTAGGCTTCAACCCTATGCGTAGTTGAATAAAGATAAGTGTTCTGTAAATCTTGATTGATTCCCATGTTTACTTATGTGCATGTTTGCCTGAGATATTGCATTACACTTAATCCCGCCAAGAGCTAACAGACCTCCAAGCTTCCATATCCAGATTTTGTCTTCTTTCTTTTTCTCAAAGGATAGAAGGTTACCTCGCGTGCAGGTTTGCCTGGGGGAATGGTGGTATGGATACCTACGAGCGACGTCCCAAAAAAAATCTTGTCGGAAGGAGTACAACAACAAAAAGATAAGTTGCAAAACCCCAAGTGATTTTTTTCTCTAGAATTATTTTCCTTGGACGATTTCGACCTCTGTATGAAAAAGCTGCACGCATGGGAATCTTGCCACGATTAGATGTGCCCTCACTGTGTTTAGGTACCGTTCAATGACTTAAGTGGCCGCGCACACGCTCCTTGTATCGTTTCGAGTCTCTCAATGACTCAAGTGATACCACTCGTGCTGTTATTCTGTTTCGGTCGCGACAAACATCTTGAACGGCTGCGCCAAGGACACCAAGGTATCTTGCCGGCGGTGGCACTGCCAGTAGGTTGCTAAGGACCCGTTCCTCAAAGCGGTCGCGGTAGGGCTACACACACAGGCAAGATTCTTCTGAGAGGGGCGTAGGGAAAGTTCCATGCAAAGAAATAGTCTAACAAGGAAGATAATACACAGTTATTCAAAAATAGGGTGAAATTTACAGAAGAAATCGTCTTTTCCTAAGTACATCTTTATTTGACTTTCTCCCCTAGGGGAGATTACAAGAAGAAAAATATTGAAAAGGGAGGTGGGCTACAAGAAGAAAAAGATGGCGAGAGGCCCCTAGCAGAAGCCAGGCCTGACCCCTCTGGACAAGCACTGCGTGGAGGGGCAGAGCGTCCAGATGGGCAGGCAAGAACCTGGCCTCTCTTGGACCGGCATTGAGCGGAGGACTGGGCCAGCGCAAGTGAAAATGAGGATGGGCCCCAAAAGTAGAAGTCCGCGGGCCTGCCGGAAGATCCAGGTGGAAGATAAGGCAGCGCCAGGGACAAAGGCCCCCGACAAGGCCGTCCTGTCGTGAGGGGGAGAGGCGTGAGGCTGGCGGTGACGGTGCGGCCGGCAGTTAGTCCGGGCTTGAGTCCTCGGGCTCCGACTTGACCGCCCGAAGACCGAGCTCATTGTCGATGTCTTCGTCGCTGTCCTTGTCATCACTCTCGCTCAAGGAGGAGCTTTTGGCGCCATGCGAGCTCCCTCCGCAAGAGCTGAGATGGACGCCTAAGTGCCCATAAATCTTGACGGAGAGCAGATTGTCCTTCATCATTTTAAAACGAAGGACGTCCCCTCCCTAGAGGTTGTGGGCGTGGGCGAAGGTCTTCCAGCCGTGCTTGACGAACATGATGCGGTCGCTGGGTACTCGACGTCCACCCGCGTCACGCTGTTGCAAGAACCATGCCCCCGTAACCACAGGACGGGTGGCTCATCAGCCTCCATCGCCCTAGCGAAAGGGCGAGGGAGGCACAGATGGCTCTGGACAGGACCGACCAGTTTGAGGATAAACTCCAACACCGTCCCGTTGACGTGAGTCTCCTCAAGGAAGGGGCCGGCATTGTAGGTGGAGGTGGTGCAGTGCTCTTCCTCCCCTGACCTTGACCTCCACGACGGCCTCGACCCCTCGCGCCTCTTCCACCATGCGCGCTAGGGCCGCCCTCCGCCTCTGCGGCTGAAGCAGTGGCACGATCCCGACGAGAGATCCTCGTTGGATATGAGGACGGTGGCCGCCCTCGCCCCCTATTCATGGCAGAGGGTGAGCACCACTCGAAGGTCGGAAAGACGCTGAAGGGCAAGCTATGGAGGTTCTCACTTAGAGAAGGGAGGAAGGATGGATGAGCACCGCCCTCGCTATCCCTCAATTTATAGGGAGATGTGGGGGCTAGCTCTCCCCCGCTCCAAGGGTCGTCGCCCACCTCCTCCAATAGCGGCGCCCTCAATCACGGGGCGAACAACAACCGCCCCATTGCTCCAATCCATGGCGCTGCAATTACTACCATTACCACGGACTTTAAGTCACGGGTGCCCGTTGATGGCTCCCCACTATGCATTCGGCACACGTGGCAGAAATGATCTAACGGAGTAATTGAAAATTTGTTGTCCGCGCTGCGCATGCAGCCCACACCTCGCATTCAATGGGCGTCGTGGGGAGGTGCAGTAAGTGCAATAATCGCAACCACAAGTTCCTGCCATGCGCACCCATGCATTGTTTGGGCCTAGCCCAACAACGCCTTGCGGCGTGTGTGGCTCGGGCCCGGGGGCTCCTGTCAGTGCACTAGTGTTTTGGGATCTCCAGTGCCCCAGACTCGTGCATGGGCAATAGTAGACACCATAGCGACGAGGCCCAGCAGGGACTTACCATATATAAGCATAGAAAAATCGATACCCCCAGCAAGACCTTGCCCGGATAACCATCGAACCCTGACGCAAAGACAAGGTCCCAGCAAGACCCGGCAAGGCAAAGCCCCGGCAAGGCCCTACCAGCGCATAGTCCAGGTGTCGATCCGCCTGGACGTGTGTCATGGCGTCGGCGTTGGGGGGGCTAAGCGGTGCCGATGGGATGGGCTTCTGTCCCGTCCCACAAACAGGCATACATGCCTAGCGGTGCGTTAAATGCGCCTGTCCTACATAGTCAACGTTATGTATGATAGCACTATAGCTCTGTTCACCCTGTGTACGCACTGTATGCCACTGCTGGGATCCCCTTTCAGAGTATAAAAGGAAGCCCAGGGCGATATGGTAGAGGACATTTGGATTTTCACACTTTTGGACCAGTCTTGGGACCTTTTAGCTCGCGCGGATGGCAGCTGCTCACAGCGCTCCTGTAGCTAGAACCATAAGAACACTCTCAATACAACCAAGCAGGAGTAGGGGTTTACGCATCCTATCGGCCCAAACCTAGGTAAAATCCCTGCGTGCTGTTCATCAAACCTGCTCTTTGTGTGAGCCCTCACCCCCGCCGAACCGAAAGGGGTCCCTCTGATCCCATAGGTGTCTGTTCCCCACAATAATGAGATGTGCTAATGATACTTTATGGGGGATTGTTGGATTTTTTCCATTGGACCTTTGTCCCAAAGCCCATCTGAAAATCTGAAATGCTCATGGCCCATATGAGTTGGCTGTGTGTGTGTGGTGTGAGTGGGACTAAAGCTTAGTCCCACCCCGATAATGGAGAGAGAGCTACATATGTTTATAAGGTGAGCTATTCTATCACTTGTAAGAAAGTGAGAAGAGAAGAGGCCCTTGCACACTCCTCCTCCTCACTTGCCTTGCCACGCCACGCCTCGCCTCGTCACGACGCGCCGCGGGTTGCGGGATTGAGCCGAGCCGAGCTCATACCTACGCACTTATTTTTGCCAGTCAGGACCGGAGTGTCCCTAAGAGACTCGCCACGATCTGAGACGTCGAATCATGGGATGTAACCGACTCGGACGTGGGTCTATTCCACGTCTCTCCACCTGCATCTCATATATATACATGAGCCAACCCTAGTCGCCATCACAACATATGGTTTTGCACCATTCCAGATCATTGCGCCGCCATACAAGTCTTCTCCATCCCACCTTCCGGCATGCACCGCGAGAAGGGACAACATGCCTCCAAAACCCTACCTCTCGTGATCCTGTACGGGAGAGAGCCGATCAGGTTTTTTGGGAGTGCACTCGAGCGATTGCTGGCAGCGATGACTTCCTCGACGATGACTTCTTCCCCAATATTGACAACCTCTTCCTCAATGACATGGGCGACACCACAAGTGTTGGCGGTTCTACACCCGCTGCACCATATGTGATCTTGTCCTTTGTGTTTGAGATCATGGTAGAATTTATGTATCTTGTTTCTGTCGTAGATTCGATCTACTTGTTTACGATGCAAGTCTGCATGATTAGTTTAATCTATGCTCTTGCTGTCATGATTTATTTTCTGTTTATTCAGATTAAATATTGTAGTAATTTGCTCATATAGTCAACATACCGTGCTTGATGTTGGCCTCCATTTGCGTTGACTCCACTTCCAAAAATTCACAAATATTCCAAAAAATCTCCATAATTTTTTATCACGTCTGCACTTTGTTTGATATGGAATTTGTGTGAAACAAAAAATACACAAACAAATAGGAACTAACACTGGGCACTAAATCAATAGGTTAGTCCAATAAATCATATAAATTGTTGCCAAAAGTAAGTGAAAGTTGTCTAATATTGGCATGAAACAATCAAAAATTATAGATATGACGTAGACATATCAGCTTCCCGAAGCTTAATTCCTGCTCTTCCTCGAATAAAAGGATAATGTTTTATGTGGATAAAAAGGATAATGTTTTATCTGGAATGCTACCTGGAATAATCTTGATCATATATCTAATCATGGCATGAATATTAAGACATGAGTGATTCGAAGCAATAGTCTATCATTTGACATAAAGACATCAATACTCAGGCATCCCAACAAACAATCATGTCTTCCAAAATAACAAGGCTAAAGAACACTATCCCTACAAAATCATATAGCCTTGTCATCCTCAACACACAGTATAAATCATGTACTACCCTAGTGTCAGCCTAGCAATTGGGTCATACTTTTTAACGCGCTTAAGCATTTTGAACTATCATGCAATACATGAGCACAAGCCATGGATATAGCATTATGGGTGGTATAGAGTATGATGATAGGGGTAAATATGGTGAAGACAAAAAGGTAAGAAAGTATGACATTAAAGCGGCTAATCAACGGGCTATGGAGATGCCCATGAATTGATATGAATGTGAGGAGTTGCCATGCAACGGATGCACTAAGAGCTATAAGTGTATGAAAGCTCAACTGAAAACTAAGTGGGTGTGCATCTAACTCTATAATGAAAAGTTCCCACAGCTATATGAAAGTGACAACATAGGAGACTCTGTTCATGAAAAACATGGTGCTACTGTGAAGCACATGTGTGGAATTAGCATGCCCCCTTTTCTCTTTTTTTCTTTATTCTTCTTCTTATTATTTTTCTTTCTCCGGAGCCTCATCCCCACTTGTGGGGGAATCATAGTTTGCATCATCCTTTCCTAACTGGGGCATGTTTTGATAATGAATAATGATAATCATCACACTTCTATTTACTTACAACTCAATATTACAACAATAGTAGAACAAAGTATGACTCTATATGAATTCAGTGATCTAGCATAGAAAATATATCAAAAAGCGGACAAGCTGTGGAAACATCATGCTAGGTATTTGACGATCATGTAAAGCAATATGACAATGAATGCTCAAGTCATCAAAACAGAAGCGGTGGAAGTTGCATGGTAATATATATATGAATGGCTATGGAAATGGCATAATAGGTAGGTATGGTGGCTGTTTTCAGGAATATATAATAAGGCTTATGTGTGATAGAGTATATCATATCACGCGGTTTGGATGCACTAGCGAATTTTGCACTGACTCTCGAGGTGAGAAAGGGCAATGCATAGTACCATAGAGGCTTGCAAATTGCGAAAAGGTAAGAGTGATTATAATCCATGGACTCACTTTATTCCAAAAGAACTCATATACTTTGCAAAAGTTTATTAGCCCTCAAAGCAAAGTATTAATACCCATGCACCTACGGGGGAGGTTGGTAGGAGTTAACCATCACGCGCGCCTGACCTTCACACAAAGATGACAATCAAGGATAAATTCTGCTCCAATTTCCTAGCATAACGGAAGACTATACGTGCATGCTTCGGGAATCACCAACCTTAACACCAATATCTTACTAAACACGATCATCCACTAGTACCTACTACATATTATCATCTCTATATTGCAAAACTATTGCAAGGAATCAAACATATCATATTAAATGATCCCTATGTTTTATGTAGGATTTTATGACTAACCATGTGAATGACCAATTCATGTTAACTCTGTAAATATATATATATATATGTGTGTGAAGATAGAGAGTTTAATTCTTTCTACAAAATACTATGCTCTAATAAATATAAGTGAAGCAAAAGACAATTCTATGAATAACGGTTTTCTATGTGAAGAGAAACAGGCAATCCAAACTTCAAATGATATAAGTGAAACACGTGAAGCATTCTATAAAGTCATACTCAAAAGATATAAGTGAAGTGCAATGAGCATTCTATAAATCAAACATGGACTATCTCACACCAGCATGGTGCATAAAATAAAAGTGAAAACTAAACACAAAATATGCTCCAATATGCTCCAGGATTTACACATATCAGATGAACGAAACGAAAACGAAAATATACCAATACTTGTTGAATAAAGATGTGATGCCTTCCGGGGAGTCCCCAAGCTTAGATGCTTGGGTCTCCTTGGATATTTACTTGGGGTACCTTGGGCATACCCAATGTTGAACTCTTGCCTCTTCTCCTTCTCCTCATATGGGAGACCTCCTCGATGTTCGGATACTTCATCCACACAAACTTTTATTTGTACAAGGGGATAATTATTTTTACAAGGGGATAATAGAGGAAAATCTTTGGCACATACCAGAAAGAAATCTAATCATCCTAAAGGCAAATCTTTGCACAATGGATTTGTACAAGGGGATAATTATTTTTGTTAAAAAGTTTCTGTGATTCAAATTTCACAAAGTTTCGTTGGGCATAAACAAAGTTCAAGGCTAGCCCCCACTTCAACGATGCTCGTGATCTCTCTCACTTTCAACATTCCTTTTGTGATGTTTTAGGTTCCCCTCTATATTTTTTTAAACTTTATAAAAGCACAAAACAAAATAAAATGACTCTCTAAAACTTCCAGGTTCTCTCCCTGACAACATTTCCTTTAAAGCCATTAAGCTAGGTATAAAGTGCTCAAGTAATGCATCCACCCGGATCCGAAGGTATATCAATGTGAATTTTAGTTAACAATGATTTTTAATTTAGTAGTGAGCACAAAGTGATATATATCATGTGACAAGGAATTCTAACTCTCTTCCTTTGCATTGGCATGTCATAAAAGAACAATGCATGCACATCAAGTAAAGGCCAATACATAGCATAAGTAGTTTGTTGCAATTTTATAGTATTGGAAACATAAAGAGGTGAAGATTTGGTTCCTCTATCATAATAATTGCAACTAGGAGCAGCAAGCACATGCATATTATATTCATCAAAATCATTGCGTGTAGTAGCAAGACGCAACCATCAATATAATCCTTAATAGGTGCAAACTTCTCCGATATAGTGTAGTAGGGAGAATTCAAACAAAATTCTATAGACCTCCGTTTGCGTTGATTCCACTTCACAAAATTCACAAATATTCCAATAAAAATGTCCCTAAATTTTTATCACGTTTGGACTTTGTTTGATATGGAATTTATGCAAAAAAACAGACAAAAAATAGGAAGTGACACTGGGCACTAGATCAATAAGTTAGTCCAATAAATCATATAAATTGTTGCCAAAAGTATGTGAAAGTTGTACTCCCTCCGTCCCAAAATAAATGTCTTAATTTTTGTATTAACTTTAGTAAAATATTGTACTAAGCTTGAGACACTTAATTTGGTACGGAGCGAGTATAATATTGGGTTAAAACAATCAAAAATTATAGATATGACACAGACGTACCACCGGGCAAATCCACCACCACAACTTCTCACCTCCAAATCCAGTGCTGCCATCACCCAGCCGCTGTGCCGCTACCTCAGCCTATCCGAGCCTACCACGTTGCCGAGCCGACCTCCCCACCATTGCGGCCCATGCCATCCCAGGACAGGCCCGCCCGGGACCGAACCAAGCCCGATCCCTAGCCATCGGTTTCCCTGCGCTCCCCGCCGGTGTCCTCCTCCGCCGCCTGCTTCTCGTAGACGCGTCGCTGCCTTGCATACCTCGCCGCCTCGCCCTGCCGCCTCCTCCAAGCCGTCGCCGCCTCGCCGCTGGCATGCCCCACCCTCGGTCGGAGTCGCTACCGCAAGGAGTGCCCGAGGCTCCTGCACCCCACCAAGCTTCGTTGGAGGCCGCACATCGCCGGCTCGAACCTCCAACAGCCATATCCGGGTTAGAGGCCCTAGGATTCGGTGACCCAGGATAGCCGCCCTACGTCCCCGCGCCTCCGTTCCACTCGCCGGCACAATCGGGTCTGCCAAGCCTCCTCCTCATCCCAAATCGCGACCAGGCCGTCCCGATCCACCCCGTCCCTGGACCATGCCGTCCCCCGATCCAAACGTCTGCACCCATCCCTGCACCGCTGGATCCTGTTCTCCCCGAGGTGAGATTTTATCTAAGTCCCCTTAGTTGCTCATTTTATCGTAATGATAGCATATTGATCATGTCGTATCTCGTTAACCGTGTACCAGATGGAGATGTGTTATATATTAAAGTTGTTCTACGCGATGTGCTCTACAACATGATGGCATTTGCATGCATAATAGGATTCGTATATGTTCTCAAAACTCTGTTGCATGAGTGCATATCATTGTTATGTGTAATATCTGTTATTTTATTCGAACTTGTGTGGAAAATTGCATCTCATCCGTAGGTCTTTTGCATGTGGTGTCTTCATGAGTTTTGCTCTATGTTATGTCTACATTAATGCCATGCCTCAAGTTGCTATCGTGTTAAACTGTAATCTGTCAATTATAAGTTCTGTTTTGTGGGCATCGTATTTATCAAAACATGCCTCCTTTGAACATGTGCCTATGGAATAATTTGGAGTATGTAATGTCTACATGATGATAGTATGTTTTCCATGCTAGAATATCCAAGTTCATCTATAGTTTTCATCATGTGTACGTGATTACTCAATGTTATTGTTTTTACATGCTTAAATAATTGTATGTCTGAAAAATGTTATTTCGTTGCCATGTTTCCATGTGATTTGCCATTGATCTAGGACAGTTTTGTTGTTGCCCAAATGGAGACTTTTGTTAAGCATGTTATTGTCTACCAGGTTGCGCCTTTTATTACATAATTAGGGTTTGCATCGTAGATAAATCTTCTATCAAACATATCAATTTCATAAAACTGCTCTGCCTTGCACCATGATAATTTTACGAAGTCTAAAGAATTGCTTAGTTCAATGGGCCATGTTGGGTGGATGCTAGCCAAGTCTCTATTCTTATTTTGATGACGCTCATATGGAGTTATTTGGGTTGCATCATGTAGGCTACATCACCATTTCTTTGTTGTGCATTTTAGGTTGATGTAGCTTATTGATTTGTGGGTTGCAATACGCCATGTTGCTGTTTTGGGCAGTTATAACTAAAACTTGTGTTGGTTGTATTACTTGAAACGTTGCTTTGTTTTGAACATGACATACATGAAACTTGCTTAGAATTCCATGTAGTTTCATAATATCTTGTTGCATATGTGATTTGGAATGCTTGTCGGTGTCTCTTGCATGCATTTTGAATTTGTGGCATGTTCATCTTGTGTTTGTCATATCTTTAGACCGTAGCTACGATTTAAACGTTCTATATATGTAAATCACCTTGAATGATGTGTAGAATCACATAGTGCACCTTAGTTTGCTGCCTAATAAATATTAAATATGCTTAGGACAAATATGGGTCAATATCATAATTTGCACATGGGGTCGTTTTGGAAATACTATAAGTTTTTCCAACCTCATTTAAAATGCATAGATATATAGTTTATTTATCCTTCACCTCTTGCAATGTTTAACAACATTTAAATTGTCATGTACCTAAACAGGAGTGAACTAAGTAATTCAAATGTGGAGTTTCCTCAAGACGCAATGCGTTGCATATTGAACTTCACGTCATGTGTAGTAGTTGGTTGTTGTACTTGCCATACCTTGCATAATTGTATGAACATGCATCATATTGTTTGCGCATCGTGTCATGCATATGTTGTGATGTTTATCATGTGTTCATTTTGGTTTATGGATTGCGTTCTTCTTCCGAGCGGGATCTCTGGTACGATGAACATTGCCCTGGATACAACTACTAGCATTGCTATGGTAGTTGTCTCACTTATATCTTTATGTCTCGCTACCTACAAATTGTATGTCAAGCCTCCCAACATTGCCATGAAAAGCCACTAACCCCTCCACATCCCAGCAAACCATTGTTTGTCTATGTTACCGCTTGCTCAGCCCCTTCTAGTTGGAGCTGCAGGTTGTTTCCACGTGGCAACATGGATATCCTGAGATATCAGAATTTTAATGCTATTCAGTTTAATGCACATATATACTTGGTAAAAGGCGGAAGGCTTGGACTTTTGCTCAGTGTTTTGTTCCACCTTTGCCACCCTAGTTACCTGTGTACCGGTGTTATCTTCCATATTGAGCGCTCTTAACATGCTTGGGGTTGTTATGGGAACCCCCTTGATTTTCATTTTGGAATAGAACTCTTCTAGAAAGGCCCAACATTGGTTTTACCATTCGCCAACCTAATAAAACTCTTCTGGCAAGGACAAACAAGCGAAGTGCTCCTCATGAGTGTTGGTCCAACCTGTCAACCATCGGTGGCCGCCAAGGGCAACTCTGTGATTTGTGTATTGGAAGTTTGGATAATCTGGTCATTTCATGAGAATGAGATACACGTCCTATCAGGTACGTCGACAAGTCGGGCGGCCTTGCTGGATTAGTTTTACTTTTAATGAACATCTTTTGCACGGGATTCCGAGGATACTTTGGGCTATCTCAAGGTTTAGGTTTTCGACCGGGACACTGAGGATACTACGGGCTATCCCGTGGTCGAGGTTTTCCGACGTACCTTGTGGCTAGTTTGTGATGGATGAGTTGGAGCACCCCTATCAGGTTAAATATTTTTTAGAAGACGTGCCCGCAGTTATGTGGCAACTTGAAAATTTGCTTAACATGCGGTTATAGTCAACTTGAAGTAAACTCAAATAAAAGGCATCAACTATGTGTGTAACCATGACCGTCTCTACTCGTGAGTTCTGAACCGAGAGAGAACACGGTGGAGTTGTGTTTGACGGTAAGTAGGTGTTCAGGATTACTTAGTGATCATTAGTAGTTCACGTCTATTTATGCGTAGGACACCCCTCTTATTCTTGTACTCGTAAGTTATCCACTCAAATAAATTATTAGTGCTTGTTGCAACCTCACCACTTAACCATACCTTACCCATTAAGATTTTCTAGTCTTGATACCCTTGGAAATGAGATTGGTGAGTCCCTGTGGCTCATAGATTACTACAAAAATAGTTGTAGGTACAGGTAATGATATGATTTGATTGACTGTGATGCTTGTTTAATATGAAGTTCTTCTGCTTCTTCTTATTCGAGAGGGAGTCCTGGATTAAGGGGTACTCGGGAGGCATATTTCTATAGGACGAACTATACAGGACACTTACCGAACACACGAATACTCGAAGGCCCAGTCTCCAAGATGGATGCTTCAGGAAGCACGGCTTGTACTCCAAGTTTGATGTAGCGAATAGGCATGTTTATCTCCTTGGCATGTAAACGACCGTCTGTAAATCCTAGGCCTCCTCGGCATCTAGATAAGTCGAAGGGTTTTAGGGTGTAGGGACATAACTACTCATCCTGGGTTAGCTATTTGATCTCGAGGTAGATCAACTCTATAACCCCCATCATCAATACAACCAAGCAGGACATAGGGTATTACCTCCGTAGGAGGGACCGAACCTGGGTAAATCTGTGTCCCCTTCGTCTCCTGTTAACATCGATCCAAGTCTTAGAGTTCGGGAACCCTACCCGAGATCTGCCAGTTTTGACACTGACATTGGTGCTTTCATTGAGAGTTCCTCTATGAGCAAGAAGGAACTGATGTCTCACCTTGTCATCAACAAGAGGACCGCAACATGGACACTTTCGTCCCCGGACAGATCTTCGCCTTCGGCAGCGTTGTGCTGCATGCTGATCCCAGCCCACCATCTAGGCCTTGTTGAGAGCTTCGCCCCTAATCGAGAGGTCAGATTTGGAAACCTAGAGTTCTCCATTGATTCTCAGGGTGACTTGTCGGTAACCAGACTCACAGCTTCGCATGTAGCACCCGAAGACAATGAGGCTTTATCCTCGAGTTCCTTCTTCAGACACGTTAATGGGATTACCTACGACAATGGACCGGTCTTTTGTCCTGGTTTGGCCATTGTGCCAAAATACCGAACACGTGCTCTTGGCGAACACTCCTCATGCGAACACTCCTCGTGCCAAAATACTTTGGAGGTAAACTCTGTAAGTTCCGAGCAGGCTGATCCGATTGGGCTCTCAGTGGTTGATGAGGCCCTAGATCGGATCTCGTTGAAGAAGATCATCGACGACCCCACCCTGATCTATGCTTGAATCGGTTACGGTGTGTGTCCGGACAAATGTTTTGACCCACCCACCACCCACTTGATAGCCACTGTCGAAGAATTAACCGACATGCTTGAATACACCTCCGAAGAGGCAGAATACATGGATGAAGAGGATTGCACCCCCACCGCTGTTAATACCGGAAGATGGGCCGCCACTTCAACATATGATGTCTACAAGGTGGACACTCCTAATGGCGAGAAAACGCCTAATAATGACGGCGATAAGTCGGGCGGCGCACCGTCAAGGCGCCGAAAGCCGCACAAGCGGTCCAAAGGCGAAAAGGGAAGGAAAGCTATAATCGGCACCGGGGACGGAGTTACCCCCAAAGACTGTGGCGGCCCTGATAATCCCAAACACTCGTTAGAGGGTTAGGAAAGGCCTGAGGACCAAAGCAACCCCAAAGAATTCAAAGGCCCCGAGGACGACAATTATCTCCCCCTCTCAAGGAGGAGGATATCCCGGTTTCACGCCCAAGATGTGCGCCTATCCATATTAAGGCACGAGGGCCTCACAAGGGATAGAGGCGCATCTTGTTATTCATAAGTATAGCATCATTACATCATACATTACAGAAGGGATGAGTATATGAGTTGGCTTACACTCGCCACAAACTAAATTACAATTCCACATAAGAGTTCTAACATCAATATGAAGACAGGGTCCGGCTACGAACGAAAACAAACGATAAAAGCAGATGCAACGATACTATCTCGCTATCCTGAAGATCACGACCATGGTCCTCTAATCATCCGGATAAGTCATGTACATCCTGCCCTTTTCCTCGTCATACTCCCACTGGAGCTGTGTCAGATCATCCTACACGAACTCATCTGTACCTGTACCTGGATTATTGTAGTAATCAATGAGACACAAGGACTCAGCAATCATGCGCCCGGGGACCGAGACTATTTAAGCTTACAGGTTGGGATAGGGAATGTGTTTAGTTTGCAGCAGCACTAAGCATTTATGGTGGCTAAACTTACGTAACATGAAGATATATATGTGGCCTACGATGAATGATTGAATCTAGAATGACCTTTATGAGATCCCGAACACTTACTTACGTCAATCATAACCCCACCGTGTTCTCTCACAGATCATGTTCATGAGCAGAGACGATGACGGTTACTTACACAGTTGGTGCATTTTATAAGAGTTTACTTAGAGTTAACTATAACAGGGTGTTAAACAAATATCCAAGTTGTCACATAACCGCGGGCACAGCTTTCCAAAAGCTTGGACCCTACAGGGGTGCTCCAACTAGCCCATCACAAATTAACCACACTCCGCGGGTATAGCCTCGACCACGGATCTCGTGATCATCCTAGGCAACTCCAAAGGAATTCCAACACCTCGAGATAACACGAAGAAAGTCAGAGCCCACACGCAAGGCACTCAATAAAGGCAAAACAAATCCAGCAAGACCAACTGGCGTGTTGACGAACCAGATAAGAGTCACATATCTCGTTCTCAGGACACGATGGATGAGCGATACCACGCCAATTACCGAGTTGCCCCGGGCGGCGTTAATAAGCTGCTGTGGGTTGGACCAATACTCATGAGGAGCACTGGCACGGGTTGTTGATTAATCCACGGGGTTGCAAACCCCTATGCAAATTTTATTAAGTTGTTAAGCAAATGTAGTACCAATGTTGGGTCTTGCAAGACAAGTTTTAATCTCAACCGAATAAATAAGGGGGTCCCCATAACAACCCCGAGCATGTTAGGAGCACAAAGTATGGAAACATAACACCGGTAACAAGAAACTATGGAAGTAACAGCGGAACAAAACACCTAGCAAAAGTCCAAACCTTCCACCAGTACCAAGATATATATGTGCATTAAATTAAATAACAAATAATATTGTGATATGCCAAATCCATGTTATCACATGGAACCACCTACGCTGCAACTAAGAATGCTATAAGAGGGGCTGAGCAGCGGCAACTTAGCCAATCAAAGGTTTGCTAGGATGTGGAGGGTTAGAGGCTATCTTGCCAATTAGGAGGATGAAATTCAAGTGGTAGGTAGCGCAATTGTAATGATAAGAGCGAGACAACTAGCAAGCAAAAATAGTATCGGGATCCGGGTAAGATCATCTTGCCTATTGATTCTTCAGTGGAACAAGTAGCGGGATCCTCGTAGTTGTACTCGCCTGGCTCTTCGTACTCAGGTTCAACGTTCGCGTCTACCATGCTGCAATGCACAAGCAATAATGATGCATGCTTATTTGTATTGTTTTAGCATGACAATCCTAACTAATCATGTTTCACATGCAAAGGATTGGTTATTAATGAATCTGGACAGAACCTTACGCTAAGTTATTTAAACATGCATGAACATGGCAAATATGGATGCATCATGCAAAAATGATAAAAATGCATATGTAGAACGTAAGAAACGGAGTTACGGTTCTCACGATAGGCTCACGACAAGATATGAAGGCAAAGCACAAGACAAGAAGGACCTGGGCTATTCCTTGGCATTCCAAGGTAGCCACTAGTTAGGCAATGAAAAACCAACCACAATGGAGCCAAAGATCAAGCAAATCCATGGAGTATAGCTCCCACAAGTCACAAAACAATAAAACCAACAATTTGCCAGAAAACAGCAACATAGCAAATTTTGCAGCCAATAACTTGAGCTACAGGAAACCTACAATGAAAAAAAGGCATTGACAGAAACTACATAACATGCTTATCAACTTATTCAACTAAAAAAACTGGAAAGGAGGCACACATCAATAACCATGAAGCTCACAAGTTGGCATGATGAAACAGAAATCTGGGACTTGGTGAAAATAACAGTTTTCTGGAATCTGAGTTAATCTGATAGCAAGTTGACGGCAGAAAATAATGGTGTTAGAGACCACCTCATGGCATGAAAATTAACAGGATGCTATAAGACAACATATACTTCAAAACACTAGCACTGAGCTTGAGCTAATTCGCAACATATCACAAGATAGCAACCACTCTTCATGGCATAAAAATAACAGCAGATTCTCAGACTTAGAAATATTTAGCATGGTGAAAACAGTAACATTAAGTTAGCTACTTTGTAGCAAGTTTCCCACTTATATGGGTGATCCTCATGTGAAACAAAAACACCATGACATAATAGGCATAAAACACTAACACCTTCCATGTTGGCACATACCCCAAAGCAAGCATGAATTAATTCATGCAAAAATGACAAAGTAGCATCACAGCAGAAAATAGCAGTTTTTCAAACTTGCTCGAAAGTGAAATATAATTGCACCAATGGCTTCCCTGGGTCTTGCTATCCCAAAATCATGTATCATAGTCATATAGTCACATGAAGCATCAAGGCAAAAACTACATAGCAAAAACACCATCCACTCTTATAAGTGAAAACTTACCCTAAATGTGCATGAGCATAAATGAACCTATCCAGATTTGGTAATATAGCTATAATTCGAAAAGATCTATTTAACACTACGAAACATGACACATGCTACAATAATAAATAGTGTGTGATAAGTGGGGCATGCCCACTTGTCACACACACACACACAAACCTACACACACTAAACCACACACACACACACATGGCATGCACATGCACACATAGCCACATATGCACAAGTGCACATGACACACCCACACTCATGAGCACACACACCACTATGTGTGTGGGTGGTCAGCACACACACATATATCCACAAGTGCCTATATGCACATACACATGCATGGGGCACCACACTCACACACGTACAATCACAAGCACATGTATGTAGCACCACATACAAACACTAAACACACACATATATGAAACAGAAAAGGACAAAAACACAATTATATATACATGTATCTATACAAATACACACACATTGCAAAAGAAAATAAAAAACAAAAGGGAAAGAAAAACAAAACAAAAGGGGGGTCTGCGGGGTCGAACCCTAGACCTTAGGTCTCACCCCCGAGCCGGTTACCACTGTGCTACTTTGCTGGATCACAACAGAGGAGGCATCGAGCGCAACTAGTACTAACACTACGCTCTTGTTAACTGCGAAACTGACAGAACAAAAACCTGCTCACTACAGCGACAACAACGACGGCGATGGAATTCCGACAGCTGCGGGGCATCTCCGGCGACAAGAACCAGACACGGGGCTGTTGGAACCTACGAGGTATCCAATCCCTTTCTTGTCTCGTGACGAGGAGGACGGAGGCGACGCCCTCAAGGCGTTGCCTTTGAATGGAACGGCGGCGACAGAGAGCACGGCGACGGGGAGCAAGCAACGAGGCAGGAGGTTGACGATGAACGGGGTGCATCGAATACGAAGGAGAGGCAGAGATGTGACGGAGACGAAGAGGAGGAAGACCGCCGGTGACGACCCGATCCTGCAGACGACGGCGACGCGGCACTACGGGGGAGGTGCTCCTCACCCCTAGCTGCGGGAATGGAACGCGGTGAGCACCCGCGTGTTGCGCGCCATCTCTGCCGGCGATGAGGCCACTTGAGAATCGACGACAACAGCGAAGACGACCGGCGCACCTACCTGAATTACTCAGCTTTGTCTTTGCACCCGGAAGAAGAAGGAGAAGGAAGGAGAGGAAGGAGGGAGAAGAAGATGGTGGCGGCGCGGAAGGACAACAGAGAACCCTAGGGGGATTGGCATGGATGCCAAGGGGCTAAATAGGCTTGGACTGACGGCAAGACGATGACAACGGCTCACAGCGACGCGCTCACTCGCCCTTGCTCTCTCTCTCTGAACCTGAGGGAGGGGAACGGGAGCAGGTGGCTGTTCCCTGCGAGAACAGGTCGGGCTAGCTTCGCTAGCAAGTTGGGCCACGAGGGAGAAGGCCCAACTCCCTACCTCTCTTTCTTTCTCACCGAAAACAAAAAATGGTTAAATAAATAAAACCACAACCATCTTACAAAAACCCCACATAATTATATAAAATGTTGTTGTCAAAACCAAAAACACTTTTACAACCAAGAAATTAAGACCTGTTTTATAAAAATAACTAGTTGATTTTTAGAGCAACTAATTTAAATAGTTATAAAAACAACATCCCCTTTTTATTTATAGACCCAATATGTAAAGCTCAAAACATCGAAATGACAACACTCACATGCTTAAAATATTATTGGCTATGTCCTGAACATTTTAAACAATTTTAATAGCAAGTTAAATATGTTGATAAAATGACAAGGGAATAAAAGGGTATTAGGTTGGGTTTGTTTGAAAAGAATAAGAGAGGGGAAGGAGATGAAGCCCACTCAACCACACATCCACAACAACACTCACATGCAACAAGGTCAAGAAGCACTTCACAATTCAATATGCATGCATGATGATGAATGATATGATGCATGAATGCATGAGACAAAGCATGACAAGGAGGAAACTCATTCACTTAAACTCATGACAACAAGGTTAACTTAAGATTACATGCCCAACAAGGTAGTGACAACACTTGGGCTGTCACAACTCTCCCACACTATGAGAGGATTACAACCCGAGATCTAGGAATGACAGAACTCTGGAAATTCGGAACGAAGAAGGTCCTCACGTTCCCAAGTAGCTTCTTTGTCAGAATGATGAGACCACTTCACCTTGAGGAACTTGAGAGATTTGTTGTGAGTCTTACGCTCAGTTTCTTCTAGAATTGCCACTGGATGCTGATGATAAGAGAGGTCTTCTTGATGATCAATGTCTTGGAGGTTAATGGTACGCTCGGGAGTCTTGAAGCACCTACGGAGCTGAGAAACATGGAAAACATCGTGCACATTTGCGAAATTTGGAGGAAGCTCTAGTTGATATGCAAGTCCACCTCTCTTGCCAACAACTTTGAAAGGACCAACAAAATGAGGAGCTAGCTTCCCTTTAATTCCAAAACGCTGAGTGCCCTTCATGGGAGAGACTCTGAGATAGACTAGATCATCCACTTGAAAGGAAACATCCCGATGTTTGTTATCGTAATAACTCTTCGGTCGGGACTGAGCTACATTGAGATTCTCATGAACGACACAACACATCTCTTCTACTTCAGTGATCATGTCATTTCCCAATATCTGACACTCACCGGTTTGAGACCAGTTAAGCGGGGTACGACACTTTCTGCCGTAGAGAATCTCGAAAGGGGCCCTGCCTGAGCTAGCCTGAAAGCTATTGTTGTATGAGAATTCATCATATTGAAGGTAGTCTTCCCATTTCATGCCGAACACAATCACACAGGCTCTAAGCATATCTTCAAGGATTTGATTGACTCTCTCAACTTGACCACTTGTCTGTGGATGGAACGCAGTGCTGAAACGGATCTTGGTACCCATAACAGTCTGGAAGGACTCCCAAAACATGGAAGTAAACAGGCTTCCATGGTCAGATGAGATGAGATGAGGAATACCATGCAAAGATACTATCCTTGACGTATACAACTCTCCAAGATAAGCTGCCGAGATAGATTCTTTGACTGCAAGGAAATGAGCAACTTTTGTCAGCTTGTCGATAACCACAAAGATGGCATCGTTGCCTCTCTTGGACATGGGAAACCCAGTGACGAAATCCATCTCCACATGATCGAATTTCCACTCTGGATAGGAAAACGCTGAAGAAGACCTGCTGGACGTTGATGCTCCGCCTTCACTCCGCGATAAACATCACACTCGTTCACGAACTGAGCAATTTCATGTTTCCTGCGAGTCCACCAGAAGGTTTGCTTGAGATCCTGATACATCTTGGAACTGCCTGGATGAATGGATAGAAGAGACTTGTGTGCTTCATCCATTATTACTTTTCTGAGATCACCTTTTGGAACCACCAGATGGTCCTCAAAGAACAAGGTATCTTTGTCATCAACGCAAAAGCACTTATACTTCGGAACGCCCTTGGCCACACCTTTCTTCACTTTCCTCACCATAGCGTCAAGAAGCTGCGCTTGGTGAACCTGATCTTCCAGAGTCGGAGAGACTTGAAGATTGGAAGGAAATCCTTGCGAAATCATTTGAAGGTTGATCTTGCGGAAGGCTACACAAAGCTCGGGTTGAAGAGGCTTCAGGATGAGACCGTTGCAGTATGCCTTACGGCTGAGCGCGTCTGCAATGACATTTTCTTTCCCAGGAGTATACTCAATGCTTGGATTGAAGTCCTCAAGCATTTCCACCCAATGAGACTGCCAAAGATTAAGATTGGGTTGAGTGGAAATTTACTTCAAGCTCTTGTGATCGATGTACACCACAACTGGTCTACCCAACAACAAATGCCTCCAAGTCATTAGAGCATGCACAACTTCCGCCAACTCGAGATCATGAGTGGGGTAGTTCTTCTTGGCAGGCTTCAACTAACGCGACGTATAAGCAACAATCTTCTTATGTTGCATGAGAACACCACCAAGGCCTTGGAGAGAAGCATCACGGAAAACTTTAAAAGGCTTTGACTGCTCAGGACAAACAAGAACTGGAGCTGAAGTCAGTCTCTGCTTGAGCGTATTGAACGCCACATCACACTCAGGAGACCAAACATACTTGACACTCTTCTGGAGGAGATTGGATAGAGGCTTAGCAATTTGAGAGAAGTTCTCCACGAATCTTCTAAAATAACTAGCAAGCCCGAGGAAGCTATAAAGCCGCTTCACATTCTGAGGAGGCTCGCACTTCAAGATTGCCTCAACTTTCTCAGGGTGCACTTTAATTCCCTCGACAAAGATCACATGCTCAAGGTACACCACTTCATTGAGCCGAAACTCAAACTTGGAAAACTTGGCATAGAAACGATGCTCTCTTAAATTGTCAAGCACAAGGCAGAGATGCCCAGCATGCTCTTCTTCTGTTTCCGAGAACACAAGGATATCATCCAAATAGACCAAGACGAACTCATTCTTGAAAGGAGAGAAAATGAAGTTCATCATTCTTGAGAAGGTTGGAGGAGCATTTGCAAGACCAAACGACATGACGATGTACTCATAAGAGCCAAAACACGTCCTGAAAGCGGTCTTAGAAATGTCTTCTTCGCGAAGGTGAATCTAATGATAACCCATGCGAAGATCAAACCTCGAGAAACCCTTGGCACCTTTAAGTTGTTCAAACAACTCATTGATGTTGGGAAGTGGGTACTTGTTTCTGATTGTCCTCTTGTTCAATGCACGGTAGTCGACGCAAAGCTGGTCCGTGCCATCCTTCTTGGTGACAAACAAAACACCACAACCCCATGGAGAAGAACTTGGTCTGATCAGACCCAGACGTTCTTGCTCATCTAGCTGCTTCTTCAACTCTTTCAGATCTTCAGGGCCAAGTTTCTAAGGGCGGTTGCAGATCGGTTCAGTTTCGGGCTCAAGATCAATCACGAACTCGACTAGCCGGTGCGGAGGCATTCCTAGCAATTCTTCTGGAAAGACATCTTCCTAATCATTAACCACCAGAATTTGAGAAATCGCCGAGATTTCACCCTTCTCATTAAAAGCAAAGAGATGGATTGTGTCATCGCAAGACGAAAAAATAATCACATCTTCTGAAGGATGAATACGCTTGACTTCTTTTGCTTTACAATCAACATAAGCCTTATTCATAGCCAGGAAGTCCATGCGCAAAATGAGATCAATGTTGAAATTTCCGAGAACAATTGGAGAAGCCAGAAAAGAATAATTACCCATATTGATAGAAACATCCAGAACAACCATATGCAAACTCATGCGCATGCCCGGATAACCACACGAAAGGACTAGGTAAATGCTCCACGGAAAACTCATGCATAGGAACAAAAGGCCTGGATACGAATGAATGCGATACACCAGTATCAAACAAAACTTTAGCAGGAATAGAATTGACTTCGAGATTACCCATGATCACTTGACAAGAATCCTCTACCTATGCTGCATTTACCATATTTACTCTTGCGTTCTTGGGATTATGCTTCACCATTGCATTGCCTGGAGGCCAGACTGGAGGAGGAGGCGGAAGACGCCGCTGGCTGCACTTGTTTGCATAGTGACCCTTCTAGCCAAACATTCCCTGGAGGAGGAACAAGAACTGCTTTTGCTACTGAGGAGGACGAAACGGATGAGGATTTGGCACCCAATACTTCTGCTGCTTAGGAACCATCTGAGGGCTGGAAGAAGACGAATATGAATCCCTTGAACGCTTGCTTGAGTTCTCCAACTTGAGCTGAGTTGCCTCGACCTTCAAAGCCATGTTGTAGAACTGATCAAACTCACAAGCCTCCTGAAGAACTAGGCCTGGCAGAAGCTCATCCTTGAAACCACCTCTAAACTGATAGATCATCGCCTTGTCATCTGGAACATCTTGCTTAGCATAGCGGGCTAGATTCTGGAACTCGATGTTGTACTGATAGACATACTTTCTTCCCTGCTTCAGGTGCCTGAACTTCTCACGCATCTCCTCGACAAAGCATGTCGGAATATAATTGGCCCTGAAGTCACGACGGAAATCATCCCAGGTAACCACACGATCGCCTTGGAATCCTTGTACTGCTGCCTCCAATCAACTGCTTGACCCTTGAGCTAGAACGATGCAAATCTAACAAAGTCCTTTGGCTTGACATTGCTGCACTCAAAATGCTTACTCATGTCACGGAGCCAATCATCAGCATCAAAAGGCTGCTCACAACAGGTGAAAGACTTGGGCTCGTTGGCAAGGAACTAATTGAGCGTCGCAAACTGAGGTTGATTCTGAAAATTCCCTTGAAAGCCTTGCTGACCCTGATCTCTTTCTTGCAATAGGCAGAGCAACATCTGAGTTTTCGCGTTGGTTGCGGCCATCATAGCTTGCCAAGCTTCTGGAGGAGTCGGAGGCGGCGGTGGTGGAACATCAGCCTGCTCCTCACCACGACCCGAATAACTCACCATAGCATCATTACATCATACATTACAGAAGGGATGAGTATATGAGTTGGCTTACACTCGCCACAGACTAAATTACAATTACACACAAGATTTCAAACATCAATATGAAGACAGGGTCCGGCTACGGATGGAAACAAACGATAAAAGCAGATGCAATGATACTATCTCGCTATCCCAAAGATCATGACCATGGTCCTCTACTCATCCGGATAAGTCACGTACATCCTGCCCTTTTCCTCGTCATACTCCCACTTCCCGAAGATCATGACCATGGTCCTGTACTCATCCGGATAAGTCACGTACATCCTGCCCTTTTCCTCGTCATACTCCCACTAGAGCTACGTCAGATCATCCTGTACGAACTCATCTGTACCTGTACCGAGATTGTTGTAGTAATCTATGAGGCACAAGGACTCAGCAGTCATGCACCCGGGTACCGAGACTCTTCAAGCTTAAAGGTCGGGACGGGGAATGTGTTTAGTTTGCAGCAGCACTAAGCATTGATGGTGGCTAAACTTACGTAACATGAACATAAATATGTGGCGTACGATGAACGATCGAATCTAGAATGACCTCTTTGAGATCCTGAACACTTACTTACGTCAATCATAACCCCACCGTGTTCTATCTCGGATCATGTCCATGAGCAGAGATGATCACGATTACTCACACAGTAGGTGCATTTTATAAGAGTTTACTTCAAGTTAACTATAACCGGGTGTTAAACAAATATCCAAGTTGCCACACAACCGCGGGCATGGCTTTCCGAAAGTATTGACCCTGCAGGGGTGCTCCAACTAGTCCATCACAAATTAACCACACTTCGCAGGAATAGCCTCGACCAGGGATCTCGTGATCATCCTAGGCAACTCCAAAGTAATTGCAACACCTCGAGATAACACGAAGAAAGTCAGAGCCCTCACGCAAGGCACTCAATAAAGGCAAAACATATCCAACAAGACATCCTGGCATGTCGATGAACCCGATAAGAGCCGCGTATCTCGTTCTTAGGAAACGACGGATGAGCGATGGTTACCATGCCAATCACCGAGTTGCCTCGGCCGACGTTAATAAGCTGCTCTGGGTTGGACCAACACTCATGAGGAGCACTGGCCTAGGTTGTTGATTAATCCATGAGGTTGCAAAGCCCTATGCAAATTTTATTAAATTATTAAGCGAATGTAGTACCATTGTTGGGTCTTGCCAGACAATTTTTAATCTCAACCAAATAAACAAGGGGGTCCCCATAACAACCCCGAGCATGTTAGGAGCGCAAAGTATTGAAACATAATACCGGTAACAAGAAACTATGGAGGTAACAACAGAATAAAACACCTAGCAAAAGGCCAAGCCTTCCACCAATACCAAGATATATATGTGCATTAAATTAAATAATAGATAATATTGTGATATGCCAAATCCATGTTATCACATGGAACCACCTACCCTGCAACTAGGAACACTATAAGAGGGGCTGAGCAGCGGCAACTTAGCCAATCAAAGGTTTGCTAGGATGAGGAGGGTTAGAGGCTATCATGGAAATTAGGAGGATGAAATTCAAGTGGTAGGTAGCGCAATTGTAATGATAAGAGCAAGACAACTAGCAAGCTAAAATAGTAGCGGGATCCTCATAGTTGTACTCACCTGGCTCTTCGTACTCAGGTTCAATGCTCGTGTCTAGCCAAATGAAATAGCAAGAATAAACAAATAACCATGATGCAATGCACAAGCAAGAATGATGCATGCTTATTTGAAGAGTTTTAGCATGGCAATCCTAACTAGTCATGTTTCACACGCAAAGGATTGGTTATTAATGAATCTGGACAGAACCTTATGTTAAGTTCTTTAGACATGCATGAACATGGAAATTATGGATGCATCATGCAAAAACAATAAAAATGCATATGTAGAACGTAAGAAACGGAGTTACGGTTCTCACGATACGCTCACACCAAGATACAAAGGAAAAACACAAGACAAGAAGGGCCTTGGCTATTCCTTGGCATTCCAAGGTAGCCACTTGTTAGGCAATTTAAAAACAACCACAATAGAGCCAAAGATCAAGAAAATACATGGATTATAGCTCCCACAAGTCACAAAATAATAAAACTAACAATCTACCACAAAACAGCAACATAGGAACTTTCGCAGCCAATAACATGAGCTACAGGAATCCTACAACCACAAACAAGGCATTGACAGAAACTACATAACATTCTTATCAACTTATCCAACTACACAAAATAGAAAGGAGGCACACATCAATAAGCATGAAGCTAACAAGTTGCCATGATGAAACAGAAATCTGGGACAGTGTAAATAACATTTTTTTGGAATCTGAGTTAATCTGATAGCAAGTTGACAGCAGAAACTAATGGTGTTAGAGACCACCTCATGGCATGAAAATTAACAGGATACTATAAGACAACATATGCTTCAAAACACTAGCACTGAGCTCGAGCTAATTCACAACATATCACAAGATAGTAACCACTCTTCATGGCACAAAATATTTAGCATGGTGAAAACAGTAACATTAAGTTAGCTAGTTTGCAGCAAGTTTCCCTCTTACATGGGTGATCTTGATGTCAAAAAAAAATACCATGGCATAATAGGCATAAAACACTATCACTTCCATGCTGGCACATGCCCCAAAGCAAGCATGGATTAATTCATGCAAAAATGACAAAGTAGCATCACAGCAGAAAATATCAGTTTTGCAAACTTTCTGAAAAGTGAAATCTAATTGCACCAATGGATTCCTTGGGTCTTTCTACCCCAAAAACTTGTATCATACTCATATAGTCACAGGAAGCATCATGGCAAAAACTACATAGCAAAAACACCATCCACTCTTATAAGTGAAAACTTACCCTAAACGTGCATGAGCATAAATGAACCTATCCATATTTCGTAATATAGCTATAATTGGAAAAGATATATTTAACACTACAAAACGTGACACATGCTACAATAATAAATAGTGTATGACAAGTGGGGCATGCCCATTTGTCACACACACACACCCAAACCTACACACACTAAACCACTCACACACACATGGCATGCACATACACACATAGCCACATATGCACAAGTGCACATGACACACCCACACTCATGAGCACACACACCACTATGTGTGTGGGTCCTCATCACACACACACATATGCACACATATATGCACAAGTGCATATATGCACATACATATGCGTGGGGCACCACACTCACACACATACACTCACAAACACATGTATGTAGCACCACATACACACACTACACACACACATATCTTAAACATAAAAGGAAAAAAACAAAATTATATATACATCTATGTATACACATACACACACTTACATGCCAGATAGCAAAAGAAAATAAAAAAACAAAAGGGAAAGAAAAACAAAACAAAAGGGGGGTCTGCGGGGTCAAACCCCAGACCTTAGGTCTCACCCCTGAGCTGGTTGCCACTGCGGTACTGCGCCTGATCACAACAGAGGAGGCATCGAGCGCAAATAGTACTAACACTACACGCTTGTTAACTGACGAAACTGACAGAACGAACACCTGCTCACTACGGCAACACCAATGGCGGCGATGGAATTCTGGCGGCTGTGGGGCATCTCCGATGACAGGAATCAGACGCGGGGCTGCTGGAACCTATGAGGTCCCCAATCCCTTTCTCGTCTCGCGATGTGGAGGATGGAGGTGATGCCCTCAAGGCGTTGCCTTTGAGCGGAACGACGGTGACAGAAAGCACGGCGACGGCAAGCAAGCAACAGGGCGGGATGCAGCAGCTCGCCATGGGGAGGTCGACGATGAACGGGGCGTGTCGAAGAGGTAGGAGAGGCGGAGACGCGGCGGAGATGAAGAGGAGGAAGACCCCAGCGATGACCCGATCCTGCGGACGACGGCGACACAGCACCATGGGGGAGTGCTCCTCAGCCGCTAGCTACGGGAATGGAACGTGGCGAGTACCCACGTACTGCACGCCATCTTTGCCAGCGACGAGGCCACCGGAGAAGCAGTGACGACGGCGAAGACGACCGGCGCACCTACCTAAATTACTCAGCTCTCTCTCTGCACCCGGAAGAAGAAGGAGACGGATGGAGAGGAAGGAGGGAGAAGAAGGTGGCGGCGGTGCAGAAGGACAGCACGGAACCCTAGGGGGATTGGCATAGATGCCGAGGGGCTAAATAGGCTTGGACTAACGGCAAGACGATAAAAACAGCTCACGGTGATGCACTCACTCGCCCCTGCTCTCTCTCTCTGAACCTGACCGAGGGGAACATGAGCAGGTGGCCATTCCCTGCGAGAACAGGCCGGGCTGGCTTCGCTAGCTAGTTGGGCCACGAGGGATAAGGCCCAACTCCTTGCCTCTCTCTCTTTCTCACCGAAAAGAAAAAAGGGTTAAATAAATAAAACCACAACCATCTTACAAAAAACCCATAGAATTAAATAAAAGGTTTTTGTCAAAACCGAAAACACTTGTACAAATAAGAAATTAAGACCTGTTTTATAAAAATAACTAGTCGATTTTTAGAGCAACTAATTTAAATAGTTATAAAAACAACAGCCTCCTCAGTCCATTGTCAATAGATTGGATGCTCTTTAATACCACACCCATGAGGGTGCGGTGCTCATCGGAGACGGAGGCGCTCGATAGAGCCTCCTCCATGACCGGACACGCGTTGGTCGGTGGCACCGGAGGTGATCGGATAACCCGATCGCTAACCGGGGTTTGAACCAGAACCTCCAGAGGCGTGCTACGCTCCAGAGATGCCCTTTTATGGTGCTAAGCGGCCGCTCGTCCGGCCTCCTCAGTGTTCGGGCGGGGTACTTACCCCTGGTCTTCGGTAACCGAGGCGTTAGCCTCGGCCATTGTGTCGTCTCCCCTGTCGCCGGTGCCCGGCTCCATAGGAGCCTGTTGGGATGACACCTCACCGGTGTCCTTCGCGGTGCCCAGAGTGGGGGGATGCGAGTCATTCCCGCTCTCTAGTAGTTATGCGGGCGGGGTCTCCCCATCCGATATTCGATCGGTAGGGAGGATGTGCGGGGGGTGCGAAATCCATAAGAACATGTTGTTGGAAATATGCCCTAGAGGCAATAATAAATTAGTTATTATCATATTTCCTTGTTCATGATAACCGTTTATTATCCATGCTATAATTGTATTGATCGGAGACTTAGATGCATGTGTGGATACATAGACAAAACCATGTCCCTAGTATGCCTCTAATAGACTAGCTCGTTGATCAAAGATGACTAAGGTTTCCTAGCCATGGACATGAGATGTCATTTCATAACGGGATGACATCATTAGGAGAGTGGTGTGATGGACAAGACCCAAACTACAAACGTAGCATATGATCGTGTTAGTTTATTGCTACTGTTTTATGCATGTCAAGTATCTGTTCCTATGACCATGAGATCATGCAACTCACTAACACTGGAGGAGTGCCTTGTGTGTATCAAATGTCGCAACGTAACTGGGTGACTATAAAGGTGCTCTACAGGTATCTTCGAGGGTGTTTGTTGGGTTGGCATGGATCAAGACTGGGATTTGTTACTCCGTGTGACGGAGAGGTATCTCAGGGCCCACTTGGTAATACAACATCACAATAAGCCTTTCAAGCAATGTCACTAAGTTTTAGTCACGGGATCTTGTATTACAGAATGAGTAAAGAGACTTTCTGGTAACGAGGTTGAACTAGGTATGGAGATACCGACTAACGAATCTCGGGAAAGTAACATACGGAAGAACAAAGGGAACATCATACGGGATTAACTGAATCCTTGACATAGAGGTTCGACCGATAAAGATCTTCGTAGAATATGTAGGAACCAATATGGGCATCCAGGTCCTGCTATTGGTTATTGACCGTAGAGGTGTCTTGATCATGTCTGCATAGTTCTCGAACCTGCAGGGTCTGCACACTTAAGGTTCAGTGACGTTTCGGTAGTATAGAGTTATGCATGGTGGTTACTGAAGGTTGTTCGGAGTCCCGGAGGAGATCCCGGACATCACGAGGAGCTCCGAAATGGTCCGGAGGTAAAGATTGATATATAGGAAGTCCTGTTTTAGTCAACGAAAAAGTTTCGGGCTCATCGGTAGTGTACCGGGAGTGCCAGTAGTGTACCAGGGGGCCATCGGGAGAGGTATTTCGACCCAAGAGGCTACATGGGCTGTCGGAGGAGGTAAACCAGCCCCTGGTGAGCTGGCTGAAGCCTCCACTAAGGGCCCATGCGGCTGGAGTGGTTTGAGAAGGGGAAAATCCAAAGATGAAGAGGTGGAAAGAGTTTCCACGTGCAAAGGAGGAATCCTACTCCTAATAGGATTGGAGTAGGACTCCTCCACCTCCAATTTCGACCAAACCTTGAGGATTTGAGGCTGCCTCCTCCCCTCCCTCCCTCCTATATATACTAGAAGATTTAGAGGAAAAAGCTAACCCTAATAGCCACGTGCTACCTCTCCTCTAGATCGCAGTTTCTCCTCTAGATTGGTTTTCTGCAGTGCTTAGGCGAAGCCGTGCCAGAATAGCTCCACCACCATCGCCGCAACGTCCTTGCGCTGCTAGAGAACTCGTCTACCTCTCCGCTCCCTCCTGCGGGATCAAGAAGGCAGAGATCATCATCGAGCTGTATGTGTGCTGAACGCAGAGGTGTCGTCCGTTCGGCACTAGATCAGAAGGCCCGTGATCAAGATCGCGGGACGGATCATGATGAGTTCGTGGGGCGGATCGTGAGTGGATCACAGGACGGATGATGATGAGATCACGGGACGCTCGGCGAGTTGGATCGCGAAGACATTCGACTACACCAACCGCGTTTCTTAATGCTTCCCGCTTAGCGATCCACAAGGGTATGTAGATCCACTCTCCCTCTCGTAGATGCTCATCACCATGGATAGATCTTGTGTGTGCGTAGGAAATTTTTTGTTTCCCATGCAACGTTCCCCAACAGTGGCATCATGAGCTAGGTCTATGTGTAGATGAGATCTCTAGTAGAACACAAAGAGTTTGTGGGCCTTGATGCTGAGATTGCTTCCTCCCTTGGTCGTGTTTTGGTTCAGCGGTATTGTGGGATGAAGCGGCCTGGACCAACCTTACTCGTACGCTTACGAGAGACCGGTTCCATCGACTGACTTGTAACCTCATTGCACAAAGATGGCTGGCAGGTGTCTGTTTCTCCTACTTTAGTTGGATCGGATTCGACTAAGGCGGTCCTCGAGAAGGTTGAAAAGCAACTTATGTATCACCGTTGTGGTTTATGCGTAGGTGAGAATTGTTCTTGGTAGATACCCATAGCAGGCACGTAAAACATGCAACAATAATTAGAGGACGTCTAACTTGTTTTTGCACGGTATGTTGTGATATGATATGGCCAATTACATGATGAGATATATGTGATCTATGAGATGATCATGTGTTCTATAGAATATCACGACTTGCATGTCGATGAGTACGACAATCGGCAAGAGCCATAGGGTTGTCTTTAATTATTGCACGACCTGCGTGTCAAGCATTAAGCGCTACGTAATGCTTTACTTTATTTCTAAACGGTAGCAATAGTAGTAGAAGCATGGTGGGCGCGACAACCCTAATGACGACACAGTGATAGAGATCAAGATGATGGAGATCATGTTGTCATGCCGGTGCCGATGGAGATCATGCCAGTGCTTTCAAGATGGAGATCAAAAGCACAAGTTCATGGCCATATCATGTCACTTATGATTTGCATGTCATGTTAATCCTTTTATGCACATTGTTTTGCTTAGGACAACGGTAGCATTATAAGGTGATCCCTCACTTAATTTCAAGATAAAATTGAGTTCTCCCCGAGTGTGCACCGTTGCGAAAGTTCGTCGTGTCGAGACACCACGTGATGATCGGGTGTGATAGACTCTACATTCACATACAACGGGTGCAAGCCAGTGTTGCACATGCAGAACACTCAGGTTAAACTTGACGAGCCTAGCATGTACAGACATGGCCTCGGAACACAAAAGACCGAAAGGTCGAACATGAGTCATATAGTAGATATTCTCAGCATGATGATGTTCACCATTGAAACCACCTCAACTCATGTGATGATTGGACTTTAGTTGGTGAATTTGGATCATGTATCACTCGAATGACTGGAGGGATGTCAATTTGAGTGGGAGCTTTAGTAATATGATTAATTGAACTCATTATCACGAACATAGTCAGTAGTGTCTTTGCAAATTATGTTGTAGATTACTTGCGCACGCTATAGCTCCTTTGAATTTCTATATGTTCCTAGAGAAATAGAGTTGAAAGATGAAGGTAGCAATATTGCGGACTGGGTCCGTGATTTGAGGATTGTCGTCATTGCTGCACAGAAGGCTTATGTACTTAATGCACTGCTCGATGCACCACCCCCTATAGCTTCATCTATAGATGTTGTGAACATCTATTAGGCATGTTCCAATGACTACTTGATAGTTTAGTGCGTCATGCATTACGGCTTAGAATTGAGGCTGCAAAACATTTTGAACATCACAGAACATATGAGATGTTCTAAGAGCTGAAATTAGGATCTCAGGCTCGTGCCCATGTTGTGAGATATGAGATCTTCAACAAGATTCTTTGTCTGCAATATGATGGAGAATAGCTCAATCGTTAAGCATGTGCTCAGATTGTTTGGGTGCTACAATCGCTTGAATCGAGTGGGAGTTGATCTTCCACATAAGATAGTGATTGATATAGTTCTCCAAGTCACTGTCACTAAGCTACTAGAACTTGGTGATGAACTATAAAATGCCCGGGATAGAAATAATGATCCCCGAGCTGTTCCCGATGTTTGACACCACAAAGGTAGATATCAAGAAGGAGCATCAAGTGTTGATGGTTAGTAAAACCACTAGTTTTGAGAAGGGCAAGGGCAAGGAGGGAAACATCATGGATGGCAAGTCAGTTGCTGCTCTAGTGAAGAAACCCAAAGTTGAACCCAAACCCGAGGCTAAGTGCTTCTATTATGAGGTGAGTGGTCGCTGAAGCGGAACAACCCTAGATACTTGGTAGATAAGAAGGCTGGCAACGTTGACACAAGTGTATTTGATATACGTGTTATTGATGTGTACCTTTCTAGTACTCCTAATTGCACCTGGGGATTGGATACCGGTTCTGTTGCTAAATGTTAGTAACTCGAAGTAAAAGCTACGGAATAAACATAGACTAGCTAAGGGTGAGGTGACGATGTGTGTTGGAAATGTTTCCAAGGTTGATGTGATCGACATCGCACACTCTCTGTACCTTCGGGATTAGTGACGAACCTAAATAAATGTTATTTGGTGTTTTGCGTTGAGCATGAACGTGATTAGATCGTGTTTATTGCAACACGGTTATTCATTTAAGTTAGAGAATAATTTTTATTCTGTTTACATGAATAATACCTTCAATGGTCATGCACCCAGTGAGAATGGTTTGTTGAATCTTGATCATAGTAATACAGATACAAAGTTAATAATGATAGTACCACATACTGGTGGCACTGCCGCTAAATGTCATATTGGTATAAAGCGCATGAAGAAACTCTATGTTGACAGATCTTGGGACTCATTCGATTTCGAATCGGTTGAGACATGCGAACCATGCCTCTTGGGCAAGATGACTAAGGACCCCGTTTTCCGGATTGATGGAGCGGGCAAGTGATTTATTGGAAATGATACATGTTGATGTATGCAATCCAATGAGTCTTATAGCGTGTGGTGGATATCGTTATTTTCTTACCTTCACTGATGATTTGAGTAGATATAGTGTATGTTTACTTAATGAAACACAAGTATGAATCGTTTGAAAAGTTCAAGCAAATTCAGAGTGAAGTTTAAGATCATCATGACAAGAAGATAAAAATGTCTGCGATATGATCTTGGAGGTGAATATCTGAGTTACAAGTTTGGCATACAACTTTAGACAATTTGAAAGTCGTTTCACAAATCACGCCACCTGGAACACCATAGTGTGATGGTGTGTCCGAATGTCATAGTCGTGCTCTATTGGATATGGTGCGGGCTATAATGTCTCTTATCATTTTGCTACTAAGTTTTGGGGTTGTGCATTAGAGACAACTACATTAACTTTAAATAGGGCACCATCTAAATCCGTTGAGATGACACCATGCGAATTATGGTTTGATAGAAACCTAAGCTGTCATTTCTTAATGTTTGGGGCTGCGAAGCTTGTGTGGAAAATTGTTTTCACCTAATGAGATCGAACCCAAAGCAGACAAATGCATCTTCATAGGTTACCCTAAGAATAGTTGGGTGAACCTTCTATCTCAGATCCAAGCATAAAGTGTTTGTTGCTAAAACGGGTCCTTTCCCGAGAAAAAGTTTCTCTCGAAAGAATTGAGTGGGAGGAATATAGAACTTGATGAGGTTGTTGAACCTTTGTTTCAACCAAAGAGTAGTGCAGCGCAGAAAGATGTTTCAGTGGAACCTACATCAGTTGAAGAGGAAGTAAATGATGATGATCATGAAGCTTCGGATCAAATTACTATCAAACCTCGTAGGTCGACAAGGATGTGTACTGCTCCTGAGTGGTACGACGACCCTGTTTTGGAGGTCATGTTGTTGGAAAACGATGAACCTACGAGATATGGAGAAGCGATGATGGGCTCAGATTCCGAGAAATGGTTAGAGGCCATGAAATCCGAGAAAGGATCCATGTATGAAAACCAAGTATAGACTTTGGTAGACTTGCTCGTTGGGTGGCAGGTCGTCGAGTACAAATGGACCTTTGAGATGAATACAGACGCTAATGGTAAATGTCACCATTTATAAAGCTCGACTTGTCACAAATAAGTTTCTGACAAGTTTAAAGAGTTGACTGCGATGAGACTTTCTCACTCGTAGTGATGCTAAAGTCTATTGGAATTATGTTAGCAGTTGCTGCATTTTTCAATTATGAAATCTGGCAGATGGATGACAAAACATCGTATCCTTAATAGTTTACTTGAGGAAACGTTGTATGTGATACAACCAGAAGGTTTTATCAGTCCTAAGGATACTAAAAGGTGAGAAAGCTTCAGTGATCCTTCTATGGACTGAAGCAAGCATCTCGGAGTTGGAATATACACTTTGATGAGGTGATCAAAGTTTTTGAGTCTGTACAAAGTTTATGAGAAACTTGTATTTACAATAAAGTGAGTGGAAGCACTATAGAGTTTCTGATAAGCATATGTGGTTGACATATTGTTGATTGGAAATGATTTAGAATTGCTGGAAAGCATAAAGGGTTGTTTGAAAGGAGTTTTTCAAAGGAAGACCTGGACAAAGCTACCTAATTGTTGAGCATCAAGATCTATAGAGATAAATCAAGATGTTTGATGAGACTTTCAATGAGTACATACCTTCACAAGATTTTGAAAGATTTCAAAATGGATCAGTCAGCGAAAGAGTTCTCGCCTGATTTTTAAGGTGTGAAGTTGAGTGAGACTCAAAGCTTGACCACGGTAGAAGAAAGAGAAAGAACGAACGTCGTCCCCTATGCCTTAGCCATAGGCTCTGCATAGTATGCCATGCTGTGTACCACACCTATGTGTGCCTTTCCATGAGTCCATCAAGGGGTACAAGAGTGATCCAGGAGTGGATCACTGGACAACGGTCAAGATTATCCTTAGTAACTAAAAGACTAAGGGGATGTTTCTCGATTATGGAGGTGATAAAGAGTTTGTCGTAAAGAATTACGTCGATGCAAGCTTTAACACCAATCTGGATGACTCGTAGTAGCAGTCTGGATACGTATAGTGGAGCAGCCATTTGGAATAGTACCAAGTGGAGTGTGGTAGCAGTGTTTACAGTTTGACATAGATAATTGCAAAGTACACACTGATCTGAATGTCGCAAACCCGTTGACTATAACACCTCTCTCACATGCAAAGCATGATCGATCCCCAGAACTGATTGGGTGTTAGATTCATAACAATGCCAATCACATATAATTAGTTATTATCATATTTCCTTGTTCATGATAATCATTTATTATCCATGCTATAATTGTATTGATCGGAGACTTAGATGCATGTGTGGATACATAGACAAAACCATGTCCCTAGTATGCCTCTAATAGACTAGCTCGTTGATCAAAGATGGTTAAGGTTTCCTAGCCATGGACATGAGATGTCATTTGATAACGGGATGACATCATTAGGAGAATGGTGTGATGGACAAGACCCAAACTACAAACGTAGCATATGATTGTGTCAGTTTATTGCTACTGTTTTCTACATGTCATGTATTTGTTCCTATGACCATGAGATCATGCAACTCACTAACACTGGAGGAGTGCCTTGTGTGTATAAAATGTTGCAACGTAACTGCGTGACTATAAAGGTGCTCTATAGGTATGTCCAAGGGAGTCTGTTGGGTTGGCATGGAGTTGTTACTCTGTGTGACGGAGAGGTATCTCAGGGCCCACTTGGTAATACAACATCACAATAAGCCTTGCAAGCAATGTGACTAAGTGTTAGTCACGGGATCTTGTATTACGGAATGAGTAAAGAGACTTGCTGGTAACGAGGTTGAACTAGGTATGGAGATACCGACGATCAAAGCTCGGGCAAGTAACATACCGAAGAACAAAGGGAACATCATACAGGATTAACGGAATCCTTGACATAGAGGTTCAACCGATAAAGATCCGCATAGAATATGTAGTAACCAATATGGGCATCCAGGTCCTGCTATTGATTATTGACCGTAGAGGTGTCTCGGTCATGTCTACATAGTTCTCGAACCCGCAGGGTCTGCACACTTAAGGTTCGGTGACGTTTCGGTTGTATAGAGTTATGTATGGTGGTTACCAAAGATTGTTCGGAGTCCCGGATGAGATCCCGGACGTCACGTGGAGCTCCGGAATGGTCCGGAGGTAAAGATTGTTATATACGAAGTCCTGTTTTGGTCACCAACACCATGGATAGATCTTGCGTGTGCATAGGAATTTTTTTGTTTCCCATGTAACGTTCCCCAACACATACGGGTTAGTAAACTCCAAAATTGTTATAAGAACAAACAAGGGGTCTTCGGATCCTAACCTTCGAGCCGGGGTCTTGACCCTAGGGTTCCTTCGTGGAACCACCTGGAGGTTAACAGACTCAGTATCTGAGTCCGAGCTCTTGTCAGACAGGATCACATGTGCCCGACACATCCTCTTCAGGGTAGGAGGGGAACCTCCTATGGCGCGTCCGATGACGTCGCCCTCCTTCTTGCGAGGGGGAAATTTCCTCCCCCCGGCTTCGTCCTCCTCCTCTTCCACCTACTCCTCCTCTTCCTCTTCCTCCTCATTCTCCTCATGAGTCGAGGAGGCATGAGTTTCCCTGGACACAGTCCCTGACTTGTCCCGGGTACGAAGAACACTTTGGCCTTGTTTCTTCTTCTTTTCCTTCTTCGTGGGGGCCTCGTAAGGCTTCTCCATGAGCATTTCCGCTAACAGCTTAGACCTAGCATCCTCGGGCTAAGGTGCTAGACTACTAATGTTAACGGTTTTATTTAGCAATTTCTGCGAAAGAGTGATCGGAAGAAAGCAATGTGGATCATACATGGGAAATTTAAAATGCGATCAAGCAGAAGTAACCCGTAACATGGTGGTGGGTTTGGAGGCTTGCAGGCCTCTGTCTTCCTCCTCGGATGGCCAGCTCTCATGTGACTTCAAGAGCGCCTTCCATAACTTCTCCCGCGTAGTGCGGAAGAGGTGCCAGACTATGGGCGCATCGTCAAGCTTGTGAGCCTACAAGGGACTGTCCCGACGCTGGTAGGGGAGGATGCGCCTGCGGAACATCACCTGGACCATGTTGGTTAGCTTGATGTCCTCCTAACTGATGCGCTTCTGCAGGTTGCTCACCTCCTTGCTCGGTCCCCACTTAAGGCCCTTTTTGAGCCATGAAGCTAGTCTGGTGGGGTGACCGGATCTGAATTCGGTAGGAGGGACCTTACCTTCTTCTTGTGGTTCTGTGATATAGAACCACTCCTTCCCCCATGACTTGATGGTGTTGATGATGGTTCCGGATGGCCACACGACGTGGGTGAGCTTGCCTATGATAGCCCCGCCACAGTCTCCGTGCTTCCCGCTGACACATTTTGGCTAACGCTGAATACTTTGAGCCAGAGCCCGAAGTGCAGCTCGAATCAAAGAAACGCCTCGCAGACGAGGATGAAAACTAATATATGCATAAAGTAATTTGGTGGTACGTCATGAAGTCAAGACCATAGAAGAACATCAACCCCCTGACAAATGGGTGAAGCAGGAAGCTCAACCCCTTGATGAAGTGGGGGAGGAAGACCACCCTTTCGCCTGGCCGGGGGGTGGGGATCACCTGGCCCTCCCCCGGTGCGCGATGACGAATGTTAGCGGAGAGGTAGCCGACCTTCTTGAGGTCGAGAATGTCTCGGTCGGTGAACGTGGAGATGTTCCATTGTCGGTTGGAGCCTGCCATTGATGAATTTGGAGGTGGGGGCAGAAGACCTAGATCTGTGCTTTGGAGGCAGAGAGGAATGGAGGGCGGAGAAAGCGAATGGGAAACGGAAATAGGCTTCAGGGTTTTCTTCTAATTTTATGAGCCTTATCGATTTGGTCTCGCCTTGCTACGCCATGAATCCCTCCGCTTCCTAAGACGTGCGAACCATTGCGCGTGCGTGATTAAACATATCTTATATAAAAGAGGACACGATCAGTTTGTTGATAGATCGTGATGAATAAAATGGCCTCAAACCGCGAATCGAGTTTTTGTAACTGGCCTAATGGTCGTGGTGGGCCGTGAACTTTCGTCAGAGAGGTCGTCAGAGGAATATTATTTAGCCTTGATGTTTGGCCTTTAAGGTCAGACAATTTGCAGTATTCGGATGAGTTATTATGCGGACAGCTACTTATCATCGAAGGCGGAACTATGTTCGGCTGGAAGAACTCACCTCGCAAGCGGAAGAATCTGATCATGTAAAGCAATTGAAGCTAGGACCCTTGGCGTTGGAGGCATGTTCGGGGGCTACTGAGGGAGTCCTAGATTAAAGGGTCCTCGGGACGTCGACCTATTTCTATAGGCTGGACTATATGGGCCACTTACCGAACACCTGAATATTAGAAGACCCAGTCTCCAAGATGTACGCTTTAGGAAGCACGGCTTGTACTCCATATTATATGTAGAGAACAAGCATGTTTATCTCCTCAGCATGTAATCGACCATGTGTAAACCCTAGGCATCATCGGCGTCTATAGAAGCCAGAAGGTTTTAGGGTGTAGGGACGGAACAACTCATCTAGGATTAGCTATTCGATCTCAACGTAGATCAACTCTGTAACCCCCATCATCAATACAACCAAGAAGGACGTAGGGTATTACCTCCATAGGAGGGCCCGAACTATGTCCCCTTCATCTCCTGTTAACATCGATCCTAGTCTCAAAGTTTGGGACCCCTACCCGAGATATGTCTGTTTTGACACCGACAGATGGGTTCTAGGCTGGCGGCCTAGGATAGCAAGGATAGGTGTTGCTTTTATCATTTGATTTCGTCTTTAGTTGGATCCTTCTCTTCTGTATGGTGATCGAATGTATGTTTGTGTTTGAGATGATCTTGATTTAGCTTGTGGCGAGTGTAAGCCAATTCCATATACTCATCTCTTCATTACATCTACTTGTAATGATATCCATTCTGATGAAATGATGAGATGCACTTCTATCGTTGTGTAGGATCGAGAGAGGGGTGTGTAAAGGGGGGTGAATAGACTACTAGCAGAAATTTAAAACCTAACATTTTCCCAAGTTAATTGATTGGCAGATTTTAACTATTTTAGCAAGTCTAGCAAGTCTAACAGCCCTACACATGCATGTCTTCGAGTATGGCGACAGAAAGTAAAGACCTTTCACATGTAAATAAAGAGATGGGGTAGGAAGATCAAACGCAATAGAAGACACAAGGATTTTTCATAGGTGGTGCTATCATACGTCCATGTTCATGGAGTCTTCAACCCGCGGAGGGTAACGGTCGCGAGAGTTCATGGAGGGTTCCATGAAGAAGCAACCTTGACTATTCCATGTGGCTTCTATCCACGAAGGACTAGCCCCACTATGGGTAGATCTTCATGAAGTAGGCGACCTCCTTGCCCTTACAAACTTCTTGGTTGACTCCACAACATGAAGTAGGAGGCTCCCAAGCGAGACCTCTAGGAGGCACCACCCTCCAAAAGGTAATAGGCTCAGTAATAACGATGAACTCCTTGCTCTTGCGTTTCAAGATGATAGACTGCTCAACACCCAAGCATTCTCTCATAGATTTGGCTTGGTAGAAGAGATGGAATTGGTGGAAAGCAACTTGGGGAAGCTATAAATCAAGATCCATATGGTTGGAGTGGAAGACCTTGACCTCAACACAAGGGTAGGTGGTTCTCTCTCAGAAAACTGAGTAGGGTAGGTATGGAATAGTTCTTAGTCCTTCTCTTTCAAGGGGGTGGTGGTGAAGGGGTATATATAGGCATCCCCAAAAATCCAACCGTCACACATAATAAGTCATACTCGGTGACACCAATGTGTAAATCTTGGTGGTACCGAAGTGACCAAAAGTGGCAACTTTTTAATCTCGGACGGACCGATATACAATTTTTGGTTGCACCGACAAGGTGAACAACAGTCAGATCTTCCAATCTCGGTGATGCTGATTCACTATTTTTGGTCGGGCCGAAAATGAGAACTTGCGTAACAGAAACATGGCAACCCCACTCGGTGGCACCCAGTGAAGGTTCGGTTGCACCGAAGTGTTAGGGCTTGGCTGAGTCTGTCTACGGTTTGGAATCGGTGGCATCGGGATAGGAATGTTGGTTGCACCGATCTTGCATATTTGGCTTAGAACAGACTTTGGTGGGAGAGTTTGTGGATGTTTTGGTGACTATCACTTGTGCACGTTTGAGCCTATTTCTTTGACTATCACTTTGACTATCACTTTGAATATATTGGCTTTCCTCTGGACTAAAAGTGAATTCTCACAAAGGTAAAATGTAGAGTCCTATTTCTTGAAGCTTTGCCAACCTATTTCCTTTGAATGTTTGGGTAATTCCACAATCTCCACAATCCTTTTGCCAACTCAACTCTCCATGGACTATTATCTGAAGTACACTACATAGAAGTGTTAGTCCAAGAGACAATGTATGTTGTCATGAATTCTCGAAACCACCAAGGGAGCATGTTGTGCTTTCACCCTGTCGAGGCCCTCAAGTCAAAATACGGATAGGATCGCATCTTGTTTGCTACAAGTTGGTATCAGAGTAGTACCAAGCTAGGAGCCCCCTTGATTGATCGAAATTGGCTGTAGTCAAGTCTACTCAAAAACTATTTTGAGTCTAGTTATACATCGGAGAGTAGGATTCTTTTACTCCTCCTCCTTGCTCTAGTGAGGAATCCTGACGTGGGAAATTTAATTCTACCCCTCTGCTAACTCAATATTTTTTAGAAACACGCGGGTATTTTAGAACCTCTATGATGTCAATGTAAAGGAACTCTGTACTTGGTGCCTCCTGTTTTAGGGAGTAGAGCTCCAGGGGGGTCTTGACACATCATTATCATTCAGTTTCCTTAGTATCTCAGGACGAGGATGTTCGAAATGCTTTTATACTTTGCTCGATGGCAAATAGTGTCGTGACTTTTCACCAGTACTGGTGGGGATATCTCGTATGATCTACCACATATAATATCATTGTTTTCTGAATAACTGAGGTAGACGAGCTTGAGGAAATTCTCGAATATGTGTTGTGGGTTGCAGGTGCGGTTTTGTAGGTGATTACATTGAGTAGATTCCTGTACCCGCAACCTGATAGCATAACCAAGAAATATTTTGGGAGTTCTTAGGTGGGAATTCAAGTAGTTACCTAGGATTATCTCTCCAACAAATGTATTATGAGTATGTATTTGTTTTTGGCTTAATTTGCAAGCCTCATCCTTGTTTTGTTTGAGTATGGTTATTCGAGTTGCTTCGATGTCAACTGGTGATTTCATATATTCCTAAGCTGTGTTCTCGTATTTCTACGTGAATGCTAATCCTTTTGATCATCTGAAGTTGCCATATCAGTTCTTTCCATCTGGAGTGCTTCTCTTCAAGATAATTCAATCCTCTCCAATATTTGCAAGATTTGTCCTCATTTTTCCTTCTACAGAGTTTTTTTCGTATGTCCCAAGTTGTCTTTGTTTCCCCCCCCCCCTCTCTCCCTTTTACTTCAATGTTTAGATTCTCATCCAAGTGCCTATTTTCTCAACGATGCTTCCTGTATCTTGTCTTCTGTATCATATTTGGTGATTCATTGTGAAGATCCTCAAGTGCTTCAAGTTCATCTTTATTCATTATTGTTTTCTTCCCCAGTGGATTTAATTCAAGATTCTTGTTTTCATTCAAATCCTTTCAATCACCTCGAGGCTCTCAACCTCATCAAAATTTTAATTTGTATTCGTGCAATACCGCTTTCTAAGCAATCGTTTCAATGGTGTTTTCTTTTAGTGGGACCATGACCCAATTGTTTCTTACCAGGATCTTACCTGGCTCTTCTAATCTTTCTGTAGATGTCCTCAAGTTCTTTTCAATATGACGTAAGAATGACCCTCATCAGATGTATTCCTTCTTGAAGATTGCTTCTAGATCAGTTTCATCATTGGCTCAACCTATCCCTGTTCATTGTTCCGGAGTGTCTCGGTGTCGGGGCACGATGCACTCAATCACTTTTGCGGCCATTGGCCCCATTGTGATTCGGTAGGTGTGACATCACATGTGCAAAGAGCGGAGGTAGTGAGGCAGCACGGCGATGGGGATTCTGGTGTTTACCCAGGTTCGGGCCGCTGAGAAGCGTAAAACACTACTCCTGCTTTGGTGGATTGATTAGAGGAGCATGAAGCACACACAACACTCAAACCCGGCAGGGGACGCCTTCAGGGGAGCTGCTACGTGAGTATATGTGTCCAAAAGTCTGAATCTTTAGCTAGGTTGCACTAGGCCTCCTTTTATAGCTCAAGGGGCAACCATAGTGGCAAAATCGACATTGTCTGATTATTACATAGATAATGGTGCTATCATACCTAACTCTGGCACTTAGGACAATATGCCATAAATGCTAGTCTAGGTGGTATGCGGGGATGCATTCCCGGCAGGCTTCTAGCATCTCTTTAGCTAACTATTGCAGCACGTCTTGACACACCTCTAGACGTGTGTCAAGGGGGCATAATATGTCTTCTAGTGTATCACCACGTGCTTAGCAAGAGCCACTTAGCCACCTGGGGGCTCTACACCGCATCGATAAGTGACTCGCATTGTGATGCGGTGGAGCGCTGGCGTATCGGCTCATGCTTGTCGGGGGAGGCTTGTCGGGTCTTCCTGAAGATGCATGTGCCTCGGTCCTCGGCAGGCACTGGGACATGCTTGGTGCGGTCCGTGCCCATCCTGGGCCGTTGTATTGACCTTACCCACATTGCTTAGCCTGCGTAGGTCACCTCTGCCGGAGTATTGGTCTTGGAATGCTGGTTTGGTTCGCACTTGTATTGATGGGTTGCGCTACTACTACCCGTGCATAAGTCAGGGGAACTGGGTAACCCTGTCCTAGTGCACCGACAGGAGCCCCCGGTTTTGGCCCACACGCGCTCGTCCAGCGCCATTGGGTCAGGCCCAAAATTTATGCACATGCACGCAATGTAAGGGAGTAACTACCGCCAATCTCTGTTCCCCCTCCTGTGCTTATGGGGTTGGTGTAGATGGTGGCGCTAGTCTTCATGACGATAGGGGAAGAGGGGACGTAGCATCGAGAGGAGTGCCTATGGGCGTGGTATAGTGCAAGTGCAATCAAGCAAGTTCCAAAAAGGCCAAACACAAACATGATGGTAAGGTAGGTGATATAGCCGCACACTTGTTTTCTCGGGCAAAAGTGTGACTTACACCAAAGTACAAAAAGGCAAAACAAGCAACACACATCATGGTTCCATTTGAACTATCGTACGGACTCGACTTCGCATAAGGGACACACGACCTATCGTACTCTAGGGGTTCTCGGACTCATTAGTCATGCTTGCATCATGGCTTGGAGAGGAGTCCACTCGGACTTCTAGGTCTTGTTGTTTATCAAAACGACATTGATTTCGCCCGAAGAGTCCTTGACCACTTCGGGTCTGTGGAGTTGACGACAAAGGTGATTCTTCACGGCTGTTGTTGACAGGATCTTCTGGTGTCCTCGTGATCGTGACAATGCCTTCTTATCTTCTGAGACGTCAAGCGTTCCAAGTAGGTAATCCTTTATGCAATGACACCAACAAGGCATGATAGAGTTATAACCTGTCGGTTACGTTAATAATAATATAGACATCGAGAGCGGGAATGAAGAGAACTGTTTTCCTGCTCACTATAGTGGGGCGGACCAAATGGCGAGGTTCTCATCCACCAATGGTTGCCGACACGACAACGATAAGGACAAGGTTTCTCTATTAGAAGTGAATATCATGATTTTGCATATCTTATGCTCTGATCATCATATGCCAAGGTTGCATCATCCTGGGGCAGTGTTGAGGATGTCACCATCTTCCTAGTCTTGATAACTTCATCCTTCGAGATGGTATCTTCTGTCGGTAGCTCCTTGTCTAGTGTCACCAAGTTGTATCCAAGATAACTGGGGAAATGTGTGGCAAGGTGGCTCCCTTCTAGTTTACCAACAAGGATTACAAGGAATCTCCTGCTTAAGGGCACATGGTTAGTAATGACCATTTGCAATGTTTTTAAAAGAAGACGAGGAGAGCTAAGAGAAAACTTGTGGAAGTGCGAAGGCAAAAACCTTTGCTTCCTTTGAAATTTTAGGATAGGTGAGAATTATACTGGTTTTGTATGTAATATTGAAGGATTTGGAAAATAGCTTTATCCTAACTATCGTCCATGCTAACTAAGGGCTTCCAACAGTTAGGATGGCTCTGATACCAACTCTGTGGGGACCCCAACTCATAAGTCATGATCACCGAATGCACATGTACAGTGATCCCAGGGATCAATGCTCACTAAACACACAGAAGATGAGTAACAACAGTCTTACAGCCTTACATACCGTCTTACACAAATAAAGGCTAGCTAGGCCAAGTCTTACATAGATATGGCCACAAGGCCCAAACACTTATACATAACAAGCAACAGAATTCTTGGTCGAAAGCGTGAACCCATGCCATCTGCCTTAAACCTATAGGCATTCTGACTGGGAAGCATCCTAGTTCATATTTTCGTCACCAACAAACTCTTCGCCAAATTTCTTCGCTCCCATGTCTGGACAATTAAATAACCAGTGGCGAGCCAATGAGTACTTTGAATGTACTCACAAGAAACCAATGTTGGAACAAGGCAATAACAATGCATGACATAGCACTAAGTAGGTATTTTGCAGAAAGCTAATTTTTAATCAGACTTATCTCAAGAATCATCTTTGTGTCATCCACATACGCACACAAAGTTTGTGAAAACATCGGACGGAGTTTAAGCAAGACCACCAATTGTCCATGATCGTGGACATGGCTATTCAAATAGTTTTACACTATGTAGAGGTTGCACACTTTACCCACAAGACTCGGGGTACTTCTGTGTCATCCACAACTCGCGGTATATATCATACCCGAGGTAAGCGCCCGAACAATTCCTCTCCCCTGACAATACGAAACAAGGAGTCCACTCGATTCGTACCCGACCCTCATGATGTACATCATACGAGCCTCGCTCCAGATCGCACCATCCATGAAGAGAGTGCATGATCGTACATACTGGCACGACCCCGTATCAAGAGTGACCACATCACTCCCTTCACTAGTAATGCTGGGACTATGCTAATACCCATCAAGGTAATCAACAAGTCCCCGTCCCATAAGGGTATCGTGGTTGTGAATGTAAGGTTGGGACGGTCAACAAATCTTAAAACTCTTTGTTTTCTAAAACACACCCTCAACTTGTTCCGGTACACCACTTCTTTCTCAAGTGGTTACCCAACTCATCATCATCTCCCTCGGGCATTAGTGGCACCCGACGGGGTTTTCGAAAAGTCCTTGAAATCATTTTGTTTCCAACACCATGCATATTCCCATCCCACTTGCATAGCACCTATTAGCAACCTAACTACTCCCACCCGCACAACCTTCATAAGGATCGTAGGGTCATGCATGATGCAAGTCTTAATGGTAAAAGTAATGGAGGCATCCCACCGAAGTGGTCACCTCATCACGTGATCATCAACAAGGAATAAGGTGCTATATGATATGCATGAAAATGGTTTCTTAACATGGTCAAAGGGCTTCTTTCCTAGCTCAGCAAAGTCTTCGAGGTCTTCTCACGCTTTTGATACAACTCTGAGCACTCCGTCTACTTCGTAAACTATGCCCGAAAACGATCACAATAAGCAACACATCATGCAAACAATAAAATTGATCTATAAATAGGAGTTTTATTTTTCTTGGACACCTCTGGTCATAATAAAAATAACCAAGGAGGTTTCATTGGTTGTGGATCAAGAGGGATTTTTGAACGGGGGAAAAGAATGAAATGATGATCCTATTAGAAGTCTACAAAAAATACCTTTACAAAAATAGGTGGATGTACCCAACAATCAGGGAACGATTTTAGAAACTTTTGGGAAGTGGTCTCACTGGACTTGGAGTTGGTATGAATATACTAAAGATTTAACAAGTGGTCCCAACGTAAATGAACAACTCAATAATCTTGATTACAGAGGGAGTGCAAGGAAAAATGCTCATAAATTAGAGCATGAATTTAGATCCACCTAGTAGTTTGAGTCACTCCATTTGGAGTTGATTTGAATCCCCTAGTGATTTTACAAGAGGGGCATCACATAGTTCAAATTTGAATTTGATCTGGAATAGTACAAAAATGTGTGGTGCAAAAATATGGGAGCTGCACCAAATAATATATGGCATTTTTAGGAGTCTGTAGAAATTTGAATCATGAAATTTGGATGTCATATGAATTATCTATGAATTGTTTTGATCCTAAAGAAAAAGAAAAGGGTAAAGAATCCTTTTCCAAAAAGGACAAAACTGTGCACTAGGGGTTGAATAGCCACAGGACCGGCCCAGTGGCTCAGCCACACCTACGCAGGAGCCACGTCGAAGCAGCCTCCTAGCAAATACGTCTTCCTTGGGAGGAGGCATCTCTAGGGGATACTGCCTCCACTTAATGTGCACGACCCACCCACTAGCTCCATTGTCCGGCCGACAAGCGAGGCCCTCCGGCTGACGGGGCCGTCTTAAAGCTCCCGTCGTGGGGGAGGCAAGGGGTCCGGTGCGGGCTGCCAGCACCACCAGCCATCGTTTTCGGTAGTCCAACCACTGGCATGCTCAGGGGAAGATACGCCTCCGCCTCGAGGGTCGGTTCTTGCAAGGGGCACCGGGGAAGGCGAGGCATTGACTGCAGCGGAGGTCGACTACGATGGCCGGGGGGACGATGCTCTGGTCACCAGAAGAAAGAAAGGGAGAGCAGGGGAGGTTAGTCGCGGTGCTGGTGTTGGTCCGGTGTGTTTCAAAGGAAAGGAGGGGCTGGGGGATCTCGAATTTGAGTGGTGGACGAGGCGACATCATCGGCCGTAGGAGGAGGAGGAGGACTCGGGGGAAGGGTTGGTGATGACCGGGGGCTCTACGGGTGAGGGAGAGAGCAAAGGGAGGCATTGGGGTGCTTAGGGGCGGGCTTAAGTAGCCACAATGCCGGAGCACCATGGACGGAATCCATGGCTTCTGCGGGGAGGTCTCTGAAGGTCAGCAGAGGAGGCCGGGGTGGTCTGCGATGCTCGTGGGTATAGTGCAGGTTGCCAAGGGCCAGAGAAAGAGAGGGGCGTGCGCCAGGCCCTTGCGCGTGTGAGGTCTGCCATTGGTCGAGCAGAGCGGCACCGGGCACGTGCGACATGGGTGATAGTAAGGCAAGAGAGGAGGGGCCCGACACGCTCCCGTATCGTGGACGTCAAGGCTGCCTCGGGGGACACCACCACGTGGCTCAAGGTTGTCGGGAGGAGGGATTGGGTGGCGCTACAGTGCGCTGGTGCACTATAGCATGCTCCAGAGGAGCAATATGGCATGCCATTGGTGTCTTGGACGCGGCCACCATTGTATAGAGGGTCCAGGAATGTCTAAAAAATGTGTGTGTGGGGGGGGGGAATTGGATGCTTTGGTAATCCATCAGGGTGAGGGAGGAGTGGAGAGAGAGGGAGATTCCTGCTGTCTAGAAGGGTAAAATGCGGTTTTACCCTACTTAACCGTTGAACTGAGTCAGGAGATTATTGCTGGAGGTAAAGGGAGTATCCTAGAGACTGTGGTAAAATCTTGGGATCAAGGAGAATAAATTGTTTGATGGTGGTTTGTCAAATCAAATGAATCCTACTTGCCTTGAGATTTAACAGGATCAAATGGTGGTCAAAAGTAGGGCTGATCACCAAGTTTGAGATTCATTGAAGATAGTTGCCAATGTAAACTTAGTAAATCCTACAAATCAAGAGAAATAGGTTTCTATAGATCTGGTATGCGTTTCCATTCTCCTAGACGCACCACTTTGTGTGGCATCATTATTTGGGTAATGCAACATGCCCACAAAGTTTGGGGTCAAGGGAAGAAACTTCACAATGTAAAGTTGTTCAGATATGATTCTGGACAAGAGGGATTTGGAATATTTTGGTGAATCAAATCAATTGGGGTTGAGATGAAACTTTGCAAGATCATCATATATAACATTAAGGACTTGCTGGAATTTTCCTGGATTTTATTGAGAATATTTTTTATAGAAATATTTCAAATGCTTGATTTGAGCTAGAAAGGTTTTGAAGGGTTTTTTCCAATATTTTGAACATGACCATGTCTTTACATTCTTATATATCGACAATATATGTCCACTGAGTTTTCCTAAATTTTCTCAAATATTTTTGAAGCATTTAAATAATTTTTCCCCATGAAAAACCATTTCTGGCCTTAAGAAAAAGCTTTTAAATAAATACAAAAATAATCTTTAAATTAGTATTTGGTGTTTTTGGGAAGTCATGTATATATTACGTTTCAAATAAAGCCTTTCGGGAAAAACAATATTTGATAAAAATATTTTGATGTCCTATACACATGGCATGACCATTTTACCAGAGTTGGTATCAAGGAAAAGTGTTTTGAGAGTAGGAGGGAGTTTTATAAAAATAGAACACTGGCAAGTAATCAAACAAGCAAGCAAATAGCACACAAGTCTAGCATTCATATGCACTCAAAAGTTTTAATTGGCCCTATTTTTTGGTTTATGTTAACTTAGTCATGAGTCAAAACATAGGGTGTGATAGACCTACCCCCTTACAGGTTAGGTAGTCTTCATGTTCCATGTTGCTTCTGCTCCGGCGTGGTTGTCCTTCCGGATCTTGAAGTGCCTGATCATATGCCTAATGGATAAGGGTTTGGTGGACGAGGCTCGGGCATGAACCTGGCTTGTGTCTGTATCCCAAAGTGAGAATACGTGGTCAAGTACTATGTCGGTGTGCTGGTCCTAGGGTTTCTCACGTTGGTTAGTGACATCTGGATGTATCACGTTAGGATAGGAGGGTCGAGTCTTGGTGTAGCTCCTCGTCGACGGGGAAGTCTTTATCTTCCTTAAAGCAGGAGATCTTTAGTCACAGTTGGTCTTCATCCTTGAGAGTGTCGAAGCGCGTCATCATGGGTTTCTTGTCAAGACCTCTTTTTCTAGAGTAGGTTTACCAGGTAGATTCTTCATTCTTCTTTGGTTGTTGTCGTGGCTTCACGATCGTAGTGGTTCTTCATCTCTCTTGGGTAAGAATCTCTTCTGTTGCAGGGAGGGTGCTTCAAGGAGTCCAACTTTTCCATGGTGAACCCTTATGCTTGAGAGGCAAGGTAATGGGCATTCCTAGGGCTTGTCCAAACAGGACTAAGATATTCCTTCTCTCATTGGGTAAATAGGTATGTCATCCCGGAGGACAACAACCTATTTTTCCAAGTATCACATAAACATTGATCATGGGATATGTGAGAGGAGCGGGGATTTGTTCCAGATTGTCACTAGTTCAAGGGTTCGTGATCCAATGTAATCTAGTTCTTCGTGTCCACCTTCCTTACGAACAGGATTGGTGGTGGCCGAGGTGAAGTATTGGCCATAGTCTAATGACTAAGAGCCAAGACCTATGGTCATTATCTAACCATATTGTGGTTTGGTGAAGCTTAGGAGGTTTCAAGGAGCTTAGGATGACAGTGAATGTCTACCATCTTATCATCGAGCATAGTTTCTTAGATGCCAATAGCACCACCTATTACTCCAAACAAAATTACCCGATACCATCAAAGATATCATCTCATATAAGTCAACTCCAATATTACACATGCTACTCATATCCCGAAGGTTTTGAGAGAACGACCATACCCAAAATCTCATATGTATACTATAGCTAACTCACATATATCCCTATATAAAAATCCACATGATAATTTACAAGCCTCTAAGCTTTATCATGACATTACCAATCCAAGTGTCCTACTGAATTACTATGCTATGTAAACTCGTAATATACCAATCCAAGATCTTTTTTTCTCCCTACAAATCCAACTTAATCGATCCACGAATATCATCCACTATTACATGATCAATTACTGCTACAAATCTAGCTTCAACGATGTCCCACATAATCTCCTTGCATTCCTATAATCCACATATCATTGTCAAGACTATTATCACAGTATATCCACAAACTCCCACTCTCACGACCAACTAAACTTGAAGGTCGAGCTTATATAGATCCTTAAATCATCCATAAGATCTCATGAATTCCTTCTACTTATCATCCATTGAGAAACATGGTATCAAGATCAATATCATCAGACTAAACACAAATTACTCCGAACTATGTGGTTTGATTGATCTCGAGCGGCTATTAAAATCACCTATTTAAATCCAAGGTTTACATCTAGTAAGAATTCCTACTAGTTACTCGAGTCACTAACATATCACCATCAATCCACTTCAACATTACTTGCCAAAGTCAACTCATTTATCCACCAAAAAATTTTAGCGTGTGACCACAATGGTCCTACTAAATCCAATTCTCTCAAGGGGGAAGTAAGTTCTGCTTGATCCACTAAGCTCGTCTACCAACATAGAGTGTCGTAATCCACCAAAGGGGGTCTCAACTACTTCCTCAAGATATCTATCATAACATCATCAAATCATTAGCTTGTCACTTTGCTGCCTTTATTTGGATGTCAACTCCTGCTTGGAACATTTTATGTTGGAATATGCGTGGTATGAATCATGAGTCCAAAAGTTTAGCTCTTCGCAACAAAATTGATGAATCTAACTGTTCAATCATTTGTTTACAAGAAACTAAGAAAGAGGAGTTTGATCACTCCTTCGTTCGTAAATGCCCGCACAAATTTGACAAATATGAATTCTTCCCGTCCGAGGGAGCATATGGTGGTCTTATTATTATTTGGTGTAGTAGTCTTTTCACTGGGGTGAGTTTGCATCAACTTGCTTTTGCTCTTACGATTCAACTTACATCGGTTCACTCCAATCAATAGTGGTTTCTCACCAACGTCTATGGCCCTTGCAGTGGCCTAGAGAGAGAGGTTTTCACGCAATGGTTCGAGAGTCTCAATATTGAAATTGAAGACTTATGGGTTTTCATGGGGGACTTCAATTTTATTCGATCATTACAGAATCGCTACCTTCCTGGAGGCAACATTGATGATATAATTAAGTTCAATGAAATTCTCAACTCCCTAGCTCTGCTAGAGATTCCAATCAAAGGAAGAAAGTACACTTGGAGTAATATGCAAGAGTACCCATTACTAGAACAACTAGACTGGTTTTTCACATCACCTGAATGGACCTCCCAATTCCCAAATACCATGGTCAAACCTCTTGCTAAACTAGTGTCTAATCATATACCATGTGTTATGCAGATTCAAACCTCTATTCCACGATGTAAACTCTTTAGGTTTGAAAATTATTAGCCCCAATGCCCAGGTTTTATGGAGACAGTTCAGAATTCTTGGAATAAACCCATCAAAGCTACATCCTCGGCCACACGTAAAACACTGGAGTAAACACCTGTCCAAGCTGAAGTTATTGATTGAAAACTGCAATAAGCAATTGCTCCACCTAGATAGCTTGGAAGACCTTCGTCCTCTCTCTATACCTGAATCCAACTTTAGGCGCATTGTGAAAAAACAACTAATTAAATTGCTTAAATATCAAAGCGCATATTGGAAAAAAAATGTACATACAGATGGGCAGTAGAGGGGGAGTAGAACACGAAGTACTTCTAGGCCAGGGCAACAAAAAGATAAAGGAAAACACTATATCATCTCTACTAATGCAGGATGGATCGACTATTGAAAATCATGATGATAAAGCAGCAGCTTTTTACCAATGCTTCAAAAGTAGAATGGGTGTTGTCACAGAAACATCTGAGGCATTTGAGCTACAGGAGTTGCTACAACGTGTTCATGGATTGGAAGAATTATCAGCCCCTTTTACTCACGATGAAATCGACAAGGTGATTAAAAATATCCCCTCCGATAGAGCACCCGGACTACATGGCTTCAATGGTCTGTTCCTTAAAGTGTGCTGGGGTATTATTAAGCAGGATTTTTATCAACTCTGCCATGATTTCTGGGAGGGAAAAGTTGATCTCAAATGCCTAAACACCTCCCTGATCACTCTTATTCCAAAACCTGGTTCACCAGAAACGGTAAATGATTTTTGCCTGATATCCTTACTAAACATTGTGCTTAAAGTCCTCACAAAGCTATTGGCAGAGAGATTACAAGGTTCCATTCTTAAAATAGTTCACCGCAACCAATATGGCTTCACAAGATCCAGAACTATTCAAGACTGTCTGGCATGGGCTTATGAATTCCTACATCAATGCAAACACTCGGGTAAGGGAATTGTGATCCTAAAATTGGACTTTGCTAAAGCTTTTAATACAATGAACCACTCCTTCATTATCCAAATGCTAAGATGTAAGGGATTTCACAATAAATGGTGCTCATGGGTGCAAAAGATCCTAAACTCAGGAACATCCTTGATCTTATTGAATGGCGTACCGGGCAAGGAATTTTAATGTAAAAGAGGAGTTCGACAGGGTGACCCATTTTCCCCCTATTGTTTGTCCTAGTAGCGGATCTTCTACAATCAATGATTAACACAGCATGGACGGAAGGGCACTTATCACTACCAATTGAGCAACCTGCTTCGGAACTGTATCCGGTGATTCAATATGCAGATGATACACTAATCATCATTCCGGCACAGAGCTCGGAAATTAGGGCTATTAAACAACTACTTGATGCATATGCTAACACCACAGGGCTAAAGATAAACCACTCCAAGTCTCAATTAATGCCTATCAATATTCACCAAGATAAAGCCATTGAGGTGGCTTCAATACTTGGTTGCCAGGTGGGATCGATGCCCTTTACTTATCTTGGAGTTCCAATGGGCACCTCCAGACCGTCTGTACGAGACTTTATGCCTCTTGTTGACAGAATTGAAACAAGACTCACGAGCACGGCCATCTGGCTTTCATATAGTGAGAGGGTACTTTTCATCAACTCAGCCCTGTCATCGCTCTTATCGTTTGTTATGTGCGTTTTGAAGTTACAATGGAAATCATAGATATATTTTAGAGAGCACGCAGGCATTGTTTATGGAGAAAAGTTTTCGACAGAGACACTAAAACTCACTTCCTGGAAGCATGGCATTTAGTATGCAAACCCAAAGACAAAGGTGTTCTGGTTATCATCAATCTGAAACTACAGAACAAAGCTTTATTGCTCAAATTTCTCCACAAATTCTATCACAAGATGGACACTCCGTGGGTAATGTTGATATGGAATGCATACTATGATACAACACCCTCGCGTGCAATGCCAGCTTGTGGGTCTTTCTGGTGGAAAGATATTCTCTCCCTCTCTGATATCTTTTGAGGAATCACAACTTGCATCCCCAACTCAAGGGATGCAATCCTGCTTTGGAAGGATCAATGGCTCAATGGGGAAATCCTAGTAAATTCACATCAACATCTACTCTCATATGCAACCAATGAAGATGTGTCTATGGCACAATTTGTGATGGATGTAGACCCGGCTTACCACTTCCAACTACCACTGTCAGAGGAAGCTCGGATTGAACTAGAAGATATTATGATCACAATTAAAATGATGACACTGGACCCCCTCAAGGCTGATGTGTGGATACACTGTTGGGGAGAGGTACATGTGAGGCCAAAAAGATTCTATAAGTACCTATTCAGAAATGAGCACGCCCCATCATACATAACAACCATTTGGAAATCAAAATGCATCCTCAGACACAAGGTGTCCTCCTAGCTACAGAGAATGGATAGATTAAACACACAAGACCTTCTTATAAGAAGACACTTCAATATAGGTGATGACTCTTCATGTGTGCTGTGTAATGGAAATCTGAGGGAAACTGATGACCACTTGTTCTACCAATGCCCCTTTGCACTAAACTGTTGGGAGGAATTAGGCATTACTTGGGATTCATCTCTGAATATGCAAGCACGATTGGATACAATGGAATGACAATGGGCGAAACCCGTGTTTAAGGAAATATGTATCCTAGCTACATGGAATGTCTGGAAGCAACGAAACAAAAAGCTCTTCGATGATGAGATGGCAACAACGCAAGACTGGCTTCGGATGTTGAAGACAGATTTTCAAGTCCTGGATAATCTTATACAAACCATCTGATTGTAAAATTAATAGTCTGTAACTACTCATAGCCTAGCATAGATCAACTTAGACACTCTACCCAGATTCTACCACAAGGATATGTAAAATCCACTTGTACTGATTCTGCTCTAATATAAGAACAGTAGGAGCTTCTCCTTCTACTTTCACTGGTCAAAAAAAATCATTAGCTTACTAGGTATGTATCCTTAGAACAATCTCACATATGGCATCAAGGTTCTAGTGCTAGCGTAAGAATGAAGGATGTTTGTTCACTATGATCACTTGTCCCATAATGAACCTAGTGCTAAGTAGGGGCAATTGGAGATCAACAGGTCCTCTGGAAAATCCGTGTATTAAACACATGATCAGAGGCTTGTGCTGGGGGAGCTTGTGAGGTCCAGATTGGGCTAGGGAGGGGTTTTCGATCTTGAGGGGAAAACATAACTCTACGGGGTTGCGTTTAGTTGAGTACGTTGAAGTCGAAGTCTTTGGTGTCAGTTGTTTGTCGAGGTGGAACCTTGGTGCATATGGTCTTGCTAGTCTTGATGACGAGAGGGGGAAGAGGGAAAGTAGCATCAAGAGGAGTGCCTATGGGGGTGGTATAGTGCAAGGGCAATCAAGCAAGGGCTTAAAAGAACAAACACAAACATCAAGGTAAGGTAGGTGATATAGTCGCACACTTGTTTCCTAGGGCAAAAGTGTGACTTACACCAAAGAACAAATAGGCAAAACAAACAACACACATCATTGTTCCATTTACACCATCATATGGACTCAACTTCCCATACGGGACGCACGACCTATCCTACCCTAGGGGTTCTCGGACTTATTAGACGTGCTTGCTTCATGTCTTGGAGAGGAGTCCACTCGGTCTTCTGGGTCTTCTCCATGTGTTGTTATGTCTCTTGTTGTCGTTTATCAAAACGACCGTGCTTGTGCCCAAAGAGTCCTTGATGACTTCGGGTCTGTTGAGTTGACAACGAAGGTGATTCTTCATGGATGTTGTTGATAGGCTCTTCCGGTGTCTTCGTGAACGTGACAATGCCTTCTGGTCTTCTGAGACGTCGAGCATTCTATGTAGGCAATCCTTTATGCAATGACACCAACAAGGCATGGTAGAGTTATGACCTGTCGGTTACGTTGATAATAATACTAACACCGAGAGCGGGGATGAAGAGAACCGTTTTTCCTACTCACTATAGTGAGGCGAACCAAATGGCGAGGTTCTCATCCAGCGGTGGTTGCCGACACAACAACGATAAGGAAAAGGTTGCTCTATTAGTGATGCATATCATGATTTTGCATATATTATGCCCTGATCATCGTAGGCCAAGTTTGGATCATCCACGGGCAGTGTCGAGGGTCTCACTATCTTCCTAGTCTTGATGCCTTCACCCTTCGAGATGATATCTTCTATCGGTAGCTCCTTGTCTAGTGTCACCAACTGGTGTCCAAGATAAGTCGGGAAATGTCTAGCAAGGTGGCTCCCTTCCAGTTTACCAAGGAGGATGACAAGGAATCTCGTGGTCAATGGCATAACTGTAGTAATGACTATTTGCAAAGTTTTGAAATGCAGACGAGGAGAGCTAAGACAAAAGTGGTGGAAGTGTTAAGGCAAAAACCTTTGCTTCCTTTGCAATTTTAGGAGAGGTGAGAATTATAGTGGTTTTGTAAGTAATCTTGAAGGGTGTGGAAAAATAGCTTTATCCTAACTAACGTCCATGCTAACTAAGGGCTTCTTACAGTTAGGATGGCTCTGATACCAGCTCTATGGGGACCCCGACTCATCAGACCTGATCATCGAATGCACGTGTATAGTGATCCCAGAGATCAATGCTCACCGAATGCACGTGTTACGTCAAGTCATCTGACTTATCTCAAGTATAATCTCTGTGTCATCGACATATGCACACCAAGTTTGTGAAAACATCAGACGTAGTTTAAGCAGGACCTCCAACTATCCATGATTGTGGACACAGCTATTTGAATAGTTTTACACTCTATAGAGGTTGCACACTTTACCCACAAGACTCAGGGAACTTGCGTGTCATCCACAACTCACGGTATATATCATACCCAAGGTAAGTGAAAGCACAACATGCTCCCTTGGTGGTTTTGATAATTCATAACAACATACATTGTCTCTTGGACTAACACTTCTATCTATTGTATTTTAGATAATAGTCCATGGAGAGTTGAGTTGGCAAAAGGATTGAGGAGACTGTGGAATTACCCCAAGATTGTTGGAAATAGGTTGTCTAAGCTTCAAGCAAGACGACTCTACCTTTTACATTTGGGAGAAATCACTTTGAGTCTATAGGAAAGCCAATACTATTAAAAGGGGGTAAAGTTTTGATGGTGAACAATATACTCAAACGTGCATAGGTGACAGTCACCAAAACATCCACAAAATGTCCCACCAAAGTCTAACCTAAACCATATATGCCAAATCAGTGCAACCAACATTCCTATCCAGGTGCCACCGAGTTCCAAACCGTAGACAGACTCAGCCAAACCCTAACACTTCGGTGTAGCTGACACTGCACTCGGTGCCACCGAGTTGGGTTGCCAACTTCCTGTTATGCAAGTTCTCATTTTCACTCCGACCGAGAATGGTGACTCGGCATCATCGAGGTTGGTAAATCTGACTGTTGGTCACCTTGTGGGTGCAACCGAGAATTGTATATCGGTCCATCCAAGATTCAAAAGTTGCCACTTTTGGTCACTTCGGTACCACCGAGATTTACACATTGGTGTCACCGAGTCTGACTTATTGTGTGTAACGGTTGGATTTTTGGGGATGCCTATATATACCCCTTCACCCCCACCCACTCGATAGATAAGCACTCGGAACTATTCCATACCTATCCTACTCAGTTTTCTGAGAGAGAACCACCTACCCTTGTGTTGAGGTGAAGATCGTCCACTCCAACCATATGGATCTTGATTTCTAGCCTCCCCAAGTTGCTTTCCACCAATCCCATCCCTTCTACCAAGCCAAATTTGTGAGAGATTGATTGTGTGTTGAGGAGTCTATCATCTTGAAGCACGGGAGCAGGGAGTTCATCGTCATTACCGAGCCTATTACCTCTTGGAGGGTGGTGCCTCCTAGATTCGGTATGTGTCGCTTGGGAGCCTCCTACATCGTGCTGTGGAGTGAACCAAGAAGTTTGTAAGGGCAAGGATATTGGCTACTTCATGAAGATCTACCCATAGTGAGGCTAGTCCTTCGTGGATGGAAGCCGCATGGAATAGTCAAGGTTGCTTCTTCATGGAACCCTTCGTGGGCAGAGCCATCCATGGACTCTCACGACAGTTACCCTCCGTGGGTTGAAGACTCCATGAACATGGACGTACGATAGCACCACCTATTGGCACCATGGAAAAATCCTTGCATCTCCTATTGTGTTTGATCTTCATATCCTATCTCTTTACTTACATGTGCAATGTCTTTACTTTCCGCTGCCATATTTGTAGACATGCGTGTGTAGGGCTGTTAGATTTGATAGACTTGCTAGAATAGTTAAAATCTACCAACCAGTTAACTTGGGAAAAGGTTAGTTTTTAAATTTCTTCTATTAGTGTATTCACCCCCCTCTAGACACGCCTCTCTCAATCGTACAGTAAGCACCCGAACAATGCCTTTCCACTGATGATACTAAACAAAGAGTCCACTCGATTGGTACCCAACCCTCATGATGTACATCATACGAGCCTCGCTCCAGATCGTACCATCCATTAAGGGATCTACGGTGTGCCTGGTGCTAGTGAAGACAACGCATGATCGTCCCTACCTGCATGACCCTGTATCAAGAGTGACCATTTCACTCTCGGCACTTGTAATTCGGGCTCTATGATAGTACCCATCAAGGTAATCAACATGGCCCCATCCCATAAGGGGTATCGTGGTTGTGCATGTAAGGTTCAGATGGTCAACAAATCTTAAAACTCTCCGTTTTCACAAACACACCCTCAACTTGTTCCGGTACACCACTTCTTTCTCAAGTGGTTACCCAACTCATCATCATCTCCCTCGGGCATTAGTGGCACCCAAAGGTGTTTTTAAAAAGTCTTTGAACTCATTTCGTTTCCAACACCATGCATATTACCATCCCACTTCTATAGCAACTGTTAGCAACCTAATTGCTCCCACCCGCGTAACTCTCATAAGGATTGTAGGGTCATGCACGATGCAAGTATCAACGGTAAAAGTAACGGAGGCATCCCACCAAAGTGGTAACCTAATCACATGATCATCAACAAGGAATAAGGTGCTATATGACATGGATGAAAATGGTTTCTTAACATTGTCAAAGGGTTGTTTTCCTGGCTCAGCAAAGTCTTTGAGGTCTTCTCACACTTCTCATCCAACTCTGAGCACTCCGTCTACTTCATCAACTATCGTTGGAAACAACCGCAATAAGCAACACATCAAGGAAACAATAAAAGTGCTCCATAAATATGAATTTTATTTTTCTTGGTCACCTTGGGTCATAAGAAAAATAACCAAGGAGGTTTCGTTGGTCGTGGATCAATGGGGAGTTTTGAATGGGGGAAAAGAATGAACTGATGATCCTATAGAAGTCTATAGAAAATATGTTTCCAAAAATAGGTGGATGTACCCAACAATTAGGGCACGATTTTAGAAACATTTAGGAAGTGGTCTCACTGGATTAGGAGTTGGTATGAATATAATAGAGACTTAACAAGTGGTCCCTACATAAATGAATAGCTTAATAATCTAGATTAAAGAGGGAGTGCAAGGAAAAATGCTCATAAATTAGAGCATGAATTTAGATCCACCTAGGAGTTTGAGTCACTCCATTTGGAGTTGATTTGAATCCCCTAGGGATTTTACAATAGGGGCATCACATAGTTCAAATTTGAATTTGATCTAGAATAGTACAAAAATGTGTGTTGCAAAAATATGGGGGTTGCACCAAATAATAGCTGGAATTTTTAGGAGTCTGTAGAAATTTGAATCATCAAATTTGGATGTCATATGAATTATATATGAATTATTTTGATCCTACAAAAAAGAAAAGGGGAAAGAATCCTTTACCAAAAAGGCCAAAACAGCGCACTGGGGGTGAATAGCCACTAGGCCGTCCCAGTGGCTCAGCCACACCTGCGCAGGAGCCACATCGAAGGTGCCTCTCGGGAAATACATCTTCCCTGGGAGGAGGCGTCTCTAGGGGATCCTGCCTCCACATAACGGGCACGGCCCACCCACCAGCTGAACTAGCCGATCGACAGGCGGGGCTTGACGGCTGACTAGGCCGTCTTCAAGCTCCCATTGTGGGGAGGCAAGGGGTCCGGTTGGGGCTACCGGCACAACCAGCCACCATTTTTGGTAGTCCGACCACCGGCGTGCTCAGGGGGAAGAGCCGCCTCCGCTTGGGGGTTTGGTTTTTGCAGGTGGCACCGGGGAAGGCGGGGCGTTGACTGTGGCGGAGGGTGACTACGATAGCCAGGGGGCGGTGCTCTGATCACTAGAAGCAAGAAAGGGAGAGCGAGGGAGGTCAGTGGCGGTGCTGGTGGTGGTCCGCTGTGTTTCAAAGCATAGGAGGGGCTAGGGGAGCTCGAATTTGAGTAGCGGCCGAGGCGACGTCGTCGACCGTAGGAGGAGGAAGAGGACTCGAGGGCAGGGTTGGCGATGACCGGGGGGACTACGGGTGAGGGACAGAGCGAAGGGAGGCATCGGGGTGCTTACTGGCAGGCTTAAGTTTCCATAGCATCGGAGCACCATGGTCGGAGTCCATGGCTTCTACGGGGAGGGCTCTGGAGGCCAGCGGAGGAGGCCGGGGAGGTCTGCGGTGCTCGTGGGCCTAGTGCAGGTTGCTGGGGCGCGAGAGAAAGAGAGGGGCATGTTCCAGGCCCTCTTGCATTTGAGGACGACCACTGGCCAGGCGGAGCGGCGCCGTGCACATGCGACAGAGGTGAAAGGAAGGCAAGGGAAGAGGGGCCCGACACGCTGTCGGGTCATGGACGTCAAGGCTGCCTCGAGGGACACCACCACGAGGCCAAAGGCTGTTGGGAGGAGGGATTGGACACCGCTACAGTGAGCTGGTGCACTGTAGCGTGCTCCAAAGCAACCATATGTTATGCCATGGCATGCCAATGGTGTCTTGGATGCAACCACCAGTGTCTAGCGCGTCCAGGGAGGTATAAAAAATGTGGTGGACGCAATGGACGCTCTAGTGATCCACCTGGGTGAGAGAGGAGTGGACAGAGAGGGATATTCCTACTGTCCAAAAGGGTAAAATGGGTTTTTACCCTACTTACCATCGAAGTAAGTAATGAGATTGTTGCTGGAGGTAAAGGGGGTATCCTAGAGACTATGGTAAAAGTTTGGGATCAAGGAGAATAAGTTATAGGGTGAAGACAGTGACTTTTAGAAATGACCAGAAGGTGTTTGATGGTGATTTTTCCAAGAAAATGAATTATAGTTTCCTTGAGATATAACTGGATCAAATGGTGGTCAAAAGTAGGGCTGCTCAACAAGTTTGAGATTAGCTGAAGAAAGTTGCCAATGTAAACTTGGTAAACCCTAGAATTCAACAGAAACATGTTTCTATATATATGGTATGCATTTCCATTCTCCTTGAGGCACCACTTGGTGTGGCATCCTTATTTGGGTAATGGAACATGCCCACAAAGTTTGGGGTCAAGGGAAGAAACTTCACAATGTAAAGTTGTTCAAATATGATTCTGGACAAAGAGGGATTTGGAATATTTTGGTGAAGCATATAACTTGGAATTGAGATGAAAATTTGCAAGATCATCATATATAACATGAGTGACTTGCTAGAATTTTCCTGGATTTTATTGAGAATATTTCTTATAGAAATATTTCAAATGCTTGATTTAAGCAAGAAAGGTTTTGAAGGGTTTTGTCCAATATTTTGAACATGAACATGTGTTTAAACTCTTATATATGGACAATATATCTCCACTGAGTTTTCCTAAATTTTCTCAAATATTTTTGAAGCATTTAAATAATTTTTCCTGTGAAAAAACATTTCTATCCTTAAAGGAAAAGCCTTTAAATAAATAGAAAAATAATCTTTAAAATTAGTATTTTGTGGTTTTGGGAAGTCATATATATAGTAGGTTCCAAATAAAGCCTTTGGGGAAAAGGGATCTACACAATTTGAGGACTTGTAGTGCAAACCTCAACTCGGGGGGTTTTGAAAACCTACTTTGAATAAATTAGTTTTGGCCAAAACAATATTTGATAAAAATACTTTTAAGTCCTATACATATGGCATAATCATTGGACAAGAGTTGGGATCAAGGAAAAGATTTTTGAGACTAGGAGGGAGTTTTATGAATATAGAGCACTAGCAAGAAATCAAACAAGCAAGCAAATAGCACACAAGTCAAGCGTTCATATGCAGTCAAAAAAAATTAATTGGCCCTAATTTTTTGTTCATGTTAACTTAGTCATGAGGTAGGTGCTGGGGGACGGCTCATCCCAACAAGTGTTTCCATCGCGTGAAGGAATTCATTGTACATATTCTAAAGGATAGTAAAGTTTTCTTAAGGGAGCAAATGGTATCGAGGTTGGGATATGCGATTTAGACTTATGTTTTTAAAGCAGCATCCCTTTCTGGAGTATGACGAGCCACCGCCCTTGTTTCCTCGCCCTCCTTCCTTGTTTTCCTGACGGTAAAACATGTAGGGCTAGGGGCCTCTGTCCTCCAAACAAACAATGTGACAACAAGGATTGTAGAATCATCAAGTACTCTAGCAAATTTATAGAACTTAAAAGAGATAACATTTCAATCATAAAAATTCATAATGAACATTTAATGCAATGGTATGATGCAATGCCTATATTTATTATTCCTTCGCATAGGGTCTACGCCTAGTTTTGTACAAAGGGTTACATGCAACTACGTCAAGGCTTGTACAAAAGGTGGCTTCCAGGGACTGAGCCCGACAGCCTATTCTTACGGGTAGAACTTACGAAGATGCTCGATATTCCATGAGTTAAGCGTTTGATGCCATCTTTTGTCTCCAGAAGGACTGTGCCAGTTATGTTGACTCGTGCTACCAGGTAAGGGCCTTCCCACTTCGGCGTCAACTTTTTGGTACCCTTGGCGGACTGAATGCACCTAAGGAAAAGGTCACCTTCCTCAAGGCTCCGGGCATGGACCATGTGGCTATGATAGTGGCGCATGGCTTGCTGGTAGCATGCAACACACACAGCGGCCCTGAGACCATCTCGAGGAGCATGGCATCGTCATGTCGTAGCTACTCTTGCTCTACTTCATCGTAGGCAAGTACTCGAGGTGACCCATATATGAGCTCCATGGGGAGAAATTCTTCCTCCCCATACATTAGGGAGAAGGGCATCTGGCTAATAGCTCGATTCGGTGTCGTTCTGAGGGACCAAAGAAGCACCGGTAGCTCATCTATCCAGCGTTTGCCGCTCCTTCACACTTTATCGAAACTTCTTCTCTTGAGTACTTGAAGCACTTCAGCATTCATCATGTCGACCTGCCCGTTGCTTCTTGGATGAGCGACAAAGGTGAATGAGACCTTGCTTCCAAGGCTTTGCATCTATTGCATGAAGGCACGGGTCGTGAACTGGGTGTGATTGTCAATGATCACTCTGTTGGGCACTCCAAAAAGGCACACAGATCCTTTCACAAACTTGATAGCTGACTGCATGGTCACCTTTCTCACTGGTTCCACCTCATGCCATTTTGTGAACTTGTCGATTATTATGAACAGGAAATCGAAGCCCCCGACAGCGCGGGGAAAGGGGCCCAAAATATAGAGCCCCTAGACCAAGAATGGCCAAGATAAAGGGATCTTCCAGTGAGCTTGCGCTGGTTGATGCATATTCTTGGAATGGAACTAGAAGTCCTCGCATTTGGAATGGAACTAGAAGTCCTCGCATTTGGAGGGAAGTGGGAAAATAGAAACCCTGTCGAAAGGCTTTTCTTGCAATGGCCCTGGATCTGATGTGTGACCCACACACACCTTCATGAATCTCTGCCAACAGCTTCAGTCCAGCTTCCTGGCAAATGCACCTCAATTTCACACCGTTTGGTCTTTTTTTGTACAGGGTGTCATCGACAAACAGGTACATACTTGGCTGACGGGCTACTTTTTTGGTTTCTCATTATTATTTTTGAAGGACTAAAGGCATTTCTTCGTTCGTGGGAGCGCTTTCCTTGACCGTGAGAACCTAGGGTTTTTGCATGAGGGAGCTGCTCAGCAACAATAACAGGACTGCCCCCGGTAGCCTCTCTACCGACGGCTTTAGAAAGCTGGTTCGGGAAATGCTTGCCGGAGTTTAGCTTTCTCCTTTTCCTGGTCATCGCCAAAGGAGATACTGATGGCTGCATAAGGCGGAGGACAAAAGTTCCTCGTTCCATAGGAAGCTTCTGCGTGGCGCACTTCGATGGAAGACCAGCGATGCTGTTTTCGGCACGTGGCACATGCTTTGCTTGCAATCCATCAAAGTGCTCCTCCAGTCCTCACTTATTCCATGTTTGCTTCCATCAACGGACACTAATAATCTTTGTTGACTTGTTTCAGCAGGATTTGAGGATCTCCTCGGATGATTGGTTTCTTGATTCCCAACTCGACCGCGATTCTGAGTCCGGCAAGGAGCCCCTCATACTCAGTGGTCTTGTTGGTAGCTTCCTTGCGGGGAAAGTGCATTTGAACCAAATACTTGAGGTGCTCTCCGATGAGAGAGACAAGGAGCACGCCCGCTCCGGTTCCCTGGAGCGAGAAAGCACCGTCAAAAAACATGTTCCAATCTGTTGGGGATGTAACCCCGTGGCGAGACCCACCCAGGAGAGGTCGGGTGATGCCTTGCGGCTCATAGTCAGGACCCTTAAAATGTGTCGAAGGATTGAAGACAAGGCCACATGGCGACTTATCGGATGGGCCAAGATGGAGGCCCAGAGACGGAAGATGGCGGGAAACACGGGCGTGTAAGCCGCCCGGAGACGGCTTTCCCAAGAAGGCAAGGCGGTTTCGAGACAAGGTCGAATACCTTGTGTGAGTCAGCTTGGACTCTTGTAACCTTAGGGCCTCGACCTACCTATATAAAGGCAAGTCCCTAGGACGGCTTAGGACAGGAAACAATTGATTGATAGCTAGGTCAAGCAAATCCGCTCCCTTCTAATCGATGCCCAATCAATACAACACAAAGCATGACGTAGCCTTTTACCTCTTCCCGAGGGAACGAACCTGGGTAAACCCGTGTCTCTCGTCCCGACCAACCCATTTGGGTCCACCGCCTTAGCGATGGCCTTGGACCTAAGTCCTAGGACATCAGCCATGACAAAACCATGATAGTTGGCACCCACATTGGGGCTAGCGTGCGGTGGTGTGGAGTTCACGATGGGCTCTCTCCTGGGGATCGCGGGATATGTTGTCGTCATGATAACTAAGAGTCCTCGTGGCAAGCTCTACATCGACACTTCTGGATGGGGACCGGATCCGAACTCAATCAAGTACGAGTATCGGGTCCCCTTCGGCAGGATTCACATATTCATTGGTAAGATCAGCGGATCTACACCCGGGCCGAGCATTTGCACCGACCTCATTGAGCCGGCCCGGTGTGCACAACACGCCCGTGTTCAAACCGGGAGGAGGAGCATCTTCATCGGCTTCACGGAAGGCAAGTAAGACTCCATGTAAGGGGGGAAACTTTTGTTCTCCCAGACGAAGGATCCTCCAGTGAAGATAAGGAATCAATCTACCAGCTTGACGATGGCGGACTCGGGGGCTATGCCGATGGCAGAAGTATTCCGGAGCCCTATGACCCATGGAGCCAACCCTCCATCTTCATGGCAGGATCGGTGTCGGCTTTACATAGCTTGACATCCGGAGTAGCGGAAGGAGCCGCCATGCCGGATGCCGGGCCTCCCAAGCCGCCGGCTCAGGTCCTGCTGGAACTTATGGAGGAATTAACATCCCTGATGGCCACTGAGGTAACAACCGGAAATCAAGCAGAGCGCAACGCGGATATCACCAGGATTAAGGGACTGATGACTCAGGCCCAGGAGGATATCAACACATTTGAAGGACAGATGAATGCTGAGTCGGAATGTTTAAGGGCAGAGGCTCTCCGTTTTAGATTAGAAGAGCATGCTTTAGAGGCAGTTCTTCAGAGATGGACTCAAGTCGGCCTCTGCTTGCAGCTTCAGCCCCGAAATCTCTTCAATACCCCCGGGGCAGGGCCGAGTGTGCCGCCGGTTGTAACCCGGGCCGCTGAGGCACCACGGCATCCAGACCCGCCCCGGACAGATCGAAATCCATGGCGGTACCGTGTGACACCACCTGGCCATTATTCTTACTGGGTGTAGAACATGATAGCGACGACTGCTAGGCTTAATGAACTCCCTTTGGCCAAAGGGATGTTGTTCACTGAGGAGGCACGAAATGCTATTGGATTTCTACAAACAGTAGTGGCTCAGAAGGAAAAAGTAAACATACAGCCGGAGTCGCGTGCACTCCACACCCATCCCAAGCCATAGCTACAGCCGGGACAGAGAATTATCGGTGGTTGCTAGAACAAAGACGCAGCCTGGACAATGATAACTTGCCTTGAATTAATGCTCATGAGATCTTGGATAGGGGCAGAGAATTAATGCTACAAACAGCAGTGACTCAAGTGACGGATTACCCGGGCCCCGGTAACCCCTTCCACCTAAGTCGGAGCTAGCGTCTCTTCTAGGGGCGTTGGTGTGCCTTGCCTATGACGGCTCTATGGAAAGAGCGTTTGATCAAGAACTTTAATGGGCCATGTAAGGTGCCTAACTGAGGCTTTACTGGGTTGTAAGTCTAATTTACCCCCTGAGGCTTGGATTGAAAGTTATGAGCTCGCCATGGAGATTTTGGATGTCAGTGTGGTGGTTTGTGCAAAGTACTTCTTCATGATGTTCGAATGACCAGCTCGTACGTGCTTAAAGGGTTTGCCTCCCATTACCATTGCATCTTGGGCCGAGATAAAGGCACGTTTTATCAAGAACTTCCGGGGGACATTCAAGCAGCTTATGACAATTGTAGATGTTGACCATTGTGTACAACATCTGGATGAGTCGGCCCATCCTTGGCACCGAAGGGTTTTGATAGTTATCCACTCGTCCAAGAACATCTTAGCGTCTCAGGAGGTTCTGATTTTACAGAAAAAATGTCACTTCTTAGCCCTTAAACAGAAGCTCGGGCGGCTAAAGCATTCTTGTCAAGACATGGGAGAGATCATGATGGCTCTCACAAAGTATGCGGTTTCAGATACTAGGAAGGATCCGGGTTCCGATAATGAGAGATCGGCTAAGGGTAAAAAGAATATCAATTGCAAGAGTCAACAACAGAACGTGGCTAACAACCCAGGCAAGAGAAAGAACCGAGACGGCGGGTCAGAACTGGTGGCCAACGCTAGCGTTGGGAACAATCATGCCAAGGGTAATGGTAAGTCGCCCTCTAACAAAGGTAAAACCCCTTTTAACTTGGAGGAAATGCTCAGTAAGCCTTCCCCGGGGCATACCCAACCCGGCAGGCTAGCAGGTCATGAGTGGAGGGACTATAATATTATGCGGGAGTTCTGGAACTATATCTTTAACCAACATCGTAATAACTGCAATGAACCGTCAGGCAGCTCAGGCCGGGCGGCTCATGGACTGGCTTCGGTGGAGGCAGCTCAGGTTCACGTTATCAGGGGCAAGGAAATCAAGATGGTCACCATCAACAGTCTGGCAACGGTGGGCAGCAGCACAACAACTAATCAGGGTATCAGAGTAACCTGAAGCATCTCAGTGGAGTCCATTAGCATGTTTTCACTATGACCCTGGACAAATGAGATCAAAAGCTACACAAGAGGGCAGTCAACACAGCAATGCCGGCTCTCCCACAGTTGTTGAAATGGTCTGAGTATCCTATCGCATGGAGTAGGGAGGATCAACTGCCACGGATCGATAATCCGGGGTACTAGGCACTTGTGGTAGGACCTTAGCTTGGAGGTTATAAGTTTACAAAGTTACTGATGGATGTTGGCAGTAGCATCAACATCTTGTACTATGACACTTTTCACCGGATGGAGCTAACTGACAAGGCCCTTAAGCTGTCATCAACAGTTTTATACGGTGACGTGCCAGGAAACTCGGCTTACCTGGTGGGTAAGACTGCCCTCGACGTGGCATCCGGAGATGACTACAACTACAGGGTGGAGACTTTGTGGTTTGAGGTTGTGAAAATTAAGAGCCCATATCACGCCTTGTTTGGCCGACCGACTTTGCAAAGTTTATGGCCATGCCCTGTTATATCTACTTGCAGCTCAAGATGCCGGCTTCCAAGGGGACGATAATGGTACACGGTGATTGGAAGATGGCTCCTGAATGTGAAGGCGACACGGCTTATCAAGAGTCCAACTATGATGAGGCGAAGCTTAAGTTTTACAACGACAATGTTGATCCGACCAATATGACTCCATTGAAGAAACCCAGCACAGAGTCTGAGCCGCCCCTGAAATTTGTGGCGGAGGGTACAAAGTTGGTGGACTTTGCTATGGGCGACTCATCAAAGCAGTTCACTATTGGGGCTAGCATGGACCCCGCATAGGAAAGCGTGCTCATCGAATTCAGCCATGAGAGTCGGGACATCTTTGCATGGAAGATTTCTGACATGCCGGGTGTACCGAGAGAGTTCGCTAAGCACCACCTTATTGTGGATCCCAATCTTAAACCGATTAAATATTTCCTTCATCATTTCAACGAAGAACGGTGTAAAGCAATTGGAGAAGAGGTGGCCTGGCTCTTGGCAGCAGGGTTCATCGTTGAGGTTTTTCACCCAGAGTTGTTAGCAAATCTCGTGCTTGTACTTAAAGAGAATGGCACGTGGTGGATGTGTGTGGATTATGTAGATCTTAACAAGGCCTGTCCAGTAGACCCATTTGGTCTCCCACGTATCGAAAAAATTATTGATGCAACGGCGGGTTGTAATAGTTTATGCTTCCTGGACGCTTATTCGGGTTATCATCAGATCAAGATGGCAGTTAAGGACCAAGAGAAGACATCTTTCACAACACCTTTTGGGGCTTTCCTCTATGGGTCTATCCCTTTCGGGCCTAAAAGTGCGTAGGCAACTTATCAATGTTTCATGCAAAATTGCCTTCATAGTCAGATTGGGTGTAATGTTCATGCTTATGTGAATGATATTGTGGTTAAGTCAAGAAAGAAGGAGACTATGCTTGACGACCTGAAGGAGACGTTTGACAACTTACGGCTCTACAAAATGATGCGTAACACGACTAAGCTCTTGGGTTTCTTTGTTTCAGAGTGACATATTGAAGTTAACCCGGATAAGATAAAGGCCATCACGTTGTTTTCTAAGACGGCGAGCATTAACGATGTTCAACACTTGGTGGGTCGTATTGCCACTTTAAGATGCTTTAGCAAACGCCTGGGCGAGAAGGCTATTCCTCAATATCAAATGATGAACAAGACGAATGGCTTTGTCTGGAGCAAGGCTGCGGACAAGGCGCTTGAGGCGCTCAAGAGATAGTTACTTGAGCCGGTGGTCTTGGCTGCTCTGGCTGAGAAAGAACCTTTTCTCATATATGTGGCGGCTAATAACAGGGCGGTCAGCACAGTGGTTGTTATGGAGCGTAAGGAGGCAGGGAAAGTGTATCCAGTTAAGAGGACGGTTTGCTATGTCAGCAAGGTCTTGATAGAGTCCAAGCAAAGATACCCGCATCGGCAGAATCTAATCTATGGGTTGTTCATGGCAAACCGCAAGTTGAAACATTATTTCCTTGGACATCAAATCATGGTGGTTAGCTCTGCTCCTTTGGGATATGTCATTCAGAACAGAGAGGCTACTAGCAGGATCGCTAAGTGGGCACTAGAACTTGGGCCCCTTAATTTGAAGTATGTGCCTCGTACGGCTGTCAAGTCTCAAGCCTTGGTGGATTTGATAAATGATTGGACGGAGAGTCAATCGCCAAAGGAGAAGCTGGACAATAGATACTAGAAAGTTCACTATGACAGATCCATGCAATTGGAAGGATCGGGGGCTAGGGTTGTCTTAACCTCCCCTAGAGGTGACAAAAAATTTATATGTGTTAAGGTTAATGTTTCCTTTTACTAACAATGCATCTGAGTATGAAGCTTTGCTTCACAGGCTCCATGTGTCTAAGGAGATGAATCTAAGGCAGGTTAGGTGCCTGGGCGGCTCAGACCTCGTGGCTCAGCAAGTCTCAGGCACATGGGATTCCAACGACCCACGGATGGCGGCATATCGTCAGGTGGTGGATATCATCACTGGCCACTTCAAGGGTTATCAAGCGGATCTTATTGACCGTCAAAAGAATGAAGCAGCTGATGCATTATCAAAGCTGGGCTCTCAGCATAAGCCGGTGCCACCTAACGTCTTTCGGGACGTGTTACATCACCCCTCTTTTAAGTCGCCTTCTGAGGAGGATCTAGCTATACCTGGCCTGGAGGGGTAGCTGGTGGTGGATCTACATGCTATTCCTGACAGGACGTTGCCTTATCTGGTGTATCTAACTTGTGGCCAGTTGCCCATGGATGTTGCCTTATCTGGCGTATCAATGTGAGCTTCAAGGGAATCCGGCTTGGGGTGCTCCGACTCTTGGGAAATAGGAGGGAAGGATGACCTGCTCACTTTCCTTCGTTTGTCTTGAGCCCTATAGGAAAATATATTATTTTACAAGCACATGTAAGGATAAAGAGTATTAATATATACTACGAAGTATCAGAGTACATACTCTAGGTTGATTTTAAGAGGAGGTAGTGTAGAGGCAGTTGAGTCGCCACAAGAAGGGGGTGATTCCTAACAGGTTAAGATTGTGAAAACAAAAATAAGTTACAATGCAAAAATAGTATTCAGACAATGAATTCAGTCAAAGGAATACCTCAGTATGCCATTTTTGAGGAGCGAGAGAGTTTGGCAAGCCGAACAAAATATCTTCAAAGCCGGTGCTCCTGGTTTGACGTGTGGTGTCATCTTGCTATTTCTTCAAAAGAAACTTAGCATCCAAGTGAGCTAAAGGGCGTGAACAGTTTATCTTACAAACAGCCTGTCGTATTCTCTTTACTGGGTAAGTTTCTGAGTCGGAGGAGATGGTAATTACCTTTGGAGCATCAGCATGTCTTGTCTCCACTTCTTCATGTGAACAATCGTCTTCAATGAGTTGCATCAGGATAAGTCCAAGAGAGTCAAATTCTACCGCCGAGTCATCAAGCTTGAGCAGTTCCTAGGCAGAGGTTTTCTTCTTACGACTCGAAATGTGGTTTTACCCACCTTAGGCTCTTCTCTGGGGGGAGTATATCTCTTTTTCTAGAAAGGGGAGTCGGCCTATATATAGGTTGCCGGAAGGTTAAAAGGAGTAACGTGGAAGGTTAAGACAAAACAAGTAACTTGCTGGAAAGGATTCTTGCATCCGGAGCCAGGTTCTTCACATAGAAAGGGCTCAACCCGTTCTTATTGCTAATATCTTGAGGCTCGCCTAGAAGTGACTTGACAATCGTATTGAGATCTTGGTCTGTCAAAGGTGTGGTGTCGGAACGAAGAGGGTCATGCACTACACTCGTATATTCACTCATAAGTTTATCCCGCCGGCTCAATGACAAGATCCTCCAGGTGACCCAGCGACGGGTTAGACCAACACCAGTCAAGCCATTGCAAAGTTGGGTGCATGTTTACCTCGCTCTATGGCACACATCCGATCTGGGAGCTCGACGGAGGTGCAAAGCCAGGTAGGACAGTAACCTGGCAGCGGCTTCTCTCCTTCTGTATAAGTGTCTTTGTAGTTGAACCAAGTCTTGTTCCAGTCTTTGGGACAACTCGGCAAGGTGGTCGCAGGAAAGATCATATCTCTCCGTCTCTGGATAGATACGCCTCCAAGTTCCAAACTCGGCCCAGACGCCACTTCAGTTTGGCGGTTGATGTAGATGTAGTCTCGGAAGAGGTCAATAGATGAGTCTTCTTGCTGATATGCTTCGCACAAGACTTGGAATTGGCACATATTGGTGACAGAATTTGGACCTATGTCCTGAGGGTGGAGTTTGTAGAAATGAAGGACATCCCGGAAAAACTTTGACCCAAGTGGGCTAAAACCTCCGAGAAGATGATCAACAACTCTCAGGTTTTCGTATACTCCGAAGAAAAACATTTGTTGATCAGTCATAGCTTCTTCCAAGTTTCTTCCTTCACAAAGGTAGGGCTTGATCTTTATCAAGCCTGAGGTCAGTGATTTGTGGGTTCACTTGAATACTTGGATAGCTTTAACTCACTCTTGGGGTTTACTATCGTTCCATATTCCAACATTACCTTCAGTTCACTATACCATACCCTTGAGGTAACAATTCACAGACATATTATTGCCTAGATTCCACCCTATGGAATTCATTTTCCTTTCGATTGCTCTGTTTAACATTGGTTATGGTTTCATCACAATCATTCCTTTTCCCAATATTCCAACTTCAAGAGTACTTTGTCACAAATGTTGTCATCCACATAGTTTGATATGGTACAACATTACCTTTAACTGTTTTCATTTGATCCAGACTCCTTGGCAATATGTCACTTTCTTATTCCATGGATCATGTGGTTTTACCGATTACTACCACACTTAAGATGAAATGCATGCATGCCTGCATAGACCATATTTTCTCATATCCTTGAAAATAGTTGGAGATTTTTGTTCATGGGGTAACAACTCATAGAAAATCATGACACAACAAATTTCATTGATTTACGAAGTTATTACAATATCAGAGACTTCCATTACAAAATAATCTCATGAAAACAAGAGTGCTTCATGATACACTTATTTCCATATTCAAAAATTAACTACCTCATTATAGCTTTCTTCTCCTCTGGACATTTACTAGCATAATGTCCTGCTTCCTTGCAACGAAAACAAATGATTTTCCGCCAAGTCTTGGGGCTTCCTGATGTTGGTGTTTGCTCCTTAGGGTTTTGGTTCCTTTCTTGGGCACTTATTGGCATAGTGGCCCATATCCTTACACTTGAAACATCTGATATGACTCAGGTCCCTCTGTTCAGGGGCTTGTGTCTTCCTGAGCTTCTTTGTTCCGATCAAACTTTCAATTTCCTGTGGATCAAACTCCACTTCTTCTGTCGGAAAGTTTCCCTAGATACTCTTTTCTTTCCTTCGTACAGTCCTGTGAGAAATGTCCTTTTCTCCACATGAATAGCAGGCATTGGAGTAAAATCTTGTTAGGCCTTCTCAATTAGGGTCTTCAACATCTTCCTTCATCACAAGTTCTCCTAATTTTTCTCTAAAGGCTTCCTTCATGGCTTCCTTCTGCTGCTTGATGACTTCTTGTACCTTGGGGTACATTTGGCATTGAGCTGGGTAATGCATAGTTCCTTCACACAAGAAACATGTCACCTACCTAGTTGGGCATTCCTCAGCAGGGTGATTTTCTTCACAATAAGGACATCCATCCTTGTGTTCTTCCTGGGTGTGTCCTATCTCTCCACATATCTTGCATGCGTAAATCTTCTTCACATATTTGAGAGGGGGCTTCTGGGTGTTGGTGACAACTTGAGATTTTTGTAGAGTCATCTTGAATTCTTCCCAAGTGATTGTTGCTAGTGTATCATGGGTAGCTTCATGCATCTTCCACCAATGTGCATCACCTTCTGCAAAGTATCGAAAAACATACTAGACCATCTCGTTCCTTGCAACATGGTTACTCCTTAGATGATCCTCCATGTTCTGAATCCATTCTTCTGTCTCTAATCGAGTCATCAATCCGGAATACACGGGTCTAGCTTCATTCAGCATCTATTGGGTCCAAGGGTTTGGGATGAGATACAAGAGAGGGATCGAGAGAGATGCACACAATACAAACAATATAGTTTTGAAAATGGGATTTGTTGGTGGCTGTCGAAAAATTTACACACAAATGACAGCTCACAAATCATCGTATCTAACGTAAGTATACAAGAGGGGTTTGGTCTTCTAGGGCATAATATCTTGGAAATTCTTCATGGTCTTCAATTTCTTTGGGTCTTCACAGTTTTCAACTCGTGTAACTTCAACTCTTCTAATGCATGGTGAAATGTTCTTTACTTTGAAGTGACCATCAGTTGTTTCGATATCTTGTCCTCTTCGAAGTGGTCTCAGTTGATCCTTAGTGTGGCCAAAGGGGAAAGGGTATTTTCTAACTATTTAAGGTAAGAGAGATCATTTGATAAAGCTCAAATAAGATGAGAAGTAAAGGGTCTTTTGAAAACAAAGTTTTTCGAGAAATCGTTTCCTAAGGTCTTTCCAGTTTCGAGGGTTACGTCCTACAGTCAACATGTGCTCTGATACCATTTCTGTAGCGACCCGACCTGGAGAGGTCAAGCCTTTGTGTGTTCTGTGCCATCCATGGATCAGTATGCTGGTACACACAGTAATGTATATATCAAAGTGCAATCACATGTAATTAACGTAAAACTGATATATACCTTCAAATTTCAGCGGAAGCGGTCAATGGGAGTGGATCCCAATAACAACAACGGCATGTTGAGTGCGGACCGTAACCCTGAATCATACTCTTACTCGTCGTAGAAGAGTATCTGCAACATAAGATGTTGCAGCCGTGTAGGTCAGTACAATGAATGTACTGGCAAGATCACCATAGCAGAAAAACAATGATAAGAGTAGATCTATATGCAATAAGGCTTTGTGGCTCTGGGTCTGAGTTTTTGCATAAATGCTGATTTTATTTTATTTTTCCTACAACAAAGGAATATCAGGGATTATCTCTATAGAGTTACCTAACATGACATGGTTCCGCCAACCGATGTCATAATGCCCACGAGTATCAATAGTTGCCCACAATTAATTATCTGTCCAGTGTTGAGAGTTCAGAGATAGATCCAAGTACAGAGGCTCAAATTGTCCATAACCGTGGACATGGCTAATCTATTTGGTTTAACTCTGCAGAGTGTTGTGTACTTTTCCCACAAGATTCGTTCCCTCTTGGTAAGTCCTCGCACTGCCGGGTGTTTGAGAACAGGATGAATGAAACATGATCTTTCAAAGTGCTTCCCTGACTACTGTCAGTGCCCATCCAATCCTAACGTCGACTACATCTCGTAGCACTGCCCAGCCAGAGTCACAACAAAGATCAACCAATCCAGATCCCATAATGACTCGTGGCTACACAGGTAAGCTTCCGGGCATGAAGTATTCATCCGACTCTTTGAGTCGGGGTGAAGCTTTCTGCAAGATGTCATGGTGCTTCTCCATGCATCCCGACCATCCACTAGTTACTCCAGGGATGCCGAATCAACCATCCTTCACCCAGTAGTGTGTATTGAAAACTTGTTTCTCGAGTCTTGAAGTCTTGAGGTCTTGGATATGCAGGACTTGAAGATGCCTTCATGAAGTTGTCGTCTTGACGTAGAGTCCTCCTTCTCAAACCACTCACGAACACTCATACCAAACCCCATCTACTTTAGCATAGCATAAGAATAACAACCATTCCCGTGGCTTTAGTAACAAGTGGTGGGTTCCTACCGCATGCATTCTACTCAACTACAAGAATTTCAATAACACTACTGGAGGGGTATGTTGAATGATGTCACAACATGCAATAAAACATAGGTACGAACAAAATGGTCAAAGTGAACTTGCCTGTACTGTTGATGAAGATAATATCACTCTCAGAAAATTACTTGATAGACTATTCATCACTCTCCCATGAAAATCTAAATAATCAAACACTGCATTCATATAAGCAATCATACTAGCAATCAATTCTAGCAATCAAAAACTAACACAAAACCAAAAGCAACAAGGTTGTGATGAAGGAAATACTTAAGACAAAACTCAAAACAACAAAGCTTCATCAACACAAACAACGGTTGGTTTTCTCTACAAATGATGCTATTTTCAAAGGTAACAAAACAAAACAAAGAAAAATATAGCAAAAGTATTTTAGTAAATATTTTACTAGTAAAAATAATTACTTTTGAAGAACAAGTAAGAACTAAGATAAATAACACACTAAACACTATAAGATTTCTAGGTAATAATCTTAACAACAAGTAAAATAAATAAAATAATAGAATAAGAGAAAACAATTTATAAAGCAACTAAGTTAATAGAAAGTAGACGTATAAAACAATTTATAAAACTATTTTCAAATAAGAAGTTAAACTAGCAATGAAATCAATATGCAAGTTACTATGAAACTAGAATTGATTTCATGTTAAAATATAATAAATGACATAAAAATAAACTTGGTTGAAATACTACTACTATCTAACAGAAAACAAAGTAAAACTTGTCAACTAATGTAAAAGAAAAGATATTGAAACAATTTAAAATAAAAGAACTAGAAATAAACCTAACAAGAACTAAAACATAATCTGTTTTGTTAAAAATACTAATTTAAATTATTCTAAAAATTCCCAAGTTCTATCTACTGATAACAAAGGTCACTAGTGACAAGCAGAAAAAGGAATCAACTCAAAATAAAATTTTAAACTCAAGATATTCAGAAAATAAGATTTGAATCAAATCTGTTTGAATTCAATTTTAAATTATTCAAGTAGGGTCAAACTTGATATCTACAGACACTAGATGAAATTTGTTACATGATGCAAAAAGAATCAAATTAAAATAATTAAAACATAAAAGATATAAAGAAAACAAAAACAGAACTATTCTGTTTTAAAAAACAGAAAACAGAAAAAGAAAAATCTAACTAACGGACAGGGTACACGTGGCAACCTCTGATTGGGTGAAGGGTGTGCATGTTCTAGCGATTCAAGCGGAAGGCTGACTCATAACAGAAAATGATTCGGCGTTTTATAATAAAACCTACGTTCTAATCTTGGTTGTTGGAATAAGATCGAACGGAGGGGAGGGCTCCGGTGACTTACAGAGGAGGAGGGGAGCTCCGACGATGCTCCGGCGATGTACGAGGCGGCGAGGTTGACGGGGATTGTGCTCCGATGGTCCTCCGGCGACGGTGTCAGCACCAGGTGATGCAGATGAGCGCGGAAATGCTTCTGATGGTCGTGAAGGAGCTTGGGGATGACGGTGGCGACGACGGTGAGCTTGGAGGCGGCGGCGGCGCTCGGGTGTCAACGGGGAAAGGGGCTTCGGTGGGTGCGGGGCTCGGGCGAGGGCACTGGGAGGAGCGCGCGAGCAAGGTGGAGTGGTTGGTGGGCTCGGGAGGGCTTGGGGCAGTCGGAGGTGAGCAGTAGCTCAACAATGGCGCGGCGGTGCGGTCGGACTCCGGCGAGCAATGGCGGCGGTGAGAGGTGTCGGGCAGAGGAGCAAAGGGGTGGAATGGGTGCGGGAGACCTCAGGTATTTATAGGAGGTGGCTCAGGGTCGGAAAATGGAAAGGAGGAGGGAGATCCAGGCGGATTGATCTCGCCGGCGAGAATGGAAAGGAGGGAGGAGGAAATAACAAAGGTGACCGCGCTAGCGTGTCAGTCGGGCGGTGGGGTCCGCGCGTGAGAGAGAGGGAGAGAAAGGAAAGAGATCGGGCGGCCGATCTGGAGGGAATTCGGATCTGGCTAATAAAGACGTGGGCCTATTCTTTCCTAATGGGCTCGGTATGTTTCCTATTAAAGGGATTTGTTTCCTTTTATTAATTTACAAAGAAAGGAAACTACTTTATGGCAATCAAAATGCTTTCCAAAAAATGAAGATTTATATACCAAAATGATCAGGGAAATAAATGCAGTAAGATGGACATTTTTCCACGGCCAAATTAAATACTTTAAAAAAAGTATTTTTAGAAAATGCCTAAATGTCTTTATTTCTTTTTTGCAAGTATTTTTTTCAAATAACCCCCGGGATTTTATGATTCAAATGCTTCACAAAAATAACCCTCGTGTGGAGTGTCATGTTACTCCTCTCAAAAATCTTATCAAGGGTATTTGAATTCTTTCAAACTTCAAAGTGGAAATCAATATATAAAAAGAACTCCATATGAGAAAATTTCAAATGTTTTCAAATTTCACTCTTCAAATATTTTTATATTGAATAAGTCATGTCATCTTCTCTCACTGATTTGAATTCCAGGAATTTGAATTCAAAAAGCATATGGGAAAGTCATGTCATTCCCTCTTATTCAAAAAGTTTTCAAAAGTTTGAAATTTTCACTCAATTTCAATCACTCAATCAAACAAACAATCATTCTAATATTTATTATAACATTCCAAAATTTGGGATGTTACAACTGACTAGGGTTTTAGAACCTAGGGTGTTCTTGTCCCCTGTCTATGGTGAGGATTCCAGCAAACGATGGAGGAATCAAAAAAGCTTCGGTTGGCTAATGTTGTTCCGTAAAAGTAGAGAGGTGGGAACCTGAAGAGATCGAGGGAAGTGGCTAAATGCCAATGAGCTCTTATCCGACCAGGGTGATGCAACGGCCGTTTGGTGCAGAGGAAAAAATTACAGCAACGACAGCGGAGGTTCATATGCAAGAGGCTAGAGGAAGAAGAAGAGAGATGGTGGCGGCGGAGAGGATAAAAATAAATGAGACCCATCACTTGCCTATTTATGAGATGGGGAAGCAACAGTCCACACGACAATCAAGGAGGCGCAATGATGATTGACCAAGGGAGACGCTTCGATTTTCGGGCCGACCATTTAATGAGATGGTCCTTTGCAACATCACGGAATCTTTTTGATGTGTCTAGGATGATTTCATCCGTGGTTATGGTGGGTTGTAAATTTTTCTCTTTCAGGTAAGGAAGATGGGAGACTCGCCGCTAAATTAATTCGAAGATTGCATGAACAAGTTCAAATCAATCTTGGGCCTAATGTTGGGGATATAACCCCGTGGCAAGACCTGGCGGCTCATAGTCATGCCCCTTAAAGTGGAACTTAGGATTGAAGAGATGGCGTGACACTCGGTTGTGTGAGCTGCCCAGAGATGGCTTGCCCAACAAGGCAAGGTGGTTTAGAGACAAGGCAAGGTGGTTTAGAGACACAATCCTTGGGCGCTTCTTTGATGGGGAGAAATGTCCTTGGAACCACTTCGTCTAGCGTTGGTGTCCATTCTGCAATGAAGTCCACCAAGGCCCTGCTCTGAATTGTGGAAGTGAGCTCATGCTTCGGACCAAAATATGACAGCTCTAACGCCCGCTCAGCTATCCAGCCAGTGGCTTCAGGATTTCTCAATAAGCGCTGCAGCGAAAAGGGAGTGACAACTGTGATCTCGTGGGCTTGGAAGTAGTGGCACAACTTCCTCGAGGCCATGATGAGGCCAAAGATCAGCATTTTCAATCTAGAGTACCTTGACCTAGACCCTTGTAACAAGGAGCTGACAAAGTACACTAGTCGATGCACCACTTTCTTGTTCGCCAATTTCTTGTTCGCCAGTTCCCCTTGGATTGTATTAGGTCTTGCCACCAATACTCTGGTCTTGTCCCCAGTAGCATCAGTCGCAGCGGCAGCATGTTCATCCTCTTCCCGATGCGCCACTTGTGCTGCACTAACCACTTGATTCGTTGCCACCAAGTATAGAAGCAATGGTTTTTGCGGTTTAGGAGTGACCAAGGTGGGAGTGGAGGAAAGGTAATCTTTTAAATCTTGTAGTGTTGCGTATGCTTCCACGGTCTACTTCATCAGGCATGCCCTCTTCAGAATCTTGAAAAACAACACGACAAGCTCAGCAGTTTTGGAGATGAACCTACTCAACAAGGCAATGCATCTGGTCAAGCGTCTTATGTCTGTGACGGTCTTGGGCGCTTGTATCTGCTCGATTCCTTGGATCTTGTTGGGATTGGCTTCTATTCCTCACTGAGACATAAAGAACCCAAGCAGTTTGCTCGATGGGACACCAAACACACACTTCCTAAGGTTGAGCTTCAAGTAATCTTGTGTAAGATCATAAAAGTTTCTTCCAGGTCTTGTATGAGAGTTTCTTTATCTTTGGTTTTGACTACTATGTCATCCATGTAAGCTTACATGTTTCTGTGCAACTCAGGTCCAAATCCAATTTGCACGGCCCTTGCAAAGGTTGAACCAGCGCTCTTTAACCCGAAGGGCATACGTACAAAGTAGTACGTTGTAACATCCCAAAAATTTAACAATGTTTTAGCAATTAAAAATTTGTCAGGAATAATTATTTCCTATTTTACGTATTTTTCTATTAAATTCAGATCTCCTTCTTTTCTCTGGATTTCAAAATGTTTCCATCTTTTCTAAATATTTTGAATAATATTGTGGGACTTAAATAATTTATTCAGACATATTACTTCAATTAGTAAAATCAGTAAAATTATTTTTATAATAAAAATTGCCTTGCTTTAATTCTTTTAAAAGCATTTTCATTCTTTTAAAGGCATGCGTTACACTACAACCACTTCATAAACCCTTTTAAAAATTACACAAAAAATTGTAGATGGAACGTGATGTGCCTAGATCATTTTTATGCAAAAACACAGCTTGGTCATTTGTAAAATTTGAGCCCTACCTCATGTTTTGAAATTTGGTTCAGTTTGTACTTTGCACTACAACCTATTTGCATAATTCTTTAAAAATTCCATAAAAATTTGTAGATCACATGTCTTGTCCCTGGATCACTTTTATGCTAAAACCTAACCTTGTATTTTGGAAGTTCTGAGCAAACCATCCTCATTTGCATTCTGGTCTAGTTTGATGTTTTTAACAACAACCCTATTTTTCTGTGCCCCAATGCCCATGATATTTTTCCTGCTGGTAGTGCACCCTACCAAACTCTTAAGTACAAGAGTTTAGGCTCTTTGCAATAGTTTTAACCCATGCAATAGTGCCCTGTTGTTTTGTCCAGAAATGTTTATCTCAAAATCTTGCACTGACCAGTTTACAGTTTTTACAAAATAACCTTACCATACTAGGATAAACCTAAGGAGAGCACAACCTGGAAATTTTGGTGGCCAGGAAACCTCTCTAGATGCCTTTGTCATTCGGTCAAGCACCTTCAGTGCATGGCCAGAATTGGCATGGTGCTATGATTGTATTAGGATCCAGCTTATCTAGCCAAACCAGTGTGTCTGCGGTGTCTATAGAGGCCCCACTAGTAGCCCTGTTAAGTTCCATCCTTATCCACAGCCCCTACCTCATGCTGGCATTTCGTTGAGCATCTGGCGCGTGTGTCCAAAGCGCGGCCAGAGCGCATGTTTTGCATGCGCGCGCAACCGAGCCGCCATGCCCTGGCTTTTCCCCCTCGTACAGAGTCGCAACCCCGTCCCCTCCTAGCTGCCGGAGCTGCCCCCTGGGCCGTGCAGCGCCGCCGTCAGACGCCATTGGTGGCTAGCCCATGGTCGCGTCCTCACTCTGCCATAGCCGGCACCGCCCGAGCCATCCGTGCGCACCAGCTAGCCTCTAATGCAGTCCTCATTTGTCCTCTAGCTCCTAGCGTGCCCCCTAAGCCAGACACGTCGCCCGCTAGCTGCAGGCCGCCGGCCTTATCCGTTGCCGCCGTCGAACCGACCTCGTTTCCCCTATAAATAGGAAGCTCCAGGTCCCATAGTAACGCATACCAAACCATAGCGCACCGAGGTCTCCCCCTGACCTTCAAATCGAACCGTCCCTAGTCACTATGATCACCTGTGGTGGAGTTCATCTCCGCCTCGGTTCGGTCCAGTCCAAGCGAATCAGAGCCTCCCGTTTCCCGCAACCTTCTCCATTATCTCACCTTCATCCTCATAGACCCGTGCCCGCCTCCAAATTTGCCCGGGAACGAGGGAATGCCAAGCCCCTTTCATGGCCGGAAGCCTCTCTGCCATGAATGAAGTGGTGGACGACCTCGAGCTCCCCAGCGAGTTCCACATCCTCCATATGATGCGGCCAGTCCTACTGATCACGTGGATACGACAAGCACCGAAAACGATGCCCCGTAGCACCGGGTCTGCTCTCTGTCCAGGAACACGTGAGATGAGGAAGGAACCCGACAAGCGGGCCCCACACATCAGCGACTAGGTCACCCTTGGCCTGTTTTAAGTGATGGCGCCTTTTCCGCGAGTACGTCATCCCTTCCTAATAACGTATTCTGCTCTGAACCATTGTTTTCTATTTCTAAAAATCAAAATTTTAACTGATCTTTGACTGGCTATATATTTGAAAATAAAACTCAAAATCAATTGATTATTGTTCCTACCTCTCTCAACTTTCACCTAGTTTATTTTAAGATTTATGTCAAAAATATTTAAGACAACTTTTTGTGTTGTTTTTGAATTGCGTGTTGATTCACATATGTTCAAAATAGGAAATGAAGAGAGCAGCAAACTTTCAAAAGTTTTGTGATGCACCCTACTTGTCCACACATTAAAGGCAAGCATTCTAAACCCCTGGTATAGTATTTGTTGTGTGATGTTTGGTGTGACGAGTGAAACTACAACACATGAAGTGCACGTTATTTCATGTGAAGGTGTGATCATGTGTGCAAGTGAAATGATGAATATGTCTTGCTAATGAACTTGAGATGCTTGTGGCAGTAGTCGCCATCTCGTGCCTCTTATGCCTACCGAAAGGAATCCGGTATAAGACTTTGTCACGGGTGGACACGAGCTTTGGCTGACATCTCGTTGGAGCGAGGATGGTCAGTGAGGCATGCTGGGATGTGATGAGTGGTGATTCTGTCTAGAATTGTGAAAAATATTTGTTGTGCTAATCATGCAGGAAACACATAAACCTCCTGAGTCGACCGTAGATCGAGTCTTGTTCCAGTAACCCCCATACTTGTTTTGTACTACCACTTGTCCCTATCACAGGTAGGGTACGGTTCAGTAAATTGTCAACCCCTTTCTTGGCACACACCGTACAGAGAGACCACAGTGGAAGATACCAGATGCATCTGGTAGGCAAGCCACTTGGTCCGGGCGCATGGATGTTTCCAGTTGGGGCCGAGAGGGAGGCGCCCCTTAGAGCGCGCGATATAAATTTGATCCCATGCTAATCGAGGTTGTGGCCTCCCCACTTAGAGTTTTTCTTAATGAATGTCATGTGTGATTCTAGGCACCGGTAACTTAAGCTGGTGTGTGCAGGTCAGGTATGTTTTCAGTTCAAAGACTGTAAGCGGAATTAGTCCCGGTGGACTAAATGATTCCGTTACTCGTGGGTAAAGAGTACACCCTCTGCAGAGTTAATATCTATTTGAATGGCCGTGTCCACTATTAAGGACTACAGTCTGGGATGGGTCGAGTGTCGGTCTTAGTGTCGGCCTTCGTAGGAAAACTTGTAAATCGTAAAATTGAGCATGTCGTATGCCAAATGATTATTATTATTATTATTATTGTGGAATAACCATGTTATTTATTTGTTTTATTGAGTATCACTTGGGATGGTTCTACCTCCTGGATACTCATTATGATTATTATATAAGCCCTTTATGTGGCATCGCACAGACACCCGACTGTGGCATGCAAGTTGTTTGCTTTATAAGCCCTTTATGTGGCATCGCTCAGACGCCCAACTGTGGCATGCTTGCTATTTATTTTCCTTATAATCCCTTTATGTGGCGTCGCTCAGACGCCCGACTGAGCCATGCTTTATATTTTTATCCTTTCGAGGCATCGCTTAGACACCCGATCGGTTTATTTTATTTTCATCCTCTGATTGCTTATTCCTATTTAATATGAATGACCTACTTGCATGCATCATGAATTTTTTATTTTGTGACTGACTAAGTGATCGTGGATTGTTTTAGTGCATGATTATCACCTGATATTATACTTGTTTTCATGATGTTTGCGAGTACATTCAAAGTACTCACTAGCTTGTCCCTGGCTATTGTCTTGGCTAGATTCCATGCTTGGAGAGGAGTGCAATGACGACAGCTCCAGAACCTAGGCAACAAAGATAGAAGCCATGCGAAGATAGTAGTTATCCAGGTCAGTTGTTCATGTGGGAAATGGAGTCCCATAGAAGTTGATGATCCACAACTGCTTCCGCCACCAACCGCTAGAAACCTTTGTTGTACTCATACACCACGATGGTCTTGTACTTCAGTTTTTTGTAATTTTTGCTTGGAATTTCTATATCAAGATTGTGTCTCATTAGTTAACAGTAATCCTGGGGCTGATGAGCACAAGGGCCATTTACTAGGAATTTAATATCCCGGAAAACCAGTCCTGACATACGTGCCACATGGAGTTATGAACACGGTCTTTTCCTCATCTTCCTTGGCTATGAATATCTGGTGGTATCTAGAGTATGCGTCCAAGAAGGAAAGCAAGTCACACCCGCAAGTGGAGTCAATAATCTGATTGATGTGCGGCAAGGGGAAAGGGTCCTACGGGCATGCTTTGTTCAAATCAATAAAATCTATGCAAAGCTTCCATTTCCCATTCGCCTTGAGCACCACTACCGGGTTGGCTAACCAAGTTGGATGCAATACTGGCCTCTGAACAAACCAGGTGCTTTGAGCTTCTTGATTTCCTCGACGATAAATTGATGCCGCTCCAAGGTTTGCTTCCTGACTTTTTGCTAGACAGGCCTGGCATGAGTGCACACAACAAGGTGGTGCTCAATTACCTCCCTGGGAACACGGGGGATGTCCGATGATTGCCAAGCAAACACATCGACATTCGCTTGTAGGAAGGCAACGAGGATGCTTTCCTATTTGTCATTAAGAGTGGCACAAATGGTTAACATACCACTAGTGTCATCCTACCCTGCCAAGATCTTCTTTATCTCAGGATAGGTGACCTTGTAGCTCTTGCTAGCGGAACTCTCCGGCAAAGCATCGACGGGTGCAGCACCCTCCGAAGGGGCACGCTTCCCGGCATCCTTGCTGGCGTCCCTGCTAGGCTTCTTTGTTTTCTTCGATTCCATCACGGGAGCTGGGGTTTCTGCAACCTTAGCTGCTACCATGTCTCGGTACATCTTGTCCACACATATGAATCGTCCTTCTTGTCAAATGTGATGGATATGATTTCCATGGGCCCTGGCATCTTCAAAGTGTTGTAAGCATAGAAGGATGTTGCCATGAATTTTGCCAGAGCTGGTCGACCAAGAATTCCATTGTAAGGCAGGGGGACTTCGACCATGTCAAACACCACTTTCTCAGTCTGGTAGTTTAACTCCCTGCCAAACGTCACATGCAAAGTGATCTTTCCCTTGGGTTGGCTCCTACCGGGGTTGACTCCTTGAAATGTACCCATAGGTTTGATCTCTCCATCAGGGATTTGCAGCCTTTCAACCACCGTAGGGGAGATCAATTTCAAACCCGCCCCGCCGTCAACTAAAACCTTGGTGACTTTGGGTTTGTGAATTGTTTGGGGGACCAACAATGGATAACATCCGATCGTAGTGGTGGAGTCTGGATGATCCTGTTCATCAAAGATGATAGGCGTGCGGGACCATTTGAGTGGTCTCCTGGACTCTACGGATGGCTCCATGGCATGGACATCACGTGCAACAATGAGAGGAATGCAAGGACGCACCCCCATCAACACACATGGCTTCAGTTGCCTTCTGGAATTCTCGATCACTTGAGTCCCCTTCATCATCCTTATCATCACATATATCATCTCATTCTTTCTTCTCACGACCTCTGGCTTGTTTTTCCTTCTATTGTGGGGCCTTGCCATGGCGGCCTTGTCTACCACCACGACCCTTCCCAGCAGCACCATCTTGGACTTTCTCCTTATCACGCTTCTCGTATTCAGCTTCTTTTTCTCACCAAGCAGTTCAACATGGCGGCATTCCTATAGATTGTCACACTTGGTGCGGTGGATTTTGCAATATGCCCATCGGAATTCCTAGTTTTATCCGCCGCGGCAGCGTCCCGGCAAACGGCGCACTCGGCGGCTCCCTTGCCGGGTGCCTCGTCTTTGGCCTTCTTGCCTGCGCTGAGATAACCAGATCTCTCGATGGCCAACCGAGGTTTTCCCTTACGCTTCTTATTGCGCCGTCGGCTTTTCCCCTTTGGGCTAGGGGCATCATCGTCATCATCTGAGTCGACTTAGAAGCCACCCTCCTCTCCGGGTAGTCGCCTTCCTTCCTTAGCGCGAGCACACTTGTTTGCCAACGTGTACATCTAATTGACGGTCTTGGGGACCCTAACATTCATCTTGGCCCGCATCCTCCTATTGTGCACAGTCGAGTGGAACGCAGCAATCACAATAGCAGGGTGTATCACCGGAATGTTGTGGTGTGCTCGACCGAATCTTTGAATGTACTTCTGTAAAGTTTCTCCCTCCTTCTACAAAAGGACTTGCATGATGTTGGGCTGTCCTGGCTCCTGGTGGCCACCTTTGAAGGCATGGGCAAACTCGTTGCACAAGTTAGCCCATGACGAAATGGAGTTCTCTAGCAGGTGCATCAGCCACGATCTCACCTTTGGCTTGAGTGTCAAAGAGAAATAGTTGGCGAGCACCTTCTCATCTCTTCCCCGGGCAGCTTCAGCGACTATCATGTGAATGCCCAGGAACTCCGCCAGGTTTAGCTTCTGAAAGTGCGTTATATCTCAAGAGGGAGTGAACAGGCGATTTTTACAAATTCATGACTAACGAGTTTCAACTTCAGGAATTTGAAATGTGATGAACTACTAGCAGCAGAATAAGCACTCAAATGCATGAGAAACATGGCAATAGCATAGTCATCATGATTAAATAAAGCATGCACAGATTACATGTAGTGTGATATAGGATAAGCAAGTGAAGAACAAGTCTTCAGTAAAATTCATCAAACAGTAATTATCAATTTCATCAACAAGTATTCGAGGAAACAGAAAAGTTAAGGAAATGAAACCAGGTAGCTCGGTGAAGACAATGATTTGTTGACCCAGTTCCAACTTCAGTGACAGTTGTACGTCTAGTTTGGAGTGGCTTGGCATTTGAACAAAAGGACACACAGTCCTTACCATAATCTCCTTGATCTAAGGTCACATAGTCCTCGCCCAACACTCATGGTAAGTCTTCAGGGTAGACTTCCAAAACCCTCATGAACTGGTCACCCGACGATCCATAACTAACTGCTGGATGCTCTAGACCATGACGCCTAACCGTCTAGAAGATACGTAGTCTTCAAAGATAACAAGTGCACACAGGAACAATCTCTTCAGTGATTCTCAATCACTTTGGGTTTGGTGGTTTGGTTTTGGTTTTTTTCCTGACTGATGATTTTCTCTCGAAGTCCTTGGAGGTTGGGTTGACCTCAAATGAAAGTGTCGAGTTCTCTCTTGGACCAGCCAACCAACTAGTGGTTGTGGGGCATAGTTGTTTATAGCCAGGGTGCAACCTGACATGATAAGACATAAATGCTCCCGGTGATATGACCGTTATGTGGATAATACGATTGGGGATAGCTGGCGCTAAGCATAGCAATGGTTGAAATTTGAACTGTCAGATTGCTCAGGTGTTATCATATTCCTCACTGTGGACAATTCACACAGGAGAAATCCTAACTCCTATATCACACCAATTTCCTCAGAGACCAAAAGAACATTGCCTCTTTCACTGAAGAACTTCACTGAATAGCAAGAGAGTACCAAAGGCTTCCCTCAATATATTGGGTAGGTTGAGGCTTTTAAGTTGAGCATCAGTTGGAAATTGTCCTTAGTATTATCTCGACCCCCTTTAATAATACGGTGTTTCCTATGACTCAAAGAAAGGAAATGAAACTATGAAAACAAAAGTCTTCATGCTTCATAGTCCTCGTCAATATCTTCAAGGTCACACTGAATTCTTTAGCTTCAAAGTCTTCAAGGAATACCAAAATCTTGAACAATGTGTTCAACTCAAGACATTGATTTTTAGGGGTCGATGTTCTCCGAATATATCAAAATCATCATCGACTTATAGAACATGTGTATACTCACAAACACAGTAGTTCCTTAATCTATAAGTCCTTAATACAGAAAAATCACTAAGCGGCACAAGATGCACTAACAATCTCCCCCTTTTTATGATTGATGACAAATAGGTTATGTTTTCAATGGGGATAAACATATGAAGTGTAAGTGCTGAGTTTGAGGGATTTGATTGAAAGATATAGAAGAACTCCCTCTAAAGATGTGCATATTAGAGGAATTTTCTTTGGACTGCAAATGCACATGGCAGGTGGAAAACATGGAGAAATCCCCCTATATCTTGTAATTCATACACGCTCTTAAAATATATCATGAGGAATTGAAATGAATGATGAAAAATGGTGTCTTACAAAATTCAACATGCATGCGTTAAGGTACTTGAAGAAATAAGCATGCGGAAATTAGTTCAAAAGCGTCAGGCCACCATCGGACTTAAGTTTGCAACTCGATGAACAAAAGCTTCAAAATAGCAAGAGTTGTAACTTAAAGAAAAAGCAACCCATAATATAGACCCACTTGAAGACTAACTCAAATTTTCCCCCTTTTTCATTAGTGACCAAAAGGGACGAAAAATGAGGACTAACGCCCCTGCAGAATCTCATCTTGAAGGTGGTGGAGGAGTGCTAGCCTTGTCGAGGTTGTTTGTCGATGGAGGGCCCGCATCAGTGTCGTCACTTTCATTGGCTTCACCCATCTCGCGTGATGAATAATATGATCTTGTAACCAAGTGAGGAACTTGAACCTTTCTGAATTTCTTCTGAGGAGGATGAGACCTTTCAATGTTCATCTCAAAGTCCATCTCCTTGAGTTCCTCGGGAGTCTTGAGATGTGCTAGTATGGCCCAAGTGTGATCGAAGATTTCATGCACATAGTAATGATTTTTCCTCACTGAGTTTTGTGTCATAGTCCTGTTCAGAAGCATTGAATGGAATTGATGCTTGGCCCACTTGTGATTACGATCAATCTTCTAATGAAGACTAAGAAGAAGCTTGCGATTAGTCTTCACTCGAGGAGCATAAGCTTAAGGGTTTTGAGTTGTGGCTTTTGCAGCAGAATCTTGAGTGGCAAAGTCATCATTGGTGGCATATGACGCACCTTTGTGGAGTTTACCATCGAATGGACGAGTGCCTTCATCAACAACAACTTTGCCTTTTCCTTCAACTAAAGAAAATGTTGTTGGTATTCTGGGAACGGGGGTACCTAGTCCTTCCTGCGTGTGGCCTAGGGCATGGCTCACTTTGTCAGCCAGGCAAGGCCCGGCGTGGCATCACTCAAGACAAGGCCCTCGTGAGGACCCTGGGCTAGCGAGGAAGAACGGCATCCACACCCACCAGGATGAGCCTCCTCAGCCCCCCTCCTGAGGGGCGGAGATCTCTATGCAAGGCCCGGCCTCAGGAGTCAAGGGTGATACAAGTAAGGCGCCAGTGCGCAAGACGCCACTGTTTCCTCTTTGGTGCAAAGGGAGCAAGGACATACGCGGGTTCCCAATGTGCCGCCCAAAGGATTCCATTCCGATGCAACAAGACCATGACTGCTAGCCCCGCAGGGCGGATGTCATCGCCGAGCCCACCATTGGATTACCATCAGCTACTTTGCAGGCGATGACCGCCTTTGGACAGGGCGTGGTTCTACTCCTGTCCCCCTTCAAAATTGGTCATTGTGGGATTCCTTCCCTCCATTGAGATAAGGGAAGAGGTCCCGGGGCATCGTTGTATATAGAAGCTAGGTCACACCATAGAGAGTAGGGATCCCGATCTGAATGAACACTCAGCCGCTCCACTCACCACCACAAGGCAGAGAGCCAAGAACACACCTTCAGCACCCTTGCGAGGCTCAAGACCATTGTACTAATTCATCCACCAAAACCTCCACGAGAGGCAATCCACCAAAGCAGGAGTAGGGTGTTACGCTTCATAGCGGCCCAAACCTAGGTAAATTGCCGTGTTGACCTTTTTCCTCATCATCAAATGAGTTCGTCATTGTGTCCATCAAGTAGCGAGTTAGGTTGGGCATGGCCACAAGGAAACAGCCGCACACGCCTCTGTGTTCAAACCTTAAGGGTTTTGTGAAGTCCAAAATCCGACGAATGTAATCTTAACGACTTCAATCGGAGGAAGAAAACTAAATTGATGGTGAAAATCACCCTTGAAGATAATTGAAGACCTTGTTCTGATGAATTTCATGATCCCGAGAGCATAAGGCTTCAACTCAGATGGTGACACAACAATATTGGCCAAAGTCCTCACGGAGAAATCGTGATATTGATAGGAATCCCATGGATGATGTTGAACAGCAAAATCTTCATGACACCCACAACTTCTTGTTCTTTAGAGTTTTGGCCCTTGATTAGACTAAGGGTTTTGGTTAATATGCAGTATATTGTCTTGGGAACATAGAGTAAATCATTCACTAGGAAGGAGGTCGTTTTAGGTTTTCCAGGAGCCAAAGGCTTCATCAGCACTTGCATCATGTGATTGGGCAGTTCAGGTTCATCATAGCTGCATCTTGCTCCTTCTGAAGGAATTGCATTAGCACAACCCGAAGGAATTCAGTGGCTGGAGCAGTGTAATGTGTCATTCCAGTCATCCAATCTAGAATCCACAAGTTGACATCACAAGCTTCACCAAAAATGTGTAATGTTGCATAGGACTAAAGAATTAGCTCTTCATTCCTATCACAGATGTCGACACATAGGGGAAGTAGTCCAACGTCATGAAGGATGGTAACTACTGGGGTGAAGCAAGGAATGGACTCCATATCCACATGAAGAATTTGCTGATGCTCGAAGATTTTCTCTTTGTCAAACAGAACTGCCGCATAGAAATTCATCTGGGAAGAAGTCCAGAATCTTGAGCATCCTACCCTTACTGAGGCATGTGGATTTGGCCCTATGAATAAAATGTGTTCATTGAAGAAATTTGCCTTGATGGATTTTTGGCGATTTGTGCCTTTGAATGGCAATTTGCGCTTTGGCTGGAGGTTTGGCTTGAAGCGCCAACAATCTCCTTAAGCATGACAGGTATTTCTTCAGTATGAGGAATATGAGCATCAGTTTCCTTAGGAGCGGTCTGGTCATGAACTTCTTCAACTGCTACAGCTAGAATTTCTTCATGAATAGTCATGAGGGGAGTAGGCAATCCTTCAGATCATGTTTGAATTTCTTCAATCTGAGTTGGTGACTGAAGAATTTGTGTGATAGGAGAGGTCATTCTTGAATTGGTGTGTGCAGCCTCCCAATATTCATCATTGATTAGTGGAGTAGTGTTTCCAATATCCACATCATCATAAGTTTCTTCAACACCAGCCTCTTCAGTAGTTACCCGAGGCCGGGGCGATGATACCAGAGGGCTTGAAGCATCTGCTTCCACCTCTATTTCTTCATCAATTTGCTTTAGGAAGCAGTAGAGTGATTGTCTTCATCTTACTCATTTGGGATTGCATAGTCAAGACCAAATGGAACAATTTCATACGCAGGCACGGAGGAGATAGGAGTTGCATCAATGGGCTCAGTCGAAGAACTGGGCATAGTCTTCAACTTCTTTTACATAGTCAAGACCAAATGATGCTTTTCTTTTCTATGCTTCTTTTCCATTGACTTTGTTTTCTTCACTTCTAATGCAAAAAAGGAAGGTTGATATTCTTCACCCTTGAAGACTTTACGGTTTGAGCATGGGGTGAAGGTGGAGCAGTTTCTTTAGGCACAACCATTGTAGTCATCCTTATGGTCTCAATTTCTTTAGGCGCAACATAAGCTTCATCTGACTTGGCAATTTCTTCAAGCACAACAGTGGATGTTGCCCTCGCAGGTTCCTCAGCAGCCTGGATTTCTTCAGCTGCACTTGCAGTTTGTTAACTAGGCTAAGCAGAAGTTCCATCCTAAGGAATGTGGGGTTGTGAAATAACAACATGCTCCCTTGGTGGTTTTGATAATTCATGACAACATACATTGTCTCTTGGACTAACACCTCTATCTAGTGTACTTCAGAAAATAGTCCATGGAGAGTTGATTTGGCAAAAGGATTGAGGAGATCGTGGAATTACCCCAAGATTTAGGGAAATAGGTTGGTCAAGCTTCAAGCAAAGAGGACTCTACATTTTACATTTGTGAGAAATCACTTTGAGTCCATAGGTAAGCCAATACTATTAAAAAGGGGGTAAAGTTTTGATGGTGGGAAATAGCTCAAATGTGCACAAGTGACAATCACCAAAAATCCACAAACTGTCCCACCAAAGTCTGTCCTAAGCCAAATATGCAAAATCGGTGAAACCAACATTCCTATCCCGGTGCCACCGATTCTAAACCCTAGACAGACTCAGACAAACCCTAACACTTTGGTGCTGCCGACACTGCACTCGGTGCCACCGAGTTGGGTTGCGACGATTCTGTTACGCAAATTCACATTTTCTGTCCGTCCGAAAATGGTAAACTGGTGTCACTGAGTTTGGTAAATCTGACCGTTGGTCGTCTTGTCGGTTCAACTGAGAACTGTATATTGGTCCCTCCGAGATTCAAAAGTTCCCACTTTTGGTCACTTCGGTACCACCGATATTTACACATCGCTGTCACTGAGTTGGTCATTTTGTGTGTAACAGTTGGATTTTTGGGGATGCCTATATATACCCCTTGACCACCACCCACTCGGAAGTGAAGCACTCAGAACTATTCCATACTTATCCTACTCAGTTTTCTGAGAGAGAACCACCTACCCTTGTGTTGAGGTCAAGATCTTCCACTCCAACCATATGGATCTTGATTCTAGCCTCCCCAAGTTTCTTTCCACCAATCCCATCTCTTCTACCAAGACAAATGTATGAGAGAGTGATTGTGTGTTGACGAGTCTACCATCTTGAAGCACAAGAGCAAGGAGTTCATCGTCATTACTAATCCTATTACCTTTTGGAGGGTGGTGCCTCTTGGATTTGTTAGGTGTCGCTTGGGAGCCTCCTATTTCATGTTATGGAGTGAACCAAGAAGTTTGTAAGGGCAAGGAGATCACCTACTTGGTGAAGATCTACCCATAGTTAGGCTAGTCCTTCGTGGATAGAAGCCGCATGGCATAGTAAAGGTTGCTTTGTGACAGCCCAAGTGTTGCTCCTACCTTTTATGGCATTGTAAACCTATGTGAACCCATGTGTCAGGTGGTGAATGAAATGAGTTTGATATTTGCCATGTCTTGTTCATGCATCTTGCTTCATGCATATCATAATCATGCATGCATATTTATTTGTGATGTGCTTCTTGACCTTGTTGCATGTCAGTGTTCATGTGGTTGTTCGTGTTTGAGTGGAATCTACTCATGTCCTTCCCCTCTCATATTATTTTCAAACAACTCAACCTTTGCTCGTATTCCATTGGCATTTAATTAACAGAATTAACTAACTCATATCCCCCCCTTTTTTTCCTTATGTTTCATTGGCTGGATTTGAGTTGTGTGTGTGTGATCCCGTGCGGCTACACCAAGATCTAGTCTGGCTGTGCCGTGGGCGTGTCTGCTAGTGTGTGTGTGGGTGTGCATGGATTTGGTGTGGTGTCAGTTCCGTGTGTGTGTACATGTGTGGCTGTGTATGTGTGTATGCTTGTGTAGTATGTGTGTGTGTTGAGTGTGTGTGTGCGTGTGACAATTTGGCCCATGCCCCACTTGTCATACACTATTTATTTTAATGTGTGTTTTATTGTTTTATTGGTTATATTAGATTATTTCCAATTATAGTAATAATTCCAAATCTGGACATGTTCATTTATGCTCATGTGCATTTTAGGTATGTTCTCACTTATAGGAGTGGATGATAATTTTGCTATGTAGTTTTTGTCATGATGCTCCATGTGAATATATGAGTAAGTTTGATAAAAATGTCATTTTATCCCAAAGTGCCATTTTGTCATTTTTGTTATGTTTAAACCATGCATGATATGATGTTTGTGCCAACATGAATATGGTAGTATTTGATGTGTAGAATGCCAAGGTATTTATCTTTGTCATGATAAACTTGCAAATGAGTGGGAACCAGGCTCTAAAGTAGCCACTAAAATGTTGCTCTTTTCAAGAATGCTAAATATTTCTAAGTCTGAGAATGTGCTGATATTTTTATGCCATGAAGAGTGGTTGCTATGTTGTGATATGTTGAGAATTAGCTCAAGCTCAGTGCTAGTGATTTGAAGTATATGTTGGCTTCTAGCATCATCTTAATTTTCATGCGATGAGGTGGTCTCTGACACTATTAATTCCTGCTGTCAACTTGCCATCGGACTAACTCAGATTCCAGAAAACTGTTATTTTCACTAAGTCCCAGATTTCTGTTTCATCATGCCAACGTGTGAGCTTCATGCTTATTGATGTGTGCCTCGTTTCTAGATTCGGTAGTTGGATAAGTTGATCAGAATGTTATGTAGTTTCTGCGAATACCTTGTTTGTGGCTAGAGACTTCCTGTAGCTCAAGTTGTTGGCTGTGAAAGTTGCTATGTTTCTATTTTTGGACAGATTATTTGTTTTAGTGTTTTGTGACTTGTGGGAGCTATACTCCATGGAATTGCTTGATATTTGGACCTATTATGGTTGGTATTTCATTGCCTAACCAGTGGATACCTTGGAATGCCAAGTAATAGCCCATGGCCTTCTTGTCTTGTGTTTTTCCTTTGTATCTTGTCGTGAGCGTAGCGTGAGAACCGTCACTCCATTTCTTACGTTCTACATATGCATTTGTATCGTTTTTGCATGATGCGTCCATATTTGCCATGTCACGCATGTGTAAATAACTTAACATAAGGTTTTGTCCAGATTAAATAATAACCAATTCTTTGCATGTGAAACATGACTAGTTCGGATTGCCATGCCAAAACTCTTCACATAAGCATGCATCATTATTGCTTGTGCATTGCACTATGGTTGCTTGTTTATTCTTGCTGTTTCTTTTGGGTAGACGCGAATGTTGAACCTGTGTACGAAGATCCAGGAGAGTACCACTACGAGGATCCCGCTACTTGTTCCACTAAAGAACCAACAGGCAAGATGATCGTACCCGGATCCTGATACTAGTTTTGCTTGCTAGTTGTCTCGCTCTTATCGCTACAATTGTGATATCTACCACTTGTATGTCAAGCCTCCTACATTGCCATGATTTCCTCTAACCCCTCCACATCCTAGCAACCGTTGTTTGGGTAAGTTACCGCTGCTCAGCCCCTCTTATGGCATTGTTAGTTGCAGGTGCAGGTTTTATCCATGTGATAACATGGATTTGGCATATCACAATATTATCTCTTATTTAATTTAATGCACATATATATGTTGGTATTGGTGGAAGGCTTGGCCTTTTCCTAGGTGTTTTGTTCTGTTGTTACCACCATAGTTTCTTGTTATTGGTGTTATTTTTCCAGACATTGCGCTCCTAACATGCTCGGGGTTGTTATGGGGACCCCCTTGTTTATTCGGTTAAGATTAAAACTTGTCTAGAAAGACCCAACTTTGGTACTACATTTTCTTAATAACTTAATAAAATTTGCATAGGGCTTTGCAACCCTGTGGATAACGGGCCAGTGCTCCTCATGAGTGTTGGTCCAAACTAGAGCAGTATGCAGGGCCAACCCGGGGCAACTCGGGACATTTCTATCAGGCCTTCGTATGCGTATCTTATCCGTCATGTCCTTAGAACGAGATACGCGGCTCTTATCGGGTTCGTCGACATGTCAGGTGGTCTTGCTGGATTTGTTTTACCTTTATAGAGTGTCTTGCATGTGGGGCTTTGACTTTCTTTGGGCTATCTCGAGGTGTTGGAATTACTTTGGAGTTTCCTAGGATGATCATGAGATCCGTGGTCGAGGCTATTCCTGCGTAGTGTGGTTAATTTATGATGGACTAGTTGAAGTGCCCCGGTAGGGTTAAAACTTTCGGATAGCAGTTCCCGCGGTTATGTGGCATCTTGGATATTTGTTTAACACCCGGTTATAGTTAACTTGAAGTAAACTCTAATAAAATACACCAATTGTGTGAGTAACCGTGATCGTCTCTGCGAGTGAACATGAACCGAGAGATAACACGGTGGGGTTATGATTGACGTAAGTAAGTGTTCAGGATCTCATAGAGGTCATTCCAGATTCGATCGCTTATCGTAGACCACATATTTGTTTTCATGTTTTTCCTAAGATTAGCCACCATAAATGCTTAGTGCTGCTGCAAACTAAACACATACCCCATCCCAAACTAAAAGCTTCAATAGTCTCGGTACCCGGGCGCGAGATTACTGAGTCCTCATGGCTCACAGATTACTACAACCATCCAGGTATCGGTACAGATGAGGTCGTGGCAGATGACATGACGCAGCTCCAGTGAGAGTATGACAAGGAATGTGGCAGAATGTACGTGACGTATCCAAATGAGTAGAGGACCGTGGTGGTGATCTTCGAGGCTAGCAAGATAGTATCATTTCATCTTCTTTTATTGTTTGTTTTTCGTCCATAGTCGGACCCTGTCTCCATATTGATGTTTGAACCCTTGTGTGGAATTCTAATTTAGCATGTGGCGAGTGTAAGCCAACTCATATACTCCTCTCTTCTTAAATGCATGATGTAATGATGATATACTTGCGAACGTCAAGATGCGTCTCTATCCCTTGTCAAGGCCCCCGTGCCTTAATATGGATAGGCGCGCATCTTGGGCGTGACAAGTTGGTATTCAGAGCCATACGACCATAGCCCTTTTCTTTATCGAACTTGGCCGAGTCGAGTCTAGTAAAAACTATTTTGAGTCTAGTTATATCGGAGAGTAGGATTCTTTTTACTCCTCTTGTATGCTCTGGTGAGGTATTTGACTTAGGAATTTTGATTCTCCTCCTCTTCTCACTCAAAAAAAATTTTAGGATCATGCGGGTATTTTGGAGTCTATACGATACCGATGTGACAGAGTTCTATCTTGGTGCCTCCTGTCTGACTGGATTTCTTCCGGGGAGTCGAGCTCCAGGGAATTTTGGGCACATCATTATCATTCAGCTTCCTTGATATCTCAGGACGGAGAGTGTTCGGAATTACTTCAATACTTGTCGTGGTGAGACAAGGTCAGAGTCACCTAGTACTGGGAGGCATCCGGGGTACCACCGTGGTTAGTATCGTTGTGCTTTCGAGGATTCGAGATTAGATGGATGTGCAAAAGGTTCTGGTTATGTGTTGAAGGATGGATACAGTTGGGGTGTAGGTTTGCTAGTTGTGTGAGATATTTCCTCCTTGTATCCCCCACACCGGATTGCATAACCAAAAAGTTTTCGGAAGTTCTTAGGTGGGAACTCTTGTAGTCATCGAGGATCATCTTCTTCAGATGTATGTGGGCATATACATTTGTTCCGAGCAACATTGGCTCAATACTTTTGTGTTATTGCAAGTGGCTTCTAATATCTGATGATGTTATCACAAAACCAAAGAAAGCATTCTTACCAAAAAAATTCAGTAGGAAGGTTGTGATGTTATTGTTCAGTTTCTTTCAAACATTTGATTCAGCTATTGAATTCATCTTATCAATGAGGTGCTGATGTCCTTGTCCATATTCAGGATGGCTCCACCAACTCGCGGGAATCCAGGTCGTGGTGAGGAGCAGGCTGATGTTCCACCACCCCCGCCACCGCCTCCTCCTCCAAAAGCTTGGCAAGATGTGATGGCCGCAACCAATGCAAACACTCAGATGTTGCTCAGGCGGTTGCAAGAGAGATCAGGGGCAGCAAGGCTTTCAATGGAATTTTCAGAATCAACCTCAGTTTGGGACGCTCAACCAGTTCCTTGCCAACCATCCCAAGTCTTTCACCTACTGTGAGCAGCCTTTTGATGCTGATGATTGGCTCCGTGATATGAGTAAGAATTTTGAGTGCAGCAATGTCAGACCAGAGGACTTTGTCAGATTTGCATCGTTCCAGCTCAAGGGTCAGGTAGCTGATTGGTGGCAGCAGTACAAGGATTCTAGGGGCGATCGTGTTGTTACTTGGGACACTTTCCGTCATGACTTCAGGGCCCATTACATTCCGACAAGCTTTGTCGAGGAGATGCGTGAGAAGTTCAGGCACCTGAAGCAGGGAAGCAAGTCTATCTATCAGTACAACATCGAGTTCCAGAATTTGGCCCGCTATGCTAAGCAAGATGTTCCACATGACTAGGCTATGATCTATCAGTTCAGAGGTGGTCCCAAGGATGAGCTTTTGCCCGCTCTAGTCCTTCAAGAGCCTCCTAAGTTTGATCAGTTCTACAACATGGCTTTGAAGGTTGAGGCCACTCAGCTCAAGTTGGAGAACTCAAGGAAGTGTTCAAGGGATTCATATTCTTCTTCTTCCAGCTCTGAGATGGTTCCTAAGCAGCAGAAGTAATGGGTGGCAAATCGTCCTCCGTTTCGTCCTCCTCAGCAGCAGAAGCAGTTTGGTGGCCATGGTTCTTCCCACCCACCCAACCTAGGATATCAATAGAGACCCCAGGCGTCCAAGGCAGGTTTTTTTCCTCCTCCGGGCAACTTTCGTCCGCTATCTGAGTTTACTTGTCAGAAGTGTGGTCAGAAGGGTCACTACTCCAACAAGTGCAGCGGCATCTTCCGCCTCCTCCTCCTCCTATGAGGCCTCTAGACAATGCAATGGTGAAACATAATCCCAAGTCAGTCCCGGTGAACATGGTGAACGCAGCAGAGGCAGAGGATTCTTCTGAAGTGATCATGGGTAATCTCTCCGTTAATGATTTTCCTGCAAAAGTGTTATTCGATACTGGTGCATCACATTCATTCATTTCTAGACCTTTTGCATGGAAGCATGACTTGAATTCGGTAGTCCTTCCTAGTCCTTTTCGTGTTGTGTCCCCAGGCAAGTTGATGAGTTCGAATGTGGTGGTTCTGGATTTTTCCATAAAGATGGGCAATTATTCTTTTCTGTCTTCTCCAATTGTTCTCGGCAATTCTGATATTGATCTCATCCTTGGCATGGATTTCCTGGCGATGAACAAGGCTTATGTTGATTGCCAAGCAAAAGAAGTCAAGCTGACTCATCCTTCAGAAGATGTGACTACTTTTGCGGCTCACGATGACCCAATCCGTCTCTTTGCTCTTAATGATAAGGGTGAAATCTCGGCAATTTCTCAAATTCCGGTGGTTTGCGATTATGAAGATGTCTTTCCAGAAGAATTGCCAGGAATGCCTCAACACCGGCCAGCCGAGTTGGCGATTGACCTCGAGTCCGGAACTGAACTGGTTTGCAAGCGCCCTTACAAACTTGGCCCCGAAGAGCTGAAAGAGTTGAAGAAGCAGGTAGATGAACAAGAACGTCTGGGTCTGATCAGACCAAGTTCCTCTCCATGGGGTTGTGGTGTTCTGTTTGTCAAGAAGAAGGATGGCACGGATCGGATTTGTGTCGATTACCGTCCATTGAACAAGAAGACAATCAGGAACAAGTAGCCACTTCCCAACATCAATGAGTTGGTTGAACAACTGAAAGGTGCCAAGGTTTTCTCGAAACTTGATCTTCGCCTGGGCTATCATCAGATTCGCATTCACGAAGAAGACATTCCTAAGATCGCTTTAAAGACGAGTTTTGCCTCTTATGAGTACACCATCATGTCGTTTGGTGTTGCAAATGCTCCTCCAAACTTATCAAGAATGATGAACTTCATTTTCTTTCCTTTAAAGAATGAGTCCGTCTTGGTCTATTTGGATGATATCGTTGTGTTCTCGGAGACATAAGAAGAGCATGCAGAGCATCTCCACCTTGTGCTTGACAAGTTAAGAGAACATTGATTCTATGCCAAGTTTTCCAAATGTGAGTTTTGGCTCAATGAAGTGGTGTACCTTGGGCATGTGATCTCTGCCGAGGGCATTAAAGTGCAGCCTGAGAAAGTTGAGACAATCTTGAAGTGGGAGCCTCCTCAGAATGTGAGCAGCTTTGGTGTTTCCTTGGCTTTCTAGTTATTGCAGAAGATTCGTCGAGAACTTCTCTTAAATCTCTAAGCCTCTGTCCAATCTCCTCCAGAAGAATGTCAAGTATGTTTGGTCTCCTGAGTGTGATGTGGCGTTCAATACGCTCAAGCAGAGACTGACTTTAGCTCCAGTTCTGGTTCCTCCTGAGAAGTCAAAGCCTTTCCAAGTATTCTGTGATGCTTATCTCCAAGGTCTTGGTGGTGTTATCATGCAAGATAAGAAGATTTTTGATTATACCTCACGTCAGTTGAAGCCTGTCGAGAAGAACTACCCCACTCATGATCCCGAGTTGGTGGCAGTTGTGCATGCTCTAATGACTGGGAGGCACTTGTTTTTGGGTAGACCAGTTGAGGTATACACCGATCACAAGAGCTTGAAGTATATTTTCACTCAACCCAATCTTAATCTTCGATAGTCTCATTGGGTGGAAATGCTTGAGGACTTCAATCCAAGCATTTGAGTATACTCCAGGGAAAGCAAATGTCATTGCAGACGCACTCAGCCAAAAGGCGTACTGCAACAGTCTCATTTTGAAGCCCCTTCAGCCCGAGCTTTCTGAAGCTTTCCGCAAGCTCAACCTTCAAATGATTCTCAAGGATTTCTTGCCAATCTTCAAGTCTCTCCGACTCTGGAAGATCATGTTCACCAAGCGCAGCTTTTCGATGCAATGGTGAAGAAAGTGAAGAAAGCTGTGGCCAAGGGCATTCCGAAGTATAGGTGCTTTCGCGTTGATGACAAAGACACCTTGTTCTTTGAGGACCGTCTGGTGGGTCCAAAAAGTGATCTCAGGAAGGTTATCATGGACGAAGCACACAAATCCCTTATATCCATTCATCTAGGCAGTTCCAAGATGTATCAGGATCTCAAGAAAACCTTCTTGTGGACTCGCATGAAACGTGAAATTGCTCAGTTCATGAACGAGTGTGATGTTTGTCGCAAAGTGAAGGCGGAACATCGACGTCCAGTAGGTCTCGTTCAGCCTTTGCCTATACCAGAGTGGAAATTCGATCATGTGGACATGGATTTTGTTACTTGATTTCCCAAGTCCAAGAGAGACAACGATGCCATCTTTGTGGTTATCGACAAGCTGACCAAAGTTACTCATTTCCTTCCGGTCAAAGAATCTATCTCAGCAGCTCAGCTAGTACGGTGAGACTTATGCCCCCGTCGCTAGAGTTGAAGCTATTCGTATTCTTCTTGCTTATGCTAATCACCATGATATCATGCTTTATCAAATGGGCATCAAAAGTGCATTTCTAAATGGTGAAATATAGGAAGAAGTTTATGTTAAGCAACCACCTGGTGTTGTGAATCCAAAGAAACCTAATCATGTTTACAAGCTTCACAAAGCTCTTTATTGTCTTAAGCAAGCCCCTCGTGCTTGGCATAAATGCTTAACGAAGTTTCTCATCGAAAAAGGTTTGGAAATTGGTAAAATTGATGCATCCTTGTTCACTAAGAGAGTTAATGGAGAATTATTTGTGTTCCAAATCTATGTGGATGATATAATCTTTGGTTCCACTAACCCTCAATTTAGTGAAATATTTGGAAGGTTGATGTCCGAGAAGTATGAGATGTCTATGATGTGTGAGCTGAAATTCTTTCTTGGATTGCAAATCAAGCAATGAAGAGAAGGAACTTTCATCTCTCAAAGTAAGTATACAAAGGACTTGATCAAGAAGTTCAACATGTAGTATTGCAAAGGTATGAAAACCCCTATGCCCACTAGTGGACATGTTGACCTTACCAAGGAGGATGATCCGGTTGATCAAAAGGTTTATAGTTCTATGATTGGTTCATTCATATATCTGTGTGCATCTCGTCCCGATATTATGCTTAGTGTTTGCATGTGTGCTAGATAACAAGCTGCACCTAAATAGTGTCATCTTTTGGCTGTAAAACGTATTGTGAGGTACTTGATACAAGCACCAAACTTTGGCATTTGGTATCCCAAGGGATCCTCTTATAATCTTGTTGGCTATAGTGATTCGGACTATGCCGGTGTTAAGGTTGATAGAAAATCCACCTCCGGTACTTGTCAATTTTTAGGTAGATCTCTTGTGTCTTGGTCCTCCAAGAAGCAAAACTCGGTATCTCTATCTACTACAAAGCTGAGTATATTCCTGCTGGATGTTGTTGTGCGCAATTACTATGGATGACACAAATGGTTAAGGATTATGGAATTAATGTTAAAAAAGTTCCATTACTTTGCGACAATGAAAGTGCTATTAAAGTTGGACATAATCCTATGCAACATTCTCGAACCAATCATATCTAGGTTCGACATCATTTCATTCGTGATCATGTTGCCAAAGGAGATATCAATCTTAAGCATGTTCGTACTAACAAACAATTGGCCGATATCTTCACCAAGCCACTTGATGAGAAAACATTTTGTCATCTGAGGAGTGAGTTGAAAATCATTGATGCTTCAAACTTGAGATAGACTCACTTGGTTGCAAGAAAGGGCATGTGCTTTCTTATTATCTCCATGATCCCGTAACTCTTTATCATATTCCATGGAATTCTATGCTCCCTTGTATTGCATCTAACCTTTTGTAGGTACTTGGAGGAACCTCATTCCACAAGATTGAAATCAACTCAAATTATAAGAAATCTTGTCATTACCAAGTATCTACAATCCCTCTTGATGATGGAAGGAAGAAGACAACAAAAACATATCCTCGACATATACTTGATCTTAGTTGCAAAATCTTAAGTAGTATCATGTCAATTGGATATTTACATTGTTCTTCCTTGGATGACTAACCTTTGTAGGTGATGAGTGTACTAGAATGAGAAGATTGTTCCAAATTCAAGATGATCTTCATCAACCTCGAGCATCCTCAACAAGTTCACCTACGAGTAACGTCATCAACATCACTCAAAGGTATGCACTCATATCCTTGAAAAGGCTTTACTCCAAGTCATGAGCTAAAGCAACTCAAGTAATATGAAGACATCAAAATGCTTAATCGAAAAATGGTAACCCCATTTTGAGCTTAAACGATGAGTATGACCTATGATCAAGCAATCTTGCTTGGCTTCTAAGTAAATATACTCTAATATAGGTGACCTAGTCACCACCCATCATTTAGTTAAGATTGTTGCATGGTTTGCTCTCTATTTGCATGATCTCTTGTAACCACTCAAATCTTATCTATTTGATGTCCTTTGTAAATATTTCACAGTTTTCTTCTTGAAGCTATTTCGTTTGTCTCTCTGAAATAGAAACTTGGTTCTATCGAATTTGCAGATAAACTACACTACAGAATATCGGTATCATCGATTTATTTATCCCAGAGTCACCAATTTTCTGTCAAAATCTTTGTTTATTTGATATTGGTTATCTGCTTGTGTTCTTGTGATATTCTTGTTCCTTCGATGACTCCTTTCAAAAAATATTCTTAGGGGGAGAAGAACAAATAACACTTCAGGGGAGAAATTCTTTATTCAAGGATCCCTAGCTCCAAGGAGAAGAAAAGTAAAATTTGCCAAAGGGAGAGAACTTACATTCAATGATTCCCTTAGTATTTTGATGAACCCTACTTTCAATGACCCTTGTTCACCAGGATCCCTTCCTCGTTAATGATCCTTGTCACTACTCCCACATTTAACCTTTTTGGTATTTTTTGACAAAGGGGGAGAATATCAAAGCTTTATGCTAAAGGCAGGGTTACATGCTTATGCAAAGGGGGAGATATGATTTAGAGGGAGAGGAAAATAACAAAAGTTCACACTTATATAATCAAGGAGAGGAACAACAATGTAGTGGAGAACACCACTTTTGGATAAAAGTCTGAAGTTCACAAAGGATTCCTTTTCTCACCCTATCGGAGCCCAATATCGACATGCTGAGATTTAGGGGGAGAGGATGTACTACCATTTTCATATCAATTGGGAGAAAAGATATAATAGATTATGCTAAAGGTGGAGATATATCAATCTTAATGATTATCATATTTTATATGATCTCCATATCTTGGTATTCGTTGAGTTCTATTGCATTTGTTTAGTAGAATACTCTTGTGTTTCCTAACAGTGTTTTCTCAAGTGTGTCTCTACTACTAGAATGCTCAAGAACTCAAGGTAAGTATATGCATCATTCCTTTGATCAACATGATATCTTGCTTCTTACACATATTGTTTGCAAGAGTGAAGTCTTGATTAATGATATACATTTCATTCACAAATATTGATGCATATAGCCAAGATACACATGACTCTTACATCCCTTTCATCCATATGTGCGTCGATGCATTCCAAAGCAAATATCCTTTAAAGCACTGCACACGTTTAGGGGGAGAAAATCTAGGTCATGTGTTTCTCAAAGTCTTCATTGAATTCATGGTTATCTTTAATTGAAGCTTTGATTGTATGTTGTCATCAATTACCAAAAATGGGAGATTGAAAGGACAACATGCTCCCTTGGTGGTTTTGATAATTCATGACAACATACATTGTCTCTTGGACTAACACCTCTATCTAGTGTATTTCATATAATAGTCCATGGAGAGTTGAGTTGCCAAAAGGATTGAGGAGATCGTGGAATTACCCCAAGATTCAAGGAAATAGGTTGGCCAAGCTTCAAGCAAAGAGGACTCTACATTTTACATTTGTGAGAAATCACTTTGAGTCCATAGGAAAGCCAATATGATTAAAAAGGGGTATAGTTTTGATGGTGAACAATATGCTCAAACGTGCACAAGTGACAGTCACCAAAACATCCACAAACTCTCCTACCAAAGTCAGTCCTAAGAAAAATTGCAAAACCAGTGCAACCAACATTGCTATCCCAATGTCACCGATTCTAAACCCTAGAGAGACTCGGCCAGACCCTAACACTTCGGTGCGGCCAACACTTCACTCGGTGCCATCGAGTTGGGTTGCCCAGATTCTGTTACACATATTCAAAATTTTGGTCCTTCCGAAAATGGTGAATCGGCGTCACCGAGTTTGGTTAATCTGACCGTTGGTCACCTTGTCGGTGCAACCGAGATTTGTATATCGGTCCCTCCGAGATTCTAAAGTTGCCACTTTTGGTCACTTTGATACCACCGATATTTACACATCGGTGTCACCGAGTTAGTCATTTTGTGTGTAATGGTTGGATTATTGGGGATGCATATATGTACCCCTTCACCACCACCCACTCGAAAGTGAAGCACTCAGAACTATTCCATACCTATCGTACTCAGTTTTCTAAGAGAGTACCACCTACCCTTGTGTTGAGGTCAAAATCTTCCACTCCAACCATATGGATCTTGATTTCTAGCCGACCCAAGTTGCTTTCCAACAATCCCATCTCTTCTACCAAGCCAAATCTATGAGAGAGTGATTGTGTGTTGAGGAGTCTATCATCTTAAAGCACAAGAGCAAGGAGTTCATCGTCATTACCGAGCCTATTATCTTTTGGAGGGTGGTGCCTCCTAGATTGGTTAGGTGTCACTTGGGAGCCTCCTACTTCATGTTGTGGAGTGAACCAGGAAGTTTATAAGGGCAAGGAGATCACCTACTTCATGAAGATCTACCCATTGTGAGGCTAGTCTTACGTGGATGGAAGCCGCATGGAATAGTCAAGGTTGCTTCTTCGTGGAACCCTCCATGGGTAGAGCCCTCCGTGGACTCTCGCGACCGTTACCCTCTGTGGGTTGAAGACTCCATGAACATGGACATGCGATATCACCACCTATCAGAACCACGGGAAAAATCCCTGCGGCTCCTATTGCGTTTGATCTTCCTACCCCATCTCTTTACTTACATGTGCAATGTCTTGACTTTCCGCTGCCATAGTTGTAGACATGCATGTGTAGGGTTGTTAGACTTGCTAGACTTGCTAACATAGTTAAAATGTGCCAACCAATTAACATGGGAAAAGGTTAGGTTTTCAATTTCTGCTAGTAGTCTATTCACCCCCCTCTAGACACCCCTCCCTGGATCCTACAGGTTGAGCTGCAACCCTCCTGTTGGCTCCCTGACAATCATCACAATAGCGATCAAATTAATCGTTGAGACATTTAATCTCCTTTTGTATAGAGACCAGCTATTTCTGGAGATAGCTTCAGAGCGATATTCTTCATGGAGCGCTCCTTCTTGTACTGAGCTTTCTTGGCTTTTCTGGCTTTTTCATACTTCCATTTTTCTTCACCAATGAAAGAAGTGAGAACGTGGCTTGGACCAGGAGGCAGATCCAAATCATCAATCGGAGTTTTTGGGTCTTGGTGCCAAATTTCGATGAAATTGAGCACAGTCTTTGGGTCCAACAAGAGAGGATTCGAGTGCCCTTTGCTTGAGCCACTCTCTCTTGATTATTTCTGATAATTTCCCCAAGTTCCTCATCATTAGATTCATCATCCTAGGAATTTGAAGGAACTTCGAACACCACTTTCTTCAGATGAGGACTTGGGCGAGTACCTCGTCCAACAGTAGACTTCTTCTTCAGCATAGAAGAGCTAGTTGATGAATATGCTTGGGTTGATGAACTTGCATAATCCCTGAAGCAATTGAGAAACCAGTAGTCCTCTGACATATTGCGAGAGACACTAGAGTTGAGGACTTCGTGGCAACAACTGAAGATTGTGTAACTACTGAAGGCATTGCAGCAGCCTTTGAATAAGTGACTTCAAGATTTTGAAGTGAGGATTTTGACTTTGAGGTGCTTGTCCGTGAGGGCATTGAGCTTGAGGACTTCGCCTTCACTTTTGATTTCTTCGGCATAGCAGTTGCAGAGGCAGATGCAGCATCAAAGGAAGCAGCTGCAGCAGCACCAGAGTCTTCATTGAATTCCTTCGCTTGTTCTTTGGAAATCCACCGAAACTCTTTCTGACACTTTGCCCATTCGGCAGGAAAGTCCTCACCATGAGAAATGATAGTTGGATCAACTTCTTGATTAGCAGGAGGAGGAGCTCTTTCGCAAGGAGGTTTGAGGGTGAATTTCCTCATGTACTTTGGGGTGACATAATGGTATTCTCTCCATTCCTTCACCCACCTGATTTCAATCCTCTAAATGCAGATTCTGTATTTTTCACTTGTTTCCTTCCCATAGATTTCCTCATTAGGGGTGCAGTACTTAGCATATATATCCTCAGGGATATCTAAGGTAGTGTTGGAGGCTGGTTTCTTTCCACCTTTCTTAGGTCTTTTGCCATCTGCCATTTTCTTCACTCGATGACTTTGAACTTTTGATGATTCTGAAGATGTATGCAATCTTTCTTCAAGGACCACTCCAAAATGAGTTAAGTTGATGCGAACCTAGTGATTCATCAGTAGACATTTTGTACGTGTGAACAGAGTATAGGTGCAAAGAATTTGTAGAGGTCATATGCATTCTCAGAAATTGTTCAAAATATATCAAGTTGAGGATTTTGATCATAGATGGCTTGAAGAATTTTCACCAAGTTTTCTTGTCCTAGGTTCGAGAGTTGTGTAGATTTGAGGATCCACACAATTGAGGAATCTTGAAGAAAATCATAACTTAGGGAAACACATCAAGGGAATGAAACATATGATGTGTTTATGTAGATGATACTTGAAGAATAAACACCTTTTGTGGTTTTTGTGAAACTTGGAGATCAAAGTAGGGCATTAAAATCAGACTTTAATTACCCCAATGAAGAACATGACGAACCAAGAAGTGGAAATGAGGAGTTCGTCCATCCAGATCACCCACGCCCTAGCTTGGTATAGGGAGACAGCTACAGCGGCGGCGGAGTGAAGACTTCCACAGCTGATGTCAGTATGATGACGGCGAGTTCAAGTTAGTGAATCTCTTCCTCTCCGGCGATGATAATTTTAGCAGTGGTAGTAGGTCTTGAGCTCAGGAGAGAGGGAAGTGAGGAGTAACTCGAGCTAGAGGAATGGAAGGGTTATTTATATCAGCAGTAAAAACCAACCGGCCGGAAGATTTTTGACAAGATTACCCCTGACCCTTGATATCCACGTGACATGTGTCCCCCACATAATGAGAAGTGGAGATAGTGGAGGTATCTTGGCTTATCCAGTCATGGGAATAGGAGTCGGTTTGAGAGGCAACCGCCAAAAATTGGAAGTGATTTTTTTAAAAGTTTCCGTTCGCAAATTCTTCCACTAACAAGGACTCAGTGAAGACATTGAATGAGTTTCAAATTAGAATGCATATGAAGAATTTTTGAACATACTAGGTTGAGTTTAGCATAGAGGGGGAAAGGGTCCGATCACATTCGCTTAGAAGAAAATCATCTTGAAGAATTAGCAATAAGTGAATGTTGTTGAGGACATTGAAAACTCATATATATAGTCATTGAAAAACATCAATTGCATAGTTCGAAGAATTTGAAAATTTTGAGGAAATTGCAAACTTGGGGAATTTGAAAATTTGATGAATTTGGAAAATGATGAAAACCTCAACTTTGAAGAATTTCAACTATGAAGAATTTCAACTTTGAAAACCCACCGTATAAGAATGATGATTTCAGACACCATGTACAATTGTGATGGGGTTCTGATTATGAAATTCTTCATTAATTTCTTCACACTTAGATGGGTATTCTTCATTGATTGAAGAAAAATATTACTTCTTGTGTTGCATATCGAAGTCATCAATTTTTCATAAGAGTTAGGATGTGTATCTTTTCAAGGAACATTCAAAGATTCTAAGATATTTAGCTCACACCAGAACTTGCAAAATATCTTTCCATCCAAGGGCATAGTGAAGATATCGATTAGTTGTTCTTGAGTGTCCACGTGGTTGATGGAGATGTCACCCTTGCAGTCAGGATCTCGAAGAAAATGATGATGAATCTGGATGTGCTTGGTCTTGGAATGTTGAACTGGGTTTTAATGAATCTCGATTCCGCTCTCATTATCAAAGTAGAGAGGCACATTCTTCACCTTTATGCTATAGTCCTTAAGGGTTTGCTTCATCCACATCAATTGAGCGCAACAGGAACCAACACCAATGTACTTAGCTTCAGCAGTATATAATGACATGCAGTTCTGCTTCTTTGAGGACCAATACACTAAGGATCATCTAAGGAAATGACATGTTCCTGAGGTTGACTTGTTGATCTCCATCATAGACAGCATCTGAGTATCTAATGAGGCGAAGATTTGAGCCCTTGGGATACCATAATCCAAGCATTGGTGTGTGAGCTAAGTATCAAACAATATGTTTCACAGCCTTATGGTGTGATTCCATTGGTGTTGCTTGGAATCAGGCACACATGCAAACAATAAGCATAATATCTGGCCTAGATGCACATAGATACAATAAAGAGTCAGTCATGGAGCGATATACCTTCTCATCAAAATATTTACAATTTTCGTCAATGCAGAGGTGGTCTTTTGAAGGCATTGGTGTTTTGGCGCCTTTGTAGTCTTGCATGTTGAAGTTTCTCACAACATCCTTGAGGTATTTCTGTTGAGATGAAGATGCCGTTGTGTTGCGAACGAATTTGAAGACCTAAGAAGAATTTCAACTCCCCCATCATCATCATTTGATATTCTTCACTTATCATATAAGCAAATTTCTCACTGTAATGTTTGTTAGTATAGCCAAGGATAATATCTTCTACATATATTTGGCACATGGATAATTCATTGGTATAGGATTTTCCGAAAAGAGTTGGGTCAAGTGAACTGGGTTTGAAGCCATTCTTCATGAGGAATTCCTTCAGACTATCATACCGCCCGAGGGGCCTGCTTGAGCCCATAAAGGGCCTTGTTGAGTCTGAAGACTTTGCCGGGATGCTTGGGGTCTTGAATTCCTGGGGGTTGAGCAACATATACTTCTTCCTCAAGCTTACCTTTGAGTAATTCACTTTTCACATCCATCTGATATAAGATGATATCATGATGGTTAGCATAACCAAGCAAAATGCAAATAAGTTCAAGTCTAGCAATAGGTGCAAAAGTTCCATCAAAGTCCATTCCCTCAACCTATGTGTAGCCCTGAGCTACAAGACGAGCCTTATTCCTCACCACTAGGCCATTTTCGTCTTTCTTGTTGCGGTAGATCCACTTGGTACCTATGATGTTATGCTTGTGAGCATCTGGCCTCTTGATGAATTACCACACGTTGTTGATCCTGGATTGATGCAATTCCTCTTGCATATCTGGAATCCACTCAGGCTCCATGAATGCTTCGTCAACTTTGGTGGGCTCTATGATAGAGACAAAAGAAGAATGCCCACAAAAGTTAGACAAGTGTGAAGCTTTTAAGCGAGTGAGGGGAGCTTATGCATTGATGTCATCGAGGATTTTGTCAATATGCACTTCATTTGCCACACTTGGATGGGCAGGTTGACGAGGCTGAGGATTTTCTTCAGCACCATTTTCTTCACGTGCATCAACATGAATGTCTTCATTGATTGGGATGACTTCCCCATTAGGTTGAGGTTCTTTAGTGGGGATGATATCATCAGTAGCCTTCTAATTAATGGATTCCTCAGGAGATATATCATCTAGCATAGGAGGCAGGTGCTCTCTTTGCGAGCCGTTAGTTTCATCCAACCGCACATCTACGGTTTCAACAACCTTGTTGTGATAGGTGTTGAAGACTTTGTAGGTTTGCGAGTGCTTTCCGTAACAAAGTATAAAACCTTCATGTGCTTTCGGTGCAAATTTAGAACTATGGTGGGGATCTCTAATCCAGCATTTAGCACCAAAGACCTGGAAATAACTCACATTGAGTTTTTTGTCAGTGATGAGTTCAAATGAAGTCTTCTTGAAGAATTTTTGAAGATATACCATGTTGATGATGTGGCAAGTAGTACTGATTGCCTCAGGGAAGGAGCGACAAGGAGTCTTGTGTTCATCAAGCATAGTGCAAGCCATCTCAACAAGAGTCATGTTCTTGCGCACCATGAAGTCATTCTGCTGAGGAGTATACAGGGGAGATAGCTCAGGATTAATACCATCTTCATCAAGATATTCATCAAGACCAGTGTTCTTGAACTTAGTCCCATTGTCACTCCTGATGTACTTGATCTTGACGCCGAAGTTTTTTGAGGCCCTTGAAGCAAATCATTTGAAGACATCCTGCACCTCAGACTTGTATAGAATAATATGCTCCCAAGTGTAATGAGAGTAATGATAAACAATAACAAAGCCATACAACCATGATGTATTTCTTAGTATGGCATAATGAGTGGGTCCAAACAGATCCATGTGAAGCAATTCAAAAGGTCGAGTAGTGGTCATGATAGTCTTCGAGGGATGCTTGGATCTGGTCATCTTTCCAGACTCACAAGCACCATAGAGATGGTCCTTGAGGAATTTGACATGTACAATGCCTATAACGTGTTTTTCTACACGAGCGTGTGCAAGTTCCTCACGCCAGCATGTCCAAGTCGTTGATGCCACAACCAGCCTTCTCAAGATTTTGAAAGTAGGCACGTGGCAGGCTAAGGACCTGTAGAGAAATCAACAATATACAAGTCTCCTCACCTAAATCCTTCGTAGACTTCGTATTTGTCAGATTCCAGGACAACAACACAACGATATTTTCCAAATATGACAACCATATCAAGATCACAAAACATTGAGACAGACATAAGGTTGAATTCGTGGGATTCGACAAGCATCACCTTATCCATGTGTCGGTCCTTTGAGATTGCAACCTTACCTAGGCCAAATACCTTGATTTTTTCCTTTGTTAGCATAAGTGATATGCTTCAGATTTGATGGGGCAAGTGGTATATTCATCAGTAGATTCTTGTGACCACTGTCGAGGACCCACTCAGTATCTTTTGGAGTTTCATCCTCCAGACAAATTAGTACAACTGACAAACTCATATGCTTCAGAGTGAAGAATATGACATCAAATACATCATACATAATTTGATCACACAACATAGTAAGTAGAGAAGTGTGAGGACATGAGAAATGAGGGATTCATTTCTGTATGATTAACTTGCATCCTTTCAAGCATTTCTTCGGATCTCCAGCAAATTCATCAAACATTTAAGTTCGTTTGGAGACTGGAGCCTGCATAAGAGTTAGTTCAATTTCTTCACCACCCACATCTGAAGGGGTGGAAAAGAGTTCATCATTCTGCGAGGTCCATATGAGAAGGGAGGCATTGAGCTAGTGCACTTCATTTCACAGGCGAGGGGTTAGAGTATTCTTATGAATAAGTAGAGAAATTCTTCGAGAACTTATGAACATAATGATATGAAGAATAATGCACTTTGAGGGTAAATGAAGAGGGGTGTTCACTTTTCCCCTAACTCTTGCCTAGACGATCAGCCAGCAATGCCCGGCAGCCACAACCTCCACAGGCGGTACAACCAAAGAACTCCACCAGCAAACGAGACAATACTCTAGCAAGCTCGACATAGAAGCCCAAGCATGGACTGCAGCACACAAAGCACACCCCCGACGCTTGTCGGGGACCAAGGCACACTCACCTCCCAGAAGACCCGGCAGGACATCCCCTAGTGGACATGAGCCAGCTAGCCACTGATCCACCGCATCGCTACACCCGTCAATATCGATGCGGTGTCGATCCCTTTGGCGGCTAATCAGCTCTCGCAAAACTCATGGCAACATGATCGAAGGGGAGTTATGCTCAGTCAGCACGCAACCTGCAGCATGTCAAGTTCTTAAGCAACAACCTACCAAGCAGTGGACAGAGCTTGCCGGGGATACACCCCCAAGCGCCACCTGGGTAGGTAATCATGGTATATTCTCCTAAATGCCACAGTTAGATATGATAGCTCTGCCTAGCTATCTAAATGATAGATAATGTCTGTTTTGCCATTGCGGTGACCCCTTGCAGTATAAAAGGATGCCCAAGGCAACCTAGCACAAGGTTGGCAATTCCTACCCTCGAACACTTGTACAAACGCAGTCGTTCCTTTCCCGACAGCAATCTGTGTTGGGATCGCAGCCCTGTATTCTTCGTGTTCCCCCAATCAATCCACCAAAAAACATGAGCAGGGTTTTACGCTTAGCAACGGCCCGAACCTGGGTCAAATGCATGCGTCCTGATCGTCATGTCGTCTCGTAATCTCTGCTCTTCGTGCAACATGATCCCTTGCCGAACAACAAGGGATCCATGATCCCATAGGTGATCAAGAGAATCCATGCCCTGATATGCACATATTGAGAACTCTTAGATTTTCCCTGTGAAACAGATGCATTAGCACGAGAATGATACTTCTGACCATTTGAAGAATTTAGTCCAAGTGAAGACTTTGGTCCTTGTGAGGAATTTGATCTGGGATTCCTTTTCTTCATAGGTGGTGTCATGAGGACATTCACCTGAAGATTTTCGAAGCAAATCTTGGGAACCCAGATTTTCATCATAGGAGAACCGTTCCTGCAGTTAGTTCCAACATATCTAGCAAATACTTCACCAGTCTAATTTTTGAACAGTTTATAGTTAGAGTCAAATGACTCATTAGAGGAATATGAAGTTTCACAAGTAAAGCCAGTTAAAGTGGATGGATCTATATGAGGTCCTTTTGCAGCAACCCATTAGGTTTTGGGGTACTGCTCAGGTTTCCAGTAGGATCCATCAGCATTGTGTGTTCTCTCAAATGCAATACCCTCTTTCCTAGGGTTGTTGTTCAAAATTTTCTTTTTGAGCACATCGTAAATTGTTTGATGCCCTTTGAGACTTTTGTATATGCCTGTCACATACAATTCCTTCAACCCCGCATTTTCGTAAGTGACACTCATGATACCCTCAGCTGAGGAATTTGTGACCACGGAGATAGTTGAAGAATTTGCAAGTAAGGAAATCTTTCTGAGCGGTACTGATCTGTTGAGCAAGTAAGGAAATGTTATCCCTTTGAAGATCCTCATGAGACACCTTAGTTTCTCAAGATATTGCTTTCTTTGAACAAATTCATAAGAAATCTTCTCATGATCAACTAAGAGAGCATTATGATGACTTTTGAGATCATGAGTAAATTTTGAGTCCAATCTACTTCCTCATTCAGCAGATCATCGCTTTTATCTAGCAGCTTTTGAAGCTTTTCAAGTGCACTTTGTTGCTTAGTGGCAATATTAGCAAGTTTGGAATAGCTAGTTTTCACATATTCATCAGATTCACCTTCACTACATTCAGAGGAAGAATGATGTTTGAGTACCTTGGAGACTTTTTCCATAAGGCACATAGACGAAGAAAATGAAACATGATCCGTTTCCTGGGTTTTGGGGAATTTCTTGTGTTTGATGAACATGGAGTCTTGACCAGTACGATAGCCTTAATTGTTGTCCGAGAACCTGTCCCAGATAAGCTTCGCACTTTGGAGATGACAGATGCCCTTGAAAGTGATGCTTGATAGGCTAGAGCAGACGATATTCCTCGTAGAGATCAGTCAGTCCTAATTCTATAAAAGTGCATAACTCGTTGTTCATTGACATGAGATGCTTCTTCATCAGGACTTTCCACCTAGCGTATTCAGTGCCATCAAGGTTGGGGCACACAATGGATGCCTTGATGCCTTTTGTCATGAAGCAATAGGTGGGAGAATAGTCATCGTTGTTGATGTGAGAGTTGTTGGAGTAGTCATTTTCTTCATCGTTGAATATGGACTTGCTGACGAAAGGAATAGCAAGTGCAAGGCTAGTAACACTAGATTCTGAATCCACTTCAGATTCTTCCTCTTCTTCATATTCTTCTCATTCCTCTTCAGAATCCATTTCCTTACCTATGAAAGCCCAAACCTTTCTGGAATCATTCTTCTTGTGTGATGAGGACTTTGAAGATGAGGACTTTGAAGATTCTTCTTCTTCAAGTCATCAGAACTATCTTCCTTGTATTTCTTCGTCTTTGATTCTTTTTCCCACAAAGGACAGTCAGAGATAAAGTGACCATATTTCTTGCATTTGTGACAAGTCCTCTTCTTGCAGTAGCTTGATGAAGAATCTGATTTGTTCAAGGCACTTTTTGACGACTTTCCAAAATGACTTCTCCTTGATAACTTCTAGAATTTCCTCACGTGCATTTCTAGCTCCGACTCATTTCATCGGGATCACCAAGGCTACTATCAGATTCTATGCCTTCAGATGAGGAAATTTCGTTTGCCTTCGCTGCACGAGATCTTCCATAGCTTGGACCGTAGAGGTCTGTCTTCTCAGCTTGTTGGAATTCATGACTATTGAGTCTCTCAAGTATATTAGCATGATCAAGTGACTTGTAGTCTCCATGCTCTTGAATTATCAAAGCTAGTGTATCGAATGACGAATCAAGAGATCTAAATAGTTTCTTCACCACCTCGTGGTTGGATGTCAGTAGCACCAAGTGCTTGGAGCTCATTGAAGATATCAGTGAGATGATCAAAAGTTTGCTGAATATTCTCATTGTCGAAGCTGTTGAAGTGGTTGAAGAGATTGCGAAGAACATCAACTCGGGAGTCACGTTGAGTTGAAACATCTTCATTCACTTTGGACAACCTATTCCAGATAAGCTTAGCAGATTCCAAAGCACTCACTCTGTCATACTGACCTTTGCTCAGATGGCCACAAATGATATTCTTCACTTGAGAATCGAGTTGCTTGAATCGCTTCACATCAACAGCGTTGATCGTGGGAGTAATAGAAGGAACACCCTTTTCCACAACATACCAGAGATCATTGTCAATTGCCTCAAGATGCATGTGTATCTTGTTCTTCCAGTAGGGGTAGTCCATTCCATTGAAGGTAGGACACCCTACGGAAACCTTGATCATACATGCAGTCGACTTAACTAGAACTCCAGGCGGTTAAACCAAAATCACACAGAACAAGGGAGTACCTTGCTCATACCTGCAGTCGACATACCAATTGAAAGTGCCTTATATCGACTAGAGGGGGGTGAATAGAAGATTTTTACAAATTCATCACAGAGGAATTTCAACTTGAGGAATTTAAAATGTGATGAACTATTAGTAGTAGAATAAGTACTCAAGTGCATGAGAAACATGGCAATAGTATAGTCATCATGATGAAATAAAGCGTGCATAGATTACAGGTAGCATGATACAGGATAAGCAGGTGAAGAACAAGGTGACTGAAGAATTTAAGATGAGGAAATTGACAAAGTCTTGAGTCAAACTCTTCAAAAAGTAGCGATCAATTTCATCAACAAGTATTCGAGGAAATAGAAGGGTTGAGGAAATGGAACCAAGTAGCTCGGTGAAGACAATGATTAGATGATCCAGTTCCAACTGATGTGTTAGTCGTACATCTGTTTTGGAGTGGATTTGTATTTAATACAAAGGACACATAGTCCCATCTGTATTCTCCTTGAGCAAAGGTCACACAGTCCTCACCCAACACTCATCGTAAGTGTCATATTTCGAGCTCCGCAAAAACCTTAAAGATCGAACACAGGGGCGTATGCAAAGGCTTCCCCGTGGCGAAACCCAACCTAGCTCGCTACTCGATGGACGCAATGGCAAACTCGTTTGATGACGAGGCAGAAGATGAACATGACAGTTTACCCAGGTTCAGGCCACTGTGATGCCTAATACCCTAGTCTTGCTTTGGTTGATTGCCTCTTGTGGAGGTTTTGGTGATGAACTAGTACAATGGGCTTGAGCCTTGTAAGGGCGCTCAAGGTGTGTTCTTGGCTCTCTATCTGACGATGGAGAGATGGGTGGCTAAGTGCTCGATTGGATCTCCCCTCTCTATGATGTGACCTAACTCCTATATATAGCGGAGGCCCGGGTACTCTTCCCTTATCTCAATGGCGGTATTTGATCCCACAATGGCCAATTTTGAAGGGGGGCAGGAGTACATCTGCCTCCTGCCAAAAGGCGGTCTTCGCCTGAAAAGTAGCTAATGGTGATGCAGTGAATGGCTCGGCGATGACACCCGCCCTACGGGCCTGCCGGTTGTGGTCTTGTTGCACCGGAATGGAAACCTTTGGGCGGTGCTTTGGGAACCCGCGTAAGTCCTTGCACCATTTGCACCAAAGATGAAACTGTGTCGTCGGGTGTGCTAGCGCTTTCCTGCCCTATGCTACGTCATCCTTGACTCATGTGGCCGGGCCTTGCATAGAGCCTCCGCCCCTCAGGAGGGGGGATGAGGAGGATCCTCCCTGAGGGTCTTGATATTGCTCCTACCTGCGAGCCCAAGGTCCTCACGAGGTCCTTGTCTTGGGAGATGTCGCACCAGGCCATGCCTTGCTGACAAAGTGGGCCATGCCCTGGGCTGCAGGCAGGCAGGACCAGGTGATTGAGTGCTAGATTAGGGGGTCCTCGGGTAGACGACCTATTGCTGATGGGCCGAACTATATGGGCCGCAAGGTCAGCATTGGATGATCAAGGTCACCATTACCAGGATGGAGGCCACAAGGATCCATGACGTATCCCCCAAGTCGTCGACGGTAGATAGGCATGTTTATCTCTTCAACATGTAACTGACCATGTGTAAACCCTAGGTACCCTTGGCGTTTATATAAGGCGGAGGATTTTAGGTTGTAGATACAGAACAAATCATCAAGGTAAATCAACTCTATAACCCCCCATACCATCAATAGAATCAAGCAGGACGTAGGGTATTACCTCCATAGGAGGGCCCGAACTTTAGTAAATCTGTGTCCCCTTCGTCTCCTGTTACCATCAATTCTAGTCTCACAATTCGGGACCCCTTACCCAGGATCTGCCGGTTTTGAGACCGACATTGGTGCTTTCGTGGAGAGTTCCTCCATGAACATCTAAAGAATCGATGTCTCTCCTCGTCACGAGCAACGAGATCTGCATCCAGGGGATCCTAACCTCCGATCAGATCCTCGTAGACGATGACATCCTGTCACACGCCATCCCGATCAGCCACCATGGCTAGATTGGAAGCTTTTCCCCTGATCAGAGGATCAAGTTCGGAACCTTGGAGTTCATCGCTGACTCACGGGAAATACTCGCTTTAATAGAACCCTCGACCTTGGAGGAGAAGCCTGTAAGTCCGGCTGCCTGGATGCCAAAGACATCAGGCCCCACTGCTATACGGAACACGGATCCGCTTTGGCGCGGCTCCTCCACTGTCACATCGCTCGTAGAATCTACTCACGTCAGGGAAACGCATCCTACCATCACCTGGTTCTTAAACGAGTTGCTCTATCAGATCGAAGCCATGCGTATGTCAGATGACCAGGTTTCGGTCTATGACCGGCTCGAGATCAGGCCCGATGACAGGGAGATCCATGTCCCTCCGGTCACCCACCTTGTCGCTACCATTGACTGCCCGGCCGATGACTCATCCCACTAGCCAAAACTAAAGACAGGCTACACCCCAGTCTCTCATCACCAACACTTCATTGGCGAATCAGATACCTGAAATCACTCTTGAGACGGATCGTCATCGGCTCGGGACCTACCATACGATTCAGAATCTGTAATTCGGAACCCTCAATGTGGCGTGGAATCGAATTTTTTCCCACCCAGCACCCAATACGATTATCTCGGTATCGCACCAAAACCTGCATCCTCGAACTTTCGGGATATCAAGTTATTACAGGGAGAATCGGTCCATCACTTTTGGGCCAGACTCCTACTAGCTAGGAGGAGAGAAAAAGGTCTTAGCGACCAAGAAATAATTGTTGTTATGATTTGCAGTTGCCATGATGAAATGATTTTTAACGCCCTGGCCCACAGGCACATTCGCTACTTTTTAGAGTTATCCGATTTGGAACAAAAAATATTGTGCCATGGAAAGCGCTTGGAAATCTCAACGGTTGTTTTCAGAACCATCTTTCCCCAAGCACCTTGGTGTAGACCGGAAATAGCGAATACCTCCAAAGCGGCCAGCAAGATACAACCCTGCCGAAAAAAGAAATCGGCCTCCTTTAGGGGTCAGCACTATCCTTGTCGGACTATTGGACAAACCTTGTCGTATACATTCTGTTTTGCTAAGTAGAAGCCCGACTAAAAGCCTTAGAGCTTGCTGGGTCGTTAGGTAATTGAGCGGCGAGGCTATCCTTGAAATACCTCAGCCGAATGGGCACTCCTCGACATTGCCCGAACAAAACGTGGAAGTCCTGACGTTCTATGAAACGTTCCCCTCAAGGAACAGGAGGAAAAGGGCTCTTAGAGATCTCGAACAAGTCTACCATGTGGCAGCAACTAGCGCATGGCCAAACATACCTATTACCTTAGGAGATATTGAAGAGACTGCCATTCTTACCGGTCACTCACCGTCCACACTAGTCTTGAACCCCATTATTCATGGATACAGGCTAAATAAGGTACTAATGGACGACGGAGTGGGTTAAACCTAATATATGAAGCCACCTTGGAAAAAATGCAATTTGACCGATCCCGCATGGATCATAGCAATACAACCTTCCGGAGAATCATTCCAGGGAAAGATGCACGCTGTTCCGGACTTACCGTCCTAGATGTAGTGTTCGGCACGCCCGAAAACTACCGATCAGAAGAACTTCTCTTCCACATCGTACCCTTCCCAAGCGGCTATCACGACCTATTGGGATGTGACACCTTCACAAAGTTCCAGGCTATACCCCATTATGGGTACCTGAAACTCAAAATTCCAGGACCAAATGCAGTAATCATGATCTTTAGTGATCCGAACATAGCCCTTCGGGACGAAAACAAAATGGCAGCACTCGCCCTTGAGGCATTAGCTGAGACTTTCGCTGTAGAAGAACTGACCGCACTATGGTCAACAGTTAACAAGGATGATGTGATCCTTAGTAAAAGGCCCAAGTCCACGTCGTTCAAACCCAGAGAGGAAATCGTCAAGTTTCAAGTACATCCGACTGACCCCAATAAGACAGCATCCATCGGAGCCCAGCTCGATCCCCTTGTGGATGAGGCACTCCGGATTTTTCTGAGAGAATTGGAACATTTTTGCCTGGCATCCTCTGATATGCCCGGAATCCCACAACGGCTTGCCGAACACAATTTGAGCATTATAGCAGGCTTCAAGCCCGTTAAACAGACTATACGTCGCTTCTCCGAACCCAAACGACAAGCTATGGCAAAGAATTAGCTAAAATGTTAGAGGAGGGTTTTATTCGGGAGATCAAGCATCCCGAATGGTTGGCAAACCTGGTGATGGCACCAAAGAAACAAAAGTCCTAGCGGTTGTGTGTCGATTTCAAAGACCTGAACAAAGCCTTCCCTAAGGACCCTTTCCCCTTACCATGAATACACCAGATCATTGACGCCACAGCCGGACACGATTTGTTGTGTTTCCTCGACGCTTACTCCCATTATATTAAAATAAAGGAATCCGATCAAGCGGCAACCGCATTCATCACTACTTCAATACAATGACTTTTGGGCTAAAACACGCTGGGGCTACATACCAGCGCTTGATCCAGACGAGTATCACGACTCAATTCAGTAAGACAGTCGAGGCATACATGGATGACGTGGTGGTTAAAACCAAGCACGTTAGCCAGCTGATCGACGACCTACGACAAACCTTTGCCAGTGTACGCGAGTATGACATATGACTCAATCCGGAAAAATATGTATTCGGAATTCCTTCTGGTAAGCTGCTTGGATTCAGCCTCTCCCATAGAGGAATAGAAGCGAATACAGCTAAGATCTGCGCCCTATCGGAACTTGCAATTCCTGCAGAGCTGAAGCATGTCCAGAGGCTAGCTAGGTGCATAGAGGAGTAAGCCGCTTCATCTCCCACCTCGGTGAGAAAGCTTTGCTGCTCTATAACCTGCTGAAACAGACCAACAACTTCGAGTGGAACGATGACGCAGCGGCTTTGTTAGAAGAAATTAAAGCGCTCCTGGCAACCAATCCCATACTCACAGTACCAGGTGCTGGTGAACCCATGTTGTTATACATATCGGCCACCAATCAAGTAGTCAGAGCGATGCTCGTCGTCGAACAAGACGAAGAAGGACACAAATACCGGACTCAGAAACCGGTCTTCTACGTGTGAGAAGTGCTAACACAGTGCAAGTCTAGATATCCGCACTACCAAAAGATAGCCTACACAGTGTTTATGGCATCAAGGAAACTCAGACACTAATTGCAAGAGTGTGCGGTAAGAGTGGCATCCGAAGTCCCCCCTAAACGATATAATCAACAACAGGGCCACCACCGGCCGCATAGACAAGTGGGCCATTGAGATCCTTCCCTTTTAAATAAACTATAAGCCATGTTGTGCCATAAAATCATCAGATATTGGCAGATTTCCTGGCTGAATGGACAGAGGCCGAACTCCCCATGGATTACAACGCATACTCCCATTGTACAATGTACTTCGATGGATCCAAAACCTTTGCTGGACTAGGGGCTGGAGTTATCCCCACATCCCCAAAGGCGACAACATGCGGTACGTGTTGCAATTCATGTATGCCGACTCCAACAACGCAGCCGAATACGAAGCTCTCCTTCCTGGTCTTCGGATCGTAGTATCAATGGCCATATGACGGCTAGAGGTACGGGGAGACTCCAACTTAGCCATCCCCCAAATTAATGGCGAATTCGACGCCAAAAACCCAAAAATGGCAGCATACAGAAATGTCTTACTAAAAATATCCACTCGGTTTGAAGGGTTGGAATTTCACCACGTTGCTCACGAGAACAACCAAGCTGCCGACGTATTGGCTCGTATGCGAGCCAAATGTGACCCTGTCCCGAGAAACACCTTTCTACAGCGGCTCTTCAAGCCATCCATGGTGTAGCATGACAAGGACACGGGCGCCGATCTAAATACAGTGGATGAGGTTGTTCCCCCTATAAAGAAACTCGACGATCAAATCATCGGTGGCTCTATCATGGATGAAACTCCTTCGTCTCATGAGGTAATGGCAGTACTTGCATCGTGGATAGAGCCCTTCCTCGCTTACCTTCTCCGCAAAGAACTCCCCAAAGACCAGATAGAGGCACGCCCCATAGCTCGGCGATCCAAAGCCTACAAAGTACATGAGGGTGAGTTATATAAGAAAAGCACCACCGAAATATTACAGCAGTGCATATCCGAGGAAGAAGGACGATAGCTCCTAGACGAAATTCATGCAGGCAAGGGCGACCACCATGCCATGGCAAGGTCCTTAGTTATCAAGGCCTTCCGAGCCAGTTTCGATAGGCCTACAGCTCGGACGGATGCCAAGTCACTTGTCAAACATTGCATAGGGTTTCAACTCTTCACAAATCAAAGTCACATGCCCCCAACAGCTCTTCGGACTATTCCGATCACTTGGCCTTTCGTGTTCTGGGGGCTGGACATGGTCGGACCTCTTAAATGGGGGACCAAGAAGAACAAATACTTGCTGGTCATGGTCGATAAGTTTAGAAAATGGATAGAGGAAAAGCCCGTAAAATCGGCCAAGTTCGTGCCAGTGATCGACTTTATCTCCGGTGTGGTACACCATTATGGTGTCCCACATAGTATAATAATGGATAATGGATCCAATATCATGGCCCAAGAGATCGAGGACTGGTGCGCAAAAATGGGCAATAATCTAGATTAAGCATCAATCTATCATCCGTAGACCAATGGACAAGTCGAACGAGAAAACGGTCTCATTATGAGCGGATCAAGCCACGTTTCGTCTGATCTCTTCATGAGTCCGACTGTCATTGGGTGGGGGACCTCAACTCTATTTTAGGGGGCCTACGCGCCACCCCAAATAGATCGATGGGTTACACACCGTTCTTCATGGTCCATGGGGCTAAGGAAGTCCTCCCCTGCGGCATTATTCACGACGCACCAAGAATGCACATGTACGAGGAAAAGAAGGCCGAGTTGGATCGGCAGGACAATCTAGATGCCTTAGAGGAAGAGCGTGACATAGCTCGGGCTCTCTCTATGTTTTACTAGCAGCAAGGACGACGCTACTATAGTAGGGAGGTCAGGGCAAAAGCATACAACATAGGCGAATTCGTCCTACGGCAGCCGGAGAAGCATAAGCATAAACTCAACCCCAAATGGGAGGGCCCCATCATCATCGGCGAAGTACTCGCGCGAGGAGCCTATCATTTTCGGAGCCTGTCAGACAATCACGTTGGACCAAACCCATGGAACGCAGCTCGTTATTGGCGCTTCTATGGATAAACCAGTGGGGACCCCAACTCATAAGTCATGATCATCAAATGTACGTGCATAGTTATCCCAAAGATCAATGCTCACTAAACACACAAAAACTGAATAAGAAGAGTCTTACATCCGTTACATACTGTTTTACTCAAATGTGGCCTTTATGGCCAAGTCTTCAAAAACTTGCAGTGGAAATCTTCAGCAATAGCGTGAACCCATGCCATCCTTTCAACCCTACACGCATTCTGACTAGGAAGCGTCCTAGCTCGCATGTTCGTCAACAAGGCAATCTTCATTATAACCTTATCTTCCATGCCTGGCCAATAAAATAACCAGTGGCAAGCCAATGAGTACTTTGAATGTACTCGCAAGCAACCCATGTTTGGAACAAGGCAATAAGAATGCATGAAGTAGCACTAAGTAGGTATTTTGCGAAAAGCCAATTTTGAATACAATGTCATTGATCAAGTAACTATGTCTAAGCATGCATCAACAGTTGGCAGATATCCATATAAACAAGTTACAGATATCATCATAAGCAGGGGTTGACCATATCATGTTCATTCATCACATCAAGTCTTCAGACTTGTCTCAAGTATCATCCTTCTGTCTTCCGCACACACACATACACACCAAGTTTGCGAAAACATCTGCACATAGTCTAAGCAGCACCGCCCAACCGTCCTTGACAGTGGACACGGCTATTCGAATAGTTTTACACTCTGGAAAGGTTGCGCGCTTTACCCACAAGACTCGGGGAACTTTCATGTCATCCACGACTCGCGGTATATGACATACCCGAGGTAAGCACCCGAGGAATGCCTTTCCCATGGTGATACTAAACAAAGAGTCCACTCGTTGGTGCCATCCCTCATGATATACATCATGTGTATCATCCATGAGGGCACGCAATGTTGTGCCCGGTGCCTGTAAAGACAGCACATGGCCTTCCACTCTGGGACGACCCCGTCTCGAGAGTGACCACTTCACTCTCGCCACTGGTAATGTGGGCTCCCTACTAGCACCAACCATAGTAATCATCAAAACCCCATCCCATATAGGGGTAGAGTGGTCGCACATGTAAGGTTGGGATGGTCGACAAATCTTAAATCTAATCCGTTTTAGAAATCCACACACACTCACTTGCTCCGGTACACCACTTCTTTATCAAGTGGCTTCCTAGCTCATCATCATCTCACTCGGTCATTAGTGGCACCCGACGAGTTTTTTTGAAAAGTCTTTGAAATCATTTTGTTTCCATCACCATGCATATTCCCGATCCCACTTGCGTAGCATCTATTAGCATCCTATCTACTCCCACCCATACAATCCTCATAAGGATTCTAGAGTTATGCACAATGCAAGTATCAATGATAAAGTAACGGAGGTATCCCACGGAAGTGGTCACCTTATCACATGATCAACAACAAGGAATAAGGTGCTATATGACGTGCATGAAAATGGTTTCTTAGCATGGCAAAAGGGCTGCTTGCCTGGCTTCGCAAAGTCTTTGAGGTCTTCACACGCTTCTCGTCCAACTCTGAGCCCTCCATTTATCTCGTCAACTACCGTCGTGAAACAACCACAATAAGCAACACAATAAGCAGAAAAATAAAAGTGGTCTATAAATATGAGTTTTATTTTTCTTGGACACCTCCGGTCATGAGAAAAATAACCAAGGAAGTTTTATTGGATGTGGATCATGGGGAATTTTGAATGGTGGAAATGATGATCCTGTAAGATGTCCATAGAAAAATATTTTTGTAAAAAGAAGTGAATGGACCCAAGATATAGGGCATAACCTTAGAATAATTTAGAAAGTTGTTTCACTTGATTTGGAGTTGTGATGAATTTCCTAGGGATTTGCAAAGTGGGTCACAAATGAAGAAATGGTCAAATAAATTACATAGCAGAATAAGGGTAAGGCAAAATGTTCAGCACTTAGTGCATGAATTTAGACACACCTAGGGACTTGACACACTTAGTGCATGAATTTGGACCTATATATTTACAAAGTGGTCCTTAATAGTTCAAATTGGAATTTAATTTGAAAGTGGCAGAAAGGTGTGGTGGAAAATGATGAAAGTGACACCATTAAATAGGTGGTATTTTTAGGAGAATGTAGGAATTTGAATCATCCAATTTGGAGGTTGTATGAATTTCGTATTACTTATTTGGTTTACTGGAAAAAGAAAAAGGAAAGGAATTAACCTCTTGGGCTAAAACACACACCGTGCAGTATATAGCGACTAGGCCGGCTCATCAGCCCGGCCACACGTGTGTAGGGCTACACAGGAGGCATATTCTAGGGAAAACGCTTCCCCAGCGAGGAGGCGGTCATGCAGAGAGCCCGTTTCCACTTACCCTGGGGGGCCCGACCGACTGTCCACTGACAGTCTGGCCCCGTCTATCGAGTTATCCTTCCTCCACCCGCGCGAGTAGAGAAAGAGCAAGGGAGGCGGACCTGAGCGGCTCCAGCGCTCGCCCCCGATGGCATCGGACGTCCCCGGCGATGCTCCTACCACTAGCGCGCCTAGGGCGATGAGTCGCATCTGCCTGGGCCATCCCCTAGCCCTCGGTAGGTTAGGGTCGACCACAGTGTCGTTCGTGGCAGAGGCAGCCGTCGACGGTGTTGGGCATGACGCCCTCGCTATGGGAGGAATGGGATGGAGCAGGGGAGAGGTGAGTGGGGCTACTAGAAGTGTCTTGGCACGGTTTGGGGGAGAGGAGGAAGCCGGGTTGGCGCGGATTCGACCGAGGTCACGACGGCGCAATAGCGGCCGTGGAGGGAAATAAATGAGCACACCATCTCAATTTGCTTAGCCAGGAGGCTTTCTGGAGGGAGGGGAGCGTCAAGAGGTGTGAGAGGGATCTCGGGGACGAGCTTTAAGGCGGGGGTGATCAGAGGGGCTCGGGTGCACCTCTAATGCCCTTTGGTCGCGGCGAGCACGCATGGCAGAGGGGTCCTGGAAATTTATTGGCGTCTGTGAGGGGCGTGGGAGGTCAAGGTGGATTCCCTGGTGCGTTTTGGTGCTTTTCCATGGTCGGACACAAGCTATAGGACAAGCTCAAGGGGCAGAGCGCCATTGCTGCATGCCCGCAGCATGGTCACCACGCAAGGGCCTGTCCATGGTGACTTTTTGGTCGGGAGGAAATGTCTAACGTGTGAGGCACATATGGTAAGAGATTCTAGTGAGGTTTGGAAAGATATGGGGCTGGTTATAAGTAGTTTTTACTAGGGGTAAGTTTGTATCAGCAAACTTGTGGTTGATATAATGGGGTTTTACTCTAAGGCAATATGGGTAAAACCTTGTATAGTGTACTTAGATATGGAGGGACTACATGTCCACCAATATTAAACATAGGGAGATGATTCTACAGACTACTTGCAGTGCAAGGGCACTATTTCTGCCATAATGGAGGTTTAGATGAACTGCTCATATTTTCCATGTGAGCATGCCATCTTTGGATACATGCATCAGTATGCAATTGAGGTTGTGGCAAAGTTTGGGAGCATTGGCATGAATGGAATTGTGTGTTGGGGGGGGGGGGAAGAATAGGCCTTGCCCTGGTAAAACGAGACGGAAAAGGGAGAGCTACCCCCCCCCCCCAATAAATGATCAGAGGCCATGGCAAGGTTAGTAGAGGTAAATTGGGGTTAGAATATACTGTGGCAAAAAGTTGGGGGCTAGGGGAATCTTTTTGGGCCCACTTTCCTTGTCCACAAGTTCATGGCTGAAGGTGTTTGATGTTGTCCTAGGGTATCTAGGGGTATCTAATGGCCTTGATATTTACCAGTGGTAAATGTTAAGTCAATTTGGTACTGATCGCAAGTTCTCATCTCAAATGAAGAAAGTTGATAAAGCAAACTTTCTAAACCCTAGGAATCAGCAGAATTAGGTTTCTATAGATCTAGTTAGGGTAAACTAATATCCTTGATTAACTACTTGGTTTAGCATGCCCACAAAGTTTTGGATCAATAGTAGATACTTCACAATGAAGAATTGCACAAATTTGGCTCTCGACAGGAATGGTTTTAGGATATTTTGGTGAACCAAAACAATTGGGATTGAGATGAAACTTGGCAAGATGAACATATATGTCATATCTGACATGCTAGAACTTTCCTAGATTTTATTGAGAATATTGCTTATAGAAATATTTCAAATGCTGGGAATAGGCTGAAATGGTCTTGAAGGGTTTTGTCCAATATTTTGAACATGACCATGTGTTGACACTCTTATATATGGACAATATATGTCCACTGAGTTTTCCTAAATTTTCTCAAATATTTTTAAGGCAATTAAATATTTTTTCCTTATAAAAGACCAATTCTGGTCTTAAGAAAAAGCCTTTACCTAAAAAAGTGAAATAATCTTTAAAATTAATATTTGTCGTTTTTCGGAAGTTATATATGTAGTAGGTTCCAAATAAAGCATTTTTGGAAAAATTATCCACCTAATTTGGGGACTTGTTGTGCAAATCTCAAATCAGGGGGATTTGAAAACCTAATTTAAATAAATGCTTTTTGGCCAAAATAAAATTTTGTAAAAATAGTTGTAGGTCCTATTCACATGGCATGATCGTTGGACAATATTTGGGATCAAGTAAAAGAGTTCTTGAGGGTAGGAGGATGTTTTATGAATTATAGAGCACCAAGAAGCAATCAAACAAGCAAGCAAATAACACACAAGTCAAGCATTCAAATGCACTCAAAAAACGTTTTAACTGGCCCTAATTTTTGAGTCATGGTAACTTAGTCATGAGGCAAATCACAGGGTGTGACAGACCCACCCCCCTTACAAGAATGTCGTCCCCGATATTCGTAGGCTAGGTGTTTATGCAGACATTCAGAGGTGAGGTAGTCTTCACGTTCCATGTTGTCCCTGGTACGTCGTGGTTGTCCTTCTGGATCTTGAAGTGCCTGATGATATGCCTTTGAGTGCATTATTGACTTGGTCTAAGGGTGAACGGGGTTCTTGTAGAATGCTAGGCTTGCCTAATGGTCAAGGGTTTGGTGAATGAGGTTCTTCCAAGGCCTAGTATGCATGTGTATCCCAAAGTCGGAATACCTAGCCAAGTAGTGTGTCTCTGCTGGTCCTGGGACTGCTCACGTTGGTTAGTGACATCTAGATGTCTCGCATTAGAATAGAAGGGTCGGGTCTTGGTGTAGCTTCTCGTTGACGGGGAAGTCCTTATCTTCCTTAAAGCAGGGGTCTTCAGGCGTTGGTGGTCTCCATCCTTGAGAGTGTAGATGCACGGGCTTCTCGTCGAGTTCTTCTGCTTGAGTAAGCTTCCCAGGTAGATTCTTCATTCTACTTTGTTCATTTCTCTTCTTCGTCATAGACGCACATTTCTGGATGGTCTTGGAGTGTTTGGTCTACTCGTCTCTCCATGGCAAGGTCTGCACCGAGTCTCGCCCCTAAGACCGAGCTTAGAGACTTGGTTTGATAACGGGTTCTACCATCTGGGAAGGTTTGAGTGGGGTTCTAGATAAGCTAACTATTCAAAGTATAGATCAACCATCTAATCCCCAAGGTCTGACGCTTGGCAAGTGGGGTGAACTACCTCTGACAGGTGGCTTACCATGATCGAGTCACGGTTTACACCCTAGACTGGTTAAAAAGGGATGATAACGAAGTCATGATAGTCATACACTCCATTCCAAGCATCAGAAGGGAGTAGGGACATCATGCTCATTGTACACTATCAAAGTGGTGGACTGAGGGGTGTTATCCACTCCTCGGTTCCTTCCTAGACAAGAACTGATGGATGATGAGTCATAATAAGGGGTTCCTCAACCCTCTTGATGTCCAAGGGCTTCATCATGCTTGGACGTCGGTGCTTCTTGATATATTCCATTTGATGTGGCCGGCAGAGGTGTGGTGGTTAACTTCTTTTATTTCTTCTTCGTCGTTGTCGTGTCTTCGCAATCGCAGTGTTTCTTCATCTTGCTTTGGGTAAGAAAGCCTACTTCTTTAGGGAGGGTGCTTCGCGGAGTCCAACTCCATTAAGGTGAAACCATATACTCGAGAGGCATGATAATGGGTGTTCTAGGGGCTTGTCCGAACATGACTAATGTGTTCCTCCTCTCATTGGGTAGATAAGTATGTCATTCCAGAGGAAACCAACCTATTTCCCAAAGTATCACATAAATACATTGCTCATGGGATATGTGAGAGGAGAGGGCATTCGTCCCGGATGGTCACTTGTATTGAGGGTTTGTGGTCGAGCCTAGTAGAGGTCTTCATGGCCACCTTCCTTTGAACATGAATAGTGGTGGTCGAGGTGGAGCACCGACCATAGTCTAAGAACTTGTAGGCGAAGGCCTATGGTCATAAACCAACCGCATCATGGTCCATAAAGCTTTGGGTTTTAAGGAGCTTAGGATGTGAGTGAACGTCTAACACCTTATCCTGAGCACAACGATTAGATGCCAATAGTACTACCTATTACTCCAAACAAAATCACCGTATATCCTCTAAGGTATCATATCATATAAGTCAACTCCAATATTTCATATGCTACTCAGATCTCCAAGGTTTTGAGAGAAGGTATATACCGAAAATCTCATATGTATACTATAGCCAACTCACATATATCCCTATATAAAAATCCTCGAGATAATTTACAAGCCGCTAAGCTTGATCATGACATTACCAATCCAAGTGTCCTTCTGACCTATCCAAGGTCTAAGGTATTGCATTACTATGCTAAGGAAACTAGTAATAAACCACTCCAAGTCTTGTTTCCTTTCCACAAATCCAATTAACCGATCCATGAGTACCATCCACAATTACATGAACTATCATTGCTACAAATTCAATACTAGTGTCGTCCCATATATTTCCAGATTTCCTAAATCCCCAAATTCCAGGAAAAACTATCTCATCACAGTATAACCATCAAACCCCCATCATGATGATGTAGTGAACTCCGATGTTAGGTGCATATGGATCCTTGAATCAATTTTAACAACAATCCAATATTCCTATTTGACTTCAACCGAGAAACAGGTTATCAAGATCACGATCACCAGACTAAATCCTGTTAGTGCATGTAGTGCCCCTTAGTGATTTTGGTGTATTGAAGACTTATAGGTTAAGGAACTAATGTGTTTGTAAGTGTACACATGCTTTGTAAGTCGATGAGGAGTTTGATACATCCGGAGATTACCAGCCCCTAAAAATGTATGTCTTCAATTGAAGACTTTGGTGAAGACTTTGGTATTGTCTGAAGACTTTGAAAATGAAGAAGTCGCTGTGACCTTGAAGATATGAATGAGGATTATGAAATGGGACGACTTTTGTTTTCGTAGTTTCCTTTCTTTGAGTCATAGGAAACGCTGTACTGTTGAAGGGGGCCGATGTAATACTAAGGAAAATTTGCAACTGATGCTCAACTCAAAATCATCAACCTAACTAATCCTTCGAGTGAAGCCTTTCGAAATCTCTTACAGTTCAGTCAAGTTCTTCATTGACAAAGATGATGTTCTTCTGGACTCTGAGGAAATTGATCCGACTGAGGAGTTAGGATTTCACCAGTGCGAATTGCCTACAAGTGAGGAACATGATAAACCTCAGGATTTTCATAGTTCGAAATTCCGACCGTTGTTGTGCTTAGCGCCAGCTGTCCCCAATCATAACATCCACATAACGGTTATATCATTGGGGGCATTAATGTCTTATCATGTAAGGTTGCACCCTGGCTATAAATAGCCACCGACCACAACCACTAGATTGTTGGCTGCTCCGAGAGAGAACTGAGACTTGTCATCTGAGAGAAACCCATCCTCCAGGGACTCTGAGAGAAAATCATCACTGAAGAAAAACCCACAACCAACCCACCAAACCCAAAGTGATTGAGCATCACTGAAGAAATTCCTGTGTGGAACTGACGCTTGTTACCTTTGAGGATTGTGCATCCTCTAGACGGTTAGGCGTCATGGTCTAGTGCATCCTGCAGTCAACTGCGGATCACGAAGTGACCTTTGTCTAGAGCAACCAACAGTAAATTGTGGTTCACCAGGTGACTAGCTTGTGAGGGATTTGGAAGTCTACCCTTAAGACTTACCACAAGTGTTGGGTGAGGCCTGTGTGACCTTAGATTAAGGAGAATACGATAAGGACTTTGTGTCCTGGGACTATGTGTCCTCTTGTTTAAATACCAGGCTGCTCAAACCAGACGTACAACTATCACAACAGTTGGAACTGGATCATTAAACCATTGACTTCATCGAGCTACCTGGTTCTATTTCCTCAACCGCTCTATTCCTCGTATACTTGTTGATGAAATTGATCTTTACTGTTGAAAAAATTTGACTGAAGGCTTTCACAATTTCCTCACCTCAAATTCTTCAAGTTACCTTGTTCATCACTGTTTATCCTGTATCACACTACTTGTAATTTGTGCATGTTCCATTTCATCATGATGACTATGTTATTACTATGTTCCTCATGCACTTGAGTACTCATTTCGCTGCTAGTTATCCGTCACATTTCAAATTCCTCAAGGTTGAAATTGCTCAAGTGATGAATTTGTAAATATTGCCAAATCACCCCCTCTAGTCGATATAACGCACTTTCGATTTGTATCAGGGCAAGGTACTCCCTTGTTGTGTGTATTTTGGTTTAACCACCTGGAGTTCTAGTTATGTCGACTTCAGGTAAGATCAAGGGTTCCGTGGGATGTCCTACCTTCGATGGGACGGACTACCCCTACTGGAAGAACAAGATGCGCATGCACCTTGAAGCTATTGGCAACGATCTCTGGTACGTTGTGGAAAATGGTGTTCCCTCTGTTACTCCCACAATCACCGTTGCTGATGTGAAGAGATTCAAGCAACTCGATTCTCAAGCGAAGAATAACATCTGTGGCCATCTGAGCAAAGGTCAGTATGGCAGAGTGAGTAATTTGGAGTCTGCTAAGCTTATCTCGGATAGGCTGTCCAAAGTCAACGACGGTGTTTCCACTCAATGCGACTCTCGTGTTGATGTTCTTCGCAATCTCTTCAACCGCTCCGAGAGACTTGACAATGAAAATGTTCAGCAAACTTTTGATCGTCTTACTTATATCTCCAATGAGCTTCAAGCACTGGGTGCCACCGATATCACTGACCATGAAGTGGTGAAGAAACTGCTAAGATCTCTTGACTCCTCATTCGATACTCTAGACTTGATTATCCAAGAACGTGGAGACTACAAGTCACTTGATCCTGCTGATATTCTTGAGAGACTCAATACTCATGAATTCCAACAAGCTGAGAAGAGAGACCTCTATGGGCCAAGCTATGGAAGATCTCATGCTCTAAAGGGAAAAGCAATTTCCTCATCCGAAGAAGAAGATTCTGACAGCAGCCTTGGTGATCCTGAAGAACTAAGTCAGGAGCTAGCAATGCTCGTGAGGAAATTCCAGAAGTTCTCAAGGAAAGTAATCAAAAAGTGGTTTGAGGAAGTCAGATTCCTCAGAAGACTACAAGAAAAGAACCTGTTATCACTGCAAGAAGCCTGGTCACTTTATCTCTGACTGACCTCTCTGGGAAAAAGATTCACAGAAGAAGAAGAAATACAGGGATGATAGTTCTGATGACTCAAAGAAAAAGAAGAAATCTTCCAAGTCCTCATCCACAAAATCCTCATCTTCAAAGTCCTCAAAGCAAAAGAAGAATGGTTCCAGAAAGGCTCGAGCATTCATTGGCAAAGAAATGGATTCTGAGGAAGAATCTGAAGAATATGAAGAAGAGGAAGAATCTGAGGTGGAATCTGAATCTGGTGTCGCTAGCCTTTCATTCGCTATTGCAGCAAGTCCATCTTCAATGATGAAGAATATGACTACTCCAACAACTCTAACGTCAGCCATGATGATTATGCTCCCACCTATTGCTTCATGGCAAAAGGCTCAAGGGTACACAAACATCATTCTCTTCTGAATCAAGTGAAGGTGAATCAGATGAACATGTGAAAGCTAGCTATGCTAAACTTGTTAAACTTGCCACTAAGCAACAATGTGCACTTGAAAAGCTTCAGAAAAATGCTAGACAAAAGCGATGATCTGTTGAACGATGAAGTGGATCGGACTCGAACTCTGTCTGATAATCTCAAAAGTCTTCAAACAAAGTATGATAAACTTCAGAGTCATCATAATCACCTCTTAGCCGATCATGAGAAGCTCTCTTATGAATTGCTTGAAAGAAAGCAAGATATTGAAAAACTAAGGGTGTCACATGAGGATCTCCAAAGGGAAAACGAGTCCTTACTGGCCCCACAGATCAATACCCCTCATGAAGAACTTGTCCAAACTTGTTTGAAATGCATCGAATGTGAAATTGCTAATTCTTCACCTGAATGTCCAAATGCTTCTACTGCTGCAAATTCTTTAACTATTCCAGTGGTCTCAAATTCCTCATCTGAGGATACCGCAAGTATCACTGATGAAAATGCAGGGTTGAAGGAATTGTGTGTGACAAGCATGTACAAAAGTCTCAAAGGGCATCAAACCCTTTGCGATGTTCTCAAAAAGCAGATTTTGAATAGGAACCCTAGTAAAGAGGGTATTGCCTTTGTGAGGAAACTCAACATTGATGGATCCTACTTGACACCTGAGCAGTTCCCCAAAACCTCATGGGTTGCTGCGAAAGGACCTCCTGTAGATCGATCCACTTCATCTGGCTTTACTTGTGAAACTTCATATTCCTCTGATGAGTCACTTGACTCCAACTACAAATTCTTCAAAAATCAGAAAGGTCAAGTATTTGGTAGATTTGTTGGAACTAACTATAGGAATGGTTCACCTATGATGAAAATCTGGTTTCCCAAGAGCTACATACAAAATCTTCAAGTGAATGTCCTCACGACACCACTTATGAAGAACAGGAACCCCATATCAAATTCCTCATATTGACCAAAGTCTTCACTTGGACCAAATTCCTCAAATGGTCAAAAATATGATTCTCGTGCTAATGCCTCTGTTTCGCAGGGAAAATCTAAGAGTTATGCATATGTGCATTATTCTTCAAACCATTATGTTCATAAGTCCTCAAAGAATTTCTCTGCTTATTCATAAGAATACTCTAACCCTCGCCCTATGAAACGAAGCGCACTTGCTTCAATGCCTCCCTTCCCATATGGTGCTCGTAGAATGATGAACTATTTGCCATCCCTCTAGATGTGGGTGGTGATGAAATTGAACTAATTTCTTACGCAGGGTCAGGTCTCCAGATGAACTTGAACATTTGATGAATTTGCTGGAGACCTGAGGAAATGCTTGAAAGGACACAAGCTAACCTTGTAGAAATGAATTCTTCATTTCTCACGTCCTCACACTACTTGCTTACTATCTTGTGTGATGAAATCCTGTCTAATGAAATTGATGGAATCTTCTTCACTCTGAAGCAGATGATTTCGTAAGTTGTACTAATTCATCTGTAGGATAATACTCGAAAAGCTGCTGAGTGGGTCCTCGACAGTGGATGCACAAACCACATGACTGGTGACAAGATTCTTCTGATGAATTTGCCACTTGCTCCATTTCATCTGAAGCATATCACCTACATAGACAAAGGAAAAAAGCAAGGTATTGGGTATAGGTAAGGTTGCAATCTCTAAGGACCGAACCATGGATAAAGTGATGCTTGTTGAATCCCTAGGGTTCAACCTTATGTATGTCTCAATGCTTTGTGATCCTGATATGATTATCGTATTTGGAAAATATCGTTGTGTTGTCATCATGAAATATCCCAAATCTTCGAAGGCTTTAGGAGAGGAGACTTGTATATTGTTGATTTCTCTATAGGTCCTCAGCCTGCCACATGCCTACTTGCAAAGTCCTCAGAAGGCTGGATGTGGCATCGACGACTTGGACATGTTGGTATGAGGAACTTGCACACGCTTGTAAATAAAAAGCACATCATTGGCATTGGAGGTGTCAAATTCCTCAAGGACCACCCCTGTGGTGCGTGTGAGTCTGGAAAGAAGACCAGATCGAAGCATCCCTCGAAGACAATCATGACCACGACTCGACCCTTTGAATTTCTTCACATGGATCTCTTTGGCCCCACTCATTACTCCACACTAACAAATTCTTCAAGTTTGTATGGATTTGTCATTGTTGATGATTTCTCTCATTACACTTGGGTGCGTATTATTCTGTACAAGACCGAAGTGCAGGATGTCTTCACACGATTTGCTTCAAGGGCCTCCACCAACTTCGGCGTCAAGATCAAGCATATCAGGAGTGATAATGGGACTGAGTTCAAAAACACCAATCTTGATGAATATCTTGATGAACATGGTATTAGTCATGAGTTATCTTCCCCTTGTAATCCTCAGCAGAATGGCATCATGGAGCATACGATCATGACTCTTGTTGAGATGGCTCGCACCATGCTTGATGAATACAAGACGCCTCGTCGCTTCTGGCCTGAAGCAATTGATATTGCATACCACATCATCAACAGGGTAGATCTTCAAAAATTCTTCAAGAAGACTTCGTATGAACTTACGACTGACAAGAAACCCAATGTATGTTACCTCAAAGTCTTCGGTGCAAAATGCTGGATTAGAGATGCTCACCAGAGTTCTAAATTTGCACCAAAAGCATATGAAGGTTTTATGCTTGCTTACGGAAAGGACTCGCACACCTACAGAGTCTTCAACACATACCACCACAAAGTTGTTGAAACTATAGATGCGCGGTACAATGAAATTCATGGCTCGCAAAGAGAGCACCTGCCTTCTATGTTAGATGAGTAGTCTCCTAAGGAATCCATTAAGATGAAGGCTACTGAAGATGTCATACCCACTGAGGAAGTCATTCCAACGAATGAAGACATTCATGCTGATACACCTAAACAAAATGGTGGTAAAGAAAATCCTCCATGACGTCAACCTGCACATCCAAGAGTTGCAAATGAAGTGCAGATTGACAAAATCATCGATGACATCAATGCACCAGGTCCTCTCACTCGCTCAAAAGCTTCACATTTGACTAACTTTTGTGGGCACTTTGTCTTTGTCTCTATCATAGAGCCCACCAAAGTTGATGAAGCATTCAAGGAGCCTGAGTGGATTCAAGCTATGCAAGAGGAACTGTATCAATTCAAGTTCAACAATGTGTGGGAACTTGTCAAGCGGGCAGATCCTCGCAAGCATAACATCATAGGTACCAACTGGATCTACCGCAACAAGCAAGATGAAAATGGCCTTGTGGTAAGGAATAATGATCGTCTTGTAGCTCAAGGCTACACACAGGTTGAGGAAATTGACTTTGATGAAACTTTTGCTCCTGTTGCTAGACTTGAAGCTATTCACATATTTCTTGCTTATGCTAACCATCATGATATCATCTTATATCAAATGGATGTGAAAAATGCATGCCTCAATGGTAAGATTGAGGAAAAAGTATATGTTGCTCAAGCCCCAGGTTTTGAAGACCCTAAACATCCCGACAAAGTCTTCGGACTCAACAAGGCCCTCTATGGCCTGAAGCAGGCCCCTCGGGCGTGGTACGACACTCTGAAGAAATTCCTCATGAAGAAAGGCTTCAAACCTGGTTCACTCGACCCAACTCATGTCACAAAATCCTATGACAATGAGCTGTTCATATGCCAAATATACATAGATGATATTATCGTTGGCTGTACTGGCAAACATTAAAGTGATGAATTTGCCTATATGATGAGTGAAGAATATCAAATCTCTATGATGGGAGAGTTGAAATTCTTGTTAGGTCTTCAAATTTTTCAGCAAGACAACGGCATCTTCATCTCACAAGAGAAATACCTCAAGGATGTTTTGAGGAAATTCGACATGCAATATTGCAAAGGCGTCAAAACTCCAATGCCTTCAAAAGGCCACCTCTGCACTGACAAAAATGGTAAAGATTTCGATCAAAAGGTATATCGCTCCATGATTGGCTCATTATTGTATCTATGTGCATCTAGGCCTGATATTATGCTAAGTGTTTGCATGTGTGCCCGATTCCAAGCAACACCGAAGGAATCGCACCGTAAGGCTATGAAACATATTCTTCAATACTTAGCTCACACACCAATGCTTGGATTATGGTATCCCAAGGGGTCAAATCTTCACCTCGTCAGATACTATGATGCTCACTATGCTGGAGATCGTGTGGATCGCAAGTCAACGTTAGGCACATGTCATTTCCTTGGTCGATCCTTAGTCTGTTGGTCCTCGAAGAAGCAGAACTACGTGTCACTGTCTACTGCTGAAGCTGAGTACATTGCTGTTGGTTCATGCTGCGCTCAGTTACTATGGATGAAGCAAACCCTCAAGGACTACGACATCAAGTTAAAGAATCTGCCTCCCTATTGTGACAACAAGAGTGCTATCAAGATTGCATACAACCCAGTTCAACATTCCAAGACCAAGCACATCCAGATTCGTCATCATTTTCTTCGAGATCATGTACTCGAGGGCGACATCTCCATCGACCACATTCCCACTAAACAACAACTGGCCGATATCTTCGCAAAGCCCTTGGATGAAAATACATTTTCAAGTTGCGATGTGAGCTAAATATCTTAGAATCTTCGAATGTTCTTTGAAAAAGGACACACATCCTAACAGTTATGCAAAATTGATAACTTAGATGTGCAACACACGAAGTAACGTTTTTCATCAATCAATGAAGAATAAACCTCTAAGTGTGAAGAAATTAATGAAGATTTTGATACTTAGAATCCTACGACAATTGTACACGGTGTATGAAATCATCATTCTTATACGGTGGGTCACGCCACCAACCATAGTTGAAATTCTTCAAAGTTGAGTTTTTCGTCATTTTGCAAATTCTTCAAATTTTCAAATTCCTCAAGTTTGCAAATCCCTCAAATTTTCAAATTCTTCAACTTTTCAAATTCTACAAATTATGAAACTCATGTTCCTCATTGATTATATATTTATATATTTGAGTTTTCAATGTCCTCAACAACATTCACTTATTGCTAATTCTTCAAGTTGATTTTCATCTAAGTGAATGTGATCCGACCCTTTCCCCTCTATGCTAAACTCAACCCAGTCTGTTCACAAATTCTTCATATGCGTTCTACTTTGAAACTCGTTCAAAGTCTTCACTGTGTCCTTGACCGATGACGAATTTGCGAACAAAAACTTCTAAATTTCCATTATCAAAATTTTTGGCGTTTCCCGCTCAACGGTTTTGATTCCAACGGCTGGATAACCCACGATCCCCCACTATCGCCACTTCTTAGTACATGGGTGACACCTGTCGGGTGGAGAGCAAGGGTCAGGGGCAATCCTGTCCAAAATCTTTGGATGGATGTGTTTTCACTTCCACTACATATACCCCTCCACTTTTACTGTGCTTGCTTACTCACTTCCTCTCTCTCCCGAGCTTCGACCTTGGCCGCCGCTAAATTCATCGACACCAGTGTGGAAGAGCTTCACTGCCTCGACCTCGCCATTGTCGTACTTGCATCGGCTGCGGAAGTCTTCACCCCTCCACCGATGTAGCTGTCTTGCACTCCCGAGCTAGGGCGTGGGAGATCAGGACTGACGAACTTCCTCAACCTCATCTCATAGTTTGTCGTGTTCTTCATCAGGGTAAAGAAAATTTATTTTTACTGCCCTCATTTGATCTTCAAGTTTTTCTAAATCTTCAGAAAGGTGTTTATTCTTCAAGAATCTCATTCTAAAGCACCTTACATGTACATTTACTTCATGACTTTCTCTAAGTTATGATTTCTTTGAAGATTCCTCAATTGTGTGAATCCTCAAATTTGCACAACTCTGGAACCTAAGACAAAGAAAACTTAGTGAAATTCCTCAAGACACCAATGGTCAAATTACTCACACCTATTTTTACTGAAAAATTTCGGAGAACGCATATGACCTCGTCAAATTCCTCACACCTATACTCTGTTCACAGGTACAAACATGTCCGCTCATGAATCACTAGGTTCTAATCAACTTAACTCATTTGGTTTCTTGAGGAAAAATTGTGCACTTCTTCAGGGACCTCAAGAGTTCAAAATCCTTAGCTGAAGAAAATAGTTGATGGGAAGAAGCCACAGAAAGGTGGAAAGAAGGCTGAACAGAATACTACGTTTGAGATTCCTGACCATCTGTATGCTGGTGACTATACACCAGATGAATCCATACATGGCTAAGAAACAAAAGAACAAAGAAAGATCAGAATTCAGAGGATTGAACAGAGGTGGGTGAGGGAATGGAAGGAGTATCGCTATGTTACTCCCAAGTACATGCAGAAATTCGCACACAAACCCCCATGCCTTAGGGCTCCTCCAGCTGATGATCAAGTGGTTGATCCCACTAGTGTTGCTCGTGGTGAAGACTATCCCGCTGAGTGGGAAAAGCGTCAACTCCAACTGCAGAGAGTTGTCGAAGGTGCAATGAAGAAATTCAATGAAGATTCTGGTGTTGCTGCCACTCCCGGAGCCTCTACAAGTGCTCCGAAGAAATCCATGATGAAGAAATCTGTTGTGAAACCAAATTCTTCATCTTCAAAGTCATCACAGTAGATTCCTCAGGATCAAAGGCCTCAACTCTCAAAGGCCTCAGCTGCTAGTACAGTTGTTATTTAGTCCTCGGCTGCTACTGCAAAGTACTCAACTGCTATACACCTTGCGGACTGAAGGATTTTCAATTGCTTCAGGGGCATCAGCAAGTTCTTCCGCCCAAACCCATTCCTCAAGTGGTCCTTCTCTGAGGAAAGAGAAAGCAACTGTTGGACGAGGCATTCGACCGAGCCCTCAAACCAAGAAGGTGGCTTTCATAATTCCATCAGATTCCTTAGATGAAGCTGATGATGAGGAACTGAAAGCTATCATTAGAAACAAGCAACAACAAGTGGCTGAAGCATAGGGATCTCAAATTCCTCTTCAGCTGGATCCTAAACAAGTGCTTAACTTCATTGATATCTGGCACAAGGATCCCAAGACACCCATTGATGACTTGAAATGCCTCCTGGTCCCAATGATGTCCTCACAACTTTCATAGATAAAGAAAAATGGAAATATGAGAAGGCCAGACAAACCAAGAAGGCTCAGTAGAAGAAAGAGCATTACTTGAAGAAGAATGTTCTGAGTTTGTCTCCTGAGGAACTTGTGAGGGCGCAATCTGAGATCCAAAGCCTCGGTGTTGAATTAAGTTCATACTATGTTGATTGGCAAGGCGCCAAAGTTCGTTTCATCAACATTGCTGACAAAGTCATCACTGACGACAACTCCAGAGTTGCATCTCGCTCCCAGCAACAAATACCACAGGCTAAGGAAACTGCTTAGCCTACTAAGGAAACTACGAGCACTGTTGAAGAAAGTCAACCCGTTGAAGAATTTGCCAGGGCACCCTCCACTGGTGCGCTTGATGAAACTGAACTCACAAGGATGACTGCATCAGTCATGCCTGAAGAAATTGTACCGCCCTCACCTTCTGCTAAATCAGACAAATCATCAAAGGTGAAGACAATCAACCTTCCTTCAGCATTAGAAGTGAAGAAAACTAAGGCTGCTGAGAAAAAGGCACTAAAAAGAAAAGCTTCAACTTTTGATTCCTCACCTCTGAAGAAGTTGAAGACTATGCCAAAGTCCCCAACTGAACCACTTGATGCCACTCCACTCTCCCGAGCTCCCACCTATGAGATCATTCCAATTGGCATTGACTATGTCATCCCAGATGAAGAAAATGGATAAGATCATTCTGCTGCTTCGATAGAGTAGATTGATGAAGACATTGAGGTTGAAGAAAATTCTTCAACACCTCAGGTACCATCGCCCAAGCCTTAGTTCACTGCTGAAGAGGACGGGATTGAAGAAATTGATGAGGATGTAGACATTGGAAATACAACTCCTCTCATCAACGATTAATATTGGGAAAGAGCTCACCCAAATTTAGCAATGACTACTCCTCTGTCATAGATTCCTCAGTCCCTAGCACAGACTGAAGAAATTCATGAAGGATCTGATGACTTGACTGCCAAAGCCATTGAAGATATTCCAACTGCATCAGTTGATGACTTTGCTGTTTCGACTGTCGTTGAGGAACCTGCAACACAAATTCCTCATACTGAAGAAATTCCTCCCATGCCAAAGGAAATCAAGGGCCGCTTCAAGCCAAATCTTCAGCCGAAGCCCATAATGCCATTCAAAGGCTCAGCGTGCCCCAAATTCCTCAAAAGCAATTTCTTCAATGAGCGCATGTTCTTCATAGGTCCCAATCCATATGACTTAGCAAGGGCTAGACGAAGCAGGTTCTCGACTGCCACTCAGATGAATTACTATGCATCAGTTCTGTTCGACAAAAAGAAAGTCTTCGAGCACCATCAGATTCCTCATGCTGACATGGAAACACTTCCATCATTCGCGCCGGTGCTCCAAGTTCTTCATGATGCAGGAATACATCCCTTCTGCATGGACATTTGCGATTGGATTGAAGAACTCATTCTTTAATTTTATGCCACACTGCACATCAGTGGAAATGCCTCTGACATAACCTCCTGGGTTTTGGACTGGATGACAGAATCAACACATCTCATTGCTCAAGCATCCAAATTACTTCGATCTGTCCTAGTGCCAATTCCTTAAGAAGAAGCTCGTCGACTGTTTGATGAACCTGCTCTTCCAAATCAACTGATGCAACTTCTGATGAAGCCTTTGGCTCCTAGAAAGCCTCAACAAAAAATCTTCCGTGCGAAGGATTTGCTATATGTGCCAATGACGGTCTACCACATTCTCACGAATACACTATGTCCTCAGAAGGGCCACAATTCTATAGAAGAGGAAGTGGAGGGAGTCTTGTAGAATATGCTGTTCAACATCATTCATGGGATTCCCATCAACTTCCACGATTTCTTCATGAGGACATTGGCTAATGCTCCTTTAGCCCCATTTGAACAGAAGCCTTATCCACCTTGGATCATGAAGTTCATCAGGGAAAAGTCTTCATTTCCCTTCAAGGCGGACTTCCAGAATCATTTTGGCTTCCTGCCTCCGATCAAAGTCCTCAAGACCCCAATTGCCTCAGTGCAAGGAAAAGGCAAGGCTGTCATTGATGAAGGCACTCGTCCATTGGATGGACAGTTTTGCAAAGCTGCATCCTTGTCCACCAATGATGACACTACAACCCTGGACTCAGAAGCAAAGGCCTCAGCTGAAAAACCTCCAGATTCTGCGCCACGTGTGATGACTGATCGTGAGCCTCTAATAAGTCTTCATCAGAAGGACGATCGCAATCACACGTGGGTGAAGCGTTAACTTGGTTACATTGTGTAAAACATGACTATGATGTAGAACTCTGTGAAGAGGAATCACTACTATGTGCATGAAAACCTCAACCGCACTTGGGCCATATTGTCTCACCTCAAGACTCCTGAAGAACTGAAGGAGCTGGATCTTGAGGAAAATCTTGACTAGTCTCGTCCACCGAACAAGAAATACAAGAAATTTCAAGTTCCTCTAAAGGTCACAAGTTCATATTCGTCATCGCATGAAACGGATGAAGCTGAGGACATTGAGGACACTGCGGTAGGCCCTGCATCGACAAACGACCCCGACAACGCTGGCGCTCCTTCTCCACCAACACGATGAAATTCTTCAAGGGGCGTTAGTCCTCACTTTTTTCTCCCTTTTGGTCTTCGATGACAAATGGGGAGAAAATTTGAGTTAGTCTTCAAGCGGGTCTCTATATATGGGCTTATTTTTGTTTAAGTTACAACTCTTGCTCTTTTGAAGCTTTTGTTGATTGAGTTGTAAACTTAAGCCCGATGGTGGTCTGACTCTTTTGAACTATTTCCTCTCATTCTTATGTCCTCAAGTACCTTAATGCACACATGCTGAATTTCTTCAGAAACCATTTTCGTCATGCATTTCAAATTCTTCATATCATATGATAAATGCGTGTATGAATTACAAGATATAGGGGGAGTTCTCCATGTTTGTAACCTGCTATGTGCATTTGCAATCCAAAGCAAATTCCTCAAATATGCACATCTTTTGGGGGAGTTCTTCTATATCTTGCAATCCAATTCCTCAAACTCAGTAATTACACCTCATATTATTATCCCCGTTGAAAACTTAACCTATTTGTCATCAATCACCAAAAAGGGGGAGATTGTTAGTGCATCTAGTGCCTCTTAGTGATTTTGGTGTATTGAAGACTTATTGGTTAAGGAACTAATGTGTTTGCAAGTGTACACAGGCTCTATAAGTCGATGAGGATTTTGATACATCCGGAGATTACCGACCCCTAAAAATGTATGTCTTCAACTAAAGACTTTGGTGAAGACTTTTGTGAAGACTTTGTTGAAGACTTTCGTATTCTCTGAAGACTTTGAAAATGAAGAAGTCGGTGTGACCTTGAAGATATGAACGAGGACTATAAAACATGAAGACTTTTGTTTTTGTAGTTTCCTTTCTTTGAGTCATAGGAAACACTATACTTTTAAAGGGGACCGAGGTAATAGTAAGGAAAATTTCCAACTAATGCTCAACTCAAAACACCTCAACCAAACCAATCCTTCGAGTGAAGCCTTTGGAAATCTCGTACAGTTCACTCATGTTCTTCAGTGATAGAGACGAAGTTCTAATGGACTCTGAGGAAATTGATCTGATTGAGGAGTTAGGATTTCACCAGTGTGAATTGCCTACAAGTGAGGAACATGATAAGCCTGAGATTTTCATAGTTCGAAATTCCGACCATTGTTGTTTTTAGCACCAGCTATCCACAATCATAACATGCACATAACGGTCATATCATTGGGGGCATTTATGTCTTCTCATGTCAGATGGCACCGTAGCTATAAATAGCCACCCCCCACAACCACTAGATGGTTGGCTACTCCGAGCGAGAGCTGACACTTGTCATTTTGGAGCAACCCATCCTTCGAGGACTTTGAGAGAAAATCATCAGTGAGGAAAAACCCACAACCAAACCACCAAACCCAAAGTTATTGAGCATCACGGAAGAAATTCCTATGTGGAACTAACGCTTGTTACATTTGAGGATAGTGCATCCTCCAGATGGTTAGGCGTCATGGTCTAGTGTGCATCCTGCAGTCAATTGGGGATCACGAAGTGACCTGTGTATAAAGCATCCAGCAGTAAATTGTGGATCGCCGGGTGACCAGTTTGTGAGGGTTTTGGAAGTCTACCCTGAAGACTTACCACAAGTGTTGGGCGAGGACTATGTGACCTTAGCTCAAGGAGAATATTGTAAGGACTGTGTGTCCTGGGACTGTGTGTCCTCTGGTTTAAATACCAGTCCGCTCTAAACAAGACGTACAACTGTTACAATAGTTGGAACTGGGTCATCAAACCATTGACTTCATCGAGCTACCTGGTTCTATTTCCTCAACCCCTCTATTCCTCGTATACTTGTTGATGAAATTGATCGTTATTGTTCGAAGAATTTGACTGAAGACTTTCAAAATTTCCTCACCTCAAATTCTTCAAGTTACCTTGTTCATCAGTGTTTATCCCGTATCACGCTACTACTAATTTGTGCATGTTTCATTTCATCAGGATGACTATGCTATTACTATGTTCCTCATGCACTTGAGTACTCATTCCGTTGCTAGTTATGCGTCACATTTCAAATTCCTCAAGGTTGAAATTACTCAAGTGATGAATTTGTAAAAATCGCCTATACACCCTCCGGTAGTCGATATAATACACTTTCAAATCCAAATTACTCAGAACTATGTGGTTTGATTTATTTTGAGCACATATTAGAATCACCTATTTAAATCCAAGGTTTACATCTAGTAAGAATTCCCTACTGGTTACTCCGGTTACTATTGTAACATCACCAATCTACTATCAATATTATTTGCCAAAGTCAAGTCATTAATCCACCAAAAATTTCAGCTTGTTATCATATTTGTCCTACTAGATCCAAGTTACTCAAGGGAGAAGGAAGTTATACTACTTTGCCAGCTTGCTCCATCAATCTCCCGGTCATCCTGGAAGCATCGCAATCCACCAAGGGGTCTCGACCACTTCCTCAAGACATCTACTATAGCCTCGTCAAATGATTAGCCAACTAATCATTTATCCTCAAGATGATATATACTATGGCATCAAGGTTCTAGTGCAAGCGTAGGAATGAAGGATGGTTGTTCACAATGATCACTAGCTCCATAACGAACCCAGTGCAAAGCAGGGGTTATTGAAGCTCAATAAGTTCTCTAGGAAACTCGTGCATTAAACACGTGATCAGAGGCTTGTGCTAGGGAAGCTCGTGAGGTAGAGGCTCATCTGGGAGGGGTTTCTAGTCTTGAGGGAAGATCCTAATCCCTATGCGGTTGCGTTTCATTGAGTACATTGTAGTAGAAGTCGTCGGTGTAAGTTGTTTGTCGAGGTGGATCCTTGGTGTATCCGATCTTGCTGGTCTGCAGTTGACGAGAAGGGGAGAAGGAAAGTAGCATAGAGGAGCGTTCCTAATGGGGTGGCATAGTGCAAGTGCAATCAAACAAGTGCTGAAAAGACCAAACACAAACATCAAGGTAAGGTTGGTGATATGGTCGCGCACTTGTTGCCTAGGGAAAAAATGCGACTTACACAAAGCACAAACATGCAAAACAAGCAACACACGTCATGGATCCTTCTGAACCATCATAAGGACTCGACTTCGCATGGGGGACACACGACCTATCCTACCCTATGGGGTTCTCTAACTGATTAGTCGTGCTTGCTTCGTGTCTTGGAGAGGAGTCCGCTTAGTCCTCTGGGTATTCTTCGGGTGTTGCTATGTCTTTGGTTGTTGTTCATCAAAACGATCCTGGTTGCGCCTGAAGAGTCCTTGATGACTTCGGGTCTATTGAGTTGACGATGAAGGTGATTCTTCACGGCTGTTGTTGACAGGGTCTTCTGGTGTCCTAATGGTCATGACAATGCCTTCTTGTCTCTTGAGACGTCAAGCATTCCAGGTAGGCAACCTTTTATGCAATGTCATGCACAAGGTAAGGTAGAGTTTTATCATGCATGTCCCATTGACGATATCATCGGCACCAAGAGCAGGGAATGATAAGAAACGTTTTCCTGCTCACCATAGTGAGGCGGATGAAATGGCGAGGTTCTCATCCACCGGTGGTTACAGATATACCAACAAAAAGGATAGGGTTGCTCTATTAGCGATGCATTATCATGACATTGCATGTCTTGTGCTCTGGTCATCGAAGGCCAAGGTGGCATCATACTCAGGCTATGTCGAGGGGGTCACTATCATCTAAGTCTTGACATCCTCATCCTTCGAGAAAGTATCTTCTGTTGGTAGCTCCTTGTCTAGTGTTGCCAACATGGGTCCAAGATATGTCGGCAACAATCTCGCAAGGTGGCTTCCTTCCACGTTACCCATGCAGATTACAAGGAATCCCATGGTCAGGGGCAAAAGAGTAGTAGCGACCATTTGCAAAGTTTTGGAAAAGCAGCCGAGGAGAGCTAAGAGAAGAGTGGTGGAAGTGCTAATGCAAAAAACCTTTGCTTCCCTCGGAATTTTATGAGAGGCGAGAAATAAAGAGGATTTGTAAGTGATTTTGAAGGGTCTCGAAAAATAGTTTTGTCCTATCTAACATCCATGCTAAGTAAGGGCTTCCTACAGTGAGGATGGCTATGATACCAGCTGTGTGGGGACCTCGACTCATAAGTCGTGATCACCAAATGTACGTACATAGTGATCCCAAAGATCAATGCTCACTGAACACACAGAAACTGAATAATAAAAGTCTTACATCCGTTACATACCATTTTACTAAAATGTGGCCTTTATGGCCAAGTCTTCATAAACTTGTAGCGGAAATCTTCAGCAATAGCGTGAACCCATGCCATCTGCCTTACCCCTACAAGCATTCTGACTGCGAAGCGTCCTAGCTCGCTTGTTCGTCACCAAGGTAATCTTCATTATAACCTGATCTCTCATGCCAGGCCAATAAAATAACCAGTGGCAAGCTAATGAGTACTTTGAATGTACTCGCAACCAACCCATGTTTGGAACAAGGCAATAAGAATGCATGAAGTAGCACTAAGTAGGTATTTTGTGGAAAGCCAATTTTGAATGCAATGTCGTTTATCAAGTAACTATGTATAAGCATGCATCAACAGTTGGCAGATATCCATATGAACAAGTTATAGATATTATCATAAGCAGGGGTTGAACATTTCATGTTCATTCATCGCATCAAGTCTTCAGACTTGTCTCAAGTATCATCCTTCTGTCTTCCACACACACACCCACCAAGTTTGCAAAAACATCTGGACGTAGTCTAGGAAACACCACCCAACCGTCCTTGACCATGGAAACGGCTATTCGAATTGTTTTACACTTTGTAGAGGTTGCGCGCTTTACTCACAAGACTCGACGAACTTCTGTGTCATCCATGACTCGCGGTATATGACATACTCGAGGTAAGCACCCGAGCAAAGCCTTTCCCATGGTGATACTAAACAAAGAGAACACTCATTGGTGTCGTCCCTCATGATATACATCACGCGTATCATCCATGAGGGCATGTAACAGTGTGCTTGGTGCTTGTAAAGACAGCACATGGCCTACCACAATGGGATGACCCCGTCTCGAGAGTGACCACTTCACTCTCGTCACTTGTAATGTAGGCTCCCTGCTAGCACCAACCATAGTAATCAACAAAGCCCCTTCCCATATAGGGGTAGAGTGGTCGCACATGTAAGGTTGGGACGGTCGACAAATCCTAAATCTAATACGTTTTTCAAATCAAACACACTCACTTGCTCCGGTACACCACTTCTTTATCAAGTGGCTACCTAGCTCATTATCATCTCCCTCGGTCATTAGTGGCACCAACGACGTTTTTTCAAAAGTCTTTGAAATCATTTTGTTTCCATCACCACGCATATTACCGATCCCACTTGCGTAGCATCTTCTAGCATCCTATCTACTCCCATCCGCACAACCCACATAAGGATGGTAGGGTTATGCACGATGCAAGTATCGACGGTAAAAGTAACGGAGGTATCCCACCAAAGTGGTCACCTTATCACTGCTTTCCTGGCTTTGCAAAGTCTTTGAGGTCGTCACATGCTTCTCGTCCAACTCCGAACAATCCGTTTATCTCGTCACCTACCGTTGGTAAACAACCACAATAAGCAACAGAACAAGCAGAAAAACAAAAGTACTCTATAAATAGGAGTTTTATTTTTCTTGGACACCTCTGGTCATGACAAAAATAACCAAGGAGGTTTTATTGGATGTGGGTTAAGGGGGAGTTTTGAATGGTGGAAATGAAGGAAATGATGATCCTATAAGATGTCCATAGAAAAATAGTTTTTGTGAAAAGAAGTGGATGGACCCAACAAATAGGGCATAATATTATAAGAATTTAGAAAGTTGTTTCACTGGACTTGTAGTTGGATGAAATTCCTAGGGATTTTCAAAGTGGGCCGCAAATGAAGAAATGGTCAAATAAATTACATAGCAGAATAAGGGTAAGGCAAAATGTTCAACACTTAGTGCATGAATTTAGACACACCTGGGGAGTTGAATTACTCCATTTGGAGCTATAATGGATGACCTATAGATTTTACAAAGTGGTCCTTAATAGTTGAAATTGGAATTTAAATTTGAAAATGGCAGAAAGTTGTGGTGGAAGATCATGAAAGTGACACCTTTAAATAGGTGATATTTTTAGGAGAGTGTACGAATTTGAATCATCCAATTTGGAGGTTGTATCAATTTCCTATTATTTATTTGCTTTATTGTAAAAAGAAAGAGAAAAGGAATTAACCTCTTGGGCTAAAATACGCACCATGTGCTACATAGCGACTGGGTCGGTCCATCAGCTCGTCCACGCGCTTGCAGGGCCACGCAGGAGGCATATTCCAGGGAATACGATTCCCCAGCAAGGAGGCGGTCATGCAGAGAGCCCGTTTCCCCTTACCCTAGGGGCCCGAGCGACTAGCCATTGACAGGACGGCCCCTCCTATCGGTTTCTCCTTCCTCCTCTCGCTCGAGGAGAGGAGGAGCAGGGGAGGCGGACCTGAGCGGCTCCGGCGCTCGCCCCCGACGGCGCTCCTACCACTAGCGCGCCTAGGGCGGTGAGCCTCATCTGCCTGGGCCGTCCTCAGGCCCTGGGGAGGTTGGGGTTGACCGCGACGTCGGTCGTGGTGGAGGCAGACATCGGTGGTGTTGGGCACGACACCCTCTCTACGGGAGGAATGGGATGGAGTGGGGGAGAGGTGAGCGGGGCTGCTAGAAGTGTCTTGGCACGGTTTGGGGGTGAGGAGGGAGCCGGGTTAGCGCGGATTCGACCGAGGTCGCGGTGGTGCCATGGTGGCCGTGGAGGAAAATAAATGAGCACACCAGCTCAATTTTCTTAGCCCGAAGGGTTTCTGGTGGGAGGGGAGCATCAAGAGGTGTGAGAGGGAGCTCGGGGACGAGCTTTAACGCGGGGGCGATCAGAGGGGTTCGGGTGCGCCTCGGATGCCCTCTTGGCGCAGCGAGCACGCGTGGAAGAGGGTTCCTGGAGGTTTATTTGCGTCTGGGAGGGACGTGGGAGGTCAAGGTGGATTCCCTGGCGCGTTTTGGTGCTCTGTCGTGGTCGGACACGAGCTATAGGACAAGTTCAAGGGGCAGACCGCCATTGTTGCATGCCCTTAGCGTGGTCACCATGCAGGGGCCTGTCCATTGTGACTTTTTGGTCGAGGGGAAATGTCTAACGTGTGAGGGACGTATGGTAAGAGATTATAGTGAGGTTTGGAATGATATGGGGCTCGTTATAAGTAGTTTCTACTAGGGGTAAGTTTGTATCAGCAAACTTGTGGTTGATATAATGGGGGTTTACTATAAGGCACTATGGGTAAAACCTTGTATAGTGGACTTACATATGGAGGGACTATAAGTCCACCAATTTTCAACTTAGGGAGATGATTCTACAGACTACTTGCAGTGCAAGGGCACTATTTCTGCCATAATGGAGATCTAGATGAACTACTCATATTTTCCATGTGAGCATGCCATCTTTGGGCTTGGATAGATGCATTAGTATGCCTATGAGGTTGTGGCAAAGTTTAGGAGCATTGGCATGAACAGAATAGTGGGGGAGGGAGGCCGCTCCATGGTAAAAGAGAGGGAAAAGAAAGAGTTACCCCCCAATAATTGATCAGAGGCCATGGCAAGGTTACTGGAGGTAAATTAGGGTTAGAATATACTATGGTAAAAGGTTGGGCCAAGGGGAATCTTTTTGGGCCCACTTTGCTTGTCCACAAGTTCATGGCTGAAGGTTTCTGATGCTGTCCTAGGGTATCTAGGTCTATCCAATGGTCGTGATATTTACCAGTGGTAAATGGTAAGTCAATTTGGTACTGATCACAAGTTTTCACCTCAAATGAAGAAAGTTGATAAAGCAAACTTTGTGTACCCTAGGGATCAACAGAATCAGGTTTCTATAGATCTAGTTAGGGTAAACTAATCTCCTTGATTAACCACTTGGTTTAGCATCATCATTTGGGTATTAGAGCATGCCCACAAAGTTTGGGATCAATAGGAGATACTTCACAACGAAGAGTTGCTCAAATTTGTCCATGGACAAGAATGGTTTTAGGATATTTTGGTAAACCAAAACAATTGGGATTGAGATGAAACTTGGCAAGATGAACACATATGTCATATGTGACATGCTAGAATTTTCCTGGATTTAATTGAGAATATTGCTTATAGCAATATTTCAAATTCTCCGAATAGGCTGAAATGTTTTTGAAGTGTTTTGTCCAATATTTTGAACATGACCATATATGGACAGTATATGTCCATTGAGTTTTCCTATTTTTTCTCAAATATTTTTCAAGCATTTAAATATTTTTCCCTATAAAAGACCATTTCTGGCCTTAAGGAAAAGCCTTTAAATAAAATAGTAAAATAATCTTTAAAAATAATATTTGGTGTTTTTTGGAAGTTATATATATAGTAGGTTCCAAATAAAGCATTTGGGGAAAAGTATCCACCCAATTTGGGGACTCAAATCAGGGGGTTTTGAAAATCTAATTTAAATAAATGCTTTTTGGCCAAAATAAAATTTTGTAAAAATAGTTTAAAGTCCTATTCACATGGCATGATTGTTGGACAAGATTTGGGATCAAGGAAAAGAGTTCTTGAGGGTAGGAGAATGTTTTATTAATTATAGAGCACGAGCAAGCAATCAAAGAAGCAAGCAAATAACACACCATTCAAGTATTCAAATGCACTCAAAAAGTTTTAACATGCCCTAATTTTTGAGTCATGCTAACTTAGTCATGAGACAAATCACACAGTGTGACAAAACCGGTGACGTCCAATTCTCCAATATTTTTCTTTTTTCTCGTCTTTCCTTTTTTCCTTTTTCTTCCCTTCCCACTTTGCTATTTGATAGGATTGATTTCTTTTCCTATGTTTGGTCAAACTGATCTTGTACTAAGGCTATCGGCATACACGGTAAAGTGTTAAATCCAAACACAGCACCCGGGGGCTTCTTCTCGAAGCCAACGTCTTTATATTATAAGTATTTACTCACACTTATCGTGTACACACATTTCCTTTGTCACGCTCAAGCCATGATATGCATCAATTCGAACTAAGACATTGCCAAGCTGTGTTGTCTTGCTCTTGTGTTTACTCTGTACGGTCCCGATTGTTCGTCTAGAGGGTAAAGGGAGCACCTCTGCGATTGTTATGACCGGGTCATCCGGATACGTCCCTCATACGGGTGAAGCCGAAAGCTAGCTATCTTACATAAACAATTGGTCAGCCATGACAGAAGCACTTAATACGGCTATGGCCGTTATCGCCATCGTTTGGGTTCGCTTTTCTAAAAAACACCCTTAGCCGCATCCTAGTAGTATGCGGACCTTTACCTACAATCTTCGTAGGGGCCCCAAGAAAGGTATCGATAGAGGTACTATTTTCCTCGGAAGATGTTTCTTATGCTAAGCAGTAATATAACATATCTCTGTTTGTGCTTTTTGTCTGTTCATACAGTATAGCAGGCTTGCCTGGTCCCCCAAACAAAATTCGCTCTTTTGGAATAACAAATTGTGAGGGATACTCCCACGCTCTTCGCTAGGGAGGGAGAAGACGATCGACAGTTAAGAAAAAGTTCACAATACAGATTGTTCATATGAAAGTATATAAAATTACACATTCGGCTGCCAATCTAAGTTATCGATTATGGTGTCTAGGAAGCAGTCTTCCTTAGAAAGGCGGGTGACAGGCATCACTAGGTCATACACCAGGTGGAGGGACACTTCTTGACCATCCGATCCCACAGGACCAACCCGAGCCATCCGCTCGGGGTCAAGTCTGATGTAGCAGGTCTTGATCATTGCCCATGCTCACGTGCTCCCTCCCGCCAAGCTGATGTCTTCCATAGCTCGAACATGCTTTGAGCTCCCTTGAATCTATTGGTCAGTTCGGACATCCCTTCCGACAGCTGTTCGGCAGGCCATAGCGCTATTACCATGCCTTTCATTGCTTTCCGAGCACGCTCATGGAGGGCGGACAACTCCTTTCGCAAGTTCCCCCTGTAGGATCCGATCTCCTCTTTAGTTTGCATAGACAGAAGTCCTATAGATGAGGGAAAGACATTCTTATCATACTTCCTTATATACGAAATACTTACTAATGTTTCACATCATACTTACCGAACATGCCCCTCTGAAGTTTCTTATTTTCTTCTTGGGCCTGGGCCAATTGAGCCTTTAAGCTCTCAATTTCTTCATCCTATTTTTTCTTCTGCACGTGGAGACGGTTCATAACGCCACACCCAACCTCGTGCTCGGACTCGGCGTACCGCTAAGCTTCTCGGGTTTCACCCAGCTATCTTGAAATATGCCCTATGGATTCGGCTGCTAAATAGAATCCTTGCGTCAGGATGGACAATTACTAGAAATTAATAGCACCGGTATACTCACCATGGGCCTCCTGGGTGAAGCTCTTTTCTTGGTCTAGTTCTGCCTTCACAGCTTGAACCTGTGATTGTCTCTCCATTAACTCCTTGGCCAATTGCATGTTTTGTTGCTTCGAAGCCTGCATTTGCAGCACAATAGTGTTAAAGACCCTTAATTCGGTTGTTCCAAACCAACTTAAGGATCGGGGGATACTAGGTTTACATGAGTGTTTAGACTCTATAAAAACCGATCACTTACCTACAGGCTAGCCAATATCAACTTCATAGCTTCGCCGAACCCGGCTCAGGCAGCACCGATGTGCGCACCCGCCGAGTGAAGGGCGTCGAACTCTTGTTCAAAGAATATTGGGTGCCTCATAGCCTCCCATCGTCACCGATGATTCATGGCACTTCCCACTTTCTAATTTGGTAACGGATACACCATCACTAGCATCAGCGGGTACTGGATTGGCCATGGGGCTCCTGTATCAGGACCGACATGGGCCACGGCTCTGGAATTTTGGGGTTCACTCGACACCCTGACGACCTCTTCGACGGGAGAAGACTAGGCATTTCGCCTAAGTATTTTAATGAAATAAATTGCCGCAAGGCTCTATTGATTACGATAATCAGCGGATAACCAAACAATGTACCTTTGGGTTGAGCACACTGGCTGATGCGTCCTCGTAGCTGGCTCTTTGATAGGATCCCTTTTGACTTCTGATCCGACCATGGTCTCGGTTGCCGGCGCATGATGCGTAGATCGATGTCGCTTGGGATCGGAGATGACGCTTTTGGGGCGCGGTTGGTAGCTTGCCTCTTGAGGGACGAGCTCTTCTTCTTCTTTTTCATGGCAGGGATGGAGAACGACCTGTGGTAATTGACTATATATCCACTGGGGATTGGTCAAGTCTAACCTGATAATAGACTCCATCTTCAAAATCAATTAGAAGATCCGGGTCCTCATGCAAACCCGGATCATCATCGTGTGCGTAGCTTTTGGGTTGAGGAGTCAGACAGTTGACTATCTTGATGAAGCTCCTCCATTCCTATTCACGCAAGAATTCGGTCAAATGAAGTACGGAATGAAAACTCAGAACTATGTCCGTAGAAGGAAAAGGGCTTACCCATTCGATAGGATTGTGGGTTGAGTATCCTTCCTTGGTCAGCCGTCGAATAAATTCCTCTTGCTCCCCTTTATACAGGTTGGGAAGGCCGGCGGCCAAGGCCACCTTGTTGGCGGGCCCTAGTCTTCAGGAATGCATGGTGTCACTTGTCCCATTATAGCGCCACAAGGGGTGCACCCTCTGTTGGAGGGGTTGCACCCACTGGGAGATGGCAGTGGCCATGTCATCGATCATGGTCAGTTAATGGTGGACAAGCGTCCGCACCTGAGCCGCCTAGCATTGCACTTCGACATTTTCCTCCTGGGATGGACTCATTGGCCGCTAGTTGTATCTTTTCCTCAAGGGGGCGTCAGAGTATTCGGGTAGACATGTCCGAGCTGGCTCGAATAGGGGACGTCTTCAATATAAAACCATTTCGAAGTCCACTCTTCGGATTCGTTCAGAGTGCCAACCGGATACTCTATGCCCGCTATACAGCACACTTCGACTCCGCTAACCTCCAAAATTGTCTTGTTCCAAGTTCAGGGGACAAGAGAGAAATATTTTCTCCACAATTCGAAATGCGCCTCGCAGCCTAAGAAACATCTCGCAGAGGGCAACGAAGCTTGAGATGTGCAAGACGGACCCCGAGGTAAGGTGGTGAAGCTAAATCCCATAGAATTTCAGCTATCCCCTTAGAAACGGGTGGATGGGAAAACCAAGGACCCGTAGGAGAAAGGGGATGAAGCACACACATTCCCCCCTATGAGTATGGGGAAACGCTCAGGGAAATCTTCATTGTTGTAGGAAATCAAGCCTGCACGGGTCACCGCCGATCTGAAGGAGGGAGATACCCTTGGGTCTCTAGATCACGGAGCCACAGGAGTGCTACGGAGCAGCTAGTCCAGTCCCTCGGATATGAACCATAGGGGCACACGAAGGAGGTAGGGGCGTTAGCCATGTCTTTTGTGGGTTTTCTTCTTGGAGCTTTTTCCAATGGGGACGAAGAGGATGTGTTCTGAACCATGATTTTATTTGATTAAATGAGTAATGCCTCCATTGCGTAGGGGTAAGATTGTAAAAATCACTGACCGCTCGCCACCCATGACACATGGAAATCGAAGAAGGCAGGCAGTTAATATATTGGACCTATGCTTCCAACGCTTCGGATCTTGTCGAAGACTGGTCGGTTGCTAAACAGGTAGGAGTGAGGGACTCGCCTCGCAAGCCGAAGATGACGACACAAGGAGATTGACTGGATATGTATCGGCGTTGAAGGCTAGTCTGGGGGATAATGAGGGAGTCCTTGATTAGGGGGTCCTTTGATAAACAACCTATTGCTGATTGGCCGAACTGTATGGGCTCCAAGGTGAGCATTGGATGATTAGGGTCTCCGTTGCCAGAATGGAGGCCTCGAGTAGCCATGACTTATCCTCCAAGTCGTCGACTATAGATAGGCATGTTTATCTCTTTGGCATGTAACCGACCATGTGTAAACCCTAGGTAACCTCGTCGTCTATATAAGCCGGAGGGTTTTAGGTTGTAGATACAAAACAACTCATATAGGGTTAGCTATTCGATCTCGATGTAGATCAACTATGTAACCCCCCATACCATAAATACAATCAAGCCAGACGTAGGGTATTACCTCCATTGGAGGGCCCGAACCTGGGTAAATCTGTGTCCCCTTCGTCTCCTATTACCGTCGATTCTAGTCTCATAGTTTGGGACCCCCTACTCGAGATCTCCTGGTTTTGACACTAACACCAGGTACCCCTGTTCCCAGAACGTCGACAGTAGCCCCCGGGCCCATGGCGCGCTGGAGACGGCTTCAAATCAAAGCTTTGCGGACGGCAGGGAGCATCGTGGGCCCCCATTGCCTGCGGGGTCAGGGCTGGCATGTGTCATGCGCGTGACCTGGGACATCTCCGTGGCCACCACCCGAATCGACATAAGCCAGACTTCTAGTGTCGAGCCATTATTGCTTTCCCTCTTCCGTGCACTTTCTCTTGATCCCAGATCTCGGCCTTAGCAAAGACTTCTCCAGGTCCGGCGTCGCCCGTTCTCCCTCGGAATGGCTCCTGCCGGCAAATCGAAGCTAGAGGCACAGGCCTCTGCTCCCATCTTGTCGGCGCTCTCTGTGTCCACAATCGCCAAGAACGGTGACCGAGTCCCGGTGCTCCCACCAACGGCGGATGGGAGCAATGAGCACGGGCGGACCTTGATATGGGGCGACTATTTAGGGAGGCGACCCTCGTCTAGGTCAGCTTACCCCATCTTCTTCCATACCCTCTCTGCTGTCCTCGTCCCGCCTTTTTCCTCGTTCTTCCTCGCCATCCTTGACCACTACGGGATCAAGCGCTTCACCTCCAGCCCAACTCTATCCTGCTCTTGTCTGTCTTTGCCTTCTACTGTGAGTTCTTCGTGGTTGTGAAGCCTTCAGTGGCCCTCTTTCGGCATTTCTTCAGCTTGCGCCTGCACGACGGTGCCCAACGGTCGGCACACGTGTCCTTCATCGTGGTCTAGAGAGGCATGCTCTTAAAGGCCAGGAAGAAGGTGGAGAACTTATGGCACCGCTGTGTGAGGACACCGACTCATAAGTCGTGATCACCGAATGTATGTGCATAGTGATCCCAGAGATCAATGCTCACTGGACACAAAGAAACTGAATAACAAGAGTCTTACATCCATTACATACCGGTTACTGAAATATGGTCTTTATGACCAAATCTTCAAACGATTGTAGCGGAAGTCTTCAACGATATGATGAACCCATGCCATCTGCCTAAACCCTACAAGCATTCTGACTGGGAGCGTCCTAGCTCGCACATACGTCACCATGGTAATCTTCATCATAACCTGATCTTTCATGCCTGGCCAATAAAATAACCAGTGGCAAGCCAATGAGTACTTTGAATGTACTCACAAGCAACCCATGTTTGGAACAAGGCAATAACAATGCATGCTATAGCACTAAGTAGGTACTTTTGCGAAAAGCTAATTTTTAATGCAATGTCATGATCAAGTAACTATGTGTAAGCATGCATCAATAGTTGGCAGATATCCACATGAACAAGTTATAGATATCATCATAAGCAGTGGTTGAACATCTCATGTTCCTTCATCACATCAAGTCTTCAGACTTGTCTCACGTATCCTCTCTGTGTCATCCCCACACCCACCAAGTTTGTGAAAACATCGGACGCAGTTTCAGCAGGTCCTCCAACTGTCCGTGACCGTGGACACGACTATTCGAATAGTTTTACACTCTGCAAAGGTTCCGCGCTTTACCCACAAGATCGGGGAACTTACATGTTATCCATGACTCGTGGTATATTACATACCCAAGGTAAGCACCTAAACGATGTGTTTCCCATGGTTATGCTAAACAAAGAGTCCACTCGTCGATGCCATCCCTCACAATATACATCACATGTATCATCCATGAGGGCACACAACAGTGTGCTCGGTGCCTGTAAAGACAGTGCATGGCCTTCCACTTTCGAGACGACCCCGTCTCGAGAGTGACCACTTCACTCTCACCACTGGTAATGCGGGCTCCCTGCTAGCACCAACCATAGTAATGAACAAAGCCCCTTCCCATATAGGGGTAGAGTGGTGGCATATGTAAGGTTGGGACGTTTAGCAAATCTTAAAACTCTCTGTTTTTGCAAACACACACTCACTTCCTCCAGTACACCACTTCTTTCTCAAGTGGTCGCCCAACTCATCATCATCTCCCTCGGGCATTAGTGGCACCAGACGGGGTTTTCGAAAAGTCCTTGAAATCATTGCCTTATTGCCATCACCATGCATAATCCCGATCCCACTTGCATAGCATCTACTAGCATCCTATCTACACCTACCCGCATAACCCTCATTAGAACGTAGGGTCATGCACTATGCAAGTATTAATGGTAAGGTATCGGAGGCCTCCCAGCAAAGGGGGGGGTACCTTACCAACATGATCAATTCATCGGAACAACAAGTGTTATATGACATGCAATAAAAGCATTTATAGTCATGGTCAAAGGGCTGCTTGCCTGGCTCAGCAAAGTCTTCGAGGTCTTCACACGCTGCACGTCCACTTCGAGTCATCTACTTCGTCAGCTATCACCAAAAATAATCCGCAATAAGCAACACAACAAGGGGAGAAATAAAAGTGCTCTATAATTAGGAGTTTTATTTTTCTTGGACACCTTGGTTCACAAGAAAAATAATCAGGAAGGTATCATTGGTTGTGGATCAAGGGGTATTTTTGAATGGTGGAAATGAAGGAAATGATGATCTTATAAGAAGTCTATAGAAAATGTTTTTATAAAAAGGAGTTGAGGCACCCAATAAATAGGGCATGATTTTAGGAACAATTAGAAATTGGTATCTCTGGTTTTGGAGTTGGGATGATTTTCTTATGAATTTCCTAAGAGGAAATAAATGGGAAAAGGGAGCATTTATTAGTTCAAGCAGAATAGGGGCATGGGAAAATGTTAACCATGCCTAGATAACTAGGGAATTATATTTAGGTCATCTGGAATTTTGAATCACTCCATTTGGAGTTGATTTGGATTCTCTATGAATTTTGAAATGGGGTTTTTCATAGTTCAATTTAAATTTTGAATTTGAACTCTATAGGAAGAATTGCAAGAAAAATGTGCATTGCACATATTAGGATAGATCTTGATTTTAGGGATCTATAGGAATGTGAATCATCAAAATTGGAGGTCATATGAATTTAATATGGATTTCTAATGTTTTACCTGGAAAAGAGAAGGGATAAATAGAAACTTACCCAAAAGGGACTAAGCTACGCACTTGGCGTAACTTAGCACCGAAGCGCAGCGCGCTGGCCCAACTGCTCGACCACACGCTAGATGCAGGCCACGTCGAAGGCGTACCCGGAGTATGCCTTCCATGCACGAAAGCAGCGGCAAGCCTGGGCCGTTTCCACTTAAACCACCGGGCCCGGGACGGTGTGGATAGGGGGGCAGGCAGAGGAGACGTCCAAGCGCGCGCTGGCGTCTGGTCGGTGGCTCCGGCCAACTCCGGTGACGTTCCGGCCACCGGAGTGCTCAGAGCGGGGGGGCCCATGCGCCTGGGCTGCCCTCGGGCCCTAGAGAGGTCGAGGACGAGCTCGACGTCCACCATGGTGGAGGGTGCTGTTGGTCATGAGGAGAGGAGGTGGATATGGGAGGTCGCTCTGAGGGGTCCGACAGGTTCGCGGGAGAGATGAGAGGCGAAGAAAGCAGAGAGTGGGGCTAGGGGAGGCCTTAAGTAGTCACATCATGGAGCTCCGTAGGGCAGGCCTACGGCCATGGCCCGGACGCCGCCAGAGTCCTCGAAGGTGAGCGGGTCATGTCTAGGGGCTTCATGGACTAGGATACGTCGAGGGAAGACGAGAGAGGGAGCAGGGAACCACTGGGTCCTCGCGCATGTGAGCACACTCACTGGCCGAGCCGAGCGGCTCCGGGCACGCGTAGGAGGAGGAGAGAGAGGAGGGGCCGACCAGCTTCCGTGTTGCGGACGTCGACAGGGGCATGTGGGACATGTTGGGGAGGCCCGAGGCTGACGGGGCTGGTGATTGGGCGGCGCCTACAGTGCGGGTGCGCACTAGAGAGCCCTCTGGAGCACCCGTTTGGCATGCCAGGGCATGCCAACGGCGTCTTGTGTGCGGCCACTAGTGTCTAGGGGGACAACGGGGGTCTAGACTATGGGAATCTGGCATTGGATGCCTGGGAGCTGACTAGGTTGAGAGGAAGGTGAAGAGAGAGATGGTTTTCTGCTGTCCAGGGGGTAAAAATGGGGTTTTCACCCCCTAATTAGCGCCATAAGGCCATCGGCCCTTTACTGGAGGTGGAAGGTGACTATGAGAGTTGAGTTAAGATTTTGGTATAAAGGATAATATTGGAAGGGACCCAAACAACAAGTTTGGTAACTTAGCAGAAGGTGTTTGATGTTGATTTGGGCAAGTAAAAGGAGTCTGCATGCCATGATATTTACCAAGATCAAATAGGAGGTAGAAACAAGGTTGATCACCAACTTTGATCTTGATTGAATAAAGTTCACAATGTAAACTTCGTAAACCCTAGAATTTAAGAAAATCAGGTTTCTGTAGATCTAGGCATGCTAAACTAATCTCCTAATTGCACCACTTGGTGTAACATCATTATTTGGGGATTAGAACATTTCCACAAAGTTTGGGATCAATAAGAGAAACTTCACAATGTAAACTTGATCAAATTTGGCTCTGGATAGGAATGGTTTTAGGATATTTTGGTGAACCAAAGTAATTGGGATTAAGATGAAACTTGGCAAGATGAACAAATATATCATATGTGACATGCGAGAATTTTCCTGGATATTTCTTATGGAAACATTTCTTATAGATTGAGAATATTTCTTATAGAAATATTTGAAATGCTTGGAATAGGCAGAAATGGTTTTGAAGGGTTTTGTCCAATATTTTGAACATGACCATGTGTTGAAACTCTTATATATCGACAATATATGTCCACTGAGTTTTCCTAAATTTTCTCAATTTTTTTAAACCATTTGAATAATTTTTCCTTATAAAAGACCATTTCTGGCCTAAAGAAGAAGCCTTTAAAAATTATGAAAATAATCTTTTTAAATTAATATTTGTGGTTTTGGTAAGTTATATATATAGTACGTTCCGAATGAAGCATTTCGGAAAAAGGATCCACCCAATTTGAGGACTTGTAGTACAAACCTCACTTTAGGGCGTTTTGAAAACCTAAATTGAATAAATACTTTTTGGCCAATATAGTATTTGATAAAAATAGTTTTGGGTACTATTCACATGGCACGATCATTGGGCAAGAACTTTAGATCAAGGAAAGGTGCTTTGAGAGTAGGAGGGAATTTTATGAGTATAGAGCACTAGCAAGCAAGCAAACAAGCAAGCAAATAACACACAAGTCAAGCATTCAAATGCACTCAAAAAGTTGTAATTGGCCCTAATTTTTGAGTCATGTTAACTTAGTCATGAGGCAAAACACAGGGTGTGACAGACCTACCCGCCTTACAAGAATCTCGTCCCCGAGATTCCTAGGCTAGGCATGGCAATACACAGAAATCCAGAGGTGAGATAGTCTTCACGCTCCACGGTGCTTCTGCTCTGGCATGGTTGTCCTTCTGGATCTTGAAGTGCCTGATGATATGTCTTTGAGTGCATTGTTGACTTCGACTAAGGGTGAACGGGGTTCTTGCAAGGGCCTGGCTTGCGTATGTATCCCAAAGTGGGAATACTTGGCCAAGGGGTGTGTCTGTGTGCTGGTCGTAGGACCGCTCACATTGGTTAGTGACATCTAGATGTCTCGCGTTAGAATAGAAGGGTTGAGCCATGGTGTAGCTTCTCATTGAAAAGGAAGTCCTTATCTTCCTTAAAGTAGGGGTCTTCGGCCGTAGGTGGTCTCCATCCTTGAGAGTGCCGAGGTGTGTCGTTGTGGGCTCATCGTCGAGATCTTCTACTTGATTAAGTTGCCCAGGTAGATTCTTCATACTTCTTTGGTCGTTTGCCTTCATGGACGCATGTTTCTGGAGGGTCTTTGAGTGCTTGGTCTACTCGTCTCTCCGTGGCAAGGTCTGTGCTGAGTCTCATCCCTAAGACTGAGCTTAGAGACTTGTTGTCAAAATGGGTTCTACCATTTGGGAAGGTTTTTGTGGGGTTCTAGATAAGCTGACTATTCAATGTATAGGTCAGCCATCTAATCCCCAATGTCTAACACTTGGCAAGAGGGGTGAACTACCTTTGATACGTGGATTACTATGGTCGAGTCACGGTTTATGCCCTAAATTGTCTAAAAAGGGATGAGAACAAAGTCATGCAATTGTCCACTCCATTCCTGTCATTTGAAGGGAATAGGGACGTCATGCTCATCATACACTATCAAGGTGGAGTGATGGGTGTTGTCCACTCCTTGGTTCCTTCCTAGTCAGGAACTAATGGATGACCAGTCATAGCAAGGGGTTCTTCAACCCTCTTGCTGTGCAAGGGCTTCATCGTGCATCGATGACGGTGCTTCGGGATGTAGTCTAGTGGATGTAGTCAGTAGAGGATTGGTGGTTGGCTTCTTTTTTCTTCTTCTTCATCATTGTCGTGGCTCTGAAATCGTAGTGGTTCTTCATCTTGCTTGGGCAAGAAAGTCTTCTTCTTCAGGGAGGGTGCTTCATGGTTTCCAACTTTTTCAAGGTGAACTCTTATGCTCAAGAGGCATGGCAATTTGATGATCCTGGGGCTGGTCCAAACAGGAATAAGGTGTTCCTCCTCTCATTGGGTAAATAAGTATGTCATCCCGGAGGACACCACCCTATTTCCCGAAGTATCACATAAACACATTGCTCATGGGATACATGAGAGGAGCGGGCATTCGTCCCGAGTGGTCACCAGTATCTAGGGTTTGCGGACGAACCTAATAGAAGTCTTCTTGGCCACCTTCCTTTTGAACAGGATTGGTGGTGGTCGAGGTGGAGTATCAACCATGGTCTAAGGACTTATAGTCCAAGGCCTATCGTCATAATCCGACTGTGTCATGGTCTGGTAAAGCTTCGGGGGTTCAAGGAGCTTAGGATGTGAGTGAACGTGTAACACCTTACTCTGAGCACAACTATTAGATGCCAATAGTACTTCCTATTACTCTGCAAACAAAATCACCCTATATCCCCGAAGGTACCATATCCTATAAGTCAATTCCAATATTACACATGCTACTTACATCTCCAAGGTTTGAGAGAAGGACTATACCGAAAATCTCATATGTATACTATAGCCAACACCCACATATCCATATATAGAAATCTTCAGGATAATTTACAAGCCACTAAGCTTGGTTATGACATTGCCAATCCAAGTGTCTTTCTGACCTATCCAAGGTCTAAGGTATTGCATTACTGTGCTAAGGAAACACGTAATAAACCATTCCAAAATCTTGTTTCCTTACGAATCCAACTTAATCGATCCACGAATGTCATACACTATTACATGATCCATACTATTATGAATACAACATAATCTCCTCGAGTTCATATAATCCACATATCATTGCAAGAACTATTATCACAATATATCCATGAACTTCCAATCTCATGGCCAACTAAACTCCAAGGTCGAGTTATATAGATCCCTAATTTGTCCCTAACATCATCCGATCCCTTCCACTATTATCCATCGAGAAATATGGTATCATTATCAATATCATTGGACTAAATCCAATTTACTCCGAACCATGTGGTTTAATTGATCTCGAGCACCTAGCAGGATCACCTATTTAAATCCAAGGTTTACATCTAGTAGGAATTTCCTACTAGTTACTCCAGTCACTATCACTATCAATCCAATATCAACATTACTTGCCAAAGTCAAGTCATTAATCCATCAAGAATCTCAGCTTGCAATCAAATTTTTCCAAGTTACTCAAGGGATACATAAGTTATGTTACTCTATCAATCCTGAACCACCAAGTTCGTCCACCAAAATTAAGCCTCGTAATCGACCAAAGGGTCTCAACTACTTCCTCAAGACAGTTATTATGCAGAAATCAAATCATTGTCCAAAAATGATATACCCTTAGAATGATCCATCCTATGGCACCTAAGTTCTAGTGCCAGCGTAAGAATGAAGGATGTTTGTTCAGTATGACCACTAGCTCGATAATGAACCCCGTGCTATGAAGGAGTTATTGAAGCTCAATAAGTGGTCTGGCGAATCCATGTGTTAAACACGTCATTAGGGACTTGTGCTGGGGGAAGCTTGTGAGGTCTAGGTTGGGCTAAGGAGGGGTTTCCAATCTTGAGGGAAAAGCATAACTCTACGGGTTTGCGTCTGGTTGAGTACATTGTAGTCAAAGTCTTCGGTGTCGGTTGTTTGTCGAGGTGCATCCTTGGTGCATCTTGTCATGCTGGTCTTTAGAGGATGAGATGGGGAGGGAAAGTAGCACCGAGAGGGGTGCCTAAGGGGGTGGTATAGTGCAAGTGCAATCAAGCAAGTGCCGAAAAGGCCGAACACAAGCATAAAGGTAAGGTAGTGATATAGTCGCGCACTTGTTGCCTAGGGCAGAAGTGTGACTTACACCAAAGCAAAAAACAGGAAAAACAAGCAACACACAATCATGGTTCTATCAGAACCATCATACGGACTCGACTTCGCATGGGGGACACACGACCTATCCTACCCGAGGGCTTCTCGGACTCATTGGTTGTGCTTGCTTCGTGTCTTGGAGAGGAGTCCACTTAGTCTTTGGTTCTTCTTCAGGTGTCGCTATGTCTCCGGTTGTTGTTCATCAAAGTGATCCTGGTTGCACCTGTATAGTCCTTGACGACTTTGGGTCTGTTGAGTTGACGACGAAGGTGAATCTTCACGGCAGTTGTTGATAGGGTCTTCTGGTGTCTTCATACTCATGTCAATGTCTTCTAGTCTTCTGAGACATCGAGGGTTCTAGGTAGGCAACCCTTTATGCAATGACATTAGCCAATCATGGTAGATTTGTATCATGCCACTCACGTTGACGATATTATCGGCACCAAGAGAGGGGATGATGAGAACAGTCTTCCTGCTCACTATATTGAGGTAGACCAAATGGCAAGGTTCTTATCCACCGGTGGTTACCGATATAACAACTAAAAGGACAGGGTTGCTCTTTCGGCGATGCATATCATGACAGTGCATGTCTTGTGCCCTAGTCATCGAAGGCCAGGGTGACATCATCTCCGGTCTATGTCGACGGTGTCACTATCATATAGGTCTTGACATCCTCATCCTTTGAGAAGGTGTCTTCTGTTGGCAGCTCCTGGTCTAGCGTCACCAACTTCTGTCCAAGATATTTGGGAAAATGTCTAGAAAGGCGGCTTCCCTCCGGTTAACCACGAGGATTTCAAGGAATCCCGTGGTCAGGGGCACATGGGTAGTAGCGACCATTTGTGAAGTTTTGAAAAGCAGACGGGGAGAGTTTAAGAGAATAGGGGTGGATGTGCTAAGGCAAGAACCTTTGCTTCTTTTGAAAATTTAGGAGAGGTGAGAATATAGAGGTTTTGTAAGTGATTTTGATGGGCCTGGAGAAATAGTTTTGTCATAACTAACGTCCATGCTAACTAAGGGCTTCCTACAGTCAGGATGGCTCTGATACTAGCTCTGTGGGGACCCCGACTAATAAGTTGTGATCACCGAATATACGTGCACAATGATCGCAGAGATCAATGCTCACTAGTCACACAGAAACTAAATAACAAGAGTCTTACATCCATTACATACGGGTTACTGAAATATGGTCTTTAGGACCAAGTCTTCAAATGATTGTAGCGAAAGTCTTCAACGATAGCATGAACCCATGCCATCTGCCTTAACCCTATAGGCATTCTGACTGGGAAGCGTCCTATCTTGCACGTACATCACCATGGTTATCTTCATCATAACATGATCTTTCATGCCTAGCCAATAAAATAACCAGTGGCAAGCCAATGAGTACTTTGAATGTACTCGCAAGCAACCCATGTTTGGAACAAGGCAATAACAATGCATGATATAGCACTAAGTGTTGGAAATATGCCCTAGAGGCAATAGTAAATTAGTGATTATCGTATTTCCTTGTTCATGATAATTGTTTATTATCCATGCTATAATTGTATAGATTGGAAACACATTACATGTGTGGATAAGTAGAAAAAACTTTGTCCCTAGTATGCCTCCAGTAGACTAGCTCGTTGGTCAATGATGGTCAAAGGTTTCCTAGCCATTGACATGAGAGGTCATTTGATAACGGGATCATATCATTAGGAGAATGATGTGACGGACAAGACCCAAACTACAAACGTAGCATATGATCGTGTAAGTTTATTGCTACTGTTTTCTGGATGTCAAGTATATGTTCCTATGACCATGAGATCATGCATCTCACGGATACCGGAGGAGTGCCTTGTGTGTATCAAACGTCGCAACGTAACTGGGTGACTATAAAGGTACTCTACAGGTATCTTCGAGGGTGTCTGTTGAATTGGCATGGATCAAGACTGGGATTTGTTACTCCGTGTGATGGAGAGGTATCTCAAGGCCCACTCAGTAATACAACACCACAACAAGCCTTGCAAGCAATGTGACTAAGTGTTAGTCACAGGATCTTGTATTACGGAACGAGTAAAGAGACTTGCCGGTAACGAGGTTGAACTAGGTATGGAGATACCGACGATCGAATCTCGGGCAAGTAACATACTAAAGAACAAAGGGAATATCTTACGGGATTAACTGAATCCTTGACATAGAGGTTCGACCGATAAAGATCTTCGTAGAACATGCAGGGACCAATATGGGCATCCAGTTCCTGCTATTGGTTATTGACCGTAGAGGTGTCTCGGTCATGTCTACATAGTTCTCGAACCAGCAGGGTCTGCACACTTAAGGTTTGGTGACGTTTCGGTAGTATAGAGTTATGCATGGTGGTGACCGAAGGTTGTTCGGAGTCCCTGATGATATCCTGGACGTCACGAGGAGCTCTGGAATGGTCCGTAGGTAAAGATTGATATATAGGAGGTCCTATTTTGGTCGCCGGAAAAGTTTCGGGCTTATCGGTAGTGTACCGGGAGTGTCGGTAGTGTACCGGGAGTGTCGGTAGTGTACCGGGAGACCATCGGGAGGGGTATTTCGACCCAAGAGGCTACATGGGCTGTGGGAGAGTACATACCAGCCCTTAGTGGGCTGGTGGACGTCCCACACAAGGCCCATGCGGCTGGGAAGAAAAGCCCAAAGAGAAAAAGGTGGAAAAAGGCTAAAAAGGCAAAAATAAGGAGGAGTCCTAGTCCTACTAGGATTGGAGGAGGAATCCTCCAATCCCACTAGGTTCGGCCGACCCAAGGGCTGCCTCTTTGGCAGACAAGCCTCCTCCTCCTCTCCTCCTATATATACTAGAGGATTTTAGGGTTTTGACACAGAATTTTTAGCCACGTGCTGCTCATTCCTCCAGTGCATAGTTTCTCCTCTAGATCGGATTTCTACAGTGCTTAGGTGAAGCCCTGCGGAATAGCTCCGCCACAATCGCCGGAGCGCCGTCACGCTGCCGAAGAACTCTTCTACCACTCTGCTCCCTCTTGGTGGATCAAGAAGGCGGAGATCGTCATCGAGCTGTACGTGTGCTGAACGCGGAGGTGCCATCCGTTCGGCGCTAGATCGGAAGGACCGTGATCAAGATCGCAAGACGGATGGTGATGAGTTCGCGGGACGGATCATGATGAGTTCGCCGGACGGATCGTGATTGGATCACGGGATAGATCGTGATGATTTCACGGAACGGTTCGTGATTGGATCGCGGGACGGATTGTGATGAGATCGCGGGACGGTCGGCGATTTGGATCGCGAAGACGTTCGACTACACCAACCGCGTTTCTTAATGCTTCCTGCTTAGCGATCTACAAGGGTATGTGGATCCACTCTCCCTCTCATAGATGCTCATCACCATGGATAGATCTTGCGTGTGCGTAGGAAATTTTTTGTTTCCCATGCGACGTTCCCCAACAGTGGCATCATGAGCTAGGTCTATGTGTAGATGAGATCTCGAGTAGAACACAAAAGGTTTGTGGGCGTTGATGCTTAGATTGCTTCCTCCCTTGGTCGGATTTTGGTTCAGCGGTATTGTGAGATGAAGCGTCCCAAACCAACATTACTCGTACGCTGACGAGAGACCGGTTCCCTCAACCGCAACTTGTTGCATAGATGGCTTGTGGGTGCCAGTTTCTCTCACTTTAGTTGGATCGGATTCGACAAAGGTGGTCCTTGAGAAGGTTGAAAAGCAACTTGTGTATCACCATTGTGGTTTTTGATTAGATGAGAATTGTTCTTGCTAGATACCCATAGCAGCCACGTAAAACATGCAACAACTATTAGAGGGCGTCTAACTTGTTTTTGCAAGGTATGTTGTGATATGATATGGCCAATTACATGATGTGATATATGTGATGTATGAGATGATCAAGTGATGTATAGATTATCACAACTTGCATGTCTGTTAGTACGGCAACCGGCAGGAGCCATAGGGTTGTCTTTAATTATTGTATGACCTGCGTGTCAATCATTAAGCGCTATGTAGTTCTTTACTTTATCGCTAAACGGTAGAAATAGTAGTAGAAGCATGTTGAGTGCAACAACCCCGATGGTGACACGTTGATGGAGATCAAGATGATGGAGATCATGGTGTCTTGCCGGTGACGATGGAGATCATGCCGGTGCTTTCAAGATGGAGATCAAAAGCACAAGTTCATGGCCATATCATGTCACTTATGATTTGCATGTGATGTTAATCCTTTTATGCACCTTGTTTTGCTTAGGACAACGGTAGCATTATAAGATGATCCCTCACTTACATTTCAAGATGAATCGTGTTCTCCCCGAGTGTGCATAGTTGCGAAAGTTCGTCGTTTTGAGACACCACGTGATTATCGGGTGTGATAGCCTCTACGTTCACATATAACGGGTGCAAGCTAGTGTTGCACATGCAGGACACTTGGGTTAAACTTGACGAGCCTAGCATGTACAGACATGGCCTCGCAACACAAGAGACCGAAAGGTCAAACATGAGTCATATAGTAGATATGATTAACATGGTGATGTTCACCATTGAAAACACCTCAACTCACGTGATGATCGAACTTGAGTTGGTGAATTTTCATCATGTATCACTCGAATGACCGGAGGGATGTCAATTTGAGTGGGAGTTCTTAAGTAATATGATTATTTGAACTCATTATCATGAACATAGTCAGTAGTGTCTTTGCAAATTATGTTGTAGATTACTTGCTTGCGCTGTAGCTCCCTTGAATTTTTATATGTTCCTAGAGAAATAGAGTTGAAAGATGATGGTAGCAATATTGCGGACTGGCTCCGTGATCTAAGGATTGTCCTTGTTGCTGCACAGAAGGCTTATGTCCTTAATGCACCGCTCGGTGCGCCAACCCCTCTAGTGTCGTTTGTAGATGTTGTGAACATCTGATAGGCACGTTCTGATGACTACTTGATAGTTTAGTGTGTCATGCTTTACGGCTTAGAATTGAGGCTCCGAAACATTTTGAACGTCATGGAACATATGAGATGTTCTAAGAGATTAAATTAGGATCTCAGGCTCGTGCCCGTGCTGCGAGATATGAGATCTCCAACAAGATTCTTTGCCTGTAAGATGAAGGAGAGTAGCTCAATCGTTGAGCATGTGCTCAGATTGTCTGGGTGCTACAATCGCTTGAATCGAGTGGGAGTTGATCTTCTAGATAAGATAGTGATTTATATTGTTCTCCAAGTCACTGTCACTAAGATACTAGAACTTAGTGATGAACTATGAACGCCAGGGATAGAAATAAGGATCCCTGAGATGTTCGTGATGTTTGACACCGCGAAGGTAGAAATCAAGAAGGAGGATCAAGTGTTGATGGTTAGTACAACCACTAGTTTTGAGAAGGGCAAGGGCATGGAGGGAAACTTCATGGATAGCAAGTCAGTTGCTGCTCTAGTGAAGCAACCCAAGGTTGAACCCAAGCCCGAGACTAAGTGCTTCGATTATGAGGAGAGCAGTCGCTGAAGTGGAACAACCCTAGATACTTGGTAGATAAGAAGGCTGGCAACGTCGACAGAAGTATATTTGATATACGTGTTATTGATGTGTACCTTGCTAATACTCCTAGTAGCGCCTGGGTATTGGATACCGGTTAAGTTGCTAAATGTTAGTAACTCGAAATAAAAGCTACGGAATAAACGGAGAACTAGATAACGGTGAGGTGACGATGTGTGTTTGAAATGTTTCCAAGGTTGATGTGATAAACATCGCATGCTCTCTCTACCTTCGGTATTAGGGACGAACCAAAATAAATGTTATTTGGTGTTTTGCGTTGAGCATGAACGTGATTAGATCGTGTTTATTGCAAGACGATTATTCATTTAAGTTAGACAATAATGGTTATTCTGTTTACATGAATAATACCTTCAATGTTCATGCACCTAGTGAGAATGGTTTGTTGAATCTTGATCGTAGTAATACACATGTTCATAATACTGATGCCAAAAGATACAAAGTTAATAATGATAGTACCACATACTTGTGGCAATGCCGCTGAGTGTCATGTTGGTATAAAACGCATGAAGAAACTCCATGCTGATGGATCTTTGGAATCATTCGATTTGGAATCGGTTGAGACATGCGAACCATGCCTCTTGGGCAAGATGACTAAGGACCCCGTTTTCCGGTTTGATGGAGCGGGCATGTGATTTATTGGAAATGATACATGTTGATGTATGCAATCCAATGAATCTTGTAGCGTGCGGTGGATATCGTTATTTCCTTACCTTCACTGATGATTTGAGTAGATATAGTGTATATTTACTTAATGAAATACAAGTCTCAATCATTTGAAAAGTTCAAAGAAAAATTCAGAGTGAAGTTTAAGATCATCGTGACAAGAAGATAAAAATGTCTGCGATATGATCGTGGAGGTGAATACCGGAGTTACGAGTTTGGCATACAACTTTAGACAATGTGAAAGTTGTTTCACAGCTCACGCCACCTGGAACACCATAGTGTGATGGTGTGTCCGAATGTCATAGTCATGCTCTATTGGATATGGTGCGTGCTATGATGTCTCTTATCGTTTTGCTACTATAGTTTTGGGGTTATGCATTAGAGACAACTACATTAACTTTAGATAGGGCACCATCTAAATCTGTTGAGATGACATCGTGTGAATTATGGTTTGATAGAAACTTAAGCTGTCATTTCTTAATGTTTGGGTCTGCGACGCTTGTGTGGAAAATGTTTTCACCTAATGAGCTCGAACCCAAAGCGGACAAATGCATCTTCATAGAATACCCAAAGAACAGTTGGGTAAACCTTCTATCTCAGATCCAAGCATAAAGTGTTTGTTGCTAAAACTGGGTCCTTTCTTGAGAAAGAGTTTCTCTCGAAAGAATTGAGTGGGAGGAAGATAGAACTTGATGAGGTTATTGAACCTTTGTTTCAACTAGAGAGTAGCGGAGCACATGAAGTTGTTTCTGTGAAGCCTACGTTAGTTGAATAGGAAGTTAACGATGATGATCATGAAGCTTTGGATCAAGTTACTATCGAACTTTGTAGGTCGACAAAGGATGTGTACTGCTCCTGAGTGGTGCGGCAACCCTGTCTTAGAGGTCATGTTGTGGGACAATGATGAACCTACGAACTATGGAGAAGCGATGAAGGGCCCGGAAACCAACAAATGGTTATAGGCCATGAAATCCGAGAAAGGATCCATGTATGAAAACCAAGTATAGACTTTGGTGGACTTGCTCGTTGGACGACAGGTCGTTAAGTACAAATGGATCTTTTAAATGAAGACAAACGCTGATGGTTAATGTCACCATTTGTAAAGCTCGACTTGTTGCAAAGAAGTTTACGACAAGTTCAAGGAGTTGACTACGATGAGACTTTCTCACTCGTAGCGATGCTAAAGTCTGTTGGAATTATGTTAGCAGTTGCTGCATTTTTCAATTATGAAACCTGGCAGATGGATATCAAAACATCGTTTCATTCATGGTTTACTTGAGGAAAGGTTGTACGTGATACAACTAGAAGGTTTTGTCAGTCCTAAGGATGCTAAAAGGTGTGCAAGCTTCAGTGATTCTTCTATGAACTGAAGGAAGCATCTTGGAATTGGAATATACACTTTGATGAGGCGATCAAAGTTTTTAAATCTATACAAAGTTTATGAGAAACTTGTATTTGCAATAAAGTGAGTGGGAGCACTATAGAATTTCTGATAAGTATATGTGGATGACATTTTGTTGATCGGAAATAATGTAGAATTTTTGGAACGCATAAACGGTTGTTTGAAAAGTGATTTTCAAAGGAATACCTGGGTAAAAGCTACTTAATTGTTGAGTATCAAGATCTATAGGGATAAATCAAGATGCTTGATGAGACTTTCAATGAGTACATACCTTGACAAGATTTTGAAAGAGTTCAGAATGGATCGGTCAGAGAAAGAGTTCTCGCCTGATTTGTAAGGTGTGAAGTTGAGTGAGACTCAAAGCTCAACAACAGCAGAAGAAAGAGAAAGGATGAACATCGTCCCCTATGCCTTCGCCATAGGCTCTATATTATGCCATGCTGTGTACCGCACCTCTATGTGCCTTGTCATGAGTCTGTCAAGGGGTAGAAGAGTTATCCAGGAGTGAATCACTGGACAGCGGTCAAGATTATCCTTTGTAACTAAAAGACTAAGGAGATGTTTCTCGATTATGGAGGTGATAAAGAGTTCATCGAAAAGAGTTACGTTGATGCAAGCTTTAACACCAATCCGGATGACTCGTAGTAGCAATCTGGATACGTATAGTGGAGCAGCCATTTGGAATAGTACCAAGTTGAGTGTGGTAGCAGTGTTTACAGCTTGACATAGGGATTTGCAAAGCACACATGGATCGGAATGTGGTAGAACCGTTGACTATGAGACCTCTCACACATGCAAAGCATGATCGAGCCCCACAACTCATTGGGTGTTAGATTCATAACAATGCGAATCACATGGTGATGTGAACTAGACTATTGACGCTAGTGCAAGTGGAAGACTATTGGAAATATGCCCTAGAGGCAATAATAAATTAGTTATTATCATATTTCCTTATCATGATAATTGTTTATTATCCGTGCTATAATTGTATTGATTGGAAAGACATTACATGCGTGGATAAGTAGACAACACTTTGTCCCTAGTATGCCTCTAGTAGACTAGCTCGTTGATCAAAGATGGTCAAAGGTTTCCTAGCCATTGACATGAGATGTCATTTGATAACGGGATCACATCATTAGGAGAATGATGTGATGGACAAGACCCAAACTACAAACGTATCATATGATCGTGTCAGTTTATTGCTACTGTTTTCTGCATGTAAAGTATATGTTCCTATGAACATGAGATCATGCAACTCACGGATACCGGAGGAGTGCCTTGTGCGTATCAAACGTCGCAACGTAACTGGGTGACTATAAAGGTACTCTACAGGTATCTCCGAGGGTGTCTGTTGAGTTGGCATGGATCAAGACTGGGATTTGTTACTCCGTGTGACCGAGAGGTATCTCAGGGCCCACTCGGTAATACAACATCACAAAAAGCCTTGCAAGCAACGTGACTAAGTGTTAGTCACGGGATCTTGTATTATGGAACGAGTAAAGAGACTTGCCGGTAACGAGGTTGAACTAAGTATGGAGATACCAACGATCGAATCTCGGGCAAAGAACATACCGAAGAACAAAGGGAACATCTTACGGGATTAACTAAATCGTTGACATAGAGGCTCGACCGGTAAAGATCTTCGTAGAATATGTAGGAACCAATATGGGCATCCAGGTCCCGCTATTGGTTATTGACCGTAGAGGTGTCTCGGTCATGTCTACATAGTTCTCGAACCCGTAGGGTCTGCACACTTAAGGTTTGGTGACGTTTCGGTAGTATAGAGTTAGGCATGGTGGTGACCGAAGGTTGGTCGGAGTCCCAGATGAGATCCCGTATGTCACGAGGATCTCCGGAATGGTCTAGAGGTAAATATTGATATATAGGAAGTCCTATTTTGGTCGTCGGAAAAGTTTCTGGCTTATCGGTAGTGTACCGGGAGTGCCAGTAGTGTACCGGGAGACCATCGGGAGGGGTATTTCGACCCAAGAGGCTACATGGGCTGTGGGATAGTAAATACCAGCCTTTAGTGGGCTGGTGGCAGTCCCACACAAGGCCCATGCGGGTGGGAAGAAAAGCCCAAAGAGAAAAAGATGGAAAAAGGCAAAAAAGGCAAAAATAAGGAGGAGTCCTAGTCCTACTAGGATTGGAGGAGGAATCCTCCAATCCCACTAGGTTCATCCAACCCAAGGTCTGCCTCTTTCCAAGACAAGCCTCCTCCTCCTTTCCTCCTATATATACTAGAGGATTTTTGGGTTTTCACACAGAATTTTTAGCCACGTGCTACCCGTTCCTCCAGTGCATAGTTTCTCCTCTAGATCGCATTTCTGCAGTGCTTAGGCGAAGCCCTGCCAAAATAGCTCCACCACCATTGCCAGAGCACCGTCATGCTGCTGAAGAACTCTTCTACCTCTCCGCTCCCTCTTGCTAGATCAAGAAGGCGGATATCATCATCGAGCTGTACGTGTGCTGCATGCGAAGGTGCCGTTCGTTCGGCGCTAGATCGGAAGGACCGTGATCGAGATCGCAAGACGGATCATAATGAGTTTGCATGTGTGAGCACGCTCACTCATCGAGCCGGGCGGCTCCAGGCACGCGCGGGAGGAGTAGAGAGAGGAGGGGCCGACCAGCTTCTGTGTTGCGGACGTCGAGGGGGACATGGGGGACATGCTGGAGAGGCCCGAGGCTGTCAGGGCAGGTGATTGGGCGGCGGCTATAGTGCGGGTGCGCACTAGAGAGCACTCTGGATCGCCCGTTTGGCATGCCAAGGCATGCCAATGACGTCTTGTGCATGGCCACTTGTGTCTAGTGGGACAAGGGGAGTCTAGACTAGGGGAATCTGGCATTGGTTGCCCTGGGAGCTTACTAGGATGAGAGGAAGGTGGTAAAAATGTGGTTTTCACACCCTAATCGGTGACGTGAGGCCATGTTCCCTTTAGTGGAGGTGGAAGGTGACTGGGGAGAGTTGAGGTAAGAGTTTGGTATAAAGGAGAATAGTGGAAGTGGTCCAAACAACATGTTTGGTAACTGAGCAGAAGGTATTTGATGTTGATTTGGGCAAGTAAAATGACTCTACATGCCATGATATTTACTAGGATCAAATAGAAGGTAGAAACAAGGTTGATCACCAAGTTTGATCTTGATTGAAGAAAGTTCACAATGTAAACTTCGTAAACCCTATAAGTTAACAAAATCAGGTTTCTATAGATATAGGCATGCCAAACTAATCCCATGATCTGGCTGCAGCTCGCGCAGAGGTAACATCATTATTTAGGGATTAGAACATGTCCACAAAGTTTGGGATCAATAAGAGAAACTTCACAATGTAAAGTTGATCAAATTTGGCTCTGGACAGGAATGGTTTTAGGATATTTTGGTGAACCAAACCAATTGTGATTGAGACGAAACTTGGCAAGATGAACACATATAACATATGTGACATGCTAGAATTTTCCTGGATTTAATTGAGAATATTTTTTATAGAAATATTTCAAATGCTTGGAATAGGCAAAAATGGTTTTGAAGTGTTTTGTCCAATATTTTGGACATGACCATGTGTTGAAACTCTTATATATGGACAATATATGTCCACTGAGTTTTACTAAATTTTCTCCAAAAAATTTAAATCATTTGAATAATTTTTCCTTATAAAAGACCATTTGTGGCCTTAAGAAAAAGCCTGTAAATAAAATATGAAAATAAAATTTTTTAAATAAAATTTTGTGGTTTTGGGAAGTTATATATATAGTAGGTTCCAAATGAAGCATTTGGGAAAAAGGATCCACCCAATTTGAGGACTTGTAGTACAAACCTCGCTTCATGGGTTTTTGAAAACCTAAATTAAATAAAGACGTTTTGGGCAAAATAATATTTGATAAAAATAGTTTTGGGTACTATTCACATGGCATGATCACTGGGCAAGAAGTTTAGATCAAGGAAATGAGCTTTGAGAGTAGGAGGGAGTTTTATGAGTATAGAGCACTAGCAAGCAATCAAACAAGCAAGCAAATAACACATAAGTCAAGCATTCAAATGCAATGAAAAAGTTTTAATTGGCCCTAATATTTGAGTCATGTTAACCTAGTCATGAGGCAAAACACAGGGTGTGACACGCTGGGTCTTCATAGATCCTGCGAGCCCCAACTCCTGGTTGGAGCTGTCGAACGAGCTACCGGAGAAGACTCCCATGTGGGCTCCGTGAAGCTATCTAACCCTCGAGCTAAGCCCGTCTTGGCACGGGTCTCCCGAGACATCTGCGTCGGAAGCTGACCGGGGGGATGATAGTGAAGGATTTCCATTCGGAGTACCTTGAGCCCCTCTAGTCCCACTGTAGGCCCGTGTGTGACTTTCCAGGCAGCTGCGACAACCTTAGGCTTCGGTCCGCGTGCTTATCCTTCAAGAAGTTGAACAGGGTTGTGGCGACCCTGCTCAACGTTGACCCCGGTGATCTTCCTGAAGACTGCACCCCATTGTACCGTCACACCGACGTGGCTGCTTGGGTTCCCAAGATGCCTGCCTTCGACGAAATGGGTCACTTCCCAGTCGAGGGCCTTGGCTCCGAGGTGACGGTGTCCTCCGGTGACACCTTAGGTGGGGAGGATTCAGAGAAGACGTTGGATGGGGATCCGACCGGAGCGTTTTCCCCGTTGCAAAGTGTGTTTTTGCGCGACCTTGAAGGCGATGATGATGTTGGTGATGTTTCGGCCTGGGGTTACCCGCGTCCCACCATGGGAGCGAGGGGGACCACTCTGGCTCCCCGGGCCACTTGGTCCGCCTGCTTGTTCAACCCCAAGAAGCGAGGGGCTGAGACTTCTTCTGTGCATCCTGCTCTAGCACGTGTGGTGGCCGAGGCGCCGGCCTCGCCCTGTATGAGTTGCAGCCCGTGGGCCAGGCAGGGAGGCCACGGTCGCAGCTATCCCTTCGGAGGTAGCACTATCATTCAGCACCTCAGGCACCCCCTTCGAAGAGGGCACCGCTATCGGCGGGCATAGGGAAAGAGGAAGTGGGTCAACATTGAGGAGTAAAGACCCGGTCTGACCCTGCCTGCCCTTCATAACTTGGATACTAATGGTTCTTCTCTTGCTTGTCAACTAGGATCGTCCCTGCGATGAATATAAGGAAGAAGAAAGCGGGCATCAAGTCAAAGGCGTCCCCCAATGTAACGCCTGCTTCGGTCGCACCGTCGCTGCTTGACGAGGTTCTCGTGGGTGAGGGAGAGAAGGCTCGTGAGGCGACCCTCCTGGCCACTGCCGTGAGGCCCCTGCAGCCCCCAATGCCTACTGGTGTGGTGACCTCCATTCGTGAGGGTGCACTGATATAGCGGTCCGGAAGGCCAGCCCCCGAGGGCCAGCATCCCATGGACTTGTCAGCACCTGTCTTGCCCTTGGTTGCTGTGCAGCCTCAGGAGACTCTTGCTCCTTCCGCTACAAGCCCTTAGGAGGCGCCGCCTGTGGTCGTGCAAACGACTCCGGAGGGTCTCTTGGTGTTTCCTCCGCATGGCCTTAATGTCCTCGACAAGGTTCGGGTGCTCTCGCAGGTGCTGATGATCGTCTCGTGGACTGGCTTCTGGAGCTCCTCTCCGGATGGCTCTGGGCCAACGCCTCTATCATGGTGCCCTCTGACCGAGCCAAGGCCGTCGTGGCAAGGAGCGAGGATGAGGCCGCAACAGCCAAGGCAGCCCTCAATGTGGCGCGGGCCAAGGCTACGTCTGTGGAGGGGCGCCTCAGCGAGGTGGAGTCCCGCTAGGTGGCCCTTTAGGGGGATAAGTCCGTGCTCGACGAAGAGATGCATGGGCAACGGGAGGCCCTTGAATCCTGCAAGATACATCTGGCGGCCCGAGACTCAAAGTTGTCGCGGACGAAAGCCAAATACATTGCGTTGCTAGGGCACCTGGAGGCGCGGGAGAAGGAGGGGGCCATAGAGAGGGCCCGGCTCGAAGCTGCAGAAAAGGCCTTGGTCATGGCCGAGGGCAAGAAGGCCAAGAAGCTCTGCGCCCTTCCCTCGATCGAGCTCAGGATGCGCCAAGTGATCCACTCCCTTTGCTAGGTGGTGTTTGAGGTAACCCTGGTGACTCCCGAGGCCGCCTTCGCAGAGCTTGCTTAAAGCTTCGCCGAGGCGCTCGAGGGCGACATCCCCAAGGTGGAGGGGGTCTTGGACAGCGGGTGTCGTGACCTCTTTTCTGAGTCCACGAGACGTGTCTTCAGCCACCTTCACCTCTGTGAGCCAGGGTTCGACTTCAACGCAGTGATCCACCCAGTTGCCCCTAGGGTCCGTACTAGCAAGGCAGAAGGAGTGAAGGCTGCCATGGAGAAGCTGGTAAAGAGGTTCACTCATGGACGGTGCCGGCAATGTCGACAAAGAACTCTCCATGGAAGGAGCATGTGATGGCGCGGGCTCCCCCTTATCCTCCCTTCTTGTTTCTTTCATAGATCATTTGACATGCCTCTCGGAGGCATTAAACTGGTTGCATTCGCAAAACTTTAATGCTTGTAATAATTGTAGAACTTCATGATTGCCCTCTTTGTCTTGTTTCCGTGTTAGTTGTTGTGTCGCTCTACGTTGGCAGGGCCCGACACCGCGGATACCTCAACCACTGCCAGGGGCGACCGGATCACCAAGGATGACCCCGTGGAGCGAGGGGCTACGGAGCTAGTGAGGCCCCTGAGTCACGATGCTCAGGAGTCGCCCTTGACATACGAGTAGCCCTCATGTGGGGAACACGATGAAGATTGGCTTAACTTGGGACTCTAGACAGCTTATGCTCTGCGTCAGCAGGGACCGAGCACGCGCATACCTCAACCGCCCCCGAGGCCGACTGGATCATGAAGGACGATCCAGTGGAATGAGGGGCTATGGAGCCAGTGAGGATCCTAAGTTGCGATGCTCAGGAGTCCCCCTTGACGTACGAGCGGTTTTAGCGTCCTCCTTAATATTTTGAGTTTGAGCGCATTGAGCTCTGTGCAAGGAGGTCCTGGCCCCGCGCATAACTCAACCACCGCCAAGGCTGACCGAATCATCAAGGACACCCCATGGAGTGAGGGGCTACAAAGCCAGTGAGGCTCGTAAGTCGTGATGCTCAGGAGTCCACCTTGATGTTGGAGCGACTCCCATACCTTGCTGAAGAGCGTCGCTAATAGCCCCTGTGCGTCCCCTCACGCGTACGTCCTAGGGAACGCAAGGAGGTTTTGGCACAAGGGGCATTCCTGAGGTTGGATGCGACCGCTGTGGTGCCCTCAGTTGTTTATCGCCAGCACTGGGCGTAGGGCTTCCACATTGCATGGGCATATCCACTGGTGGGCAGTGTTGACTTCTCCGCCAGCATGGGGCCGTGGCTTCCACATTGCGTGGGCATAGCCGTTGGTGGGCAGTGTTGACTTCTCTGCCAGCACGGAGGTGTGGCTGCCACATTGCGTGGGAAGGAACCCCTCCACGTCCTCGGGGGGCTCCGGGCGTGTAAAACCCATTTATTTCATATGCGTGGCTGGCACGGTAGAACTGGGAAGTGTATCTGGAGCTCACGAGGGTGCTTTGGTATCGTGAGGTCCCTCCCTCGAGCTGAGTCGTGCCTAAATCTTCTTATTGATAGCTTCGTTTGGGGTCTTGGGGTCTTCACCGCATCCTTCATAGAATGTCCGCCCAAGGGCCATGGGAGGATCAGGCACCAGTGATCCCAGGAGATTAAGTGTACGGGACTAGCCAGTCCAAACAGAGCTCAACCAATAGATCAATGCTATAGGGATGTACCAGAGCACAGTCACCACGCCAGCCCTCTCGTGAGGTGGCCCAAGGGGAGCCCACTTTGGAGTGACAACATTCCTGTCAGCAAAATGTCGTGGCAATAAGGGAAAACATTAGGGAGCAAGTTGCATGCATGAAAAACTACTGAAATAGGAGTAAACATGGCAGCTAGAGGCGTACACCCTTGTTGCCTATGGATGACATGGCCCAGAGCGCGCCCCTTAAACGGAGCAAACCAAAATGTTACCTGGCACACACCAAAAAAAGTTACTTGCCGGCCATGCTACTCAAGAGCCAAAGCTGCCTTTGTAGTGTGATCTTCCACGAGCGCGGCCTTTACGGGGTCGTCGTATCCCTGCACCCGGGACCCAAGCTTGGCCCGGGCATCTCCTCCAGCTCCTTGTGACGCCGCGGCTGGCAGGGCATGGGCATGGCCTGGGCGAGACACTGGAATGTGACACCGGCTTTCGCTAGGCCGAAGGGCATGTGGACGTTGTTGTTCGGGTAGCCGACCCATGATCAGCATGGGCCGGCTAGAAGCTGCTCCCGCCTGATGCATTGTTGAAGGCAAGCGCATTGACTCACATGTGAGGTCGGTCGACCGAGGCAACCATGGGGACCACGATTGGCGGTGCAAGGCATCCCCATCCTCGCCCGGTCTGAGCCTCCTAAATTTCCTTGATTGCCTCGATAACCGACTCTCGTGAGCTTGGCGGCTCGTGTTGCGCCCCATGTCCTGGTGGTCGTGCATTAGGACACATCTCGAGGTTGTGCCCAGGCACCTCCCTGCTTCAACTGGCCAGGCCGGGTGCCTCCCTAACGTAAGCCCCCAAGGCTGACCCAAGGGAGGTGTCGGGTGTGCCTTCCTATGTGAGAGGAGGGGTGGCCCCATCCCTGAGGGAAGATGGAGAGGCTCCTTCCTTTCAAGTGCCAGCCCCCTGGCGCTCCGTGAGGGAGAGTTTCTTCTTCACCCTGCACTCGTCTCCGCGCGGCACAGTGTCTTCTTCGTCGTCCGAGCGCTCGGCTGCTGCTGCATGGTAAGCAGGGTAGAGCGAGCAGACGACATTCTTCTCGTCGCATGTGATGGTGATGCCGCCGCCGCTCCCTGTCATCTTGAGGATGTTGTAGCCATGATGGGTCGCTGCCATGAACTTGGCAAGGGCAGGGTATCCAAGGATGGCATTGTATGGGAGGTGGATGTGGGCGACATCGAAGACGATGGTCTCGGTGCGGTAGTCATTGCTCCCACCAATGGTGACAGGCAAATGCACTTGTCCAGTGGGCACTGTGGAGCCAAAAGTGACCCCCGAGAAGGGCTTGGTCAACATGAGCTTGTCGTACGATACTTGAAATGTCTCGAAGGTATCAATGGAGAATACGTTGAGCCCGACTCCGCTGTCGATGAGGGTCTTCGTGACGAGGACGTTGCTGATGGTCGGGGTGCACAACCTCGGTAGCTTGCCGGCCATGGTGGAGCACCTGATTTGATCCCTCGAATCAAAGTTGATGGCAGTCTCGGACCACTTGAGGGGGCGTACTTGATCGGGATTTGGGAGCGCCATGTTTACCTCTCACGCGAACTTCTTGAAGACGCGGTTGGAGGCCGGGTCATGAGCGCCGCCCAGGATGCAGGGCACGGTCCCATGCCCCGTCATCTAGCCTGTCCTCTTCCTTTCTTCTGGGTGGAGGTGGTAGTGGTGGCAGTCCAGCCTCAAGAGGCTGGCCGCCTCGCGACACCTTAGGAGGTTCATCGCACCAGTGGGCCTCCCGAGGCCGGTCATGCCAACGGTCCTACCGAGGTGGGTCACGCCAGCGGTATTCCTATGGAGGGTCGCGCCATCTCTGGCATTGGTCGCTGTTGTCCCAGCGGCATTCGCAGCGGCCTCTGCCAAGCCCGAAGCCGCGATTAGCATGTCTGGGGCGTTAGCCAAATTGCTCAGCACAGACCAACCTAAGCTCCTGATAGTCGGCGGTGTCATGGTTGTTGGTGCCATGGAAGATGTAGGCCGGTCGCCCACCCACAGGGTGCTTCTCGCCTCGGCCGCACTTCGGCTCAGGCTCGGTCGCAAGCACCGCGAGGGCCTTGCGCTCTGCCTCCTTGGCCTTGAACTTCTTCTCCTCAGGCTCAGCCGCTATAAGCTCCTGCAGGGATAGGCATCCATCTCCGGCCTTGGTGCACTTATTCGCCAGGTTGAACATCTCCAAGGCAGAACACAGCTCATCGTTTATGGCGAGCTCTTCTTTCATCTTGGTTTCCGTGACACCAGCGGCGAAGGAGGAGATGATGGCCTCATTCGATGCCTTCGGGATCTTGAGGCACGTGGTGGTGAAGTGTTGTATGTACTTGTGAAGGGTATCACCGTCCCATTGCTACACACGTGTTAGGTCGTTCATGGTGAGCGTGCGGTCGCAGGTACCCTGGAAGTTGGCGACGAAGCGCTTGTGCAGGTCTTCTTAGGAGGTGATGGATCCCACCGGGAGGTTGAGGAACCCGGAGAGCGCACCATGCTTGTTCATAATGGGGAATCAGCATGCCATGACCTTATTGTCTCCACCGATGGCCCAGACGCTCAACAAGAATAGTTGTAGGAACCCGGCGGGATCCGCGGTGCAGTCATAGCGGGGCGGCAGATCGGGTTTGAACTTGCAGGTCCATGTAGTTGGATGGAGCTTCGGCGTGATGGCGAGGCATCCCATAGGTTTAACAGATGCTGATGCATGTGTGGGCGGGGCCTCTTCTAGGTGCTCCCAAGGGACCGCCTCGAGCGGTGCCAGGTCGCGACGGTTTGCTAGTACGGGGAGAGCACGCGCTTCGATGTGCGATCAGGGCACCACCTGGTAGTTTACCTCGTCCCTTGCCATTGCTTGCGCGCACGGGGTTGGTCACGCTGGCGGGCCTCACGCCTGGGCCCGACGTCGATGTCGCGGCATGGAGAAGGCGGTGGCGCGTCATGAGCCCCGTCGTCCGCCAGTGAGGGCTGGGGCCGAAGCGAGTAGGATAGGGCCAAAGGGTCGCCGGTGGCGCTGACGAGCTCCGAGATGCGCCGAAGCCCGGTGTTGTAGCGCTCAAGGGTGGGGCGGTAGTGGACTAGCTCGTTCGCCTCGGCGAAAGCGCCCGAAAGGTGCACTAGCCCTAGCCTGGCGTGGGAGGACGACCCGGTTGCCGGGACGATCGACGGTGTGGCGGTGCAGCCATCACGCTGTGCGGTGACTGGCTGGGAGGAGTCCTGTTGTTCTTGGGCGTCTAGACCTGTCGCGGCATTGGACATAGGCAGAGAACACCGGTGCATGCCGGTGTGGTGCACGGGTGCAGTCTGGGCGCCGCGGGCCGCTCGGCTCTTGTCGCGGGCTTGTCAGGTGTCATGCGTAGGAGCGGTGAGATGGAAGACGAGCTTCGCTTGAGGAATACTTTGACATGCCCCTACCTGGCACACCAAATATTCGATTTGAAGCTCTACAAAGCCCTTAAAGTTTGAACATAGGGGCATGTGCGAAGGCTTCACCGTGGCGACACCCAACCTAGCTCACTACTCGATGGACGCAACGACGAATTCGTTCGATGATGAGGAAGAGGATCGACACGACAGTTTACCCAGGTTCGATGACGAGGAAGAGGATTGCCTCTGGTGGAGGTTTTGGTGGTGAACTAGTACAATGGGCTTGAGCCTCACGAGGGCACTCAAGGTGTGTTCTTGGCTCTCTATTTGACAATGGACCGTTGGGTGGCTAGGTGCTCGATTGGATCTCCCATCTCTATGGTGTGACCTAACTCCTATATATAGTGGCGGCCCGTGTCCTCTTACCTTATCTCAATGGCGGGAAGTGATCCCACAACAGCCAATTTCGAAGGGGGACAGCAGTACATCCGGCTCCAGTCCAAAGGCGGTCTTCGCCTGCAAAGTAGGTGATGGTGATGAAGTGGTGGGATCGGCGATGACACCCGCCCTTTGGGTGGTGCATTGGGAACCCACATACGTCCTTGCTCCCTTCGCACCATTGTGGAAACTATGCCATCTAGTGTGTTGGTGCTTGCCCATCCTTCCCTGCGTCATCCTTGACTCCTGAGGTCGGGCCTTGCATAGAGATCTTCGTCCCTCGGGAGGGGGCACCTGAGGAGTTCCTCCCCGAGGGTTTTGATGCGCCTAGAGTCCTCGCGAAGGCCTTATCTTCAGAGATGCTGCGCTAGGCCATGCCTGGCTGATGAAGTGGGCCATGCCCTGGGCCACAGGAAGACAGGACTAGGTACCCCCGTTCCTAGAATGTCGACAGTATGTCTTGAGGTAGACTTCCAAAACCCTCACAAACTGGTCCCCTGCTGACCCACAACTGACTTTTGGATGCTCAAGACCACAACGGCTAACCGGCGGGAAGATATTGTCGGTGTTCTGGGAACGAGGGTACCCAGACCTGCCTGCCTACGGCCCAGGGCATGGCCCACCTCATCGACAAAACGCAGCCAGGAGTGGCCCCACTCAGGACAAGGCCCTCGCGAGGTCCCAAGCATCGCGAGGAGGAGCAGTATCAAGACCGGCAGGGGACGGGCCTCCCCGGGCCGCCTCCAGAGGGACAGAGATCTCTAAGTAAGGCCCGACCTCAAGAGTCAAGGGTGACGCGAGGAAGGAGAGGCGCGCCAATGCGCGACGTGGCATAGTTTTCTCTTTAGTGCAAACGGAACAAGGATGTACGCGGGTTCCCAAAGACCCCCCAATGGTTTCCATTCCATTGTAAGAAGACCACAACCACCCATCCTGTAGGGCGGATGGCATCGTTGAGCCCGGTCCTGCGCTGTTGATAGCCACTTTGCAGACGAAGACCTCCTTTGGGCAAGGCAAGCATGAACCCCTATCCACCTTTAAAATTGGCCGTTGCGGGATCCCTTCCTTCCATTGCAATAAGGTAAGAGGACCCGGGCACCCTCTATATATTGAGGGTAGGCTGCTTCGTAGAGGAGCGACCGACGGATCCGATCTGAACCCAATCGACCAACTCCATCACTCACCAAACCCCAAGGAGCCACGAACACCACTAATAGCCCTCCGGAGGCCCTGAAACATTGTACTTGTTCATCCACCTCACCTCCTCGAGATGCAATCCACCAAAGCAGGAGTAGGGTATCAAGCTTCGCAATGGCCCGAAATTGGATAAATCATCGTGTTCATCTTCTTCCTCTTCATAATGCGAGTTTGTCGTTGTGTCCATCGAGTAGTGAGATAGGGTGACGAGGCTATAGGGATCTTTGCACACGCCCCTCTGTTAGAACCTTTAGTGTTTTGTAGAGCCCGAAATCGGACATTTGGCATGCCAGGTAGGGGGCGTGTCGGAGCCTCTCTCAAGCCAAGATCTCCTCTCACTTCGCCTCCCCGATGTCTGACGCTTTCCTAGCCCGCGCCGAGCGCCGTGCCACTCGTGTCGCCCAGACAGCGCCAGTGGGCCACGCTAGTGCATGCATGTCACCTTCGCATATGGCGAACGCCACCGCGGGCCCCGATGCCCACGAGCAACAAGACTCCTCCCAGCCGGTCACCAAGCACCGCGACGACCACACCGCTACTCCGTCGATCGTCCCAGCCTCCGGTTCGTCCTCTCATGTTCGGCCAGGGCCGATGCATGACCACAACGCGCTCGCCATGGCTAACGAACTGCTCCGCTACTGCCCCACTCCCGACCACTACGATGACTAGCTTTGGCGCATCAGGAAGCTCGTCGGCTCTGCTGGCGATGCCTCGGCGCTCTCCTAATATTTTCGACCCCAACCATCCATGGCAAACGACGTGGTACATGACATGCATCCTCTGCCTCCGCGGTGTGACGCTGATCCGGAGCCCGGGCGAGAAGCGCGCCCCTGTGACTGGCCTCACGACCGAGGGCGAGGCCGGGGGATGAAGTAAGCCGCCAAGTGGTTCCCCGGCCGCTCGTCGACACGCACGCATTCCCTACGCTGCCGACCCAACGCCGTTGTCGGATACTATGGGGACCCCGACTCATAAGTCGTGACTACCGAATGTACGTGCATAGTGATCCCAGAGATCAATGCTCACTGAACACACAAACTAAATAACAAGAGTCTTACGTCCATTACATACCGTTTGGGCTCAAATATGGCCATTATGGCCAAATATTCATAATCTTGCAGCGGAAATCTTCAACGGTAACGTGCACCCATGCCATCCCCCTTAACCCTATAGCCATTCTGACTGGGAAGCGTCCAAGCGTGCATGTTCGTTACCAAGGTAATCTTCATCATAACCTGATCTTTCATGCCTGGCCAATAAAATAACCATTGGCAAGCCAATGAGTACTTTGAATGTACTCGCGAGCAACCCAAGTTGTGGAACGAGGTATAACAATGCATGATATAGCACTAAGTAGGTAAGTTTTGCAGAAAGCTAATTTTAAGTGCAATGATATGATCAAGTAACCTAAGTAAGCATGCATCAATTGTTAACAGGTACTTATGTGCACAAATGTCAGTTATCGTTATAAGAGGGGGTTGAACATCTCATGTTCACTATAATGCCAAGTCATCACAATTATCTCAAGTATCACCTTTATCATCAACACACTCACACCGAGTTTATGAAAACCTAGGACATAGTTTAAGCAACACCACCCAGCTGGCCTTGACCGTGGACCCGTCTAATCGAATAGTTTTTCACTTTGCAGAGGTTACACACTTCACCCACAAGACTCGGGGTACTTCCATGTCATCCACGACTCGGGGTATTTAACATACCCGAGGTAAACACCCAAACATTGCATTTCCCCTAGCGATACTATACAAAGAGTCCACTCGTCGGTGCCAGCCCTCATGATATACATCACACGTATAATCCATGAGGGCACGCAATGGTGTGCCTTGTGCCTGTGAAGACATCGCATGATCGTCCATTCTAGTATGACCCCGTATCGAGAGTGACCATGTCACTCCCGCCACTATTAATGCGGGATCCTTTCTAGTACCCACCCAAGTAATCAACAAAGTCCCGTTCCATAAGGGGTATCGTGGTTGTGCATGTAAGGTTGGGACGGTCGATATATCTTAAATCTAATCCGTTTTCAAAAACACACACTCACTTTCTTCGGTACACCACTTCTTTCTCAAGTGGTCACCCAATTTATCACCATCTCCCTCGGGCATTAGTGGCACCCGACGGTGTTTTCGAAAAGACTTTGAAATCATTTCTTTGTTTCCATCACCATGCATAAACGCCATCCCACTTGTTTGGCATCTACTGGCATCCTATCTACTCCCACCCGCACAACCCTCATAAGGATGGTAGGGTCATGCACGATGCAAGTATCAATGGTAAAAGTAAAGGAGGCATCCCACCGAAGTGGTCACTACTCCACATGATCAAATATAACGAAAGTAGAGTGCTATATGTCATGCAATAAAAGTGGTTTCTTATCATGGCCAAAGGGCTGCTTGCCTGTCTAAGCAAAGTCTTCGACGTCTTCACACGGTCCTCGTCCACTTCGAGTACTTCGTCTACTTCGTCAAGTATCGCCGGAAACAACCGCAATAAGCAACACTACAAGCAGAAAATAAAAGTGCTCTATAAATAGGAGTTTTATTTTTCTTGGACACCTCTGGTCTCGAAAAAAAACCCTAAGGAGGATCTACTGGAGTCAAGTCAATGAGTCTTTTTAAATGGTGGAAATGGAGGAAATGATGATCCTATAAGGAGTCTCCAGAAAATGTTTTTATAAAAAGTAGTTGAGGCACCCAATAAATAGGGCATGATTTTATAAACAATTAGAAAGTGGTCTCACTGGTTTTGGAGTTGGGATGATTTTCTTATAAATTTCCTAGGATGGCGATAATGGAAAATGGGGCTATTTTTTTGACCCAGCAGAACCAATGCATGGTAAAAATGTTAACTATGGCCTGATAAACAAGGCATGATATTGGGAGAACTTGGAAATTGGAATCACTCAATTTGGATTTGTTGGATGTCCTTTGAATTTTGTAAGTGGGGTTCTACATGGTTCAAATTCAAATTTGATTTTGAACTAACAGAAAAGATTTATGGAAAAATGTGAAATGCATACATTTGGTTAGAAAATGTTTTTAGAAACTTGTGGGAATTTGAATTAACTAATTTGGAGTTCAAATGAATATAATGTGGAATTTTGAAATAACTGGACAAAAAGAAAAGCGGAAATCACCTATAAGGCTAAACAGTGCACAAGGCACAGTATTGCCAAATGGGCCGGCCCAGTGGCTTGGCAGGCGTCCGCAGGGGTTACGCCAGAGGCGTACTCCATGTTGTACGCTTTCCTGGTGGGGAGACGCCTTCTGTGGGAGGCGCGACCACTTAAATGGGGGAGGGGGTGGGGCGGGCCTCGGCCGCTGACCGGCAGGCCCTGCTGGCAGGGTCTCCCTCCATCTCCTGCCAGCACAAGGGAGGGCTGAGGAGCCCGACCGAGCGCCGGCCGGCGCCCGCCCCGGTGGCTCCGGCCACCTCCAGCAGCGCTCCGGCCACCTGTGGGCTCGGGACGACCGACCACACTTGCCCGGGGGGATTCTTGGTTCCGAGAAAAACCGAGGCTGAGGGAGGCTTCGACCACGGCGAAAGTGACCGACGACGGTGACGGGCATGGTAAAGTAGGCGTGGACAGGGGGTTTGTGGTGGCATTATGGTGCCCGGATGCCATCCGGAGGAGGTGAGAGAAGCGGGGCAGCACGAATTCGTCGGAGGCCGAGGCGGTGCCATGGTGTTCATGGGAGAAGGAGGAGGGCATGGGGGGAGGAATTGATGGGCCAGGGTCGTTTACGGGAGAGAGGGAAAGCGAGAGAGATCGAGAGGGGCACTGGGGAAGCCTTATATGGCCGAGCCGAGGTCCACCATGGACCGAACTCTTGGACGGGGCCCGGGCAAGCTCTGTTGGGCCTTGAGGAGGGCAAGAGAGGAGGGGGCCAACCGTCCGGCATTCTGAGGATGTCGAGGAGACCTCGGGGGACACGACCCCGATGCCCAAGGCTATTCGGTTCTTTTGATTGGGCAAGCTACAATGCGTGGATACATTGTAACATGCTCTAGAGCGCGAGCTCTGCATGCCATGGCATTGTCCGCAGCCCTTTGTCGTGTCCTCTAGCGTCTAGAGTATCTATGGGGAATAAACAAGGTCTATGTGGCCTTGGATGCTCTGGGGGCTTAATACATTAGAGAGAAAATGGTGAGAGAGGAGAAACCTTGATGTCCAGGGGTGGTAAATGGGGGTTTTACCATGCCAATAATTGGGTTGTGGCCATGCCAAGCTTACTAGAGATAAAATACATCACTTGGGAGTTGTGGTAAAATTTTAGGCCCAAGGAGGGCAAGGGAAGGGGTGAAAACATCATCTTTGGTTTTCTACCAGAAGGTGTTTGATGGAGTTTTGTCCATCTAAGTTGTTGTGATTGAAATGAGAGTTAATAGGATTGAGAAATAGGTATAAATGAGCTTAATCACAAGTTAGAGAAAGTGGCCAATGTAAAAGTTTCAAACTATAAAAATGGGAAGAAATGGAGTTGCTTAGATTTAGCTAAGAAAAATTATCCTCCTTGATGCACCACTTGATGTGGTGGCATATTTTAGGGACAATAACATGCACAAAAAGTTTGGGGACGAATGGGGAAACTTGGCAATGTAATCTTACCAAATTCTTGGAACCAATAGAAATAGGTTTGAGGGTATTTGGACAAGTGTATCTGCTCCCCTTGATGCACCACATGTTGTAACATCATTATTTGGGGATTAGAACATGTACACAAGTTTTGAGATCAAAATGAGAAACTTCACAATGCAAAGTTGCTAAATTTGGTTCTAGACAGAAGGGGTTTTAGAATAATTGTGTGAAGCAAAACTATTGGGATTGAGATGAAACTTGGCTAGGTCATGCCACGGGAGATATGTGACCTGCTGGAATTTCCTAGGATTTAATTGAGAATATTTATTATAGAAATATTTCAAATGCTGGAAATAGGCAGAAATGGTTTTGAAGGGGTTTTCCAATTTTTTGAACATGACGATGTGTTTAAACTCTTATATATGGACAATATATGTCCAGTGAGTTTTCCTAAATTTTCTCAAATATTTTAAAGCATTTTAATAATTTTTCCCTATAAAAGACCACTTCTCGCCTTAAGAAAAGCCTTCAAATAAAATAGTAAAATAATCTTTAAAAATAATATTTTGTGTTTTTGGGAAGTAATATATATAGTGGGTTTCAAATAAAGCATTTGCGTAAAGAGCATCCACCCAATGGGGGAACTTGCAGTGCAAATCCCAAATTAAGGGATTGGAAAACCTAATTTAAATAAATGTTTGTTGGACAAAAAATATTTTGTAAAACTAGTTTTAAGTCCTATTCACATGGCGTGATTATTGGACAAGATTTGGGATCAAGGAAAAGAGTTCTTGAGGGTAGGAGGATGTTTTGTGAATTATGGAGCACCAGCAGGCAATCAAACAAGCAAGCAAATAGCATGCCAGTCAAACATTCATAGGCACTCAAAAAGTTTTAATTGGCCATAATTTTTTAGCTATGTTATCTAAGTAAGGAGAGGCGAAACACATGGTGTGACAGATACCTCTCGAGGCGGCCCCACAGGAGCATCAAGACCAAGTCACCCTCGCGCTCGCGGCGCCCGTCGAGCCGATGGAGTGCCTCGCCATCACCTTGGAGATTTACCCGACTGCGTGGCCCTACAAGTTCAATCCTGACTTGCCCCCGCACAACGACGGCATTACAGACCCAGCCTAGTTCCTACAGCTTTACTCGCTAAGTATCCAGGCGGCAGGAGGAGATGACAAGGTCATGGCGTGCTGGTTCCCCATGGCGCTCAAGGGCGGCGCACTCACGTGGCTCTTCAACCTCACGGAGGCATGCATCACTTCCTGAGATGGTCTGCGCAAATGCTTTGTCACCAACTTCCAAGGAACCCGCGACCGCGCGCCCACCATGAACGACCTGCGGCGCATCAAGCGGCAGGATGGGGAGACACTGCACAAGTTCATACAACGTTTCACAACCACACGCCTCACGATCCCCAAGGCGTCGGACATAGCCATCATTTTGGCCTTCACCAATGGAGTCACTGACCTCAAGATGAAGTAAGAGCTAGCCATAAACGACGAATTGTGCTCTGCCTTGGAGATGCTCAACGTGGCGAACAAGTGCGCCAAGGCTGAGGAGGGCCGCCTAGCACTCCTCAGGCCTCCATGATGGAGCCACGAGAGGAGAAGAACAAGGCCATGGAAGCAAAGCACAAGGCCCTAATGGTGCTTGCAGCTGAACCAGAGGCAAAGCGCAACCAAGGAGAAGAACACCCCCCAGGAGGAAGGCCGACCTACATCTTCCATGGCACCAACAACCATGACAGTGTAGACTGCCAGGAACTCCGACTGATCTGTGCCGAGCACTTCAGCAGGCGCCCCTACCGAGGCGACCGAGGCTTCGAGCATGGCGGTGGCCACGCTGGAGGCCGCTGGGACAACCGGGATACACGCCAGGGGTGGCGCAATCAGCCTCAGGAGGACCGCTAGCACGATCAAACTCGGGACGACCGCTGGCGCGACCCGCCTCGTGAGGACCACTGGCACGACGACCCTCTGGAGGGGTCACGACGCGGTCAGCCTCGTGATGCTTGCCCACGTGAGGCTGGACTACCTCCGCTGCCTTCGCCACCCAGAAGGAAAGAGGAAAGACAGGAAGGACGATGGGGCTAGGGGCTTCCAAGAAATTAGGCGGTGGCATGTATCTTGTGCGGCTCCCAGGCTCCAAAATCGAACCGTGCCTTAAGGCAATTCACACGGGAGGTTAATGTGGCTCTCCCGAAGCCTGAAGCGATGTACCCCCTCAGCTGGTCCCAGACAGCCATTACCTTTGACTCAAGCAATCAGCTCAGGTGTTCGTTTATGGCTGGCAAGCTCCCCATGTTGTGTTCCCCAACCATCAGCAACATCCTCATCACCAAGACCCTCATCTAAAGTGGGGCGGGGCTCAACGTCCTCTCCAACGAGACCTTTGAGATGCTCCACATGCCGTACGAACAGCTCATGTCCACCGTACCCATCGGGCAGGTGCGTCTGCATGTCACCTTCGGCGGGCGCACGAACTACCATACCAAGATCATTGTCTTCGACGTCGTGCACATGAACCTTCCGTACAACCTTGGGTACCCAGCTCTCGTCAAGTTCATGGAAGTAACACACCATAGCTAGAACATCCTCAAGATGCCAGGGAGTGGCAGCGTCATCACCATTGCTTGCGATGAGAAGGACGCCGTCTACACCCTCGAGCGTGCTTACCGCGCCATGGTGGCTGAGTTCTCGGATGACGAGGAAGACGCACTGCCTCGTGAGGACCCACACAAGAAGAAGAAACAACTCCTCCCTACAGGGCGTCCTGGAACTTCAGGCTCCGCGCTCACGGATGGGGCCCCGCCTCCTATCACACAGGAAAGCATGCTCGGCACCCCTCTTGGGCCGGGCCTGGGGGCTCCCACAAGGGAAGTCTCTGGCTTGGTCAGTGAGGCAAGACAGGCACTCGTGCACAACCTGGAGGCATGCTCCGACATGCGCGAGCTCGAGCTAGAGTCTCGGCGCGAGGGGCACAGTTTGCGAGAGTCTGTCCTTAGAGCGGTCAAAGAGGTTCGGGGAGCCCAGGCTGTGAGAGGCGGGGACTGCCCTGCACCACCAATCGCAGTCACCGTCATCGGCATGGTCAATAAGCCGTGCACCTGCGTCAATGCTCTTGCAATCAATAGGGCCAGAACTCAAGGGCCCTTCTGGCCGGCACGTGTCGATGATGGATGGGTCTACCCGAACACCCATGTCCGCATGCCCTTCGGGTTGGCGAACGCAGGCGTCACCTTCCAGCGCCTTCATAGAGACATGCTCGTGCCTTGCCTGGCAGGGCACAGCGAGGAGCTGGAGGAGGGAATCGGACGAAGCAAAGGTTCCGAGCCTTGGGAGACGACGGACCCACGAAGGTCGTGCTCGTGGAAGCGGCAGATCGGGAAATGACGGTGGCCTCGACTCTTCAGCGGCCTGGCCGCCAGGTGACTTTTTATTGTCTGTTGCCAGGTAATTTTTTGGTTCACTCTGTCCAAGGGCACCCACTGGGCCACATGATCTTTAGGTGACCAGGGCACGCCCCTTCTGTTGCTTCATTTATGCATATTTCAATAGTTTCCTGTGCATCTATTATATGTCCAGATGTTCTACCTTACTTGCATCGTTGAGCGGTCGGCCCCCGCTTGGGGGCTCTGGCAGTAGTGCGTCTCTTGTAGTCTCGGGAGGCCCCGCGGCCTCCCGAGGCAGCAGTTGACAAGATGGAATGGGTGCCGCTCGAGCGTCAAAGGAGCCTTACTGGTGATAATGCCACTCGGCCTCCTAATGTTGTCCTGGTTTCCGGTCGGCGTCTGGAGCGCCGGGTCCTCACCCCATGAAGCGCGTCCTTGGTTTCCGATCATACCTAACGGTGGTGGGGAAATGTGCGGGATCGGGACCTGAGGATGTAGAGTGCCAAGACAGCTCCCAAACTGTTTCACTCCAGAAGAAGAAGAAGCAAGTGGGGTTTCAAATTGCCCCATCTACAAGAAGATACAGGCGCAAACCGCATTTGAGGTAGGGACACTCGCGAGGCCAAAGCATCCTCACGACCTCCCCGATACACCTTTGAGTTCTACCGTGTCGACCATGCGTACAAATTTTGTGGGCTGTACACACCCGGGCCCCCCCGAGGACTCGGAGGGGTCCCTTCCGACGCAATGTGGCAGCCATAGCCCAGTGTTGGCAGAGAAGTAAACACGGTCCACCAATGACTATGCACGCGCAATGTGGAAGCCACAGCCCCGTGTTGGCAGTCAACGCGGTCCACTAATGACTATGGCCACGCAAGGTGGAAGCCCCACACCCGATGTGGGTGGATAAACAACTAAGGGCGCCCCAATAGCTGCATAACATCAAGAAGGTCCCTAGCGGCCCCTTTCTCGCTGCGGTCCCTAGGGATGCACGTGTGAGGGGGCTGCACGGGGTAACTACCTGGCCAGGCCTAGTACACCCCTCCTTCCCAAGTGTGCCACACCTGGTGTTCATGCACCCATCTCCGAAAAAGCTGGCGAGGAAAGGTATGGGAGCCGCTCTTATGTCAAGGGGGACTCCTGAGCATCGCGACTCATGAGCCTAACTGGACCCTTAGCCCCTCACCCCTTGGACTATCCTTGTTTTCTGGTCGGCTCAATGGCGGTTGAGGTATGCGCGGGCCGGCCCCTGCCGATTAGAGCCCAGAGCGCTGAAAAACTGCTCAAAAATCCCTAGGAACGACGCTGGAAGTCGCACGTCAAGGGGGACTTCTGAGCATCACGACTCAAGAGCCTAACTGGACCCGTAGCCCCTCACCCCTTGGACCGACCTTGGTTTCCGGTCAGATCAACGGCGGTTGAGATATGTGCAGGCCGGGCCCTGCCGACACATAACACATAAGGTGTTCGGATGTTTCAAGTTATCTCAATCCTCACCATGTTCCCTTTATGAGGGCTGCTCACACGTCAAGGGGGACTCCTGAGCATCGCGACTCAGGAGCCTAACTGGACCCGTAGCCCCTTGCCCCTTAGACCGTCCTTGGTTTAGAGTTCGCCCACTCGCGGTTGAGGTATTTATGGGTCAGGTCCTGCCGACACAAAGCATCACAGTAAGCAAGAAGGAAACTAGGCAAAAAAAAGCAATTATGCATTCCAATAGTTATTACAAGCACTAGAAGTTTTCGCAAACACAAATGAGTTTAACGCCTCCACGAGGCACGATGTGCATTGCAGGAAAGATGTAGGGGGGAGGAGGCAGGTGGAACCACCGCCATCATTCGTCCCATGCTTAGGGGACTCGTCGTCGGCATCGGTGGCGTCGTCTTCCCCGCCGCCAGCCTCAGCAACATCCGGAGGAAGAGGAGTCGTGACGCGGGTGAACCACTTCACCAGCTCTTCCACGGCGCCCATCACCACTACCGCGGCGCCAACACGGACCTGGGGTTGACCGGGAGGATCACGGAGTCAAAGTCGAACCCTGGCTCACGTAGATGAAGATGGCTGAAGAAGCGCGTCATGGCTTTAGAGAAGAGGTCGCGATACTCACTGTCAAAGACCATATCCCCCTTGATGATGGTGCCCTCCAATGCCTCGACGACCTTCGAAACAAGCGTCGTGAAGCCACTCTCCAGAGCGGCCAGAGGCTCCACGAATCTGTCACATCCCTAGCTAGATCTCATAGGACAACATGGGTGTTGCATCATGTTTCAATTTTGCATCAACATGAAATGCGTACTAAAAGAAACCCCAAGCTCATATTTGAATCAAACCAATTGCAAGTTGGTGAAAATTCAACAAATCCAAAATGCCCATCTAACATGTCCCACATGTCTGATAATTATGGACATGATTACACAAGGGTCATTCAAAATATTTGAACAACTGAAGCAATTTAAAAATAAATGATAATGCTTCTCAAAATATCAAATAAAGCATTATCATTATGTTAGTTTACAAAATATCCTGAAACTTTTCAGATAAGTTTGAAATATTCAAACTTCAATATAAAAAATATTTGGGATATTTTAAATTAGCATTTGTACTTGAAAAGAAAATAACACAAATGCCAAAAATAGGGAAAACAGAAAATGAAATGAAGAAAGAAAGCAGAGGCCCAGGGGGAACCGGCCCATCTGGCCCATGGCTAGTCATCCCTGTCCTCTCACCAGGAGGACAGGGGCGTTCGTTCGCCGCGTGTGGGCACGCACCAGCCACCTCCTTCCTGCCTGGCTTATGGCCTAGAGCGCTGGGAGAGCGCCAGCGCGAGGCCACCTCACCGTGGCCTCCTTCTCCTCTCCCTCCCTCTCTCGCTCTCCTCCCTCCTCTGCTCCGCCATGGCTTATCTTGTCGCCGCCGTGTAGCCGCTCTTCCAGCCTCCCCCCGCACCCATCTGAGCCCCACAGCAGCCCCGCAGTGACCCCCTCGTCCTCCCCGTGACGCTATAAGACGTCGGGAGCCCTTCGTGGTGTGTTGTTGCCATTTCTTTCCCGCCGGTCGCCAAAGCTTTCCTCTGGCGATTCGAGGTTGTCTTCGCATCTCCGAGCTTGCCGTCGTCCCAAGCAACCCAGTCGTGAGCTCCTGCTCCGTTTCCCCCTTCTCTTGCGGCCTGTCCCTCATCATAGGTGCCGTTCCCCTTGCTATCGAAGCTCGCCGCCGCTCGGGTCGTCGCCGGCCGTAGCTCCGGTGGCCCCCGAGCCCCCTCTGCCGCAGCGTTGGATGCGTGCGTGCATAGGCTACCCCCGGGTGCCCTCTATGTGCCAAATGGTCGCCGAAGGCGCATCTCCGGCGGGTCACCACTGTGCGGATGGTCGCCGCCGGCCCCGCTCCGGTGGGCGCTAACGTGGCCATCATCAGGGGCTAATCCCCCTCATTAGTTAGCCTCCTGCCACTAGCCAGTGGGCCCCAGGGTGGGCCAAAACCCTTGATAACGCGGAGGTTAGGGCCCTGTCACTGACGTGCGGGCCCTGCACATTAGGTTTGGCCTGGCCTGGTCAGCCGACCAGCTGACGTCATAGTGACGTCAGGCTGGCGTCATATTTAATCTTTTCCAGTTTTAAAATGATTCCAGAAATTGTTTAAAACTTCAAAAATTCATATAAATTAATCTGTAAATCAAATGAAAATAATTTTTATATGAAAATTTATTAGAAAAATCCAATAAACCTAATGGTGATATTATCATGCATGTTAGAGCAACCTAGGTGGAAGAACATTGACATTTGCTAATAGGCTGAAATATGGAATTTGAAATGAAGAATGATTTTGAACCTATATTCAAACTCATTTCAAATTAACTTGAACATTAGTGGCATTAGCTCATCCATACGTGCTACCATGCCATGATCATGCATCATATTGTTGCACTTGCGTGTATTGATTGCTTCTTATCTACACTGCGGTAGGCCCTGCTTCTGAGGATACCCCCGAGTATTCCCGCTACCTATCAAGGCAAGCAACCCCCTTGATCATTCCGATAACATCCCACTCTCTCGCTCCTACTCTTGTTTATTGCATTAGGAAAAACGCTCATATGTATGTCTTACACGATAGAAGAACCTATTCTTTTGCATAACCTGTCATTTTCACAGTAAATAGCTAAACCTTGCAACCTCGGATACCTGGTAGATTCTTGTGCCATGATGTGCTTATACTACCTTGCCTGCTATGCTTAGAGTTGTGTCAGGTCTGATTCATCTGGGTAATGAACTGGAGTGAAACGTTGTTGTTTTGATGTGATAACCTTATGATGAACCCGATTTAGTTAAGGTAGGGATGAGAGGCTATGTAGGAGTACATAGCGGGTTGTCTCATTGGGACCGTTCTTAGGAACTAAGTTCCGTGTTTGTGATCCAAGACTGGTTACTACCACACATTGGGTTCCGGTAACTCGACCCCTCTAGACTTATCAGTCGCTTAGTCCTTAGTCAAGGAGTTGCAAGTAGTTTCCGATGTTTATAGCATGCTGGCGTCCGTGCATAGGGCTGACCCTAGGGGTGGGTTACAACGCGGTAGGCAGTGGCATGGTGTACCAAGGGTCTCCCGAATGGTGGGCTTGGGAACCCTGCGCACATCGTTTGGGGCAGTAGCGGAAACTTTGGCCGGACTTCCGTGCGGGTTCAGTCTCAAATAGGCGATAGCCTGGACTAGAGGTCTTATGTGATTGACGGTCGTGGCCGACTCCCTCGCTGGGCTTCCGCTTGAAGGTTGCTGAGGTGCATGGCTTTATGCGCACACAAGGATAAGTGGCGGGAGCGTGTGTGAAGAAGTACACCCCTGCAGGGTATGAAACTATTCGAATAGTCGCGTCCCTTAGATATGAACTACTTCGAAAACTTATGCTGTCCATAGATAATCAAATGGATACTCATAAAAATATCAAGACAAGTGTGAGTACCATGGATGGCACCCTCCCAGGAGAGGGAAGTGAATCCATGGTGGTGTATTTTCATGGAGTTAGTGGACTCGTGTCCGATATCTAAAATGGAAACAAAGAGTTAAAATTGTGTAGTGTAGGTTAGCCATGAGTCGAAGCTGGCATTGCTCCATAAACTCCACCAACCCCCCTTTGTTGATACATGAGCATGAATAGACTAGGTCTGCTTTAAAGACTTGCTGAGTACGTTTGTACTCATGCTTTCTTAATAAATGTTGCAGAAGAGACCCAGGACCCATCGGGTGGGTTCTTTCTAGATGTCGACGATGCCATATAGCTGATGTCCCAACTAAGACCTTATGCCCGGTGGTGGGCTGTAGATAGTTAGGCCATGTGCCTTTTGACCCTTTCATTTGTCTGTACTCAGACAGCTTATGCTTCCGCTTGGTTTGTATGAACTTGTTTGTTTGACTTGAGTGTTGGGTCATGTGACCCCTATCTGTAAGAACATATTATGCAAGGCTCGTCTAAGCCTCTTAAATAAAAGTTGTGTTGTTATATGGTTATGTTGTGATGCCATAGTTGTATCTATGCATATCGGACATGTCGTGCATACGTGTGATGTGCAACGGTATGTATTGGATCTGACACCTAGTTATGTGCCTTTAGTAGTACTCTTTACGGGAAACTGCCTCTTTGTGCTTCCACCGAACCATGGTAGCTTGCTACTCCTCCGGACACATTGATTGACCGACATGTATCCTTCTTTGCTGCTGTGTCTGTCCCTTCGGGGAAATGTCTCATAGTGTAATGGAGTCCCTATAGCCCGCTAGGCCTCGTCTACGTGTAGTGATGACATTTATGTCCCACAACGTAATGGAGTCCTTGTAGCTTGCTATGACTCGTCTACACACGCTTGAGGTCGACACCTGCATTGCTTGGTTAAGTATGCCTAATTCCATACGAATGTGCCACTTGGGTTTTAAGACTAGTTACATCGGCCCGGGTTCCCTGTCGTTTGATTCCCAGGGACATGTTCAAATACGTGAGCCAAAAGACGCAAACGGTCTCGGCTAAGGTAAGGCTGCAGCCATGGAGCTTACCGTGTGTGAGGCCACAAAGTGATGTGATATGTTATAGACTGGATTCATATGACTTAGGATCAGGGTCCCGACAAAATCCATCTCGGTAGAGGGCGTGGAGCACCTGGTGAAGCTTGACCTCGACGGTAGGGAAGGCACTGAGCTCTGCGACCTTTTTCTCCTCGGCCGTGGCGATGGCTTCCCCCTTGGTGTCAAGACGAATATTTCTCCAAGCAATCTCCTTCTCCTGCACGTCCAGGCACGCCCTCTCTACGTCCTGGTAGGCCGCCACCTGAGACAACTCAGTTTCCTGAGCAGCAAGCTTGGCCTCGCGGGCCTCGAGGTCTACCTCTGTTGACGAAGTTGCATCGCAAGCTTGAACTGTTCCTCATGGAAGGTCTTCAGACGGGCCTCCACCTCTTTGCGCATTGTGCGAGCGGCTATGGATTCTACTTTGCTCTTTGCTGCGGAAGCCGTGGTCTGACCCCACATCGCCACAGTAGCGGCGGCATCCTAGAGCCACCCTGAGAGGATCTCTAGGCGTGCACCCGCGACGCGATCGCCGACACTTCCGAAAGCATCACGAACATGAACCAGAGGAGCAAAGGCCCCATCCAAGACGTCAAGGACATGCACCGGAGGTGTGGGGGTCTCTCCCTGAGGAGTCCCTAGCGCGGCAGTGGGGGGTGCCCTCTGGGAGGGAGCACTGGAGGCCGCTCGGCGACCGCGGACACGGGCGAATCGGCAGGCAGCAAGCCCTCAGGAGCTGGTCCTCTAGACATCAGCGTCACAACGGCACCAATGGCAGGAGTGATCACGTCAACAAGCATCGGGGGATCAGGGGGCTCGGTGATGGGGGCCTAAGGGGTTGCCTCGCGAGGCCTCTCTTCTTTAGTAGTAGGCGGCATTGTGTCGGCAAGGGCAGGCGGCGGCGTGTCTCCAAGGGCAGGTGGCGGCGTGGTCGCAAGGTCACGCGACGCATTGGGAGTCTCTTCGGCTTAACGCCCTCCTTCTTCTTCCTCATCTTCAACATAGAGACATCCCTGGCCCCCAAGAAATGGGAGGTTAGCGATGCACAAGCCATAGACATGTGAGTCGAGACAAGTCGGGTCGCTTACTCCTCGACGTCGACCCACTTCCTCTTCCTTTCTGTCCTGGCATCAAAGGGAGAGCCCGAGCTCCCCATGGAGAGGGAGGCACCACATGGAGGAGCAGACTCACCGACAGCCAAGGCGGCCATGGAAGAGATCGACATGGCCCCGTCCTCACCCACCTTGACAGCAAGTTGCGGTTCGAGTGGGGACAACGCCGACGCCTTGACTGTCCTGCCAGCGGAGGCAAGGCACGCCAGAGGAGACTCAGCGCCATGCTTCCGAGGAGTGGACATGCACGCGGACCGCATGGTGCAAGGGGCTGGCCCTAGCCCCCAGGAGGCCATAGCGGCCCGCGAGGATCCCGTAGCAGAAACTTCACCAACGTCGTCGTCGTCTTCAAGCTCGCAAAGAAGGGTACCCTTGCGACAGGGGGGCGCCGTCGTCGGGCCGTCGGCGGTGGTCCTGTTCGAGTCCTCCCCGGACGAGGTATCGTTGGAAGACACCACCACCAGACCAGGGCCCTCAGCTAGGAAAAGCCCCAGCTCGTTGATGCCAGGCTTCGCGACAACTAGGCTAGCCCCATTGTCGCTGTAGTACAACAGGTCATGCGGCTCGGGATGGTTGCCAGGGTCACCGCCGAGCAAAGTCACCACAGCCTTGCTTAGCTTCCCGAGAGATATGCGCGTAGACCGAAGCCTGAGGTTTTCGCTGCTGCCCTAGTGGTCCCACAAGGGCCTAGAATGGGCCTGAAGGGGCGCCAGGCGCTGCACCAAGAACTCCTTCACTATCATTCCACCAGTCAGCTTCTTGGCGTTGATATCATGGGTGAAGCGCTCCAGAACAGGCTTGGCCCGAGGGTCGGAAAGCTTCGTGGAGCTCCACATGGAAGTCTTCTCTGGCAACCCCTTCGGCAGATCCAACCGAGGGTTTGAGTCCTAGAAAGCCACGAGGACCCAGCGGTGCATAAAATTCTCGACCTTCTTTTCAGCCTTCGGGAGCACGTTGCCGCTCTGGACCGCGACGAAAGAGACATGCCGACCGTTGGGCGCCGTCATGCAAGCGCAAGCTGAAGAAATGACGGAAGAGTGCTACCGAAGGCCTCACACCCATGAAGGCCTCGAAGTAGAAGGCAAAGACAGATAAGAGGAAGATGGAGTTGGTCTGGAGGTGAAGGGCCTGGATCCCGTAGTGGTCAAGGATGGCGGTGCAGAATGCAGAGAATGGCGGAACAAGCCCGACGAAGATGGTATGAAGGAAGAAGGGGTAAACCGCCTTAGATGAGGGCCGCTTAGCCGAGGAGCCACCCCAGATCAGGGTCCGCCCTTTCTCGTTGGAACCATCCATCGCCCATGGGAGCACGGGGACGAGATCCTCATCCTTGGCGATGGTAGACCCCAAGAGCGCCGGCGATGTGGGAGCGGAGGCAGAGCTCTGCGCCTCTGGCTTCTGCTTGCCGGTGGGAACCATCGGAGAGCTAGCAGGGCCGAAGTAGCGAAGAAGACGACGGAGTGGCGCTGGATCTGGGGAAGCGACTGCTAGAGTGGGAGACCAGGGAAGCAAGAGCAGGTGCACAGGAATTGAAAGCAATAATGGCCCAACACTAGAAGTCATGCTCTTGGCAATTCGAGCGGAGGCAAAAAGGGAGAGGGACACCCACCATCAGCCGCGCAACATGCGCTAGACCTAGCGCGCAGGCATATGGGGCCCGCGGAGTTCCTAGCCTCCCTTAGGGTGCCCCCCCGCCCCGAGGACAGCCCGAGCACGCCATGGGCCCGGGGGCAACTATCGGCGTTCTGGGAACGGGGGTACCCAGACCTACCTGCCTGCGGCCCAGGGCATGGCCCACCTAATCGACCAAACGCAACAAGGTGTGGTCCCACTCAGGACAAGGCCCTTGCAAGGGCCCAAGCCTCGCGAGGAGGAGCAAGATTAAGACCGGCAGGGGATGGGCCTCCCCACGCCACCTCAGGAGGGGCGGAGATCTCTATGGAAGGCACGACCTAGGGAGTCAAGGGTGATGCAAGGAAGGTCAAGCAGGCGCCTGTGCGCCAGGCGGCACAGTTTCCCCTTTGGTGCAAAGGGAGCAAGGACGTATGCGGGTTCCCAAAGAACCCCCCAAAGGTTTCCATTCTAGTGCAAGAACACCACAACAACCCATCCTGCATGGCGGATTTCATCGCTGAGCCAGTCCATGCACTGTCGACAGCCACTTTGCAGACAAGACCTCCTTTGGCAGGGCAAGCACGAACCCTTGTCCCCCTTTGGTGGATTGATCCCATCCTTCCATTGCGATAAGGGAAGAGGACCCAGGCCACAATTATATATAGAGGGTAGGCTGCTTCGTAGAGGAGGGACCAACGGATCCGATCTGAACCCAATCGACCAACTCCACCACTCACCAAACCCCAAGGAGCCTCGAACACCACTAAGAGCCCTCATGAGGCCCTGAAACATTGTACTTGTTCATCCACCTCACCTCCTCGAGAGGCAATCCACGAAAGCAGGAGTATGGTATCACGCTTCGCAGCAGCCCAATCCTGCGTAAACCGTCATGTTCATCTTCTTCCCCGTCATCGTGCTAGGGTGACGAGGCTACAGGGATCTTTGCAGACGCGCCTGTGTTCGAACCTTGAGGGTTTTGCAGAGCCCGAAATCCGATAGATACACAGTCTTCAAAGGTAACAAGTGTCAGTTCCACACAGGAACAATCTCGTCAGTGATGCTCAATCACATTGCGTTTGGTGATTTGGTTTTGGGGGTTTTCCTCACTGATGACTTTCTCTCAAGGTCCTCGGAGGATGGGTTACTCTCAAATGACAAGTGTCAAGTTCTCTCTCGGAGCATCCAACCAACTAGTGGTTGTGGGGGTGGCTATTTATAGCCAGGGTGGAAGCTGACATGATAAGACATAAATGCCCCCAATGATATGACCGTTATGTAGATAAGATGATTGGTTACAGCTGGTGCTAAGCATAGCAACGGTCAGAATTTAAACTGTCAAATTCCTTAGGACTTATCATATTCCTCACTGTAGGCAATTCGCACTGGCAAAATCCTAACTCCTCAGTCAGACCTATTTCCTGAGAGACTAGAAGAACATCGTCTCTGTCACTAAAGAACTTGACTGAAGCGCAAGATATGTCCAAAGGCTTCACTCAAAGGATTGGGTAGGTTGAGGCTTTTGAGTTGAGCATCAATTGGAAATTTTTCCTTAGTATTACCTCGACACCTTTTAACACTGCAATATTTCCTATGACTCAAAGAAAGGAAACAAAACTACGAAAACAAAAGTCTTCATGCTTCATATTCCTCGTTAATATCTTCTAGGTCACACCGAATTCTTTAGTTTCAAGGTCTTCAGGGAATACCAAAGTCTTCACCAAAGTCTTGAGCTGAAGACATTCATTTTTAGGGGTCGGTATTCTCCGAATGTATCAATAACTCCTCATCGACTTATAAAACCTGTGTATACTCACAAACACATTTGTTCCTTAAACTTTAAGTCTTCAATACACAAAAATCACTAAGGGGCACTGGATGCACTAACTGCTATCCTTGATATTTCTCCCAATGGCAAGGGGACCTATCGCAGCTCACGAGTGAAGGTAGGGCATCCACCTCGTAAGGTAGGTACCGAATAGCACTGGGCACAAGATCGCCAGCATCTAGGTTGTTGTGCCTATTAGATTGATGGTGTGCTTCCCGGTGTCGCTCTATGGTGATGCGTGTGTCCGCCTTGGGACGGTCTTCTAGTACACGACACTGGTCCTAGCGATCGTGTGGGCCGGACGAGGCCATAGATGCCTTGTCAAGCTGGTCAGCATGCGAAGTTCGTTGTGGCTGCCTCTAGGTGTGCTGTCATGGAGGGGACTGCATCGTCGGCGTGGGCCCCTCGACATGACCCCAGGCTTGGGACGTCGTTGTCGTCCGCTTGTGCTGGAATGACTCTGCATGCTGGCATTTGTTGGCTTCAACGAAGGCGATCAAACTCTGGATGGTGTCTCCCCACTCATTCATCTTGTCAGCCATCGGCGGGAAGTTTAGCAGTTGCTAGGCCCGCGCCATTGCTTCTGCTGCTGTGTCTAGCATGGCTAGAGAGGCAGACCGTGAGGTCACTTGACTCTTGGTGGAACCAGGAGTGCGTCGCCGCGCTCTTGTCATCATGCAGTGCTTGCTATGGCAGTTTGACATGGAGGAGGCTGGGCTTGTCGGTCTGTGGCCACGCTCGACACTTCATCTTGCTCTGGGTGAGGTGTGCGCCCAGTAGCCACGCAGGTGACGGGCGCAGCTAGGGGGTCACGGCTTGCTGGACACCGCTGCGGCGGCCACGGCCATCAGTGCTACGGGGAGGTGTAGATTGCTCATTTCATCCGCATGTGGCACTAAGGTGGAGCTTGCCAGGGTGTTGTTGTTGTTGCTCCTCTCCGGCGCTCCTCGCTCCAACTTTGGTGGCGCCCGGGCCAGATGTGTCACCCACGACGCCCGCCTCACTCGCTGCCGTCGCGGTGCCAATGACATATGCAGCTACGTGTGAAGGTGTTGGGGAACATTGCATGGGAAACAAAAAATTTCCTACGCACATGCAAGATCTATCCATGGTGATGAGCATCTACGAGAGGAAGAGTGGATCTACATACCCTTGTAGATCGCTAAGCGGGAAGCGTTTAGAAACGCGGTTGGTGTAGTCGAACGTCTTCGCGATCCAAATTGCCAAGCGTCCTGTGATCTCATCAAGATCCATTCCGCGATCCAATCACGATCTGTCCTGCGAACTCATCGTGATGCGCCCCGCGATCTCATCACGATCTGTCTCGCGATATTGATCACGGTCCTTCCGATCTAGCGCCAAAAGGACGGCACCTCCGCGTTCAACACACGTATAGCTTGATGACGATCTCCGCCTTCTTGATCCAGCTAGAGGGACCGGAGAGGTAGATGAGTTCTCTGGAAGCGCGACGGCGTTGCAGCAATGGTGGTGGAGCTATTCTAGCAGGGCTTCGCCTAAGCACTACTAAAAACCGATCTAGAGGAGAAACTGCGATCTAGAGGAGAGGTAGCACGTGGCTATTAGGGTTAGCTTTTTCGTCTAAATCCTCTAGTATATATAGGAGGGAGGGAGCGGAGGAGGAAGCCTCAAACCCTCAAGGTTTGGTCGAAATTGGAGGTGGAGCAGTCCTACTCCAATCCTATTAGGAGTAGGATTCCTCCTTTCCACTTGGAAACTCTTTCCACCTCTCCACCTTTGGATTTTTTTTCCTTCTCAAACCACTCCAGCCGCATGGGCCCTTAGAGGAGGCTTCAGTCAGCCCACAAGGGGCAGGTTTACCTCCTCCCACATCCCATGTAGCCTCTTGTGTCGAAATACTTCTCCCAATGGTCCCCCGGTACACTACCGACACTCCTGGTACACTACCAATGAGCCCGAAACTTTTCCGGTGACCAAAACAGGACTTTCTAAATATCAATATTAACCTCCGGACCATTCCGGAGCTCCTCGTGACGTTCGGGATCTCATCCGGGACTCCGAAAAACCTTCGGTAACCACCATACATAACTCTATACTATTGAAACGTCATCGAACCTTAAGTGTGCTAACCCTGTGGGTTCGAGAACTATGTAGACATGACCGAGACACATCTACGGTCAATAATCAATAGCGGGACCTGGATGCCCATATTGGTTCCTACATATTCTATGAAGAGATTTTTCGGTCGAACCTCTATGTCAAGGATTCAGTTAATCCCGTATGATGTTCCCTTTTTTCTTTGATATGCTTATTCGATCGTTGGTATCTTCATACCTAGTTCCCTCTTTACTGGCAAGTCTCTTACTCGTTCTGTAATACAAGATCCCGTGACTAACACTTAGTCACATTTCTTGCAAGGCTTGTTGTGATGTTGTATTACCGAGTGGGCCCTCAGATACCTCTCTATCACATGGAGTAACAAATCCCAGTCTTGATCCATGCCAACCCAACAGACACCCTCGGATATACCTAGAGAGCACCTTTATAGTCACCCAGTTACGTTGCGACGTTTGATACACACGAGGCACTCCTCCGGTCTCAGTGAGTTGCATGATCTCAAGGTCATAGAAACAGATACTTGACATGCAGAAAAAAGTAGCAATAATCTCACACTATCATATGCTACGTTTGTAGTTTGGGTCTTGTCCATCACATCATTCTCCTAATGATGTGATCCTGTTATCAAATGATATCTCATGTCAATGGCTAGGAAATCTTAGTCATCTTTGATCAACGAGCTAGTCTATTAGAGGCATAGTAGGGACATGGTGTTGTCTATGTGTCCACACATGTATCTGAGTTTGCGATCAATACAATTATAGCATGGATAATAAACGATTATCATGAACAAGGAAATTTGATAATAACCAATTCATTATTGCCTCTAGGGCATATTTCCAAGAGTCTCCCACTTGCACTAGATTTAATAATCTAGTTCACATCACCATGTGATTTGCATTGTTATGAATCTAACACCCAATGAGTTTTGGGGCTCGATCCTGCTCTATATGTGAGAGAGGTCTTATAGTCAACGGGTCTGTGACATTTAGATCCGTCTCTAGTTTGCAAATCTCTATGTCAAACTGTAAACACTGCTACCACACTCCACTTGGAGCTATTCCAAATGGCTACTCTACTATACGTATCCGGATTGCTACTAAGAGTCATCCGGATTGGTGTCAAAGCTTGCATCGACGTAACTCTTTGCAATGAACTCTTTCTTACCTCCATAATCGAGAAACATTTCCTTAGTCTTTTAGTTACTACGGTTGATCTTGACCTGCTGTCCAGTGATCCACTCCTAGATCACTCTTGTACCCCAAGACAGACTCATGGCAAGGCACACACAGGTGCGGTACATAGCATGGCATATTATATAGAGCCTATGGGCAAGACATAGTGGACGATGTTAGTCCTTTCTCTTTCTTCTATCGTGTCTAGCTTTGAGTCTCACTCAACTTCACACCTTACAAATCAGGCAAGAACTCTTTCTTTAACTGATCCATTTTGCATTATTTCAAAATCCTGTCAAGGTATGTACTCATTGAAAGTCTGTTCACACGTCTTGATCTATCTCTATAGATCGCAATGCCCAAAAATTAAGTAGCTTTATCCACATCTTCCTTGGAAAAACTCTTTTCAATCAACCCTTTATGCTTTCCAGAGATTCTACATCATTTCCGAGCAAGTCATCCACATATGCTTATCAGAAACTCTATAGTGCTCACACTCACTTTATTGTAAATACTAGTTTCTCATAAACTTTTTATAAACTCAAAAACTTTGATCACCTCATCAAAGCGTATATTCCAACTCCGAGATGCTTGCTCCATCCTTTTGAAGGATTGCTGGAGCTAGCACATCTTTTAGCATCCTTAGGATTGCTGGAGCTCGCACAATTATAGCATGGATAATATACGATTATCATGAACAAGGAAATATGACAATAAACAATTTATTATTGCCTCTAGGGCATATTTCCAACAAAAGGGGCCTTCAAAGTGGAGGGATGCATGGTCACACCAGACTTCTTCATGGGAAACTTGGATGAAGAAGACGACGATGAAGATCGATACGCTGCTCACGATCTCGGTTTCACACAAATTATGCCCCCTACCTGGCATGCCAAAGATGTTGCGGCACAATGCACTAGATCACCTATGGGGCCATGGGACCCTTTGTGGTTGTGTAGAGGTGAGGTCGAATGCACAAAGAGCGGAGGTAGTGAGGCAGCGCGGCGATGGGGACGCTAGTGTTTACCCAGGTTCAGGCCGCTGAGAAGCGTAATACCCTACTCCTACTTTCTTGGATTGATTAGAGGAGAAAGAAGCACATGCAACACTCAAACCCAACAAGGGATGCCTTCGCGGGAGCTGCTATGTGAGTACAAGTGTCCAAAAGTCTGAATGTTTAGCTAGGTTGCCTTGGGCCTCCTTTTATAGCTCAAGGGGAAACCATAGGGGCAAAACAGAAATTATCTAATTATTAGATAGCTAACAGTGATATCATACCTAACTCTCGCAGATAGGACAAAATACCATAAATGCTAGTCTAGGTGGCGCGCAGGGATGCATTCCTGGTAGGCTTCTACCACCGCTTTAGCTAACTATTGAACCACAACTTGACACACCTCTGGACGGGTGTCAATGGGCATAATCTATCTTACCAGCGTGTCATCACGTGCTTAGTGAGAGCCACTTAGCCACCTGGAGGCTCGACACTGCATCGATTAATTACTAGCGTTGTGATGTGATGGACCGGTGGCCAATCGGCTCACGCTTGCCGGGGGATGGCTTGTTGGGTCTTCCTGAAGATGCATGCGCCTCAGCCCCCGACAGGCACTCGGGTCATGCTTGGCGCAGTCTCGGCCCGTCCTGGGCCATTGTATTGACTTTGCCGATGTTGCTTAGCCTGCCTAGGTCGCCTCTTAGGAGTCTTGGTCTTGGATGCTGACTTGTTTTGCACTTATGTTGATGGGTTCTGCTACTACTACGTGCGCATAAGTCATGGGCACTGGGTACCCCTATCCTAGTGCACCAACACTCAGTAATTTATGGTGTTGTTTCTCGCCATCGTTCTCAGTGTTGAAGACCAAAGAAGAGTTTCTCTTAAATCTTTGTCCGTTCTTCCAAAGATTCATGGTTCAAGGTTGATGCTATCATCTTGAATTTGTTTTGATCTAAACTAAGTCCTTTGTTAGGGCTAGATACACACGGTCACCTATGGGGCCTTTGTTACCTTTGTTGTTTGGCGGGGGCATGGACACATGAACAAAGAGCAAATAAAGTGAGACGATACGGAGGTTTACCCAGGTTAGGGCCGCTGTGAAGCGTAAGACCCTACTCCTGCTTTGTTGGTGGATTAATAAGAGGAACACGAAGAGTCTATAGCACTCTAGCCTAACAAGGATTGCCTTTGAGGGAGCTACTACGCGCGTACAAGTGCTCAAAAGTCCGAATCCTGAACTAGGTTGCCTTGGGCCTCCTTTTATAGCACAAGGGGTAACCACAGTGGCAAAACAGATAGCTAGCAGAGCTTATCATACCTAACTCTAGCATTAGCGGCAAAACACCATCATTGATACTCTAGGTGGCGTGCAGGGTTGCCTCCCTGGCAAGATTATACCACTTCTCTAGCTAACCATTGCACCTCACCTCGACACGTCTAAGGATGGGTGTAAGGAAGGGGTAATTTGTCTTCCAACATGTAGCCACGTGCTTAGCGAGAGCCTCTTAGCCACCTGGGGCTTGACACCGCATTGACAAGTCACTGGCTTTGCGATGAGGTGGAGGGGTCACATATTGGCTCGCTCCTGCCTGGGGATGATTTGCTAGGTCTTCAAGAGGAGGTGCATGTCTTGGTCCTCGGCAAGCGCCGATCGAGAGCTTGGCGAGCAGCAGTCCCAGGTTAGGGCTGCCGCGTAGGGCTTGTTGTAGTTCTCATTGATCATTGTTGGGTTGGATCAGTGTTTGAAGGATTTTTGTTGTTGTCTCATGTGCAGAAGTCAGGGGCACTGGGTACCCCTATCTCAATGCACCGTCCGGAGCCCCTAGATCTGGCCCATACGTGCTCGTGAAGTGTCGTTGGGCCAAGCCCAAAAATCATGCACAGGGGTGCAATGTGAGGGGGTAACTGCCAATTTAGTGGTTAACTCCTACCCATTTCGTCATGTCGTTTCCACGACACATGTCGTATGCATAGCAGGGATCTACCGTCAGGTGCGCGTGACTTACAACTCTGGTGATAACAGAAACTGTAGCGTCATGTATTGGAGCAACATGGTGGTTACCTATTTCGTCCGTGATCGTGGGTAGTGGGATTGGTGGAGATGGGCACCGGCCCTTGTAGCGAGGGAGAGCCAGCCTCCGTGCCCTCCCTATAAATTTGGAGGTCTCGAGAGGCGATGCTCATCCACCCTTTCTTCCTCTTTGAGCCCAAATCCATAAAGGTTGCTTCTCGGCTTCATTGTCCTGAGTTGCGCCTGTCGCCAACATGCCTAGGGTACGTGGGTGTCCTCTGGCTTCCATCGCGGCGGAGAGGGCTTCCCATCAAGATGATGTCACCGCTTCGGCTGTAGAGGCAGAGGGAGGTTCTAGCACACGTGGAGGACGCGTTGCGAGGGGACGACGTCAACATGGGTCTCAACCTCAGGGAAGACGGAGTGCTGCTCCTCATCCTCCTCTACCCTCAGACACACCCCTTGTGCAGAGTCACATTGAGGGGGCGGCACTAGAGTTCGTCATTAACCCGCACAGTCCTCCTCGAAGCTGCCTGCGCCTCCCTCGCCCTTTCGCCAGGCTAATGGAGATTGATAAGCCGCCTGCATTGTGGTTGCGAGTGGACGTCGAGTTTCCTGAATGCCACGTCATGCTCCTCAGGCGCGGGTGGAAAACTTTCGCACGTGCCCACAACTTCATGGGTGGGCATGTCCTCCGCTTCAAGTTGGTGGAGGCTGACCTACTATCCGTCACTATTTATGGGCATTCAGGCGCCCGTCTTGGCTGCGGTGAGGAGAGCTTGAGTCATGTCGAAAACTCCTCCTCGACTGATACCAACAAGAAGGATAATGTCGGTGAAGACGACGATGAAGAGGCCCCAGTCGTCAAGATATGCCAACTCGTACTCAAGATGAGGATCAGTTGCACCATCACCAACACCTGACCCCTCCCCGGTAGAGTGATTTTTTGGGGTTCTTTACTTCGGCACCGCCTTCTCCCCAACCGGCTCCGACAGACTCGTGGACTTCGGCTTCGTCTTCCCTTTCGGTGGGCCTTCCGTCCGTGCAATGCTAGTCCTGACGGGGTCTGACTGGGTTTCTGTTGGGGACCTTCTTTTATCCCCTTTGTCTTTAATTTCTTGTTTCTAGGGGAGAAAGACAAATAAAGCATTATTACAAAGGCGCGTCTTACAATGTAACCCTTTTCTACCTTGTATCTAAAATGAATGAGGAAAGTGCCATTTTCTAACTGCAAGTACTATCCTTTTCTCCCTGTTTATACACTCCTAGTACACTTTGTCATTGCTACATGGTTCCGCTTGTTGGATCATCACTTAACCACGAGTGCCAAGAGGGAACAAGCCCTTGGCAACGGGTTGGTGTTGTTCCTAGACAGAGCTCCTTGTCGGTGTCGCAGCCCCCACAATTGTTTAAACAAAAATAGGGGTGGCTTGTGCCGATAAGGATTCTCACCACGTGGAGGAATCCGCTACCCATAGTGACGGAGATACTAAGGATTTTCTTGGGTAATTGGAAAGGCATCGAACTTGGGACATGTGATTGTACTTATCTTTTCCAAGTAGTATCCTTCTTTAGAGCTTGATGGGCCGTTATCCCCGTTTCTTTGCTCCCCTTCACTATCTTCCCAACGTTCCATCATGTATAGAGAGAACAGTAACAAAGATTAAAGGTTCATCAAGTACTCTAGCAAATCTTATATTTTAAAAGCAATAACACTGCAATCATAAAAATGCATATGATCACGTAAAGTGATGATATGATGCAATGCCTAGTTTTATTATTGTTGCACAGGGTCTGCGCCTGGCATTGTACAAAGGGTTACATGCAACATCGGCAATGCTTGTGCAAAAGGTGTTTGTCGGGGGCTGAACTTGGCGGCCGCGCCTCACGAGTAGAACTTACGAAGATGCTCAATATTCCATGAGTTAAGCACCTTGGTGCCATTTTCGGTCTCCAGATGGACTGTACTGGGTTTGGTCACTCGTGCTATCCAGTAAGGGCCTTCACACTTCGGCGTCAACTTGTTGGTACCCTTGGCGGAGTAAACTTGCCTACGGACAAGGTCGCCTTCCTCAAGGCTCCGGGCATGGACCCTGCGGCTATGGTAGCGGTGCATGGCTTGCTGGTAGCATGCAGCACGCACAACATCTTAGAGACTGTCTTCCTCGAGGAGCATGGCATCGTCTTGCCGTATTTGCGGTGACCCGTATATGAGTTCTGTGGGGAGCACTGCTTCCTCCGTGTACACTAGGGAGAAGGGCATCTGGCCAGTAGCTTGATTTGGTGTCATTTTGAGTGACCAAAGAACCACCGACAGTTCGTCTATCCATCACTTGCCACTCTTCCGTAGCTTATCGAATTTCATTATCTTGAGCCCTCGCAGCACTTCAGCATTCATCCTCTCGACTTGATCGTTGCTTCTAGGTTGGGCAATAGAGGCGAAGGAGACCTTGCTTCCAGGGCTCTAGATATATTGCTTGAACGCGCGGCTCGTGAACTGGGTGCCGTTGTGAGTGATCACCCTTTTACGCACTCCAAAGAAGCACACCAGCCCTTTCATTCACTTGATAGTTGACTGTGCGGTCACCTTCCTCACTAGTTCTACCTCAGGCCCCTTTGTGAACATGTTAGTTGCCACGAACAAGAACTCAAAGCCCCCGATAGCATGGCAGAAAGGGCCCAGGATATCGAGCCCCAGATCGAGAATGGCCAGGATAGATCAATCGTTTGCAGAGCTTGTGCTGGTTCATGGATGTCCTTGGAATGAAACTGGCGGGCTTCACATTTGGTGACCCGCTCAGCGGCGTCTTAGAGGGCAGTGGGCCAATAGAAACCCTGCTGGAAAGCCTTTCGGACAAGCGCTCTTGATCCTATGTGGGAGCTACATACTCCTCCATGAATCTCCGCCAATAGCTTTAGTCCATCCTCCTAGCAGATGCACATCAATTTCACACACTTTGGATGTCTTCTATACAAGGTTTCATCGACAAACAAGTACATACTTAACTGGCAGGCTGGTTTTTCGACTTCCACTTGCTCTTTGGAGAGCTCTCTTCTTTGAAGGAAGTGAACTATATGTTGAGCCCAGGTTGGAGCCAGTGGCTCGACAACAAGGACAAAAGGGTCTCTTCGTCTGCAGGAGCACTTGCCTCAACCGCAAGGACCTGGGGTCCTGCGGCAGGGATCTGCTCATCAACCGCGGCGGGAACGTCCCTGGTAGCATTTCTACCAGTGGCTTCAGGTAGCTATGTCGGGAAATGCTTGCCGGAGTTCAGCTTCCTTCTCTTTCTAGAAAATGTTGACGGGGATAACGATGGTTGGGTGAGGCAGAGAACAAAAGTCCTTGGTTCCACATGAAGCTTCTGCACAACGCACTTTGATAGATGGTCAGCAATGTTGTTTTCCGCTTGTGCCACATGCTCTAGTGGTAGTCCATCTAAGTTCTCCTCCAATTTCCTCACCTCTTCCACATATGCTTCCATCAGCAGGCTTTGGTAATCCTTATTGACTTGCTTCACCACAAGTCTCCTCGGACCACTAGTCTCTTGTCCCCAACTCTACAGCGATCCTAAGGCCGGCAAGGAGCCCCTCTTACTCCGTGGTATTTTTGGTGGATTCCTCCCAGGGAAAGTGCATTTGAACAAAATACTTGAGGTGTTCTCTGGTAGGGCCAACAAGAAGTACACCGGCCCTGGCACCATGGAGTGAGAAAGCAGCATCAAAGTACATAACCCAATCTTTAGGTGCATCTTTGCCGAGGAGGATTGTCTCTAGAATTTCTTCGACTGGCGTAGGTTTCCATTCTGCGATAAACTCCACCAAGGCTCTTCTCTGAATGGTGTAAGTGCTCTCATACTTTAATCCGAAACTTGATAACTCCAGCGCCCACTCAACTAGTCTGCTAGTGGCCTCGGTATTCCTCCGTATGCGTTGCAACGGGAAACGGGTGACAACCATGACCTCATGGGCTTGGAAGTAGTGGCGCATCTTCCTCGAGGCCATGATGAGGCTCAAGATCAACTTTTGTACTCCCTAGTACCTTGACCTAGCTCCCTATAATAAGGAACTGACAACGTACACGGGTCTCTGCACCATCTTCTTCTTCGCCACCTCTTTATATCCAATGTCATCCATTTCCTGAGGTCCCCCTTGATTCGTATCAAGTCATGTTGTGGATATTTCTGCATCACACCAATTAGCACTAGCATCAGCCGCTGAATCTTCATCAGCTGCCCGATGTGTCACCTGCGATGCACTGACCAGTTGGTTTGTTGGTGCTAAATATAGCAGCAACGACTCTTAGGGTTTAGGAGCGATCAAGGTGGGAGTAGAGGAAAGGTAATTCTTCAGGTCTTGCAGTGATACTTCTGATACCGAGGTCCACTTCATCAGGCCAGCCTTCCTCAAGATCTTGAACAACATCAAAGTGCTCTCAGCATACTTGGAGATGAACCTACTCAACGCAGCAACAAAACAGGTAAAATGCTAATGTCCTTGATGGTTTTGGGTGCTTGTATCTGTTCGGTCGCCTTGATCTTATCGAGATTAGCTTCTATTCCTCGTTGAGACACAAAGAACCCAAGTAGCTTGCCGGATGGGACACCAAATACACACTTTTGCGCCCATTCCAGGAATTTTATATATTTATCAAAGCATCTAATGAGTCTAAAAGTTTTAGACAAGATTCATATACAAATTTCCTAGGTTGTCATAATTGGACAGAATTGTTGGAGTTACATAAGTATACGAAGTTCCCAGATTTCTACAAACTGTTCTGTTTTTGACAGATTCTATTTTCTTTGTGTTGTTTACCTATTTTGATGTATCTATGGTTGTATCGAGGGGTATGAACCATGCAGAAGTTGGAACACAGTAGACAGTACACCAATAAAAACAAATAATTAGTTCACAACAGTACCTAAGGTGGTGATTTATTTTCTTATACTAACGGATCTCACGAGTTTTCTGTTGAGTTTTCTGTTGTGAAGTTTTCAAGTTTCACGTAAAGATTTGATGGACTAAGGAATAAGGATTGGCAAGATCTCAATCTTGGGGATGCCCAAGGCATCCCAAGGAATCAAGGATGCCAAAAAGCCTAAGCTCGGGGATGCCTCAGAAGGCATCCCCTCTTTCGTCTTCAATCCATCTGTAAATTTACTTGAGGCTATATTTTTATTCACCACATGATATGTGTTTTTCTTGGAGCGTCTTATATGATATGAGTCTTTGATTTTAGGTTTGCCACAATCATCCTTGATGAACACATCTTTTGAGAGAGACATGCATGAATCTTGAATTTATTAGAATACTCTATGTTTTTCACTTATATCTTTTGAGCTAGGCAATTTTGCTCTAGTTCTTCACTTATATCTTTTTAGAGCACGGTGTTGTTTTGTTTTATAGAAATAATTGAACTCTCATACCTCACTTGTATTATTCTGAGAGTCTTTAAATAGCATGGTAATTGGTTTACGTTATGGATTTATTCCTAGTATAATAGGCATCCAAGAGGGATATAATAAAAACTTTCATATAAAGTGCATTGAATATTATGAGAAGTTTGATTCCTTGCATTAAGTTTTGAGATATAAAGATGGTACTATTAAAATTCATGTTAGGAATTAATTGTGAATTGGTAAATACATGTGTAAAGGTTTGTCATTCCCGTAGCATGCTGGTATGGTGAACCGTTATGTAAGGAAGTTGGAGCATGATTTGTTTATTGATTGTCAGCCTTTCTGTGAGGGTCAGAGTGCACGATGGTTTACTCCTACCAACCTCTCCCCTAGGGGCATGAGTCTAATAGTTTGCTTGGATGACTAATAGACTTTTGCAATAAGTATGAGAGTTCTTTCTAACTAATGTGAGTCCATGGATTATACGCACTCTCACCCTTCCACCTTTTCTAGCCTCTCTAGTACCATGCATCTTTCACCGCTGCATTAAACCCACCAAATGTCCTTCCTCAAATAGCCACCATACCTACCTGTTATGGCATTTCCATAGCCATTCCGAGATATATTGCTACGCAACTTCCTCCATTCTGTTTATTATGACACTCACCATCATTTGCATATTGCTTTGCATGATCGTAATATAGCTAGCATGATGTTTTCATGGCTTGTCCGTTTTTGATGTCATTCCTATGCTACATCATTGCACATCCCGGTAAACCGTCAGAGGCATTCATATAGAGTCCTATTTTGTCTAGATACCGAGTTGTAATTCTTGAGTTTTAACTCAATAAAAGTGTGATGACCTTCATTATTAGAGCATTGTCCCATGTGAGGAAAGGATGATGGAAGCTATGATTCCCTCACAAGTTGGGATGAGACTCTGGACTTTATGAAAAATAAAAGAGGCAAGCGAAGCCCAAATAAAAAAAGAGTCCAAAGATGCCCACCAAAAGAAAAAAGAAAAAAGAAAAAAGAGAAAAAGAGAAAAGAGAGAAGGGACAATGCTACTATCTTTTTTCCACACTTGTGCTTCAAAGTAGCACCATGATCTTCCTGATAGAGAGTCTCCTATTTTGTCACTTTCATATACTTGTAGGAATTTTTCATTATATAACTTGCCTTGTATATTCCATTGATGGGCTTCCTCAAATTTCCCTAGGTCTTCAAGAGCAAGCAAGTTGGATGCACACCCACTTAGTTCCTTTTTGAGCTTTCATACACTTATAGCTCTAGTGCATCCGTTGCATGGCAATCCCTACTCACTCACATCGATATCTATTAATGGGCATCTCCATAGCCGGTTGATACGCCTAGTTGATGTGAGACAATCTTCTCATTTTTATTCACAACCTCCACCATATTCTATTCCACCTATAGTGCTATGTCAATGGCTCATGCTCATGTATTCCATGAGAGTTGAAAATGTTTGAGAACACAAAAGGTGTGAATCAATTGCTTGACTTGTCATCGGGGTTGTGCATGATATAAATACTTTGTGTGGGGAAGATGGAGCATAGCGAGACTATATGATTTTGTAGGGATTACATTCTTTTGCCATTATATTTTGAAGAGATACATTTGCTTTGTTACTATGGTTGCAATATTATTGTTTTTATGTCAACATTAAGCTTTTGTTTTGAGTCTTATGGATCTGAATATTCATGCCACAATAAAGAATATTATATGAATAAATATGTTAGGTAGTGTTGCACATGAAAAATTCTGTTTTTATCATTTACTTACTCGAGGACGAGCAGGAATTAACCTTGGGGATCCTAATATGTGTCCAACGTATCTATAATTTTTTATTGTTCCATGCTATTATATTAACTATTTTGGATGTTTATATGCATTAATATGCTATTTTATATTATTTTTGGGCATAACCTATTAACCTTGATCTTAGTGCCAGTTTATGTTTTTTCCTTGTTTTTGAGTATTGCAGATAAGGAATATTAAATGGAGTCCAAACGGAATAAAATCTTCATGATGATATTTCTTGGACCAGAAGAAATTTACCAGAATTGGAGCGGAGGGCAAGAGACCTGCCAGGAGGCCACAAGCCAGGGGGCGCAGCCACCCCCCTGGTAGCGCCTGGCAAGCTTGTGGCCCCCAGTAGGTCTCCTAACCCGAATCTTTGGCCTATAAATTCCCAAATATTCCCACAATACCCAAAAGAGCCATGATAATACTTTTACGCTACCAGAAGCCTCTGTTCCCGAGAGATCCAATCTTTGAGCCTTTTCCGGTAATCTGTCGGAGGGGATTCGATCACAGAGGGCATCTACATCAACTCCATTGCCCCTCAGATGATGCGTGAGTAGTCCACCATAGACCTACGGGTCCATAGATAGTAGCTAGAGGGCTTCTTCTCTCTCTTTGTTCTTCAATACCATGTTCTCCATGATCTTCATGGGGATCTATCCGATGTAATACTCTTTTGCGGTGTGTTTGTCGAGATCCAATGAATTGTTGGTTTATGACGAGCTTATCTATGAATATTATTTGGTTCTTCTCTGAATTCTTGTACGCACGATTTCATATCTTTGCATGTCCTTTGAGTTATTGGTTTGGTTTAGCCAACTAGATTGGTAATTCTTGCAATGGGAGAAGCGCTTAGTTTTGGGCTCAATCTTGTGGTGTCCTCACCTAGTGAAAAAGTAGGGGTAGCGAGGCACATATTGTATTGTGGCCATCAAGTGTAAGAAGATGGGGTTTTCATCATATTGCTTCATTTTATCCCTCTACAGCATGTCATCTTACTTATTATGTTACTCTGTTCTTCATGAACTTAATAATCTAGATGCAGGCAGGAGACAATCGATGTGTGGAGTAATAGTAGTAGATGCAGAATCGTTTCAGTCTACTTGACACGGGCGTGATGCCTATATGCATAATCATTTCCTTGGATATCATCATAACTATGTGATTTTCTATCAATTGCTCGAGAGTAATTTGTTCACCCAACGTGTTATTTTCCTTCAATAGAGAAGCCTCTAGTGAAACCTATGGCCCCAGGTCTATTTTCCATATCATATTTTCAGATATATATACCAAAACTACCTTTCTGCAATTTATTTACCTTTTTACATTCCGCAATATTTTACATCTATCTCTATCAGATCTGATCCTTGCAAGTAACCGTTAAGGGATTGACAACCCCTTTATAGTGTTGGGTGCAAGAGTTTGATTGTTTGTGTAGGTGCATCCGTTGGTGACTTGCTTGTTCCTCCTACTGGATTGATACCTTGGTTCTCAACAACTAAGGGAAATACTTATCTAGTTCGCTGCATCACCCGTTCCTCTTCAATGAGACGAAGATTTCTTTGTTCTCAGCTTTCAGCTTTTGACCTCAAATTCTTCTCAACTGTTATCTCTTTGTTTGTATCTCAATTATTGCGGAGCTTCATTCAAGTTTTCCGCTAGGTGGATTGGGATCTTTTCGTTATGATGTATCTTCATTCATTCGTGGTATCCTCACTCAATTGCAAATTCTTACAGGTGTTTTGTTGAAGAACTCTTCAAGCATGTGATGAAGGATAAGTAGAATGCCAAGTCCGTTGCTTGTCATCAGTAGAACATGATGAAGGATAAGCATAACATAATTCTTATTATGATTTCATCTAAGTGATTGCAATCATTCTTCCGGAGTTGTTCATGATATCAAATTCTCAAATCTAAGTTGTTCATATTTTCCTTTCGGCAGTTCCATGTTTTCTCAAATATCTCGTAGTGAGGCTTCATCTAATGTTGGAAGCTCATAATCTTATTCTTTCAACCTTCATTTCTTTTGATTATTCTTCTGTCTATGCGGGTTCTTCAAGGATGTAATTCTTTCTTGGAATATTCTTCAAGATTCTTGTTGGACGATCTCAAGTATTCTTTGTCTTGCATTCCAAAGTACAATTCATTCTTTCTTATCTTTTGGGATGGTGTTATAGCAATCTTGATTCACGAGGAGTCTCAAAGCAAATTTATCAAGAATCAGATATTTAAACCCATCATTCCTTTCTCGGATTTATCTTGGCATGGATTTTACCTAAGGCATTTCCTAAGGAGTGTTGCTATCATGGTGTTATAAATGATTTAAGTTTTCTCCTCGTCCTGTTGGCGAAATAAGTGTTTAACTCCTCGTTGATATCAATCAACCAATTGTTTTCCATTGTGGCCATTTGTAAACTCACAATTTTGAGATGTTTTCCATAAGACCACAACAATATTTTCGTTTCATTGTTGATTTTCCAACAACTCCGTTCATTCTCATATGGTAAGGATTCTTTCAAATTCAATTGTGGTAGAAATTGTCATTTTGTTCTCTGGACTTTTCCTTCCATTGGTCTAGCTTCTATTTCTATTGTTCTGGAGGCATTTTGACTTTTCTTTCTTTGACCATCATCTTGTTTTATCAAAGATCATGTTCTTTTTTTGCTTATTCATTTAACCGGAGTGTTGCGCCCTTTCGTAAAGTTCTTACCATCTTATCAACTTTTGCCTCTCTTTTTGACCGAAGTGCTTCCCAAATTTCTTGTGAATTCTTCCTTGTTCCTTGTGTCATTCTTCGTCTCATTCAAACCTTCAATGGTCAGTGCTTTCACTCGTTTTTTAGAGAAGCGACTAGGTTTTAACCCTTCCACTTTTTCTTCCTCTTCACATTCTAAGATCTCGGTTGGAGATCTCTTGTAAGTGGAGGAGAGTTGTAACAGCACGAGACCGGTGCTCTGAAAGATTCCCGTTTTATTCCATTATCGGCATGTGATTTATTTGGTTCCTGCATTCATCATCGCATCGTTCGCTTTATCTGCATAGCAATGGCGATCCGTTGCCGTCACTCGTTTCAAAACCTGCATTCGTTCATAGTTGCTGGTTCTATCCGTTCTCGTCAACGATCGTTTTGAGACCAACCACAGACACATGGGCCCGTGGCATTGTTAATTTTTTATTATTTAAAAGTGTATATAAAGCATTCTTAGATTGGAAATAAACTTGGCGTGTGGTCTTGTTCTGTTCTAGGTAGACCGCCGGCGAAATTTTCTCGCATTCAGAGGTCGTTTGATACCCCAACAATCATCTGTAGAAGCACAATCATCGGTTAAAATAGCGGATGTTTTCAGTATTTCAAAATCTGTCACGGGCCACAAATTTTCTCTCATCTCAAACCACAACCCCTCTACACAACCCACTATGCCTACCCAAACCTCTGTGCAGTCGGAGCCGCCCGATCGCGATCGCACGGACGAAACATGCCCAAAAACCCAAAAACCCTAGCCCCTGCCTATAAAACGATGCCCCCTTCCATTTTGGGAAGCCTAACCCATCCACTAGCTTTGTTTTCCACATTGTGAAAGTCCACAACCGCCAGTTGTCGCCTCCAAGTCCAGCGACGACACCACCCAGCCTCCACGCCGCCACCCTTAGCCTATCTAGGGCAACCATGTCGCCTAGCCGATCGTCGCGACCCATGCTAGCCCAAGCAAGGCCCGCCCAGGCCGTAAAGAGCCCGAACTTGCCTGCTCCCCCCGACCAGAGCCCACGTGCCCAAGGAGCGCTGCCAGGGAGCCGCTCGCCAGAACCAGAGTCGCCGGCTCCTCCGTGCTCCCCGCCGGGGACCTGGTCCGCTGCCTGCTGCTCACAGCCGCGCCACCGCTGCACATTTCTCGTCGCCTCGCCCCTCCGCCTCCTTAGAGCTCCCGCCGCCTCACCGCAGGCACACACCGCCACCTGCGGAAACTACTATTGGACGGAGGGCTTGAGGCTCCTCCGCCCCGCCTAGGGTCACCGCGGGCCGCACGTCGCCTCGCCGCACCTCCAACGGCCAGATCCGGGCTGGCAGCCCTTGGATCCAGTGACCCCATCCAGCCGCCCGGCATCCGTGCACCTCCGGTTTCCTTGCTGGCACCAGCAAGTACCATGGTCGGCCTCCTCCTCATCCCAGATCAGGACCTGGCCGTCCCGATCCACCCTGCCCCGGCACCGCACCGTACCCCGATCCAAACCGTCGCGCACATACCTGCACCGTGGCATTCAGTTCTCCGTGATGTGAGATTTTATCTAAGTCCCCTTAGTTGCAGGTTTTATCATCATGATAGCATATTGATCGTCTCGTATCTCCTTAACCGTTTACCTGAGGGAGATGTGTTATATATGAAAGTTGTTCTACGAGATGTGCTCTATGACATGGTGGCATTTGCATGCATAATAGGATTCGTATATGTGCTCAAAACTATGTTTCAAAAGTTCATTTCATCATTATGTGCAAAATCTGTTATTTTATTCAAACTTGTGTGGAAGATTGCATCTGATCCACATGTCTTTTGCATGTGGTGTCTTCATGGGTTTAGCTCCATGTTATGTCTAATTTGATGCCATGCCTCTGGTTTCCATGTAAAGCATCTCTATCATGTCTCTATCATGTCATGTTATTGCTCTCAAGTTGCTGTCGTGTTAAAAATTGTAATCTATTAACAATAAGTTTTGTTTTATGAGTATTATATTAAGCAAACCATGCCTCCTTTGGACATGTGCCAATGGAATAACTTGGAATATGTAATGTCAACTTGATGATAGTATGTTTTCCATGCCATAATATCCATGTTTATCTATAGTTTTCATCATGTGTACATGCATACTCAATGTTGCTGTTTTGACATGCTAAAATAATTCTAAGTATGAAAATTGTTATTTTGTTGCCATGTTGACATATGATTTTCCATTGATCTAGGATTCTTTTGTTGTTGCCCCAATGGAGACTTCTGTTAACCATGTATTGTCTACTAGGTTATGCTATTTTTTACACCATTATGGCATACATCATAGATAAATCTTCTATCAAACGTGTCAATCTGATAAAACTGATCTGCCTTGCACCGTGATAATTTTTCTAAGTCCGAAGAACTACTTAGTTCATTGTGCCATGTTGGGTGGATGCTAGGCAAGTCTCTGCATAATTTGATGATGCTCCAATGGAGTTTTTTTGTGTGCATCATGTAGGCTACATCACCATGTATTTTTGTGCATTTTAGGATGCTATAGCTTGTTGATTTGTGGGTTGCAATATGCCATATTGCAGTTTTGGGCAGATTATAACTAAAACTTGTGTTGGTTGTATTTGTTGAACCATTGCTCCGTTTTGAATATGCCCTATATGAAACTTGCTTAGAATTCCATGTAGTTTCATAATATCTTGTTGCATCCATGATTTTAAATGTTTGTGGGTGTTGCTTTCATGCATTTTACATTCGTGGCATGTTCATCTTGTGTTTGTCATATCTTTAGACCGTAGTTCCATTTTAAATGTTCTATATCTGTAAATCGCCTAGAATGATGTGTAGAATCAAATGGGACACCTTATTTTGCTGCCTAATAAATATACAATATGCTTAGATCAGTTCCGAGCCAAAATATTAATTTGCACATGGGTTTGTTTTGGAAATACTATAAGTTGTTTCGAACCTCATTTAAAATGCCTACATATATAGTTTATTTATGCTTCACCTCTTGCCATGTTTAAGAACATTTAATATTGTTGTGTACCTAAACGGGAGTGAGCTAAGTAATTCAAAGGTGGAGTTTCATCAAGATGAAACTCATTGCATATTGAACTTCACTTGATGTGTAGTAGTTGATTGTTGTGCTTGCCATGCCTTGCATATTTTTATGAACATTCGTCATATTCTTTGTGCATCATGTCATGCATATGTTGTGGTGTTTATCATGTGTTGATTGTGATTTACGTATTGCTTCTTCTCCATAGAGTACCTAAAGCGTTCGATGTGTGAGGATTCGTTCGACTACGTTGGATCGTCTTCTTCACGAAATGGTTCTTCTTCTGAGCAGGTTCTGAGGAAAGATCCACATTTCCCTAGATACCACTACTATCATTTCTATGATAGTTGTCTTTCTTCTATTATGTCTCGATACCTACGACTTGTATGTCAAGCATCCCAACATTGCCATGAAATTCCTATAACCCCTCCACATCCTAGCAAACCATTGTTTGGCTATGTTACCACTTGCTCAGCCCCTTCTTATAGCATTTCTAGTTGCTGGTGCACATTGCTTCCATGTGGCAACATGGACATCTTGAGATATCACAATATTAATGCTATTTAATTTAATGCACATATATACATGGTAAAAGGTCGAAGACATGGACTTTTGCTCGCTGTTTTGTTCCACATTTGATGCCCTAGTTACTTGTGTACCAGTGTTGTGTTCTATATTGAGCACTCCTAACATGCTCGGGATTGTTATGGGGACCCCCTTGATTTTAGTTTTCGGATAAAACTCTCTTGGCAAGGCGGAACATTCGTTTTTCCATTCGCCAACCTAATAAAACTTGCATAAGAACTTTTCGGACCCCGTGGATAATTGATCAACAACTGGGCCGGTGCTCCTCGTGACTGTTGGTCCAACCTGTCAACCGTCGGTCGCCGCCAGTGGAAACTCTGTGATTGGCCTACCGAAAGTTTGGACAATCCGGTCGTGTCTACAGAACAAGATACGTGGCAACTATAAGGTTCATCGACACGTCGGGCGGCCTTGGTGGATTTGTTTTACTTTTAACTTATGTCTTGTACATGGGATTCTCAATATACTTTGGGATATCTCGAGGTTGAGGTTTTCCACTGTGGTTCTGAGCATACTGCAGGCTATCCCGTGGTTGTGATTTTCCGACGCAGCTTGTGATGGATGAGTTGGAGCACTCCTGCAGGGTTAAATGTTTTCGAGAAGCCGTGCCCCGCGGTTATGTTGCAAGTTGGAATTTTTGTTAACATCCGGTCATAGAAAATTTGAAGTAAACTCAAATAAAATACACAAAATGTGTGTGTAACCGCGACTGTCTCTACTCGTGAGTTCTGAACCGAGAGAGAACACGGTGGGGTTATGTTTGACAGTAAGTAGGTGTTCAGGATCACTTAGTGATCATTACTAGTTCACCTCTGTTTATGCATAGGCCACCCCTATTATTCTTTTACTCGTATGTTAGCCACTCAAATAAATGATTGGTGCGTGCTGCAACGTCACCACTTAAACATGCCTTACCCTTTAAGCTTTGCTAGTCTTGATACCCTTGGAAATGTGATCAATGAGTCCCTATGGATCACAGATTACTACAACAATAGTTACAGGTACAGGTAATGTGATGATTTGACATGTGTGTGATGCTTGTTTGATTTGGAGTTCTTCTTATTATTCTTCATCGATCATAGGATGGTTTCCATACCGGTAGCCTGGGATAGCAATGGTGGATGTCACTTTTATCATTTGATTTCGCACGAAGTTGGACCCAACTCTTCTGTATGGTGATTGAATAAATGTTTGTATTTGAGATGATGTTGATTTAGCTTGTGGCGAGTGTAAGACAATGCCATATACTCATCTTTTCTTTACTTGTACTTGTAATGATATCCATTCTTGCAAAACTCAAGATGTGCTTCGGTTCCTGTCATGGCCGTCGAGACAAAATAAGGATAGGATCGCATCTTGGCCGTTACACTTAGTGAGTGTCTTTGTTAGGATAAGAGCTACACAATTAAAGAAAGTGTTGATATGAGATATCTAAAATGTAGAGGAATATTCACGAAATTGCAATGCAAGGCAAATAGATCAATAGCTATAGTGGCACTAGGAACACACACACGGATAGATAATGGGATCCACGCAACCAAGGAACAAGCACAAAATGTTAGAGACCCAGAAAAAGCTCTTGTTGCACGGATACTAGAGAGACAATAGCTCAATTGCTCAAATGCGCTAGATACGCGCTTGTGCACCAACCTAAAATACTAATCATGTCGTCTTCAATCCCAAGTATGCTATGTATGTATGATCCAATAGTACGGACTATGTAAAATGACTCAATGCTATTCTATTGCATACAAGATCTTTTGTATCTCCTCTTTTGCTTAAACGATTTTTGCTTCTTTTTTTCTCACTCTGCTTGATGCTCAAACCAAGATATGAGACAAGTATGAAGGATATGCATGGGAGACACTTATGGCACAATGTAGATAACAAGATATTTGTACACTAAAAGTAGTTATGCGGCATAAGACTAACACTACAATGCAAAACTAACATGGCCGGACAATTGTTGACTCGCTAGTCTTAATGGGTAAGGTACGAAATAGGCTTGAAGCGATCAATGCAATGGCAAGGAAATGGATAATGATGTCATCAAGATGAGCATCCTTGCTTACTGTTGGGGTGCAAAAAGGGAAAGTGGCCGATGTCAATGTTGAAGCCAAGGCGACGATGCGTAGCAGCGTTTTTTATGTAGAATCGTTTCTAATTAGTCGAAACACCCTACGTAATGGAAACTACAACTGAAAATCTCAAACAAAATTGGGTTAGGGTGGCGGAAGTGTATGGTGGGAAGTCTATGCGGAAATTATGGGGGAGGCCTAGGCAAAGATGCCAAAATGTGAAATGTAAGATAGATCCAATTGATGATTACTCTACATTTGTGGGATGTAGGATGCCATTGGCTACCCAACGAGCTAAAGAATGTCAAAATCGGACTCTCGATGTGAATGTTATGATCAAAACGGTGAACGATGAAAGACTGGATTCCCACGGGCCGGATATCCGGGGGGGGGGGTTGGCCGGAAATCTGGAACAAAGTATCCAGTACACGCCTAATTTTGAGCTCCAGGGGCCCGCATATTCCACCTGACCGAGCCAAATCGCGATTTGTGGCTCAGGAACTCGATTGGTGCGGAAATTTTGAGCTCGGGGGTCAAACGCGATGGGGAAAAAGAAAATTCGGGTGGATTTGACGATGGGAAAGGTAGATCTACTTGCCAAACACGAATTACATGTATCAAAATCAACAAAATCTCAGAAGAATGAACAAATCCAAGAAATTTTGGTATGGTTATTTTTATGGGGATTTTCCAAACTAGGTAAGAAAAAAAAATTGGCTAGAAAACAAAGGGGAGGACTCTGAATTCATGAGAAACTTGGCTCTTGATACCAATATGATACTGGGCATATCCATAGGTGTCGATATTTCATAAATTGGAGGGGGAATCCTCAATAACACGAAGAACACGGCGATGAACGGGGTGAAATCACAAGAGGAAACACTAAAGAACAAGTCGAATCACACACCCACTTGACTCGCCACACACAAGGTCCGCAAAGGTACATGAACAACAAAGGGAAAGAGAGTACATGGTAGAGGTCATCCCTTATCCCATGGGGATATGGGGCCTAGAAATCATGGAGGATCTTCCCTACAAGAGTGGTCTTGACATCCACTTGGATCTTCTCACACAGAGGTACTCATCTCCATGTGAGGAGTAAGTGGAAGGAGCAAGGCTCAACTATATATGAGCTAAACTATTCCCAACCCTAGAAAGAGGAGGACGAGGTCTATTTATAGTCCAGGACGAGTGGAGGGGGAAAAGAGGGTTATACATGGCCTTTGGCCCATGTATGCCCACATTGTGGTTGGATGTCCGCACAAAAGGGGTCGGATGTCTAGGGCCTCAGGTGCGGGAAAGTTGTCTCGGTTGTGGGGCCGCATGTCCGGGGCTCGGGTGCCCGATTCTTGCGTGGTACTGGTGTGTGCGTGCCAGAAGGCCGGAGCCTTGTCTAGATTTCTGGGGAGGGGCCGCATGTCCGGGGCCTGTAGCTTGGCCGGCTCGACCTTGGCCGTGACAGGGGTCAAGGGGCCGGATGTATGGGGCCTAGAGGGTCTTGCAACCTCCTTTTAGCACTCTTATTCGTCCGTTTGTGTGACCATTCTCAAAGGATGCTTGATCTTCATTACGAGTGCCTTTGAGGTCACCTTCATGGTACCTAAGCATGCATAGTGTTTCTGCTTGAGGTAGCATCGGTGCCTCGAGTGAATGGAAAGCATAGGGACTTAGGAGCGAGTTAACCTTATGTCCGATGGCACTTGGGTCTTGGGGAGTAGTTGGAGTGTACATGGAGATGATTGTAGGATGCTCAGCATCAATCTTAGTTTCGGGTATGGGTCCATCCTTGGTTTTCTTCACTGGAGAAACAACTGGCTTGCCATTCTTGAAGTTTCCCTTCTTTCCCTTACGCTTCTTGAAACTAGTGGTCTTATTAACCATCAACACTTGATGCTCCTTCTTTATTTTACCTCCACGGTGTAAAACATCGCGAATTGCTCAGGTATCATCTTCTCCATCCCTTGCATGTTATATATCATCATGAAGATCTAGTAGCTTGCTGGAAGTGACTTGGAGTACTCTGTAATCACTATCTTATCTGGTAGATTAACTCCAATTTTTTCAAGCGATTGTAGCACCCCAGACATTGTAAGCACATGCTCACCAATTGAGCTATACTCCTACATCTCGCAGACAAAGAACTTGTCAAAGGTCTCATTCCTCTCAATGAGCCTAAAATTCCAAATTCATCTCTTCGAACACCTCATATGCTCCGTGATGTTCAAAACATCTTTGGAGCCTTAATTCTATGTCATATAGCATGACACACTGAACTATCAAGTGGGTCATCAGAATGTTCTTTGCAGGCATTCACAACATCCATAGATAATGCCTACGGGGGTGGCACACTAAGTGGTGCATCAAGGACGAAAGCCTTCTATGCAGTAATGAGGACAATCCTCAGATTACGGACTTAGTCTACATAATTGCTACCATCATCCTTTAACTAAGTTTTCGCTAAAAATGTATCAAAATACAAGGGAGATAAAATGCGAGCTATTGATCTACAACCTTATTTGCAAAGACATTTTAGACTATGTTCACAATAATCAGTTCAGTTAATGAAATTAGTAATTTACTCCCATTTAAATCAACATTCCTCAGGTTGTCTAAGTGTGACATGATCCAAATCCACCAACCCAAGTCCGATCATCACATGAGATGAGGCAGTTTCAATGTTGAACATCTCCATGTTGATCATATCTACTATAATACTCATGTTTGACATTCCATTCTCCTGTGTTCCAAGGCCGTGTCTGTACAAGCTAGTCTCGTCAAGTTCAACCCAAGTATTCCGCATGTGTAAAATGTAAAAGCCTGGGACTGACGCTCCAGAAGATTATCCTTTTATTCCATAGTGGTCGTGTGATTCGTTTGGTTGTCGCATTCATCAGTGCATCATTCGCATCATCTACATAGCATCATCACTCGTTTTGAAAACTTGCATTCGTTCATAGTTACCGGTTCTTCCCATTCTCGCCATTGACCGTTTAGAGACCAAGACCCCCATTTATTTGTTATGAATTATTGCTTGCGTGATTGCGACGTTTCTTTTATTTTGCATCATCAATTCCATTCTTGTTCTGCTTCTGTGTATCGTATTGTGTTCATGTGTTTTTGCTACTCCTAGTCCCTCCTTGATCATTTCTTTTTGCCATGCTCAACTTAGTTCAAGTCATTACAACCTTGTGTGTCATACCAACTTCAGTCTTGATCTCATTCTCAATGCCTTTGTCACACATCCCATGATATTCCTTGCCACTTCCTACCTCCCCTTTGCTTTTATTTATTTGAGTTGCTGATATAACTGCGCAAATAAATGTTCCTCTTGTGCCCATAAATCATAATTATTATGTAGGTACATCTTCTAAAATTTCAGCAATTTTGGGTTTGGTTTGGTTAGATTTTAAATTCACGCAACTTCGAAATAAATTCAAACTTGTCCAAATTTACAGTCTGTAAAAATCCCCAAACCCATTTTATCAAATCCCTTGTGTTTTTCTAAGTGTAGGAAATATATCTCACATTTTCAAAATCCACTCCTACCCCTCTGAGAATTTCTTGTAGATTTTGTTCATTATTATAAATGGAAATGAACGAAAGCAGAGGGAGAGGGAGTTAACATCAGCCCCAGTTCTCTTACCTGTTCAGGGAAGCCCACCTAACCACCATCCAATCCAATGCCCATCGATCTCTCCGTTCTTCTTCTACCTCGTGTACGGCATCGCATTGAGGGAGTCCACATTAGCGCCTGATTCAATTTGCGGTAGGGACAGATCCTTCCTTCCTATAAAACACCACCCGGTGCCCTATCCCTCCTCCTCCTCCTTCCATTTTTCCCTATCCCTACCTCGCCGCTACAGGTAAGGCGCCTCCATGCAACACCGTCACCATGATCGAGCCGAGCTTGAGCTCAAGCTCGAGTTGATCCACCCATCTCTTCCACTCAGAGCACCACCACGATGATTGTCATCTTCCTCGCCTATGTTGGCCTCCGCAAGGAGCCAGAGAGCTTCCACCCCGACGTCTGCCTCCCCTGCTTCCTCTGCTTCATGGAGCTGAGAGCATCGGCGTAGTCAGTGTCTCCCCTTGGCCTCCTCGTCGCCTCCCCGTCCCTCTCTTCGTTTCCATCGAGCCCCTGGTGAGCTCTCCTTCATACCTGCTCTCTCCCTCCTTCGAATTCGTCTATGGTAGCACCCTTCTGTTCTTGTCCGAGGCATGGCCATCGTGCTTTGGTTCCTTGCCCGAGCACAAGAGCTTTGTTCTACCCTATCATGCGCATGCACGTCCCGCGCCTTTGCGGTATGCCTATGTCGCCGCTTCGCCCATCGCAGCCATCTCATGGCTCGCCATGCTCCCTGCCATGGACACGATCTCACCCTCGAGATCCCACTCTCGCAGCTTTGCACATGCATGCCCACAACAGCAGCCACTCGCTTTGTGCGCACGCGCACCGTTTTCCGCATGCCGGCTAGGTTATATCCACAGAAGCCGTCGCGTTTGCTCGTCGGAACCAGCTCCGGGCACCTCCATGTGTTTTCTAGGGAAGAAAGTGATGTCTACTACACAACCTTCTTATTGTAGACTCGTGTTGGGCCTCCAAGCGCCTAGTTTTGTAGGACAGCGACAATTTTCCCTCAAGTGGATGACCTAAGGTTTATCAATCCGTGGGAGGTGTAGGATGAGTATGGTCTCTCTCAAACAACCCTGCAACCAAATAACAAAGAGTCTCTTGTGTCCCCAACACACCCAATACAATGGTAAATTGTATAGGTGCACTAGTTCGGCAAAGAGATGGTGATACAAGTGCAATCTGGATGGTAGATATAGGTTTTGGTAATCTGAAAATATAAAAACAAGAAGGTAAAAAATAGTAAAAAGCGAGCAAAACGTTGTATAAATGCTTGGAAACAAGGCCTAGGGTCCATACTTTCACTAGCGCAATTTCTCTCAACAATACTAACATAGTTAAATCACATGTAAATCCCTCACGTGCGACAAAGAGTTCATTCCAAAGTCACAAATAGCGGAGAACTAACGAAGAAATTATTGTAGGGTATGAAACCACCTCAAAGTTACCTTTTCCGATCTATCTAACGAGCTATCCCTATAAGTCTCACGAACAGCCCTAGAGTTCGTACTAAAATAACACCTTATGATACACATCAACAAATACCCTAATGTCACCTAGATACCCTAATGTCACCTCGAGTACCCATGTGCTTCATTATACGATATGCATCACATAATTTCAGATTGATCATGTTCAATCCAACACAAAAAACTTCAAAGAGTATCCCAAAGTTTCTACCGGAAAGTCAAGACGAAAACATGTGCCAACCCCTATGCATAAATTCCCAAGGTCACGGAACCCGCAAGTTGATCTCCAAAACATACATCAAGTGTATGAATAGAACATCCCATTGTCAACACAGAAATCCCATCCCAAGACATACATATAGTGTTCTCAAATCCTTAAAGACTCAATCTGATAATTAAACTTCAAAAGGAAAACTCAATTCATCACAAATAGATAGAGAGGGGAAAACTCCATATGATTCATCTATACCAATAAAGCTCGTGGTACATCAAGATCGTGCCATCTCAAGAATACAAGAGAGAGAGAGATCAAACACATAGCTACTAGTACATACCCTCAGCCCCGAGGGTCAACTACTCCCTCCTTGTCATGGAGACCGCTGGGATGATGAAGTAGGCCTTCGGTGATGGTTTCTCCTTCCGGCAGGGTGCCAGAACGGGCTCCTGATTGGTTTTTCGTGGCTCTCGAGGTTTTTGGTAGCGGAACTTCTGATCTAGGTTTCTTTTCGGGTGTTTCTTTATTTATAAGAGTTTGTGGCGGCAGAAACAAGTCCAGGGGTTCCACAAGGATATCACAAGCTAGGGGGCGCGCCCTAGGGGGGTGGGCACGCCCCCGTGGCTTGTGGCTTCCTTGGCCTTCCTCTCCAATGACTCTTTGGTCCAGTATTTTTTATATTTTCCAAAAATATTCTCCGTAAATTTTCAGCCCATTCGGAGAACTTTTATTTCTGCATAAAAACAACACCACAGTAGTTCTGCTGAAAACAACGTCCGTCCGGTTAGTTCCAACAAAACCATACCAAAATCATATAGAATTCTTGTAAACATGGCATGCATAATTCATAAATTATAGATACGTTGGAGACTTATCAGTATCCCCAAGCTTAATTCTTGCTCGTCCTTGAGTAGGTAAATGGTAAAAGAAATAATTTATGAAGTGCGAATGCTAGCATAGTGCATAAATTTGATCAATGATAATTCCAAACACTTTTTCAAGCATAATTATATATCATAAACAGTAGCTCATCTCGTAAAACTTCATAATGAAATAACACGCTATCGACATGTTTAAAGCATAGACTAACAAACTATGCTTTTAGTCACCAAGCAATTGCAATTCATCTTATTATCAGGAAGGGTCTATATAAGACCTTTGCTTTAGCAAATTCCACATACTCAACTATCATATAGTCTTCCGTGATTGCTAGCACTCAAAGAATATTTTTAGAGCAAATGGCATCCGTCGAACACAGAGAAAGATAGGGCTTAAAGTTTTGCCTCCCAACTTATTTAGCACATAGATAATTGTCAACAAAAATTATTCACAATCAAATATATTTGAATGGCCATATATGCTTGGATCTTTCCCCAACACAAGACAATTTCCAAGAGAAAAAGGCAAAATATAGGAAGTGGTGAAGATCACCATGACTCTTGCATAAAGGTAAATACTAGAAAGTAAAAGATATGCCCTTCACAAAGGGAAGCATTGATTTGCAGAGGTGCCAGAGCTCGAGCTTTTAAAACAGAGACGAATAATAATTTTGGGAGGTATTCTTTCATTGTCACCATAAGAACCGAGAGATCTCGATATCATCCATGCTAGATACATTATAGGCGTTTCCCAAACAGAATGGTAAAGTTTTTACCCCCCTCCACGAATCAATCACACTCCATGGCGAGCCGAATCCACGGGTACCGTACATACCAACAACATTCCTGAGGGAGTTTTGTTTAATTATTTGCATTTTTTTTGGGACTGGGAATCCCTATTACCAACCACTTTCTCGTGAATGATAGTGAATCAACACATATCGTGAGAATAACCCACCTAGCTTGGAAGATACTGACAGCCCCTAGTTACTCTATGAGCGATTCAGGCATACAAAATAGAATATTATTTGAAGGTTTAGAGTTTGGCACATGCAAATTTACTTGGAACGGAAGGTAAATACCGCATATAGGTAAGTGTGGTGGACTCATATGGAATAACTTTGTTTTTAAGGGTGTTTGGATGCACAAGTAGTATTTCTACTTGGTGCGGAAGTTTTGGCTACTATGTGGTGGAAGCAAGCACCACATGTTGGAGGATCGATAACAATATAAGTTCTATGCAAATATACCAAAGCATAACTCATTACGTTGTCTTCCTTGTCCAACTTCAACTAATTTTCTCAAGTTTTAAAATAATTAATGGGTAATCCAAATCAAATAAGATGTCCAAGATAGTATATTTATACGTGAAATCTCTCTTCCTTCAATATTCTTTCATGAATGGTTCAAGTGACCAATGTGGTGGTTGCTAACTTTCAATAAATTTTACCACCTATACTTCTTATATGTGAAGTCATTACTCCCCATGGGATAAGCATATAAAAATATATAAATTGAGATTTATAATATTCAATTCATTCAACCATTTACTCATAGGATATAAGTGAGGCATGAGAGTAAATGACAAAACTACTCCAAAAGATCTAAGTGAAGATCAATGAGTAGTCAAACAATTATGTAGCTATGTGAGGACTCTCTCTCTCAATAAATATTTTCATATCTTAGTATTTTATTAAACATAAAGAAAATTAAAAATATCACTCCAAGAATAGCACGCATAATGTGAATGAATAAAAATTTAAGCTCTACACAGGCTAACCGATAATTGTTGATGAACAGAGGTGGGATGTGTAGCATCCCCGATCTTAGATGGTTGAGAATTCTTGTGATATTTACTTGGGGTGCCTCGGGCATCCCCGAGCATTAGCTTTTGTATCTGTAGCAATCCTCTCCTATCCCGGTTTCACCTAATCTCAAAAACTTCGTCCACACAAAACTCGAAAAGAACTCGTGAGAAAGGTTAGTACACATAATAATAAATCAGCTCTTTATGTACTGACAAAACAAGTTGCATAATAATTTTAAAACATTAGGTACTATATAATATCGTTTACACAATTTATATCTACCAATATAGGCTATGGAAACTATAGGATAAGTAGATAATAAAACTATGACAACAATTTGTCCAAACATAACAGTCTTAGTAATTCAAACAATTATGAAATTTTAGGACATGCTATAACATTTATATGATAACCCTGTGTAAAACTTTCAGAAACTTTCCACGTGCTAGTAAAATATGAAAATTCAAACACTTCAGCAGAAATTTCTGTTTTTACACAGCACACATGAAACATGCAATTCAAGCATCCTAAAGGCAATTCTTGGAACTTTTTATTGAAAAAAGATTATAAATAACACCTACAAAGAACAACAAAATAAAATGATGCTCCAAGAAAAACTCATATTACGTGATGAATAAAAATATAGCTCCAAGTAATATATACCGATAGTGTTGAAGACGAAAGAGGGGATGCCTTCCGGGGCATCCCCAAGCTTAGGCGCTTGAGTCTTAGGATATTAACTTGGGGGTTCCTTGGGCATCCCCAAGATTAGGTTATTGTCACTCCTTATTCTCCTTATATCGATGTCTCACCCCAAACTTGAAAACTTCAATCACACAAAACTTAACGAAACATTGTGAGAAGGGTTAGTGTAATAAAGATAGATCATTCACTTAGGCACTGTCAAGACAAGATTCATAATTATTACCACACTATGCCTAATCTATTCCATCATTACCAAAATTTATATTACTCATTATATGCTATAGGGACACTTGAAACAAGCAAACTATGCATGCAAAACAGAATCTATCAAAAACAAAACAGTCTCTAAAGATCTGAATGATCATCATACTTCCCTGACTTTGGAAATGTCACATAATTGGCATAGAAATCTTGTGTAAAAATTTCAGAATTTTTTGATGCTCCAGTAAAATTTGATAATTCATATAGTATACGCAAAACTTTCTAGTTTTGCACAGAATCAAACAAGCAAGTATCCACACTATCCCAAAGGCTTTACTTGGCAATTTACTGAAATAAAAGACAAACACATGATTACTACAGTATCTTAATCATGTGAACACATCCAAATAGAAAGTAAAAGTTTTGGGTTGTCTCCCAACAAGCGTTTTTCCTTAGTGCCTTTTAGCTAGGCATGATGATTTCAATGATGCTCGTATAGGAATAACAGTTGAAACATTCAAAAGATCATCATGAATCTCATGACAAGCAGATTTAAGTCTAACCCACTTCCTATGAATAGGGATTTTGTGAGAAAATAATTTATGGGAACAAGAATCATCTAGCATCGGAAGGCAAAACAAGCATAACATCTAAATTTTCAACACATAGAGAGGAAACTTGATATTATGGCAATTCATCCAAGCATATGTTCCTCCCTCATAGTAATTTTCAGTAGCATCATGAAGAAATTCCACAATATAACCAGCACATAAATCATTATTTTGATGATGCACAAGCATATAAATTTTTTCACTCTCCACGTAAGCAAACTTCCTCTCATTCGTAATAGTGGGAGCAAACCCAACAAATTAACTATAATGTGACACTTGATTGACATAACCACATTGAATATTAAAATCATGATGACAAGTTTCATGTTTGTCATTACTCTTTATAGCATACGTGTCATAACGATAATCATCATAGATAGGAGGCCTGTCATAATCGTAATAGTTTTGCTCATCAAAACATGGGGGACTAAAAGTATCTTCTTCATGAAACATAGCATCCCCAAGCTTGCGGCTTTCCATATCATTAGAATCATGAATATTTAGATAATTCATACTAACAATATCTCAATCATGCTCATCACTCAAAGATTTAGTTCCAAACATTTTAATTACTTCTTCTTGTAACACTTGTGCACAATTTTCCTTTCCATCATTTTCACGAAAGACATTAAAAAGATGAAGCATATGAGGCAACGTCAATTCAATATTTTTGTAGTTTTCTTTTACAAAACAAAAATGGTGAAAAACAAGAAACTAAAAGATTTGACTGGAAGATCTAAAGATATACCTTCAAGAACTCACCTCCCCAGCAACGGAACCAGAAAAGAGCTTGATGTCTACTACACAACCTTTTTCTTGTAGACTCGTGTTGGGCCTCTAAGCGCAGAGTTTTGTAGGACAGCGGCAATTTTCCCTCAAATCGATGACCTAAGGTTTATCAACCGTGGGAGGTGTAGTATAGATATTCTCTCTCTCTCAAACAACCATGTAACCAAATAACAAAGAGTCTCTTGTGTCCCCAACACACCCAACACAATGGTAAATTGTATAGGTGCACTAGTTCGGCGAGATGGTGATACAAGTGCAATATGGATGGTAGATATAGGTTTTTGTAATCTGAAAATATAAAAACAGCAAGGTAACTAATAGTAAACATGAGGAAAAACGTTGTATAAATGCTTGGAAACAAGGCCTAGGGTCCATACTTTCACTAGTCCAATTTCTCTGAACAATAGTAACATAGTTGAATCATATGTAAAACCCTCACGTGCGACAAAGAGTTCACTCCAAAGTAACAAATAGCGGAGAACTAACAAATAAATTATTGTAGGGTACGAAACCACCTCAAAGTTATCTTTTCCGATCAATCTTATGAGCTATCCCTATAAGTGTCATGAACAGCCCTAGAGTTCATACTAAAATAACACCTTAAGATACACATCAACAAAAACCCTAATGTCACCTAGATACCCCAATGTCATCTCAAGTACCCATGGGCTTGATTATACAATATGCATCACATAATTTCAGATTCATCATGTTCAATCCAACAGAAAGATCTTCAAAGAGTGCCCCAAAGTTTCTAGCAGAAAGTCAAGACGAAAACATGTGCCAACCCCTATGCATAGATTCCCAAGGTCACGAAACCCGCAACTTGATCACCAAAACATACGTCAAGTGTATCAATAGAACATCCCATTGTCACCACAGATATCCCATCACAAGACATGCATCAAGTGTTCCCAAATCCTTAAAGACTCAATTCGATAAGTAAACTTCAAAGGGAAAACTCAGTTCATCACAAATAGATAGAGAGGGGAAACCTCCATATGATTAATCTATATCAATAAAGCTCGTGGTACATGAAGATCGTGCCATCTCAAGAACACGATATAGGGAGATAAAACACATAGCTACTGGTATATACCCTCAGCCGGGGTGATGAAAATGGCCTCCGGTGATGGTTTCCCACTCCGGCAGGGTGCCGGAACAGGCTCCCGATTAGTTTTTCGTGGCTCTGGAGGTTTGCGGCGGCAGAACTCCCGATCCAGGTTTCTTTTCTGGGACGTATGTATTTATAAGAGTTTCTGGCGGCACAAACAAGTTCAGGGGGTCCACGAGGAAGTCACAAGCCAGGGGGCGCACCCTGGGGGGGTGGGCGCCCCTTGTGGCTTGTGGCTTCCTCGGCTGTCCTCCCCGACGACTCTTCGGTCCATTATTTTTTATATTTCCCAAAAATATTCTCTGTAAATTTTCAGCTCATTCCGAGAATTTTTATTTCTGCACAAAAACAACAGCACAGTAGTTCTGCTGAAAATAGCGTCAGTCTGGGTTAGTTCCAATAAAATCATATCAAAATCATATTGAATTATTGTAAACATGGCATGAATACTTCATAAATTATAGATACGTTGGAGACATATCAGAAAGCTCAGACTTTCTGATGTTTATAGGAAGCCACCTCCGACCTGTAACACAACCAAAGCCTAGACGAAATGGTTACCGTAACATGCATGCATCCTGGAGTTCGTGAGATCAAACCCCCACTACTCCGGTTTTCTTCTCCATTTTTTTGTGTTTTTCTCCAAAGTATCAAGATTTGCCTCTGTGACATATACAGCTGAACCATTTTGTCATCACAAGTCCATAGTAGAGCAGCTGGTCAATCTCACATGTGTAGAACCAGGAGACCAGGGTTTAAATCACAGGTTCTCCTTTTTTTCTTTTTGTTGGTATCTCTGTTTAGAATCCACTTTGTTAGTATTTGTTGTAGACCACTACTACTGTTTCACACCAGGAAGCCCAGTCGAGCTGGTCATCCCACTTGGTTTTAGTCGAAAGGTTCTGGGTTCAATTCCTAGGTGACCTCTTTTTTATCTTGTTGCTAGGAAATTTAGTGTGTTGGTTGTTCCTACGACGCCTTGGTCCCACAGCCCCGTTGACCAATCCATGTTGACCTAATGGCCACCCTTGCGGCCCTACTTTCATTGGCAATGGCTAGCCCAGCCTATTACTATTGTTAGTAGTTTTCTTTTGTCAAATAAACTACATATTTAGACATAATTCCTTGGTTTTAAAATGTCAATAACGAAATACCCATGCATCGAATGAAAATGTTTTATATATGTAAAATGACTAGAATTTCATGTAGATTCGCAATTGCTAGCTTACACACGTGTTTAAAATGATTAAGCCCGTGGTTTGTATTAATTTGCACGATATGCCATGCTAGATCGGTTTATTTCATAACAACTTAATCGTAGCTTCGATAAAATTGTTCCACATATGTAACTTGGCTAGAGAAACATGTAGAATCACATGGTCCACTTTATTTTCATGTTCAATAACTATAAAAATATGAGTATTTCATATCTATGCCAAACTTAACATATGTACGGGGGTCATTTTGGAAATGCTATAAGTTGTTTCCGGCCTCATTTAAGATGCCTAGATAGATAGTTTACTTATGCTTCAACTCTTGCCATGTTTTCTAACATTTAACAATGATGTGTACCTAAACGGGAGTAAGTTAAGTAATCCAAATATGGAGTTTCGTCAATATGCAACCCGTTGTAGATTGAGCTTCACTTACTGTGTAGAAGATGATTGTTGTGTTTTGTCATGTCATGCATAACATGCATCATATTTGATTGCGCACCATGTCACGCATATATTGTGTTGTATCGTGTGTTGATTGTTTGCTCTGGATTGCTTCTTCTCGACAAAGTTCTGAAAGCCTTCGGAGTGTGAGGATTCGTTCCTCCACTTCATGGATCACCTTATTCATGGGTTCATTCTTCTTGCAAACGGGATCTCAGGCAAGATGACACATTTCCCTGGATACCACTACTATCATTGCTATGCTAGTTGTCCTGCTTTTTATCATTATGTCTCACTACCTTCCACTTGTTTGTCAAGCCTCCCAACATTGCCATAATAAACCTCTAACCCTCGCTCTCCCAGCAAACAATTGTTTTGGCTATGTTACCGCTTGCTCAGCCCTTCTTATAGTGTTTCTAGTCCAGATGCAATTGCTTCCATGTGTCAACATGGACATTCTTTTGTTATTGCAATATTATTACTATTTAATTGAGTGCACATATACACTTGGTAAAGGGTGGAAGGCTTGGCCTTTTGCTTGGTGTTTTGTTCCACTTTTTCCACCCCTACTTACTTGTGAACCGGTGTTATGTTCCATATTGAGTGCTCCTAACATGCTCGGGGTTGTTATGGGGACCCCCTTGATCTTATTTTTAGCATAAAGCTTGTGTGGTAAGGCCCAACATTGGTACTATATTTTCCTAATAACTAAAAAACCTGCATAGGGAGTAATTAACCCGAGGATCTTAATCAACAACCCGGGCCAGTTCTCCTCATGATTGTTGGTCCAAACTACAGCATTGTGCGGGGCCGCCCCACGGCATCTTGGGGGATTTCTATCAGGAAATTGTATGCGTTTCTTATCCGCCGTGTCCTGACGACAAGATACGAGGCTCCTATCAGGATCGTCGACACGTCGGGAGGCCTTGCCGGACTTGTTTTTACCTTTCTCGGACGTCTTGCATGTGGGACTTCGACGACACTTCGGGCTATCTAGAAGTTGAGATTTTCAATAGGGATTCCGCAAATACTATGGGTGATTCCGCGGTTGAGGAATTCTAACGCGGCATGTGGTTAATTTGTGATGGATGAGTTGGAGCACCCCTACAGGGTTAAATCTTTTGGAAAGCCGTACCCGCGGTTATGTGGGAACTTGGAAACTTTGTTTAACACCCGGTTATTGTAAACATGAAGTAAACTCAAATAAAATGCACCAAATGTGTGTGTAACCATGACTGTCCCTTCTCGTGAGTCCTTATCTGAGAGAGAACATAGTGGGGTTATGTTTGACGTAAGTAGGTGTTCAGGATCAGATAGTGATCCTTAATAGTTCATGTGCGTGATGTGTAGACCACAATACTTTAATTTTTGTATTTCTAAGTTACCCACTCAAATAAATGCTTAGTCACTTGCTGCAGCCTCACCACTTAACCATAACTCAGCCATTAATATTTGCTAGTCTTGATACCCTTGCAAATAAGATTGTCGAGTCCCTGTGGCTCATAGATTACTACAACAACAGTTGTAGGTACAGGTAATGCAATACTTTGATGTGAGAAAGATGCTTGTTTGATTTGGAGTTCTTCTTCTTCATCATAATCAATCTTGGATGGGTTCTAGGCGGCAGTCTAGGATAGCAAGGATGGATGTCATTTAATCGTTTGTTTTCGTCCGTAGTCAGACCCTGCTCTTCTGTATGACGTTTGAATATGTTGTTATTGATGAGATCTTGATGTAGCTTGTGGTGAGTGTAAGCCAATTACATATACTCATCTCTTCTTTACTTGTACTTGTAATGATATCCATTCTTGCGAAACGACGAGATGCGCTTATATCCCTGTCGAGGCCCTCGTGCCAAAATAAGGATAGGAACGTATCTTGGGCGTTACTTAAAACTAGCTTACACCAGATGTATGCGTATGAAGAGTCTATCACACCCGATCAGCACAAGGGGCTTCAAGACGACAAACTTCTACAATGGTGCATACTTAGGGTAAACACATTTTCTTGAAATTAAGTTAAGGGATAATCTTATAATGCTATTTTCATCCTAAGCAAAATGATATGCATAAAAAGGTAAACATCACATGCAAATCAAATAAGTGACATGATATGGGTATCACCATTTTATGCTTTCGATCTCCATCATCAAAGCACTGACATGATATCCATCGTCACCGACGTAACACCATGATCTCCATCATCGTGTCCTCATGTGGTTGTCGCACCCGCTCTTTCTTCCACAACTATTGTTAACTCATAGCGAGAAAGTAAAGAAAATGGCATAAAAGAAATTAAAAACCACAATATGGCTCCTGTCGGTTGCTGTACTCGTCGACATGCAAGTCGTGATAACTATTCAAAACATGATCATCTCATACATCGCATATATCAAATCAAGCCTTAGTCATATCACGTCACAACATACCTTGCAAAAACAAGTTAGACGTCCTCTACTTTGTGGTTGCAAGTTTTACGTGGATGCTATGGGCAACTAGCAAGAACTGCTCTTAACTACGCAAAGCCACAATAGTGATAATCCAGTTGTCTTTTAACCTTCTATGAGGACCCCTTTTGTCGAATCCGATTCAACAAAAGTGGTAGAGACAAACACCTACCAGACACCTGTATGCAAAATAAGTTGCGTGTCAATCAGTGGAACAGGTCTCTTGTGCGAGGACATGTAAGCTTGGCCTCAGCCGCTTCATCCCGCAATACCGTTGAATTAAGATAAAACATGGGAGGTATGTAGTTTGAGCATCAACACCCAGAACTTCTTTGTGTTCTACTCGTGTATATCAGCTGTGTATAGACCTAGCTCTGATGCCATTGTTGGGGAACGTTGCATGGGAAACAAAACAATTCCTACGAACACCCAAGATGTATCTATGAAGAAGAATAGATAAGATAGGTAGAGTGTGTCTACGTACCCTCATAGACCAATAAGCAGAAGCGTATATTATGAGGTTGACGTAATCATACTCTTCACGAACCAATCGCGATCCAATCTGATCTAACACCTCTGTGGTCAACACACATGCGGCTCTATGATGTCTCGGCCTCCTCAATCAAATGAGCGAGGGCAGAGTAGTAGAAGGGATCTCAACCATCACGACTGCATGATGTAGATGGTGGTCGAGCAATGAAAGTGCTAGTTATCGACTAGAGGGGGTGAATAGGCATGTTTTATGAACGTCTTCAAAACGATTTTTGTATTTGAATAATGCGGAAACGAAACAGGATCAGGTAGGGATGCAATCAAGGATCTAGACATGTCATACAATGTAGTGAAGATATTTAACCAAGTTAAGCATAATCATCATGAATACTAAGATGAGTCAAAGACAAACTTAAATAGTCTGAAGATAAACCATTGAAATGAATGTCTTCGGAGAAAGTCTTCACGCAATGTTCAAGAAATGCCTTCACAGTTTAGAGTATGAATGTAAAAGAGAGAAGATAGAACCAGTTGATTCACGAAGACACATGATTTGTTGAATCAGTTCTAATTGTTGTGACAACTATATGTCTGGTGGCTAAGATTGAAGTCAGAAGACCTCGTCTTCACCTTATTCCCCTTGATCCGAAGTCACTTAGACAGCGCCCAATCCCTCAGGTATGTATTCAGGGGAGAGTTCTGAAACCCATAAAAATTGGTCACCCGGCAGTCCACAATGACTCTTGGACGCTCCAAACCCAGACGCCTAAACGTCTGGAAGATCACAGTCCTCAAGTGTAATAAGTCTTCAATTCACTCAGAACAGAATGACTTCGGTGATGCTCAAACACTCAATATCTAGGTGTTTAGGGGTATCCTTGCAGGATGTGTATCTCTCCAAGTCTTCGAGGTGGGTTGTTCCAAAATGACAACAGCCGTATCTCTCTCTATGCAGCCATCTTATCATGGTGGAAGGGGTGGGCTATTTAGAGCCAGCGGGTAACCCGAGCTGATATGACCAATATGACCCTGGGTCGATAGCCAACCGACACGTGTCACATCATCATATTTTGAACGCACGCGGCAACTTTACTTGGGCTACAAATAAATCTGACTCAACCAGCTGTGGAAGAGTTTCCATCTCATTCTCTTCTCTCAAAGACATAGGTATGGGTTTGGCATCATGTCAGCATCTGACTTAGACCACATAGACCCCACTTAACAGTACAGTGGTTCCTATGACTCAGGAAAGAAGAAACAAAACTACCAAAAGACTTCATCTTCGCGTTTCATTGTCTTCGCACGAATGTCTTCGTACTCCACCAATGGCTTCAGCCGTCATCAATGTCTTCGGACATTTTTGGGGGTCATCTTCGAAGGCTAAACCGAAACTCTAGGGACTTCTGTTTGTGTTAACCTGTGAACTTTCTCAAACACATTAGCCCATCAACCACATTTGACTTCAATACTCCAAAACCAAACAAGGGTGGAACTGTAACGCCCAATATGTGATCATATCCTTATTTTGGCTCGAGGGCCTTGACAGGGATAGGAGTGCATCTTGTCGTTTTGCAAGATTGGATATCATTACAAGTACATGTATATAAGAGAGGAGTATATGGAATTGGCTTAAACTCGCCACAAGCAACATCAAGATCACATTAATATAACAACGTATTCAAGCATCATACATATCAGTAGGGTCCGACTACGGATGAAATCAAATGATAAAATGACAACCATCCTTTCTATCCGAGAGTGCTGCCTGGATCCCATCATAGATCAATGAACAAGAAGAAGAAGAAGAACTCCAAACCAAAACAAGAATCGCACTCACGTAAAAGCATCACATTACCTATCCCTACAACTGTTGTTGTAGTAATCAGTGAGCCACAGGGACTCAACAATCTCACTTCCAAGGGTATCAAGACTAGCAAAGCTTAATGGGTGAGGCATGGACAAGTGTTTTGGCTGCAGCAAGCAACGAAGCATTTATTTGAGTGGCTAACTTACGAATACAGAAAGTAAAGGGGGTGGTCTATGCATAACAGACATGAACTAGTAATGATCAGTATGTGATCTAGAACACCTATTTACATCAAACATAACACCACCGTGTTCTCTATCGGAAAAGGACTCATGAGAAGAGACAGTCATGGTTATACACATAGTTGGTATATTTTATTTGAGATTACTTCAAGTTTGCTATGACCGCGTGTGACAAAAAGTTTCCAAGTTGCCACGTATCGCGGGCCTGGCTTTCCGAAAGATTTAACCTTGTAGGGGTGCTCCAACTCATCCATCTGAAATTAACCACACGCCGTGGGAATAACCCTGGCCACGAATCCCATGATTTCTTAGGCAATTCCATTGGGAAACCGCAACCTCAAGATAGCCCGAAGTATTTTCGGAATTCCTCACACAAGATGCTCGAGAAAGGTAACAGAAATCCAGCAAGACTGCCCGGGCATGCCGACAAACCCGATAGGAGCCGCGTATCTCGTTGAGGACACGATGAGATGAGCATAGGATATAGTGGCCTGATAGACACCACCAGAGTAGCCTCGGGTTGGCCCCGCGCACAACTTTATTCAGGACCAGCACCATCAACACTTGCCCTCCCTATATTATGTTGAATTAAATCCACGAGGGGGCGACCCTCTATGCATTAATAATGTGATCAATATTACTATGTTGGGCAAATATAGTACCAATGTTGGGCCTTGCCAGAAGAGTTTTATCCAAAAACGAAAATCAAGGGGGTCCCCAAAACAACCCCGAGCATGTTAGGAGCGCTCGATATGGAACATAACACCGGTACACAAGTCACTAGGGCAGCAAAGATGGAACAAAACAACGAGCAAAAGGCCAAGCCTTCCACCTTTTACCACGTATATAGGTGCATTAAATTAAATACAAATAATATTGTGACATAACAAAATATCCATGTTGTCACATGGAAGCAATTGCACCTGGAGCTAGAAAAGATATAAGAAGGGCTGAGAAAGCGGTAACATAGCCAAACAAGGTTTGCTGGGATGTGGAGGGGTTAGAGGCTTATCATGGAATATTTGGGAGGCTTCACAAACAAGTGGTAGGAAGAGAGACATAGAGAAAGAAAACGAGACAACTAGCATGGAAATGATAGTAGTGGTATCCAGAGAAATGTTCATCTTGCCTGAGATGCCGCTTGCAAGAAGAACGAATCCATGAAGAAGACGATCCGTGAAGTAGATGAACGGGACGTAGTCGAACGAATCCTCACACGCCGAATGCTTTACGAACTCTATTGATAAGAAGCAATCCATAAATACCAATCAACAAATGATACACCACAACATATGCATGACATGATGTGCAAACAAATATGATGCATGTTATGCATGACATGGCAAAGCACAACAATCAAACACTACACATTAAGTGAAACTCAATATGCAACGAGTTGCATATTGATGAAACTCCATATTTAAATATTTAGTTCACTCTCGTTTTAGGTACTCATCCATATTAAATGTTGCTAAACATGGCAAGAGGTGAAGCATAATGAAACTACACTATCTAGGCATCTTAAATAAGGTTGGAAAGAACATATAGCATTTCCGAAATGACCCCATGTGTTAATTTCGAAATTGGTCCATATCTGAACTAATCGTATTTTATATTTGTTAAAAAACAGAATAAAGTGTATCATGTGATTCTACACGTCATTTTAGTCAATTTACATATATGGAACATATAAAACGGCGCTACGGTCTAAAAGATATGACCAACACAAGATGGATATGCCATGAATGTAAAATGCACAAATAATAACCACAAACAATTCAAAACATGGATGCAGCATGATAATATGACACTACATGAAACTCTAAGCAAGTTTCATATATGGCATGTCCAAAACGGAGCAACGGTTCAACCACAACAACCAACACAAGCTTTAACTAAAGTTTGTCCAAAACAGCAACATAGCATATTGCAACCCACAAATCAACAAGCTACAGCCACCTAAAATACACAACAAGGACATGGTGGGGAATCCTACATGATTCTCAACAATTCATCTATTGATAGCAAGTTGATTAGAAGCATGGATCATAAGGAAATGAGCTCACAAAAAGACATATTAAACTAAGCAGTTTTCAGACTTGTGAAAATCCCATTTTTTAATAGAGCAGTTTTTATCACGAAGGCATATTGACAGCACTCAATCTATATGATAGAGGGAATATATTTTCATGAAACTTAACAGCACCGTGGAGGACATTATGAACTACAAATAACTCCATTACACGAACCCCAAAGGGGTTGTGGATCACTAGCCAAACACATGGCAAGACAGCAACAAAATATTACAGATTCCAGACATAGAATTAACATTTTATAGCATGTTGGCAACAAGAAATCAACACCTAAACATGTATTATCATAGCAAAAAAATGACTAGGGGCTAGTGCACATGTCAAAGGGCATATCTCATCTACAAAAATAATTCATCTGATTCATGGATTTAATCACATGAAAATAAAAAAGGGCATCACACAAAAATAACATGCACACAAACTTAATCAAATGACAAAACTAATTGGACAGATAATTTATATCTATTGTTCTACCCCAAAATCATATATAATGTGCATAGGTTCACGTAGAAAAATATGTCATAATTAATTATGCAAGCTTATGGCACAACCTATTAGCATGTTATTTTGCAAATTAAATACAAATAACAAGTTAATTATTTTTATCATGCATCAAAGTGTGATATTATGAATCTACACAAAATTCTGCTGATTTTACGTCTATAAAGTTATTACGTGCGATGCACGGTTATTTATCTATGAGTAATGCGAAATATGGCATTTTTCTGAAATTATTAATGCACTCACTAATTGGAGAAATTACCAGAGACTAATAAAACAACAACTATGGGCCAGATATGAGCAGAGGTCCAACATGCAATGGGCACAACATAGTTATACAATACACGAGCGCGGAATAGGGCATGCCGAGGCTCAACTCGCGGGCCTTAACCCATTTGGTGGAGAGGCGAGGCAGGCCAACACGGCGCGGGCTGGGCCTGGCATGCCCCAGGAAAGGTGGCAGCCTAGGAGTTGGTCAACAGGACTCGTCCCCATCCTCCTGCACGAGCAGAAGGGTCGGCTGCCATGGCAGCGCAAGGCGAGCGCTCCCGGCCACCAAGGAAGGACGGCGAGCGATGGGAACGGGCATATCCGGGCTAGGTCCGTCGGATCCGGCCAGTTTCCGGTAGCGGTGCGAGCGGAGCATCGATGGCACCCACCAACGATGAAGCTCCTGCAGGGGGGTTCATAGGGAGAGGGTGCGCTGAGATGAGAAAGAGAGAGAACGGTGGTTGAGGAAAGAAGAAGAGGCACAGCAAAGACGACCCGATGGCTGGCCAACACGGGGAAGCCCACGGGCGACGAGGGTCTGGATCGGGAGCTCCGTCCCGATTTGGAGCTTAGGACGATGACTTGTGAGCGTGGGCGGCTTAGTCAGGCCCCGAGGGCTCGGGCAGGCTCCCCTCGCGCACGGGCGGGTTGCGGCGGCTGGTGGAGGCTGGGGAGATTTTGGCTACGGGGGCTGGGGGCGACGACGTGGCAAGCCACGAGTGGCTTGGAGCGGAAACACAAGTGGCGCCTTGGAGGTCGAGACATCGACAAGTGGCGGCGGTGGGCTGGAGGGGCGCGGATTTCGATGCTAGAGGTGGGAGAAGGCCAAAATTGGTAGGGACACTTCCTACTTATAGCCTGGGATTAGGGTTATGGGGTTTTCATCCATTTTACGACTGTAGGTTCACGATCCAACGACGTGGAATGGAGGGGTAGGTTTGGTGGGATGGCGGGCTGTGGAGATTGCCTTGTGCTAAGAACAGAGTGAGGTTTGTGCCCCATGACACGAGGTTTCAAACACCGAAAAACGTCCGACTATTAACCGATGACAGTGTCGCTATGGTCGACCGTTCGGTTATCGAACGACCTCCAATTGCAACAAAATACCATAGATGGTCTACCTACAATAAAACAAGACCGCATGCCAACTTTTGACCCAATCCAAGAATATTTTCCACGCACCTTGAAAACAATCTTTTTAGCGATGTCGCGGGCGCGTGCACGTGTGGTTGGTATCGAAACGGCCGACGACACGAATGAGACAACTGGAAACTACAAACGGACGCAAGTTTTCGAAAACAACAGACAATGCTATGAAGATGATGCAAATGATGCAATGAGGAATGCAAGAACCAAACAAATCACACGATGACCACGGAATAAAAGGCAATCGTCTGGAGCGTTGGTCTCGGGCTGTTATAGGTATTAGATGCACTTACAATCTCCCCCTTTTTGGTGATTGATGAGAAACTTGTTTAAGTTTTCAATGGGTATTAAAAATATGTGAATATAAGGTTTTGAAGATTTTGATTGCAAGATATAGAGAGCTCCCCCTGAAGATATGCATACAAAGATTTTGCTTGGAATGCAAATGCACATGGCAGGTTGTAGTTTGTGGAGAACTCCACCTATATCTTGTAATAGAATCACTATGCATTTAACAGATATGATGAAGATAATGAAATGCACAAGGACAAATGGGCGTGTGCAGAATTGCTTCTGGCGCATAAAATAACTTGAAGAACCGCCAAAGTGTACGGTTAACATAAAGTGTAGACATCCATCATGACTTAAGTTTTGCAACCCAAAACAGCAAATTTTCAGAAACGAGAGTTGTAGACTTAGCAAAAATATCACCCAACCCTTATAAGTAGACCCGTTTGAATACTATAACCCAATGCTTCTCCCCCTTTTGTCATCGAATGACCAAAATGGTATGAAGACATTGAGAACTACGTGTCCCCAGCAGGTGTTGATGAAGACGGAGCAGTAGGGTCTTGGGGTGGTGGTGTAGTGCCGCGATGCCGACTCAATGGAGGCAGAGAAGTTGCATCATCAGTTTCATTTGCAAGCCTGACGTTGGCGGAAAGAGCAAACTAGGAGAAGTCATTGTCTTCGAGAGATGAAGTCTGGCGCCACTTCTTCACACTAGGAGGTGGTGCACCAAATCTGTACTGAGGGAAAAATCCATCTTCATGAAGCTCATGCTCAGGTGCTGGAATATTCAGAGTCCTTCATGAGCGACGACTAGTTTCATAAGCAACAAAGGCATTTTTGGTAGCCAAGTTGCGAACACGGTTGAGATCTTGCACAATAGAGTGCATCTGGCGTCGAATCCACTCATGATGCCTATCTTGCTTCTGGATCAGGTCGGCGAAGAGCAACCATTAGTCTCGCCCTTGATGGATCAGAAGGAATGAGAATACCTTCAACATCAGCAGTACCACTAGTGCGTTCAACAATTGGGTTATTGCTCTTCGATGGATACAAATCTGGTGGCACAACTTCAATCTTTGGAAGATAAATCCCATGGTTGCGAGCAGAAGGGAGGAAGCTGGTGTTGGCTTTGTACTTGATGAAGTGCATGATCCAAGGAGCATAAATCTTTGGCTCTAGGACACTGAAGCCATTTCAGCAAGGTTACAAAGGAACATGTCTTGAAGACTGAACCTGATGCCATATACAATGTTGTAGAGCAAAGTCTTTAGAGGTCATTCAATCTTGCGAGAGGAGTTGTGCCCTATGATTGGCCAAATGGTGTGCCAAAGAAGGTGATAAAGTGTCATGGGCATGTACTGAAGATCATCCGCAAAGAATGAAGTGGGCAATTCTACATCTTAAGCCAAGGGCTGCATGAGTGTCAGCATCTCAATCATATTGGGTTCTCGCATATGGAATAGGCTTCAAGTTGCAAACACATAGGCTTCAAAGTGAGGATCTGAGTCTTCACCAGAGGCAGTGAGAGGTGTTGTAGGAAAGAAGTCCAGTGGTGAAGCGGTGATGTGTTCATCCCTTATCATGAATTCCATCTGCCAAGTGTTTGAATCACGACCGAAGCCAGAGATGTGAAGGGTTGCATAGAACTGGAGGATGACTTCTTCATTCCGGTCTTCATGATCTGTGTAGAAGGGCAGCAAACCCACATCTCGAAGAAAATCCAGTGCCTGGTCAAAACAAGGAGGACCTTTCATAGCTTCAAAGCTGAGATGCTTGTGGGGAAACATCATTTTCTGTCCATAGAGCACACACATGTAGTACTAACGCTGTGGAGCACTCCAGAACCGGTCAGACTATATCTTCGCTCTCTTGTACGGATTGCGGTCCAGTCAAAGAATGTGTTATTCAGCCTTAATCTTTCCAACTCGAATACCAAAGGTCTTGCTGGGCCAGACTATCAAAGACTTGGAAGTCGAGCCATGGGATTCATGACAGAGGGAAGGTTATCCAGGTTGACCTCATATTGAGGACCCATCCTTGGTGGTGCACTAAGGTGAGACCATCTTGTAGGGACCATCTCTCCTTCTCGATTCGGAGCCAGCACAATGTTATCTTCATTGTCTTCAATGGATGGCGTGGCATGGACAAGAGGTCCATCAGGGGAATGGGCATTGGCTTCGCCCATGGTGGCATCGGCATCAATGTCTTCAGCTGCCATGTCTTCTGTTGCAGGTTGACTGGGAGGAACATTTTCAATCCACATCACATCTTTGACTACTATAGTCGGTGAAACACGCACTTCATCCTCTAGAATAGGGGACATGAGGACACAGGGTCCTCGACAAAGTCATTTGAGTGGGGAGGTGCGGTTGGTGGTTTCAATCTCCACTAGGGCAAGCGGGGATTCACGTGAGTCTGACATTGGCGGGAATAATGGAGGTGATGGTGTACCAGGTTCAACATCAGGAACATCCGGACAGAGAGGAGTTCCAATGTCCACGAAATCATTGGTTGGTTGGGGAGAGTCAACTATTGGAGCATCCACTTGCGAAACATGTTTAGGCTCGACATTGTCTTTGGGACCAATGTCTTCATGAGCATTGTCTTTAGCTGTGGCACTATCTTCTAGAGCTGGAATCTCTTCAGGTTTTTGAGTCTCTGTCGAAGCAAACTCATTCAATACAACTTTTCTTTCCAAGTTTTCTAATGTAGGGGGTGCCACGGAAATTGGCGTAACGAGCAGAGGCTCTTGAGGAGGAGAAGGTGTTGATGATGGAGCAGAGGGTGGTTCTGGTGCTGGGTCTTGTGCTGGTTCTGAAGGCTTTGATTTTCTTGTATTTAACCTCTTCGGAGGTTGGGCTTCAGAGGCAGTTGCCTTGCGCTTCTTGTCTTTGGCTTCGGCCTGCTTTGTCTTCTTGCTAGACGAAAGAGTGGTAGAGGGGCGCCGACGTAGGTTGGCAAATCTCATGGGGAAGACTATGCTATGGTTCTCAGACCGTTTAGGAGCAGGTTATTCCGAAGACATTGAAGATTGACGTGAGTGAGCAATGACTTCGGGCGCAAGTGGAGGCTAACCAAGCGCCTTTCTCTTCAGCATGCCGTTATCAACTGGCACCATGATGGAGGTCTTCCTCTTGAGGCGCGCAAGGGCACCCTTGACAGATTCACATCTCTTCTCAAACACGACTTTGAGATCTTCCATCATTAGCCGATAACCTTTGATCTTCTCGGCATTGAGTGTGTGCATATTTTTCTTGAAGAGCTCCTTCTTATGGCTGATCTTGGCCTTTGTATGCTTGGCCTTCTGAGCAATAGTTAGTTCCTTGTTCACAAGTTCTTGGGATGTGACATTCAGGCCAATTGGGAGTTGAAGTGCATCAATGCTCATGGAGGGGCCAGTGAACCCTTCTTTAATGAAATGTTCCAAGATTACAGGGTCAATAAGAGGTAAGTCTTCAAGCCGCTTGGCTTCCTCTTATTTCTCCTAAATAAACTTGGCTAAGGCTTCATCATCAAACTTGTCATCTGACAGCTCAATCATGTTGGCTGCATCCATCAAAGACAGGGTAGGCTTCGAGCCACGAGAAGTAGCAGATTTTCCTTTCATATGCCTATGAAGGCAACCTTCAGATTCTGGTTCCTCGGGATTTTTGAAAGGGGGCCATGAAGCTTGTGGTGAAAACTCTGTGGAGGTGGAGCATTGGAAGACTTTTGCTTGGAAGACTCAGCTGGAGGTGGAACCTTTGAAGACTTTGGCTTCAAAACTTTGACTTAGAACACTTTGGCTCTTCCAAAAGCTTCGGTTGTGGTTCGGGAGCATTTCCTTGCTCAACTTCATCAGCATCTGACTCTGTGGAATGTGGGATGCCAAGGATGATTTATGGATGGGGATCCACTGGCATTGGGGGCCTCAACATGCATGGATAGAACCCCATATTGATTGCGTCAGCCTTTGTCTTTGAATGAAGATTTATGTATATGATGTCTGTCCAAGGTGTATTCTCAGCACACTTTTTAGCATACTCATCGGTGACAAAGCGGTAGTAAAACCACTCACACTCCAGTATCTTCGGATCCATTGGAGGCGATTCTTGGGTTTTGTGTATATTTCATGTTTATCATATTTGCATAGCTCATACAGATTTGGGGGAAGATCCTTAGCAGTGTTCTTGCATCTCTGCTTCCCTCCCTTCTTGACTGGTTTGTCATCTTCCATTGTCTTCGGCAAAGGCTTCACAGGATAATGCAAGTATGAGAACGCACTAGGGGATTCCAGATGCATCTGCAAGTACTCTGCAAACGAATTGAGACTATGAGATCCAAGTGATTCTGCTGCGGACATGTATGTGTGAAAGAGTTAGAGACGTGAGGGAAGAGGAGAGGTCATATGCATTCTCAGAAGATTTTACAGTTAAAACTAAGTTTTGAAGACATTGACCTTACACCGAGGACATTCACTTCTACAGAGAATATGGTGATTTTAGATTTGTACAAGTCCAAGGATTCATACAAGTGAGGAATCAAACCAAGTTTCAGACCACAAAGTAAATATATTTGGCAAGGATAGATCTAGAACTAGATGTGGTCGTGTGGAAAGTGAAGAAACAACAACCGACAAATTTCAGTAAGAATTTTGGATCAAAACGAGGGGTAAAAACATATTTTTATTTACCGTGATGAAGAACAAGACGAACAACTCGACGATGCGGAGAAGCCAAGTGGTTCAATCTTCCTAATCCTAACTTTGTGCAAGCAGACAACTACGCCGGCGGTGAGTGGGGGATGAACGCGGCCGGTATGAGTACTTTGATGCGGAAGTCGTGGCAGAGAAGCACTTCATCTTCGGCAACGATGGATTCCAGCGATGATGGTAGGGTTTTGAGCACATGGGGTGGCGGAGGAAGAGAAAAGTAATAATGGAAGGGGGTAACTCATATATATAATGCGGGAGGAGTTCTAACCGATAAGACGAATATAGCCCTAACTCTTCGGCTAAAGTGGGACACGTGGCATGCATGCAAACCACCTGACATCCCATTACCATAATTGAAGCGGCGGCATGGGAGTTGTTGCTAAATACACGGAGACAGTTGAGATTTGAGAAATAAATATGTGGTTGATTTGTCTTTGACTGACAAGGATGCAGTGAAGACAGTCACCACGTGTCAACATGGAATGCATATGAATGGATTAGAACAGATTTAGGCGACATAAGAACAGAGGACAATGTCGGGTCCCATTAAGTTTTCCTAGGAAAAACTTGAAGATGAAGCTATAGGAAAAATGTTGTATGGGACAAAGCTCTGATCCAAATGTAGATCTGCAAATAGTTTTCAACCGAAACACATGTGCAAACAATAAAGTTTTGTTTACAAGACATTCATATCGCGAAGACATATGAAAAAGATGAGATAAAACCAATGTCTTCGAGATTCGTTGGTGGAGTTACCTACCGTATAAAAATGTTTGACTCAAACACGGTGCACAATTATCTTGGTGCTCTGAAGCCATATTCTTTGTTAATGTGTTCACATTCAGATTGTAAGTCTTCATGAGTTGAAGACATACATTACATCATGTGTTGTGCATCAAATCCGTCCCGTTTCAAAGGACATTTGAGGATTCTAAGATATTTAGCTCACACCGGAACTTGCAGAACCTCTTCTCATCGAAAGGCTTCGTAAAGATATATTCTAGTTGATCTTCAGTGTCTGCATGCTTGATGTTGATGTCGCCCTTCATCACATGATCCGGAAGAAAATGATGTCGTATCTGAATGTGCTTCGTCTTTGAGTGTTGTACTAGATTGTAGGAGATCTTTATTGCACTCTCATTGTGGCAGTAGATAGGTACATGCTTTAGGTTTATGTCGTAGTCCATGAGTGTTTGCTTCATCCAGAGAAGCGGAGTGCAGCATGCGCCTATAACAATGTATTCGGCTTCGGCAGTGGAGAGTGAAACATAGTTCTGCTTCTTCGAAGACCAACATACAAGAGATCGTCTAAGAAAGTGACAAGTGCCTGATGTAGACTTGCAATAAACTTTGTCACAAGCGAAGTCAAAATCTGAGTAGCCAATCAGCTCAAACTTTGAACCCTTTCGATAGGAATAATCCTAGCATTTGGGTGTGATCAATATATCTAAGTATTCTCTTCACGGCAAGGTGATGCGACCCCTTTGGTGCCGCTTGAAATCGGGTGCACATGCAAATGCCAAGCATTATATCTAGCCTTGATGCACACAAGTGTAACAAAGATCCAATCATGGATCAATATACCATATGATTTAAATTTTTACCATATTCGTCAGTGTAGAGGTGTCCATTGGTAGGCATTGGCGTATTGAAGCCTTTGGCTTCATTCATGCCAAATTTCTTGAGGCGGTCCTTGAGGTACTTCTCCTAAGATATGAAGATAGCATTTGGTTGTTGTCGAAGTTGAAGCTCTAGGAAGAACTTTAATTCTCCCATCATCGACATTTGAGACTTCTCTTGCATCATATAAGAAAGCTCATCACTATATTTGTTGTTAGTACGGCTGAAGATAATGTCGTCCACATATATTTGACATACAATCAGTTCACTATTATAGGATTTCGTGAAGAGAGTGGGATCGAGTGAACTAGGTTTGAAGCCTTTCTTCATGAGGAATTCCTTGAGTGTGTCATACCAAGCTCTTGGTGGTTGGTTGAGGCCATAGAGTGCCTTGTTGAGCTCGAAGAAATAGTCAGGATGCTTTTGATCTTCAAACCCTGGTGGCTGAGGGACATATATTTCTTCCTCAATATTACAATTGAGGAATGCACTTTTGACATAAATTTGATAAAACATATATCATGATGATTAGCATAAGCAAGCAATATACGAATGGCTTCGAGTCTGGACACAAGTGCAAAGGTTTCACCGAAGTCAATGCTCTCGGCCTGAGTGTAGCCTTGAGCCACCAACCGTGCCTTGTTTCTAACGACTTGTCCTGACTCACATTGATTGTTGGGGAAGATACACTTGGTACCGATGATGTTGTGCTTCCTTGGACCATGACGTTTTATGAGTTCCTAGACATTGTTCAGCTTGAACTGGTCAAGCTCTTCCTAGATGGTTTGAATCCATTCTGATTCCTCGAAACCTTCATCTACTTTGGTGGGTTCTATGATAGATACAAAAGAAAAATGTGCACAAAAGTTAGACAATTGAGTAACTCTTGAGCGATTAAGTGGACCTGGTGCATTTATGCTCTCTAGCATTCTCTCAATTTGAACTTCATTTGCCACGAGTGGATGAGCAGGGCAAAGACTTTGTTCTGGCCGCAGAGCATTGTCTTTGTCAACAACAATCTCTTCAGGATCAACATTGTCTTCGCGCTGAGTGGATGGTGGAATGATGACTTATTCAACCATAGTTTCTTCAGGCACAATTTCTCAAGTGCCCATCAATCTAATAGCTTCTTCAGAAGGTAATTCATCTAGCACAGGAGGCAGGTCCTCTCTTTGCAAGCTGTTAGTTTCATTAAACCGCACATCTACAATTTCAACAACTTTTTTGTGAAAGATGTTGATGACTCTGTAGGTGTGCGAGTCCTTTCCATAACCAAGCATGAAACCCTCATGTGCTTTCGGTGAAAATTTTGAAGTATGGCGTGGATCTCTAATCCAACATCTTGCAGTAAAGTCTTTGAACTAACTTACATTGGGTTTCTTACCAGTGAGAAGTTTGTAAGATGTTTTCTTGAAGAACTTGTGAAGATACACTCTGTTGATGATGTGGCATGCAGTGTCAATGGCTTCAGGCCATAGCTTCCGTGGTGTCTTGTCTTCATCAAGAATTGTGCGAGCCATCTCAATGAGAGTCCTATTTTTGGGCTCCACGATGTCGTTCTGCTGAGGTGTGTAGGGATCCGAGAACTCATGAGTGATGCCGAGATGGTCAAGGAATGTGTCAAGTCCAGTGTTCTTGAACTCAGCCCCATTGCCACTCCTCGTTTGCCTGATCTTGATGTTGTAGTTGTTCATACACCTATTTGCAAAGCGTCTGAAGACATCCCGCACTTCTATTTTGTGAATTATGAAATGCACCCAAGTGAATCGAGAATAGTTATCCACAATCATGAAACCATATAGATTTGTAGTGGTAGAGAAGTTGGATTAATGAGGAGGGCCAAATAAATCCATGTGTAGCAGCTCGAAGGGATGTGTGGTTGTCATGATAGTCTGCAAGGAGTGTTTGCTCCTGGGCATCTTCCCGGTTTCACATGCACCACGGGGGTGGTCTTTTTTGAACTTTACACCCTCGATGCCAATATTAAGCTTCTTCTTGGCAACAGTGTGCAGGTTCCTCATCCCAGCATGTCCTAGCCTTCTATGCCAAAGCCATCATTCCGAAGCTTTTGGTAGAAGACATGAGGCAACCTGTGGCCCAGCAGAGAAGTCTACCATATATAGATCACCTCTTTGAAAACCTTCGAAGACTTTGGTTTTTTCAGAGGCCATCAGTACCACACATCGAAATTTTCCAAATATGACAAGCATATTTAAGTCACATAGCATTGAGGCACACATTAAGTTGTAACCAAGTGATTCGACGAGCATGATAGTTTCCATGTGTCGGTCCATTGAGATAGCAACTCTACCTAGCCCTAATACTTTGTTGCTGCTCTTGTCATCAAAGACAATGTGGTCTTTTGTTGGAGGCTGAAATTTTTGCTCCATCAATAGGCTTCAATCACCAATCATGTGAATCGTGCAACCACTATCCAAGATCCATTTTGTGGCATGGGATTTCTATTCATGCATTGAGAATTAGTATTGTTCACCAAGGCATGCAGTTATAACATGCGTTAATGATGATATAGCAGTGCATAGTTGAGTGAAGACATTAGACGATATGAATGATAAAATTTGCATTAATTATCTTACGCCCAAACAAGATTGTTTTCGGGTCTCCAGAGATAATCTTCGGGGTAGGTTTCATCCTATCTGGAGACCCGATGCTGCATAAAGGTATTAGTTCTTCTTAACCACCCACGTGCGAAGGGGTGGCTCAGAAGGAATGAGACGTAAGGAAACATGAGAGAACTCGGGTAAAGATGCCCTAATAGCATGTTTCACAGGAGGGTTAGTGTACTCAAATGAAAATGCTGAGAAATTCTTGGTTGGATGAACATAACAGGTCATGCCATAGTGGACACATTCATGTGTCATTTGAGTCCTTCCTTGCGAAAGAGATTTGTTAGAGTGATCATATGAAGGCTATTGTCTTCTTGAAGACATTTATCTGGGGTTTGTCTTCTTCTTGAGAGACGTCTTCAAGGCATTCACACAAAGCTTCTCAAGAAGTCTTTTGGGAACCCAGATCTTCTTCAAAGGAGAACCATTCCTGAAGTTAGTACCAACAAACCTGGCAAACACTTCATTATTTTGGCAATTGAACAGTTTATAGTTGGAATCAGATGATTCATCAATAATGAGGGGATTCGCATGCATAGTCGTAGCCAGATAATGTGGAAAGATCAACTGAAGGACCTTTCGCGGCAACCAATGTAGTTTTGGGGTACTGCTCAGGTGTCTAGTAAGATCCATCAACATTTAGGTTTCTTTGAAAACAAACACCGTATTTTCTAAGATTTTTGTTCATAATAGTCTTCTTTAGGACATCACAAAGAAGTTGATGCCCTTTCAGACTCTTGTACATGGCAGTCTCAAGCAATGTCTTCAACCTGTCATTGTCATAAGTGATAGCAGTGGCTTCCTTAGACGAGGGGTTAGGTGCCACAAATATAGTTGAAGATAGAGCATTTTCAGAAGCCTTAGAACATTCAACAATTGAGTCATTAGCTTCACGATCAATACATCTTAAGCATGGAGCATCAAATTCATCCAGAGCGGTAGTGATCTATTCTACAAGGAGTGAGTTGTTTTCCTTCCGTAGGTCATCAAGTGCTTCCCACAACTTCTCAAGATGTATCTTTTTCTTAAGATATTCAAGAGAAAGCTTCTCATGATCAGTTCAGAGGGCCTCATCACGACTTTGGAGGTCCTTAAACCTTGAACCAAGACTACGCGTGTCTTCAGCCATAGTTTCATTCAGACTCGTCTCTTCGCATAACAGATCATCGCTTTTCTCTAGATTCGATTGCGTTTTCTCCATAGCATTTTGTTGCTTCGTGGAATTTTTGACAAGTTTAGCATAGCTTGGTTTCATGTCAATATCAGATTCAGCTTCAGATTCAGATTCATGATGTGAGAACTTTGAGGATACCTTGGAGGCTTTCGCCATGAAGCAGTAGGCTGGAGTAGTGTCTTCATCACTGGCTTCGGTGTGGAAGAAGGAGCCATTGTCTTTGGGTTCGAAGACAAACATAGAAAGATAAGCCGATGCCATTGCCAGTCGAGCTACTTCAGTGTCAGATTCCTCCTTAGATGCTTCCTCAGCCTCAGACCCAGTTTCAGACTGTGAATCCATCTCCTTTCCAATGAAGGCATGGGACTTTCCTAATGAACTCTTCCTGTGTGACGAAGACTTTGCATTGTTATTCTTCTTGTTGTCATTGGAGTCGTAGTTCTTGCTCTTCTTCTTGGATTCCTTTTCCCGTTGAGGACAACCAGCAATGAAGTAACAAGTTTTCTTGCACTTGTAATAGGTTTGCTTCTTGTTGTCCTTGGAAGACATATCTCCAGATCTCTTGGAATCGCATCTTGAAGATTTAGCATAGCGTTTTGACTTGGGAAACTTCCGAATCTTCCTGACAAGCAACGCAAGTTCCTTTCGAATTTCTTTCGCACCATCACAATCGCATTCAGAGTTTTCTTCAGATGAAGACACAACATTAGCCTTCAATGCACGGTAGCAAATGTAGCTTGGCCCATAGATATATCCCTTCTCAGCTTGTTCAAATTCATGGGTGTTCAGCCTCTCGAGTATATCAGTTGGGTCCAAACTCTTGAAGTCAGGGCGCTCTTGGATCATAAGTGCGAGAGTGTCAAAGGAACTCTCAAGTGATCTGAGTAGCTTCTTCACGACTTCATGTCTGGTGATATCAATGGCGCTGAGTGCATTCAGTTCATTTGAGATGTCAGTGAGGTGATCAAAGGTGACCTGAACATTTTCGTTGTGGAGTCTCTTGAAGCGGTTGAATAGGTTGCGAAGCACATTGACACAGGAGTCTGTTTGAGATGAGACGCCTTTGTTCACTTTGGACAACCATTCCCATATTTTCTTGGAGGTGTTAAGAGCACTCACACGGCCATATTCTCTTTTGGTCAGATGACCACATATGATGTTCCTGGCGGTGGAGTCGAGTTGCACGAACCTCTTCACATCAACAGCTGTAACACCTTCACCAACTTCGGGAGTGCCTACCATGACAACATACCATAGGCCATTGTCAATGGCTTCGAGATGCATGCACATGTTGTTCTTCCAGTAGGGGTAGTCGGTGCCATCGAAGATAGGTTACATAGTGGAGACCTTGATTATCCCTGCATTCGACATAGCTAAAACTACATGGTGGTTTAAATGAAACACATAACAAGGGATTACCTTGCTCTGATACCAATTGAAAGTGCTAGTTATCGACTGGAGTGGGGGTGAATAGGCAATTTTTATGAATGTCTTTGAAATAGCGAATGTATTCGAATAATGCGGAAACATAAATAGGATCAGGTAGGGATACAATCAAGGATCTAGACAAGGCATGCAGTGGAGTGAAGACATTTAAGCAAGTTAAGCATAATCATCATGAATACTAATATGAGTCAAAGATAAACTTAGATAGTATGGAGATAAACAATTGATATGAATGTCTTCGGAGAAAGTCTTCATGCAATGTTCAAGCAATGACTTCACAGTTCAGAGTAGGAATGTAAAAGAGTGAATGGTAGAACCAGTTGCTTGACGAAGACACAACATTTTTTGGACCAGTTCCAGTTGCTGTAAAAACTGTACGTCTGGTTAGGTAGTTTGAGATTGAACTCAGAACTAAAAACACATTTTCATGAAATCAAGTGAAGGGATAATCTTATAATGCTATTGTCGTCCTAAGCAGAATAATATGTATAAAAAGTTAAACATCACATGCAAATCAAATAAGTGACATGATATGGGTATCACAATCGTATGCTTTTGATCTCCATCTTCAAAGCACTGACATGATATCCATCGCCACCGGCATGACACCATGATCTCCATCATCGTGTCCTCGTGTGGTTGTCGCGCCCACTCTTTCACTATTGCTAACTCATAGCGATAAAGTAAGGCAAATGGTATAAAATAAATTGAAAACAACACTATGGCTCCTATCGGTTGCTGTACTCATTGACATGCACACCTGGAATCAGAAGATTTGCCATCTACCACCTTTTTGCCGTCCGCTAGCGGACGGCAAAGACTGGCTTTGCCATGAGCTAGCACAAAGAAGACGACAAAGAGGTAGCAAACGGCAAAGGGTGCCTTTGCCATCAGCCACTTCTCTTGCCGTCTGCTAGCGGACGGCACAGGAGGTTTGCCATCCGCTAGCGAATGGCAAAGAGGGAAGGGGACCACCCTAAACCCAGCCCGCAACTTGACCTAACGGCCCCCCTCTTTGCCGTCCGCTAGCGGACGGCAAAGAGGGGGGCTAACTAACGACTAACGTCCCCCCCGGCCCGCCTCTCTCTCTATTTCCCTCCCTCTCTCCTGCCCGTCGGCCGCCGCCCGCCTATCTATCTCTTTCTCTCCCTCTGTCCTCCCCGTCGGCCGCCGGCCGCCTCTCTCTCTTTCTCTCCCTCTCTCTCTTTCTAGCCCACTGCCGCCCGTGCCCCCACCCCCACCCCCACCGACCCCACCCCCGCCGCCCGTGCCAAACGTAGGCTGCCACCCGCGTCCCTCACCCCCACCGCCCCTAGCCCTGCCGCCGGCCGCCGCCCGCGTCCCCCACCCCCACCATTACGTCGCCACCGCGTCGGCACCGCCGGCCGCCGGCCGCGCCAACCGCCCCACCACCCCACCCCTCTCTCTCCCCGGTGCCCCCGACACCCCACCGCCACCGCCCACGCCGCGCCACCTGCCGCCCCTAACGCCCCACCACCGGCATGCCACCAGCGACCGCGTCGTCCATGTCCTCCATGACCCCAACCCCGCCGGCCCGCTCCTCCCGCTCGCCGTCGCCAAGATCCTCCGCACCCTCGTGCTCCAGGAGAGCCCCGGCCTCCTCATCCTCGGCAAGCAAGTCCGCCGCCCCATCTTCGATTTGGCCTTGATTCACTATATGTTCATTAGATAGGATATATGATAGAGAAAATTACATGGACGTGGTTATCTGCCATGCTATAGATCTCTCTATTGCTCAAAATGAAATGTTTCTCCTACTGTTTCAGGGTTAAAAAAACGTTTGGAGTGTTTCTATCTGATAGGGGAGTTTAAGGATAAGGTAAATGTTTTTGTGATTGCCTGAACGGCACCCCGACACCCCGACACGGCACCCCGACCCCCGACACGACACACCGACACGGCACCCCCGACCCCGACACAACACCCCTACCCCGACACGACACCCCCGACACCCCGACCCCCGACACGACACCCCGAAACGGCATCCCAGACCCCGACACAGCACCCTTACCCCGACACGACACCCCCGACACCTCGACCCGAACACGACACCCCCGACACACCGACCCCAGACACGACACCCCGACACGGCACCCTAGACCTCGACACAGCACCCCTACCCCGACACGACACCCGCAACACCCCGACCCGAACACGACACCCCCGACACCCCAACCCCCCAACACAGCACCCCTACGCCGACACGGCACCCTAGACCCCGACACGACACCCCTACCCCGACACGACACCCCCGACACCCAGACCCCCGACATGACACCCCGACACCCCGACACGGCACCCCAACCCCGACACAACACTCCTACCCCAAGACGACACTGCTGACACCCTGACCACCGACACGACACCCCGACACGGCACCCCAGACCCCGACACAGCACCCCTTCCCCGACACGACACCCCTGGCACCCCGCCCCCGACACGACACATATATTGTTAATTATTATTATTGGATCAGAAACACCGAACTTAGTTCCTAAGGATAGTTCCAATGAGACAACCCGCCTTGTACTCCTACGTGGCCTCTCATCGCTACCTTTACCAAATTGTGTTCACACACTTAGCTCTTACACGGTAGGACATGAATACTGCCATTCCGATCCATCACCTAGATGTATCAGACCCGACACGACATGACTCTCAGCATAACAGGCATAGTAAGTAAGTAAGCATGGATGAGTAAGCACAACAAGGCTCAAGCAGTTGCTACTCATGCTAAGTGGTTTTAACTATTTACTGTGGCAAAGACAGGTCATTCAAAGTAATGGGTTCAACTACCGAGAATAGGTAACAATTGAATCGTTGTTGTCCTAATGCAATAAAAGAGAGCAGGAGCGAGAGAGTGGGTTCATATCAGTATGCTCAAGGGGGTTTGCTTGCCTGACACTTCTGAAGATGGTAAAAGTCTTCATCGATAGCATCAATTTCATCATCGGAACAATGTCTACCGAGATGGAACAATACCGATAAGCAGAGAAAAGAACACATTCAAGGAGATGCAACAAACATGATGCATAATATGGCATGTTAAGGTAATGAATTGACCTAGTGCTATAGGTAGTCATATTAGGTGAGGTGGAATTCAAATATAGACTAAATTCCAACTCCAACACCGTTTATTAAATTATCCTAATCATGAAATGTCCTACTTGGTGACTTTAACTTTCTCAAATATGCATGATCAGGGCATAAACAGATTCATTGGATTTTTCTGATCATTTTTCATATATAAATTATTTTCATGTGACTTACAGATTATTTTCTATGATTTTTAGAAGTTTTAAACATTTTCTGAAAATAAATAAGTCATTTAAATTTACAAAAAAAGCTTTACTACGTCAGCCTGATGTCAAGATGACGTCAGCAGGTCAACAGGGCCATCTTGGGTTAGGGCTGTGACACCATGTGACTCCGGAGGCTAGTGGCCATGCTGATGGTGGGGAGGACAACTTGTTTGAGGACACCTATAGCGAGGGCGAGCTAGTTGAGGAGGGCAAGAAGGTCTACCAGTGTGGTTGTACAAAGCTGCCGCCCGTGCCGACGACCCGCGAGCAGAGGTAGTTGATTGCGCCTAATGCGAAGAAGTAAGTGCATTTACTCTTTTTTAACCTTTTGCCTTCATGTTTCTTAAAATTAATATCTAATGTGTTGGCTTGTCCTACTGCAGGGATTGGAAATACGAGTGTGGTGTCCGCAGGCCCAACCAGGTCCTTGGTGTGCTTCTCCGGCACCACTTCCCGGGGAAGGTCCAGTTGTCAGGTGAGGATGAGTCTCCATAGGTAGCACTGACCTGGGAGTTGTACAAGGCTGCCCCAGCCCCGCCGGAGGAGATGGTCGACGGTGTCTTGTGCGAGACGGTGGCTGACATTGTGATCCATCACTTTTGGGTAATTTCTCCTTTATAGAATTAAAAATCAACATCACCTAGTGATTGTAGTAATCAGTGTTGTCTTGTTTGATTGTAGACCTTCTACGGGTGTCTTGAGGAAGAGGAGGAGAAAGCGTCTGTTGTTCTCGAAGCCGAGTGCAAGCGCCTACTTCAGAACTTACGACACGAGGCTCGGGTGCAGGCTATTCGAGACTACTACGCCTCGAGTAACATTAAGTGGGAAAGAAGAAATGCAGCAAAAACTATTTGAGTAAGGAGATGTTAATGAAGGTAATTATCTATTCTTAAGGCCTTGTACTTAGTTTCTTTGATTTGATTTGTAGGCGTAGCGCTGAAATCTCTCTTGTCTAACTTAGGTGCCCCCGAGATGGTGTGCAGATAGGATGGACTGTTGATGAGTGGTGCTCTCCTGAATGGCTATCCGAACACAACAAGGCCAAGGATAAGCGTGCCCAAATGAGAGGTGTGCCACACCATCAAGGCCATCATAAGCGTGCCCAACCTGTTTGAGTTCGGGGATAACTGGGTATGTGGTTTGCTTCATGATTCATGCAATTTCATTCTTCATGCTAGCTTGAGCCTTTAACTAATATTTTGTTCCTCTCTTTTAGGCGCGACACAACAAGAAGGAGGTGTCACCTCTGTTTGACCTCTATGCCATGGCCCATACTGCCTTGTACAAGAAGGCCAAGGCATTCTCTAAGGATGACCTCGATCATCCATAGAGCTTCAGCAACATCTCCTCCCACAACAAGCTCGTGAGGTGTAGGGATGAGGGGAAGGCGAGGAAAGGGGAGGACTTCAACCTGAGCCAGAGTCCTTTTGATCCTGAGCTCGTGATGATATCTGGTGGAAGGAAGCCCCATGGCTTGATAGCCATTGGGGATGGACTGATACGTTGTCCTAGAAATCTCCCAGAGATCAAGAAGCTCCAGACGAGCTCTGATCCTGAGATAAGGCCTCGTCCATGGCCGATGGAGCTCGCCATTGAGGCTAGGGCCCAGGAGCTTCTGGTGGAGGCAATTAGGCAAGCGGCACAGAGGGAGAGGGACATGGAGGAGAGGACGGCTAGGCTGTTGGAGGAGGAGAGAAACCGAAACGACGCGTCTCACTCGGCCCTATACAAGCTCCTCATGGTAAGTTTCTCCTTCATATTATCCAAATCATGCACGTAATGTTTGTTTCATCACTAACTAATATGAATGACACGTGACAACAAAATGTGCAGACCGTGTGCGAGAACAATGGTCAGACCCCTCTGTCGATGGCCCATATTGCTATAGCACTCACGGTGAGTTTCATTTAAATGGTCATTAGTTACTAGTATTCACATTTGAGTTGCATCATGCTAAGGAGAGATTGCAAATGATCTTGGGTGCAGCGTGCCTCCCGACAAGCATCGACCGATCCTTCTGCGTCTGCCGCAAGCCCGACCGGTCCTTCTACGTCTCACCCTGGCGCAAACCCTACCGGTCCTTCACCTCTATGTTGATGGTAAGTTTTCCCAAGTTTTTTCATTAACAAATGCATACTTAGCTTAAGAAATGACCTACTTAGCTCCAAAATGACCTATACTTAGCTTATTTTCCTCAAAAATGACTTGATATGCTTTGTAGCTAGAAAATGGCATATTCTACCTAGGACAGCTATAAAATGACCTATACTTAGCAGTTTTTCCTCCAAAATGACTTGATATGCTTAGTTAGCTAGAAAATGGCATTACTACCTAGTATAGTTCAATAATGATCTATAGCAAGCTTATCTAGTTCATTTATGACATAATTAGCTCACTTAGGTACAAAATGGCATAACTACCTAGGATAGCTCAATAATGATCTATAATTAGCTTAGCTAGTTCATTTATGACATAATTAACTCACTTCGGTAAAAATGGCATAATGACCTTGGTTTAGCTCCAAAATGACCTATACTTAGCCTATTTTCCTCAATAATGACATAATAACCTTACTTACGTCCAAAATGATATATTCTACCTAGGATAGCTATAAAATGACTTATACTTAGCGTTTTTTCCTCCAAAATGACTTGATATGCTTAGTTAGCTAGAAAATGGAATTACTACCTTGGAGAAGAGGAGAGGAGAGTAGAAAAGGAAAGAGAAGATAAATTCTTCTTCTTCTTCTTTTTTTCTTCTTTTTCTTCTTTTTCTTCTAGCTAGTCTTCTTCTTCTTCTAACTTTCATCTTTCCTACTTTGTAGATTTGCTATAGATGAGGAAGCTTGCATTGATGGAGTGTACTCTTCAACTTGTGCTTCCTTTTTGTTTTTGGAAACTTGTTGGAAACTTGTTTTGGATATGTATGTTGGATATGTTGTTCGAAACTTGTATATGTTGGATATGTTGTTGGAACTTATTGTTGGTATGCTTGTTGAAACTTATTGTTGATATGCTTGTTGGAAACTTGTACTGTTGATATGTTGGATATATATGTGATATTCTGTCAAATTGAATGATATTAAGAAAAAAACAGAAAACATAGGGGCTCTATATCCACTTTGTCGTCTGCTGGCAGACGACAAAGAGCATTGCTATCTCCTGGTGGACGACAAAGATACCAGGTGGCAGCTGCCTGTGCAACAAGGGGCTGGCCTAGGTGGGTTCTTTGCCGTCAGCTGGCGGACGACAAAGAACTAAGGTCTTTGTCGTCTGCCAGCGGACAGCAAAGCACACTGTTAAGCTCTTAACGGAGCTAAGTTGCCACATGAATCGTCTAGGCCCTTTGCCATCCGCTGGCAGACGTCAAAGATTCAAAGGACTTTGCCGTCCGCCAGCAGATGGCAAAGCGCCCTTTACCGTGGCTTATTCAGCCAGACGATTTGCCGTCTGCTTGCGGACGACAAAGTCTTTGCCATCCAGGATGCATGCCTTTGCCGTCCGGGATGGCTAACGGCAAAGTGCATGATTCCTGTAGTGATGCAAGTCGTGATAACTATTCAAAACGTGATCATATGATACATCCCATATATCAAATCATGCCTTACCCATATCACATCGTGACATACCCTGCAAAAGCATGTTAGACGTCCTCTACTTTGTGGTTGCATGTTTTACGTGGATGCTATGGAAAACTAGCAAGAACCATTCTTAACTACACAAAGCCACAACAGTGATAATCAACTTGTCTTTTAACCTTCTACAAGGACCCCTTTTGTTGAATCCGATTCAGCAAAAGTGGGATAATCAGACACCTGCCAGCCACCTTTATGCAAAACAAGTTGCGTGTCAATCAGTGGAACTGGTCTCTTGTGCGAGGACAAGTAAGGTTGGCCCAAGCCGCTTCATCCCACAATACCGCTTCATTAAGATAAGTCATCGGAGGTAAGTAATTTGAGCATCAATGCCCACAACTTCTTTGTGTTCTACTCATTTATATCATCTGTGTATAGACCTAGCTCTAATACCACTGTTGGGGAACATTGCATGGGAAACAAAACATTTCCTATGAACACCCAAGATCTATCTATGGAGATGCATAGATACGAGGGGTAGAGTGTGTCTACGTACCCTCGTAGACCAATAAATGGAAGCATATATTATGCGGTTGATATAATCGTACTATTCACGAAGCAATCGCGGTCCAATCCGATCTAGCGCCGAATGGATGACACCTCCGCGTTCAACACAAATGCGGCTCGATAATGGCTCGGCCTCCTCAATCAAATGAGCTAGCACGGAGCAGTTGATGAGATCTCAACATTTACGACGGCATGGTGGAGATGGTGGTGGAGCAGTGAAAGTGCTAGTTATCGACAAGAGTGGGGGTGAATAGGCAATTTTTATGAACATCTTCGAAACAATGAATGTATTCGAATAATGCGGAAAAGTAAACAGGAACAGGTAGTGATGCAATCAAGGATCTAGACAAGGCATGTAATGCAGTGAAGACATTTAAGTAAGTTAAGCATAATCATCATGAATACTAAGATAAGTCGAAGACAAACTTAGATAGTCTGAAGATAAATAATTGATATGAATTTCTTCGGAGAAATCCTTCACGCACTGTTTAAGCAATGACTTCACAGTTGAAAGTAGGAATGTAAAAGAGTGAAGGATAGAACCAGTTGCTTGGCGAAGACACATGATTTGTTGGACCAGTTCTAGTTGTTGTGACAACTGTACGTCTGGTTAGGGAGGCTGAGATTGAACCGAGAGGACCTCGTCTTCACCTTATTCCCCTTGAGCTGAAGTCACTTAGACAACGCCCAATCACTCAGGTAAGTCTTTAGGGGAGACTTCTGAAACCCGTACAAACTTGGTCACTCGACAGTCCACAATGACTCTTGAAGTGTAATAAGTCTGTAGTTCACTCAGAACAGAATGACTTTGGTGATGCTCAAACACTCTAGCTCTAGGTGTTTAGGTTTATACTCGTAGGATGTGTATCTCTCAAAGTCTTCGAGGTGGGTTGCTCGCAAACGACAATAGTTGTATCTCTCCCTGAGTAGCCACCTTCTCATGGTGGAAGGGGTGGGCTATTTATAGCCAGCGGGCAACCCGACCTGATATGATCAATATGACCCTTGGTCAATGGCCAACCAAAACATGTCACAACGGTCAGATTTTGAATGCACGCGGCAACATTACTTGGGCTACAAGTAAAGATGAATGAACCTCCTCTGGAAGAGTTTTCCTCTCATTGTCTTCGCCCGAAGACATAGGTATGGGTTGAGCATCATGTCATCATCTGACTTCGATCAAATATACCCCACTTAACAGTACGGTGGTTCCTATGACTTAGGAAAGAAGAAACCAAACTACCAAAAGACTTCATCTTCATGTTTCATTATCCTCGGACGAATGTCTTCGTCCTCCACCAATGGCTTCAGCCGTCATCAATGTCTTCGGAAATTTTTGGTGGTCATTTTCCACGACTACACTAAACTCCGGGGACTTCTCTCTCTGTTAACCTATGAACTCTTACAAACTCATTAGTCTCTCAAGCACGTTTGTCTTCAATACTCCAAAACCAAACAAGGGTGGCACTAGATGCACTTACAATCGGTGCCAATAGGGCTTCACCAAGCTCCTCTAGAACTACGAACAAGGAAGAACGGGGGAGAGGTGATGACAACATCAATACCATTATTACATCCACATCCCCTTCTTCTATACATACTGGACCAGTTACTAGAGATCGCGTGTGCCAATTGAATTAACAGGTACTTTTCTTTTTGGAAATCCTTCTAACGTTCATGAACATATGATGTTGCCTAAGCTAGATACTTTTGTTTTATGAATGAATGAAGGACCTACCATGGACAAGAAGGATGGCCATTGGAGCGGAAACAAGCTTGGTGAATAAGGTGCCCGTGGGAAAGAATAATGGAGCTCCTAGTGGTGATTTTCGCACTTTGACCCCACCAGAATGAGAGCATGAAGACTTGGATGAAATATTCAAGAAGCCACTTTGTAGATTTCGCACATAGGCTATTATTATAGGTGTTGAGCCACCTTATTTTTGGGCCAGGCCCATGTAATTTCGAAATACCATATTATAGGCTGTTATAGAGTCTATATGTGTGGGGAAACCGAGTTAGGGTTGGTTTTGGACCCCTCCTCCAATGGGCCACGAAATCCCCCTCTATTCCCCCATATATACAGCCCCTAGGGAACCATTTATACTTGGGTTTTTTAGATTAAAAGTTCGCGATAGCCGCAACTTCGCGTTATTCGTTCATGTTCTATGGCCAGACCAAGACGTCATATAACCCGACGTTCAACAATAAAGCTTTCCTATTATATTTGCAATATCCATATTGCAATTTCAATTTCTTGATTGTTCTTTGTTTGCCTGTAGGAAATAGTCTTTTGTGGTCAGGTTGACCTGCTTCGGCATGGTCAATAACCTCTCGGAGTTGGTTTAGTGATTGCTAAGGGGCGACATCCTTGCACATTCATAGTCAGATCGTCAAAGTTTACTCCACCAAAAACGATAGACACCATCTCATAGAAATACGGGACACCTTTTCCTCTATCAAGTGGTGTCAGATTTCCAGGTTGCTTAGTGAGATTTTACCAGGTTTTTGTAGTTTAGATTGTGTGTGTGCTTCATACCAAAAGTCTGCGAAAAAACCACAAAAAGTGTTAGGGTTAGATCATCCTAGCCAAACCAATCCGACCCTTTGGAATTTTATGTTCGATGTTTGCTTTGTTGAACTTGTGGTCGCATCATCGTGTCAAGTTGCTGGTCTTAGCGGCTATTGGTGGTTTTGGTAATTAATAACAACATATCTCTCATTGCACTAATGTTTCAACTAAGTATATTTCTAGAACAGTTCAATGATGGGATGGCTATAGAATGGTGAGGATACCCCAAGAAGCAAGGAATAGGAATGGCAAAGCTACAAGCAAGGAGACTCTACATTTTACTTTGTGAGAAATCACTTTGAATCCATAGGAAAGCAAATACTATTAAAAGGGGGTGAGGTAATGTGGGTGACTAAAATGCTCCACATGCACAAGTGCTAGCCACCAAAAACACCCACAAGTTCTCCCACAAAAATACTTTGTCTAAACCCTACTATACAAAATTGGTGCCACCAACTTTTTCCACTCGGCCCAACCGATTTTTATCACACACAGAACCCAACCAAACCCTAGCTTCTTAGTACCACAAACTTCTATATCGATGCAACCGAGTTCTGGTGACCAACCTTTTGGTGTTACATTTTATAAAATTGGAATTTCCGAATTTTGTGAATTGGTGTCACCAAGTTTGCAAACTGCCCTCGGCCACTCATATCGCTACTACCGAGAATCATATATTGGTCCCACTGAGATTACTGAAATTTCCACATTTTGATCAAATCGGTACGACTGAGTTTTACTTCGGTTTGACCTATTTGGTCAATAATCGTGTACTGGTTGGATTTTTGGAGATGCCTATATATACCCTTGACACATCCTACTCGCAAGAGAAGCACTCAAAACACACCCACACTTCCCATATCAAAATTACTGAGGGAGAACCACCAACCCTTGAGTTGAGGTCAAGATCAGCCACTCCAACCATATGGATCTTGATTTCTAGCCGCCCCAAGTTGCTTTCCACCCAATATATCTCTTTTACCAAGCTAAATATGTGAGAGAGTGATTGAGTGTTAAGGAGTCTATCATCTTGAAGCATAAGAGCAAGGTGTTCATCATCACTATCAAGCATATTACCTTTCGGAGGGTGGTGCCTCCTAGATTGGTTAGGTGTTACTTGGGAGCCTCCTATATTGTGTTGTGGAGTTGAACCAAGAAGTTTACACGGGCAAGGAGATCGCCTACTTCGTAAAGACCTACCCATAGTGAGGCTAGTCCTTCGTGGAAGGAAGCCGCTATGGAATAGTCAAGGTTGCTACTTTGTTGACCCTTATGGGTGGAACCTTCCGTCGACTCTCGCGACCGTTACCCTCCTTGGGTTGAAGACTCCATAAACATGGATGTACCATAGCGCCACCTATCGGAACCCCAGGAAAATCTTTGTGTTTCCAATTGTGTTTGATATCTCTAAGCCTACCCACTACTACATGTGCTTGTCTTTACATTCCGCTGCTATACTGTTAGAAATGCCTGTGTACGGTGTGCTTGACTTGCTATTATTACAAAAATGTGCCCACAAATAAAATTGTGAAAAGGTAGAATTTTTATTTGGTCAAGTAGTCTAATCACCCGCCTCTAGACTTACTTTCAATCCTACAATTGGTATGCGAGCTTTGGTCTCCATTGCATTGTTTCGCAACCTAGGAGAGTATGACGTCTAGTGAGGGACATTATCACCATAGAGGTCCATACTTTTATAGTACAAATTTTGCTAGTTGGAAGCATAAGATGAAAATGCATATTCTTGGTCATAACCCTGCCGTTTGTACTACTGTTCGTGTTGGTTTACAAAGTGATTTATTTGGTGATGGAAATGAATCGGATCGAGAAGCGGCCATGGAAGAATTGAATATGTTGCAATACAACGCGCAAGCATGCGACATTCTATTCAACTGCCTATTCCCTGGAGAATTCAACAAGATCAGCCGTCTTCAGAATGCCAAGGAAATTTGGCAAACTTTGGTTGATATGCACGAAGGTACCGATTCCATCTAAGAATCTAAGTTGGATGTGCTTCAAAGTAAACTTGACATGTTCAAGATGAAGGATGGTGAAGGAGTCGCCGAAATGTACTCTAGGTTTGCTCTAATCACAAATGAGATTGCCGGCTTAGGAAGCGATGAGATGACTGACAAATTCATCATCAAGAAGATACTTAGAGCTTTGGATGGAAAGTATGACATCGTGTGCATATTAATCCAAATGAGGCCAAACTACCAAGATATCAATCCTACGGAAGTCATTGGTAGGATTTTTACTCATGACATATCACTCAAGGACAAGGCAGAACTTCACAACAAGTCAAGCGGTGCTTACAAACAAGTGATGCTCCCGCTACTTCAAGCGCCAACCTTCTTACCAATGAAGAGATAAGCCTCATGGTCAAGAAATTCAACAAGTTCTATAAGAGTAGAAGCAAAGAGAGGAACTCCAACTTAAGATATGAAGAGAAGCCCTCATCTATTCATGACCGGAACTCTTACAATTGTGGAAGGCCCGGACACTACTCCAATGAGTGCACGACCCCCCATAAAAGAAGGGAAGAGTCGCCTAGAAGAATTTGCTCAAGATATGAGTCACCTCTAAGAGAGAGAAGGATTATAGATGATCGTTATGAATGAAGCCCTCAAGGAGAAGTCGAGACTCAGATAAGAAGGACAATTACATCGAGAACTACTCAAGAATAATACGTCAAGCTCATGCTGGTGAATGGGATTTCGGCTCCGAATCCGACAACCACTCCGAGAGAAGCAATCACTTTGACTCCGCCTATAATCAAGATGAAGGTGTTGCCGGACTTGCACTCTTTTGCTCCAACTCCTACAACATATTTGCTTCACCAAATGAAGAGAGTGGAAGATGCTTCATCGCTAAAGTCCCCAAGGTATCACACCCCGAATACCTTAACTTTAATAGTGATGTATTTGCTATTTGACAAATATAGTGATACTAGTCAAAATTAATTTGTTAGTAATCAGTCTAGTCAAGATATGTCATGTGGTGATGATAAGTTGGACATAGAGCGACTAACTAAAGAACTAAACACTCTTAAGTTAGCCCATGATACTACTCTAGAAGATCATAGAGAACTTGTAAGGACTCATGAGAAGCTTCGTTTCGATAAGAGCAATTTGGAGCAAGAGCGTGAATTTCTTAAAGATATCAATGGCGATCTCCAAAAGAAGACTTCCTCTTATCTAGCCAAACGACTTCTCTTGTCTACATTCATTCTGCAAGTTAAGGCTAAGCAAATTAGTAACAAAGGCAACAAAGGTTCTTCAAGTAGTAGCAATATAAATGATAAATCCATTGATATTGTGTCGGGGCTAGAAGCACTCGGACACCTACGGGCCATTGGACACTTTGTTGTTCGGTGGGGGTGTGGAAGCAAGCACAAAGAGTAGAGACAGTGAGACCACACGGCGATTCACCCCGGTCCGGGACGTTGTGAAGCTTAAAACACATCTCCAGCTTTGTGGGTGGATTTACGAGAGGAACACGAAGAATGTGCAGCACTGTAGCCCAGCATGAGTTTCCTTCGGGGGAGTTACTACATGTGTACAAATGATCGAAAGTCCGAATCTTGAGCTAGGTTGCCTTGGGAATCCTTTTATAGCACAAGGGGCAACCATAATGGAAATACAGACATTGTCTGATGATTAGATAGCTATCAGAACTTATCATACCTAACTATAGCATTAGGGACAAAATATCATCATTGCTAGGCATGCATGGGTGCATCCCTGGCAAGCTTATTCCACCACTCTAGCTAACTATCACACCACAGCTTGACATGTCCATGGGCGGGTTTCAAGGAGGCATAATTTAAATTCCAGCGTGTCACCACATGCTTAGCGAGAGCAACTTAACCACCTGGGGGTTCGACACAGCATCGACAAGTGATTGGCCTTGCGATGCAGTTGAGCAGTGGCCGATTAGCTCGCGCCTGCAGGGGGATGGCATGTCGGTTCTTCATGAAGGGGCGCGCGCCCTGTAGTCCACGCTTGGACTTCCGCGTCGAACGTGTTGGAGTCATGTCTTGATCGTTTGTTGGGTTGTATAAATGTTGACGGTTTCAGCTACTACCGCCTACGCATAATTCAGGGGCACTGGGTACCCCTATCCTAGTGCACCGACAGGATCCCCCGGGGCTGGTCCACCCATGCTCGCCATGTTTCATTGGGTCAGGCCCAAAATTCATGCATAGGCACGGAATGCGAGGGAGTAACTTCCAATTTACTGGTCAGCACTGACCCACTACCTCTGGCCATCTATGCCACACGCGATGCATGCATAGCAGGGAATTAGTGTTGGGCATGAATGACTTAAATCCCTCGTCGTGGGTAGTGAAATTTGTGTAGACGCAAGGCGACCCTTAGAGTGGGGGAGGGCCAACCCCCACACCATCCCCTATAAATTGGGAGGTCTCGAGAGGTGATGCTCATCCACCCTCTCCTCCTCATTGAGTCTGAATCCATAGAGTTCAATCCTCTACTTCCTTGTCTTGAGGCATGCTTGTCCCCCTCATGCTCAGGGGGAAAGGCTTGGCGAGTGTGCCAACCAACGTAAGATCCTCCCCTTGTTTCCATGCTCGGCCTCCATTTCGGTCTGATGATCTTGGGTATATGGTCGGACGGAGGATCTTGGGATGGGGGAGCGCGCAGTGCTGCAGCCGCGTCAGGAACAATCGTAGTGATGCCTTCACCATTGCATGGCCCGCTGCTCTAGTCTTGCTGGAGTACCGTATGGTCGACACCATGTAGGAGTCCATGGAAGAGGCACGGTGCTATGGTGGACCATGGTACCTGTGCTCCTTCTTCGAAATGATGGAGATAGATCATCCAATTGGTCGTCGGTTATGTGTAAGTCGTTGCAGTAGAGGTTCTTCACAAATCATGGTGAAGTTCTCCACACATGGCGTGGTGTAGGGTGTACATGGTTGGGGACATTTCGCCTGCATGTACCTCTTTATGGGAGGGGAATGCCCCTTATTTGGCCACCAGGGGTGACCATGCTGTCTGGGAAGCTCTTAAGGAGGTTCGGTGCACTCCTTCTCTGTCGTGTAGAAGGCTTGGAAGGCAAAGGTCGGAGCAGTTACGGAGGCATCCCTTTGAGCGACGGCGATGATGAAGATGACAGTGGGGCGGCATGAGCATCGGCAGCACCATCATCAATAGTTGTGTTTCGGCAGAACCTCCGCCTGCACTCTCCCATTGCCTTCTTCCTTCCTGCCGACTCCATCCACCCTGCCTAGGTGTAGGGTCCTTCGGCTCCTCCAGTGTACTTTCCCTTTGCCTTCTTCCTTCCTGCCCTCTGTTTCTCTTCCACCTAATCCCTAGGAGGAGAGGGACAATAATGCCATCATGGGTCACCTAATTTTTTTAAGTCAAAAGATGTCGGCGCTGGCCACATTTTAACTAATTATAATGTAATCTCTATCCATGTTGTATTGAAAATGAATGAGAAAGTGCCATTTTTGTTTCTCAAGTACTATCCCTTTCTTTCCTTGTTTATACTGTCTTGGTACGTTTTGTCCTTGCTACGTGGAGCCACTGTACAGATCATCACTTAAGCACGAGTGTCAATAGGAAAAAACGAGGCCCCGGTAGCAGATTGGTGTTGTTCCCCGGCAGAGCTCCTTGCTGGTGTCGGCACAGCCCCCACAGAGGTTAAACAAAAACGTGGGGAAGACTCGTCCCGACAAGGGTTTTCACCACATGGAGGACTACACTACCCACACTAAGGAAGATACTAAGGATTCCCTTTAGAAATCGAAAGCCATCGAACTTGCAATATGTGATTGTAGTTATGTTTTCCATGTAGTGACCCTCCTTAGAGCACGATGGGTCGTTATCCTTGTTTCTTCGCTTCTCTTACATGTCTTCCTGATGGTCGAACGTGTAGGGTGAGAACAGTAACAAAGATTACAGGTTCATCAAGTACTCTAGTAAATCTTATAACTTAACAGGGATAACGCTGCAATCATAGAAATATGTAATGAGCATGTAAAATGATGATATGATGCAATTCCTAGCTTTATTATTGTACAAAGGGTTACATACAACATCGGCAAGGCTTGTACAAAGGTGGCTTCTGAGAACTGAGCCCGGCAGCGCGCCTCACTAGTAGAACTTACGAAGAAGCGCAATATTCCATGAGTTAAGCACCTTGGGGCCATCTTTGGTCTCCACATGGACTGCACCAGGTCTAGCGACTCGTGCTACCTGGTAAGGGCCTTCCCACTTTGGCGTCAACTTGTTGGTACCCTTGGTGGACTGAACACACCTAAGGACAAGGTCACCTTCCTCAAGGCTCCGAGCATAGACCCTGCAGCTATGGTAGCGGTGTAGGGCTTGCTGGTAGCATGCAACACGCATAGCATCTTGGAGACGGTCTTCCTCGAGGAGCATGGCATCGTCATGGCGTAGCTGTTGTTGCTCTACTTCATCGTACGCAAGCACTCGAGGTGACCCCTATATGAGTTCCGTGGGGAGCACTACTTCCACCCCGTACACTAGGGAGAAGGGCATCTAGCCGGTAGCTCAATTTGGTGTCATTACAAGGGACCAAAGAACCACTGGTAGTTCATTTATCTAGCGCCTTCCGCTCTTGTGTAGCCTATGGAAAGTCCTTGTCTTGAGACCTCGCAGCACTTTTCTGTCGACTTGACTGTTTCTTCTCAGATGGGCAACATAGGCGAAGGAGACCTTGCTTCCAAGGCTTTCGATATATGGCATGAAGGCGCGGCTCGTGAACTGGGTGCCGTTGTCATTGATCATCCTGTTAGGCAGTCCAAAGCTGCACACCGGTCCTTTCACGAACTTCATAGCTGACTGCATGGTCACCTTTGTCACTTATTCTACCTCAGGCCACTTTGTGAACTTGTCGGTTGCTACGAACAAGAACTCAAAGCCCCTGACAACATGGGGGAAGGGGCCCGAGATATCGAGACCCCAGACCGAGAATGGACAATATAGAGGAATCATTTGCAGAGCTTGCGCTGGTTGATGGATGTTCTTGGAATGGAACTGGCAGGATTCACACTCGGTGACCAGCTCAGTAGCGTCTTGGAAGGCAGTGGGCCAATAGAAACCCTATCGGAAAGCTTTTCCGACAAGGGCCCTTGATCCAATGTGAGAACCACATACTCCTCTGTGAATCTCTGCCAACAGCTTCAGTCCATCCTCCCTACAGATGCACCTTAATTTCACACCGTTTTGTCGTCTTGTGTACAAGGTGTCATCGACAACCTAGTACATACTGGACTGGCGGGCTATTTTTTCGGCTTCCTCTTGCTCTTCGGGGAGTTCTCCTGTTTGAAGGAAGTGGACTATATGCTGCGCCCAGGTCAGAGCATGTGGCTCAACAACAAGGACTAAAGGCGTCTCCCCATTCGCGGGAGCGCTTGCCTCAACTGTGGGGACCTGGGGCCCTGCGAGAGGGACCTGCTCATCAATCGAAATGGAACTTTCCTTGGCAGCTTCTCCACCAGTGGCTTCTGGGAGCTCTGTCGGGAAATGCTTGCCGGAGTTTAGTTTCCTTCTCTTTCTGGACATCTCTGACAAGGATGCCGGTGGTCGAGTGCGGCGGAGAACCAAAGTCCCAGGTTCCACAGGAAGATTTTGTGCAGCGCACTTCGATAGATGGTTAGCAATGCTCTTTTCAGCTCGTGGCACATGCTCTTCTTGCAGTCCATCGAAGTGCTCCTCCAATTTCCTCAGCTCTTCCACATATGCTTCCATCAGCAGGATCTTGTAATCTTTGTTTAGTTGCTTCACCACAAGCTGAGAGTCTCCTCGGACAACCAATATCTTAATCCCCAACTCAACCAGGATTCTATGTCCGGAAAGGATCCCCTCGTACTCAGTGGTATTGTTGGTGGCTTACTCCCAGGGAAACTACATTTGAATGACATAGTTGAGGTGCTCTTGGGTGGGGGTAACGAGGACCACGACTACTCCGGCGCCCTAGAGTGAGAAAGCACCATCAAAGTACATGATCCAATCTTTGGGTTTTTTTTGCCGGGGAGCATTGTCTCTAGACCTTCTTCATCTGGCGTGGGTGTCCATTCTGTGATAAACTCCACTAATGCCCTACTTTCAATGGTGGAAGTGCTCTCATAATTCAATCCAAAACTTGACAACTCTAGTGCCCACTCAACTATCCTACCAGTGGCTACGGGGTTCCTCAGTATGCGTTGCAATGGGAAACAGGTAACAATCGTGATCTCATGGGCTTGGAAGTAGTGGCGCAGGTTCCTCGAGGCCATGATGAGGCCAACGATCAGCTTCTGTACACCAGAGTACCTTGACCTATCCCCCTATAAGAGGGAACTAACCAAATACATGGGTCACTACACCATTTTCTTCTTTGCCACCTGTTTACATCCACTGTTGTCTATTTGCTGAGGTCTCCCTCGATCTATATCAAGTCCTATCACGAATGTTTATGTCTTGCCCCTAGTAGAATTGGTTGCAGCCGCTGAATCTTCATCCACTTCCCGCTACGCCACCAGCATTGCACTAACTACTTGATTCGTTGCTGCTAAGTACAAAAGCAACGACTCTTGTGGTTTAGGAGTGACCAAGGTAGGGGCAAAGGAAAGGTTACTATTCAGGTATTGCAGTACTGCATCTGCCTCTGGGGTCCAGTTCGTCGAGCCAGCCTTCATCAAGATCTTGAAGAACAACAAGGCACACTCAACGGCTTGGAGATGAATCTACTCAATGCGGCAACACATCTGGTTAAACGCCTGATATCCTTGATGGTCTTGGGTACTTGTATTTTCCCAATCACCTTGATCTTGCCGGGATTGGCTTCTATTCCTTGTTGAGATACAAAGAACCCAAATAGCTTGCCAGATGGTACACTAAATATGCACTTTTCAAGGTTGACCTTTCGGTTGATCTTGTGCAAGTTTGCAAAAGTTTATTCCAAATCCTGGATGACAGTTGCTTCATCTTTGGTCTTGACTATGATTTCATCCATATAGGCTTCCACGTTTCTGTGCAGTTGAGGTCCAAACCAATTTGATCTTCTCTAGCAAAGGTTGAACCAGCACTCTTTAACCCAAAGGGCATACGTACAAAATGCTACGTGCCAGAGGGAGTTATGAATGTGGTCTTCTCTCATCTTCTTTAGCCACAAATAGCTGGTGGTATTAGGAGTAGGCATCCAGAAAGGAGAGCAAGTCACAGCTAGAGGTGGAATCAAGAATCTAATCTATGCATGACAAGGGAAAGGGTCCTGTGGGCAAGCTTTGTTCAAGTCAGTGAAATCTATGCAAAGCCTCCACTTCCCACTCGCCTTGCGTACCACCATCGGGTTTGCTAGCCAAGTTGGATGCAATAGTCCTCTAACCAGACCAGCTTCTTCAAGTTTCTTGATTTCCTCTGCAATGAACTATTGCCATGCCAAGGCTTGCTTCCTAACATTTTGCTTGACGGGTCGGGCATGAGGGTAGACAACAAGTTGGTTCTCAATTACCTCCCCGGGAACATCGGGGATGTTAAATGGTTGTCAGGAAAACACATTGACATTTACCCATAGGAAGGTAAGGAGTGTGCTTTCATATTTATCAATAAGGGTAGAAATGATGATGAACATACCACCAGTGTCATCTGCCATTGCCGGGAATTTCTTTGTCTCATGATAGGTAACCTTGGTATTCTTGCTAGTGGAACTCTTAGGCAGGTCATCGTCGAGTGTTGCGCACTCCGAAGAGGCACGCTTCCCGGAGTCCTCGCTAGCATTCCTGCTAGTCTTCTTTGATTTCTTGGCAGGAGCTGGGATTTCAGTGGCCTCAACTGCTACCGCGTCATGGTACATCTGGTCCATGCACATAGCTACATTCTTCTTGTTGGATGGGATAGAAATGATTCCAATGGGACCTGGCATCTTCATAGTATTGTAAGCATAGTGGGATGCTGCCATGAATTTTGCCAAGGCTGGGCGACCTAGGATTCCGCTGTAGGGCAGAGGGATCTCCACTACGTCGACCACTATCCTCTCCATTCGGAAGTACAATTCCTCTCCAAATTTCACTGACAGAGTGATATTTTCCTTGGGTCGACTCTTGCGAGGGTTGATTCCTTGGAACGTACCCATAGCTTCGAGCTCCTCATTCAGGATCTATAATTTCTCAGCCATTTAGGGGAGATAAACTTCAATCCCACCCCACCGTCAACTAACATCTTGGACACCTTGACGTTGCCGATTGTCGGGGAAACCAACAATGGCAAGCATCCGACCGTAGTGGTACCGTCAGGATGATCCTATTCGTGAAAGATGACAAGCGTGCGGGACCATTTGAGCGGCTTCCTAGATTCTGCAGTTGGTTCAACGGCATTGACCTTGCATGCCCATTGTTTGAGCTGGCGATGATAGGAATGCAAGGATGCACCCCCGTCAACGCACATGACTTCCATTGCTTTCTGGATTTCCATGTCACTAGAATCCTCGTCATCACCCTGATCCTCACTCATATCATATGTTTATTTCTTCTCACAACCTCTAGCGGGTTTTTCCTTTTGCTGCGGGGCTTTGTCGCAGCGGACTCCTCTGCTGCCACACCCCTTCCCGGTAGTAGCATCTTGGCCTTTTTCTTTGTTGTGTTTCTCTTATTTGTCCCTCTGTTTCTCAACAACTTGCTCGACTTGTCGTCATTCTTAGAGATCATGGCCCTTGGTGCGGCTAATTTTGTAGTACAGCTCATCGGACTTCCCGGTCTTCTCAGCGGCAAAAGCCTCCCAACAATCAGCACACGCAGCAGCTCCCTTGCCGGTGATTTTGGCCTTCGCCTTCTTGAATCCACTGAGCTCTCCGGAGCTCTCTGCAACCAATACTGCTTTTCCCTTATGCTTTTTGTTGAGCTTCCTATTTCTTCCCTTCGGGTTGGGGGCGTCGTCGTCATCATCGGAGTCAACTTTGACGTTTGTCTCCTCCTTAGGGAGTTTCCTTCCTTCTTCAGCTCAAGCACAATTATCCACCAAGGTCGAAAGCTCATTGATAGTCTTGGGGAGCTTGACATTAATTGCGCACGTTCGAATGGAACGCTGCAATTATTGCTGCGGGATGTATTTCTAGGATGCTGCGATGCAATCGGCTGAATCTCTGGATATACTTCCTCAAAGTTTCTCCCTCCTTCTGCGGGAGGACTTGGAGCTCACTGGGCTGGCCTGGTTCTTGGTGACCACCTGTGAAGGCGCTAGCTAACTCGTTGCACAGATCATTCCGTGGTGAAATCGAATTCTTCGGCAGGTGTATCGGCCACGATCTCACGTTCGGCTTAAGTGTGAAGGGGAAATAGTTGGCGAGCACCATTTCATCTCTTCCCCCTGCATCTTGGACAGCTATCGTGTGTATAAGAACTTTGTTGGCTTCAACTTTCTATCGTATTTCTCAGGTAGCTCAGGATTGAAAGCTTGGTCGACTGCCAGCGAACCCGTCGTAGATTGTGAGCGAAGGCAGGGCAGCCTACCTCGTCAGGAAGGTACCTGCCAGCACTGGGCGTGGGGTCGTTGATGTCTGGACCATTGCGCTTGTTGTATTGACGGTGTTCTTCCGGCATCACTCGATGGTGATGTGTGCATCTTCTTTTTGTTGGTCTTCAAGGATACGCTGTTGATCCCTGCGGTCGCGCGGGCCAGACGAGACTATGGATGCCTCTTCATGCTCATCAGCATGTGAAGCTTGTTGCGGCTTCCTCTGGGTCTGTTGTCGTAGAGAGGATTGTACCGTTGGTGTGCCCCTTCAGTGCGCCCGTCGGCGCGGGCTGCCGCCGTGGTTCACATACGTCATGGTGGTTTTGCATGCTGGGACTTGTCAGCTTTGATGAAGGAAACCAAACTCTGAATGGTGGCTCTCCATTCATCCATCTTATCACATGTTGGCATAAAGTTGGGCAGCATCTGGACTCATGCTATGGCTTCCTAGTTGTGTCCGGCATGGCAAAAGAGGCAGACCGCGATGTTGTTCGGCTCATGGTGGGACCAAGAGAAGTGTCGTTGCGTTCTCGACATCGTGTGCTGCTCGTTGGAGTCGTCTATCGTGCAGGAGGCCAAACATATGGGTTTGCGGCCCGCTCGGTGCATTGTCTTGTTCTGCATAGGGCGCATGCCCAGTAGCCTCGCCGGCTACGGGAGCAGCTGAAGGGTCATGGCTTGCACCAGACCGGGCACCATCGAGGTGGTTGCGAACATGTGCATGGTGGGGATGTGATGGACGGTCGTTTCCTTCACCCGTGGCACGAGGGCGAAGATCTCCAAGTTGTTGTTGTGGTTGCTCCCCTCCTACGTCTCCTACTCCATCTCCGGCCGTGAGGTACTGGATGGGGGCACCGCCTGCACCGGCCGCGTCCCCCATGATGCCCGCCTCACTTGTAACCGCTCCGGTGCCGACAGCGCACATGAGGACGTGTGAGGGAGCCTTCAAAGTGGAGGGATGCGTGGTTGCACCGGATTTCTTTTTGGGAGCCATTGTTGGAGAAGAAGATGATGAAGATCGACACGCCGATCACTATCACAGGTTTGCACCAACACAGCGCCCCCTACCTAGCGTGCCAAAGATGTCAGAGCTAGATGCACTCGATCACCTATGGGGCCATTGGCCCCTTTGTGGTTCGGTGGGGGCGTGGACTCAAGCACAAAGAGTAGAGATAGTGAGACGACATGGCGATTTACCAAGGTTCGGGCCGCTGTGAAGCGTAAAACCCTACTCCTTCTTTGTGGGTTGATTGATTACACTAACACGAAGAACATGCAACACTCCATCCTGAGCATGGTTGCTGTTTTTTGGGCAGATTATACCTATAACTTCTATGGGTGTTTGTGGTTGAATCGTAGCTCCGTTTTGGGCATGCTATCATGCCCAAGATGCATGCCTATCCATTTTAAGACACGAGGGCCTCTCAAGGGATAGAGGCGCATCTTGCCGTTGCAAGTATAGAATCATTGCATCATACATTACAGAAGAGATGAGTATACAAGTTGGCTTACACTCGCCACATACTAAATTACAATTCCACACAGAGTTCAAATCCTCAAGATGAAGACAGGGTCCGACTACGGACGAAATGAAACGATAAACGAGATGCAAATGATACTATCTCGATATCCCAAAGATCACGACCATGGTCCTCTACTCGTCCGGGTAAGTCACGTACATCCTGCCTCTTTCCTCATCATATTCCCACTAGAGCTGGGTAAGATCATCCTGCACGTACTCATTTGTACCTGTACCTGGAGGGTTGTAGTAATCTGTGAGCCACAAGGACTAAGCAATCAAGCGCCGGGTACCGAGACTATTCAAGCTTAAAGGTTGGGATGGGGTATGTGTTTAGTTTGCAGCGGCACTAAGCACATATGGTGGCTAAACTTACGCAACACGAAAATAATGATGAGTGGCCTACGATGATCGATCCAATCTAGTATGACCTCTTTGAGATCCTGAAAATTACCTACGTCAATCATAACCCCATCGTGTTCTCTCTTGGATCATGTTCACAAGCAGAGGCGATCAAGGTTACTCACACAGTTGGTGTATTTTAATTAGAGTTTACTTCAAGTTTACTATAACCGGGTGTTAAACAAATATCCAAGTTGCCACATAACCACAGGCACGGCTTCTCGAAAAGATTTAACCCTGCAGGGGTGCTCCAACTAATCCATCACAAATTAACCACACTCCGCGGGAATAGCCTCCACCACGAATCTTGTGATCATCATAGGTAATTCCAAAGGAATTCCAACACCTCGAGAAAACCCGAAGAAAGTCAGAGTCCACACGCAAGACACTCGATAAAGGTAAAACAAATCCAACAAGACGACCCGACATGTCGACGAACCCGGTAAGAGCCACGTATCTCGTTCTCAGGACACGACGGATAAGCTAGTGTACGGTGCCTGATAGAAATCTCCCAAGTTGCCCTGCGTTGGCCCCGCACAGTGCTCTAGTTTGTACCAACACTCATGAGGAGCACTGGCCCGGGGGTTGATTAATTATCCACGGGGTTGCAAAGCCTTATGAAAATTTGATTAAGTTATTAAGAAAATGTAGTACCAATGTTGGGTCTTGCCAGACAAGTTTTAATCTCAACTGAATAAACAAGGGGTCCCCATTACAACCCCGAGCATGTTAGGAGCGCAAAATATGGAAAACATAACATCGGTAACAAGAAACTATGGCGGTAACAACGGAAGAAAACACCTAGCAAAAGTCCAAGCCTTCCACCTATACCAAGATATATATGTGCATCAAATTAAATAACAGTTAATATTGTGATATGCCAAATCCATGTTCTCACATGGAACAACCTGCACCTGCAACTAAGAATGCTATAAGAGGGGCTGAGTAGTGCTAACTTAGCCAATCAAAGGTTTGCTAGGACATGGAGTGTTAGAGGCTTTCATGGCAATTAGTAGGCTATTATTCAAGTGGTAGGTAGCGCAATTGTAATGATAAAAGCGAGAAACTAGCAAGCGAAAATAGTATCGAGATCCGGGTACGATCATCTTGCCTGTTGGTTCTTCAGTGAAACAAGTAGCGGGATCCTCGTAGTGGTACTCTCCTGGGTCCTCGTACTCAATATCAACACTCGCATCTACCCAAGAGAAACAGTAACAATAAACATCCAACCAAGGTGCAATGCACAACAAACATGATGCATGATTCATTTATAAGAATTTAACGTGGCAATCCAAAACAAGTCATGTTTCACATGCAGAGTTTGTTTATTAATGAAACTGGACAGAACCTGATGTTAAGTTATTTAAACATGCATGAACATGGCAAATATGGATGCATCATGCAAAATTTCTAGAAATGCATATAAACAACGCAAGGAACGGAGTTACGGTTCTCAAGATACGCTCACGACAAGGTACGAAGGCAAAAACACAAGACAACAAAGCCATGGGATAATTCTTGGCATTCCAAGGTATCAACTTGTTAGGTAATGAAAAACCAACCACAATAGACTCAAACATCAATCAATTCCATGGAGTATAGCTGCCACAAGTCACAAAACAATAAAACTAACAATCTGCCACAAAACAGCAACATAGCAACTTACACATCCCACAACTTGAGCTACAGGAATCCTACCGACACAAACAAGATATTAAAAGAAACTTATCCAACTACACGATCAGCAAAGGAGGGACACATCAAGAAGCATGAAGCTATCAAGTTGACATGATGAAACAGTTTTTTGGGACTTGGGGAAAATTCCAGTTTTCTAGAAGCTGAGTTAATAAAGTAGCAGGTTGACAGCGGAACTTAAATATGTTAGAGCGCACCTCTTGGCATGAAAATTAATAGGATGGTAGTAGACAACATCTACTTCAAAATACTAACACTGACTATGAGCTAACTCTCAACAGATTACAAGTTGTCAACCACTCTACATGGCATAAAAATAATAGCAGATTCTTAGATAGAAATATTTAGCATGTTGAAAACAGAAACATCAAGTTAGCTACTTTGCAGCATGTTTCCCACTTATATGGGTGATTCTCATGTTAAAGAAAAATACCATGGCATAATAGATATAAAACACTAGCACTACCTAGTTGGCACATGCCCCAAAGCAAGGAAGGATTAAATCATGCAAAAATGACAAGATAGCATCACAGCTAAAAATGACATTTTTATAAACTTGCTTAAAAGTGAAATCTGAAAGCTCCAATGGATTCATTGGCTCTTTCTTCCACAAAAGCATGTGTCATACTCATATGATCATGTGAAATAACAAGGCACAATCTAAACTAGCAAAATGCCACCTACTCTTATAAGTGTAATAAAACTCTAAATGGGCATGATCAAGTATGAACATAACCAGATTTGATAACCTAGTTAACATTGAAAATATAATAAACCCTACAAACATGCATAGCCACAAAGGGGTATGTCAGGTGAGGAAACCCACTAGTCCCCACACACCCACATACACTCTACTCACACACACCCCAAAGGCATACCACACATGCTCTATATATGCCCAAGGCATATGAGCATACACACCACCATGAACATACCACCCATGATGGGGGGAATGTTCAACCACACATCCACTCACATGCACCATATATGCATAAGCATATCGCACAGACACCTAGCACATGCACAAGTGCACTAGGCACTTACACTCACTACACACACTCACTCACAAGCACACATGCATCCAAGAACACACACATGCACTACAAATACATCCATATACATACCACACTACACACATAAGTGTGTACGCAAGAAGTACACACACTCCCATGCACATGCATATGTGCATACTCACATGCACGTACACATACACACACTCTATGCAATAGAAAAAAATAACCCCTACACATACATATACACACAAGCATACATATAGCAAGGAAGTAAAAAAACCAAAATAAAACATAGAGAAAAAATAATAAAACAAAAAGGGGGAGGGGTCGGGATCGAACCCTTGACCTCCTGATCATTCCCTGATCAGGTTGCCACTCGGCTGCACGCGCAGACGTTAACAGAGGAGGGGCACTGCCTCTCATATACACACACACGCTACGAATCTCTGACGAAACTAAACCTCTACACACACATGGCGACAGATCAACGGCGGCACAATGCCGGTGAGCACACAACGAATCCGACGAGGATAAGCTATTGCGGGGCCTACGGAACGCTACGGGGATCCAATCCCGTGCTCGCCTTGCGATGAGGAGAACCGAGGCAAGCCCCAAGGCTCTGCCTTGCGGACGGTGGCGACGGGTAGCTATGGCGACGGCGCACTAGCTACGGTGATAGGAGGCATCACACGGCTCACCGAGGGAAGGCGACAATGAGCCGGTCGATACGAAGACGACGGAGGGGTCGGGGACACGGCGACGACAAAGAGGAAGGAGCCGGCGACGACCCGCTCCTTGCGGACGGCAGCGATGCCAATTGCCACCGCGGGGAGGTGCTCCTCACCTCCTAGCGGCGGTAATGGAACACGGGGAGGATCGCCGAGCTCCACGCCATCACCATCGGGGACGAGACCCACCAGAGACGCGGCGACGGCGGTGAAGATGACCGGCGCACTCTCTCCACCCTCTGAAATTTCCTTACCTGGCAGGCAGGAAGAAGAGAGGGAGGAGGAAGAAGGAGGGGAGATGGGAGTTGTGGCGGCGGCGGGGAAGAGAGGAAACCTAGCCGAGGGGGCACGCACGCCGAGGGGGGATAAATAGCCACGGGCTGACGGCGACGGGCGACGGAAAAGGCGATGGCAGAGCGGCTCTCTACCTGCACTCACTGACAGAGAAGGAGGACAGGGCAGGTGACCGTCTTCTCGAGCGGGCCAGGCCGTGTGAGAGGCATGGCCCACCTGGCTCTCTCTCTCGATACCAAATAAATAGAGAAGGTTTTTTAACTTTTTTTCAAACCCAACACACAAGAGAAAATCTCCAGGGTAAAAATAACAGGTTTATGTGCAGAGCAAAATTACTTTGGTAAAGTAAATAAAATGCACTATTTAATAAAAATGTTAAAATTATTTTTAGGCCAAGTAATTTTAATTGTTTAAAAAAATAACAGCTCGTGTTATTTAAAACACAAAAGTATACAAACCCCAAACATTGAAAGAACCAAACTCTAAATTAATAATATATGTAGGGCTACCTCTTGAACATTTGTAAGAAATTTAAAAGCAAATTAATTCTGTTTATAAAAATACCATGGGAGCTAAAGGGCTTTAGTTGGGGTTTTGCTGATAAGAAAAAGAGAGGGGAGAGAAGTAGAGGTTGCACCCATGAACCTACCACATCACAACATATGACACAAGAACAAAACCAACCACACATGCAAGGTCACAAGAAAAACAAGCATGGCATAATGAATGCTATGATGCATGATGCATGAATGCAAGACAACACATGGATGACAAGTTGCAAACTCATTTCATAACTCAGACACAAGGTTTATACAAGAGATTACATGCCAATAAAGGTAGGGGCAGCACTTGGACTGTCACACATGCCATATATGAAACTTGAATAGAATCTCATGTAGTATTAGATTATAATGTTGCAACCGTGTTTTGAATCGTTTGTGGTTGTCATTTTCATGCATTTTGCATTCATGGCATATCCACCTTGTGTTAGTCACATCTTTTAGACCGTAGCTCCGCTTGAGATGTTCCATATATGTAAATCGACTAGAATAACGTGTAGAATTGCATGGTATACTTTATTATGTTGCTTAACTAATATAAAATATGGTTAGTTCAGATCTGGACCAATTTCGAAATTAACATATGGGGTCATTTCGGAAATACTATAAGTTGTTTCCGGCCTCATTAAAATGCCTTGATAGTGTAGTTTACTTATGCTTCACCTCTTGCCATGTTTACCAACATTTAATATTGTAGTGTACCTAACGAGGGAGAACTAAGTAATTCTAATGTGGAGTTTTGTCATTATGCAACTCATTGCATATTGAGCTTCACTTAATGTGTAGGAGTTGTTTGATGTGCTTTGTCATGCCTTGCATAATTAAACCGGACATGCACCATATTTGTTTGTGCATCATATCAAGCATATGTTGTGGTGTGTCATGTGTTGATTGTTTGTTCCGGATTGCTTCTTCTCGATAGAGTTCCGAAAGCATTCGGAGTGTCAGGATTCGTTCGACTATGTCCCGTTCATCTACTTGACGGATTGCCTTCTTCATGGATTGTTCTTCTTCCAAGCAAGATCTCAAGCAAGATGAACATTTCCTTGGATACCACTACTATCATTGGCATGCTAGTTGTCTTGTTTTCTATCTCTATGTCATGCTACATTCTACTTGTTTGATAAGCCTCCCAAATTGCCATGATAATCCTCTAACCTCTCCACATCCTAGCAAATCTTTGTTTGGCTATGTTACCGATTGCTAAGACTTTCTTATAGCATTTCTAGCTGCGGGTGCTCTTGCTTCCATGTGGCAACATGGCTATTTTGTTATACTTGGTCAAAGGTTGAAGGCTTGGCCTTTTGCTTGGTGTTTTGTTCCATCTTTTCCTCCCTAGTTACTTGTGTACCAGTGTTATGTTCCATATCGAGCGTTCATAACATGCTTGGGGTTGTTATGGGGACTCCCTTGATTTTCATTTTGGGATAAAACCCGTCTCGCAAAGCCCAACATTGGTACTACATTTGCCTATTAACTAATAAAATGCATAGTGACCTGCTGGCACCCACGGATAATTTAATCAACCCACCGAGCCAGTGGTCCTCATGAGTATTGGTTTAAACTAGAGTCGTATCCAGGGCCAACCCGAGGCAACTCGGGTGACTTATATCAGGCCACTGTACGCTATGCTCATCTGGTCGTGTCCTAAGAATGAGATACGTGGCTCCTATCGGGTTTGTTGACAAGCCAGCCGGCCTTGCTGGATTTGTTTTACCTTTCTCGAACATCTTGTGCGAGGAATTTTGAGAATACTTTGGGCTATCTCGAGGTTGCGGTTTTCTAACGGAATTTCCTAGGAAATCATGGGATTCGTGGTCGAGGTTATTCCCATGGCATGTGGTTAATTTGTGATGGATGAGTTGGAGCACCCCTGCAGGTTTAAATCCTTCGGTAGGCCATGCCCATGGTTACATGGCAACTTGGAAACTTTGTTTAATTCCCAGTCATAGAAAAATTGAAGGAAACTCAAATAAAATACACCAACTATGTGCGGAATTGTGACAGTCTCTACTCATGAGTCCTTATACGAGAGAGAACATGATGGGGTTATGTCTGACGTAAGTAGGTGTTCAGGATCACTTCGAGATCATTACTAGTTCATGTCTGGTATACGTAGACCACCCACTTTACTTTTGGTATTCGTAAGTTAGCCACTCAAATAAATGCTTATTTCCTTGTTGTAGCCTCACCACTTAACCATACATCACCCATTAAGCTTTGCTAGTTTTGATTCCCTTGTAAATGAGATTGTTGAGTCCATGTGGCTCACAGATTACTACAACAATAGTTGCAGGTATAGGTAATGTGATGATTTGACGTGAGAGCGGTGCTTCTCTGATTTGGAGTTCTTCTTCTTCCTCTTCTTCATCGATCTAGGATGGGTTCCAGGCGGCACCCTGGGATAGGAAGGATGGATGTCATTTTATCATTTGATTTCACCATCACCGAGTATGACGTTTGAATATGATGTTGTATTGATGTGATCTTGATGACGTTTGAATATGATGTTGTATTGATGTGATCTTGATGTAGCTTTTGCCGAGTTTAAGCCAATTCCATATACTCATCTCTTCTGTATATGTACTTGTAATGATATCTATTCTTGCCAGACAACGAGATGTGCTTTGATCCCTGTCGAGGACCTCGAGCCAAAATAAGGATAGGATTGCATCTTGGGCATGACAATTTGGTATCAGAGGCTGTACCGACCTAAGAGCCCCCTTGATTGATCGAAATTTGGTGAGTCGAGTCTAGTTAAAAAAACTATTTTGACTCTAGTTATATCAGAGACTAGGATTCTTTTATTCCTCTTCTATACTCTGGTGAGGAATTACGACTGAGTAATTTTGATTCCACCCTCTTCTCACTCTAATTTTTTTGGGTTCATGTGGGTATTTTGGAATCTGTTTGATGCTGATCTGATGGAGTTTTGTACTTGGTGCCTCCTGTAACTGAAGAGTAGAGCTCAAGGTGATTCTGCACACATTGTTATCGTTTAGTTTCCTCGGTATCTCAGGACGGAGGATGCTCCAAATTGCTTCAATACTAGTAGTAGTGAGATGAGTCTGGTATCCCTAGTACTGGTGGAGAGAGTTCATATGTACTAGCATAATTAGTACCATTGGGTTTTCGAGGGTCTGAGGTAGATTAATTTTTGAGACCTCTAGTTATGTGTTGACAGATGTGTTACATTAGAGCGTAGTATCAAGTTAGGAGTTGAGTGTTGGATTTTGCTCCATGTAATCATGAACCCAATTGCAAAACCAGAAGATTTCTCGAGTTCTTAGGTGGGAATTCAAGTAGTTACCTAGGATTATCCTTCTCGCAAATACAAATGGGTATGTATTTGTTTCCGACTTGCTTCGTAAGCCCCAACCTTTGTTTTGTTTTGTTTTGTTTTGGAGGATGGTATTTCGTATTGCTTCGATGTCAAATGGTGATTTCATATCTTCCCTAAAGTGATGTTCTCATATTTCTATGTGAATTATAGTCCTTTTGATCGACCGGAGTTATCATGGAATCTTTTCCATCCAGAGTGCTTCTCTTGAAGATTATTCTATCCTCTTCAATATTTTCCACATCAATCCTCATATTTCTTTCCGGAGTTCTTTTCATCCGTCTTAAGTTGTCTTTGTTTTGCCCACCCTCCTACCCTTTTCCTTCAATGATTAAATTCTCATCCAGGTGCCTTTCTCTTCGTTGATGCTTCTGCTATCATTTCTTCTGTTTTGTATCCGGTAATTTCTTGTGCAGATTCTCAGGAGTTTTAGTTTCAAAATCTATCCTCATATTCTTTGTTCTTGTTGTTATTCCTCCACGGTGGATTCAATCCAAGCTCTTGGTGTTCATCATATCCTTTTCATTCGTTAAATGCTTTCCCGTGTTGGAATTATCTAATCCCTTCTTGTTTATTCACCACTCCCTATTCTATCAGGATTGGCAAGGTATCTGAGAAGACTTTCATTCCCATTCATATCCTCCAAATTATTTCAAGCCTCATATCATCAAGTTCTTAATTTGTACCAGTGCAATCTCTCTTCCTAAGAAATCGTTTCAACAGTTTTTTCTTTTGAGTGGGCCCATAATCCAAATGTTTTCCCCACGATCTTACCCGACTATTCTAATCTTTCCGGATATGTCCTCAAGTTCTTGTCAATATGACGTAAGAATGATTTTCATAAGTCATATTCATTACCCAAGATCACTTCGAATTAATTTCATCATGGGCTCAACCATTCTGTCGGTGCAATAGAGTTTTTGGGCCATATAGTGCCCCTTTACTCGTGCAGGGGCAATAGTCGCCTCCCCTATGGCAAGGCCCAGCACGGACTTGTCAAGCACCAGCACAGAAGACTCAAGACTACCGGCAAGACCTTGTCAGGAGGGCTATAGAGCCTCCAGGCAAAGCAAGGCCCCGAGCAAGACAAGGTCCCGGCAAGGGAAGGCCCCGGCAAGCACCGCTAGCACACAGGCCAGGTGTCGATTCATCGATGTTGGGGGTAGCTAAACGGCGATGATCGGACGGTCCCCTGTCCCGTCCCACTGACAGACCGAGGCGCCTGATGGTGCATTGAATGCTCTTGTCCTACTTCGTCGGAGTTAGGTATGATAGCACTATAGAAATATGCATCCCGTGTGCACACTGTACGCCACTGTTGGGATCCCCTTAGGTATAAAAGGAGGCCCAGTGTGTTATAGAGAGGGGGTGGGACAGTTGGGCAGCTAGACAACCGGACAGCCCGATAGTTAGACAATTGGAGGTTATCAAGCTCACGTAGCGGCTGTTCATGGCGCTCCTGTAGCTAGAATCCTAGAACACGATCAATATAACCAAGAAGTAGTAGGGTTTTACCCACCCGTGCGGCCCGAATCTGGGCAAAAACTTCCCGTGCCTTGCTTGCCATACCGGCTCTTTGTGCGAGCTCACCCGCTGCCGAACCGAATGGGATCCCCGTGATCCCATAGGAGTTCGTTACCACGACACATTCCTTATTCATTCTTTCGAAGTGTCTGCGATATCCATGATGTTGTTTCTCATCAGCATTCTTAGTGTTGAATACCAAAGGAGAGTTTCTCCTACATCTTCACTCATTATCTTGGAGATTCATGGTTCAAGCTTCATGCTATACTCATAATGTTATTGATCATCACAGAAATTCCTTACATATCTATCCGAAGAATTTTCGTGTTGTGATTGTCTCTCAATCCTCCGAAGGCAATCATTTCAGAAGATTTCTTCGTTGTCAGCTTTCAGCTTTCATCCTCAAATTCTTCTCAATTGTTATCCCTTCGTTCGTATCTCAATTATTCCGGTGCTTCGTTCAAGTTTTCCTCTAGGAGGATCGTGGTCTCTTCATTCTCATTAATCTCCATTCATTTGTAGTATCCTCATCAATCGCAAATTCCGAACGGTGTTTCGTTGAGGACTTCTTCAAGTGGCACCCTATCTTTCTCTTCAATCTTTTCAAGAAGAATAAGTGGTATGTCAATCCGTTGCTTGTCATCAGTTTAACTTGATGAAGGATAGGCATAACATAATTATTATTCTTTTTCATTGAGATGGGTTCAATCCTTCTTTAGGAGCTGTTCATGATATAAAATTCTCGATTTGAAGTTGTTCATCCTTTCTTTTCTGGAGTCCCATGTTTCCCTCAAATATATCTTCGCGAAGCTCCATCTAAATAATGGCAAGGCCTCCATCTTTTTCTTTTTGCAACCTTGAATTCTTTTGATCATTCTTTGTATACAGAGATTCTTTATGGTGGTTCACCAAGGATTTAATTCATTCTCGAAGTGTTCTTCAAGATTCTTGTGGGCGACGATCAGGTATTCTTTATCTTGCATTTCAAAGTGCAATTCTTTCTCCATTTTCCTTTGAGATGGTGTTACAGCATTCTTGATTTATGAGGAGTCTCGAAGGGAATTTGGCAAGAAAAAGATATATAAGCCCATCATTACTTTCCCGGAGTTACCGTGGATTGAATTTCACCTAAAGCATTTCCAAAGGATTGTGCTATCATGGTGCATATCATTGATCTAAGTTCTTAATGAATCCTCTTGGTGAAAGAAGTTTTTCATATCTAGTTTCTCCCAACTTGTCAATTGTTTCCGTGAGTGCTCGGTGTCACCTCATAATTTTGAGATGTTTATCATAAGCCCACAACAAGGTTATATTTTCGTTGTGGATTTCCAACAACTCCGCTCAATCCTTGTTTCTAAGAATGTTCTTCAAATTCAATTGTGGTAGAAGTTGTCATTTTATCTTCATTCTCTTCTCTTTAATGATTAAGCTTCTATTCTTTTGTTCCGGAGGCATTCTTGATTCATGTTGCTTTGTTTGACTTGTCATCTCGCCTTGTCAATCTCATATTTGTTTCCTTGCTTATCCATGTAACCAGAGTGTTGTGTCCTTGGTTGAAGTTATTTCCAGCTTATCATGTTTTGCCTCTCTTTTCTACCGAAATGTTGTCCAAATTTCTTTTGAATTCTTGGTTCTTTCTCATCTCATCCTTCTTCTCTTGGTTTCACTCATTTGTCAATGAAGCAACTAAGTTTTACCTCTTACTTTCTTATTCCTCTTACCCTTCTCATTCAAAGATCTTGGGTCGAGATCTCTTCTAAGTGGAGGAGTGTTATAACAGCCCGGTACCGACGCTCCAGAAGATTCCCCTTTTATTTCTATTCTCATCGTGTGATTAATTTGTTTGTCGCATTCATCATCGCATCATTCTCTTTCATCATCGCATCATTCGCATCATCAGCATCGCATCGTCATTCATTTTTCAAAAACATCCATCCGTTCATAGTCGCCGGTTCTCTTCGTTCTTGTCATCGATCGTTTCGAGACCAACCACACTCGCACGTGCCCGTTGCATCGTTTAAGAAATGTTTTAAAAGGCATGCGGAAAATATTGTTGGATTTGGTTGAAACTTCGTGTGTGGTCTTAACATAGTGTGCCAAATTTCATCGCATTCCGAGCTTGTTTGATACCCAAACGGTCAACCGCAGCAGCATCGTCATCGATTTATGGATCGGACGTTTTTGCAGTTCAAAGCTTTGTCACGGGCCGCAACATTCCCACTCATCTCCACTAACCCCGTCTACACGGCCCAATACATCCCAACTAACCACCTCCACTTTTGTACCGTCTGATCGAGATCGCACGGTCCAAAAATGGATGAAAACCCTCAAACCCTAGCCCCCATCCCTATTTAAACACCTCCCCTACCCACTTCGCAAGACCTAGCTATCCCTAACCTCCAGCCATAGCCTCCACCTCAAAATCCGCGTGCAGCCAGCCCACGTCCGCCACTTGGCGCCATCGCCGACGTTGTTTTGGCCAACCGCAGGTTGCCAGGTCGCCTGAGTCGCCTCTCATCCAGCCCCCATGCGTCGCGTGGCCTGCTAGCCATCCTCCAGCTGCCACTATCCGCAGAGCCCAGGTTTGGCCCGCCCTCGGGCCTGGATCCCGCCGCCGCTCGCTGCCTCCTCGTGCCGATACGATCTCGATCAGGGAGGAGTACCTCTGCCCCTGTTCCTACCCTGTGCCCTCACCTTGTTCTCCTCCTCCTCCCGTACTGCTCTCTATCTCTCCCCTAACCTCTATCTCTGTCATATAGAGACCTCCAGGGCCATGCCCCTATTTCCTCCGTTGCGTGTTGTCTCTGCCAGGAATGGACGAATTCGGGAGGCCCTGTCGCGGATCCGGCCTCCCTTGTCGGTCTTGCCGCATGGAAGCTCTCGGTGCAAGCTCCCGTCACTGGCCACGAGCTGCTTATGCGCCTGCTTCTGCACAAGAGAGGAGGACGAAGCTCCTCACCCTCTTGGTCGCGTGGGCCAGCCAACGCTAGATGGGCCCAGCTCCTTGTGTCGGCCCAAGGTCCATCAGCGACAGCCGACCAGCCAAGCCTCCCCGCCGAATGGGCCTAAGCCATTAGGTGAGCGCGCTGAGCGTGGTATAGTTAGGTGGCGCCTAGTGTTTTGGCACATCTTTTTTTTTCTATTCCACGAATTTATGGATTATCCATGAATTGCATATTTTCTGGAAAGTGCATGTTCTTAAAATGCCAATAAATAATTAACCATGCATGGGATTAATATGTTTTATATATGTAAAGTGACTAGAATTTCATGAACAATCACAATATCCCACTTTCACAATTGATAAAAAGGTTTAACATGTTGTTTTCTTGTAATTTGCATAATGTCATGATTTTTGCATTGCGCATAAGTACTCAGCCGTGCATCGGAATTAATCACACCATATATGTAAAATGTGTAGCATTGTTGTATGCCATTCTCATGCATGCTATAAGTATTTGATGTGTTGGTTCAATTTATTTTGCATACATGGCTTGCAAAACTGGTTTATATCCTAACGTCGCATAAATGTTGAGTCGGTTGTGTTATAGTAAAAACCCATATATTATATATGATTTTGAGGTAGAAAAATCCATAGGATTTATCTCTGCATTTAGTTTTTCCATCTGAGAAATTTTGTGTGCACGTCATTTTTCTAGGAAGCCCTTTTGTTTATTTTGTGTGAATTAATCCATGAATATTTTGGAATTGTTGCAAACATGAGATATGCCCTTGGACATGTGTTCTAGGCCCTGGTATTTTTGGTTTCTATAGAAATGCGTGTTTAGGTGTTGTTTTCTTGTTGTCAACCAGCTTAATCAATGTGCTGTTTTGAGGGGTCTAAATATTTCTAAGTCTAGAATCTGTATTATTTTATTGTTGTCTTGCCATGTGGTTTGCTAGTGACCTATAACCCCTTTGGGGTTGGTGCAATGGAGTTATTTCTACTTCATAATGTCCTCTAGCATGCTGTTAAGTTTCAAGACAATACATGCCCTGTATGCTATAATTTCACTGCTATCAATATGCCTTCGTGATAAAAGTTGCTTTGTTAAAAAACTGGGATTTTCACTGTCTGACTTTTTAGTTCAATATGTCTTCTTGTGGGATCATTTCCTGTTGATACATGCTTCTAATAAACTTGTTGTTAATAGATGGATTGTTGAGCATCATGTAAGATACATCTCTATGTCCTGTTGTTCATTTTTAGATGGATGTAGCTAGTTGATTTGTGGGTTACAATATGCTATGTTACTATTTTTGGGTAGATTATATCTATAACTTGTATGTGTGTTTGTGGTTGAACCGTAGCTCCGTTTTGGGCATTCCATATATGAAACTTGACTAGAATCTCAAGTAGTATTAGATTATAACGTTGCATACATGTTTTGAAATGTTTTTCATTGTCATTTTCATGCATTTTGCATTCATGGCATATCCATCTTGTGTTGGTCATATCTTTTAGAGCGTAGCTCCGTTTGAGATATTTCATATATGTAAATCGACTAGAATGACGTGTAGACATGCATGGTATACTTTATTATGTTGTTTAACAAATATAAAACATGGTTAGTTCAGATCTGGACCAATTTTGAAATTAACATATGGGGTCATTTTGGAAATACTATAAGTTTTTTCTGGCCTCATTAAGATGCCTAGATAGTCTAGTTCACTTATGCGTCACATCTTACCATGTTTACCAACATTTAATATTATCACGTACCTACCAGTAGTGAAATAAGTAATTCAAATGTGGAGTTTCGTCAATATGCAACTCATTGCATATTGAGGTTCACTTAATGTGTATGAGTTGGATGATGTGCTTTGCCATGCCTTGCATAATTAAACCGGACATGCATCATATTTGTTTGCGCATCATATCATGCATATGTTGTGGTGTGTCATGTGTTGATTGTTTGTTCCGGATTGCTTCTTCTCGATAGAGTTCCGAAAGTTTTCAGAGTGTGAGGATTCGTTCGACTACGTCCCGTTCGTCTACTTCACAGATCGTCTTCTTCATGGATTATTCTTCTTCGAAGCGGGATCTTAGGCAAGATGAACATTTCGCTTGTTACCACTACTATCAGTGCCATGCTAGTGGTCTTGTTTTTATTGCTATATCATGCTACCTACCACTTGTTTGACAAACCTCCCAAATATGCCACGATAAGCCTCTAACCCATCCACATCCCAGCAAACCTTTGTTTGGCTATGTTACTGCTTGCTCAGCCCCTCTTATTGCTTTTTTAGCTGCAGGTGAAATTGCATCCATGTAGCAACCTGGCTATTTTGTTATATCTAAATATTATTTCTATTTCATTTCATGCATCTATATACTTGGTAAAAGGTGGAAGGATTGGCCTTTTGCTCGTTGTTTTGTTCCATCTTTGTCGCCCAAGCTACATGTGTATCAGTGTTATGTTCCATATTGGGCGCTCCTAAGATGCTCGGAGTTGTTACGGGGACCCCATTGATTATTGTTTTTGTATAGAACTCGTCTGGCAAGGCCCAACAATTGTACTACATTTGCCTAGTAACTAATAAAATACATAGGGACCGGTGCTCCTCATGAGTTTTGGTCCAAACAAGAGTCGTGTGCGGGGCCAACCTGGGGCAACTCAGGTGATTTCTATCAGGCCACTATATGTTGTGCTCATCTGGTCGTGTCCAGAGAACGAGATGTGCGGCTACTATCGGGTTTGTCGACACGCCGAGCGGCCTTGCTGGATTTGTTTTACCTTTCTTGAACATCTTGTTGAAAGCACATTTGCTCCCTTGGTGGTTTTGATACTTAATACCAACATATATATCACTGAACTAATGTTTCCACTAAGCATGTTTCAGGAAAAGTCCAATGATGGGTTGGCAAATGGATTGTGGAATACCCCAAGATGCCAGGAAATAGATTGACAAAGCTTCAAGCAAGAGGACTCTACATTTTACCTTTTGTGAGAAATCACTTTGAGTCTATAGGGAAGCCAATACTATCAAAAGGGGGCAAGGTACTATTGGTGAACAAAATGCTCAAACATGCACAAGTGATAGTCACCATATATACCCACAAGCTCTTCTAGAAAAGTCTGCCCAAAGCCAAATGTCCAAAATCGGTTCAACCAACAGTTTCCACTCGGTGCCATGGATTCTCAGCCTTAGACAGACTCAGCCAAACCCTAGACATTTGGTGCAATCGATTCTGCTTCGATGCCACCAAGTTTGGGTTGCCAACTTTATGTTATGCAAATTATAAAAATTGGTCCCATTGAGTGTGTTGAATCGGCATCACCGAGTTTGGCAATATGACTGTTGGTCACCTTATTGATGCAACCGACTTTTATGTATCAGTCTCACCGAGATTCAAAAATTGCTACCTTTGAGGCAACTCCGTACCACCGTGTCTTACTTATTTGGTGTAACCGTTGGAGTTTTGGAGAAGCCTACATATACCCTTCCACCACCACTCACTCACAAGAGAAGCACTCGGAATAGTTCCCTACTCGTACCTACTGATTATCTGAGAAAGAGGCACCTACTCGTGTGTTGAGATCATGCCATTCCACTCCAACCATATGAATCTTGATCTCTAGCCTCCCCAAGTTGCTTTCCACCCAATAAATCTCTTCCGCCAAGCCAAATCTGTGAGAGATTTATTGTGTGTTGAGGACTCTATCATCTTGAAGCACAAGAGCAAGGAGTTCATCGACATTATCGAGCATATTACCTTTTGGAGGGTGGTGCCTCCTAGATTATTTAGGTGTTGCTTGGGAGCCTCCTACTTCGTGTTGCGGATTGAACCAAGAAGTTTGTATTGGCAAGGAGATCGCCTACTTCATGAAGATCTACCCCGATTTAGGCTAGTACTCCGTGAATGTAGGGCATCATGGTATAGTCAATGTTGCTTCTTCTGAAACCCTCCGTGGGTAGAGGCCTCCATGGACTCTCGGCACTGTTACCCTTCGTGGGTTGAAGACTCCATAAACATGGACATACGATAGCACCACCTATCGGAATTAAGGAAAAAATCATTTTGCCTCCAATAGTGTTTGATCTTCCTACCCTTCCTTTATTTACATGCTTGTCTTTACTTTCTGCTGCAATACTCGTAGACATGCATGTGTAGGGTGTACTCGACTTGCTATAAGTGCTAAAATCTCCCAACTCTTAAAATTGGGAAAAAGTAGATTTTTATTTGGTCAAGTAGTCTAATCACCCCCCTCTAGCACTACTTTCTATCCTACAAGTGGTATCAGAGCTTTGGTCTACATTGCATTGGTCTCACAACCTAGGAGAAGTATGGCATCTAGCTAGGGAAATTATCACCATAGGGGTCCGTACTTTCATGGCACAAATTTTGCTAGTTGGAAGCAAAAAATAAAAATACATCTTCTTGGTCATAACCCCTCCGTTTGGGCTGTTGTTCGTGTTGGATTGCAAGGTGAATTCTTTGCGGATGGTAGGGAACTGGATTGCGAAGCGACGCCGGAAGAATTGAAGATGTTAAAACTCAATGCTCAAACATGTGACATTCTCTTCAACTGTCTATGCCCTGAAGAATTCAACAAAATCAGCCGTCTTGAGAATGCAAAAGAGATTTGGCATACTTTGGTTGATATGCATGAAGGTACCGAATTAGTGAGAGAATCTAAGTTGGATGTTCTTCAAAGTCAGCTTGATAAGTTCAAGATGAAGGATGGTGAAGCAGTCGCTGAGATGTACTCTAGGCTAGCTCTCATCACCAATGAGATTGTCGGCTTAGGAAGCTAAGAAATGACTGACAAATTCATCATCAAGAAGATACTTCGATCTTTGGATGATCGATATGACACAGTTTGCACATTGATCCAGATGATTTCCAACTACAAAAATCTCAAGCCAACGGGAGTGATTGGAAGGATTATTGCTCATGAGATGAAGCTCAAGGACAGGGAAGAGCTTCACCACAAGTCTAGCAGTGGTTACGAGGCCACAAGTGATGCTCCCGCTACCTCAAGCGACAACCTTGTGACAAATGTGAAGATAAGCCTCATTGTCAGGAAATTCAACAAGTTCTACAAGAATAGAAGCAAAGATCGAAGGTCCAACTCAAGATATGAAGAGAATTGTTCGTCAAGTCGTGGCCAAAACTGCTACAATTGTGGGAAGCCCAGACACTACTTCAATGAGTACATGGCTCCTTACAAAAGGAAAGAAGATTTACCAAGAAGACGAAGCTCAAGAGACGAGTCACCTCAAAGAGAAAGAAGGAGTAGGGATGGTCATTATGAACGAAGACCCTCAAGGATAAGTAGGGACTCGGAGAAGAAGAACAAGTACACCAAGAGATAGTCAATAAGAAGGCATCAAGCACATGTTGGTGAATGGGTTTCCGGCTCCGACTCCGACAACCACTCCGAGAGAAGTTACCACTCCAACTCCGACTATATTCAAGATGAAGGTGTTGTCGGACTTGCACTAGTGACAACCGACTCACGACATATTTGATTCACCTAATGAAGGGAGTGGATGTTGCTTCATGGCTAAAGTCCCTAAGGTATCACACCCTGAGTATCTGGATTTCAATAGTGATGAGGATGACTTGTTAATTGAAGATGACTTGCTATTTGACAAATCTAGTAATGACAGTCAAGATGAACTTGCTAATAATGACTCTAGCCTCCATAAGTTGTGAGATGATGATAATTTGGAAATAGAAGAACTAACTCAAGAACTAAACACTCTTAAGTTAGCTCACGAGTAAGATCTTGTAAGGACACATGAGAAGCTCCATTTCGACAAGCTCAATTTAGAGAAAGAGCATGTTCCTTAAAGCTATCAATTATGATCTTTGAAAGAAGACTTCCTCTTATCTAGCCAAATGACTTCTATTGTCTACGTTCATGCGACAAGTTAAGGCTAAGCAAGCTAGTAACATAGGCAAGAAAGTTTCTTCAACTAGTAGCAATAAAAATGGTAAATCCAATGATATTGCTTCTAGTAGTTCTATTGATCCAACTAACTCTTCTCTTAGCCAAGTTACACTTGACTAAGAAAATGAACTTTCGAAAGGGATTATAGAGAAAGGTATCTACAAGAGTCTTGAAGGGTGCAAACAATTTGAGGAGATTGTACACAAGCACAAAGGATACTGAAAGAACAGTGGTGTTGGCTGCTTCAACGCTAATGGAGTTAAATGGGAAGAAGGTCAATACCCTAATACTAAGTTTGTTCCTCTAAAGCAGAAGTATCAAAATCCTCTCCCCAAAGGAACAAACCTCAAGATGACCTTCACCACAAGACCCCAAGATCAAGGGCAAGCTTAAGCTTCAAGAGGACATTGACTCAGATGAAGATGAATCCCAAGCTTTGGTGAAGTGGGTCCCCAAGGCTACTACAAGCTCAACTTCTACAAGTGCTACTTCAACACCAAGGATTCCCATCAAATTGATGTGGGTCCCAACTAAGAAGAACTAGAGAAGTTCTTGTGGGGTGACTCCGCCAATAAAATCCACTCATATTCATTATTGGCAAGAACTAGTTGCAATCAACTTCAACATCATGCAATAGTTCAAGGAGCAAAAATTCCCTCAAATGTAAGCAAGGGACAAGGTAATCAACAAATCGATGGGCATCATCATGTATGATTTGCACTCCATTTCCATAGATATCCTTGTATTTGTATTTTGTGTGTTGGGACTAACCCACGTAGGTGAGAAGAATAATGAAACAACAAGGATGCTCCCAACTCATGGTGATCTTCATCAACTTTGAGCATCCACCACTACTTCACCTACATGAAGTCTTCATCGAGAAAACCCTAGGTTAGTTTATCCCTCCTATGGGGTGTGGCACATCAAGGAGGAGCTTTACTCTAAGATTTGAGTCAAAGAATCTCATAGTATGTGACAACATTAAATTCTTTATGTAAAAGTGGTAACCCCACTTGTGCTTAAACGATGAGTATGACCTACGATCAAGTGTTCTTACTTGGCTCCTAAGTCAATATAGTCACATATAGATGACTCCATCATCGCCAAAGTGCTTGTTAGATGCAAGTGTGTTTGTGCATGTTTGCCATGTTTTGATTTGACATCTTATTGAGTGAGCATGTTGGTCTGCATTTATTTACTCATTCGAGGACATCTAATTGTTGGAATTTGGCTTTTGATTTTTCATTTGCCGATTGGACGTACATGAATGCCTAGGACCACTCCTCTAGAAATCTATGCTTTCTCACCTCATATTCTATTCATGTTGCATCACAAAATTTGAACAAGTACTTTTCGATCTCTATGTGTGAGCTGCACTCGGAGTTCCCTATCGACAAAGGAACCAACTCGGTGGAACCAACTCAAAAATCTCAGTCTCACCGAATGCCTAGGGGTGATCTAGTTTTCAATCTCAGTACTACCAATTCCATATTTTTTGTTACACCAAGTTTCCCTGTTAGTTGACACTTGACAAACTTGGTTACACCAAAACTTTAGAATCGGTGTCACTTAAAGTGAAAGGTATATATGCTGTGGACCCGAGGCTTTGAAATTCAATCTACAATCGTCGCGCACCAAAAAACCAAAGCTACCATCTCAAAGACCCCTGGTCATCACCTTGCCTCCCCGAGGGTCTCTGCCGCTGGGATTCGCCGTCGACGACGAAATATTCTCCATCGTCACCGCCGTACCGGATCCACAGCCAAGTTAGGGTATAGATTCGGCCCCCTATTGCGCTCCAACCTCTAATTCTTGGGCATTAGGGATTTTCCATCGTCTAGCCACCACTTGAGATGAATTTGTCCACAAGAACCTTCGATTAGATAGCGAGAAATCGATTTTCTAGGGTTTGTCATCCGCCCGATGAAACTCGGTAGAACCGAAGCGAACAAATCGGTGTCACCGATTTGCCCTTTGTGTTGTTGAGAACTACCTCGGTGAAACTGAGTACTTCTTTTTAGTCTCACCGAAAGGAGTGCCAAGTTTTTGTTAAAGAGAAAGTCAGTCTCGGTAGCACCGAAATTTTGGCTTCTGCTGTACCGATTTTCATGTGAAAGAATGCAAACCTTGAGAATCTTTTGTTCAAGCTTTCAAAAACTTTTCATTTTGTGATAAGTTATCCTATTCCACTCTTCTCTACTCTATTCATAGTGTCAGATATGTCAGATGTTGAGGATACCCAGAACTTGCAGGAACAGAACATTGACATGAGTTCAGGCACTAGTGCTGGGTCCAACTCATTTTCAGATCCAGACACCCCTAGTTAACATGGATTTCCTAAGGCAGCGACAAGGACCAGGGAGTGACTGAATTCAGATCAGGAGGATTCAAACTTTGTTCCAGAGGAGGTTATTGCTAAGAAGCAATAGATGGGTGCAAAGAAGTTAGCCAATGAGGCCACCTCATCAACGAGGTTAGTCAGCAAGACATATTGTCACGCCCAAGATGCTACCCTATACTTTTTTGGATCGAGGGCCTTGATAGGGATAGGAGTGCATCTCATCGTGTTGCAGGAATGGATATCATTACAAGTACATGTACAGAAGAGATGAGTATATGGAATTGTCTTACACTCGCCACAAGCTACATCAACATCACTTCAATATAACAACATATTCAAACATCATACAGAAGAGCAGGGTCCGACTACGGACGAAACCAGGCGATAAAATGACATCCATCCTTGCCATCCTAGGCTCCCACCTGGAACCCATCCTAGATCGATGAAGAAGAAGAACTCCAAACAGACAAGCACCACTCTCACGTTCAATCATCAAATTACCTATACCTGCAACTGTTGTTGTAGTAATCCGTGAGCCACGGGGACTCAACAATCTCATTTCTAAGTGTATCAAGACTATTAAAGCTTAATGGGTGAGGTATGGTTAAGTGGTGAGGCTACAACAAGCGACTAAGCATTTATTTGAGTGGCTAATCTTGCGAATACACAAAGTAAAGTATGGTGGTCTACGAATAACGAATGTGAGATAGTAATGATCGCTAAGTGATCCTGAACACCTACTTATGTCAAACATAACCCCATCGTGTTCTCTCTCGGATAAGGATTGACGAGAATAGATAGTCACGGTTACGCACACGATTGGTGTATTTTATTTGAGTTTACTTCAATTTTACTATGACAGGGTGTTAAACAAAGTTTCCAAGTTGCCACATAACCGCGTACATGGCGTTCTGAAAGATTTAACCCTACAGGGGTGCTCCAACTAATCCATCACAAATTAAGCACACGCCGCGAGAATAACCTCGACCATGAATCTCGTGATCTTCATAAGCAATTCCAAAGGAAATCCGACACCTCGAGATAGACGAAGGAAGATCAGAGGTCCTCACGCAAGATATTCAAGAAAGGTAAAACAAGTCCAGCAAGACCGCCCGGCATGCTAGATCCCAATAGGAGCCGTGCGTATCTCTGTCTGAGGGCACTACCAGACCGGTCTAGCTACAGGGAAAACCAATCCCTGAGTTTCCTCGAGGCGGCCCCACAGGCAGCTCGTTTTGGACCAACACTCATGAGGAGCACTAGCCCGATTTGTTAATTAATTATCCACGGGGTGATCACGCCCCATGCAAATTTTAGTTGTTATTAAGCAAATAGTAGCAATGTTGGGCCTTGCCAGACAAGTTTTATCATAAAACGAAGATCAAGGGGGTCCTCATAACAACCCCGAGCAATTTAGGAGCACTCAATATGGAACATAACACCGGTTGACAAGTAACTAGAGCGACAAAGATGGAACAAAACACCAAGCAAAAGGCCAAGCCTTCCACCTTTTACCAAGTATATATGTGCATTAAATTAAATAGCAACAATATCGTGATAACAAAAGAATGTCCATGCTGAGACATGGAAGCAATTGCACCTACAAGTAGAAACGCTATAAGAAGGGCTGAGCAAGCGGTAACATAGCCAAACAAAGGTTTGCTGGGAAGGTGGAGGGTTAGAGTCTTTTCATGGCAGTGTTGGGAGGCTTGACAAACAAGTGGTAGGTAGCATGACATAGTCATAGAAAACAACACATCTAGCATGGCAATTATAGTAGTGGTATCAAGGGAAATGTGTCATCTTGCCTGAGATCCCGCTTGGAAGAAGAACAAGTCCATGAAGAAGACGAGCCAATGTAGTCGAACGAATCCTCCCACTCTAAACGCTTTTGGATCTCTATTGAGAAGAAGCAATCCAGAACAAACAATCAACACACGATGCACCACAACATATGCATGACATGATGCGCAAACCAATATCATACATGTACGGTTTAATTATTCAAGGCATGACATGGCATGACAAGAACAACAAATAACTACTACATGTTAAGTGAAGTTCAATATGCAACTCGTTGCATATTGACGAAACTCCACATGTGAATTATTTAGTTCACTCTCGTTTAGGTACTCTTCAATACTAAATGTTGTTATCATGGCAAGAGGTGAAGCATTAACAACTACTTCATCTAGGCATTTTAAATGAAGGCGAAAGCAACATATAGCATTTCCGAAACGTTCCCACATGCATATTTTATGTTTAGAACAGATCTAAAATACACATGTTTTCTATTCATTAAACAACCAAATAAAGTGTGACATGAGATTCTACACGTTTTTCTAGTCAAGTTACATATATAAAACATTTGCATCTGAGCTACGGTTATGTAGTTATGAGAGAAACCATGTAGCATGGCATTAGGCAATTGTAATGCAAAATATTTTAAGGCTTTAACATGCATGAGGATGACATTTACAAGTTACATGCAATTTTTATGAAAATGTTGACATTAAGCACGACGTGAAGCATTTTTCCGCCAAGGCGTAAAGAAAGGGGGTACCATGGCGGCAAAAACGCAAACGGTGCTACGGTAACAATCCGGTTCAGGTAACTCATTGAGATGTCGGTGCAAATGAACAAGTAAGATATGCGGAACATAAAAGAGGATTGGGAGTGATCCCGTATACCGGGTGTCCCATGTGTTGAAGGGTGCTTTTGGAGTGGATCGAGTCGATGCGGTGTAGATGTACATAGGTCGTCACGGGGGTCGCGGAAGTAGTGGTTCACGCGATCTTGTTGTATCCACGTTGACGGTATATGTGCACTTGTCGGAGATGAACTTGACAAATCCGAGATCTTCAGGGGTTATTCAAACTTTTGCACCGTAGTCGACTTGACGTCCGCAAGGTGGTCGATGATCAAACGTTGGTGCTGACGGCGGGTCTTGATGTTGTGCCTCAGATTCTCAATGTCTCTGACCGGTGGTCTTGCAAAGACACAAACAAAAGGCAGTGGTCTAGTGGTGCACAGGTCAATGCAGCGCTTGGGGGGGCTAAATGTGGTCGGTGGCCATGGGCAACAGCGAGTTCTGGCGATGCTGGAGCGCAGCTGGTGATGGAGATGCACGGATCCAGCCGGCAGGTGTCGTACCTGGACACAGGAGGGCGGCAGAGCCTATGGAGGCATTACACGGACAGCTTCGACGTGGGGTTGCGGTGGCTAGAGCACTATGGCAGGGCGAAGAGGAGGGCGTGGCGACTCCGAGGCGCACGGGAGCAAGCGGAGCTCGAGCAGCGGCTGGAGCGGGCGCTCGCGGTGGCTATGTCCGGGGGGCACAAGAGGAGCGGCGAACATGCATGGGAGAGGCAGATGGGGGCCATGGCGATAGGGAATGCGGTGGCAGTGCAACGAGGCGGCACTTGGGAGGCTCGCTGGCAAACCAGGTCGATGACGGCTGCGGGGAGCACCATGGGAGGCAAGGGGCACAGGGACGCCGTGGGGATTGGGTATGGCAAGCCCTTGGTGGCGCGTAGGGGAACAACGGCGGCGCCATCGCTAGAGGAGCAGGCGAGCTTCAGCCACCGGAGGCATAGCAGATAGGGGCAGGAGTCGGGTGCAGGGTGCGGGCTCTCACTACTCTCTGCGTTGGCTATATGTGCTATGGCGGTCCTGAGGGAGACGAGGGAGAGATCGAGTGATCAAGCGAGTGGGGAACGAGAAGGCTAGGGTTCGGCTGGGTCTTGGGCCTAGTGGCCAGGCCGGATGGATGGGTTGGCCGTTGGAGTAGGCTGGCCTAATAGCTCCTCTCTCTAATGATAGGGGGGAAAGGATATAAGAAAAGGTTAGAGAAAGGATTTGGGCATGGGGCTGATTTCCCTAGACTCGCGAAAATGTGATTGATTTGGAAGAATTGCAAAGAGACACGTTGGGGTTTTGAATACAAGCCCCTTCGAATCACATTCGAATAGGTTTATAAGAAGTGGGTGTTGAGAGGTCCAACAATGTTGAGATATATGGTGGAGCCTTGTTAAATGCAAGAAGAAATAGGGGCAATGATGTTTGAGGCCAAGATAGAGTAGAAGGCATGGACATATATTTTGCAAGTATGTTTGAGGGTGATTCCAAAAGGAATATTTATTATAGCTCCCTAAAATATTGGGAGGATATGTTATAAAGAGAAATCACCATCTAAATATCCCTCGATTTAAATGGATCAAATATCCATACAATTTATTTATTTTCAGTTGCAAAAATTAATGACATAACGATATGATGCAATGATGCAATGCCAAACCAAAAGGAACACACGACCAAACTCGAAATAAAAGGGGAATCTTCTTGAGTGTCGGTTCCGGGCTGTTACACATATGCACCTCCAAAGACTATGAGAGCACCTGAGAGTGCTAGGGCTACCATGACCATTGAGCCCCCAGGGAAGTCTTTGCCTAAGAAGGCAGGAGAGAAGAAGGCCAGGAAGAGGATCATTCGTGTTGCTGGTCAGCCTACCTCCAATGTTGAGGATCCAGAGGAGGCTGCTAGTGCTGCTGCTGAGGTGGAGGAGGAAGAGCATTTTGTCAAGGCCCCTCCCAAGAAAAAGCAGAAGAAGCTATTAGTAGATGCTGTGCCAAAGCCAGGTCCCTCTAAGAGCACGAAGGCTGCACCTCAAAAGGTTGCTGCAGAGAAGTCCAAGAGGACTACCGGATACATTCCAACTACTAAGAAGAACAAAGGATCTAGTTTTATAGAAGTTGTTGATGATCCTATGTCTGCTTTGATAAATCTCATACTTCAGTTTCAAGAACACAATGCTAGCCAGCCTATTTTTGTTGATATGAAGAAGAAGAAGGATGCATGTTTGAGAGAATGGAGAGCTATTGATCCTTACTCTCATAGGAGGAAGACAGTTGTGGACTACAGGTTCTACACTAAGGAGCAACAAGATTTCTATGAGACAATCTTGCTGAAAAAGAGTCCAGTTGTGAGTGACCAAAGATATGTCGGTTGGAAGTACATCAAGGAAAAGGAGAACTATTTCCCATGTGTGCAAGACAACTTCCACTTCATTGGCATTGATAAGTTTGTTGGTACAGAGTTCACTACATGGAATGACGAGATGATCATGAATTCTACTCCACTTCTCATTTCTATGGATATGGTAGGATAGTGTGGATGATAGAAGGAGCAAGATATGAGTCTAAAGTTGATGAATGGGATGCCATCTTAGGAGTCCCAGAAGCATAGGATGGAGACATTTGCGTATACTCAGAGTCCAAGGCAAGCCACAATGCTATGAAGGACATGTGCAATGCCATCCTTGTTGCTCTGCTTCAGTCCCACATGCTAGGATCCATCTATCACCTCTAGGCAGGTCTCCGCACCATTAACACTATTCTGAGGCATAGCTTCATGCTCAAGTCAGGTGACGAGAAAATGATCCGAGGCTACGCCATCAACTTGCTGATTCATATGGACTGGAATCGAAGATTCCGAGTGATGGACCTTATTGTGGAGACAGTGAAGAGGGTTGCTACTAATCAGAAGCGCTCATGCTGCTATGCACCCTACATTCAGATCCTCATCAACTCCAAGCTTGAGAAGCACATCTTTGCTCTGGACATACCCCACTTGCCCCTATAGCTAGACGTCGAGGAGAACGTTGTAGTGATGGACCCAGACCATCCAACATCAGCTGCAGCTTAGGCATGGGCAGAGGCAGAGGCAACTAGAGCCACTAGTGCTCAAGTCCCTAGATATAGGAACGCGTAGATGGATCTCTTAATCTCTACAGTCATGGGCATGAAGAAGGACATCAAAAGCATACTGGATAGTCAAGAGAGCCTTGTGAACATCTTTGAGGACAAAGTGAAGACTCTCAATGACAAGGTGGATTGGCTGAACAAGACCTTGAACGAGCTCGAGAAGGAAGTAGATGAAGCTCCTATCCGCCACACTTCTTTAGAGTCTAATTCTTATGATGATGAGGAGGATAGTGCAACTGTCAGGACGACTGCCCTGTTAAGGACTCAGGCCAGAACACCTACAGTGACAGCTCTGGAGATGAGACCTTCATCGTCTGCACTAGCTACAGTGACTTCAGTTCCTCCAATTCCTCCAGTTGCTACTCCAACTCCGTCCAGGACATTAGCAGAGGTCTTTGCCGACGTAGTTCTCATGACTCCGACATTGACCACCGGAGGAGATCAGACGAAGAAGGACGATTAGCTATATCTCTTCGATCGTTTTGGTAACTTATTGCCAAAGGTGGAGAAGTTTTACATAGATCTAGGCTTCGAGTGTGAGAGCATTTTTTTTGCTATTTTAAAAACATTTGGTCTTTTGGTTGTTTTCTGTTTACCAAGAACCAAAGTTTATTCGTGTTTGATCATACGCTTGAATGTGTGTTGCTACTATTTCCTGTCCTTTTGATGGTTATGAGACGATCATTCACTTTGCTTGATGTGTTGTGCTATGATGTTAACTCTTATTACTCTCGCACACCACCAAGTTGTATGTGACATGGAATAAGTGCCTATATATACCCCTCCACCACCACTCACTGACAATAGAAGCACTCAGAACAGTTCCCCACTCATAGCTACTGATTTTTTTAGAGAGAGCCGCCTACTCATGTGTTGAGATCATGCCATTTCATTCCAACCATATGAATCTTGATCTGTATACTCCCCAAGGTTCTTTCCACCCAATCAATCTCTTCCATCAAGCCAAATCTGTGATAGAGTGATTGCGTGTTGAGGTGTCTATCATCTTGATGCACAAGAGCAAGGAGTTCATCAACATTATTGAGCCGATTACCTTTTGGAGGGTGGTGCCTCCTTGATTGGTTAGGTGTTGCTTGGGAGCCTCCTACTTCATGTTGTGGAGTGAACTAAGAAGTTTGTAAGCATAAGGAGATCGCCTACTTCGTCAAGATCTACCCCGAGTTAGGCTAGTCCTCCGTGGACGTAGGCTATCATGGTATAGTCAAGGTTGCTTCTTTGTGGAACCCTCCATAGGTAGAGCCCTCCGTAGACTCTCGCGACCGTTATCCTACGTGGGTTGAAGACTCCATAAACATGGACGTATGATAGCACCACAAACCGAAACCAAAGGGAAAAATCATTGTTCATCCAATTGCATTTGATATTCCTACCCTTCCTTTACTTACATGCTTGTCTTTACTTTCCACTGGAATACTCGTAGACATGCATCTATAGGGTGTACTTGACTAGCTATGAGTCATAAAATCTACCAACACTTAATACTGGGAACAGTAGATTTTTATTTGGTCAAGTAGTCTAGTCACCTCCCCCTCTAGCACTACTTTCGATCCTACACTTGTGTGAGGAATTCCGAAAATACTTCAGGCTATCTCGAGATTATGGTTTTCTAGTGGAATTTCCTAGTAAATCACGAGATTCATGGTCGAGGTTATTCTCGTGACATGTGGTTAATTTCTGATGGATGAGTTGGAGCACCCCTGCAGGGTTAAATCTTTCGGAAAGCCGTAACCGCGTTTGCCTGGCAACTTGGAAACTTTGTTTAAAACCCAGTCGTAGCAAACTTGAAGGAAACTCAAATAAAATACACCAACTGTGTGTGTAACCGTGACTGTCTCTACTTGTGAGTCCTTATCCTAGAGAGAACACGGTGGCGTTATGTTTGACATAAGTAGGTGATCAGGATCACTTAGAGATCATTACTAGTTCATGTCCATTATGTGTAGACCATCCACTTTACTTTCTGTATTTGTAAGTTAGCCACTCAAATAAATGCTTAGTTGCTTTATGCAGCCTCACCACTTAACCATAACTCACCCATTAAGCTTTGTTAGTCTTTATACCCTTGGAAATGAGATTGTTGAGTCATTGTGGCTCATATATTACTACAACAACAGTTGCGGGTATAGGTAATGCGATAATTTGATGTGAGAGTGATGCTTGTTTGATTTGGGGTTCTTCTTCTTCGTCTTGTTCATCGATCTAGGATGGGTTCTAGGCAGAAGCTTGGGATAGCAAGGATGGATGTCATTTTATCGTTTGATTTCATTCGTAGTCGGACCCTGCTCTTATGTATGATGCTTGAATATGATGTTATATTGATGTGATATTGATGTAGCTTGTAGAGAGTGTAAGCCAATTCCATATGCTCATCTGTTATGTACATGTACTTGTAATGAAATCCATTATTATAAAACGACGAGATGTGCTTCTATACCTGTCGAGGCCCTCGATCCAAAATATGGATAGGATTGCATCTTGGGCATGACAAGATTTCACTCCATGGAATGATGAGATGATCATGGAATTCTACTCCACTACTCATTTTTATGAAGATAGGGGGATTGTCTGGATGACTGAAGGTGTTAGGTATGAATCTATAGTTGAAAAGTGGGCTCCCATCTTAGTAGCCTCACAGGTACAAGAAGGTGATTTGGATGTGTATTTTGAGTCTAAGATGAATCACAACTCCATGGCAAAGATGTACAAGGACATTCCTGTTGACTCTGTGCATTCACATAAGTTTGGCTCACTCTACTACCTGCAAGCAGGACTGGTCACCACCAACACCATCATGAGGTATACATTGATGTCAAAGTCAGGAGATGGCAAGATGACCCGAGGATACTGCATCAACATGCTGCATCATGTTGACCTTCACACTAGATTTAGGGTCATGGACTTGATTGTTGAGACCGTGAAGAGGAATGTTGCTGACCAGAAGAGATCTTCTGGATATGCACCGTACATTCAGATGCTTATCAACTCCAAGCTAGAGAAGAATGTATATGCACTTGATCGACCACATATGCCACTCCAGCCAGAGTTTGAGGACAATGTTGTGGTGATTGATCCTAGTCATCCCACTTCATGTACTACACATGCAGAGGTTGAGGCAGCAAGAGCAACTAGTGCTCCAGTGCCAAGGACAAGAAGTGAGCAGATGGATCTTCTTCTTAACACTATCTAGGGCATGCATAAGGACATCACATACATTTTGTAGAACCAGAAGAGTGAGGAAAGGATAGTAGAGGGTAAGTTCCACACACTAAACACCAAGGTAGATGGGCTGACCAAGACTATTGATGATCTCAAGAAGGAAGTGGATGAAGTATCCATTTGTCACACCAAGTTGTACGTGACATGGAAGAGTGCCTCATGAACCTAATCGATTGTGCATTTACATTCAAACTCAAGTTCAAAATAGTGCACAAATTTAGGGGGAGCTCTTGCTTATCACATACTTCTCAAAGAGATGGTCCTATTCATTGATTATATAATATGTCAAAGCCTTGATCTATATGTTGTCATCAATTACCAAAAAGGGGAGACTGAAAGCACATTTGCTCCCTTGGTAGTTTTGATAATTAATAACAACATATATCTCATTGGACTAATCATTCTTTTATGTATATTTTAGGAAAAGTTCAATGATGGGATGGCTATAGGATTGTGAGGAGACCCCAAGATGCAAGGAATAGGATTGGCAAACTTACAAGCAAGGAGACTCTACATTTTACTTTGTGAGAAATCACTTTGAGTCCATAGGAAAGCCAATACTATTAAAAGGGGTGAGGTAATGTTGGTGAACAAAATGCTCCACGTGCACAAGTGCTAGCCACCAAAAACACCCACAAGCTCTCCCACAAAAATACTCTGTCTAAACTCTACCATAGAAAATCGATGCCACCCACATTTCCACTCGGCCTAGCTGATTTTGATCTCAGACAGGACCCAGCCAAACCCCAGCTTCTCGGTACCACCAAGTTCAATATCGGTGCAACTGAGTTCTCGTGACCAACATTCTGGTGTCCCATTTTATAAAGTCGGAATTTCTGAGTTTTATGAATCGGTGTCACCATGTTTGGAAACTACCTTCAGCCACTCATATTGATACTACCAAGAATCATATGTTGGTCTCACCGAGATTTCTAATGTTGCCACATTTTGAACAAATCGGTATGATCGAGTTTTACTTCGGTTTCGCCTAGTTGGTCAATAATGGTGTAACAATTGGATTTTTGGAGATGCCCATATATACCCCTCCACCACATCCTACTTGCAAGAGAAGCACTCAGAATAGACCCGTACTTCCAATATCCAAATTTCTAAGAGAAAACCACATACCCGTGTGTTAAGGTCAAGATCATCCACACCAACCCTATGGATCTTGATTTCTAGACTCCCCAAGTTGCTTTAGAGCCAACCTGTCTCTTCTACCAAGACAAATCTTTGAGAGAATGATTGAATGTTGGGGAGTCTATCATCTTGAAGCACAAGAGCAAGGAGTTCATCATCACTACCAAGCCCTATTAACTTTTGGAGGTTGGTGCCTCCTAGATTAGTTAGGTGTCGCTTGGGAGCCTCCTACTTCGTGTTGTGGAGTTGAATCAAGAATTTGTACGGGCAAGGAGATTGCCTACTTAATGAAGATCTACCCATAGTGAGGCTAGTCCTTTGTGGATTGAAGCCGTTATGGAATAGTCAAGGTTAGTACTTTGTGGACCCTTATGGGTGGAGCATTCTATGGACTCTCGCGATAGTTACCCTCTTTGGGTTGCAAACTCCATACGCCACCTATCGGAACCACAGGAAAAACCTTCGTGTCTCCAATTGTGTTTGATCTCTCTAACCCTACCCTCTACTACATGTGCGTCTCTTTACTTTCCGCTCATATACTCTTAGACATGCATGTGTAGGGTGTGCTTGACTTCCTATTATTGTTAAAATCTGCCCACAACTAAAATTGGGAAAAGGTAGAATTTTTATTTGGTCAAGTAGTCTAATCACCCCCCTCTAGACTATCTTTCGATCCTACACATACCCACCATCATCATCACCGCTGCCATAATCATCGTCAACATAACCGCTGCCATACGCACCATCAACATCACCGCTGCCATACCCACCATCATTAGCATCGTTGCCATACCCACCATCATCATCAACGCATTCATATATCACCACCATATATATCGACCATCAATCTGTATCCATTCATACCACCACATTTTGCCACCAATCCAAGTCCATCACATATTAGGTTTGTTTTTGAGATCCCTTTGTTTTAAGTTTAGTGTTTCCTTGCCTGAGTAGGTTTCGGAAAGAAAAGTCTCTAGACGCCCGGACAGTTTTTAGGCTTTGCAAAGCATTTTGAGACACTCGCCACCATAGTGATTGTTTGTCACAATTTTTGGTGGTCGTAGCCCTGAATCATTCTAGAAAGAATCTGTCAAAACAATTTCGTGCCTATCCTATTTAAATGCCCTGGGAAGTATTTTGAGACACTCGCCATTATAGTGATTTTCTAGAAAAACAATTGCGATAAAAAACACAAAAAATAATAATCATAGTGGCTCTTCCCTTGATTCAGTGTCGCGTTGTGATTTTGTTGGTTTTCTAGGCTCGCGTCTCTAGTATGGTCTAGCCTAGGACCAGCACAGTACCGTCATTGAGTGTGTTTTCAACTTTGCATCTCTGAAATGATTATTGCTAACCATATTATAAGCCTTCCCAGCTCCACATACATCTACTTCGTGCAATTGACAAACATGTGGCAGTCACTCTATCCAAGCATTGAGGGTTTTTGACTACAATGGTTGCCGATCACCGCCTACGGTTGGGTAAGAACTGGTAAGAATTTGAGATTTTCTTAACGGATTTATGTCACCACCACCACCACTTCCTAGTAGTCTGGAGGTTCATATTGTTTCAACTAAGATGACAGACTTAGTCTCCATAATTTCTACCATCATCTTTCGACTAAGTTTTCTCTAGCAATGTATCAAAATACAAGGGGAGATACAATGCGAGCTATTGATGGCAACCTTATTTGCAAAGACATTTTAGACTATGTTCATGATAATCAGTTAAGTTAATTAAATTACTAGTGAACTTCCATTTAAATCAACATCCCTCTGGTTGTGTATGTGTGACATGATCCAAATCCACCAACCCAAGTCGATCATCATGTGAGATGAGGTGGTTTCCATGGTGAACACCTCCATATTGATCATATCTACTATGTGACTCATGTTCTAACTTTCGGTCTCCTGTGTTCTGAGGCCATGTTTGGACTTGCTAGGCTCGTCAAGTTTAACCCAAGTATTTCACATGTGTAAAACTACCTTACACAATATGTATGCAAACGAAGAGTCTATCACATCCGGTCATCACGAGGTGTTTCAAAGCTACGAACTTTCGCAACGGTGCATACTTAGGGAGAACACATTTTCTTGAAATTAAGTGAAGGGATAATCTTAAAATGATATTGTCATCCTAAGTAAAATAATATGCATAAAAAGATAAACATCAAATGCAAATCAAATAAGTGACATGATATGGGCATCATCATCTTGTGCTTTTGAGCTCCATCTTCAAAGCACTGACATGATCTCCATCACCATCGGCATGACACCATGATCTCCATCATCTTGTCCTCATGTGTTTGTCACGCCCACTCTTGCTTATACAACTATTGCTAACTCGTAGCGATAAAGTAAAGAAAATGGCATAAAATAAATTAAAAACAACCCTATGGCTCTTGTCGGTTGTCGTGCTCATCGTCGGGCAAATCGTGGTAACCATGCAAAACATGATCATCTCATACATCACATATATCAAATCACGTCTTGGCCATATCACATCACAACATACCCTGCAAAAACAAGTTAGACGTCCTCTACTTTGTTGTTGCAAGTTTTACGTGGATGCTATGGGAAAGTAGCAAGAACCGTTCTTACCTAAGCAAATGCACAATGGTGATAATCAAGTTGTGTTTTAACCTTTTACAAGGACCCCTTTTGTTGAATCCGATTGAACTAAAGTGGGAGAGACAGACACCTGCCAGCCATCTTTATGCAAAACAAGTTGCATGTCAATCAGTGGAACTGGTATCATGTGCGAGGAAAAGTAAGGTTGGCCCGAGCCGCTTCATCCCACAATATCCCCAAATCAAGATACGACATGGGAGGTAACTAATTTGAGCATCAACGCCATAACTTCTTTGTGTTCTACTCATGTATGTCATTTGCATATAGACCTTGCTCTAATTCCACTGTTGGGAATGTGTCATGGGAAACCAAAAAATTTCTATGAACACCAAAGATTTATCTATGGAGATGCATAAAAACGAGTGGGAGGGTGTGTCTACGTACCCTCATAGACCATTAAGCGGAAGCGAATATTACGCGGTTGATGTAACTGTACTCTTCAGATCCAGTCGCGATCCAATCCGATCTAGCGCCAAATGGACAAGACCTCCATGGTTGATATAATTATACGCCTTCGCAAGAGTTTTGAGAAACTCACCATTCTAGCGATTTTCTAGGAATAAGGAGCGCAAAAAAAGAACTCAAAAAAGAGCGCGAAAAAAATTAGAGTGTCCCTTCCCTTGATTATGTGTCGCATCGTGATTTTGTTGGTGTTCTAGGCTCGTGTCTCTAGTACGGTCTAGCCTAGGACCAACATGGTACCGTTGTTGACCATGTTTTCAACTTTGCATCTCTAAACTGATTATTACTAACCCTTATTTCTACCATATTGTAAGCCTTCCAAGCTATGCATTCATCTACTTCGTGCGTTTCACAAACACGTGGTAGTCGCTCTATCCAAGCTTTGAGGGTTTTTGACTATAATGGTTGCCGAACATCGCTTGCTGTTGGGTAAGGACTGGTAAGAATTTGAGATTTTCTTAACGGATTTGTGACACACTAGCACCACCACGACCACTTCCTAGTAGTCTATAGGTTCATAGTCTTGTGTGTTCCTAGTGTTGCTAACGATGACATGATGAAAAGTCGATGAGATCGACTAGAAGGGCATGACGAACAAGGAGCTCCACGATAAGTTTCAACAAATGATGGGTGAACAAATGCATGACTTGGTGGCAAGACTTGGAGAAGCTATGGAGAAGCTAGATGGTTTGGAGAATATTTTGGACACCAAGATCGATGCTAAGTTCAATGAGGTGCTTGCATGTCTACCACTAGTTGCACATGTCAAACCTTGGCAATAACAACATCAGTCGAATTTCGCAGGACTAGCGTGATGACCCACAAGTGTAGGGGATCAATTGTAGTCCTTTAGATAAGTAAGAGTGTTGAACCCAACAAGGAATAGAAGGATAAGATAAGCGGTTTTCAGCAAGGTAATTTTTGCACGCACTGAAATTTTAAGTAGCAAGTAGTTTGATAGCAAGGTAATTTGTAATGAGAAAGTAACGGTAACAATAAGTAAGGTGTAGCAAGGTAGCCCAATCCTTTTATGGCAAAGGAAAGACCAAAACTATCTCTTATGATAAGCAAAGTGTTCTTGAGGGTACACGATTATTTCATCTAGTCACTTTCATCATGTTGTTTTGGTTCATGTTCACTACATTGAAAATTTGATATGTGGGTGGACCAGTGCTAAAGTGTTAGTATTACTTGAGCTATCAACCAACTTATGATTAACCCCCTCGCAAGCATCCGCAACTACGAGAAAAGTATTAAGACAAAGTCTAACCATAGCATTAAACATGTGGACCCAAATAAGGCCCTTGCGAAGTAGCTCATAAACTAGGGTTTAAACTTCTGTCACTCTAGCAACCCATCATGTAATAACTACCCCACAATGGTGAAGTGTCATGCAGTCGATGTTCACATGACACCACCAAGGGAATCACAACATACATATCATCAAAATATCAAACACATATCAAATTCACACAATTACTTGCAACATGACTTCTCCCGTGACCTCAAGAACAACTATAACTACTCACAAACAATATGCATGCTCAAGATCAGAGGTGTATAGAATAGCATAATTTATCTGAGCATATAATCTTCCACCAAATAAACCATATAGCAATCAACTACACAAGGTAATCAACACTACTAGTCACCCACAGGTACCAATCTAAGGTTCCGGTACAAAGATAGAACACAAGAGATGAACTAGGGTTTGGGAGGAGATGGTGTTGTTGAAAATGTTGATGAAGAATGGCCTCCAAAAGATGAGAGGGTGATGAAGAATGGCTTCGATTTCCCCCTCCGGGAGGGAAGTTCCCTGGACGGAATTGCTCTGCCGGGGGGCAAAAGTGCTCCTGCCCAAGTTCCGCCCCGAGACGGCGGCGCCTTGTCCTGAAAGTCCTCCCCTTAATTTTTTAGGTTTTCCAGAATTTATACCAGAAGATGGCCTCTAGAGGTGGGCCAGCGTGTGCACTACACACAAGGCCACGCCAAGGGGACTTGGCGCGCCCTGGTGAGTGTTCCTCACTAGGAGGCCCCCTCTATTAGTGTTACGGTCTAGTATTTTTTATTTATTCCACAAAAAATCTCCGTGAAGTTGCAGCTCCATTGGGGATGTGCAGAATAGGTATCTTTGACATGCATTTTTCAGGTCCCGAATTCCAGTTGCCAGTATTCTCCTTCTTTGTGTGAACCTTGAAAATTATGAGATAAACGTCATGAAAAGTACTACCCAAAGCATTATTATGCATAAAAACATTATAAATAACATTACGAAAACATCATGGAAAATGGACGTATCAACTCTGTAACAGCCCGAGACTGACGCTCCAGAAGATTCCCCTTTCATTCCATTGTCATAGTGTGATTTATTTGGTTCTCGCATTCATCATCGCATCATCTGAATAGCATCATCACTCGTTTTTGAAAACTTGCATTCGTTCATAGTTTGTCGTTCTCCCCGTACTCGTCGGTGACCGTTTCGAGACCAACCACACAAGCACGCGCTCGCGACATCATAAAAAATGTTTTTAAAAGCGCACGAAAAATATTCTTGAATTGGGCCAAAATTAGGCATGCGGTCTTGTTTTATTGTACGTAGACCGCTGCCAAATTTTGTCACAATCGGGGGACGTTTCGTACCCAAACAGTCAATAGCGCCACGGTACCGGTTTATTCATCAGACATTTCGGTTTCTAAAACTATGTGCTAGGCCGCAAACCTTCCTCTCTTCTTAACCCAACCACCTCTTCATAGCCCACTAGCCCAACCTAGCCCCCCTCCGTAAGTGGCCATTGGATCACGATTGAGCAGACGAGATCCAACCCTCTAGTCCATTCCCTATATAAAACCACCCCATGAAGAGACCCCCTCTTTCTCACTATGCTTTCCCCATGGTTAAATTGCAGCCACCCCGCTATAAAACCCCACCTTCTAGCCCCACATCCCTCCAATCCCTAAATCCACTCCTTCCCCATCATTCTCAACTCTCCGATCGAGAAATCACAGACCCATATTTTGTCTTCTAGCCAAATAATGTCCACCCGAACTAGACAATGTCCGAACGACCACAGGAGCCCTAGACCCATCGGTGCTTCCTCCTGCAGCCCGTAGCCGCCACTAACCAAGGGCCAAGCCGCCCGAGCCGTCCCTCACCCTCGCCTCCCGCGGCCAGGAAGCAAGCCGCCCGTCGGCCGCACCCAAGTAGTCGCCCCGTTGCTGTCCGGCAATCGAACCTTTGCCCGCCAAAGCCCAAGCCGCAGGCAATTGTCCCCATGGACCTCATTGGCGTGCCGTCCGACCTCCGCCGCACCCGATCCGGTCGGGATCAGCCCCTCCTCGCCAGATCCATCCATCCCGTCCTTCCCCTCCTCGGGTCGCCTGAGTGCCCGACCTCCCCCTGTTATCGTCGCCGCCAGCCTCCTTCTCGAGGGAATCGAGATGGAGGAGACAAGGCCAGCACTCGCTCATGCGTGCACGTGTGCTGGCCTCCCACGATGTCGCACCAGCCTGCTTCGCCCCAGCCTGCAGCCATCGCAAGGCCCAGTTTCCCCTGGCAAGTTGCCCCGGCTCAGCTCGTTCTGTGGCCCAGCTGGACCTCTCCACCAACCGGCCCGATGGCCCAATGGTGAGCCGCCCCGCCTAAATGCCCATATGATGCCCATGGGCGACTTTTTCTATTGTGCGCCCATTCATTTCCATCCTAGCATAGAAGATTCAGACCAATATTGATTTTCCCCTCTGTTGCGAATTTGTCTATTAATCAGTGATTTACAAATTGCGGAAAAGTCCATCTAGTTCATGCATTTAATAACTCCGCAATCGTGGATCGGATTAAAATACTTTATATATGGATAATGTTCAGAATTTCGCATAGTTTAATAATATCCAACTCTCAAATGTGATGAATATATTTAACTTGTTTCTTTCATGTAATTTGCATCTATGCCATGTTTAAACGTTTTGGCTCGTAACTAATTAACCGTAACTCTGATTCAAATGTTTTATATATGTAACTTGGCTAGGAAAACATGGAGAATCACATGGCCACTTTATTTTCCTGTTTAACAAATATAAAATATGCTTTGGACAGATCTGGAGAAAATTCATAATCCGCATGTGAGGTCGTTTGGGAAGTGATATATGTTGCTTTCGACCTCATTTCAAATGACTGGATGATGTAGTTGAGTATGCTTCACCTCTGTTTAAAACATCTAACCTTGGTGAGTAAATAATCAAGAGTAAACTAAATAAATCGATCGTGGAGTTTCATCAATATGCAAGTTGCATATTGAACTTCACATAATCATGTAGTAGTTGTTTGTTGCTCTTGCCATGCCAAGCCATGTCTTGCATATTAAACCGTACATGCATCATATTTGTTTGCGCATCATGCCATGCATATGTTCTGGTGTTTATTATGTGTTGATTGTTGTTTCCAGATTGCTTCTTCTCGATAGAGTTCCGAAAGCATTTGGAGTGTGAGGATTCGTTGGTCTACGTTGGATCGTCTTCTCCATGAATTCGTTCTTCTTCCGAGCGGGATCTCATACAAGATGAACATTTCCCTGGATACCACTACTCTCATTGGCATGCTAGTTGTCTCTCTTCTATCGCTATGACTCGCTACCTACCACTTGTATGTCAAGCCTCGCAACGTTGCCATGATAAGCCTCAAACCCCTCCACATCCTAGAAAACCATTGTTTGGCTATGTTACCGCTTGCTCAGCCTTCTTGTAGCGTATCTAGTTGCAGGTGCAGTTGCTTCCATGTGACAACATGGATATTTTTGTTATATCACAATATTATTGCTATTTAATTTAATGCACATATATACTTGGTAAAAGGTGGAAGGCTCTACTTTTTGCTCGGTGTTTTGTTCCACTTTTGCCGCCCTAGTTACTTGTGTACCGGTGTTGTGTTCCATATTGAGTGCTCCTAACATGCTCGGGGTAGTTATGGGAACCCCTTGATTTTTGTTTTGGGATAATACTCTTCTGGCAAGAGCCAACGTTGGTACTACATTTGCCTAATAAGTAATAAACTTGCATAGGGACTTTCCTGACCCCGTGGATAATTAGTCAATAACCCGGGCCAATGCTCCTCATGAGTGTGGCTGAAACACTTGCGGGGCCACCTCGGGGAAACTCGAGGGATCTGTATCAGGCCACTGTATGTACCTCTCATCTGGTAGTGCCCCAAGACAGAGATACGCGCGGATTGTGTGACGGAACTGGCCTACCGGGCGGCCTTGCTGTATTTGTTTTAGCTTTCTCGAACATCTTGTGTGAGGGATTCAAAGGATACTTAGTGATCATTAGTAGATCATTTCCGTTTATGCGACAGTCATTCCCCCTTATTCTGGTACTCGTAAGTTAGCCCCTCGAATAAATGCTTAGTGCTTGCTGCAACCTCACCACTTAACCATACCTTACCCTTTAAGCTTTGCTAGTCTTTATTCCCTTGGAAATGAGATTGTTGAGTCCCTGTGGCTCACAGATTACTACAACAATATTTGCAGGTACAGGTCATGCGATGATTTGATGTGAGTGCGATGCTTGTTTGATTTGGAGTTCTTCTTCTTGTTCATCGATCTAGGATGGGTTCCAGGCGGTAGCCTGTGATAACAAGGATGGATGTCATTTTATCGTATGATTTCGTACATAGTCGGACACTGCTATTAAGTATGATGTTTGAATATGTTGTTGTCTTGATGTGATCTTGATGTAGCTTGTGGCGAGTGTAAGCCAATTCCATATACTCATATCTTCCGTACTTGTAATTGTAATGATATCCATTCTTGCGAAATGACGAGATGGGATTCTATCCCTGTCGAGGCCCTCGAGCCAAAATAAGGATACGATCGCATCTTGGGCGTTACAAACTCTCCAAAGCATAGACCTTGCTTGTCCTCAAGTGAAAGTCGATATCAAAGAACATGTCCACATGGTTTGAGAGAGAGAGGTGTCGATAAAAAGAAAATACGGACATAGTAGCATCATGCTTATTATTATAACATCAACAAATTTTAATATATAACTTTTCATACAACTTTTATTTCATAACAACATCATTTAACTTCTTATGAGCAAGTAAAAATTCATCATAACATGGAAGTATTAAGCATAAAGCTTATTTAAAACCAACAAACTATGTTCTCCGTCAACTTTGCAACTACAATTCATCATATTTTCAGGAAGGGTCTCATGGAGGAGCCTTTTGCCAAGTCCACATACTCAACCATCATTTAGTATTCTGTGATTGCTAACACTCACAACATACCCATGAGAAAAAGTTTCAACCGGACACATAGAAAGATAGGGGTTTATAGTTTAGCCTCCCAATTAATTCACCTCAAGTGTGATGTCAACAATAATAACTCATGCTAACTCATATCCAAATGGATATATGTGCCTAGATCTTTCCTCACCACATGATGCTTGCAAAAGGAGAAAATAGAAAGGAATAGGGAAGAATACTTTGACTCTTCCATAAAAGTAAATACATAAACGTAAAACATAGGCCCTTCGCAAAGGGAAGCAGAGGTTTTCATGTGTTTTTTCATTTGTATGTCAAATCCCTTAGCGCAAAAGAACGTCACATTGCATTACCCCTCGTGATAGCAACTTTTATTATGCATTTTGTCGCTTTTATTACTTTGCCATCACAAGTTTGTGCAACACTCAATTTTCTCTTACACTAATTGATCCAAAACATTTAGAAGCAATTTTTATTGCCTTCATGCACCGATGACAACTTATTTGAAGGATCTTATTCAATCCATAGGTAGGTATAGTGGACTCTCAAACATGAGTTTGGGTTTAGGCCTTTTGGATGCACAAGTAGTATTTCTACTTAGTGTGGATTTTTTGGCTAGTACAGATATTGAGCAAGAACCACATGTTAAAGGATCTATGAAAATATAACTTCTATGTGAATATGAACAAACATAAGTCATTACGTTGTCTTCCTTGTCAAAGGTCAACAACTTTGGCATATAATATTTAATGGGGGCTCACAATCATAAAGGATGTCCATGATAGTATATTTCATTTGAATCTTCTCTTCCCTAATTAATTATTTCATGAATTGCATATTGACTAATGCTATGTTTTCCAATCTCCAACAAATTTTACCACTTATACTTTTCTTTATTGTGATGTCATTACTCACCATAAGATTATCATATGATCTTTTTTGTTTATTTTCTTTTATCATGGTTGCAACAAGAAAGTAAAGGGGGGAAAGCTCAAACTAAACTTTATTATATTAGTCTCACTCGATTACATAGATAGATAGATCGCAAAACTAGAACTCGAAAATTGATCATACTAAACTTTTATTCAACTAAATCACACAAAAGCTGAGGATCGAAAATAAAAAGGAAAGCTAAAACTTGATGGTGATACGATACCAGGGCACGTCCCCCAAGATTGGCTCAAGCCAGGGGGAGTGCCCATACCTATGTACTCAAGTCTCCTTTGGTGGTGAAGATAATGAAGGTGGTGGTGATGAAGAATTATTCTTCGTCTCCAATTTATGCTTGCAGATGAAGTTTTTCTTCCCTTAAATTGTCATTCTCTTGTTAAAGTTTCAATATCCTCTTGCATAGGGCTACCTTGCTCTCCTGCGGAAAACGAGAAGGGATAAAAGGAGTATTCGGTTTACTCCTACCGTTAGGAAGGCTTGACTTCTTGAACTCCACGTGCATATCTCCAAGTTGAGGTAGTGGAGCTTCATCTTCATCTGAGCTAGCATTAGGTTCTGCGTATTCTATTTCCTCTAGGTCGATCTCTTCATCTTCCTTCGAAGTCCACAAGTAAGGGTAAATTTTCCCAAAGGTCTTTATGTTCTAACTCTAGAGGCAAATGACAAGCTTTTTCCCATATACCATTTTTTATGGAGACATAACCATAGGGTTTTTATAAGCTGTTCTTTAAGCCCAAGGTGCATCATCTAATTTCTTAGACCAATTCGTTCGACAACTATTGAAAGTTTTTTCTAATATTAATTTTATTTCTATATTGCAAAGTTCAACTTGACCACTAGATTGAGGATGATAGGGTGATGCAATTTTATGGTTAACATCATATTTAACAAGCATTTTACGGAAAACACCATGGATATAATGTGAACCACCATCAACCATTAAATATCTAGGGGCTCCAAACCTCGGGAAAATAACTTCTTTAAGCATTTTAATAGAAGTGTTATGATCAACACTCCTAGTTGGAATAGCTTCTACCCACTCAGTGACATAATCAACAGCATTGAAAATATGAGCATACCAATTAGAGGAAGGAAAATGTCCCATATAGTCAAAATCCCAAACATCAAATGGTTCAACAAGAAGTGAATAATTCATAGGCATTTCCTGACGCTTACCAATATAACCAATTCTTTGACATTAATCACAAGACAAGATAAACTTACGGGCATCCTTTAAGAGAGTAGGCCAATAAAAATCAGATTGTAATACCTTATGAGAAGTTCTATCTCCCGCATGATGTCCTCCATAAGCTTCAGAATGACAATTCCATAGGATTTTTTCCTGTTCATGCTCAGGTACACAACGTCTAATAACACCATCTATGCCTTATTTATAAAAATGTGGGTCATCCCAAAAGTAATGCCTTAAATAATAGAAGAACTTTTTCGTTTGTTGGTATTTGAAACTAGGTGGAATATATTTAGAAATAATGTAGTTAGCATAATCATCATACCAAGGAGTGTTTTGAGAGACATTTATTGCAGCGGATTGTTCATCAGGAAAACAATCATCAATATGTAGTGGGTTATCCAGAATGTTTTCTAGCCTAGACAAGTTATCAGCTATAGGGTTCTCATCTCCTTCCCTAGAAATAATATGTAGATCAAATTCTTGAAGCAAGAGAATCCACCTAATGATTCTAGGTTTAACATCTTTCTATTCAATTTGATATTTTATAGCAGCATGATCAGTGTGAACAATAACCTTGTAATCAACAATATAAGATCTAAATTTATCACAAGCAAACACAACCGCTAAAAATTTGTTTCCAGTGGCGGCATAATTTCTTTGGGCTCTGTTTAGAGTTTTGCTAGAATAATGAATAACATTTAATTTCTTATCAACTCTCTGTCCCAAAACAACACCAACAACATAGTTGCTAGCAGCACACATAATTTGAAAAGGCAACTTCCAGTCAGTCATCATAAAAAACAAAGGGAATATCCTTTTGCAATATACTAGTAAGAGGCTTAGAAAAAAGTTTGAAGTCTTTAATAAACATCCTATAGAAATCAGTGTGACGAAGGAAACTTCGAATACCTTTAGTATCTTTAGGACATGGCATTTTCTCAATTCCATCAACTTTAGCTTGATCCACCTCAATACCTCATTCAGAAATTTTATGTCCCAAGACAATATCTTCACTAACCATAAAGTGGCACTTCTCCCAATTCAAGGCGAACTTAGTTTGTTCATGTCTCTTCAAAACTTGATCAAGGTTTCTTAAGCAATCATCCAAATAAGTTCCATAGACGGAAAAATCATCCATGACAACCTCCACAATATTTTCACGAAAATCATAGAATGTAGCAGTCATACATCTTTGAAAGGTAGCACGTGCATTGCGTAAACCAAAAGACATACGTCTATAAGCATAGGTTCCAAAAGGACAAGTAGAGGTGGCTTTCTCGTAATCATTAAAAGTTAGAGGGTAATGGTCTTCTCTAGTAGCTGTATTTAATTTTGTAAAATCAATTACCATTCTATAGAAAGTAACAATTCTTTGTGGGATAAGTTCATTTTTATCATTAGGAACAACAATAATTCCTCTTTCGTTAGGGACACAATGAACGAGACTTACCCATCTACTATCAGCTATGGGATAGATTATACCTGCTTCCAGAACCTCTAATATTTCAGTTCTTACCACTTCTTTCACTTAGGATTCACTCATCGTTGGTGATCAACAACGGGTTTAGCATCAGGTTCCATAGTGATCTTGTGTTGAGATAGAGTGGGACTAATGCCCTTAAGATCATCAAGAGTATATCCAATAGCGGCCCGGTGCTTCCTCAAAATTTTCAATAACCTTTTTCTTCATATTCTGAAAGGTTAGCACTAATAATAACAGGATATATCTTTTTCTCATCAAGATAAGCATACTTCAGAGTGTCTGGCAATTGTTTTAATTTGAACACAAAAGATCAACTTTAGGTGGAGGAGGACCTCCCAAAGTTTCAATAGGAAAATTGTTGTTCAAAGAAAATTTTATCTATTTCATTTCTTCCACACAAGTGCACATCATTTTCATGGTCTAGCAATTGTTGTTCTAGTTGATCGGTAGGAGGAACGACAATAGAAGCAAGACCAATTATTTCGTCCTTCCTAGATAATTCTTTGTCATACGGTTGTCTCGTAAACTTGGAAAAATTAAAATCATGAGACAAGTCACCAAACTTAACACTGACGGTTTCCTTTTGACAATATATCCTGGCATTAACAGTGTTCAAGAAAGGTCTACCAAAGATAATGGGACAAAAGTCATCTAGTGGGGAACGAGAACTAGAAAATCAGTATGCTATTTTATTTTCCCACACAAGACTTTAACATCTCTAACAATCCCAAGTGGTGTGATGGTGTCTCTACTAGCAAGTTTAATAGTAACATCAATGTCTTCAATTTTAGTAGGTGCTATTTCATTCATAATTTCTCTTATAAAGTAAAAGGAATAGCACTCATGATAGCACCCAAATCACATAAGCCATGATAACAATGATATCCTATTTTAACTCAGACAACAGGCAAGCCAACAACGGGTCTATGTTTATCCTTTGCATCAGATTTAACAATTCTAGTAGCTTCATGATAGATGTAAATGACATGCCCATCAATATTTTCTACCAAGAGAACTTTAACCATAGCAACACTAGCTTCTACTTTAATTTGTTCAGAGGGCGTAGGTGCTATAATATTACTGTTGTGAACCACGGTTGATACCTTAGCCTGTTCCTTTATCCTTAGAGGGAAAGTTTGTTTCTCAATATAAGTAGTAGGCATAACTGGATCAACATTGTAAATAATAGTTTCTTATTTAGCTATGACCGTTTCTTAATTTCTTTTTCAATAGGTGGTGATAACTAAACCACTTCTCTATAGGCAGATCAACATGAGCAGCAAATTATTAACAAAAAGAGGCTACTATCTTAGAGTCAAATCCATATTTAGTACCAAACTTGTGAAAATCATCGGTATTCATAAAGGATTTAACACAATCAAATTCAAGCTTAATACCTGACTCATTACCTTCGTCGAGTTCCCAATCTTCAGAGTTGTGTTTAATTCTTTCCAAGATATCCCACTTGTACTCATTAGTTTTCTTCATAAAGGAACCAATACAAGAAGTATCGAGCATGGTTTGATCATTATGAAAAAGCCGAGCATAAATTTTTTGAATAATAACTTCTCTCGGGATATCATGATTGGGGAATGAATATAACATTGAATTAAGCCTCCCCCAAGCTAGAGCTAGGCTTTCTCCTTCACGATGCCAAAAATTATATATATAAGTCCGATCATGATGAACAAGATGCATAGGATAATTTTTTTGGTGGAATTCCAACTTCAGTCGATTCCAGTTCAATGATCTAATATCTTCACATAGCCTATACTATGTCAATGATTTTCCCTTCAAGGATAAAGTGAAAAATCTCCTTCTTAACTTCATCTCCGGATAAACCTGTAAGCTTAAATAATCCACCAATCTCATCCACATGTACTAGGTGCATATCAGGATGTTTAGTTCCATCTCCTCGATAAGGATTTGCCAGCAGTTATTCTAACATACCCGAAGGAAATTCATAACCAATATTTTAAGTAGGTGTTGTAGGTTGAGGGGCAACTAATTATATTTTTGGTCGAGCTGAAGATACCCCGAACAAACCCGTGAAAAGATTGCTTTCCATAGTAAGAAGTGACAGTAAATTTTAGCACGTAGTATAAGTTTTTCCTTACCAATTTCCACTTACCAAGAGTGCATCAGTCCCCGCCAACGGTGCCGGAAAAGAGTCTTGATGATCCAGAAGTGTAGAGGATCAATGGTAGTCCTCTCAATAAGTAAGGGTGTCGAACTGTAGTGACCCGACCTGAAAGGTCGAATCTCCGGTGTTTCTGTACCATCCAAAGATCATGCTGGTACACACACGGTACAGCAATGTATCTATCAAAGGGAAATCACACAGCATTTATTAATCGTAAATCTCATATTGAGTCCTTTATTACAATAAAGATTACAATAAAGTGGCTGAAGGCCAACTCATGAGAGTATCTAAATCTTGCGGAAGCTTCAAAGGTAGTGAAGTCCATCTGACTCCAAGGGCATCTCACCGAGTGTAGAGCGTATCCTCACTCCTGGTCGGAAAAATACTCTGCAACATGATAGGTTGCAGCCGTGTAGGTCAGCATATGGAAGATGCCAGCAAAGTCACAAGAGAGGGGTGAAAAGATAATCATCTAATCTACATGCATATATGGCAGGTGGGGTAGTAAGTTTTTGCGTAAAGCCAATTTTCCTACATCAAGAGAGGGCTAAGCAAAATTATTACTAAGTTGGTTGATTAATGAGATGGTTCCGCAAACCAATTCTCATACCCAAGTTATTAATACCCACATCATCATTTTAATTGTGTTGAGGGTTCCGGAAGTTTCAGTTCCTTTGGCTCAATTCGTCCATGACCGTGGACATGGCTAATCGATTAGGTTTGAGTACACTGCAGAGTTTTGCACACGTTCCCCACAAGATTTGGTCGCCTCCGTTTGATTTCTCGCACTTCAGGCTATTTGAGAAACGGATGACCAAAACATGGTCTTCCAAAGGGTTTCCCTGCGACTCTGTCGGTGCCCATCGTTTCCTACCATTCTTCTACATCTCATAGCACTGCCTGTCCAGGGTCACCACGATATCCAACCAAGCCAGAGCCCATAATGACTTGTGGCTGTGCAGGCAAGCCTTGGGTCTTTAAGCATCCATTCATCTCTTTGTGCCTGGGTGGACCTTTCCGCGTGAATACTGGCACATCTCTAGCATCACCTAGGCTAACCACTGGTTTCTCCAGGGCGCCGTGCAACCATCATCCACCCAGAGGTAAGTTGAAAACTTGAACTCTTGATCACTTGATCATCATGTAGGTCTTGAAATTATTAACTCACACTCTCATGAATCACACATCCAACCCCGTCTACAAATAGCATAGCATAATTAATTGAATGTTTCCCGAGGCCAAAGTGACAAGGGATTGAGGGGATCCTACCACATGATACTATAAAAAGTAACCAAGTTTCCAATTACCTACTTTGCATGCAATTGGGGTGATGGAAGAACTAATGCAATAAAACATAGGTATGCATGATCAAAGTGACTTGCCTGATTGATGATCTTCGTACTCGAGGGACTCTAGGTAACAAGCCTCGCACTCCGGATGATCTAACGAATCAAATGAGAGCACTCAATAAGCATACAACAAAGATTGTAACTCACAAAATCAGGAATGAACTAGAATCACTCAAGACAAAATAGGGCACAATCACAAGAAAAGAAATCAACACATAGTTTTGTTTTCTAAAAAGATGATGGGTGAACTACTACTAACAAATAGAACTATTAGTATTAACAAAACCATAGTTTACAGAAAAGAACAATAGAAATATTTTATTAATAAACAGAATTAATTAAATTTAAATTTTTGTTAAGAAAAATCTTAGTAGGGTTTTAAAAGTTTTGGTAAACACTACTACATGAAGTGGGCTAGAGTTTATTAACCATAGAGTGAAATAAATTATAATTTTATTAATAAAACAATTCTCCTAACAGAAAAGAATTTACTAAAACTTTTCTTAGAAAACAGAATTTAATTATCTAAAACTTTGTTAAAGGAAACTATTACTAACTAGTTTGTTTTAATCAAATTAAACCTAGTTGAAAAAGAGTAAAGATTCCTATAACAATATAGAAATAAACTAAGCAAATTACATTTTTACTAACAGCAAGTCAATCACCTAAAGTTAAAACAACAAAACCTACTAAAACTAAATATGACTAACTCAGATTGAAACTAACTAAAAACTAAATTATTTAAACTATACTAACCACTAGGCAGATTCTGTTTATAGCTAAAACACTAAACAAATTTATCTTAAAAATCTTCAAACTAAGCATGATGACAGTCCTAACTAATACCAAGCAGTAGCAAAAAGATTCATACAAAAATCTATTTTTAAACTCTAGTTATTCAGATTTGAGTAGTTTGAGAAAATTTGATTAAATTCAAATTTTAGAGGTCAAATTTAAAATCTAAGACTACAGGGTGAAGCTACATGAAATATATGACCTAATTCACAAAGAATCAGCTAAAAACACCAAATATTTGAAAAGATATGATAAAAACAAAATCAGGATGCATTCTGTTTTCTAAATCAGAAAAGAAAAAGAAAAAAACTAACGATCGGACAGGGGCTACGTGTCAGGTTCCTATTGGTCGAAGGAGCATGCGTGCGAGTGTTTGCGAGCGGTCGACCAAACGTTAGAGGATACCAGTTCGAGTTATAAATGGATCTAATCTCGTGCGTAGACTACGGATCCGACGGCTACGGTGGAGACGTCGACTTACAGAGAGGGGATCGGGGTTCTCCGGCGAGTTCGACAACGGCCAGTGGTCGAAAGTGGTCGGGGAGGACGCTGCAGTGGTCGAGGGCGGTGTCCGAGGTGCTCAGGCAACGGCGGTGAGGCTTCGGAGTGGTCTGGTGGTGTCGGAGAGGGCTAGGGGTGACGGAGACGACAGGCACGAGCTCGGGAAAGATCCGGTGGGGATCCGAACTCCGGCGAGTTCATGTGGTGTGGTTCTGGCGAGGGCGGAGTGGGCCTCGGGGTGGAATGGAGAGAGGAGAGTGAGGGCTATTTATAGGACCAGGTGCAGGGTCGGGGAGGGAAAAAGGAGGGAGATGCGGGAGAGGAATCTCCGGCGACGGCGGCGCGCGCCCGAGGAAGAGGATGACCGCGCGGATGGCGCCATCGGACAGTGGGTCCGTCTCATCAGTGAGAGGGAGAGCGGTGTCAGCGCGTCGGTCGGTCGGTTCGTAATGAACTCGCGAGTTAATGCCCGTGGGCCGGCCCGTTTTCAAATAAATTCGTTTCCTTTTTAATATCCAGAGCAGTAAAACTCATTTAAAAGCATTCAAAACATTTCCAATTATAGGAAGTATATATATCATAATGATCAGGAGAATTAATGCTATTCAATGAACATTTTTCCTCTCTCATTTAAGTAATTTGAGAAAAATAATTATTTTCAGAAATTGCCTAGTTGGTTTTAAAAGCTTTTGCAAATTTTTTTGAAAATAGCCCCTGGTTTTTATTGTTCAAATAAATCACCAAGAAGTCCCTGGTGTGGAGTGTCATGTTCCTCCCTCTTATTTTGAACTTTTCCAAGGTTTTCAAATAGGTGAAAGCAACATATTGAAAATTGAAAGGGACTTTCAGAAAGTCAGAAGAAGCATTTCAACAAATCCATACATTCAAGCAATGATGATGATGATGCATAGATATATTTCATAACATTCCAAAATGAAATTTTGGGATGTTACAAACCTACCCACCTTAAGATGAATCTCGCCCTCGAGATTCAGGTTGGCTAGAAAATAGGTGTGGGTGGTCTCTACGAAGATCTTCTTCGTGTTCCCAGGTGGCTTCTTCCTCGGTGTGGTGACTCCACAAAACCTTATAGAACATGATGATCCTCCTGCGGGTAACTCTGTTGGCAGTCTCGAGGATCCTGAAAGGCTTCTCCTCGTAAGTCAGATCACTGTCAAGCTGTATGGCCTCTAGGGGCACGATGTCTCTCAAAGGAATATCAGCCATCTCAGCATGTCATTTCTTCAGCTGGGAAACATGGAACACATCAAGAACTCCGGACAATCCTTCCAGCAATTCCAGCTTGTATGCAACTTCGCGTCTACATTCAAGAATTTTGTAGGGGCCTATGAACCTGGGTGCTAACTTTCCTTTAACACCAAACCTCTTGATTCCTTGAAGTGGGGACACATGAAGATATGCTCGGTCTCCCACTTCATACGTCACTTCCTTACGCTTGCTGTCAACATAACTCTTCTGTCGAGATTGAGCTATCTTGAGTCTAGCACGAATCAGCTTGACTTTCTCTTCAGAATCTCGGATAAGGTCGGGACCAAAACGTTTTCGATCTCCTACACCATCCCACATCAATGGTGTTCTGCACCTCCTTCCGTATAAAGTCTCAAAAGGGTCCATCTTCATACTGGTCTAATAATTGTTGTTGTATGAGAATTCTGCGTAAGGTAAGTTGTCATCCCAACTAGATCCATAATCTAGAGCACAAGCTCTCAACATGTCCTCCAGAATCTGGTTGACTCTCTCAGTCTGTCCATCGGTTTGCGGATGAAAAGCTATACTGAACTCCAGCCTTGTACCCAAAGTTTCATGTAGCTGATGCCAAAACTTTGAGGTAAATTGTGTTCCTCTATCTAACACGATACTCCTCGAAACTCCATGCAGACATACGATCCTGGTCATATATATCTTAGCTAGCTTAGCACTGGTATAGGTGGTCTTCACTGGAATGAAATGAGCCACCTTGGTCAAGCGATCTACCACTACCCAGATGGAATCATAACCTGAACGGGTCCTGGGTAATCCTGTGATGAGGTCCATACCAAGAAATTCCCATTTCCACTCGGGTATCGGCAAAGGTTGGAGTAATCCTGCCGGTTTCTAATGTTCTGCCTTTACTCGCTGACAAACATCACATACCGCCACATGTTCGGCATTATCTTTTTTCATACCTGTCCACTAGTAACTTTCCATCAAATCAAGGTACATCTTGGTGTTGCCTGGGTGTATCGAGTAAGGGGAATCGTGGGCTTCCTGAAGTATCAACTTCCTGAGCTCTGGGTCGTTGGGCACATAGATTCGGTTCTCAAACCACAGAGTTCCTTGTTCATCCTCACGAAAACCTTTGGCTTTAACATCTTTCATTCTCTGCTTAATCTCAGCTATCTCCTTGTCTGACTTCTGGGCTTCACGAATTCTTTCGGTCAAGGTGGACTGGATCTCCAGTGTGGCAACATATCCTCTTGGAACTATCTCTAGCCGGAGCTCTGTGAGATCATCGGCTAACTCCTGAGGTAATCCTCCCGATGTGAGTGTGTTCACATAACTCTTCCGACTCAAAGCATCTGCCACAACATTTGCCTTTCCTGGATGGTAATGTAATCTCATGTCATAGTCCTTGATTAACTCTAACCATATCCTCTGTCTGAGGTTCAACTCCTTCTGCGTGAAGATATACTTCAGGCTCTTATGATCGGTGTAAACATCACAACTATTTCCGACAAGGAAATGTCTCTAAGTCTTGAGTGCGTGCACTACGGCTGCTAGTTCCAAATCATGGGTGGCATAATTCAACTCATGAGGTCGTAGTTGTCTGGATGCATAAGCTACAACCTTTCCATCTTGCATGAGTACTCCTCCAAGTCCTTGACGTGAAGCATCACAATAAACCTGGAAGTCCTTCCGAATATTGGGCAAAATCAACATTGGGGCTGTGACCAAACGTTTCTTCAACTCTTGGAAACTGGCTTCACATTCCTCAGTCCAAATATACTTAGACTCTTTCTTCAACAACTCCATCATGGGCTTGGCAATCTTTGAGAAATTCTCAATGAACCTCCGGTAATATCCGGCAAGTCCAAGGAAACTTCGGATCTCCTTAACTGAGGTGGGTGACTTCCACTTGGTGACGGCTTCAACCTTAGCGGGGTCCACTGCAATTCCATCTCCGGAAATAACATGTCCAAGGAATCCGACTTCCGTCAGCCAAAATTCACATTTGCTGAACTTGGCATACAACTGATCCTCTCAGCTTCTCAAGAACTAAATGCAAATGTTCCTTGTGTTCTTCCTTGCTCTTGGAGAATATCAATATGTCATCGATGAACACCACGACAAACTTGTCCAGGTATTCCATGAATACTTTGTTCATCAAACTCATGAAGTAAGCAGGAGCATTTGTCAAACCGAAAGACATGACGGTATACTCAAACAAGCCATACCTTGTGGTGAAAGCTGTTTTGGGTATATCCTGTTCACGAATTTTCAATTGGTGATACCTTGATCGAAGATCGACCTTGGTGAATAATTTGGCTCCTACAAGCTGATCAAACAAGTCATTAATCATCGGTAGAGGGTACTTGTTCTTGATAGTGACCTCGTTCAAGGCACGATAATCGACTACCATTCTCAAGGTTTGATCCTTCTTATCCACCAAAAGAACTGGGGCTCCCCAAGGTGAAGAACTTGGACGAATATATCCCTTGTCCAATAACTCCTTAATTTGCTTCTTGATTTCTAATAGATCATTTGCGGGCATCCGATAGGGTCTCTTGGAAATTGGGGTTGTCCCTGGTATTAGCTATATTAGAAACTCAATCTCCCTATCTGGTGGCATGCCTGGTAATTCCTCCGGGAATACATCTGGAAAGTCTCGTACAACCGGTACTTCCTCCTGAACAACTCCTATGAGGGAATTTAACTGAGCACTCATCTGTGTGCGTCGGGATACATACTTAGTCCTCTTGTTCTCCGGAGTGGTGAGTGAAATAGACTTGCTAGGGCAATCAAGGTTTCCTTCATACTTGGTCAGCCAATCCATGCCTAGGATTGCATCCAATCCCTGCGACTCTAAGACAATGAGGTCGGTGGGAAAAACATGGTTTCCTATATTGGGCTTCAAGGCATGGCATCCTATCCCTGCCATCATCATACCTCCTGGGGAACTGACCTTAATGGGCTGACTAAGGGTTTCGGTGGGAAAACCATGCTTTTCCACAACTACCCTTGATATGAATAAATGAGTTGCACCGGAATCAAAAAGTTTTGTAACTGGACGTGAATGCAGTAAAAACTTACCAAACACAGTCTCGGGCTGGTCATAGACTTCCTCCACATCAATGTGGTTCACCTGAGCATGGGGAAAAGGGTTGCGCTTCTTAGCTGCTGAGTTGCCGTTGTTGTTGCCGTTTCCATTTCCCTGCTTGCTCTGGGGACACTCAGTAGCGTAGTGCCCTGTCTTTTGGGACTTGAAACAGGTGATGTGGCTCAGATTCTTCTGAGTAGGAGCATGGCGGTACTGGTTATTGTTCCCATTCCCATTGTCAGTCTTGAAGTTGCCATGGTTGGGACGGGCATTCCCATTTCCTCCATGGTTGTGGCCTCCATGGTTGTGCACGGTATGAGTGTGCCTTCCAAACTTACCGGTTCCTCATCCGGTATTCCCTGAGTACGGGGAGTAGCGGGGCTTCTGATGAGCTCCAGAGTTGAACTTCCCCTGAGTATACTTCCTCTTGCGGTTCTCAATTTGTTGTTGTTTTCCCTCCAAGATGAGGGCCTTGTCCACCAGCTCTTGGTAGTTGTTAAAAGTAGCCACTACCAGCTGCATGCTGAACTCATCGTTGAGTCCTTCCAGAAACTTCTCCTGCTTGGCCGCATCATTGGCCACATCTCCTGGTGCATAACGGGCCAACATGCTGAATTCGTCCATGTACTGGGCCACAGAACGGTTCCCCTAGCGTATGTTGCGAAACTCACGCTTCTTCAGGCTCTTAGCTCCAGCTGAGACATGTGCGGTGCGGAAAGCTTGCTTGAACAACTCCCAAGTTACATCAGTAATGGGGTATGTGGTGGTGTAGGTCTCCCACCATGAAGCTGCTGGTCCTTCGAGTTGATGTGCGGCACAATGCACCTTCTCAGCGTCAGTACATCCTGCAGTGGTGAGTTCCCTCTCCATCTTACGAAGCCAATCATCTGCCACAATGGGCTCTGTGCTGCTGGAGAAGGTTGGGGGATTCAACCTCCGAAAACGAGTGAGGTTGTTAGCCTGAGGTGGATGGTGGTTGTTGTTGTTCTGGTTGTTGGTCTGATTCTGGATCAATAGCTGCATCAGTGCATTCTGCTGCTGGAGGAGTTGCGTGAGTTTCGACGGGAAAGTGAAATCGGACTCATGTCGTGGAGGCATCTTGCTGTTTTCAGAGGGATGAGAATTAGAATAGAGCAAGGTCCTAGAAAGAAAATCACTACCCATATGCAATGCACAAACATGTCACATTAAGCACTCATTCATTTATTCAACTCAAAGTCACACATTGAGATACAAATCTCCATCAAACCAAGCATCGACCTACGCTTTAACGTTGAAAATAAAAGAAAGATACATGGGGGCATAACTAAAGTTTTCCTCAAAAGTACATGGTGACTGAGCCTCCTCCAGTGGAGCTCTCCTCATAGTCATCGTCGTCGCTGATGAAAGGAGCCAAGTCTCCCTCGGGATGAAGATTTTCACCCATGTCCATCTGTTCCTCCAGAGTTGCGATGCGAGTGTTTAGCTTGTCAATCCTCTCTAAGAAATCCTTCACTTCATACTCATGCTCATACTCGGCTTCCCGTAAGTCAGGTTCGAGGTCAATCTCACGGTTCATCAGCCTCTTGATCATCTTCGTGTCGGCACGTACCCGAAGCTCCGAGGTCCTGCCATGCGTCTCCAAGGTCTGGATATAGGAAATGGTGGTGCCTTCAGTGGGAGTGGTTATGACGTTTCCATGGGCATCCCTGCGACAAACCACGCTAAGTCCTGGTGAAATGGTTCCACCTCTGTATTCCTCCTGAATACATCCAAGGGCACGATGAATGGCCATGTCTCTCCCAAGTATCCAGCTGGGTGCCACAAACTTGAAGTCGATGGGTTCCTTCCGATTCCCAAAGGTCTTCCCTGGAATGTGCACCTCGATCTTGTAGCGTCCGTCTTGTGGAAAAGACATGATAGGAGTCCCGGTGATTCTCGGCAAAGCAATCCTCATGTCCCGGACGATCCTCATCAGCTCCTTGCCAAAGGGCATCGTTGCGTCAGGCTGGCAAAACTCCGTGATCAATACTGGGATGAAGGTGGCCATCTATAAATTTTGCAATAATCGGAGGGAAGTCAGAAACGAGTAAATGAGAGTATAAGAATTTTAAAGACAACAGGGAAATAAGTCCTAAGGCTTTCTAATCCTAGAGGTTACATCCTACGGTCAGCGTGTGCTCTGATAGCATCTCTGTAGCGACCCGACCTGAAAGGTCGAATCTCCGGTGTTTCCGTACCATCCCAAGATCATGCTGGTACACACACGGTACATCAATGTATATATCAAAGGGAAATCATACAACATTTATTAATCGTAAATCTCATATTGAGTCCTTTATTACAATAAAGATTACAATAAAGTGGCTGAAGGCCAAATGATGAGAGTATCTAAATCTTGTGGAAGCTTCAAAGGTAGTGAAGTCCATCTGACTCCAAGGGCATCTCACCAAGCGTAGAGCGTATCCTCACTCCTGGTCGGAAAAATACTCTGCAACATGATACGTTGCAACCGTGTAGGTCAGCATATGGAATATGCCGGCAAAGTCACAGCAGAGGGGTGAAAATATAATTATCTAATCTACATGCATATATGGCAGGTCGTGTAGTATGTTTTTGCGTAAAGCCAATTTTCCTACATCAAGAGAGGGCTAAGCAAAATTATTACTAAGTTGGTTGATTAATGAGATGGTTCCACCAACCAATTCTCATACCCAAGTTATTAAACACACATCATCATTTTAATTGTGTTGAGGGTTCCGGAAGTTTCAGTTCCTTTGGCTCAATTCGTCCATGACCATGGACAAGGCAAATCGATTAGGTTTGAGTACTCTACAGAGTTTTGCACACGTTCCCCACAAGATTTGGTCGCCTCCATTTGATTTCTAGCACTTCAGGCTGTTTGAGAAACGGATGACCAAAACATGGTCTTCCAAAGGGTTTCCCTGCGACTTTGTCGGTGCCCATCCTTTCCTACCATTCTTCTACATCTCGTAGCACCGCCTGTCCAGGGTCACCATGATATCCAACCAAGCCAGAGCCCATAATGACTTGTGGTTGCGCAGGTAAGCCTTTGGTCTTCAAGCATCCATTCATCTCTTTGTGCCTGGGTGGACCTTTCCGCGTGAATACCGGCACATCTCCAGCATCACCTAGGCTAACCACTGGTTTCTCCAGGGCGCCATTCAACCATCATCCACCCAGAGGTAAGTTGAAAACTTGAAGTCTTGATCACTTTATCATCATGTAGGTCTTGAAATTATTTACACACACTGTCATGAATCACACATCCAACCCCGTATACTAAAAGCATAGCAAAATTAATTGAACGTTTCCCGGGGCCAAAGTGACAAGGGATTGAGGGGATCCTACCACATGATACTATAAAAAGTAACCAAGTTTCCAATTACCTACTTTGCATGCAATTGGGGTGATGGAAGAACTAATGCAATAAAACATAGGTATGCATGATCAAAGTGACTTGCCTGATTGACGATCTTCGTACTCGAGGGACTCTAGGTAACAAGCCTCGCACTCCGGATGATCCAACGAATCAAACGAGAGCGCTCAATAAGCATACAACAAATATTGTAACTCACAAAATCAGGAATGAACTAGAATCACTCAAGACAAAACAGGGCACAATCACAAGAAAAGAAATCAACACATAGTTTTGTTTTCTAAAAAGATGATGGGTGAACTACTACTAACAAATATAACTATTAGTATTGACAAAACCATAGTTGATAGAAAAGAACAATAGAAATATTTTATTAATAAACAGTATTAATTCCATTTAAATTTTTGTTAAGAAAAATCTTAGTAGGGTTTTAAAAGTTTTGATAAACACTACTACATGAAGTGGGCTAGAGTTTATTAACCATAGAGTGAAATAAACTATAATTTTATTAATAAAACAATTCTCCTAACAGAAATGAATTTACTAAAACTTTTCTTAGAAAACGGAATTTAATTATCTAAAACTTTGTTATAGGAAACTATTACTAACTAGTTTGTTTTAATCAAATTAAACCTAGTTGAAAAAGAGTAAAGATTCCTATAACAATATAGAAATAAACTAAGCAAATTACATTTCTATTAACAGCAAGTCAATCACCTAAAGTTAAAACAACAGAACCTACTAAAACTAAGTATGACTAACTCAGATTTAAACTAACTAAAAACTAAATTATTTAAACTATACTAACCACTAGGCAGATTCTGTTTATAGCTAAAACACTAAACAAATTTATCTTAAAAATCTTCAAACTAAGCATGATGACAGTCCTAACTAATACCAAGTAGTAGCAAAAAGATTCATACAAAAATCTATTTTTAAACTCTAGTTATTCAGATTTGAGTAGTTTGAGAAAATTTGATTAAATTCAAATTTATAGTTCGAATTTAAAATCTAAGACTACAGGGTGAAATTACATGAAATATGTGACCTAATGCAAAAAGAATCAACTAAAAACACCAAATAGTTTAAAACATATGATAAAAACAAAATCAGGATGCTTTCTGTTTTATAAATCAGAAAAGAAAAAGAGAAAAAACTAACGATCGGACAGGGGCTACGTGTCAGGTTCCTATTGGTCGAAGGAGCATGCGTGCGAGTGTTTGCGAGCGGTCGACCGAACGTTAGAGGATACCGGTTCGAGTTATAAATGGATCTAATCTTGTGCGTAGACTACGGATCCGACGGCTACGGTGGAGACAACGACTTACCGAGAGGGGATCGGGGTTCTCCAGCGAGTTCGACGGCGGCCGGTGGTCGAAAGTGGTCGGGGAGGACGCTGTGGTGGTTGTGGCGGTGTCCAAGGTGCTCAGGCGACGGCGGCGAGGCTCCGGAGTAGTCTGGTGGTGTCGGAGAGGGCTAGGGGTAACGGAGACGACGGGCACGAGCTCGGGAAAGATCCGGTGGGGATCCGAACTCCGGCGAGTTCGTGTGGGGTGGTTCTGGCAAGGGCAGAGTGGGGCTCAGGGTGGAATGGGAGAGAAGAGTGAGGGCTATTTATAGGACCAGATGCGGGGTCGGGGGAGGGAAAAAGGAGGGAGATCCGGGAGAGGAATCTCCGGCGACAGCGGCGCGCGCGCGAGGAAGAGGATGACCGCGCGGATGGCGCCATCGGACAGTGGGTCCAGCTCATCAGTGAGAGGGAGAGTGGCGTCAGCGCGTCGGTCGTCCGGATCGTAATGAATTTGCGAGTTAATGCCCATGAGCCGGCCCGTTTTCAAATAAATTTGTTTCCTTTTTAATATCCAGTGTAGTAAAACTCATTTAAAACCATTCAAAACATTTCCAATTATAGGAAATATATATATCCAAATGATCAGGAGAATTAATTCTATTTAATGAACATTTTTCCTCTGTCATTTGAATAATTTGAGAAAAATAATTATTTTTAGAAATTGCCTATTTGGTTTTAAAAGCTTTTGCAAATTTTTTTGAAAATAGCCCCTGGTTTTTATTGTTCAAATAAATCACCAAAAAGTCCCTGGTGTGGAGTGTCATGTTCCTCCCTCTTATTTTTAACTTTTCCAAGGTTTTCAAATAGGTGAAAGCAACATATTGAAAATTGAAAGGGACTTTAAGAAAGTCACAAGAAGCATTTCAACAAATCCATACATTCAAGCAATGATGATGATGATGCATAGCTATATTTCATAACATTCCAAAATGAAATTTTGGGATGTTACACGAACCCAACGAGGAGCAGAAGGAAATGGTAAGCATTTTTCAACAAGGTAATTTCTGCAAGCACTGAAATTGTAAGTAGAAAATAGTTTGATAGAAAGGTAATTTGTAACGAGCAAGTAACGGTAACAATACGTAAGGTGAACCAAGGTAGCCCAATCCTTTTGTGTCAAAGTATAGGCAAAAAGTACCTCTTATGATAAGCAAAGTGTTCTTGAGGGTACACGTGAATTTCATCTAGTCACTTTCATCATGTTGGTTTGATTCGTGTTCGCTGATTTGATAATTTGATATGTGGGTGGACCGGTGCTAAGGTGCTTTTCTTACTTGAACTAATAACCTACTTATGAGTAACCCCCTCGCAAGCATCCGCAACTATGAGAAAAGTACTAATAGAAAGTCTAACCATAGCATTAAACATGTGGACACAAATCATCCCCTTATGAAGTAGCGCATAAACTAGGGTTTAAGATTCTGTCACTCTAGCAACCCATCATCTAATAACAACTCAACAATGCATTTCATTAGGCCCAAAGATGTGAAGTGTCATGTAGTCCACGTTCACATGACACCACTAAGGGAATCACAACATACATATCATCCAAATATCAAACACATATAAAATTCACTTGATTACTTGCGACATGACTTTTCCCGTGACCTCAAGAACAAAGTTAACTACTGATAAATAATAAGCATGCTCAAGATCAGAGGTGTATTAAATAGAATAATGGATCTGAACATACATTCTTCCACCAAATAAATGATATAGCAATCAACTACGCAAGGTAATCAACACTACTAGTCACCCACAGGAACCAATCTGATGTTCCGGTACAACAATTGAACACAAGAGATGAACAAGGGTTTGAGTGGTGATGGTGTTGTTGAAGATGTTGATGAAGAATGAACTCTCTAAGATGATAGGGTTGTTGGTGATGACGATGGCTTCGATTTCCCCCTCCAAGAGGTAGGTTCCCCCAATGGAATCGCTCTGCCGGATGGCAAAACCGCTCCTTCCCATGTTCTGCCTTGAGACGCCAGCGCCTCACCTCGAAAATCCTCCCCTTAATTTTTTTAGGTTTTCCCAGAATTTATACCAGAAGATGGGTCAGGGTGAGCACCACCCACCAGCGCCCCCATCTCAGAGGTTTGAAAACACAAACGGTTCTGTTGATAGCGCCAAGGATCAAGCTTTCATGGGGTCCATGGCTCCAGAGCTATGGATGTGCACAGAAGGTACAACCTCAAATGGATGGTGGCCAAGGAACATCCCGACCTGGCCGAGATTGTGGAAGAGCAGCTGAAGGACAAAGGGAATGAGCTGCGAGAGTGGTACAACCAGCAGGTCCATTTCCTGGAGAGATATCATGATACGCTGTCCTTGTCGAAGGAGGACATTTCTGCCCGGGAGGATCGACTGCTGGAGCGCAAAAAGCTTCGGGACACCATGGAGACGATGATCTCCTCCCGTGAAGGGGCTCTCAAAGCTACCCTCTATGGCAAGGAGAAGGATCCGGAGTCTCGTTTTCAGCAATGCACCCGGGATCTCAAGGACGGCCACAATGATGCTCTCGACGCGCTCTCCTTGAAGTCCTTTCCTCAACTAAAGAAAGTGGCCCACGAGGTCGCTGCTGCATCTGCCACAAAACAACTCTCGAGAACGAACTAAGCAAGCTAATGGAAGAGGTTGGCAAGAATAACAAGGAGATCAAGGACCTCAAGGAGGAAACGCAAAAGGCACAAGCCACTTTGGAAGAGGCACATTCACCACTTTCCTCTAAGAGCCAAGATCTTGATGCTGCCAATGACGCCATTTCCAATATGAAATCCAGGCTTGCCTCTTTGGAGAGTGACATTGAATCAGCCGGTGTCTGGGACGAGATGGTGAGGACAGACCTAGCCAAGGCACGGACCTTCCAAACAGATGAAGAGGACAAGGTGGAGAACCAAATTCAGTAGCGCGACCTATGGATCAAGAGCATGACTCACATCGTCGACTGCCTCACTACACAGATTGTGTGCATGAACATGAAGAGTTGGGCCTTCTCCGTAGGCAGGCATGAAATCCCAGGCGTTGGTAGACGTATGAGGACGAGAGAGACAGCTACATTGCCAACAAATCCTGAAAGCTAGCTCATGACGCTATCATCATGGTCCTGAGAAATCACTCCTTCTTCCACCCGGAGCTTGACCTCTCCGATGGTTTCAAGGAGCTACCGCTAGGCGTCGACACCTCTGCTGCCGGAAGCAAGGTCGGTCCCCTTCCTATCAGGGTCCTCTTAGTCCCAAGAATCCATGGAAGTTGCCGGAGTTAACCTTGAGTCACTCCTGCTACCGTGTTGTCCTGTACTTAAGACACAATATGTATCATGTATTATACCATGCACTATCTTTGCTTTCATGTTTGCTCTGGTGTCTTTACTTAAACATATGTCATCCCCCTTTTCTTTCCTTCTGGTATTCGTATAGTTGTTTTCTTTGCGTGCTTTTGCTGCCCGCCAACAACGTGATGCCAAGATTGCCTTGAGGAACGGGTCCTTAGCATTCTGTTGTCAAGGACATGCTGCCGGTGAATTTTTCCTTGACGGCCTTTGATGCTGCCACATGTTTTGTTCAGCGGACTCAAAACAAACCAAGGGGGCAAACCAATATGGTAAGGTCCCATTGTGCACAAGATTTTCCATATGAACCTCGGTTGCTAGGGGGAATATATGAATGTAAGATCTAATGAAAATCGATAATCACATAAACTTAGCTTTGGTCATGGTTCCTCCTTCCACTCTGGCATGTGTTTATCCACGCACATTGTCCCTCCTTCCATTCATGCCCGCCTCTCATCTTTGTGTTTCCCGGCAAATACATGCGTTTGTATCCACCCTTACCCTAAGAGGAAGGTAAATAGAATAAGGGAAAATTGGAGAAACTTGGGGTCCCATTAGTCATTAGTACAATCCTCGACACGCCCCTGCCAGGATCATGTAACATTCACAACTAACAAAAAAAGGGAGAGCAAACATAAATGTCCAAGCCTTGCCTCCTTCCCTTAACACCCTTTTGTTTTTGATGATGATAGTCTTTAAGCCTTTTAAACACTCAAGAACGGCTTAATTACTGCACCTATTGTTCAACCACCTGATTGGAACTTGCCTTTTGAAATTATGTGTGATGCTAGTGATTATGCTGTTGGTGCTGTTCTAGGACAAAGAGTTGATAAGAAGTTGAATGTTATTAATTATGCTAGTAAAACTCTAGACAATACTCAAAGAAATTATGCTACTACTAAAAAAGAATTCTTAGCAGTTGTGTTTGCTTGTGATAAATTTAGACCTTATATTGTTGATTCCAAAGTAACTGTTCACACAGACCATGCTGCTAATAAATATCTTATGGAAAAGAAAGATGCTAAACCTAGACTTATTCGTTGGGTTCTCTTGTTACAAGAATTTGATTTACATATCATTGATAGAAAAGGAGCTGAGAACCCCGTAGCTGATAACTTTTCTAGGCTTGAAAATGTGCTTGATGACCCACTACCTATTGATGATAGTTTTCCTGATGAGTAGTTACCTGCAATAAATTTTGCTAATAGTACTCCTTGGTATGCTGACTATGCTAATTACATTGTTGCTAAATATTTACCACCTAGATTTACTTACCAACAAAAGAAAAAATTCTTCTGTGATTTAAGACATTACTTTTGGGATGACCCACGTCTTTATAAAGAAGGACTTGATGGTATTATTAGACGTTGTGTACCTAAGCATGAACAGGGACAAATCCTATGGAAATGTCACTCCGAGGCTTATGGAGGACATCATGCTAGAGATAGAACTGCTCATAAGGTATTGCAATCTGGATTTTATTGGCCTACTCTCTTAAAGGATGCTCGTAAGTATGTCTCATATTGCGATGAATGTCAAAGAATAGGTAATATCGGTAAGCGTCAAGAAATGCCTATGAATTATTCATTTGCTTTCGAACCATTTGATGTTTGGGGATTTGATTACATGGGACCTTTTCCTTCCTCTAATGGGTATAAACATATTTTGGTTGTTGTTGATTATGTTACTAAATGGGTAGAAGTTATTCCAACCAGTAGTGTTTATCACAACACCTCTATTAAAATGCTTAAGGAAGTTATTTTCCCAAGGTTTGGAGTGCCTAGATATTTAATGGTTGAAAGTGGTTCACACTTTATTCATGGTGCTTTCCGTTAAATGCTTGCCAAGTATGATGTTAACCATAGAATTGCATCACCCTATCATCCTCAGTCTAGTGGTCAAGTTGAACTTAGCAATAGAGAAATAAAATTAATTTTGCAAAAGACTGTCAATAGGTCCAGGAAGAATTGGTCTAAGAAATTAGATGATGCACTTTGGGCTTATAGAACAGCATATAAAAATCCTATGGGTATGTCTCCTTATAAAATGGTTTGTGGAAAAGCTTGTCATATGCCTGTTGAGTTAGAACATATAGCATTTTGGGCAGTTAAAGAGCTCAATTATGATTTCAAACTTGCTGGTGAGAAGAGGTTATTTGATATTAGCTCATTAGATGAATGGAGAACCCAAGCTTATGAAAAGGCAAAATTATTCAAAGAAAAAGTCAAAAGATTGCATGACAAAAGAATTCAAAAGCGTGAGTTTAAAGTCGGAGAATATGTTCTTTTGTACAACTCTCATTTTAGATTGCTTGCAGCGAAGCTCGTCTCAAAATGGGAAGGCCCATATGTCATCGAGGAGGTTTACTTGTCTGGTGCCATCAAAATAAATAATTCTGAAGGTACTAACGTGAAGGTTGTCAATGGACAACGAATAAAGCATTATATATCAGGTATGCCTATTAATGTTGAAAGTAATATGATCCAAACTTTGACACCGGAAGAACACATTAAAGAGTGCTTCCGGAACACTCTAGAATCGTGAAAATAAGGAGCTACGTGAACGGACTCCGAAAAATCCGCAAAAATATTTTCTGTTAGTTTTCAAATATTTTAGAATTTGAGAAATAATGAAACTCCCAGGAAGCATCCTCTGGTGGGCACAAGACACCAGGGCAGACCAGGCTTGCCTGGCATGCCCAGGTGGGTTGTGCCCACCTAGGACACCTTCCGTACTCTGTTGTTCTTCCATGAACTTGTACTCCAAGATAAAAAAATCTATGTATACTTCCCGAACCTGTTGATCATAGTATCATGGAGAAATCCTCTATTCTCTTTTCTTGTTATTTTCTGCGCAGTTCTGAAAATATGTCGTCCCAAGATGCCGAGGGAGAGAGCTATCTTGCTGATTTCATCGTTAACCCCAAGTCCTATGGGGATGTGGAGCATTATGGATGGACCATGGAGGAGGAGGAGGAGGACTATTATCCTAAGGATAAGGACAAGACAAGCTCAGATGAGAACGAATCTCCATTACCTCAACCTGGGGATATGCATATGGAATTTAAGAATTCCATCCTCCCAAGGAAACTAAAGAGGCCTAAGATTCAATTCATACCCCATAGTCCTTTGTAGGAATGCTAGCAGGATTTATGTAAGAAGATACTAGAGCTAGAGCAGGAGATCAGTGAATTGAACGAGGGAAATTCCATCCTCAAGCGCAAGCTATGGAAGAAGGGCAGGCCCTCCACTTCATTACCACCACCATCTTCTTCACCACCAAAGGAGAATTGAGTATCGGGTATGGGCAGTCCCCTTGGCTTCCGCCAAGATTGGGGAGATGCCTTGGTAACTATATTTTTTCTTTTACTTATCTTAGTTCAATATTTTTCCTAGATGAAATAAATTTTACTTCGATCCTTTCTTATTTGAGAGTTTTCTTAGTGATCTATCATTGCAAACGTGTGCAAGTTATATGATAAAGTTTAGTTTGAGTTTTTGATTTCTTTACTTTCATGTTGCAAATAAAGAAAAAGAAATAAGAAAGAAAGGAAAGAAAGGAAAGAAATCAATAAGATCATATACTAACCCTATGGTAGGTGATGGCACCACATAAGGAAAAGTATGTAAGAACTTTTATTAGAGATTGACAAACATATCATTAGTCAATGATGCAACTCATGAAAGAATTAATAAGGAAATATAAGATTCACATATAAATATAATATACTAGAAATATTTTGAGGTTGTGAGCCCTCATCAAAATATTATATGCCAAAATTGTTGATGTTGGACAAGGAAGACAACTCAATGGTTTATGTTTGTTTATATTCACATAGAAGTCATATTGTCATAGATCCTTTAACATGTGATGTTTGCCCCCTACCTTTGCTAGCCAAAAATTCCACACTAATTAGAGATACTACTTGTGCATCCAAAAATCCTTAAACACAAATCCTATTTTCAATAGTCCACCACACCTACCTATGGATTGAGCAAGATCCTTCAAGTAAGTTGTTATCGGTGCAATAAGGTAATAAAAATTGCTTCTAAAAGTGTAAGATCATTTAGTGTAAGATTAAATTGAACGTTGTACAATCTTGGATGACAAAGAATAAAAGCGTCAGACTACATAATAAAGGTTGTCATCTTAAGGGGAAATACAACGTGCCGTTCTCTTGCACTAAGGGATTGAGCATACAAACAGATAAGCTCATGCCAACCTCTGCTTCCCTCTGCGAAGGGCCTATCTTCTACTTTTATGCAAGAGTTAAAGTTTTTCTCTATTCCTGTTATTTTTATCCTTTGGCAAGCATCATGTGGTGAGGAAACATCTAGGCACATATGTCCAGTTGAATATATATAGCATGAGTTATTATTGTTGACATCACCATTGAGGTGAGGATGTTGGGAGGCGAAACTATAAGCCCCTATATTTCTATGTGTCCGGTTGAAACATTTTGCTCATGGGTACGAGGCGAGTGTTAGCAATCATAGAAGACTATATGATGGTTGAGTATGTGGACTTGCCTAAAGGCTCTGATATGTGACCCTTCCTGAAAAAGATGATGAATTGTAGTTGCAAAGTTGACTGAGAACATAGTTTGTTGGTTTCTAATAGAGTTTTTTCTTGATACTTCGATTGTGTGATGAACTATTACTTATTCATGAGATGTATATGATAAAAGTTCTATGATAAAAGTCCTATGTTTAATTTTGTTGCTATTATAATAATCAACGGGATGCTTCTATGTCCGTATTTTGTTTTTATCGACACCTCTCTCTCAAAGCATGTCGACATGTTTTTCGATTTCGGTTTTCGCTTGAGGACAAGCGAGTTCTATGCTTGGGGGAGTTGATACGTCCATTTTGCATCATGTTTTCTTGCTGTTATTTATAATGATTTTATCCATAATAATGCTTTTTCGAGTAATTCAAATGCCTTTTCTCTCATAATTTGCGAGGAACACACCGAGAGGGAGAATTTCGGTAGCTGGAAATCTGGACCTGGAAAAGCTATGTCAGGCTACCTATTCCGCACAACTCCAAACAAGCTGAAACTTCACCGAGATTTTTTATGGATTATTCAAGAATTATTGGAGCAAATAACTACCACAGTGGGCCCACCAGGTGGACACAACCCACCTGGGCGCGCTAGGGAGCCCAAGCGCGCCCTGGTGGGTTGTGCCCTCCTCGGCCCACCTCCGGTGCCCACCTTCTGGTATATAAGTCATTTTGACATAGAAAAAATAAGGAGAAGGCTTTCGGGATGAAGCACCGCCGCCTCGAGGCGGAACTTGGGCAGGAGCACTTTTGTCCTCCTGCGGAGCGAGTCCGCCGGGGGAACTTCCCTCCCGAAGGGGGAAATTATCATCATCATCATCACCAACAACTCTCCCATCTTGGGGAGAGCAATATTCATGAACATCTTGAACAGCACCAACTCCTCTCAACCCTAGTTCATCTCTTGAGTTCAATCTTGTTACCGGAACTATAGATTGGTGCTTGTGGGTGACCAGTATTGTTGATTACGTCTTGTAGTTGATCACTATATAGTTCATTTGGTGGAAGATTATATGTTCAGATCCATTATGCTATTTAATAACCATCAGATCTTGATCATGATTATTATTTTTGAGTAGTTACTTTTGTTCTTGAGGTTACAGGAGAAATCATATTGCAAGTAAGCATGTGAATTTGATATGTGTTTGATATTTTGATAGTATGTATGTTGTGATTCCCTTAGTGGTGTCATGTGAACGTCGACTGCATGACACTTCACCATATTTGGATCTAAGGGAATGCATTGTGGAGTAGAAATTAGATGATGGGTTGCGAGAGTAACATAAGCTTAAACCCTAATTTATGCGCTATTCCGTAAGGGACCGAGTGGATCCAAATGTTTAATGCAATGGTTACAATTTATTCTTAATACTTTTCTCGTAGTTGCGGATGCTTGCGGGAGGGTTAATCGTAAGTAGGAGGTTTGTTCAGGTAAGAGCAGCACCTAAACACTGGTCCACACACATATCAAATTATCAAAGTACCGAACACGAATTAAACCAACATGATGAAAGTGACTATATGAAATTCCCGTGTACCCTCAAGAACGCTTTGCTTATCATAAGAGACCACTTTATCTTGTACTTTGGCTTAAAAGGATTGGGATACCTTGCTGCACTTTTGTTACTATATTCGTTACTTGCTTGTTACAAATTATCTTGCTATCAAAATACTTTGCTACTTACAATTTCAGCACTTGCAGAAATTATCTTACTGAAAACTACTTTTCATTTCCTTCTGTTCCTCATTGGGTTTGACACTCTTACTTATCGAAAAGAGCTACAATTGTTCCCCTATACTTGTGGGTCATCACAATACAATGTGGCGTTCCTTTGCATTAAGGGTTTGCACATCCAAAAACAAAAAGCGCATGACAACCTCTGTTTCCCTCTGCGAAGGGCCTATCTGTTACTTTTACTTCTTGAGTACCTACCTTTATGCAAGAGTAATGAAAATATTCACCACTTCCTATATTTTCCCTTTTTCGCTTGGCAAGCATTATGTGTTGGGGAATGATCTAAATAGAAAGGTCCACTCGGATGTGGGTTACCATGTGTTATTATTGTTGACACCACCCTTGAGGTGAATAGTTGGGAAGCAAAATAATAAGCCCCTTTGTTTCTCTGTGTTAAATTAAAGCTTTCATCTGATGAGTATCACTTGAGTGTTAGCAATTATAAATGAAAAAAAGATGATTCAGTATGTGGATTTGATTTATAGGATCTTGTATTGACTGTTTCTGATGTTACGATAAATTGCGAATTGCTTCAATGACTTGGAGCACAGTTTGTTAGTTGTCAATAAAATTCTTTCTTCATACTTTTACCCTATGAATGAATTATTACTCCAGCATAAGAAATTATATATCAATAAGTATTGTTTTTCAAAAGATGATCATGATGCCCTCACGTCCATTTTTTTATTTTACCGACTCCTCTATCTCTAAACATATGGACATATTTATTGATCTCTCGGCTTTCGCTTGAGGACAAGCAAGGTCTAAGCTTGGGGAAGTTGATACGTCCATTTTGCATCATGCTTTTATATTGATATTTATTGCATTATGGGCTGTTACGACATGTTATGGTACAATACTTATGCCTTTTCTGCCGGCAACCGAGATTTACATGAAGAGGGAGAATGCCGGCAGCCGGAATGGGAGCTTCCATGTACGCTAATTGCTAGGAGGGCGTCGCTGCAAAGAAAACCGAAAAGTCCTTCATGCCATACTACAAAAATCAACAAACCAAAGGTCATGATCTCCCAGAACACCGCCAAGTTGAGCAGCTTGCTGAGAAGTAGAGGGCAAAATACGAGAAGCATGACAAGGAGAAAGGCCAAGATGGTGCTGTCGGCAAGAGCCGTGGTGGTAAAGGAGGCTATCGCGGCAGTGCCCTCAGCAGAAGGAAAAACCCAGCCAGAGGCCATAAGAAGAAAGGAGGAGATGACATGAGTGATGATGCGGATGATGAAGAAGATCCCCATGATAGAGAATTCTAGAAGGCAACTGAAGCCATGTGTGTTGACGGGGGTGTGTCCTTGCATTCCTCTCATCACTAGCTCAAGCAGTGGGTGTGTTAGTTCAACGGTGTGGAGCTAGCCGCAGAATCCAGAAGGTTTCTCAAATGTTCACCCACGCCTATCATCTTTGATGACGAGGATCATCCTGACCACACCACTGCGATCGGATGTTCGTCGTTGTTGGTCTCCCCAACAATCCGCAACCTCAAAATAACGAAGATGTTAGTTGACGGCGGGGAGGGTTTGAACTTGATCTCCCCTGAAGTGGTTGAAAGGTTGCAGATCCTGATAGAGAGCTCAAGGCTCTAGGTACATTCCAAGGAGTCAACCCCGGCAAGAGCCGACCGAAGGGAAAGATCACTTTTCTTATGACATTTGGTGGGGAGTTGAAATACCTTACTGAGAAAGTAGAGTTTGACGTGGTCAAACTCCCTCTACCTTACAATGGAATTCTTGGTCGTCCAAATCTATTGAAATTCGTGGCAGAATCGAACTATGCTTACGACACTTTGAAGATGCCAGGGCCCATGGGAATCATCTCCATCCCATCTGACAAGAAGGAAGCAGTCATATGTCTGGACAACATGTATCAAGATGCAGTAGTAGTTGAGGTTGCGGAAACCCCAGCTACCACAAAGGAATCAAAGAAAACGAAAAAGCCTAGGAGGGACACCGGCAAGGTCTCCGGGAAGCATGCCCCTCCAGAGTGCACTGCACCCATGGATGTCCTTCTAGAGAGTTCCACTAGCAAAATATCCAACGTCGCCTATCCTGAGACAAAGAAGATCCTGGTAGGCCAGGATGGCACTGATGGTACGTTCACCATCTATGCCACCCTTAATGACAAATAGGAAAGCACGCTCATTGCCTTCCTGTGGGAGAATGTTGATGTGTTTGCTTGGCCAGTATGTGACATTCCTTGTGTTCCCAAGAAGGTAATTGAGCACCACCTTGTTGTCTGCCCCCATGCGAGGCCCGTCGAACAAAAAGTCAGGAAGCAAGCCTTGGAGCGATAGCAGTTCGTCGCCGAGGAAATCAAGAATCTCGAAGCAGCTGGTTTGGTCAGAGGAGTATTGCATCCAACTTGGTTAGCCAACCCCCTAGTGGTGCGCAAGGCGAATGGGAAATGGAGGCTTTGCATAGATTTCACTAACTTGAACAAAGCATGCCCGAATGTCACACCCTGTGTTTGTAGCACATTGTTATGTTTGGGTTTATAAAATTTGGAGCCAACTAAAACTTTTTCTATGTGGTTGTGCTTGCTTGCGATGTTGTTTGCTTACTTGTTGATTGAGTTTTATGGCACTACTAGGTTCTACTCCACTTCATAATCATCTTCCTTGCTCCAAACCCCTTGCCCAATGATCATGCCATGTGAATAGTGCCCAAAACTATTTTTATCAAATTTTGTTTTAACCAAAAATGATTTATTTAATTTAAGTTTCCAAAACCCCCTCAAATGAGGTTTGCACTGCAAGTCTCCAAATTAGGTGGACCCTTCTTTTCCAAAGGCTTTATTTCAAACCTACTATATATATGACTTCTCCAAGCTACCAAATTTTATTTTTAAAGATTATTTTCATATTTTGTTTAAAGAATTTTTTCTAAGGACAAAAATGGTTTTTCCTTTGGAAAAATTATTTAAATGCTTTGGAAACATTTGAGAAAATTTAGAGAAACTCAGTGGACATATATTTTCCATATGTATGAGTTTTAGAACAAGGGCATGATCAGATCATAGGCAAAACCCCTAAAACCCTTTCTGTTCAGATCAAACTTTTGGAATATTCCTATAAGAAATATTCTCAATAAATTCCAGGAAAATTCTAGCAAGTCAACACTGCCATGGGTGATGATCTTGTAAAGTTTCATCCCAATCGAAGTTGGGTTGGTTCATCAAATCATCCCAAAACCATTCCTCTCTAGAATCAAATTTGAGCAACTTTAAATTGTGAAGTGTCTCCCTTTGGCCTCAAACTTTGTGTGCATGCTCTAATGGCCAAATAGTGATGATACACTGACTGGTGCATCAATAGTTAAATCCTAGCATCATGGGATCTACAGAAATCAGTTTGTGCCAATTTCTAGGGTTCACCAAATTTCCATTGGCAACTTTTTCTCCTTGAGCTCAAATTTGGTGGCGCATCTTATTTTCACCTAGCCTTTGACCCTGGTAAGTATCTCAGAAAGCTGGTAAGTCTTTCTTGCCCAAAACCTCATCAAACACCTTCTAGTGATTCTGTAAAACCAACATTTTCACCTCTTATCCTTTTACCCTTGGCATCAGCTTTTTACCACAGTCTCTCTGAGTTACTAGCTACCTCCAGTAACTCTCCCTAGACAAATCTCCATGGGTAAGTGAGCAAAACACCCATTTTAAACTCTGGACAACAGTTTTCCCCCTCTCTCTTAGCTTCCCTTCTCTCCTAAGGCATCACTGGAGCATCCAATGGCCTATTCCCTATTTGTTAACCCCCTAGATCCCCCTAGGCATAGCAGGCCACGCAGAAGACGCCGTTGGCATGCCAAACACGTGCTCTGGAGCGTGCTATAGTGTCGACAGACACTGTAGCCGCTGGCCACCGCATGGCTCCGGCAGCCTGGGGCCTCCCCCTTGCGCCACTTGGTCCCCCTCGGCGTCCGCACCATGCCACCCCTGTCGGCCCCTCCTCTCTCTCCTTCCTCCTCCCTCCTCCTGCGCATGTCGAGCGCCGCCGGGCTCGGCCAACCCGCGACCACACACGCGCGCCCTCCTCTCTCTCTCTCCCATTGCTCCCGCTCGGCGTAGACCAGCCCCAGGAACGCCCTTGAACAGTCCCGTGAGCCTCCCTCTCCCTGTGGCCTCGGCCACGAGCTCGCCGGCGCACAGTGTTTGGTGGACTTGTGCCCCCTCTATAAAAAGGGACTCCCGAGCCCCTCTCTCTCCTATGCTCTCCCTCTCCTCTCCCCTATAGCCCCCTATGCTCTGAGGACCTCCCGTAGCTCCTGCACTCGGAATCGGGCCGAGGACCGCCGTGGCAACCTCATCACCGATCTCCGGGTACAGAGCCCCTCTAGCCCCCATTCTTCTCCCATTAGTCCTCCCTCGCCATGCTGATGCTTCCCCCTCTTCCTCCCATCCTTTTTCCAGCATGGGATGGCTCCGATGACCTCTCCCGAAGCGCCCTCCGCTGCAAGGGCTCGTCGCCGATGACTCCGGCCACCTCAGGCCTCCGTTCCACCTCCGAAGGACCTGTGGGTCGAGGCTGAGCTCATCCCCGCCTTCGCCTATGATTGCCGTGCCCTTCATCATCGCTGGTGAGCACGCCAGCCACCTTGTCGCGAGGTTGGAGATGACAGGTGGGGCCCGCCTACCATCCTCACCTGTCTCCCCCTCCTCTCACTCTCGCTAGCCGTCAGGGCCCAGCCGTCAGGTTCGAACGTGCGCGCACGCTGGTTCGCCTGGGCTGGTTGGCCCCTGGGCCGGCCCAGTTGCTGAACTCCTCCGACCAGGGCACTGTGCCCGTTTCTTTTCCCTTTTTATTTTTCCAGCAAATTTGAAAAATCCCACAGGGTGAAATATTTACCCAATGCCAATATTTCTTCCACCTAAATTAATAAAATAATCCCTAGAATTTAATAGTGCCATTTGTAAAAATGTCTGAATATGTTTATAGTACTGATTTATTTTAAAACCTATATTTAGGCACCTTTTTTCCTCTATTATTTTATTTGCAAAATCTTTTTCACAAAAAAACCCTAAGAAAATATTTTAGTATGACTTTTAGTATTTATCAGAGTAGGTGGACATTTTTGGTCGGAGTTTGACTACTCTGGTTTGTGTGATTGATTATTTTTATCATTATTTTATCGTGACGAAAGATTGCGCTGCTGACGAAGAAGTTGGACCCGAAGACTACGAAGACCCTAGAGACTTTATTGACCCAGGCAAGCAGCCCTTTCACCATGATAAGAAACCATTTTATTGCATGTAATGTAACACTTTACTTTCATCGTATTTGATCATGTGTTGTGGTGTTCCCTTTTTGGTGGGATGCCTCTAGTACTTCTTTGTTGACACTTGCATCGTGCATAACCCTACCACCTTATGAGGGTTGTGCGGGTGGGAGTAGTTAGGTTGCTAATAGATGCTACGCAAATGGGATGGGGCTTATGCATAGTGATGACAAGAAATAGGTGATTTCAAGGACTTTTCGAAAACCCCGTCGGGTGCCACTAATGCCTGAGGGAGATGATGAGATGGTGGGTGACCACTTGAGAAAGAAGTGGTGTGCCGGAGCAAGTTGAGATTGTGTTTCAAAAATGGGTTAGATTTAATATTTGTCGACCGTCCCAACAAGAGTACTATGGATTGGTACTAACAAGGAGCCCGCATTACTAGTGGCAAGAGTGACGTGGTCACTCTTGAGACGGGGGCGTCCTAGAGAGAAAGGTCATGTGTTGTCTTTATAGGCACCGGGCACTTCATTGTGTGCCCTCATGGATGATACGAGTGATGTATATCATGAGGGATGGCACCAATGAGTGGACTCTTTGTATAGTATCACCATGGGAAAGGCATTGTTCGGGTGCTTACCTCGGGTATGTTATATACCGCGAGTCGTGGATGACACGGAAGTTCCTTGAGTCTTGTGGGTAAAGTGTGCAACCTCTAGAGAGTGTGAAACTATTCGAATATCCATGTCCACGGTCAAGGACAGTTGGCTGGTGTTGCTTAAACTACGTCCTGATGTTTTTGTGAAACTTGGTGTAAGTATGGGTGTGATTCTGGCAAGAGGTCACATGAGCTAAGTCCGATGACTTGGTGTGAGGATTGGACTAAGTCCGATGACATAGCGTGATGAGTGAACATGAGATGTTCAACCGGTACTCGTGATGATATCGGTATTTTTATCATATGGACACTTGCTTATTCTTGAAGCATGTCACCAGTTACTTGATCATGACATTTGCATTCAAAATTAGGTTTCCACAAAGTTACCTACTTAGTGCTATACCATGCATCATGATGACCTTGTTCCACAACTTGGGTTGATTGCAAGTACATTCAAAGTACTCATTGGCTTGCCATTGCTTATTTAATTGGCCAGGCATGGAAGATAAGGAGTATGTTGACGAGTTCGTTGGAGACGAACATGCAAACTAGGACGCCTCCCAGTCAGAATGCCTGCAAGTTAAGGGAGATGGCATGCGTTCACGCTTTTGACCAAGAATTCTGCTGCTTGTTCTATTTTATGTGTTTGTCCCATGTGGCCCTATCTATGTAAGACTAAGACCCTTGTGGTCATTATTTGTGTAAGACGTGAAGTATGGATGTAAGACTCTTGTTATTCAGCTTCCGTGTGTTCAGTGAGCATTGATCTCTGGGATCACTGTACACGTGCATTCGGTGATCTCGACTTATGAGTCGGGGTCCCCACAGAGCTGGTATCAGAGCCATCCTGACTATAGGAAGCCCTTAGTTAGCATGGACATTAGACAGGATAAAAGTCGTTTTCAAAACTACACTTAGCATTGGAACTTAGGGATTCTGCACTATTTACCTCTCCTATGCTGCACACAACACTTTGCTGACTCTCCAACTTTCAAACCTTTGTAGATAGTCATCATACCCAAAGCCTTCCTGACATATGGTTTCCCTTACTCCTTGTGGATAGCCTGGAGAAGTGCCAGTTTTGCCAACCACCCATTTTCCTCTACCACGAGCATTGGGTCGATGCCGTCACGAAGGAGTACCACATGGATGTGGTCGTGAAGGCAAACGACTCCCTGACTAGTTGGTTCTTTGAAGGACCACGGATGGAGAACATGATGTTTGCCGTCGAGACACCTGCACGCAAGGCACTCCTACACCTTCGAGACATCATTCCAGAGATGGCTGGCGAGCTAGCTACTAGCTACCTTCCCTTCAAGAAGGATGACTTTGGCGAGAGTTGGATGCTTATTCCAACCAAGGAAGATGGCGCACCACTCAGGTTCCAGACCTACTTCAGCCTCTCTGCCAATAGTCTGGTTCACAACTTGATGAAGGAGTCCATGAAGCTCCACGAGGAACTTCACCACACCAGGGAGCTACTTCAACAAGCCAAGACGAAGCCAGACAAGATCAAGAAGGATGGAGCCCCCGAGGGACAACCAGCTATCACTTATCGAGGAGGAGTACCCTCAGCTAGTGATGCACCTACGCGTAGTCGTCGCACGAGTGCGAAGGAGTACCGTGGGCTCTTCACTGACCCGCCTGCAAAGCGTCATCAGGATGGACCTCCTCGTTCCTCGACCCCTTCGACCGGGAATGATGCCCATTCAAATGATGAACAGGAGGAAGACCCAGAGGATTGTGACTACGAGAGTCATCACTCCACCACCTGAGTCCGAGAACCCCTAGGGTAGGATCAGTCATGTATCCCTCATGCGAAGTCGAGTCCGTATAAATGGCTCATATGAAACCATGTGTGCTTGTTGTTTGTTTTGTTGTTTGTGTTCCGATGCAAGTCGTGCTTTTGCCTCAGGCAACATGTAAGCGACTCCATCACCTACCTTAATTTATGTTGTTGGTCTTTCGACCTTTGTTTCAACACACTTGCACTTGACCGACCCCCTTAGGCGCACTTTGTCATTATTGCTTATCCTCCTGCCAATCCCAGTTGTTTGACTTGGCTGCTCCAAACAGGATGGTGACTGCTACCCACCACAGCTCCTTCACCAACCCTGAAGCCGGCAACTCAAGCCAGCAATAGTGAGCTGGTGGGGCTGCTCACACTAGAGGACACCAGGAGCAGCCACAAGGCGACATTCCCCTGCCACCACCTCCGCCGGAGAACATGACCATAGCTCAGTTTCTCCAAGTTCTCCGGGGGGAGCACCAAGCCAACAATGCTGCTATCCAGCAGATGGCTTAGGCCCTTGTGAACAAGCAGCAGCAAGGTAGGAACAACAATGGCCGCTCCATGCTATCTGAGTTCATGAGGAACTCGCCCCCAACCTTCACCGAGACTGTTGAACCGTTGGATGCTGATGACTGGATCCACACCATTGAAGACCTCCTTGCATTGGTCAACTGCAATGAGGATTGTGAGAAGCTGCTTTATGCCTCTCACTGCCTCGGAGGTACCGCCCAAGCTTGGTGGGATGGATTCAAGGTCATGCAAGGAGAACGTGTGATCACGTGGAATGACTTGAAGGAAGGATTCTGCACTGCCCACATTCCTTCTGGGATCATGGCTATCAAGAAGAGGGAATTCAGAACGATGAGGCAAGGTAGTGGCTCTGTCAAGGAGTATCTGCAGAAGTTCAACCCGCTGTAAAGGTATGCACCTGAAGATGTCAGCATGGAGGATGCCAAGAAGGAACGCTTCATGGAAGGACTTCAACAGGTCCTGCAGTATCAGCTCATCATCTGCGACTGTCATACCTTCTTCGACTTAGTGAACAAGGCCCTCATGCTGGAAGACAAGCGTCGTGCCATCATTGACACTTGAAAGCGCAAGATGATCAGCAAGGGAAGCTCAAGCAACCAGAAGCCTCACCCATGGCAGCCAGCCCCAGCCAAGCCGACCTATCAGCTGTAGCAGGCTAGACCTCCTGCACCTCGTCCGAGCTACTAGCCTCAGCAGTATGCCAATCCTAGGCTAGCCTACAACAACAACCCCAATAACAACAACTGTGGCAGAAACTTCAACAACAACCCTAGGCAGGTCACTTGCTTTGGATGTGGTTAGTTTGGACACATCTCTAAGCTTTGCCCCAACAGGAAGCCAGATGCACCGCGCCCCAATGCGCCAGCTCAAGGTCAAGCCCATGGAGCACCACCAAGGAACCCAGCCCCCCGCAATCAGCCTAACAACAGCAAAGGTCGTGCGAATCACGTCACCGTAGAGGAATCCCAGGAAGACCCGGACGTCATACTGGGTACGTTCCTCATCAACTCAACCCCAGCAACAATATTGTTTGATTGTGGAGCTTCGCATTCTTTTGTCACCCAAAAGTTTGCACTAGAGAGTGGCATGAAACCTACACCCCTGGGTAGTCGTATGTTGATACAAACCCCCGGTTCAGTTATGAAGTTTGGGATAGGGTGTAAGGGAGTGAAGATTGACATCAACGGGGTAGACTTCCTAGCAGACCTTATAGTTATGGATTGACCTGGCTTGGCTGTTATCCTTCGCATGAATTGGTTGACCAAGCACCAAGGCATGCTAGGCTGTGCTAAGAGGATTGTCACCACTACTGATAGCAAAGGAGTGGAAGTCAAGTATGTCGCCAACCCTGCCTCCACCCAAGCCCCTCAGGCTAACTGCCTATCGGGATTTGAGTTGGATCAAGTGCTAGTGGTATGTGAATACCCGGATGTGTTTCCTGATGAGCTGCCCGGAATGCCTCCTGACCGCGACATTGAGTTCATCATTGAGCTTATGCCCGGATCAAGGCCCATCTATAAGAAGGCTTATAGGATGGGATCCGAAGAGTTGGCTGAGTTGAAGAAGCAACTAGCAGAGCAGCTCAGAAAAGGATTTCTTCGCCCTAGTGCCTCTCCTTGGGGATCGCATGTTCTATTTTTGTCAAAGAGGGACAGAATTATCAGACTTTGTGTCGATTACCGTTCTCTCAATGAGGTCATGATAAAGAACAAGTACCCACTCCCCAAGATTGAAGACCTGTTTGATCAGTTGAACGGTGCCAAGGTGTTCTCCAAGATCGACCTCAGGTCTGGGTACTATCATCTGAAGATCAGACCCCAAGACATCCCGAAGACGGCATTTGTAACCCGGTATGGCCTGTATGAGAACACGGTCATGTCATTTGGGTTGACCAATGCCCCTGCCTACTTAATGTACCTCATGAACAAAGTCTTCATGGAGTACCAGCTTTGTCCAAAGAAGAACATGAGGAACACTTGAGATTGGTCCTAGAAAAGCTTCAAGAGCACCAGCTTTATGCCAAGTTCAGCAAGTCACTACAGGAATCAGGCACTTTGCCGTCAGCCATCCCGAACGACAATGGCATACATCCCAGACGGCAAAGTCTTTGCCGTCCGCCAACAGACAACAAACCGTCCGGCTGAATAAGCCACGGTAAAGGGCGCTTTGCCATCTGGTGGCGGAGGACAAAGACCTTTGAATCTTTGTCGTCCGCCAGCGGACGGCAAAGGGCCTGGATGGCACACGTGGCACCTTAGCTCCGTTAAGGGCATAACGGTGTGCTTTGTCGTTCGTTGGCAGGCGACAAAGACCTTAGTTCTTTGCCGTCTGCCAGCGGATGGCAAAGCACCTGTTTTTTTGCTGGCCTAGGTGGGTTCTTTGCTGTCCGCTGCCGTTCTTTGTCGTCCGTTGCATAGGTATCTGCCACGTGGCATCTTTGCCGTCTGCTAGCTGACGGCAAAGACCTTTGTCAACTGCCACCAGATGACAAAGAGGCTATATTGCCCCTGTTTTTTAGTTTTTTTCTTAAAATCATTCAATTTGACAGAATATCACATATATATCCAACATATCAACAATGCAAGTTTCCAACAAGCATACCAACAATAAGTTTCAACAAGCATACCAACAATAAGTTCCAACAAGCATACCAACAATAAGTTCCAACAACATATCCAAAATATACAAGTTTGTAACAACATATCCAACATACATATCCAAAACAAGTTTCCAACAAGTTTCTATAAACAAAAGGGAAGCAGAAGTAGAAGAGTACACTCCATCAATACAAGCTTCCTCATCTATAGCAAATCTGCAAAGTAGGAAAGATGAAAGTTAGAAGAAGAAGAAGACTAGGTAGAAGAAAGAGAAGAAAAAGAAGAAGAAAAAGAAGAAAAAGAAGAAGAAAAAGAAGAAGAAGAATTTATCTTCTCTTTCTTTTTATCCTCTCCTCTCCTCTTCTCCAAGGTAGTAATGCCATTTTCTAGCTAACTAAGCATATAAGTCATTTTGGAGGAAAAACTGCTAAGTATAGGTCATTATTTAGCTATCCTAGGTAGAATATATCATTTTGGAGGTAAGTAAGGTTATTATGTCATTTTTTAGGAAAATAAGCTAAGTATAGGTCATTTTGGAGCTAAACGAAGGTTATTATGCCATTTTTACCTAAGTGAGCTGATTATGTCATAAATGAACTAGCTAAGCTAATTATAGCTAGATCATTATTGAGCTATCCTAGGTAGTTATGCCATTTTGTACCTAAGTGAGCTAATTATGTCATAAATAAACTAGCTAAGCTAGCTATAAATCATTATTGAGCTATACTGGGTAGATATGCCATTTTCTAGGTAACTAAGAATATCAAGTCATTTTGGAGGAAAAAATGCTAAGTATAGGTCATTTTATAGCTATCCTAGGTACAATATACCATTTTCTAGCTAACTAAGCATATCAAGAAATTTTTGAGGAAAATAAGCTAAGTATAGGTCATTTTGGAGCGAAGTAGGTCCTTTCTTAAGCTAAGTATGCATTTGTTAATGAAAACATGGAGGTGAAGGACCTGTAGGGTTTGCGCCAGGGTGGGACGTAGAAGAGCTGGTCGGGGTTGCGGCAGACGCAGAAGGATCGGTCGATGCTTGTCGGGAGGCACGCTGCACCAAAGATCATTTGCAATGTCTCCTTAGCATGATGCAACTCAAATGTGAATACTAGTAACTAATGACCCTTTAAATGAAAGTCACCATGGGTGCTATAGCAATATGGGGCATCGATGGAGCGGTCTGACCATTGTTTTGGCACACAGTCTGCACATTTTGTTTTCATGAGTCATTCATATTAGTTAGTGATGAAACGAACATTACGTGCATGATTTGGCTAATATGCATGAGAAACTTACCACGAGGAGCTCGTATAAGGCCTGGTGAGACGCGTCGTTTTGGTTCCTCTCCTCCTCCAGCAGCCTAGCCATCCTCTCCTCCATGTCCCTCTCCCTCTGCGCCGCCTGCCTGTTTGCCTCCGCCAGAAGCTCCTGGGCCCTAGCTTGAATGGCGAGCTCCATTGGCCGTGGACGAGGCCTTATCTCATGATCAGAGCTTGTCTGGCGCTTCTTGATCTCCGAGAGAGTTCTAGGACAATGTATCAGTCCATCCCCAATGGCTATGGAGCCATGGGGCCTCCCACCACCAGATATCATGACGAGCTCTAGATCAAAAGGACTCTAGCTCAGGTTGAAGTCCTCCCCTTTCCTTGCCTTCCCCTCATCCCTATACCTCACGAGCTTGTTGTGGGAGGAGATGTTGCTGAAGCTCTGTGGATGATCGAGGTCATCCTTGGAGAACGCCTTGGCCTTCATGTATGAGGCAGTCTGGGCCATGGCATAGAGGTCGAATAGAGGTGGCACCTCCTTCTTGTTGTGTCGTTCCAAAAAGAGAGGAACAAAATATTAGTTAAGGGCTCAAGCTAGCATGAAGAATGAAATTGCATGAATCATGAAGCAAACCACATACCCAATTATCCCCAAACTCAAACAGGTTGGAGCTCCCTTGATGGTGTAGCACACGTCTCATTTGGGCACGCTAATCCTTGGCCTTGTTGTGTTTGGCTAGCCATTAGGGAGAGCACCACTCATCCACCAATGCCTCCCAACAGTCCATCCTATCCGCACGCCATCTCGGGGGCACCTAAGTTAGACAAGAGAAATTTCAGCGCTACGCCTACGAATCAAATAAAAGTAACTAAGTACAAGGCCTTAAGAATACATAATTACCTTCATTAACTTCTCTTTAATTAGATAATTTTTGTGTCACTTCTTCTTGGCCCTCTTAATGTTACTCAAAGCGTAGTAGTCTCAAATAGCCTACACCCGAGCCTCGTGGAGTAAGTTCTGAAGTAGGCGCTTGCACTCGGCTTCGAGAACAACAACCACTTTCGCCTCGTCTTCCTCAAGACACCTATAGAAGGTCTGCAATCAAACAAGACAACACTGATTAGTACAATCGCTAGGTGTTGTTGATTTTTAATTCTGTAAAGGTGAAATTACCCAAAAGCAACAGATCACAATGTCAGCCACCGTCTCGCACAAGACACCGTCGACAATCTACTCTGGTGGGGCCGGGGCATCCGTTTAGAGCTCCCTGGTCAGTGCTACCTGTGGATACTCACCCTCACCGGGCAACCGGACCTTCCCCGGGAAGTGGTGCCAGAGAAGCACACCAAAGACCTGGTTGGGCCTGCGGTCACCACGCTCGTATTTCCAACCCCTGCTGTAGGACAAGGCCAACACATTAGATATTAATTTGAAGAAACATGAATTCAAAAGGTTAAAAAAGAGTAAATGCACTTACTTCTCCGCATTAGGCGCAATCAACCACCTCTTCTCGTGGGTCGTCGGCATAGGTGGAAGCTTTGTACAACCACACTGGTAGACCTTCGTGCTCTCCTCAACCAGCTCGCCCTCGCTATAGGTGTCCTTAGACAAGTTGTCCTCGCCACCATCAGACAAGTTGTCCTCGCCACCATTAGCATGTCCACTAGCCTCCGGAGTCATGTGGGACAAAGACACTGGGACCCGAGTCTCCTAGGATGTAGCGACCCGACTCAAAACGAGTGAAGCCTCTGTGTGTTCTATGCCATCCCTGGATCAGTATGCTGGCACACACAGTACATCAATGTATATATCAAAGTGCAATCACATGTAATTAACATAAAACTGATATATACCTTAAAATCTCAGCGGAAACAGTCAACGGGAGTGGAGTCCCAATAACACCAACGACAGGTTGAGTGTAGACCGTAACCCTGAATCGTACTCTTGCTCGTCATAGAGCTTATCTGCAACATAAGACGTTGCAGCCGTGTAGGTCAGCATTTTGAATATGCCGGCAAGTCACAAAAGAGGGGTGAAAATAATCCTCTATACTATATGCTTATATGGCAGGTGGGGCTATAAGTTTAAGTTTTTGCGCAAAGCAAATTTTTCCTACAACAAGGGAGGGGTAATGCAGAAATTATTACTACAGAGTTGGTTAATTAATGAGATGGTTCCAACAACCAATTCTCATACCCAGGTTAATAATAATACCCTCGTCAATATCATTTTTTGTGTTGAGACTTCCTGATAGTTTCAGTTCCTTTGGCTCAAATTGTCCATGACCGTGGACACGACTAATCGATTCGGTTTTAGTACTCTGCAGAGTTTTGCACACGTTCCCCACAAGATTTGATCGCCTCCGTTTGATTTCTCGCACTTCAGGGTGTTTGAGAAACGGATGACCAAAACATGGTCTTCTAAAGGGTTTCCCTGAGACTCTGTCGATGCCCATCCTTTCCTACCGTTCTTCTACATCTTGTAGCACAGCCTGTCCAGGCTCACCACGATATCCAACCAAGCCAGAGCCCATAATGGCTTGTGGCTGTGCAGGTAAGCCTTGGGTCTTGAAGCATCCATCCATCTATTTGTGCATGGGTGGACGTTTCTGCGTGAATACTGGCACTTCCCCAGCAACACCTAGGCTCACCACTGGTTTCTCTAGGGCGTCGTTCAACCATCATCCACCCAGAGGTAAGTTGAAAACTCAGAGTCTTGAAGTCTTGATCATAATGCATGTCTTGAAAATTATTAACTTGCAACTCTCATGAATCACACAACCCACCCCGTCTACTAATAGCATAGCAAAATTAAATCAACGTTTCCCCGGGCCATTGTGTCAAGGGTTGATGGGGACCTACCACATGATACTACATCAAGTAATGTAGTTTCCAAATTATCTACTTTGCATGCAATTGGGGAGCTGGTAGAACTAATGCAATAAAAACATAGGTATACATGGTCAAAGTGACTTGCCTGTACTGTTGATGAAGAATAATATTCCTCTCAGAGATAACTGATAGACTATTCGTCACTCTCCGATGAAAATCTATATAATCAAACATTGCATTCATATAAGCAATGATACTAGCAATCAATTCTAACAATTGAAAGTATCACCAAACCAAAAGCAACAAATTTGTGATGAAAGAAATACTTAAGACAAAAATTAACAAAACTTCATCAACACAACCAAAGTTGGTCTTCTCTACAAGTACATCCTATTTTCAAAAGTAAAAACTAAAAACAAAGTAAAATAAAAGCAAAAGTAGTTTAGTAAATATTTTACTTAGCAAAAAGAATTACTTTTGAAGAACTAGGAACTAAGAAAACAATACTCTAGCAACTTAAGTGTCACAACCCTAGAAAGTTGTCCTAGGTTAGCATTGTGTTTGCGTCATCATTCATCATCATTGCATTAACTTGAAATGGGGAGAAGGAAAAAGAAACCTAAAGCACTTAATGGATTAAAGAAATTCAAGTTTAATGAAATTTCAACAAATCCAAAATGCCCATAAAAAATGTTCCCTAGGTCTGATAATTAAGGACCAGGGACCATTCTAATTATTTGAACAAGTTAAATAATTTAAATTAATGATTTAAGCCTCGGAAAATGATAAGTAAAGCAAATATCATTAATTATGTTATAAAATTATTTTGGAACATTTTCGGAAAAGTTTGAGATAATCAAACTATAGTCTATAAAATACTTGGAGTATTTTTCAACTAGACTTTTATACCTGAAAGATATAAACAAATGTTAGAAAAGAAAATAGAAAACAGAATAAAAAGAAAAGGAAGAAGAGCACCTGGCCCAATTGGGAGGCCCAACCCAGCCCGTCAGGGGCAGCGAGGTGTCGACCGCGCGCTCGCCAGCCTCCACCTCCTGCTTGCCACGGAGCTGGCTGCTCCCCTGCCTTCTCCTGCGCCTGGAAGACGCGAGGAGCCTCCCCCGAGCGAATTCCCTCTCCTCCCTTCTTCCCCGTCTCTCTCTCTCGTTTCCCCTGCCGAGAGCCACCACTGCCGGCCGTCGATTTGCCGTCGTCGCTGCCTCCCCGAGCCCATTGACCAGCTCCTCGGAGTCCCCGTGAGCTTCTCTTCCTCCTCCCCGTGCTTCCCCTCTTTCTAGCTCTCCCTAGCTAGCTCTGGTTGCCGCCACGAGCTCGTTTTCGGCAAGCTCGGTGACCCTGCAGCCTCCTGTGGGCCCTGTTGGATGTGGGCGAGCACGAGCTGCTCGCCAGTGGCCTCAACTCGTCGAATGGACGCGCGAGGGAAAAACCCGATGGTCGCCACCGTCTCTGTTGGTCACCGACTACGAGCCGTTGGCTAACTCCGGCGGGTTTGACCCCAGTGGGCCCTGGCTTGACCCTATGGGTCAATGACAGGTGGGCCCCAGTCCTGTTTAGTTTTAGGTTAATCAGTAATTAGTTTAATCATTTTTGTTAGTTAATTGTGTCACTGACAGTGGGCCCTACTAGATTAATCAGTCAGGATAATTAATTAAAACAAAAAAATTTAGTAATGAGTCAATGACAGACGGGCCCCACTAGTCAGATTTGACCTGGAGCGGGTCTGTTGACCAGCTGACGTCAGGATGACATGAGGCTGATGTCATAATCCCATTTTCTTATTTAAAAATAATTCCAGAAAATGTTTAAAACTTTAAAAAATCATATAAAATAATCTGTAAGTCAGATGAAAATAATTTATATATGAAAATTTATCAGAAAAATCCAATGAATCCAATGGTGTTATTACCCTGCATGTTAGAGCAACCTAAATAGGTGAACATGGACATTTATCATTAGGTTAATATATGTAATTTGAAAGGAGAACAACTTTGAACCTATATTCAAATCTATTTTAAATTCACATGATCACTAGTTACATTAGCTCACCCATTCATTTTACTGTGCCATGATCATGCATCATATTGTTGCACTTGCTTGTATTGAATGCTCTTATCGGCGTTGCAGTAGGCACTAATTCGGAAGATACTACCCCGTATCCCGACGAAGGAGAGAACTCATCCGCAACTCAGCAACGCAAGCAACCCCTTTGATCATTCCGATAAGATCCCACTCTCTTGCTCCTGCTCTGGTTTATTGCATTAGGACAAACGGTCACATGTCAGTCATACACGGTAGATGATCCTATTCTTATGCATGACCTGACCTTGTCACAGTAAATAGCTAAACCTTCCAACCTAGCATACCTAGTAGATGGTTGTGCCATGATGTGCTTGGCTTACTTGCCTGTTGTGCTTGCTATGCTTAGAGTTGTGTCAGGTCTGATTCATCTGGGTGATGAACTGAGTGAAACAGTGTTCTTCAATGTGATGAGCATATGATGAATACGATTTGATAAAGGTAGCGATGAGAGGCTATGTAGGAGTACATTGTGGGTTGTCTCATTGGGACCGTTCTTAGGAACTGGGTTCCGTGTTTGTGATGCAAGACTAGATACCACCACATGCTGGGCCTTGAAATATGACCCCGCTCGACTCATCAGTCGCTTAGTCCTTGGTCCAGGTATTGCAAGTAGTTTCTGGTGTTTATAGCCTGCTGGAGGCCGTGCGTAGCACTCACCCTAGGGGTGGGTTACGACGCGGTAGGCAGTGGCATGGTGTACCAAGGGTCACCCGAATGGTGGGCTTGGTAACCCTGCGCACATCGTTTGGGGCCGTATCAGAAACTTCGGCCGGACTTCCGTGCGGGTTCAGTCTCAAATAGGCGATAGCCTGGACTAGAGGTCTTATGTGATTGACGGTCGTGGCCGACTCCCTCGCTGGGCATCCGCTTGAAGGTTGCCGAGGTGCATGGTTTATGGCACACAGCGATAAGTGGCGAGAGCGTGTGTGAAGAAGTACACCCCTCCAGGGTATGAAACTATTCGAATAGCCACGTCCTCGGATATGGACTACTTGGAGAACTTATGCTGTTCATAGATAATCAAATGGATACTTCTAAAAATATCAAGACAAGTGTGAGTACCATGGATGGCACTCTTCCGGAAGGGGAAGGTGAATCCATGGTAGTGTATTGTGATGGAGATAGTGTACTCGTGTGCGATAACTAAAATTGTAAACAAGAGTTTAAAACTGAGTAGTATAGGTTAGCCATGAGTCAAAGCTGGCATTGCTGCTTAAACTCCACCACTCCCGCTTGTTGATACATGAGCATAAATAGACTAGGTCTATTTCAAAGACTTGCTGAGTACGTTTGTACTCATCCTTGCTTAATTAATGTTGCAGAAGAGAGCCAGGACCCATCAGGTGGGTTCTTTCTAGACGTTGACGATGCCGAATAGCTGGTGTCCCAGCTACGATATTGCCCGTGTGGTGGGCTGTAGATAGTCAGGCAATGTGCCACTTTTCTATTTCGCCGTCTATACTCAGACAACTTAAGTTTCCGCTGGCTTGTATGAACTTGTTTGTATGACTTGAGTGTCGGATCATGTGACCCTATCTGTACGAACATATTATGTAAGGCTCGTCTGAGCCTCTTAAATAAAAGTCATGTTGTTGTATGGTAATGTTGTGATGCCATGGTTGTATCTATGCATATCGGGCATGTTGTGCGTATGTGTGACGTGCAATGGTATGTATGGGATCCGACACCTAGTCGTGTGCCTTTAGTAGTACTCTTTACGGGAAACTGCCTCTCTATGCCTCCACCGAGCCATGGTAGCTTGCTACTGCTCCAGACACATTGATTGACCGGCATGTATCCTTCCTTGCTACTGTGTCTGTCCCTTCGGGGAATGTCTCGCGGTGTAATGGAGTCCCGGTAGCCTGCAACAACTCGTCTACGTGCAGTGATGGCATTCGTGTCTCGCGACGTAACGGAGTCCTTGTAGATTGGTATGACTCGTCTACACACGCTTGAGGCCGACACCTGCATTGCTGGGTTATGTATGTCTGTTTCCGTACGGATGGGCCACTTGGGTTCTATGACTAGTCCTGTCGGCGTGGGTTCTTTGTTGCGTGATTGCCAGCGACATGTTCCCATACGTGTGCCAAAAGACGCAGACGGTCCCGGCCAAGGTAAGGCTGCAGCCGAGGAGTTTACCGTGCGAGAGGCCGCAAAGTGATGTGACTTGTTAGAGTACGGAATCATATGACTTAGGATCGGGGTCCCGACATTAAGTTTTTAACTACTAGAACATATCAGCAAGAAAAACACTAAGCTAATAAAAGAAAAACAAATTTTAAAGCAAATAATTAACAGAAAGTATTTTCTCATAAATCTTTATTTTGCAAAAAAGAACTAATTGAAAAGCTTTTATAAAGATTCTTCTTTTGATAAGGTCATCCTTGGCTTAAACCACAAACAATCTCAACTATAATACAAATTGTTTCTGGTCTAAACTTAGATTAACAGAAAATCAAACTTATAAAACAATTTGTGGAACTATTTTCAAATAGTGGATCAAAACTAGCAATGAAAATCCAATTGCAAGTTATAATTGAACTAGAATTGATTTTCATGCAATCAACTAATAAAACATTATTTGTTTTGGAGGGCTACTATTATCTAACAGAAGACTTTATAAAAGTCTATCACTAATATAAAAGAAAATAATTTAAAATAATTTAAAACAAAAGGGAATATAAATAGACCTAATAGAATTAAATAGACCTAAAAGACTACTATAAAATATTCTGAAAATTTCCAAACTCTAGCTACTGATAACTAAAGTCACTAGTGACAGGTAGCAAAAAGAATCAACTCAAAATATATTTTTAAACTCAAGATATTTAGAAAATAAGATTTGAATAAAATATGTTTGGAATCAATTTTAAATTATTCAAATTTGCTCAAACTTGATATCTGCAGAAACTAGAACAAATTTGTGAACAAAGGCAAAAAGAATCAAATTAAAACACCTAAAATCATAAAAGATATAAGAAAAATAAAAACACTAACTATTCTGTTTTCTAAAACAAAAACAGAAAAAGAAAAAAAATCTAAACTAACAGACAGGGTGACGTGGCAGGTTCTGATTGGCTGGAGGTGTGTGCGCGTGGGTTCTAACGAGAGTACGGCCGAAACATAATAGAAAACGTTTTGGTTAAAATAACTAAAAGGGAAAACCGGCCGGTTCTGTTTAATAAACCGAAGAGTTATATTGTGTCTAATCTACACCGTTCAAATGAGATCGAACGGAGGGGAGTATACCGCGGTGGAGGTGGCCGGCGATGGTGGACTCCGCCGATGGTGATGGCTCAGGCATGATGTGGGCGAGCATTCCCGTGGTCCTCCGGAGACGGCGAAGACCCCAGGAGATGTGGCGGACGACGGTGATCAAGTTGGTGTCCTCGGTGTCAGCTAGGGATGATGGAGACACCGGCGGTGATGCTCGGGGCGCAGGGGTCTTCGGGTGGTCGTCTGTGTAGAAGCTCCGGTGGTCGGGGATGGCGTCCGAGGGGTCCAGGCGATCGCGGTGACGCTGCGGTGACGATGGGCTAGGTCAGGGGGGTCGGGGAGGAGGGTGGTGAGCAGCACGAGCCCCGGGAGCTTCGGGTGTTGGCCTACTCCGGTGAGAGATTCCGACGAGAGGGGCGGGTCTAGCGAGCGGAGTGGGGTCGATGGGGGGGCGTCTCCGATGGTCGGGGACGACGTCCGGGGGGTCCAGTCGATGGCGGCGGACCTCTGGCGTCCGTTGGTGGTGACGGCGAGGCGAGGGAGCGTCGGGGGCGACGAGCAGGTGCTCTGGGAGTTTCGGGAGGTGGCCGAACTCCGGCGAGGTGGGGGTGGAGCGTTCTAGCGAGGGAGACTCCAGCGTTTTGGGTGGAATGGAGCACGGAGGGACGGGGCTTTATATAGGGGCGGTGCGGTGGTCGGGGAGGGCACGAGGAGCGAGATCTCCGGCTCGGGGTCACCGGCGTGGAGCGGGGCGAGATGGAGGGGACGACCGCGGTGTTAGCGGGATCAGTCGATGGGGCCGGGGCATCAGCGAAAGAGAGGGAGAGGGCGCGATCAGCAGTGACCGTTGCGAAGGGGTTTCGGGGGAGGGTTTAGAGGCGGTGGGCCGGTGGGCTTTAACTCACGTTAATAGTTTCCTTTATTAATTTTACAGAGCATTAAACTAACATTAAGGCATTCAAAACCTGTCCAAAAAATAAAGTTTTATATACAAAAATGATCAGGAAAATAAATGCCATTTAATGAACATTTTTTGTCTGGCAAATTAAATAATTTTAAAATATTATTTCCAGAAAATGCCTAAATGGCTTTATTTATTTTTGCAAATAATTTTTAAATAACCCCTTGGGTTTTATGGTTCATATACTTCACAAAAAAAACCCTGGTTTGGAGTGTCATATTACTCCTCTCAAAAACATTGTCAAGGGGTTTGAATGCTTACAAATTCAAATAGGGAATTCAAATATGAAAGTGAAACTCGATATGAGAAATTTTCAAATAGTTTTCAAATTCCCTTTCCAAATCTTTTCACGTTGAAGAAGTCATGTCATCTTCTCTCACTGATTTGAAAAGTAAGAATTTGAATTAAAAAGAAAATGGGAAATTCATTTTATTCCCTCTCATTCAAAAGTTTTCAAAAAGTTTCAAATGTCACTAAATTTTCAATCACTCAAGCAAACAAACAATCATTCTAGTATTTATTATAACATTCCAAAATTTGGGATGTTACATGGGACGAAGACTCTAGGATTAGAGTCTCTTTGGACGAAGGCTCAGTGACCTGAGGCTCATCGACCCGAGGCTCATGGACCGGAGTCCGAGACGGGTCCAAGTCAAATGGGTCCACCTGATACGGAGCACTCCTGTGGTCGGGAGAATTAGCTGGGGGTGGCAACGAGGAAGGCGCAGCAGCCTTCCTACCTCTACCACCTCTCTTTGGCTTCCCCCGACCTCTCCCAGTCGAAGAAGAAGTGCCCACCGGTGTCTACATGTTGTGTACCAGCGCTCTCCGGAGTTGCTAGGGTGGAATAATAGCACCCCTCCCAGCACGCGCCGAGGAAGGAGGCTCAGAGCGCTCTCGAACCCCTCCCACCATCTGTCAACACCTGCAATGACAAAGAGTGAATGGAATTAGTTCTACAAAAAAAATTGAATACCTAATAACATGAACTAATTAATAATATATATGCACATAATAATAATTGAATACCTCACATTACTATTATTAATCTTCATCGTCTATATATGCTCCGGGATCAATAAATGCATAATCATCATCACTATCAGTAATGACGTGCTCATCAGCATCATCAATAAAAGCATCAACATGTGGAAGGCCTCTGTGTAATCGGTCAAGCATTGTCAGGTCATCCGCAGTTGTAACCTCTTCGTCTTCCGTCTCTTCTTGTTCCTGCTCAGGGGTGAAGTCGGGCTCACTATCGCTATCGACCTCAATGTTCTGGGGTGAAGTAGAGCGGTTGTTGAAAATTTTTTTGGAAACACGTGCTTCTTGGAAGAATTCTCCTTCATATGTTTCTGGGTTAATGTGAGGTTCATAATCATCTTCATTGAGGTGAGGTGGTCTAAAATGTGGCGGCACATCATAAACGACATCCCAACCTTTCTAATTGGGATCCGTTTGGCAGGCCCATGGTAGATAGAAAACTTGGGTCACCTGTTGAGCCGTAATATAGACATCGGGAACATCTAAATGGGTTCTTTGTTTGATTTTGACTAGCCCAATATGTTCATGAGTCCTTCTAGTCTCCTTCGACTGGAACCAATACCATTTGAAGACTACGACGTTTGGTGGGTTTTCACCAAAGAATGTAAGTTCATAAATTGCTTCAACTCTTCCATAATACTCGACCCCTCACTACTAGGAAAAGGGCTATAGCTAATATAGACATTAGTGGTGCACTATGTATGTGGTGCGCCACTGCTATATAGCAGTGGCGCACCAGATACTAGTGCGCTATTAATGGCCATATTACTAATGGCGCACCTGGTGAGTGGTGCGCCATTACTAGTTGTGTCCTGGCCCCACACTCCTCCCCACACTTAGCAGTGGTGCACCAGTGGAAGTGCGCCATTACTAGTTTTAACTATTAATGGCGCACCACACCCACGGTGCGCCACTACTAACAATTTTTTTCATTTTTTTTCAAACTAGTAATGGCGCACCATGCACCAGGTGCGCCATTAGTAACCCTAGTTACCAATGGCGCATTCTTAGGAGGTGCACCATTGATAACCTGAGAGCAGGTAGATATTTAATTTTTTACAGCCACCTACCACACTCACCTTCCCCACTTCATTCTCTCCACCTCTAGCTACCAAGCTTGGTCTCGGCTGCCTCCTCCTCCTAACCTTATTTGCACCATAGATTCACCCAAATTAAGTGGTTAAATTTCCTTTTTTTGATAGGTAAGTAAGGGGAAGAATTTCTTTATGTTCTAGATCTACTTTTTTCTCCCTCCAATGTACACACTTTTTATGGCCTAGATCTACGTATGTTTGTGGTGCACCATTGTTTGTGGTGATGACCCTCCCCTAAATGTTGCCAATATTTTGCCGGAATGTTGATTCATTTCCGTTTCGGCAAGAATTTGGCACTATGCATTGTTTTTGGTCCTATTTTTAGGCAAAGTCATGCCAAATTTTTCTTGGTTCCAAAATATCGTTTTGCTCTACCCCGCAGGCGACCATGGTCTACACGATGTCCGAAGGCATCATGAATAGCTTGTTGAGCTCCACGAAGGCCGAGATGCTTCAAAAGAACGACACAGAGATAAGATGTCCGTGTCGAAGATGCAAGCTGAAGAGCCTTATGAACCCAGATTCCAGACAGGTGCGGGACCACCTGCTCGTGCGTGGTTTCATGGATGGCTATCGGTGCCAAGGTGATGAAGATGATTATGAAGTCGTCCATGGGGGCCAGGCAAGACATAAGGAAGGGCAGCAAGACAATAGCGGCGAGGGCGGGTGAGAAGACGAAGAATCTCCAGGACATGATCACGAAGTAGATACAGGACACAGTCATCATGTAGAAGGTGCCGGACATGATGATGAGGAAGATCAAGACGAAGGGCATGATCATGAAGATGAAGATGCCGGAGCAGACGATAATGGACCATCGATGGGCTAGGTGCAGGACGCTCATATTCAACAGCTGCTTCTCAAGTAGACGGGTAACGCAAGAGCAGCAGCCCGAGAGAAAGCCAAGCTGGATCAACTGGAGATAGACGCGGTTAATCCATTGTATGAAGGATGCAGGCCTGAGGATACCCACCTGAAAGTAACGCTCATGGCTCTGGAGATGAAGGTAAAACACAAAATGACCGACGCATGCTTCGACGAGAACATGTCATTCTAGCACGAACGTCTTCCCAAGTGGAACAAGTGCCCGACCAGTTTGGAGGAGGCGAAGAAAATCGTGTGTCCTATGGATTTACCGCACATGAAATACCATGTGTGCAAGAACGATTGCATCATTTATCAGGATGAGCACGCGGAGTCTACCATATGTCCGGTGTGTGGCGTCACTCGATACAAGAAGAGAACGAAAGCTCCTCGAAAAGTGGTGTGGTACTTTCCGATCACTCCTCGTCTGCAATGGTATTTCGCGGACCCTAAGAATGCAAAGCTCTTGCATTGGCATGCTGATAGGGAGGAGAAGAAGCGAGAAGATGACGGAAATGATCCGGAGAAAAATAAAAAAGACAAGATGCTGAGTCACCCTAAGGATGCGAGCCAGTGGCAAGCGTTGAACTTCGAACACCTAGAATTTGGGGACGATCCAAGGAACATCATGCTGGGCGTGAGCACCGATGGCGTCAATCCATTTGGCAGCCAGAGAAGCACACATAGCACCTGGCCTGTCTTTGTGTGGATGCACCTCTCTTTGTGTGCATGAAGAGGAAGTACATTCACATGAGTATGCTAATTGAACGGCCAAAACAACCAGGGATTGCCATCAATCTGTATCTGGGGCTGCTGAAAGAGGAGCTAGACACGCTGTGGAAAACGCCAGCCAATACGTGGGACGCTGCAGCGAAACAATATTTCCCTATGAGAGCCGCACTGCTCACGACGGTGCACGACTTTCTCGGTTACGAATATGTCACGGGGCAGGTGGTCCACGGATTTAGTGCATGCGTCAGGTGCATCGATGACACAACGTATTGCCAGCTAGATAGAGATCCCGGGTGTTTGAAAACCATGTTCATGGGACATCGAAGGTCGCTTCGCGATGCTGACGCATGGAGAAAACGCAAGAATCTGTTCGATGGTGAAACCGAACCCCGAAGACACCCACGTACGAGGAGCGGCGAGGAAATAGACGAGCTGTTGAAAAATTGGAAAGAGTGCCCACCACCGGGAAAGAAGCGAAAGGCGCCAGAGCCGCTGCTGAAGGTATGGAAAACGAGGTCATGCATATCACGAAGAACATGTGCGAGAGTTTGCTTAGTACCCTGCTCAACATGCCAGAGAAGACCAAAGATGGGCCGAAAGCAAGGGCAGACTTGCAATCAATGGGCATCAGGGAGGAGCTTCGTGCAAAATTCCCTAATGATGATGATGATGATGATGGTGAGGCGAAGGACACGGAAAGTCATCGCAACAATTGCAAAAAGGCCAAGAAGATCGAATATGAATGCCCTCCCGCGTGCTTCAGTCTAAGTCAGAAGGAGATCAAGCAGTTTTTCACCTACCTCGTAGGAGTAAAACTTCCTTACGGTTACGCGGGGAAGATAAGCAGATACCTAGACTCAGCGAAGCAGAAGTTCAGCGGGATGAAGTCTCACGACTGTCACGTGCTGATGACGTAGATACTTCCAGTTGCAATCCGTGGGATCATGGACGCGCACGTCCGTGAAATGCTATTTGGCCTATGCAACTTTTTCGACGTCCTCTCTCGGAAGTCGGTTGGCGTGAAGCAACTCAGAAGGCTACAAGAAGAGATCGTGGTGATACTATGCGAGCTTGAGATGTACCTCCCGCCCGCATTCTTTGACGTTATGGTGCATCTGCTGGTCCATATCGTGGAGGATATCATCCAACACGGGCCGACGTTCCTGCGCAGCATGATGCCGTTCGAAAGGATGAATGGCGTCATCAAAGGATACGTTCGCAACAGGGCATGTCCATATGGAAGCATAACCAAGGGCTTTCTGACTGAAGAGTGCATCTCCTTCTTCACGAATTATCTAGGCATCGAGAACCCCATTGGTCTGCCCGTCAACAGGCACCTCGGCAGGCTCGCTGGATGGGGTCACCACGAGGGTCGCCACGAAATGCATGTCGACTTCAAGGGTCGACTCGCCGACTTTGAAAGAGCAAACCTAGTCGCGCTACAACACATAGACGTGGTCGATCCTTGGGTGGTAGAGCACAAAACCTTTATTCAGAAGACGTACAATGAGCGAGGCCAACAAAGGACGGACGGAGATATAATCAAAGAGCACAACTCATGTTTCACGTGTTGGTTCAAGTACAGGCTTCTGTCGTACCCTTTACATGAGGATTCTTCCGCGGAAGAAAAACTCATATTCGCCTTGTCACAGGATGCCGAGCATAACCTGATGATCTATGAGGCGTACGATATCAACAGCTACATATTCTATATGGAGGAAAAGGACATGAAGAGCGATTATCAAAAGTCCGGGGTAACGATGGAATCCTACACCAGTAACGACAAGGACAGATACTACGGAAGGATCGAGGAGATCTGGGAGCTGAGCTACGCTAGAGAGAAGGTCCTGATGTTCCATGTCAGATGGGCCAAGAGTGTCCTAAAAGAAGACCAGTACTTCACCACCATGGTTATACCCGAAGCCATATCCAAGACCGCGGGCGCAAATGTCACCGCGAAAAATGAGCCATGGGTACTGGCTTGCCAAGTGGACCAATGCTTCTTCATTACCGACCCGTCAAAGCCCAATCGTGTTGTCGTGAGGAGAGGCAAAAGGAACATCATCGGAATGGATGGAGTCGCCAATGAGGAAGACTTCGACAAGTACGGTGACCCGAAGATGGAAGATGACGACGACGATGAAGTACCGTACACCACAAGAAGAAGCAGGATCACCCTACCTAAAGGACGTTCGTTCAAGAGAAGAACTCAACGGGTTCCGGGGCTAAATTATTCAACTGCGAGAAGGAAGGGCAAGAAGATTGTGAAAATATAGCGAAGATCGAATCACAATGCTTTTGCATGTGTGTAGAAAACCCTACTCTTTTTAACTAAGTAGCACCTGACCATAAGGATTCTACATGTGGTTCCTAAGCAATAGATAACTTTGTATCATAGTGAACCAACTACACAACAACCACCAACATACATACTTTGTATCATACCATGTCATATAATTCTAAATTATTACAAGCAAACTAAAATCCAAAAAAATAAAAAAAGTTAGTAATTGCGCACCAGGAGAAGGTGCGCCATTGCTATCATTGTTTCTATGGCGCACCCCTAAAAGGTGCGCCATTGATATAACAATAGAAATTTTTTAGTAATGGCGCACCAGGAGGACGTGCGCCATTGCTATCACTGTTTTTATGGCGCACCCCTGAAAGGTGCGCCATTGCTAACCCTCCCCACTATGGCCTTTTCCTTGCCTCCCTCCCCTTCCTATCACTGTTTCACAACCGGCCGGCCCTCCCACCCCCGCTCCGCCTTCGCCTCCCACCCCAGCCCTCGCCGCCATCGCTTGTGTCTCCATCGCCGGATCCCCCGCCGCCACCCACCGGAGCCCGCCTCGCCGCCTACCTACCTACTCCCTCCCCCCTGCGGTAAGCGCCTCTCTACATGCTCCCTCCCCCTTTCCAGCGTGCTCTTCCTGTCCAGCTCCATCGTCGCGACCATCAACGACAGATCGGCGTCCACGACGGCGATGTGCTCTGACAAGTGAGGTCCTGCCCCTGCCTTTTCCTTATACTGGTTGAGGCAGGAGCTTGTTTCTCCTGTGCCAACTACCAAGCCAGCACAAGAACCTGCTATTCCCCTGGTTCTGTAGACTTCTGATTCCTAGTATACCAATTGTAACGATAGAGATAAGAAAAACATATTGTTTTGGTATGAAAACTCATGTCAAGATCTCATGCGGTATATAAAGATGTTTATTCAGTGAGGCCTACTGCAATGTACTGATAAGAAATAGTTTGTATTAAGCAGCGTGTGAGTACAGGAGATGCTTTCTTTCTGTAGGTTTACTAGTCCAAAAAAATTCAGACTCTGTTTTTGCACGCGACTGTAACTACGGAAAAGCACTGTCACTCGTCTAAAAGCCAATAACTCCAGACTTGGCCCAACACCTTGGTCAACAGTAGTTGGAAGAGAGACCATAGTTACTTTAGAAAGTTACTATAAATTTCTTGCATTCTACTATAAATTTTCTTTTGGATTTCACATGAGTGTGTATATGCTGTGTGTTATCGTTGTCGCTTAAGCGCTTTATGTCCTTGTCCCAAGTACCAACTAGTAGCTGCCTTTTCTTTAGGACGATGAAAACTACATGTCATTGCCACTTCCATTCTGCAGAACAACTCGCCTATCGGGTTTGAATTTCTCTCATCGTTTTGTGCCTACTTGTCCATGGCCACATGCACCTAAATTTGTAAAGGCTACCATGAAGAGCCTCTTGCAAGACAAGATGTGACAAATCATAATGGTTCAGGTTCTACAATTCCACTAGATATTAGTCTGGCACATATAATGCATTGTCAATAACATTCATCAAAGTAAAGGGGGTATCTCTAGGTAATAAAGGTAGAAAAGGGAAAGCTCACAAGGATATGTGGTACTCCTGCCAATATATGCTTTTGGGCAGAATGAAAAAGGCTGGGAAAGGTTTCTTGAGGAGTTCATGGTATTTAATCATTGGCGACCTTAAGGTGTAAGTAAACATTGAGCATGTAGAGGGATAAAGGACTACTACCATCCTTTTGCCTTTAATCTTTTGATTTTACCAAGAGAAAGTAGAGTTGACATCTTTGCCCTTTTGATGACCAAAGTTGCCTTTCATTTTCCTCCCCTCTTTTCTTTTCAAAAGAGCCAGCCAGACAAAATCATGTTAACTAATCTCTGCACTTCGAACTAATTAGAAACATAATGTGCAACCATGATCAAGCTGAGGTAGGATGAGGGAACAGGTAAAGTTGAAGCGATAAAGCCGCTGAACAACAACATGAAGTATGCAATTTTTTTTCGTTTTCATGGCGTGCTATGAGGTGTTGACTATACATTTTCTGATCTGTAAAAGGACATATACTTGTTGACATATGGTATCATAACTACATATTGACAAGTTTCTTGAAAATTCATATCTACAAGGTTCAACCCCAAAAATGCGGAAGAAATGCATGCATGTAACCTATATATTGACACATATGCATGTTTTATATATATGTGAAATTTGGTAAGGAAAGATGATAATTTTGGTTCCTATATGCACATCAACCTTATGATCAGCTGGGCATGACACATTGAAGCTACAGATTAAGTTGAATGCTACCATTGATAATTTGGCTCAAGCAGGTCACTGGGCTAAGCTTGATGATCACTTGTTCAGGGGCGCCACAACTGAACTGAGGCTCCTTCAGTTCAATATTTTATGTAGCGACAAATAGTTACCCCTTTCTCCTGAAATGTTGATTAATTTCCGTTTCGGTTGAGAATGGGGGACTCCTAGGTCAAGAAAATTAGCAAAGGTCATGCCCAATTTTCTTTACCTAGAAGGTGCCCAATTCTCAACCGAAACAAAAATTAATCAACATTTTGCATGTTTTATTCTTAGTTTTCCTCTAAATTTGAGAAGAATAGATACTACCGTGATCTCATCCAATAACTCTAGTAGCCTTTTTTCCTATTTAGATCGAACATGGCCGACAACGATGAGGCCGGCGGTTCGGGAAGCCATTCTGGGAGCTGTCCCAGGAGATGGAGGAAGAACCTCACCGCTATGAGGACGCCGTAGAAGACACCCATCCCGACT